>JAINEY010000003.1:0-2400000 GCA_020002365.1 Trichoderma gracile
AAAAGTATATTATTTTTAATTAGGTTAATATAAAGGTTAATATAGGCATTAAAGTAATATTAAGTAAATATATTAATAGCTTATAGTATAGTCTTTTAAAAGCTATATATATTAGTATTAGCTATAAAAGACTTAATAGCTTAATAAAAAAGGGTGTTTTTTTAAATAGCTAGCTTTTAGATTTTTTAACCTTATATATTTAAAGTATTAAAGGCTAGTATAAGCTTTAATAAAAAAGGGGATATATAATAATTTAAGATCTTTTTATAAAGGCCTTTTAGTTATTTATTTAAAATATTTAGTATTATTTTTATTATATCCTTAGCTAATATAAAAAGGCTCTTTTTTTTTATTACTTATAACTTTTTAATAGCTTAGCTAAATAAGTTATTAAAAGAATTAATAAAGCTAAAGTTATTTTAAATAGGCAAGATAATTAAAAGGAAGTAATTACTTAAAAGGGTTAAGGGAATATTAATATTAAGGTATATATATAAGTTTATAATACTATTAATAAATAATAAAATATTAAAAAGGTATAGTATTATATAGCTAAATATAATCTTTAATTAACTTAAGCTAATAGTTAATACTAAGGTAAGCGCTAACTTTTATTAATAAAAGTATTTTCTTTAATACTTTTAATTATTTTACTTATACTTACTTTTATTATAATACTTTTTTAAGCAGCCTTATCTCTTTAGCTTTAATATACTTTTAAATAAATACTAAATTAAATAAAGGTTAAGAGGGCAGACTATTTAGCATTAAGTAAGAATATAAGCTACTTAAGCTTAAATAAATTAATAAAGGTAAAAGGTAAAAGTAAAGTATAAAAGTAAGTATTATATAATAACTTAATAAAAAGAAAGTAATAAAAAGGGCTTAATAATATAACTTAAACCTTATTAGCTAAAAAACTAAATTAAACTAATTAAAAAGGTATTTTTTATTAAGTAAGGCTTTTTTATTTAAGCTTAGTAAATTTTTAATTTATACTATATTTAAAATATATTTTTTATTAAGTTATATAATACTAGGCTAAAAGTATTTTAATATAAGATCTTAAAATATTTTATAATTAATTTTAAAAAAATACTATTAAAAATTAAAAAGAAGTTTAAAAATATAAATTTTTTAATAAATTTTAATATATTTTTTATATTTATTTTACTTTTAAAATTAAATTTTTTTTTTCCCTTTTTACCTTAACCTTTACCTTATAAGTAAAATATAAGTATATAACTTTATTCTTTTTTAATTTATAAATTAAAAAAGTAAGTATTTAATTTTTTATTATATATTAATATATTTATATATATTTATATATTTATATAAATTTATATATATTTATATATTTTTATATATATTTATATATATTTATATATATTTATATATATTTATATATTTTTATATATATTTATATATTTTTATATATATTTATATATTTTTATATATATTTATATATTTTTATATATATTTATATATTTTTATATATATTTATATATTTTTATATATATTTATATATTTTTATATATATTTATATATTTATATATATATTTATATATTTATATATATATTTATATATTTTTATATATATTTATATATATTTATATATATTTATTACTTTAAATAGCTAGCTATTAATACTATTTATTAATACCTTTTTATACTTAAAATAAAAAAAAAACCTTAATATTTATATTAGCTTATTAAAAAAAAAGCTTATTATATAAATATAATTTAAAGTTATTTTAACTTTAAATAGTCCTTTTTATTAAGGCTTTTAATATTAATTAGTAGTTTAGCCTTTATAGCTTTTTTAAAATTTAATTAAAGTAAAGCAGTTTTAACTAAAGCAGCTTTAATAAAAGCAGACTTAATAAAAGCAGACTTAATAAATATAAACTTAATAAATATAAATTTAATAATAATAAGTATAAAAGCCTTATTTTTAATATTAATAACTTTAATACTTATATACTTTTTAGCTTTAAAATAAGCCTTTTTATAAGCTAGTTTTATTACTTTAAGTATAACTTTCTTTTTAATAAAAGTTATAAAAATTTTCCTTTTAAGCTTAATAATACTAGCTTTTAACTTTTTTATTTTTAGCTTTTTAAGCTTTTTATTACTTAAAGCTATTTAACTTATAATTAGCTAAAGGCTTTTATAAATACTTATAAGCATTATAGCCTTAAATACTAAGCCTTTTAATATTATTACCTTTTTTACTTTAATAGCTTTTATTTTATTAATAATACTAATATTACTTAAAGTAATATATTTTTTAAGTTTATTATTAATAATAATACTAATAGTTTTATTTATTTAAAAGCTAGCTTTAAAAGGCATTATTAAATTAATATACTTAAGTTATTTTTAATAAAAATAATAAAAATAGTATTATAATATATAAAACTTAAATTAAGTTAGTAGCTTTTAATATTATAAGTAAAGTTAAAAGCTAATATTTACTACCTTTTTAATTTATAAATTATATAAAGTATAAATCTAGCCTTTTTAATTTATAAGTTATATAAAGTAAAGGTATATTAGCCTTTTTAATTTATAAATTATATAAAGTAAAGGCCTAGCCTTTTTAATTTATAATTAATATAAAGTAAAAGTATACTAGCTTTTTTAATTTATAAATAGTATAAAGTAAAAGTATACTAGCCTTTTTAATTTATAAATTATAGCTTAGTTTTTTTAAACTATAAATAATATAAAGTAAAGGCATACTAGCCTTTTTAAATTATAAATAGTATAAAGTAAAGGTATACTAGCCTTTTTAATTTATAAATTATAACTTAGCCTTTTTAAATTATAAATAGTATAAAGTAAAGGCATACTAGCCTTTTTAATTTATAAATAGTATAAAGTAAAAGTATACTAGCCTTTTTAATTTATAAATAATATAAAGTAAAGACATACTAGCCTTTTTAATTTATAAATTATAGCCTAGCCTTTTTAATTTATAAATTATGCTTATATAATATATTTAACTAATTAAAGTAGTAAAATCCTTTAATATAATTTACCTTATATAATTTACCCCTTATATTTTTAGCCTTATATTAAAAGTATACTATACTTTTTACTTAAACTATAAGATTATACTACTTCTTATAAGATAGGCTTTTTATAAGTTCTTATTTTTATATTTTTAATAACTTTAATAATTTCTCCCTTTATATATTTAGGGCTAGTGCATACCTTCCGCTACCTATAGCCTATAAAGCATATTACCTTATATATCTGTAAATGTTTTGCCCTGCTCTAGGGTAATAGCAGTGGCAAGTCTGTCCCAGTTCTCTTTAATAAGCGCGACATAGTGAAACATAATCTGCTGTTAGGCAATAATAGAGACTCTGCTCTAAGATGTGAAAGCTTTCTGCGCAGAGTCAATCGCATCCTGCAATTCGTTAGCGGTTATTAACAGTATTCTGGTTATGAGATAATTAGTGGCAGGGTCATGGACAAGCACAAAGATTCTGGACTGAGAAAGTCGGAACTCGTTCTTAACGAAATACGGCGTGTCCTTTGGTTCCGATATCTTCTCGTGAGTGCGAGGGAATCGGTAGATGTTGAGCCCAAAAAGCTGGCTGTGGTTGGACCTGAACCCATCGTGATGGCGTCGTTTGTGCGTATATGGTGTCTCAATGGCCATAAGTTCGTCTCGCATCTGGTGAGGGATCGCTGTGTGTGTGTGTGTCTCTTTGAAGAAGAGAGATTGCACGTCCTCCGCGGCGAGCTGTGCCAACATTGCTATAACTTGGTCTTACATCTCAACTCCGCAATCGACGTGATGAGCCCAATCTGCGATAATGCCCAGTCAAACACCTGTGCGGGAACGATACGACCTATGGCACGAGAGCTCAGGAGAGCCAATGGCCCAATCATCATCTTCAAAAGCCAACGACCAATTTGACACAGGCCGTGCTACCTTCTGCCTGCTCGTAATACAAACAACCTCGCGTCGGTGTCTTAGTAGAGGTATGACAAATCTGCATCAATTGCTGCAAAGTGCATGCTGAGATTCTGAACCACTCTCTACATTCTCTCTGCGACATCTAGCTAATCCGATGTGAATTGGACAGCACCGGCTGCAGAGAGGGTAACAGTAGGACATGAGAGTAAACAAACAGAGCCTCAATACCGTCGCGTCCCATACTCATTGACAGCAAGCCCACTGGGATTATAGCAGATGCGAGTTATGGTCAAGGCAAGGCCAGCATTGTCTAGCTCCGCAGCGGACAGTCTGAGCTGACGCGTAGAATTCTGCCTTACATAGACCCCGAAAACGGGCCCACTGATCTCGAGGCTGCTTCGAACTACGGCTGCAAAGAAGAATACTACAACATATATCAGCCGACGTCGACTTCGCCTAAGTGTTCGCCAAGCTACCTAGCACGAGGGATTTACTGTACACATGCATACCGTTGTCGAAGATCATGCGGCTTAGATGCAGTATGATTCTTACATCCTATCTATTTGTATTGTATGCTAGGTTAGTGATTACAGAGGCTAGAGCAACGCCTCCGCAATATATGTAGCTAAGGGCCATAGGTCTGCTATAACAGCAGGGAAAACGGAACAGGAACATGCCGATGCGTTCAGAATAACGTACTGCGCTCAGCCGAAAAAAATGTCCTGCGTGTTAGACATGGCTCTTCATCTTTAATGCGGTCAGCATAGAGGATCGTGTCTCTAGAGCCCGAGGGAAAGACGGTTTGCAACTTTGCATGCTAAGGACGATTATGCTGTATTGGTCAGCATGGAGGATCGTGTCTCTAGAGCCCGAGGGAAAGACGGTTTGCAACTTTGCATGCTAAGGACGATATGCTGTATTGGTCATGATCCTATCAACTTACGTACAACGATGCTGAGGTAGGATTCGGCCCCTGGAAACTTTTGGGGCCAGATGGCTGATGACTCGGCGTTACCGCATCAAGCCACATCTTTCTCCGAGATGGATTTTGCATCACATCGGGCATACGACGTTCCTTACCATGGTGCCATTTGATAGGACTGATCTGTCGGACATTGGAGATTACCATGCCTCTCTCCCGAATCTTTCTCGGTGCCTGGCGTTAGAACAGTGACAGATCGTATCACAGCCACTTGTCATTCATGCGACTCAGCACTAGAGGACAAACTTTGGGGGCATTGCGGAGCCCAGCAAAAGTTTGTTGTACTCACAGCGGAATTTGTTTTGAGATATCACAATAACAAGTATCCGTCAGAATTAGATAAGCGCTAACAATCTACCAAAGAGAGCTTTACCTGTAGCTGACTATCAGCCAAGGTGATCGAGATACAGCCACAGGGGTTCGGCCAAATATAAGGAGAGCTACCTGTTGCCCTTTCCCGGCCTCGAATATCGTCTGCAGGTAATACTCGTTTATCGTCTTTAACAGGCAATAGTAAGGGAACATTGCCGCCGTTATAACCTATTCGTCCATCCGTTCCTATTCGTGCGCAGAACATCACCGCTTGATTAAAAGCAAACAACGTCCAAAATGTCGGGTCAAGGTTACCTCGAAAACCCCAGCTTGCACACGCAGGCAAAATGGCGGTCGGCTCTCTTGACCTACCCCGGAAACCTCAAGGGAGCTCTGAAGGAGGCGCAGAAAGATCCCAAGAAGACTCTTTTCGGAGTCGCTCAAGGCATTCCAAGCACATTTCTGACAAAGGTCTATGCTTCCACGAGACCTGACTTCATTTGGATGGATGTTGAGCATGGAATGTTTGACCGCCTGGTGCTGCACGAGTAAGAGAGAATATCGACTCCCAAGGCGCTGGGAAGACGAGTGCTGACCAGAATAGCGCCATCCAAGCAGCCCAGCACCACTCTGAGGGCCAAACCATGGTTGTTGTCAGAGTGCCCGCGGAAGATGAAGTCTCCTTGACTACGGCTTTAGACGCCGGTGCCTCTGGCATTATCATCCCTCACTGTGAGACCAGAGAACAGGTCGAAGAGTTTATGAAGAAGATTTTCTACCGTAAGCACATCAGCTCAGTAGGAAATGAAAACGCAGATGGGGGCACACTTACTTATTATGACGTCTCACACTAGCCCCTCTCGGTGGCCGCTCTTTCAGCCCCTGGGTCTTCACCCCTGGTATTTCGGACGCTTCTCTGTACCCAAATGATGCGTTCAATATGAAGACTGCAAACAATCATATTGCCGTCATCCCTCAGATCGAAAGCGTCAAAGGGATCGAAAACGTGGACGACATCGCTTCAATACCCGGCATCTCCGCTCTCATGTTCGGGCCGGGAGACTTCTCAGCCGATGCAGGACTGGAGCTGAACTTGGGAGAGCCTCACCCTACCTTAATTGCTGCTACCGAGAGCATGTCGAAGGCAAGCAAGAAGCATGGTGTGCCGCTCTTTGGGTAAGTCGTCAGGTTGTTTGGCATTCATCTGCCAGAACTAGAAGCTGATCCTGCACAGTGCTGCTATGAACCTCGAGATGGTTCCTGCGTTGATAGAAGCGGGTCATGGAGCGATTATGGTAATGCTAGACGTCTGGGGTATTGCTAACTTCACAAAGTCCAGCATAGAGAAGGCTAGAGGGCTCATTCCGACCTAAATAAACATTCTAGTCAGGAGGTAACTGTGAGAGTCCTTAGTATCCCTTAGGGAACGAACCCTCAGTATATACAGCTGTAGAACATATAGAATTGATATGTTTCTAATATGTCGCCTCATATAACATCCTACCTATAAATAAGCTTGTTATAAAAAATAACTACCACGCAAAGGAAACGCAACTCATCATGTTAGCTTCGAGCAATCCATTAACACGCAAACCTTATGATGTTTCAAAGTGCAAGGCTCACTGCTTTTATATGAGGACGCTTATCTCAACTGGATGAGAAACATTATCTCCTAAACGCTAATGCTATATCTTCCATAACCTCAACTACATGCGTCCTGTTGACATTTTGAAATACTGTAATAGAAGGATCCTTTGCATGGGACATGCTTTCACAAGGCCCCGATACTTCTCTTAGATCAATACCGAAACTACCATTCTCTGCCTGCGATTGCTAACTGCCATAAGCTACCCGGGCGGAGCTTATTGAACCACAGGATGACCCCGGTCCGGTCCGTCCCTGCGGATCTGAGTCATTGTATGGAAAAGGCTATACCCCCGACGTTTGTATCTCGTTGACCTAAAACCTTTTACCATCAATGTACACATCACACACTCTTGCTTTTAACAGAGCTGAAGTTGGCAACAACTGGTATATGTGTTGATATACAGCCCTGGAAGCGAGAGGCCCTCCACTTTGTAGGACCCTTGCCTAGTACGAAAGAAACAGGTATTCATAGAGGGATCCACCGTCATCGGTAACCCTTCTGCTAGACGCATTTTACGTACCTCCGTTCAGAAGATTTCGAACCCGGCTTCTGTCATACGAACTGAGGACATACACCGGCTACACCGACAAACGGAATAGCAGCCCTGTGGTATTTGCTGGGCACAGCGCCTGTTAGAGATACATAAAGTCTCGAATACTTGAAAGTGCTTCTTCTAGGGCATGCTTTGGAAGGCCGTCGTTAATGCAGAGACTGTTCATCAACGAACTGTGATAGAAGTACTCGCAGGAACACTCTAATTAAATTCCCAACCCATCAAAATGGCCATATGTTAGTTTCTACATCTTCACAGCTCGCCGCCCCGGATCAGAAAACTCCTACCAAGAAGGCGCGTGCTGTAGACTTACCTGGGATGCCATTCTCGGCTCCGTTTTATATGTTCTGCAACGCTAATCTCGCAAAAGTGCCAGGAAGTTGTATGCCTGCTTGTGATCTAACATGGGGGAGTGGGAATCAGCCAGTAGCGGGACTGATCATCGATACAGATTTGTTGCATATCCAAAAGAAGGAGCGCCCCATATTGACATTTGGCCTTTTTTACATCCCGGGGGGAGCAAGCTCAACTGGGCGTAGATCGATACCCGCGGGATACACACGGGGCAAACAGCCTTGCTGGGTCCGTTACCACCTCGTAATACTCCGTTACTACTAATGGACGAGAGCAAGCCAACCCGGTTAATGATACCCCGGTACAATTGTCACGTTTTATGGGGGCAACGCTGTCAGAGATTTTGGAGGAAAGTCTCTCGTATTACCTATAAGGCCACTCATCCCGTGACGGTCGCAAGGAGTACGGCAAGGCAGCGTGGAGTTTGCGTGTCGCGATCAGAGCCATGTCTGTCGCTCGCATTAACGCCGTCTTTTGCGTCCTGTGGATTTTCCTGTTCGCGTTTTCTGCCTTCTCCTCCTACGATGATCCCTCGTCGATCTTCTTCAATGCCGAGAAAGCCTACAAGCAGCGCTTTTCCAGCGTGAGAGCAGCTGAGGCAGGCGCCTACATTCGAAATCCGCCCGCGAGAGTCGTACCGACCGAACCCGTCGACAAGCTGCTGTGCATCGGCATTCCAAGCGTTAATCGCACGACAGAATCGTTCCTCTCCTCCACGATTGCTACGTTATCCGATACCCTGACGCCGGAAGAGCGGGCGTCCATACGCATCGTTGTCCTGCTGGCCGATAAGTCGCCCTCGAAGCATTTTGCGTACGGACAGCAGTGGCTCGAGCCGCTTGTGGACGAGGTTCTCCTGTACGGAGAGCCTCCCGCGGGAAGCTCCGTGTACCGCCGCATACCTTTCGACTTAAAGGAGGGGAGGTCTCGCGGCGACGGTCGCGTCGAGAACATGAGGCTTGATCACTCAGCGCTGGTGGAGGCGTGTAGACAGCAAGAATATCCATACTTTGCGTTGGTGGAAGATGACATCGTTACGACACGCGACTGGTTTCCGCGATTTAAAAAAGGCCTGGCATATGTGGAGCAAAAGACCCAAGAAACCAAGAAAGAGTGGATATACCTTCGACTGTTTTACTCGGAGATTCTGATGGGATGGAACAACGAGGAATGGCTGTCTTATTCCAAGGTTATCTGCTTGGTATACACAGCTGTGCTGCTTATGTTTCTGCTTGGACGGAGATATATGCGTGGTGGCGTTTCCACCAGCGTGTCGCCGCACGCGCAGCGATATCTCGCAGCTCTCATCTTCGGCCTCTGGCTCCCCGCTCTCATAGCCTTGTATTTTGTTTCCGGTCGTCTGTCTGTTAACAGACTAAATCCCTTCCGGTTGAGTGCGTTGCACGGAGCCCGCGAAATGCCGCATTATGGCTGTTGTGCTCAAGGGCTTGTCCTTCCTCAGCGTCACTTGGCGGACTTTCAGGCATTGCTGAGAGATCCGCCGTATGACTTCCCGGGGGACATGATACTGGAGGATTATGCTGAAGCCCGTGGCTGGGTAAAATGGGCACTGGAGCCGAGTGTATTCCAGCATGTCGGGTTCAAAGAATCTTCCGACGGAACGCGCCGAGCCGAAGTCTGGAACTTTGGGTTTGAAAGGCTATACAGGAAGTAACAGGGCACATACAAGTATATCTGAACGAGGTGGAGAAGTGTGTACGTTGCAATGCATGGTGGGACATCTACAACTTTTGAGGTGTGCGTAGAAGCTATAAGAAGTCGTCTTCCGCCGCTTCCAACATGCTCATGAGAATTTGAACATCAAACCGGTGGCCTAGGAGTTCTTACTGCTCTCGGACACGCATCATGAACCTATGTTTCAATCTCTAAGTTGCCAATCAGTCTGTCTCGACCTGATATGACCTGTCCATACTACCTCCGTATACTCTCCGTTATTACCCCATGCAGGCGTTTGCTGCGCCGTGTGTCATAAACACCATCCGGCCCGGAGAGTTCGAGGTCTGGTCAGCCTACTCTCCTGCGCTGTTTCAATGTCTAAAATGAACAGCGGCAGAAAACACAGCCTCGACTGAGGAAAGGTCCTTGAGAAGGTCGATTATACCTCCTCACACGGGAGAAAGTTTCCTTGTGGCGCCAATGGCTGAATATTATAGACCAGCACGAAACCTGCGGCTTGAGCGGGAGTTACACGATGATGAGCCGGGAAGCTGCAGGAGGCATTTTGCTGGAATTGGACAGAAGGAATGATTCTTCCGCGCAGGAAGCTAAATTCAGGTTCATGTCTCTCAGTAGTCTGTGGAGGTAATATAGACATTGACCTACATCAACTCGGATACCAAAGTGAGGCGCGATCACAGTGGAGAGTGGTCCCATGCACAGGCCTTGGTTTCCTCTTCTCCTCATTCGGAACAACATTCTTCGCGTAGGCTATATACACTGGCTCGTCAGCTACCTCAACCGGTAGACGGCTCACAGACAAGTGCGCCCTGACTTTGAGGGAGTTCTGCCAATTTGCACAGGCGGAGACATACCTCACTGAGATGGCGGATATCTCAAAAATGCATCATTGCAATATATGAACAATGGAAGAGCAGCTTATATCGAAAGTGAAAGGAGAATCAATGGCAGACGTGATTTTGCTGAGGCGAAGGCCAACGGCATGCTTTATATGAATAACCTGCCAATGCTGGTGCCAATGCTGGTGCCAATGCTGCTTCTCGATTACCTGCGTGCTATACACATGCTTCAAAGCACTTCAACACTGCCTGTAGAACTTACATCCGGACAATACATTTCTAAGTAATTACAAGAGGGTAAGACATACTGCGCCCTAAACTCGGCAGGATGTTATATTTCTAGCAAATCACTTGCGCAGTGATCATAGAGCACGAACTACATACATCATTTGTACCCTATGACATGTCGTCCTCCCCCTATATCACTCAGTATCTATGCAACAACCTGTGTGCACGATAAGTCACCGCTGAATGCAATGGTCTAAGCACGTCGAGTGCCAATGCTCTCCATCGCAGTTGTGGCTGGTCAGTGTGAGCTGAACTGTTCCCGGGAAAGCCAATCACACCACGAGATTGCACATGATTCATGCCAAATATCAGGCAGCGAGTCTTGGATCAAATGGCTTGGCTCAATCACGGGGACGAGCTCAGGTCATGATGAATGTAGTTGCACTCTCTTCGCTTCGGATAAAGCATCCCCATGTAGCTACCATCAACGCCTTTCCTCCTGTCATGTCTGTGGCTCAATGGCCCCGCTCCACGTTCCACGTCCTGTTCGATGGTACTTATACCAAGCTACAACCCTCCTTATGTACATTGGTGTCAATTCGTATCGCGGCGGACTGTAAAGCGATACTGATCCCCTCTGTTGAGATACACAACACGGTCTTTGAGGCCTTCCTGCTCAATCTTGCCTTGAAAGTCTGACAAAGGTGAGAGAAAGACGTCGTAATCGTCAAAGTGTATTGGGATGGTCACATCCGGTTGAATGAGATGGATCAACTGAATGCCTTGCTTGGCATCCATCGTCACCATGACCAAGGGCGCGGAGGCGCCTGGGATCGTCGTACCTCCAAGATGTACCAGCATGAGGTCGACCTGCTTCCCATTGAGCCACTTAGGAATCTCCCGCAACTCGTCGACGAAAAGTGTATCACCCGAGATATAGATACGGTAGCCCGTCGTTAACTCAGAAGAGGTATCATCGTCCTCTTTGGCGTTGGCCGAGGCGTGGGCCCAGCCAAGCTCCAACAGCCACCCGTTTGTGGGTGGAACGGCACTCAAAAGGTCGTTGAGGGCAGACAAAGGTCCTGGGGGAACGTGTTTTCCAGGCATGCCAGTCACTCTTATCACGGGTGTTGCCGCCTCGGTCTGCGTAATCGTTGGAGAATTCAGCATCATGCTTTCGAAAAAGTCCAGAGCGTGAACCGCCCTGAAGGGTTCGGGCTTCGAAGAAGACGTCAGGCATCCTTTTGCATGCGGAGTTGTGATGATGTGGAAGTCTCGGTTGAGCGACTCCTCGACATGCCGATCGAAATGATCTTCATGATAATGGGACAGTAAGATGCAGTCCATTGGGGGCAACTGGTCAAGCTCGACGGCGGGATTCGTCCGGCGTTGGGAGGTTACTCCCGGACCAAGATGCACATGGTCTCCTGCGTGCAAAAAGTTTGGATCTGTCAAAATGCGGAAGTCGCCCCATTCGAGGACTGTGGTGGCATTGCCAATGAAGTATACGCTGGCGTCTTCCTTGCCTGCTGACGATGCACGAGGGTGCGTGTGGATGTCCTTGACTGGGAGATTGTTGGGGGTCTTCGCGACCTCTGCTTGTGATCGAAGCAAAGGAACCCTGGACGAAGGGGCCAAGGTAAGGTGTGCTTTCGAGCTCATGGTGAATATCTTGGGTAGTGAACTAAGCAAATCGTCAGAAGCTTTGCAAGCGGTGACGGAAAATGCACTGAGAGTGCGCTGGCTGCATATTTATGTGGCGGAAATCTTGTCAGTCCCTCGAGGATTTAGCCGTGGAACGAAGACAATCACATCCGGTGATGCGCGGATGACGCCCTGAATACGCAAAGAAACAAGTCAACCATACAAATCGGGCGTTCTCACGCCGCCTTCTCTTCGGCTGTCATTTTCCAATCATCTCACAATGCGATTTCAACTGTAACGCTTGCTCCTTCTACTGGGCTAACCTAATAAGGCAACTGAACCTCAATCGTTAGATGGGTAGTATATATTCGAGAAAGGGTAACCCTACACAACTGACACTATGCGTATCCATGTCTCAATCCAGGCACTACTGCCATAACTCACTACATTTAAAGTGTTGTGCTTGATCAGTATCTCCCGGTCGACGACGTCAAGCACAGAGGATCCCACTGCGATTCCATTGCGACTTCGTCCTCACATTTCAGAACAGCTGACGCTCCGGGACATGTCAACTGCCATTGAAGGCGAACGCGCATCCCATGCAGCAGCATGCAACGCGTTCGACTTATAAGCCGAACTAGAGAGCGTACGGTCTTTGGCTTTGACTGCGCGCGTAAATGAGTGCAAAGTGTCAGAGCACAGCGTTTGTGGAACAAGGTAAAGCCTTCTATAGATTCTTATATAATGCTTGAGAAGCATTGTGTCTGCTGTTGGACGTTTCGAGGCATATTCTTCACCATGTATTTCGTGACCTTTTACGGCTTGTTTTCTGAGTCTTTCTCTTTGTTGCTTAGCATAACTTCACTTCAACGTCCCTCTCGGGCGAAAACGAGCTCCAAAGACAATTACATCGCAGAATGGGAGCATGTATCTTTTTCGCACTAGAAATATGTCCCGTCCCTCGTTGCAGCAGGTATATTCGGCGCGCTTCTATTCCTTGGGAGGTCACACCTTTCAGAGGAATGAAGTACAAGGCGTGCATCTCGACGCTATTAGTCCTGGGCTGGTTGTATATGTAGTTCCCAAGCACCAAGATTCGGCGCAGTCTAACACAGGCATGGCTGAAGTCGGTCTCAGTAATACAGCAAATTCGGCACACCAGAAGGCAGTGTGCTGGACGAGGGAGTCAAGCCGGTCATACCTTATTCAGGCAATGTTCATCTTGCTTGCCCCTGCGCTCCTCGCGGCCTCAGTCTACATATCTCTCAGCCAAGCTATTGAGATTGATGTTAGAGAGAAACATTCCATTAAAAGCCGAAGATGGCTCACCACGATCGTTCTCAACAGCGATGTGATTTGTTTACTTCTTCTTGCTGGCGGTGAATTGGCTCGAAAACAGGACACATTGTCCATCTTCTCACGTTTGGATCTGACGCTGTTATAGGAGCCGGCATGTTGGCCTCCGCAAAGGACAACAAATCGGCGAATGATGCCGCCAACGGCATCATCATTGGCACGTACTGAAACTTCTCTAGTTTGGCTTTTTTGTTATCATTGCGCTTGTGTTGCCAGCACGTTAATTAGATTCGAAACGTCTTCCGTCTCGTTGAGTAGTCCGAGAGAAGTGACGCCTACCTACTGACGACGGAGGTTTTCGTCTACTGTCTAGATGCAATGCTTATGCTCTAACATGTTGCCTGGCTTTCCTTTGGAATATCCCAGATAAGCGTGCCCTCTACGCCAATAGCAAAACGTTTACAATGCTCTGCCGCAGGAACTTCGAGTCTGATCAACATCACCTGTCACGAGAAGTACTTCCTAGGCTAGCCGAGACGTCACGCCCCGCCCAAAGGTAGAGCCATCCGCGATTTCGCTCTCAACGCCGAGGGCCGTGTGACATCTACAGCGCCGCCTTGGCGTAACCTCCGATGCATCTATACTTGGACAATGAAGCTCGATCGGCGAAGACCCAACACACGGGGCTATGTCTCAGACTCCTTGTACGCTTTAGCCACTGCCGATCTCATGAATCGAGGGCTTCCGTAGCTCAGTTGGTTAGAGCTTCGTACTAATACTTCACCTTCGGGTTCAGTGTTGGTAATGCGAAGGTCGCAGGTTCAAGCCCTGCCGGGAGCAATAGTCCCAGTGCCGTCTGATTCATTTTTTTTTCTTCACCTTGTTTTTGATCTGTTCGTTGTTTTATATCTTAGCACTCTGACTAGCGCCTCACTCTTCGAGACACAAACAAGGTTCCGGCTGCTCATTCTTGCCTTTCGATCGCATCTTATAGATATGCTCTTTGGTATGATAATCAACTCCGTTCATTAAATCTTGACGCTCCAGCGAACATCCTCCCATCCCATGCGCCGCCGTATCCGGACATCCTTCAAGCCAACTGGTCTCTTTGCCCCCTTGCTGGACGCATAGTTTTGCGTCGCAAATCCACCCTCCGTGCCAAATTCTAGAGCCATGATTATTAACGCGCCTGCGGCGAGGATCTCCTTCTTGGCTAAGTGACGACCGGGACACAAGTGGGCGCCACCGCCATAGGGGACAAATCCCTGGGTCCTAATCCTGCCATGATTGTCTGTACCAACTCCGCCAGGGAGGAATTTTTCGGGCCCAAAATTCTCAGCATCTCCGCCCCAAAAGCTGTCTCGGTTGTGCAGAAGGAATGTCGGGATACAGACCCTCCACCCTTTCTTGAAGAGAAGTTCACGACCGGTATCTGGGTCCGTCAGCAGGACATCTTCGAGAACCACCCGGTTGCATGTGGGCGTGGAGCCGATGCGGAGAGCTTCCTGGTAGCAAGCGACGAGCAACGGGCACTCGGCCTCAGCAAGCCCAACGTCAAGCTCAGCCGTGCGGCCGGCGGGAGAGTCGTGGACGGTCACGACGACCGCAAGCTGCTTACGCAGGCTTTGTAGCAAAGCTGGCTTGGCGAGGATATTCTGTATCATGGCAACAATTGTAGGCACAGTGTTCACCGTGGCAACGGAAATCTTGAACACTTCGATACGAGAGCAATCTTCGATGCTCACATTCAGATCGAGAGCTGTGGCCATTCCCGACTTGACCGCTTCGCTGGCAAACTTGACACTGCCATTGCGAATGAAGTTTTGGAAGCCTTGTGAAATTCTAGAAACGGCTCGGACGCCGGCGGGCGCGAAGAGACGGGGCAGGACACCCCAGCTGAGCCGTAGTTGATTCTCATCGAATGTCCTATACATAATAAGTTAATGTAAGAACCGCAACGCATGTCAGATGGCCCTGACCGACTTACCATATATCTTGGACGAGGGTATTGTCGACAGCCATGGGACTTTTGGACCCGTATAAGCCATTGGCAGTCCCCAGGGTAATGATGTCCCTCACCCATATAAAAAATTCTCTTGTCACCCAATCGGTACCAAATGCATTGACTGCCTCGGCCACTGCGACTGAGCAATTCTGCGCGGGCAGGTTTGCGCCCGGACCAGGAGCGAGCGAGCGACTGAATTCCTCCCGCCGCTCCTTTAATGTCACGGTATCTCTGTAAATCCCAGCATGGTCGAGTCCGAAATAGTGCCCGGCGTTTTTACTTAGACCCAGCATGTTCCTGCTTATATTGGCAATCAGAGGATCCATGGACATTGATTTGGATTTGAGCGCAGCGTGAGATAGACCTGGTGACGTGACGACATAGGTCTTGTGACCCATGATGCTGAGAGTGTATGCAGGCCATGATGTGCGATGCCTTGGACGGTCAGACTTTGAGTATGCCAAGCTTGGGTAACACGGTAAACATATTCTCACCTCAAATGGTCCAAATAGTTCACCCCGTGCTTGTAGAATCCGAAGAAATGCCCAATGAGTGGGATCGAAGGGCTTACAGTCGGTGGCTCTCTTGAGTCACGTCCAGAACTATTAACGTAATGGCAGATGGCGAAAGCCAGAGCCAGGAGGAGGGCAAAACAAAGGGAGGTGTGTTTGGCTGTTCTTTCGGTGAGATCGTGGAATTCGGGAGAAGTAGTCGCTGTACAAGACTCCATTGCCGCCAGTTGCTGTCCCTGTCAGAGGAAGGGAGAGCGCTATGTCTGTCTTACCATACCAGAAGAGAGAAATGGGTATAACGCTCCACGGGCATATGTACGCCATCAGACAATTGCAGCCCCTGCCCATAACGTCACAAGCGGCCCAAGGAGAGAAATAGCTCTGGGCTGCTCATGCTGCCAGTCAAGCAGCGCTATCGTTTGTTTGGAGAGGTCCTGCTTTTCCCGGTATGCCCTCTTTGCCGGTCTGCCGCTGTGCGTTATTGACCCACGGATCGTCAACAGCCTCCCACGAGCCAAATGAATAACCCCATGGTTGGATCCTCAGCCATTGTTACAATAAATAAACATCATGACACCGTTCAAGTTGCGTTATCAGAGGTCTCGGATATCATCGAGGATCAGACCATATTCCACTCATAGTAGCAGGTACGCGCTCCACGTTGCACAGGATTTAGGGATGTCGCGAATGGTAGGTCCTTGTAAACCTGGCCAGTTGGCGCTAGATCAGCCCGACTCCCGTCTGTTCCGGGCTTGTACATAGCATTAGACCACTGTCCATTGTCCACATCAATAGGCATTTCAGGCACCATCACGGACCAATGTGTGACCCTAGGTAGAGCCACATTCTGTATACATACTTCAATGATCTCTATAGATAGCTTAGTGGAAATTTCGGTATTTCTCGCCTGAGATGAGGCATTTTGCAACATTTGGAGTTGGAAGACGAGTGCAGAATACGTGACTAACTGCGGATTCGACGTTTTATTCTAAGGTAATTATTACAGGGTGTTCCATCATCGTCTTGATTGGGGTTGTTAGGCACACACCCTCAGCATGCGATGCTGAGTTGCATTACACTGTATCGGCCAACGGATGTTCAGCTTGACGAGAGAAGCAATCATAAGGTACCTCGTTCCAACAATGCGTACTTTGCAGCGGTAATCTCTCAATCCCGTCAGCCACAGCTTTTGGCTCTGGCACCTCTTTCGAGCCAGTTCCTCTTACTCCGCCTTGACAACCTCTGTTCGTGATAACAGCAGACCGATCCAAGATCTTGTCGAACGAGCCTCTAATTCGACAACGCTGGCAAAGATGGGCGTCCAGTCGTTGCTTGCCCTGGCTGGATCAACAGCTATTGCGTCGTATCTCAAGTTATCTGGCGCTTCACATGCTGCAGTTCTGTATAGTCTCGCTGCATATTTAGCGACGCAGCTGGTTGTGTCGTTGGCATTCTCAAGTCTAATATACCGATGGTTTATTTCGCCAACGAAAGGCCTTCCTCATCCCCAAGTACGCCTATTAGTCCCTCCTCAATGCAGAACACGAATTCTACGAGAAGGAATTAAAAAAATGTCACGGATGATTTACTCATAGGTTGACACATATCTCTGATAGGATACTCCCTTCGTTCTGGGCAACCTGATTCCATTCCTCAGTGAACCATGGGGATTTCCGCTGGTCCGTTGGCAACCGACAGTGCCACCCACTGCCAGCGGCTTCTACCGTGTCTTTCTGGGCCCCTTTGACTATCTGATTCCCAAGTCCTCGCAAGCAGTGAACACCATCATGACTCAGCCTTACCTGTTTCACAAACCAGCTGCTGTTCGAGATGGACTTGTCGAGAGCCTTGGAGTCGGCCTTGTTTCTGCCGAAGGGTCTGTTCATAAAGTGTGTAGAAAATCTCAGGCTTTCACATGCGATTCAGCCGCCATGGCTAACGTTGGCTACATGCAGAGACAAAAGAAACTTCTCACCCCCATCTTTGGTATGAGCCGCAACAGACGCCTTGTTCCGCAGATGTGGGCGAAGGCTCTCATCCTAGCCAACAGAATAGAGGAACTCGTTGCCGAGAGCGGCTTGAAGTCCGAGGTGCTCAACATGCACCCGCTCACTATGGCTGCTACTCTCGATGTCATCGGCGTAACTACTCTCGGCGTCGACTTTGACTCAGTAACCCATCCCGACCAGCCAATCTTGCAAGCATATCAGCGAGTCTTCCCGTCCTTTGAGAATCAAAGTGCGGTAGACAAGTTCTTCGGGGCAACTCTTCCCGCGATAATCTCGCCTCACCTACTCTTCAAGCTGCCGTTCAAGCCCATTCGGGAATTCCACCAGGGAATGGCATTCTTGCAAGGGTTCTGCCTAAATCAGATTCGGCAGAAACGACAAGAAATAGAGGAGGATGAGAATGGCAGTGCGGAAATAAGCGAAAAGGGTAGCTTACATTTCCCTGTCACCTCACAGACGCTGGGACTCAGTACTTACAATAGGCACCAGACATACTATCGGCTATTGTTGCGGCCGGACTAACAGATGAGAACGAGATTCTCAGTCACATCTTGACAATCCTGGCCGCCGGGCACGAGTCTACGGCGATAACGTTGGCATGGGCGATCTTTAAACTGGCACAACACCCGGACGTCCAGGAGAAACTCCGCGCGGAAGCTCTGGTTGCTACGAAGAACAGCGGTCCAGACGGCCTGTCTCTGGAGAGCATTAACTCCATGACATATCTACGGTGTTTTCTGATGGAGGTCCTTAGACTTTATCCAGCCTTCCCGGCCATGATGCGTGAAGCAGCCCAAGACGCCAGGGTGGGCGATCTCAATATTCCCAAGGGCAAGCAGATCATGGTAAGTCCATATGCTGTGAATAGGTCACAGGAGCTATGGGGAGACGATGCAGAAGAGTTCAAAGTCGAGAGGTGGGAGAACTCATATAGCGGTGGAGCCAAGACTTCTCAGGCGTTTATGACCTTTTCGAGCGGGCCACGCATCTGCATTGGTAAAGACTTTGCGACGCTGAGCCTCAAAGTCTTCCTGACAGTTTTGATAGCCAGGTTCAGGTTTGAAGAGGCCATACCTGGCTGGCATCCAGTGATACAGAAAGGAACGAGCTTGAAACCACAGGGCTTGAAGGTCAAGGTTTTGCTACTATGACGGTCGTCTTGTACGCCCGTATCTCTTGACGGAGTCATTAGCGATAGACTGAAGTGGGATGAATCTAGACATTGAATTGCTAGCTGTGCGTCTGTTGTAGCTAACCAATTTCTCTGCTATACTTTTGACTTTCCTTTGTCTTCGTTCGTTAATCTGTGTCTATCTTTTGGATCATCCCAACCTTTGTTCCAGATGCGTTCATCAAGGTGATTGACCACTTTTCTGCCCAAGGCTCACTGCTCCTCTGTTCTACCCTCTCATATTGCTGCACAATTCGGCTCACAATATACGCCATTTGGGCATATGCATATGTCTGGCCAAGGCACACTTTCGGGCCCGCACTGAACGGTAAGAAGTTCCACTGAGCATTCAAATGCTCCCATCGCTCTGGGCAGAACTCATCTGCATCACGTCCATATACATCTTGCCGACGCTGAAGGCTAAATGTGGAACAACTGATTACAGTCCCTTTGGGAACAAGAACTGGCGATTTTCCATCCACGCCCCCACCACGTGGAAGGATGGTGGTCTGGTTCGCCGCGCGGAAAAGTACAGGTACCGGGGGATATAGCCGGAGTGCTGTCAATAATGCAGTTAAAGTCATCAGTAGGACGACAACAAGTACCGTATCACGGGCAAGGGGACTCACTCTCGTCAATAACCTGTCGAAGATACTTTAAGCCCTTTATGTCGCTATAGATCGGCTTCCTCCCACCGAGGCATCTTATCTCGGTTTGCAGCTTCGTCCAGATATCAGGTCGCCGTGCTACAAGATAGAGGAGAGAGCTCAGTGTGCTGGCTGCGGTGTCACGTCCTGCCAGGAGCAAGCCTAGCACCTCGTACCGGATTTTCACCAAATCATCTGTGCTGTCTAGAATGCTATCCAAGAATGAGCCAGGAGGCGTGATGTCCTTGGATATTTTGCGCTTTCGGTAGGCCTTCTCAACGATGCGGTCAACGAAGTCATGCAAGATCTTACACGCGTTGTTCATCGCAGTGTCGTGATAGAAACGCAATAAGGGACCAAGCGTGGCACGCCTGTTAACCAAGTCCCCTATGCTTTCGAAGGCTTCAATAACCCTGTGCAGATTGGAGCCTGGCTGGCAGTTCAGCGTAGATACGGTCTCATTGAGAAGGAGCTGGATCACGTTGTCGAACGTGAGCCGGAAAAGCAGGTGCTGGATATCCACCGTAGATCCATCTTTGGGAAGACATGCAAAAAAGTTTTGCACGCAGACTTCCAGCTGCTCGAGGTCCTCAACTTGGTTTTTACCAAGGTGCGGGCGGACTAGTGACTGTGAATGAACTGGTCAGCTGCAGAGCTTCCCGTAGATGAACGCTGGGCGAATGGTTGCGCACCCTTGAATGCTTCCACGGGGCTCCGTCTGTGGTTAAAATGCTATCTCCTAAGAATGGCCCAAAGAGGGCCTTCTTGCCGCTGTCGAAACTCCCGAACTGACTCGACAGCAAGGCCTTGGCATTTTCAGGGTCGATTGTGCTAATGAAAAATTGGCCCAGGATCACTCCGGAGAACGTGTCGCCGAGTAAACGGAACCGGTCCTGAGCTGTTTGCAAAGATCTTCCTTGTCGTGCAATGGCAGCATCTTGCTTGAACAAAGAATAGCCAATGACCCTGTCAGTTTGTGGTAGACGCGCGCAAGGTTGGCATGCGTGTTTGCGGGCAAAGTTTCGATCTCTAGACGAAGCGACGACTCTCTTGATAATCCAGTAAGCGAGTATTGATAAAGGCAAAATATAATAATACATCTTGAGATATCCTTTGGTGTGGGTAAGTCGCAGCTCACCAAGGAATATTGGCTGGGGTGAGCGTACGGAGTGCGGCTGTCAATATCTCGAGATTCATCTAACTAGTAAACCGTCGTGATATCCATGTTCTTGTTGAGAAACCGTCGTAACATGTTCTTGTTAAGAACCAGATCGCTCGGGGGTCCCTACCCCCTTGCCCCACGTGGAAATGACATGCAGTTGACAGTTTCGAACACCCCACCCCCGTTTTGTTCCATTCTCATCACACCCCTCCGTTGCCCGTTCAAGCTTGACGTTGGAACGCACCAACATCGAACCACAATTGTCCCACTGCCGATGTAATACATACTCGTACATATGTGAGCGGTAAGGGGAGAATCAAGAAAGTGCCCATCAATGCGCGCGCACGTACCTTGCCTGTTGCGTACCCAAGGCGTACCCAAGCTGTTTCATTTCTTCAGGCCGGTTTAGGATAGCGCTGCCTCTTCGTTGCCCCATTAACATAGAGCTGTCGTTGATAGGACCTCAGCAACTTCGTTCGCGTATCAGGGAGGCCATCTTAACCGTCACCGAATCTGGTGCGAAACAAACCTGGCCACTTTCTCTCTCAAGGGCTGTGGCTCTCTTCTGACTTATGACTTGCCCGGCTTGTTCATGGTCTCTGCTGGAATCTATAGCACTGCTTCATCAAATCAGTTTAAAAAATAGAGACTCAACATGAGCTCCTCACCGCCTGCCCCTGATGGTATCGATCCGGCGACCTGGAACTCCATCCTCCACATACGCACTGGCTGCTTTCCTACTCTACTCCCCGAAATCAGAAACGACTACGGATACCGCCCAAGCCTCGGTGCCGGAATTGCCTTTGATGTACTCTTCGGGTTGACTTTGATCGGTCATGCAATTCAAGCGCTTCGCTTCAGGCGCTGGACGTCTTTCACATTCGCCATTGGTGCTCTCAGTAGCTCACCCATTCCATTTGGTCCTTTATGTTAAAATTGGGTAGCTGACTGTGTGGTCTCTTCCTGTAGCGGAAGCAATAGGATGGGCCGGACGAACGTGGAACGCGAAGTGTCCTTATAATCACGATGCCTTCTTGATGCAGATCACGACTCTCATCATAGCACCAACCTTCTTTGCGGCCGGACTTTACATCCTTCTCGGTACCCTGATCAAGCAGCTGGGGCCTCAAACAAGCAGCATCTCGCCCAGCTCCTACGCTATCATCTTCTGCACGTGCGATGTAATCTCCCTCGTCGTGCAAGCTGTGGGTGGCGCCTTGGCAGCCAAGGCTACTGTCGAGCTCAACGGAGACACAACGACTGGGACACACATCATGGTCGCTGGGATCGCATTCCAACTCTTTACCATGACCATCTTTGCGGTGCTAGTTTTTGACTTTCTCCGCCGGGCCAGAAGGTTGGTGATGATGAGGCCAACGAAACTCGCCCTGATAGCTCTCTTTGTGGCATTCTTGATGATATACATCCGGTCCATCTACCGTACCGTTGAATTGGCTGAGGGCTGGACCGGGTTCCTGATCACTCATGAGGGGTACTTTATTGGACTTGACGCGATTCTTATGGTCATCGCTGCTGTCGTGTTCCTGATACTTGACCCTGCAGTGTTACTCCGGAATCAGGCTGTCTCCTTGGTAGCAAAATGAGCATCGGTTTGAGTCAGGCGCTGGTCTTGGTATGGGAAAACGGCAAAGTCGACAAATCGGAATTTGGACCATTTTCACCACTTCAGTTCACATTTATCCCATCTGGTGCCTGTCTGTGCTTATTGGCAGAGAGCATTTATTTAATAAAATGACTCCCAAGGTGGTACTTCCTATGGCACAAACTACCTTTCGCCATTCACCTTCGTAGAGACCTACATTCTTGCTGGTGATCAAATGTCCACATTTTCATCAAGGGCTGGCTAGCCTCTTGGTAGGGGTCTTTTGAGCCCACGAAATCATCACTTGGAGCAGTTCGAGCGCAGCTCGTGATCTTGCAACACCAAGAGGTATGAGGATTGAAGCTGTCTCCGCTGGCTGCTTAGACCCTCTCCGGTCCAGGGGCGGAGCAAGATTGATCCTTCGGTGAAATGGCGTCTTTTGAAGGCCCAAGAACCGACAGCATGAGTGACTCACTACCGCTGTCACTGTGATCCGCCTCCTTACTGTCCGCCACACCTCGTTGAAGGGATGGCCAAGGTAAGGCCAGCGAAAACAAGAGAGCTAGCCCAGCCCATGCTACCGCCGGTGCTAACCCTATCCGTATTGCATTGCAATACGCTACCAGGATGGCATCTTTTGTGGTCTTTGAGAAGCCATCGCCAATCTTTCTTCCCGTTTGGAGGGATGACATCTCATCGGGCGTTATTGGCAAGCCAACTAGATTCTGCGCCAACCTCGTGGTAAAAGCAACTGCAGATACTTGAACAGCCACAGCCCTGCAAAAAATCAGTTCGCGATCGTTTCGTAAGGCAAAGGTCATATACGTACGCTCCAATCTGCTGCAACATGCGAGAGTATCCCAGCGACATGGCCAGTTGGTGTTTGTCGAGTACTGCTCTCGGGAATATGATTTCAGCCAGCCACGCCATACCAAGTCCGAAGCCACCTAAAATCTCATAGCCGACAATCTGGGGGATGGAAAACTTCGAGTCTAAGGTCATGAAAAGAGCATTGGCGACGAGGAATATAACGGCACCGGCAATAGGCAGAGGATTGAAATGTGAGATTTTGGTAGAGAGGATTGAGAAGACAAAGGTGCTAACGGCGAGCGTCCCGGCCAGGGGAAAAGAGAGGAAGCCACTAGAGCGTGGGGGAAGCTCTTTGATGACCTGAGAATGTACAGCCGTCAACTTCACATCATAAATTTGCAAGCAAGGCTTTTAGAAGAGATTGACAGACGCACCTGCAAGAGGAAAGGAAGAAACAATGTGATAACAGAGACCGAAGATAGCGCGCAGAAAAAGATGCCCGTGGTAGTCCACACGCTTCTATTCAAGAGTATCTCGCGTTCAAAGATTGCCTGTTTCGTCATTCTCTGCTGCACGATCAGCAGGACGAATGATAGTCCAAACACCGCAAACATCACTGCACTTCGAGTGCTACTCCAACCGTATGAGCGGCCATAGTCCAGGCCTAATATCAGTGGTATGAGAGTTAAGGCTAATAGCCCTGTGCCGATGCAGTCGAGCAGCCTCACCTTTTCCCAGAATCTCAGGTCATACTTCTCGCCCCTGAGGTCGGGGCCCCCTGTAAAGGCTGTTCCGATCACTAAGAGGATGACAATACCTATCGCAGGAAGGTTGATCCAAAAAAGCCAGTGCCAACCAAGGTGAGATTGAGTGATGACGCCGCCGACGATGGGACCTATCACGACACTCGAGCCCAAGATCAAAGAGAAAGCGCCCATCGACACATTCTGCTTGTGATCCCCGGGCATCAAAGCCAGCATGCGAAAGCCTCCGACGCTCAGACCCACAGCGCCGACACCTGACAAGGCGCGGCCACATATAAAGCATGGCGAACTTTCTGAGACAGCGCAGATGATTGAGCCCACTGAAAGCAAGAGTTAGTGAGCCGAAGCGGGCATTTTGGGGCTGAAGCGACTGTACTAATAAAAAGAAGTGCTGAGCTGAGGTAGACGGAGCTAAAAGAACACATTGAATACAACCTGTTGCAGACAGGTTGCAACGCGCATTGTGGGATAAGGTACGCCGACGTGTAGACACCGATATCATGCAGCGCGGAAAAGCGAGCAATGATAGTAGGTAGAGCTGGTTCTGTAGGTAACACATTAGAGACGAGCTCCAGCTGCAGGACAGGGATCAATCTGACTTACCGATAATCGATTGGTCGATACCAATCTGGAAATGTAATGAGTACTAGCCATGTGAGAGTAGGAAAATATCCATTTGATGTGATATACCATGAAGCCTGCCAGAGCGAGAGCACAAGTGATGGCCGCTTTCCTCCATGGCGCAAGTGGAATGTTGAGATCTGTGGTGGGCTCCCCCTTATTCACAAGCCGTCTCATTGCCCATAAACTTCGTAGGCTGGAAGTCAGACTGGCAACTCGTGAACCGAGTCCAGAATCATTGTCAGAAGTCATTTCCTATCCAGACAAAAGGCTAGTCCGGTTCAGATGAGGTTTTTGGACCAAGGTCCAATCAAAACCCTCAGAGTTATTGCAAGATTGTCGCGTAATAGAGATGGGGTCCGCGTGATGTCAGAAGGCTGGGTTGGAGGAGAGATGTCAACCGTGAGTTAAAAAGAGCACCGAGCAAGTGAGATGTATACCCAGATGGGTACCTACTACCTAGGGTAGCGATGGTTTCCGCGCTGATTAACATATCTACTAGAAGCAACAACGTGCATCACAGACGCCATGCTCAACAATGAAGATTCGTGTTCCCTAATCCAAGCCACAGGGTGCATCGACGCCGCAGTGAGTCCCAGCCTTGGTCGAAATGGCCATCTTTTGGCGCAACACGAGTAGCCAAACTTGCGAGGACTCGCCAGAACAGTGGATTGTTCACACCACTGTTCACACCACGGACATTGCATGTAATGTTTGTATCACCTAACATTGACGGAGATAGAAAGATAATGTGTCCGACAATCAGCATGTCCAAGCGCTGTGATGCGGAGCACACACCCCTCCGCAGCAGCTAACAGCTAACAGAAAGGGTTTCAGTCAATGGGAATGGATACTAACAGGCGTCTCATCGCGTGGATTCGGTTCGTCGATCTATATAAGGCTGACCAATGGGAAGGTGAACTTATAGTCTGACTCTGAAAATGCGGCCCTTAAAGCGAGCTTGCATATTCATGCAGTGCGACCGTCGAATTCGGCCTTCTAGATCGCAGCCATGGTTGATCTATGCTCTGCTTGACGTCAATGTCAAACCATCAAACGGCAATTGCGGCATCAAGTGTCGCAATGATTCGGAAGCACCTAGGTAGGAAGCAGTTGTTCACGACGCCGAGGCCAGATTCTTCCCCGGAGCTCCACCTACCAGGCAGTAACGCACCCAGCTCTATTCCCAAGGGTCACTGGTGACTGATGGCTTTCATTTCGGTCAGTGATAAGCGTCCGCCAGTGTAGACATTGATGAGTAACATCTGCGTTGCGTTGCATCCTCATTTATTAGAAATTACAACTCTCCATGTTTTTGATTCTTGAACTGTACCCAGTCGCAGTCTAGGGCCTGCCGCCAGGCATGCGAGAAGAAGCTGGCAGACTGCCTGGCCAAGAACTGCACATCGCCAGTCTTCCAAGTGACCCCGAACACTGTAGCCAACCATGCCGCAGCCAGGAGTCTGATAGCTGTGAA
This sequence comes from Trichoderma gracile, assembly GCA_020002365.1. Lineage (NCBI taxonomy): Eukaryota > Fungi > Ascomycota > Sordariomycetes > Hypocreales > Hypocreaceae > Trichoderma > Trichoderma gracile. The sequence continues at coordinate 26,270 of JAINEY010000003.1, forward strand.
CCGCCACTTCGGTAACCACCATGCCGCGGTAGCAATCCCAGCCATTTTTTTCTTAAGTTCTTCCGATTCCTCAGGATCGTCGTATGTTGTCATGCGGTACCACTCGTCAAATTTATAAAACCACATCAGCCACTTCCACTGCATACCACACTCAACCAACACCCACCCCAGCGGGAGATAGCCCCAACGGCCAAAGTAAGCAAAAACTTGGTCGAACCAGACGAGGAGATAGATGGTGCAGTAGAAGGTGCTAGCAATCGTTGATAAGGCCAACACCGGGAGAAGCAATGTGAAGTAATAGTAAGCGTTGCTGGTGGAAGAGCGAAACCACGTCTTCCTGAATTGGTACAGGAATACGAGGGCGGTGGTTGTGGCACCAGAGATAGTTGCTCCAAAAAAGACGAATTGGATAAGCAGCCGGCAGAGAAGCGCATCCGAAGATGTGAACGAGGAGAAACAGAGGCGTATCCATAGAAGCAGAGCGGGACCCATGACATGATGCAATGTCGAGGCCTTGTCATTCCTTGTCACTGTAAGGTCAATGATATAAGACCCAGTCAGTATAGCACTAGAAGAAAGTAATCAGTCGGATGTACATGTACGATTGACAGCCTTTTACACACCATGATGTGAGGGACTTGGCCGTATCATTAGCGGTCCATGATTCCATGGGAGAAAAGCCCGTCTGGACCAGCGGCAAAGTGAGGCAGAACAGGACGAGTCGAGACGGTATGACGCCTACCTCGACAGCTAAGCGGTTCTTGACAGACTCGTCAAGCTTGGGCCACTCTGGTATGCTACGCTCAAAGTACAGTCTGGCATACGAGCGCACCACAGACGTGAGAAGCGCCACAACGCTGACGATGGGCAAGTCATGAGCCCAAATGGATTGTGCGAGCATTATGGGATGTTAGTGGTGAGGTGTCAAAGCGACGTCGGGAGAGAAAAATAGAGCATAATCATCAGACAACACAGAATTAAGTGAAGATAACTCGAGCTTTTGAATTAGTAAACTCAAATACAGAACAGATTCTGATTTCTTGTGTTTATATACAGATGAATGGATACACTTGATCCGGTGACGCTTGGACAACACCGCTTGGAGTCCTTACACGCGGATTTCCATTTCTATATAGAACGAGGATCCTAATAGATCCCGTTTATTGAGATTTGCGGCCCAAACTTTATCAGACTCGCTCATGGCCTGCCGCTTCTCTTTTATTCATGCATTTAAGTGGAGCGCTTACTATTGTCCAGATGCGCTTTGACGGTGTATTTGAGTCGCTTGGACTGGAACAAAGCACGGGCTTGGCCGACAAGGCAGAAGATATAGGCTAATGCGACATCAGTCCTTCCAAGTTTAGCACAGTGGGGGAGGCCACGTCTCAGACTTGTTCCCATCTGCAATAGTCTATGTACTTGCCTACCTGTAACTCGTCCATAACGTATGTGCCTAATGAAACATTTGGTGTTCTCGCTGGAAATCACTGACTAGACGTTGGGAGATGGAAGATGGAGGTATCTAGAGCCAGTACTTTTCACCAATCGGAGCTATACTGTTGGCTCTACAAAACTACCAGAAAGTATTATCGCGGCAATCAGTGGAGAGTTTGAACAGCCATCAACAGCCCGTTCATTCGGTGTACAGCACTGAGGTCCTCATACCCAGGGTATCCGCCAAGGTTACGGGCTACGCAGTAGGGGGAAGGCTTTGACCAAGTACCAAATATATCTCTTCCCCATGAACCAGTAACGCATGGCCAAAACATGGTAGTGTGCGAACAATGCAGCTACCACCTGCTTCAGAACCAAGGCATTGTCAGTGCGACCCCTACCGGCACATTTCGCGCTTCTGCAGGTGCTCAAGGGGGCCCACAAGGAGAGACTTGTCTCTTACTAGGATGAAGATTGCGTATTGTAGTCTATTCAATCCGGCCATTGCTTCCGGCTTGATTGTTGGAACCAGTCTTACTGGGCGGAATTCTTAGCATCAGGGGATTGATGAATGCCCTGATATTTTGCCCATCTGAAGACCACGATTCTCCTTTTGAGCTCTTCTTGAGTCTTCTCAACCTCACGTTACATGATTTCTCTTTACACTCATTTCTGATCCCTTGATTGCCTTGAATCCAGGAACAATGGCTCCCTTCGGGGTCTCTGACGCGGATATTCATATCGTCTTACTTTCATTCATTGCCACTGGACTCCTGTATGAATATACTCATGTTTACCTGGACCGAAAGCTTCCCAAATGGGATTGCTTTCCCCAAGCATTGCGTAACCGGATGTGTATTGAGATAGCCTGCATTCCAATCCGAGCTGGCCTGGTTTACTTCTCTCTGCCCTCGGTGATATTGGCTTTCACACCAGCCTCTAACTGGACGGCTGTTGATACTCAACGCTCACTAATTGCCTGGTTCGCCATACAAAACTCTTTTGTTTAGACGGGACTTGCTTGCTGACTGTCTAGATATAGCTCCTTAATGACTGGCGCCTATCTATTCGACCTCATGATTTACAGAGAGGATGTCTTTGGTGTTCTTCACCACTGCATGGGGCCGGCACTACTACTCTGGACACGTCTGTGCTTCTCATCCTTCAGCTCAGCCGACGCCCTTGTTTCCCGCAGCTTGATGATGTTCATCTTTTTCGGCGCAGCGACAGGCGGCGTGTTTGCCAGCGCCGGAGTCTTCATACTACGAGTGGGAAAGAAGTATCTAGAGCGCAGGACTCTCCACAGGTACTTTGCACTGTGTCTTGTAGGCTTAACTGCTACCACGGTGCTCAGCTGCTACCTAAACGTTCTTTACTTCTTGCACACATGGGATCAAGCTTACGGATACTTTGGCTTGGCTATCCCCCTCCCCCTTATTTGGGAGACGTTTGAGTGCTATCTGCAGTGGCGGTGGCTTCTTCGCTTCTACAGCATCGAAGACGAACTGCGGCGAGGACATCGGGGATCGAAAACCTTCTCCGACGAATCCGACGATACATGCCGGGCAGCTGACACTGAGCAAGAAATACCGTCAGCGTTCCCTCGCGGCACAGTATCGGTGCTGCGAGTGCTTATATGGCAATGGGTCTTGTTACTGTGCTACCTCTACTTCAAGTTCATACGGGAAGTGTACTTTCGCTGGTCAACTCCAACAGCACGATCGGCACACCAGGTGGAAGCTTCCTCCAACAACAGCATAGAATGGTAGTTTTGCTATCTGGACAATAGATTCTATAACATCACTCTATAATAATGGCATAATGTAGGGCACCTACCTTGGGTATGACAGGAACTGTCACCAGAACACGTAAATTTCGCCTGTTATCGTCGGGATATATGAGTGATGATTCTCATCCGGAATCACATGCTTCACTCAATACAAGTAGACATACAACTACCTAGGCTGCATCCAAACACCTTGCCCAGTTGATTCGTAAAGATGAGAACAGAACAGGCCGTCGGAAGCCAACTGGCCATCCTCTGTGGCCATGTATCCGAACCTTCACTTCGATAAGTCAGTGATTCATCATTGTACTAATGGACAAGACCGCAGGGAAATTTCACTCTAAGCGGCCGTTGGGTTAATGAACATGCTAATGTGCCTAGCCAACCACACAGACCAGGCTTGATTAGTGCCGTGAAGCCCAGAAAGAAGACCAAATATACTTAAAGGGCAGAGTAGCCGCTCATCCAGTCAGTGTTATGCGCTCTGCCCCGAAAGTCTACAACGGAGGTAAAGCACAAGTTGAACGGCTACGACGTGCACGTTCGTTCCCCGTACTTTTTGTTATGCCTTTCCCATTGGTTTGCTTACCTCAATCATTCCGATAATTCTTTCATATCCAACATGGACTGGGAGTATTTGTCCCCACTTGACCAGATCATGGCTCGCATGTATTTTGGCGAGATTCTCTGCTTTCCCTCTACAGATGAAGGGTTCTTCCCAATCTTGAAGCAAGGGTTGAGCAAAGTTGCCGTCAATGTCCCACAGATAACATCTTACGTCGTGAATGACGATTCCCGGCCCGGAAATATCCGGCTCGATAGCGGACGCGATTCTATGGATAGCATTCTAGTATATCGGGAAGATATAGAGGCTAACATACCGGACTATAAGACGCTGGGGATGGCTTCGTTTCCAATTTTTCCCAACTCACCTCTCTTCTATCCTCACATTCCAAAAGTGCCATGGGCTGCACCGTGGCCCGTCATGCGAGCCGAAGTTACTCGGATTCGTGGAGGCTTTATACTCGTGGTGCTTGCTCACCATTGCGTCTTTGATGGCGTTGCTTTATCCGAGCTGCTCAACATGTGGGCAGCGTCCTGTCGCGATCCGTTAGGCCCGCCTCCAAATGTGCGTCTCGAGCGGTTGAACAGGAAGCTTATGCTGGAAAATAGCGACACGAATGGCAAGCGACCTCAGCCTTCCGTCATATTCAGAATATCCAACAGACGGCAACTTCTGCTCAACTTCATCTCTCTTCTACAGCTGCCATTCAAGTCGATATTGCCCAAGCCGCTACAGCCTTTGTGGCCTATCACTATGTACCGTCTGCCATCCCGCAAGCTTCAGAATCTTAAAGCCATTCTCAACGGATTCACCTCCAAGCTTGGGGTACGGTTTCTTTCCACCAACGATGTTCTATGCGCACTGATATGGAGCTGCGCTACAGTGGCGATGAGTTCCCAATTTCAGCCTTGGATCCCATCGAGCCTGTGCTCGACGGGTGTTTCGGTGAACGTCCGGTCGAAGCTCCACCCCCGCCTTCCAGATGACTTTCTCGGCTGTGCCATTGGAATTGCCTACATCAACGTGGCAAGGAGGCAGCTGCTAGCCGCAGCTGAAGGAAAATCGCTGGAAATGCTAGCCAGGGTAGCCGCAGCGATCCGCCGAGGCGTAGATGGAGTGACGAGCAAGACAATGAAAGATTTAATAAGCTACGTCGAAACGGAGGAAAACGCAAGCAAGCTACAGTGGCGACCGAAGAGGCTGAACGACTTCTATATCGCTAGTTGGGCGCATCATCGCATATATGACGCCGATTGGGGCCTCGAGATCGGCAAATGCGAGGCGCTGCGAGTCGCTCAGATCTTCCTTATGCCAATGTGCGTGATACTGCCGCCGCGCGGTAAACGTGGTCAAAGGGAGGATCAACAACCAGATGTCGAAGTGGCCATTTCGCTTCACTCTTCGCACATGGAGCGATTCAGGAGGTTGAGGCTCATGAAAGAGTTTGCAGAGATCATAGGTTGTTGACTGACAGGGTCGGTGACCTCATACATCACTGGGCCCACAATGGCGATTTCTTTTTGAGAGATTGCTACACGTTCGGAGCTACCTATTTTATTCGTGCAGAAGGTTGGCAAGGGTTGCCTACTTTCACGGCAGGCCTGGGGGGGAAGATGCCTCCCATCACGCCCTAGCGAAGATCGAGTTTATCTACACTACCGAGCACGGCCGTTCCCCTGTCCTCCATGTCCAAACTCACACATCAACCCCTACGAAGGCCTACACCTATACGAACCTGATCATTCGTACACCAACCGTCACTGTTCGACTTCCACACAGAACTAGTGACGATCACCAGAACGAAGACTGTGGTAGTTATATCAACCGCCCCAACAGTCACAAACGTAGCCACAACTACAGCCACCAGTAAGTCCATGGCCTGATGAAACTATCTTGTGAAACTGTCTTGTAACAACGACTAACACCAACCAGACACATTCATCGAGTCCGCCACAGAAACCCCTACCCTGACCAGTACTGTCACGGACGTATCCTCAACCACGGTGATAGCAACATAAAGCAATGCTTACGCCTGATGGCTTATGGCCGTGCAGACTGAGCTCGGCTATGTTGCCAATCATAAAAGGGTGGAATATGTTGTTCTCCAGAAGAAGATCAAATTTACGGGAGAGCAGTGCATTGGAGGGGCGGGCGGCGGGCCCAACTTCTACCCACCTTGGCATATCGAGTTACATAGTTAAATGTGTGAAACTTGTAGAGCAGATTGTCGTAAAGACGATACTAGTCAAGACAACCCGAACAGCTGCAAGGACTATGGGCCTATTCCATCTCTACCACTATCTTCCCCATCAGAACGACGTCCACCTCTACAGTCTTTCGTGCAGATGTGACCAGCGCAGTGACTCCTACCACATCTACAACCATTGCTTCAACCACCGACGTCGCATCAAGGGTGAAAACTACATCAAGTCAGTCGCCTAACCTTTGTGTCAACTCTTTCAGCCATTCTGCTGTTGCAACTGTCACCAGCCCACCCCCCACCGTGACTCTGTTTCTAGCCTGTGCTCAGAACAACATTGCTTCGACTGCCAATGCAGGCGCCTTCATCTCCAGCGTTAGTACTTCAGCTTCGAAGTTTCAAAGCGGATGCATTAGCAGGAATGCTCTTGCCTGCTGCAACGCTTGCTAAGCTACGCCTTTCTGCCAAGCAACTCTCTCGAGCGAGCAAGAGGGGTTTTGTTTGTTGCTTACTACCTTAAGAAAGATGCACCACAGCAAATGAAGTTTTGCGGCGATGCATTCCTAACCAATCCAAATACTGCATTCCGAATCACGGTCAGTAATGGCCCTTGTGGCGCTATGCGGAATGCGGGCTCAGCCGCCTAGCTGCTTTGAGAAGCCTGAGGGTTGCATCACGTTCATAACAATGTTATCCCCCATAGAAGAAACCAGACCCTTGAAGGGCTACCAATTACAGGCGGACTGCTCAATTGACACCGATAACTTAGAGACAAGTTTCTGCCCGCTACTAGCCATATCATCAATAATTTAGGGGTTTGCGAGTCTTATGTCAATGCCAATGGAGGGACTGCGAAGCCGAGTACCGCGCCTTTTCAGTACCTTATGATATGTTAATCCTTGAGCCAAAATCATTAGACTCTCTTGTGTTTTTTGATGCTTTCACCTGCTCGTGCATCTGTGAAGGCTTTATCTGTTTCGTCAAACAGATGCTTACTCTCATGCAAAGCGTAGTTTTTGCGGTGGATATCTGTTGCACTGCCGACCACAGTTTGCATCTCCTTTATATGAGTGAAGAAAGAATAGAATTGTAAGTAATGTCTAAGAGCTCGAACGCTATGTCTGCAGTACTAATAACAAGCATTCTGTATCGGTTGTGGCTTGTCCAGCTGATACTCGGTTGGAATATCTTCTGGCCATGCATCCACACCGTCCAAGATGACGATTCCCATTCCACCCATCAAATGGAGCTCAATGTGGCAGTGAAACAGCCAGGGGCCAGGATTGTCAACAAAGTACCTGAACACACTCCACGAAGCCTCTTCATTGAAGGAGAATGCGGTGATCCACGTGTCGCGCAGGCCAGGGGTCTCCAAGTTGAAATCCTCGGGCCGCTCTTGAATTGCCTCTTCAACGCTGGTGTAGTTCCAGACACCCGTTCCAAAGCCAATTCTCCACGTCTTGCTCCCGTGTTTGTGGATGAAGTGTTCAAACGCAGATTTATCGCCAGGCAGAGTCGACACCTGCAGGATAAGATCAACCCAAGTCCCATTCTTGGTGCGGATCACCAAGTTCTCGTCCTCGGTGCCCAGCGTTGCGTTGGGATAGAAGAGCAGGGGGTCGTCATTCTGAAAGTCCACAGGTAGTAAGTACTTGGTGTTCATGGTATAATTATATGGCGCGCCGACGCGACCAAGTGCGAGAAGAACTTCCTGGTCAGCGTTGCCCGGTCGGGGTTTGTTCGGAGGCCACGGCGGCATGTGGTCCGTCTCCAGCTGCCACGGGAAGTAGGAATGCAACTCGACATCCGGCGTGATTGGATTGCCTCCATAAGACAGGTATGCTTTCTCCGAGGTAGGGCTTTGCGAATGGCCTGCGTAGACCATTTCGGCATAACCACCCAGTACCTGCGAGGCCCCAGAATTGGGTATGCGCATGGTATACTTGCCGGGTTCTTGGTCAAGTTTCATCATAATCGAAAAGGTTTCGCCCGCAGACATGACGGTCGAAACGAACCTCTTGGGTTGCACATAGTTGCCGTCAACTTCGTATATCCAGAAGGGATGCTGGTCGACCGAGAAGGCAATCTGAGCGATGGTGGCAGCAGCTACAATGTGCATGCTTACCCAGCCGTTGTTCTTGTACGGGTCGACGACAATGGTTGCATTCTCGTTCTTGGATGCAACGCAGCCTTCCTGAACCCGTGGCGGTATAAGGTCTGGGCGCTTGGTGATGTTCCAGGGACCGCCTTGAATCTGGTCGATATCCGCCGGAAAGCATCTACATAGCCACATGCAAGTCAGTATGCATGGAATGCGATTGAGCGATTAGGGGCCTGGAATGTGTGCTGCTCACCCTTTGTCTGAGACCTCAGTACCCGGCGGGAACCCATTCTGAGCTAAGCCTGGAGCCAACTCCTTCTGAAGGAATTTTTGACCCGGACAGTAAAGCTCCCCTACACCATTAACCAGAATGCTGTCGAGGCAACTGTTATTGTGCGTTAGCCACGTTGTGCTCGGGGGAGATGTTTCTGCATAGGGTATGGACATACAAGACGAGAAGACCTGAATCGGTGGATATCTTCCAATATTCTTCAGAAGTATACTGACTCCAGTCAGATACGACGAGGTACTCTGGGTCACGGGCGGCCTTTTCCATGGCTTCAATGTCCTTTTGGTTGTCGCTTATCTGACTCCATAGCCCAGAGCGATCTGATTTCGGCCTATGTGGCTGTCGGTAAGCATTCAAGCGTCACAAGGATGCGGTAGGGGCAACACCGACCTGATATGAATGGCTCCATACAGCCCATCAACTAGAGACATCTTGTCATGCGAATGGTACCAGTGGTTGCCTGGAGGAGTCGCCTTGAACTTGTATACGAAGTCTTTTCCTGGCTGGATCGGTCGCTGTGAAAGACCAGGTGTGCCGTCGGACCAAGGGGTATCTTTCTGACTGCAAAGGGCGTCTTTGGTAAGCCAAATGATGCTGCAAGAATATAACAGATAGGGTTGTACGTACTCTAGGCCGTGCCAGTGCACAGTAACATTTTTGGCCATGTCATTGATAACGGTTACCTGGAGGTCCGTTGTGTTAGATATCGTCAGGACAGCTGATTCGAGGATTGAGAACAACTGACTTCAACGTCATCCCCTTCGTCCCACACAAGGGTTGGACTGGGAAATTGCCCATTGGTGCGGATGAGTTGTCTTGACTGTCCATTCGGAGCACCCTCTTCCCAGGTGATGCGCAAAGTCTCTCGAACAGTCTTTGCCCAAGCGTCTGTGTGCAACAGGCTCGCCACCAGCAGCACCCACGCAAAACGGCTCATGGTGAATGGGTTGCAGTACTGGAAGATCCAAGTCTTGAGCGAGAGTGGTTGTGTCGTTGCTATTGAGACAGGTCGTTGTGTAAATTCCTACTACGATGCTGTTCTTTATATCTCGAAACCAAGCGCAGACTCTCCCGGGGTCCCAAGTTCCATGCTCTCCCTGAAAGGCCCATGCTCGAGGAATTTGCCTCTTAGCAAACAGAGAAGGGAATGAAATTACAAGAACTTCTGCATTCATCACATGTAATCGATTGCTACAGCTCTGCATTCATCAGAGCAGCTCCTTGTCGCTTTCCTTTTTTTTAATTGGCATCTTGTCATATACTAGAGCTAGCACTGCATGCATCTAAAGCGAATAGTGCTGGTGCTGCAAGATACCCTGTAACACGCGGAGACTTTCTTCTGTGTGGTTACGCGGAGACTATTTGGAGGGATCGAGAAATTGCACGCTGTTGACAAGGGAGGGACGCTGTCGTACATATTTCCCGATTCATAGCATTAGCCGTCATTTGTTGTGATGCAAGGGATGCAAGGCACGCGAATCGCTTTCTGGTACGAGTGATCGAGCTTCCTATCGCAGCTGAAGCCGCCGCAATCGGTAAATCCTCGAGACGATGGGGGTCGCCGAATGCGTCACTCAGTCACCTAAGATCCACAGCTACTCCCCTTGCAGAATTCCTTCAGACAGCTGAACACATGCTTCCGGTGAATGCAACATGGCGTCGCACGGCACAGCTCCTCCGATCCTGGTTTTAATAAATGCCACGCTCATGACTTCCTTTAACTTGATGCTTCCAAACATCTCATCAACTCGCCTATAAGCGCATCAATCGCGTCATCGACTTCACATCCAACGACCCGTTCTCTCGACACAAAGCATTCAGCACACCGGATTCCATAATGGCCATCACAGACTCTCCTCTCCCGCAACCACAGCAGCTCCTATGTCTCACCATCACTGCTTATCGTAAACCGGGACTGAGCGAGAGTGCCTACCGAGAATACATGACCAAGACTCATGCTCCTTTGGTTAGCGGCTTGATGAAGGAATATGGAATCGTGCGGTATAACATGGTAAGCCGGCTGGTTTTGTCCGACATAGCTTTGGCATAGTTGCTGATGACACACCAGACGCATAACGACAGCACAAGCCGGCCCTTGCTTTTCCAGCTATATGACCCCGAATTCTCAAAGCTGTCCGACTACGATTGCATCGTGCAGTTTGTGTTTCGGAAGATGGAGGACTTTCTACGCATGAAGGCCGATCCACGCTTCTTGGAAAAGGTCGCCCCCGATCACAAAAACTTTGCCGACACCTCAAGATCAACGTGAGTCAATCATTCTTGTTGTTTTATGCAACTAAAGCACTTCTCCAGAGACGCTGACAGTCGCACGCCTAAAGTATGACCATCGGCTACTTTGAAGAATTCCTGGACAATGGAGAGCTTGTGCCAAAATAGAGCTAGTCACCCTCGGGCGTTAGGAAGCCCAGGTTAGAGAAGTTGGGAAATAGCTGTTTTGTGTCTTCTGGAATGTGCAACGATCGAGAACCATATGAACAATACACGAAGCCCCTAGACGCTTATTGCTGTTGAATTTTTGGCAAAAGGTATCGCAAAATATAACCTACAAAGCCCCACACACACAGGGTAACATGTAATAATGTCTACGAGATGTGATATCCTGTTCTATGGCCGATTGTTGTAGGCATATGTATTACAGGCTTCACAATCAGCCGTTGCAGACGAACTCCCTGCTAGCTTACAAGGTGCCTGAGCACCCACTACCTGAGGTGGCAAGTAAACGGGGCAACAAACACATTATCGAATATCACGGTGTCTTCACTCAGGTTGCGGAGTTGTTCAAAGGGTTGACTCTAGCCTATGCACTCCATATAATAGTAGGTCAGCAACCGCCCTGCTTTAACATCTGCGCTGATAGTATGATTTTCTCGTGATCACATGCAACAAAAGGTATGGAATGCAGACCGGCTTGTAGAGTTGTACGGAGCAACGGAGCTAAAATTAGACAACCCGTTTTCAGTTCAGGGCAATTACTATTTGCAGATAGGCAGATTGTACAGGGCTGGCGGATGCAAATCGGTGTGGGAGGCCCTGGGTAGCCGGTCTAGTCAATTCCGGTGAATGGAGAGTCCTACGACAGAACCGGATAGCATCGGGAGACAGTTACAGATACTGTAAGAGCTTCTGCAGACTCGAATGCCAATTGTGAACAACCAATAGCGTACGTGACAGGGTACGCCATGACTTTCCGCCCTGAGGAACCCAGGTTGATTCCGAAAATGTCCGAAGCATATCAATGACCTCGACTTACACAACAGGACGCGGCGCAATATTGCATTGTGGTACAAAGCCGTACGGGCGGCATTATTGCGTCGTGATACACAATAGTACGGGCAGCAATATCGCAGGGCGGCAATATTGCATCGTGGTACATCACAATACGGGCGCAATATTGCATCGTGATACACAACAGTGCGGGCTGCAATGCTGCATCGTGATCTCGAGACGTTCTCGGTATGGGGTGATCGCAATTCTGGCTTCTATCTCTGCCTTACGGAGCTCTGAAAGCGTATGGTGGCTGGGTCTCAGTTTGAGACAATGAGATCACCACTTGGGAGCACATGCAATGATTTGGAATGTACTTGGCTCTCACCGTGTATTACACTGTTCTGCTGGTATATTACTTAAAGTAAACACCAGAAGGACGAGGAGCGTGATAGTTGGACTTGACTTCAACCCTTCTTAGCGAAGTTTTGGCATCTGCGTACGCAATGCTGGATTCAACGTCTGCCATGGAAAGCACGACGATGTACCAATCCGGTGCCGAGGCTCGCTCAGTTCGAGTCATCGTCTTCGGAGATCAAAGTAGCTGTAGCCTGTCAAAGCTGCAGCAGCTGCTGTTGAAGAAGGACAATCCCTACTTGACATCTTTCATCGACCGGGTCAATCACACTCTGAGACACGAGGTGGCTCGGCTTACGACTGTAGAGCGACAATCGTTCCCAGCTTTCTGCAGCATCCAAAACCTTGTCTCTCGAGTCTTGAAAGCCGACAAACACAGCGAGAATGCGGCGGTAGAGAGTACCTTGGCAACTGTATATCAGTTGTGCTGTTTCCTCAAGTAAGAAGACCAACATCAGCGTCGGGGTTATGGGTGTCTAACAATAAGTAGCCACTTCGGTAACGACCAGGAAACCTTTCCGACAGACCCGGATACGCACGTCTCCGGTTTGTGTATTGGAGCATTGGCCGCAGCAGCAGTCAGTTCCTCGCAGTCGCTTGGCGAACTGGTGCAAGCAGGAATCGACGCAGTTCGTGTATCGCTGAGAGTAGGCCTCTTGGTTGCCAGAACGGCAGCCTTGTTCGGCCAGTCAGCTTCAACCGGCAGTTCTTCTTGGTCATATGTTGTCCCTGAATCACAATTGCCATTGGCAGTAGCCGAAGAAGCCATTGCATCATACCATGTCCAAACTGTGAGTGGCAATCACTACCTACCTATGCTTCTTCAAGACTCGGCACTCACTGACCGAACAGAACATTCCCCCTCTCTCTTCGCCGTACATCAGTGCAAAGGGTCAGAACTCTTGGACAGTCAGCGGCCCACCAGCAGTTGTGCAGCACTTCCTGCAATCTTCGCAGTTTGGAGGGAAGCTGAAGATTACGCCCATCGCTGTGCATGCTCCGTACCACGCGTCGCACATCTTCTCCATCCGAGATATTGAACAACTGCTTCGGGATGTCGGATCAATCAGTGGGCTCACAAGCAAGATATCCTTCATCTCAAGTTCAGCCGAGCGAAACCCTCTTCAAGGGGCTCAGTTTCGCGATTTGCTACACCATGTTCTCGAGGGTATTCTCCTCCTACCGCTGGACCTGAGAGAGGCAGCTGAGAACATACAAAAAGTGTTCGAGGCCGCAGGCTCTACGAGCCAGTGCGCACTGCTTCCCGTCTCAACCAGTGTCTGCTCGAGCCTCAAGGTCTCATTTCCGCCAGTCCTCTCGAGGCGCGTCGAGGTCGTCGACAGCATCACGGAAAGCATCTCGAGAGGCACAGGCTCGAAGTCTTTTGGCACTGTCAGACCAGCCGATTCCAAGATTGCTATTGTTGGGATGTCCGGAAGATTTCCTGAATCTGCAGATGTTGAAGCGTTCTGGGATCTTCTTTACCAAGGGCTCGACGTTCATCGACGAGTGCCAGCGGACCGATACAACGCGGAGTTGTACTACGATCCCACCGGCAAGCGAAAGAATACTAGCAAGATCATGCATGGCTGCTGGATCAATGAACCCGGACTATTCGATGCTAAATTCTTCAACATCTCCCCAAAAGAAGCTGAACAATCCGATCCTGGTCAGCGCCTGGCCCTGGCCACCGCGTATGAGGCGCTTGAGATGGCAGGCATCGTTGCTGATAGAACACCGTCGACGCAACGGGATCGTGTGGGTGTCTTTTACGGCATGACCAGTGACGACTACAGAGAAGTCAGTTGCGGCCAGAACGTGGACACATACTTCATCCCAGGTAAGAACCGAGTTTCAATCAAGACACGAACTGTGAACAGCCCAAGGCACCAGGTGCTAACTTGACCCAGGCGGAAATCGCGCCTTTACACCTGGCAAGATTAATTATTTCTTCAAATACTGCGGCCCATCGGTCAGTGTTGACACTGCATGGTAAGCTTTCCGTCCCTGCCATATGAGGGGGCTTTGATCCAACTGACACATTTTCCCACCATCAGTTCATCGAGTCTTGCGGCAATCCACTTAGCTTGCAATTCCATCTGGCGAAACGAGTGCGATACAGCCATTGCAGGCGGCACGAACGTCATGTCGAACCCCGATAGTTTCGCAGGGTTAGATCGCGGGCATTTTCTGTCGAGAACAGGTACGTTCTGGTGACGGACATTTTGAAGGTTCAGGAACTGACATTCTTTCTCTTTTTGGTCGATAGGAAATTGCAATACGTTTGACGATGCAGCCGACGGTTACTGTCGAGCAGATGCGGTCGGCACCGTCGTCCTCAAAAGGCTTGAAGATGCAGTGGCAGATCATGACCCCATCCTTGGAGTCATTCTAGGTGCTCATACAAACCACTCTGCGGAGTCTGTTTCCATCACACGGCCGCACTGCGGAGCTCAAGAAGAAATCTTTTCCAAGATACTCACTGAGTCCGGTGTCCATCCTCATCACGTCAGCTACATCGAAATGCACGGAACTGGTACCCAAGCAGGCGATGCAACCGAAATGGCGTCTGTGCTCAAGGTTTTCGCTCCCTCGGCTACCGCTGGAAGGTTGCCTCATGAGAGTCTTCACTTGGGTTCGACAAAGGCAAACGTCGGTCATTCTGAATCTGCCTCTGGAGTCACCGCCTTGATCAAGGTTCTCTTGATGATGCAGAAGAATCTGATTCCTCCGCACTGCGGTATCAAGGGCAAGATCAACCACAAATTTCCCACCGACCTGGATCAACGCAATGTCCATATCGCCATGGCCGTCACTGAGTGGAGGCGGCGTGAGGAGCTCAACAACATTCGTCGTGCCTTTGTGAACAATTTCTCTGCTGCCGGTGGCAACACGGCATTGCTGCTTGAGGACTATCCTGAACTCTCGACAACCTCGTCAGTCCAGGATCCTCGAACCGCTCATGTGGTGACGATATCCGCCAAATCGATCCCATCTCTCAAAGGCAATGTAGCAAAGCTTAGAGATTTTGTTCGACGACAGTCGCAAACAGAGGGGTTTCTGGCCAAGCTGTCTTACACGACCACGGCTCGCCGGATGCACCATCCGTTTCGCGTTGCGATCCCGGCTGCAAATTGCGAGCAGCTGCTGAACGCTTTGGAGGAAGAGGTCAACCGAGACGATCACAAACGTTCCACGGAAGCACCTGTGGCTTTCGTCTTCAGCGGTCAGGGCTCACAATACAGCGCTATGGGCCAGCATCTCCTGCAGTTTGCAACCTTTCGCGACGAGATTAATTCTTATGATCTCTTGGCGCAACGGCATGGGTTTCCCTCCATCCTGCCGCTGGTTGATGGATCGTCCAACATTGACGATCTTGAGCCACTCGTTGTCCAATTAGGTACTACGTGTGTGCAGATGGCACTTGCCAGCTTCTGGATCTCATTGGGAATGCAGCCGGCTTACGTTGTCGGTCACAGCTTGGGCCACTACGCTGCGCTGAAAGCCGCGGGCGTTCTCACAGCAAGTGATACCATCTACCTGGTCGGCATGAGAGCCCGACTACTTCAGGAGAAATGCAGCAGAGGCAGTCATGCGATGCTCGCAATCCGAAGCAGCGTCGATCAGGTCCATCCATATCTGGATGCAGCTCTCCATGACGTTGCATGCATTAACGGTCCACAGGATACCGTCATTAGCGGCTGTGTTGATGACATTCAAAGTCTTGCTCAGAAGCTTACGGACAACGGCATCAAGGCCACGAGAGTGGACGTTCCATTTGCGTTCCATTCGGCCCAGGTCGATCCGGTATTGGAGGGACTGGAAGCCATTGCATCTCACGTCACGTTCCACTCTCCGCGCGTTCCAATCGGCTGTCCCTTAGTAGGAAAGACGTTCCACGTTGGGGAGACGCCATCCTTTGACGCAAAGCACATCAGCCGTCACTGCAGAGAAGCTGTCAACTTCCGCGGCCTCCTACAGTCAGCCAAAGAAGACGGCGTTATCTCCGAAAAGACGACCTGGATCGAGGTGGGACCGCACACCGTCTGCTCCAACCTCGTCAAGGCCAACCTTGGGCAAGACATTACTGCTGTTCCTTCGTTGATGCGCAAAAAAGATGGCTGGCAAACACTTACTTCAAGCCTCGCAACTTTGTACTGCCGAGGATTGTCCATAACTTGGGACGAGTATCACCGCGACTTTGAAGCATGCAAAGAGGTATTGACCTTGCCAGCTTATAGCTGGGATAACAAGAGGTACTGGATCGAATACGTGCACGACTGGTTGCTCACACGGGGCGATCCTCCTGTTCAACCGTCCGCCCCAGTACAAGCGCCTATTTCCTTCTCAACTGCCTCAGTGCATCGAATTGTGCATGAGCTCGTCGACAAAGGAAAACTCACCATCACAGCGGAGAGTGAGTTTACAAGCGAGCAGTTGCGCGACGTCGTGTACGGGCATGTTGTTAATGGCAACCGAGTTTGTACATCGGTACGTATCCATTCTCCATTGACTACCTACCTACCCAGCTATCTGCCTTGTAATTCTTTGATCCTCGCTAACTATGTCATAGTCATTATACACGGACTTTGGGGTTACCTTGGGCAATTACATTCTAGAGAAGCATCGTTTGGACCTCAAAGACCACTCGGTAGACGTCCAAAGTATGGTTGTTCATAAAGCCCTGGTCCACAAAGAGGGCCAATCGATGCTTCTTAGGATCGAGGTTACCCATGATGCAGCACTCGGCAAAGATGCATCGATGTCCATTTACAGCATCAATCCCATGGGCAAGAAGACAGTCGACCATGCGCAATGCACGCTTTCCTTTGGGCAGCCCAAGGTTTGGCTCAAGAGCTGGGATAATACCCAATACTACGTTGAGCGCAGCATCGAGTGGCTCAAAGAAAAAGCCGATCGAGGTCTCAACAGCCGTCTCTCCTCTGGTGTGATTTATAAGCTATTCTCCAGTCTGGTCGACTACAGTAACGCTTATAAAGGCATGCAAGAGGCCATTGTGGACGCCGAGGATTTCGAAGCGACTGCTCTGGTCCAGTTTCAAGTTGATGAGGGCAATTTCCACTGCAATCCAATGTGGATTGACAGCTGTGGTCAGCTTGCTGGATTTCTGATGAACGGTCACTCGAAGACGCCCAAAGATCAGGTCTTTATCAACCATGGCTGGCAGTCGTTCAGAATGGTAAAGAAGTTCCGCAAGGACCAGACATATCGCACGTATGTCAGGATGCGACCTATCGAAGGCACCCTTTATGCGGGAGACGTTTACATTTTCGATGATGACGGTGTTGTCGGCGTTTGTGGTAGCATTACTGTAAGTTGGCCTACAAAGCTATTCGTCGTGTTCGGTTACTAACTCGCGCAGTTCCAAGGTATTCCCCGGAAGGTACTGAACTCGGCGATGCCACCACCAAAATCTGCGGATGAGCCTCAGGTGCAGGCGCGCCCTGTGGCAAGAGCAGAGTCGTCAAAGAAGATAGCGGCTGCACCAATTCCGACTGCCCAGATTGAACCGCAGAAGCTCGAGGCGGCTCTGAAATCTGCTTCTGCTGCGGCAGTTGCAAAAGATCCCCTGCAGGCCGTCATCAAGATCCTGTCCGAGGAGATTGGCATTCCCCTGGCTAGTATCCAGGATGACCTTGCCTTTGCGGACTACGGAGTTGATTCGCTTCTGTCTCTCACAATCTCTGGACGACTGCGCGAGGAGCTTGATTTAGACGTTGAATCGTCAGTCTTTGAGGCTTGCCCAACATTTGCCGACTTCGTTGCTCATCTGGGCTTGGCTAGTTCCCCGTCTGACCAGACCTCCGAGCAGTCCAGTGTCTTTGAAATGATCTCTCCGCTCAGCGACGGCTCGGATGTCATGACCAGCAACGCCATTACTACTCCAACTGGTAGTCTACCTGAATCGGTGTCTGGCAGCATGTGCAAAGACGTGTGTGCTATTCTGGCAGAGGAGATTGGCGTGTCCGCGACTGACATTACCAACAACGCAAACCTTGGTGAACTGGGTATGGACTCGCTGATGTCGCTGACAGTGCTCGGCCGCCTCCGCGAAGAGCTGGACATTGAGCTAGACGCCGACTTTTTTGTATCTTATCCCAACTACGACTCCTTCAAGGTCTTCTTCCAGCCGGCAGCCAAAGAACATGTTGAGCCAGAGCCAATGGCCGAACTGAAGCAGTATCGGGCAACTTCAACGCTGCTGCAGGGAAGTCCCAAGTCAGCGCTCTATACTCTATTCCTCCTCCCGGATGGATCTGGTTCCGCAACCTCATATGCCCCCATCAACCCAATTGGCAAAGAAGTTTGTGTGTACGGCCTCACTTGTCCCTGGCTGAAGTCGGCAGACAAACTAGTTCAGTTTGGCCTGAAAGGATTGGCCGCTCTCTACGTCGAAGAAATCAGACGCCGAGTGCCACATGGACCGTACAATTTGGGAGGCTGGTCCGCGGGCGGTATCTGCGCTTATGAAGCAGCAATACAACTGACGCGGGAAGGTGAAAGAGTCGAACGCCTGATTCTCCTCGATTCGCCGAACCCAATTGGGCTCGAGAAGCTTCCCCCGCGACTCTTTGATTTCGTTAATGGTCTGGGACTGTTTGGAGATGGGAAAGCGCCAGACTGGCTACTTGCACACTTCCTTGCATTTATCGACGCACTCGACGACTGGAAACCAGTGCCATGGGATAAGGCCCTCTGCGGCAAAGCACCACCGCCAAAGACACACATACTCTGGGCTGAGGATGGTCTTTGCAAGGGCACTACCGAGCGCCCGGAATACAGAGACGACGACCCGAGAGAGATGCGATGGCTTCTTGAAAATCGGACGAACTTCGGAGGGAACAATTGGGATATTCTGCTTGGTGGTGAGAACCTTTTGATTGGCCGTATACAGGATGCGAATCACTTTACAATGCTGCATAAGGGTAAGAACACAGAGCGTGTTGCAGAGTTTATCAAGAGTGCTTTCCTCAAGTAGAAGACTTTGTCAAGCTTCCTACCAGTTTTTCCTTCAAGTAAAAGAATATATATATCTGCTTTATCTTTAAGTAGCCCTAGTAAGTAATAAAAGGACAGCTTTAATAAACCCTATCAGAAAAGTCAACCACAATAGCTTTCTCAACTAAGCCGTCAATGCTTTTGACAAAAGCCTGATGAGCAGGGTCAGTCTTAACATAATAGTCTCGATCCTCTGCAGAGTTGAATTCCACCACGAATCCATGGGTAATGCCATTCTGCAATAGCGGTCAGCACGTGAACAGAGCTACGGAGCTACCACGTTGTTCCATGCCTGCAATCCTTCAGGAGAGTTGTCCTGGCCACCTTTCAATGAGGTGATGTACGGTGCGTTTGTTGTTGGGTGGATGCAGTTGTCCTTGAGCGCAAGAAAGCGATTGCAAGCCTGAGATGGTGGGTGAGCTTTGGCACTTGCTGTATGCTTGATGGATAAGTATGATACGAACAGCTCTCACATCCTCAGGGTTGGCGTCCGCCTTTATCTGGAAGAGCACGGTATGCGTGATACTCATGGCTGCGGGGGGAGTATGAACTAAGATGCTACGAGGCTGGAAGAAACCCGGTAACATAAAGTAGAATGAGAGGAATAAAGAACAAAATCACGAGTTGACAACTTCTGATGTTGCGGGAAAAAGGTAAATGTTACCAGGGTGAGTGGTTAAGCTAGAGACAGAGGAGCTTCCCCTCATGCAAATGCTAGAACTCCACCACTTGTCTACATGTACATTGCAGCTATGACTAATATAACCCAGCAGGTCAACTAGTACATAAGTAGCCCTAAATAGGCACCCTGCCTCTTTTTATAACAAAGACAAGGTTTAAATTTTAAGCTTATATATCATAGTCCGGGTTCCTATACTTGGTAAGAACGCCAAGTTTCCTAAGGGATGAACCTTTTGGTTTATGTTGGCGAGACGTCAGGTTGGTTCTCCGGGCGCGTAAGCGTCACATAGCGGTAATACACTTCTTCAGTGGATGTCTGAGTTCAAACCTGTCTGTATTGTTGCTGATTCGTTAACAACTGGCTATCTGAACTACCTAATTAAGTGACATGAATGTGGCTTGTATATCCAGTTGTTCCTGACCCCTCGATATACTCGACTGTAGAGTTCATCGAGTTGTCCTTGAGGCACTCGATGTTCGATTTCATCGAGTATCTTTTATTTGCGGATCGGCCCGACGCTTATCCGTGACCATCCACCAGAATGATCTTCCGTCGCAACCATAGTTGCATAGATAAAGGGTTGGGTCATGACATGTCTGTATAACATCCCACCCCTCCCGCAGGCTGCGTCTCAATTCTATAGAATAACCCCTGACTCTGGTACCGACTACGACTCCGAGCTTTGCAACTACGTCATACCAATAAGAGCTGCAGCAACTTTAGGAGTATACTCGTGATCATCCTGCCATTTATGTGCTCCCCTGCTGCTCTTTCGAAATTTGTCGCCATAAAGGAATGCCTGTTATTTCCACTTATAGTGACCCACTGTTAGCACTCTAAGATGTTATTATTATTATATATTTAACGCTATATGGCCTAGCTAATGTCTTCACTAGGCTATGCCTCCTATAAGGCATAAGGCGCTTATGCTATACACTATTTATAAGTACCTTCCCTAGCATTAACTAATAAAGGAGATATATAAAAGAGAGGATTATAATATTAAGAATTATTTATTAAAGGTTTAGTTAGACTTAGGTTAGTATTAAATATATATAAGTAGAGTTATTAAAGGCTTTAGCCCTGCTTATTACTATACTATCCTTAAATAGTATAAGTATTTATAAAGGATAGTTATTTAGTATAAAAACTATATAAACTATATCTAGTTATAAGTTTCCTTTTATTTAAATTAAGTAGAGGAGGGTAATAAAAAGGATATATATAGGTTTATTAGCATAAGCAGAGGCTTATTAATATTTAATCCTTTAGTAATATTAATTTAGCATTTACTAGCTATATTATAATACTTTATTTTATAAAAGTATTTAATTAGTATTTACTACTTAATACTTATTATTTTTATAATTTCCTACTTTATTAAAAAAAAGTCTTTAAAAACAGCTTATTAATAAAAAAGTAAGTATATAAAAGTTTTAAATTTACTATAATTATAATATAAATTTATATTTAGGTAATTAAATTAGTAGTAATATACTATAAAGTCTTTATGCCTAAATCTAGCTATAAGCAGCTAATATAGCTTTTTTTAAAAAAGTATTATAAGTTTATTTATAAGTTATAAAAAGGCTAGTAGGTTATAAGTTTTATACCTGCCTTAGGCTATATTTTTTTACTATTATTAAAAGATTAGTTAGGCTTTTTATTAAGTATATTACTATATAATAGCTGCTGTTTATTATATACTATTAAAGGGTATTATATTTAGTCCTTTTTTAACTAATTTATTTATAATTTTATTCTCTTTTATTTTAATATATCCTAGTGCTTATTATAAAGCTATATATTTAGTATAGCCTAATACTAGTTCTTAAAACTATTAAATAGTATTTTAAAAGCTAGTAAAGGTAGTCTTTTTTAAGTATTAAATTATAGCTATATTATTAAGGCAGATATATATATTAAGGAAGACTTTAGTTATATTTACTTATTTAATAGCTATATTAAGTGCTGCTACAGCAGCCTTAATTTTAATATTAAATACTTATGCATTTTTAATACTAGTATAGCCTTAGGCTACCTACTAGCCTTAATAAAAGACTATAAATCTAAGTCTAAATTAAAAGTTATAAATAAATCCCTTTTTTAAGCTATTAAAGTAGGCTATTATATTACCTTTAAGTAGGCTTACTAGCTACTTTTTAAAGGCTTTAGCTATGCTTTTTTTATTACTAGTTTAAGGGTTAAGGTATATATACTTATTATATACTAAAGGCATAAAGTATAGCAGCTATATATTTTTAATCTAGTTATATATCTTTTAAAAGACTATTAGCTACTGGTTATTTTTATTATATATAAGCTAGCTTACTTAAGCCTAGTATAGTAATAAGTGCTATAAGTCTAGTATTTAAAGTTAAATAAAAAACTTATCCTTAATAGTATTTAGTTATAGCCTTACTAATAAAATACTTACCTTTTAAAGCATTATTAAGATAAATATAGTCTTTTATACTAAGAGATAGCTATATAAGGCTATATTAATTATTTTTTATAAAGTGTTTATAAGCTTAGCTAGGCCTATCTTTACTTTTTTAAAAGACCCCTTTATTTACTTAAAAGCAGGTTTAGTAAGGCTAAAGTACTAAACCTTAATAGTAAAGTATATACTAGGTTTAATAATAATAGTAATAATAAGCCTAGTTATTAAGGGTAATATCCTTATTTATATATAATTAAGTCCTCTTATATACCTTATTACTTTTCTAGCTTTTACTGCTTAGTATTTAATATAGTGTTTAAAGTTAAGCCTGCTATTAAAGTAAATACTAAGCTACCTTAAGGCTAGGGGTGCTTTAATAATCTAGCTATTATGCTAAATAGTTAGTTTATTATTTATCTTTACCTTTTATTACTTAATAAAGTACTAGATCTTAGTTTTTATTAATAAAAAGGTAATTTTATTTTTTTTTTTTATTAGATTATTTTATTTAGTTAGGCCTGCGCTTTTATTATAGTATTTTTTAATATCTTACTAATATAAAGGATGCTGTAGTTATTTATATACCTAAATTATATTTTTATATCCTTAAGTTAATATATAGGTTTTATATATAAAAGGTAAAGGATTAATAATACTAATAACCTTTAAGGGAGTTTATAATATAGCTTCTTTATTAGTATTTTAATATTTTTAAACCTAACTGCTGCTACTTTATTTATTATAAAGCAGCTAGCCTAATATATAATATTATTTAGCTACCTTTAATAATATAGCCTTAAAAGTAGTCTATTCTTAAAGGTAGTATTAAAAGCCCCCTTAATATTTACTATTATAAGTATTACTACTAGCTAGTTATTTAGTATAAGTTTAATATTATAAAAAAGGGCTGCTATTAAGTTTATTACTAACCTTTTTAATAAGGCTTTAAATTATTATAATTATAAGACTTAGTGTTTTAAGCATTTTTAAGCTATATAGTAGGTAATTAGTTTTTTAAGTCCTTTACTTAAGTATAAAAGTAGTAAGATTAGTCTTTAGCCTTTAGCTATACTTAGGTTATATTTAAGCTTTAGTATTAGCACTATCTTTACTTATTAAAAGCATTTAAGGTAGTATCCTAGCCTTAAGCAGGTCTTATAAAAATAGCAGGTAGTTTTACTAATATAAGGCTAGGCTGCTTATAGTATATAAATAGTAATACTATTTATACTAAAAGATATATTCCTAATTTTATAAATAACTTTTATAGCTTTATTTATTAAGATATAATTATCCTAATTAATATATTTAATTAAATATAGTAAGACTTATAAGTTAGCTATATTATTTATTTTAAAGTTTTTTTTAAAAAGTGCTATTTATAATGCTTTAGCTTTTATTATAAGGTTAGTAATAATTTACCTATTAATTTCTAGTAGTAAGGACTAAAACTAGCTCCTTTTTTAATACTACTTAATAATCTTATAAATATTTTAAGGGTTTTTTATATTACTTAAAATATTATTTTAAAATTTAGTTTTAAAGGCCTTAACTTAGGTCTTTTAGGCTTATTTTATATATTTAGTAGCTAGACTATTAAGGTTAGCTATATAAAGTTAGTAATATATCTTTTAAGCCTTTTTATATACCTTAGACTACTACTTTATATACTTTCTATCTTTATATAATAAGTTATTAATAGTAGTAAGTATATCTTTTAAAATATTAAAAATAGTTATAGCTACTACCTTAGCCTCCTTTACTATCTTAATTTTATTTAAAAATATTTAGAAAAGTGCCTTTACTTAAGTAGTATACTTTTATAGTATATTAAGGTTATCCTTTAAAATATATTATCTAACTAGCTTAGTTTAACTATCTATTAGCTAGATATTAAATAAAATAGTATAGTAGTTAAAGCTATAGTATAAGTATATAAAGACTTATAACTTTATAAATAGAATATTAATAAAAATAAGGTTTAGCATACTGCCTTTATTATATATATATATAGCAGGCTTAAGCATTAGGTAAAGGTCTATTTTATTAACCTATTAGGCTAGTATAGCAGTGCCTTAGTTAATTTTAACTTCTAGTTACTATTATAAGTAATAGGTATTA
Organism: Trichoderma gracile; assembly: GCA_020002365.1. Taxonomy (NCBI): domain Eukaryota; kingdom Fungi; phylum Ascomycota; class Sordariomycetes; order Hypocreales; family Hypocreaceae; genus Trichoderma; species Trichoderma gracile. The sequence continues at coordinate 50,553 of JAINEY010000003.1, forward strand.
AAGTTTTTAATAATAAATATTTAATTAAAAGGGTCTTAGTCTTATAGTATATAAAGGATAATTATATCTTTTTATTTATAGTAAATATTAATAAAAGTTATACTATTAATTACTATTATAAGTATATTTTAGCTAGGGAAAATTTTAAGTTATTTTATATAATAGCCTTATCCTTTATATATATAAGTAACTACTTTTAGTTATATATTTTAATTTATTTAGGTTTTAATTAAGGAGTAAAGTTAAAAGCTTAAATATTTAAATATAATATTTAGTTTATACTTAATAATATAGCAGGGCTTTTATATAAGCAGGATATTAGTATTATCTACTTAGGTAATTTAAAGTATATTCTTATACTACTTTTAGGTATATATTATATTTATTTATAAGACCTTTAGTATTTATAGTTAGTATTTACTATTTTATATAAGTAGTAAGGCAGGTATGCTTTATAGCTAGCTTATAAATAGCAGTAAGGTTATTAAATTTAAACTTAGTCTTTTTTAAAGCATTAGTGTATTTTATAATATTAACTTTTAGGTTATCCCCTTAAATCTCTTATTTAAAGTAAGAGGACTGTTTTAAGCTTAAAGGTCTTAAATTACTTATAGTAGTAGGTTTATTAATATTTATAGCTATAGTTATTTTATTTTATTATTAATAAGCAGCTATACTAAGTTGCCTAATTTTAGCATGCTAGGCCTTAATTAGCTATAGTATAACTCCTTTATATTACTTAAGTCTAGCTAAATAGTTAAGGTAATTTAAGTAAAAGGGGCTAGTATAGTTTATATATTATATAGGCATATTATATGCCTTAGTATATTATTTTTTATAGTTTAAGTATCTTAGCTTATTATAGTACTTATATATAAGGTAAAAGCTAAAGCAGTTAATATATTATAAAACCTTAAGTTATTTAGTAAAGAGCTTAGCTTAATAGCTCTTATTAAAGAGTTAGAATAAGGGGATAGCTTATAAAAGGGAAATAATTTATATTACTTTATTATCCTTAGTTATATTATATTTTTATAAAATCTTATAGTATATTAGCACTAAGCTAGTTTAGGCCTAGACCTCTGCCTTAATCTTATTAGCTATAAAAATTAATATATTATTTTAATAGCTTATTTTTATAAGTATATTATAAACTATATAAATAACTTAGTAAGTAGTAGTATTAATAATATTAGCTAAAAGGGCTAGCTTAATAATATTATAGTTATTAAAGATTTATTAATATATCTAGCTATTAGTTATAATAATATAGCTAAAGCAGACCTTTTTAACCTTTTAGATTTTTTTAATAAGGATAAATAGGGCCTTAGTAATATTTTTATAAATTATAAAAGCATTATATCTTATATTATTTTTATTATATTTAATATATATAAAAAGTCTATTATTTTTAAACTCTATAGCCTGGTTTTAAATAGCTATTAAGGCATTTTTAGCTAATACTATAATTACTTATAGTTAAGGTTATATAGTAAGTGTTTTAATTATTATTATTATATAAGTTATATTAAGGATTAGTTTTATTTTAATACTAGTTATAAATTAAGTTTACTTTTTAATCCCCTAGCTATTAAGGCAGTTTAGTAAGCTAGAGTTATTTATAATATTAAGGATATAGTCTTAAATATACCTTATTAAGCCCTTTATAATATAGTTTACTATTATTTTATAATATATAGATTTCTTTTTAAGCTACTTAGCCTATTATTTTATAATCTTTAAGATAATTTAATAAACTTTTAAAATAGCTATTTATTACTAATATATATTTTAAAATACTTTAATTAGTAACTAAGGCATTAGCCTAGTCTTTTTAAGGTTTTACTTTAGGTTATTAGGTAAGGTAGTGTTATATGCCTATTTTGCCTTTTTATAAAGTTTAGGTTATAAAATAGGTTTATAAGGTTACTTTATAATCCTTCTTATATTAGGCATAGTATTAAATATTATAGGACTGTGTTTTATAAAGTTAAGTATAGCTATAGAGGGCATTTAAAGTGGTATAAATGCTATTATAATAGTGTTAGCTGCTATAACTGCCTTCTTAGACTAAAAAGTGGCTGAAGAAGGCAGTGTTAGTAAATTTGCAGAGGATTAGGGAGAAGCCTTAACAGCAGGTCCTAGAAAAAATTTTTAAAGGGGAAGGTTATAGCACTCTAAGAGAAATGGAGGTTTATAGACTCGCGGCGATATGTAGTGCAGGCCGTAGTACTGGTATGCAAGTTTTAGGTATGTAAGTAGCAGCGGGGATGCGGCAAGGTCGGTCACTCATGCGCATTATATGACAAGCCACAAGCCAACTTGAAAGCCTGCTTATATTGACATCTTATATATGTACTGTAACCTTTTTGAGCTAATATTGCGACCAACTCTAAGGCTATTGGCTTCTATCCAGGCGCCACTCCTTCTTTTGATGACGGCTGATATGGCTTAAGCTTGACCAAACTACAGTCTTGGCTAACACTCACGTCTCAACCATGAGTTTCATGACTCTTGCCTATAATCTGCATCCACGTCTGATGAGGGATGATTACCACGTTATTGTTTAACGCTTCTAGAGTCACTTTCAGATCTTTTTTAGGCAGTGAAAGCATGATTTATGTGAAGGTGTTGAAGGAAACAGTTTCGCTCGATAACGACACCATATCATTCTCACAGACCGGTTACCGACATCTATAGCTAGGAGTCAAAGTCATCCGCCCGATTGTGATATCCAATGATATTTGCTGAAACACAGGATGGTCGTATATTCTTGACTCTGAATCTAGATACTTTGTGTCCGTTGCCCCAGTTCAGTGGGAAGCCGCCTAGTTCAGACCAAGGGATACTATTGCCCAAAACAGACATATCAGCATCAGAGTCTCCCTTATATAGTTCGAATAAGCGTACCTTAGCAGCCAGGGAAGCACAGTGTCGCATCTCCAGCCGTACAGCATTGCTGGCCAGCAACACACGCGCACTGCCGCTTGTCGAAAATCTTACCGTCACGCTCAACAATCTGGCCAGGGGCGGCAACAGCAGTAAAAGCCAAAGCTAGTGTAACGGAAAGAGTGAAGAGGTTCTTCATGTTGGTGGTCTTGTTAAATGAATTCTCTTGTAGTCCAGGAGGCTTGAAGTTGTCCAAGGGAGATAGGAGATGAGCTTGGCTGTTGAATCGATTGGTGATAAACCGTGTACCCATCAACGAGCGGTGGGTGTTATTTATAATCCGCATCCTGTGTTAGGTCTCGTTATATGAAAGGAACCTTGGATGATTTTCCAGACGCCATGAAAATATCCTCCGGTTTTACCCAGCCCATTTGTTCTTTCGAACACAGTGATTCCACCAATTGGATCTTCGAATGTTTTTGTCGTTACTTTATAAGCTTTTACTAACACCTCACATCGGCCGTCGAGTCTGATAGCGTTGTTCATGGCGTGTCTGGAGACACACAGGAGTATAACATAGAGTATTCTTGGCAGGACGTAATTACGATGTGGTGTGCGAATCACAACAAAACAGACATGCACGTACAGCCTGGAACATGGAAAACCCCTTGCCGTTAATGCGGGGTAGAGAGTTGAACAGTTAGTCGAATATGTTTTTTCCGTGAATAAGGAATGACTACACAAGATACATTATACCCCAAAGTGCAAACGTCCGGTAAGCTGACGAGGCAAGCATGCTGCAGCTTCCTATTTTGTTCTCAATATTTGCCGCAGGATGCGCTATCGTGAGTAAATCACTTCCTTTGATGCCTGGCGTCTTGACCGTTAGAACTGTTCAAAACAAGTCGAGATTTCCAAGATTTACTTGCCTTACAAGCACTGCACATCCACTCATTGTGCTATTCCCTATTGCCACCTGCCGTAAGCCTATTGGAGTTACAATGCAGACAAGAAAGAATGAATAGAAATATCGGTGCTTCATTCCAAAAGGGGTCAAATGAGTTGGCAGTTGAGACTCCTCCTCGCTCTGGGCGCTTCATTACCCACATATACACCCGCAAACCACCCACATCATCTTTCTACACCCAGTCTCTCTACCCTTCACTTCACTATGATATCCCTTTCCTATGAGCCAGTTCACGACGACGAGGAGCTTGAAACTCCAAATTCGCGCAAACCGGCTTATTCAGTATTCTGGCCATTTTGCTCTGCCGTCTTGCTGGCCATATGCTTGGTCTTACCATTTCTGTTGCAGCAAAGGTCTGAAGGCAACTGCGGCAGTGAACTATACTCAGTCTCCTCAAAAACTGACTTCAGTATGATCACTTCGTCATCATCATGCTATATGCAGCACTTACTCATATGTGGTAGAGTCAGTTGTGCCAAGTATCCAATATCATCAAGTTCAATTTGGAGGCATAGTGCTGTCCGAAGGTTCATTCAAGATCACAGGAGGCGCAAGCAGTCGGCCCTTCGTTGGAACTTCGTACCATGAAGTTGACGAAGCATGGAACAGCATTCTGGAAAGTGGGTGTCGTGAATGCTGAGCCGGTTGAGGTTGTTGAGGTTGCTTTTGCTTACAATCTTGCAGAGAGGTGGTTCAACTTAACAGCCGAGGAAAAGCGGGATGCATTTGGTCATAAAGCTGATGAGTATCTTGACTTTGTGCAGTAAGTTATCCTCTAGGCTGAGCTAAACAACACTAACAGAATGAAGATTGGATGCATTTCATTTGCTACATTGCATAAACCACCTGAGAAAAGTGATCGATGCAGAATTCTACTACCCCAAGGGTCTGCCTCCTCTTCGAATCCATACCGGTATGGCCATGAACTACATAGCAGGGCAAATCGTCATACTAATTTATAGACCATTGTCTCGACGTTCTTCGAGAATCTGTCCAATGCCATGGCGATCTCACTCTGATCCCCTATCGACCGGACAAGAGCAGTTCCTACTATTACAGCGACTCCATCCAATTACACACCTGCCGCAACTTTGACGAACTCCGCCATTGGCTCGCAGATACGAGGAAACCATTTTCCATTGCCCCTTTCAAGCTGGAATAGGTGCGGTGCTGCAAACAGGCGTCTCCGAACCACCTGGGTGTGTCACCCTCCCCCTCGCCCCCACGGGGAAGGAAAAAGCACAACTGGGGAACCCCTGTAAGCCCGTTTAGCCGCCAGCGACAGTCCGGGCGACTTCCAGTACTAGCGACTCTTTGGCCTTCCCCGCACGGAACTACGGGGAGAAACGTCGCTCGGGGAGTTAAGCAGCTTACCCGCGTGGGATCCGTCAGCATAACACGGGGCGGGGGGGAGGGATTGGCAACGGATTGTAGTTCGTGTGTGAGAGCCACTAGCTCTTTATCGGGGCTGTCATCCATCTACTACACGGGCTACATCTTGCCATGCAAGGCTGTCATGGAATAAATAATGCTGAGGCAGAAAGAGGGAAAATATGTTTCAATACTGATCGACCTTGGAAAGTAACACTCTTTTCATCAAACATGCCGAGCCAAAAGCTCCCATTCCATATCGCCATCGTTGGTGGTGGCATTGGCGGCCTTTGTGCTGCGCTCTCGATTCACCACCACTGTCCCAAGGACGGCAGTGTGGTGATAGATGTGTATGAGCAAGCGCCGGAATACAAGGAGATTGGTGCTGGCTTGGGCATAGGAGTGAATGCAGCCAAGCTCCTCCACCGCATTGGCGTGGGGGAAGACCTCAACAAAATCTCCGGCCACCGTAATGGTATCTGGATTTCGTTTCGTCGTTACGACACAGGTAGCGAGATTGTTACCGTCCCGGTTGACGACCGACAAGAAATTAGACAAAGTCCCGTCCACCGAGCAGAGTTCTTGGCTCTCCTGTTTGACCACGTGAAGAAGCGAAACGCAGCTACTCTGCATGTCAACAAGAGATGCATGGAGCTCAAGGTAAGACCCCATTAGCACCCTCTCAACGTGCGGTATTACGAATCATTGGTTTAACCTACTTTCTTAGGACCAAGAAGATTTCGTGGAACTCTGCTTCGCCGATGGCACAGCCACGACGGCGGATTTGGTTGTTGGATGCGACGGAATCCATTCCATTATCCGCTCCCAGTTTCGCTCCGACAACCCCAAGTACAGCGGCCGCATGTGCTACCGAGGGCTGGTCCCCATCAAAGACCTTGAATCCTGGTGGCCGTTTCCATCATACTCAGTTAGCTGGCTGGGGCCCGACAAACACTTCTTGGCGTTTCCCATCAGCAGAAACACGATTCTCAACATCGTTGCGTTTGTCTACTCCGATGACGATCGTACCAAGGAAAGCTGGACAGCCACTGGCCACCGAAGCGAGGTTCAGAAGGAATTTGAAGCTTTTGACGCCACCGTCCGTAAGACTATTTCATTCATGAATGAGAATCCGTCCAAGTGGATTCTGAACGACCGAGAGCTACTTGATCAATGGGTTTACGGAAAAGGCAAAATAGTCCTGATGGGAGACGCAGCGCATGCGGTACGTTTACGGGATGCCTGAAATGTTGCTTTGGACCTCTGCTAATGTGTTTACGACTCTAGATGCTCCCACATCAAGGTGAAGACACATAACAAGTCTTTGTAGCTACCGGTATCCTGAGGCCATCTACTAACATGCAATAGGAGCTGGCGCTGGTCAGGCCATTGAAGATGGCTACATTCTAGGTCGAGCCATAGCAGACTACCTGGCTACGTCTTCAGAGAGCGAGACCCAAACGCTCGAGAATTGGATGCAGCTGTACCAAGACGTTCGCCTTCCCCGCGCCCAAAAAGCCCAGGCAACAGCTCGACAAGCCGGACAAGTGTACGAAATGCAGACGCCAGAAATGAAGGGCAAAGCCTATGAGGATTGTCTCCCTCTCGTGCGAGACAGTCTGAAGGACCGCATGCAGTGGATCTGGGCTGGAGACATTGAGGCTGAGTATGAAGTGAAGAAGCAGCGTCTAATGGATAAAGAAGCTAGCAAAAATTGTAGAGATACTGGCCATAGTAAGATAGACTCGGTGACGGGGCATGCAGTGTTGGTAGGGCAAGACTAGAGCAATAATGAGGCGAAGTACAGCAAGGGGCGGCGTGACTGTGGCCGTATCTGCATTTATTCCATATCGCTGTTGCAATACCTAATTTAAAAGGACCATTTATTCAGCTTCGAGGTCTGTCAGTGAGGGAGTCCTGCTTGTTCCCGAGCTCTGGAGAGACAGGGGGTTGTGTATCACTCGCTGCTGCCCTTGTAATCTCCCCGCTGTGGCGTTTGCTGCTGATTACAGTACACTATTGATACTGGGCGGCTGGTTTGGAGACCGCTACCTAACCTGAGTAGAGCAACGCGAACTTCACCTCTAAATCCTCCGCTGCTTACCTTTAGTATGGGAGGCCACGGAAAACCTAGTTATCATCTAGTTTGTCAGGGTCGGGCAGCTCTCCATCCCCGAGTCGAGCCCGTTGACGCCAAAGTTCAGCACGAGGAGTTGTGGTGGCGTCGCCCAGGCGTAAAATATTACCTACCTCCCTAGGCATCACTACCTGAGGGATACCAACCTCGTCTTTCTCCGGATATGCACCCCAGATCGATAGTTCCAGCCAACTGGGGGTGGCTGGTCCGGGGCCACAGCACGGACTAGCACGGTATGAGGAGAAGCGGCGTATTGCAGATAGGCACCTCGATTGGAGATGGACTAGGGTTTACGAGAGCCAGCCAGAGTAACAACAACAACTACGTCTTTCATCGCTAAATCTATACATTGCAAAAGTTGATCGTGATACGCGGACTCAAGTCTACTCGTGAGTGTCCATAAGATGCAGAGTCATAGCCCTCCTCTTGCACAGTCTACAGAGCAGACCAGCTCTGCCTCTGAACACAAGGACGGCCCCAGGAAACGGCGCCGAGCGACAGTGGCATGCCGCAGTTGCCGACAGCGCAAGACAAAATGCGATCACATTGTGCCGGCGCAAGCGTCTGACGAGATGCTTCGTGGCATGACAAAATCGGCCCAGGTGTACGACTAGACCCCGTTTTCGTATCGAACAATCATTTGCCGCGTGGATTTACTCATGCCTTCTCTCTAGATATATCCGATCGCTGGAACGCCGCGTTCGCAATTTTGAAGATGTTCAAAGGGACGCGAACAAGTATCAACATAACCAGCAGCAACCTCAGCCAACAGTCCAGACCATCTCCCCTGTACCGTCAACCAGCCAGTACGAGGCGACAAGAATGCCGCCCATACAGCGACCTACGCGGCCATCCGCAAGGGCACCTGCTCACAGCCAGCATCTGCGTCCCAATGTGCTCCCAACAACCCCGGACATCTTCCTCAGCGGCAAAGCCGGCGAGTCTTTTACGCAGCTGATACTCAATGCCATGAATAATCCATCCGTTAAGCTCGATTCTCGGTCCTTTTCCTCCCCTCGAGACGGTTCTGTTGACGTGCTGGGCTCTGAGAACCTCTTTTCTCCGCCTGTCAATGCCCGAGAATATCTCCAGATCTACTTCGACTTCCACCATGGGCTGACTCCCATCTTCCACGTACCCTCCATCATGGCCGAATTCGAACAGATTCTCGGTACCCGAATCTCCTCTGGCAACAGTCATCAAGTGTATATTCTTGCCATCCTCAACATGATATGTGCGCTGGCCGCGGCTCACAGTCGACAGGGACACGGTGGTTCGGACACCATGTCTCGCAAATACTATAACACCGCCATGCAGCTAATGCAGCCAACTATCCTGTCCGACTGGAGGATTGAAAAGGTCCAGGCCCTGCTTCTCGGTGCGCGATATCTGCAGAGCTCTAGCTACAGCGATGAATGTTGGACGGTTTTGGGCCTTGCCATCCGCATCGCTTATGATCTGGAACTACATCGGCCCCCGGATCCCGAACAGTACGACTGTATAGAGCAAGAAGTCCGTAAGCGTGTATGGTATGCTTGTTTCGGCCTCGACAAGTTACTCAGCATGATATACGGCCGGCCTGCTGCTACCTCGACGGCGACATTCTCAACTCCCCTTCCAGAGGACTTGGACGACGATTGCATTCGACCAAATCGACTACTGTTTCCCTCTGTCCAAACCACCTCGAGCATGTCCTTTTTCCTTGAGGTCTCGAAACTATACCGCATTCTTGAATCAACAACAGTGCTAGGGGACCAGCCAGCGCTGGCGGACCTCGTTAGGCTGGACGAAGAATTTGAGAGCTGGCATGCTGAGGTGCCCATTAGGCTAAGGATTCGCGAAGCTGGTCTACGATGTGACGAAACAGCACTTATCTTGGCGCTTCGAGCCAACATGGTCTGCATTTTGATCCACAGACAGTCACTAGTATCCGGTCTAAGCGCTCTCTCCTCAATGCCATCATCAACTACAATCCCGGCGGCAAAGGGATGGGAAGGAGGTCGACTTCGCACAAGCATACTACAGCGAAGCCGGCAAATATGTGTGAGCACTGCGGAAGAAACGGTTCGCTTGGTGGCTGAACGACATGAGCGGACCAAGAATGCAATGGGACCAAGCTGGTTCAACTTGTACTACTGTGCGGCCGACGCCTCAATTTTTCCCCCGAAGAATGATATCTGCTGACACAGGGCATAGTGTTCACGTCGATCCTTATCATTGTCTCGCATGTTGTGGATCCTGATTTCCAGGATGACCGGAGTGCATTGCTGCACCTCGACCAAGCCGTAAACATGATTCGACAAATGTCTGTCAACCATCTGTGCGCACAGAGAGCTTATGCATTCTTGCAGCAGTTGCTCGGGCTACTGGATAGGACGATGCCAGAAGACAGACGGAGGTCTCTGACCCGTTGCAGTACACCTCCCACCGCTATGACAGGAAGCAACCGAGGGACAGCAGAGGCCACGACGTACAGCAACTGCCCAACAATGGGTGCAGACGAGGCGATGGAAGACGGTTCAGTTGACTTGTGGTCCCTTTGGGACACCACGCAGGATCTGACCATGGATCTGGGCTCGCAGCTGGAGCTTCACTCCAGTCTAGGCTCGTCCACGTGGTCATGGGGCGTTGACAATCCGGGGGCTGAGTCCTTGATGCATACTCCACCGGCTCTAAACGGGATCACCGGGGGGTGACTTCGTTCGCCCTTGTAGATTGATGAAATCATCTTATACCTTAAATGGCCAAGGCAAGCACGCGGATAGTGTGTGTCGTTGTAAGTGCCGAGTTGCAGCCGTTCAGTCGTCGGTTCATCGCCGGAGCTCTTGAATTTGTGTTTCATCGTCCGTACTTCTCGTCATTCAAACATTCTCCCAAGACATTGGCAAGATTAAAGATTCCATCAGATCAACGTCCTCAGGTGGTCTTCTACTCCCTAAGCCGAGCCCTGGCACATCAAATTGAGCATCGTCTTCCGGGCTGGCTGTAGTGAGCTCTCCCATTCAGTGACATTCCTACCCCACAGTCCAGCATCCACTAGCCGACGAACTATAGCAGTTAGAGTATGTATGTGATGACCTCCGCAATCTCATTTTCTGCATCAACTTGCCGTAGATTTCGTGGCGTTTGGAGCTGGTGTGGGGGATGACTCTAAACTCCCCCCGATAAGCCGTCCGCTACCACTACCACCATCCCGGGATTCAACTCGATGCCTGTATTCGATAAATACCACGCCTCACAACGTTGCAGGATGATAACCCTTGGAACTAGAGAATGTCCAAGCCTCATCATCACCACGATGAATAGCCGAATCATTTTTTGACCTACAATTTTCTGACACTCATCCCGTTTCCTCTTTAAAACTTCTCGATAATATTCAAGCCGCCAACGATAAGCAAGCAACCACAATGTCGGACAAGGCGGAGGCATCCGCTGCCGAGGATCGATCACAGAACAGCGGCACAGTGAAACACGATGAAGAGAATCGTGACTCGGTGAAGATGGATCCTCGCGGTCTACCTTTATCGCCGCAGCCGACAGATGACCCAAAGGACCCTCTCAATTGGAATCGCTGGTTGAAGCTGATGGTCCTCGCCGAGGTCTCGCTCTTTTCGTTCCTTGCCTTGTTCAGTGCATCTTTAATTGTGCGTGCCCTTCCCACTGATCAAAGCGTGAGCTCCGTTGATAACATATTGCCGTGATGCAGACCCCAGCTTTTGTGCCTCTCTCGCTTTTCCTGCACAAAGATCTAGTGACAACTGCCTACGTGACGAGCACCTTCATCCTGCTCGCCGGCATGTCTGCCATCTTCTGGAATCCCATCGCCAACGTATATGGTCGCCGTCCGGTCTATATCGGAACTGTCGCCGTCGCCGTCGCAATGTGCGGCTCTTCGGGCGCGGCCAAGAACTACGGGACTCTCATCGCTCTGCGGTGTCTGAACGGCTTCTTCGGCGGCGTACCGCTTGGCTTGGGAAGTGCCACGGTTTGCGACATGTACTTTGCCCACGAGAGGGGTTTCTACATGGGCATCTATACAATCAGCTTCTTGACCGGTGGGCACATCGCACCACTTATCGGCGGGTATATCGAGAAGAACTTGAGCTGGCACTGGTGCTTCTACGTCCCGTCCATTATCACGGGGGGCGTACTTGTCATCTTCATCTTTACCGTCCCGGAAACGCTCTATTCGCGTACGCCTGCGGCTGTGGCGCGTCCGTCCCAGTCATGGATGTCCAATATGCTCATGAAGAGACGCGCGCATCCCACGCGCCGAGTGCGCGCCATCGATTTCCTCCGACCGTTCCAGATGATGATGTATCCAAGCGTCGTGTTACCGACCTGGTGCTATTCGCTGTGCTTTGCCTACGGAAGCATCTTGTTCATCATCACCAGCGCGAATCTCTTCCGGCAGATTTACCACTTCGAGCCTCAGCAGACAGGTCTGCTATTAGGTATTCCAATCACGGTTGGCAGTATCATTGGTGAGTTGTTTGCTGGAGGCATATCGGATTGGATCAGTGAAAGACGAGCGCTGAAGCGCGGTGGCGAACGTTGCCCCGAGGACCGACTGCTGGGTATAATTCCCTCAGTGCTGCTCACTCCTCTGGGTATCATCATTGAGGGCGTTTGTCTTGAGAACAAGACTCATTGGATTGGAGTTGCCATGGGAATTGCCATTGCCAGTTTTGGGCTGCAGGTCATGACCACTGGAGTCTACACATACACAGCAGAGGCGAGTGATACCTATCTCAATCTTGTCCTCGATTCCTCATCCTTCTCTTCTTGCGCTAACTAATTTATTCGTGTAGTGTTATAAGCCCCAATCCCCTGAGCTTGGTTCCTTGATCAATTTTGGGCGACAAGTGTACAGCTTCACCATCGGATTTTACGCCATTCCTTTTGCGAACCAGATTGGCATTGAGGATGCTTGGATCACGTTGGCAATGATCACCTTTTTCTTCTTCCTGCCGCTTATTCCCCTCTATTATTACGGCGCAGGTTGGCGGAAGCGTCTGGGCAATCCTACTTTTCACCAGGATCTGTAGGTGTCATGAAAGGCTCATTGCGCCGCGCAACGTCCACCTAGCATAATACGTCAAAGAGTATCACAGCTTGACATTAATCTATACTTATGAGAGAATTGCCAGATACACCAATCGTTCGTGTGAAGCGTTGACAAAGATTCTTCTTCATCCGCGACAATCTGTAGCAACCATGTCAAAGGATAGGTCTCGAGATCATGTTGCTACCGCCATTTGGAACAGCAGTTCTACAGCTACCATTAACCATGAATTTCCGTCACGAAGGCACGACCTTAATCTCCCGCTTGTTCCACGATTTATTGTACAAACCATAGCAGACTTGGCCTTGTTTCGCAGCCAGGCCTCCTACTCCGCACTCTCGTGGGGTCATGGTCCTGAGATTGTGTGGCTCTTTTGTCAATTTTGGGATGATGCGAAGCACATTGTTTCGACCCATGTTGGTGTAGTCATGTTGATTGACGCTTGCAGAGACATGTTCGTCCCACCAAGCTGAACGACGCATCGTTAGAGGTCTCAACTAACAATATATCGATCGAGAATTTTTATACATACCGCAGGCATTCGGAATGCTCTCGAAAGGGTAGTCAATTGAGAACATGATGGACTGTACCCCAACCTCGCCCATGGCGCACATCAGCGCCGGAGTAGAAAAATGTCCAGACGTTGTGATGAAGAGCTGTTCGCCAAAGTAGTCACGCACAAGCTTGTCCTTCCTCATAGGCATGTTGGGGAAGCGGCTGCGATCGAGCTTATGATCAATCCGGTAGATGTCATACGGACTGGAGCAGCGTAAGCTTCAATATTACATTGAGACAAGGTGAGGAAGGGTCACTAAGATAGAAACGCACATATGCTCGCCCATGTGCCCGAAAACTAGCTTGACGTTTGGGAATCGATCCAGAATACCGTTTGTGACGATGCCCAGGATATGCATGTTGAGACGATCAGCATAGCCCAGTGCAGAAAAGTCGAGCCACGGGCGACCATCCCACATGAGCTTGTGGATGAGCTTGTTCGAAGGCCGTGGATGCATGTATACCGGAGCTTCGAGATCGTTTGCAGCTTGCCAGAATACGTCGTACTCCGGCTGATCATAGTAGAGCATGCCGTTACCGTCGTCGCCGCAACTCTGATAGTCGTTCAGCAGAACCCCGACGAAGCCCTTCAGCTCTGTCATGCATCGACGGAGCTCTGCCGCCGCTTGTGCTGGGTCATGCATACTCAACGCGGCAAACGCGGCAAAGCGATTCGGAGCCTTCATCACTTCAGCTTCCATGCGGTCGTTTGCCAGAGTCGCCTGAGCCTCAGCTTGGGCCCTATCGGCAATGCCCTGGCAGCCAGGCGAATTGAACGAAAGAATCATAAAATCCACATCGTTTTCGTCCATTTGCTTGAGGCGCGAGTCGTGGATATCGAGCAGCTCGTTTGTCAAACGAGAGCCAGTTCCAGCTGCAACGAACTTGCCGGGGTCATTATTGGCCAACTCCTCTGGAATCGTCCAGCATTCTTCGAGTGCGATTTTGCCAAACATGGTGAAGAATTGGGAACGAAGTCAGGCTGGAAGGAAAAATGCCGCCCTTGAAACTGAGATTCAGAAACATCTGAAACTGGCCTGTGTATTTGGAAAGGAGAAAAACAGTGCGATTCGGCGTCTTTCACTGCTTATAACATGAATTGGCTCACAGGTATGTCTGCCAGCCGTTCTGGTCTCGGGGAGTTAAGCGCCTCCCGGCCTGAGTCCACCATCGCGTCTGGTCGGCTTGCTATTTAGCCAGCGGGGAGACGAAAAGTCCAACACAAGAAAGGATGGGGCGGAGTGACTCTGGTCAGCCGGCATTCGTGGGCCGCAAAAAAAAAGCATATAGATAAAAAAAAGGCCTGGATGATACATAATGCTTTCCCAGCGAAGAAGATGGCGGTCGATAGCAATCTTGAGAGAGTACCTATATCTGCAGATAAATTCGCGCTTTTCCTGCGCGTATGATTACCTGAAGCTAGAGATCATGATAAGCAAATGGATGGCGGTGGCGAGAATGAAAGGCGCGAGCTACGAAAGAGAAAGATCACGCCTCTGATATTGGCCAAGGGCGTCGTTGTCCTCGAAGGACACATATATCAAATGATCTTTGCGCCTTTGCCCTTGACGTTTATTCTGAGAGAGTCGCACTACGAACATGAAATCTCGCCATGTCATTAGCGCCCTTGCTTTGACGGGGTCTGCAAAAACTTGACAGAAGGATTGGAGTCAACCGGACGCGCTCCAACGGTTTCGTGCTTGTCATAGAGGGAGAACTGGCATATAAAGATCCTAAGTTGTGATCCATAGGCCAGCTTCGGAAATCTACACCGTCCTTTATCAGTCTACATATTCCGAAACGACGGGTGTAAACCAGCTTCAGGTCTCACTTCAACAATGGCAACTCACAACCTCCAATTTCGTGCCGCAACTCCGGAAGACGCGGTGCAACTTCAGCAACTCGTGCAGTCCGCATTTCGCGCCGAGGACAGCAGGCCAAATTGGACGGGGAATGCAGAACTCGCGTCGAGCTTCAAGATAGGCGTTGAGGAAGTCCTACCCAGGATTGTCAACCCTGACAACGTGGTCCTCATGGCCTCGGACGAAAACAATACCCTTGTCGCTTCCATCGAGGTCGCGAAGCGCGACAACAACACCGGCCGTCTGTCTATGATCGCAGTTGACCAACGCTTCCAGCAGAACGGCGTTGGTCGGTTTCTTCTGGCCTATGCCGAGGATTACTGTCGCCAGACTTGGAACACGGAGCGATTCTCTCTCAACGCCCTTTCATCGCGCAAGGCTCTGATTGAGTGGTACATCCGCCGAGGCTATCGCAAGACGGGGGAGACGTCAGCCTTTCCGCGCGAAAGGTTCGGAAACTTGGACCTACCCAATGATCTCTGCTTCATCGAAATGGAAAAGGAACTCGGCGAGCATAATGAGTGAACAGCTGGAGGTGTGTCAACTTGATTGACCTAGCCACCACCTGGAGCATCCGATGTTCTTCATAGCCGGCAATAGCAGATTAGAACGTGAACTTTTTCTGGCAAATTCCAAGCTCTTACATTCAAGGATACTATTCATAGCCTCACAGTGATCGTAATTGACATCCCTCAAAGCCAACCGATAATACAAAGAGCGCAGATCTCAATGTCTCCTACCCATTGATAGCCCTTGGCACTGCTGTTGATGACTACCTAAGCAGCCGCAATCCCATTATCCTCGTGCTGTTGAACTACATGCAGCTCTTTGCCCTGAGTCTCTGGAGCGCCAAGTAGTTGAGCACCCTTATCCACGTGGTTGGCGCCGCCGAAAAGAACGTCAATCTCCTCCAGCGGAACCTGCTTTGTCTCGGGAATAAAGAACCAGACAAACACAACCAGCAGAAAGTTGGTTGCCATGAAGAAGTAAAGACATTTCAGGCCCTCATTCTTCAGAAATGTGGGAAAGAATTGCTGGAAGATGGTGTTGGCGACGTTTTGCATCTGGCTACACATGCCGATTGCCTGAGCACGAACATTCATGCTGGAAAGCCGCTCTTAGCACAACTAGGTAGGCAGGCAATTGATGAAGGCACGGCGCACATACCTGAAAACTTCCGAGGTCCAGATCCAGGTGGTTGCACCCCAAGACGGCTTATAGAAGAAGATGAACAGGAATAGTAGGAACACAATGGAGATACCGACTGGTTTCGTCTTGGTGCCATTAATGTCTGGAGTGGTCTGACCGATCACGGGAACCAATACTAGGTATGTACTATCAGTATCGCTGAGGCTTTTGAAAGATCTTACGAAGCAGGCACTTACACATGCAAAGGCCCATGCCAACGCCGCCGATGATAAACAGCCAGCGGCGACCAAACCGGTCAGCTGTCCACGTTGCGTTCAGTGTGAACCTGTCCCTGGTTAGACGGCGGGAGCAAGAGGCACGAAAATGTGGAAAGTACGTACAAAATGCCAAACGTCGCATTCAAAGCGTTAATAAGGTTGATGGTTTGGGTCGACGTCCATACTTTCTTGTAGATCGCCGTGGAATAGGTGTTGAGTGTGCCTTGACCACTGAGCTGCTGTCCCACGTTGATGATGAAGGCAAGATAGAGCCGCTTGCGGATTGAAGGGTCTTTGAACAGCGCGGTGTAATTGTTGCTGATGGCTTCCTTCTCGTATTCCAGAGCTTCGCGAATCGCCAAGACCTCCTCGTCAACCTCTTGTTCGGTATCGCGGATCTTGCGGAGAGCAGCCTTGGCAGCCTCCATATTGCCATGTCGCTGAATATGCCAACAAGGCGACTCGGGCTGGAAGGGCAACAGTATCATGATGATGATTGGCACCATCATCTGGAAGATAACCACCATCTTCCAGTCCCATTCGCCCAACGAGCTGCGATGAAGAGAACAGGCGTAGTTGATCCAATACGCAATAAAGGAACCTACAGAGTAGAAGAGTTGCCAGAAAGCCATGATGAGGCCACGGATCTGGGGAGGAGCCATTTCGCCGATGTAGACCGGTCCGGATGTCAAAGCGATACCTTGCCCAAGGCCGACGAGAACGCGACCGGCGATGAAGCAGCCTAAGCTATGTCGAGGAGCAAATGTTTGCATAAACGTCGCGATTACAGTAGTAAGGCAGCCAATCCACATGCCCCATCTTCTTCCTACGAAATCAGCCTATCATCAATGTCAGTCGACGTCTCTCGCCCTGAGGGGGGCAGCAAGACGAACAATAGGTCCACCGAGGAAGAAGCCCGCGATGATTGCTCCGATCGTGTATGTCGTGTTGATAAATCCAATCATATACGTGTCCCGCTCCTATGCTGTCCGTCAGCTATTTTCTAGCCCACCAGTTGCTTTGTCGCGTCACGTACGGTGTCGAGATCAAAGTACGCCAGCCAGTTGTCCGACCCTTGAACAGAATTGTATACCGAGGCATCATATCCATATAGGACCATGCACATGGCCGCTACCATGGAAATGTACCTAGAAATGGTGATCAGTTCTTCTTATCTCCTTCGGGCCTGCGATAGGTTCCAACTTACCAATTGTATATTCTTTTCTTTGACGCCATTCTGCAAACTCCCTGAAACTGTCTCCCTCACTGTGTATTCTCAAGCAGTATAGGACTTTGGAACGAATATAGATGCAAATGATGCCACAGAAGAACAAGAACAGGCATACAGCAAAGGAAAAATAGATCAAAGTGAAAGGAAGAAGCTCATATAGCAATGTTTCAACGCCTACTCATTGTCAATTCTTACAAGCCCCCTGCAGGGTATTCCATCGTGCAAGCCACTACGGAGCAACTATTTTTGGCAGAAGTTACCGAAGAAGATGCTTCACTAGTCGACAAGGCGCCAAGGTTGCCTGGCATACCAGACACGCCGTCAAAAGGTCCCGTACGCAGTTGTAGGAGCTGGGGTTGACAGGTTTGTGTACAACTCACATGAGGACCTTCTATGACGATGCATGTCGGTAAATGACCTCCGAGTCTATGAGCGTCTCACAATACTGCTACCACCAGTCTTGAAGGACTCCATGCGCTGTGCTGTTCTTGTAGGAAGCATCCGAAGCCGGAAATTGAAGTTCCACCAAGGCAAACTTATATCAATACAGTATTTGAGTCCCCGAGCTTGAATGGATCTATGAAGTGGCAGTAATGGTTGATTCGAAGCAGCCGAGGACTGAAGCTGCCACTGGAAATCCATGCTCCGGGCTACCTCGTCATTGGGCTCTCTTGGAGCATGGCCGGTTGAGTTATGGTAGGAGGTGTATTTGATAGCCGACTACCTTTTTTTTCCCCAAGTTAAATCTGACTCGTATAAAGCTCGTATATCAACCATGCCCTCTGAGTCCAGTTTGTTCGTCGTCTATCAGAACAACGTGATACGTATATCTTCAACGCGGAAATTCTCATACCGACAGCATCTCTCAGTGTTTCGGTACACAGCAAGAAGGGTCTCGCCTTAAAGAAAGCAGGTCTAGTTCTCCGTGACATACTCGCTGAATAGTCTGGAATATTGGCGGCTTTCATTAAGAGGATGTGCCTTGCCACCGCACTTTCGCAAGCCCCGGGCGACCATTCCCGATTTCTGCTCGGCCATCTTTAACCCGAACACGCACATAGATAGTACCCCAGAACAGTAATCGGTATGTAAGCTTCAAGGGATGGATTTTCTCTATTGGGCAGTTTTTTTTTAAGCAATATAACTTAGATTCACCCTTGTGCAATTGTGCTGTAATAAGATCTCCTAACAGTCATACCTCGTCGCGATCTCATTCGTACGGATGAGCATATTCACAGCTTCATTAACCCGTCCGTTAGCCGCGCCATTCAAGGCTGGAGAAAACAGTTGAGTTTGGCAATGGATAGGGACCCCTGAACAATTGGCCACTGGGCGCATTTGGGCTGTGACTACCCCCCGGAGAGGTTGGAGAAGCATGTGCTCCCCGCATCTGGAGCCGGGATTTGCATCCCATGCTCTTGCGGGGAATGATCGCGACGGTCATGATTGACTGCCATTGGCGGGATAATCCCATCGTCAAGGATGGGTGCCTTGTCTCTTCCTTTCTCTCTGGAAACTTCCTCGCTGGAAATACTAAAATCACGAAGTGGTGAAGCATCACTGTTTGAGGTCGTGGGTCTACCCTACTGCAGTCCGAGCAATAATAGGCAAATTGGCCGGATGAAATGAAAATGGCTGTATAAGATTGATATGTTAACGTTTTTAAACGGATGTCCGTTGTAGTATCTTCAGCTGACCACGATTGAAAATCACCCTTGCCTGGACTCGTCACTGATGGTGGCTAAGTCAAGGAAGCACGATGACAATTCTCAGCAGTCTGACAGTCAGCGTGGCACTTCTGGCCTTTCTGGACCCAGTTGATGCTCACAGAATCCTCGTTGAAAGACCAAACCTTCAATGGGGACCGAAGACGCCAGGACATGCATTTCCTCATTCTCCTAGACGCCACAAGACATGTTATGTCTCCAGTTGCGGGAGTGACGATGCACCTGAGATCCTCAAAGCTTTCACGAGGTGCAACAGGGGAGGTACTGTGGTGTTAAGCGAGGAGTATACCATTGCCTCTCCTCTCGATCTCACATTTCTTGAGGCTGTAGATGTGGCCATCTCGGGCACCATCAAGTTCACGGACGACATTGACTTTTGGGTAAAGAACTCGTTCAAGTACGACTTCCAAAACTCATCTGCGTTCTGGCGCTTCGGAGGAAAAGACGTCAACATCTACGGCGGGGGACAGGGCTTGATTGATGGAAATGGTCAAGCCTGGTATGATCGATTTGCGGTCGAGCCGACTCTATTGCGTCCCATCCTACTGGTCCTGGATGGACTCCAGCGCGGATCAGTCACTGGATTGAAGATGCGGAACTCGCCCGATGCAAGTATCTCTTGGGTATCATATGTGAGACTGCGGCTAACGTGTTTCAGTGGTTTAACCTAATCGCCAACAGCAGTGACATTCTGGTCAGCGATATCGACATCGCGGTAAAGAGTGAGAGCAAGAATCCGGCCAAGAATGGTGATGGCTGGGACACATTCCGAAGCGACGCAGTTGTTATCCAAGACTCTTATGTGAATAACAGCGACGATTGCGTATCTTTCAAGCCCAACAGCACCAACATCATTGTGCAGGGCATGCATTGCAACGGCTCTCACGGGATCTCAGTCGGCTCTCTGGGCCAGTATCCGGCAGAGTATGACATCGTCGAGGATGTCTACATTTACAACATCTCAATGTCTAATGCCAGCGACGGAGCTCGTATCAAAGTGTGGCCTGGCACTGATACTCCTTTCGAACCGGGTCTTTCTGGAGGTGGAGGGGCCGGATACGTCAAGAACGTCACGTATGACACCTTTTACAACAATAACAACGACTGGGCTATTGAGATCAACCAATGCTATGGCCAGAGTAACCAGACTATTTGCGACAAGTATCCTTCCAATATGACCATCAGCGATGTCGTATTCAAAAACATGTGGGGAACGACTTCGAAGAAGTATGACCCTAAAGTTGGGACCCTGACATGCTCGTCCACGGAGGTATGTCAGAACGAGAGAGGCACTTGTACTGGTCCAATCTGACACGGAGTGCTCTAGAAATGCGTGAATATAGCGGCGAACAACATCTCGGTGGTAAATCCGAGTGGCAGGACTCCTCAGTGGATTTGCACCAATATGGATGAGAGCCTTTTGGACATAAACTGTGTCCCAGCTACGTCGTAAGAAAGCTGAGGCTCAGGAGTCTGTCGGAGTGTAACGGTGGTGAGAAGTCAGAGTATTGTAGAAAGCGCTGTGTCATGGTTGTTTTATTTTCGACTCAGAAATGATGACTCCCGATACATTGACTGGGCCACCTGGAGACCTCGACCTGTGCCATAAACACACGCAGAACGTATGCAAGGCATGTAGTATTTGTAGTCTCCTTCGACAGCCCGTTGAGACTGAGGACAAGTCCATCCGCAAAATTGAGCAGATGCCTAAGCTGAGTCCCAGTGTTATGTGGCAAACGGTCTCGCCCATCATTGTAAGTCGAAGTGCGTGAGGCTTTACCGCGCCAATAGCAACGAACAAAAGACGCATCGCTGCTGAAGCGCACAATAGGACAATATGATTAAAAGGTATGCTGCAAGATGCAATGAAACACCACTGCAGTATTGGCGCCGGCTCAATCTCCATGTTGGATTACGGGAGCGCCCACAAGAGAAGCACTTCGAACCTTATATATCGAGGTTAACGACCTGCGCCCCAACAGTGGCTTGATCGGTGAAAGAGCCCCTCCAGGCACTTCGAGACTTAGAGAGTCCATTCTGCGTCCTTAACCGTCAACATGTTCCTTGGCGTGTCTCTTGTTCTTGCGGCCATGGTAGCCAACGCCGCTGCGGTGACTTTGACGCAACCTCCCACCAAAGTCATCAAGAGAGCCTCGACATGTACGCCAGTAGCGGGGCGTTCAACTACTATCGATGATACACCGGCGATCCAATCTGCAATTGCCAGTTGCTCTTCGGGGGCTATTGTTATCCCTGCGTCTACAACCTACCACGTCAATACGGCCTTGAGCTTCAAAGGCTGCTCTGGATGCACGTTGCAAGTTGAAGGCACTCTGCAAGCTACATCCGACACCGACTACTGGGAAGGCCTACGAGCCATCTTTCTTATGGATGGCATCAACGGCGCGAACATCTATTCGAGTACGGGCAAAGGCGTCATCGACGGGAATGGTCAAGCTGCGTGGGATGTCTTCGCAGCCAATTCTTCTTATCGACGACCGACACTCTTCTACATCAACAATTCCAAGAACGTCAGCATCCGCAACCTCTACTTTAAGAGTGCTCCAAACGTATTCCACTCAGTCACCGGCGGCTCGAGCAATGTCACTTATGCCGACGTCACTCTCTACGCCGTGAGCAATAGTTCCAATGTTGCGCACAACACCGACGGCTGGGATATCGGACAGTCGACCTACGTGAGCATCAACCGTGCCACGGTCACAAACGACGATGACTGCGTTGCTTTCAAGCCAGGCAGCAGCTTCGCAACCGTTACCGACATCACCTGCACAGGTAGCCACGGTATCTCCGTCGGAAGCTTAGGAAGCGGTGCCGGGAGCATCGACACGGTCCAGAATTGTATCGTCAGCGGAGCGACCATGATCGATTCTACCAAGGCTGCGGGTCTCAAGCTCTACCCGGGCCCCCCAAAACATGGCACAGCTGTCGTGTCCAATGTGACCTTTGAGAACTTTGTGTTGAAGAACACCGACTACGCCTTTCAAGTTCAAAGCTGCTACGGCGAAGACGCGTCGTATTGCAGCAGCAGTCCGAGCACCGCGCAAGTCAAAGGCGTGGTGGTGAAGAACTTCTCGGGGACGACGAGCAAACATTACTCGCCGATTGTTGCAAATCTCAACTGCCCAGCTGCTGGGTCATGCGGCTTAACCTTGAGCAACATTACAATCCAGCCTCCAAGCGGTTCAGCCGTGTTTCAATGTGCAAACACGCCCAGTAGCATCGGAGTGCCATGCTCTGCTGGTGCCAGCGGATGATGAGGTCTGGCATAAGGCATCCGCGGTGATCCTGACAGGACTTGACGATACCGCATCTTGACATCATTCAATGCAGGACCATTGATAGGATTCAACGTGGTCAATTGAGAGACGTATGTCCGTATGCTGACTACGCATAATGTATCTCTTTCTTTCGGTGTATCGCTTTAAAGTATATCGTGAATCGTATACGTGAAACAGGCAGTCTTACATCTCCAAAACCGGCTACTCTACCGGCCAAAGTACTTCAGCTCTAGGTATCTCGCCGGCAAGTAAGTTAGAGCCGTAACCACAAACGTAAACTCATTCGCAACATCGCCACCATTCATTCCAATTGTCTTCGCAAGAGGGCCGATAAACCACGTCTCATCCATGCCCATGACCCAGGCCACAATGCCCAGTCCAAAAGCGACCGAGGCTCCAATGCCGAGAGGCAGCTTTGCGGGGTTGTTCCAGTTGTCGAGATCGTAGTTTGCAAAGCTGCCCTTTCGGAAGATGAAATGCTCCTGAAAGAGGATAATGGCGTAGCTAGTGCACCAGTATCCGAGGAGACTCAAGAAGTTCTGTAGGTAGGCGTTCAACTGCTCTCGGCCGCCAAGGGCCAGGGCAAGAATGCAGAGAAAGCAGAAGATTGTCCAGATGAAGCGGGGGATCGCCGCAAACGGCCGCGCAAGCTGCTGGAATGAAATGGCAGCGCTGTAGATGCTGATGACGTTGGTGTTGATGCCCGAGAGGACCAGCAAAGTAAGTAGGAACTTCGCAAAGCCTCGCGGATACAGCACTTCTTGGATCAGATAGCCCAGACCCTGGTCGTAGGCGTCACTCCATTCGGGCTTGTTGTGGAAGCCGGAGGCAACAACGCAACCGGCAACCATGCCGATGGACGTCGGGATTGCGATTCCAAAGGTCGTCATCAGGAAGACCTTGAGTCGGCTGACGTTGGCCGGATAGTGGACGTAATAGTCGCTGACCATTGTGCACCAAGAGGCGCTTGAGCCGTAGACGATGGCCAGCAGACTGAGGATGGCTCCGCTCAGCGTGGTGCCGGAAGCGGCCGGTGGTGAGGTGTTGTCCGCAAATCGACCGCTCTCGCCAAAGATGATCATGAAGATGACGAAAAAGATGATCCAGGCGTATCGTTCGTACACCAGGATAGCGTTGAGGCCGACAAAGGAAATCGCCAGCGCCACCACCGCCAGAATGACGATGCCGAGAATCAGTGAGACATGGCCATCAGACACGGCCGTCAGTGCTAGGCCGCCCGTGATACAGGACACTGCCGCCCATCCCATCTGCTGAATGCTGTTGAGCAGTGCAATGAGCTTGTTGGGCCACCAGCCGAAGCTGTATCTGCTCACGCTGATCTGTCGTAGCCCTGTCGCCGCTCCAAAGGTTGCACAGTAGCCGGTGACGGCACCGCCCATGATTGACGCGAAGATGGTGACGAGAATGGCCTGCTTGAGACTCAATCCGAATTCGGCGCCCAGGAAGCCTGTTGCGAAGCACGACGTGTTCATCGTTCCGCTTGCCCATAGCAAGGCCATTGTCAGTTGCTCTATCCACGGAACCGGCTTCTTATCTTCCTCTTGTTTGCGGACGATGGCTTCGGACTCGATGCCGAGTTTCTTGTCCATCTGAGCCTCGATTCTGCGCAGCCGGAACAGCAATCCGCTGCCCGTCTCTCCAGGGACCGACTCGGTAGAGTTGTCGTCAGATACAACAGCCGCGACATCTTTCTCGTTGGCAGGTTGGCCAGGCGCGCTGCGGCCGAGTTCCAGATCGCGCTCCATTTGCAAAGATTCTCGGGGCCGTGGGGGCCTTGAGGAAGATGAGAGATGCAAAGAAGCACGATTTTTTCTGTCTTTGCGCGGGTTTGAGTCAGTGGGGAGCAGTCCCTTTTAAACATCGATCCATCCGTTCCTGTCATTACTCTTCCAGATAAGACCAGGCCAGATACGATACTGGAGCAGCCCCTGGGCAACTAAGTTTTCTCTTAGTTGCGACCTTTTGTGCGCCGACTCACGCGACCCCAAGTGTACTTGGTAGTTGTACTACGTTCAAACGGTCTGTACCTTGCTTATCTGGATGCGCCACCCGTGCTGCCCTTCCCTTAGCGAGAAGGTCTAATTGTGAGAAGGGCACCGGCTCGCCATTCCCGAAAACTGCCCCATAGGGTGGGATATTGGAGAACGGGAGAACTCCTGCTCTAGTCGATGATAAACGCGGGGTGGAGACGATATGAAGGAATTTCAGTACTGTACATACGAGTACGGAAAAAACAGACCTTGTCTCACTTTGTATCAACTGCTGTCCAACTGCCCAGGTGTTGATCACAAGGTCTTTGCCAGATATTCCGCCACTGCCCTGCGAGAGCTCTCGCGATATCGACCAGCAATAACTGAGGCTCCTCCGAAGCAGATTGAGCATCTCTCTACTGGTTGTTGCTTCGGTCAATGAAGCTGGGCTGGTCATATGCCAACAATCTCGAAGCTATCTCTATCCGCAAGACTTCTGCAGTCCATATCCGGCACTAGTGGCCAAAAGACCGAATCGTAGCAAGGCTGGTAGTACGACGCTACGGCACGGCTATGCCGACCTTCGGGGCACTTCCCTTCCCGTTGGCCAGGACTGGAGTTGGTCGGTCAAGCTTTCCGGGCACTAAGATTGGGCGTGGCAATCGTCGCCGGACCTTTTGCTAGTTAGGCCGGCGGAGCGCTCCGTATCACCAGGTGATTCTTGTGCCTGGGCCGACAGAGGATCGATAAGAGTACATGGGTTAACGAATATGAGGCACTCAACTCTTGAGCCCGACATCCGAAGTCACTAGGTTGTGTTGGAGCAGATGACTGGCTATTTCTATGGGACAGATGGGCTATTCGAGTGTCGGAATATTGTAATGAATATTATACGCACCATCTAGTCGAGTCGGTAAGATCACAGCTCTTGATGGTCAGCAAAAATATCTTCATATCTATTCAAAGAGAGGTAACTAGGACGGCTGTTCGCATAAAAGTCCACCTTTAGCAACCAGGCATGGCCCTTGCTCCACTGTCAGTCAACAAGTGCGAAGATTGTCGTTCAACTGTCTTTAAAGAGACCGTTTGATTGATCGCGGGCACGGCTTCAGTCCGGCATTGGATCAATCGTTTCTTACAGACTCTTGTTGGAGAGCTTATTGGACCCAGACAACGTGCCACGCAAGCTCCGCGACGTGTCTTTAAGCTGTCACACTGCGCCCGACCCTTTGGTATTTACGGCACCCAGGCAATTTCATTTCACCATGTATTGGATGGTGCCAGAAGTTAAAGCCAAGGAAATTTGCCCATTTCCTCTCATGCACCTATGGGAATGCAAAGATACGGAGAAGAAAGATGAGCCACGAGTGACCAAACGGGCCCGGCGGAATTGCTTGTCAGTCTATCTCCGTAGAGAGAATCTGCTAGCATTTGTTCACATCAGTGCTCCATAGATCTCGACGCTGGACTTTCAGGTCAACTTTGGTTACCCTAACATGATGTCTTCAACAAACACGGGATACGTTCCTCCTTTGTCCGCAGAATGCGAATTTGTATTCCATTGTGTGATGACTTCAGCTCCTAGGATGCTTTCGCTCATTATTTTCTGCCTCGCTATTCTTCTCAGATTACCAGTGTCGTCGCAATGATCAAAAGAGAACACATCAGCTAAGATTGCAGAATGTAAGCCAACTCGATGTCCCATCCATCAGCGTAAAGCTGTAGAAGAGACCGAATGCTGCAAATTGTCCGTTCTCAACGATGATCGAAAAACCATTCTTTGCGAACTGATTATTGAATAGAAGTTGCCTTACGTGGTACCGCTTGCAGAGACATTATAGCCTACCTAGATGGCTTTGCTCTGGACAACAAAGCCTTGATTGTCCAACGACGGAGCCGCGCCTGGCTCTAGCTGCTGAATGGATACACCTCCTGGCCAATCGCCCCCAGTACGCCGCTGAGAATACCTGTTCGCGTATACGATGCAGTTGAAGGACATACAATGCGTAGAGCAGATGGAATGCTTCTACCAAACATTGAACCAGTGATACCAAGATGGAGAGCGCTGGTGGGCCAAAAGCTGATGACGCTAAAGAATCGAGCTCGTTGCTATAAGAATGTGCAAATAGTGCGAGTCACACAGGGCTGAGAAAAACTCAAACAAGCCTTCTTTACCCCTTCCAGCGTGCCTCTCTTGCAATGCTCCACGCGTCGTTCAACGAGTGACTTTGAGTCTACAACGACAGCTTCACTCCACGCTCACATCCCATACCATATCTACAACCCACCGCAACGCACGCACCATGGGCATCATCCGCAAGGCCAGCCTTGGGGTAACACTCGGCACGGCGGCAGCACTAGGCTACGTCCGCCTGTCGACCAGCATCATTGCGCCAATTCCTCTCAGCGACGCGCTGTACAGCTCCAACACGTTCAAGAGGTACAATCTGCATCGGAATCCCGCCACCAACGACATCTGCGTCAAGACGATCCCCCTGAACCGCATTCGCCCGGAACTGCTGCAGAAGGAGGGTGACTTGGCCCTCGAGTTTTGCCGCGCCGTCTGGAAAGGCTGGGGTGAGGGTTTTCCCCCTTTGTTTGTTTCGTTGTGTTTCTATCCGTAGCGGCCAATGCCCCTCATCTACAAACCAAAAGTGACGTGACAGACACGGCTTTCCACTTGCTGACCATTCGACAGGCTACTCAATCCAGCGACGATACCTTCATCGCAAGTACTTTGGCACCGACACATCCTCGCACCTGTGGACGCCAGAGCAGATTGCTGCCTCAAACTTTGAACCTGGCACCATTGTGACGGATCATTTTGAGGTTGTTGAGCGCACGCCGACTGAGATCACGATCCGCTGCGGCGACTCTCCCCGAAACCAGGGTCCTCGAGCTTCCGATGGTCTGTTTGCCATCGGGGCGACTATTGACAAGGACGCTCAAGTGGCGCGACTGACGCTCAAGAGTTGCTTCTTCCCTAGTGATCGCAAGGCTGAGGGTGACAAGGGACCAATGCCCGGCTGGATCGAGAATCTGCACCAGTGGTACTCGCGCATCCTGATGGTCAGCGCAGCCCGTTCTTTGACGCGATGATCGCTCGGATAGATACAAAAGCACATGGAGCTTCGGATGCTATGATCAAATCAGGGGAATGATAGTAGTATTCTTGTTAAGGAGCTACTACGTAGGTAGTGTAATAACTTCCAGATCGCATTGCTCAACGCGAAAGTGTCAATTGGATACCAGCTGTCGCGAGAACTTATTGGGACTGCAGAATGGACGGGGATCTACGTGCATAGTCAAATCTTATCGAGGACCTTCGATTCTTCTCGAGAACAAGGAACCGATCGCCCAATGTTGAAGGAGTTGTTTCAAATCATTACAGCGGTCCAACGACTCTGACGGATTTTGAGACGAAGGTAGGTGAGATACTGCAGATCTGCTCAGATACCCCGTGAGGGCAGCAACATCCCCGCGAGTCGTGGAATTCAGACGCGGCTTTTCCATACTTGCTCCCTCGAAGATGCTGGACGCAATGTACTGAACAGGTATGGCACTCCTCAACGCGTCGATAGCGTTGGATGTCGCACTCGAGGTTTCTAATGGCGACTGACGCCTTAAGACGTCACTAGACTGGCCGCTGCGGCATGCTTTGATAGCCACTGGATCGTCCTTTGTCGGTAAAGTGCCACTGATCCTTTTGTAACTCTCCCGTCCGACGATATACTGCTGGCCTCAGCGCCTCAAGCGTTTGCTTTCCACTCCCTTGCGCATGCACAATCTCACGCACAAGTTGAAGACTTGTCGCAGCATTGATTGCTGTGGAGGTAGGGGAAGCAAGCCTTCCGCGTATATCCGACTTCTGGCGGCAATTCCTCCAGGTCGATTGACATTGAACCTCATGAGGTCCAGCGTGTTACGAAATCCTACGGGTGCTGCAATGACTCATCATGCCTGAGCCGCCAGAGTCCGAGATGTCTGCCAATTGTATGTTACAAGAGTGCTTTCAGGCGAGTGAACCAATAGTCAGCCTCGTTTGGTGAGGCTACTTGGTGCCGTCTACTCATCACTCATTCACTCATCATCGACTGGATGGTACTTTGCGGGGCACGTGAACATTGTCGGAGACGTGAGACGTCTTCACTACTGCTATATTGCATCCGTACATGTGCTATTTGATCTTTGATTAGACAGCCTGCGGGGGCGAAGGCATGACCGCTTCACTCCCTGTCCTCGTCACGTAACCATGTAATTGTAGCATGTGAGCTGCAGAAGGATGGCATGCTGTTGGGCTATGATTTCAAAGCAATACGGTTTTATCTTCCCTCATCAGTAATCACGGTTCCCCTCATTTTGACTCAATATCCTGATATGAATTGTATGGGTATATAAATTGCAAAGAGTGTGTATTTTCTAGACAAACTCAAGTATAGATATCAAGAGTATCACATATCTTTAAAGCCGCGTTAATCGTCAAACATGGCTGCCATTAACAAAGTCGCGGTGTTGGGTGTGCGTACGACTGTTCAATATGCATGTTCCTTTCTAGAAGCTGAGCAAGGCTAATCAACACATAGGCCTCTGGAAACCTTGGACCTCATGTCATCAACGCCCTCTTGCATGCCGGGTTCCAAGTCACTGCAATCACACGGCCCACTTCTCAATCAAGTTTCCCCGAAGGGGTGAACATAAAGAAAGTTGACATCACCTCAAAGGAAGCAATCGAGGATGCTCTCCAAGGCCATGATGCGCTCGTTTCTACCATCTCCACCTCGGCAATTGACGGCCAAAAACTGATCATTGATGCCGCCGTTTCTGCAAGAATTCGACAATTCATTCCGTCCGAATTCGGCGTTGATACTCGGCGCACGGAAGAGAAGGCTCTTGGCTGGATTCTGAAGAGCAAGGTCAACTTGACTGAATACTTGGACGAGATTACGCGGCAAAATGACTGGTTCACTTGGACTGGTCTGGCAGTTGGCTTATTCTTTGATTGGGTAAGACTTGTGACGGCTCTCTGAGTCGTGTTGACCGGCATGAGCAGCGGGCTGATTCGCGAAATAGGGAATCAAAACCCAGGTCGTACTCGGAATCAACGCGAAAGACAAGACGGCAACAATCATTGACTCTGGGGACAAACCATATGCAGCAACAAACGTCTCTTTCATCGGTGAGACTCTCGCTGCCATCTTGAAGAAGCCAGAGGAGACCGCAAACAAGTACTTGTCCGTCTTCTCCTTCGCGACCACCCAAAATGAGGTTCTGAAGATCTTTGAAGAAGAATCAGGCTCTAAATTTCAGATCACGCACGTGAAAGGCGGTGACTTGATAAAGGCAGCAAATGAGAGCGTCGCAAAGGGCGACTACCCCAACTCGCTGATTCCCTACGTCCAGTATACGTTCCTGGCGGATGAGTCTGGGGTTCCGGTGGATATTGGTCAAAATGATGCTGATCTCCTGGGAGTCAAGGATATGCTGACTCTGCGCGAGAGCATCAAAAAACAACTCAGTGAGCTTCAATAGCCCAACAAGTTACTAGTATAGCGGCATATATATGCCTGATAGTTGTTACGCATTTTACTATTCGTATAAATATATGTTGAATCTATTATTGGAACATTGTAGACATAGCTGCCAAAGTCACTCTGCCCACATCAATCTTGTCCATTAAGCCTCGACAGGCGGCCGTCCGTATTTTTGATTAGCAAAATGCTCATCTCGATCGACACTCCAACGTCTAGTAAGTACTACAGGTTTGCCTACCTACCGATTAGGAGCCGATGCTTTTAAATGGCCTCAGCAGTAGGCCCTTGTATTTGTCAATATGCTCGTAACCAGCAGTGGCGACTACCTGAGTGCCGGATGCGATTGCTTGCCTGTCGGATGAAGTGATGGGCGAAAGCATTTGCGAATTCTCGGCAACTTCCTGAGCTTACGCTCCAGGTTTTCCATAGGTTCCTGTTGTTCCTGCGCGGACTGTTAGTCAAGATTCTCATTATTGTACTAAAGGGAGAAGCACCAGAACCTGTGACCACAGACCTGACACCGCTCTCTCATCTTTCATGGAGCTATTCATGATTCTCGAGTCCTTGCCCATGACGGTGTGCTGACTATTGGATGCATTGGCCTCGATACTTAGCTGCCCACACAACGTAAGTCCTGGAAAGACGTATTCTTCGGACAATGACGTTTCCTCAGTCGATCATGAGTAATGAGGTCAACGTCTTTGCAGCAGCAGATTCTCTTGCCAAGAGCTCCTTTACTCAAGCTTCTCAACTTAGCCAAGAGAGAATAGAAACGTAGGTACATGGGGCCGTCTCTCGAGATATGTTGTCGTTGCTATAGACTAATGTGCCAACCACAGCTCGACTATGTCGACCCCACGGGGTTGGCTAGGCAAATATCAGGGCATCGAGGACAGGATCAGGGACTGTGAACGTGAGGAGTCCAATCTCAATGCCCACATCGCCAATCAAACTGCTACTTTGAGGGCTACAAGAAGGAGCTCATCTCACTGCAGAAGGCGGATCATGATGGCGAGCTGGGGTACATTAGGGTCTTGGAGCTGTAAAACATATTTGCTGCAACAGGCAACGCTTGAGAGAAGGCATTTGCCAAGACGGTGATCCCGAATCAACTGGCCCGATTATGCTACAAGAACATTATCGTCTGCAGCGTCCAGGCTCATAATGCTACTGGCCTCGAGAAACAGCAGTTGGTGGATTACAATATGACTCTGTTCAATATGGAATTGTTCCACGCTGCCGTGATAGAGTCGGTCCGAGTAGCTCCTCTGGAATTAGAGAGAGACAAAGGGCCTGAGACCTTGTTAGAGGCTGGGGTTTGCGGAACGGGTCAAGGAGAAATGGGGAAAAGGTTGGTTTTGTTATGCTTTTGCCATGATTCTTGACCGAAGTTGAGGTGAAATTTGATGGGCAAGTCGTTGAAGACTGAACATCGCTTCTATTCGACTGTCAAGAGGAGCTTCCCCAGCACCATGATTGTGTGTAAGCAGCGGATCACAGATGGGGTTTTGTCGCAGAAACATGATGCACTTGTCGCAGTCGCGCTTTGACTCAAGATCCCCTACTATCTAACCCACTGAGATCAACCCTTATCCCCTATGTAGTCTAATGTTTCTGAACTTTAATCGCACAAGATGTGAGTCTCCCTGCAAGTCTGCCTCAATGAGGGACCCCAATCTCCAAGGCGGGGCAGCGGAACCCCTCCCCCGCTCTTGAACCATCTTAGAGGGGGGAACAAGATGGATCGAGCATTTCAACTTTTGCAATAGCTTTTCACTCTTGTCTCATTGTTCCATCAACAAACTTGGGTCATAATATTGACTCATTGAAACACAGAAGACACATTCATTCACCCCTTTCATTGCCCGTCATGCCGTCGTCCATGGGAGTTGCCATAATCGGAAGCGGCCTGTTTGTCAAGGCATCACATCTGGTAAGTTCTATCAAGTAGTTACCACTATGATGATTTCATGAAACACCCCAGCTAATGATTGGCACAGCCCGCCGTTCTCAAATGCGACCTCCTTCATCTTGCTGCCGTATATTCAAGGTCTCTCAAGTCAGCACAAGAAACTGCCAGCCTCATCCCCGACTCCGTTCCGAAGCCGGATCTCTACTCTGATGACTCCGGCCCCGGCAAGTCGTATCACGATCTCCTTGCACGAGACGACATCTCCGCCGTCATCATTGCGCTCCCCATCCTCAGCCAGCCGGCCTTCATTGAGGCGGCTCTATCTGCTGGCAAGCACGTCCTCGCCGAGAAGCCCATCGCCAAGGACGTCGCCACAGCACGAACCCTCATCGCCAACGCTCAGCGCATCGGTTCGGAGACCAAGGCCACATTTGCAGTCGCCGAGAACATCCGGTTCTACCCCAGCTTCACCTATGCCGCCAGCGAGGCCGCAAAGCTCGGCAGAGTAAACAACTTCACCGTCCGCGTCCTGTGGCGCATCGAGCCCGACAACAAGTGGTACAACACTGCTTGGCGCAAGACGCCCGACTACCAGGGAGGCTTCCTGCTCGACGGCGGAGTTCACTGGGCTGCGGCCACGAGGCTGCTATTAATGGGCGACGAAAACACGCCAGAAACAGTGCAGGCCTATACCGCACAGACATGTGATCACTTGCCGCCCATCGACACCGTCAACGCCATTATCAAGACCAGATCTGGGACAGCAGGTGTGTTTCAAAACTCGGCTGGATCTCTGCTCCAAGCGTTCGAATGGAACTTCTCGTACGAGAAGGGGATTGTCAAGGTGGTTGGCGAGACAGTCACGGTGCAACCGGCTGGTGGGGAGGAGCAGGTCAAGCAGTTTGATAGGACAAACGGCGTGAGCGAGGAGGTGGCGGCCTGGGCGCAGAGCCTCGTCGACGGCAAGGTCAACTCATTGCAGACACCAGAACAGGCCCTTGCTGATTTGGAGTTTATGGAGAAGATGTTCACAAGTGGCGACGGGAACGGGTCGATGCAAAAGTACGAGCTTCTATAGGACGAGAGACAAGGGCGCTAACATCGACTTACATGAGCACAAAATGAAGCCATTCGAGAAGGCATCCAATCGCTGACTCGACAGAGAGAAGAGTAGAAACATGCGAGAAGTAGTTGCACAGCTAACAGCTCAAAGCTTGCTAGCCTCCTTTGGTGGGACGACAGGCCCCAGGTGAATTTTACCCAATGCTTCTCGCAGCTGGGCAGTCATGCCGTCTTTGGGGGGTCTCCCCGTGGCCCTCTCAACAAAAACATGCACAAAGCCTCCCACAGCCTTGACCTGGTCACTACCCTTTTCGAACAGTGCCACCTCGTAGGTCACGCTCGAGCTCCCGAGCTTGGTTACGCGCACGCCAACCTCCGCCACGGCCGGGTAGGCAATGGAGGCCAAGAAGTCCGTATGGGAGTGCACTGCCAGGCCGTACTGAGGTGATGTAGGGGGGTGAATGCCACACTTTTCGACCAGGTAGCTATTCACGGCGGAGTCGAATCTACCATGCAGCAGATCCAGCGCGGTAACTAGTTAGCAATGGTCTCAGGTGATGTTTTTGCATGCCACTAGTTGAAAGGAAGACTGGATTTGGAGTGTTGACCGAGCGAGGAAGCAGGATACAGGGTTGGAGTACAAGGGCTGAAGTTGTTCAAATATGCCAACGCGTGTATGCGGGTGTATCTTACAGGAAGTTGTACACCGAGTTGTTCATATGATCGTACATGTCGTTGTCGTTCCTGTGGCAGCAAAAGGAACATCATCAACATTGGACCACAACCTCCCGATCATTGTGAGCATCTCTTGATCCAATAGTATCTCTGGCCTGCCCTTCTATTGACTCTGTGTCATCTCAACGGGCGGCCAAGAGCTGAATCCGCCCTGCGTGTGCGCAGCGGGGACGGTGAGAATTTCGTTTAAGATCAAAGGCAGTCGAACCATAAGTCTGGGAACGACGCGTGGACGACAGCGGAGGGGGGTGTGACGAGGATGAAGCAGTGCAATCGGACTGACCATCTAGTTCTGTACTCCAGCAGGTATGGATAATCCCGGCGGCAGCGGGTTTTAAGGGCGGCGAGGCTCATGCTTCAGGCTCGAAGCAGATGAGCAGCTGATGGCGAATCAAGGAGCTGTACGGAGGGCATGCGACGTCACAGACGCCTCGGCAAGTCGACGGTGACGGAGACGCTCAGGAAGACGGCAAAGAATGCTGAGTCTGCATGAGAGGCAAAATTCAAGGTCACGTCACAGAGCGACTGCACGAAGCATGTAAGCAAACGTCGTGCTTTCGGTGAGGGTTTGGACCAGAGCTGGAGCGACGTGACTTCGGCAGACGCCGAGCCTCGGCAATTTCACGTTATTTCCAGGGTAGGCAGGCAACCAAAAGGCGCAGGGCGACGTGAAATCGTGATTACGTAATACGACTTCGGCGCCGTCCAGCGGCTTTCCGGCCACATGAGACCGGACCCGCAGTTCGCCGCCTGCCCATTTGAGCAGTTCTGCCGGCGCCGACCGCCTTATTTTCTGTGCATGCTGCAACTTCACGAATTTTTTTATCCACGGCAGCAGGTGCTACGTCACTCCGTGGACGGACACAGACAAGGCTCGAAGAATCTGCTTTGCACTACAACGGCCAGTCCGTGATTTGGCTTCTCGACACGCAACGGACGCCGGGCGAGCGGCGGCTGCCTCTGACTATCGCCGCGGAGAAGCGCGCGGCCGGACTTGGTCGAAACGTGCAGGTGCTCCTGGACTTGGGCGCTGCCTACTGATGCTGCCACGGGTCTGTTCGAGAAGCATTCGTACGCTCACACGAACCGCAACCGTCGCAATGACTACGTCTTCCGCGATCCCTGCCGCCGCCGCCGCTGCTCCCGCGAGCAGCTCGACCGCCTCGAATGGTGACTCGACGCACGACTCGACAACGACAGCACAGCCTGGACAGTCGGGGGCATTTGCAGCCGCTGCGGGAAACGTAGCCGAGGGCCGAGCGGTGGTTGAGGGCAGAAAGGAGGACGGAGGCGACGAGACGCTCACACCAAGGGTTAATGGAAGCGTGCCATTGCCCACGGATGGCGTCAAGCCCGCCAAGAGGAAGCAGAAGAAACCAAGTCCTAGGGACCGGTCTGTCGTTCCCGACCCCAACGCCGTCCTCATCACGCCTGCGGGCGACATCTGGCCGCGTCCGTACGTCTTTGAGGACGATCTACGCCGCGTGCGACCTTACCACTTCACGTACAACACGTACTGCAAGGAGAGATGGCGAGGGCGGTCGCTCATAGACATCTTCGAGTCTGAGTTTCGAGACCGGCCGGTTGAGTACTACCGAAACTCCATGGTGAGGGGCGACATCTACGTCAACGGCCGTGTGGTTGGCCCAGACTACATTGTCCGCAACGGGGACTTGATATCGCACACGTTACATCGACATGAGCCCCCTGTCACCGCCGAGCCTATAGGGATCATCCACGAGGACGACGACATCATTGTCATCAACAAGCCTTCTGGTGTTCCTGTGCATCCCGCTGGCCGGTACAACTTCAACTCGGTCATTGAGATTATGATTGCAGAGAGGGGCAGGGACTTTATGCCATACCCCTGTAATCGATTGGACCGCCTGACCAGCGGCATCATGTTCATCGCCAAGAGCGTCAAGGCAGCAGAGGCCATGGCCATCAAGATCAGGGGGCGCACCGTGAGAAAGGAGTATCTGGCGCGCGTTGTCGGCCACTTCCCTGATGGCGAGGTCGTCTGTGACCAGCCGATACTGCAAATCTCCCCCAAGCTCGGACTGAACCGCGTACGCGCTAATGGCAAGTCAGCCAGGACCGTCTTCAAGCGTTTGGCGTACTATCCACCGCCTGACGGGGATGCTGATGAGCCGGCTGTGCTGGCTGATGATGGGCGGCCACCGACGCCCGTGAAGAACGAACAACGTGGTGGAGATGAGCAGCGCACGCCTTGGCTGAAAAAGAAGGGCTACTCCATCGTTCGATGTCTGCCGGTGACGGGTAGAACGCATCAGCTTCGGGTACACTTGCAATATCTCGGGCACCCTATCCAAAACGATCCCATCTACGCCAATCAGCGGGTCTGGGGCTTGAACCTTGGCCAGGCGGATGCCGATGGCTCGCACAATACCGACGAGGACATCATCAGCCGCCTCAATCGCATGGGAAAGGAAGATGTGGCGGAGGCTGTTGTATACTACGACGAGATGGTGGACAGATACGAGAAGCAGCGAGCCGAGAAGATGACGGGCGAGCTGTGCGACATTTGCGAGACACCGCTTTACTCAGACCCCGGGAGCCACGAGCTGTCGCTGTGGCTTCACAGCCTTCGATATGAGGACGCCGACGGCAGCTGGGCTTACACAAGCCCGCTCCCCAAATGGGCCCTTCCCCCAGAGGGTATGAGTGGGCCGACGACGGTAGGCGGCATGGAGGAGCTTGTGGAAGCCGTCAGGGACGAAAACCCCGAGATTTCGTCTGAAGTGCAGGCCAAGGCGAGAGCAGCAGCCGGAGCCAAGGCACATGCTCAGACGGAGGAGGCTGGACTGCAAGACACTCAAACGGGTTCACACTCGAACCCCGTCTCAGCTAAATCTAACGAATCATGAGTCATGATGTACGACAGTATTTAGAACGGGCAGCTAGCTATAGACATGAAGCAAGCGGGACAAAGGCGGGAGCAGCCGGCGGGTAGAACAATGTATGGGGGGTTACGATAATACTATCATGAACCGACTGATAGAGAGATCTCTTATACTGCCACGATAACGATGGGCCCGTTTGTTACCCAAAAAACTCATCGTCAACCTCTGCAATTTGTGATTCGTGCCATTCTTAGCAATGGCAACACCATAGCAGTTGTCGCGTTGATCGACGACTATTTGCGTCTTGCGCCGCTTAACTACTAATACATCCAGTGGACATCATGGCTTCATTGCGAAACGTGTGCATTGCTCGACGCAACGACGAAACACTCTCCTCACAACCGCAACCACGTCAAAACAATCGCAACACCATGAATAATGACTCGTCAGAAGGCTCTTTCACACGCCCCCCTAGTCTTCTTCCCTGGCCGAAAGCCATGTAGCGGAGATGATCACTCTCTGCCAATTACGGCGAGGGATCAGCCTTTGCGTGGGCGAATGGCTGTGGGGGTGTTGCCCCGAAAGAGGGCAAATTTATCCGAAGATCTACTTTTGAGAGATGAGAAGATGCAAGGTCCAGGCATCATTGATGATGCGTATGAGTACGTACTTGTACGTATGTAGGCATGTATGTATATACATGAGATGAAATACAACACTTCAACGGGAGAAAGCGGTTTAGAGCACTTGAAGTGCTGCCACGCAAGAAGGGCTGGTGACGAACGACGCCCAGCTGGGCAGATGAGCGACAGATGGATGGACAATGGCGTGTGTGAAGGTGTACAAGGCATTGTGATACTATGGCCAATGGAATTCGCAATGCGAATGAGGCATGCATGTGAGAACTGAGCCGTTTGATCATCGCAAGGCCATTCGTGCAGCGAAGAGCGCAAAGAGCGAGACCACGGGGGGGGGTTCAAAAAGTGGCCTGCTGCAGATCCAAATCTCTACTACGACGGTACATGCAACTACAAAGTGCTGTTCTTGCTAGTAATTTGCTCACGACGAGGCACAAATGGACAAGGCTCCTTCACCGACCGCTCTGGTTATGGAACTGCTGGAGGGGAGGGGAGTGGAGGGGCAGCAGGGTGTGTTTGTGGCTTCGACGGCCCTTGGATGAACGTGCGGGCGAGATTGATTAATGCCTTGATAAAGATGGCCTGGTTCTGCTGCCAAGGGGTTCGGAACGCGAGTCTTATGTATTGCCGGGTGCATCACATTATTACATAGGCACACATGCTCACATAATTCTAGAAATTGATATCGGGCTGCCTTCAGCGAGGCAGGCAGGCAGTAAGAGGAAGTGAGATGAGGCTGAGAGCTGAGACGGAAGTATAGGCGACAGCTGGAAAAATCCACAGTCCACCATTCAGCAACCTCTGGGCCAGTCGAAAACAGGTTCAGTTGCGTCACATCTTGAACTCTCGACAGCCCGCCGTGGGAAGACAAGCAGGTAGAGGCAGCCTCGCAAAAGCAGAAGCAGAAAGCAGAAGGCGACGGAAATAACACCATGGCAAAGAATAGAAGGCTGCCACAGTGAGATCACCAGGATCCTCACAGGCGAGTGCGGATGGTATCTAAGGAATGAGATGGTGGAGAGGGGAGGAGGAGGGAGGGACCAGGAACCGGAAGTCAAACGAGCCAAATGGGGCCGGAACTTGACAGCCGGCGGTCAGAACCACAGACAGCCAAACAGCGCGCATTCTGCCAACTGAGACTCGCCTTCTCCATCCATCCATCTTCCGTAGCAGCGAGCTAAAAACCCTCCGGACCGTTGTAGAAGAGTTTTAAGACAAGGGCTAAAGGAGGAGAAAGAGAAGTAGGTAACTAAGAAAAAAATTAATAACCCGGCGACACATGCCTTTTTTCGAAAAAAGCTTGATGAGCGGGTCTCTGGTCCAATCATTCGGGGCTAAAGGGCCGGTACTGTGTAGGTACATAGAAGGGAATAGTGTCACATCTCCGTTGAGTAAGTCGGTAGGAGGCAACTTCAGAGCGGCGATGGAATTACTGGGCTCCTTCAAACCTTCAGAGAAAGCGAATAGTAAAACACACTGTCACAATGGAGAGATAGGGTAAATGCTAGGGTTCTGAGCGACAGCGCGTCATGATCGCACCTTACATAGGTACCTATGCACCTGCATCTGCAAGTTGCATCGCTTCGTATCACCGTATCGAACAAGATACCTGGGATTCTTTTGTCCGTTCAAGCCCAAGTGTCCCTATAATAGGTGAGATTAAGGTATGCACCCTTGGCCGCATGAGAATCGGATAAAGATTACAGAGACGCCTAGAAAATGACGAGAAAAGAATGGAGAAAACAGGAACGCTTCTCCCCTTGCTCATAGTAACTCGGCCATTTTCTCACCCATCAATTTTCAGGGAGGCGAACGAGCGGTCCGATGATGTAACGCCAAGTACTGTCCAATACAGTATGGCAGTATCATAGGGCCAATTGTCAGTTCAGCTACCTACGAATACTCGGACATTTCGCGAATCTTTGTCATTTAATTCCGAATCCGGGCAGATGGAGAATGGAAGCCCGGAAAGATCATGAAGAGACACGCGAGGCGCAGCAAGGGAGCAGAACAAAAAAGAGGGCAACACGTCACATATATCTTGTGCCTTTGCCTCTTCGCCAAGGGCTGTCAATGCGGTACTTGCCGTGTCTCCAGGCCCAAAACCTCGAATGACGACAGCAGGCGTCTGTGTGTCTCCCTTTCATCCGCAGTTGGCGGATAGTTGAGCTGAACGCATGAAATGCAGATATTATCCCGTCCCAATGGTGGGCATCTCGAAGCCTTGCTCAGGAAAAAAGGAGGCAAAGATAGGAGAAAATCTTTCTTTTCACCAATGAATCTGACGAGGCGGTCGATGAAGGGGCTGCAAGTGACATGTAAGAAGAGGACAGCCTGGAGCAAACTGTTTGCCTTTGCTTTCGTTACGCGTGGTGTGGTTGGCGCGCGAAGCATCGCTCAACTGTTTGTCCTGGTCTCAGCCTTGGGAAGATGAGTGGCCGAAACTGATGTACGCCTGCAGCCTCTTCCATGTTGTTACTTGGCTCTGGTTGGATGAAAGGCACTCTGTAAGATGAACGTAAGCTGAAAATCGCACTAGAGGCGCTGTAGGAGCACGCAGTTACGCGCACACAGACAATAGTCTCCCCTTGATGCTCGCGTTCTATGTTTGCCCCGAGCTGAACAGGTGGCATGCCGTATGCAAGGGAGCATACGCCAGACAGACCTTATCCACCCCATAGACTTGCTCTGAAACTGCCGGCAAGAAGAATGGGTTGAATGAGCTTGCAACCAGCACAGCCTTGCGATGGTGGTAGTGTACATCAAATCTGAGGTCTGTGAAGTAATATCGTCCTGCAAGAAAGACAACCATTGTCGGATAGGGGCGCCTCCTCCACGTATCGTCAGGCTGAGTTGGAGATTGCCTTCAAACCACCCCTCTGCGATATCCGTGCAGAATCGCCATAGAGTGCAATGAATAATTCCATGCATTGACATTATAATACTCCAGCCTGCCTGTCTTTATTGCCATCAAAAGCCACCAAACATATGCCCGAATGAGCAATCGTGAGCAATTTGCCACTGCTCACAGCCTCGCGGCAATAGGTAGCCTCACTCATCCTTCACAATCCCTGCCAATGGCTAGATTAGCCCAATCCAGTGAATGCCTGCCCAATCGCACCCCGTCATGTGCCACATTGCTTCGAATCTAAGATATACCATTACCGACAAGACCATATACTTGTACGTGAACGAGCATTCCTCGCTGGTCTTAACGCAGCTATAAGTTATACTACCCAGTCGGAAGCGCCGCGGTTGATGGTGACATCTTGTACACAGCTTCACGTCGCGTTACCGAAATAAGCGGGCAAGGCCGGATGACAAAGAGCGCAAGAAACCAGAATGCGCCTCCGGGAAGGATGGAATATCAGGGACGCGTTACCAAAAGGTTCCTCAATCGAGCCCCAAAGTCTAACGACGGAACAAGAGGCAGACGTCTTGTTGCCGAATGGGTCGTTTGCTCTAGCAGAGCTCGCAACAGCGCATCACCGTTATCAGCCCAACGCGTAGGATACCCACCGCCTGTCAGCGGGTGCCGGCCCTCTCGGCTACGTCCCGACCTTCACGCTCCCGTGTCCAGACGGCAGATCTGTCGGCTATGTAAGTAGTACATACCTACATAGCAACTACTTGTACTTGTACTAGCATGTGTTACTCCATACAGTAGACTACTAAGGTAGTCGTAAGGTAGCTTGTGTAACAAGACTTGCAGAACCAAAAAGGAGACGGAACGATTATGGAATGTCGTCGTCCGTTCTGCCAATGCTGGCCGGGTAGCCAGTGCTCCGGCACTGGCGGCGGCATCACCATTGGTGCTCGGCGTTCGACCTGCCACGTCTCGCGATTCTTCGCATCACCGAGCCCGGAGCCCCCTCGCCAGCTTTGCTGGGCTAGACTGTACCCATATCAACCGTCTCCGAGCAAGGTGCGGTCAGGCGGCTCTGGGCCTTATGAAAGCCGGCTCATTGGGGGCGGCCAGGATGGGCGTCACGGCGCTGGTTCTTCTCCGCTAAAGGCTGCTCGGGCAATTCATCTCGGACGAGGCAGTGTGCACAGCGCGTATACAAACCGTACCACTCTGCAGTTAGAGCGAACTCAATCCTCGTGCTGTCAGCAAGTTGATCCCAGAATAACGTTCGTCTCTGCAGACGGACATACATACAGGAGACGCCAGCGGTGGATCCTGGAGATTGAGAGACGCAACCCTGATCGCTCTCTGGCATTTGCGTCTCCGCTCGTTGGGCTGCATGTCCTTGCTGGTGCTGTTGTCGAATCGCTGCCAGGAACGGCCTTGTCTAGCCTACGGAGTAGATGTCCGATGAAGAAAGGCTATGGAAGCACGTTCCAGAAAAAAGCCTTCGCTAAAGTCAGCAGACAGGCCGCCACAGACGCTCTGACTGCAAGGGTGGCGCCCACCCCTTGTGCTTCCATGGCTTCTAGTCTCGTTCTAATCCGTTCTTCGTGTGCTTTCTCCGTACATAGTCATCAACGGACCGAGATGCAGACCAAGAGCCCGGAGCAGAGTTGTAATGGAGGTGCACGCTAAAACTGCTGTCATTAATGACCACGTTGACCGTCAAGTCTGGAATCGGGGGATGATTGCCTGGGTGACGGAACCGAACAAGCCACAGATCGACAAAAAAGGAGCAGTATCTCCATCAAGGCAAAAGGAGACAATGTGAGGACGGAATACTCACAGCTGTTACACTGGGCGGAAAGACTGTGTGGCAGAGACACACACAATTATCTAGGGCTTCCGTGGGGGGCAATAGAACGAGGAGAGTTTTCATCTTTGCAGTAACCGTCCCCCGCTCGCTGGCACTGTTGGACATGATGAGCATCATTCATGCGTGCATCGTGTGGTAGCTTCAACCGTCCCCCGCGCAAGACCATCCAGAAGCCGCCAATCTCTGGGCGCCCAAGTCATGTTGCAGATTCCAGGGGCATTTAGCGGCAGTTTAGGCAGATGCATTTCTCGAGAGCTGGCTGGTCGATGGCGTCTGGCAGCATCAACGGCGGACCAAAGCCCGGGACAGCCTCCTCTTTGCTCAAGCGTGCAGAGATGGCGGGATGTGCCGCCCGTCGATTGTGCGCGTCAAATGCTAGCGGCTGACTGGCCGTCGCAAAACTTCGTCCTTTGCTGC
Source organism: Trichoderma gracile (assembly GCA_020002365.1). Classification (NCBI taxonomy): domain Eukaryota; kingdom Fungi; phylum Ascomycota; class Sordariomycetes; order Hypocreales; family Hypocreaceae; genus Trichoderma; species Trichoderma gracile. Next base: position 92,939 of record JAINEY010000003.1, read on the forward strand.
TCTGCGCCAGACGGCCTCAGCTTGTCGCTTTCCCCTCAATCATCGTCTCTTCCATTTGATGTCTATCAGCAGGAGTGATATGCTGCTGCGCTCCGGATGAGGCATCGCCGTCTCCAGGGCAAGGTACAGCGGAGAGAGCTTGGTCAGCGGTGATGGCATGGAAGCAATCTGCTCGCATCCGCAGCAGCCGCGCAGACAAAGAGCCAGCGAAACAAGCAATCTCGTTTCTAGCCTCCCTCTGCCACGAGCAACGCCCAGTCTTTTCATCCCGCCAGTGGAGTTGATGGCGTCGCCGGGACAGTCGCCACGCGCCACCACCAGCGTTAGCACGAAGCCCTCCCTCTGCCTTCTCCGTGTGTTTGTTTGCAGAACAACGGGGCTGTTAGGAGACCCAAGCCCGTTGAAGAGGCATCAACAAGACAACCCACAGAACTCGTACAGTATCATCAGTGCTTGATCCAATGGCGCGCACATCATCCATCCATGTTGACACCCGCCCAACAACGGGAAAAAGGGCTGCGGGATGATGACATGGTAAGCCGGGGGCGGGGGGCGCGTGCAGCACGTTGCACGTTTCGGCCGGTGCCAGAGCGTAATGCCACCAACTCCAACCCGCCGTATCACAGCACACGGTTCGAGGCCGTTTGGTGCTCGGTGGAAGATCGGCTGCTGCGCTATTCGGGGGCTTTGAAGCTAAAAGGGCATGATGACAGAGCAGCCATTAGGGGTTCCAGAAAGGTGGAAAAGCTTCCACGTCCTCATCGCCTACAACTTTGCTGCTGCAGTGCGAGTACCGGGTGCCAGGAGTTGCGGCCCATCCGGCTATAGTTGGGCGCTAGGGCTGTCTTGACAGGCAAATAACTCAATCATCGCTGCCGCTTCGCGATGCAGGACGACGACGGGCTGAGTGGTTTGAGATGCCGTGAGCTCGGGGCCTCGGGGCTTGGTCAGGCTGCCGGAAGGCCTGGGAAGAGAAGGCGACTGTACTCTTTTCGACGGAGCTTATGGACGGGCATACCGCATATTTGCTGACTGTTGTGGCGAACATGCACGATGCTGCAGATGGAAGGGACGCGAGGCAAAGCGCCGTGTTGCGTGTGATGCGTAGGAGAATGGAAGAAGTTTGAGCGCACTTTGCTGCAGAGTTTGAAGTGCCGTGACGTTGAGAAAGGGAAGAGACAGCATGGGTCGAATTACATCATCGCTGCAATGACGTCCACCCCTGGGATGTGACTGGGGAAGTGGGAAGTTTTCGTCCGGTGTGCCGCATTTGGTGCCTGCCTATCTTACCTTAGGTGGTGGTTAGAGATACGGACATGTTCCTAGATGCTAGATGCCGTCTAGATGACACGTATTTACTGTGATGCACCGTGATGTGACGTGTATCTTTGTTGGAAGTCGCCTGAAATCTTCAACACCGTCCCCGTACAAGTTCGTGCGTGTTCGCTTGCTGGGGCTAGCGAAGGCGGTCAGTGGCTCTCTGGAGTGCCTAGGGCCACAGCATGCACGGACGTAGCAGCAGTAGCTGCCCTACCCCCCACATCAACTGGACAACACAGTGGAGGGCTCTGCGCTAAAGGCACTAAAACGCAGCGCATCACCACCGCTAAAGGCCACTGTAGATACTGCCCTTGCCCAGCCTGGAGGATTCTGGAGTTGATGGGGGGTGAACGAGAGCTTGACATTGATCTGTTGTCAGGCCTCCTTCAGCCAGATCGATCTTTGTACAGACTCGCAAACACTCGCAATCCGTGGTTCATTTGATCCGTCGACAACGCCAACCTCCTTCAAGGTTGCAACCCAGGTTTGGCCCACCGGCTGCACAAGACTCTACCGGACCCTTTCGAGGCTGGACGACGGCCAGCTCAGTCGACCAAGCCGCACCACCACGGCTGCTCTAGCTGCGTCTGTAGCCTGCAATGTCATGCCGTTGGCGTTTGGCGATCCACAGCAGGTCCCGGGGTGCTGGAAGTCACCAAAGAATGCTGCTGGAGAGGGGAGCTGAGCAGCAGAGGCTACTGTAGGTCCTACAGGCGAGGCGAGGGAGAGGCTGGTGAAGAAGCTGAGACAGCCAATTTGGTCGAGACCAAGACTGCGAGACAAATCCGGAGAGCGACGAGCATCACATTGCCGGCTATTACGAGGCACGCCAGAGTCGACCATCACGAGCAGTGGACCTCCTACCTCAAAGCATGCTCACTTGCGTCGTATGTGGGAGTATGCCTGTCGAATTGCCTCTCATCTGATTCCTAGGCGAGTTGCCCAGCTCTTCGTATCAGTTGGCGTTCTGGAAGGCTGTCTAACATTGGCGGCATGAGGGTCTCCCCTGTGGCTGTCTATCTGTCTTAGGACACAAATTGACCAGGTAGCCGCAGGGGCCTTAGCCATCAAATGGGCATTCATCATCGACCCGACCCACGACGAGTCTCTCGCCCTTTCTTCTCTCTGGAGCAGGGGCTAAGAAGATGCTAGTTGGGCTGCAGCAGCCCCTCAGAAGCTGGATCGCGATATCCAGCCCACCTGCGAAGGACAGGTACTGTGCGTGCTTGCACCCTCCACGACTGTTGGGACAAGTTTCCTACAAGAACGCATGTCGGCACTACGGTATTCGTACAGTACGACTCAAGTAGCAAACGTTGAGACAGACCAATGCCGAATTGCTCGACTAGGCTTGAAATAACCTAGTAGGCGACAGCCGTCTTGTCAACGAGGGCCGTCAAAGAGAGAGCCGCTGTCGAGCTGGCGGCACCCACGCGGAAAACGTGCTCGCCAGCTCCATCAGACCAAGCTCAGCGCCAACGCCTGCGAGACGATAGTGTCACCGCAACAAGATCGGCCTGCAGGGCCCCCTCTCTGCCTCCGCGGTTTCCCTCCGCCAGCCTCCTCCCTTGTCGCGCTGGAGAAGCCAGTAGCTGATACTGCGTATATAGGGGCTCAAGAAGTAACAGTATGCACCGAAAACTGAGATATCACGCGCTGTGTACTCGATCCTGCGTTCTGCTGTTGGACGTATGTACTATCGGCATTCGAATGTCCCTGGCTCGACTCCCTGCGGCGCAAATGCTCAACCCTGCCTGACTTCCACTCCCTAGTCAGCCCAACGCCTCCCCAACGCCCACGGCTCGTCCTATTCTTGCTTGCTTGCGTCCCCAGCGGCGGCGTTTACGTGGTGTACGTGCCATTATGTACATGCACGCATTCTCTGTCGGCTTCTGACACTAAGGCAAAGCGGTCCGAAGCAGCTCGACGCCTCTGGGCTCTCGTACTGCATACTGTACTGCACATACCGACCTGCAGTGGCGTCGATTCGTCTCAAACCCTTCACCCCGCAGACTGAGCCCATGTCGAAACCACAACAGCACAGTGATAATATCGGTCAGCACCCTCTCGGTACTCTCTCACCTTGCCTCCTTGTCGACAGTATTACTGTACTGTTACTATGCCAGAGCCGCCAGTACATAATGCCAGAGCTAGTAGTTGATTATGTACGCCACGCCACAACACGCTTTGTGTTGCAGAGTCTGCAGGCTCTCTCTCAAGACCCGGTGGCCCGCTGGTGGACACACTCGGATATGTCCACGCCCCCCCTCAAGCGCCCCCTGGTCGCCTCCCACCTCATGGCCTGGTGCCTTGTCTGTCGACACACCTGTCTCCACCCAGTACGTCTTCATGGTCGACCCGTGGTCCCTGTTGTTTGTAGGTGCTACGGAAGACGAGGGTCCACACTAGTGATCTTTTTGCCTGCTCAGAGGATGTTCAAGAGGTGTGTGCTGGTATAATAGTATTTATTCATCTTGGTACCTGCGGCATCAGATCTGGTTTTTTCTCTGACCACTCCCAAAGGTAAAAAACAAAACCACGTTCTGAATTTCTCATTGAGTCTTGTTCGAAGCATAACATCTTCTCTCTTGCTTCTGACTTGCTCACTGTTTCAGAACAGCCTCTCAAGCCTTGTCCACAGACGCTATCGAGGTCCCTCTTACAGCCTCTTGCAACTGCTTTTTCTGGCCTGGCAACCTTGGCCTTTGTTCGACTCGGCTCGGTCAGGGCATCTCGCGCATCTACAGCCTTATCTCTGGTGTTTCTATTTGGTCGACGCCTGAGTCAATCAACCACCGTCAACGAAAACGAAGCGGGACCCCCCGTCTCTTTTTTTCGTAGCGCGACCCACGACGAGCTGCCTCATCAACTCTCTGCTGCTGGTCTCCTGGGGCAAAGGAGGAATCGATACACTATTTATTACGGAGGCTCCCCCACTTGACTGATTCCACGGCCTTTTACGGCTTTTCTGCCCTTTTCGCAACCCAGCTGCTTTGACTGCGGCCCTGCTACCGAGCTTTGCATGTCCCTCTTACACAAGATTGAGTGCAACATGCCGCGATCATCGTCCGGAGAGCCTACAAAGCCTTCCAAGAGAAAGGGTGAGTTGAATCCTCCCACATATGCAATCGACAAGAAGGGAAAATCTATCGTTCTTCACTGTCCTGGCTGTGACGGCATGGATTGATTGCTTCTCTTGCTCCTCTGCCCTAATGTTTCACTAAGGACCTCGTGCTGACTCTCCAATCAACATAGGCACCAGAAGTGTTTCGACCCTGACGCCCTCACAACTGGCACGCAAGCGAGCCAACGACCGTGAGGCTCAGAGAGCCATCAGGGCCAGGACCAAGGAGCACATTGAACGTCTGGAGCGTGAGCTTGCCGAGCTCAAGGGCGTCCAGAGCCGTGACAGAAAAGTCCAGGAGCTTCTGCGGCGGAATAAGTTCCTCGAGCAGGAGATTGCCCGGCTTCGAGAACACTTGGGCTACACCGCCACGGACTCATCCTACTCCTCGAACTCCGCAGGTACGCCAGGTACCATGACCAACAACGCCCATGACCTCTACTTTGGACCGCTAACCCCAGGTCCATCAGTCTACGACGACAATCTCAGTTCGGGCAGCGGTGCTGTGCCGAGTCCGAGGGTATCGCCTCTGCCCTCGAGTGACTTCAACCAAATCAACGACTACGCGCAGCAGTCGTATGGCCACATGACAAGCGCCGGCGGCGAGCCGTGGCAGCCGCCCGTCGCCCCGAACCCCGTACTCGGCAACATCCCCAGCCCCTCGTCTCCCGCCCACGGTGAAGAGTACAATGCGGCCTATATTCCCACCAGCGTCCCTCCTGCCATGATGCCGGCCACCCTCAAGGACATCAAGCAGGACTATGACGAGATCGACCACAACAGTATGCACTTCTCCTCCCCCTTTTTGCCGCGCGTAGAGACGACATGGACTGACTTGAGCTGCTTCTCGTCGTCCAGGTGGGCTCAGACTCAACACCTCAACCCTGCATAATTTGCCACAAACATATATGCAGCAACATCCGCCTCAGCCTCAGCACCAACACCAGCACCAACACCAGCATCAGCACCAGCACCAGCACCCGCAGCACCCGCAGCACCCGCAGCACCAACACCAGCACTCGCAGCACCAGCACCAGCACCAGCACCAGCACCAGCAACAACAGCCGCCGCCGCCGCCGCCGCTCCACGCGTATGCCCAGCAGCACCAGCAGCAACCGCCCCCCCACGCTGCGCACAGCGGCTCGCCTCACACGCCGCTGCAGCAGCGCAATCCTCAGTGGAATGCCGCGTATTCATTATACTACCCTCCAGAGATGGCTGATAGCCACGCCAACCCTGCTATCCATCGATGAATCAGCACCGACGCATCCGAATTCCCGATCTTGACACGACCGGAGGCCATGGAAATTTGGCCACCGCAGCCTCACCCAACGGACAAACATAGAATCGACGGCGAATACGAAATTGTAACGACCTCCCGCCGTCTGTCTGCATGCTGACCAAGGTACCACCTTGGATGCACCAGCCAATGGGCGTGAGTCTGGAAAAGGGGGGGCAAAGGATCTTGAACAAATGGGCGACCAAGGCTCGGCTGTTGACTGCATCGCAGCAGTGGGCATGCAGAGCAAAATACAGCATTTTGTCGCATCAAACAGCCACGAAGCAGGGTTGCGTTGGACAAGACCGACAGGACCTGGTGGAGCTGGTTTCTTCCACGTGGCATCAATAGAAAGGAGGGAATCTCGAACATGACGAGCTGGTTCAGCCTGGATCAATGCAGCCAGTTCAGCAAGGAGGCAACAAGCAGGGCAGTCGACAGCTGTGCAATGTTTGCTCTACAAATCATGGGAGAGGGTGATGAGGTACTGGCCTGAATCACCGATAAACTTTGAAACATCCATCGGCGTTTGGGTCTCGCACATGCATTTCAATCTTGGGCGCACAAACAGCAATGGGACGGACAACAAGAAGATGCATCAGCGGATATACATTGGATTTGGCGGCTCAGGATGGAACGCTGATTTATGTTTATCATACTCGTTTATTTTTTTTTTTTTCAATTTTTCCTTTTCTGTTGAACTCTTGTTTTTCTTTTCCCACTCGTTCTTTGTTGGTTATATCTTGGAAGATACCATGAGGGAGATTTACTCGGCCGGCGAGCGGACAGAACTGTTAGACGGATATACTGTTGGGACTGTTTTCTTTTTACAATTTGCGCTGCATCTTGCTTTGTGTGTATCAAAGCCTCTCCTCCTGGTCAATGCTCTTTATTATTACGAACTCTGTCTGCCCTATTTGCTTTCCTTGGCTTTTCCCTTCATTTCTCTTTTGATGTACTTGTTTATAGACTTGCTTTTGTACGGATATCTAGACAAACTTCCTCCTATAGAGGAAACTACGAGACTTACGAAAATCAGACAATCCTCACCGCGAACATTTCCTTTTAGCCTAAGCCAGACCCGGCTTATATCTACCCGTCTTCTCGTGAAACGTCGAAAACGTGGGGGACTTCGGCTGAAAGCCGCAGATCCCATGGACTACCACTCACCTTGTTTTTTTTTGCATCCACCGCCTCTCATTGCAGCGCATCGTCTCCTCTTCTACCAGGCCAAACCCAGCTACAATGACTACTACTGCCTATGCTTGAAACTACACAAACCAAGGGCCTCATCTAGCTCGATCCGCGCGAAAGCTTGCCACATGGTGTGATGAACCGGAAGACAAGAGACCCAATCTGCCGGTTCCCTTCCACACCTTCCCACCAGCTCGCGCCTCGAGTAATCTCCATGTCTAGCCTGGGGGAACCGGCAGAGAAGCGGGAAAGCAAGCTATTATTCGCTGTCTCAGTTCTGTAGAGCTGGACCGGCTAGAAGCAAGACTATAGGCTTGGAGCTAGCACTTTGTGGGGGGCATTCCTTGTTTATTTTAGTAAACTGCTGAAGAGAAAAAGCAGGTATCCAGGGAATAATTGTAGTAGTACTATCAACTATTTACCTAGACAAGGCGAGTGCCGCGTAGTGGTAGCTCGATTAGGGGGCTTCAAGCGCGGCCCTCGTCTAGAGGCTATAATGGTGCGCAATCCATGCCGTTTCCACACAGGCTTGCATTTTTGGCGCCTGTTGTGTAGTTTCGACAGGAGGGGAAAAGAGTGGAGGCGGGAGACTTCATTAGCACTCTAGCCGTACTTGTAACGATGTTGGCCGATTTCTTGTGTGTTTTGTTGGTTGTTGGGGGCGTGGAAAATGCTTATCTTGACCACACCCAAGTACTCGTAGTCGGAACAGCATAGGCAATAGCCGTAGTTCTCAAGTTCTTGCAAGACCCGGTGGCAGTGGGTTTCGCGAGCTGGACAGTGGAAGTCGGGGGAAGAGTGTATTGGATGGAGAACATTGCAGATCAGGGTCTTAGTGCCATGGGCTATGGAAGGGGGAAGTAGAACTGCTGAGCTGTCAAGGAAGTGCGTGTACGAGTATGTATGTATTTGAGCCGAGAAAGGCGCAGGTGAGTGTTTGATTTGATTAGCTGTGGGTTTCAAGCTGCTTTCAGCTTCAGCCTCACTTGTGGGAGAAGCAAGAGAGGGTGAACGGGGCATGTACTCGCCAAGGCAGGTTTCGCTTCTTGGCAGTTACCTCCTAGCAATTTGGGGATACAGAGACGCAGAGGTTGGGGGCTATAGCTACGGCGATATGCATGCTTCCATACACTTATAGATGTCTGTACGGGAGGTAGATATGTGTATACATGAGGATATACCGTACGGAAATGTTGAGGGCAAGAGTACATGTCGACTTGGAAGAGGGAGAGGGAGTGGAGCTGTCAACAGGAGACAACAGGGGCGTTGTGAGAGGGGTGTATCAACGAGGAGTTGCAGCAACTATTGATGCCATGCAAGTTGCCCGCAAATATCTCGTACCGTCTCCATTTTTCCTCGAACGGACAAAGCGAGCAAAAGGCGATGCCATCGTGTTTCCTCTTCTGGCCCTCTGCGGCGTCAACTGAGACCTGGAGAGGGCGCGATGCTGGACAACCTGAGGCCGCACGTCAGTAGTTAGTGTAGCTGAATGCCAGCGGAAAAGCTTCCGTCAACGCCTAGGCGAGCTGCTATCACCATGCATTAGCCACTGCGGCATGTGGTCTGGGGGCGATCCCCCCAATAGATGGAGCCGGACCTTTTCTCCGTTCGACTACTGCAGGTAGTCTTGCAGACAAGCAAGGTAAGGCAAAAGTCAAAAGGCGGAGATGGTTTCGAGCTGTAGCATGTCATGGAATAGGCCATAGTTATGTCTCGAAGAGATGAGGAACACGCAAGGGCATCGTCTCACTACTCAAAGACGCGGTACCACACAGGCCAAAAAGAGATACAAGAGGCATTGGTAAAGACATCAAGGTGCCGCCAAAGAAGCGCTTGACCGATGATGTTGGTGATGCAGCAAGACGGTGGGAAACGCTAGCGGCTCTGATATGGTGCCTGGATTCACTCAACTTCCAGAAACAAGGATAAAGATTGGACCTTGTCTTCCTCAGCGGTCATTGCTTCGGAAATAATTCTCACAATGATGCAGTGGGAGGTGGATGCGGAGACGCAGTAGGAGTTACCTTATGCTAAGCGGCGGCTGCCCCGATCCGAAGCTGCTTCGGTATAGGGATTCACGGCCTCCGCTCTCCTCGCACATCGGCCGCACTGCGGTCGGCCTTAACCAGCGCAATCAGTGGTCTCGAAGCGGTCAATGCCGTGGTGTCTGGGGTATTTAAGCCAGGACCGCCTGGGGATCCCATCGGGCGGCGCGTCTATGAACCCTACAGAGTTCCCCGAGATTATCAGGTTGAGGCTCCAAGCCCCTTGGAGGACCCGAACCGTCACTATTAATGCAGAAATAACCGATTGGCTCCAGGATGATGGCAAGTAAAACGGCGCCGCCATTGGGAAGCGGCCGGAAGAGCGGCCGTAGGAGAGAGTATCCGGTTTCGAAGCGGGTCGGTGATCTGCTCCATACTAGACTCAGCACCGCTGTGAACCAATTCGCCCCGATAGAGGCAGACGGGCGAAACTGCCAAGGCACTTTTCCTGATAGGTGAAATATCCAGCAGCTCGATCAAGGCCGTCCTTCAACGGGACGCAACAGGATATTCGAGAACGATCAGAAATAGCCGACTTCACAGACCGCACTTTGAACCCACTGCCAAGCTACCCCAGGCAGACTGAAGCCCACTTGGGTAGATAGTGCCATGTTGTCGAGGCCAGCTGTCAATCGAGGCTAATCTTTGTCGTTTATGCAAGACGTTGCTCGTCAGCGCAAAACGGACCAAGCGATGCAGTCTTCCAAAGGCGAAGCCGATGCAGCGGGATCATCAGGCACGGAACGTTGGGCATCTGCAGAATAGCGTTCGAGCCAGGGCAAGGGCTCCTGGTTTCAATGCCGAATTCAATCCGGATAATGTGTGAGTTTTACACGGGTGACTGGATCGTGTCCGCAGACTGCGGTGTAGTGAAGTGCAGGGCGGGGGTCTTAGGTTCATGGTGGTGGAATGATTGCTCTCGAAAAGCCTTTCCTGGATCTCTCCCGGGGCATGGAGTTGAAGCGAGAACCAAAGCGATCAGCACGCTATTGGACAAGCTTTGTTAGCAATCTCCCAAAGAGGCAAAAAGCAGTGAAGAGTATAATGGTAGACGTAATTCACGGTGGTATAGTGTTGCCAACCAGGCATGTGTAATCCAGGACGAAGAGGCACGACGGGCCAGTTGGGACCGTCTGGTCATTCCCCGGATGGAGGGGGGGTAGGCAGTTCATTCAATGAACGTCTTCGTACCTCTGCTGTCTCTCCTTTCGATCACACCATCTTTTCCTTCTAGTTGGCAATGCCCTCCCCAAGAAACAAGCCAAGCCCAGCCGCAAAGCACCAGGACGCCTTGTCCGGAGAGCTGAGCAGAACCCGCTTCTGCATGCAGCAACCTGGAACCTAGCAACAGAGCAAACGACACGCCGTCGAGTCCCCTCAAACAGAGAGGGCTGAAAATAGCAGAGCCCACACAGGCATTCCAGGCGCTGGTTGGACAGCCATCCATCATGCGGTGGGTAAACAGCAGCGGGCCAGCGAAATAGCGAGCATCAAGCGTCAAGAAATTGGCCGAGGTTGACCGAGCCGTTTCGGTGGCGGACCAAGGGGGAAGGGCGGGAGAAGCGCGCTAGAAGGCCAATCGAAGCTTTCGTTTCCTTCTTTTTGCTGTCATTCCGGTCCCACAGGAGACAGGGGGGAGGGGTGTGATAATCTCGCGTTGAACCAACGTCTGGCGTTGTGGATGGGTACGAAATGCTCCATGTAGACCGACGGAACGGCACTAGTGGTTCTCGGACAAGCGTTGGACGTCCCCTCCCTTGCTGAAGAAATCTCCACGAGGGAACCCTGTTAGCCTGGCTCAGGTCGGGTGTGGATGATGACATAGATCAATACCTACATTTGTACCTGGAGAGAAAGAGAAGTGAGAGAAAGGCGGAGGGAGAAGGGTGATAGAACTGTGCCAGAGGGACCGCATAGAGCACCGGCTATTCGCAGCTAGGCTTTCCATCGCTCCAATCGCATATGCCAATAGTATATAGTAGTAGTAAAGGCTCTGGCCAGCTCCAGCTTGGGTCAGAGACGGCTGAGAGCTGAAGTGACGCGACTCCATCAGAATCCACTCACCGACTCCGTACAAGCGCCTTAGCATGCGTGTTTGCGGATGCCATCAGCGGAAGAAAAGCAGACCACTCCTCTGCGTGCCGGGGCACCTGCGTCCAGAACACAGAGTACCCAACCATGTCGGTTGCCAACCTCCAGGAAGGCCCTCCACCTCATGCGTTGCTCCATACAATGCGGCCGTATCGCACTCGCAATTAACATGAGGTTGGCAAGTCCACTAAAAGCCGCATCGTGAGACTCGGAGACCAACAAGTTGAGGGCCCTCCGAGGACTTGTTCGTCCACACGCCCCTAAGTAACCGTTACTCAAAAAGGAGGGGGGCCGAAGAAGACAGATACATAGTTTGATGCTCGAGTATCTGTGCAAGCTGCTTGGCAGTGGCTGGCCTCGTCTCCTCACGAGCAATAAATCGAGACGAGTCAGGCGATGCGATCGCGCTCAAGCGCTGTTTCCTTGGGCCGCCGCATCTCGACTTGGGCTCATCAATACAGGCTTCCCTTGCGTAATCAATCTGCAAGTTTTTGACACTTTTGTACTGTGTACTTGTACGGTGCAAACTGTGATGCTCCTGAGGAACGGCGTGAGGCGTCGGCAGTTGAGGGCCAACAAAAGGTCTGGGGAGGCTCGACGATCCAATGGAGAAAGGGGGCTTCTGCCAAATGTGTAACATCGGGCTCTTCTAGTGCCGCCGCCGCCGTCGTCGTCGTCCACTCTCCGTCCGTCCGTCCGTCTCTGCAGGCTATCGTGGGCGACCAGACCGTGGGATGAAGCCATCAGAACCTAGACTTCCTAGTGCCAGGCGGTTCAGGGGCTCTTGTTGTCGATCAACGCCGGCTAGCCCAGAACGGTCCGGGGCGGGAATCGCGCCTGTGATGTGTTGCTGTAACTTCTCACAAAGGCTCCGGAGGCCAATCCGGCAATAGGGCCTCATCAACAAGGCGATACTAGCAGCGGTGATGCAAGGTCTCAAGGGAGCTTGAGACATTGGGTAGCATCACTAGGCGGTAGTATCCACACGATACCACCTCACTCCCAGATAGAGCCAGCCTCAAGCGACGCACCTTGTCACATCCATCTGTGGCTGGCGTCTTTTATGCTTCTGCCTGGAGGAGGCGTCTCGACTGCCCGGCTTCGAACCGCCCGGCTTCGCGCCGCGTTATCCAACCGATGCGTGCGTTTTACATCGTCAATTTCTTCATCCCAGGCCAGCAAATGTTGACGCCTTCAGGATATAGCTGAGGCGTGCATGTATGGTACTCCGTACGAAGCACTGTATTCAACCAAGACAGGGATGCGAGAAGACCAGGTTCTCCGCATCTTGCGACAAGAGGACAAAAACCTCCATAAGACGCGAAGAAGGCGGGAACCAGGCGTCGACACTCCGCTGTGGCTCTTCGTCAGCGTTGTCTGAAGTGGTCGCATTTATGCCACACTGATGGAGTTGTTCCAATATCCCTGTCTATGACGAGGACACGCTCGTCGTTGCTGAAGAGGAGATTAGCCCAAAGTGCGCGTGCGTTTCTTCGATCGCGGCAGAGAGGACGGAAGAAAGGAGAACAGATGCACAGTCACTGCACGAGGTGATTGTGCGATAGCTGGTGAGTGCTGCTGTTCCGTCGTCCAGTCGCTGGCAGTGCCATCATGATACGTCAACGAGGCCATCTAATCGAACGTGCAGATATGGCAGGCATATAACGGTGCCGTCTGGGGCATCAGCAGTGGATGGGATCTCATCTCAGAGTCCGGGTCCCGGATCAGTGCCGCCCCACGCAAATCGAAAGGCGAGTAATGGCGGACGATGACCCTTGATGCCTAGGGAAGCGGATGGTACGATAAGTCAGCAGAAGCCTCGCACAAACTCCAGATGCTCTGTATTGCCATGTCCTCACTGCCGTGCCCTGCCCTCCTCCAGCATCGGCGACATGCAACGGTCGGAGCAGACTACAGCTTACAGCGTTCAGAAGAACACCACTTTTGATCGTGACAATTGCCGCCAGGAGCTGCAGACCGAACAGCGCTGGAAGATTATCCTACCGTTACCCCATTGATCATGCCGTTCGACCGCGCAGAACGGCAGCGGAAAGCCTTGGCGAGTTGCCGCCTCGGAATGGTGCCATGAGACGCATCCAACATACTCGTACTGGGCCTATGGGAAGGTGGCCATGGTAGGAGTTGGCGCATCGCCAGAATCACAGATAAGATCACACGTCACCCAGCCTTATCGGCATCCTCCCACAAGCCCCTGCTCTACCATCGACGATGGTCTCGCTAGCCGTGCAGACTGTCCGGAAACCCCAGGTTACCGCGTGTTTCTGAACTGACGAAGCATGGAGCTGGACGCCTTCTACATGAAGATGCAATAGTGCCTCTCCAATAGCCTATGGCAAGGCGCTGGGAGACGTGGAGCCAGATACTTTGGCAGGGTGGTCATCTTAGCGAACATCGAGGCGAGGTGCCACGAAGCGCTCCCACGCAGACATGCATTGCGGAACTGACCATTCCTGGGCGCGAATCAACAATTTGTCGACGGAGGAGAGGGGAGTGTCAATGCACGCGAGACAAGTTCAGAATGCTGACCTTGGTCGAGGCTTGTCGCCACAGCAAAGTTGCCGTGAACGCTTTGTGCCCCCAGTGCTTGATGGTTGTAAGCAGCTTTGGCAAGTCAGGACGGGATAATACCCCAAATCATCTGACAGCAAGGAGACGTCAACCACGCCTCGCGGGCTGAACGGGCTGAACAGGCTTGCCAGACACCTGCATGCTTCTCTGTCATCGTAAGCGTGGCACATGCGTGGCACAAACGGACTCATTGATGAAAAGCTGGACGCAGAGCTGTCGAGGCATCGAGCCAGGCCTTGAAACCAAAAAACCCGAGCCCTGGGTGTGTGGGCATCGCTGCTGTGGGACGGACAAAGTATCAAGGCCCGGATATGCCAGAGTCTGTACCACGAAGATGCATGCTGGTGACATTGAAGCCACCATCGCGCGATTTAGTCGCCCTACTGCTGCCGTTGCCAGCATGTAGTACTGTGTCATTTCGGATCGCAAGGTAAGTTGCAAAGTGAGATGATGACGAGGCTGGTAGCGGAGAGCTGTCTCTGTGCTCGCGGAAAGCCGCTGTGGATGTCTGAGGGCCATGATTTCAAGGGTCGACAAAGAGGAACGGCGTCAACGGCCATGGCATATCCACGTACCATCAGCTCCCCCAGCTCCACCAACTCCAGCATTACGGTCCTCAACATTCCCCATTGCGGCAAGATCCCACCGGCTCCCGGGTGGAAACATGCAAAGGCATCCCGAAAGCCGGGTCTCGGCTCCTGCAGGATCGTCCTCCTCCTTGATCCGGCTTTGAAGGTGGAGTTGGGTCATGATATCCGTCCGTACTCGACGTTCGATATGGCGTTGAGCCGGCTCAAGACGGAACCAGGCTTCTCTGATCTGAACCACAGACAATGAAAACCGCCCACATGATTTCGAGGGTCTTCGGCCGGCGGGCTATCGGGGAGTGTCGCTCGTAACTCACCGAAGCCAAGAAGGCTGAACTTGTCCATCCTGAACTTGGGTGGAGTTGAACCCCAATTCTCCCCAATTCTTTTGGCGGGGTCAATGACTGAGAGCAGCCACCGATTGGACAGAGTTCTGCCGAAACCGCGGCAGAACTCTGGGACATTGAATTATTGCCGGCTAAATCACGGCTGAATCTACTCAGCACGGATCTGATGGCGGGGACGATCGCGGGGAAACTCGTCCAATCTGGAGACGGTTTGTTCCTCGTGATCGAATCCCACGGCAGAGGGCGCAGCTTTCGGAGAATCCTGCAGCTGCTGGGATCGCGACAATGCTTGCCGAGAGGAGAGAGTAAGTCCGTGAGAGAGAGAGAGAGGAGTTGCTCCCTCTGCTCATTTGTTGTACATGTTCTGCCGAAGTTCTCACGACTACCCATGGCAAAGATGGAGAGCCCACGCATCCATTCTGTCTGACCGACGGCTATATAAGCTGGCTGTTCCGTTCCTCTGCCTGGTGTGTATCTGCCGTTGGCCTCTTCATCCTCATCTCCCCCTTTCCTATCTCTCCTCAGTGCTTTGGTGACGCTGGGTTCGGTCTCTTTGTCCCCTTGCATTACTCTGCTGTGTCCAAGGTTTATCCTGCAGTGGTTGTGAACCATTGGTATTCTGCTTGAGCCATCCGTGTTGCCATACAGAGCAGCGTATTGTTTTGTCCGCCAGAATCCCCTCACTTGGAGTCATATTTACCCGGCCCTTCCAAAATCTCATTTGACCTCTCCATCATGGCTGATGTCGACGTTGAAGCCATCTTGAAGAAGCTCACCCTGGCCGAGAAAGTCGATCTGCTGGCTGGTGAGTTGTTACGCTATCAATGGTTGTCATTTACGCTACGCCCTCAGACCTATACATCAATAACCGACCTCGAATATGGCTATCAGTTTAGATAGTTGACTGACTGACTGAACAAGGTATCGACTTTTGGCACACAAAGGCTCTCCCCAAGCATGGAGTCCCCTCGCTCCGTTTCACAGATGGCCCCAACGGCGTAAGAGGGACCAAATTCTTCAATGGCGTCCCTGCGGCCTGCTTCCCTTGCGGCACGTCGCTCGGTTCCACATTCAACCAGACGCTGCTCGAAGAGGCAGGTAGAATGATGGGCAAAGAAGCCATCGCCAAGAGTGCGCATGTGATCCTCGGCCCGACTATCAACATGCAACGATCCCCTCTCGGTGGACGTGGCTTCGAGTCGATTGGCGAGGATCCGTTCCTGGCGGGCTTGGGAGCTGCCGCTCTCATCCGCGGCATTCAGAGTACCGGAGTGCAGGCCACGATCAAGCACTTTTTGTGCAATGACCAGGAAGACAAGCGCATGATGGTGCAGAGCATCGTTACGGAGCGGGCTCTCCGTGAGATCTACGCACTTCCGTTTCAGCTTGCTGTGCGAGACTCCAAGCCCGGGGCGTTTATGACGGCTTACAATGGCATCAATGGCGTGTCGTGCAGTGAAAATCCGAAATATCTCGATGGGATGCTTCGAAAGGAATGGGGTTGGGATGGCCTGATCATGAGCGACTGGTACGGCACATACAGCACCACAGAAGCCGTCGTAGCAGGTCTCGACCTCGAGATGCCCGGACCTCCGCGCTTCCGAGGAGAAACACTCAAATTCAACGTCTCCAACGGAAAACCCTTCACCCACATCATCGATCAAAGAGCTAGGGAGGTTCTGCAGTTTGTCAAGAAGTGCGCTGCTTCCGGAGTGACGGAGAACGGCCCGGAGACAACAGTCAACAACACTCCCGAGACGGCAGCCCTCCTCCGCAAGATCGGCAACGAAGGCATTGTGCTGCTCAAGAACGAGCACAACGTCCTGCCCCTGAACAAGAGTAAGAAAACGCTGATCCTGGGCCCCAACGCCAAGCAGGCCACATACCATGGCGGAGGCTCTGCCGCGCTCAGGGCCTACTACGCAGTCACCCCCTTTGACGGCCTCAGCAAGCAGCTCGAGACGCCGCCGTCGTACACCGTCGGCGCCTACACCCACCGCTTCCTCCCCATACTGGGCGAGCAGTGCCTCACGCCCGACGGCGCGCCAGGGATGCGTTGGAGGGTCTTCAACGACCCTCCCGGCACTCCCAACCGCCAGCACATTGACGAGCTGTTCTTCACCAAGACGGACATGCACTTGGTGGACTACTACCATCCCAAGGCGGCAGACACGTGGTACGCCGACATGGAGGGCACGTATACCGCCGACGAGGACTGCACTTACGAGCTCGGCCTCGTCGTCTGCGGCACGGCAAAGGCGTATGTGGACGATCAGCTCGTCGTCGACAACGCCACCAAGCAGGTCCCCGGCGACGCCTTCTTCGGCTCCGCCACCCGCGAGGAGACGGGCCGCGTCAACCTCGCCAAGGGCAAGACGTACACATTCAAGATCGAGTTCGGCTCCGCGCCCACCTACACCCTCAAGGGCGATACCATCGTCCCCGGCCACGGCTCCCTCCGCGTCGGCGGCTGCAAGGTCATCGACGACCAGGCCGAGATCAAAAAGTCCGTGGCCCTCGCCAAGGAGCACGACCAGGTCATCATCTGCGCGGGCCTCAACGCCGACTGGGAGACCGAGGGCGCCGACCGCGCGAGCATGAAGCTGCCCGGCGTGTTGGACCAGCTCATCGCCGAGGTGGCCGCCGCGAACCCCAAGACCGTCGTCGTCATGCAGACGGGCACCCCCGAGGAGATGCCCTGGCTGGACGCCACCCCTGCCGTCATCCAGGCCTGGTACGGCGGCAACGAGACGGGCAACTCCATCGCCGACGTCGTCTTTGGCGGCTACAACCCCTCGGGCAAGCTGTCCCTCAGCTTCCCCAAGCGCCTGCAGGACAACCCCGCGTTTCTCAACTTCCGCACCGAGGCGGGGCGCACGCTGTACGGCGAGGACGTCTACGTCGGGTACAGGTACTACGAGTTTGCCGACAGGGACGTCAACTTCCCCTTTGGCCACGGCTTGTCCTACACCACTTTTGCCTTTTCCGATCTCTCCGTGTCTCACAAGGACGGCAAGCTGAGCGTCTCCGTCTCCGTGAAGAACACCGGCTCCGTGCCCGGCGCACAGGTCGCCCAGCTCTACGTCAAGCCCCTCCAAGCGGCCAAGATCAACCGCCCTGTCAAAGAGCTCAAGGGATTCGCAAAGGTCGAACTGCAGCCCGGCGAGACGAAGACGGTGACGATTGAGGAGCAGGAGAAGTACGTGGCTGCGTACTTCGACGAGGAGCGGGATCAGTGGTGTGTTGAAAAGGGCGACTATGAGGTTATTGTCAGCGACAGCAGTGCTGTGAAGGAGGGGGCTGCGCTGACGGGCAAGTTTACGGTGAAGGAGACGTATTGGTGGTCTGGCGTGTAAATGGTGTATCATTCTTGCAGATTGAATCGACTCGCTTTGTACATAGCTTTGGTCAAACGATGACAATGGATGAATTGGATTCTCCTGTGGGATATTTCGCATATTACTCAACCAGCTCATGGGGATGTCTCGTATTGCATTAGCTGTGTAGCGTAGATTGCACCAAGAAAACCAGCAGCAAATGGAGAACACATTTAGCAAGCTGCTCCGTGCTCCGGGGTTGAAGTGACACGAACCCTTTGATCATCCCAGCAAAATCCATCAAAAAAAAGCCCAACAGCAGCGGCTAAACCACCAATGAATTCGCAAAATATCATTCCTTCTGGCCCTTACACCTCCGATAACCACGAGCTGCACATCCCTTTTCAAACCGCATATGTATGCAAAACCTTGTCGAGGGAATCCAAAACAATTCCTCGTCGTATTGGGGGAAAAACCCAAAGGGTAATAGAACGAAGATGACTATCCACGCAAATTCAATGCTTCTGAATTGGGACACAATTCGTCATATGTGTCGAAGTCTCATGCCACCCTATAATCTCGTCCACCCTGCGAGCCGGGTCATTCCGTGCCGTGCTGCAACATATTTGTATCCCTCCCCTCGTTGCAGAAGCCCGGCCGTTACACAAACTCTGACCGAATAAGATAATGGACACCGAACTATATATCTCCAGGCATGTTGAAAGTTGCTTCTAACATGGGATGCTGTGCGCGGCTTGGGTAGTTTCCTGGAAGTAGCTGCAAGCCAAGAATATCAGGGGGCCTCCTGAATTCCTCTGTAAGTCTCCCAAACGTGTATGCATATCAGCATGCCGCTCCTGTATTGAGGCACTTTCGGCATCCTTCTTCCTCTCTTCCGAGTACATCAATCAATCGTTGTAATGTCACTGCGCCGTGACGTTTCGAATGTAGAGAATTTTCCGGATCGACGCAGCAAAACAATGCCGGTTTCATCATTCAATCAGCTCGTGGTCGTCGTTGCACCGCACATTGGCAACAACCTCTGGGATACTCGCCTCTCGCAAGATAAACCCGTGCTTCTCCACTACAACCTCTCCCCCTAGCGGCCCCTTGTCGTACATCATGCCGCCCTGCTGGTAATACCCACCGCGGAGCCAGCGCTGCAGTCCCAGGGCCGCATTCGCCGCGTTGATGGCGACGTGCCAGTTCTCCAGCCCAATGGTCATCCAGCCGACCACAGACAGGGTCTTGATGAACCGTGCAGGGGGTGAATTGTGGCAGCTTGGCACGGCCGCGGCCATGACCCAGATGAAGACGCCTACTGCCGTCTTCCAAAATGGTACCGTCACCTCCCACACCAGCTCCCACAGCTTCAAGAAATCGGCCTCTGACAGGATCTCCGTGGTGGGCACTCGGGCCACAATGGCACGGTAGTAGACCGAAGCCGTCACGCGGATGCAGCGGTACATGGCGTCGTTCTTTGTCCTGGCCAGGCGGGCACTGGCGGTTTCGTCCACCGGGGCAGGTGGCGAACCGTTACTGGAAGACGGGGCATCGTGGCTCCTGGGCGAATCGTAGTCCGAGCTGCTTGCTGGGGAAGTCCCCGCCCCCTCGTACCCTGTCGTCTCCCACATGCAGTCATCGCCTTCATCGGCTGGCCGCCCCGTCCCCTCATCCTCCTCATACAGTGGGATGTTCTCCGGCATCCGATCCAGCCTGTTCAGCGCCCACAGAGCTGTTTCCGTTACATTCTGCAGGTCTTGCTCCGTTGGAGAGGGAGGCAGGGATTGTACTGTCTGTATCACAAGCCTTACATCATCCAGGATCTGGGCAGAGCTTCGATGAAGCTTCAAGGCTGATCCCGGGTCGACAAAGCGTGGCCACCCGGATAGGAAGGGGGAGTTGAAGGAGGTCTGATAGGGCACCATGAAGTCGTCACGAAAATCAAATTCCGCTTGTCCATAAATGTCAGGCTCAATGTCATGAGCAATGGCGATGGCAATGTCGTGACTGGACGAGAGTTTGATAGTAGTTAGCACACTAGAACCAAAGAGGCGAGCTCGATGGCTGCGTAGCAATGGAACTGGGACAGTGGCAGACGTAGTGACCCTGCATGTTGGTCTGTACACGCAGCATCACCAAGACATGCTAACCGTTCTCAACCAAGCAACCAAGGGGCGGGAGACGGAGAACACAGGAAGAGGGTAGTGCGAAACTACTGCAGGCAGAAGAAATAGCAGGACACTTACATGAGCACCGTCTTGGCCAAAAAACCGCCCATCCCCAGGTCCTGGAGACCGCCCCTCATCCGGATCATGGTCTTGAGGCCCGCCATGTGGGCACGTAGCTCTTCGGTGGTGCCCCAGTACCACGAGTCCATGACCATCTGGGCAGCTCCCATGATGGCGGCATCTCCCGTCTGCGTCCTGGTAGAGCTAAGGTGCTCGTTGAGCATGCGATGGACCACGCCCTTGTAGGCCCAGACGAGCATTTTGGGCACTCGGCCCGTCTCCTTGAGGAAGCATACGGCCGTGTACAGCACGATCTGTAGTAGTAGGGGGTCCTTGATGGATAGCGGAACCCAGTGTTTCATGAATCGGCTCTCAGGATCGGGATTCCCGTCTATGGAGGCCTTGAATCGTGATAAGAGCTGCAGATCTGGAGAGAGAACTTCATATCAGTACCCAACACTGGTGTTCACTTTGTTCCCCTGCCCCTTGTTCGACTCCGAGCCGGGCAATTTCCTCCGTGCATCTTTGAAAATGCAGCGACTTTGGGAAGAGCACTAGCACTGATAGGATTGCTTGCAGCACCCGAACGGCGGATCAGAGATGGCTGTCCGTCTACATGGGAACGCATATGTGCGCACAAAGGCTTACTGCAATAAGAAACCGAGGAGGGAAGAACGGGGGAGGGAAGAGAGGGGGCAAGAAAATTGTCACATACGTATTCGGACCAGTTCGATGTTTAGCCTGGTCGGTTCCATGGGCAGGTTCCGCAGCTGATCGTCCAGGCCTCCCAACATGGCAGGCGGTTGAGCAGCCTGTTGCAAGGCGCGCATGAGTTGAGGGCCGTCGATGCTCCATTCGTCATTGACGATGCGATTGGTGACCTTGAGGCGGGCCTGCAGGATTAGGCGCAGCATGGCAAAGACGGACTTGGGCTTGAGGGTACCCGTTTCGTCGGTGACTACAACGCGAAAGGGTTCGGCAGAGCTGTGTGAAGAGGCATCCTGGTCGTCTGGTTGAGCCAGGGAGATCATCTCGCCATGAGCAACGACCGGTGTAGCCGAGGGCCGGTCCGCCATGCCGCTGGCAGCGACGACGCCCTCAACCTGGAGAATGGCATCCTGGATGTCAGATAGGTTGAGGTGAGCATAGGCGCCCTCGAGCACGACCTTGACGTTCTTGGAGCTGCTGCCTGGGGATCCGGCAGTCGTGGGCCTGTGATGAGTTTGGCGATCATGTCAGCTTATAAGTGCCTTCGATCGTGTGCAATAAATGTGTGTGCGTCAGTGAGTCTCGAAAGGGCAGTGGCACCAAGTATGAGCCGATGTCCTCTGACCAGTCTTTCTCTTCTCTTTCTTGTGCGTCTCGGGTATCTCTCCTCCTGTCTTGTCTCTTTTTTTGGGGGTCACTGTTGTAGTACAGTATCGTCTGATTGGAGGAGAGCACAGCATCTGCCGCAAAGCTGCAGACAGCAGACAAGGGGAGCGGGTTGGACGTCTGGCCTTGTGGGGGAGCTGAGGCCGTAGTCTGTCCACTCCCCACAAGCTTTCTCCGAAGTCCCTGTCCTGTCTGGCCCCCAACAGAGACGACAGGCGGGCATGTGAGTGGGAGGGACGTGGGATGGTGCCAGTCAGGTTCAAGGGTCTCTCTCCCGGCTCTCGTTTAGGGCCGCGATGCCGCGGGAAGTGATGGAACTAATACTGACCTCTTGGTGTTCCGTTTCGCGTTGTATTCGCACGTCGGCTGCGGGAATCGACGGACACAGTTGCTACACGGTCGGCCTTGGTCGCACTACAAGCCAAGCTCGAGTCAGTCATCGCTGTACCCCAGAGTAGCGCTCTGCTTCGTCTTCCCGCCCATCCTTTCCCGGCGCCATTTCTATCCATTCGCCGCTTTCTCTGCGACTCGTACGCACTGGTCGATGACGAGATCCGGCGGCATCTGCTCGGAAGATGGCCGCCCCTGCCATCTCCAACCGCCAGGGGGTTCGGACAATGACATATATCTAGCTGCTGGCGCTCCCGGGATATGCGAAGAAGCAGCCCCTCAAAAGAGCAGCCTGGGGCGCCGTGCAAAGCAGAAGCTCGCCGTTTCTACTAACCTTTTGCTTGCGACGTCGACACTCGGTGCACGAATTGCCCCTGGCCTTGACGGCCATGTTTGTGCCTAACCGGCGATGATGGGGCATGTGCCCCTGCAGCTGCATCGTATCGGACATTAAACCTGAGCGCCGGCGCGGCCGAATTCTGTAGCGAGGCGGAAAAGAAGAAGAAAAAGAAAAAGAAGAAAAAAAAAAGAAAAGAAAAAAAAAAAAAAGGCCGAAAAGAGGTTCAAAAAGAGCTGAAGCGAAGCCGAGAGATGCGGTGAGGACTAGGAAGGGGATGACCAAGAGAGAAATAGAGCGACGACGATTTTTCTTTTTAAAACAAAAGCGTCCGCTCTCTCCCTACTCCCACGCCAGACGGTCAGACGGAGCGAGATTTCTCGTTCGTATGTAGCCAGTGAGTGATGCAGCGGCCCCGAAGAATGACGGTTCAACGGCTCGTGCCGCGTCGCTCAGCCGCAGATTCGTCGAGATTCGGCAGATGGATGGCGGGCGTGTGGATGGGCGTTCTGCACGAATTGGCAGAGTGAGGCTTGGGGCTCCAGTTGCGTGCAGATTGCAGATTGCAGGTCGCAGTCGCAGGTCGCAGTCGCAGGTCGCAGTCGCAGGTCGCAGGTCGCAGCTCAGCGATCGATGTCGGTCACGGACGGCGACAAGCGGCGGGCTCGGCAGGCGAGGTGTCGTCAAGCGTCTTTCTTTCCCCAAGAGCAAGAGCGCAAGAGCGTCGAGGTTGGCGATGTGTCCGGCTCGGGCGTCGCAAAAGTGCTGGGTGCGCCGCGCGAGGGATGATGAGGAAGATGTGAGCCCGGCTGTCGTCAGACAGCGAGGGGTGGGCCAACAGAAGAAGGGGAGGAGAAAGACAAGAGGTCACAGACGACGGTCACACAGAGACGACGGCGGCGACTGGGACAATGCAATGCGCCCGTCTCGGAGCCGTGTCGCTCTCCCTTTCGCCACGCACAGACCAAAGAGAGACAGGCAAGAGTTGAGAGAGACGAGGCAAAGGTCAAAGATCCAAGGCCGAGAGTCGCACGGCCGGCCAGTTTGCCGTCCAGCAAATAGGTACACCGTTGAAGCAAGCGCCGATGGCTGCAGCAAAAGGGGCGGCGGGATCGAAGCCAGAAGAGGATGACGGCGATTCCTGTCGCCAAAGACCACAGATCGGATGGGTTATGATTTGCGAATAGCTTCGTCTCCCTCCACTCTCTGCCCGATATCCACCTGTTGCTCCCGCTATTACTTTTCTCTTCGTTTTTCGATCCTGCTGTCCTTGACTCTTTCTCCAGCGTTGTCCAGGCGATCAGAGACACGGGCGATTGCAGCGCAGCGACTCGGATGAGGGCAAAGACAAGTCGGGTGTAACGCCAATAGGGAGAGACCAGGATCCGGCTCGTGGTTGAATCTCGATTCTTCGTGCCCCGGCCAGGTGCTTGACTGGGCAGCTCGTCGGCAATCCAGTGAATGCGAGACGAGAATCAAAGGCCCATTCGACTTTGAATCTGTTATTTTCAGGCCTTCGGGATTGCGACAAGGACAGGAACCAAGACCCAAGATCCAAAACCAAGACCAAGAACCGAGAACCAAGAACCAACGGAGAATTGTTCCGCCTTTCCCCTTGCTTCTTCACCCTCCACTTTCGGTCTTTCTTTGCTCTGTCTGATCTCAGGCTTTTGCCCCCTTTTTCGTGTTTCGTCTTGTCTCTCGTTTCTCCTCTATTTTCGCCTCTGTTCACGCCCTCGATCTTGCCCTTGGAAAGACGAAGTTTGCTGCTCAAGACGGAAGTCCAGCGTCCAGATCTCCCACACGCAAGGCACGATGTATGCGACGTATCGTTTCCGAGTCAGCGACCTCGATCCGGCGAGCCACAAATCCCACAATCCCATAATCTCCCCCAATCTGCCAAGCGGCACAAAAGCCGATCCAGGGCGGCGCAGCGAACTAAGCGGGATGGTCTGATCTGGCCCGTGAGCCGGTTGCTGTGGCTGACGGGCCGTGGATCTGTTTAAGCACGACTTATCTTGTCGATTATGCAGTGTGTTTCTAGCCTGTCTGTTGCTTGTCGCCTGTTTCTGGAGATTCGCCAAATGATTCTCTTCCCGCCCGTTTCCCTCTCGCTTCTCTTCTTCTTCTTCCGCATAGCCTCCCAGCTACATGAATGGGTTACAGCTCAATGGATCAGATGCGCATCTACAGCACAGCAAAAGAACAATACGCTTCCCACTCGCAGCGTTGCAGTGCATCGAGGTGCAGCTGCCGACAGCCTTTCCCCCTCCCCCCTCTTTCCCATCGAATCTTCCTCGTCCTTCTGCGCATGATCATAATGCATCATCCGAATCCTTCCAGCTCTCGATTTTGCCATGTCTTAATGGGCCTAAGTTCTGCTGCCGCTTCTGCTACCTATTGATTTTATCTTCCAACGACGAAAGATCATGGCGTCTTCCAGGCTGTCTTTAGTGCTGCCCGCGTGTGGGGGTTTAAACTCGTGCTTTCTCGGTCCCCCGCATCTCGGCAAGCCTGTTAACGCCGAGCCTGGCGTCGAACAATCGAGGCCCTTGGATCCGCTCGTTAGCAGACGCCGCGACACAATTTCTGCTTGAATGAAGGTGACTTGTGTGTTGGCGCTTATTATTGACTACCTACCAAGGTCCAGTCTTGCTGCGCGGAGAATGGGACCAACAACAGGCCGAGCGCATTCGGCATTCGCCCGCCCAACGTCGCCTCGGCATTCTTCTGGAGAGACTTCAGTGTCCGCCCAACGAGGAGAGCGGAGGCATGCAGCAAGGCAGGTAGTATGTGCCTTGATGCCATGAGCTGTAGGTTATGTGGATGAAGATTCAACGCACAGGGCAGCGGGCAGCAGATGGATGTTTGCACTGTTGCTTGATACCACGGCCGCATGGGTTCTCATGCAGATACTGTCGACTTACACGTTGACTGCATGCAAGAGTACAGTTTCGATACCCTATATTCATACACGCATGCCCGCGACTCATCACCATCGAGAATTAAAAGTAGTGTGTTCTCTCAGCCACACCTCGTACTTAACTGTACAACATCACGTACGCAGAAGAAAAAGAAATGGAATGAAATAAGAAAACCATGTGCCAAAAAAAAAGTGACAGATTATGTCAATCCAGCAAAAGGCGTCAATCCGGGAACTCAACAAGCCGTAGTACGGCCACAAGATATCCGAACTGCTCACGCCTCAGAAGGTACAGATTGTTTACATCAGAGTGTCTTGCCTCCTCCTTTGCAGCGGACGACCATCAAGTACATGCCTTGGGGGCCTTCAAGCAACTTTCAAGTGAGCCGATTGGAGTCAAAGATGAATTGCACCAGCCATGGTAGTTGTTCGATTCCTAGCCTAGCCTCCTTTTGATATCCATCCCCGGTTCCCTTCCACATGATACATCTCTCATTCTTTAAAAAGTAACTGATATTTTGAGCCGCCGTCATCCGTGGTATCGATCAAAGCATGATATCATAAAATAAAGATCCAACCTGTTCTCCCCAGCCGCCAAATAAAGGAGATAAACTATACACAGTGAAGAAGAAGGAAGTGAAAGAGAGACAAAGAATAGCAAAACACGCATAAACTCGTCGTAACACAGGCGGCGTCCAAAGGCACTATCCGCCCTCATTGTTTTTTCATCACACCTAGTATTGTAGGTAATCCGGCTTGCGTGCCATATTGACCGGAGGCGGGCCCTCATCGTCGTCAAGAGGGTAAGGCGGAATGGACGTCTCCGAGTCTCGAGTCCGATGCCCATAGTCAGGAAGGGGCGTCTTGGGAGGCAGAGGCGGCGGCTCCGGTCGAGTGGCTTGCCTAAGGGGCGGAGGCACCAGAGGCAGCTGATATCTTGGCTCCTCGTCAGGGCTCGTGATGGCAATCGGGTCGTCGGAATAGGGAATCTTGTTGCTGTACTGGCTCGGAGACGTCAAGTCGACCACGACCTCCTTCTCAGAGGCAGGGCTGATCCTCCCGAGCCGTGAATGGCCGGTGCCTGGCCGGATATGGTCGTTGGAGACGCGAGGCGAGGACAGGGTGTTTGCCTGCAGGTGCAGGGTATCCGGCGCCGAGTCAAACGACGACCGACTGGCCGGGCTGTGTGGGCTGTGCGAGAGAGGCCCTATGGGGGAGTCGCCGGGCAGCTCGACCGCAAAGGTATGCTCAAAGTTGCTCTCCGACGTCGACTGGACCAGTTCGGGCACGTTGGAAATCTTGCGTTCCCAGCGCAGCTTTGCTCTGTGGATCTTGGCCAGCCTGGTCGAGATGCCGTAGATCATCTTCTGCTCTTCCACCCGTGACATGTATCGTCGAGTGCCGGTGCTGATGTCGCTGAGTCGATTCCACTCGTTCATTCCAAACTCTCCAACCCCCACCTCAACGTTGAGGCGGAAGTAGTTTTCCACATTCACCCCACGCTTCGCCAGGTGCTCTCGAATCATGTACTCGTGAATCTTCTCGCAGCCTTCGATCTTGGCAATCATCTTTCTTCGCGCTTCCGCAAACTCGCCCAGGAAGCCCTCATACCACACCTGTTGGTTCGCGTCGCTTCCCCGGGGCCGCTTTCCAGTCCCGACGCTGACAAACACTCCAACATCACGTCCCGGCCATTCGTTGAGGACGGCCTCGTCCAGAGCTTCCGGGGCAGGGTTGAAGGTGCCGGCACCGTCGTCATGAAACAATGACTGGCCAATCTGGACGGGCTTGAAGGCGAGGCCGATGGAGCAAGTCGCCCGCCCGGCCTGCCAGATCTTGCAGTCGAACTCCGGCGGCGGTTCCTTGCGCGAGTCGTAAGACCGTAGCAGCACGGGCGGTGTCCCTCGTGCGGAGCCCTTATACATTGCCGTCACGGCGCTATATCGCATCTCTGGTCAGCGGTGTACTCACATACTGTAGCAATAGACAATTTTGGCTCTTACGTTTTGCACCTGTTTTCCCTTGCGTCGTATAGCCTTGCGTTCCCGTTGCCGTATCGCATCGAGACTGGCCGAGACGAGACTTGGCCGGACGGATGGCGCGCACTGAAGCTGATGGTGCTGGCGTTGCTGGAATGTCGCTTTGGAGAGCCGGAACCCGAGCGACGAGCGTTGAGCGGGTTCACAACTTCGGCGTCGCTGTCGTTGCCTTCCTTGTTGTTGGCGGTATGTTCCCAGACTCCCTGCTTGATGGCCTCCTCCAGCTTGCTGGCCTTGAACAGCGTGGATCGATATGGAATGCCGGCGATGGTCTTGTCCGTCTCAAACACCATCTTGGTCAGGCGAACGTACAGCTCCTTGCACGTTTCCAAGTCGAGGCGCAGCCGGCCGAGCATGATGGCGATCAACCCGCCGGTTCCGGTGCCGACGATGAGGTCGAAGTGGTCGCATGGCTTGGGGATTTCGTGTCGGCGGGGCGCGCGGCCTTCGATCTCGACGAATGTGCGGTGCATGAGCTCCTGGATGATGATGAGCATGGAGTAACCGCGTACGCCTCCTCCATCTGTGCGAGTGCAGGCATGGTCAGCAGCTGTCGTAAGAAGTAGAAGGAATCAGAGAGGGCACATACCGAGAGAGAGGATACGCAGAGGCGGCCCTTTGGTGGTGTCCGACCTCCGGACTCCGTACGAGTCCATCAAGTCGGGTCTGCGGTTCTTCTTCTTGGGCGCGTGAGGTTGTGCGAGGTCAAAGTTGTGGTCAGGCGTCGGCTCCTCGAGAGTCATAGTAGGTCAAAGCAAGAACAGCGCCGACCCCACACACAGCCAGCTCGAGTTTGCAGGTCCTCGCGATCCGGATAAGCAATGCTGCCTGGTCAAGTTTTCTCCGGCTTGAGGCCTCTCTCAGGTCTGAAAGGTGAGCAAATAATGGATGATGGGCGGTCCAGGAACACCGTTGCCTGGATGCGACCAATCAATATTCGCTACCGCCCAACTCTTTTGTGCTGCTGTGTCGCAATCAAGTGAGTCGCAGTCGCCAATCACGGGATGTCGCCGAGTTTGCGACGATTGCGATAAATCAGACAGTTGTCGCACAGTAGGTATCTGACGTATAAAGCTGCGCAGTGGCCTATGCGCTGCGTTCGTTCAGAGGGAGTATGTGAAAAGGAAAAAAAAAAAAAAAAGGAAAAAACAATGGCAAAACTGAAAATGGGTATGAAAAGCAAACAGAGCAGAAGAAGCAGCCTAATAAGGCAGCGCTGCGACTGTCATGGTTATAATGATGCATGTACCTACTGATTGCCCGTCATCTGCTTTGTCCCGTCCTGAAGGCGCCGTGACGCAATCCACGGGTCCCCGGTACCTGCGCCTGGCAGCGGATACCTAGGTACCTAGTAAGCTCGTACCTCAGCGAGGCGGAGGGGCAAGAGGCGCAGCCTTGGAGAACGAATTGGAACCGCTAGGCAACGTCACAGGGCCTCTGGTTCTTCGCCTGTGGGCCCCCCGGCTGGTCACTGTCTCGCCGTGAGACGAACGCCTTTGCTCGCTGCAGAGGGTCGGTGATCCGTCAGGAACGGGCTGTCCGGGAGCGTGGAGGGATGCTTGACAAGTCCCGAAGATGCCGTCGACAAGAGCTACAGAGTCGAGTCTGGACAGTTTGGACACGGCTGCGAGGAACCAACAAAGCTCCCGTTACGAGGACTACCTAGGTAGAGAAGAGAAGCAAGCAGAAGCCGGGAGAGACAATAATGGAGAGACTAAAAAGGCGGGCAGCTATGAGAAGAGACAAGAATGGCGGGATGCCAAGTCTCACTTGCTGCCGTCACGAGGAGGCCGGGTGTGACGGCTGAAAAGAAGGCTTGATAAGCTTCTCTCAGCTGTGTAAGAGCTTGTATGCACACAAGGCAAGGTAGAGTTGATACCTACATCTACCATAAGTAAACTATGGGTCGTTGACTCTTCCTCTGTTCTGCATTCTTAGTAGTCACAGCATGTCGACATAGACTCAACTTCGTCCGTTACTGGTGCTTTCTCACTTTCCACAGAGAGATGAAGCTACCTAAGAATCTCGGTGTGCCTGTGTCGTGGGGAAAAGCTTTCAGAGCCTTCTGAGGCTGTGCAAACTGGCGCTCATCAGGGTATCGTGTACTTCTACTTTCGTTCCTGGCGGGGCGCTCGATGATGGAGTCAAGCATCTCACCCAGGTCCAAGGTAGCATTCGACCCACGTGACGGCTGCATATCGTGATTCATCCATCTCGATTCCTGGTTGTTTACACATCAAATACAGAAAGGATGAGAAGATCAAAATGATTCCTCCTGATTTGGCGTTGAAGGATGCGAGAATCAGGCCCTCAAGTCTGCCTTCAGGCACTGATCCAGGTGTTTCGATCAATATGGGTAAGCTGAGAAATGCCCATGCTGATAAGGATTCGACAAGATTACACACAACCCAGACTGCGCCTCGTGGTCGCCAGGATTTACAGCTAATGGTACCGCGACACTCTGGAATCTCATCCACCGTGCGGGATGTGCCTCATACCAGTACCTTTACCTTGCTTTACATACAGCTGGTTGATCAAGTCCAGCACGCCGTTCCCTACGTGTACTTCGGCCGACAATTCTCTTCTTTTGATGTGGCCAAACCTTGGACAGGTGCGGAGAGCACAAAGGTAGCATTGGACCGTCGCGCGGCTTGGCATTTCTACGTCAAGATTTCGTACCAGAAGACGGCATCTATCGCCTAATATTCGCCACGGTCTAGGTAGGTAAGCAGGTGCCAGGATGCCTCATCTTGTTTAAAAAAAGCGTTGAACTGGGTAAGAAGCTGCGTGATAGGCAATGCACGCCAAGCAAGGTTTCCATCCGCATCACCAACTCGCCCATCGACGATTCAAGATGGGAGCTTTTATGTGCAAGCAACCTGGCGTTATTACACGAGTAGCAGACAAATCCTCAAGACAGAGGACGAAAACAAAAATAGAATGTGGCTTCACCATTGAAACGTGTGGCTGGAGATCGACTGTTGAATACGCGTACAGTGAGCCACAGAACTCTGTTCCTCGTACTCGCTTTCCCTCTCTGCAAAAACAGTGGCAAGATGTTGACAGCACAGATTAGCAGCGTCCATCACAAAGTGAACCAGGTTGTCAAAGGATTGCCAATTCGTTGAGACTTCCCTAGGAAGAAGCCCCACGAGCCGATCCTCAACCCCTTTGAGTCTTGAACGACGTTCTGCAGCTTCTGATTCGGCAACACAACGTCGGTTGTCATCGCCACCCGCCTCGTTTAGGAAGTCGAGGCCTCGTTCCGCGGGGCTCAGCGTCCGTTTTGCGATTACTCTGCGCTATCGTGTGCTCCAATGGAGGATCTAGAACATCTTAAGCAAGAGAAAGAGGGCCAGAGAATGGGCAAGCTGCGATTGACCCATTCTACCATTCTGATGAGGATTTGCATTCGTCTTGTTTCGGCTGCCTCTTTGAAGCGGATGGGCATTGGGTAATGCATCAATCGCAAAGATGTCATCGAATATGACGCCGCCAGAAGATCACATCGCCATGTCTCGGCGGGGTGCAGAACCAGCAACGTCCAGTATGCCATGCCAGCCATTCGATTATCTGTGCAAAACAGCTCACTCCTGCACATGGCGCCTCGCAGCAGATGCCTGAGGTGTAGCTAGCAATCAACAGACAAGTGTCAAGGCTGACCCGTACAGCAAACTTGAAGTGCAAGTAGATACAAGGCTGTTTGGATGTAGTGTCCTTGAGTAATGTGCCGTGCCTCGTTAATTCATAGAGTGACAGTCCCCGTCCTACGCCACTCCGTGATACTTGAACGCGGCTGAGACATGGAATTCCAGACACCTACCCGTACTAGCGTTCGGATGCCCAGCTGCAACAGCAATAGACTCCCAGCAATATGTACATGCATGGATGTTTGAACCCTCGGCTGAGGCGCAACCCGGGGCTGTGGCGCTTTCGAGGGATTCTCTCAAATTATATCCCAGGGCGAGCTGAATTGTCGCCAGAACTTTATTGTCAATGTCGCGTCCAGCACAGGGAATTACGCCGCCTCCTTGCGCATCCAGGCAGCCGCAACAGCAAACATCCCCATCAGCTCGGTTCGTTTCCTTGTTAACTAGATTGCTCCAGTCTCCCTATGACTGCTGTCGAAGCAAGCCCGGCACATTAGCCGCCAGCGTTGGGGGAGAGCACGGCGAATGAGAGGCAATAGTGTCTCTGATAGCCGTATGTAGAAACAATATGTGGTTTCAGGCGGCATGGCAAACTTTCCAGTTGCCAGCGGCGATCCAATGAGGCAGGAGAATACCCAGAAATCCGTGCAGTAATAATTTCTAGATGAATCTCACCTACATTTGAGCCTGCAGCAATGGCGTGCCTGTACACGTAGGTGCCCGTATTTCTGGGATCATGTCATCGTCGCAAAGAGCACACTACTCCTACGTACTCGGTTTCTGGATGGGCGGATTATAGAAGCCAGCGCTTGAAGCGATGCCACCTTTTGCCGCGGGCTGGGAAATCTGGGAACATAAACTCAAGAGGCCGTGGCCAGCGGTGAGCTTCGGAGCTCTCGCCATAGCATATCTCGAGCATATTGTTCCCGTGGGCCAATGACCAGGCGCGCTGCACTGCTATTGAATTCGCCACTGGCTTCAGGTACCGGCACTGGAAGGCATGTCGATAGCACCGCCGTGTCCCCTCTCAAAAGGACGAGCACGAAGACGACTCGGGCGACAGGGGCTGAGACTCTTGCGAATGTAGTCCACACCACGGTGAGCCTGGCAGCCCAGTCCGGGTTCCAGGCCCAAGGCCTCCCGAGACACCCTGATGCCGCCACATCGCGAGCCCGCGTACATACATGTACATTGAAGCTATCCGGGCTCAGCCTAGGAGGGAGACTCGACGTCGGAACGGGACAGCAAGTTGGCAGTTTCGGCATCTTACCCACTTGATAGACGTCGACAGAAAGAACGTAGTCAAAGGTCTGTGCGTTTCAGTCTACTACTAGTTGCCTGCTGGGTGCGAACGTTTGGTTTGGCTCGTGACTTCTTGTCCTCCGTCGTAGCATTTGGAACTCTGAGGTGAGGCTACGAGACGAGACACCTGGCTGCACAACGGAGGCTAGATGCAAGATGGCTCAGGCTGTAGTTGCGAATCAGCGACTCCTGCAGGACTGGATGCGACGCGTCAGCCTACACATATCCAAGGGACACGGAGACAGTCCGTCTCTGGGGCTAGGCAGGTGGTGTATTGTGTGTGTTAGAGCCAGTGGTGATGAACTACCTACATGTAGGTAGGAGTTGGTACCTGTCTGCGAGCCGGCACATGGAACACCGGGTTCCATGCTGCTATAAGATAGGTACCCAGGTACATCAAGCCATTGATACCGTCCAGTGTGTCTCCGGTGCTGTGGTCCTGGGAAACGACTTGCCGGTGAAGAATGTCGGGCGAGGCACTGGACATTGGTTTCTGCAAAGACCCGTCTGGAGCATAGGAACCGGCAAGGGTACCGGTACTTCAAGGTCGAGGTACTATATGTTGTCAGGCAATAAGGTATCGACCTGATTTCGGCATCTTCCTATGCCTGGACCACGGGGCAGACGAGATTGAGATTGGCAGCATATGAAAAAGGCCTGCGGAAGCAAAATATCGCGCGGTGTTCACTGGCTATTGTGCGTATGAATGAGGAAACTGCAAATTGAGACTGGTGTTCTCTTCGCTTCGGCGTGCGAATGCCAAGCTGCAGATTGCCGCGCCAGCATGTCCAAGTGCATGTACATGCAGCCCTCAGTCGGGCAGGAATACCGCAGCTTCGCCTCGCTCTGCCAATGTCAAGGACTTAGCTGTAATCCGATATCCTCAGGTTCCATTGCCTTTCAACACTGTTGGCGTAACAGTGCTAGTGAATGCTCTTCAACTTCACATGTGCCCGCTTTAGCAGATCAACCAGACTATCTAATAATGTCCATGTTGCGACTTGAGCACCCAGACGGGACAAGGATTAATCGTCAGTGTCAGTGAGGTGAGAGATCAACCATCGACGACATGTTTCTGAAGCAAGCCGCCTGACTTTGGTGAGGGACGTCGATCCATGGTTCGATGTCCACCACCGTCGATGAACGCATTGGTCGTGTCCTTGCCTAGGTACTTCTCTCGACTGATGACCTTTTGGAAACGTGAACAACGAAAACCGACTGCCACATGAAGCCGATACAGATTCATGTGCACACGAACTTTGCACAACATTGAAGCGCCTGGTATGTCGTGCTCCATGTGCCGCGGACAACAGACACCAGCCAGCAGGTACCTTACCCATGTATGTGGTATTACAGTATTCGCACGTCCAAAGCCAGCTCGAGCAGCACCCTTGACGGACTCAGAACGAAATGTCACAGCTCGCGAGCCTCTGCAGCACCCTTGTCGTTTCATCCAAATAATTGCCCCGGTCCGCAGTCGTGGGATGGATGAATGACGCCCCCCCTTGAGCCTTGAAGACTCCATGTCCAGCCTGCAGGACGACCCGGCTAGCGGAAAGTATTGGACTGCCCGTGAAGGTACATGCATGTGAACCGCCACTCCCAGCCAGTTGCAAGTACCTCCCTTCGGTTGTCAACATGCGGCACTCCATCCGTCCGCTGCATGTTGAGCTTGGCCTGGAAGAAGAGAAGCTGTGAACGATGGTCCTGCAGAAGCATCAGCACCTCGAATAGGCTTAGGCACAGGTACATTCCTTTCAAGTCGCCGCGTGTGTCGTGTCGTGTCGTGTCGTGTCATTTGATGTCAGGTCGGATGTCATTTGATGCTACACTCAAGGTACGAGTACCTGTTAACTGTAGATTCCAACCTGAAGCCGCCACTGGCGATGCGCAGCTCGTGTCGATGCCGGGATATGTACCGGTACTTGCGGTTCTGCGCGCAGACTCGAGGGATTGCCCTCGCTCGGCCTCGCACAAGCCAATTGCCGCCACAGCTGGTTCCCCAGCAATTGATTTGATCCAGACATTGATCAATAGCAGAAGAGCTGCAGCAGCCCCGAGATGCGCTGGTCGACCAGGCTTGGCCAAAGCCCCGTCCAACCTCGGCTACCGGCCAATGGCAGTGCTGCCCCAAGGCCTGCACAGCCAGGCGACCCGCCAGCTAAAATGATAGCGGCTCGCCCTTCCCTCAGCGGCCCCTCCAGTGGCCTCTGCAGCGCCTACGAAGCACTGGGCCGGCACCTCAGCACTGGAGAGCCCGCTCAGCGCTGGTGGCTCCAGCGTGGGAGGTACCGGTACCTGTGGCCACAGGACAGGCCCGCCTGGCAGAATTACAGCCTCGCCGCCAGAGCCTTGAAGCACTGGCTCAACAGCCCCCCCCCCCAGCCTTACTTCCTGCTCTCTCGCCCTGTTGCTGTCTCACCTCATTCTCTGCCTTGTCCCAAGCCGGCCGTCGTTTTGTCTTGTCCCCTCATCTTCTCGAGCCTTCTGCCCAGCCTCGAACCCCCCAATTGCCGCGTCCTCGACCTCACTGCTCACTCGACCGCCAGTCGTTGATTTCCATTCAGCGAGCTCGGCAATTCGAAGCTATCCTGCCGACTGCTCCGCCTTGGCCTCGACCCAGCCTTGGGTCTCTCGCCGTCTGCAAACC
The DNA here is from genome assembly GCA_020002365.1 of Trichoderma gracile. Lineage (NCBI taxonomy): Eukaryota > Fungi > Ascomycota > Sordariomycetes > Hypocreales > Hypocreaceae > Trichoderma > Trichoderma gracile. Next base: position 127,728 of record JAINEY010000003.1, read on the forward strand.
TGCCACGGCTCTCGTCTTCCTGTGATTTCGTCTCCTCCTCTTCGCGCACCTTCTCGACCTTCACTGTCCTCCTCGCCGAGCCCGTCCATGGAACCGTCCAGTAAAAAGCGGAAGCTGGCTCCCAAAGTCACCACTTCTGTGGCTCCCAACCCTCAGCCTGCCGCGCAGTATTCTCACGAAACGGTTAGCCTTGCGTCTCCCCGAGCCGTTCCAACGCCTTTGCCATCAGGACCCTGTTCCTGTCACCCTTCCCCCCATCGGTCATACTCGCCATTGCCCGCTTGGCTGCTCGCATGATTGCCAACGCTTGTTTGCTAATCTACCGTTCATTTGCAGCCGCCACAGCAACAGCCATACCCCATACACGATGCTTCCCTCGCCGAACGACAAGACTTCGAAGCCTTTGCGCGTCATCTGCAGGATGCTGCCATGCTGATACAGCGCCAGACGGAGCGTCCGCCTCACAGTGACGTCTCCGTCTTGTTGTTAAGCTGGGAAGAAGACCACACGGTGGACGAGGATGTGGCCGCGGTCGAGCAGGTCATGCAGAAGCAGTACGGCTTCACCACTCAGCGCTGGCAGATCCCAACCGTACCGAACCCTAGCATCAAGCTCGGCGTTCAGATGGCTTCCTTTCTCGAAAACGCAAGGCCCAACCACCTCCTCATTATATACTACGCTGGCCACGGATATGCCGGTCCCGATGGCCAGCTATATTGGGCCTGGTGAGTTTCCATTCCGGGGCGCTTGCCGTCTCCCGAAGCCAACAGCACTTGCTTTTCTGTCCATCCGTTGTGGCTCTACATCATGCATGTCGCCATCGTCTTCATCATCACACTAACTCGGTCCCTATAGCAATGCGCGCGACGACGCTGCCAAGCTCAAATGGGATGGCGTCCGGTGCCTGTTCGAAGATGCCCAGTCCGACATTCTCCTGCTCCTGGACACTTGCGCCGACCCCGAGCCCGCGGCTGCGGGCAGCCACGGTATGAAGCAAGCCATCGCCGCATGCTCTCCCGAGCACAAGTCTCGACACGAACCCGGTCAACGATCATTCACATCCTTCCTGGTGGAGGCACTTCACAGGCTAAGTGGCGGACAGCAACCCTTTAGCGTTCAGAGATTATACGAGGAAACTCGTAGCATAAAACAGCAGCAGCGCGCGAGAAGCCCATCTCTGGCAAATGGCGCAACGTCTTCTGCTTCTCCAACCATGCCCATATTCTTCACTTTGACCCCCGGCAAGGGGCAGAACCTGATGCTGGCGTCCATGGTCGGCAGGGCGCCTGCGGCACCCACGAATGGCGATGCGTCGGATGGGCAGAGCAACCGCTCTCGAGAGGATCAAATCATCGACCCGGAGTCTGTAGCCGACATTAGGTTTGAAGAGGCTCGGATATTGGTTTGCACCACATTCGTGGGAGACGCCAGTCCAGACATGTCCTACTTCCACCAGTGGCTGCAGAACAAGCCCACCCTTGGCGCTTCCATTGCTGTCGAGGGCATGTTTCTGGGGCCCCCCACGATGCTGCTCATCTCCATGCCTCACTCCATCTGGAATGTGGTTCAGCATGACAAGGTCTGCTGCTTCTTGGGCTACATCAGTTCGCACAACATGATTCATTTATATGAAAAGCTGGTTGGGCCCGCCGGCATCCGTCCATCTGCAAAGGAAGTAGAGGATGGCCGGATCCTGCTCGAGGCCAGGGAGCTGGCGGCGGGAACGCCATCGCGAGCGCGACGCGAGCCCGACCAGTACCTTCACGCCGCGGCTCGCGATGGCCTCGAATACAGGTCGCAAAGCAGCCCGTCTGGGGCGGCAACCTATACGCCGGCCGCCCCTCGAAGCATCGCGCCAATCAAGCCCAAGGATGAGGTAGAGGATTCCGCAGAGATGCAAGAAGCCGCAGAACAGCTCAAGGCTCTGAGCCACGTTCGTCCTAGAAGTGACGACGGCCCTCCGCCGGCTGTCGCAGCTCAGCCCCCCGCGCCTCCCGTGGTACGGCATCGGACGACGCTTCCCGACGGCATCCCGGAAAGGCACATTGAGCCAAACATATCCCGCGACGCCATTGAACCAGGTGCCGATGCCATGGCTGTGGATGCGGCCCCCAGCTCGCGCATCAAGGCGCCCAGACGGTCACTTCCCAAGCAGGAAACTCGCTGTGACCACTGCACTCATGCGCCATTCAAGGACTCGTCGTCGCTTCGGAAACACATTGCCGCAGCCCACACACGCCCGTTCCCCTGTGCCTTTTCGTTTGCCGGCTGCGCAAGCACCTTTGGGTCCAAGAATGAATGGAAGCGGCACATTGCTTCACAGCACCTCTGCCTGACGTACTACTGCTGCTCCGCATGTCCGCAGAGCTCGGCAGAAGGCAAGGGCAACGAGTTCAACCGCAAGGATCTCTTCACCCAGCATCTCCGCCGGATGCATGCGCCGTTCCAGATCAAGAGGACCATCGCCAAGGGCGACAGCAAGCTGCAGGCCGAGTGGGATGCCCATGTCAAGGAGATGCAGCAGTCATGCCTGGTGACGAGGCGGCATCCTCCCCAAAAGTCGGCCTGCCCCAGGAAAGAATGCAATGCACTGTTCGAGGGGCCGACGTCCTGGGACGAGTGGACGGAGCACGTCGGACGGCACATGGAGAAGGGCGAGGGCCAGAGGCTGGGCATCGACAAGCTGCTAGCGCAATGGGCTCTTGACGAGGGCATCATCGAGCTGAAGAGCGATGGCGAGTACCGCCTGTGCGCCACCAACGGCGTTCTGGCCGGCGGCAGCAACGGCAGCGTGAACAACGGCGCTGGTGCTGCTTCCCAGCCACCCCTGGAGCACAAGGAGTCGACTGCTTCGCTACCGGAAAATGCGTCTTCGGCGGATGAAGCCCAGGTCATGGAGGTCAAATCGGGCGATGACATGGAAATGGCCGAAGCATGACCCGTCGCCATCTGACCGACAACTCTCTTGTCTCATTTACCACTTAAATACCCGACACGTTCTCCTGGCAACTCTCTTCCCTTTGTTTCCTCTTCTGTGCATGTATACCTACCACCAGAGTTCTGTTGCGTCTGTTGCGTCTGTTGTTGCATTTGTTGCGTCTGTTGCATCTGTTGCGTGTGCGAATCTGAGAATGACTCACGAAAGCTAACGATTCGGAAGCCTGCCTGTTGTGTGCATATCTCCATGGTTCTTGTTTCTGCATGGTGTTTTGTTCACCCCAACCTCGTCAGTCATTTTGTTGTTGTATCTCATTTTACCGCATCCTGAATGTCCCAAGGCTTGCTATACCTGCTCTTTATTCTTTTCTACCTTCCCAGTCATTACTCATTGTTTACCGCCCTGTTCCCATAGGGAGGCGTTGGCATGGTTTGATATTTGCAAGGCAATGCATCCAAAAGGTGAATAAATCGGAGTCTGTCATTTTGTTGTTGTTGTGTTTTTTATCTCCTTTCTATGTTGAAGCTCTGAGAATACCTGTTCTGCCAAGGAAAGGCAGTGTGTTACATGTAGGTGAGCGCTGTTTCGAGACTGATTGATGCGGCGTCGCAAAGGGTGGGAAACAGGGCGAAGAAAAGGGTGGAAGAAAGAAAGCTGTCTGCGTGACTATGTGAGTTAGTTAGAATGGTAACTACTTAGGTATGTAGAATAAGAGTGATCTGATCAGTCACTTGTCGTTGGCATTTCCCTTTTTTTCTCTGTAGGGCTTTTCTTTGTAATTGGTATGCTTTCAGTCATGATCGTGCTTGCATACATCATATCAAAATCATGAGAACTTCAGGATCGTCAATACTCGTTCACAGAAATCATAAAGCTGCTATGCTCAGATGATGGAGGTAAAAAAAGGTATATACACAAAGCCCGGGGGCGTAAAAGAAGAGGTTACATGATACCCAGCAGCATCTTGAAATCAGAAGTACCATCTACGGCTTGCAAACAAGGCTACATGAATCTGCTCTAACCGATCCTCACAGACGCAGGACCGGTAAACGGCAAGTGAATGTCAAACGACTCGCTGTTGCTGCCTCCGACACTCGACTTGGCGGCAGCAGAGGGCCTGCCGCCAAGAATGGTCACCTTGGAGATGACAAAGGGCACTCTCAGGCTGAATGAGCCACCGAGAATGAATATGCCCTTCGTGTACGTAAAGGTGACGTGGGTCGTACCGCGCTGGTGGATGGACACGCCGTCGTCGAGGTACAGCTCGCCTGAGGCGGAGCCCGAGGCATCGAGCGCGATGAGGAGCTCAAAGTTCTGCTTGCGCAGCTCGGTCGTGGTGTTGGCGGACTTGACGCGCAGGGGCAGGATGACGCCGCCGCGGATGAAGAGCGGGATGGATGTGATGTCGACGCCGGTGATGGCGTGGTTGGTCGCGCCGCCGTCGATGCGGGCGTGCGTGTACCAGTCGTAGAATACGCCGCTGGGCAGGTAGACGTTGACGCTGGTGGACCCCTGCTGCGTGACGGGGGCGACGACGAGGCCCGGCCCGAAGAAGAACTGCAGCTCGAGACCCCAGGTGGCCGGGTCGTTGGGGTACTGGAAGAACATGGGGCTGACGGCGGGCGTGCCGTCGGTGGATTGCCGCCACAGCGCCGTGTAGATGTAGTCGAGCAGGCGGTAGCGGATGTCAATGGCCTTCTTGGCGGCGCTGGCGACGGACGGCCAGCGGTAGAACTCCTGGCCAATGTTGCCATAGTCGTTGTGGTTGCGGTAGAAGGTGTTGAAGGCGCCCAGCGACGCCCACCGCGCGCAAAGCTCCTCGTTGGTGTTGCCACCGAAGCCGCACACGTCGGAGCCCACGAAGCCGAATTGGAAGAGGGACGTGAAAGCCAGCATCGACCGGATGGACACGGTGTAGTAGCTCCACTGCGACATGTTGTCGCCCAGCCAGTGGCCGACCTTGGAGCCCGCGCCCGCAAAGGTGCTGCGCGTGATGATCAGGGGGCGAAGGCCGGGCCGGCGCGCCTCCATGGCGTCGCGAGAGGCCGACGACATCATGGTGCCGTAAAGGTTGTGCGTGTCGTACATGGCGAGGCCGTTCTGGTGGATCAGGTCCGTGTTGACCGTGTGGTTGGAGATGCCGCCCTTGTCGGCGTTCCACGAGTCCTGGTAGGCGGCCTTGTTGTGGATGGCGTACTTGGGGTACAGCAGGTCACGCCCAGGCAGTCCCTTTTGGTCACCCTTGCCGCTGCTGGGCTGGTTGTTGGGGACGACGTTCCGGATGCTCATGGGCTGGCCATCAGTGATCGAGATGGCTTGCAGAGGCTCGGGCTGGGCCTCGCGTTTGCCGGGGCAGCCACCGGGCTGGAAGTCGCACGGCCAGCCGGGCAGCGGACGAGGCGGGGCACGAACCGGAGGCGGGGCCGGGGGATAGCCGATGGCGGCCTTGTAGGGGTCGTCGCACGGGAAGTTGCACGGGAAGTTGCTGGGCTCGTTCATGTCGATCCACAGGGCGTCAATGTCCAGGCCCGTGTCGGCGTCGAAGAAGGTTTGGAACTGGCCGTTCCAGTACCGCGTGATGTTGGCCGAGAACCAGTCGGGAAAGACGGTGACGCCCGGCCACACCACGCCGATCCACACGGAGCCGTTAGACCGCAGCATGAATACGTTGTCCTCGAGGCCCTGGTTGGCAGGCGGGTAGTTCTGATAGGCAACGGCCGGATCGACCATGACGACGTAGTGCTGGTCGTGGGCGTGCAGGTGGTCGACAAGCTCTCGCATTTTGGACAGGGGGAAGCGGTCCGGGTCGAGGCTGAAGACGCGGCGGCGGTCCATGTAATCAATATCCGTCCACATGGTCTCCAGCGGGATGCCAGCCAAGCTGTAGTTTTGGACAACTTCGGCGACATCGAAGGCATCCTGGTATCCGTATCTGTACAACGTGTCAGCGTGATACGCTACTAACTTCGCGTGCTCATGCGCGTGCGGGTTCATCCTACCTGCACTGGTGAAAGCCCAGACCCCAGTATGGCTGCATGGTTGGGAAGCCGGCAAACTCGCCATATTGCTGCACAGCCGCGACGGGCGTAGGGCCAGCGACAAAGTAAAAGTCAAAGACGCCGCCAATGGTGTTGTACTCGAGATACTGGTTGCCGGAGGCGTCCTTGTTGATGATGATGTCCATACCGTTGGAGTTTAAGAAGAAGACGCCGTGAGCGCCGGTGGCTCGCTGCTCCAGGTAGAAGGGGTGAGTTCCGTAGAGGTTGGCGTGGCTGGGGATGCCATAGCTATCCTGATTCCACATCGTGCGGATGTAGTTGGTCGTCTCAAGGCGCAGAGAATCGGAATGCTCGCCCAGGCCGTACAGGTTGGGGTTCGCAGGCAGGCTGGTCCGGAGGCGGAGATACTGGGACTCGAAGACGAGAGAGGCCGCCGAGGTGTCGAAGATGACCTCGCCAGTCTTGGCGCGGGTAATCTTGAAGGAGAAGGGATTCGCCGTGTAGCTGAACTTGAGCTTGCTCGCCTGGGACCAGACGGAGCCTCCTGGGCGGGGGAATACGGACTCGGGCACCTGGTAGACTTGGTTGCCCTGGTCCTGGATGAGAACATGGATGCGGTCCTCTGGTGATGAAATAGATTAGCATGAAGCTCATGGGTCACGCATTTGCTGTCGATACTAGACATTGAGATGGGCTTCCAAATGGGCTTCCAAATCATCTGTCCAATTGATGTTGTCCGGTGCTGATGAATGTTTCTTACCAGTCTGGTAGGTGACCTGCAGAGTGAGGTGCGGGAGGTCTGTTCCATAGACATTGCAGGCAGCGCCGGCCAGCGTCAGGTCGGCCGTCACACCCGTCGCCGTGACGCGGACATTGGATGCTTTGTAGCCCGGGCATTGGTCCAGGCCGGCGGCCGTGGCATTGTCTTTCTTGAACAGGGCCGCGGCAGACGCGAGCCCCGCGTACAAGAGGGCCTTCCAGTAGACCATCGTCGCGGCTATGGCGATGACGACGGCGAGGAGGATGGCGGGACGGGGCAGAGAGGATGAGGATCGTGAAGAGCCGACCATGGCAGCGGCCCTTGGGGGGCCGGAGCCCCTTGTATATGTAGACATTCTTGCAACGGAGCAGGGACAGGCCGGGGAATGCAGCCAAGACACGCTCAATGCCCAATGCCGGAGACTGCAGAGAAGCAATCTCAATCTCCTGCCCTCACACGCCTAGCTCGTCAGCGAGGGCCCTCGTCACATTACACAGCAGAGCAGGGGATGCAAAGAAAAGCAGGGGAGGGCAAGGTAGAGCAGATCCGGAGTCCCAATTCGAGGCAACGGACGCCTGCAGTGGGACGGAGGAAGAGGGGAGAGAGATGAGGAGGGCGTGGGGCACGCGTCCAACGATGCGGGATGGGATGCCACCAAGACACGGGACCCCGGGAGACGGACCCGACTTGGGCATTGTTTTCGTTGACGAGGCAGTGATGCTGTAGTACCTCTGGAAGACGTGTGGTGCCCTGCACTCTTGGAGTCTTGGTAGTCTGTAGGCTCTCTATTGGCAGACTGTTCCTGGATTCGATGCTTTCGTAGCGGTGGTGCGGTGACACAGCAGGTCGGGCTTGAAGATTTCCGGCCGCTTTCGATTGGTCATTGTCCGATCAACGTGACGGCGGAAACGGAGCTTATTTTGGCGGGAGGAGAAGCTGGTTTGTGACGGGCGAGGCTGGGCTGGGGGGAGCTTCGGAGAAAGGCGAAGACGCCACCCAGGAGAAAGTGAGACAGGCGTTTGATGGGACATGGGCTGTCCGTGCCGTTCGAAGGGAGCTCGAGTGTTCATTGTCTCTCGCTCGGAATTCGATGAATCGCTGCATCGCGTCTGCCATTCAGAGTCAGTCGAGTGCTAGCAGCATGTCCCCTGTATCACCGGTAGCAGCATCGCAATCTGATCCCATGTCCAGTGCAATTTGATGCAATGCAACATGAACCTTGTCGGGTGAGAGTGAGGTCACCAGCTCCAGGTCAGGTTGCAACTCAATCGTCGAGGTTCGGCAGCCCTTGGCCGCAAGTGGGATCGCGTCAGGCGCAAGCTCCAAAGGTTCCAGGGCGCTCAGCGGGCTCTCGGTGGCTGCTCGGTGCCTGTACCTGCGCCCCCAGGGCACATCCCCCAAGCTTCCCCGCACCCAAACTCGCCGAGGAGCACAGGCGCCAGCAGGGGTTCCAGCACTGGCCATCCCTGGGGCCGCCGCCCGCGTGCTTTTTGCCGGCCGGCGAAATAAACCCGCGGGGGAGCACTAGACGCATATTGGGACTAGCAACCTGACCGAACTTTCGCTCTCGGGTCGGCAATTCACAGCCTCCAGCTGGCTTCACCATTGTCTGCCATGAAGGCATATGTAGGGATGAGCATCCTGCATCACCAATCAGTAATTGAATTCGGCCTTGGATCGTTCGATTCCATGCAGGGGAGACTTGAACAACCACGCCTCGGCAGGATGAAAAAGGGAATATGCGCCGCCTCTACTTGAGGCATCAGCACCCAACGGGCCGACTAGAGGGCAGCTGTAGGAAGGCGTTGGACTCGTCTGAATGACATGATGAATTGACAGCATGTGACGCTGTTCAGCGTTGCTGCAGAAAGGCCAAGAGAAATCAATCCACGAGACATGTCGAGCATCTTTGCATCTTGAGCAAAGTGTCGGTGTTTTGAATATGTGCAATACATTAGATGCATATGGCACGTTCTGTGTGGGAATGTCTTCACCCCTCATTGGATTCAATGTTCTTTCATGGCTCGCCGAACAGTCTTCAACTGCAGCGTTGCAGCACTACAGTCGATCTAGAATCATGCGATCATGCGAGTCCCTTGCCTTCAGCTCCGGAATTGGACCCGAGGCCAAAGGGTAACATTCCGGATCAGCATTGGGGGTTCAACTCAGGTTTCAATGTCGATGTTGAGTGTTTTCTAAAACGAGATCCTAGCCATGCTTCAGAGCGGATCTGCTCAGACAACGTCTGAACTGATAATGATGTTTATTATACGCCTTGTTCCCCATGTCTCATGAGATATTCATCTTTCTTCAGGAGCATCAACAAGTGTTCCAAGATCAATCTCAACTACCCCGCTGTTCGGTTCATCGCCATGTTCCGAATGCTCCCACACCAAAAGGTCTGATGATGTCTTCTTGCCAAGCAGCGCGCTCGGTTACATGTAGTGTTGCATTTGCCCTTCCAAATCTGATTTGAGATCTTGTGACATATCAAGGGCGTCCAGTCAAGATATCCATCGTGTCTGTGCTAAATGCTAAATGTCGTTCACTATAGTTTGTCAAGTTCACCCACCATCACAGATCCATATTGTAACCATTTGATCAAGTGGATATTCAATAGCAACCATCTAACTATCAGATATGAGTGCTTGTTGGCTGCATCTCGACGATCCACGTGAACCATGCACGCATCTCGCCGTCGCAATAGTTGGGTAGTTTTGCCGTTTAGCCTCCAAGCAACTGCAGGCGGCGACCTCACCTTCTTGTATTGGTCAAGATCACGAGGAAAACCTCTGCGATTCACTTGTTCTTTCGGCTCTGCCTCGGTGACTCTGCCATCTCAACCACTCTCTGTGATGTGACACTGCAGCTTCCGTCGTGCAGGAGGATCACGCCCCCCATGCCTCATTTAGTCTATCGTGTGGGGAGCATATCAAAGTGATGATGGTTCGAAGACATGCCCTACTACTTGAGAAAAAGTCGCCGGGATCCCCAATTCGGCCGTGCAGATATCGTGATGCACCTAACCTAGAATAATCATGAAACCCCAATGTTCACAAACTGCTCAAGACTTGTAGTGACCAAGCGGAAACTTGTTCCCATAACGGAGTTCAAAATCTCACTCATCTTCCCATTTTCTATCGAAGCTCAAATGCACACGTGGCTACTGAAGAGGCGCAACCATAATTCAGTAGGGATCTAAGCTTAATGATGAATGGCAGTAGATAAACATGGCTGCTTCACGATAGCCTCGGAAGTATTGAGCGACCTTAATCTGGGTGGTAAAATACGAATAAAAATGCATTGTCTAGAGTTTCCATAAACAAAGAGCAGGAGAAGGAAGAGATCAATGTATGACTCCATGGAATGTTGTCTGTGGTATAACAACACATCGTCGCCAACCAAAGGTTTCATCACGCAGGAAACTCAGATACAAGCCCCACGTGACCTTTGCTCTCAGCCTCTTTCAGCAGACCTGGCTTTGGTCAATAGGTAGGTAGCATTCAAAGAACAAAAGCCGTAGCGATCTAGGCAGATGATGTAGGAAGAATGAAATGACATGCATGCACAATTTAGACGGACGTCGGATTGATACATGTAAGCTGCGAGGTGACGACGAGTCGCAATCAGGCATCCCCGCCATTGTGCTGTAGTCAGAAGGTACAAGCAGTCCGCTCAGAGGCGACACACAAACGGTCGTACTCTGCAAGTACCTCTCGTCGCCTGCTCTTCGACTCGCCCGCCAGCTGGCAGAGGGCCCCCCCTTGCTGCGTCTGCTTTTTCGCACTGCTCTGCTCTGCGTCTCTGGGCAGACAAATTGGGGAGCAAGCAGCAAAAAGAGCAGAAGGCGGGCAAAGCCAATTGCAGTTCTGGACGTCTCAGCATCATCGACAAGAAGATTCGGAACAAGTCAATTCCTGGCGACCTGCCGCAGAAGGTTAAGGGGTCAATTAATTAGAGTACCTTGCCTATAGCAGCGCCCGCCAGGAGACGCCGTCCCGGTACTTGCGAATCCAGGCGAAGCCCGAAGAGAAACCAGAACAGCCCAGCCGCAGGAATGGCAGCCGAAGCGCCAGAGCAGATCTTGACTAACCTGCACCCAGAGCAAGCCACGCGCGACATGCCTTTTGCCAGCCTGGACCCCCAACAGCAGCAGCAGCAGCAACAACAGCAACAGCAACAACAACAACAACATCAGATTCAGATCCAAGCCCAGCTCCAGGCTCAGGCTCACGCACAAGCACAGGCGCAGGCGCAGGCACAGGCACAGGCGCGACAGCAGCAGCAGACGCTCCACCAGCAACAGCTTCAGCAGCACTATCTCCAGCAACACTACCTCCAGCAACAACATCACCAGCAGCAGCAACAGCTCCAGCAGCAGGCCCTCTACCATCAACAACAACAGCAGCAGCAGCAGCAGCAGCACTACCAGATGAACGGCATGAACGGCGCAACCATGGGCGGCGCCGTCATGCCCGCGCCCACCCCCGCCGGCCACCAGGCCGAGCTCAACTACATCTACGGCATGGTCGAGGAGCTGAGCAGGCAGCTGGCCGACAACAGGCGCGTCACCGAGGAGATTGTCAGCGGGCTGGGAAGGATACGCAACAAGGCCAAGGCCCAGGGGCTGAGCAACGGCGACCTGATTTCGTCTGCGGCGGACGACATCAACGGTGGGACTACCTTTTGTGACTCCTTCATTCATTCATCATTATCCATCTTGTCGCTAAATTTCTGTACATCTCGCAGCCCAGGAAACAAACCTCGACAGCCTCATCTCCGAGCTCTCCGAGTCCTTCGACCGCGCCAAGCACAGCCGCGACGCCAACGCCGCCCTCCTTACCCAGTACGCAAACGCCCTCTCCCTCATGCTCAAGCAGTTCCACGAGTACAAGGCCAAGCACGTCGCCGACGTGGCCGCCTGGCACCGCTCCTACCGCGCCCAGCTCGACGAGGCCCGCCGCGAGAACAGCCGGCTGCGCGAGCAGATCTGGGAGATGCAGACGCACGCCGGGCGCGCCAACGAGGCGCTGCGCACGTTCCGGCGGCGCTACGACGAGGACGAGGAGCGGTTCAAAAAGCGTGTGGACGATACCGCGCTGCGGCAGGAGCTGCGCTTCTGGAAGAGGATGGCGATGCCTGAGCTCGAGGACGATGATCCGTACTGGAGCGCGGACGACGATATTATCGATGAGGCGGAGAAGGAGAGGTTGAGGGAGCTGGAGCTGCGGGCGGCGCAGGAGCAGCACATGGTCGATAGCCAGGGCGAGGACAGCGATGAGCAGCAGCAGCATCACTTGTCGTCCATGGGCATCATGGGTGGCGTGGCCATGCAGAGGGAGGAGTCGCTGCCCATACCGCCTCCTCGGCCGCTGAGTGCGGCGTCCAGTACGGGGTCTACGGGTAGATGAGGGACGATGGAGAGGGTGTTGCATCGCAGGGTTCACGTCAGCGCAAGGGAACGATGGTCTGACCAAATGAGACTTGGAGGTTGGAGGCGGAGACTTGAGATATCCGCATCGTCACGATGCTGCTTTACAAACTGTTAGATGCATGTAATGAATGGCAAAGAGCAAGTGTTTCACGGCACAGCATGTTGCGTCTTGATGCCAAGTGAATAACGAAGCCAACATGGCTACAGATAGAATTACATTATGTAGGACAATCTTGAGCCCTCTTCTGATATAGGCCATGTCTTTATGCCCTTTCACGTCATCCCGCTTTCCAATCCCTTTGCTACTCTCAACAAAACCCAGTAATACATATCCGTCAACAAGAAGAGTATATGTGATGATGGACCCCGAACCCCCCCGGGTGTGCACGGCCGACCAGCATAACAGATACAACTGTACTGTTTAATACCCGCTCTGCTCCCGCCGGCCTTCACCTCCCTCGTTCCCATTCTCCTTGGACGACGCAGCAGCCTCGCCCGCCTCCTTGATCCCCTGCTCGTCACCCCGCAGCTTTGCAAAATACGCCTTAATGTCCTCCGCCCCGACAGCCTTGCCGCTCTCCGCAAACTGCTTGAAGAACGGCTTGAGCTGCTCCTTGAGGTGGTTGTACGCCATGACGCCCTCAATCGCCTTGACGCGGTCCATGTTGCGCAGGGCGCTCTCGCCCCGGTCGAGCAGGCTGCCGCTTCCGTGCGTTGAGCCTCCGTGCTCCGATGCACCGTCGTCGGACAGAGGGGGTTCGTATACTTCCTCCTCCTCCAGGAGCTGAGGGTGGGCGTTGAGGTGGCGGAAGCAGTCTGAGCAGTGGCAGAACTTGTCACGGAAGTCCTCTTTGAAGAAGAGGGAGAAGCGACCCTTCGGTGCGGCGGGGAGGTTGGGCAATTTGCACGAGGTCGGGCCGTCTTCCCTGGCCTTTTGAGCGTCGGTAGGCTTGACATCGAGGCTATCCGTAGCGGATTGAGGTGCGGCGCCTTCTGCGGTCGTAGATGCAGTCTCATCTTCGCTCTTAACGCGCTTCGCATCTGCACGCTCCTCGTCACCCTCTTCAGCCTTGCGCTTCTTGGACGCAACGGTGGTCGTGCTGTCCGATGGTGACGGCGCAGACGCTGCGGGCTGCTCTAGGAAGATGGCTGCTAAAAAGCCCGAGGTTCCTGCATATTGCTTGATCCACGGGTTTGCATCAACGCACTTGAAACACAGGAACCCTTCAAAGTCGTCTTCGCCTGGAAACCCGGGAGGCATGGGCGGCTCGTCATCCTCGTCCTCAACAGCCACATCACCGGCTGCAGCAGTGCCCTTGGTCGGCTGTGCCTCATCGCTCTCAACGATTGTCGCCAGGCCATTGGTCTGGCCCTCCTTCCCCTTTGGTGCTGACCTTGGCTTCTTGCTGTCCATCTTCTCATACCACCTGGGGCCCATGCCGACCAAACAGCCAGGGTGATACCAGTCCTCTCCGCAGCCTCCAGTCTCTTCCGTCCCTAATCCAAGGCACTGAAACATGGTTCCTTTCTGTTCAAACGGGTCGTAGTCGCACTCGCAGCAGCAGAAGCGGTTCTTGAAGTTGTGGTTGTACTTGTTGTTCGCATCCGGCTCTTCGGAGTGGACATTGCCCTTGGTGTTGGTCTCGCTATTGATGCGCAGCGTGCATGGGCTGGTCGACGGCATGCGCGTCGTTCCGCAGTCGCAGGTAAAGTTCCTCTTCTGGAAGATCTCGACGAGAGTGTGTTCGCCGTGGCAGGAGACGGAGCAGGCGTAGCACATGCCCGCGGGGTGCCAGGCGTCTCCATCCTTTGCCGGCGCAGGGTTGCAGGTCAGGCAGGCGAAGACATTCTGTCGCAGCGGGCCGAGGATCTTGGTACACGTTTCGATGCTCTACATGTGCGATATGCAATTAGCTAGGGAATTGGTGATGACGATGGTGGTTGTGTCATCTCGAGGTAAGTCGGACAACCAAGACGTACGTAAGGTAGAGCTTCGCGCGCATCAGCCTCGAGCATCTCCTGGTCGCGGAGAAAACTGATCAAGATATTATATGTCAGTTCGTGTTCTATGAGTTCCATCTTCTCTGGTTGCAACATACTCGGCGGCGGTTTGAGAGTCGTCGGAGGCCCGCGACTGCTGGGAGAAGCTGTTGCTGCGGCCGGAGACACGCTCTGTTTTGGCCTGCTCGATGGACAGCGAGTCGATCGGAGGCGGAGCGGAATCGCCAGACATGGTGGACGATGGGCGAGTCAAATGCGATGCAGAGGATGATGGAAGTAATGGAAGAAGAACAGATGCCGTGAAGCCTGGCAGTAGAGAGAAGGATGGCTCTTCGTATGACGAGGCTGCCTCAGCGACAGCTGTGTTTGGCTGACAGATTAACTTGGTCGCGAATGGGTGTTATTTATCATGCAACATGCTCATCTTCTTTTGTCAGCCATAGCCAGGAACCGGCAAAACCACTTTACGCGTCGACTCGAATCGGGACTAGCGCGCAGCAATTAACGCGTCTTCAGCGCGTCCAGCATCTGAGCTCCAGCCAATTGCTCCCTAATTCTCGCTGTTGTCGCGCCCCCACCGCCAGCGAGCTGCATCTCCAGATTTCCCTTCATCCACCCGATTTTTCGTCTTGACACATCAAGAGCTGCAACTCCCATCCGCAGCCACTCCCACAGCCGCCATCATGAGGTTCGTATTCAAATCTCCAACTGACTGCACCCTCTCCTAATCAGTTCAACAGCTCTCCGCTTCGTGACCATCCCGCCTCCGCCAATCGAGGCTCTGCCCCGCGGTCAGGCCGCAAGCGCTCGCGCCCTGATGGCGACGATGTGTCCACGCCCGGCATGAGCTCAAGCCCGTTGCCGTCATCTCCGCCTGGGCCCTTGATGGCTCATGGGATGGACGATGACGACGAGGTTGAGGAGGAGGCTGAGATCCAGGACGACATCGACGACATTGACGAGATGGCCGACGACGATGTCGACCTGTTCCGCGAGGGCTTCGAAGCAGACTACAGAGAAAGAGAGGACGATGCGTACGAGGGCGCAGGCCTTGATGATGAAGGCGACTACGATTCCATGGACCTGGGCGACAGACGACGACTCGAGGCTCAGCTCAATCGACGAGACAGAGAAGTGGCCCGCAGACAGAGGATCCCGGCCGCGTACCTCCCCGGCGACGACGAAGACGGAGACATTGACCTCACGGCACAGCCTCGTCGGCGAAGACACCACTACGACGAAGACCCCGATGATGCCATGGACGACATCATGGACGAGGAGCTCTCCCTCGAGGCTCTCGGCGACGTCAAGGCTTCCAACCTGACCGAGTGGGTATCGCAGCCCCCGGTTCAGCGCACCATCAAGCGAGAGTTCAAGGCCTTCTTGACGTCCTACACCGATGCATCTGGCTCGTCCGTCTACGGCAGCCGCATTCGAACACTTGGTGAGATCAACGCAGAGTCGCTGGAGGTCTCGTACGAGCACCTGGCCGAGAGCAAGGCTATCCTCGCCTACTTCTTGGCCAACGCCCCTGCGGAGATGCTCAAGCTGTTCGACCAAGTCGCCATGGACGTTGTCCTGCTGCACTACCCTGACTACGAGCGCATTCACTCCGAAATTCACGTCCGCATCTTTGACCTGCCTGTCCACTACACGCTTCGACAGCTGCGTCAATCTCACCTCAACTGCCTTGTGCGTGTCAGCGGAGTGGTCACACGACGAAGCGGTGTCTTCCCTCAGCTCAAGTATGTCAAATTTGACTGCGGAAAGTGCGGCGAGACTCTCGGTCCCTTTCAGCAAGAATCACACGTCGAGGTCAAGGTGACATTCTGCCAGAGCTGTCAGTCTCGGGGGCCCTTTACCCTGAACTCTGAAAAGACCGTGTATCGCAACTACCAGAGACTCACTCTGCAGGAGTCGCCTGGCACTGTTCCTGCTGGTCGTCTTCCCCGTCACAGGGAAGTCATTCTGCTGTGGGACTTGATTGACAAAGCCAAGCCTGGCGAGGAGATTGAGGTTACCGGCATTTACAGAAACAACTATGATGCGCAGCTGAATAACCGCAATGGCTTCCCTGTGTTTGCCACCATCCTGGAGGCCAACAACGTTGTCAAATCTCACGACCAACTTGCCGGATTCCGCTTGACCGAACAAGACGAGCAGGAGATTCGCAAACTGGCCCGCGACCCCAACATTGTGGACCGGATTGTCAACTCCATCGCCCCCAGCATCTACGGACACACGGATATCAAGACGGCGGTTGCCCTGTCCCTCTTTGGTGGCGTAGCCAAGACCGGCCGAGGAGCCCATCACGTTCGTGGTGACATCAACGTTCTCCTTCTCGGTGATCCCGGAACGGCCAAATCACAGGTTCTCAAATACGTCGAGAAAACAGCACACAGAGCCGTCTTTGCCACCGGTCAGGGTGCCAGTGCCGTGGGTCTGACGGCTAGCGTCCGTCGAGATCCCTTGACTAGCGAATGGACCCTTGAGGGTGGTGCTCTTGTCTTGGCCGATAGAGGTACTTGCCTCATTGACGAGTTCGACAAGATGAACGACCAAGACCGGACATCGATTCACGAAGCCATGGAGCAGCAGACCATTTCCATCTCCAAGGCGGGTATTGTGACAACCTTGCAAGCCCGCTGTGGCATCATTGCCGCCGCCAACCCGATCGGAGGTCGTTACAACTCCATGATTCCCTTCTCGGCCAACGTGGAGCTGACGGAGCCCATCTTGTCGCGTTTCGACATTCTGTGTGTGGTGCGGGACTTGGTAGAGCCCTCAGAGGACGAGCGGCTGGCGAGGTTCATCGTTGGCTCCCACGGCCGAAGCCATCCCGTGTCACAGGCCCGCCCAGGGACAGCTACCCAGGGCAGCGCAATGGACACGCAACAGACGGCTGCCTCCAGGGACCAGCGAGACGCCAAGGAAATCCCCCAGGAGTTGCTGCGTAAATACATTCTATATGCCCGAGAGCGCTGCAGCCCTAAGCTCTATCACATGGACGAGGACAAGGTGGCCAGGCTCTTTGCCGATATGAGAAGAGAGTCCCTTGCAACGGGAGCCTACCCAATTACTGTGAGTTTAACATGTCTCTTGTCTTGCCGCGGCACTAATGCTTTGCTTCCCAGGTCCGTCATCTTGAGGCTATTATCCGAATCAGCGAGGCCTTCTGTAGGATGCGCCTTTCCGAGTATTGCTCAGCACAAGACATTGATCGGGCCATTGCGGTGACTGTGGAGAGTTTTGTAGGCAGCCAAAAGGTCAGCTGCAAGAAGGCCCTAGCACGCGCCTTTGCCAAGTACACGTTGGCTCGACCTGGGGCGAAGAAGGGGGCGGGCAATACTTCACAGAGGCGACCGGAAGCCGTGATGGCTTGATACAGTCGACTGGTCGCGAGCGTTCATGAGGCTTCACGGGTGGTGAAATAGTTGGCACTGGGCGGGGAAAAAGGAATACGTTTTATCATGTTTTTGAAACTGTGATGCTGGCTAGACTATCAATGGCGTTTGGATCGAATAAACAATTTGTCACTGATCAGCTTGTCATTGTTATCTCGAGCTGCAGTACTGGGTTGCATCATGCCGACACGATGGGGGGTCATACATGTGTAGAGCTGCCTCACAATCACGAGGTATTCTTGTACCGACCCACATGTGCTGAATCAAGGCGTCTGTATATACCTTACTTTATGTTGAGAGAATCTATCCATCATCTTCATATTCGTCTATACTTTTGTCGTCAACTTTGATCCAGCCTTGGCAATCCTCGCCGCCAAAGCCATCAGCGCGCCCAGAAGAATGCTCACAGCAGCAAACATCTGCGCCCCCAGATATTCTCCATTTTGCCTCTGGATAATGGCACCGCATATAGCTGGACCTGTAAGCGTCGAGAAACTGACGAAGCCGAGGATCATTCCCACGCGTGTCCCGGTCCTTTTCGGATCAGGAGTCATGGTTGTGGCGACGGCTGGGAAGAGGGCTTGCAGTGCTGCTGCTATCAGGCCGTAGATGACGGCGAATGCATACAAGCCTGCTGTTGAGGATACTGCCGTCCAACAAAGGACGAGTAAGCTTGCGGCGAAGCTCATGGGTATGAGCATGTTGAGCATTCCGACCCATTTGTCGGCGGCTATGGTGGGCAAGATGCGTCCAATGATGCCCACGCCGTTGAGGACCATGAGCAAGTTGATCGGCTCCTTGGTTCCAATCTTCTCACGAGCAAACGTTCCTAGATAGAAGAAGGCAAAGTAGAGCCCCCAGAAGTTGAGAAACATGCTGAGCGCGAAGAAGAGAAACGGCACGTCTCGAAAGGCAGATGTGTCTGTCCACGCGCCTGTCTTGTGAGGTGGCAGACGGGGCTTGAACCAGATGAGGCAGGGAATATAAGTGGCCAGCATGATGAAGCCCATAACTCGCAGAGTCCAAGGGAAACCAAAGTTGTTGTAGAAGATAAGTCGGTTTATCAACACAGGGTAGACGAGTCCACCTACAGCAGCTCCAGCAGCAGAAAGCCCAACCGCAAAAGCTCGATATTTCTTGAAGTACTGTGATAGAACAGCCAAGGCAGGGCAGAACGTCAACCCATTGCCTATGCCCAGACACACGGCCTGCGCAAGAAAGATCTGCCAGTACTCCGTGCAAAGCGAAGTCATGAAAATGCCCAACAGCTGGAGTGCCACGCCGCAGGCAAACGTGATCCGAAAGTAACCCGCGTCGGTAAGACGTCCCGCGACGGCGCCAATGGAGAAGAGGAAGAAGACCTGGGCGCTGCCGATCCAGGATATGGACGACTGAGACTGGTGGAGGGTCTGAGTATAGTAGTCCTGGAAGACGCCGTAGCCGTTGGCGACGCCCCAGGTGTTGAAGAAGATGATGTGCATGAGGAGGACGTGTAGCCATGCTGCGAAGCCGCCGTCGGGAGGGTCATTGGAGGTGGCTTGGTGTTGGTGAGGGTTGTCTGGAGCTGGTGGCTGATCCGAATCGCATGTTGTATTTCCGTCTTGTTCTGCTGAACACTTTTCCATCTCTATTTTCTCTGTTGGCAGCATGAGGCTTGTTGTCTCTGCTCAGGTGAGCCTCCGTGTTGAAGCTCAATGTTCACTTCACCGTTATTTGTGTGGGCGACTTGGTGTAAGTTGAGATGGAGAATCCATAGATTGCCTAATGAAGCAGATTCAGTCTTGTGTTTCGCAACTCTTCTATATCTGTAGCAGTGAAAACACAGACTCTTCATACCGCCTTGTCGTTGACATGCCTCTTCCCGCTTTATGCGTGATACCCGCCAATTGCCGTTATTCCCGCCAACGGCGGTTGACTGCCCAACCCCCATATCAGCCTATTACCAACTCGACCTTCGCTCAGCATCGGTTCACTTCAACGTCACATTGCCTCGATATCCGATTTCCTGATCGCAGATTGATTCAGAAAAGGGTCGTCACAGAGAGACGAAGTCGAAGATCCCCTCTTACAAGCGCATCATAAGCCTAGCGTCATGGCCCGGGACGAAGGGCGCAAACGATCAAAGATCGCATGCCAGACGTGTCGCGACCTCAAAAGGCGATGCGACGGCGCTCAACCGTGCGGGACGTGCGTCCGCTTCGAATACCACTGCATCTATCAGACGTCCAAATCCCGGCGAAGAAGAGAGTCCAAGCCGGACCCGGAGCGGATCCCGGGGCTTTCCGGAGACGCGGTATCGGCTCCGGCTCTGGTTCCGGCCCCGGCGTTCCCAGAGACGAAACTCGCTCGTGATGAAGCTCAGTCGGTTGCGGCGAGCAAAGTTGTTCAGGCGCGTTCCGTTGAGGCGAATTCCTGTCCGGCATTTGTCAGGACGTTGGCCTTGAGGCTGGATCCGAAGAGGAACCCGAGGATGCACAGCTTTGCCTGGAATGCCTTCCTCGGGTCACGGTCACTACAGGCTGTGCAATTGCATGCTCCGGCCGCCCAGTCCATCACGGACATTATTTCACAGAAGCGACTGCAGGAGCTGGCAGCTGTGTACTTTCAGAAGCTGGATCCGATCTATGGCTTTGTCGACCGTGCTCAAATCTGTCGTCGGATACAACAGAGATGGACCCTGCAGAGCGTAACGCCAGAGCAAGAGGCCGTGCTCTGTGGCATTGCTGCACTCGGCTGCTTGTTCTCGCAAGTTCAGTCCGACGCTGCCGAAGTTGCGCTGGTTGAGCTATCGCGCGTCTTGCTGGAACAGACTCTGTACAGCGCTCCCTCCGCTGATAGTATCACGGCGTGGCTTCTTCGCGTGATCTACCTGAGGATCGCGGAGACACATTATGTCGCTTGGATGGCGAGCTGCACGGTCATGCACATGATTGATGCTGCTGGTTTCACCGCCGACGCCCCTCAAGAAGCAATCCTTTCCTCTCCCCACAATGAAGTCAGCCTGGACACGAAGAAGAGGATTGTGACCATTGCCCAGCATCTCAATATTTGGATGTCGTTCGACATGGGCCTCACCCGGGTCTCTTTGTTCAATCCTACCACGGCAATGCCTTCGAAAAGGAAAGGAGACTTTACCTGCGAGCTGATGGAACTGCTCCCGTTGTCAATGGAGCTCGATCCTCAGCGGAAGCCCACGGCCGTTGAGCTTGAAGACGCGCTTCAGCTCGTTCTCAACCGCGTGCACTCGGCTCCGCCGTCCATTCTCGCCCAATGTAACCTGGCACTCTGCCTCTGTCGGCGATTGCGCTCCATGGACGTTGCCCTGACGGACTCGGTCCTGCAACAAGTCCTCATACTCACCTCGAACGGGATCCAGGCTGCGCAGGCTGTCCTCGCTGCGCGTACGCCGTGGCATCAGATGACATATGTGCCGTTTCAGATCGTCTGCGTGCTGCTTGCCATAGACACGGTGTCTTCTATTTCTCAGCTACGAGACGCGATGCAGTGCCTACGAGACGTGTCTGCTGTGTACAAGACTGAGGCAACGCGTGAGGCTCTGAAGACAGCTCGGTCGCTTGTCTTGTTGCATCAAAGAGGGAAAGAGATGTTTGCTTCGGCGCTGAGTGAGATCCTAAAGAGTCGGCCGATGAGCCCTGTTGAAGATGTTGAGGATGCCATGGATACCTCGCCGATGCTGTCGGAGGATATGCTTGGTATGGATAGTTTTACGGATCAGTTTTTCGGGTTGCAGTATAGTGATATCGATCAGTTGCTGAACCCTGACTTCTTCTGGAACATTAACAGCAATAGGTTTGGTTAAAAACCGTACATTCAATACAACAGCAAAAAGGGTGCTTTTTCAGCTTGCCGACATGCTCACCCTTCTTAAAAACAACAAACGTTGCCGTAGACCATAAGCAAGTTAACCTGAGACCTCAACGCGGTCCTCTAGCGGGACACATGAGGGCGTCCTTTATGTGGTCAGCTTTATAGCACGTTCTGTTCTATAAAGCGAGAAACAGAACAGACTCGTCAATGTGACCGTACGTTTACAAGCTGCACCGCGACACGACCATCCTTCCTAGGCTTGACCTCCTCAAATAGTGGGTGTACAAGTACAGTGAACCTCCGGCGCCCAAGTTGGACGCGCGCGCTTATCGACTACAATACATGTAGCCACCCGCTGGGGCATAACATCAGCACCACCATAGGTAGGAAATAGTATGGAGGGTTGGGGTATTTCCGTGGCGGCACGGTGCCTATCCGTTCCGCAGCGGAGACAGGCTCAACCACTGGTTGAGAAACGACGTATTACTTCAACGTTATCCGTTGGACATATGATGCTGGCCCACTCTCAGTTGGTCTTGGGAGTCGTTCCAGTCTCCGAGGCCCCAGGATTCGGCCCCGGCAGGGGTGGACGTCTGCCTGCCCTTGGCGCTGTTGCAGCTTGCGCTGACAGGGCTGCGCCTCATCCTTCTGCGGTGTGTGCCCGAGGGTGTGGTCCAGGTGCCTCAGCAGCTCTCCGGGTCCTGATTGTGTTTGGCACCGCGAGGCCAATTGCTCGGAAAGTGGACGCTTCAGGGTATACATGCCCGAGGCTTGATGCTGGGGGTGGCAGAATAGAGGTAGGTGATCAAGACCCTGTCTATGCCTCTATCCCCCCGCGCGTTCGATGCTGCATACTCCTTGTGTGAGTTGTTGTTTGGCTGCTCGACTGTGTTTTGCTTTGCTCTTCTCACCTACATCAACCCACGCAATGTTCTGCAAGGTCGATTTTGTCGTCCCATACCGACACCTCCAACCAGCTTCAAAGCAAGACAACGTGTAGGCACTGAACTTCTGCGAGAGTCTCGTCGCGGTGCTGCGCGTGTCGCCTACCTGGATATGGCATCCCGTGATGAGTACCTGGTCGGGTGGGTTTGCGCACTGCCAATAGAGGTCGCGGCAGCCAAAGCGACGCTTGATCGCATCCATGATGCCCTACCTCCGGATCCGACCTTGGACGACAGCAACAACTACATTCTCGGGAGTCTTCAAGGCCACAATGTTGTGCTCGCATATCCATATGCTGGCGTGCATGGCGAAACCTCGGTAGCGAGCGTGGCCGCGCAACTCCACGCGAGCTTCAAATCTGTGCGATTCACTCTGTTAGTTGGCATTGGGGGAGGAGTTCCTGGTACGAAGGAGGATATCCGCCTCGGCGATGTCGTTGTCAGCAAGTCGACAGGTGGCTGGCCAGGCGTCACCCAATACGAAACAAACGGAGAGCAAGCAGGAGATCAATATGAGTTGATCCGCGGCAGAGCACCAGAGCAGCCAGCGCCATTGCTCCTCACAGCTATGGGAAAGGCCGAGACTGCCGCCATCTTCGATGAAAGCCAGATGTCCCGCTACATATCCGAGATCGTGCAGAAAGACCCCGTCACCTTTGCCCATCCCGGCCCAGAGCAAGACGTCCTCTTCGAGCCCGATTACCAGCACGCAACCGCCGAGTCTGCAGAAGACGGGTGCATTCATTGCAACCCAGATATGATCCGGCCCCGGCAGCCACGGGAGACACAGGACCCTAGAGTTCATTATGGCCCGATTGTCTCCAGCCATCGTCCTATACGCCAGGGAGCAATTCGAGACATGCTGGCGCATAAGCTAGGTGCTCTCTGCTTGGAAACGGAGGCGAGTGGTTTGAAGGATGCCGCCAAACACTTGATCATTCGGGGTATTTGTGACTATGCAGATTCTCACATTTCCAAGCTCTGGCAGGCCTACGCCGCTGCAGCTGCTGCAGCATATGCAAAAGAGGTCCTTTCATTCATACCTACGGCGGCCAAGACGTCACCTCTGGCAACAAACACATATGCCGAGGCCGCACCGGTCCTCGACGCTTTGCTCCTAACCAGACCCGAGGTCGATCGAAAAGCTCTCATCACTCTGAAAGGGCGCAGAGTTGATGGCACCTGCGAGTGGCTCATACGGCACCCCAGCTATCAAGGGTGGCTGGCAGATGCCCATCGACCACTCCTCTGGATCTCGGGCGGCCCTGGAAAGGGGAAGACTATGCTGGCGATTTATATCACCGAGATGCTCCAGCCAGCAATTGATGCCGAGGGCAACGTTCTCCTTTACTACTTTTGTAGTAACCGCGATAAAAACCGGAACACGGCACTGACCGTAATGAGAGGCATCATTCATCAATGGATCGACCGCCAGCCACACCTGGCACAGTATGTCAAGAGCTCCTTCGAGGGAACTGAAACAACCAAATATACCGTTTCGAGCTTTATCTCCTTGTGGAGACTGTTTCTAGCCCTGCTTCAGCAGAGTCAATCTTCCCAGGTGGTTTGCGTGCTGGATGGTCTGGATGAATGCGAAAAGGATTCGCTTGGGCAGCTTCTCGATGCCGTTGGGAACTGCCTGTCAAACAATCGGGAAAAGGCAAGGCCACGGCTGAAACTCATTTGTCTCTCCCGACCCCAGCCGGCCATTCTTGAGAGAACCCTCGGCAGATATGAGCACATCAAGTTGGACGCCTCCGGTACAGAGGTTTCGCGCGACATCGAGAAATATATCGTGGCGAAGGTTGCTGAACTGGCATCCGAACAAAACCTCTCTGAAGAAATGGTGGCTCAAGTTCGACAAGCCCTATCGGCTGGCGCTGATGGCACCTTTTTGTGGGTTGGATTCGTTGCCAATGAGCTTCAGGGCAGGAGCTGGGACAAAATCACCGAGATTCTTCATCGTGTCCCCAAAGGCCTTGGTGGGGTCTATCAGCGGCTGCTTCAGCAGATCGACGACAAGGAAGCTCTGGTTCCCATTCTTCAATGGGTTGTTCTCGCTTCTCGGCCGCTGACGGTGGAAGAGTTGACAGTGGCCGCAGGGATCAAGGCCTTTGGTGACATTCCGGCAACTACCGTGACCAAGAATCGACTCAAACGCTGCGGGCTACTCGTAAAGATCGAAGGGGACGTAGTGAACCTGGTCCATGAGTCGGCGAAGGACTTCTTCCAGAGCAATCAAGTCAACATCGACGGGATCAGCGGGTTCCGCATGAGCCACGACACCCACAGGACTCTTATGCGGACTTGCTTAGACCACATCGAAAGCGGTTACGGAACTCCCAGGAGTTTCGACGAGAAAGCTAGCCACGATCCCCTCCTAACTTATGCCAGTCAGCATTGGCCGGCGCATTTTCAACATGCCATGGATGCAATTGATTCGCCCTCCGAGTTCTCACGTCCGTTCTTTGAAGCCCATTCGCCCATCCGGGACCGATGGTGGAAATTCTACTGGGAGCATGAGAAGAACGGCGGAAACGCGCCCACGTTCACGCTCTTGCATCTGGCTGCGTATCTTGGCAACGTACCCTGGGCAAAAATGTTGATCACGGAGCATACTCGTGCCATCTCGCGAAGGGACAACTATGGCCGGACGCCGCTCTCCTGGGCCGTCAACCGAGGTCACCGAGACATGGTGGTATTTCTGCTTGACCATGGTGCTCGTGTCAATGTCAAGGATCGGAGTGACTTGACGCCGCTTCATATAGCTGTCACTGGACAGCACAAGGACATCGTATCTGTCCTGATCGACAGAGGTGCCCATCTTGAGAGCAAGTCTGAGCATGGCGACACGCCGTTGATCCGAGCTATTCAGGCGAATTCGAAGGAGATCATTCAGACATTGCTGGAACATGGAGCACGCGTGAAGAAACTGCCGACACCCCCAGGAGTTACTTCTCTAAGAGGGCCTTCAGACCCAATGGAAGAGCGGGTGAAGGAGTTGTTGGGACTTCAGGAGCCAATCTTCCTCGCACGATATAAGCAGGCGTCGCGGAATGTCGAGATAGTTATGAAGACCATGGGCCTATCTTTCCGCTTTCCCATCATCCTTCGATTGGTGACGCTATATCTGAAGTTCCTAGCGTTGGACCGCTGGGAGCACATGTCTGTACTCCAGGAGCTCGTGGACGAAAACAGGACGGACGAGCTGCGAGAATGGGCCGAGCAGTATCGCGAGTTCTTCGTCCAGCTCATTGTGGCCAGAAATCCACGAAGACTCACAGCCATGACCGACCTGCCGACGCAGATATTTCGGTCGGTCGCTCCTAGAGATCTTCAAGCATTGCTGGTCATCGCCGTCCTCGTCGGCTCGGAGGCAAAACTCGCCGCTGTCCGACAAGGATGGAGAGAAGGGGATGCCATCACGGCCAGGGCGTTCTCGCATTGGGCCGCCATCGCTTACAACAGAGACGCGGAGGAGTACCTGCACTACGGCGTCCGCGAGTTTCTGAACGACTTCGACGCCTGTATCAAAAGTGGCAACCGGGATGAGAACGTGGCTCGGACGGTGGTGCTCCTAACATCGCACTTTGCCATGATTGAGAACAAGGAACCAAAGCCGATTGAATACTTTGCCAGGGTCATTGCAGAATTTTACGAGGGATACATTGGTGGCAGCCACGAAGTTGAAGTATTCAGCGATGCGAGCCAGGCGTGTGCCAATGAGCTACTCGTCATCAGCCAAAACCAGGACTATGAAAGGTTACTCCTCTTCGTAACTAGTATCCTCCAATTTGCTCAGCACTCCCGGGACAAGGGACAAGACCGCTTTCTCAACATGCCCTCCGCGTCGTGCTTGATGCTCTGCCAAAAGGATGCCGCCCCCCACCGATGGCTAATTGGCGAGGCTATCCCGGAGGCGTTCAGTGCCTTGATATCACAACAACCCCCTGGGTCGCTGCAGAAGCGTGCGTGCAAGACTCTTGTTGAGTGCTTGATTATCGGAAAGCAATATGGCCTGGCACCGCCCGCGGCGGTGCTGAGACAAAGAATGAAGCAGCATCTGTACTCGTTGCCAGGGGTCGAGAACATGATTAAGGGGGTCGTAGGTACATGAAGACTTGTCGCGCAGCTTTCTGCCTGACGAGGGGCAAAGCAAAGCGAGAACTAAGCGGAGAAGAGCATGCAACTGGGAAGGACTCTACGAGGCAGCTGAGACATCACATCGGAATGAGAGCCGATTTCGAGATTCTTGGGCAGATTGTCATCGCTTGCAAGTGTATTGTATTAATGATATCCGCTTACCCTTTTGGTAATTTCAAGATGAAAGCAATGTAATTTCTAGGTCCCTGTAAATAGAGTTATAGCTAAAGACTCATGTGTCTTCCACAACCATTTCTGTCCACTCTGGCGTCGAAGATGGACTTGCTATCCTACAAGCCGTCTCCAGAGGCCCGTTGCGCGCGACCTGACTGTACCCGATTTGCGCTTCTTGTTGTCATTTGTCTGGGTTGTAGGCGTCGGTGAGCCCATTGCCACACTTGAAGCTGAAGGGTCCGGGACAGAAGGCGCTGACGAAGCCACGACTCGTGATGACGATCCGACTTGCACAGTAGATCGCCACGACGTTCGTGTATACGTGTACTCAGCCCCAACCTCAACTCCAGCCCCGGCAAGTCCACCATTAACAGATTCATGCTGAACAAAGGACTGGTATCGGGCTCTAAGTGCGAGTCGAATCTGACGCTCCATCTCCGGGTCAGGATCCCGCCTTCTGTAACCAGCACGGTTGAGCCGTAGTAAAACGGCGTCATCCGAAATGAATTCTTCCCAGGTTTTGCGTCCTGTTGGAAGGATATTGGGATCCGCGCCGCTCTCGAGGAGCAGATCCATGATGGGAAGCATGCGCTTCTTTGCAGCGTAGTAAAGGGCAGTCCTTCTCCCGGAATTCATGCCATTAATGTCATGGGCTTCTCTGATAAAGAACTTGATCATAGGAATATTGCCTATAACAACAGCTTGTCGTAAGCCTGTGACGCCCCTGCAGCAGCGTGACTTGCCAAAAGCCAAGTTGCTGGTTGCTTTGTAGGAGTGGCTGGTTGGCGCAAGATCCAGCCATTCCTCTGCAGTTAGGCCACTCTCGTCGACGAGGGCCCGAGGCTCTGCAATGACGAAGCTGCCCATTAGGACAGAGATCGTAGCCAGGTCTCGACTATGGACGGCCAGATGAAGGACGGACCAGCCATGGTTATCCTGCTGAGACGCAATTGATCTTACCCGGTCGTCTTCCAGGAGCCTCTGGACAACGCGGGAATGCCCCATGAAGGCAGCGTGATGCAGCGCAGTCCAGCCGTGACATGTTGACTTGAGCGGGTCAGCTCCCTGTTCAAGAAGCAAGCTCACAACGTTGACATTCCCCCCATTTGCAGCACAATGCAATGGCGAGGTGCCATAAGAGCTGACGGCGTTGACATCGGCCCCATAGTCCAACAACATCTCAACAATGGCCCAATGGCCCTCTTCTGCGGCCCAATGTATGGCGGTCCAGCCATCGCGATCACGATGGTTGACAATCCCCGTGCCCCTACTGACGAGCAAACTTGCAACAGACAATTGACCAGAGATTGCCGCTTCTTCCAACGGCGACATCTGCGTATCTCGAGCCTTAGAGATACTGGCACCGTGGTCCAAAAGCCATCGAGCAGTGATTGATTTGCCCAGATTGGCAGCCCAGGTCAGCGCTGACCCTCCAACCGTGTCGGCTGAATTGACATCGGCGCCGATGGTTTCCAGCATTTCACTAATGGTGAGTTCATGCCCAGTGACCACAGCCCAGAGGAAGGGAGAGAACCCATAGTTGTCAGTGGTGTGTATATCAGCACCATGGTCAGACAAGATACGAACGCAATCAAGGCTCCTCTCTGCAGCGTAATGAAGCGCTGTCTGGCCGTTGTCGTCACCTAGATTGATGATGGTCTTACCGCCAGCTTTCAGAATTGGACCCATCACCTGAGGGCCCATCCAATTGATCATGGCAGCATAATGTAACGGTGTCCTGCCAGCATTGTCTCTGCTGGCCAAATTTGCGCCTTGGGAGATCAATGAATCAATCAAGCGCAAGTTGCCGGCCTGCACCGCACGGTGAAGCTTGGTCCTTCCCGAGTCGTCTTTGTCCTCCAAGTCGAGGTTTGTTACCGACGCACTAATGTCCTCTTCGCGGTGCTCCCATGTGCCATCTGCAGGCTCATCTCCGTCGTCCTGAAAGTCCAAATCTTCGTCGTCGAGTATACTGTACATGGATCCGCGCAAGTTTGCGAACCCGGGCCCATCATCTTCCAATGGTTGGTCACTGTTGACGTTTTCGGCGTCTTCGTCCCCGTCGCTTGGTAGTTTTTGCAATGTAAGCAAAGCGATTTCCTTCATATGACCGGCCACGTGTAATTGGAGAGCTTCGCTTGAGAAGACTGCACTAGAAGCACTTGACTCGTTCCTCTCCGGGGGATGGAAATCATCGCCAAATGGGCACTCCAGCACCTTCTCATGGACGGGTCTTCGTGCTGCGTTGCTAAGAGTCCCAGCATGCGCTTCGGGCACGCCATGCTCTTCGATAGAATGCTTCTGATACTGTATCTCCTGATCAAAGGTGATTGGATCGTGAGAAGGCGCCCTACACTCCCACGCATGGCCGTGAGCGTTCTGCATGTGGCTGATCCAAGCTTTTGACGATTCGAATGTGAGCGGACCGGTCCCATGCTGGCCCGCTTCCAAGCAGTGTGAGAAGCTGCAAATGAAAGGTTCCAGATCTCCGATGACATGATTGCTAGAGCACATTAGATGTTTTATCATCACGGGGGAAAGTCAACCATCTGCTTACTTCCATAGTATCGACTTCGCAGCAGTGTTCTTGAACTCAATGATAACGCCGCAGTATGGACACTCCTGTGTCGGCGGTATCGGAGGAAATGACAACTTGTTATTGACCAGAACAGACTTGGCCCGAGGAACCTCAGTTGTGGACTTGGCGTAGAAAGCTCCAACAGCGGTTTGTCGAGCAGTAGTTGCATTCGTTACTGGCACCGGCGGCGGGCCAGCTTGTCCCGATGTCTTGTTGATGGTCGCGGGCTTTGGTACCACGCTCGGAGCAAACCGCACAGCCGCAGCGCCCTCTTTGATCTGGGGCATTTGAACAACAGGCGGGCTAGTCTGGGGACTTTGAACACTCATGTCAATACGCCTTCGATGTGATCGCTGATAATACAGTCGTCGAAGTCGGAGCGCATTGGCTTCGACCAATGCTGAGCGAAGTGATTCCGGCGCCATCGGAAAGCGGAAGCGAATGTAGCAGTCCGTGTAGAGACACATCTCGGCTACAGCTTTGTTTGCCTCTTCGTCGTCTCTGTACTTCTCCAGTTTGCGAGCCCGGTTGGCCTTTGCGGATTTTCGAACGGCATTGGATAGACGAAACAGCCGGGACACGGTCCCGCCGATTGTATCGGTGATTTTGGATATGTTCTCTTCTGCCTCATCCACGTCACTGTCCGAGTCGCTTGCATCGTCGTCGTCCTTCCTCGTGAGTTTCGAGTCGCTGTATACTGATATGCGCTGTCTCTTCCTGCTTGGAGTCTGTGGTGGGTCGTTGATTGGCTTCACTGTTGAAGAGATGCTCATTAGCAGCGAATCCTGGACGTTCAGTTCCTCCGGAATTGGATGCGACAGGGACTTACAGGATGCCAAGGTATCGCAAATGACGTCCAGGAGCTGATGTATGATGTCTACCACTGTCGGGCTGAACCGGAGTCTGTAGTCCAACGAGACATTGAGCGGTCCGAAGACGTCCATGTTGGACGCCCACAGCGTAAAGCGCGCCAGCTGGTCGTCCATGATAGTAGGATCCGGGACGATGTCAGGCAAAACCATGTACTTGCGGAATAGAGAGTTGCACTGCGCTGCGTGCTCTGCGATTGTCGGGCAAAGGCCCTCTTGGAGGAAGACATCTTCAACAGCATCCTCGTCCATGCGGTCCAGGGTCGCCATGCTGAGAGGCCGTGATTAAGGCCGTCGGCCAGTCCTTGGGACTGCGCTCGCGGTCCAGAAAGCTGATGTTCGTTTCTCTGCGTGTAGGAGGCGCCTGAAATCTGTAAATAGAAAGTTCGCGACTCAAAAAGTCGCATGAGCCGCTGGAGGTGTCGGGTAGTGGGATGATTGCATGTTGCCGCTGATGCCCAGCCGGGGTGGATTTTGTTGGGTTAAGTACAGGCAAGGTAGTGATACAAACGGGAAAGGTACAGCAAGTCGTCGCCTGTGACGAACTGGCACCCTTTCTGAGCAGTACTCTCAGAGCCTTGTCCGGCGAAACAGGCATGAGTCCCAGTGGCCGTTCGAGATAGGCTAGCAGAGTCCCGTGTAACCTTTTCGCTGCGTCCTCGTTTCCCCGTTTCGTATCCCCGGCCCACCGTTCTCGTTGTGCAGAAACGCTTGCCCCGCTGAGAATTGGCGTCTGTTGAAGATCCCCTTGCAAGAGTTCCGCGGTAAAGGTCAAGCAAGCATTGACTAGGCCGAGCCGTGTGTCAGGTTGCTCACGGACAGACAGCTGAGTGGTGAGACTCCAGCAGGGCCTACAAGGGGACTGCCAACGCGAGGTGGCATCGTTGAGGCAGAGCGTGCCAAATGGGGAGGAGTCCTGTTCTAGATGGGGTGATAAAGGTGCAATTCGACTTGTTATTATCCTGCGCGTTGCTTTATTTAGGGGCCGAGATTGGCGGCTGTGTCTGACTGCGAAAAGTCCCAGGCCCACACTCCTTGGAGGCATACGGCGCGAAGAGAGTACCTATGGGCGGCTAAGGATTGGACTCTCGCATATATAAGATGAGGAGCTTCACGGGATATCAACTATGAACCAATGCCCAATACCACACAAGTCTGAGAAAAAGAACGGAATCTCACACCATGGCCTTTACCTTTACAAAGACGTATTTTCTCTGTCCCACGTCCGACTTCATCCGTCCACCACCAGCCGGCCCTCTGAGTCTTGGCTCTATCGTCCGATCTACGTCAACACCTCAATACCCTCTTAACGGAGGCAGCATAGTTGCTGTGCCCGACGCAGATCCGCCTGTTGTGGAAACCGATTGGAAGAAGACCGTTTCCACTCAAAACGACATAGGCTTGGGCGTCTACGCACAGTTCCTTCAGCTGGCTATCGGCGGAGGGCCCCTTGGAACCGAGGTGAACGTTGAGCACACAAGCAAAACGGCAAACACGTTCGCATTCGACAAAGTATCGACTTATTCATTCGAGCCAACTCAAGAATACGTCCAAGAAGCCATCAAGGCACCCGCCGTGCAGGCATGGCTGAGAGAGCCTAGGCAGAGGTTCGCTCCTGTCTGCTCGCTCTATCTCATCACTGGTTTGAAGCTCGTCAAGGGCGCGAATATCAAGTACTCGAGTTCGCACAGCGAGTCCGTCACGGGTAACATTGGCATTGGTGCGTCCTTGATCGGCCCAACTATTGGCCCAAAGGGCCACTGGAGCACCTCGAGTGACGATGAGACGGAGATGAATCGTGCGGACGAATTCGTGTTTGCGTTCCGTGTCAAAAGGCTTAGGTTCGGGAGGAAACTGAAGCTTAAGGACTACAACAAGGGCGCCTTCATGGCCATTGGCGGAGAGTCGGATGACGGACTATCTGTGCTTGTTGAGGATGTGGATGGTGCTGAGTTCGAGACTGCAAAGGCGGTTCCCGACGTGACGGAGCACGGCAGGGTCTATTGTGTTCCCGCATAATGATGGTGTAAGGTTTCTGATGTACTATCATACAACTTGCTATAGGCTGCTAATCATACAAGTGTCTTCTAATATCTTTGATCTTGTCGTAAACCTCTTCCCTTGTTGCTCTCTTATCAAAGAGTAAATGGGGCGTGATATAGTCATAGCCCGCCCCCCTCCTCTGTTTGACCATGCTCTTGAGTACCTCGTCCATCGAGTGGACGTCTTTCAACCACGGCGCCAGCAACTCGTTTCCGGGGGCCATGTGTTGTTCCTGTTGCCTAACAAAGGACAAGATCGCTGCGGCAAGCCCAGCGGCAATTGGCGTCGCGACCGATGTTCCCGACATAGCTTTAACAGGCTCATTGTGGCCGTTCTTGCCCGTTGGCCAGTGAGAAGATACGTGCTCTCCCAGCAGACTGAAGTTGACGTCCTTGTCGTCCGCCGTTGGGTTGAATGCAGAGGGATTACCGTTTCCATCGGTTGAGTGTATGCAAAAGACGCTGGGGTATTTAGCTGGAAAGGCTCTGCCGAGGTTTGCTCCATCGTTCGATGCTGCGGCAAACAACAGTGTCTGACTGTGTAGTGCATTCGATATGGCTGTTTTCATGGGTTCGTTGTATTCCCGAATGCCGAACGACATTGAGATGATGTCCACTTTCCACTCAGAAACTGCGTGGTTAATGGCCTACAGCGACAGTTAGCAAATTCCAAAGACGACCGCAGGAGAAAGGTGCGCTCCAGCTTAGACTCACCTTTGCAATGTCATCGTAAGTGTTGCGATCCAGGGTTTCTCGACTCGCAACTCTGGCGATATAGATCTCAGCGCATGATGCAACACTGAGCAAAAGGCCGAGAGCGTGGGTGCCATGCCCGATCTCGTCTCGAATCTCGTGTTGAGCTGTTCCATGTACAAAGCTGCGCGCATCCTTGATCCGTGGGTCCAGTCGTTGGTCCTCAGTCATGACCAGCGGGTTGTCGGGATCAAACCCGGAATCCAGGATTGCTATTCGCACCGGTTCGAACGTTCCTCGCCCACCGTCGGCAGCGTCGAGGGGGTCAACATGGTGATATATTGATGACAGAAGACTGTCCATCCATTGTCGTGAAAGGGGGGTTCTGCACAGATCGTTAGTACGAAGATGCCTTATATCCAATACAGAACACATTACTCTTGCTCAGAGCCCGTCTGGTGGCTTGCATCGAAAAAGTACAAACTCTTTGTGGAAGATTCCACGGGGTGTCCGCGGAGTTGCAATCCAGGAGAAGACTGTGCCGGCCCCGCCATCCGCAGCGCCATGTCTGAATGAAAGGATGAGTAGCTCGTGGGCGCAGCGTCAGATATCGAACGATACGGCATTGGTGCGTGTGCTCCGTTATTCGCATCCGAGGCATCGGCCTTGCCTGTTCGATGGCGGACAACTTCTTGGCCGATGGAACCCCAGCAGAGTTCATTCTGTCGAGGATCGAAGGAGCCCAGATTTTGTATTCGAAGGCCCCAAGACTTGAATATCTCAGCCTCGAGTCGTTTGATGACGTTTTGGTAGAAGAGGCGCTGAACGTCGACGGATTCGAAGTCAGCCTGCTGTCCAGGGGGGTAGTACTCCCACTGGAGGCAAGCTTTGGTAGCGAGATAGTAGTCCACGCCAGCGTCAACTTCTAGAGACTTGAGCATGTCAAGGCTGGTATAATAGTCAGAGTTCACATTCCTGGGCCCGTGCGGGTCTTTTGCCATCAGCTGCACAGGTGTGCAGTAGTGAAGCTCGCACAAGAGTATGCCCAGCGCCAGCACGGTGGCATTTGGATGAACCATGTGTTTGGAGCTGTCAGAACTGACTCCGGAGCCCGACCTGCCGGCCGAGACAATCGGAATATGTTCCATGGCCAGGAAAGGCTTCGTGATATCAGGGAGTTCCCCCTCCTGTAGAGGCTCAACGAACAGGATATTCGAATGGTTGAACGAAGGCTGCAGCCACGGCGTCTCCAAGAATGGGAGCAGCGCAGTAGCCAGTATGACAGCCAAGATACGCTTCCCCTTCAGCGGGAGTGCAGAACAACTACCGCGTAACTCCTGTTGGCGTTTGAATAGAGCCGACAAGGATACTGTCCGCGACATTTGCTCGCCGCCGAACGTCTTTGGCTGCGGACGGAGCCTCTGGAATATCCCTCCCTCGAGAGCCAAATGCAAGCAATTCCGCTGACCGAGGGACTCCGTGATGCTTTGGCATATGTGGGCAAACTCGGACACCCCGCTAATTGCAGGCTCAGACGCGCTCCTCATCCTGTTTTGTACGTCTCTATCCGAGAATTGTCAGTAAAGATCTTGTCACGAAGCCTCATGAAGCTCACTTGATTGTAATCTTGGCTTCCTGCAGCGCAGTCTCAATCGGAGATCGTACGCCAAAGAACACTTCGAAGGACGTCTCAGCGTTGAAATCCTTCTTGTGCTGTGGCAGCGAAAGCCTTACGCTCAACCCTGAGCACTTCTGGCAAACGCATACCCAGTGTTTCCGTAAGGCGTTGTCCAAGGACACCAGGTGCCTCCTCATCAGCACCGCGAAGTCGGCATCGGGCTCTTCGACGTTGTCGGCAGCGGTAGGCTCTTCCCGAGCCAGCACTCGACGCTTCCTCGCCTCCCTGTCCATGTTCGAGAGTTCCTGGATGACAGTGTCACTGTCCCGTTTCCGCTTACTCACCCGGATGGTAGTGCCTGGATATGGATTCGAGTCATGGCTCCGATGTTCCATCATATTGCGCATCGCCTGAAGCTTGGGAAAAGGCATATCATGGCGGAAGCCCTACGCCGTAGCCCTGTGTTAGCAGTGAAAGGCTCAAAGACTGAATGAAGGCTGTCGTATAGAGAAGCACCTACGGAACCAAATTCTCCATCGGAGTTGAATTGCACATAATCTTCAAATGCGCGCAGCGTCCTTGCAATGCGTTCAGGGTCGGGCTCTTCGAATTCTGCGGCTTCTTGCTGCAGAAATGCCTCCGTGCGTAGCCAGGCCTCGTCTCTCCGGGATTTCAACGAGGCTGGCTGCGCAGACTTTTCCGGTCGTCTTCGGACGAAGAATCCAAGCACAGACTGCAGCAGGCTTTGTGAATCATCCACACTCATGGTTCGATGTTGTATGCACGCCGACGGATGGTAGTGCTAGAGAGTTCACTAAGACGCGGTTCCAAGGCGCTATCAAGGGGAGTTTTAGTAGAGACCCGGGATCGCCACCTATCTCATACGATTCTATAGCATCAGAATCCTTCGCACCATAGAGCTCTGTAAGCCTCTGAGACGTGTTGCATGTGTCGCGTCTTCGGTCGATCCATGGAAGCGTACAGTAATACTGCGTAGTTATAATTATCCCCAGGCATCGCGTTGGTGAAACCCCTCACAGAGGGCTGTGCTAATTTGCCTAGGTCTTATGCCTGCAGGGGAACAAGAACACCAGAACCAACAAGCGAATCACCATCGTTGTACATGCCCAGCTCCCCCAGCAGCCGACCCTCCATCTCAAAGCTGAGGCGGCAAACGGTGGAGGCCATGTGTCTGTCTGCATGTGGTCACAGACAAGCATGAAGATGCCTACTGTGTACGAGTACGCTGGTAACAATCATTTCATACCTATCTCGTCCTGAACCAAATCTGGAATACTTTTGACGCCGTTCTTTCTCTGCGCTCCGGTATGTATATATGTCGACAATCACTTCATTGGGAGCGTTGAGCTTCTCATCTCCTTTGTAATAGCAATTCGTTCCCTTGTCTATCGGTCAGCAACTCGGCCTGAATATTGTCATCTTTCGTTCGGCCTTTTCAACGTCTTCTCCTCCTCGGCTGCGTTGTTGGCTTCCGCAGCTTGGACATCTGAACAGAAGAATCATGTCGGGAGCAGAACTCAAGAAACGACAAGTGCCAAATGGCAACATGAGTACTACAGCGAACAGCAACACGCGGCACCCAAGGACTAACAACCCGCGAACTGTGACGTGGCGGGAGATTGCTGAATGGCAATTCGACAACAAGTATATCTTCACAGGCTACCGACCCGAGAAGGCCGACTATCTGGAGATATTTACTAGCCTGACCTTTCTGCACAACGAGACGTGCAATGTATATACGCATCTAGTCGGTGCAGTGCTCTTACCACTCGTCGCACTTGTCTTCCTACGATTGCTGGCGGAGCCTCGGTTTCTCAACGTCTCGCCCATGGACTATGCCATGTTTGGAGTTTACTTCTGGTGTGCGGAAATCTGCTTGGTGCTGAGCGCACTCTACCACCTGATGCAACCGCACTCGCATCGGGTAGAACTGTTCTGGCACGGGATGGATCTCCTTGGCATCGTAATTGTAACAGTGGGCACATTCTCTTCCGGTATCTACTATGTCTTCTTTTGTGAGGCAGGCCTGCAAAAGCTACACTGGGCTATTGTGAGTCTCCCCGAGCAATCATCGCCTTGTAATAAGACGTGCCTTACCGGCCACCCGGGTCAGACAAACATGATAACGATTGACGCACTGACATGAGTCCCAGATCTTAACCACAGGAACCGTTACTGGTGTTCTCATCTCGCATCCCCTGCTGCGAACGTCACTCTGGCGTAAAGTCAAGGTGGGCGCCTTTGTTGTCTTTGGTGCCTCATCGTTCATACCCCTGTTACATGGAGTCCAGCGATATGGGCTCGAATACATGCTACAGCACTCGGGGATGAAATGGTATCTTGTCGAGCTTTCTTGCTATGGTACCGGCGTTGGCTTATATGCGGTATGTCTGGCATGCTGGTAGAGTACCGTCGCAGCGCGTTCCCCCTTTTCACAAAAGACAGGAATTACCTTTCGCTGATAGTCTCTCTGCAGTTCCGAATTCCGGAGCGTTTGGCTCCGGGGAGGTTTGACATCTGGGGAAGCTCGCACCAGATCTTTCATGTCGCCATTTTATGTGCAATGGCCGCACATGTGACGGCTCTGCTTCAAGGCTTCACGACTTGCCATACACTCGATGTATGTCAGCTTCAGGGTGTTTATCGAGCAGAATAAAGCTTTACAAGGAGCTAGACTCCTCTGCTAGGGGGGTAAAGGACTAGCAGAGACGTATGATCTGTAATAAAGACGCTTCGCTTTTGGATCTGAAGAAATAGTAGGTTCTCTGTCCGGGAATAAGCATTTCTAGTCACTGCCTATTGCTGTCAGTCTATCTGCAACGAAGATTGAGTATCCAAACGTCCAAACACCACCATACTGACATACAGTAATAGGCCAAAAGTCTGCGACCACCCCCAAATTCGCCCACCCTATAATTTTTCTGCTACAACTTTAAATATTAATTTCTCTATTAAAATAGCTAATAAATTAATAAAATTATATTTATTTAAAAGCCCTAAGCATGCTATTTAGTATTTTATATACTAACCCCTTATATAAATAATAGTATACAGCTAGCAAGGGAGTGATTATAGTAGACCTTAAATTTAGGCCTAGGGGATAGCTTCTTATACTGCCTTTATATAAACTTTAAATCTTGCCTAATTAGCTTTATTATTTTTTAAATTATAAAGATTAGAAAATAAAAAATGCAATTTCCTTTTTAATAATGCCTAGGCATGCTTAATTAAATTAAAATTAGGTAAGTAAGGCAGCTAATTAATTTAAGATATTATATTATATAATAGCTAACTTTAAGTTAACTTTATATTATATAATAAGTAATTATCTTACTATAACTTTTATATATTATTAAATAAAAGTAAAAGACCTTTTAAAAAGCTTTTTAATAGCTTTAAGCTATATATCCTTTAGCTATGCTTTTTAAATTATGCTTTATTATTACTAGCAGCATCTGCCTATTTTTTTAAATTACTGCTTAAAATATAATAAAAATTATAGGTTTAATATAGTTTATAAAATTAACTAGGTCTTAATTATATTTCTTATATAAAAATTAAAAGATAAATATATTAAGGTTACTTAATTTATTTATAGCTATAACCTTATTAAAGAATATTACTTAAAATTATATTAGCTAAAAATTATTACTAACTTTAAATAGCTATACTTAAATTAATTTATTTACTTTTAGTAATTAAATATATATAAATTAAAGCTACTAAGCTACTGCTTTTAGTATTATTTTTAATTACTTTAAAGCTTTTTATTTATATAAGAAAATGCTATAAATAGTATATTAGATTATTTTATAAAATATATAGCTACTTACCTTATTAACTAAGGCATTTTAATTTATTAACTAGTCTTTTTTTATTATTTAAATAATATATTATATCTTTATATAACTTAGCTTTTTAAGCTAGCTGCTATAAGGCTTTTTCTTTTTTATATAATCCTTAGTTTATTATTTTTTAATAGCTAAAATAGTTAAGTGTATAGTAAAAAACTTATATACTACTGTATATACTAACTTTTTAGCTTTTAGTATTATTAATATAGCTGCTCTTATAGTATTAAAAAACTTATAATTTCTTTAATAATTGCTGGATATTTTAGTACTAAATTTTCTTTATTCTAATATTTTTTAATAGAATTATATAAGGTTAAAGATTAAGGGTGGTTAGGAGTCGCGTTATGGGGTTACGCGTTCGCGTTAAAGTGGTCGCAGACTTTTGGCCACAGACTGTAGTATTAGGCAGGGACTAGCAGTAACCCTAAGCACGCCGCTTCCGCCTCACCTCACCTGCAGCCAATCGCCTCCGAAGGCCGTTGCAGCTCGACTCCGTACCTGTTGATTCTACTGTTAGTCTCTGAAGCCAACTCTGCGGGAAGACTAATAAAGGCCCGAGAGTGGAAACAGCTGGCAGTTATGAAGTACCTTGAGAGGCAATGCAATCCGGGGCTCCTACCACTACTTAATTCGCAGCTTCCACAGTTGGAAACACTGTCTTGCATTGTGCTCCAAAGACTTGTATTACAGGAAGAGATGAGGTATTTTCTAGCATTCGGCGAAAATATAGTGTAAACTAGAACAGAGCAGAGCCTCATGACAATGGAGATCATTGGAGAGGAACCGAAGGATGGTGTGGTGTACAGTATCCGCGCCATGCAGGATACCGTTGGGTGTGTCCGTGCCTGAAGATAAGGAACCTAGAACTACTAGAAATACCTTAAGTACCTATTCTACCATTGAAGCAAGCTTGCGTACCTTAGGTACCTTGAGTAGAGTAGGCAGTACCTTGGGCACCTAAGGTAGGTAAACTTGCCAACACTTTCGACACAAACGAGATGCATCTGGTTTCCTGTGCGAGGTGTTGGGCAGTACGAGGCTTGCATATCGTAAGGCACATCAGGCAGCCAGCCCCTGCGGGCGGTTAGCGGTGCAACGTGGTTGGTTGACAGACAGGGATCCTGCCACACTGCACGCGACGTCGCAGCTTCAGGGGTCCTGTAGGGCCTAGGCGAAGCAAACAAGAAGAGAATCTGACATTTGGCCTTTTCTTTGTCCTGGATAGAGCACATTCCAGCTCCTGCAGGGTACATGTAAGCAAGGCTGGCGTCTAGCAGAAACGAAGAAATGACAAGGACGCCGTGCAAAGAGCCGAACAATCCAACACCTCCTTCTTCATTTTGCGCTCTCCTCGCTCTCCTCCAAGTCCCGATGGCGTCTGCTGCCCGTCTTCGACTCGCGTCTCCCCAGCCGCCGGTGGCGCCTAAAGAGCGGGGGAATAGTTCCCTCAGCCCACGGCCTGCGGACAGCACATCCAGGGTGACCAAGGCAGCACGCAAAGTTCTTCTCGCGTTCGAAGAGCTGCCGGAATGGCATCAAGACAACGAATTCATTCGCCATGGCTATCGACCGATTTCAGGCTCGGCCAAGGTCTCATTTCACAGCTGGTCATACATCCATAACGAGTCGGTCAACATATTTTCTCACCTTATACCGGCAGTCGCTTTCCTGCTCGGCGAGTGGTATATCCTAGAGTATCTTA
The DNA here is from genome assembly GCA_020002365.1 of Trichoderma gracile. NCBI lineage: Eukaryota > Fungi > Ascomycota > Sordariomycetes > Hypocreales > Hypocreaceae > Trichoderma > Trichoderma gracile. The sequence goes on from JAINEY010000003.1 coordinate 167,730, forward strand.
CCAGCCGGTACTCTAATGTTACTGGCACCGATTTCTTCATTTTTACCTTCTTCCTTCTGACTGCCGTTGTCTGCCTTGGGCTTTCGGCAACATACCACACTTTAACAAATCACTCCTCTGAGGTTGAACAGTTATTCCTGCGATTTGATCTGGTGGGCATAGTCATCCTTACGCTGGGCGACTTTGTGTCAGGTATATACATGGTCTTTTGGTGCGAGCCTTTGCAACGCAAGATCTACTGGTCTATGGTGAGTGAATACTTAGACCCTCAATCTCCGGTCAATTTACTCACTCTGGCTGGCAGATTGCAATCCTTGGATCGCTCACCATCTTCATAATGCTAAACCCCCGGTTTCATGGCCAAAAGTACCGCACTTTCCGAACACTTGCGTTTGTAGGGACGGGTTTGTCTGGCTTTGCGCCCTTGATACATGGTATCACCATCTTTGGCTTCTCACAGATGATGAAACAATCGGGAATGCCCTATTATCTGGTCGAAGGGGGGTTTCTTCTGCTTGGAGCTTTGGTCTATGCCGTAAGTCTCCAAATTATGCAATTGATAGGAGCCAATTCTGATCCCTCGGATTCTACAGACCAAATTCCCCGAATGTCGATGGCCAGGAAAATTTGACATATACGGCGCCTCTCACCAGCTCTTTCACATCCTGGTGGTCCTTGCTACTGTGACCCAATTGATCGGGATATTGGACGCCTTCGACTATAATTACAACAATCGGACATGCTCATCTCTATGAGTCAGACGTCCTAATTACTTGCTGGTGTCTCATTTTATATTGTTAAACGAACCCAGGGCTCAATCTGGTCGAATAAGGAGAGGGGGAAACCTCACTATGGACTCGCAGCAGATCCCGATGTACACAGGAGATCATATAAGATTTCAAGCTGGATGAACCAATTGGAGAAGTGCAAAAGACAATCCCTTCTTTCATTGCTATTAGTAGAACGAATACACAATTGATGTTCCTTTGACTATATCTCTTTTCATGGCTTGTTGGCTAGTCCCGGCGGTTTTCTTCTTTTATGCCTTCTGTCGCCTTCAAAGCCGTATTATCTCCTTTTGTGGGCTATCTCTCGAGATAAATTGCCGGCATCCTCGTCTTTGTTCATTGTCTGTGTAGCGATTGCCTTTTTACTCCTTTTTGGCTGTAGTTGTCTCATGCTCTGTTCTTGTTTACCTTCTCTAGTATTGCCATGTCATTCTGTCGAACATTTCCCTTGGGAGTTGGAAAGCCGTCTTCTTTAGTCTCTTCCGCTTCTTCTGTTATGCCTATTCGCCAACAGAATTCCTCTTCCCTCTCTGTATTGCGGCAGTGTCAAAAAAAAGCTCTTTTGCCATGCCGGTGTCTGTGAGAATTTGGATGGTAGTCACAGAATTGGTAGAAGAGGAGGTCTTCCCAGGTAGTTTGAATGCTAGGCGGTCCGCAGGTATCCGAAGAGGAATTGCTTGAGTAGCTTGTCAATCATAATAGGAACTATTGCGTAGTTACAAGAAGTTTGGCGTTGGCCTAGAGCACTATGCGGATGACGCTCGCCGCATATCATGGTCGTCTAACGACTTCATCGCGTTGCCATAACAAGCAACAGACTCTAACTTTTGTAGGTTAATGAGAGATTACTAGTTAAAGACTTAATAATCTCGTGCTCTAAGTGTTAATAGCGAAATGAACATCCTTGACATGCAGCTCATGCCGTCTTGACTGTATCTCCTAATATGCCTCCTAGTCTAGTAATGAACCCTTGAGTTTGTCTTTTCTTCCTGCTTTCTGCTGTTTCGACTCTCTTGTTATTGGTTTATCCGTCTGCGTTTGCGTATTTTGTTTCTCCTGGAGTCTTATCGACCTTCTCGTTGATTGTGTATCGCTCTCAGATGTCACCAACCCTTCTTCCTTGCCATTGTTATCGGTCTTTGTAGCTTGCGGTTTCCGTTGCCTTGTTGCTTGGCTTTTGCTCGCAGGACTTTTGAACTCCTGCGTGACAGTTACTTTCTCAACCGATGCAGAATTGCCACGTGAGATCTTTCCCTCTCGTTTTCTCAGTAAACCTTCGGAATCGTTCTTATCAGGGCTTCGGCTTCCTTCTCTTTCGTCTGCTTTGCTTCTTCCCCTGGTAGCCTTCTTTAGGCTCCCTTTTCTTTTTCTTGCCTTGCCTCTCCCCCTAATAGACTTCTTTGGGCTCTCTTCTTCCTCTTCCTCTTCTTCTTCTTTCTCTTCTTCTTCCTCTTCGTCTTCCCCTTCTTCCTCTTCTTTTTCTTCATCTTCCTCCTCTTCTTCTTCTGCCATGCTTGTTCCCCTGCTTAACTTCTGCGAGCTCTCATCATCATCATCTTCTTCTGCCATACCGGTTCCCTTGCCAGGCTTTTTTAAGTTACCTCTCGGTTTCTTGGGAGTGTCCACGGCAATCTCAAAGTCGGTGCGCTTCCTTGATCTCCCCCTATATTGCGTGGTACTGGTGATACAAGACTCGTCAGACGTTGTCATCATCACCCTGAATGCGTCTCTAACGCAGAAAGAAGATTCCACTCACCTATTCTTACGCTGTTTTTCCAGCCGAGACAACTGGATTAGCTCGCCGACGAGCTCTCTGGTATCAGCTTGTTGCTTCTCGTAATACTGAAACACCATATTCTTTGGCCCGCGAGCTCCCAGTGTAGGCTTGACGGGAGTCTCGATCGATTCAGTGGATAGCATGGTTGCGATGGCGCATTCGCCGTATGCATACTTGGTCCAGGGGTTTTGGTCGTCTTCGACGAGCAGCCCCGTGGGTTTCGTCTCACTTTGTTTGACTGGCTCCACCGATCCGCCCCCCTGACCACCCTCGGGCGTCGGCGCGGCTTTCTGGACGACTTTTTGCTGGCCGCTGCCGTTGTGAGCCTGCGAAGGCTTCTTCACGTACTGAATTTTGCCACTGTCATCGAAGACCTGCACAACTGTATCTTGTCTCCGGTTGTTGAACTCGAATCGGATGATGAAGTGCGGATCATCACTCTCAGATACCGGCAGAGGCTGCCAGCAGATTGTCCTGAAGTCTTCCACTCCCTCCTGCTGAGTATCATCAGCGGCCTCGGCCACCTCTATGATTGCGTCACATAGCTCGCGTCGCAGGCGCACGTCGACCGGGTCATCAGGGGCAGAGCTTTGATCGTATTCATCCGTTGCGTAATCTTCGAGCACGGCTCTCAGGGCTTCTATTTTCTTTGGCGTCATTCGGTCCAATTTCTGTGCCTCCTGCCTTAGGAAACGTAGCTCATCTTTCGCTTCCTTTGGCCATGCCTGCGTTAGCGATGTGCGACTCTCCAGTGTTGAATCGCCAAACCTCCTGAGGTGAAAGGGGTTGAACGCACTTTTCTTTGCTCCTCCTCATATTCTTCTTTTGTCTTTTTTACAGCCTTTGTTAAGGCGGTGTAGTTCAACTTCTTGGCATCCACACCAAGCCAAAATTTGTATTTGATGGTCTTTGTCTTGCCCTTGCCGCCTTTTCGTTTCCGCTGTGCCTCTTTCTCCTCTTTCTCCGCTTTGCTCGTGTAGTCGTTGAACTTTCCCCTCGCTTCCTGAAGATTTCCCTGCGCGTCCTGTCTGTCCTTGAGGTCCCGAGCACGGCCGTGGGAGATATCGAAATCCGAGTCACTGCTATTGTCGTCTTCTTCATCATCTGGGTCCCCTTGGTCAGCATCATTTGAAGCTGGCTCATCCTCTTCTCTCATCTTATTGGAGCCACCTGCAGCAGCAGGCCGCCCTCTTTTCTCAAAAGCTTCTCCAAGGGAATGATTATGGTTAATGTCCTTCAGAGACACTTCTCCTTTGATGAGCCAGTACACAGCGCGAGTGGTGAACAACCCTTGTATCATCGCAATCGGGTTATCTCTGGCGCCAGAGAACTCTTCGAAATAAGCTCTGAGAAAGATTATGACGTCCCAAGCTGCGGAAGAAGCCCCTCATTGTTAGCTGCACCATGAACTTCTTCATCAATGTGGGCGGTGGAAAGAGCTCACTGGGGTGGCCGTGAAGAGTCCCTGGTGTAACAAGAACCGTGCGAGGTTTCAGATCCTGGATGGCCAGGCGGATGGTTTCCGGGTCTGTCCGCGGCGCCTCTTGTTCTTTCTTCTTTGACTTCGACTTTGAAGTTTGTTTCTCTTCTTCAGATTTGCTCTTGAACTTGGCTTTCGTGAAGTGTTGCCCCCCGAGGTTCTCCCTTGTTGATCCATGGTGGTCCAGCTTCACCATTTCCACGTCGCATCCGGGCCAAGTCTTGTTGAACCAAGGCTTGACAATTTCTTTGAAGACCCCTGGATTTCCATCGCCGCCCGTGTAGTACGAACATAGGTTCTGGGCCTTCCAATAGAGGAGAGCAAGGATGGACGTCTCGTTCTTTGACGGCTTCTCCTTTTTGAGGGGATCCGACTGTCCAATTCCGTACCCATTTGCTCCCACTACGCAGAAACGCGGTGTGTTCTTGGCAGCTAGCGCATTGTCGTCGGATTCCAGCCGACGTTCAAATTCGAGAGTGTGCCTCGTGTACTGATACTCTTTTCCCGTTCCGCCAATGTACTGGTAAGAGAGAGTAAAAAGGTCCAGACCTATGAGCTTCTCACCCCATATGCACCTCAGCAGCGACTGTCCTTCATTACCCACCGGTTTGGTCGGTATGGTCGATGGCAATTTACGCCAGAGGTTAAGTTTGTCCTGCCTCACAAAGTGGCGCAGGAAGTCATCACCTTTTACGAACATGGCTTCCACGTCCCACGCACCGCAGCATAGCCAAGCAGCTTCTGCAAAGTAAAGAGACGCAAAGCTTCCTGACTTTTCCCGAGTGACGGGCTTTCCAGCGCCGCTACAGCGCGTAAACTTGATGCCCTCGTTGAGAAGCAGATCCTTGACGCCGTTGTAGTGGTCCGCGTCCCAGTGAGTGACTACCCATGAGTCGAATTTCCAGTCACTGCCCAGCTGGAGATCGATGAAGCGAAGGGCTTTGAGGATTTGGACCCAAGCAACATAGGTGCCGGCGTTTGTGCCGCCGTCCATTATAAACGCCCTGCGCACTTTGTCCGTATTCTTTTCCACCAGAAAGTGGGCGGAGCAGTCGCCAATGGGTATCGGGATCTGGTAGTTGATGACTTTCCAGGGGGGAGAACCAGTCGCCCTGTTGTACTCTTGTCAGCCGCCAGTTGCAAGGAGGGGAGGCGCTGTTGACTGGAGTGTTTTTCACTGACCGATGTTGCTCAGTATTGTTCAAATCACATGGCCCGGCTATAGAACAGGGCGTTGTGCCTTGCGGTGGATCTTCAATCTTCATACTACCGATGGACACGTTTCCTGGACCGCACACTCCATTCGAAGAAAATAGTTGTATGCCCTTCGATACGTCGCTTGTACTAAGATCTCTCTGTCAACTAGGCCATAGGTATATTGGGAGGGCCTTCAAGTACCAACATAAAAATATTGCTCCCTGGGCTCGCCCCTTTCTGAGTATACGGATTCACGCCGGAATCCATACCGCCGCCGTACGTATGAATTCAGGTTGGACTGTAACTCTGAGAAGCGGCACACGTTGTGCAAGACTAAGAATTGGCTCCTATCTACAAGTGGCAGATTGAGTCGTCGAGGCCTTCGTCAGACATCCAACACTTGGCGCCGTAGCGTCTTTGTAGGATACGTGAACCTGAACTACATGTATGAGGCACTCTTTTCCCTGAGCCTTCGGCTGAATGTGAGAGGCCTTCAGCAGTCCAGACCGTCATGCCAGGGGACTTGCCACAGCCAGCCTCAGGAGTAGGCTATTGCCAATAGCGCGGCTATCAGCTTGGACTAGAGTCGGGGTGGCGCTCTCGCGTCGGCCCGGGCAGGCATCTGGCGTTAGTTTCCGAGCTGGGATGCATTTTCCTCCTGGTGGTCGGAGCTTCATCTGGCATGCCACTCCAGGCACAGACGGTCACCTCTCTTTCACGGCCTAGATACCCGAGCGTTGAGACTGTCGGAAGTATTTTGAATCTGCACCATAGAGTGTTGCCCCGAGCTTCCTTAAGCGGAGGTTGCCCAATCTTTATGTCAATCAACTCCTATACAAACGTCGAAGAGTCGTTCAAGACCAAGTTAGAGTGTTCCCTACTCACAAGCTGCCGCATCCCAACGCCTGCCCTAAGAGCCACTGCAAATCAAGACGACGAAAGGCAGAGGCGTTGTGGCAAATGTCTCATTTTTTTTGGCAATTAAGCCATCTCTATCTGAATAGTGTGTCTCTCGAATGAGCACGAGTAGAGCAGTTGATACGTGCAGTCCAAGGACCATGTGTTGCATGTCCACATCGTAGAATGATGGCCTCGCACCTTGCTCAACGCCTTCTTATATCAGCACATAGCTGGCCAGCTGTACTCTGCAAGCCTCTGAGCCGGCTTGGTTACCGGTTCTGCTTCGTTCTTATTGTCTCTTTGCCTTGACATTGGTCCAGCTCACCAAAAACCCTACAACTTTGCGTTGTCTTAGCCTCTGAACAGCCTTGACTAGGGAGAGCAAAGATGCAACAAAGTAAAGCTGGTTTCTAAGGTATAGCGCTCATAGTGCAATGGTCCAATAGCGGACCTGACGCAAACATTCCACCGGCACCAGCAAAAGCTCGACAACGATCGCGCGTGAACATAACTGCGCGCACTGCTCACGGGTCACCAGCCTGCCCTTGCTCACGCCGATATCCTTTAGAATCCTGGCAACAGTGTCATCCAGCCCTCTGGCGCGTTGGTATATGCCTCTGCCTTGTACGGTTGCGGCTTGGAACTCGGGCGTGCCCATCTGAACCGCCTCTGAGATGAGAACTTGCTCAATCGTCGAGTAGGCACTTACACGGACTACTCTCGAGCGCTCCGTTCTGGATGAACTCATCGCTGACTGCTCATGGTAGTCACCAAACCATGATTCCACGTCGATTTTGACCCTCTTTGTCTCCGTCTCGCTACGGGAGCTCGCATCCGTGCTGAAGAGGACCGAGGCGTCGCCCCCAATCCTGTAGCCACCGACGTAGAAATCACCATAGATGGTGTGAAACCCCTGGATGCCCTTGCGACGCAACACGTCAAAGGCATTCGCAGAGAGCTCTGGCGGACGCACAAAGGCCACCGTGCCGGCGCGGTAGCTCATGGTGACCGAGGCCTTGTTCGAGTCCCTGTTTTCCATGACGTCCTTGTCAAACTGTACCGAGACGCTGGCTTCGAGAAAGGGCAGATCGACACCGACGCCGACGCCAATGCTGAGGTGTTCTGTCGACGCGGACGAGCTCATCACTTCGGAGGACCTGAAGCTGCCGCTGGCATCATCTGCCGTGAACTCTATGGGCGCCGAGATGAGAGAATCTGTGTCGAATGCAGACTGCATGGCGAATGGATTCTCGCCATTGGCCGTGGCGGCCGACCGGAAGAACATTCCCAGAGGGAGAACGCGGGCCTGCCATGGGAGCCGAACCGGTGACCGGGTGATTGCTTGCTGGGCCACGCGGGGGATGAGCGGGTTGAACACATCTGGATCGATGGTGTTAGCTGTTAGAGAAGCTAGCTGGCCGTCTTGGTTAATTCCAGAGACGGACATGGCGATGGCTGCTCATGGTGTTGGTTCTGCGAAACGCCGGTTGATGGGAGGCGCAAAAAGTGTGTACTGCTGTGAGAAGATGGAGTGGCTCGGCGCTCGCAACATCGGAGCATTCGCGGCTCGGGGCGTCTTACAGACTTCCGTAATACGGGGGAGGCACGCGGTCTGTCCTCAACCGCCGTGGCTGCGTTCTAGACTGGAGGGGCCGGGATATGAAGCCAGCTGAAAGCACTCAGCCAGTCCACTGCCATGCGTCTTGTTTGGCCTCGGGATTGTCCGAGCGGGCTGGCTTGTCACTCTGCGAAGCCACCTTCGGGAAGAAACTGGTCGCTTGTGGCGAGGACTGATTCAGCTGTTGCAAAACCTCGACCTGATTTGTTGCTGCCCACCAGTTGATCCTCAAACCATATCCCGCCTGCGTCCGGCTGTCATTCTGCAAGGGCCCCAAACCAGTTGTATTTGTAGGAAGACGATACGGGAACCATCGTGGCTTCAAACATGGCTAGATCAAAAAGTCTGGCCCGCTGCTTGCCCGACACCCCTGTCAATATTGACAATAGTCGCATACTCCATCCCATGTGTTAGTAAAACATCACAATAAAGACATGAAATAAGATCGCCACAGAGGGTCGAGACGGGAGTGAGTTCAAAAGCTAGGACTCAGTCTTGCAGTCCATTCTCTCAGGTTGTTGTTTGGATCACAATCTCCTTGAACTTCACAAACTGCTTCTTTTGACGCCAATGGTATAGGTTGTCGTAGTCCCATCATGTCTCTGAACCTCGCGCCTTATAACAATGGCATGCGTCTTGGTAAGTCATTTGCAGAATAACTGGAAGCTTTCCTGACATGGATCACTAACACAATATAGGCCAAGGGTAGGCTCTACAACTGCACTCTAGAAAGTTGGTGAAGGATCTAACAAACTGATCCAGCTTCAATTCGTATACACAGCAAATCTGCATTGACGATGCCGTCGTAATCGACCCTGATCGCATCGACAATGCGGTGACCAACGATGGCTTTACCATGCGAGAGCTTCGGTACGGCATTGGTGCGCGCGCAAAAGCCGCCCGAGCCCTCAATGGGATGAGGGATGATGAAGACGAGTCTTCAGATGATGGCGATGAAAACGAGGACGTAATTCAGCCTCAACCTAAACAAACTGAAGCGATACCAACACCGGCCACTTTGACGGGGACTGATGCCTCAAGTGGACAAACACCCCCTTTGATAGGACCAGCGCCCCCAACACCCCTTGACAGCATGGCCCTTCAACTTAGCCAAGACGTGAAAACAGTGGCCAAGCTTGTCGAGGACATTGCCAGACTCGAGACTGCCATTGAAGAAGCGGTTGATCCCGACAGCGCGGAGTCAAAGCGAGATGCGCTGCTTCTCGAGAAGAAGCGAATGCGCCTTGCTCGTCTCAAGACGAATGGAACTGGCCTCAGGAGCAAAGGCCCTCGCACTGCTGCGCGGGAATTATCGGGACGTGGCCCGAGTCAGATTGTCTCTTACAGTTCACGCTTTGTGAATAAGATCAGGTAAGATCATGGCTTCGCATATTATAATCTGCTTGCTTGCATATAACTGACACTTTCAGTGAAATAACTGATGACATGAACATCTCTGGTTCCCTTTCAATCAAGTACGGAGCCATAGGCGGGTCCGGCAAAGGCTCCTTCATCGATTCAGACAAATTCAAGGAGAGCGATCTCAACTTCTTTATCTCTGTCAAGGTCGTCAACCAGAGCATCAACATCAAGGATGCCCTTGTTTTTCAAGGACTGCCCTCTGTGAACGAAACCAACTTCCGCTCCGTCTTTGGCGACTGTTTCATATCGGGTTTCCTAGAGGGTGGCGAGTTCAATGCTCTTGTGAGCATGAAGGTTGTCAACAAGGACAAGCGCACGGCTGTCATGGCCAAGTATATCACCCTCCTATTCGTCAACCCTTCGCCGTATGGGCTCATATCTAACTGATATGGCATAGAGCAGAAGTCGCAATGAGCGTTGGAGTGGCGGAAGCCAAAGCCAAAGCTCAAGTCAACACAGCCAAGTCTGACTTTTCATCACAGACGGAGACGACCATACAGGTTGGCTGGTCAGGCGGCGGTCACATCAAGCCAGGTAACATACACCCTCGCCTTGTTATCAGATTGTTCTAACTGGATGCAGTGGATCAGCTTTGGACGATTCAAAGCCTGATGGAAACGGCTGCCAAGTTCCCTGATCTCGTCGCCAATACTCCTCAGCGTACCTAGTGAGACTTTTCAGGATACCTCTTCCCAGCCACCGAGAACTGGCTAACACATCTTCAGCGCCATCCTCACCAAGTATGAGTCGCTTCGGAGCTACATGGCCCTGAAGCCTCCGAAGCTCAAGCCAATGTTTTACGAAAACGCAGCCATTTATACCAATGCACTGTTGGACGCCTACATGGACTACAAGAATGTAAATGCGTTTGCCCCTCGCTTGCAAGCAGATGGGCGACTGTTGGCTGATCAGAGCAGATATACCGCACCATTGGAACTCAACTCTTCGATATCCAGGCTGGCACGAAGAAATTTGTAGAGTGGCCTAAAGAAGTCAAAGCCTATGCCGATTCGACTACCCTCTCTCTCATCGACGACGAAAAGCCCTTTGAGGCGACCATCAAGGGGCTCGACCTCGCCCGCCGCGCTTGCCGGTTCCAGATGGTCAAGATTGTCAAGGAAGTCGACGCAATCGAGGAACATGCCGACTATGCCGCCGATGAAAAGCGCCCAGAGCCCATCCAGAGCACCATCATCTTCCGCGAGCGGCTTCCTGGAGTCAAGGACATGGAGAAAGTGCCGTATCCCGAGATTTTCGGCACCGAGGCCCCTTGTCCTCTGCTTGATCGTGTTGACGGCGACGGCGTGAGTGAAGCCGAGGCCACCAAGGCTGCCAGCTATGGTGTAGACCAGCCTGACGTTGGCAAGTTCCAGAAGCTGGCACCCATGGTGGGCTCGCCCCAAGGCACTCTCTTCTGCAACTTGGATTTTGTCAAGGCAGATTTCAGTCTCCGCACCGTCACGGTCGATGTCAATGACGGCGTGGTCATCGGCATCAGCGTCCGCTACACCAACGGCCTTTTAGCTGCCGTGGGAACCTCCGGCGGCCGCAGAAGTACACTGACGGTGCACCATGAAGATGGCGAAAAGATCATTGCCTGTTCGATCGAGACAGGCCGTCGCAAGAACGTGGACAAGGCCCCAATCCGCGTTACTGCTCTCCGGCTGTATACCAATCGTGGCCCGGACCTCTTGGGCAACTCGGAAGACTGGAAGCCTGCCGTGAAGGGAGAAGGTATTCGTGATGACGTACAATTTGAGCAACTCGAGTTGAAGCACTTTGACCCTCTGCTTGTCAATGCTCAGATCAAGGGGTTCTGGGGCTACGGCACCACAACACCGCAAATCAACTCTCAGAGCGGCATCTTCCGTCTGGCTCCAATATGGGGCAATAAAGAGGTTTGTTATCTCTGCCATTTTGTGTGTTCCTCTTTGACTCGTTTGCTGACACGGAGGCTTTATAGAGTACCGCTGCCACTGTAGGCATTCCCGTGGAGGAACCGACCGACACGTCCAGTGTCAAGACCAACGTAGATGCTCGCTACTGGAGTGGCCACGAGCATGGAGGGTGGCAAGGGACCGGAGTAGGCCGGAGTGCCACATTCGAGGAAACCTTCGCCAGGCCCTTACCCATTGTCCCAACAGTCATCTACGGCTTCCGTCTCATTGACGTTGCTGGTAGCAACTCTCCCCGTGTCGCCCTCAGCCTCCCGTCCGTCTCGGAGACGGGATACACCTTGTCGGCCAAGTCCTTCTTGCACGGGACGCAGAATCTCGAGGCCAGCGTCATGGTTCTTCCGCACGGCACGATTCCTTTCCAACATGGCTATGTCGACGCCAGCGACAACCCCGGCGGCCGCGCGGCAAACCAGAACGCAAGGCTCGGGGTCAAGTTCAGCAAGCCCTTCAAGGGGCCGCCCAAGGTGTTTGTGTGGTTCACCGAAATCTCGCAGCCGCGCACCCGGCGGTACCTCCGGACCTACATCGACGACATCACGGCGGACGGCATGACGGTGCACATTGACACTTGGGACAATAGCGAGTTTGAAGCGGCGCGTGTCGCGTGGCTGGCGTGGCCGGCCGAGTGTGACGGCAAGCTGATCAGGGCTGGGAACGACTTCTTCGCCAAGGGCCAGCAGCCGCACGAGGCGCCTTGGTACGGAGGCAGCTTCAGCAAGGATCCGAAGGTGTTTACTGGCATCAACTGCATCGACTTCCCGGGGGATCCAAACAGTCCCCTTCCTCTGACGATGTTTGGGAAGCACGAGTGGGCGACCAAGGACAAGCTGAAATGGCAGGGAGGGACGTGGGGAGACCTGACCATGACCAAGGTGGGCTTTTGCTGGATTGCGGTAGAGTAGGATGCACGTTTAGATCATGTCGGTATGATCTCTACACGTAGGTATGTCCCAGATGGTTTGCACATAACACATGTCGTACCGTCATTTCTGACCCCTTACCTATCATGAACCCTTATCACTATGAGGCCAAGCTATAGATGTATGCCATGACATGTACGTCAAGTGTAGGAATATACTAAGGTCAGGTAAGTAATGGCGTAGCGGCATGAAGTGTACTATCCTCCATTGTCTGAACCACTATGCAACCTCGTCAAATCAGAGGGCTGGGCGTATCTGCGTACGAATCAGCAGCTATGGGGACTTTGGCAAACTAATGAGAATAACCAATGACTCTTATAAGCCGATAGCAAGAGTTGAGACTTTCTAATCTCCAAAAATGCTAGACAGACGACATATGACATGTACTCGGGATAACAGGGCGCCAAAATGTCTCCTCTCCCGGCCGTGAGCGGCCAGATTCAAAGAAACACTAAAGCACACGAGTCCATTCACTCGACAGGATAAACACACAGTGACCGAATGACAGGTTCACCCACAAGTATGCTTATAATTCAGCAGTTGGGTGATCAAGTTTGTCGAGACCGCTGCTCTTCTGTCCGCCACCTTCCACCGCGCTTCCATTCACAAGTACATCGTGATGGCCTCAACCACCACATACGACCATAGGTAGTGGAAAACTCGGGGTCCCGTCTGCTCCCCCATAGATAAGCCACTAACCGGCAGATTAGTAGTTGGGTGGGTGACCACCAGCGAACACCGGCTGTTGTATGTTTTTGGCGTTTTTGTCTTCTTTTGTTTTTTTGTGGTGTTGTTCTGCATAAGAGATGGTGGTTCTATATTGCTTAAACAGAGGAGAGCGTGCTATCTTGAGGGGGTAAGGAGCTTGATACAAGGGCTCCTCCTCAGTCCCCCAACTCTCCAGTGCGGATAAGGAGTAAGGTATGCGGAGTTCTGGGCTCAGAAGGTCGGTCTGTTAGTGGTATATCATGTCGATGGAATACCTCAGCCTTTCCAAGGTGATAAAAGTACCTTATTGTCACCGTATAAACGTGCATGGACGTGACGGCCATTTGATGTCTTTTGATAACCCTTTGCTACGTATACAAGGTACCTAGTCATTACTGCTTCTTCTACAAAAGCCTCAAGAGAGCTTGAGGATATGTCGGCAGCTGCTAGAGTAGCTGCCTAGTCTTTGACATTTTGGAGAAGTGCAACTGGTTACTTGATACATATATTGACCGAAAGGCAAAGACGATAGTGGAAACTGACAAAAGCACGGCATCCACAAGCTTTGTCTATCTCACAAGTTGATTACAAGTTTAGTATGAGGGTTAGATAGGGACGTTAACATATGGACAGAAGTTCTAAGTGTTATAGAAACCAAATTTATTGTTATTACTCGAGGCTCATAATGTGGTCCGTTATCCCCAAGACTAGAAGAGCAGAATAAATATTCCATTCTTGAATGAGAAGGTAAGTTCAAAAGCTATACTCCCAACCATCATCAGGGCATTCCATCAAGGGTTCCGGTCCTAAAGCCATCTTGGGGCAGACAGGTTCTCTCTATGCCTCGACGTCCTTAACAACAGTCTTCATATTCGTTCTTTAGAGAGCACATTGCCATATCAGAACGGGATTGAGGCTTTCCCCTTAAATCTCCAGTCGTATATGACTCTATCTAGCGTAGACACTCTTATAACTTGCTGTTTCGTAGGCGAAATCACGTCTCTTTGTTAAAGCAGTGTGCTCTCCAGAATCGCAGTCTAGGCAATCAGATCCTCAAGAACTGCGCCTTTCAAGTAAACGCCTTATCAGCCGTCAGGTATCTGCTCGTAGCTCATGAAGCACCTTATCCCAATCGGCTTGCGCATTCACATTCATCAGCACCTGTTCACTCCCCGTCGCCGGATCAATCTGATGCCCTCCCAGCTGCCTAACAACAGCAGAAGGTCCGGAACTGCGCCCCTGTCGCACATTGTCCCGCAGAAGCCGCAGCGCCTCAGAGCTCCAGACTCCAAGCAGTGGCTCACAATATCCCTCGCCGTTGCGGAAGCACGTCACGGGAGGTCGATACGCATCCTGCAGCTGCTTGAGCATTTCCACGGTCAAGAGCGGATAGTCGACTGCCAGCACGAGCCAAGTTGCCGCTGGGTCGAACGCGTGTGCTGACAGCAAGCCTTGTGCCGGTCCTGCTGAGCGGGCTTCATCATGGTTATCTTGGGTGTCGTAGATGATGCTGACGTTGAGGTCACCGGCGGCGTTTTGCAGGTATTCGTCGAGTTGAGAGTCCTTGGCTAAAGATATGTAGATTGTTGCGATGCTAGGGAATGCCTGGCGGAGAAGCTTGATTTGATGCTGGTATAATGCTGTGCCGTCTGGGAACCGTAGCAGATGTTTTGGCGAGCCCATTCGCGTCGACCGCCCGCCAGCGAGGATGAGCGGCTTCAGTTCGATTGCCATTATTGCTGTCCTTTCATCGAACGACAATCCCAGCTGGAGTTCCAGTTGCCGTTAACAGGGCTTCATTCTCGGGTGTCGTTTGCCGTGACTGTACGTCATGGCTATATTACCAATGCATATTAGATTTCCATAATACAATCTGGTCATAAGACTGTATATATAGTAGATACCTTATAAATATCTATATACCTAGTATCTTATAGTAGTTAAAGGTTAACCTCTTATATAACCTTAATATATATAATTATAATAGGTTATAAGCCTAAAAGCTATATTTTAAAATTAATTATTATAAATTATAAATCTAGCCTTTATATATTAAAATTAATTTATTAAAATATTTATTATAATTACTATTACTTTTTTTAAAACTTATTTTAGCTTTTTTACTACTACTAGCCTTATTACTAGGCCTTTACTAATACTAATTAAGTCTATTATAAATAGTAAGAATATATTAATTATAAAACCTTTTATATTTAAAAAGTTTAATAAACCTATTTATACTTTTTTATAAAGAATTAATTTTAAACTTAAAGCTATAATTTAATAAAAAGGTATTTATAGCGCTAATTTTACTATTTTAATTATTAAATTTATTTTTAAAATACTTATAAAGCACTTACTGCTATTTATTAATAATAAATTAAACTTTATCCTTTTATATACTATATATAATTTATAAAATGCCTTAATTAATAATATTCTAGTTAGTAATAAAAAGCTTTTAAAATTTAATAATAGCATCCTTTAAAAAAGATAGGAGGTTAAATAAGGTTCTTATATATAGTGCTATTACTTATAATTACTAAAACTACTTAAATAAGCATATAAAAGTGTTTATTAATATATTAATTAGCTGCTTAATTATTAAGACTTTTATAATTTAATTAATAATTTTAGTAATTATTATAACTATTATATTTTTTTATTAAGGAATAATTACTATACTACTTTATTATAAAGAACTATAGCGCCTTTTATATAAAGCTAAGTCCTTTTATATATTAATAATAAAGATATTTAACTAATTAAATAACTATAAGAATTTAATATTAAAATTTAAAATAAAATCTTTAAGAATATTAAAAGCAGCAGTACTTATAAGGCTATTTTAAAATTTAAAGGATTTAGTAACTAGGCTAAATAAAATAAAGCCTTAAAAAACACTACTATATTAAAATTAATATATTTATTACTTAATAGCTATTTTATAAAGCTTAAAGAACCCCTTAATAATTATTTAAATACTACTTAAAACTACTACCTTATTTAAAATGCCTATTTTTAATAAATAAATAAAAACCTTTTAGTAAGTATTTAATAATAATACTTATGCTTTATAATATAAAAGATATATAAATATAAAAATGCCTTTAATACTTATAATAAGCTATAAAAGTATTATTAATAGTATAAAGCTAATATACTTAGTAAAATTATTATAGGCTTAATTATTAATACCTTATAAGTTTATAATAATATTAGTAATTATACTTAAGCCTTTAAAAAATATATTTAAAGGCTTAACTAAATAAAACTTACTTAAACTATTTTTAATAAGCTATACTAGCTATAGTTTTTTAATAACCTAGGTAATAGTTTTATATACTTTTAAGCTAATATATACTAGAATTATAAAGTTATAGGTATTAAAAATAAAGCTAATATTAACCTTAAATAACTTATTAAAAAGGCTTAAGATAAATAGTATTAATATATAAATAAAAGATATATCTTAATTAATACTATAATAGCTATAACTAGTATAGCTTACTATACTTATATAATTAATAAGGCTAGACTAACTAAATAACCTTATAATAATAAATAGTATAAATAATAATAAAAAAGACCTTAACTTAAAATACTATTAAATTATTAAAGTCTTTTTTTAAAAATCTATTTTATATATAGCTAGGTCTTTATAATATTTAACTATAATAATAAAGGCTGCTATAAGTAAATATAGGAATAATAGCAGTATAGTTAGTTTTATAAAATAGCCTTTAATTTAGCTGCTTATTAAGCTAATATAAATAATATTATAAAACTAAAAGCAGATATAAAAGCCTTCCTTACTTAGCTAATTAATTTAAGTAATTACTTTATAGCTATTATTAACTAGTTTATAATTAATTAAATAAAAATTAAGGCTAATACTATAGCTATAAAAGAACTTAACTAAATACTTAATATAGCTATAAAGTATTATATTTATTAAAATTAATATATATATAGTAATTATAAGGTATTTAGTATATTAATTTTTATAAATAGTATAAAATATAAGGCTTAAGCACTTAGCTAAGGAACTATACTACTAGTTATATAATAAATTAATAATATAAAGCTTATTTATTTTATAAAAGTCTTATATATTTTATTAATATTTATAAACCTAATTTTAATAAAGGCCTTTACTAAATATAATTACTTTAAATTTTATTAAAATAATTAATAAGCTAGTATTATATATAATAGCTACTTAATACTATAAAGTATGCCTTATAGCTACTTTACTTACTTAAACTACTTTTATATTAAGAGTGTTTATAAGTAAAATATACTTAATATAATTAATAACCTAATAGTATACTTTACTAATTATATAATAAATATTATACTACTGCTAAAGTTATATTAAAGAATAAGATATTTAAACTATTAGGATTATATTAAGCTTATAAATAGTATTAAAATTAAGCTTATTAATAAGAATTTAAGGCCTTATAAGCCCTATTTTATAAATAAAGGTAAAGTAAAAAATATATAAATAATTATATATAAGGCATTTATATATAATTAATAATAAATAGCTAACCTTAATAGTTTTATTAAGCTATTAATATCTTAAAAAGAAGGATATTACTTATTAATTATTAATAACCTTATTAAAAAGCCTTAACTTTATTTTTTTAAAAAGAAAAGTTAAGCAGTAGTATATATTTAAGCTAATATTACTTACTTAAAGATATAAATAGGCCTAAAAGTTTAATTATATTAAATAAATAATAGCAGTAAATTTAAAAATATTATAGTACTTAACTTTTTTATTTATAAAGGTATTTATTTAAAGTAAATAATACCTTATATACCTTTTTAAAATCTTATAAAATAAGCTTATTAAATAATTTAAAATAAAATAAAAGCTATTTTTTTTAATAGCTAGCTATTAAAAAAGCTTTAAAAAGAGATTATTTAAGGGGTGGTTTATATTTAAGAATAAAGCTTATATAATATACTAAGCAGTATAATATTATATAAGGCCTAGATTAGTATTAAGCTAAATATAATATACCTTTAGCGCCTTAATTATAAAGCCTATAAGCTAATTTTTAAGCTTTACTATTTAAAAAAGCTAGATAATTATTTATATCTTTGCTTTTTTATTAGCTATAAAGCAGATATTATTTATTAGCTTTAGAACCTTTTAATAAGCTATATAAAATAAATTAAAAAAGTTTATTTTAATAAAAGTACTTATATTAACCTTAAGATATTATATAAGCTTTTTACTTATAGCACTAACCTTCTAGCACTACTAGCTATTAAAAAAATACTCCTTTTAAACTAGCTTTAATAGTATTAGCTACTTAATCTTTAATAGCTTATAGTATTAAAATAGCTTATAGCCTAGTTTAAGGAGGGGAATATATATATTAAAAATATAAAATTATAGTCTATTTTATAAGTAATTATAATAGCCTAGTAACTTTTAAATAAGCCTTTATAATTAATATTTTAGTTTATTAATAGTTAGGTTATATATCTTTAAATACTACCTATACCTAGCTAAACTATTTTATAAAGAATTTGCTTATTATTATACTATTAGAACTACTATATATAAATAAGTTAAAATACTATTTAATTATATAAAAACTAAGCTATTTTAGCTTAATTAAGCACTTTAAGGGCTTATATCTTAAAGACTAACTTACTTAATTTTACTATTTAAGATTAAGACTATCTCCCTTTTTATATATTATTACTAACTTATTTATTACTTAGTTAGCCTTATTATCCTTTATTAGCTTTTACCTTTTAGCTTATACTTTTTATATTATAAAATTCTCCTTATTAAGGCTTTTTTCTTATAAAAAGGGCTTAATTTTATTCTCCTATTTATATTATTATTAATCCTTTTACTTTTTTTACCTTACTAGCCTCTTTTATAATCCTTTTTTATAATCTAGTAATTAAATAAATGCTTTTAGTAAAAATAATAAAAGTAGTATAATAACTTAAAAAAAAAGTAAAAAAAAAAAAAAACTAAGTAAAATTAAAAACTTTTTACCTATCTTTACCTTCTTAGCCTTTATTTTATAATCTCCTTTATAACTTAATAATTAAATAATTACTATTAATAAGTAATAAAAAATAGCATAATAAATTAAAAAAAAAAGTAAAAATAAGTAAAATTAAGAACTTTTTACCTATCTCTGCCTTCTTAGCCTTTATTTTATAATCTTTATCCTTTTTTTTTAAAATTTATTTAATTAAGAAGTTTTTTATTTATACCTTTAATATTATCCTTTTTATTTTTATTCTTAATCTTATTAAGCCTCCTTTTTTATTATTTATTCCTTTTATAACTTTTATATTTAAATTAATTAAAGTAATTATTATACCTTTATATTAATCTAGGTCTATATCTTTAAGTTTATTAATCCCTTTAGCATTAATAAATAAAATAAGTCTAAATATTTTATTTAATAAACCTATTATAGCGCTATATCTTAAAGTAATAATACTACTTTAATTATTATTTTATAGCTAGCTTTTTTTAACTTTTTAAGCTATTCTTAATTAATTAGTCTCTTAAACTTATTTATTACCTATTTAACTTATATAAGATTTTTTTAAGCTAATTAAAAGTCTTATTTAACCTTTTAAATAGGCCTATTTAATATTAGCTATTAAAAGTCCTTTTAATTATTTTTTATTTTAACTTTTTTATTATCCTTACTTATAGCTATTATATATTTAAAGGCAGTTTTAGTAAATTAAATAGTACTTAGGCCTACTAGGGTATATAGTAAGTATATATAGCTTATAGCTTATATTTACTATATTATTAAAGTCTTTAAGGTAGTAGCTATTTATTTATTAAAACTATTATAGTATTATAATATTCTAACTTTTATAGTCTTTAGCTAAGGTATTATAAAGCATATTAATTATTTTATAGTATAGAAAGTATAAGCTAGAAGGTAAAAGCTAATAAGGGATAATAAGGCTAACTAAGTAATAAATAAGTTAGTAATAATATATAAAAAGGGAGATAGTCTTAATCTTAAATAGTAAAATTAAGCAAGTTAGTCCTTAAAATATAAGCCCTTAAAGTGCTTAACTAAGCTAGAATAGCTTAATTTTTATATAATTAAATAGTATCTTAACTTATTTATATATAGTAGTCCTAATAGTATAATAATAAGTAAATTCCTTATAAAATAGTTTAGCTAAGTATAGGTAGTATTTAAAAGTATATAACCTAATTATTAATAAAATAGTAATTAAGACAGGGGGAACTTTATATTATTATTTAATTTATAAAGAAAGGCGCTAATTAATAAGGAATTATAATTAAAAACTATAAATTATATAAGATTAGTTATTATTTAGCGCTATATACTTATAAGGCTAAAGGAGATAACCTAGTATATTATAAAAGTATTACTTTAAGATTATAAATAGGGTAAGATTTAATAATAAGGATATAAAATAAATATAACTTAGCTATAATTTATAAAATTTAAAAAAAGGAATTATTTAATCTAGTTATTTTTATAGGCTAGATAATAATATAAAGGCACTTTTTAGCTGCTGCTAAAACCTTTAACCTTTAGCTTTATAAAAGAATTATACTATTAAGATTATAAGCTAAATACCTCTCTCTCTTTTTTATAAAAAGGAAAGGAGGAAAAAGGTATAAATAGCTTATAAATACTATTTATTTAATTAAATAAATAAGCATGCTAAAGATAAAGGTCTAGACTAATAAACTATAGCAAAACCTAAAATAAAAAGTTTATAAAAAGCTAAGAAAAAGTAATTTTAGCTAATAAACTTTAATAAAAATAGCCTAAGAAAAGGATTAAAAAAGATTTTATTTTTATAAATATAGCCTTAGTTTTAGTGCTATTATATAAAAATTTATAAGCTATAAAAAGTAAGATAAGTTAAGACTATAATAAAATAATTAAAATATAAAAATATCTTTTTTAAAGGAATATAATAATAAAGATTAAATAGTCCTAATTATAAAGGATTTTAAAAAGTAGAATATATTATAAAAAAAATAAAAAAAGCTTTTTTAAAGGTAACTGCCTAATAATAACTTCTGCATTAATTAAAAAGAATTAAGAAATATATATTAATAATATAATTAATAATACTTTAAAAAGGTTAATTATTTAATTTATATAATAAGCTACTAAAGGTTAAATAAGCTTTAAGTATTAAGATTATTAATACTATCCCTTTATATTTAAAAGCTAATTAAGTTTAATATACCTACAGCCTTAATATTTAAAAGAGGTATACTTAGTACTTTTATTAAAGGAAATCCTAATATACCTTAAATAACCTAAAGCTTTATATAATATATAAGTAATGCTAATACCTTAAGATTAATTAATCTTATAGCTTAAAATCTTAATAAAACCCTTAGTTAAGATAATATTACTTTTAAAAGACTAAATAACCCTTTTATATTAATAGCTTATATAATAGTATATATATTACTAAAATAACTTAATAAATAAAGTGCTAGTAAAGATATTAATTAGCCTTTATATTATCCCTTATTAAAAGATAATTTAAACTTTTTACTTTTATTAACTTTATTAAGTAAAAGTTTAATTAAATTAAATATATAATTTTAATTAATTAGGGATAGTATTATAACTTTATTATTAAAAAATAAATATTATAAAGGAGGAAATACTAAATAAGGCTATAGCTAATTTACTAGTAATAAAGGAGGTAAAAAAAGAGAAATAAGTTAAATTACTAATTTTAAAACCTTTAATACTATATAAGGTATTAAGATTAAAAAGGATAAAAAAAAATTAAATAATTATAAAAGGCTACTTATTATAAAAACTCTTTTTATAATTATAATTTAGATTATAGCTAATACCTTATAAAAAATAATCCTACTTAGCACTAGCGCCTTTTTAAAATTCTAACTTTTTAATAAGCTAAATATTATAATATTCCTTTACTAGTATAAGTATTAAATAAATATAAAAAAGATTTAAAAGAGTAAGAAAAAGAATTTCTTTTAAAACTATATAATAAAAAAAGCTTAAGAGAAATTTAAAATAGTAATAAATATAAATACCTAAGAGGATATTAAAGAAAAATTAATTACTTACTAGCGCCCTTATAACTTAAAGAAAAGCAGTTTATTAAAAAAAAGGATATACTTCTTAAATAATAACTAACTATAGTATAAAGATAATATTTAAAACTGGCTTTTATAATATAAAAGCTGCTATTATTAAATTAACCTTATAAAATAAGCCTCCTTAATTATATTTATATTTAATCTTATATAAGTAATACTATAAATAGCAGTTTAAATAGTAATAATAATAAAAGAAGTTACTAACCTTTATAAATTTTATATAAGTTTATATAAACCTATATAAAAAGCCTTTAAAAGCTATATCTTTACTTTAATTAATTTATAGTATAGCTATAATTAAGACCTATAATAAAGGCTTAATATTATTTTTTAAGAATATTCTTAAAAATATTAAACCTTAGTTTTATTTAACTACTAACTTAAGGCTATAAAATTAATTATAAACTTATAATAACTAGCACTAATTATAAAATAAGTAAAATTAATTAATTTAATTAAGACCTTAATAAAGGGGATTAAGGACTTAAAGATTATAATTATAAAGTAATAAAAAAAGATTACCTTACTTATTAAAGGCAGATATATAAGGATTAATAAAAAGGAAAGGCACTTATAAATAAAAGTTAATTTAAGCATTAACTTCTTTAGCTAAAAATCCCTTAATTTAATTAATTATAATTCTTATAATAACCTTAATAATAATATACTAAAGGTTAATATATTTTAAGCCTAAGATTCTAGCTGCTAGTATTATAATAAACCTAGCTATATAATTAGTAATTATTAATATAAGTAATAAAATATAAAAATTAAGTTTTTTATATATAACCTAATATTTTATACTAAATAGCTTAAGATTAAAAGTATAGCTATTTTACTAATATTATTAAATTAAAATATAAAATTATATACTTATATTTAAAAAATAGTTATATACTAGGTTAAGTCCTTTAACTTTTAAGACCTAAACTTAAAGGCTTATATTAAAAGCGCTAAAAGTTAAGCGCTACTTAAGTTTAATTAGACCCTAATATAGCTAAAAGAAGATTATATTTAAAACTTATAAGAAAATATAGCTACTACCTTTTTATTAAAAGAAGCTAAAGAACTGCTTTTACTACTACCTTATATTATAATAAGGCAGTATATAATAGTACTAGTAATTAATATAATTTAGATCTTTAATAATAATTAAATAAATAAAACCTTTACTATAGCCTATATATTAAAAATACTTAAGAATAAGTATAAAGTAAATAAATTAGTACTATATATATATATAAACACTATTTATAAATATAAGACCTTAATACTAAAAGAGGATATTTTAAACTTATAAAAGGTAGATTTATAAGTTAATAAACTATTTAATCTTTTTATAAATATTAATACTATAGTATTTAATAATTAAAAATAATAATATATTAAGGGGTTAGAGGAGAATTAAGGAAAAAGTAAACCTGCAGTTATATATAGCTAAGCTAAGGAAAAAGAGAGATAACTAAATAAGACCTCTCTTAATAAACTTATAATAAGATTAAATAAAAGCTTAATAAAAAAAGGTTAAAATACCTTACTTTTAGCTATAAACTAAGCTTAAAATACTCTTTTAGACTTTATACTTAATACTATTATTAAGGTAAAAACTAGCATATTAATTAAAGCTATTTTAAAGCTAGTAATAAATATAAGGCAGTTTTTATTTAATTATAAAAAAGGCATTACTTATATAAAATATATAAAAAGGATTTTAATAAATAAGTAAGAGGTAAATGCCTTAATATAGGTTATAATACTAATATATACTTACTTAATAATAGCTAATATTAACACTTATTTAAACCTTATTAAATAATATAATTAATTATAAATATATAATATTAATATAGCTAGTAATATTAATATAAAGAAAAAAGGATAGGTATTATATTAAATATATAAATAAAGGGTAATATTTAATTATAATAATTACTATTAGATATTTAAAATAAATAAAGTCTTTTTTAAGAATAGTTAAATCTTAAAGTAAGTTTAAAAGTTACTTATACTTTAAGTTTATTTAAAAAGTATTATAAAAGAACTTATAAAAGCACTGCTTAATTCTAGCTCTTAAAGAAATATTCTTATAAAAGAACTAGCTAATTAACTAAAGCTTATTATTATCCTTTATTATATTAAAATAAGCGCTTATAACTAAAAGGAGGTTAAGTTATATAAAGAGGCTATTATTTAAATCTTTTATAATAATGCTTAAATTCTTATTAAAGTATATATTATAGCTAAGCCTATTTTTTAAAATTTTATCCTAAGGATATTATTTTTTTAAGTAGCTAAGGTTATATTTAATTACTTATTAAAGAATAAAAACCTATATACTAAATATAGGTTTAAAAGCATATAGCTTATAACCCTTATAGCAGGAGCTATTTAATAAAAGCATATTACTTTAAGGCTTACCTTAAATAAACCTTTAAAATAAATATTAACCTTATTTTTAAGGATAAGGTTAATAAAAAGGAAAATTACTTAAAACTATTTAATTTTAAAGGATAAGATTAAGCCCCTATATTAAAAAAGGGAGAGAAGCTAATCTTATATATCTTAAAAAAACTTATAAAAAGCTAGTAATAAATATAATAGTTAATATAATCTTTATATAGCTAAAGGAGTTTTAAAAATTACTATAGCTTAAAGTAATAAAAAAAAAAAAAGATAAAAAAAGAAGGATTTAATATTTATAAAAAGATAAAAATATAAAAATACTATTTAAAACTAATATAATATATAAATATAAAGGGATTAAAATCTACTTAGTAAATAATACTTTATTTAATAATATAACCCTTATAAGGAATTTAAACTAAAAGAAGAAAAAGTAAGAAAAAGTTAAGTTTAAATTAAACTTAAAGGCCTCTTTTATAAAGTATATTATATTAAAGTTTAAATTAATTAATTATAAATCTTAGTTAATATTAAAACGCTTAAAAAAGCTTTTAGAACCTGCTTATAAAACACTTTAACTAAAGGAAATAAAAATCTTTTAAAAGATTTTATTTAATAAGGAGGTAGTATTAGCTTAAAAGTTTTTTAAAAGCAGTAAGCTAAACTTAAAGATAGCACTTTTTTAAAAGATTAAGATAATATTATATAATACTTAGTAATTAAGTTTAATTCTAATCTTAAAGGCTATAGTCTTAAAAGTTATTAAAGTCTTTTAATTAAGAATTAAAAAGGGTATTTTAAAAAAAGGATATAAACCTTATAAAAACCCCTTCTTTTTTATTTAAAAAAAGGATAGCAGGCTTTATTTAATTAATTTAGTTACTAGGCTTAATAAGGTAATTATTTATAATGCCTTTATCCCTTTAAGTATAAAAGAATTTAATAAAGATTTTACAGGCTGCACTTTAATATTATTATTAAACTACTTTTTAGGCTATAATTAAATACCTTTTAATAAAAAAAGTTAAAATTTTATAACCTTTACTACTTTAGTAAAATTATTAAGGTATTACACTTTTTTAATAAGTATTATAAACTTAATAGTATAATTTTAATATATTATAGTCTGCATTTTATTTAATTTAATCCTTATAATTTATTAGCCTTTTTTTAATAATATAGCAGTAAAAGGAGCTTAATTAATATATAATAATAAAAAAGCAGCCTTAGGCATTTAATAATATACCTTAAAATATTTTTAAAACCTTAATAAGGTTTTTATTAATATTAAACTCTTAAAATATATAATTTTAATATTAAAGTTAGTCTTTTATTAAAAATTAACTAATTTTATTAGCTATTTATATAATATATAAAGGAGGCAGCTATTAATAATAAAAATTATTAAGATTTAAGAATAGATTTATTATTAAAATATTTATAATATATAGTCCTTTTTTAGCCTTATAAAATACTATTATATTTAAATTAAATACTTTATATAAATAACTGTATTACTTATAACTTTATTAAAAAAAGATATACCTTAGCACTAAAGTATAAAAGTATAAGAAGTAATAAATACTTTTAAATATTATATAATAAATATACTTATTTTTATTTCCTTAAATTTAAGTAAAGGTTATAAGGAAATTATTTTAATAGTAAATGCTAATAAAATTAAGTAAAAAGCAGCTTTAATATAAATTATTAATAAAAAATAGCATTTAGTATAGTATAAAAGCAGTTATTAATTACTATTAGAATAAAAATATAATATTATAAAGCTTAAATATAAAGCAATCTTATATATACTTAAATAATTATAAAAATATATTTATAAAGTATAGTTTATATTAAAGATAGACTTTAAGGTTTTAGTTAATTAAATTAATAAAGCAGTAAAAAATATACTAAGCTTATATATTACTTAATAGGTTAATTATATTTTACTTTTTAATTTTATAGTTTATTATATTTTAAAGAAAAATAATAATATAGCTAATACCTTATTTTATAAACTACTAGGACTATTTAATCTTTATAAAAATAATATTAAAGAAGATTTAAAAAACTTTATAAATATATATTTAATAAATATTTAAGTAAATAAAAAACTAGAAATAATTTTAAACTTAAGCTACTTACTAAAGTATTAATAACTTACTAAATACTTAATTAACCTAGTATAACTATTTAATCTTAATAATAAGGAATTTTAAAAACTTTAAAATAAGGCTAAATAATTTTTAATAAAAGGCAGTAAACTTTAGCTTAAACCTTTAAAAACTTACTTTATCTTTACCTTAATAATAAATAACTATAAATAGTAAGTAATAATTATTTACTAATACTATTATTATAATAATTATAAAAAAAAGGAGGTTATATTTTAATTAATTAAATAAAGATATTAGTAAAAAATAATATAAAATAATATTACTAAGGCTATAACCTATTATAATACTTACTAGGAATTTACCCCTTACTAATATTATAAAAAGGCTGTATTTTTAAGCCTTAAGTAATTAATAGAATAGGTCTACTTTAATATATAATATATACCTCTTAAAAGTAAGTATAGCTACTTACTAAAAAGATAGTATAGTTTTTATAATTAAATAAAAGTTAAGCTAGTTAAAGCCTTAA
The DNA here is from genome assembly GCA_020002365.1 of Trichoderma gracile. NCBI lineage: Eukaryota > Fungi > Ascomycota > Sordariomycetes > Hypocreales > Hypocreaceae > Trichoderma > Trichoderma gracile. The sequence continues at coordinate 194,701 of JAINEY010000003.1, forward strand.
CTTTATAAAATATAATAAAATTTATAAAGAAATAGGTTTATTAATTTAAATTAATACTATAAGCAGTTATAAATAGTAAACTAGAGATATATAGGCTTTTTTTAAAAATATTATTTAATTTAAGAGTAAAGAGGATTTAAATATTTTATTATTATTTATAAGCTAACTTACTTATTAAAGTTAAATATTAAAGTCTTATATTAGTTATTATAAAAATAGCTATTAAAAAAAAAAGAAAATAGCAGGATATTTTATTATTAGTAGTCTTAGCTAATTAGTATACTATTAAAAGCTTAATAAGATTTTTAGCCTTTTATATAATTTATAAATAAAAACTAATACTACCTTTAAAAGTTAGAATCTTAACTTAATAACTAGTTAACTAAAATTATATTAATATAGTAGAGAAATTATTAAAAGCTAGAATATATATTTTAAAATATAAAAGTATAAATATAGCTTTAGCTAAATAATATATTACTATATTTTAAAAGTCCTTAGTAAAATATATAAATAAAAATAATATTTACTAAATATAGTAAGATATAAAATTAATTAGTTTTAAAAATCTAGTACTTTTTTATAATACTTAATGTGCTAATAATAAGTTATAAATAGCTAAATTATAAATATATTAGTTAAGACCTTATATTATTATATTTTAAAATAGTAATTTAAGGGCTTATTATATAAAAATAATAAATAGCATTAAGCTTAAAGGCATAATAGCCCCTAATTATTTAAAAAAGTTTATAAAAGATAAGAAAAGATAGTAAATATTTATAAATAATAATATACTACTAAATATAAAATCTTATATTAATTATATACTATAATAAAAAGCTATTATAAAAGCTAAAGGGGATTTTAATATATTAAGCTTAAATTAAATAAAAGCTAAGGTAATAGGCCTATAAATATATTAATAAATAAAGGCCTAGGTAAAATAAAAAAAAGCCTTTAACTTTATAAAAATAGACCTTATATAAGAAATAAGTATAAATAGTTAAAATAAGATAGTAAAAGTAGTAAAAGAAGATAGTAAAGATTAACTAATCCTAAACCCTTAGCCTAAATAATATATAAAATTAATATTACTTAAGCTTTTTAAATAGTAAAAGTATTAATACTAGACTATACTTAAGTAGTAATTTATAAAACTAGCTATTAGTATTTATAAATAAAAAGGAAAAAGAAAGAAAAAGTATTTTAATAAAAAATATAATAAGAATTATTTAATTTATTTACACTTAATTAACCTAGCTACTTTTTAAGCGCGCTTTTATAATTATAGTATAACCCCCTTTTTTAAAAAATAAATAAGAAGTAGGTAATAAATATAAAAGGTAAAAAGCTATATCCTTATTAAAATAAAAACTACTATACTTAACTAAGGATTTATTTAATTTAGTTATGCTTAGAAAATAAGTATTAATATTTATTTTACTAGGCTATAATTAATACCCTTTAAAAAAACACTAATTATAATTTATATACCTTAACTATAAGTAATTTATATAATTACCTTATTATATCCTTTTTAAAAAAATATAATTATAAAATAAAAAAAGAATATACTTTTAAAAAAAGGTAATTATAAAAGTATATATTTAAATATAATAAAAGTAAAGTTAAAAATTTAAGGTCTTATAAAAAGCTATAAAAAAAGCTTTAATATACTCTAGGTATTATAAAATAGTATTAAAAAACTATTTATAAAAATAACCTATTTTAGCTAGAATATATATATAATTAGGCTATTATTTAAAAGAATAAGTAATTTTAAAAATAATAAAATATTTTATAAGTAACTAATTAAATACTATACACTAAAAATAAAGCTTAAGAATCTCTTAAAAAAAAATAAATTTAAATTAAAAAAAGATAAAAAAGGTATAAGTAAATTTAATTTTATAATAAATTAATTAGCTATATTAACTAATATTTATACTACTTATAAGCTAGATTTAAAAACACTCTACTACTTAAAAATAGTTAAAAAAGGTAATTAATTAATTTTAAAAGGAAAAACCTACTAGTAAGTATTATAAGTAAATAGGTATAAGAGGGATAAAGAGGTTAGTATAATAATATTACTAAAGGAATTATTTATAAAAGGTCTTAGCAGTTATAATAAGGTTATAAATAAAAGTAAAGATATTAGCAAGCTAGTTATATAATAAGTAAGCAGTCTAGTTTATAATTAAATAAAAAAAAGGAAAAATAAAAAAAAAAAAAAAAAAAAAGTATATAAAAAAAAGGTAGCTTTTTTTTATTTTTTTTAAAGGTAAAAAAAAGCTCTAACTAGTATTTATACTAAATAAGAACTAATAGTCCTCTTTTTATAAAAAAAATAGCTTATTATTAAATACTAGTTTTTATAAATAAGATAAATATATTATTTAATCTTTATTAAAGAAATATAATACTAATAAGCTAATTTTTAAATCTTATAGTAATAAATAACCTTAACTGCTTTTACTGTATAAAGCATTTAAAAGACCTATTTAAGTATAAGATCTTACCTAGCTATATAAAATTAGTCCTTAAAGTTATAAATACTTACTTTTTTAAACCCTTTAAAAGTAAATAAATTAATTAAGAACTTATAAATGCTTATAATAACTAACCTTTTTTTATTATGCTTTAATTAAAATAGCTATAGGTCTTATTAACTAGTATAATAAACTATAGTATAAATATTATATAAGTAAAGATTAATTTATATTATAAAAAAGTCTTAATATTCTTAAATATACAGCTTATAAATAAATAAACTTATTAAGGAAATATATATAACTTCTTAATAAATTTAAGCTATTAAGCTAAAGCATTAAACTTTAAACTTTAAAAAGTCTCTTAGATTTTAATAAAAGGCATTAAATATATAGTTATAACTAGACCTTATAAGATTAAATATAATTAATAGCTGCCTATTACTTTAAATACTTAGTTTACTATTATAAATAAGAATTACTTAGTAAGGATAGACCTTACTAAGTTTAAAAAAAGAATATAAAGTAAAAGATTTTATTTTAATTAAATTTACTTTAAATACTATTAAATAGCTATAATCTAGAATAAATAATAAGAAATAGTTTACTTTTAAAATATAAAAAAAAAAGGGTAATTAAAGTATATATAAACATTCCTTACTATTTAATATAATTTCCTTAATATAACTAAATATAAAGGAGTATTTAATTATATAGTAGTATTATATACTATTTAACTAAATTACTTTAAATATAAATACTTAGCTATTTTTTAATGCTTTTTTTTTTTAAGGGGATTTATAAGACTAACTATAAATAAGATCTAAATATATTATAAAAATTAAGTAATTTAAATTAAAGGGATTAAGAGTTAGAAGGGATAAGTTAAAGGATTATTTAATCTTTACTTAAGAGACTAGTATATTTATACTAATATGCCTTTAATAATAAAAGAATATAAAAACTAAGCCTTATAAATAATACAGGCTTTTATAAAAATTAAATTAAGGCTTAGTTAGTTAAAGGCGCTAAAACTTAATAAGAAATAAAAAGCGCTAATATAAAAGGTTAATTACTAAATAAATTAGCTTATTAATAGTATTTAGAAGGAAATCTTTATTTATAAAAAGAATTATATACTTTTAAAAAAATAGTTTTTATATTATTTTAATATAAGATTATAAGTTAACTTATTTTAATAGTATATCTTTTAACTAGATTAAAAGATTATAAAAGACCTTATATATTTAGCTATTACTTTTAAATATTAATTATAAAAAAAAAATAATAACTTTAATATAAAAAAAAAAAAGACTAATTTAAAAATATAACCTCCTTTAAAAAAGTAAAAAAAGAACCTTAACTTAGACTTTAATAAGAACTAAAGGGCTAATAATAAAAAGAAATTAAAAAAGAAGGAAAAGGATAAGTTTAATAAAGAATTTAATAAGTAGTTTAATAAGTAAATAGCCTAACCTTTTATAATTAAAATTAGTAATAACCTAAATAATATAATAACCTTTAAACCTATATAAGTATTTAATTTAAAAAAAGTAGATTTTCTACTAATATAAAAAAAAGGATTAGCTACTTATAATTATATAAAATATAGCAGCTAATATATAATAACTATTAGCTATTAAACTTTAAAAGAGGCCTTAAATAAAAGGCGCCTTAAATACTATATAAAAACCTTAAATAGCTTTTTTTTACTAGCTCTGCTTAAACTAATAAATAAAAGTTATTAAGATTAATTAATTAATATAAATACTATTATATAAGCGCCTATTATAAAAAAAATATAAGCTAAAAAAGCTACTGCTTATAATATTACTAAAGTATAATAGCAGTTATAATTAAATAATACTATAAGATAAGATTTTAATAAGCAGCTATTAAGAGCTGCTATTAATAAGAAGGAAACCTATATACTACCCTTTTTTTACTAAGCCTAAAAAACTATTTATTAATAATATATAATAAAAACTACCTTAAAGAATTATAAGTAAAATAGTCTACTACCTTTTTAATTTAATTCCTTTTTAATATTTTTAAAAACCCCCTGCAGTTACTAAACCTTAGCTAACTTAATATTACTATCCTTATTTATATTAAAAATAAGCTTAGTTAATTAAAAAGTAATAATAAGGCTAAGTAATATATTAATTTAGTAATACTACTTATTAATATTATCTTTTATTTAATTTACTTTAAGAAAAGGATTAGCTTTTATAAAATTAAATAGTTATAACTAATAATTTAAAAAATACTACTAGTTATAAGTTATATTATTAAATTAAAAATAATTAGTATAAAAGCTATACTATTAACTTAAAATTAAGATATATTTTAAAAAAGGGAATATAATATACTTTTAAATAGCAGTAATTATAAGCTAGAAAGCAGTAATATAGTAAGCATAAAGCTATAGGTTAACTTATTTATAAAAAGTAATAAAAAAAGCTTTAAAATATTTAGAATAAGTATTATATAAATAAGTAAAAAAGCATTTATACTTATAAGAAAATTTAGCAGGAATATATATATTATTATATTAAGAATAGCACTATTAAAGCTTAAATATAATAATTAAATAATTAATAAAATAAGAATAAAAAATAAGGTTTTAAAAATACTACTTTAAAGACTTTTATTTTATATACTAGTAAAAGTAAAAGATAAAAAGGAGTTAGTTAATAAAAGTAACCTTTAAATATATAGGTAAGTTAAGGTAATTAATATTAATACTATTAATTACCTATATATTAAAGTATTCTTAAATTTAAAAAAGAAAATAATTAATAAAAGATTAAATAAAAAAGAAGAGAAAACTTACTATATATTTAAGCTAAGTAACTAGATTTATAAATAAGTAATAGCTATTACTATCTTTTTAAGAAAAAGTATATAATTAAGTAGTAATAGTACTAGGTATTAGCTTATTAATAAAAGCAGTAATATTAAGGAGGTAATAATAAAGAATAATACTAGTCTTTTTTATAATTAATTAATTAATATTATAAAAAAAGGAAATAAATAAAAAAAAAAGAAAAAAAAAAAAGGAAAATAATAAGAAATTAAAAAAAGGAAAAAAAAGTAAAAAAATAAAAATAAGCAGGGCTTATATAAAAAAAAAGCTATAAAGCTAATTAATTTTTTAAAACTATATAGTAACTAGTAGTAAAAAAGGAAATAGACTTATAAATAACCTTATTACTAAATAATACCTTAATAACTATATTACTAAATAATATTATAAATTATCTTTTAAGTAAACACAGCCTTAATAAACCTTATAAAAGCTATAAACTTAAGTGCTTACCTTTATATAAGTTTTTTTTTATTTCTTTTTTTTTCTCTCTTTTTCTTTTACTTTTATACTTACTACCTCCTTTTATACTTAAATAAAGCATTTAATTATTAACTTTATATATAACTTAACCTTATTACTATAGCCTTAAACCCCTTAATATTATTATATTATAGTAAGTAATTTATTTTACTAGTTCTAACTTAAAAATAAAGCTATAAAAAAAAAGGCACTTCCTTCTTATATAAAAATATTCTTAAAAAAGTAAAAAACTAAACCCTTTTTTTAAAAAAAGGAATATTCTTTTATTAATAAAGAGTTTATAAAACTTTACTAATTTTAACTATTTTAGTTCTTTTTATATATATTTTAGCTAACTAAACCTTATTAAGAATATCCCCCTTTTAACTAAAGCTATAATTAAATAATTATAGCTTTTATTAATATTTCTCTTTTTATAAATATTAAAAGAGAGTAATAAAAGACTTATCTTAAATAAGTTTACTAATTTTTAATTAAAAGTAGCTAAAAAATAAAAGCTACTAATAATACTTTATATATTATATTAAAAATTATTATTAAAGGTGTAAATTAAGTAATTACTATTAGTAATTATTATATAAAGGCCCTTAAGCCTTATATAAGAAAATAATCTTATAAAAATATTCTTAAAGGCCTATACTTTAGTCTAAAACCTTAATAATTTTAAAAAGTAGCTAATAATAAAAGATTATATATAAGTCTTTTACTTTATTTAAATTATTAAATAGCTATTATTTTTAATAAGCAGTATAAGTAATTATACTACTTTAACCTAGCTAAAATTAATAAAAGTAAATAAGCTGCTTATACTATATAACTTTAGGCTATTTTAATAAAAGCTAACTAATATAAGAATTTATTTAATTTATATATTATCCTTTATATAGTATAAAATAAGAATATAAAGTATAGGTATTTATACTTAATATAATTAATAATAATTATTTAAGGCCTTATAAGCATTTAAATAAGAGATTATAAAATTAATTAAGTATATAAACTACTTACTACTAGCCTTCTTTTAAAAATAGTCCTAGCTTAATAAGTATTATTTAATCTTTATATTAAAGACTAATGCTTTTTTATTCTGCTTATAATAATAGTTAGCTATATAAATCTTATATACTTAACCTTAAAAAAAGTTACTGCTAATAAACTTAGTATTTCTTATTATAAAGGATTATTTTTATACTATTAATATACTAATTATTAATAAAACCTAAGGCCTTTAATATAAGCTATAAATAGTAAATATACTTAGGCTAGAAATTTAATTATAAAAAGTAATTATACTTAGCTAAGTAAATAGTTACTGCTTAATTATAAACTTAAAATAATAAAAAGCTATAGTATAAAAGATAAAGTTTTTAGCTATACTAAAGGTTAATTAATTTTAAGATTGCCTTATATTTTAATAAGCATATTAAAGTTTTTATATTTATTTTACCCTTTTTTTTATACCCCTTTAATTTAATCCTTTAAGGCACTTTTTTAAGACCTATTTACTTACTCTTTACTAAGACTAGCTTATATACTACTGCTTAAAATTCCTATATTTACTTTAGCTTTTAAAATACTATTTTTAAAACTTAATAATTAAATAATATTACTAGTCTTTTATTTATAATCTCTTATTAATTTATAAACTAAAAGTAAAGATAAATATATAATATTATCTTATAAAGCTTTTAAAAGCCTTTATATATAACTAGACTTAGCCTTAAACTTAGCTATCCTAGCTAAAGCTACTATAATAATAAAAACCTAGTTTAATTTATTAATACTAGATATTAAAAAGAAGCCTAAACTTATTTAGTTTAAAGCTATAAATATACTACCTTAATAATTAGCATGCTTTATAATGCCTTAGCTAAAAACTATAAAAGTTAAGATATTATAATACTATAGTAGTTTTAATAAATAGCTAGTTATTACCTTAAAGACTTTAGTAATATAGTAAATATAAGCTATAAGCTATATACACTTACTATATACCTTAGTAGGCCTAGGCACTATTTAATTTATTAAAACTGCCTTTAAGTATATAATAGTTATAAATAAAAATAATAAAGAAGTTAAGATAAAAGATAATTAAGAAGACTTTTAATAGCTAATATTAAACAGGCCTGTTTAAGAGGTTAAATAAGACTTTTAATTAGCCTAAAAGAATTTTATATAAGTTAAATAAGTAATAAATAAGTTTAAAAAACTAATTAATTAAAAGCAGTTTAAGAAGTTAGGAGAAGCTAGCTATAAAATAATAGTTAAAGTAGTATTATTACTTTAAGATATAGCACTATAATAAGTTTACTAAATAAAATATTTAAACTTATTTTATTTACTAATACTAAAGGGATTAATAAACCTAAAGGTATAAACCTAAATTAATATAAAGGTATAATAATTACTTTAACTAGCCTAAATGTAAAAGTTATAAAAGGAATAAATAGTAAGGAGGGAGGCCTAATAAGATTAAGGATAAAAATAAAAAGGATAATATTAAGGGCATAAATAAGGAACTCCTTAATTAAATAAATCTTAAAGAGAAAGGTTAAAAATTATAAAATAAAGGCTAAAAAGGCAAAGATAAATAAAAAGTTTTTAATTTTACTTATTTTTATTTTTTCTTTTAGTTTATTATACTATTTTTTATTACTTATTAATAGTAATTATTTAATTACTAAGCTATAAAGGAGATTATAAAATAAAGGCTAGGAAGGTAAAGATAAGTAAAAAGTTCTTAATTTTATTTAGTTTTTTACTTTTTTTTTAAGTTATTATACTGCTTTTATTATTTCTACTAAAAGTGTTTATTTAATTACTAGACTATAAAAAGGGATTATAAAAAAGGCTAGTAAAGTAAAAAAAGTAAAAGGATTAATAATAATATAAATAGAAAAATAAGATTAAGCCCTTCTTATAAGAAAGAAGCCTTAATAAGGAGGATTTTATAATATAAAAAGTATAAGCTAAAAAGTAAAAGCTAATAAAGAATAATAAGGCTAACTAAGTAATAAATAAGTTAGTAATAATATATAAGAAAGGAGATAGTCCTAATCCTAAATAGTAAAATTAAGCAAGTTAGTTTTTAAAATATAAGCCCTTAAAGTACTTAACTAAGCTAGAATAGCTTAGTCTTTATATAATTAAATAATATCTTAACTTATTTATATATAGCAGTCCTAATAGTGCAGTAATAAGTAAATTCCTTATAAAATAGTTTAGCTAAGTATAAGTAGTATTTAAAGGTATATAACCTAACTATTAATAAATTATTAAGGTAGTATATTTATAGCTTTAAACTAAATAAGTTTAAGCTTTTTTTTAATATTTAGTATTAATAAGTTAAACTAGGTTTTTATTATTATAATAGCTTTAGCTAGGATAGTTAAGTTTAAGGCTAAGTCTAGTTATATATAAAGGCTTTTAAAAGCTTTATAAAATAATATTATATATTTATTTTTACTCTTAGTTTATAAATTAATAAAAGATTATAAATAAGAGATTAATAATATTATTTAATTACTAAGTTTTAAAAATAGTATTTTAAAAGCTAAAGTAAATATAAAAATCTTAAATAATAGTATATAAACTAGTCTTAATAAAAAGTAAATAAATAAGTCTTAAAAAGGTGCTTTAAAAAATTAAGCTAAAGGGGTATAAAAAGAAGGGTAAAATAAATATAAAAACTTTAATATACTTATTAAAATATAAAGCAATTTTAAAATTAATTAACCTTTAGTATAGCTAAAGACTTTATTTTTTATACTATAGCTTTTTACTATTTTAAGTTTATAATTAAGTAATAATTATTTACCTAGCTAAATATAATTACTTTTTATAATTAAATTTCTAGCCTAGGTATATTTACTATTTATAGCTTATATTAAAGGCTTTAGGTTTTATTAATAATTAGTATATTAATAGTATAAAAATAATTCTTTATAATAAAAAATACTAAGTTTATTAATAATAACTCTTTTTAAGGTTAAGTATATAAGATTTATATAGCTAATTATTATTATAAGTAAAATAAAAAGGCACTAGTCCTTAATATAAAAATTAAATAGTACTTATTAAGCTAGGATTATTTTTAAAAAAAGGCTAGTAGTAAGTAGTTTATATACTTAGTTAATTTTATAGTCTTTTATTTAAATACTTATAAGGCCTTAAATAATTATTATTAACTATATTAAGTATAAATACTTATACTTTATATTCTTATTTTATACTATATAAAGGATAATATATAAATTAAATAAATCCTTATATTAATTAGCTTTTATTAAAATAGCTTAAAGTTATATAATATAAGCAGCTTATTTACTTTTACTAATTTTAGCTAAGTTAAAGTAATATAATTACTTATACTACTTATTAAAAATAATAGCTATTTAATAATTTAAATAAAGTAAAAGACTTATATATAATCTTTTACTATTAGCTATTTTTTAAAATTATTAAGGTTTTAAATTAAAGTATAGGCTTTTAAAAATATTTTTATAAGATTATTTTTTTATATAAGGCTTAAAGGCCTTTATATAATAATTACTAATAGTAATTACTTAATTTATACCTTTAATAATAATTTTTAATATAATATATAAAGTATTATTAGCAGCTTTTATCTTTTAGCTGCTTTTAATTAAAAATTAATAAACTTATTTAAAATAAGTCTTTTATTACTTTTTTTTAATATTTATAAAAGAAGAAATATTAATAAAGGCTATAATTATTTAATTATAGCTTTAGTTAAAAAAAGAATATCCTTAATAAGGTTTAGTTAGCTAAGATATATATAAGAAAAATTAAAATAATTAAGATTAGTAAAGTTTTATAAACTTTTTATTAATAAAAGAATATTCCTTTTTTTAAAAAAAGGGTTTAATTTTTTACTTTTTTAAAAATATTCTTATATAAGGAGGGAGTGCCTTTTTTTTTATAGCCTTATTTTTAAGTTAGAATTAATAAGATAGATTACTTACTATAATATAATAGTATTAAGGGGTTTAAGGCTATAGTAATAAGGTTAAGTTATATATAAAGTTAATAATTAAATGCTTTATTTAAGTATAAAAAGAGGTAGTAAGTATAAGAGTAAAAGAGAGAGAGAGAGAAAAAAAAAGAAATAAAAAAAAACTTATATAAAGATAAATACTTAAGTTTATAGCTTTTATAAGGTTTATTAAGGCTGCATTTATTTAAAAGATAATTTATAATACTACTTAGTAATATAATTATTAAAGTATTATTTAGTAATAAGGTTATTTATAAGTTTATTTTTTTTTTTATTACTAATTATTATATAGTTTTAAAAAATTAATTAGCTTTATAGCTTTTTTTTTATATAAGCCTTACTTATTTTTATTTTTTTACTTTTTCTTTTTTTTTTTAACTTTTTATTATTTTTTTTTTTTTTTTCTTTTTTTTTTTATTTATTTCTTTCTTTTATAATATTAATTAATTAATTATAAAAAAGACTAGTATTATCTTTTATTATTACTTTCTTAATATTACTGCTTTTATTAATAAGCTAATGCCTAGTACTATTACTACTTAATTATATACTTTTTTTTAAAAGGATAGTAATAGCTATTACTTATTTATAAATCTAGTTACTTAGCTTAAGTATATAGTAAGTTTCTCTTTCTTTTTTATTTAATCTTTTACTAATTATTTTCTTTTTTAAGTTTAAGAATGCTTTAATATATAAGTAATTAATAATATTAATATTAATTACCTTAACTTACTTATATATTTAAAGATTACTTTTATTAACTAACTTTTTTTTATTTTTTACTTTTACTAATATATAAAATAAAAGTCTTTAAAATAGTATTTTTAAAACCTTATTTTTTATTTTTATTTTATTAATTATTTAATTATTATATTTAAGCTTTAATAATACTATTCTTAATATAATAATATATATATTTTTATTAAATTTTTTTATAAGTATAAACACTTCTTTACCTATTTATATAGTACTTATTTTAAATATTTTAAGGCTTTTTTTATTACTTTTTATAAATAAGTTAACTTATAGCTTTATGCTTATTATATTACTACTTTCTAGCTTATAATTATTATTATTTAAAAGCATATTATATTTTCTTTTTTAAAATATATTTTAATTTTAAGTTAATAATATAGCTTTTATATTAATTATCTTTAATTTAATAATATAACTTATAACTAGTAGTATTTTTTAAGTTATTAATTATAATTATTTAATTTTATAAAAGCTAATTCTTTTTTTAAAGTAAATTAAATAAAGGGTAATATTAGTAAGTAATATTATTAAATTAATATACTACTTAGCCTTATTATTACTTTTTAATTAACTAGGCTTATTTTTAATATAAATAAGAATAGTAATATTAAGTTAGCTAAGGTTTAATAATTATAAAGGGTTTTTAAAAATATTAAAAAGAAATTAAATTAAGGAGGTAATAGACTATTTTACTTATAATTCCTTAAAGTAGTTTTTATTATATATTATTAATAAATAGTTTTTTAAGCTTAGTAAAGAAAAGGTAGTATATAAGTTTCCTTTTTACTAATAGTAGCTTTTAATAGCTATTTATTAAGATTTTATTTTATAATATTATTTAATTATAATTACTATTATACTTTAATAGTATTATAAGTAGTAGCTTTTTTAGCTTATATTTTTTTTATAATAAGCGCTTATATAATAGTATTTATATTAACTAATTAATTTTAATAACTTTTATTTATTAATTTAAGTAAAGCTAGTAAAAAAAAGCTATTTAAGGTTTTTATATAATATTTAAGGCGCCTTTTATTTAAGGCCTTTTTTAAAGTTTAATAGCTAATAGTTATTATATATTAGCTGCTATATTTTATATAATTATAAGCAGCTAATCCTTTTTTTTATATTAATAAAAAATCTACTTCTTTTAAATTAAATACTTATATAAGTTTAAAAGTTATTATATTATTTAGGTTATTACTAATTTTAATTATAAAAGGTTAGGCTATTTACTTATTAAACTACTTATTAAATTTTTTATTAAATTTATCTTTTTCTTTTTTTTTTAATTTCTTTTTATTATTAGCCCTTTAGTTTTTATTAAAGTTTAGGTTAAGGTTTTTTTTTTACTTTTTTAAAAGAGGTTATATTTTTAAATTAGTCTTTTTTCTTTTTATATTAAAGTTATTATCTTTTTTTTATAATTAGTATTTAAAAGCAGTAGCTAAATATATAAAGTCTTTTATAATCTTTTAATTTAATTAAAAAATATATTATTAAAATAAGTTAATTTATAATCTTATACTAAAATAATATAAAAACTATCCTCTTAAAGGCATATAATTCTTCTTATAAGTAAAGATTTCCTTTTAAGTGCTATTAATAAGCTAATTTATTTAGTAATTAACCTTTTATATTAGTGCTTTTTATTTCTTATTAAGTTTTAGCGCCTTTAACTAACTAAGCCTTAATTTAATTCTTATAAAAGCCTATATTATTTATAAGGCTTAGTTTTTATATTCTTTTATTATTAAAGGCATATTAGTATAAATATACTAGTCTTTTAAATAAAGATTAAATAGTCTTTTAGCTTATCCTTTTTAACTTTTAATCCTTTTAATTTAAGTTACTTAGTTTTTATAGTATATTTAGATTTTATTTATAGTTAGTTTTATAAGTCCTTTTAAAAAAAGAAAGTATTAAAAAACAGCTAAGTATTTATATTTAAAGTAATTTAGTTAAATAGTATATAATATTACTATATAATTAAATACTTTTTTATATTTAGCTATATTAAGGAAATTATACTAAATAATAAGAAATATTTATATATACTTTAATTACCTTTTTTTTTTTATATTTTAAAAGTAAATTATTTTTTATTATTTATTTTAAATTATAGCTATTTAATAATATTTAAAATAAACTTAGTTAAAGTAAAATCTCTTACTTTATATTCTTTTTTTAAACTTAATAAAGTTTATTTTTATTAAGTAATTTTTATTTATAATAGTAAACTAAATATTTAAGGTAATAGGCAGCTATTAGTTATATTTAATTTTATAAGGCCTAGTTATAACTATATATTTAATGCCTTTTATTAAAATTTAAAAAACTTTTTAAAGTTTAAAGTTTAATACTTTAACTTAATAGCTTAAATTTATTAAGAAGTTATATATATTTTTTTAATAGGTTTATTTATTTATAAACTATATATTTAAGAATATTAAGACTTTTTTATAATATAAATTAATCTTTACTTATATAATATTTATATTATAATTTACTATACTAGTTAGCAGGACCTGCAGCTACTTTAGTTAAGGTATAATAAAAAAAGGTTAGTTATTATAAGTATTTATAAGTTCTTAATTAATTTATTTACTTTTAAAAGGTTTAAAAAAGTAAGTGTTTATAACTTTAAGGACTAATTTTATATAGCTAGATAAGATCTTATACTTAAATAGGTTTTTTAAGTGCTTTATATAATAAAAGTAGTTAAGGTTATTTATTATTATAAAATTTAAAAATTAGCTTACTAATATTATATTTCTTTAATAAAGATTAAATAATATATTTATTTTATTTATAAAAACTAGCATTTAGTAATAAGCTATCTTCTTTATAAAAAGAGGACTATTAATTCCTATTTAATATAAATACTAATTAAAGCTTTCTTTTACTATTAAAAAAAATAAAAAAAAGCTACCTCCTTTTTATATAGCCTTTTTTTTTTTTTTTTTTTATTATCTTTTCTTTTTTTTATTTAATTATAAACTAGATTATTTATTTATTATATAACTAGCTTACTAATATCTTTACTTTTATTTATAACCTTATTATAATTACTAAAACCTTTTATAAATAATTCCTTTAGTAGTATTATTATATTAACCTTTTTATTCTTTTTATACCTATTTACTTATAATACTTATTAATAGGTTTTTCCTTTTAAAATTAATTAATTACCCCTCTTAACTATTTTTAAGTAATAAAGTATTTTTAAGTCTAGCTTATAAATAGTATAAATATTAGTTAATATAGCTAATTAATTTATTATAAAATTAAATTTACTTATACCTTTTTTATCTTTTTTTAACTTAAATTTATTTTTTTTTAAGAGATTTTTAAGCTTTATTTTTAATATATAGTATTTAATTAATTACTTATAAAATATTTTATTACTTTTAAAATTACTTATTTTTTTAAATAATAGCCTAATTATATATATATTTTAGCTAAAATAGGTTATTTTTATAAATAGTTTTTTAATACTATTTTATAATACTTAAAATATATTAAAGCTTTTTTTATAGCTTTTTATAAAACCTTAAATCCTTAACTTTACTTTTATTATATTTAAATATATACCTTTATAATTACCTTCTTTTAAAAGTATATTCTTTTTTTATTTTATAATTATATCTTTTTAAAAAGGATATAATAAGGTAATTATATAAATTACTTATAGTTAAGGTATATAAATTATAATTAGTATTTTTTTAAAAGGTATTAATTATAGCCTAGTAAAATAAATATTAATACTTATTTTTTAAGTATAACTAGATTAAATAAATCTTTAATTAGGTATAATAGTTTTTATTTTAATAAGGATATAGCTTTTTACCTTTTATATTTATTACCTACTTTTTATTTATTTTTTAAAAAAAGGGGTTATATTATAATTATAAAGGCATGCTTAAAAAATAGCTAGGTTAATTAAGTATAAATAAATTAAATAATTCTTATTATATTTTTTATTAAAATGCTTTTTTTTTTTTTCTTTTTTTTATTTATAAGTACTAGTAGCTAGTTTTATAAATTACTACCTAAATATAGTTTAATATTAATACTTTTACTATTTAAAAAGCTTAAGTAATATTAATTTTATATATTATTTAAGCTAAGGGTTTAAAATTAATTAATTTTTACTATCTTTTTTTACTACTCTTACTATCTTATTCTAACTATTTATACTTATTCCTTATATAAGGTCTATTTTTATAAAGTTAAAGGCTTTTTTTTATTTTACCTAGGCCTTTATTTATTAATATATTTATAAGCCTATTACTTTAGCTTTTATTTAATTTAAGCTTAATATATTAAAATCCTTTTTAGCTTTTATAATAGCTTTTTATTATAGTATATAGTTAATATAAGATTTTATATTTAGTAGTATATTATTATTTATAAATATTTACTATCTTTTTTTATTTTTTATAAACTTTTTTAAATAGTTAAAGGCTATTATGCCTTTAAGCTTAATACTATTTATTATTTTTATATAATAAGCCCTTAAATTACTATTTTAAAATATAATAATATAAGGTCTTAATTAGTATATTTATAATTTAGCTATTTATAACTTATTATTAATATATTAAGTATTATAAAAAAGTACTAAATTTTTAAAACTAATTAATTTTATATTTTATTATATTTAGTAAATATTATTTTTATTTATATATTTTATTAAGGACTTTTAAAATATAATAATATATTATTTAGCTAAAGCTATATTTATACTTTTATATTTTAAAATATATACTCTAGCTTTTAATAATTCCTCTGCTATATTAATATAATTTTAATTAACTAGTTACTAGGTTAAGATTTTAACTTTTAAAAGTAATATTAGTTTTTATTTATAAATTATATAAAAGGCTAAAAATCTTATTAAGCTTTTAATAGTATATTAATTAGCTAAAACTACTAGTAATAAAATATTTTATTATTTTTCTTTTTTTTTAATAGCTATTTTTATAATAGCTAATACTAGACTTTAATATCTAACTTTAATAAGTAAGTTAGTTTATAAATAATAATAAAATATTTAAATCCTTTTTACTTTTAAATTAAATAGTATTTTTAAAAAAAGCCTATATATCTTTAGTTTATTATTTATAACTATTTATAATATTAATTTAAATTAGTAAACCTATTTTTTTATAAATTTTATTATATTTTATAAAGTTAAGGCTTTAACTAGCTTAACTTTTACTTAATTATAAAGACTATATTATCCTTTTAGTAAGTAGCTATACTTACTTTTAAGGGGTATATATTATATATTAAAGTAAACCTATTTTATTAATTACCTAAGGCTTAAAAATATAGCCTTTTTATAATATTAGTAAAAGGTAAATTTTTAATAAGTATTATAGTAAGTTATAGCCTTAATAATATTATTTTATATTATCTTTTACTAATATCTTTATTTAATTAATTAAAATATAACCTTTTTTTTTTTATAACTGCTATAGTAATAATATTAATAAATAATTACTACTTACTGCTTATAGTTATTTACTATTAAAGTAAAAATAAAGTAAGTTTTTAAAGGTTTAAGCTAGAGTTTACTACCTTTTATTAAGAATTATTTAGCCTTATTTTAAAGTTTTTAAAATTCCTTATTATTAAGATTAAATAATTATACTAGGTTAATTAAGTATTTAGTAAGTTACTAATATTTTAATAAGTAGCTTAAGTTTAAAATTATTTTTAATCCTTTATTTACCTAGATATTTATTAAATATATATTTATAAAGTCTTTTAAATTTTCTTTAATATTATTTTTATAAAGATTAAATAGTCTTAATAGTTTATAAAATAAGGCATTAGCTATATTATTATTTTTCTTTAAAATATAGTAAATTATAAAATTAAAAAGTAAAATATAACTAACTTATTAAATAATATATAAGCTTAATATATCTTTTATTACTTTATTAATTTAATTAACTAAAACCTTAAAGTCTATTTTTAATATAAACTATACTTTATAAATATATTCTTATAATTATTTAAGTATATATAAGATTACTTTATATTTAAGCTTTATAATATTATATTTTTATTTTAATAGTAATTAATAACTACTTTTATACTATACTAGATATTATTTTTTATTAATAATTTATATTAAAGCTGCTTTTTATTTAATTTTACTAGTATTTATTATTAAGATAATTTCCTTATAATCTTTACTTAAATTTAGGGAAATAAAAATAAGTATATTTATTATATAATATTTAAAAGTGTTTATTACTTTTTATACTTTTATACTTTAGTACTAAGGCATATCTTTTTTTAATAAGGTTATAAGTAGTATAGTTATTTATATAAAATATTTAATTTAAATATAATAGTATTTTATAAGGCTAAAAAAAGACTATATATTATAAATATCCTAATAGTAAATTTATTCTTAAATCTTAATAATTTTTATTATTAATAGCTGCCTTCTTTATATACTATATAAATAGTTAATAAAATTAGTTAATTCTTAATAAAAGACTAACTTTAATATTAAAATTATATATTTTAAGAGTTTAATATTAATAAGAACCTTATTAAGATTTTAAAAGTGTTTTAAGGTATATTATTAAATACCTAAGGCTGCTTTTTTATTATTATATATTAATTAAGCTTTTTTTACTGCTATATTATTAAAAAAAGGCTAATAAATTATAAAAATTAAATTAAATAAAATATAAACTATAATATATTAAAATTATACTATTAAGTTTATAGCACTTATTAAAAAAGTATAATACCTTAATAATCTTATTAAGGTAGTAAAAGTTATAAAATCTTAACTTTTTTTATTAAGAGGTATTTAATTATAGCTTAAAAAGTAGTTTAGTAGTAATATTAAAGTATAGCTTATAAAATCTTTATTAAATTCTTTTATATTTAAAAGGATAAAGGCATTATAAATAGTTACTTTATTAAGCCTAGTAATTAAATTAATTAAATAAAGCCTGCTATTCTTTTTTTAAATAAGGAAGAAAGGGTTTTTATAAGGTTTATATTCTTTTTTTAAAATACTTTTTTTAATTTTTAACTAAAAGACCTTAATAACTTTTAAAATTATAGCTTTTAAGATTAAAATTAAACCTAATTATTAAATATTATATAGTATTATTTTAATCTTTTAAAAAGGTGCTACCTTTAAGTTTAGCTTACTACTCTTAAAAAACTCTTAAGCTAATACTGCCTCTTTATTAAATAAGATCTTTTAAAAGATTTTTATTTTTTTTAATTAAAGTATTTTATAAGCAGGTTTTAAAAGCTTTTTTAAGCATTCTAGTATTAATTAAGATTTATAATTAATTAATTTAAACTTTAGTATAATATACTTTATAAAAAAGGCCTTTAAGTTTAATTTAAACTTAACTTTTTTTTACTTTTTCTTTTTTTAATTTAAATTCTTTATAAGAGTTATATTATTAAATAAAGTATTATTTACTAAGTAAATTTTAATCTTTTTATATTTATATATTATATTAGTTTTAAATAGTATTTTTATATTTCTATCTTTTTATAAATATTAAATTCTTTTTTTTTTATTCTTTTTTTTTTTTATTACTTTAAGCTATAGTAACTTTTAAAACTCCTTTAGCTATATAAAAATTATATTAATTATTATATTTATTACTAGCTTTTTTATAAGTTTTTTTAAAATATATAAGATTAGCTTCTCTTTTTTTTTTAATATAAAGGCTTAATCCTATTTTTTAAAATTAAATAGTTTTAAGTAATTTTCCTTTTTATTAATCTTATCCTTAAAAATAAAGTTAATATTTATTTTAAAAGTTTATTTAAGGTAAGCCTTAAGGTAATATACTTTTATTAAATAGCTTTTATTATAAAAGTTATAAGCTATATGCTTTTAAACTTATATTTAGTATATAGGTTTTTATTTTTTAATAAGTAATTAAATATAACTTTAGCTACTTAAAAAAATAGCATTTTTAAAATAAAATTTTAAAAAATAGGCTTAGCTATAATATATACTTTAATAAGAATTTAAGCATTATTATAAAAGATTTAAATAATAGCCTTTTTATATAACTTAACCTTCTTTTAGTTATAAATACTTATTTTAATATAATAAGGGATAATAATAAGCTTTAGTTAATTAGCTAGTTTTTTTATAAGAATATTTTTTTAAAAGCTAGAATTAAGTAGTGCTTTTATAAGTTCTTTTATAGCACTTTTTAAATAAACTTAAAGTATAAGTAACTTTTAAACTTACTTTAAGATTTAGCTATTTTTAAAAAAGACTTTATTTATTTTAAATATTTAATAATAACTATTATAATTAAATATTACCTTTTATTTATATATTTAATATAATACTTATCCTCCCTTCTTTATATTAATACTACTAGCTATATTAATACTATATACTTATAGTTAGTTATATTATTTAATAAGGTCTAAATAGGCATTAATATTAGCTATTATTAAGTAAGTATATATTAGTATTATAACCTATATTAAGGCATTTACCCTTTACTTATTTATTAAAATCCTTTTTATATACTTTATATAAGTAATGCTTTTTTTATAATTAAATAAAAACTGCCTTATATTTATTACTAGCTTTAAAATAGCTTTAATTAATATACTAGTTTTTACTTTAATAATAGTATTAAGTATAAAGTCTAAAAGAGTATTTTAAGCTTAGTTTATAGCTAAAAGTAAAGTATTTTAACCTTTTTTTATTAAGCTTTTATTTAATCTTATTATAAGTTTATTAAAAGAGGCCTTATTTAATTATCCTTTTTTCTTTTTAGCTTAGCTATATATAACTATAAGTTTACCTTTTTCTTAATCTTCCTTTAACCTTTTAATATACTATTATTTTTAATTATTAAATACTATAATATTAATATTTATAAAAAGATTAAATAGTTTATTAATTTATAAATCTGCCTTTTATAAGTTTAAGATATTTTTTTTTAATACTAAGGTCTTATATTTATAAATAGTATTTATATATATATATAGTATTAACTTATTTACTTTATACTTATTTTTAAGTATTTTTAATATATAGGCTATAATAAAGGTTTTATTTATTTAATTATTATTAAAAATCTAGATTATATTAATTATTAGTATTATTATATACTGCCTTATTATAATATAAAGTAATAATAAAAGCAGTTTTTTAGCTTTTTTTAATAAAAAAGTAGTAGCTATATTTTCTTATAAATTCTAAATATAATCTTCTTTTAACTATATTAAGGTCTAATTAAACTTAAGTAGTGTTTAACTTTTAGCGCTTTTAGTATAAGCCTTTAAGTTTAAGTCTTAAAGGTTAAAAGACTTAACCTAGTATATAACTATTTTTTAAATATAAGTATATAATTTTATATTTTAATTTAGTAATATTAATAAAATAGCTATACTTTTAATCTTAAGCTATTTAATATAAAATATTAAGTTATATATAAAAAACTTAGTTTTTATATTTTATTACTTATATTAATAATTACTAATTATATAGCTAGGTTTATTATAATATTAGCAGCTAGAATCTTAAGCTTAAAATATATTAACCTTTAGTATATTATTATTAAAGTTATTATAAAAATTATAATTAATTAAATTAAGGGATTTTTAGCTAAAGAAGTTAATACTTAAATTAATTTTTATTTATAAGTGCTTTTTTTTTTATTAATCTTTATATATTAGCCTTTAATAAGTAAAGTAATCTTTTTTTATTACTTTATAATTATAATCTTTAAATCTTTAATCCCCTTTATTAAGGTCTTAATTAAATTAATTAATTTTACTTATCTTATAGTTAATATTAATTACTATAAGTTTATAATTAATTTTATAGCCTTAAGTTAGTAATTAAATAAAATTAAGGTTTAATATTTTTAAGGATATTTTTAAAAAATAATATTAAGCTTTTATTATAAGTCTTAATTATAACTATATTATAAATTAATTAAAGTAAAAATATAGCTTTTAAAGGCTTTTTATATAAGTTTATATAAACTTATATAAAATTTATAAAGGTTAGTAACTTTTTTTATTATTATTATTATTTAAACTGCTATTTATAATATTACTTATATAAGATTAAATATAAATATAGTTAAGAAAGCCTATTTTATAAAGTTAATTTAGTAATAGTAGCTTTTATATTATAAAAGCTAGTTTTAAATATTATCTTTATATTATAATTAATTATTATTTAAAAAGTATATCCTTTTCTTTAATAAACTGCTTTTCTTTAAGTTATAAAGGCGCTAGTAAGTAATTAATTCTTTTTTAATATCCTTTTAGGTGTTTATATTTATTACTATTTTAAATTTCTCTTAAGCTTTTTTTATTATATAGTTTTAAAGGAAATTCTTCTTTTTACTTTTTTAAATCTTTTTTATATTTATTTAATGCTTATACTAGTAAAAGAATGCTATAATATTTAGCCTATTAAAAAGTTAGAATTTTAAAAAGGCATTAATATTAAGTAGGATTATTTTTTATATAGTATTAGTTATAATTTAAGTTATAATTATAAAAAAAGTTTTTATAATAAGTAGCCTTTTATAATTATTTAATCCTTTTTTATTCTTTTTAATCTTAATACCTTATATAATATTAAAGGTTTTAAGACTAATAGTTTAATTTATTTCTTTTTTTTTACCTTTTTTATTATTAGTAAATTAGCTATAGCCTTATTTAGTATTTCCTTTTTTATAATATTTATTTCTTAATAATAAAGTTATAATACTATTCTTAATTAATTAAGATTATATATTTAATTTAATTAAACTTTTATTTAATAAAGTTAGTAAAAGTAAAAAGTTTAAATTATTTTTTAATAAAAGATAATATAAAAGCTAATTAGTATTTTTATTAGTACTTTATTTATTAAGTTATTTTAATAATATATATACTATTATATAAGCTATTAATATAAAAGGGTTATTTAGTCTTTTAAAAATAATATTATTTTAACTAAGGGTTTTATTAAGATTTTAAGCTATAAGATTAATTAATTTTAAGGTATTAGTATTATTTATATATTATATAAGGCTTTAGGTTATTTAAAGTATATTAAGATTTCCTTTAATAAAAGTACTAAGTATATTTCTTTTAAATATTAAGGCTATAGGCATATTAAACTTAATTAGCTTTTAAATATAAAAGGATAGCATTAATAATCTTAATACTTAAAGCTTATTTAACCTTTAGTAGCTTATTATATAAATTAAATAATTAACCTTTTTAAAATACTATTAATTATATTATTAATATATATTTTTTAATTCTTTTTAATTAGTATAAAAGTTATTATTAAGCAGTTACCTTTAAGAAAGCTTTTTTTATTTTTTTTATAATATATTCTGCTTTTTAAGGTCTTTTATAGTTAAAACTATTTAATTTTTATTATTATATTCTTTTAAAAAAGATATTTTTATATCTTAATTATTTTATTATAATTTTAACTTATTCTGCTTTTTATAGCTTATAAATTTTTATATAATAGTATTAAAACTAAGGCTATATTTATAAAAATAAAATCTTTTTTAGTCTTTTTCTTAAACTATTTTTATTAAAGTTTATTAGCTAAAATTACTTTTTTTTAGCTTTTTATAAACTTTTTATTTTAAGTTTTATTATAGTTTACTAGTCTAAACCTTTATTCTTAGTATGCCTATTTATTTAATTAAATAAATAGTATTTATAAGCTATTTATATCTTTTTCCTTCTTTTTTTTTTATAAAAAAAAGAGAGAGGTATTTAGCTTATAATCTTAATAATATAATTCTTTTATAAAGCTAAAGGTTAAAGGTTCTAGTAGTAGCTAAAAGGTGCCTTTATATTATTATCTAGCCTATAAAAATAACTAAATTAAATAATTCCTCTTTTTAAATCTTATAAATTATAATTAAGTTATATTTATTTTATATTCTTATTATTAAATCTTGCCTTATTTATAATTTTAAAATAATGCTTTTATAATATATTAAGTTATCTTTTTTAGCTTTATAAGTATATAATAATAAATAATAACTAATCTTATATAATTTATAGTTTTTAATTATAATTTCTTATTAATTAGCGCCTTTTTTTATAAATTAAATAATAATATAAAATTCCCTTTATTTTAATTACTATTTTATTAATAGTTAGGTTATATACCTTTAAATACTACTTATACTTAGCTAAACTATCTTATAAAGAATTTACTTATTATTATACTATTAAGACTACTATATATAAATAAATTAAAATACTATTTAATTATATAAAGACTAAGCTATTCTAGCTTAGTTAAGCACTTTAAAGGCTTATGTCTTAAAAACTAACTTACTTAATTTTACTATTTAAGATTAAGACTATCTCTTTTCTTATATATTATTACTAACTTATTTATTATTTAGTTAGCCTTATTATTTTTTATTAGCTTTTACCTTCTAGCCTATACTTTCTATACTATAAATTAGCTAACTATATATAATACTATAATTAGTAATAATTTTTTATAAAATAGCCTAGTTAATAAGAAATAACTACTATAATATAATATTTTATTTTATAATAAATAGTAGTTTTTATAAAATATTATTAAATAACTACTATTTAGCCTTTATAACTTTTTAGCAGCTATATAAACTTTTATTACTTTTATTAATATAGCTATTAAAAATACTAACTTATTAACTTATTATAAAGTATAGCAGTTATTATAATAAAATTAATAATAAAAGGCTATATAAAATAAATATAATTCCTTAATTAAAAACTAAACCTAAAAGGCAGTTAATTAACTTACTAACTAAAATATATTATTTAATAAGTAAGTATATAAAACTAAGCTAAAAGCTAATAGCTAGATTAAATATTATAAAGCCTACTAAATAGTTTATAGTTTTAAGTAAGAATATAGCATTAACTATAATAAGATCTTTACTATAATAATTAAATAAAAGATTTATTACTTATTATTTATTATAGCTATAGCTTTAAATTAAGAAATTAAATAAATAAATATTAAAATAATATTTTTATATAGTATAGTTAATAAAGTTATTTATATTAAATTTCTTACTAGCTTTAAGAATAAATAATAAGTCTGCTGTTTTTAAAAGGTATTATATAGTTTAAAATAAGCTTTTTAAGTTTAGTATAAGACTATTTTTTAAGCTTTAAAAGATTTTAAATTTACTCTCTCTTAATATAATAAGGCAGTATTTATTAACTAAAATAAAAGTATTATTATTAATATTTATATAAATAACCTGCTTTTATTTAGTATAAAAGTAAAGGCAGTTTATAAAATAAAAAAGTAATTAAAAAACTGCTTTTAAATATTTAACCTTAGCCCTGCTTACTATTTTTTTAAAATTTAAATTACTAAAAATAAAAAAAAGTACTAGCTATAGCTATTATAATAATTATATTTTATAAGGTTATTAAAATAGCTTAAGCTATAAAAGCTAAAGCTATAATATATACTTATAAATACTAAAAAAAAGCTATTTTTAATAAGTATAAAAAATAAACCTAATTAAAAATAAAAGGCCTTTTACTAATATATTATTAAAGTGCTAATATTTATTATAATTTATATAAAAATTAACCTAGCCTATTTAATAGCTAAGCTTAATAAATTTATAATAAACTTAATAATAATATACCTTTTTATAGTAAAGTAAGTATTATAATATATTATATATAGCTTATATCTTACTTTAATATATAAAAGTAAAGAGAGGTTATAGCTTATAAAATATAGTAATATAAAATAGGCTAGTAATATTTTAAACTTTAAGTTAGTTTAATATTATATCTTCTTTTTTATAAAGGCAGCTATTAGCTAAAAAAGCATTAAGTAAAGTATTATAATAACTTTTAGTATAAAGTTAAAATATATTACTTTAGCAGCTAGTAGCTTAAAAGCTATTTACTTATAAGGCTTAATAAAAGAATTATATACTAACTTTAATACTATATAATTATATAAAAATAATAATAAATTAATAATAATTATAAAAAAAGCTAAGTATTATAAATAAATAAAGCATATTAAGGTTTAATATTATAAGGTTAAGGAATTAGTTAATAATAGTATTATAATAGTTAATTAAATCCTTAAAAAAAGGAACCTAGCTAACCTAAGTATAAAGGCTTTATTATAAAAACTATTTAAAAAATAAATAATAATAGTTAAAATATACTTACTAAAGCAAGGAAGTAATAATTAATTACTATATTAAAAATTATAATATAGTAAGTTAGCTACTACTCTTTTTCTTACTAGGTTTTAATAAGGGTAATAGAAAATATAAAAATAATACTTTATAACTAGCTTAAGGAGGGGTGTTAGATTTTTATAATATAATCTAGTTATAAGACTGTATATATAGTAAATACCTTATAAATATCTATATACCTAGTATCTTATAGTAGTTAGAGGTTAACCTCTTATATAACCCTAATATATATAATTATAATAATGCATTCTGTAGATCTCGCAGTTCTAGTCCCGTACTAGTATGTAGTAGTGTGTGCTGCTTCTCCTAACTATCACGATAATTGATATTAGTCGAGACGGACCCGTCAAGATGGGGACTTTTACAGCTTCACTTTTCTTCATATCTGTGCAAGTGCAGATTTTTAATCAAATGCATTCCAAGCCACAAGATAGGTGTCCAACATGCACACCAACGGCGACCTCAGCTACAACAGTCCGTCTGCAGCCCGTATTGCCTTACACAGCTTCACATCGCAATGGTTCCTCGTCCCCCAAGGCACAGGCATCATCGCCGTGATCCTGCACCAGCTGGACTACCAGTTTGACGGCCTGCACATCATCTCCTACATCTTCTGGCTCCTCACCATTGTGCTGCTCATCAGCATGCTCACCATCTACCTCGTCCGCTGTCTCCTCTTCCCGCAGCATGTTCTCCACGCCATCAAGCACGACATCAGCGAGTCGGCGTGTCTAGCGAGCATCTCCATCTCGTACACTTCCATTATCCAGATGATGGTACTCGCCCTCGTCCAAGACGGCGCGTGGGGTAAAGGATGGGGGATTGCAGCCTATGTCATGTGGTGGACCAACGTGGCCATGGCGCTGGGTGTTGTTGTGCTCGTGCCCTTCATCTACGTCCGGCTGTATCCCTCCGGGGTGCCGCATCTGGCTCCGGGCAGCCAGCTCCCGATGATTGCCGTCCTCACCGCAGCCGCTGGCGGCGGCACCATCTGTCAGGGAGCACAGATCAGCGTGCAACTACAAATCCCGGTCATCGTCGTCTCCTACATGCTCGTCGGGCTCGGCCTACCTTTGGCATTTGCGCTCGACGTGCTCTTCTGGGCTCGACTGCTGGATAGTTCTCTCCCCGACAGGCAGCACACGTTCCAGGACATGATCCTGTGCGGGCCCTGGGGCCAGGGGAGCTTCGCTCTGCAGATGTTGGGTAATGCCGTGCTGAGCGGGAGCTTTGCGAGCTACAACAGCGGCACGTTTCTCACGGCCGCAGCTGCTGGACCGGTCGGGTACGTGAGCATGTTCGCGGGCCTCATGTCGTGGGGGATGGGGACCTTTTGGTGGATCTTTGCCATCATCAGCATTCTTCATGGCGCAACGGACCACTGGAGGCCGAGGAGAATCCCCTATGGATTGGTTGCGTGGTCTGTCGTGTTTCCTTGGGTAGGCCTCTCTATAGCTTTACCCTTGTTTTTTGCCCGATCTAACGATCCCGATAGGGAGTATATACGAATGCAGCTGTTCAGTTGGGGAAGCTGCTCGACTCAACGGCGTTCAAGGTCTGGTCGACGGCCCTGGCCATCATGTTGGTTATCGCATGGCTGTGGAACGTGGCCAGGTCACTTCGGGGAGTGGTCAGGGGAACTATGCTCGGGCTGGATCATGGTTGGAAACGGCGTGTATAAGATATCAAAATTCCGATAGACTATGTAGCAAATTATATACTGCTCCCGGCCGGCATGATGGGCACCAGCAGCGTCTGCGGGCTGCGCACCTTGATCTGCTGCCTCACCCAAGCCATCATCCTATGGACGCACTGCTGCGCAAACTTGAGCGCCTGACTGAACTCGTCGTCCCACATCGCCAGCGCAACGGGCTCGAGAGCCGTCAGCGACGACTGGATGTGCGACAGGTATATGGCCAGGCCCTGCAGCGTCTCGAGCACTTCATATGCGATGGACGGCGAGTCTGAGTCGTCGTCCGGGTGCGGGAACAGTGCCTCTCGAAGGACGTGAGCGCGGTGCCTGCCGCGCTGCTTGTTTTCTCCCAGCCGCTGGACGTGAGGCTCGAGCCGTGCGCGCATACCGTCGGCCAGCTTGTGCAACATGCGCAGCCCGCCCTCGACCTCTTGGTCGTGGTGGATGAGCTGCGGGATCAGCGTCTCGTAAATCTCCAGCAGCTGCACCGTCGTCTCGTACGTTTCGCCCAGGAACAGCTCCATCTGCCGCTCGTACTTTGCCTGGTCCTCGAAACAAGTCATGGCGGACACATGAGGCTTCTGAGTGGCCTTGTTCAGTGCTCCGGACTGGGGTTCCGGAATGAATGCGCCGTTGGCTCTGTCCTCTGGGATTCTTTCGATCCGGACCGCGCCGGCCTTGAACATGGGCTGCTTGGAGACGGGATCCCACCGGTCTGCAATCCACTGTTAGCACACAAAGGCAGAGCTTCAGGGGGGTGTGCACTTACCGATCGTAAGTTCGTTGGCAGCAGTTGCTCTCCCGTCCTTATTGTCCCAATATCCAAAGTGAAAGGGCATAAAGACATTCCCCTTGCTCACCATCTTGCCCACCCGACACTTCATCTCCACGGCACCACGCTTAGACCGCACAACAACCATCTCCCCGTCCGAGACACCGGCCTTGGCGGCATCTTGCTCAGAGATGCGGACCTCGGGCTCAGAGCAGCTCTTCTGCAGCGGTGCTGACCGCCCGGTCTTGGTGCGCGTGTGGAAGTGGTAGACGTTGCGACCCGTGGACAGCCTGAGCGGGAACTCGTCGTCAGGCTCCTCCATCGGCGGCGAGTAGTGGCACGCCTTGAGGATGGCCCGACCACGGGGGTTCAGGTGCTCGTACTCCTCCCTAGAGTAGGGGGCTCCCGTCTCGAGATCATGGCCAAAGCTCTCGCACTCGTCGACGTCTGTATAGAACCGCCCGTCCGCATACAGCCTCTCGGTGCCGTGTGGGTTCTGCTCATTGCACGGCCACTGTATCCCGGAACCTCCCGTCAGACGGTCGTAGCTGAGGCCGCTGTAGTCGCACGGCCGTCCGGCGGACAGCTTCTTCCAAGCCTCAAACACCTCTTCGGACGTCGTCCACGGCATAAGCTCGTTGCCGTCCTTGTCCTTGAAGCCCATCCTCCTGGCGTAGTCGAGGAAGATGTCCAGGTCCGGCCTGCACTCGCCCGGGGGATCGACGGCCTTGTGCGAGATGTGAACTGTGCGATCCACGTTGGTGAAGCATCCCGTCTTCTCCCCCCACTGAGCAGCCGGGAGCACAACGTCTGCTATGGCCGCCGTCTCCGTCATGTAAATGTCCTGGCACACGACGAAGAGATCGGGCTTGGTCAGCAGGCGCCGGACCCGAGGCAGGTTGGGCAGGCTGACGAGCGGATTCGTGCATGTGATCCAGAACATCTTGATGGTGTCGGCCTCGATGTAGTTGAGCAGGTTCATGATGTGCGTCGGCTCGTTCCAGTGAGGCACCTTGACGGGCTCGATATTCCACAGCCTCGCCAGCTCGGCCATGTGAGCCGGGTTCTGGTGGTTCCGGAAGCCGGGATACTCGCCATCGCAGCCGGCCTCGCGGTTGTTCTGCGCCGTCGGCTGGCCGTTCATCTGCAGCACGCCGCATCCCGGCTTGCCAATCATGCCGCGGAGCAGGTTGATGTTGTTGATTTGACACGCGCTGGCCGTGGCCTGGTTGGACTGATAGACTCCCTGGAGCGCCGTGGACAGCAGGCTCTTCGACGTGCCCAAGATCCGCGCAGCCTCTTCCAATTGCGCAACGGGGATACCCGTGATCTGCTCGACCGTTTCCGGATCATACTCGGCAACCGTGGCCTTGAGGTCCTCGAGTCCCACGGTGTGCTCCTCCGCCCAGTCGTAGTCTATCCAGCCGTTCTTGAACATGAGGTGCTGGATGCCGTTGAGCAGGGCCAGGTTTGTCCCTACCCTGGGTGCGAGATGCAACGTCGCCTTGCTTGCGGACTCGGACCGCCGCGGATCAACGACGATGAGCTTGGGCGGAGACGGACCTGCGAGGCGATCAAGGATCCTCGACCACAAAACCGTCTGCGTCGCGGCCATGTTGTGTCCAACCATGAAGATGCACTCAGTGTAGTCAATGTCACTGTATGAACCCGGCTGGCCATCCGAACCAAATGACTCCCGCATGGCCGTTGCTGCTGTTGCAGTGCAGAGGCGGGTATTGCCATCCCTAGCCCATGTAAGTCATCCGGGGGCAATGTCAGATTGTCACTGTAGGAGGCCATCTTACATGTGTAGAGTATGCAGCCCGGCTTTGCCCACCATGGCCAAGGCATAATACTCCTCTAGAAAAAGCTGCCCAGTCGTATAAAAGGCAATGCTGTGGTTGGTCATGTGTTTCTGCAGGTCCTTGGACTTGGAAACGATGAGATCCATCGCCTCGTCCCATGAAGCTCGCTCGAGCTGGCCATTCTTGCGGATCAACGGATGCGTCAGGCGGTCCTTGTGGTGCATGGCCCTCCACCTGTTGCGGGACAGCAGTCGGTATGAGCATCAAACTCATCAAGAGGGTGATACAAGAATGCCACTGACCCGTTGAGACCTTTGGGGCCCAGCCGGCCTTTATTTACGCGATCAGTCTCACGACCTCTCACGCCCACGACCTTGCCGTCCTTGACTCCGATATCCAGCCCGCAGCCATTGCTTCAACCATGTTATTCATCAGATCAGCATCAACGTCTATATATCCCCAGCTTCGATGGGTTCTTGCACAGTACCTGCACAGCACGCACGCGCTCTGCACCCATTTATCGGGCTCTTCGTCGCACGCCTTGTCCACCCTCACAGGCCATTCGTCCTTGTACGGAGTCCTTGGCCCCCAGATATCCTCGATCGAGTCGCGGCTCTGGATTTTTGGCTGTGTAGAAGTTGCAGTCATATCGAAATCGTAGGTGAGGATATGTCTGACAGGCTTCAAGGCTCACAGCTGGCAACAGCCAATTGATCGATGCTGGCGGGGGGGGAACATTCAATGTCATTCCCGGCATTCTCAACGGCTTGGCCCCAAGTTGCAAGGCCAGGCTGAAAGGGGTAGCCATCTCCAGTTGCAGTAGCCAAAGAGGGTCAGAGGCTTCAACGAACGTCATCAGTCCATCACTCTCGCCAATGACGGGATTCTCATTCCTCATGATATGACATCTCCGGCAAAATGGAGTAGCGTCCGCTTCATCTCCGCGGGTTGTCGGCACGCTAACAAATAACGGCGTGGCTGCCAAGCGATCCGATCCGGTGTCCGCATGGCCGGTGAACGACGTGTTGTTCCTGGCCTCACTTTCAGCTCAGGGACACACTCGGGGAACTTTCTCTGTCTCGCCAGCCAAAAACATAACATCCAGTGCAAGTGCTGGCGCTGGCGTTGTCGTGGACATCATGAGCATATCGTATCCGGAAGCCCTTCTCAGCATCGAGAGAATCGCCAAGCGTCACAGGACGCTGCTTCGAGACAATGTGGCGTATATCAAGCTGCAGCAAGCCGTGGGCCATGTCGTTGCCCAAGACGTGGTCAGTCCGGAGGCGACTCCCGTCGTGGACACATCTGCCATGGATGGCTATGCGATTCAGTCTCAAAGGACCGCTGGTGCATCACCGCACAAACCCGCACGATTCAGGGTTATTGGAAGGATAAGAGCAGGGGAGCCTCCTTGGGCAGACGACCGGAAGGCGTCAGAGAACGGGTGGAAGGACGATGCGAGCCCGTGCTTCGAGATCATGACCGGGGGCATATTCCCGGCTGGCTTCGATGCGTGTGTCAAATATGAAGACACCAAGACGGCGTGTTCAGACCGGAATGGCCTGGCCTTGGAAATACTCGTGAGAAAGCCAATGCCTCACAACGCAAACAAGCGACTCGCAGGAAGCGATATTGCCAAAGGGCAGGTCGTCATCAAAGCAGGCACAACAGTGCAGCCTCACCATATCCTCCCATTGGCATCGCTGGGGCTCAAGACGATTCCCATCGCCAAAGACCCAGAGGTCGGCATCTACTCCACGGGCGACGAGTTTGCTATTAGCCAACCGTGGCTACCACGGGACACCAACACTCCATATCTCATCTCGGCGCTCCTCGACATGTCAGTGAGCGCATGCTCTCTGGGCACGCTCTCTGACGACGAATCGCAGGTCTACGAGGGACTCAACGCGGCACTGGCTGCAGGTCACGACATGATTCTGACCAGCGGAGGCGTGTCAAAGGGACGCTTCGACCATGTCGCGACCGCATTGGCAAAGCTGGAAGGCGTCCACATCGCCTTCCACGGCGTCTCCATCCGGCCCGGCCACCCAGTTCTGTTCGCGTACATGGAATCAGGACGGGACGAGGCCGGCCATACGGGGAGAATCGTCCCCATTGTCTGCCTGCCCGGCAATCCCGGAGCCGCTGCCGCCTGT
Source organism: Trichoderma gracile (assembly GCA_020002365.1). Classification (NCBI taxonomy): domain Eukaryota; kingdom Fungi; phylum Ascomycota; class Sordariomycetes; order Hypocreales; family Hypocreaceae; genus Trichoderma; species Trichoderma gracile. Next base: position 226,999 of record JAINEY010000003.1, read on the forward strand.
TTCCGGTTCCTCGTCGTTCCCTATCTCCGGATCCTGCGAGGCCAACCACCAGAGGTCCCCCTGATTGCCAATCTACAGCAGGGATCTTCACCTGCGGCACCATCACCACCAGCCAGCAACATGAGGAAGGCATGTGTCAACGGCCATGCCAACGGAGTTGTACAGCCACCGCCTCTCGACCGCTTCCAGCATGGCGTGCTGATGGCCACGGAGAGAGGGGAGCTGATTGCCTGGCCAAGCGAGGAGCAGAGTCCGGCTAAGCTGGGACCTTACGCGAGTGCCAATTGCTGGATACACATTAAGCCTCTGAGCAGTCCGAAGATGGACACGGCCTTGGTTGAGTGCTATCCTATGTCGCCGGCAAAGGGTTCTTCCCTCATGTCCATGGATTGGTGAGTCTGCCAAGCAGCTGAAGCAAGCCTACGCAGAGATACGTCTGCTCTGCAGAGCTCCCAGGGGTTACCCTAGTCGCATCAGCGCGCAGCCGAGTCACTTAGAGTTGCAGACCTAACATACGGAGTATGTTCTGTTAAAGTGATCTCGACCTACTGCGACTCTATTTCAACAACGGAATTATATTTTCTACCCTTAGACTACTAGTTATACTGTCTAGTCATGCCTTCTCATAATGCCAACATCCACAATTCTATAAGATATGAAACCGCGGCAACGCCTCACAGGGCTTAACTGATACTACCTATATCAATAAATAGAGAAGCTATCGTTATATAGCTGTATCAGAAGCTATAAAGATTACCAGAATCACATTGCTGCTAGGATATGCACTTTTCAAGATAAAAAGGTTCTTCTTAAACAAACTGGTCGGCCTTTAGTCTCCTGTGCCTTTGCTCTTCTAGGGCTTGTCCTTATTGCTGATTTCTTTTTCCCTTCCGAACTAATTTCCAGTGTGCGAGGTGATGCTGTATTACGCTGTGGGCTGTTCTATCTGCGCATAAAGAAAGAAAAGCAAAGCCCGCACCTGCTCAAGTAACTGAAACTTCATTCAGTCTGTTAGTGTTCCCCAAATAAACGCCTCAAGTCCTTTAAACGACGCAGCTAGGTTCTCATTCACGAGGACCATGTCGTAAAGCCCCGAAGTCTCCACTCGCTCAAGCTCGCATCTTGCCTGTTGGAGCCTCTTCTTTAAGCTGACTTCAGTTTCAGTGCTGCGATTCCAAAGTCGAGTCTCTAGTTCATCAAACCTTGGCGGTTTGATGAATACGTAACGAGCGTCGGTAATGGCCGTCTCCCGCATTTGCTTCACACCCTGCGGGCTCGAAACACGACGTACCTTAACAACATACCTTAAGCTACCTTAGGTTCAGACGCAGTCTTCTCTGATGTACCATTATTTGCGGCCTGTCTCTAATGGGATCATTGCACATCAAGTTACAAGCACTGATCGAAGTTTGATTACGTACTGTATGATACATGAAATCTGAAGGCAAACCTCGAAACTGAGTATTGTTTCTCACCTTAGTTAGAACTAGAATAGTATAGACAGAGATTTATAGGGGCATGGTATATAACCGAGAGCATCCTACTGAAATTGCTTTATCAGACTTTGTCCTTTTCTTCTCGCCCAGTCATATAGTTGTCCTGGCTCTTAGTCCTCGCTTCGCAAACACTCGCAATATTCACAGTTTATCATCACTCCCAGTGGCAATCATGTGCGATCTACTCATTAAGGGATGCTGCTAGTGCGGATGCGAGCTTCAGAGGCACATGCATGTATGCGGCCAACCAGCCAGCTGTGGAGGCCCATACGCTCAAAGATATTCCAGTGACAAAGTATTCTCTATTTGCATCACTGGAGGTTATTAGGCATGTTAGAACTTCAATGGAACTTTGAGCGAGCTTGATAGGTAACTAACGGCTATATATAGCGCTAGGCTCTCGAGTATACCATTTGCGGGCTCAGAGTAAGGCAATGCTCTAGTGCTGCTGGTGCTGTTTTGCTTAGCAAGCGCTTAGGTGTCTAATATGTACCTCTTTTTCAGCTTGTATGAAGATGGCTTTGCTTAATACATCAAACAGAACTTGCAGACTTTGTTCTAATCTCAAGACTGCCATTTCCCATTCCCCGACTGAGGCTGAATATGGACTCTGCCATCTGAAATATCCGATACAGGCCTGAAATCGTGAAGGAGACCGCTACAATAAACAGACCTTGACCTGGACACCATGGACAATGTGCATCCAAGCCGAGCAGTGAGTGCAGGTATATCCACGGATTAGAATCACAAATAGATACATTTAGGAAAACATACTTTAATATAAGTCAGGTCAGGCTGGAAACGTGGGAAAATTCGTCTATTACAATAACCATATGTGGACAAGATAGCTGTAGTCTCCTTAAGCAGCGCCATCTAGGTGTATAGATAGCAATAGCACCAGCTGCAACCATCACAAAGAGGGCTTCCGTAGCTCAGTTGGTTAGAGCTTCGTACTAATACTAGAGCTTCACAAGCTCCAATATTGGTAATGCGAAGGTCGCAGGTTCAAGCCCTGCCGGGAGCAAAACGTCTCACGATGCCCTTTCGTTTCTTTTTTTGCCCCATTTTCCCCCAACTTTTGTCACCACTTTTTCAGACACAAACTTTTTTGTGTGTTCTTGTTTTAGCTCCGATTCTTAGCGCGAACACGTGGAGACTTGTAGAACATTTGCCTTTTGCAGGCGTTTCCTATTCAGGGTTCTGGATTCGGTGTCCAGGCTTGCAGGGACAGGCTGTGTGGAAGAACAACACCAGGGCATCGCTAGGCACCTATCTGGCATTTAGCAACACAAGCCGTGATGTCTCTTCTGGATTTCAGCAGATATATGAACTATGGGAACCAATCGTCTTCACTTTGGTCTTCTGAACTTGAGATAGCAAGTGCTTTCTCTGTCAAGAACATTCCAGCATTCTCTTTCCATCACTTGACAGCCCATAAGAGATCAGTCGTATAAAGACTTGCCTATGACCAATGGGCCTGTTTCCCTTGTGGCAATGACATCTCGACCTCGGGCTATAGTCATGTTTGTTCATCGTTGCGTGTGACACAAGTCTCCATGTTTGTGAACTACCCAACCGCTCCGGTAGCATTACACTCTCCGAGACATGCAGTAACTCAACTTAGAAACCCTGCCTGCCGGGCCACGTCGACTCCGGGGAAAAGCGCACCATCACGAGCCTCACTCTGTGCGCTGCCACAGACTCAAGGTCCAGGAGATCACCAACTACAAGGTTGCACTTGGGCCCTGGCAAACACATGCTCGCTGTTTCATGTTGAAATGTGCCGAAATAGATCTTCCAAGCAAAAGAAAGAAGACAAATCAGCAAATAAACAGACAACTGCCAGTCCCTCCCTCCCCTTGTGTGCTCTCTGCGTCACCTCGTCCAACAATGATGGCGTGTCCCGCACTGACACCGGGCACAAGCTCGCCTTACCTGCCTCTTCCGCCGCTGGACGATGCTGAGCACCGTCAAGCAGCGCCCTGGAGGGATGTAACATGCAACGCGGGATTGCCTTCTTGTCTCTGCCCGACCGGACATGATGCCCGTGTGATGAGGTTAAAAAGACACTGCAAAAAAAAACTTGGGGCTGCAGCCAGGCGGGTTGCAGTAGATGCTCACGGGTGCGGCCTTCTTGACATTCGATCGATTCAATCTTCAATCTTCCCGCTCACTCCGTAATAGTCACGGCTGTATACTGCAGATATCTGGACCAATGGATGGAAAATGTCTGTTGTGAATGCAGCTTGGCACCATGGTCTCCTGCGGGCGAGAGGGGCGTCCTGACCTGTACGGTCTCGGGATTCGCCTCGGATTCTACTTCCAGTGGTTTGGCGAGATTCTCGTCGAGTTCTTCGACCAAGCCGACGTCTCCGACATACGCCTGCTGGGCTTCCTCCTGTCTGGCGCCATCGTGCTGGCCCTGCTCGTCCAGGTTGCGGACCAGCGTGTCCAAGGGGCTGACATTTACATCATGCTCCAGCTGGCGGCCGGCTCATACATCTTTCTCATGCCCATGTACGTCTGGAAAGCACTCACATGCTGCGACCGCAAGTGGGATCCGCTCAGGCAGACGAGAGAAGCCAACATGGCCGTGTTCAACGTCTCAACCATGTTGCTTTTGGTCATCATCTCGGCTCTCCACCTGTGGTTCTTCAGCACCTATATGCCGACCAAGGGACGCCAATGCGGGTATTACGGCTTCTTCTTTGCAAAGGTCAGGCTCGACAACACGGCGTACCTGGTGGTCAACATCCTCGTGTACGTAATCGTTATCCTCGTCTGCTTCAGCATTGCCCTCTCGTGGATGGGATTCTGGAATGGACAGTGCGGACCGCAAAGGCACCCGCGTCGAAGGCGGCATCGTCAGAGAGAGTCAGTCAGCCAACCCCTTGACACTGCACATACCTTTGATATAAACCACGCAGCTGCATCTGACACGGTGACAGAACGCCAGAACCAAGACCCGATGAGAATGAACAAGAGCGCAACGCAAGGCGGGAGCGAGCAAGACAGCAACGGGCAGAGATACTACGCACCATGCGTGGCATTTCCAACCTGCTAGTGTACGGGCTTCACGTCACCGCCATTGAGCTGACCATACGATGGAACCAGTTTGACAACGTTGACGGCGTGGACACCAGCGCTCAGACGATTCCGCTGCTTGTGAGTGCCGGCATCTTGGCTCGCTTCCTTTTGTTGCACTTTGAGGGCAGAAACGACGATGCATCGGCTGCCGGAGGTCGTCGACCGGTCAACCCTGAAGACGGGGGGGATCAACAGGATGAGGCTGGAGACCAGGACCAAGCAGAGGACCCCAATGCCGAAATGGCAGATCTAGACGACTTTGTCGCGGGAATCACCCTGGAAAACGTGAGCGACTTCTTTGAGCATGGCTCTCCCAATTACTGGCTTGCGAGGACGGCGATCCAGAGGCGCGAGGCGGCGGAAAGGGCGGCGGCGAGGGAGCGGCTGAGGGCGAGGGGAGTGATTCCGCGTCCGGCGCGGGTGCATTCGAGAGGCACGACGATTGTTATCAATTGAAGATTTGTAGGAGCGTGGGGAGGTTGTGAAGTGCAGCAGAGAGATGGAGAGGGAAGCTGGATGAAGGAATGGGGTGCTTAAGCCGATGCTTGTAAGGGGGCCACGTGATTTCCACTCAAGGCAACTCAGACGATGGAAGTGCGATTGACAACTGAGAGTCACAGCATCTACATTATCCTCCTCAATAATTTATCGTCAGCTCCATCACATGTGATTTCGAAGAAGGATAAAGAGCCTGTGACATCACAAACTCATTCGATCCCAGGCCATCAAGGTCAGCTCAGGCACAGCAGCCAACCGCCCGCCTCTGATTCGACAGACCCCAGCTCTGCAGCCCCGCAACCGCGCAGCTCAGAAGTAAACAAAATCAGCCCGAAAAGCACCCCTGCTTGCAATTGGATCTGCCATCGTCATCACCACCCGACCTCTTGTTGAATCCATATCTACGAGACAGCAACATACACCACACAAGCCACGAGGTCCGAGACACGAGACACATCTCCAGCCATGGAGCCGGAAAAGAAGAAATCCTCCTCAAAAACGTCGTCGAGCAAAGACAAGCGGCCAAGGGACAAGGACAAGGACGAGTCCAAGACGCACAAGCTGTCGCTCAAGGGCAGCTCAAGGCTGGTCGCCGAATTTGTATGCTGGCCTCTTCTTACTCTCTTTTACCGGCGCAATTGGATATCGGCTCTAACCCGGCGTCTTTCTAGTTTCAATACTCGATACACACAATCCTGTACGAGAGCCTCGCGACCCCGACGCATCGAACGAAACAGCTGACCGTGTTCTTCCCATGATAGATTCCAGCGCGGCGTCTACCCAGCCGAAGACTTTACAGCGTACGATTCACCTTCGCCGGTCGATTCAGAAGAACATGTCAGCTAATGCACATTCCACAGCGTCAAGAAATATGGCCTCAACATGCTCGGTATCACCTCTCCTCTCTCTCCGCCCCAACAGCCAAACCCCAAAAGCTGACCGTACCGCGTGAATGCAGTCTCCGCCGACGACCAAGTCAAAGCCTACATCAAGAAAATCATGAGCCAGCTCGACAAGTGGATGGTCGGCGGCAAAATCTCCAAGCTCGTCATCGTCATCACCGACAAGGACACGGGCGAGCACGTCGAGCGCTGGCAATTCGATGTACGTCGCGATCCCCTCTTCTCTCTCCAGACAAACGACGAAATCAATCCTTTCCTAACACGTGTAAACACAAAAGGTTCAAATCTCAGCGCCTCCCCCGAAGTCAAAATCCAAACCCTCCGACACCGACTCCTCCAACCCTCCTCCTCCCTCCTCCGAACAGCAACTGCAACAAGAAAACTCCTCGTCAACATCAGCATCCCTCTTCGCCGAAAAAGACAAGCCCGAAGCCGAGATCCAGGCCGAAATCGCCGCCATCTTTCGCCAAATCACCGCCTCCGTCACCTTCCTCCCCCAGCTCACCGGTGACTGCACCTTCAACGTGCTCGTCTACGCAGACGCCGACAGCGACGTTCCCGTCGAGTGGGGGGATTCGGACGCAAAGGAGATTCAGAACGGCGAGAGGGTCCAGCTCAGGGGGTTTAGCACCGCGAATCATCGCGTCGACACCATTGTCAGCTACAGGCTGGGCGATTAAACGACGGAAGAAACCTTTTGTATACTCTAATGGGACTGGGAAAGGGTGCATGGAACGACATTATCTGGCTTTGGAACGGCGTTGAACGGGAATATATCGGTGCATCATACAGTCTTCACAGGATGCCTCCGCAAAAAATAGGCTGGATATACGGACGCACATTCTCTTATAGGTATCCATGTCTCTGTGGTAGGTATTCCATCTATAAAGAATCGCAAGGGTAATACATCATGCCCCTTATCCATGCAACAGCCAGGCTCGTCCACAAACACTCTTCAAGCGCTGCCTTTGCTAAGGCAGCGCATCATCAAACGCCGTCACCCGAATGCATCGCCACGATCCCCGTAAATGCAACAAACCGTCTTCATTCGCTCCTCAAACCCTCTTGAAAAAGTACACATACGCGAACTTGCGCATTTCATCAACGTCGTGCGCCTCCACCACCTTTTCATCGTTGAAGAGCACCCAGGTAGGCGCCTCCTTGCCCTCAAGGGACTTTCGAATGAATGCAACGTAGTGACTGATTGATCGTGTCAGTGATAGGAATACGCAAACAGACAATGAGACAGATACTCACCCCGCGTGAATGCTGGTGCCTTTGTGACACACAATGGACTGAAGCTGGAACCTCGCCGGCAGCGTTGCACTTCCAGCAGGCTCTTTCTGAGGCGCCTCGCCGCTCTGGCCTGCATCGTCGTCTTCCATGATGCCCTGGTCGTCGGGGTGGCTAAACAGCCACTCGACAGCTCGTTCGACGTCGCCACCCGTCTCCTTCAGCGCCTTCTTGGCTTGAGGAGCCAAGAATCCCATGGCGCCAAGCATCTCAATCTTGGCGGGATCAGCCGTCTCTGGGCCTGATCCGGAACCCAGGTCGAGCGGTGCATCGATATCGGCATCATCGAGATGTGCAAAGAGCCATTCCATGGCCGCGTTGGCATCCGAGTTGCCCGTCGCGTGCAAGGCCTTCTCGGCACGGTTGCGCGGGAAGCCCATGGCCTCGAGCTGCGCAACTGCTGTGGCATCCGCTACAAACGCGGGCGCCTTGTTTTCAGGTTCGTCGGGCAAGAGCTCCTCCGAGGACTGAAGCCCCTTGGACAAATAGTCGTCCAGCAAGAAGGGCTCGTCTGGGACAATAACCGGGACGTCGATCTTGATGGGAACCCAGTTGACAACAGCCATCTTCCGCGCATTAACGGCCAGCACGTTGGGGAACGTCTTGAACAGCGACTGCTTGGTGAAGCCTGCTTTGCTGCCGCACGCTGAGCAAGTCAGCTCGACCTTTTCGGCGGCGGTAAAGTTGTCCAAGCATTCCTTCAGGGTGACCGGCTTGTAGGTGTTGGCTACCTGGCCGTTTTCATCCGGTTGCTCGAGCTTCTCCAATGGCACGTCGATGAAGATGTTGTCCTGTTCGTTGGAGCTGTACCTAACCTTGTGGCATCCAAGACACTGAAGCCGCTGCTCCAGGACAAATCGGAAGTCGGCCGTGGGATCCTTTTGGTCTCCGCTGTGTTGTGACCGGCTGATGAGCTTGAAGAGGTGCTGAAACAATTCAAAAGCGTCTTGCTGACGCATGGTAGAAAACTCTTCGTGTCCTCTGCCTATCAGATGCTTCAGCATGGCAGGCGCCAGCCCCCTCTGGTACGTCACTTCAGATCCGGGCGCTTCGTTGTCAGGCACTGAGTATCGACCAGACAGTAACCCGTGGGCCATCTTCCTCAGCTGGGTCTCCAGGTCGGCTGCAGGTTCCTGAACGATAGGCAGGTCATTGCTAGTGCTATAGTAACGCTCCCGGAATGAAGGCAGGTCGAAGAGACACTGGATAATGCTAGCCAGGTAGCAGCTGTTGCCCAGATTCTTGAGGCCAGTGAGTCCGGGTCCAAACAGAGGCTTCAGCTCGTGGCCATCCTCCGTAGTCATGCTAAAGTCCCATTTGAGATTCTGCTCAATCTGCATCTCGGTCAAGCTCTTTTCCGTCTTTTGTCGCTCGGCCAGGAGAATGCCCCAGTGAGCCAGACGCTGTCCGAGCAGCTCGTCTATGCGCTCCTCGTCGCACCTGTAGCAGTAAATGTCGGCAGTACCTTCAGGGGTGATGGATCCGAGCTTGACAGCCACGCCGTGGCCCGATTCATTGGCATGGCCCAAGGCGTGGGAATTACCGTCGACGCCACCCATCTGCTTCCGGCCACAGCCCAGGTTTCCACATTCCAGGCAAAGCCAAAGGTTCTCTCGCAGATCGCAACCTGAGCAGTGGCCAAGCTCGCCCTGCTCAATCTTGCGAGGCGGGTGCTGCTGCAGGGTCAGGATGTGCTCGCAGGTTGTGAGCTCCTGCTCCCACGCCTTTACCTCCTCCTTTCGAGAAAAGGTGTGTGCCTTGAGGATGCCATCGACAACGGGGGCCAGCTTGGCGTTTGTCAGGTCCAGCTCCTTTTGGCACTCGATGCACTTGGCGGCCAAGGCAGTGTCGTATCGATCTTCTTCGGTTTCGGCGGCGATGGCGAGCTTGGTCATCTTGGCAGGCGGTTCATCGCGGTGGACCGTCTTTCGCGTGCGGCGAATGTTGAGGGCGAGTGGGTGACTCCAGACTGCATTGTGAAGCGGCGAGTGCTCCCTGTCGCCGGTGCAGCCACCGTTGAAGCACTGAAGGCAGACATCGAGGCCTCCAGGGCTGTCCTACACAGCAGAAAGACAAGGGACATGATGAGCCGTCGTCCAGTTACAGCCAGAGGAAAGAAAGACTGCAGGCCGTTGGAGGACATACGATCGAGTCGAAGCACTGCGTGCAGTCTTCCTTGTACACCGACTGGGCGGGAGTCGGCGGCTTGAGCTCTGCAATGATGAAACGTGAGCTTCCGTGACTTGACGATAGCTGCGAAGAGCTTCGAAGCTGTGAGGTGGCGGGGTAAGGGTTTGACATACCGACAGAGTCGAGATGCGGGCACGACATGTCTTTTGGTGGTGAAAAAGTGACTCGGAAGACGTGGTATGATGAGGAGACTGGTAAGATGGCGATGCAGCAGCTGTCGAAAGCTGGTTGATGTCAAGAGAAGAAGCAAAAGTGTGAGCACATGCAGCTTGGGAGGCTGATGTTGATTCCGTTACGTAGTGGCGCTGCAGTTGCCGGGTCAAGCGCTGGGCGAGCGTTATCGATTGCCGTTGGTGGGTGCAGCAGCCTGAAGCTCAGGGCAGCACTGGCGGCTTCCAGTTCCAGGCACTGCTAGGCTGCCCCTCGGTGACGGCATCAGGTGGAGGGGCAGCAGAAAATTCGAGAGTTGACTTGACTGCCACTGCGTCATGAGTCCGCCACCAGAATAGGCCAGATTATAGGGTAGGTTGAGGAACAGATGCCCTCTAAAATCAGGATAAGCTCGCCTATCAGTTCGATCGGAATACTGTAGAATTAAAGACGGACTCCCATCCTCGCATTCTCGAATATTCGGCTCCATTATACGTTAAGCTTGTGATTCTGATATTCTGTACTATTCTCACCGATAGGATTGTATCGATGTTGGTTGCCACATGCGGGGTAGAAACGCTGACTGGTGATTCGTGCTGAAAGAGATGAATGCCAGCAACCAGCAGTCAAGACACTTGCAACAATGGCTGGCCCTGCCTGTCACTCACTGTATCAGACAGCCGTCCACCGTGGGCAATTCCTAATTGTTCACATCATCGGCACCGGCGGAAGTCAGCATTGATGCCCGAGACAAACTTTTGTCTATCGTATATCCCGTGTTAATAGAGGCAACAAGCTACTCTAGATTCAGGCAAACGCGTCAGCAACTGCAGACATGTACGGGCAGACCAACGCCTTGCAGCTCGGAGGACGTGTTCAAGTCCGAACCGGCGACTGAGATGCGCGTCGTCCATCGCCAGGCCACGTGACTTTATCCCCGTTCACGTGCATCTTATCAGATTGATTTGCAATCTTTTTGCGGAGCAGTGACCAGCGGTTACGTATTGGCAAAGGCATCTGATAGGTGACTAATGTAATAGTCAAGCCCTGATTGGTCGCAAGCTCCGACAAGGACCGAGCTCCACAGCTGCGCATAGACGTAATGGCCGAGAGGGGCGACGCCGCTGATTGGCCCAAGGCCGAGACGCACTTGGCCGAAATCGCCATCAGCACTTTTTCGCTTTCTTTCTGCCGGACATTGATTAAGCGTCGACTCCTCACCTGCAAATCATCGCCATTCGCCTTCATTTCCTCACTCTTGCACAAACTCTTGACTCTGCCCTGATATCACTCGAACCTCATCAATTCAATCGATCGCATCAACTTCATCAACACCCACTGCAATTCTCACACCAGCGCATCGCATCTCTTGCATCGGAGCTGGTTCTCGACATCTCGCATACACCAAACTCCCGCTTCCGCATTGCAGAACCTCGCCTCCCTGCGAATCTCTGCATATACCGCCCTTTCACACCCAAACTTCACTTCCAACTCAGTCGAACCATATCCAAAATGTTTTCCAGAGGACTCCGCGTCATCTCAAGGCGAGCCATTGCCGCTCCCCTCGCCAGACCTTCTCTCGCCACCCGTCAGCTCGCGCCCGTCGCATCCGTCCAGGCCCAGCGCTCGTACCACGAGAAGGTGCTGGATCACTACTCGCGCCCCCGAAATGTCGGCTCCATGAACAAGAGCGACGCTGATGTCGGCACCGGCCTTGTCGGCGCTCCTGCCTGCGGCGATGTCATGAAGCTCCAGATCCGCGTCGACCCCGAGACGCAGAAGATCTCCGAGGTCAAGTTCAAGACGTTCGGCTGCGGCTCGGCCATTGCCTCCAGCAGCTACCTGACCGAGCTCGTGCGCGGCATGAGCCTGGACGATGCCGGAAAGGTCAAGAACACGGAGATTGCCAAGGAGCTGTGCCTCCCTCCCGTCAAGCGTATGTATATCCCAATTACTCTGCCACATGTCCTTTCGGAGTGTCCGCGATGCTAACTTATCTTGCAGTGCACTGCTCCATGCTTGCCGAGGATGCCATCAAGTCTGCCATTTCCGACTACTACACCAAGAACCCCTCGCGGAAACCTACCGACCTGAGCGGCACCAGCATGAAAATGCCGACTTCCGACGCCGTTGCGGCCTAAGGTTACCATCGACATTTGTGGGATGGGAGACGACAAAAAGGAAAACAAATCAACAAAAAATATGAATTATTCGCTTTTTCTTTGTTATACAAGCGATGGTTGGGATGAATCGGTGGGACATTTCGCAATCACTCAGATTTTGCGAGGAGGGTGAAAAGACTGAAAAGCCAAGATTGAGAGGCCTTCTTTCATCGAGATGCTATTTCTGATTTTTGCCATTCCCTTTTTCTCTTCCTTTTCTTTTTTTCCGTTTCAAAAGCGGCTACATGGTATCGGAGATGAGTGATGAGAATGTGTGCAACTACTGAAAATTGAGCACTCAGTGGTGTTGGGGGTTGCCAACACGATGTAGTATGCATGTGTGTTGCTTCGGCTCTTGGGATAGGAAGCTGACGAAGGAGTTATGACGAACAAGGAGGGACGAAACCTGTATATTAGAAGCTGAAGCGAAGAAACATTTGATATCCATGACGACTTGTCGATTCATCCCTGTGTGTGTCCTTTATTTCGTGCATATTTGGCATCTTCCACTCATTCATCGCCACGTTGATTCACCATTTTTTCCCCAGGATTCGTACAGTAGCTCCCCCACGTTCCAGCCGCGGCACGCGCATTACGCCGCAGCCGGTGGGAAAAATCTCGCTCTTTTTTCTTGGGCCCCGAAAAATCCGAGCTTGATGCCGACACATGCCGCATTGGGACAGGATATCCACACCTGTTATTGGAGCTTCACTGTTGGCTGCGCTTGGTGTGGAATGAACTGGATTATACTACCTGTCTAGATCCAGGGCTACGGTTTATTGAGCCAATGATGGATCCTTTATGAACAATCTATAATTATTTCATTGTGTAGAATGCGAATGCTGAAGGCATGCATCTCATTACTGATGAGGCATGGTTGAGAACGAGAGTATGTACATTGAGGTCTGGTATCATGACCACCTCTCAAGTATATCATATACATACAAACAGCTTGATATCACCGCAGCACGAACAAAACAACCAGATCAAACATCTCTATCCATCCACTCAAAGATCCCCCCTCGCCTGATGCGCCCCATGCAAACCAAGCGGAATCGCAAAATCCGCCTCCGCCCTGCCCACCTCCTCCATCGTCCTCGCATCCAAGCACAGCAAATACGACTTCTCCAGCGTCCCATCCAGCACCACCGACAGCAGCACCCCGTCATCCTCCTCCGTACCTCCAGGTCGAGGCACGAAGATGGCTTCGCCGGGGGAATGCCCCTTGGGACCGCTCCAGAGGAGGGCCGCCTTGGTGTGCAAGTCCGTCTTGGCGATGGAGTCGGCGAAGACGTAGAGGCCTCTGTTGGCTACGGAGTAGACGTATCGGTATGGTTTGCCGGCGAGTTTAGGGTTGATGGTGGGGAGCTCGCCGACGTGAGGGGTGGGAATGGAGAGGACCTCTTCTGCTACGGCAGATACCTTTTCCTTGGAGGACTGTTTCTTGGATGGGATCCGGAAGCGATATCGCGAGAGACGGTTCTGGGTGGTTTTGTAAAACTGCTTGTCGAGCATAGTCTTCTTCGTAGCATCATTTCGGTCAAGGAGGATGTCGTAGTAAAACATGTGCAGGACGTCGGTGTTCCTGTACGAGATGGCATCCATGCAAATCTCCGTATGACTCTTCCCGCTCTCATCCTTGACCACCTCCTCAAACGCATTCGCCGAGTGGAAGAAGAAGCCAGCGGGAGTCGAAAACTCGGCCACGACGCCCTTGCCCTGTCTCCGGTCCACCACTGCCCACCTGCACGGAACAGAGGGGTCAAACGGCTTGATGGCGTCGAGAATGTTCCTCTCCCACAGAATTTTCAAGCCGGCCCACGCGAATTGCGTCGACTGGACGCAAAACACAATGTAATTCTGCGTCATGAAGAAGCTGTGCATGTACGCCGCCGGAAAGTCCTTGCTGGAAATGGTGGCGAGAACGTCGGTTGTCCCGTCATGGGCGTTGACGCGAAAGATGCGGTACGTCGGATGAGGCGCGGAGAGCTCCAGGTTGTAGTTGAACAAGTCTCCCGTCTCGGGGTCGCGCTGCGTGTGAGCGCAAGAAATCGGTCCCTTGAGGTCGGGATGGAGAGAGGTCTGGTTGGCGTTGCCGATGGGCTCGAGCGACTTTGGGTCGAGCTTGCTGACGGCCGCGCTGTCGGTGAGCACATACAAGGCCTTGCCCTTTGACGGCTCCCCTTGCTCAACGTCGTCGCCGCCGGGCATGTCTGGAATGACGGTGACGTTGTTGTTGCTTTTGCCAGGGACAAAGACAGTCATGACCTTGGCAAAGATTCCAATACATGGGTCAGCCCGTTGGGCAAAGGTGATGCTTGATGGCCAGCCTTTCCTTTTTATCTCGGCAACGGCCTCGTCTGAGTGTCGTCGGGACGAGTACGTCACGGTTGCGCTGCCATTGGCGTCTTGGCAAGGGACAATGTCGAATCGATGGCTGTGGGCGATGCCGTCAAACCAGTGAGAGATGAAGTGGGTGCCCCTGACCGTGCCCTCTACTCTATCCAGACCAGGCCCGGTTCTGAACAGAGAGCCGGCAGCCCATGAGGGGATAGTGCCCTTGACCGTCAGCTGGACTGGTCCACGATGCTCCTCCAGTCCTTCAAACTGCAATGTCACGTTGTCAGTAAGCCAATGCATAATGCGGGTATCAAGGTGAAGTTACCTGAGCCTTTGATGGCCATTCCTTCCATGCTTGGTTTTCCCAGTTGCTGAGCCTCAGTTGCACATCGTTTTCTGTATCCTCTGCTGTGCGAAGAATGACTCCCTGGCTGTTAAGCGCCATGGCTGATAAGTAGTTCAAGCGCGGTGGGTTGGACAAGTGCCGTTGATTTCTGCTTGGACGTATGGCAAAGCGCAAGTGGTTGTGTAGTGCCGTCAAGCTGGGACGGCTATGCATATACGAGAGTATTGAGATACTCTAATGGGGTGAGAACATGAGTGAAACAACTGTAGTCGTTGTTGTCTCGATGGTTAGACAAGACGGATATCATTCATCGCTGCATGTGAGGATCCCGCCCTTTATATACCTGACGGCTGGGACGGCAGAGGCACAAGGGAGCTTAGTGAATGGACTGACTTATACGATGAGCCAAGTGTAAGTGTGCCTCAAAAAGCGTCGCCTCGTCTGCCCTTGACGTCCAAAGAAACACGATACCCTTGCCTCCATCAGAGCTGAATGCTTGTCTTGCCCCATGATCCGAATCCGAAGATGGCTCAGCCAGCGTCTGCCTCTCAACTCACATGGCGCCACCGAAATGGCACCCAATCAGGAGACAGGGGTAGGCATCGCCAGGTCCGGGGATCGCATGCAACCACGAGCAGCCACAAGTCCATTTGGCCCACATGGCGTCCAGCGCAAGCGAATGCGAGCTTCCAAGTGCCAATTTGTCGTTGACATTGGCTTACTTCAACGTTTGATCGAACCCGAGCAACTGCGTGTTATTACAGTACGAGCAGCGGTCTGGTGGCACCAGGCCTGCCAGTTGGAGCGCTCTTTAACGCAACGGCACTGGCCTTGTTGGAATAGCTGCCAGTAGATGGTGTTGTGATCTTTGGCTTGGTGCGTGTTGCCTCGTTGTAAAGCTGTATCTAGTTGCTGTGAGTACTCGCGATACGAGCCGAGTTCCAAGGACAACACCGTATTGGTCACTCATCCAGGCCATCAACAGACACGACATGCCATTTTCGCATAAGATGAAGCGGCTGTCAAACTGCCCGCGCCTATCTAGGCGGATATTTTCCCAGACTTGACCAGAGATTCCCATTTAGGCAAAGAATTCGAGGGTTGTCAGCGCTACCACTGCGCGCAGCTCCTGTGGAGTGTATCAAGGCACGTGTCCATGAACAGCATCGTTATTGCGCATCGCGTAAGGCTTCCGCTCTGGCTGACCGGTTGCTGTGATGCCTGGTGTTTCCCATCTTGAGCTGCCAACTTGCAATGGCGCGGAGGTTCAGAAGCTCCGGGTTTTGGTGTAAGACGTGCCCCCAGTTGGAGACGGGGTCGCATTCGCCTCGCTTACCATTTCCACATTCACCCAATGCCATTGATGGCTGGCCATGACACTCTTGAAGGATCAAGGCCAGGTTTTGATGGGTGTCCCCCTCCTCCTCGAATTGCGTAGGGCGCTTGAATTAAGCGGCGCAGCTGCAAAGGCGAGACGGGAGCCAATTGCAGGCCATGCATATCGGCTAAACCCCAGACCATACTGGACTGTCAGACATGCGATGCGATGCAAGGCGCTTCGATGTTGAACGCGACAGCCATCTGGCCTGGTGGTCGATGGATGACCATGGTTGGGTCTGCAGTCGATCGTAGAGTGCTGCTTGAGTTTGCGCCTCTTGCTGTAATCGGCGCATCGCATCCTGCAGGAGAGTTACGCATGGAATCTGGCTGTGCACACCATGGCCTCGAGGTCATGACGGGAAAACACGCTGGTCTGCCAGAAACTCTTCAATTTGCTTCTTCCTCGCCTCAGTCAAGGCAGCAAGCTCTACACGTCCTGAATGTTGCGTCGTAGCCGCATTCGGGAGCTCGCTCACTCGGCCGACAACGCGCGCAAGCAGAACGCGCATCCTCTCGAGCTCCTTTTCCACGGGTCCATCGCGGGTCACCAGGTTCTCCTGGACGCCGACGCCGTCCGTTGTTCGAAAGGATTCGATTGACTTCTTAAGGCTCCGGAAGCGCTCGACTCTCTGTCTCAGATCTTTGCGCCGCTGGCTGAGGTCGGCTAGCTGGCGAACAGTCTCGGCGTAGCGGTTGGCTTCCATGGGATAGGCGTTGACGTCTTTGTGGGACGGCCAGGCGGCGGGGAGTGAGTCAATGGCGCTCTCGTCAACTGCATCAAAGCAACTGTCAGATAAAAAGCCCTGTTTCCATTGCGCCTTGAGAGCTGAAAGCCAGCAGCAGCAGCACATACCTAGATCAAGCTCTCGTCCGATGCCGCCTCCAGCGTCGTCCGGGTTGCCCAGCCTGCGCTCGGCGTCCCGCGAGTACAGGCTGCTGATCTGCTCGGCCACGTGCCGGCTCGCCTGGGGCGCATAGACGCGGCGACAGTGCTGCTGGATCGTGCGGTTGACGCTCGCGACGGCATCGTCAACGAGGCGGCTGGGGATCGCATGCTCGGACGCGTCGTTGGAGGCGCGCCAGGCGCGGGACGGCGCAATCGGCTGGGAGAGGAGGTTTGTCTGCGCAGAGACAAAGCTCTGCTTGACGGAGGGGATTGTGGGAGCTGGAGGCATTGGATGTGTGCCGGTCGGACTGGTGGTGAAGATGTTTGGAAGAAGTTGGTTGCCTTCAACTGTATGTTCGAGCTTGAAGCTGTACCTTAGAGAGAACCCTGGAACGAACACTGAGAGCTCCCCACTGATTGATAGCGCACCTACAGGGGCTCCATGGCGGGGTTTGGGAGCCCCACGCCAACTTGAACCATCAATCAGGGACTGCAATCACTCCACGATGCCTCATGTATCTCGCTAAAGATGGATGATTTGACATTTCGAACATCATTGTATGCTTTCTGAAGTTCTTGTCAAGACTACGCCGGAGAGCCTCTGCGCGTTTATGGGTAGCTGTTTTTGTGACGTCTTCTCATATGGGAGGAGGCACCTAGACTACCCATCTAATCTAACGTACATATGGCTCGACAGCCTTTGGATTTATATAATATCGTTGGACAACAGATACATGCTCTTGAAAATGTAGCAATAGAGAGAAACTCAAGCAAGCCAAACTGCATGGAATATCTCATACTTACAGAAACATTCCTCCGAGAGAGCGATTGCCTACAAAAGGACAATTCAGGGTAGAGCGGCAAATAACATGACATCTCATGCGTGCGTCGAAGGGTCGAGACAGCCTCATGCGGTGCCACGTTCTACACGGCCCCCAAAATCCTCAGCCACTCCGGCGCTCCTTGGACCAATTGCAAACGGGAATAACCAATTTCAATGGCACTTTTGAATGGAGGTGGCTGCCTGAAAGATGCATCCCGACATGTAGAGGAGCAGAGATTTGGCTGGATGTCTGCTTCAACCCAGACAGCCAAACTGTGTTTTATTCAAGGTGGGAGGTTACACGAGTAACTGCCATGACTTCAATCCATGGCTTCCGTCCAAGGCACACATACCCGATTATACAGCTGTTAAAGTCAGAAATTAACATCCTGGTATTTTTAGAGGAGCAGTGTAAAAAGAGCGACTCACAATCTTTACTGTGGGTGTGTGTGTGTATGTATACATGCAGCCAGAGCAATGGGTGGGTTAGGCCCTGATTGGGTTGAAATGTGCCCAGGCATTAGAAGTCCTGCACGGCATCCAGCCTTGCTGCCCCCTCTGCTCTCGCATTCAGAGGTCGATTCTTTCTTTTCCTGATTCTTGCAATTTCTAAAAGTCATCGGAGCCATCGTCACCGCGATTGACCGAACCAGCGCTGCGTTGTCGCTGGCACCCGTATGGTGACACTACGTTGACCGAGAGTTGCGAGACATCGACTCAGACCTGCCGTTTAGTCTCGACGAATATCCCTACGCGAGTGCTCGTTACACCCAAAGTTCTCTAACTGCAAACGACTGCTATAAGCGCGAGACATTCTGTCTGAGTCCATCTTCGCCATGGCCCCACGGCGAGCAGTTGCCGATGCCTCACCGAGCTCGCAACGTCGACTCCGGCTCTTAGAGGATCTTCCCCCTCAACGTCACCCAATATTCCGTCAGAAAGTCCTGCGAAACAAGAGAAAAGAGCTGCAGCGAGTAAAGAGGCTGCTAGAAGAGTGTATGTTGTCAGCAAAGGCAGAGACGAACACCGATGCCGATACCGATGCCGATGTCGAGACGCGGTGGGAGCGAAGCACTCGTGGAGATGCAAAGGCTTTGTGGGTTGAGCAGCTCTATCGCTACGAAGAACTTTAAGTTCATGGCGAGATATCACCATGCTGATTGATTAGGAGCTGGATGGGAACGACGGAAGGCTCCCTGTCTGAATAGTCTCTAAACAGCATGACATTGAACCGTGTCTATCATCTAGGCAGACCTATGAATACTAAGAATATCTGAACAGAACTACTACTTCTTGACCTCAATAAAGGACTCGAGCAAGAGTGGCCATTACATGCGTACCTACCTATCATCACGTACCTTTGCCAGGCTGTGGTTACCTCGTTGGGTTGTGATGCGATAAACGTATGTACTTACATACCTACCTACCCACACAAGTGATTTCGACGATACGCTGCATGCACTCGGTTCCAATCTACGAAGCACCGCAATTCTGAGTGACGGGCGTGTATTGCGACGTAGCGGTCTTGATAGCTGTGCCGCTGGGCATGTGTGGCTACTTGCACCTGTGAGAGCCCAATCGCAATGGATGAATACGATAATGCCTGATCAGGATGGTCCCCCACAGCGCAATCCTACACTCTTCCCCACTCTCATCCTTGTACTTAGATGCCTTGGGAAGATGTTTAGGAAGAGCATCTGCATCCAGGTAGTCCGATAACCGTCTACTCAGATCGAACATTCTCCATTATACTTATACGGGGGGCCCACCGATACGGCAATGGCGGACGCTCTTGGGCTTGTCTCAAGCATTATTGCCGTGGTGGACCTCTTCATCAAAGTCGGCGTGCAGTGTTCCATCTACTGTTCAGGCGTCAAGGACGCCCCTCGTGATATCCGGCAGATACTGAACGAAGCGGACAGAACCACTGCAACGCTTGAAGATCTCAAGCGCCTCCTTGTCAGCCCGACTGGCGCCAGACTCTCGTCGTCGCAAAGAGTCCGCCAAAGCGTCGAGGATGCTCGCCTGCAGCTGCAAGACCTAGCCTTCAAGCTTGAAGGGGGATTGAAGACAGGACGGCGTTTAATGTGGCCGCTGAGGAAAGAGGAGGTTGCCGGCAAAATCAGTCAGCTTCGGAGATGCAGAGCATCGATTGCGTTAGACTTACAGGTTGACCAGACGTACGTTAGACAGTTTCATCTATTCCTGCCTATCTGCCCTATTACATTGGATGTATTCACACACTTGTTCACGACCATTCAACAGCGCTTTGCTTCTCAATGTGCACCAGGAGGCCGTACTGGCAAAGCTCAGAACCGCCAGAGGAGCAGCATTCGACTCCCCCAGCCACGCCAACAGCTCCAAGTGCTATCCCGGGACAAGAGAGGACATTCTGAGACAAATCCAGACCTGGAGCACCAAATCAGATGGCCAGTGCATCTTCTGGCTAAATGGGGGAGCTGGTACCGGCAAATCGACGATATCTCGAACAGTTGCGCAGTCGTTTGCGGACAACGGCATTCTCGGCGCCAGTTTCTTCTTCAAGCACGGCGAAGCTGATCGCGGCAACATGGCCCTTTTCTTTCCAACGATGGCATGCCAGCTCATCCAGACATTCCCTCAGATTGCGCCATACGTTCGAGCAGCAGTTGAGGCCGACCCTACCATCCACGACAGGTCGATCAAGGAGCAGTTTGATAAACTGATTGCAGACCCAATCGAGACAGCATCGAAGGCGTCTCGGCTACCAACGATAGTAGTCGTTGCCGACGCACTTGATGAGTGCGATAACGATGAGCATGTGAGGCTGGTCATCCACCTCCTCTCATAGACAAAGCATTTCACATCTGCCAGCCTAAAGTTCTTTGTCACCAGCAGACCCGAACTGGCCATTCGACTTGGCTTTGCTGATATCTGCGGCCAATACGAAGACCTCATTCTTCATCAAGTACCTCGGGTTGCCATTGAACACGACGTTACTTTATTTTTGGAGCATGAGATTGCCATGATCAGGCAGGATTACAATAAATCTGTATCCCTGAGTAGGCAGCTGCCGCTATCATGGCCCGGCATTGAAAGCTTTCGGCGGTTGGTCTCCATGTCTATACCTTTATTCATCTTCGCTGCAACAGCTTGCCGCTTTATTCAAGACAGAAGAGTTGGGGGACCCAAAGAGCAACTGGCAAAGATTCTGGAGCATCAAGCAGGTCACGGACCGACATCTAACCTGGACGCCACCTATCTCCCGATAGTGAATGGACTCGTGGCAGGGCTTTCTGATACTGACAAGGGTTTCGTGTCGGAGCGGTTCAAGCGCATCGTCGGCTCTATCGTCACGCTGGCCAACCCTCTCTGCGCACCGTCCCTCGCCCGCCTTCTGGGTATGCCCCGCGAGAGTGTAGAGGACCTGCTGGATATGCTGCACTCGGTCCTATATATTCCCACGGATGATCGCCAACCAGTACGACTGCTTCATCTTTCTTTCCGCGATTTCCTCGTTGATCAGGCAAAGGCCAATGCGGCAGACAAATACCCGCTCTGGATCGACCAGCCAAAAGCCCACCAAGTATTAGCAACACGCTGTTTGGAGCTGCTGTTGGAAGAAGGTACCCTCAGGAGGAACATTTGCAGTCTCCGACTGCCAAGCACTCCGCGATCCGAGGTTGGCCAATCGACACTCGAAGCCGCCTTACCGTCCGAGGTGCAATACGCCTGTCTGTATTGGGTTTTCCACTGGAAAGAAAGCATGAGCAGGGTAGAGGATGGCGGGCTGGTCGATATCTTTTTGAACAGCCACCTGTTGCATTGGTTCGAGGCTCTCGGCTTGATTGGGCGTGTTTCAGAGTGCATCGGAATGATAAATGACCTGCTAATTCTGGTTCATGTATGACACCCTCGACATCCCACTTTGCTTCTGAGGCCGTGGTAGAGCTAACACTGGCCTTCCACAGCCGGAACGGGGTGTTCTCCTCTCAAGCCTCCTTCGAGATGCTCGAAGAATCATCCTCAGCAATAGGGCTATCATAGACACGTCGCCTCTTCAGGTTTACTACTCAGTCATGGTATTCACTCCAGAAGAAAGCATCGTTAAGAGCAAATTTCGAAGTGAACTACCCGTCTGGTTCACCATATCGCCACCAATTGCTTCTAAGTGGGACGCATGCCTACAGACGCTCGAGGGACACACCTCCTCCGTTCGTTCAGTTGCATTCTCTCATGACTCAAAGTTGCTTGCAACGTCATCAACAGACCGCACGATCAAGATTTGGGAAGTTGTATCCGGCACTTGCATCTCAACGCTTGAGGGAGGGGATTCACGAGGTTCCTCGGTTACCTTCTCTCATGATTCAAAGCTCATTGCTTTGGCAACATCGCGCGAGATTCGACTCTGGGATGCTGTGACTGGCAATTGTGCTTTGATCCTCAACGGCCACGAAGACGATAACTGTACGATAGCCTTCTCACACGATTCTAAACTACTTGCGTCGACGTCACGCAACGGTACGATCAAACTCTGGGATGCAGGAAGCGGCATCTGCACTTTAACACTCCGTGGTCACAGCAAACTCGTCGACTGCGTCGCTTTCTCGCAACTATCTACAGTGCTTGTGTCAGCCTCATACGATTCCCGTATCAAAATCTGGGACGTCACTACCGGTGACTGTAAAACAACGATCAGAATTGACAGGCCTACTGATCAAGCAGCCGCCTTCTCCCGAAACTCCAGGATACTTGCAGTGCCAGCAAATAGAGCAGGCAGTGGTTGTATCAGGCTATTAGATACTACCAATGGCGAATGTATAGCAGCATTGGAAAGCCATGGCCATAGGCTTAGGACGGCCTGTTTCTCTCACGATTCTACGAGGTTGGCAATAGTATATGGCGGGAACTACGTCAAGATCTGGGATATCGCAACAACTACGAGCATAGCAACGTTCAAAGGGCATGCTAGACCACTCAGTGGATTTGCATTCTCACACGACGACAAGCTGTTTGCAACAACATCATACGACAACACTATCAAGATATGGGATCTCGAGACTGGCGTCGACCAGATGCCACTGTCTCCTGTGGATGGCGGGCTTTCCGGTCGCAGTCACATCCAGCGCATAAAGGGAGGGAAGACACTGATTTCAGCATCGTCAAACGAAACACTCCAGCTATGGGACATACCGACGGCTTCCCTCAGAGCGACGCTTTCTGGAAGCGCAGACTGGCCTTACTCGATCGCAGTTGCAAGCAGTTCCGAATTGCTCGCCTCGACTTCGAAGTCAAATGGCCACATTCAGCTCTGGAACATGGCGACGGGCGCTCACATTGCTACGATAGAGGGACATGGTGGTTCGCTCTTCTCGGCCCCGGAAGACTTTGATCTCGATTCAATGCCGCCCATGTTTGAGCATGATGGCGCCCGAAGACTGAAAGTCTGGCAACCAAGTCGGCATCAGTACTATAGCGATTGGAAAGAGTGGTCTGTGGTCAGTGCCATCGCATTTTCCCATGACTCTCAGCTGCTTGCATCGGCATCGGCAATGGATGGAATCATCAAGATATGGGACGTCGGCTCAGGCGCCTGCATAGCTACACTCGCTGGGCATTCTAGCTGGGTCAACTACCTCGCCTTTTTCCCACAAGCAGATGTACTCGTATCGTCTTCGGGTGATCGCACCATTAGGATCTGGGACATTGGCTCTGCTACCTGCACCAAAACATTCGAAGGGCAGAGTAAACCCTGGATTGCACCAATCGCTCTCTCTCGCGACTACAGTCTGCTTGCATCGGCAAAGGACGATGGAAGTATTGACATATGGGATATCTCTACAGGAGAATGCCGGTTCAAGCTCGCGGGAGAAACCCAGGATGGGGTTTATATAGTCGCCTTTTCACACAGTCCTGCGCTGCTTGCATCGATAGGCTCTCGGCCGCAGGGAATGTACAAGAAGTCACAACTTGCCCTTGACTTCTGGAACGTCTCAACTGGCCTGCGTCTAGCTAGAGTCGATATTAGACGCCATACCCTACACTGTTTCTCTTTCGACGAGGCGAGGCCCTGTCTCTCCATAAGTATGGGCAAATTTGCACTGAAGGGTACGTACGAATTTCAGTCGATGTACAGACGCTGTTAACATAAATCGGGATTCCAATAGGAGCAGTGATGTCAAGTGATTCAGTGGCAGATGTGCTATCTGCATCTGATGGAGCGGAAGAGTTGCCGTCTCCAGCTGACGGTGACGTGCAGATCTGTCGCCGCGGCATTGGGCTAAGCAGTGATGAAGAATGGGTTATGTGGGATGATGATAGAATGATTTGGCTCCCGCCAGCCTATCGACCAGCTGAGACCGCCGTAGCAGGATCGACCATGGCCATCAACTGCTCGCAACCCGATATGGTCCTTTTCACGATTTCCCCCGACCTCATTCACCTTGAATATCAAAGCCTTGCCGATGAATAAATGCTAAATCATTTGATTCCGGATGCTATCACGGCGTTTATTTTTGTGTGCCTACAAAAAGAAATTCCCCTGTGGAAGCCACGAAAGAACAGCTTCGACTGAAGCTCCTTAGAGACTTCAGTGTCTAATCCCTTGGAAACTTTTTGAACGCATCCATGAGTTTATCCAGTGGCGCAGAGAGCAACCCAACCACCGTCTCAAATGGTGGCTTGTCTGGAGCAGATGGGTGACTGTGAGTAGGGACAAACATCTTGGTCCTCTGGAAGCTCTTGGAAAGCTGCCGAGACTCGTCTCCAGACACGGCTTGCTCCAGCTTTGGCAGGTCTTCCTCTTCTTCCTCCCGTATGTGCTGCTTCAAGTCGGTGTAAAGGCTCTTTAACGTGGGGATGAAGTCTGGGTCTTTGGCGGAGAGCTTCTGGAATTCGTAGAGCTTCTCTTTGACCTGTGGCATTTCAGCTTGATTAACTCTGCAGGGGCTTGTGGAATGTTAGGGTACCATCTTACCTTTTGGTGCTCCTGGCGGTCCTTTTGGGCAATCTGCTGGCCGTTGATGATCGACTTCTCAAGCACCGGATACACGACTAGCTCTTCGCTGATGGAGTGGCGTGCAAGCTCCCAGACGAATTGGTTCTGGTATCTCGTCTGCTCGTCAAGATCTTTTGATTGGGTGATGCGGTTGTAGTAGTCCTCCAGCTCGCGGTGATCCTTGACGATGGCGTCGCTGATGCGGTTCATGAGGAGGGGCGTGGTTGAGAAGCATCTCGGTTGGGTCTGGCGAGCGACTCGACTCGCAATGCTGAAAGCCTGGGTCCTGAAGAGGGACATATTGCGGGATTGGTTTCGGCTGGGATGGCTGGGTTGTGTGGATGACAGGGAATAGATGGGACTGTAGGGATGGTTTAGACGGTTGGACTGCGGTTGGAGGGGAACGCAAGATGACTGTTTCCTTGTACCAGATATCACTTTCACCTCGAATCTTTGCCCTCCAGAATCCCCAACGTAATGGTGAGCTGCCCAGCATATTGAGCAGTCATTGGGCTTACGGGTTTCACGACGGATCGAAGCCATTCCGGGTGGCCTTCCGGATGGCCACCGTCCAATCACCACATCTCCATGACGAGAATTTCCTTGGAGCCCCAACATCAAGGAACATTTACTCCTGGAATGACAGAATAGACTTGTGCCGGGGCGTATCTCTTAGCTGCTTTAGCGCAATCGTGATGCGGAGAAAGGGAGCTGTGAGGAAAAAAAGAAGCTTTAGATTATGCGTACTGGTTTGTCGGGTGACGTCCGCTTGAGGTAAACAATCTGACGGAAGATCGACGATCTGCGGGCGACTATATCTCTTAACCCTTGCACCAAGAGCCGTGCCATTGGCCCATTGGGCGACATCTTACAAGGCCGACTGCGTAAAGATGTTTAGCCGGGCTTTGATTGGATCTTATATTCGTGCTTTGCGTAGCTTCCCGCCATCCGTGAATTGAGTATCTCCGGGAGCTCTTATGCCTTCGTGTTCGTCTTAAGCTAATTATCCATACATTACAGCATACCAAGGATGCTCTAAAATACACACATACTCGTACAATCTGAAGTGAGCCACTACTATTACAGTTGTGCATTGCGCATCACTCAGTGCTTTGCCTTTTTCCGGGGCCGAAAGTCGGCAGAATACGACTTGAAGAAGTCGTTCGGTTCCGTGGGATGAGTGCCCGTCACATCGTGGAAGGCCGTCGTGGCGATGTAGTTGGTCTTGCCCTCACGGACCAGGCTGTAATACTCTAGGATGAACTCCTTTTCGGAATCGTCGCTTTCGCTCTGAGAGGATAGAACCCTCTTGGCTT
Source organism: Trichoderma gracile (assembly GCA_020002365.1). Taxonomy (NCBI): domain Eukaryota; kingdom Fungi; phylum Ascomycota; class Sordariomycetes; order Hypocreales; family Hypocreaceae; genus Trichoderma; species Trichoderma gracile. Next base: position 252,844 of record JAINEY010000003.1, read on the forward strand.
CGCGTCTTCGCCTCTGTGTTAGCCGCAAGCGATACTCTTCTGAATCTGAGTTGATTTGACTTACTCGGAGATGTTTTCGAATTCAATGTTGACGCTTAGGGCTTTGCTGGCAGCCTCGGCCAACTCTTTGCCAGCGCATAGTTGAGGTCCGGTGACGATCATCATCTGGCCTCGGTGCCTGTCATCGAAGCCATGCTTGCCTTTGCCGGCAAGAACATGGGCAGCTACATGGGCAATGTCCTACGACAACCGGTCAGCATGATGATGCTGGGTGAGTTGGGGCGAGTGGGACTCACGCCCAGCGCAACGGGGGCGAATTTGTGATTCTCGCCGATTGGCAGCGGGAGCACTCCGTCTGCCTTGGCCTGCTCCGAGTAGAGCAGCAAGTTCTCTGCGTAAAATCCAGCACTGGAGTGAGAACCTGGTTAGCAGTTGAGTTGCTTGGTCAGTCCTTGGCGACAGAAGACGAACCGGATCACGCAGGGTGAATGGCCGAGGGGCGTATCGGGATCCCCCTTGCTCGCCAGAACCGCGCTCTCAATGTCGATGAACTCTCTTAGACGAGGCTGCCTCTGGCTGTCTGCATAATCGCAGCCAGCAGAGCTGATGAGCAGAACATTCGTCACGCCAGCCTTCTTGGCCGCATTCGCAAGCTCCATGGTAATGTCCAGCTTGTCGCGATGCGCGGGAGGGACCAGGCAGATGGTGTCGCAGCCAATGTCCTTCAGCGCCTTTACCATGGTCCGCTCGCGTCCTGGCTGATGCTGAACAAGCTTCCCTCCCAGCTCGGTGAACTCTTGCGCTCGCGGCGATTCGGTATCCAATGCCAGGCCCGTGATGCTGTTGATTTGGCGAGCGAATTTGCCCTCTTTGAGGAGCAGCTCGGCGATGAGGAAGCCGGTCTGGCCTTCCACGGCCGTGATGCAAATGTTGCGAGACATATTTGGCTATGCAATGACACAAATTCAATCGTATTTCATTTCCTTTGGGTAATGACAGTTTGCGCTTCATGCAAATTGCTTCTGGTGGCTGAGGTTATAAGTTCTGGGCTACGCACTATATGCCGTCTTTGAGGCTCAGCATCATTGATCGTGTTGGCTGGACGGCCGACGTCACTGTGATTGCTTCTAGCGATGCACGTAAGAAAAAGGGTGTCTGTGAAAGTTTGCCGCCCCAATTATCGTGATTGACATCATGTCTCTGGCAAGGAGGTTTCACTCCGGCCTCTGGCAGGGATTACTTTGGTATGCAGCTATTTCTTTCGATGGTGACGTGTTGCAGACACATTCAATGAACTGTAGCTTCCACCTCGAGAATTCTGTAAGTTGGGCATTGAAAGCGAGGAGGTGATTCCAAATGAACGACGTCGTAGATGACATAGAGATGATTGAGTGCATAAAGGCTAGATGTTGTGTTGATGGCTTTGAGTAGCGGAATCTGTATTCATAAGTAGGAGGCGACATCTTCAATTTGGGATGGAACCCACCGCCTCACCTCTCGTAGTCCTTTCCAAACAGCCTCACAATACCTTGACAAAAGATTCACAGCAATGGAGGGCAGTAATTCCAACCAGTTCGATCCCCGTCAGCATCCGCTCAAAGCAACCGCAGCCGCTATTGGCGCGGGCGTGCAAGGAGAGCGTCGCGCACCTCGTATGAGCCACATGCAGAGCGCAAATGAGGGACCTGCCGACATTATTGCCAAGGTATCTGGTGTTGTGAGTGGCGGTAAGAGGGAGGATGATGGCCTCTACTTTACCAACAATGAGGGCATCCCATTTCCCGATCCGTAAGTCTCGGGTGGTTCAGTCCGTTGGGTTAGGTGACTGACTTACACGTGGATAGTGCCCATAGCAAGACTATCGGAGGCATTCCAGTTGCCAGCGATGTGTTTCTCTTCCAGTGAGTAGACTATATATAATGCTACATTGCTTCTATTAACGTCTTAAAGGAAGCAGCAGCATTTCAACCGATCCAAGCCATTGGAGCGTAAGCATACATCTTAACGGGTTGATACCGCCAGGAGAACCTTATTAACATGACCTTATAGGAATGGTTCACCCTTGCGGCTCTGGGGCCTTTGGTTACTTTGAGTGCACTCAAGATGTCACCGAACTCACTGTACGGCATATTCTTATGACTTCCATGAAGGATGAAGAGCCTAATGAATGACTTTGCGCTCCTTAGAAAGCCGACTTCCTGTCCAGCCGCGGTGAGAAGACGCCCGTCTTTGTGCGATTCTCTACCGTGACTTTTGGCCGCGAGTTCCCGGATCAAGGGCGGAACCCGCGCGGATTTGCCATCAAGTTCTACACCACGGAGGGCAACTATGACATTGTCGGGCTCAACTTTGTGAGTAGTACAATCAGTAGATCCGAATATCGATTCGCTTGAGCTAACGTCCTGCAGCCCGTATTCTTCTGTCGAGATCCCATCCAGGGCCCCGACGTTATTCGCTCTCAGAGCCGCAACCCAAGGAATTTCCTTCTGGATTTTGACGCCCTGTTCGATCTGCTCGCCAACACCCCGGAGGCCAACCACGCCGGCCTCATGTTCTTCAGTGATCACGGAACTCCTCAAGGCTGGCGCTTCAACCACGGATATGGCTGCCACACCTTCAAATGGGTCAACAAGAACGGCGAATTTGTCTACATCAAGTACCACTTCATCGCCAAGCACGGCCAAAAGACGTTCACCGACGAGGAAGCCGTCGCCATGTGCGGCAGAGACCCGGATTACTCCAAGCGCGATCTCTGGGACGCCATCGAGCGCGGCGAGGAGATCGAGTGGACTGCGTATGTGCAGGTGATGCAGCCCGACCAGGCAGATCCCGACAAGCTTGGCTTCGATCCCTTTGATGTTACCAAGATCTGGCCGAGGAATCAGTTCCCCATGAAGGAGTTTGGCCGACTCGTCCTGAACAAGAACCCGGAGAACTTCCACCGAGATGTGGAACAGGCTGCCTTTTCTCCGGGCAGCATGGTACCTGGTATCGAGGACTCACCTGATCCGCTCCTCCAGTTCCGCATGTTCTTCTACCGGGATGCTCAGTATCATCGCATTGGTGTCAACTTGCATCAGATTCCCGTCAACTGTCCTTTCATGGCAAAATCGTATGCGTCGCTCAACTTTGACGGTCCGATGCGGACGGACGCCAATCATGCCGGCAACAAGCAGTATGCGCCCAACAGCTTTGCGCACAAGTTCCGGCCAGACACGGCGGAGGCGCCATATGCTGTGAGCGACAACATTATGAGCCGCAAGAGCCACTACTGGCACGAAGGCAAGAAGAACGACTACGATCAAGCGACGGAGCTCTGGACGAGGGTTATGACATCCCAAGAGAGACAGAACACGTGCAAGAATACGGCCAAGTATCTCAGTCTCGTGAAGTACAAAGACATCAGGGTACGTTGAACATGCCTCCAATATGAGAAAACAATATTGCTAACAAGATTTGCATTAGTCCAAGTATCTCGCTCAGCTTTACAACATTGCGCCTGATTACGCGACTGGCGTCTTTGAACTGCTCAATGAAACCGAGTTTGACTTAGGTGAGGTCAAAAGCCTGGCGGAAACGGCCCAGGAATGGTACAAGGAGAAGAAGTTTATGCCTTCTACTGGGGAGAAGTTGATGGGTAATGTCCCTGGGATGCCTGTGTATAATATGTGAATGAGTTCTGTGAGCAATACTTGGCTATCTCGATCTGGCCTTGTGGTACATAAATAAAGAACTATAGTATACGGCATTTCATCTGTCTCTTGAGAGACTACGCTATGAAATCAATCCCTGCTATCCTATCACACGTCTAAGGGTTGCGATCTCCTCTGACGCTTCAACTCTTCTACTTCAAATTCAGATAGTTACTCCAATGCGGTAAATAAAAGCATGATACACCACAGTCTCGGTCTCCGTCTCCGAAGACATATTCAGTTACGAGGCGCCCTCAACACTTCCTCATACTAGGCCCCCAGCCATAACTGGTTATACTCTGGCTTATGCCGTGTCCGCTGTGTTGGTTGTGTAGTTTTGGGGGCGATGCAATGAGTAAGTGTTAGCGTATGTGGTGAAACCAGCAGTTCGGGAAATTTTGGTAACGCTGCTTGAGCTTCTCACACAACGAGGGCGGCTATCCAACGTCTCAAGGTTACGGTGGTAAGTAATAGTACAAATGAATGTCAGAGTATGTGAGAAGAGTACTAGAGCCTGGTGGGAACTCCCCGTCACGCCTTTACCGCGGGCTGCCCGGGTAGTGTTAGCGAGCTGAAAACTGTTGTTATAGAGAGCCGCCGGGATGCTGGATAGTTTCTTGGAAGCGTTGTGCTACACAAATCTTTCGTGGATCTTGAATAAATGGTTGTTCACGATGAACAGTCCAGCTCAACCAGTGATGGCACAATACGTAGCGCTCATGATATAGAAGAGCTTTCGCGAGCGGCAATATGCCGTAACTCCCCAAATGTTGAAGGTGGTCTTGTGACCAGATAGCACTCTGAGTGACTTGTACAACCAACGCATTTGAGAGTCCCTGTTTCTCACCAAGCAACAACAACATTGTGACAACAAAATGACTGGCGAGCAGCCCATTTCAGGGCCTGACCACCCTCTACTGCCATATGAGAGACGTTGAGCTTAGTCAACGGGCACCGATAGTTCAGGAGAGAAAAGACAGGCGCAGCAAGATGAATACCTTCCGGAGAGCTCTGCCCTGGGTCTCAGTGGCTGGGAAGCCATTACTCTGCATGCATCCGTTCAGGTTGGTTTCACTCATGCACCTTGTATTCTGCTGCCAACGAGTGGCCAATAACACGAGATGGCTGAAACAGAAGCTGCATGCTCACAACTAGCTCCAAATAACGCCCGAAAGCCGCGGATGTATCGAAGACTGTAGCTTACAACGCAATATGGCACATCAACACCAGTCCAGTCACTGAACGCCCGTCTTCCCAAGATGGGATGATGCTAAAATTGCAAGAAGGGCTTCCAAACCTTTTGCTGAAGCCAAATAGCGACATTACCTTGCATCTGCATTGTATTACAAGACCTAATGCCTCGTGTAACGTCGAGTGATGTAGACGCCCTACGAAAATGCTATGCCGCTGCGTAGCACCATGTTACGTCTGGCCGACTATGCCGCCATTCCAAGCTTCATCTGTCTTAAAATAGCATAGGGAGGCAGTGTTGGAAGCTACGTGTATGGCCTGATACATTATCATCACTGGTAAATCCCCATATGAAGGGCGGTCCTCCCGACTTTTGTCTGGAAACAAAGACTTCATTCCTCATCAATCATCGGACATACACTTGTTGGCAGAAATCTCAGTTTCTTTTCGTCTTTTATCTTTGTTCGCACATCTTTTGACAACGCCATGTCTTATCCGCCTCGCGATAAGTTTCAGGTTGGCTGGATCTGCGCACTGCCAGAGGAGGCTGCAGCAGCGGGAGAGATGCTAGACGAGAAGTTCGGCACACTGAAGGAACAGGACAGTTCCGACACCAATTCATACACCTTGGGACGGATAGGCAAGCATTTTGTTGCCATTGCTGTTCTTGGGCAATATGGAACCACTTCAGCCACCGCCGTTGCAACCAATATGTCGCGGACATTCTCAAGGTCACTGAGGATCGGGCTCATGGTTGGTATTGCAGCGGGCATTCCGTCATCAGGACATGACATTCGGCTGGGAGACATCGTCGTCAGCTGCCCAGGCGGCACCTGCGGAGGTGTTGTTCAGTATGACATAGGGAAACTGGGTAAAGACGGGAAGCTGATGCGAACTGGCTCTTTGAACGCTCCTCCACGCTCATTGCTCACTGCGGTTGCAACGATGAGAGCGGTTAACATGACGGAGGACCCCAAGTATCTGGCGTATATGGAGAAAGCTATTCACCGGAATGAACGAACACGAAAGACGTTTGGCCGACCAGATGTGTCCACTGATCGTCTTTTCCGGGCTGATTGCGAGCATCCGGTAACCGCATCAACTTGTGACGGATGTCTTCCAGAGTGGGAACAACCGAGAATAGCACGCAAAGATGACGAAGCCAAGATATATTACGGAACTGTTGCGTCCGGGAACGCAGTCATCAAGCACGCAGCAACCAGAGATCAGCTTGGCCGAGAGACCGGGGCTCTCTGCTTTGAGATGGAGGCTGCTGGCTTGATGATGGATTTTCCATGTATTGTCGTCCGGGGGATCTGTGATTACGCTGATTCGCACAAGAACGACAAATGGCATGGGTATGCAGCCTTGGCGGCGGCAGCATATGCGAAGGAGTTGCTGGATTATGTTCCGTCAGCTGACCTGGATACAGAGAAACTGGTGATTGAGGTCTGTCGTAGGTCAAGCACCCATCGTGCCATGTCACGGGAATAAAAGTTACTAACGCGTTCTATGTAGAGATTATGTCTGGCCAAATTCAGGAGGTGAATCGAGGGCTTGAACTGGCGTTTCGACAGCGCGAGGAACAGCATCATGAAAATATTGGGAGAGCCCTGGCCCAAGAACTCCAAGATTGCCACCAAGCCTTCAAGACGTCCACGTATGAGGCGTATAAGAACGTTAACCCCAAGCGGGAAGAAGGGACGTGTCGATGGGTTCTGGACAACGTCCTATATCATCATTGGCGCGGCAGCGACCGCCATGACCTTCTGTGGATAACCGCTGATCCAGGATGCGGAAAGTCAGTTCTCGCCCGATCTCTTGCTGACCGCGATCTTGTTACATCTTCTCCAATCTCCATCTGTTATTTCTTTTTCAAAGACAACGAATATCAGGACAGTCTAGCAACGGCGTTGTGCGCTCTGCTGCATCAGCTCTTTGGACTTCAACCGCAGCTATTACGAAATGCCTTGCCGGAATGGAGAAAGAACGGCACGCAGATCAAGGAGGAGATCGATGCTCTTTGGCGCATCCTCGATGCCGTGGTCTTAGACGAGGCTTTTACCAGCACAATCTTTATTCTAGACGCCCTAGATGAGTGTCAGACAGACCATCAGGGATTGCTTGTGCAGAAGCTGGTTCACTTCTACACTGAGAAGCACTCAGTAACCCGACAAAACTGGCTCAAGTTTCTTCTTACTAGCCGACCCTATGCGAACATTCAGAATGGCTTCCGTTCTGCTACGGAATCCTTCCCTGAGATTCGTATTCGCGGAGAGGATGAAAATGAACAGATCCACAAGGAGATCAACTTTATTGTCAAGATACGTGTGGAACAGCTAGCCCAGGAGTTCGACCTAGCCTGGGAGACGCGGCAAAAGCTCGAAGAACAACTTCTCCGGATGAGACACCGGACATACCTCTGGTTGCATCTAGCCATGGAAGAAATCCGTACCATGCTGCGCATCAGCTGGGAGCCGGAAAAGCTGATTCAGAACTTGGCCAAACTGATCCCAGACTCGGTCGACGCCGCATACGAGAAGATTCTACAGCGAGTACCACGTGACGCGAGACGACTTGTCAAGTCGACTTTCCAGATAATTATCAGTGCGTGGCGTCCCTTGACGATCCCAGAGCTGGCAATAGCACTCGGAGCGGCCATGGCAGATTGGCGACGGGCAGCCAGTGCCGGGTTGGAGCCGAGGGGGTTGGCCGAAAACATTCGTCAGCTGTGCGGGCTTTTCGTGTTCATCGACAGCTCCGAAAGAGTGTACCTGATGCACCAGACCGCCAGAGAGTTCCTAGTCAAGAACGTGACACCGGATGGACGAGAGTGGCCCGCCCAAATCGGGGCAACGCATAGATACGAAGATGTGAAAGGCAAACCTCGGCTGCTTGAAGTTACGAGCAAAGTAAGGAGATGGTATCATACAACGCGAGCCCAGGCGAACTTTCTCATGCTTAGGATATGCCTGACATATCTAAGCGCAGATGAGCTTGAAAACGGAAGCTTGATCGCATATCGTGCCAATAATTACGGGCCTTGGAAGAAAAGAACTGCAAAGGAGTTGCGGGCTTACGAAGTACTGCACCCATTCTTTGAGTATTCATGGCGTCAATGGGCAAACCACGCAATTGCAATATACCCGGTCAAGATGGATGCCCTATTGGATTTGGTCATTCACACAAGAGTTGCGCCGGCATTGAGAGACTACTGGCTCATATGTGTCTCTCACTTTGAGCTCATAAAAACCACCCAAATGCTGGTCGAAAACGGTGCCGACCTCGAAACTCGGTTTTGCTCAGGTTCCACGCCCCTAGGGTATGCTCTCATGCGCAATGGAAGGGACACGATAAAGAATGAATCTATGGTGAGACTTTTGGTCGGGATGGGTGCAAATATCGAAGCTCCGTCTTCTTCTACTTCAGATACTACGCCCCTTATGGGGGCTGTGTATTGGAACAACAAGGCTTTGGCGAGGTTGCTTGTTGAGCTAGGTGCTAATTTGCAGGCCTCACACGTTGTTTCCAAGACACCCTTGATAATTGCTGCCCGTGGCGGCCAAGAGGATATGGCAAGGCTTCTCATCAGCTTGGGTGCTCACGTTGATGGCAGAGATGTCTGCGGCATGACACCACTCATGTGGGCGATTGCGGAGAGAAAGGAGGATATGACTAAACTGCTTCTGCGGCTGGGTGCTGATGTAGAAGCCAGAGACGCGTTTGATCGGAAGACAGCCCTCTCGTGGGCTATTCAGAGCGAGCAGGAAGGTATTGCGGAACTACTGCTTGATCATGGTGCTCATATCAAGATCGAAGACTCTTTGTGGAATACCCCAGTCATGAGGGCTATTGCAGGCAAACGAAAGGATGTGGCGGAGCTGCTCCTTCAGCGCGGTGCTAACCTTGGGATGAGGAACTCTTTCGGTGAAGCCCGACTGCTGAGGGCTTTTGAGACGGGGAACCAAGCCATGGCAAGGACACCTGTGCTGATGAATTCCGGCGCTGCCCAGGCTGGGATTGTCGGTAGACCGTCTCCACCACCGGCCGATTGGAGGCTTCAGCGGGATTCGGCAAAGTGGTTTCAACAGGTGGACAATTCTGTTTCTGGAGGGCCGGTTTCAAAAAGAAGAAGAAAGGAAACGTTCCCTTATGAGATCAGACTAGACATCCGTTAGCATTGCAATAGATGGCATGGTTGTGGCTGAGTGAGATACGGAAATCATGTTAGAAGACATCACCTACTTAAGATATGCTTTCCAATGGCCGGAGGGATCTCATTCTAAGCAAATCCACGCAAGGGCTATCCAGCACTCTGGCAGACTAATATCTTTGTTATTACTACTGCTGCTGCTGCTACTGCCGTCATCACAAAGTAAGCAATTCTAGCTGCACTTTATCCCGGTCTAAGTATAAACTTGAGAACATTATATAGACGAGGTGGCCAAGAGACACACTTTACTGGTATCTTAGCTCTGCATGTATAAACTTGGGGTGCTGGATGGCGACTCCGCGAATTGATATAGGTCCATAACCCTTTAGAAGAGGCACGCCTGACTTGACTCCCTTCGACTGCGCAAAATCTCTGGACGCGACCTGTTTTCGTCGTGTTCAACCAGTAAGTAAGGTGTTTACTTAGCAGAAATACGCATTGTTGAGTTTTGTTTTATACATGATTATCAAGGCCAGCTTCAGAGCTGGAAGTTCACATGGGCATCGTTTCTAACGTTCACCGTTAATCAGTCATGTTTCGCCAATAGACCGAGATGGAGATTAACACCATGGGCATCAACAGTAAAGACCAATAGCTAGTACTAGGCGTTTGAGCCCGGTGTATCACTGCCTTATGTAGTATTGACTTCTGACAGCATCAGTACATTCCAATAGCGAGTTGAGATATGCAGACACATGTACGCAATGTCAGTTGTGAACATGAAGTTGAGAGCAATATTCATGTTCATGTTGTCCAATAGAGAAACTGTGCAGGCATGCGTCGGTGTCTGCTTAGGTAATCACATGAGATAGTACGGGGATACGAGTGGAGACAAAGATCTGATCCGACGCGTACCTACCTAGTACTTATCGATAACAACTTTTTTTTCCCAACTATTTTTTCTTATCGTTACCGAAGACCCTGAGACCCGCCATCTTCTTCGCAGCATAGATCGGTCGCAACTCTCCAGCCATACAATTGAATCTGGATTGGCAGCGCGATCGATAAATCTTACTACATCTGCGACAGATATAAGAATCGATTCAAAGATGGCCGCCACCAAGCACCTCCGCGCAGAGGCCGAAGACAGCGTGGCCGAGAATCGCCCGGTCAAGAAGTCCAAGGTCGACGACGCTGGCGATGATGCCGAAAAGGCGCGCCTGAAGAAGGAGAAGAAGGACAAGAAGAAGGAAAAGAAAGAGAAGAAACAGAAAGAGTCAAAGCCTGCGGAGGATGATGACAAGGCCGACGCGCCTGTAGAGGAGGCCGCTGACGAGAGCAAGAAGGACAAGAAGAAGTCAAAGAAAGACAAGAAGGACAAGAAAGATAAGAAGGAGAAGAAGCAGAATGACGAGAGCAACCAGCAGGTCATCGAGGAACAGGCCGAGAGCATGGATATTGACCAAGACGAGAAGCCCGCCGAAGACAAGAAAAAGTCCAAAAAGGACCGCAAAGCCAGCAAGCCCGCCGCGCAAGACGCCTCCAGCGGCCGCGAATACGTCCAGACCATGAGCCTGTCCAACGTCCCGCAGTCCGAGATTGACGAGTACCTGTCCAAGAACGAGATTGTCATCACCGACCCGCGAAACACGACCGGCAAGCTGCGCCCCGTCACCGAGTTCCACTACCTCCCCTCCACCAACCTGCTGGAGAAGAAGCCGTCGCCGTTTGCGAGCTACAAGGCGCCCACGCCCATCCAGGCCGCTTCATGGCCGTCTACCCTCTCTGGGCGCGATGTCGTCGGTGTGGCTGAGACAGGTTCCGGCAAGACCATGGCTTTCGCGCTCCCCTGCGTCGAGGCCATTTCCGTCCTCGGAACAAAGGGCATCAAGGCCGTTGTTGTTTCGCCCACCAGAGAGCTGGCCATGCAGACTCACGAGCAGTTGGCTCGTCTGGCTGCCCTGCTGAGGCTCAAGTGCGTCTGCCTCTACGGTGGTGCTTCCAAGGACGATCAGAGGGCGCTGCTCCAGAAGGGCGCTGACATTGTCGTCGCGACGCCTGGTCGTTTGAAGGACTTCATGTCTGATGGAACGGTTGACCTGAGCGGCTGCAAGTTTGCCGTTCTGGACGAGGCCGACCGCATGCTGGACAAGGGATTCGAGGAAGATATCAAGATGATCCTCGGTGCTTGCCCTCCCCGCGAGGAGCGACAGACGCTCATGTTCACCGCTACATGGCCGACCTCCGTCCAGAGCCTGGCCTCCACCTTCATGGTCGACCCCGTCAAGATCACCATCGGATCGCGCGGCAAGGAAACCGAGAACGGCTCCGTCGAGCTCCAAGCCAACACCCGCATCACGCAGAGAGTCGAAGTCCTCGACGGCCGCGACAAGGAGACGCGCCTCCTGCAAATCATCAAGCAGCACCAGCAGGGCAAGCAAAAGGACGACCGCATCCTCGTCTTCTGCCTGTACAAGAAGGAGGCGACGCGCGTCGAGAACTTCCTCAGCCGCAAGGGCGTCCGCGTCGGCGGCATCCACGGCGACTTGAAGCAGGAGCAGCGGACGAGGAGCTTGGAGGCGTTCAAGACGGGCAAGACGCCGGTGCTGGTCGCTACGGATGTGGCTGCTCGAGGCTTGGATATCCCCGAGGTCAAGCTGGTCATTAACGTTACTGTGAGTTTGTGTCGATTGTGAATTTGTGGAAACTTGTGTCTAACTGTCTTTTCTTCTAGTTCCCTCTCACTATCGAGGACTATGTTCACCGCATCGGACGAACGGGCAGAGCTGGCAAGACTGGCGAGGCCATTACCATGTTTACCGTCCAAGACAAGGCACACTCTGGATCGTAAGTAGCTTCCTTGTCGCACATGTGCTTCCATCTTGAACGAGGTGCTAACAAGAGTTCAACAGCCTCATCAACATTCTCAAGGGCGCCAACCAGCCCGTTCCGGACGAGCTGATGAAGTTCGGCACCGTCGTCAAGAAGAAGACGCACGACATGTACGGCGGCTTCTTCAAGGACGTTGATCCCAACCAAAAGTCAACAAAGATTACCTTTGACTAATTTTCAAGGCATGGCCGGCTGTTACCTAGGTACGTGTGCACGGGAATAAAAAATGGGTTTGTTTTACTCTCTTCTTCAGATGTAATCTTGTTTCGTCTTACTTTTTGTTACTACTCGCGTTTGCTTGCTTTGCGGCCTCGGATAGACTGGACGCATTCGAGAAGAAATCTGCGCTCTAGAAACACACTGCAGCACCATGTTAGTCGGCTGATTGTCTCGAGGAGATACCAAGCATGTAGATATGCATTTACATACATGAGAATCAGCAATGGAATGGCAGAGCCAGCAATCTTGATGAGCGTTGCGAATGGTCGATCTTGGCCATCAGCTTCAATGTTCAACCACCGTAAGAGCCCCAGTGTGGATAGTGAGACGGCGATTGTGGTTGTGGGAAATAGCGAGGCTGGCTCAAAGTCGACGCCGAGTGATTTGAAGTAGTTGACAATAAAGGCACCGCTCCAGATGATTCGACACAGCATGTTGATGGAGTTGGCGTACACGAGACCGTGGGCACCGAGCTGGAGGACGCTCATGAAGAGAAAGGCAGACGCAGCAAAGACTGCCGAGAAGATGCCCATCCAGAACGACTGGCGGTGAACCTGAGCCTCCGTGGCGACAGAAGCAACAAAAGACTCGGTGATTCCGTTGAGGCCCATAAAGGGGATGTAGAAGCAGTAGGTGCCGAGAACTTGGCCAGCTCCTGAGCCGGTCCAGCGTCTGCCCGCCACGATGGACAGAAGCGGAGGGGCTGCGATCGGTCCTATGCTGACGATGATGGCAGACAAGAGGATGTATAGACGCAGGATCGTATGCAGATTGCGCTTTGCCTCCTTGACGGATGACGAGGGCTGGCTGCCTTTGGAAGAAGATGGTGAGGGCGAAGATAACAGGCGAGAAAAGTAGCTGCGGCTACTCTCTTCGACGGGCTGAAAGAGGAGGCGGGCGAGCAGGCTGCCGTAATTGTTTGCCAAAGCATACACGCCCTGGACTTGGGGGGTTGAGAAGAGCGAGATGAGGAACGTATCGCCTTGGGTAAGCAGATGCTTGACCACGCTCTGGGCCATCATGCTGCCTGCCAGACTCACCGTCGGCTTGTAGAAGTAGGATAGCACAAAGTCGACCTCCTTGCTGGAGGCGAGCCTTTTGGGCAGAAGCGAGAATCCAGTGGTCAGCGCCAGGCGGTATCCAGAGGCAAAGTAGACCAAAAGCAGGGAGATGCCGTAGGACAGCTGGCCGAGCGCAAAGGGCAGCACGCCGATATCTAGGCCCTTCCGAGACGCCCAGACGGCAGACCCGAAGACGACGATGCAGCGAAGAAACGTGGCGATGGATTCAGCGGCCGCGCGAGTGCCGAACTGAAGACGCGTCTGCATCAGGACGAAGCACGGCTCGGAGAGCAGCTCGACCATGGCGGCAGCGCCGTAAAGCCAGAGGGACTCGACGAGCCAGGGAGTCTCGAGCGTGGCGGCCGGAGCCGAGGCGAGATACATCCATCCTAGAAGGACACTGACGAAGGCACCCAGTCCCACGGCGAGATACCCCAGATTCACCACCGCCTGGCCCTCTCTTTGCGCGACAGCAGCATCGTCGGCATCATCATCCTTGGTGCTTGAAGCTGCGGCTCCGGCGATGCCCTGGCGCTGGATGGCGACGCGCAGGCTCTCGCGGGCGAAGAAGAGGACGGAGAGGTAGTAGACTTCGAGCTGCGTGGAGAGGCCGAGGAGGGGCGCGGTGAGGAAGCGCAGGAGGAGCTGGTTGGCGATGAAGGTGACGAGGCGGGAGGCGACTTGGAGGATGATGAGCAGGGAGGCGCCTTTGAGGGCCGAGGTTTGAGGAGGCGTGGGCGGTGAGGATGGTTTTTGTGAGCTGTTTTGGGGAGGCTGAGAGTTTGAGGCGTCGTTTGGAGGCGGCATCATGAGCTCATGGGTGAGGGTTGGGGTGGTGGGCTGAAGAGGTTGATGTTGATGTTGATGTTGGAGATACACATGGAAGTTCTGGGGTTGAGGGTCAATTCCAATTGATGCCCAGCTCCATTGCCCGTAAGCTGTCGGGGCCAAGGGTTATAGTGGGTTTAGTGCGTGAGGTCGCTGGGGCACCAGGGCTGTCAACAGCTGGAGGGACCCCCGCCAACATTGGGTTGATCCATTGAACAATGCATAAAGTGAACAGGGCACCTCAACTTAGGCATATGTTTGTAAGGTAGCCCTTGAATGGAATTTATGGATTTCAGGAAAGCCAATCAAGATGAACAGAGTCGCATGTGGGAGGGAGTGAGCGCGTATTTGAGATACCGGTATTTTGATGGCTGGGCATTTCTGGCGAGACGTTCAAAGGAGAAGACTGGAGGCAGAGTTGAGACCAGAATCTGTCATTCCAAATGACGCTTAAGATTGAATCGATTGTAAATCAATATCTGCACAAACACTGATAATATAACAAATCAAGGTAGATGGACACCTCACCTAACCACCTAGGTGCTCGCCAGTTGGGCGCTGCTCCTGATGAGATACCACCGCGGACGCCAGCCTTTTGGAGGTCCTGCGGCTCTGGAATATATTCACAAGGTCAAAAGGGCGCTATATAGTATGTTGTCCATCTTGGGGGTTGTATGTGGCCTTCGTGCTGTCAGCCTGCCTTGCATGTTCAGCATCTCCTGTGAAACCCAATTGCATCCACATGTCGGGCTCGCCATCTTCCTGGTTGACCAGAGGTGGCTCTCTTATGTCGGCAGATAGTTCTTCGTCTTCTGTGGCCGAGAACTGAAAAGGGTCAATATGAGCCGTGTCGGAACAATTCGATGGGAGCCAGCTGCTTTCCACAAGCTTTCCGCTGCTCACTCCATCGAATTCAGACCCAACCTCGCCGTCTTTGAGGTCTACGAAGTCGGCAGGTAGCGACACCTGAGACAGGCACAGGAGATGTCGTGCAATGTGCTCATGCAGGTCTTCGGGGTCTTGCTCGTCTTCGTACTGGGTGCAGAATACGCAGCTGCGCAAGGGCTGGCATGGAGGGTAATATCGAGCGAACTCCGAGTCTTCAATAGGCCTGGCTCCGTGACTATCAATCAAATGTTGCCGGAAGTCGTCTTTGTTCTCGAAAGACATCGCGAAGTGGTGGCGGTGGCATTTCCAACCACCTCCCATGTGGTACCTTTCGATATGCATCATCCACTGATCATACGAATCGAACATTGCCGATGGACTTGGGCAGCACTCGTAAACGCACACAAAGGGCATAATATCCTGCATGACATGTTGACTAAGGAGGTGGTCAGTAGGTGCAGCAGGGATTATGTATGGGTATAGAATATGCGTACGGCCAATTCTCTCTTGTGAAGTCTTCCGGCTGACACACTTCAAAGCAATAGGGACATTCCATCTCGGTGCAACTTGATGGGCGAGGCGGGACGTCCGCTGTGGAAAACATGAGCTTGTCGATCTTCCGCTTCTTCGTGTTTCGATGCCCGCCTTCAGACGCGCAAGCAGTTGCGGCTGTTCGTATCGAGAGAACTGTCTGTGTTGGCACCGTCTTCATGGGATCTGGTTGTTGTCCGTTTTGCAAGGCTGTATCGGCTCCCAAGCTGGAAATATTCTTGCCTTCGCACGAATCTTTTGCTGTTAAACAAGACGGTTTAGGCTCCGATTCATGCGAGAGCCGAACATTACGCTCTTTTACCGATCTTGCCTTGAGAGAGCACAAGTATTGATGTCGGCTGAAAATTGTGTTTTCCAGCCTCATTCTGATCCCTTTGCTGGTGTCTTTCAATGTGGTGTCCAAGTAATGCCGTACGCTGTCTCTGAATTTGACTGTGAGGTTCACTCTAGTCTGCTCATCGTACTCGAAGTATAGGGAGGCAGTGTCCGCACGGTGAAGCAGAGCGCCTGATCGACTAATCAATCGCCAGAATTTGAATAGCCTCTCCAACACATCGTCAATACGTGCCTGCTCATTGGCACCGGGCTCTGCTATGGGGGAGATCTGAGCTGGATGGCGAGATTTCAAGTCGTGTATCTCACTCTTGATAACTTCAGCAAGGCGCGTAAGCACTCTCTTGATACTACCATGGAATACAGAGCCCACCACAAGGCGCCAGTCCATAGATTCTCGATTGTTGAAGATGGCTCCAGTGGAATATGCCCATGAGACATATCGGTCCGAGCTGTCCCTAGCCAACGGCAGTCTATCGCGGTCAACTTGAGACAAGAGGTGAAGATGTTCACGGAAGAGGGCTTTGCACTGCGCTGCTGATTCGAAGATAGTCATGATGGCATGCGCTCTGGCTACAGCCTGCTGCTCAAACTTGGAGTCGTAGTCGTGAATGTTTCGTGGAAAAGAAATCTGGCTTATGAGCAGGTTTTCATTCCAGGCGTTAGCTGCCTGAGGCGGCTGGTCGGAGGGGGGATGACGGTTTGTGAAACCACCACCTGCTGTTTGTGTAGTATACAAACAATTGAAGCGGCGAGTGGCAGGCTTGATGCTATTCATATGGCAATAACTTGGGTAACAGTCATGTTCAGTGGAGGCGAGTTGCTGGGATGGCATGTCCATCTATATGACCTTGATCCTCTAGTTGAAACTTTCTATGAGTGCCAAACATTCCTTTGAACGTCACCATCCTCTTGAACGTCCAAACATTCTTTGTCGGATGTCCAAACATTCGTTAGTGGAAAATGCTAGAACAATCTTGGAGGCCGGACAATCTTTTGCGCAATCATCACTTGACCAACGTGTCACGCTCAGCATGGTATCGAAGCAAATGCAGACGGTTCAGAGGTCAGTCGTGAGTGTTCATTCGCTACAATTTTGCAAACCCTATTCAAGTATCTGGACTCATCGTCTCGCTACAGGAGCCAACGACTATGTCACAGGCTCAGCCCAGGTGCTTGAGTGAAAATAGAAATGGAAGTGACGAGTATCTGACATTGCTTTTGGGCGCCTAGTATCATCAGATAGTTTGGTGGGAACCAAGGTGCAGATTCGTGGTAAGATTAGTGAGGTTGAAGCCTACAACAGAAGAACCTCCTGAGCGGCGAAGATCCCGTACGAGACAATTAGGAAGAGAACAACAAACAATACCAACTGCAAACTGCAAACCACCTAAAAACAGACGCTCCGGGGAGAATACCACTTTGAATCGCAACAGTGTATCAGAAAGCTCGTGCAAAGCTGCTAGCTCGAGCTCCGACGCACATGCGAATTGAGCAGCGCTAGAATGGTCCAGCAACAAAGGTTATCAAGTGACCAAAGGCGGCAGCAGTTAGTAAGAACATAATGCCATTTCAAGAGCCAATGTTGCCATGTAGGAGCCGGTTTGCGAAACAAAGAGGTGCCATTTATGATTGTTCCCACCCAACATTGACAACCGAATGGCCCGGCATGTAGTCTCTCCGCGAGCAGGTCGCTTCTACGACTTATGATCATCTAGCTGTGGACTGGACGTATGGGACCGTCTGCGAAATTACATTTGCTATTCTATTCCGCCCATCTCCATCATCTCCATCATCTCCATCATCTCCATCATCTCCATCATCTCCATCATCTCCATCAATCCATCATCTCGCACATAAACAGGTTTCAGAACAGATCCTTCTGCTATCTGTAACCACTGATTGCTCTACAAAGTACCGTCCGTCGGGTCAAGAGTAACTCGCCGTCCTTGGGCGCAAGAAATCTTTCGGTAGCGACATCAGTGAGAGAGAGATGAGGTGCCGAGCAATATGCTCGTGGACGCTCTCGCCGTCATGTTCGCTGTCGTAGTGATCACACAAAGGGCAACGCTTCAGCGGCTGGAATGGTAAGAGCGTAGGGGGCAGTGGCTGGATCGCATCATAGCCTGTAATGAAATGTGCTCCATGACTGCCAATCATATGGCTTTTAAATGCTTCCTTATCCTTGAAATGTATCACTGGCGTGTGTTTGCGGCAGATCCACGCCTTTGGGCTGTGGTGTTGTTCCATATGCCTGGTCCATTCTTCGTATGACTCGAACATCGCATTCGGCATTGGGCACGATTGCATGACGCAAACAAAGGGCATCAGATCCCGGGTAACGTGTCGTCTGTACACGCGGTCAGTATGTCTGTTGGGTTACGAAAGAAGAGGTGAGATGATCCTTACGGCCAATTTTCTTCGGTGAACTCTTGCGCAGGATACGATCGACAACAGTACGGACAGTACATCTCGCTGCAACCAGGGGACATTTTGGGGCGGCTTGGGAATCTTCCTACGGACGACACGTCCGGCTTGCTCAGTAGCTGCTCCGAAATTTGCTTCTCCGTCTGTGGCGGCTGGTTTGTCGATGAACGCGTAGTCATGACTGCCAAGGCTGCAGAAGCCATTCGTGTTGGCGACTTTCGAACTCTGTCTCCTCTGTGGACTTTTCGCGAGGCCCTTCTCCTGCTGGAACTCCTGTTGCGGAGTCGTTTCACCCCGGAAGGCCTTTCGGGTGTCGGCGGAGGTGACATGGGTGCCGATCCATCGATGAGCTCGGGGTCGTGTGCTGCGCCTAGCTTTGCCTTGAGGAGACAAAAGTGTTGATGTCTCAAGTACATGGTTGTGTGAAGCCTACTTATCATCTCCTCGCTGGTACCTTTGAACATCTTGTGTAGGCTGGACAGCATGCTCGTCTTGAATTTGCTCATGAGATTGTCTCCTGTATGCTCATCGTACTCGACATAGCCGAATGCATGTACGGGTTGCCTCATAGCATGGTACCGATGGATCGAGCGCATGGATTCCATCAAGTCATCCAGTATATCGCCGATGCTTTGTTGCGGACTCTCTCTGGGCGTCAACTGTTCTGGATTCTCTGTGCGCAAGTCATTCACCTTACTGTTCAGAGCCTTTGCGAGACGCTCCAGCACCTCCATGATCTCGGAATATAACTTAGAGCCCTGCCCTATGCGCCAGTCTATCAATCTTCGGCCCTCAAAGGTCGGCGCATCGTAATACACCCACCGATTGAGCGTGATTAACTGGGTTTCTATCAAGCCTGGCTGCATGGATTTGGGCACAGCCAATCCATAATACAGGCTGAAGAGGTCTCGACACTGCGTTGATAGTTGGGAGATGGACATGATGGGGTGGTGCATTCTGGCGACAATCTGCCGCTCGAGCTCGGTGGAGATGAGTGTGTTTATGGGAACGAAAGAGAGGCGGGCCCCAGCCTGAGCAAGTTTTCGTGTCTATTTCAGGAGCGGTGACTCAATGCCGCCAGCCGCAGAGGATTCTCGTTGGTGCAACCACCTATGCGGCTTGTGTAGCCTAAGCAAACGGAGAGTGGCGAGGGGTAGTTTCACGGCCCTTCACGTGGTCAGATGCATTCGTATACTTGTGTGACGGTTATCCGTAGGGGGAAGGGGGAGTGATTCGGCCGTCATCTCCCTTCAGGGGCATCTCCAGTCCTTTTCACGTTGGAGGATGCCTTTGGGTCGACACTTTTTTTTTACTATGAGCGGCTAGTTTTCTCACTTACAGATAATACTGGGAGCATTACTTGGCTCTTCAACAGCTAAACAATTCGCGAATGAGTTGCATTTCGAATGGCTCCGACAGGATATGATGGTATCGAGCAACTGTGTAGTATGGTGTGCATGGTTGCGCATACCCTTCAAGAATTCTTGGATATCCCCCCTTCGCGGAGAAGTCGATCACTTTGTCACGACTTGAGCAAAACCGAACTCGATGAGTTGAACAAGAGACTCAATCGAATATATCTGCAAAAAAGGATTGTCCTACCCTCACTGGCTTCTTCCGCAGATCTTAGGGACAGTCTTTCGCACATCGCACAAGCTCTAGAGCAATTGCTCGAAGAGAGTCATGTATGCGATCTTTCGAATCATTACCTGCAAGAAGGAGGAATGGGGCATAGAACAACGTTATGGAAGTTCTCACAACTAATCACCAGGGCACCTAGGTTGGTGCCACTAGAGCCCGCCATACGTGAGGACGTCAAGCACGGATTCTCCAATCTTTTAACTGTTTTGAAGAAGTGGAATCAAATAATAGACGAGCTACCATCATCTACTTCAGGTGTCCCCTTGGACAATGGCGGCTCCGGCTCTGAAACGTGCCCCCAGCCGAAAGCTGAGCCATTGATCGAAAGGTCGGCGTTCAGGAACTCGGCTGCCATCCGCGCCTCAACTGAACAGTTGCATCAGACTCTACACGAGCACTGGCCATGCCGGGTCACTGGTCATGCTCATTCTGGGACATTAGGCGAATGTACTATGGCGGAGTTACAGTTGGTACCCCATTGGATTGGGAGGGGAAACGACGAGGAATCTTATTTGCTCATGCTCGAGGGCTTAAATATTAGCCAAGAGTGCAAAGTTCACCTATCCGCGACATCCATGTGAGTCCATGTATCGCGCAATCCCGCACTGCTGCTCAGGGCACCGAATAATCAATTGGCGCGGATGACAGTTTCGCAGAGGAGGATTGCAAAGAAGTTTGTCTACTGGCGCATAAAGACTGGCAAAGACACTGCTTGTACCTTGGCCTCAACCCATCGGGCCAGCTTTCGGCTTGTGCAAAGAAGGCCATAGAGATGCAACTCCGGATACATAAGACACTCGGTGAGGCCGTCGAATTCAGGCTTGTTCCACTGGAGGAACTCCTCCAATGCTTGAAGCCTACATACGTCGCGAGGACGTTTGTCGAGATGGTTCTTGCGAGGTCCCTGCTGATTCTCTTGGATGGGCCATGGGTGGCGTCTTACTTACACCTGCAGAACATCTCAGTGCTCTGCAAATTTGAAAACCGCCTGCCCCATCCACAGTTCGACAAGATATTTCTGTCAACTCGCTTTGGCTCTAGCATCGACTCTGAGCCCTTAACGCGAGAGTTGCCCGAGAATAGGATACCTGCGATTGAGGCACTCGGAATA
Source organism: Trichoderma gracile (assembly GCA_020002365.1). NCBI lineage: Eukaryota > Fungi > Ascomycota > Sordariomycetes > Hypocreales > Hypocreaceae > Trichoderma > Trichoderma gracile. The sequence continues at coordinate 273,832 of JAINEY010000003.1, forward strand.
CTGATGGCTGAGATAGAACTCGGAAGCGCCTTGAAGAGAATATATAAGAACGTGGACCCGGACCTGAAGGTATTGGAACCGATCCAGGTGGCTGGGGCTCTGATAAGTGAATGTGAGAGACAATCAGGTGCCAGAGGGGTTTTAAAGTCCATTCGGTCTTGTTTTAACATGGGATTACACACACTTGGAGAGAGCAAACGGCAAACACTTGGCGGATGCCTACAACGGGACAGGAGCTTTTTTGACTGTTACTACACAAAAATCATCAGGCCACTGGAAGAAGAGCTTGTCTCGATCTCAAAATGGTCATGGGATCAAGTCAGAGGGCGGGCATTTTGCAGCCTAGGTGATGACCAGATCTTCGAAACCTTCAAGCCATTAGCTCAACAACCACCGAAGGATAAGCTGGGAAAGGATACTTTGACACCTTCACCAGTTGCTCTGGCAGCCGGATGTGCGGCGCGCGCGTGCGACGACCGTCCAGGAGACTTGTAAGTCATACCGCGTATTTATTGACGCCCAAGTTTTACTGATTAGGCTCCAGTAGTAAAGCCAGTGATAGTGATGGCTGGTTCAACATCCTTAGAGAGGTACACACAAAGCGCTATGGCCGTCGAAAAATTGACTTCTACGAGGAGTCCTCAAATTATGTCAAGGTGGCGGTTATAGACACGGGAGTGGACCTGACACACGAAGCCTTCAAAGATTCCCATGAGGAAGGCCAACTAATCGTGCAAGAGGGCTCTAACATCGTTGACCCTGGCCAGCCGATGACTGACTTAGATGGACACGGAACGCATTGTTGCGATTTGATTCTCCGCACAGCGCCCTTTGCCCAGGTCTACCCCCTGAAAGTGAGCAACACGCGAACCGGCGTATCAGCGCAATTGGTAGCAAAGGTGCGCTCTTGATTTCTACCCTATGACGCTTGTTGAATACCGAAGCTGCAAATGCTAAGCATTCCGAAGGCAATCCGCTATGCCATCAAGGAGCGTGTGGACATCATTTCCATGTCCCTTGTATTTGAGCAAGAAGAAAAAGCTGTCAAAGGGGCACTGCGTGAAGTGATGACGAAGATCGGCGAGCAGGAAGACGCCCCAAAGCCCGTTTTGATATTCGCGGCCGCCTCAAACAACAAGGCTCTCAACCACTACCCCATCGGGTATCCCGCCCGGGAATGGGAAAAGGTGATATGTGTCAACTCTTCAACGAAGAATGATGAGAAATCGAGCTTCAGCCCCCACGGAGAAATAGGCGCGGCAAACCTCAGTGCCATTGGCGAGAACATCCACGCTGCCTGCCCCAAATCCAAGGGGGGTCCTTGGAAAAGGATAAGCGGCACCTCCTTCTCGACTCCGATGGTTGCTGGAGTGGCTGCTATGCTTTTGGATTTTGCGAAGCAGGACTTGACAGAATTTGCAGACCTCGACAAGTGGAACGAGAAGAAGGCCGAGCTCTGGGAGTTGATAGGCATGAGAAGTGTGCTTAAGAGGTGCATGACGCCCGCCTATGAAGATGGGAGATACAACTTGGTGAAGCCGTGGGAGCTGCTATCAAAGTCGGAAGGACAAATCGCACATGCAATTCTAGAGGCGCTCGCATCAAAGTATAGGTGGGGGAGATGAACACTGCTGGGCAATTAGGGTAGGTACATGTGAGAAGATGGTTCGGCATGATAGTGTAAGTATGATATCTGATTGTTGGAAACAGTTAGGCAGCGAAGATAATCTCAATTCCTACTCAACTACTAGGGGAATCCGTCGTAGTATAAACCCCACGTATACCTACTTTGGGGAGGAGTTTCAGAAGAAAAAGACTAAGCAGAGATTCGGTGATCCAATTCTTCAAGATAGAAGCGAAAGGGGAAACACGCCATAGTACACTACCAATCTAGACAACGCCAAATATCAATATAAGCCGGACGAGAAGCTCCAATGACCCACTCACGATTCCTCGCCCGAGGTAGTACAGTGTTGCAGTTACTTCATATCGAATCCCTTGTGAAGTAGCACAATGCAGTGGTTTTCGTGACTCCTCTTCTCAAGTAGCACCATGATGGTATTCCCGTAGCTCCTCTTTTAGGTTGCACTGATTCTGTCGACTTCTCTAATGAAGTAGTACCTTGGTCGGCTTGAGACATAAAAGCAATGCCATTTCCCTCCACATGCAGCATTGGCTAAACGAGTAAAGCAGCAACATGCCTGAAAACAGCAACCACTGGATCCTCACCAAATCGTGCGATTTCGCACCAGATGGATCGCTGCAGCTAGGACAAATCCTGGCTGAACCAAAAGACCCGGCCTATGTTCTTCAGCCCTACGGCCCTCTCGCATTTCCCGAGGGCATGAAGATTGAGCATGGCCGACGTGAAGGCCTTTCGATGCAAACAAAGGGCGAGCTATCCGCCCACTTCCTCGCATGGGCTCAGGGGAGCATCTTGTCGGCGGGACAAAACGCCGACGCGACAAGGAAGAGCTCGAACCAGTCTGCCTGGCACTTCAGGGAGCTCGAGACACACACCATGACACCATCGCTGGCCTACATTGAACTCGCTGTGAGGCATGGCGACGTCGAGGCCTCACTCAGGAGGTGGCGCTGGAGACGGCGCGTCTACATGGTCACCGGCGTTCGGATTGCTAGAGGCGCCAGAATGCGTCGTTTGGACGGGGAATATTCTGAATTCGAGGCTGCTATGCAAGCGGCTGTGCCAGAGGAAGTGGTCATACTTGGAGCAAAGGCCATGTTGGGGCAGAAGAAACTGGGCTCGGAAATGTTCGACAAGGCCTCGGACTTCGTCTTTGCATATCGACTGAACGAGATCAGTTATGGCACCAAAATTGTACACAGGCCGTATAAAGGGGGGGAGATGGCCTCTGCAGACGCGCCGGATGAGAGTCACGAGCCGAGAGTTGTGGTTGATGATTTTGAGGTTTTGGGTCTTGTGGATATTCCGTTCGGCGGGAATTCGACCAGATTTGAAATGGTTCCTATTCCCGGACATGAAGAGCTTCAATGTTACACCAGCAAGGAGTAGGGAACATAACGTGTGAGGAAAGTCATTGCGCGATTTGCGGTTCATGAGAGCCTAGTTGCTATGTAGACGGTAGCGGGAGTTACGATACTCTTCCATAAGCGAAAAGGTTATGACTGCCTGTTGATCTGATACATCACCATATGGATCATCCCTACCTAGCTCATTGTCTTTTGCCAATTGCCAGTCGTCAAGTAAGTATATCGCTTGGGCAGTTAGTCATAATACCGCCTCTCAACCTTGCTCCTAGCCTTGAATAACCGCACAAGATATGAATCATCATCATCATCATCTTTACCGGTATCAGCAGCAAACCTGCCTGATCTCTGCGCTTTCCGCTGCTCCTGCGTCTCAGGACTTGGCGACGCCGTCATTGCCCTATCAATCGGCTCAAACCGCGATCGTGAATGCATTGGCTTGAGATGATTGGGGGCTCCAGACGCCGTTGAAGCTCCATGTTGGCCAGCAAGGCCCTTGCAGTCGAGGCCGGACCCATTCTTCAGCCGTGTATTAGCACCCCTTGCAATTAACAGCTTGACAACGTCGACCTGATCGGAGGCTACCGCAAGGAGTAGAGGCGTGTCCCTCGTACGTTCGAGTCGTGCATCTATCGCAGCACCAGCCGCAAGCAAAGCATCCACCACAAATGTAGTTCCAACTTGGGCCGCGTGATGCAGGGGCGTGAAGCCGAATACGTTGCGAACATTGACCCTGGCTCCCGAGTTGAGCAGAGCAGTCACCATCTCTGCATCGCCTTTTCGACAGGCGATATCAAGAGGAGTGTAGTCTTCCTTATTCCGGACATTGGGATTCGCTCCGCAAGCAATGAGCTCGCGAACAATGTCTGGTGAGCTATAGTAGACTGCGATAAACAGAGAATGAGTCAGATCGCAGGACGGTGGAAGGACCATATTCTTGAGCGACAGCCGGTAACGCAACTCTCGGATACAAGACTTTAGTCCCAAGGCGACAAAAGCCTGCAAGAAGTCGCCCCAGTCGATTTGATGGAAGCGATGAGCTCGTGGTAAATGTAAGCCGTCCTGAAAGCTGTACCATAGGCGTAGGCTTTGAGGGCCTTGGTCGAGAAGCATATCAAGGACGGCGGCTTGCGAGATTTGCGTTTGTTCTGCGGATGCCAAATGTGTCTCGAGGGACTGGATACAATATTCGAGTAGCGGGAGTTCGGAGAAACAGAGCTTGATAGCTCTGAGCATGCTGCGCGCATATGAGTCGACTTTAGAAGCAGTGTATGGCTCGTAGGTTGCAGAGTCGTAACCGCCCAGCAGTTGTTGTCTTGCCCGCTCTATGACGGTATCACTGATGGATTCAGCAGGACCAATCCATTGTAGGAAATGGGTTGGCTGGTTCCATTTCGAGGATCTTCGCTTGGAAGACGAGCTGCTGCGCGACCTCAGTAAGATCATGGAAGCGCAGGACAGCGCGGCTTGCTGGGAGAGGTATCTCATGCAGGCGAGGGCAATGTAGTGATTCCCGAGGCCAGGCAGGTACACAGGATAGTCCGAAGACTGTAATATCGCAAGTCCCTTCTGCAGAAGGAAGCCTGGCACGGTCTGGTGAATGAATTGGACCTGATCAGGCTCGCCTTCTTTAGAGCTCTTCTCAATCGTGAGAAGGCCACGGGAACGGCTTCTGATGAACCGTTCTGTCTGGGGGCCTTTGTTGATGAACTGTTGCGATCTCCTCCAGGTGTCAAAGGTTACGATTGAGTTATTTCGGCTGAACTGCATGGCAAAGCATAGCTCTAGCGAACTCAGTCTCCTCGTCGCGAAGAGCATCCAGCTCAGCATATCATATGTGTCTCTTCGCTCAATGGGGCCAAGCTTGAGGAATATCTGCGTAAAGAGGCCGTCCAGCTCACGGGGAGTGTCGTAAAGGGCTTCTAGCCTCTCATCAAGCGTCTCTCCATTGTCATCCGCCTCGAGGATACTGCTCGTAACCAGGTCCACCCAAAGGAAAATGCCATCGGCCCGAGAGAGGATCGATTGGATCATTTCCTCGTTATTCTGAGCGTTGGACATGTGACCCAGCTTCTGATATGTAAAGATTTCAATGTCTGCGTGATTTTTCCTCTCAACCCAGATCTCGGGGCAATTCTCAATATAAATGTTGGGATAATGCCGGCTGGAGAGGCAGACCTTGAGCTTGCTGAAAGGCTTGTGGGAGTCGTCCGGACAGACCTGTAGCCGAAAGAACTGCAGTAGGAGACGCACCTCGTCCACCGAACCCTCATCGAGGCCATCAAGGAGGAGTATCGTCGGTCTCCAGGTGGGAAGCTTTGAGGAGAGTTCGAGGACGCCCATAAGCTCTTCAACTTGCCACTCCAAATTGCGTCCTTTGACAAATCGACTGTCCGATGCAATCATAAAGTCTCTGAGAAGTTGGTCGTTCTGGGTAAAAATCTGATAAAGAACGGACTGTAACAACCCACGGCTCGACTTCTCCAGGGCTTGTCCGGAAGCGTCATAGAAGTAGGAGGCTATAGTCACCGCGCTGCTGTCCGTACTCTTGAGTAGCTCTGCTAGAGTATGCTTCATCAGGGTGGATTTTCCAGAACCAGCGCTTCCCTTGACCCAGAGAAATCGGTGGTCGCCGTTTAGCCAGGCCTCGTAATTAGGGTCTTGCAGAAGCCAGTTGCCGGTACCTTTGCATGGACTCCTAATCACCAGTTGCCGGTGATACATCTGGGGAAACTCCAACGACTCGAGCACTGATCACCATCAGTTCGGAGAGCATGAAAGCGCCCAATATCCGACCTACCTTTCTGGCAGTTTGTTTCAAGAATCTTTTGAGCAGTCTCCTTCTTCTTGCTGTCTAAACAATGGAGTTACTAGAGTATTCGAGGGTCAACATCAGGACAGTTGAGGATTCTCACCATACATCTCGCTCAGCATGGGAGGATCTCGAACAGCGGGCACAACAGACAAAAGCTCCCTTGCATAGGCGGCGGCAGTGAGAGCAGCGTATGGCTGCCAGCTTGCGTTCTTGTGTGAGTCCGCATAGTCACAGATTCCGCGTATGACAAGACACGGAAACCGATTCATGAGCCCGGCTGCTTCCATCTCAAAGCAGAGGACACCGCCAAGCTCCCCACTGAGTTTGTCGCGAGCCACGCCGTCTCTCATGACTTGATTTCCAGATGCAATTGTGCCGTGATGGACCCTGACTCCTAAGCCTTTGCGAACAGGGCGGTTGATGAGAAAGTCGCCGGAGCAGCCGTCACAGGAAGAAGCTCCGACGTGTTGATAGGTCGCCTGATAAAGGTGGTCATCTCCTGCGTTCTCCCTTGTGAAATGCGGTAGATGGTTGGCGCGAGAAATGTGAACCGACAGCATGTTCTTGAACCGCAACTGACGAGCCTGCAGCTGTGCAGTGGCATTCAAAAGAACCGTCGGAGGCGTGTTCAGGAACCCAGTCCGCTCGAAACCACCAGGTCGAGTCTTGCCCAAATCATACTGAACTACTCCTCCGTGCATCGACTGCGGCTGACTGACAACAACGTCCCCCAGGCGGACGTCCTCAACGCCCGGCACGCCTCCGCCAACTCCCACCATCAGCCCAAACCGCATTGCAGGAAAATCCGACTGCAGCTGGACGGCAACGGCGGCGGCCGAGTTTGTGCCCGTCTGGCCGGCCGGCAACGTCGCGAGGACAACATTGTGGTCTCCGATACGACCGAGGGTGTAGGAACAGGTGTTTATGTCGTCGATGATTTCGTGCTCCTCATCCAGCATCTCCTGAGCCGCAGCCAGCTCTATGGGCAGGGCGCAGATCCAGCCCACGGTGTAGTCGCTTGGCTGGAGGCTTAAAGTTGATCGCTCCATCTAATTCGTGTGCAGCTCTACATGCGTAACTGACGCGGCCACGCCGACGTCGACGACGATGATGAAGGCAGCAAGAGCCACAGGTGGATGATAGGTAATCTGTTTGCACAGCCCCGCGCTCATCTTCATATCGCTGCCCCCTTCTGACTGGTTGGAAAAATAGTTTGTCCACCCGCATGCAGCCTGATCCTTCGATTGTCGAAGCTTGCAGGGGATAGATCTCATAGCGGCAAGTAAGCAGATGTGCAAACGGCTTTGGATGAGCAACATTCAACTCGACGCACATGTTATGAGACAGCAAGTCGTCTAGATTGTTGTGATACTAGTCTTGTCAACAATTGTTTAATTGTCGTAGAGGCAAGCGAGCCTCATCGACCTGCATGATGACGTACAGCGGATCAGACGAGGCCGAAAACAACAGAAACCGTAATAGCAGTCAACCAACTACTCTCACAACCCGTGATAACTATGGAATCTATGGCCAATGCCATACCTCTCATATTAAGAAACAGTAGACTTCGATACACGAACCTTGGCGAAAGGTCTATCCTAAGACTGATATAGAACAACGAAGCTTTACCACAGAATCAGATAGCAAATATGTTGTTTAAAGCTGCACTAAGAAGGGAGTTTCTCCTTCCTCATGTCGGGCTGTAGGTGTCATAGCTATATCATAGGAAATATCAGACTCATGTCTGAGTTGAATTTTACGTTGAAACGAGCGAAGAAAAGCAACGGCTGATTTTATCATGATGGCCTCCAGAGAGTCAACTATGAGCAGAGCCGATGGGCAGCTTTCGACTCAGTCCATACCTTGAAACGAGGGCGGTTTAGGTAGAGTATGCAATATACAGACAAATATCAAGTCCTGCTAACAATCACAAAAGCTTTTTGTTTTCTCCCATACGTTGCCAAACTAACCAGATGCCACATTGCGAGTTTACATGTCTGCTATTGTCATCATTCAACATATCATTCAGACAACCAATCTAGCAACGGCCTGAACCAGATGAAAGTCAGCTTTGATCTACCTTGTTCTACATTCCTACATGGATACCATGCTTTGTCATTCTCACGGCCATTTCCGACTTGCGGGCAATCCAACATCAGAAGCCGTACCCTACAGTGTTATCCAAGCCGTTTGTTCTTTGTCTTAGACGCAATGCGAAAGCCCATTCTGTTCAAAACTTGCAACAGGATGGCGTCTGAATTCACACTAGCATGTTAAGAATGGCACAAACGCCTGCCACACTGAGACTTGACAATGAGACGCCCACGTCTCCTTTTGTGTTAGAGGAAAGCTATCAAACAATCACGTATGCCCGCACTCTTATTTCGTGGCTGTAGCCACAACCAGAAATAGAGCCACTTCACACACACTACACCTGTAGATGCAAGCCTCCGCCCCTTAAACCACCTCCTTATCCCCCCTTAGTATTCCTATCTAATCGACAAGTGCCAACAGCCTCACCGGACAGAGTCAACAACCGCAATTCCATCTTCTCCAACAGCTACTTCGCCTACCAGAGGGGGAAAAAAAGAAAGAAGCCCGCGTTATCACCCGTCAAGCACGGCTCCCTTCTCCTTCTCCCACCTCCCACACGGACCACCACGGAGTATGACTCGCGCCCAACCATGATTCAGCAAGCATTTGGCCAAGGAAGACTAATCGAAGCGAACCACGCATTCTGCCCCGTGCTTCTTTTGGCTCCCCCATTAGCGTTTTGCAATGATTAAACACAGAAACTCGGCAGACGTTCCTATTCAACCCGAGACACCGGAACTGGTGGGAAGGGAGAGCGGAACCAGGTCCCGCATGAATTACAAGGAGGGTAAAAACGTGGCGGCTCCTAAATAAACCGGCCGGTGATCCAACGGGATCGTTCCCGGTGGGCTCGCCTAGCCCAAGTTTTTTCTCCTGTAGAGTTAATAGAAAGACGATTGAACCAGGCTGGAACTAGTTTCTGCTAGCCAGCAAGAGGTTACCCTCGGTTATGTTGTGGAAGGACGAGGCAGGCTTTAGTTTGCCGACAGCCGCCGGCTCGTTTTACTTACACGATCCGAGCAACGCATGGACTGGTTCTTATATTGCTGCCTGGGGTTTGCGGAGTCCAGCTGTTCCGGGGATCGAAGTGCTAGCTAGCGGCTGGAGAAATGATGCTCAGTTGGGCTAGGTGCATTAGCTGGAACAACGAGGACGGGAATGAACGATCCGCACAGCCGTCGCTTCTCTGGTGAGCTAATAGTTCTTGGAGTGTCTGCCGTTGATGGCTTCGATGAAGAGCTGCATGCAAGAGGTGGATGGTAAAAGGAACCGTCTCCGGGTAAAGACGATCATGTCATTTCCCAGGGTGTTCTAGGGCTAGGCAACGGGATTCTAGCTGTTCGGGAGATCGATAGTCATGATAGCTTCGCAGGCAAGTATCGTTAGTATTTCTTACTACTGCTGGGTTGCATATGTCGAAGCAGAGGCGTTTTATCGAACTCCCCTGTCGAGACGCTCCTCCATGGTTTATAATGTTCTAGAAGATGCTCGATTGAATAGCCCCAGCATGCCGTACGAGTGTGGCTACTCCAATCCAGTGATGTCCAGCCGCCACTTCTCCTCGTCCAGGAGAACCTTCAGGTGGTCATCCAGCCACTTGACATCTTCTTTGCTCACGCCTGGTCCACCGGCCCTAAACTTCTCTATCAGTCATGTACGCCAGTAGAAAGCTATACAGCACGATATTGTGAATTGGCAAGGAACATACCAGTGACCCCAGATGGATGGAAATGGAATACACTGTCCCACGCCCTCGATCATATGCTGCACCTCGTACACTGAGTCCTCAGGAGGGAAGTACAGGTCCGTCTTCCCGGGTAGAACGAGCGTCTTAGCTTTGATGCTCTTCATTGCTAGCTCCAAGTTCTTATTATACGGCTCCTGGTCAGAGCAATCGGCAGCCTGCCACGTGTGAAGCATGGCGAGCAGATTCTCAGGGTCTGGACAGGTCGTTAACAAGCAACGCACAATGCAGTCAAATCGGGCAACAAACCTTTGGAAAGGGCCCACGACTCCCAGAAATTGACCATGAAGTCCTCCAGGTCCTTGTACCCCAGCTCCGTCTCATAAACCTTGTCCCTGTAGAACGCCTGGCTGAACCCCCATCCCGCATACACTCGCCCGAAAGCCTTCAGCCCGACAACCTTTTCCTCCTCCGTCCACGCGCGATATGTCGCCGCTGACTCGCCAGCAGCGCTACCACCGGAAGATGCTCCCTTGGCGGCGAGTAGCGCGCTCTTGACGCCCTCGAGGAACACCTGGTTATGCAGCGACGTGCGCGCGCTCCCGCAGAAAGGCACCCCCAGGTCCATGAAGTCGGGATACTGCGTGAGCCACTGGTACGTCTGGCCGGCGCCCATGCTCCATCCGAGCACCATTCGCGCGTGCCTGACGCCCAGATGCTCGGTTACGAGCCGATGCTGCGCGGTGACATTGTCCTTGACGGTGATGTTGGGGAACGGCTTGAAGGGTGACTGGCGAGGCGTGTTGGATGGGCTACTGGACTGTCCGTTGCCAAAGAGAGCCGGGATGATGATGAAGTATCGACGGGGGTCAAGGGCTTTGTCTTCGCCTATGAGCCATTCGTTGTCTGAGATGGCGCCGCTGAACCACGAAGGGTAGATGATGGCGGGAGAGGAGGCGTCGCCAAAGGTCTTGTAGGCGATAAATGCATCTGGAAGTGTCTCGCCAGAGCCGAGCTCGAAATCGCCTAGCTGGAAGATGCTGTAGTCGATTTCACTTCCCATGATATTCACTTCTTGGTTTGGCACTTGTAGACACAGATTTTTGTCTTGTTAATGGAAGGCTGAAGATGGCGATGCCCCTCACGGACGCGACTACTTCTGCGAGGGGCTCCCGACGTATGCCGAGTCAAAGCGCAGGCGAGTGTCTCGTCACATCGAGACATTGCCCTGGCCATTACGCTTTTCATTGTTGGAGAAAGGCTCTTGATTCGATGAAATGTGGCTTGAGCAGGGCGTGGTGAGGGGAAGCTGCATGTGCAGTACGACGACATGAACACGTGAGATGCAATGATGCGTGGACTCCTGTCTGATTGACCATGCCAAGTAGTGGGATTGCTGCTCGAGAGATCATTTTAGGTCTGTCTGTCTGGCCCGAACTTGAGATTTATCAAGCTCATCGTGATGACACATGCTGTGGTGTTTCTCTCAAGCTGGGTGCATTTCACAGTCATTGCGCTCCGTCGTTGCTCGGTAGCTGTCTAATTATAGCAGTTTGCGGCTCCGCTCCGGCTCCGGATAGCTTTACGCATCCTTCTCCTCTCTCGTCCTGTTGTTGGTAGAAAACTTTTGCTGTCAAGGGTCTTTGATGGCAACAAGCATTAGACATGAGCTAGAGCCACGGCAATGACAGTCAAATCCTCAAGGCGGCAGCCAGAATTTCCAAATCGGTCCATTTCGTCAGCAGCTCTCGAAGACCGCGACTCAAAGGCCGTTGACGAGCCTCCTTTATAAGTGAGAGATGCGGTGAACGATGATATGCTGACAGCTGGCAGAAGTCATTCTCACCCAATTGACGAGAGAAAGATACTGACTTACCACGTATGACAGCACGTCCTTTGTCATCTCGAGTTCCAATCTCCTGGGTCTAGCGCTTTGCAGCGCGGGCCGAGTCGAAGGCCAGGGACATCGCCGCAGTTGGTGCTGACGATGCATCCTAGCGCAGGTTGCTGCAGCCAGTCCCCTATTTCCTCGTCCCTATTCCAACTCGGGCTGGGCCATCTCACGGCTAAGCACCTAGAAGGATGGAATGGGACTGCGAAACGTGGGATCCCTCCTGGGCGGCGTGAAATGTGCTTCGACGGAGAAACCGGCCTGTGTAATCAACATCGCCGGCATCGTCAACCTGGTTGAGAGACCGCAGCGTTGTGCGGACGCCGCAACGGACGCTGAAATGGCCTGTTGGCCGGTTGGCCTCTTGAACAGCGGCGGCGGTGACAAGGACCATGTCGCCGCCCGACAAAAATGAACGGTTGGCTGTTTGATGCTGGCCATACTGTTGTGTTGTAGTGCAGCAACTCAAGCATTTTTAGCGCCAACTTGCACCTGTCTTTGGGTTGCACACCTGGAGAATTGAGCCTCCGGGCGATCGCTTAACGGAGAAGCTCAGGAGAGGAGGTGACAAGAGGATGGGTGGGTGAAAGGGTGGCGCCCTGATATTACTCCGTGATGCGTCGAACAGACGCTCTCGAGCACCAAGGCTGATGAGATGACGCGCAACCGTTCGACTGCACCAAGATGATGCTTTGCAGTGGTTCTTTGGCCTTCCTATCCCGTGTCGCGAATTCCGAGGTTGGTGACTGGCAAAGGATAGTCATTCCGTCCAACCACAAAGCACGGCATACTTCGCACTGTTGCTCCCTCTCGCCCGTGGGCGCCGTCGTCTCTCTCTCTCCGCAGTCCAAGTCATGTCCCGCGGGTTGGATGGGTGGGCACTCTATAGCGTTTGGAGTGCCTGGGGTTGATGAAGCGGGATGCAGCTATAGAGTTGGCCCACTCACTCTCGATTTCCCTCTGTCCACTTTGGCGAGGTTGTAGGATTCTGGAGTAAACCCGATGGCACCTCTCGCTGATCGTCAGTGACAGCTCGGAGACGGTTGCAATGTCTGGCCTCGACACACTCGACTCGGACCAGGAGGGAGGCACACGGCAGCCATTGGTGAGTCCAGCAAGAACCAACGTTCGACACAAATTGACGCCGCAGTCGATGCGAGCCTGGTATTGGTGGTGGCTGCGGGGCGTCGTCACCCAAGATATTGATCCAATTTCCGTGTCAGATGTGTGTCCAAGTAGTACAGCAGCAGCACAGCACTCGCGCACAACCGCTCAGTGGCACGACCCGGATATTGAAGGAGAGAGAAGAGGCCTGTAGCAGAACACAACGTATCAGCCAGTCCGAGCAGTAAGCGGTGATGCTGATTGTGACGAAGGTGACAGAGGTGACGATGCCACCTCTCGCGAGCAACAGCAGCAGCCACCACGCCTCCCACCATGCAGCATCGCCTCTGACAGGTCGCCTGGCCGAGCCGATCCAGTTGCAGGTCGCGCACCCATCATGACGGATTCGCAGCGTCCTCGTAGGCGAAGACACGCAGCTCCATTCCTGCTGCCACCTCGAATCAGCAGCTAGTGCTAGTAATCCGCTCTTGCAGCTCTAGTTTCTGCAGCATCGAGCTGCCAAGGACGGACTGGCGGGGGAGCTGCGAGCGGTGCAGGGGGTTTGCAGGCGAGAGGCGAGGAGCCTTGCATGGATTCAGGTTGGATTCCGCTGCATTTGATGGCGATGGCCTGACTTCACAGATTGAGCGAGGGTTGAGCTTGAGGGGGCCTACCTTACCTAGTCTCGGTTGCTGCATAGCTGCGCGTATAGCGATCGATTTGAGTAAAGCATGTGAATCTGCTGCCGCTAGAGCGCCACCCTTCCGGTGCCGACAGCCCCAAACCGCGGCAGATACGTAATAGTGCGGCCAGGAGAGAAATGAAGTGAAGCTGTCCAGTTAATTCAGGCGCAAATTGCATTTCCATTCTGTGTTTGGACCGAGAATTTCCGCCTCGAATCCTGCGTTTCTTCTCGACCGTCTGAACCAATACTTGTAGTAATCGATTGCTGTTCGTCTCCACTTCGCGATGCCCAGCAGGATCAATCGCTTAATTCCATAAAGCGACATTGGAAGCTTGTACCTCGTCCACCGCAGCCTTGTACAGGCTACCTGGTTCCCCATACTCGTGCCTCCCCAGCTTCACGGAGCTGGTACCTTCGCCGCCCCAGGTGGCCTGACTTAAGGTAGGTACCCTGACTCAAGCCTCTCCCCAGCGAAATTCGAGTCACGTTACCGAGATTCTGCACCCTCTCACCGCAGGGCTGACTGTCGGCTATGTTCGGAAAAGCACACACAAGACCACTCGACCAGGCATCAACAAAGAGCAAGCAGGGATCATTCTCTCTGCTCCCCATGGACTTCGCTCGGCTGTCGTCCTGTCTGCCCACCGCTGTGGGTGAGCTAGTGGTACCTACAGGTGCTAGCAGCTACCAGGTAATCTCGTCGTGCTGCTCGTGGTGATGATGGGCGAAGCACGGGGCGCGAAGGAGGACGAAGGAAGATGAGAGACGGACGGATCGTCACATCGTCGCCGTGACGAGATGAAGCAGCAGAAGCCGTCGTTGGCAAATCGCGACTCCCGCCCCGACCCTCCCGCCCTGCTGCCAGCAGCATTCGCAGCGATGCCGTCGCCAATCCGCCGTCTGACACGATGACGAGGACCTGCTACTGGCCTCTGCTCTGATAGCCTTGCACAACTGCATCGCCACTTGGAACGCCGTATCCAGCCATTCGTCTTCTCGTTGGCCCGCCCTGGCGACTGGGGGAGCGGCGCCAGAGGAACCCCGGACAAGCAGCTGATTCGCCATCCTGGTTGGCTGGCTGAATCGTTAATGCTTGGCCGGTCCCTCTCGGAATCGCACCCCGCAGCCGCATGTCTCACTTTTCCTGGGTGCGGAGAGACACGTTCAACCACGCTGCCCCCTGTACCTGCGTCTCTGATCCCGTTCTATGTACCTCGCTCGGCGCCGTCTTATCGTCTCCGCGAGTGTCGTTTGCATGGCAAAGCTGGTTGTTTTGAGCATAGAATGGCTTCATGTCCTATGCGAGCGCTTCTCGCGACGGATACTTTTCCGCCCTCCCGGGACCTACGCCAGCAACTGCATGTGGTCTGCAGACCCTGAAACATCAAGCAGTTCGTGGCAGAAAGACATGCAGCCACGCGTTGCAACATGAGGTGCGTCCATCGCATACGACTTACCGGGTTCTGCATCTGCATGGGTTCTCATGTCAAGAAACCCGGAGCCTACAGTTTTGGCCGCGGATGAAGGTAGCAGCATTTACTGACATGCCCTCTCTTACACCAGCACTCCAGACAAAGAAGTCGCATCAAGGCAAGTACATGTACTATTACATACCCGGGGCGACCAAGTGCTGCACGGAGCCTGCACTGGGACGGCTGGCACCGCACAAATGAGGCATACCGCATGGACTCGAATCCCTCATCGGGTAACAAGTCGCTCACACGATATGCAGACAGACAGACCCGGATCAACAAGCCGCCACGGGTCCAAGACCCTTCAGGGGGGTCCGAGATAGTCCCGCAAAAGCTCAGCTCGCACCTATCAAAAAAGTACGCAACCCTTCCACCGGCCAATTGGGCCATGGTCGCAGCCAGTGGCGCTGTGGCGTCCTGTCCAGCGAAATTGGGGCCCCGACCGGAGGGTCTGAGGGTGAGGGTCAAAATCTCTTCCCCAGGACCGCGAGTTTTTAGTGCGTGAGACCACCTTTTTCTCGAGCTCGCCAACAGGCTGCCACATTTCAGGTACGGGGGTACTCTGCTGGTATTCACGAAGCACGACAATGCTAGTGCTCCTACAAAATGGACATGGATCCCGTAGCGTCTCCATCATGCCTCCGTTTCTATCCAAGTACGAGGGCATCGTCTCTCCCAAGTGCTCGCACACGACGCTACCAACGCCCTCAGGCGGAGGATGCTTCTCTCGGTCCGGTTTTTTTCCCCCAAGCTATCGGATCTCCCAGTCCCCAGCTGGCCTAGCCATTGACCCGAGAAGCTTTCTTCTTATTTTATTTTCAACTTGGAAAACCTCCCGGGATTGCAGACGGCTTGCCTTCGAGAACACCCAGAGGCGACCTGTGGCCCAGCTGCTTGTCCCTGTTTGCGCGCTTGGGAGCCTACCCTTGTCGGCCATCACCACCGTCGCTTCTCCTCCTCTCAGCTCCTCCATCCTCCCCCTTCCATCCAACTCGACAAGCGACAAGGCCTTTCTCCCGACTCCCTGTCGCCCAACTCGTCGAATCACTTCTCACATGCTCCTCCGTACATCTTCGTATATCTCCTGATTTCTGACCCCGCGGGGAAACGGCCACATTCTCTCCTCTACACCACCTCGGTCTGTTTATCCGCTACTATCAGGTTCCACTGGCTCAACCACTTCCCCCAGCCATCATGGAGTCTCCGCCATATGCTACAGATCTGGATCGGATAGCGTGAGTCTGCTTTAACCCCCCCTTTCGTTAGTCTTGGAGTTGAACCCGGGGGCTCGACCATTCTGGGCGAACCAAGGGCAGTAGCCTACAGTGCCTATTCGAACCGGCGGGATCCATGAGGCTAATTCAGGTTTCGCCCTTTTTTTTTCTTATAAACAGAGAGACCCTGCGTCGCATTGACACTGATGATACACCCATCTCTCCGCGGCACAATGCCCCATCATCCTTTGAGACAGACACAGCCGTCCAAGGAATCACAGACAACATGAACACGGAACCTCGCTACCATGCGTCGACCCGCGACTTCGCGGTGCCTCCGCCGTCCAAGGGCCACGCCGTCGCCCAATGGCTGGAGGAGAGCGATGATGTGGTCGACGAATATCACATGCCCATGCAGAGAGACTCGAGGGGATCCCTCCCCCGTCGGCCGCCGTCCAGAGATCAGGCCCAAAGCATCCGACGCGAGTCGGTGAACTCGCAACGCAAATCATCCAATGCCTCATCCAACTACTACCAGCCTGGCTACAGTCTCTATCCCGCTCCATCCAAGCCGCTACCGGCTCTTCCCACCCCCAAGTCCGCCACCCATCGCGTGCCCTCCCGCGATTCCTCAGACCGATCATCCATCAGCACTCATCGCTCCTCCCAGATCTCCGCGACCACGTCCACGCCTGATGCCACCACGGTCAGCTTCTCACCGCCTCCTCGGCGCAGCAGGGTCCCTGCCAGTTTCTACAAGCCTCCGGATCCCTCTGAAATGCTCCCTCCGCCGCGCAAATCATCCCGCCCCGCTGAGGTCGTCTTCTGGAAGCTTCTCCAATCAGACGACAAGAAGAACGGCCCTGTCCACTACCTGGACATGTCATCCAGCCTTGCCACCATGGCGACCAAGCATGGAAACAACATCATCAAGGTCTGGTCCACGGCGGGAGGCACTGTTCAGCAAGTCATCAAGTTTTCCTCATATACGGCGGCGCAGTCCCGCTCCCGCGAGTATCTCATTCGCAGCCACGCCATTCTTTCAGAGCCGACAAATCTCATCGCCATTGCCACTCGCTTTGGCAGATACATCGAGATCTGGAACTGGGCCAAGAAGAAGTGTCTGCAGACGATTGACGATGCTGATCGGTGGACGTCGGCCCAGATTGAGTCCTACGACGGCGCCCTCAGCTCTTTAGCCATCTACGCTGGCGAGAAGGGGCTGATTGACATCTACAGGGCGACGCCCGAGAAGAAGCCCTTTGTCAAGTCGCGCACCATTGACCTCAACAAGGTCGATTTGCCATTCGTTCCCCAGTATCCGGAGCTTGCCCTCTCCAAGACAAGTCCGCTACTGGCCCTTGCAGCTGGGCCCCGCCCTCCACGTCAGGGCCACCCGCCGCCCGAGAAGGAGACGCTTCTCGTCGCGTGGGATACCACCGAGGGCGGCTCGAACAAGCCCTACCGTGTGGCCAGGCCGTGGCAACACAAAGAGCTGGATACGGCCATCCCGTGCGACATGGTTACGTACGGAAGCGCCGTTGTGTCCATCTGGATCCCTGCGACTTTCCGCGCTGTGCCGGCTACAAATGGCGGATCGGGCTATAACCTCACCCCCGTCACAGTCCCGTACCGGTATGTCCTGGTCTGGGATCTCGCGGCCAACTCGACCCGAACGTTTGGGATCCCCAACACGACATCATGCTTGTCTCCCGATTGCCGGTTTGTGGCCTATTGCCACGCAACAGGGGCCAACATTGGCGCCCGTGGCAGCATGGTTATCCTAGATGTCATGACGGGCAAGGAAGTCTGGAGCTGGCCCGACCCCGAGGCCTTGGCCATTGACTACACTCCTCGCCCGGGCTTTGAACAGTTTGACGATCTCTCTCGCGTTTCGGAACTCTCATTCTCTGCCGACGGAAAGTTCCTCAATGTTGGCGACCTGGACGGCCACATTGGCATGTACGAAGTGCGTGAATCTACCGGAGACCGACTACAACTCCACATGATTTAGCGCGGTGCTTTTACGGGATGCGGGATTCTCTTTGCTCTGTTATGATGTTATGCTTTGATTGCAATGTATTATCGAGATGCTTGGACGACCTCAGGTTAAGGTATAACCGATTACAATAATTCAGATACCACGGGCTCACTGGCTTGATGCACATAATTACCAAAAAGTTGCCTTTCCAGGTTGTGCCCTTCATGTGGCTTTGTCTTTTCTTCGTGCAAAGGATCTGTAGATGATTGACAATCCGCTTCTGCGGTTCTGAGATCTGAGATCCAGATCCACAGCTCCCAAGATGAATCCGATAAACGTTGCCACCCCACGATTTCTGACCGATAACTTTAAATGCAAAGCGCCTCTTATCGTCGATTCTACTAAAGCATCGCCCCCCTTTGGATCTGGACGGGCTTTTCTGGATTAGCTCTTGGCGCACGTTGCATGTCAGACACATGAGCAGTGAAGGGGGCGATCCGATCGTGATTCTTTTTCCGGGGAAGTGGAAGGTGAGATGTGGGAAATCAAATGAGAGGAACGGGTTGAGGCCACGTGCGAGGCCGGGGTCTGGGGGAAGTTCAAGGGTCCACCGGGGGGGGTTTGGGGCTAGTAGGAGAAGTTTTGGGTGAGGTGGTTTTGGGGGTGGAGATGGTGATGCTTCCTGGGGGTTTTCTAGGGTAGTGCTGCGAAGAAGGGAGGGGGGGGGGGGTTTGTCATGGACGGTGTCAAGTGTCACTTTAGAGGGAAGAATATGACTGAGATACTGAGTCTGGAGTCGTCTTGAGGGTGTCTGAAGGGATTCATAGATCAAGATGACCCTTTGAATCGAGGATTGACATTGGCACTAGTTGTTGCTTCAACAACGCCAGCTCTCTTACCGACGCATACCCAAGTAAGCTCATCATACCTTTCCGCCCACGACATGAAAGTCAAGGCTGACTAGTATCACTCTGACCCAGTTGACTTTCATTCAAGTTTCATCTCATTGTTGTATCAAGTGAAAGACAACGGGACTCACTCCAATGGTGAGTATGGGGGCAGAGCTTCTCAATCCAGTTTTTCGAGACCTTGGGGTTATCACCTTGAGAAACATCGAGCGTACACGTTAAAGAGTAATGGAAAAGTCAGCATCTCGCCAGTGCACCTTCCGATATGTGTGGCGCATCGCCACTCTGTTTCTGGAGATGTATAATGCCATTCACAGACATAGATGGAGCAATTAGCCAGTCCAAGGGCCTTGATCGAGTCTCGTAGCGGGGATTGCCCTACCGTCCGCTTTGTCCATGTCCTCGCATTCCGAATATTCCGGGCATGACTTTCCATGGTGTGCACCCTCGATTCACGAAGGGAGCTTGGGGACAAACTCTGGACCCTGAACAGTGAACACCAGGCATTGCGTTGGAGCGGAAACAAAGAAATCACAGGGCAGCGCTGTTGAGCAGCGAGGCGTTGTTGTTTGATCCCAAGCGTGATGCAAAGCAGTAAGATCTTTTCTGACTGAAGCCTGCAAAGTCCTGTACTTGTGCAGAATTCGGCTAATATCTCTGCATTCAGGCAATGAAGGCCTGTGCTAGGAGTCGTCATCCAACCAAGTTGCCTCAGTGCGTCAGAAATGGAGAGCGTGTACTTGGTATATACCCAAGGCGCTTCTTCGGCATGGCAAGTCTCGGGGCTTGAAGGTCAAGGAGAGACACTTGTTAAGCTTACATGTAAGATGACTGGGGTCATAAGCACCTTACTCCAGGGGGCCAATGTGCCACGAAAGAAGATGGAACATCAGAAGTCATTTCGTCCATCTACCCGGGGCCGCCATGATATCACGAGATATACTTTGTCGTCCTGCTTCCAACAAGTTCGCCGTGCGGCGTCTGTTCACTGAGCCTTAGGTACGACATAAAGTATTTTCTTGAGGCTTCAACGTTTTACGGATGAAGCCTCGAACAAAGGAAGCCAACTGTTCCGAGTGATTGTGCCTAACTAAGCATAAGATTCATACCTTCTTGTTGCAATTACTCGGATACCCTGACATGTTCTCTCTGAAGGTATCCTGGCTAAACACAGCATTGAGTAAGAGACGACTCCCCATGCATATTGCCATCGACACCCCGCAGATTGAGTGCATAACCTTGTCCACATGCCTAACCGTGATCCCATGATGCTAAAAAAGGTCTTTATTCTGAAGTCTCTCATACGAGCGGCTCTAAGTATGTCGTTCCGCAGCTCCGAGAATAGACAATACAATCAGCAGGCTAAATCGTATACTTAGCCGGCTGCACCCCAGATCCGCTCGACGACGATGGAATGGTATTAGCGGGATGCGTCACTTCCCAATATCTCGAGGATAGTCGTTTTCAAATGGATGGGCGTTAATTATGTTCGGCACTTGCGTGCCGAAGACCATGCGTCTGCCGTGTTTAGGCAAAACTCCAAGAGCATGATGCTTGAGATTCGCTTCAACGCCAGTTGATGTGCAGATATCTCAAAACCATCCATTGGTGCGAAATTGTATATAAACTCAAGCCGTTCGTTCTAGAAGTTAGGCTCTGATCAATACAATTTCATCATTCTCATCATTCTCAAACTTGAAGTCCTTCAAGATGGTCAGCTTCTCCTCTCTCGTGGTTGCCTTGGCTGGCATCGCCAGCTCCTTGGCCGCCCCCTTGGATGAATCCCTCAACGCAAACATAACTGAACGCGGACCCAACAACTTTGTTCTGGGGGGGCACAATGCTGTCCGCCGTGCCGCGATAAACTACAACCAAGACTACACCACCGGCGGTGATGTTGTTTACACGCACTCAAACACGGGCTTTGCAGTCAACTGGTCCTACCCGAACGACTTTGTCGTGGGAGTTGGTTGGAACCCTGGTGGATCTGCGTAAGAACCATCCGCTACACCTCCATTTTTGCCATTGTATAACTGATGTTGTCAATATTATATAGCCCCATCAAGTTCAGCGGCAACTTTGGCGTCGGTAGCGGCGTCGGCCTGCTCTCCGTCTACGGCTGGAGCACCAACCCCCTCGTCGAGTACTATGTCGTGGAAGACAACTTTGGCTTTTCCTCTGGCGGCACGGTAAAAGGCAGCGTCACCAGCGACGGATCGAGCTATACGATCTGGGAGAACACGCGCGTCAACGAGCCTTCCATCGTCGGCACGGCGACTTTTAACCAGTACATCTCGATCCGGAACTCCAAGAGATCGAGTGGTACTGTGACTGTTGCGAATCACTTTAATGCGTGGAAGTCGCTGGGGATGAATCTGGGGACCATGAATTATCAGGTTGTTGCTGTGGAAGGATGGGGAGGGCAGGGTGGAGTACAGCAGACCGTGTCTAATTAGGAGCTCTACGGACTGCAATACTATGTTGCCTTGACTTGAGCTCTATATAGTCAGGTGCTTACGGAGTCAAATGTTGACGGCA
This sequence comes from Trichoderma gracile, assembly GCA_020002365.1. Classification (NCBI taxonomy): domain Eukaryota; kingdom Fungi; phylum Ascomycota; class Sordariomycetes; order Hypocreales; family Hypocreaceae; genus Trichoderma; species Trichoderma gracile. Next base: position 295,227 of record JAINEY010000003.1, read on the forward strand.
GTATCTAATTGGCAATATATACACAATAAGCTGAAACAGGAAATCCTGAATAAGAACATAAGAATGATGCGCTCTTTCAGCCGGCCGACCATTGGGACCCGGAGTTTCAATATACACAGATAGTGTTCTCAAACCTATATCAAGGCTCACTCATGAGTCTTGCACTAAGCGGTACTGGGAACCCTAGGGCACTCAAGGAACAAAGGAATGTCTGTATATTGCTGGCACATCTCCATATTCTACTAAGATGCATTAAACAGTCTCTGTATAGGCCATTTGTGCTAGGCCGGTCGCAGTCCCTTCTCAATAGAAGCTATTAAAATCAATCGAACTCATTCCACTCGGGATATCCTCCATGTCTCATCAAATTCCCCCCCATAACCTAATCACCCAGCTTTGAAGGTAAGCTTAAGAGTGCTTCTTGCAGCTGATCGTGAAGCGGTTCTGCCAGTCCACAGGCTTCTGGGAGAAGGTCTGGAAGTCCCGGCTGGGGTTGGAAATGTCGGCGACCTTGGTAGTAAAGTCCCTGAGGACGATGCACTCCACGTTCTGGAAGTCGGCGGTAAAGAACAGGCTGGTGACGAAGAGGGTGCCATCCTTCTCGAGGTTGGTGTGTCCATAGGCCTGTCCAAGGTTCACGGGACGGCCGTCAAGAGGGATACGAGCATTGCCGTTTGCTCCAGTTTGGTCATTCGCAAACTGGACTTGGACGGTGCCAACGTCGCGAGTGCTGGGAGCGGCAGAGGCCGTCAAAGCAAGGAGGGAGAGGGCGGAGGCGACGGAGAAGCGCATTTTGGCGAAGATGAAGTTTTTGATTAGAGTTTAATTGAGTTGGAAGAAGTGAGTGGAATAAGTTGTCTGTAAGGTACTGCTATGGCTGTTGTGTTGCTGTGAGTGCTGTGGAAGAGTGGTTGAGGACTGAGATGAAGAGCTGTTTATATAGATCACTTCTTCACATGAATATCTATTATTAAAAGTAAACACTATAAATATATTGAGTTTTGTCCATTGTCATAATTGTGTAACCCGGCACTATACCATACCAGACATCGGAAGTTTTCTCTTTTGGTGTTATTATTATAACCAGTCTCTTTTTCCCGTGCTATAAGCTGAGTCTGGGCTGACTCCATCTCCAAATGTTCTTGCATCCTTCAATCCTCGAGCTAGCTGTGGCTTTGGACGCCACATCGTTCGCTTACCCCAGAAACGTCATTTTCCCGACGCTTCCAAGCTCACCTTTACCAGGCTGAACGTGTTCGTCCGGGGGCGGTGCGGATGTCGTCAGGATGTCATTTTAGTCCCGGAGTCCCGACATCCCGGCGTCCCGCCCCGTCCACGCGGTATCCAGCATCACATGCAGCTTATTTCGTATCCTCATGAAGCTTCGAATAGTACCAGGGATAGTATCATACTCTTCCAAGCAGCTCCAGATGTGCGTGAAGCTCACGGGTGTCTTTCTCAATTGCTGTAAACCTCCGTCCGTCAACGGACCTACCCAAGCTAATGGAACGGCTGAGATGACGTCGAGCTAGAGAGCATTTTCTTCCATCGTCGAAGTCCGTAAGCAGCTATCTATTACAAGCAAGCCAAATTTAGCTGGCGTATTCACTAGCAGCCTCACAGCTGTCAGCTGTCAACAAAGTCAGCCGCACGCTCCGAGTCTGAGCCTAGACACTCCTTCGTTGGGGCATGTTGTGCGACGTTCTAGCGCCATAATACGAAAACTGCATTCGAGATGGGCTGTCTGAACTCACAAATGGCTTCGAAAACTTGCATTGGTTTTGGCTTGTTGATCCTTTCATCCTAGAGGAATCGTATCCAGAAGCCCACAACATTGTCAGCCATGTCTTGGCCATTGGTATGACGCTCTGCCTGCTCCCGCATGATGATGAATGTGGTCCTCTGGAACGCTTTCTGATCATGTCCTGCCTTGGACTCTCCGGGATATATCGTGAAAAAGTTTGTTCATCGTACTGTGCGATTGGCACTTGATAGCTCAGGTTGCGTCTGTCAAAAGTGGCGTGCCCGACCTTTCGATTTGGCTTTGGAGGGTGGAATGCAATGTTGGTCTGAGGCTTAACGGTCTGGTCGATCAGGTATCTTCCATTGGACATGCAGAACATGGCTTCGGCCAAGGATGATCCCATATGTAAGCCATCGGAGGTTTGGGTTTCCATGTGTAAGATGAATAAATCAGGTTTCTGAGGGCATCACCTGAGTCCGTTCGATTAAGTTAAGTAACTCCGTATAGGTGGTCTACCAATCTACTCTGCAGAACCTCGAGACCTGCTTCAGCTCCTCTGGGCTCCGAGAGAATATACCATACTCCACAGTCCCCGAGAACCAATCTATGTTCCTGAAAATCAAATAGCATAGTTGGGATTGACTGAGACAATACCTGCCAGGTTCTAATAGATTATAGCTGCCGTATGCTACGATGGAATTGCAAGGAGCATGTTGCGTGACGAGGATGAAAATACCATGCCACGGCCAGAGGGTGGAGAGACAGAAAACAGAGGATGAGCCCTGATTTCCCCTGTGAGATTTCATCGTGGTTAAACGACGAGAATCCTCTCCGCCCTCTTTGCTATTGTGTCAACAAAACCTTGACCTTCTTTAGCATGATGGGTCTACTTACAAGAGACGCCTCTCCACCTGTTAGAGATCAGATATTCTGAGCTGTCGATCCGTAGTCCACCAGATTGCAGTTCGTAAGTAAAGACACAGATATGGTATGTACGCCACCCCTTGGTCTAAGTCAGCTCTATCTCCATCTCAATCGCAGGATGGCCCATTTGCACGGCAGATGCAGCCACCACTGCTGCGCTTACAACGCCTGTCCCGAGCTTCGACAAGGCACAAGTCCAATCTAGCGACAGGCGAAGCACTCATGTGGTAAAAGCACAGTGACGTGTCCTTTTGGCACAAGCTATACGGTTTAGCTCGGCGAGGAAATCATCGGAGTTGACGCTGATCTAGTGGCCGTTGTAAGGTGTCCAATGACTCACTTGACTGGAGGTATACACACCGTTCTTCATTTGTCGGGTTGCTGGTCGAAAGCTTGGCGACAAGAGCCAAAGCTGCCAAATTGACGAGGATGGCAGGACTGAGAAGAACGAAGTTGTCTCGCCCGATGGGAATTGGGACAATGACAGAGGAGTAAGCGATGGGCGCCATGGTGGTCGGATGGTTGGTTACCTACCTTGGAAATATAAGAACAACTTTGGAGGATGATCGGATTATGTCGTCGCACAATACGAACCCTTGATATATTGGCATCAACATGATGGTATCAATCGGCCACTCCAATCTGGTGCATCCGGAGGGTGATGAGAAACCGGGCGCGATCAATGCCTATTGCGAACTATCCTGAACTTGCGCAATCCCTCGCTAAAGGCTTCAAGAGGTTTAGAAAAGAATTGCGAGGTTTATCCAACCCCTCACAGTCGGAACACACGTTGATGCTGTATAGTCGTGACCTCGAGACTGAGTCGGGGTTCGCACATTGTACGCTCTTATAGCTTTGTAGAACTGCACACTTACCCTCACATGCTAGCAGAGCCTGGCTCGTCTGTTACACACACGCTAAAGACGGGGACATTTCTGCTGCTTTGTATAGGAAAGTATGGAGCCCATGAAAACCATGGTTACTATGGTCTTCTTGCAGTCTTCGGCACTCCATGTCTGTAATCAAGATGCACCTACTTAGGTCGACGCTGGAGATTTCCATTTGTAAGCGGCTTTTTACATGTGGCGATTAGCAATTATCAAATACTGTTTCAGATTCGTGAAGCTAAGGAGCTGGGGGGGGTCTTATTTGTGGTCAAGTCTCTGGACATCATGGTTGGTCTGAGTATGAGGCTTAGACCGGCGACGTAGGAATTGACGGTGTTCGCCGCCTTACCAGCGAGAACGAGCCGAAGACGAACCATCTCTGGCGATAACTGTCAAGGCCAGTTAGTATGGATGACTGTTCGAATGGCCTGGACTCGATCAACGGAAGTGTGTTGCGTTACACTAACCGATCCGTTCAGCGTTCAAGCGTTCAACCGACATCTGCAGACAAGGCCGAGATCCGGGGAACCGCTGCCACGTGGGTGGGTGGTAGTATTTCCGCTGTAATCTCCATCGTCTGGGTCCCCGGATCCGCATCTCGCCACCAAAAACATGGGGAACAGGCAACATATCAGGAGCCCGAAAACATATTTGGCCTACTGGACTGCGTGCTTTTAGATCGAATACTTCTCTGAGTTCCCCAAGGTGCGGATGCAAGTGCAGAGAAGCCGGGACGCCTCCGGGGGAGAGTCCGGGGAGTTCCAGTTTAGGTCATGAAGCTAAAGCTGACAGGCATGGGGTCAAGGTGTGGGGAGAACATTTTCCGGGGGGGATCCGGGGAGAGTTTGGCTGGCGGCTGCATCTTCATGTTCCTGGATACGTTGCTGGGTCCAGCCTGGCAATCCGAAGATGGACATCGGGTATCACAGAAATGGGTGTGTAGCTCGTGTAACTCCCCGGGAGGCAATGGCCTCTCTGCAAGCATTGCGTTTATATAAAACCCATTGTTTGTCGACGGCTTACACACATCCTGCAAGGACACTTGTGGCCTGTGACAGGATGCTTTGATAGATTCCTCGATTCCTCGTGACAAGACAAGATGATTGGACACTGGTCTATAGGCGTGTGCTCGTTGGCTCTCCTTTTCCTGAGCAGCTTGTCTCCTGCCAGTGCCGCAGCTGTCCACCGCCAGAGCGCCCCCTTGGCTCACACGGTCAACGGGACTTATACTGGGCTCAGTCTCGAGTCCTTCAACCAAGAGGCCTTTTACGGCATACCCTTTGCGACACCTCCATTGGGAGACCTGAGGCTCCGTTATCCCGTGCCGTACAACCAGTCATGGACGGGCACCCGTAATGCCACCGTTCGATCAGACTCGTGCCCCGGCTTCGACAAGCCCTTCGCCCAGGGCTTCGCCGACGGCCTAACCATGAGCGAGAACTGCCTGACCCTTGACATTGTGAGGCCCGCCAACGTCAAACCTGGAGACAACCTCCCCGTCTTCTTCTGGATATACGGTGGTGGCTTCAAGGCAGGCGGATCAGCCGACCCGCGCTACAACACGTCTTTTATGGTGCGCAACTCGATGGAGATGAAGAAACCCATCATCGCCGTTGTTCCAAACTATCGCACAGGGGCATTTGGCTTGCTGGCCTCCAAAGAGGTTGCAGCCGCGGGTGTGGGCAATATTGCCCTCTTCGATCAGCGGCTGGCAATGGAGTGGGTGTCTGAGAACATCCGCGCGTTCGGCGGTGATCCCACCAAGGTCACCATTGCGGGTGAGAGTGCTGGAGGCTCCTCGGCTGGATACCATCTGGTGGCTTTTGGGGGGAGAAATGATGGCCTTTTCAGGAGTGCGATCTTGGAGAGCTCAAGCTTGCTTGGTGCTACGAGTGAGTCTTGTCTGGCTGGCGTGTAGATGTGAAGGAGATGCCGATGATTCGCTGACTACCTACTTACAAAAGTGAATACCGTCGACACGTTGAATCTGACATACCAAGGGTGGTATGACAACATCACGACAACGGTCGGCTGCAGCACGGCGACAGACTCCCTGGCCTGCCTCCGCACCGTTCCTTACCCCAAGTTCTTCAACGCCATCAACGGCTTCCAGTTCAAGCCCTACATTGACGGAAGATTTGTAACCCAGCCTTCGTCCGTCTCCATCGCAAAGGGCCAGATTGCGGACGTCGCCCTCATCATGGGATCCAACACGGACGAGGGCACAGCCGAGTTCTTCACACCGAGAGGAACCCTCAATAATGATAGCGACATTGCATCTCTCATCGCTCATCTTGCAAATGGCCTCAGTAACGAGATTGTCTCCAACGTCCTCCGCCTCTACCCCGACGATCCTATCCAGGGCTGCCCCTTTGGCACTGGCCCCGAGCGTTTCGCAGACCAGGGCGTCCAGTACAAGCGCGGCGCTGCAATCACTGGCGACTTGAACATCCACGCCGGTCGTCGTGCCTATGCCGTGAGCCATAGCCAGCGCAGCAAGCACCCGATTTACACGTACCGCTTCGACCAAGCGCCGTGGGACATGAAAGAGGTCGACGTCACCACCACCGCGCCTGTGTTTGTCACGCACTACAGTGAGATTGTGCATGTATTTGACAATCCGGATAAGAATGTCAACTGGATCGGGCCGTATCCGATTCTGTCGGAGTTGGCCAACTACGTGTCCCGGTCCTGGGTATCGTTTATCCACGATCAGAACCCGAATAATCACGGTCTTCAGGATAAGCCGGTCTGGCCACGATATGACGCCTCCAAGCCGCAAAATATTGTTTTCAGGGCTGGTGCCAGCTGGATCGAAAAGGATGACTGGAGAAAGGAGCAGTTGGCGTACTGGAGCACGATCTGGTCGGAGGTGATGACATAGTCGTTTATCATACCATCTCCGATCTGATGGATGAAAGACTGATGGAAGCAGCAGTCTCCAAGCCAGGGGAAATGTCAAGGGTTTTCAGGAGAAAGTAAGGAGACCGTGTTGCATCAAAGTACCTATGATACATCTGATATAATGTAGTCTGGCACTAATCCAAGCACATACGACCACAGGTAGCGGAATATTCGGGGTCTCGTCTGCTCCCCCATAGACAAGCCACTAACCGGCAGATTAGTAGTCAAGTGGGTGACCATTGGCGAACACCGGCTGTTGTATGTTTTTTTGACATTTTTTGATTCCCTTTCATTTGTGTGATCTTTTCGTCGTCTTTTGCTTGGTGGTCCAGTATTTCGCTTGTCTATTCTAAGGCGTTCGTCTATGGGCCAACAATGTCTTGTGCATCATCCATCCTCCGGGCCTCGATCCAGGCAATGGCCTCTTCCCGATTGCGACAAACATGAGGCTGTCCTCTTTCCTTGTCGTCCGGTGTCGACATGGACCCTTCTAACGTCATGTCAAGATTGCATAGAATGCTGTTTCGAAGATACTCGAAACAATGAGCTGCATGCATCGGGTTATCTTCCTCACTAGGCCCATTCAGTATCAACTGGTGATAACTGTCCACGCTGTAGTACAACTGGAGTTTATTGACATTGTTAGCTTGTGCAACAATTTCCAGTACTCATTGACGATGGCAGCTTCGACTTACACAGTGCAGCGCATGCGTCCACGATGCCTCGAATAACGGGCCGGACCGAATTGGGTCGTCAGTGATGGGGTTCCCGAGTAGAGGGTGATCTTTGTAGTCGGGGATGAGAACACTCCCGCTGCCCACTACACACAGCCACTGTTAGTATTCCCTTTGGTAAGGTTGACGGCATGGCATAGGTTGCGTACGTGGCATCAACAAGTCCCAATTCCTCCGGATTTCCATTCGATTATCGTTCGACGTCATGTTGGGGATAAATTTATCCTCTTCAGGCTTGAGATATGTGTATGTATGTGAAACTGTCTAACACTTAGTTGAGGGGAGACAAATGATGAAAGCGTAATAAGCAGTACTCACGCGTCTTGTACAGGCCATTGATATCACCGCCCGTCTCGACAAATTGGCCGCCTGCGGCGAGACCGTTCAGGTCTTTGGTTGGATCCGTGCTGCCACCTTGCTTCAGGCAGAGCAATAGGATCATGATTGTCTGCAAGCCAACAACCGTCCCCCATCGAAGCCACGTCCAGACGTTAGAGGTCATCTTGGCTCTTTCTAAAAACCGATGTACAAAGGAAGGTGTTGATGCGTCTGTATCTTCTCTTAGAGACAAAAAAGCCGTCTTGTCGAAAATGTCAGCAGTCGATGAGGTCTTGGTGGTATCCGACGCATTGTCTTCTAAGTCAACGTCATGGCTCTCTTGAGACTGGTCATTTCGTTGGAGCCGAAAGTATTTCCCGGCGAGAGCCATCTCGCCCAGGAAAAAAAAAATTCAAGGTTGTGCAGATGATGCGAAGGTTCAGAAGAAACGGCAGCACAAGAAGGAACAAAAACAGTTCGTTGTCTCTCTGTACCAGCAGGAGATGGATGGTCAGCACCTCAACGATGTGAAGGGAAATGGAGAAAGCAACCACCCACTTGACAGATGAGTGCCCAAGACTTCAACAATGGCCACCTCTTATCCGTTACCGCGGAACATTGTGCTATTCTCCCCTCTCAAAGAAATATTCTCTGAAACATTTCGTGCCTTGAAGCGATCGTCATGCGAAGCGAAACCAGCAAGCCATGCGACTAGTGTTTGGGCAGCCTAGCGAAACAGGAGTCAAGTAAACTGCTGGTACTCGTAGTGTCTCAGGGCTGCCGAAGCCCGCCGATTGTTTCTCCTTCGGCCTTCCAATACTCGAACTATTTGTCCGCAGAAACAGCAGGACGGTTCTACTGCGCATGCATCACCGACTCAAACACTTATCACGACCGCACACTAGCTACATGTGAGGTCCAGATCGTTTCGAGCCGGCAACAGCAAGGGGCTAACGTAATGGTTTCAAACGCATCTCAACCTGGAGTTGACTCGGCGCCTAAAATGGCGGCTACTACTGTGGACATCCATACCTCATCAGCACTCATCCAGCACCCATCCTACAAGGATGCACACTGCGAGAGCCAAGTCAATCAATAGACAAGATTCGGCTTCGGAAAAGATGGCCACAATAGTAAAATAGGTACTCCAGAACGAAATGTGCATATCTCTCGCTATAAGCGTAACCAAGACTATCTTAACACTGCACAGGCCAAATGCTGCATTTACTCCTCCAAAACTTCCATGTTTCCAACTGAATGGTCCAACGCCCACTGGCGCACTCCCTCAAAATCCCGGCACACATGCTTCGAATTCAGTTGAGGCCAGGCAAGCGGGTCGTCTGGAACCATGTAGAAAGTGAAAAGACCAATGTCCGCATTACACTGAATGTTCAGACGAAGTACTTCGATGCAATGATCTATCCATGTGAGCCCAGTTTGTCAAATGCTGAGACGGATTATGGATGCGCTTACCTGTGTGCGCTTGAAGGACCTCTGGGCCATGGCTGAACTCTCCACCAAGAGGTTCGTAATACTCCCTATAAGTGACCCGTCGCAAAAGGTTCAGGCAGTGCAGGTGGTGAAAGACTTCCATGCCAACTCTATATCCTTCCTCTCCAGTGATTGGATGGTTGACCTTGAGGGAAGTTTCTGGCATATCCAGTTTCGAGATGTCGGACTTTGGTATCCATTGGTCGCCCACTTTCATCGGATTGTTAGAGCCGGCAACCTCCCAGAAATATGGCCGGCAGACTCACTATCATAGGAAATCTCCCTCCAGACTCTATCAACCTCGGGTCCAGCGCCAACAAATGGATTGCCCTTGGACGTGATGTTGTACCTGACTTGCTTGTATTGCACAGAGGTGTCGGCGGGTGCTGCGTATGCTGTTAGCCATCTCGACTTATTGCCCGATCTGACATGCGTCACTTACACCAGGCTGAAACTTGTCGAACAAGATGCAATGTTGATGACCGCAATATCAATGTGCTGACGAGCATTCCGCATGATGTAAGAAGTAAGGCTGCGTGCACAAGCCAGAGCCATTTTGACCTGATCCATCCGGATGCTGATTCACGGATGGAAGCCTTCAAAAAGAGTTCCGAATCGCGGGACAGATAGTCTAAATCATCAATCGCTCGCAGCGTCGAACTAGAATCTGACGATAGACGGCTGGGGTGGTCGCCCGGCAAAGACACCTCCACGGGTCGGTATTGGAAAGCCATGACGGTACACCTAGAAACAAAATGAATGGAGTTGGACGCAGATGCAGTTCAAGAGATGTTGCTTTGTGTACGATGTCAAACTTTGAAGTTCGTTTTGCAATTGAGAAGAGGATTGTGAAGAGAGTGGGTGGTAGGCTACATGTAGGAGAGACCTTGGCAAAACAGACATGAGCGGTTGCCGAGGTTGTAAGAAGGGGCATCAATCTGGTCGTGACATATTCGGGCAGATAATCAAGGTTTCGAAGCTTTCGACAATGAATTTACCGATGTTCGAACCGTTGGCTGGGGCGTTAGCCATGTTTTGCTGCCGTCTGGAACTACAGCCGTTTCATCGCTTGTTGTGATGCACGTCTGTAACTTCCTAGCAGCCGCCGATTAACTCCGATCACTGACTGGGGTGCTGCCATCTGATACCGCTATAGCCTAGAACACCATGAAGCCTCAGGACGAGTCTGATCGTCTGTTTCAATTGGCGCTCGCTTGTTATTCTGCAAAAATAGAGACTAGACTACCTATTCCACCGAACTAATAGGACATTTCTGTTGTAGAGGGATTCGCCTGTTCTGAATCTTGGCCCACATTCCGGGTGTTCTCCAGACTGCATAGTCTTATAAAAGCGGCTTGATAGTTCACGTTCCTCTTGGCTTTCACTTCATCCATCATCTCATCCTCCATCTCCTTTTCTTCTTCTTCTCTTCATACACCAGACTGCTGGCCGGTCTTTTCAATTCGTCTCTTGCCCTTTTTTTATTCACGATCTTCCTTTCACAACACCAAACGTTCAACTCTTCCACCATGCGTCCTTCTTCAATTACCAATGCCTTCGTTTTTGGCCTCCTTGGCTTGGCCCCCATCGCTTCTGGCCTCTCAACGCCTACTGGGTCGACAGACCTGGAGCGTCGATACGTCGTAAGTGACTCCATTCGGGATGCCTTATGAAGTGCGTCAACTGACCAGCTGAATCAGGGTTCCCCTGCAGCCCTAGCTTCCAAGTTTGTACGCTCTATTATCACCGGACTCGAAGCTCGCCACCACACCGAGGCCCAGATCGCCGCGAAGGAGGCTGCTGCCGCCAAAAAGGGCGGGAAGAAGCATCAAGCCCGCGAGGCTGATGTGATTCCTCCGGACGACGAGTTCGGCTCATGGGCAGACAAGCGCGCACCGCATCATACTGAGGCGCAAATAGCAGCCAAGGAGGCTGCCGCCGCCAACAAGGGCGGCAAGAAGCATCAAGCTCGCCATCACACCGAGGCCCAGATTGCGGCAAAGGAGGCCGCTGCTGCTAAGAAGGGTGGAAAGAAACACCAAGCCCGCGAGGCCGATGTGATTCCTCCAGATGACGAGTTCGGTTCGTGGGCTGACAAGCGCGCACCCCATCATACCGAAGCTCAGATCGCCGCGAAGGAGGCTGCCGCTGCTAAGAAAGGTGGAAAGAAGCATCAGGCTCGCGAGGCTGATGTTGTTCCTGAGGATGATGAGTTTGGATCCTGGGCTGACAAGCGGGCACCCCATCATACTGAGGCGCAAATTGCAGCCAAGGAGGCTGCTGCTGCTAAGAAGACCGGAGGCAAGAAGCCCAAGGGCAACTCTAACTGAGTCTCAAGCCGATGTTGGACTGCTGGCAAGCTCTAAGCGTCTTTAACCTTTGAACATGGTGGAGGATAAAGGAGGCTGGAGGATGAGCAGAGAGATGGATGACCATGGCTAAATTAGCTATTAGTCTGTAGTCATTCATAGACAATTCAGGTTTCAGCCTTTGCATCGACTGATATGTCGAGATGCCATCGGATCTGAACTGTTGTGCTTCATCAGCGGACGGCTACTTTCACTAATGTCCGTCATCGTGTGCTCCAAGTTCAGACATACTTGTCTGTCTTCCTTGTACTCAAATGCAATTCGCGGGAATACATTGGTGATAGGCCAGACTCCAAGAGGTACCGATCATGATGAGAGAACGTATGAATCTTTTGTCATGAGCATGTTGTCGCAGTCGTCTGCTCTTGGATACCACATCTCACTTCTGGGATTCAGAGCACCACTACTTCATAGAACATGGTAAACGACACACACAAACGCACATATATAGTTCATGCTTGGTTCGCAAGAATGACTTCAACCCAAGACGGCCATTCTCACTAGGCCTTCAATCTAAGAGAGGCAAAGATCTCTCTTTTGATACATTATAGCTCATGACAGGGCGATATAATACCTTCTCTAAGTATCCACGCTCAATACACTTCAAAGAGCAGGCCACAAGCCAGAGAAGTTCAAGGGAATTGTTAAGTAAAGGAACAAGGAGAGGTTCGTCTCTCGGATGCTCCCGTCTTTGCTGCTCGCCGCCTGCAGCCGCTATAGGCTGATTGGGCTCATGACTAAGCACATACGACCATAGGTAGTGGAGAACTCGGGGTCCCGTCTGCTCCCCCATAGATAAGCCACTAACCGGCAGATTAGTAGTTGGGTGGGTGACCACCAGCGAACACCGGCTGTTGTATGTTTTTTCTTTTTTCCTTTTTTCTCCTTTCTATTCCTTTTTACTTCTTCTTTTCCAAATCGTTCCTGTTCGAGAGGGCTATGTATTGAATCAACTTCGAAATGGTCGCTTACTTTACTGTACCTTAACATAAGCTATTACAAGGCGATTTCTACCTATTGCTTTCGAGTCGTACCTATATATAAGGGAGCCAGAAAACTTGGATTACAGGGTGGACTGCGCTTAACGCTGCACATCTGACGCCTAGACGTGTTAAAGTGCTGACTCCGAATTGCTGTATAAATCATCAGGCGCCAGTTGGCTCAGTCTAGTATCAGAAATGCGAAATTATTAGCCTTCAGTCACGGCAGTAGGGTGATTGGTGCTTGCAGATCTATCGACTTTCTGTGTGGGTATGATTGGTGTTTGGACTTCTCAAATTAGGTGAACGCACTCTCTGTTCTACCTTATTGACAGACTACTACGTAATAAATCTCACGATTACCCTCCAGTCTGATCAAAGTACATTATCGATTATATTAATAGAACGGCAAGTTCCTGTCCTTGCATATACGTTTTCCCCTGGCGCTGGTTGCTCAGAAGCGGGTAGCGGCAACACCATGGCTCCAGAGATTCACGCCATAGTTAGTTCGTCTTGTCGCGTACGATCAACCGCATAGAAAACAAGCCACGGGGTTATGCCATCAGAAGAGAAGACAATCAATCGACTCAACCGTCTTTATAATGCTGATATCTGCCGTACCTTTACATGCAGTTCCCGAGCCCGTCTAACCCAAAAGTGTGGCATCCCCTTGCCGCGGCCCAATCGCAAGCCTCGCCGCTCGATTCCTCACAATGCAGACATCTAACGCCATCGCGAGGGCCCCGGTTTAGTCTCACACAGCGTTATCGTCGAACCCCCCAAGAAAGCGGGATTATCGTGGGGATTCATCTTCATATAGCGGAGCCTCAAGAAACTGCCTCCTATCAGGTATTGGAATATGATAATCATCTCTGTTCGTATGTATATGTGCATTGAGGTTGGGCTGATGATAAAGGGACTCCCGTTCCGATATGATATCCCGTGCATGCAACCTTGAGCAAGGTCCTGGCTAGACTACTCTGTATCTACACAAGCATCGTCGTCACGCAACTCGCCATCCAGCCAAGAGGGCCAATGGCAGCTCCTGCAGTCCGTGACAAAGCCGTTGATCCCAGCAATGATGTGATTGCTCTCAACCATCGCGACACCCCGAGTATCGCAATCTTCTGCAAAACGACGTAGCTGCAGAGAATTCAACCACACTTTCCAGCGCCTCGGCCTATCTGCAGCCTCTGATGGTGTGATAGATGCCCCGACAATGCGGTAACGCATGCCGGCTCGTCGCCAATATATAAGGTCCAAACGCCCGCTGCCTTGGGGCAGACTGCGAACTTGAACCTAGGGCTTCTGTGATACGACGTCAAGCTCAGCAGCAAGTTGATCTCGCCGCGATGTCGCACAGCGTGGTGCCAGCGCCACAAGATGGCAAGGAAGATATCCCCGACGAAAAAGCCGTCTTCACGTCCCAGGAGTCGTCGGTGACAGGCGAAGTTCCGGAACGTAAAGACGAGGCGTTTGGGTCGACAAAGGACCATCCCTTTGCGGACCCGGCTATGGCTGCGCACTGGCGTGGCGTATATGAGAAGGCAAACTATGAAAACCGGCACAGGTTCGATCCGGAGTTTACGTGGACGGCAGAGGAGGAGAGGAGACTGGTTAGAAAGGTATGTTCCTGCTGCATGATATCCAAATGTCTCGTCATATTTGGATGCTAACATTCCAAAGATTGACCTCAGAATCATGCTGTGGGCTTGGATCATGTTTTGCGCTCTCGACCTTCATCGACGGAACATCAACCGTGCCATCTCGGACAACATGGTAGGCCGAGTAACAACGGCTACACAGATATCATGAGCTTCAACTAACGCGCTCCAGCTTCCAGAGGTTGGCATGAACACGAATGATTTCAACTACGGACAGACGGTGAGACACCCATTGTTTCTATTCTACGAAATTGTAATCAGCCATACTAACTTGCGCTCCATCCAGATCTTCCTCGTTACGTTCCTCGCCGCCGAGCTGCCCAGCGGTCTGATAAGCAAGCGAGTCGGTGCCGACGTCTGGATCCCATTCATCATGATGAGCTGGTCCCTCATCGCGGGCAGCCAAGCATTCATCCATAACAGATCAGCCTTTTTCGCTATCAAAGCTCTTCTTGGCCTTTTTATGGGTGGCTTCATCCCGTGGGTGCTCCCTAGTTATATACCATTCATCGTGGAAGGATGTGAAAGGGCTAACACATACTTGCAGTGATATTGTGCTTTGGCTCACCTACTTTTACAAATCGAACGAACTTCCCGTCAGACTGGCCTGGTTCTGGACTGCTTTGAGTACCGTCAACATTGTCGGCTCACTGATTGCCTCTGGCGTTCTCCAGATGAGAGGTATCGCGGGCTGGGGCGGCTGGCGATGGCTGTACGCAATCCAAATCTCGATTTATGATAGTAATTTCTCGCTAACATCGAATCCAGATTCCTCATCGAGGGCATTCTGACACTCATCATTGGCACGTTCTCATGGGTCCTCATGCCACCCGGACCGTGCCAAACGCGAAACTGGTTCCGCGGCAAAGACGGATGGTTCACCGAGCGTGAGGAGTCCATCATGGTCAACCGTCTCTTGCGCGATGATCCCAGCAAAGGAGACATGAACAATCGGTAAGTGGTTCATAGAGTACCAAATGCTAGGGGTATAGACTCACAGTGCCACAGACAAGCCGTTGGCCCCGTCCTCCTCCTCAAAGTCCTCAAAGACTGGGAGCAGTGGCCGCTCTACCTGCTCGGCCTCCTCGTCTACATCCCGCCCAGCCCACCGAGCACGTATCTGTCGTACATCCTTCGCAACATTGGCTTCTCCGTGTTCAAGGCCAACCTGCTCACCATCCCGTCCCAATTCCTCTTCGCAGTTAACCTCGTCATCATATCATGGGTCTCGGAGCGCTTCAAGGAACGCGCAATCATCTCGTCCATTTCCAACATCTGGATCTTCCCCTGGCTCGTCGCTCTGGTGACCCTGGACGCGGATTCGTCCCCATGGATACGCTACGCTCTTTTGACGGGCCTGCTCAGTTATCCATACTGCCACGCCATCGTCGTCAGCTGGAACGCAAAGAACAGCAACGCGGTCCGGACGAGAGCCGTCAGCGCTGCCCTGTACAACATGTTTGTGCAGAGCGGCAACATCATCTCGTCCAACATCTACCGCGACGACGACCAGCCTCTGTACAGACGAGGCAACAAGATTCTGCTGGCCATCAACTGCTTCAACATTGTTCTCTTTTATGCGGTCAAGGTGTTTTATATCTGGCGGAACAAGGTCAGGGAGAGGAAGTGGAATGCCATGACGAAGGAGGAGCAGGAGGACTATTCGCTCAACACCACGGACGAGGGCATGAAGCGTCTGGACTTTAGATTTGTGCATTAGGCGTATGTTGAGTAGATGGACGTTTTCAACGCCTAATGTTCGAGATAGAGGGCTCTTTCAAGATTTTCGAGCATCGTGGATTGCCTTGATCACCCCTCCACCAAATATTCGACTGTTCCTGGGTGTGCTCTTGTTCTGTGGAAGCTGTGGCGTGGGCATCACCCAGAGAGCACCTCTCATGACATGCATCCACACCAGCACGTCGCGATGAGTCTCCCAATACCTTCATAGAGCCAACCAAGTGATGCTACCCTCAACTCATCACGTGATTGGTCTGGTGGTCTAGTGGTATGATTCTCGCTTAGGGAAAACCCAAAGTCGATTCTGCGAGAGGTCCCGGGTTCAATCCCCGGCCAGACCCTTCTTTTTTTCCCTGCCCATCTCGACGTTTTCTCTTCTTTTTTTCAGCCTCTCAACTGACGGTATCGGCTTGATGAGTTTCTTACCGTCCGACAGACAGACATCAACATCCTCTCATTGGTCTGGTGGTCTAGTGGTATGATTCTCGCTTAGGGACAACCCTACAGCTTGTTTGCGAGAGGTCCCGGGTTCAATCCCCGGCCAGACCCTGTCGGTTTCTCTCGACTCTCTTTTTGGGTCCTGTAGACCATGAGACTTATAGTAAGCATCCTGTATGCTTCTTTCTTTCTTTCTTTTTCTTTTTGGACAAATTGATTGATGTATTACTTGGCTACCTCACCGACTACTAGAAGATTCTAGGTAAAACGGACATTCAATCCTCCTCCCCTCTAACTGAAGCCGCCGAATATCTGCGAGACGCTCATGAAGCCATCACGACTGTGTATCGAGAACCCTCCTACTTAGTCTGCCCGTTGCCTGTCATCAGAGCAACCCATTTAGGATCACTTGGATCCAAACCCGCGCCCAGGCCCCGTCGACAGGCAAACATCACTCTCATAAAGATGCCCTTCCGAACGTCTATGCTGCACTCTACGTCTACATCGCAGATGCGACAAGCGGTCCGATGGGTATAAGGGCCCGACCGATCAGCCCACCTCTCCATTGGATGTGATGGACATCGGGGTGGTCTGGCGGTCACCCATGCTCCCACCTCTTGATGGCCATTCTTCTCCCCAAATGTCGGCTCAGAGACACTGATGCTCTGGTGGGGGCATGCGATGTAGTGCTCCAGCGAGCCTCTGTGTATCTGGCTTGCGACTCGACATCTCTGTTCAAAGCTGCCATTGTGAAAGTAGATCTGGGAGAACCAGTCGAACCGGGCGTTCGTATCGGTGAGAATGTACCCTTTGCTGCTCAGCTCTGGCACGACGACCGGGCCGTTCGAAGAGTTGAGCGGGCGACGGGCGCTGGCCAGCTTGTCGAATGAAAGATGGTCGCTCATAGACCAATGCAATGGCAAGAGAGGAAGCGCGGGGTCGAGGCAGGACGAGGGCAGGACGCTGACTGGGGGTTCGTCGTGCAGCTCTTCGCATAACGTATTCGAGTCGAGCCACGACTGGACGGGATTACTATGACGAGTAGCAGTATACCGTCTCGGTAAGTTTAATGGAATCACCCGGAGCGTATCATGTTCGATGTGACAGGCGCATGGTGCCATGTATTTCGACTTGAGGTCAGCGACCGCCTCCTTGGAAGTCCTGTCGAACGGTGTTTTCTCCATAGGCTTTTCCGTCTGTAACTTCTTCTTTGAGGTCGTGTCTAACAGCGGTTCCTCCACAGACTTTTCCGTCTGAGTTGCAGAAGCCTTGGAACGGCTCTTCAGTAGCCATTTCATGACAAAGTATCCTCCGGCGGCGCCCGCGGTTATCGAAAAGCTGCAGATCAAATGTAGTAGAAAAGAGATGCTGTGTATCTGAATTGATATTAAGCTGTACTACTAGAGCGGGGGATAATAAATTGTAGCTGAACAATGAGGGCGGACTTGTTCTCAAGAACGATCCGGTTGAAGAGGTTGAAATTTGACAAGCAGCATCTCCGCGAATGTGGGAGGGCAGCGCTTTATATAAGGCGCCCCTCTGTTGGCTGGCTTGTGGAATGGGCGTTCTTCATCCGCTTACTGAAGGTCTCCTGCGGACAAGCCAAGCATGGCTTTTCTGAAAACGAACCAGTGACGGTAGAAAGTGCAGAGTTTAAAGACCCGTTTGCCAAACTTACTGGGTAGTGTACGTCGGTATCCTACTCGAGATGAGGCTTATCAGACCTACCTAACCTACCTTATGAACGCCTAGATGACTCAACGCTTTTCGGCCAACCAGGCCAGCCACGTCTGGTAGTCTTGTCTTGATGATTTTGTAATGCCGTCGTTACTGTTTCGAGAGCGAGGCGTACGAGTTCAGAACTGAACTCCTCAGATTCAATGGATTCCGTAGGAGGGGAATTCTGTGTCACTAGCAAAGCCACTCTGGCTGCTGGATTGTCCGAGTGTAGCCGATGGCTTTTCTGTGGATTCCAGATACGATGGCTACCTACAGACTGGAGTGAAGGAATACACCGCCGGTGAACCACTGGGTTCAGACGCGGCTCAAGACGGGCACAAGGAAACACAGCCAATCGCCCAGGCAATTTGGCAGCTCAGCAGCAACGCCATTATTGAGCCTTCACGATCTACTCCCGCGGTCGACAACGCAAGACATGGTAGCCGCTCAAGAGAATACTCGACGGCATATCATGTACCTCAAGTACCTATACACCACCACACCACCGCATCAGCTTCCCCTCGTCGTCACTTCTATGCCTCGTCCTTACATGTACCTATCTGACACATTAGACCATAATGTCGATAGACGGGTGCTGGTAGAACCGCAGAAGCCTCTGGGGGCAAGCAGAAGCCCGTTCGGAGGAGAACGGCGAGAAGCTATTGCGGTT
Organism: Trichoderma gracile; assembly: GCA_020002365.1. Taxonomy (NCBI): domain Eukaryota; kingdom Fungi; phylum Ascomycota; class Sordariomycetes; order Hypocreales; family Hypocreaceae; genus Trichoderma; species Trichoderma gracile. The sequence goes on from JAINEY010000003.1 coordinate 313,809, forward strand.
CTCAAAGAGTCAACCGGTTTGTACGGGCTAGCTTGTCTCGAACGTTGTCTGTCACTATTGCAGATGCCTGCTTTTGCTGGTGCTCACAACTGGCACGTCATCACGCTATCGATGCAAGTAGATGCCGTGAAAGGATTCGACCCGTCGTGGTTCCTTTGCTTAGGTAGTCAAGTCTAGAGGCTATAGCGAGGCGTAGGTAGGTAGGCAGGTACCTAGTATGTGCTTAAGAAGTTCAGGCAAACCAGTGTCACGTGCGCTGCGGTACGAGTAGGTCATGGCAAGCAAGTCAAGCGGTCGCAGAAGGTGAGAGAGGTTGCCGCTGACCTAAGAAGCAAACAAACAAACAAACTACATAACAGTTGACAAAGGGGCAATCAGCTCGAGCCCAGCTCAATATTCCTTTTCTTTTTTCGTTTCCTCTCTTCGTGCCAAATGCAGCTGAAATACACGGTCAACACGGCAAAAACATGCAGTCCATCATCTCCGCCTTTCCTCTCTTCACCCCTAGCAAGCGGGCCAGCGCCTCATCACGGGTCTCCCTCGGCGCGTCTTCCGGCATTGCAGGCCCAGTCTCGCCGCGGCTGAAAAGAAAAAAGAATTCACCTGAATTGACAAGACGACGGTCGCTTGCTAGGAGGCTCAGGAACGAGGAAATGTCTCTGCGGAAGGAGGACAACGACAGCGGTGAAGCTTACCAGGCGAACGACACAGTGGGAGACTCTCTGCAGCTGGAACAACATGAGGTGGTGTCGGCGTCAACGCCTCGCGCAGCACCGAGAGCGGCGAACGTGGTAGAGGCCTACTCAACAAGGTCAGCGATGCGGACTGGACGCATCTCGGAGATTTTACGCCGGGCTGATATAGGAGCGGAGGAAACTGAGGAACCGCAAATGGAACAAGAGGTGGAGGAGGCAGCCGATGATGAGGTGAATGCGGTGCAAGACAAGGGAGAGGGGAAAGAAGAAGAAGACCAAGGGGAGGATGGAGACGAAGAACAATACGGCTTCGAAGGCTTCGCCGGATATCGCTGGGTCGGCGACTCCATCGAGATCCAGGTGCAATGGGACGGCGGCGAGACAACCTGGGAGCCCGAAGCCAATCTGCACCACGATTGCCCCGAGGCCCTCTTTGAGTACTGGCGCTCACATCAGGGTCGGCCAAAGAATCCGAGAGACCCGGAGATGTACGAAGTATATTCCATTCTCAAGCACAATAAGAACCGGAGCAGATTGCTGGTCGAATGGGTCGGATTCGAACGTTCAGAGGCGACATGGGTGTCGCGCAAAGTAGTCGAGGAGACGGCAAAAGATGTTGTTGATGCCTACTTTAGTAGCATCATGACGAAAAGGAGGAAGAAGTGAGGTAGAACGATGAGGCAAAGGGTGGGTTTTTTTTTCTCTTAACTTGATATGTATATCTAGCATTCATGTAATCGTGACAATAGCAAGGGGACAAGTGAGGATTGATTGAAATAGAATGACTCTAGACACGATATTGTATAACCAGGCGTAGCCTTGCAACAGACGCTTGTTGCTGATGTCAATGATGCCACTATCTGGGTTCCTCAACGTGCTCCAGCCTCCAGTCGAATACAAGATGCCTGGAACTCTGCGGAGATGGCCATACAGGTTGCGTTGGTAGTTTTCCGTCTGTGTGGCTGATCAACGATTGACAACCAGATCCTCCCTGTGGTTTGACAGGCGACAGAGCTGCTTTGCTTTCGTCTTTGGCGGTGGCGCGTTTTGGGCCCGGGGGCAATGCATTCAGTTGGTGAACTGCCACTGCGTGGCCCACAATGTCCGTGGTGCAGATCCCGGTCAGGACGGGAACATTCTGGTCTGCCGAGGGGACGGGCCCGGCGCATAGTTTCCCGCCAGCATGGGCATTCGGGGGGGGGGGGGGACAAGCAGCCGAGAATGACAGGTGCCGGAAAGGCTGAACAGGTCCGTGTCCATCTCCAAACCAATCATTGTCATCGACGAGGTCAAACCGTTGCCCTCTATTCAGTCTCCATTCGGTCTCTATTCGCGCTCTAGTCGCCAACCCGCCCGTCCACGTCCATTCCTTCCTTGCCCATCAGTACACGAACGAAGTGTCCGTTGTCAATTCATTGTCTTTCCCATGGGTTCAACTGGTGGGTTCAAGTCGCCTCGATCGTGGCCGAAGTGGGTGCTCCTCAACGCCCTGTATCCCCCCTCCAGGTTCGCCGGCACCCACAACGACTGAGCGGTCTTTCCTGGCCACTTTGCAACCGACTCATGTGATGTGACAGGTTTCTGATGGCCGAAAGTTGTTTGTCGAGCCAGCGAACGGGAGAAAGTGAGGGAGCTCTGGTCCGGCTGGGGGGACGGCCCTACCCTTACTCTTCCTCCTGCCTCTGCTGTCCAGACGGGTCGCCGTCGCGCCGCGTCGCTGGATCCTGCGGTCAGGGCCTGGACGGCGGAGCCGGAGGTTTGGGCCGAGTTGGGGGCCCGAGTCAGAAGCCGGAGTCGGGCGCTGGGCTGAGGACGACCCGGCTTCGTCGCCGCGGTCGTCGCGGGTGTGTCGAGGGCGTCGGCGGTTCACCCAGAACCAGGCCAGGGCGCGCGTACGCCCCAGCACAGACGACAGTTATCGTCGCCGTTGTCGTCGTTGTCAGCCTGGGGTAAAGGTAGGCAGGTAAGGGACGCTCAGGGGTACCTTATGAGGCACAGTTTGCAGCTGGGCGAGATGTGCCTTCATCCTTGTGATATGCCCCCAGTCGGCCAGTTGCTCTTCATATGAGTATAGTGAATGACAGCCTCTCAAAGTAAGAAGCCCCACGATCAAGGACTGAGCAAATATCGCGCGTCGCGCTCGGCAAGGATTCGGCAGTACTCCAGTGGCCACTCTGTATATTTTCGATATGATGGGGGAAGCCGCTGGGCCAGGTCCTTTGTCCAGTTAATGATGACGAATTTTCGGCCAGGGTATTCTGGCTCTTCGGACTTGGACAGACAGGCATTGCCAAGCACGTAGTCGAGGAGAAACATGTGGATGATTAGCAGATGGCCCGTGTAGTTCTCGCTGTCGACAAAGGCCATGAAGTCCTGGTTACTAAAGGTGGTCGGCATAACGAACAAGGTGACAAACTCTCTCCAGGCTGTATATGGATTGTCAGTAAGAAGACGATGAGCTTTAAGATTCCCTCGTCGTACCGGCTAGACACGAGGCGCGCAGATTGTCAACGCATTTGACCAGGCAATCGCAGTATGCCACCTCATTGGGCGTCTGGCATAATGGCCTCAGCTGAAGAGCAGAGGTTGCAAACCCGTGGATGACTTCATAGTCCCGCGGCTGTTCGCTGATGAGCCTCTCCAGGGACCGGTCATGCTCCCGTGGCGTGAAGTACTTGAAGATGGACATTTCGTAGTTGGTGATGATGGTCGACGCGACCAAGTTGCCACCCCGCGTCGTCGTGATGTAGTCAATCATGCTGTCCGGCATAAGAGAGGACTGGGCGACGAGGCATATCACCGCCGCCATGAGCGCATCTGCATCCGCGGGCCTCGTCGGAGGGTGATCGAGCTGCTGGTTGACGAGCTTCATGGCCGTGACGCGATGCTGCAGCGCCTGCGACGTGTAGTCGACATTGCCGTGCTGAGACAGATGGGAGGCTCCGAGGCCCAGGACAGCGTGTGCGAGATAGTCGTACTACGCAGGGGTCACACATACCGCACGCCCTCTGGTGTTAGTCATGCATGCAAGATGACGGGCGATAGGGCTGAACGAGGCGCAATTTCGCATTCGGAGGCGGGTGTGTGATCTCACCTGGTGTGACATTGCGGCCGCGTCCATCCATACATCCTTGGCCTTTAACGGCAGCGTGGGAAAGGCCGCGAGGAGGAATTGGTGATAGAAGCGCAAGTCTTCAAGCGCAATACTGGACAGGGCAGCACGCGGAGGAACCGAGGAGGAGGAGGACGACGAGGATAAAGACGAAAAGAATGATGGCGATGACGACGATGTTGTTGACGAGGGAGCAGGCGTCGGATAGCTGCAGTTTAGGCCGAGGCGGCAGCACGGCGAGCAGAAGGGGCGGACCTCGTTGCACTTGACTCGCCTCCTCTTGCAATTGAAGCATCCCAGCCGCGACTTGAAGTGGCCCCGCCGACTAAGCGGCTTGCCGGGCTTGCGGACTACGGCAGTGGACGACGAAGCTGGATCCGACGGCGGCGAGTCGTGTAAGTCGACGGACGAATCATCCGACGCATTGGGACTTCTGCTGTGCTGCGGCGGAGGCATGGCGGGTGCTGTAGAGTATGAGTACGTAGGAGGATAGAAGAAGATACGACCCGGAAGAAGGGAAGAAGAAGAAGATTAAAGAAGAGATGGAACGGAACAAGGAGCGAGAGGGGTTGACGAGATGGGCGAGAGAGTCTCTTTGGTGCTATCGCGGCTCAAGAGGCTGAATCGAACTTTTGTCTAGCGGCGACCGCAAAGGACGCATCACGCCGTTGTCGCAACAGAATGCCGTCCACCAGAGCTTTCCCTTTAGGCAGCAATTGATACTCTCAAGGGCAATTTGCGCGCCTTTAAGGTTCATCGACTTCGAAAAAGGCGCACTGTGGGATTCTGCCTCCCCCTATTCTGATAATGCGTTCTGTGCTTACGGCGGGAATCGCGTATACATGCACTTATGACTCCGATGACATTGACAAGAACGAGGCTCTTCCAGTATTCGGAAAATATACGAGCTCTGAAACTGGCCAAACCAGCGTCTAATTGAGGCTGGTTCACGTGATGAAGGCCGATGCCTTACAGGTCTAGCTCTTGAATCCCCTCCCTGAGGAGGACGGCAGGATTTGATAGGTTGGACCAGGACAGGGGCAGTGCTGGGGCGCCTCTCGCTCAATTTTTGGGTTACCCGGATTTTGTATCGGGGATGAGCAAAAATATCAAGAAGATATCGTATCAGAAGAGGATAGCTCTAGTAGCAAAAGAGAACGGTCTTCTCGACGACACTAGATGAACGCCTCACGACAAATGCTATGATGACATGGCAGGCTTCATGAGGTGCCGGCGAGGCTGAAGCGTTACACGGACTGCCCAAGGAACGGACACAGCCCGGTGGCCATCTTCGCCTTAGAGAAACGGGGCCCTGGCGTGCCGTTCATCCCTGATATGAGAGGGCGAGCGCAATGCTTGCGCCACGCAGACTCCTGCAGGAGGTGGAAATCATTGAATCCAACATTTCAACAGTGTCCTCCTTGCGACATAATGTTCCTGAGTCTTGTTCATGAGTGCGGGCATAATATCACTGGCGTAACGTCGGCTGTTGGAGCTGTCGCTGCGGCGCAGGCACAAAGGGATAGGGAATCTCTGGGAAAAGGAATCCCTTTCAATATGCCTGCAGAGTATGCGGCGGAGGCAAGATCAAGGCTCACGGCGCCGGGGGTGAGTCAAGCCGCAAGGTTCACGTGAGCCTCATTTCGCGATTATGCATCACTTCGAAGGCGGGTTCGATGTCTGTATCTGCAGTTCAAGATCGAGCACTTTGGCCTCGAAACTCATGCTGCAGCGGATTCGTGCTCGGTGTCAAAACCTTCGGCGCGCCCATGGCGGGATACAGCGTCTTCTCAGCACTGAGATGGCAGCTCATAAAGATTAAGTCTGTGCAAGATTTCAAGGCCTTGGGTACGGCGGACGCGAGTACGGAGTCTAACGCACCAGGCCGATTGTCAGCCACGCGATGCTGAGGAGTCTGAGCGCCGCGTTCCGCTTGCGGCCCGAGCCGAAGGGGCAAGGACCCGCATAGTCTAGATTCTGCGGCGGTCGATGGGACGTGAGATGCGAAAGAGTATTTGATGTAGTTGCCGAGGGGTTTGCTTTGGATGGGTCTGGGGACGGAGTTGACTTGAGACCCTGAAGATTCGGACGGCATGATGGCGCAAGAGGAGAGCCTAGGTATGATGCGCGACATTCTCGCATAAGTAATCCAATGAACCAATGTATGGCATGAAGCCGTCTTTCACTGATACTGTCCTTACAGTAAAGGCAAATGCCAACTCTCCATGCATTATCACGCATCATGAGACTACCCACAAGGTGACTCTCCACGCCTCGCGTCTATCCGCTATAGTGAAGCTTGTTATGCGCTGAGCTCTGCTGCAGCCATCTCGCGCTGAGATGATGTGCCAGCTTTTTACTGGTCAAGCCCATGGGATTGAAGTATGTATTGCAGATGCAGGGAAGGCAGAACAGCCAATGGAGAAAAAGCCTTGGGCATTGCTTGGATCACTATCAAAGCCTCAGCCTCAGCCTCCGTATCTGGCTAATTCTCGATTTTGTGCTGTGTTTGCCAAAGCAGGGAACTCTTTCCTCCACGACCTTGGCCCCTTTGACATACGACCCTATATCCTGCATCGACACATAAACGGGGCATCACTCCTTGATTGACCTTGTCTAGATGGCTGAGCAGGTGCGAGGCGTTCACCTCCAACAAGTCAACATCATCGACGAAGCCGATGGCGAACCGAACGTCGATATTATTGCCATCCATGGCCTGGACATGAAGTCGCCCGACACGTGGACATGGCGGTCCAAAGACGGCGACAAGCCTGATGTCAACTGGCTGTCCGATCCAGACATGCTCCCGGCCAGATTGAAACGAGTCCGCATCTTCACCTGTGACTGGCCGGCGGACCTGCTTCAAGACTCGAGCTCGGTCTCCTGGACAATTGGGGAGGTTGCGCGGCGCTTGCTCGCTGGCATTGTCGACATGAGGCTTCCTCTGGCAGTAGATGCTAAGAATCGAGATCGGCCAATTCTTTTTATTGCCTCGTGTCTCGGTGGCATCGTGCTGATGAAGGCTCTTGTCATGGCCGACAGACCGGAAAGCGACTACTACGGCATCCGAAAAGCCACGCGCGGCATCGCAATCCTCTCTACGCCGTTCAGGGGCACCTCGTTCCAAGATATAGCAGCCTGATGAAAATCAAGGTTAAAATCATGGGCCTCGCTCCGAAATCAATCCGTAACCCCGGTTGCTTGATTCCGTGAAGGGACGGACCCCCGCAGCAGGCAGACACCTGGAAACGGGATAAGCATTACATGGTGGACAGGACGAAGACTCAAAGACTCTCTGGTCAGAGACTGCCACTAAATTAATGCTACATCAACCTCGCCATCGTGGAGCAGCCCGGAGAAAAGGCTGATAAGCCTGGCTCGGCTCCATCGTCTCCCTTTTCGGTATTTGCTCGACAGAAGGCTGAGCGGCCTGATCAAGAGAGCCAAACCGACCTGGCAATAATCTTTCACGAACGTAGGGGGCGAGATGGTACTGTCATCTGCCCAAGAAGAATCCTGATCCGAGAATGGGCAGGGGTCGGGAAGACCACGCTTTGCAAAAAGGATCATCCACGAGTTCATGCTAGGCACATGAAGCGGATGGAACAAGGTGTTTGAGCGTATTCTCTGGGTGTCCCTACGAAACCTCAAGTTAAAAGAGAGAAAGAGACCAGGGTACAACTACTAATGTCTCTTCAGCGACGAAGATATCTCTGTGCTGGAAAGCAAGCCTAGACGGGCCCTGAAACTGGCCAAAGCATTGGCGGTTGAGCATAGCAAAATTCTCTTCCTTTCTAACGGGCTGGACGAAGTATCGCAGCTCTTAGTAGGTCAAGACAGACCATGGCCTGCTTTCCTACAAGACCTCTTTAAGCAACCAAATATCATCATCACGTCTCAACCATCTGCCAAAACCGTACCCGACACGGACCTTGAGCCGGAGACGATTGGGTTCGACGATGAGCAAGTGGAAGCATACCTGTGTGATGACCTTGGAACAACGCCAAACATTGACGAGATACAATCATTTATGAGCATCACTGGCTACTCCAAGGCCTTGTGCGAATCCCAGTCCAGCTAGATGCACTCTGTTACGCTTGGGACGACCTCCACCTGGGAATATCGCCAGACACTATGACGGCAAGATATCAAGCGATCGAGCAGAAGCTGTGGAGAAAGGATGCGTTGAGACAGGGGCGGATAGCAGTCGGCCAGACAAGAACCCACCCATTGTATCGAGATGGAAGACAAGGTCGAGTCTGAAGTCAAGCTTCTCGAATGTCTCGCCTTTGACGGCATGTACAGTGACGTAGGTATTAATCTACACATCCGCACACCGGAAAAAGGTTATTAGAACGCGGCGATCGCTATGCAAGGCAAATGCCCTCGCGCTTCCACTCGACGAGATCCTCGGCCGGCTTTCGTTTTTGAGCTGTCTGACTCTTCAACAAGAGCCAAAATGGGAGGTATTACTTTATCCATTTGACCTTTCAAGAGTAATTTACTGCTCGTTACTTTGTCTACCACTGGTCGTCCAAAGACGCACTTTGCGCGCTGGAGCTTGGCACGGAACAAAAGGGAGGCCCGGTCAAAAAGCTCGATGCAGCCACATTCCTTCGAAGCGAGAAGTATAACGCACGATACGACATCCTTTGGCGCTTTGTTACCGGCTTGCTCCACGTGCAGCGTGACTCAGGTGAAATATGCCGCTTCTTCTGCATGCTTGAGGACCAAACCGCGAGATCTCTTGGGTCCAGTCCATCAACGATTGGTCAAGCACTGTTTGAGCAAAGAATCACCTTCAAGTGCCAACCAAATCTTCGCTCCTCTTTGGAAGAGGCTGGGGCATCAACTCTCGCAGTGGCTGGAATCTGAGTGCGTGTTCGATACAAGTGATAGGCTAGGGACGCCCCTGTTTCGGATGGGGGCGCGATTCGCCACAGACGTCGAGCTCCCCGAGTCGCGCTTGAACGATGTCCACAGCGAGCTTCCGAGGACATCAAGGACAAGGTGCTCTGCGGCTTGAAAGGGAGATCTAGCCTGCCACTGAGTACAGTCAGCTGATTACCCGCCGGCTTGAGTCTTAGGAGGTTGAGTCTGGGGACATTCGCTATGTGTCTAGATTTAGCATCTTGGACATAATATATCTGCAACGGACTTCCCGAGTCGGACGCTCAGCACACTGGGGCACCAGAAGACAATGCCAGAAGGAATTTAAAAGCATCGTGAAATACCTGGGAGATCAAGATGCGGATATCCGCCTTGCCGCAAACCGTGACCAAACATATAGCCAACCTTGATCGCAGCCCGAGGCGACAAATTTCAAAGCGTCATAGACGCAGGGATACTCCTCTTCTCTTCAACTCTGCAGCAGGCTTTTTTGAGCGCCGCAGTAGACCTAATACGGACAGGAATACCCGTGTACAAGCAGCAGCTTTCCGTCTGCTCGCCACGCCATCTACTTTACCTGCGAACCTCATCGAAGCTATGGGTAGAAATACTTCGAAGTCACGACGAGGCTATCCAACTCCAGATGCTAAATATGTTGTCGAGACAGATGGTGCTGTCGGTAGGTGTTCTTGAGAAGGTGTCAGCACAGCTCGAGCATTTGAAGCAAACGTATTCACGAGAGGGGTAGTGAGCGTATTAGCATTCTCTCGACATCAAGGGACTCAAAGCCCGCCTCTTGATTTTTCGAGGCTGTAGAGGCACGCCTGACGAATGAAGATAAGGAGGGTAAATGTAAACTCCTAGAGGCGCTTTCGGGGCCGTTGGATTTGCCAAATGATACCCTGAGCGCCATCGTGTTAGCATATGTAGACTAGGTGCGGACCTGCCTGAGAGGATTTAAGACTGTATCACCGGAAGCAAGTCATTCGGCCTGGTGAGTCAGATTTCAAGCTTTGAGACTGCTTGTACACAATTTTGCCCAATGCCTGAAGCACTTCAGGTTCTGGCGTCACGGCTTAAGCTTGGGGACGCCTCTAGAAGTTGGATATACTAGGGTTTCTCCAAAGCCAATCGACTCTTCCCAATAACATACTTTACATTGTGACCGCAGAGCTTGTAGCCAGGTCGCGGCATTTGAGACATGAGGTTGAATATTCCAGGGGGGCAGCTTTGAAGTCCATTGTCAATCATCTTTGCCTGCTACCATCCTGAAGGTCGCGGCCTTTTTATCGAACTTGGCTTGTCATGAGCTTCGAAGAGCATGTCAGTTGTTACCTGATGGATGGAGCCATTTACCTTGGTATGCCAGCTGGTGTGGGATAAGTCGCCCTGAGAAGCAATTCGGATGGATGGATGGAGTCAATGCTTCAACGGCAGAAGGAAGTCGGCGTTTTACGACACATGGATGATGTACATTTATTGTGAAACGCCTGAGAACCACAGCATTTGTATATATATGTGTGTGAGTCTTGTTGTTATTCCGCTGCTTCTATCCAGTTTTGCATGCTTGGCCGCTTGTGCTGCAAATCAGTTGGCTTTTAGTTCAGATGGCTGCTTCACACAGAAGTCTGTTAACAGAATCTTTGTAGTCCATAAACCATTACGAAGAAGCTAGGGTTTGTTTCCGCATGCGGATGCTTCAAGGTGGTCACCGCAAGCTGATATTAGTCTACAAAACTCCTTAGGATTTGGGCCGGGCCGATCCGACGAAGCCTTCCATTCCAGATATGCCACTGCCCGCTGTCCCAAGGCCGGAAGGATCTCGTACGTGAGATTCACTATAACGGCCGAGGCTTAATGCAGAACCCCGCAGCTGGCTGCCTCGACCAACAGAGTCTGAAGCTACACACACGTTCAATTACTGAGAGCCGTTTAGCAGCAGGTGATAGGCTTGAACCAGGACGCAACATGTGCCCTCAATGAGCCGTATGCATGATGTTGTAGTGACTGTTGCAGTTTACTAGATGCAACCGTGCCGTCTCATCTCCCTCGCATCACACAGAGGGCCGCTGATAACTACATATACCCAACCCCCCCACCAGCTCCAGTCATCCCATCCAATTCCTCCACGACTTGCAAACCGGTAGTTACCAACCTGGCTGGTCCGACTACATTCTTTGGTAGGTGTCTATTTTCTGTTTGTGAGAATATCCACGGATATAACTCACATGTCTGCTCTTATTTAGGATAAAGTGTAACAAGACTCGTGCAAACGAAGACTTCTCGAACCGAGACAATTTGATGCTTCTCACCAGGCTCTTCAGCATTGCGCTGCTCAGTGCGAATAGCTCTGACAGGCTCCATTCATATCTGAGCCCCGCCAACCGAGAGTTGTTCAGGACGCTGTTGGGCATCATGACGGAGAGAACGGACGACTCGTCTACAACTTGCACCAAATACACACCAGAGACCTCTGAGCCTACCATTGTGGGAGAGCCGTGGGATGGTCGCCGCTATGCGGTTCCTTGGCCGGGTAATAAGTACCACATCTTCATCAACGACACCGATCGAGCGATCTGCTCCAACGATACTGGCGGAGTATACGTCTACGACATCAACTCGGACGTGCACAAGCAATACACATGGCTATGCGTCGAAAGGAATGGATATTTCGGCTTCCTCAACACAGAGACCAGTCGATACATTGGCCACAACAATCAGGATTTTATGCGCGCAGAAGCGTGGAACTTCGAAGCGTGGGAATTTATGACAGTGAGAAAGCACCCGGAGGGAGGCTACGAGCTATTGGTACCGCACTGGTGGCACACGCTGAAGAAAGTGTCTGTTTTGGCGGGCTCGGACAACCTGGTCCTTAGACAGCATGGAACTACGCTCTGGCAGTTTGTCAAGGCTGACTAGAAAGGTGTGCTCGGAAACTTGAATGCTTCTACTTGCTTCATATACATCCACTCCTTCAGCATTGCACCCGTACTGCTTTCACAACGAATTCATGGTGAAGATTTCTAGACCTCTCGCTTTGGGAAAAAGGGGGTGGGGGGTTCCGTGTACCACAGGCTGGCAGAATAGCATGGAAAACGCCTTGCTCTCGTCCTGTTGGGCACGAGGCTGGGGGCTGCATAAGCGGCCTCTTTGTTGGTAGGCCACCCACATACGGCCTCACAAAAGGTCGGCATTGCACCACTTTTAGAAAAGTCATGACGAACGCCGATTGCTACTATTGACCAACAGAATTCATTGGGAGGCGTCTCTGGTGCTGCTACTGGGCTGTCTCACATTGCGCCTCGAAATGTCCTGGAGTGGCGTTGGGTACCACTGGGCTGTACGTGGTCGAACAACATTGGACCAGGCTCCTGCGAGCAAGGGCTTGAAACTCATCGCCTCTGCGGCTGAGAGCCTGGCTGTATGCCTGAGCCCGACGCCCAGCCAGTGGTCTATGCTGCTCGGCCAGGCTGGTTCGCATTTCAGTCAGCAATAGCTCGCACGATATCTTGCTCTCGATCCGACAGACTTCTTTCCCCTACTACAGCTCCCCTACTACAGCTGGAGTCCGAGTGAAGACAGAAACTGATTGTCCCCTGAGTTATACGCGATGTCGCCGTTTCAATGCAGCGTCTGCTCACAAAGCTTCAAAACCAGACCTAAAATCGTCAAACACGCGATCAACACTGGCCATGATCTCAACCACTGTTGTAAAGAGTGCTTCCGATGGTTTGAGACTGAAGTCGGCCAAAAAGCACACATGAAGTCATCCATACACGTCAAGGAGACAGCAAAGCCTGTTCCAAATCCTCCTGTTACAGCTACATCAGCTGGCCAAAGCAATCAACCCTCCAAGGACACACCGCCAGTCGTGGAGCTGCAATTCGGAGGGTTTACGTACACTCGTCTTGAAAGCCACGACCAAGATGCTATCTTCACCAAGCTCGCTGCCCTTTGCCATTCCGTGGAAAGTCTTGTCGACGAGGGCTATACGATGGACCTTGAGAAGGGGCCAGCTACGAAGCCCAAGAAACCGAGGCCCAGCCTCGCAGACTTTCGTCAGACACCCATGCGGCTACCTACAGTCACAAAGCGGCGTGCTGTTGTGCTTGACTGCGAAATGGCAGAGGCTGCGGATGGGTCAGATGAGTTGATTAGCCTCTGCGCAATCGATTTCCTGACGGGTGAGAAGCTGGTAGATTCGATGGTCAGTCCTTCACGGCGAATCAAGGATTGGAGAACGAACATCCACGGTATAGACTCTTCAACTATCGAGAGAGCAGTAAGCAACCAGAAGGCTCTGCATGGCTGGGTAGCTGCTCGAGATGAGCTGTGGAAGCATATCGATGACAGGACGATCCTCATCGGGCAAGCCCTTTGCTTCGATCTTGAGGCTCTCCGCCTCGTACACACACGTGTCGTGGATTCTGCAATGCTTGCTGCAGAGGCCGTCTTCAAGAATCGTGCTGGAAAGAAGAGGCCAGGCCGGCGATGGGGACTCCAGGAGCTGTGCAAGACGTTTCTCCAGATTGAGATTCGCAGTTCGGGCGCAACCCATGACAATTTGGAGGACGTTTTGGCTGCTAGAGAGGTTGTGCTGCAGGCCCTGTTGAGACCGGTGGGATTCCAGGCCTGGGCAGATGAGGCGCGCAAGGACTTTTGGAAGCCCAAAGCAGGAAACAAGCAGACAAAGAGGACAACCACAGCAGCGGCAGCGACGGCAGCGGCAGCGACGACAGTGCCTCGCAGACCTCCGCCTGTATTTCCAAATGTATTCCCACCGTTATTCAGAAGCCCGTTTGCATCGTTTGCGGATGATTCTCTCGCCTTTCCATCGTCGGGGGCTCTCAGATATTGACGAAGACTATCACTCGGGGCGATGACGATGATCGGTTTCACCAAGTGACTCTCCCTATATAGCTGATAGCTGTAACCTGCTACTGCTAATGAAGATACTGAAGCGACGTTGATGCTAATTGCTGCTATTCGACAGTGTAGTTCTATATATTGTCTTCTTCCACGTGTCTGCCGCATCACGATGACCCCATGGTGGAGGAAATTACATGTACTTTCACACATTGGAAAGGGGGGCATTTATGTGAAACTAGAAACTACATAAGAACAGCCAAAATCTGGTGCTGGCTGGCCACTTCTCCGGCCAGGCTGGGCATTGCGTCCATGTTCACCTATCTGTATCCTAGCTCAACTGCTCCAACTGATGCACCAGACACCCTATCCATACAAGTTGGCCATTGGAAGCTACTTTGCTCCAACAGCCCGTCAGTCAGCGGCCGAATAATGTTCGGGACGGATTCCATTCTAAGCATCGCCTCTCCATGTAATGAATAGGATGATCATACAACCAATCTGAGCAAGGCGCTTTTTCCTTGTACGCGTGCCGTGGAGCCGGGAAATCAGCCTTGCGTTGGGCAGTCCCAATGACGCGTGCAACACTCTCTCATTTCTTTATCCCGAAACAAGATAGAACGTGGTGATGTTGGGCTAAAGGTCATAACAATAGCCAATGGCAGTCTACTTGTTGAGGAAAAGCAAGCTTCAACTGTCCCACCAACTCCGTCGTCCATACATATACGTATGTCGTGAAGGGGAAAGCTGAGGTTCCCGACCAAGAGGAAGGATGTCCCGATTCACGATTCCAAATCATTCGCTTTGCGCGAGGCTTATAACATACATTGCTTATTGGACAGGCTGATGAAACGGGCCCATGATCAGTTTCCCCAGCGGCTAGTCCATCCCTGCCGTGATTCTTCTAGAATGAATTCGCGTTCGTACAACGCTAGAATCGACGCAATCTTCCGATCTCAGTCAGCACTCGACACTACTGTGGAGGGGCCGCGATCGTGTCTTTAGCTTAGGTATCTGCGACTTCTGGTGCCAATCTGCAACCATTGACATGGGGGTTGGTATTCTCGGATTACCTCGCCGGGGGTTCATTCCGGCGCCCTCCGATGTCATTACAGGGAGCCACGGAACCAAGTCGACCACGTGATGGGACAAGATTGGCTGAAGACTAGAGTATCTATCTACACTTTAGGCTGAACAACAGCTGGCGAAGCATGATCAAAAAGCATGATAGGGCCTTCATGAGAAGTCTTGAGTGGTTCCTGAGCTCTCATTGCGTTGCTCACTTGACCCATGCATATCAGACACGCACACGCAGGCCAGGGGATGATCACGACCGGATTTAGGTGCCATTTGAAGTATAGTAGATACATATCATCAGCTGTCGTACGCCCTGTTCAACGGGGTAAGGTATCGCATCCCAGTTGACAGGCGGGAACATAAATTAACTTCGACTGCGCAGCCTCGTGTATCCTTTCCCATTAACTATTCACTACCGCGAAGACATTAAGCAACATTGAACTGCATTGGATACCAGAGCGTAAACAATGAAGATTGGCCCGCCTCAGCCGCGGCCGCAGCCACAGCCCTCTAATGGCGATTACATGCACTCGGACTCGCTTCCCGTCTATCATTCGGCACAGACCGCTCCCGATGTGTTGCAAAATGCAAATGGCGGCAGCCATGGCGAAGATTCGGAAGACATCAACGACCAATTCACAATTCTCTCCTTCCATAGACCTTCGGATCAGCATATAGACCTTGGATATGGCGTCTGGGAGGATACTTGTCTTGCCCACCTCAAGCTTTTGCACGCGATTCAGTCGATGAAGGAAGAAATTGGCTACACCGACGGCCTGTGGAATCTCTGGGACAGCCGCGGCAAATGGGCGTTGGATGACCTTCGTGTCGATGCCGACTGGCCTACCATTCGGATGCTTGAAAAGACAAACTCGGCGACGGTGACGAAAGCCGGGCATAGCAGGCTGCGCGAGAAGAGATGGGCGTTGTTTGTCGCGCGTGCGGTTGATCGATACGAGACGTGGTGGCATACGCTTGCGGACACGGAGATGCTGGCGGAGCAGGATATGGCGACGCCTGATTCTCCCAAGTATAACAAGTTTCCTAATGGTCATAGGCTGAGATGGAAAGAAAAGATGCTGCCGCCTTTAGGTGAGATCCAACTCAGAGCTTGACGGTCAGTTGCTGATGCATGTTTACTGCAGACGTTCTCATGATCCTCCACACACATATGCTCAACCCGCGTGGGTTCCTTGAAGACACCATGCGCCACGGACTGGGCTCGCTCTGGGCGGCGGGCATGCCGTGGGAGTTAATCCACAAGGCGATTGACGCCGACTTCAACTACAATGTGTCTGATCAAGCAAAGATTCAGTGGGTTGCCAAAACGGGGCACCGTTGGCGGAATCAGGACGACGACATGACCAAGGTGCTCAAGTGTCCTTTCTGCCCAAGCAAGAACGAGGTTCCGTGGACGACATGTGGCATGAAGAAGAATGTAACAGACATTGAGTAGGTACAGGTCCAATTTCATCGATGCACTTCTTCCGACTTACGCTCCCAGATTCACAGGCCTCATCGGCAACGGATACGGTGATGGAGATTTTAACCACAGGTGCCCTTCCTGCGGAAACGAAAACTACAAAGAGCTTCTATCAGTGTCAAAATTCGTCTCCGACTCATCTCTTCTGTTAGCTCAATCTGTGCCGATGCCGGGAACCATACTCGATCCCGGATCTGGTCGTCCTGAACTTGTGCCTGAAGGCAGCGCTGGCCAGAAATACTTTCGAACGTTCCCGAATCGCATGATCAGACTCGAGCTACGGAGCTCAGTGCTTGAGTTGATCAAACCGCCTCCACAGCCGTCGGAAAAGTCTGAGAAGTCAAGGCCGAAGAATAAGAAGAAGAAGAAGAAGAATACAAAGAAGGATCAGGAGGAGGAAAAAGCCCCGCCTCGCCTCAACATGAATGCAGTCAGGGACATGATACAGAGCACAATCACCAACGTCAAGAAGATTCGCAGCATCGATTCTGACAAAGGCCTGTTTGGGCGTCACCAGATACACACCTGGGCCGGCATCACCATTCGCAAGATGATGAGCCGGTACTGGCAGAACTTTTCCCCTTTTGCGCTCGATCTCTGTGCAGCGGTGATGCGACAGGGCGTCTTCATCGAGAAGATGGTCAACATAGATTGGTTGCATAGTCCCACAGCGAGGGACACCATGACACGGCTTATTGGGAAATATGACCGGTTCGTACAGATGATGCAGAAGCATCCGGGCAAGGTGGTGGTGCCGACGCTTGATGTCGATTTGGCGTGGCATACGCACCAGCTGACACCTTCGCATTATTACTATTATACGGTTTCAAAGACGGGTCGGTTTGTTGATCATGATGATAAGATTGACGAGGATAAGCTTAGTAGGTGCTTTGAGTGGACGACGAAGACGTATCAGGACATGTTTGGGGCTGTGTACAGCGAGTGCACATGCTGGTATTGCGAGAGTGAGTGGTATAGTCCCCTGGCATAATAGCAATGACAGGACTTGCTGATTCTAGGGTTGTCATCACAGCAATCCGCTCCTCGCAAATATCGGGTATAGGCAGACTCCTTGGCCTTTCATCAAACGACAAGCTATCAGAAGCCTTTCATAAGTCTAAGGAAGCCGAAGCGTGTCCACCGGAAAAGTCAGCCCACATCTCTTTTCACAACGCCGTCAAGACGATAGAGACAGCAGACCGGAAGAAAGTCACTGCAAGGGCGCGGGCCCGACAGCGCCAGTGGTTCGAACAAGAGTATAAGAAAGCGTCCAAGAGGTCGGAGAGAAAGGGCCGTCCGATGCCACCCAAGGAAGAGTACTTTAATAATTGGGGTGCTCAGTACACCAGTCAGTCGTTCTCCTCTTCCTCTCCTCTTTTCAGACACTCATGCGAGGCTGACGTTGTGGTTATCAGTGTATGGCCCGTACCCTTTCCCGCCGTGGTTTGCTCCAGGAATTTACTACGGCTGGGATCCGTCGACTGTTCACAACGGCCCTGGAGCGTGGGCAAACTGCGCTGGAGGATCTTGCGGCAACGGAGGCATAGCTGCTGGTTCCTGCGGAGGTGCTGGAGGGTGCAACAATGGCAGCGGAGGGGTACGTAACATCTCAGAGTTGCTTTCACTATGAAGTTGCATCTTCGCAGTTCTAACCAGTCTTTTAGACATGCGGATCGAGCGGTGCTGGATCTGGTGGTAATGGTGCAGGAGGAGGAGGCGGCGGAGGTGGAGGAGGATGCGGTGGGGGAGCTGGCTGTGGTATGTGATCAACTACTTGTCTTGTCTTCGGGATGATGCTGACGATGATGCTTAGGCGGCGGTGGCTGTTGAGGAGCCCCTTGATCTTCATTAGCATCCAGCCGCGATTGTGTGCGTTGCTGTCATTCAATCTGTGGTCTTTTGCTTCCTCAGGGAAGATAGTCCCTCTAACATCGAAAGAACCATCGTATTATGACATGCCCATGCGTTATCATCCTGACCGGACACAAGCTTGTTGTAAAGCGACAACACCAACCCCTTATTCTAAGCCTCGAGGTAAGGTTTGCGCCGTGTAGGCGCTGACGATGCTCAAATTCCCCTCACTGATTGTCAAAGATTCGCCAACAGACATTAGGCGTGACGCGATGCTTTCAGCCACAGGCACAGCACGGTGCTAATAAATACGAGGCCCGGCGCCGTCTCAAGGGAGGCTTAGACCCCTGCAGACACCAATCCCACACCACGACCCCCGTTCTCCAATTTCGTCGCCCTCGGTCCTTGGAAGCTGCAACAAAAAGCTGCAGATGAACGGACGACACGAGCTGAAGCAACAACGCATCGGACTCCAGTATGTGGCTGCCCAGGGCTGACGATGCCGGGCCTGTTGCTGCATTCGCCGGTGCGGCGCTGCTCTCTGCGACGCTGGCGCAATGGATGTCCTCGCCAGAGTCGGAGATGTATTCGGAGATGGTCTGCTGGGCTGTTCTGCCGGTAGTCATCAGGTGCCTAAATCAGCCACAGCCGAGCAAGTCGCTCAAGAGGCCTGTGGTCGCTGGCAAGTCTAGGACGACGTCCTCGGCGACGGCCACGCTGTGGGGTTATGCTGCGAACATTGTTGCGTATACCTTCTTCAAGACGGAACCTGGCTTGATTCATTTTATTGTGAGATTCGTCCGAGAGAGAGATTATTAGATAGTGAACAGCTGCTAACCATATCGAAAGCCTGCATTGACCCCTTTGCTGCTCACAGTCAAGAGATATCGCAGGTCCAGTTCAGTCCTTAAGCCTCCCGAGCTGATTGCTCCCCTGGTAAACACCTACTGGGGTCCCATCCTGGCTGGGTCATTCTGTGTCCTCACCTTTGCAGACTGGAGTGTCCGACCTTTGCTCTTCTGCATTGTTCCGGCGTGTTTCCTTTTTATTGTATATACTGCTCTTTTACCAAGAGTCGAGACACTTACACATCTCCCGTCCGTCAGCCTCGACAACATCATTCGTCCTCTTTCTGTGCGCGTCGTCATCCTCCTGCTGTGCATATGGGGAATGGACACGATGATTTATGGTTTGACCACGACTGTCTTGACCAGTACAGTTCTTATCGGTCTGTTAAAAGCGCTGTCTTGGTACTTTATCATCCAGGTGGTAGGTCATCCCTCGGCCACTCAATCCGGCTTGGAGTCCTATTGTTACTGATTCGTCATTGTTCAGGCTCGAGATGCTTCTTGGATTGCTACGCCCCTGATCATCACCTTTAGCATTTCATTTACGCACAATCCGACCCATGATACATCCGATCTCCAGGCCGTCGCCTACGTCTTGGTGTCCATCATCACCCTCGCTCAACTAATTGCTCTTCTGCCGAGACAAGCCAAGTTCAGGCTCTCCCTATGGGCTTTTGGTCTTGCATCATTGATACCCCTTCTCTTAAACATCTGGTTGATCCGGGATGCGCAGCAGTCACCAAAGGCATTCGGCCCTCAAAGAGAGCACCCCGTGGAGACCCTTGTACGCAGCGGGAAGGCAAACTTCAAAAGTCTTCTCCAGAGACAGTCTGGGTCATACGCAGAGGCTGTCGAGGAGTACCGGCGTCGATATAATGCGGCACCGCCTCCCGGATTCGAAGGGTGGTATGAGTTTGCAATGCGCCACAACTCGCCCATCATTGACGATTTTGACGCCATACATCATGCTGTCTCCCCTTTCTGGCAGCTCAGTGGGAAACGAGTCACCGAGACGCTGAACCAGATTCAGTTTGCTCAAAACAGCGAGATGTGGTTCTGCAGCGTTGATGGTGCGTCTGCCACGACTGATTGCACTCACGCATATCGAACATTCGATAGACATCTTAAATTTCTGCTTGATAAGCTCTTCCAGGGCTTGAGCGGTGCAATTCCAGATGTCAAGTTTCTTGTCAATCATTTTGACGAGCCGCGAATCTTGCTTCCGACATGGGGAGCGGAAGAGGCTCGGAACCATCCACAGTTCAACATTACCAACCTGTCGCGACGACCGATTTGGGATGAGATTACAAAGTTCTGTGCATCCAGAGCAGAAGGCGGCAAGGCAAAGGCCAAGCAATCTTTGATACAGACGTTTGATCTGCCGTTTGTTACGGATCAGCCTTCTGCAATGGATCTGTGCGAACATCCAGAGTATCGCAACATGCACGGCCTCTTCATGAGCCCCGTGTCCTTTTCCTTGGTTGAGGGGCTTGTCCCAGCTCTTTCGACTGGCTCGCCGTCAACAATGGGAGACATTCTACTCCCGAGTCCTGCATACGTTGAAGGGGAGTTTACATACGACGATTCGAAAGAGATGGGCTGGGACGAGAAGCGCAATAATCTCTATTGGGCCGGATCCACGACAGGTGGCTTCGCTACGGATGCAAACTGGTCGTCGTACCAACGTCAAAGGTTTGTGAAGCTGGCGCAAAAACTTGAGCATCGGCAGTATGACTATCTGCGGGAGATTAGAGGCGTCATCCAGCGCGTCGCATCATCGTTTCTGAATGGCCGACTATTCGACGTGGCATTTACCAGAATCTTCCAGTGCGAAAGGAGGTATTGCAGAGACCAGAGGAGATTCTTTAAACCCGCGGGCTGGGCAGACAAAGACAAGGCGCTCCAGTCACGGCTCGTCTTTGACATTGATGGGAACGGGATTAGCGGTCGCTACTACAAGCTGCTGGCATCCAAGTCGGCCCCCATGAAGCAGACGCTGCTTAGAGAGTGGCATGATGATCGCCTTGTGCCCTGGTATCATTACATTCCTGTTAGCCAGAGCCTGGGGGAGCTTCCGGAGCTGGTGTCTTATCTGACGTCTACTGAAGCTGGACAGAGACGCGCACGAGAGATTGCAGGGCAGGGACGGGAGTGGTTCTTTAGGGCGCTGAGGGAGGAGGACATGGCGGTTTACATGTATCGCCTGTTGTTGGAGTTGGCCAGACTGCAAGATCCGAGCCGGGAGGCGGACTCTGCGTGACATTGATGACATTATTAAATCATGCTGTCCATGCTGGATATCTGCAATAGATTGGGTGATTCCTGATGGACGTGATGGTGGCTCACTAAAATTGCCTTATATATAAGTGGTTAGAACACGAGGCCATGCCTCGTCAATCCTACCGAATCTCAGCTGTGACTCACCCATCACAACGCCTGCTTCAGACTCCCAATAAGTCATCGCCCTTGTGAGCAACACGCTCGTCTGTATCGACCTATACTTCATACAACTGTGCAAGATGGCCTCGCCTACGAATCCCACAGCGCTGCATCCCTTCCAAGCAGCCGCCATCGCCAACATCAAGGCCCAAGCCCTCCAGCTCAAAGCCGACGCTCTAGCCAACATCTCCCACATCTTCCGCATGTCCAACATCCCAATCACGAAGCTCGACGATGTCCGAAAAACAGTTGCCCAACACGCCCGGGTTGCACTGCATTTCCATCCCGATCGCCCGTCTCGCAGCGGCCGTACCGTCGTTGAATCTCTTCTCGAAGATGGAACTTACCGGAACCAGTTTGAAACGGGCATCTCAAACGGCCTTGTTGCGACGCAGTTGGGCGGTGCTCGCGATGAATGGGAGCGAAGCCTCTTCAGCGGCGCGTATCACGGCTTCACTCGCGATCCAAACACAGTGGATGCTTTTGATCTGTCACTGAGGCCCAAATACGGCGCGCTGGATCTAATGCGTAACTCTGATGGTCCTGCGCCACGATTCGGGTCGTGCTACTTTCTGCTGCGACCAGAGGTGTCATCTCGGTCTACATTTACGTTTGGGGGCTCGCAGGATGCGCCAAAGGACAGAGGCACGATTGATGAGTTTGATGCCATCTTGGCTGCTTTGCTGGAAGAATGCTTCACGAGGGACGCTGCGCTGGGGGTGCAGAACATGAGGCCCAAGCAGATGGTGGACTATATCAACGCTCTGAGCGAGTCGCCACTCGTGGAAGAGCACTACAAGAGACTACCGAGCCGTAATCTGGATCACTTGATCGAGGCGCAGATCCACGGCGACGTCCTTCTCTCGCGCGATGTCGAAGCTCTGGTCGTTGATCCGTCTTTTCTCAGCCGCGGCGACACGGGTCCTCTTCTAAGAACTCTAGGCGAAACGTATGGATTCCCGGTCTTTGTGCATCACGGGTTCAAGTTGTCGATAGATGACGTTCCGGATGACTTTCGGGGCCCTACGATGCCTTCTTTGGCGGCAAGCATTGCGTTTGAGGGGGGTGTGGATGTGCAAGTCATTGGAGAGGCTGTGAGAGATGCGGTTTCAGGCGGACAGTTGCTGAGAGACAGAGGGAGTTTGGCTGAGGTTTTGCAAGAGTTGAAGCTCTTGTGGCATGTCTTGGTTCGATACGGGTGAGGGCTTCGGATCGCTGAGCAGGACTCGTTTTCGAGGACCGAAGTAAGAGAGGCTCGATTAACGCGTGCGGAGTTCGCGTATCTTGTCCGTAATTCGTACACTATGCATCGGGCAGATAGAGAGAGCAACAAGCATGTAAAAAAATAAGCACAAGACATTTCGTTCAACCCTAATTATCCTGTACCACAACTAAACACGGCTGCTACGAATCAAGTGCTTACTCATACCCTTCTCCGCAAGCCCCCCCCTTTAACGCCTCATCTCATAGTTGATTAACATGAAAGTCAACTACACATCCCATCAGTCTCCTGTGTACCAATCCACAGCAGACAACTAAAGAATAAATAGCAGTATGCCCGGGTACAGTATCAACCTGTCCGCCGACTGACTCTTGCCGCGCGGGCGCTTACTCAAGCTTGACCTCCCTCCTAGAACCATTCCGTCTAGCCTCGGGTTCGTCGGGGTGGGTCGAGGATTCTTTGTTGGAGTCTCCCCCTAGTCGGGAGTTTGTAAACCGGCCAGGGGCCCGTTGTTCAAGTGGTGTTTAATAAGCGGTTTTGGAGGATCGGAAGTCGGACAATGGCGATGGATCGTTAGCACAAGTGGACGACGTAACTCGTGTGCGGGAGCTGTCGAGAAGGGAGCGGAGCCTGGGCGGAGTTTGGGACTCTTTATCTTGGAGGTTCCTTTCTTTCTTGTTTTCTGAATTGATCAAACTTGTTTTTCCTTCTCCTACCCAGGTCCTGTTGTAGCTGTTACTCTCCATCTTCAAGCTGTGACTTCGGGTCGGCGACAGCCCGATCCTGGACCGCCGCCATCATGGCTTCTTCTCCTGAACCTGTGTCCCGCAGCGAGAATGGCTACCGGTACGATGCCATCACCGCTGCGAATCCCTCTTCAACCGAATCGCCCTCGCCGTCACCGTCGCCCCCTCCCCTAGCAAAGCCGACGGTCCGACTCCTTGCCCCCGATCTCCAGCGCGGCCTCCTAATGGCCCTCATGGCCATGGACCATGTCGCTCTCGGTCTGAATACATGGCAGCACGGAACGAACATCGATGGCGAGATGGATGGTCTCATTGTTCGCCGATGGAACTTCACAACCGCTTACATCGTGCGCACGTTGACGCATTTCTGTGCTCCCGGATTCACGTTTCTGCTCGGCATGGGCGTCGTGCTGCTCTCGCAATCTCGCACACGGCTCGGATGGTCGGCGGGCAGACTGATGCAGTATTACGCCATGAGAGGGCTCGTTCTCACGGCGGTGACGACGGTCATTGGATGGGTAGCATCAGGGGGGCGGATGTGGTTCATGAATGTGGTGCTCTTCTCTCTGGCAGTCGACTATGTCCTGGCGGGAATGATGTGGCTGCTGATGGATCGGACTGAGAAACGGTTTGCCGAGGTGTTGGAGAGAGTGCTTTTGATGCTGGATAAGCGCTCGGGGGCTGTATATGATGCTGGGATTGCGGGTGATGAGGATGAAGAAGGTGGTGTTAGCCAGCCGCTGCTGCTCGGTCGAAGGCATGCCGCCAGAGAAAGCGAGAGAGCTGCCACGGCTGCATCCTTGTCGTGGCATGTTCACAATGCGGCGCTCGTCATTCTCAGCGTCGTCACCATCTGGTGGAACGTCTGGCTCTCTGAAGACCACGGCCATTGCAGCCTCGAGACAGAGGGGGACGGCTCGGTTGCGGTCCAGTTTGTCCCGACATCGAAGCATCCCTTGCTCGCCATCTGGTTCTGGTACGTCCAGAGCGAACATGTCATGTCCAACTTCCCCCCTATGGCTTGGCTGTCGTTTGCCATTCTCGGTCTCCTCTACGGCCGCATCCTCACTGCTCGAAAGTGGACGACGTCTGCCATTGCCATTGGCCACGCCTCTGCAGGCGCCATCTTTTCCATCCTCTTCGTCCTCACCAGGCTCTTGCGTGTGGGCAATCTCTCAGAGGACTGTTTGCATACTCCCGCGCAGGACGGTCAGGGTCCTGGCGAGAACCCTTATCTTGCCTCGCCTGCATCCTTCTTCTACATCATCAAGTACCCTCCTGATGTTGCCTTCTGGGCTTTTACCATGGCGGGCAACTTGTTCATGCTCGGAGGATTTACTGCGATTCCCGCACATGTTGCAAAGCGTTGCGGGATGCTTCTGTCTTTTGGCACATCGGCGCTCTTTTTCTACGTGGTGCATCTGAACATTGTCATGTCTCCTCTTGGAACGCTCATCAAGGAGACGTTTGGCAGCGAGGCTGGACATGAAGACCCAATGCATCCGGGCAGCACCCAGGGCATCACCAATCTGTTTGGGTACTTAACGCTGTGGTTCTCTTTGCTGCTCATCATGTGGCCGGCGTGTTTCTATTACAGTCGGTTCAAGAGCACGAGACATGCAGACTCTCTGTGGAGGTTCTTTTGAAAGCGCGTAGCGGTTGTGGAAGTAGAACGGGACATGGTATATATAGTAGATTCATGAACAGTATCTAGAAAAAGCGAATGTCCACCTACGCCTTGTATATGCATTCCGTGCTCGAAAGAAGAATAGGAACGCGCTCGGAGTATGTGTATGTCATCAGATGTTCGTTATTCATTATCTGCGGAGTCCGTATCGCTGGAGCCAACTGCCCTCCTTCTTCGCCCCCTTCTCTCGCACGTTTGTGTCTTTCGGTAGATTCTGCTTGTTCAGCTGTTCTCGCAGTTCTCGCTGTTGCAGCTGCTGCTGTCTCTGTATTTGTAATTGCTGCTCCCGCAGCCTCTGCTGCTGTTGCTGCTCCCACTTCAACTCGGCTCTGCTGAGCGTTGCAGCCGCATCCCAAAAGTCTCTCTTCTGAGCGACGTCTCTGGGCAACTCTCCTCGCCTATTCCTCAGCGTAGGATTTGCCCCCAGGTCACGCAACGCGCGAATCACTTCCCGTCGTTCGGCATCTCCGTCCTCAGCAGATCGGGCCGCGTAGTGGAGCGGCGTTCTTCCGTCTGTCGTTTGGCAGTTGGGGTCCGCCTTGCCGCGCTCGATGAGCATCTCGACTGTGGCGGCTGATGCGTAGCGGGCAGCGAGGTGAAGAGGCATGCAGCCTCCGTCGGCGCGGGCGTGGACGTCTGCGCCGTGGTCAAGAAGATACATTGCGACGGCCATGTGATCGCGTTCAACAGCAAGGTGAAGAGGCGTTAGACCGTGGGGATCGCAGGAGTTGGGGGGTGCTTGGCGCATGCAGTTGGCGACTGTTCGGACATCTCCCTCCCATGCAGCGTCTAGCAAGATATCTTTCGGGCTTGGGAGCGTACTGGACTCCTCAGGTCCTGCTGCAGAAGCGTTGGTAGAGGCATGGGATGGAGGCTGTTGCTGCTCGACAGAAGGCTCCGAATGGGGAGGTGTCGGTGGGTTTGTGGCGGCTTTGGGAGGATTAGGGGGTGGCTCAAAGTGTTCTCTAGTCTTGGGAGATAATTCAGGTGACGGAGGAGGTCGGTTCGGTATTGAAGTTGATGGCTGCTGCATTGGTGCGTGTGCTGATGGAGGTTCTGGCGCTGGGTTTACATGTATCCTCGACTTTTGTTGAGGGGGAGATGGTGCATTTGGAGTGGCTGTGCCCGTTGATGAAGGCGAGGGCCTCTTTAATGCTCGACTATTTACCGGGTTTTAGCACAGATGCATATAGATATCACAAAAGGGATGAAGATGGGGACTCACGCGTAGATATTCGACATGAGGGTGCCCAGCTGCAACAACTGCTGCTGCAGCTCGGCATCCGCGGCCTTGATCTGCTCCTCGCCCTCGTGCTTGTAGTTGTACGAGTGCCAGAATCCCTCCAGGCGCCCAAGAGCTGTGCCGTCCTGCTTGGCAGCTCCAGAGAAGCCCGCGAGCAGTTTTGTCATCCTCTTCAATGTCTCACTTGTGCTGTCAATGGCGTCCTCGATGTGAGACTTGAGCACCTGGCCGGTTTCGTCCTCAATCAGGTCCGGCCGCGCCTCGATGCACTCCTTCATCTGCTGGATCGTGTCCCGCGTGGTCGAGATCTTGGAAGTGAGCGCGCGGATCTCGTCGGGGGCGTCGTTGACGTTGTTGAACCATTCGACCCATTCTTTGGCTTTGTCTGCGTGCTCCGAGAGCGCGCGGATGCCCGCATATGTGGCGAAGGAGGTTGGAAACTTGCTGAAGAAGCTGTCGGAGCCTTTGCGCTCGTGTCTTGTGCGGCGCAAGGGCGGATTGGGCGGCTGAGCAGAGCTGTGCTGTGGATGTTGTGAATGGGAGTTTGAATTGTGACCATCTACAGAGGCCGAGCGGTGTCTATCGGACGCTGCAGAAGGCCTGTGATAGGGAGAGCTGCCTCTCCTCGTCGGCTGCGGCCTATTGTTCGATGACGCGGAGGGCGGATATCGTCGGGCCTCTTGCCTGGCCTCCCTTGAAGAGGCGCTCCATTCAGACTTATGCGCAGGGACTGGAAGTGCGCCAGCCGCGACGGGCGCTCCATGTGGTCCCGGTCGATCGCGCCGCTCACGATCGTGGCTGTCGCTTCGTTGTGATCGCGAGGGAACGGGAGACTGCGGCATGTCGTGATGCCGCGGGACTTCCGACGAGGAATATCGACGCCGAGGCGGCGATCGGGACTGGCGACTGTGGTGACCACCTGCAGCGCCCGACGGTCTCTGGCGCGAGTGAGGAGATACAGATGACCGAGACGCAGACTCCCTTCGTCTGCTGGACGACGACACCACCGACTTGTCAAGGTCGTCCCGGTGCGGCCTCGAGTCTTTCGTCAATGGTGGCCGCTGAAGCTCCGAATGCCGCCGCTCGTCGACGGAAATCGACGCCCGGCGACGCCTGGGTTCGCCGGATGGCTTCATCATGTCTTTCTGCGCATCGTCGCGGCGGTTTCGGGAGAAGAGGCTGGAGCCCATGGCCTTGACGGAGCTCGATCGGAAGGGCAGCTTGCTGCGGGACATGGTTTCGGCGCTCGCATCTCACGGCGGTGTCGGGGATGGTTGATTCTGGAAGAGTCTTCTGTGTCGTTTGTCGATTGTTCTAGGTAGCCATGGGAGGTAAATAGCCAGCCAAGAGAGACAGAGGTCATGGGAAGGGGGGTTATGGAGGGGGGGAGATGATGAGGATGAAGGCCTCCAAGCCCTCTTGACTCAAATCAGCTCCAGCTCATGCTGGAGAGCCAGAGTGCAGCCTGCTGCCTTTTCAGAAGCGCACGAGGACGCAGTCGGCATGACGCTATGAGCACGAGGCCAGGCTTCAGAGGTGGGTGAGACGATGGTTCTAGTGTAGTGTGGGAGCGGCCAACCAGCCACAGCGTGGCTTTGCGAACTCGAGCTTGCATGGGGGCAATGCACGACAAGACTTGGCCGGGGATCTTTCTGTCTTGTTCCAATTCTGATATGGTGACGAGCTGATGCAGACGAGTTTCTTGGTTCGAGGGGGGCTTGGACGTGCGTCGCTTTTCGATGAAAGGAGTCATTTTGAAGGCTTCCCTGCTGATGGCCCTCGTACAAGCCCTGCTCCTTGGAAACGATGATTACAGCACCAACGGCAAACAGGACTCGATTCGCTCTGTAGGCTTCTGCGTGCATCAGATACAGGTCAGGCAAGCCAGAGCCGGCCTCGCGACGCATCGGTGTAACATCGTCTATGGAGGCAATTGGGCAATTAGGAAAGTGTAATATTCAGATGCCGAGGATGTTAGTTACTCTCTCTGTCCTGAACCTGTCAAGGATGATCGTGTAACGCCGCCCCGTTGGAATGGTGATCATGCAAGATGCGCGCATCAAAGATCACATTTTGTGCGAATCAAGGAAATCCAGTATGGCGCCATGATCATCAAGGCCCTCACTCTCTCTTTGAAGCCCATGGGGGCCAGAGCTTCCGCATTTTCCCGCAGTCGGTCTTTACCAAGACAAGCAGGCTTCAGCCTCTTTGCCTTGCAGCTGCTCTGATGTGGTTCTCAGATGATCACAGCCACACTTGTCTTGATGCGGCACCTCTCCGAGGTGGACTTTGTTGACTTTGACATCCTTCGACACCGTGAAAGAGCTTTCATTGTTCTTGGGATTCCAAAACGTGGTGATTATATATAAAGTCTCGAGTCCCCATATGAACCCTGCTATTCATCTCTAAGGTACGGTAGGTCAGTTTCAAGTCTTCCAGATGGCTACAATCAGCCACTGCCGATTGAGCTTCACCACCACACGCTACCCTGAAATCAGCCAAATGTGATAGCAGCTGCGTTCATTAGGAGACGACATCATACCACTGAAACCTGCTCCAAAATTACAACAAGATCGAAACAAAACTTCTTCCTCTGTGCATGATGGTCAAGAAGTTGGAGCGAACCTGCGCTTGTCACCGTTTAACAGGTTCTGTAAACCTGTGGTATAGCCGTCTTTGTCTGGAGAGACCGCATATAGCCTGTAGATGATAAAAACCGGGGTCATCAGGACGAACCACAGATGAACTCTCCACCAACACATGAGCAGCCTGATACAGATCTCACTCCCCGTCTACATCAACAATAACTACTATCTAGACACCCAAACTTTGTCATTGCCTATTGATTCCGGCAAGCTGCGCGTCTGAGATATCAAAATGGCATCATCTAGGATGCTTCGGTGCCCCTCAGTTTGGCGACGATACATGTCCTCAACTGTCCAATGCTCCAGTAGCTACGACAGCACCATCGCCAACTTGAGGCTGAATAGAGATACAACTGTTATATATCAAGGTAGCTCATCACCAAACTTAATATATGTCCCGGCCTTTACTTACTGACACAATGCAGGGTTCACTGGGAAAGCTGTAAAGATGAGACCCCGCTCACAGCGCTGAATATCACACTGACGAGGAGACGCTGCTTCAAGGCGACGGCGAATGCCAAGGACACTATTGCGTATGGCACTCGCATTGTGGGCGGAGTCTCGCCTGGCAAAGGGGGTTCCATCCACCTCGATTTACCAGTCTTCAACACCGTTGAGGAGGTGAGAGCTGAAAATGTCATACGGTATCGTACTCTAACACTGCTCGCAGGCCATGAAAGCCGTTCGGCCTCATGTGAGCGCTGTCTTTGTCCCTGCTAGATTCGCAGCCAAAGCCATCATGGAATCAATAGAGGCCGAAGTCCCCCTGGTCGTCTCTGTGGCAGAGCATATCCCTGTGCATGACATGCTACGGGTCCACGAGATGCTTCGTACCCAAAGCAAGACGCGCCTCGTAGGGCCAAATTGCCCAGGGATCATAGCCCCCGAGCAGTGCCGTGTGGGCATTATGCCGTATAAACAGTATCGGAGAGGCTGTATAGGCATCGTCTCAAAGTCAGGCACACTGAGCTATGAAGCTGTGGGGGCCACGACTGCTGTTGGGCTCGGACAGAGCACAGTGTTGGGTATGGGGGGTGACATGCTTCCAGGTGAGACGACATACTCGTCCTATATATATATGAACATGCAGAAGTCGGCTGACATCCTTGGGAGGTACTACCTTGGCGGATGGCCTGAGACTCTTCTTCGAGGATGACGAGACCAAGGGCATCATCGTGATTGGAGAAATTGGCGGAGAAGCGGAACTCAGGGCAGCCGACCTGATCCGGGAGTATCGCCAATCAACAGCTGAGCCCAAACCAATTGTAGCAATGGTTGCCGGGAAAACGGCTCCACTGGGGAGGACCATGGGCCATGCGGGTGCTGTGCTCACGCCCTGGGATGTGCCAGCGGATATCAAGGCCAAGGCACTTGAGGATGCCGGGGCAGTCGTGGTTCCGCATTCAGGAGTTATGGGAGTGACTATGAAGAAGCTGCTCGACGTTCAAATACGAATAACTGGATAACTAGTAATGGCATAACGAAAAAACATGACGTGGCAAGCAAAAGGACAAGAAGTGCATCAACACATGACAAAGAACAACGAACCGGCCAGAACACACATGCCTCAACCCCTTGGACCCCTCTTCCTCTTGATCTTGTTGTGGACCTCGTCCATATGCCGTTTGACATAGTCTGGTCTCTCCAGTATCACTCCGCATTCCTTGCACTGCTTCCTGATCGGCGTACGGTTGGTCTCCTCAGCCCACTTGGCGTGTGTGCTCCAGATGTGCTTCTCAATCTCCTTTTTGAACTGCGCGCGGTAAATACAGCCTTCAGGTTCTTTGGGACACTTCAAAGGCTTGGTGTGCTTGCCACGATGGCGACTACAGCATAACCAAGCGTTAGTAACTCGCACCCATGTACATAGTCTTGACATTGTAACATGGGTAGGCAGTTGGACATCGTATCAAGGGGACAAAGGACACGAAAAACTTACTTGAGAGTATATCTCTTCTCAAAAGCCATGCCGCATCGCTCACAGATGTACTGCCGAGGAGAGCCAGAGGTCGAAGGCGCCGAGTCCATGCCAACCCCTGAAGCAGGAAGAAGTTCGGCCGAGGTACCAGTAGCTGGCTGCTCAGGTAGAGTTCCACCACTGAAATCATTCTCGCAACTAAAATCAGAAGATTCGGACATTGAAGAGGAATTGGGAGATGTTGAATAGGAAGCAAATGTATGATGATCCTCCTCCGCGTTCAAATCATTGCTCGCTCGCGCTTGGCATTCCATTTGCGAGCTGCCATTGGGAGTCTAAGTCTCCTTCTGGGAGCATTCGGTTTGATACGGAGAAGGGCCAACATTAGCATCCATGTCCATGGCGAGGTCCGTCTGAGCTGACACCTCGCCAACCCCCGGAGGCGTATCCGTAGTATAACCCGGGTTACTGAGCAGGCTCGGATCGATTGTCGACCCCTGGTAGAGGTCCTGTGCGCCGTACGCAATTTGACTGATTGGCTGGGTCTCAAGCATCACACCGGTGGTGTCCTCGTGTAGCAACTGCCGGTCATCGGCTTCGTATCCCAGCATGGGATTGCTGGCGGCGGCCTTGAACGGTGGGCTTCCATCTGGATCCATTCTGGGCAGCGGCGATGTGCCCTTTCTAGACACGGTGCTCAAGCCTTGACGCCCAGAATCCGTTTCATTGACGTGCGACAAGGAGTCTGCTCGACGTTGCTAATCACGGCGATATTCTGATCCACCTCCTTACCCCCGGGGTTGCTTTGCACCTGATCTCACGGAGTGGGTAAATGAAATCCACCCCCTTCAAGTGCCACTGACTAGAGGTACCAGGGCCACTGGCGTGGTTTTTCTTTCCCAGAAGGCGTACTGTGATGCTCCAGCTGATTGCATGCCACACCATCTACATATACCCAACGGTCTTATAAAGACGGCTGAGAAGAGCACTGGATTCCCACCGAGTTCCGAACATAAGTCTCTTGGAAGTAGCGACTAGAGCGGATACTGTGAAGAGAGGCTAATGAGGAAATAGATGTTCAAGTCAGCGTCGACTGAAGTCGGTGATTGAAGCCCAAGATGTGTATATACCGTGTATAATATCCCTTGATTACACAGACGGGGACGAGTCGAAAGACCAGATATAAGAGGCAAAAGGCTTCCTCCTCAGCTGCAGTCGTCAACGACGAGGCGCAAAACAGAGGTATATCAATATAGATCCGCTTGGCTCTTGGCCACGCCGAAGTGGCTGCTCCGTATGATATGACCGCACAATGATCTTTAGTCGTCGACTAGGCTCGCGTGGGAATGGGAGTTTCGAATCCTGGCCTCTTCGACGTGGGCGGCCAACAATCATAAGTATTCCAATCCCTGTCCTCAAGCGGAGTCTGTGTACGATTTGATAGTGGAGTCGTAGTCTCCGAGATGAGGGAGGACGGCGTGTGCTGATAGGAGGAAGCCACCGTCTTTGGTGCTGAATTCACCCAGCATCGTGTGAACTTATCATCTGCCTTCTGTAGACAATGATCACTCGCTTTATCTTAGCGTCATCAAAATGCCTTGCCTTACACCTCAAGTCAGTGCATATCTGCCCAACTTCTCTCCAGATGGAAGGCCTTTTCAGAAGACTTTGACGTTGGAGCTTCAAGCAACGAATGACCTGTGTGAGCCTTGTCTGTGTGCCTTTGGCCAAACGCTGGCCAACACATGGTAACCCTGCAAGCCCTGCACGTCGCTTGGAGACTAGACGCCTGCAAGGGTTCCACGCTCACAATCGGCCACCCACAGCTTGTAGACCACCCGCAGACCTGCGAGATCCAATGGGAGGGATACACCTCATTCGACGGGGTTCCCTCAAGACCCATCACAGCCTAGTCCAGATTGTAGGCCGCCCAAATGTGTCTGAGACGCAGAGCCGTTACGGGTCACAGCGAGGGCGGCCGACGGGCTGACAGAGCAGCGAAGTGTGTGGCACTGCATCCAATGATAAAGCGCGTATCGCCGTGTTGGTCCAAAAAAGTGTATGAACTCTGAGCTGCGATTCGCCTTGCGGTGCTTGAGGTTGCGTACAATGATGCCATGCAACAGCTGGATTGCCGAGCCACGTAGGACTCTGGGAGAATCTCGAGTGGTGTATGTAATACGGGGATTATAGAAGATTGCAGTTCGGCTCAGAGGATTTATGAGGAGAGAAAGCTTACAAAGTCGGGAAGGTTTCGAGCCCAGGGTTTCCAAGATTGCTCTCCTCATCCCAACCACATCTGCTCTTAAGGATACTTTATCGTCAGTCAATCAGCGACCTGCCGGCAACCACCGGTATGCAACAAGTCACTCTCTGAGGAAGCTCTCACTTGACTAACCGATTTTCCAAAGGTGCAAAGTCCAATATGACTGAGCCCATTCCCTTGCGATGGAAATTTTCCCGACGCTTCTATGAGCCCATCCTCCTCGAGGTCGTGTTAAAGAAGATTCGTCCGCCCGACTTTTCCGAAACTCAGCATGCGCCCAACACCATCAGAGACAGCGTCGATAGTGCGGAGCAGACCTTCAGATGCTTCGTGAATAGACTCGCCCAGGTTTGCGATAACCTGCGAGGCGAGAACGGGGCTACCGTTACGGGCATTGCCGTCCTGTTGGAGCCTGAAGGTGTCCACTACATCATTGGATCCAACAATCGGAGAGCAGCGAAGCTACGTGACGTTGAAGTCTTCGTCAGGGAGTTGCTGAATATCGCAGCAAAGACGACAGATCAACAGGCGGACGGAAGCTTGAAAGTGCATAGAGAAGCTCTGTGGCACATTCTCAAGTTTGACGAGAATCGCGTTCGATTTTATCTTACGAGCACGGTAGAGCATTTGCAGTCGTGTATTGATGATTATGATAGAAGATATGATACGAAGTCGTTGAGTAAGTCTTGTTCTGCGTCAACTTTTCTTCAAACTGAAGCTTACCCATCTTTGTCGAGCCAGCAGCGGAAGCATCGAGGTTCAGAAGACAACTCTCCGAACTGACGGAACTCGTCAAGTTTGGTAACGACAGAACGCTTGATGACGAAGCATGTGCGTCTCCTGAAATCGTAACCATCCAAGCAAACGACTAACGACACATAATAACCAGACTTTGCTGCTTGTAAAGCCCTCTTTCTGTTCATTCATGACGCTCAACGTCAGAAATTCGGCGACTCAATTTCGGAGCAGGCACGGGATGGCGAAATCGACAGCAAGAAGAACTGGATCGATCTCCGCCACTCTGTTGGCCGATTGCACTCATACTATCTCGCCGTCAAGACCATTGTTCGTGCAAGCCACCTCTGGAAGCGTCTATGCCACGATTTCAAAGTGACGGTTATTCCGTCGGCTCCAGTTCACCCGCACCCATTGTGCAGGAAGCGACCAGTTGCAAGTGAGATACTTGGAAGAATGTCTTCTGATGAGGGCAAGATAGCCACATACCGCTCCCTGGCCGCCGAGCTACAACCGCTCGGGCTGGATCTAAACATCTTGAATGAGTGCAACGACTTATCTCAGACGCACACGGTCCATGCCGAGGTCCTCGTCCTGGATTACGTGCTGAAGTACATGCAGGAGAACGATGACGCCAAGTTCTGGAACAACTGGCGGTATATCGGGAGCAGCAAGCCAACCTGCCGTCTCTGCAACTACTACTTCACTGCCCACACAAGCGGAGTGCAGGTTCGCGAGTCGCACAACAACCTGTATCCTCACTGGCGCGCCCCGGATGTCTTTGACGAAGCTGCGATGAAGGCGACCGAGAAGCTGCTCGACGCAGTCATCAAGAGGACAAGAGCCGATGCAGTGCGGTCGCTCGAATCGCAGAAAGCGCAAGGGAGGAAGTTTGACTCTAACTCGTTTTCGCAAACACAGAGGACCGAAACGTCGTTGAGCGAGCTTATCCCTTCTTTTGCGGGTTTGAGAACTACAGACAAG
Source organism: Trichoderma gracile (assembly GCA_020002365.1). Taxonomy (NCBI): domain Eukaryota; kingdom Fungi; phylum Ascomycota; class Sordariomycetes; order Hypocreales; family Hypocreaceae; genus Trichoderma; species Trichoderma gracile. The sequence continues at coordinate 348,516 of JAINEY010000003.1, forward strand.
GAGGATGTGAGGAGCACTGCGGCGGAATTGAATGATGAGGAGGAAGATGAGAAGATCGTGTTCAAAGGATGGAGATCACTGGCGGCTCGTGGTTGAAGTCTGTTTCCTCAACGTGCCGAGGATGAAATAGCTTCTTTTTCCTATGATTGGTAAGTCAAGGAGCCAAGATGGCTTGAATGAAATCGATTTGACTCTAATATATTGATAGTGGTACTACCGTTGGAGAGCAGGGTCGCTGTCCAGTGCAATGGCATATGCCATAACGACGCCGTACTGGGCAGCCTATGCGTCTCGTTCGACTTGGCAGAATGTGATTTTATTGCCAAATGGATCGATTACCGTGAGCTCCTGAGCGTCCGGCCCCCCGTAACCTTTCTCCAAACCCGGCCTCATATACCGGTATTTCTTGGCAATGAGCTCCTCGTGATATCCAGTGATTCCTTGTCTCATCGTGACGCGAATTCTGACGCCCGGACTCCCATCTCCATGATGTTCGCTGAGGTGTAGAACGAGGCTCCCATTGGAGATTTGACGATACAATGGTGCGTTGTCGTCGTAACGGTGATCCCAGTCTACCGTGAATCCGAGAAAGTCGAGGTAGAATTCGTCGGCCTTTTTGATGTCGAAAATGCGTAGAACTGGAACAACTGACTGGAAGGCTTTATTCATGTTGGGCCCAATACCTGGGTGGGAATAGATATGCCTGAAGATGATGAATCTTGTAGTGAGAACTCGGATGCGATGAAAGTTGAAGGAGCGAACTCACGCACAACTTAAGCTCTTGAAGTGAAGCCGGAAAAGCGCTACTATGGGAATTAGCTTACACGTGATAGAGTGAATCCTATCTGCCTGGTGATTGAAGGGATCTATTGTCAATTGATGCAATTAGCATCGCGATGCAACTTGACATAAACTGTGCAAGTCACATCATCAACTGGGGTTGTAATGCTTCCATCGCAGCTATTGTAAGATACAGTACAACGAGGCTATCCAGAGCCCAAAGGCGTGGCCACAGAGCGAGGAACTTTGCAAGGCAGTTGGAAGATCTTGACGAAGGCAACATGTTGCTGTTCAAATGCGATGCCAAACTGATTGACAGAGGCAGGATCTATCTCGTAAGCCCTCTCACGCATCAGGTTGAAAAGAGGCCCAATCTCCAGGGCCGTCTTCGGGCCATGTGCAGCCGACTTCGGGTGCGGGGGAGTTGCAGCCGGGCATGCTGAACGAATCGAGATGATCCATAGCTGTGTTTCGGATAGAGGAAGCCGATGCGGAGGTGCTGCTTTTGGGCAGATCTGGGGAACACGATAGCGGAGATTCCCTGCAGGGATTCCTGGACGACATCGTGATCAACTGACTCCTCGCAGAGTTGAGGCTGTTGGTCAGAATTACACTGCGATTACATGCCTTGGGCTGATGACATGATTCTCTGCATGATGAATTACAAAAGGCCAAGCGTATTGATGGTAGCAACTGGGCGGAAATGGCGAGGACTCCGGACATAATATCCGGCTGTGACAGGGCCATTGTTGGCAGACTGCTGTCACCACTGCAGGGTCTCCAGCCAGTCACGACAATCACGCTTCTAGTGGCCTGGATTCAGGTGGCTTTTCACATAGATTGCAAGAAACGATATCGGACGCGAATCAGCAATTGCCTGTGCACGTGGACATTGTGAGGCATCAATGGTAGACTGTCTCCATGATGCCGTTGCTTTGGTGTGATCTCCCAACACCTCCTCTTCAGTTCAAATAGTCTGCTTTGTGGTATGACTAAACCAATTACTTTTAGGGAGCTTCATCGCGAAGTCAGTCTAAATCAGTATTGGGCATCTGGTCACTGTTACTCTCATCTTCATGAACCGAAATGGCCCACATCGTCACATTGCCGTCGTTCAAGCTACAGGGCAATGCTTCCCAACCGTATGCTAGAAGCATTGCGGAGAGCTGGACGCGACGCTTTGAAGACGCTCTCAGGAGCAACAGCAGAGAAGAACTCGAGAAGATGTTTGTCAAGGACGCCTGGATTCGCGACTTGCTGGCTCTGAGCTGGGACTTTCGCACTCTTCAGAGTCGTGATAACGTGCTCAATTATCTTCAAGAGAATCACCATGCCGGCATCAACACCCTTCGCCTTCGTGACCACGGAGCATTCCAGCCTACTTTTAAGAGGCCATATCCAGGCATGCAATGGGTTGAAAGCATGTTTGACTTTGAGTCACGATACGGCAGTGGAAAGGGCATGTTGCGACTGGTCCTGGACGGAGACAAGGGCGACGAATGGAGATGTTATTTGGTTCACTTTGTTCTCCAAGAAGTTGCAGATTGCAAGGAAAAGACAGGGTTCACTCGTCCTGAAGGATACGTCGACACCTCGGGCGGCAACTGGCAGCAGAGGCGTGAGAGGCAGAAGGAGTTTCTCGATGAAGATCCAGCTGTGCTCATTGTTGGGGGAGGCCAGTCCGGTCTCTCGGTTGCTGCTCGACTGCAACAGCTTGGAGTAACCTCACTGGTTATTGAGAAGAATGAGCGTGTCGGCGATAGCTGGCGAAAGCGCTACAAGGTATGACCAGACAAGGCTCTCTATGTACCTGATGCTATGAAGACGCTCACCCTGAAACATATAGACGCTCATGACGCATGACCCAATTCAGTATTGCCACCTCCCGTATATCCCATTTCCCGCTCACTGGCCGTTGTTTATGCCAAAGGACAAGCTTGCCGATTGGCTCGAAGCCTATGCCAGTCTGATGGAGCTCAATGTTTGGTGCAGCACTGAGCTGCAATCCTCCTCATTTGACGACGCTGCTAGAATCTGGACGGCAACACTGAAGCGAGCGGATGGTTCAACACGCACCATAAAACCCAGGCATGTCGTCCTTGCCACAGGGAATGCAGGCGACGCCATCATCCCTCACTTTGATGGCATCGCTAGTTTCAGGGGATCCGTCTACCACGGGAGCCAACATAAAGATGCATCGGAGCATGCCAATCTCTCGAGCAAACACGTCGTGGTCATTGGCTCTGGAACATCTTCCCATGATCTCTGCCAGAACTTCTACGAATGCGGTGCCGCATCTATCACGATGCTGCAGCGTGGTAGCAGCCATGTCATGACGGCTAAGAAGGGCCTGGCCATGCTCCATTCGGGAACGTACGAGGAGGGCGGGCCGCCGACCGAAGACTGTGACGTGTATAGCCAGAGCATGCCGATTCCCATTCAGTTTGCGACTAACGTGTTCAAGACGAACGACATCAAAGTAGTCGATAAGAATACACTAGAAGGACTAGAGAAGGTCGGATTCCAGCTTGACTTTGCCGAAGACGGAAGTGGCATCTATCGCAAGTATATCACCAAGGGAGGCGGCTATTATATTGATGTCGGATGCAGTCAGCTCATCATCGACGGGAAGATCAAACTGAAAGTGAGTCCCGGAGGTATCCTGTCCTTTACTCCGGATGGGCTGCTTCTTGCAGATGGCTCCGAACTCAAGGCAGACATTGTCCTTCTGGCAACAGGCTACCAGACAATGCACAGCACGGCACGGAGCATTTTCGGACACAAGGTAGCTTCGAGGCTGGGAAAAGTATGGGATCTAAATGAGGAAGGCGAAATAAACTCGGTGAGGTCTCCCGACATGCTATGGTAAGAATGCAGCTCAGCTGACACGTTTCCCCCCTGCAGATCTGGCGATATAGCGGACATCCCAACTTTTGGTTCATGGGTGGCAGCCTGGCTCTATGCCGGATTTACTCGCGCATGCTGGCGCTGCAAATCAAGGCGAGTGAAATGGGTATCTATGAAGCACCCGGGAAGAAGGCCATGAGCAACGGTGTACACAACGCGGTTTGATACAGATGTAGGAAGTGAAAGTAGCTATGACCATTGAGGTACTCTATATAACCTAGCTTGCACGTATAACAGGTGAACAGCGACGGTAAGTGAGTCTCTTGAATGGGATAGTGTTGCAGTTATCCATTGCTTGCTTTTGAGGTATCGCAGGCTGCTTTGGTGATCAGACCCCATTCATTCGGCATCGGGCAAACAGACTCTCCCTTCAACTGCAAGCCTATCGGAGTGTATGTAACGTATAATAATAGAAAATCGACTGGGCCAGCGGGAGAGCAGAGACGCCTCCGAAATGGGGCTATCAAGAGGCTTGCCAACCATATAGTCAGTGAGAGTGTCCCCGGCGTCTTTCTTTCCCCGTTTGGAGCCAGCCTCGGCGCGATGTAACGAAGGAAAAATGGAGATACTCCGACGTTGTCCCTGAAGAGCATTTGCCCAACGTCTGGTTGATATTGAAGCCCGAACTCAAGCTATCTTGCCTTTCCAGCCGGCGAGCTCTGGCATGGTCTTCCTCTTGAGCGAGATCAAATCTCAGGACGCAGGTCCTTCTACACCTTATCCTCTGTCACCGTAATCTGCAGTGATTTGTGATTCGATCGTTTTCGTACGTAAAATCAGGGGCAGATGTCGATTCGATTGTCGGGTATTTGATTCGTAGTTGAATCGAATCGTCAAAATGAGAGGCACTATGAGCAGTATTGATCAGAGCGTAGCTTTGGGAGCTGAAGTTGGAAGGGTTTCCGAACTGGAGTGTGTATGTGTGAATCATCATTGCCTCGTAACACGTCGTGTCTATCGTATATGCTAGTTCTTTTCTTTTGTCTCTCCATTCTCCTCACTTCCTCTCGCCGTCTTTAGTCGCTCGTCCATCATAGATCAGGAACAGGATCGACCTTCTTGACAACCCTCGCTGGCGAGCCAACCGCAACGGAGAAATCAGGAATCGACCTGGTGACTACGCTTCCCGCCCCTATCGTGCATCCCTTACCGATCGTCACGCCCGGCATGATGGTCGTGTTGCCTCCGATCCAGCAGTCGTCTCCAATGGTGACGCTGCCGCCGTATTCGATGCCTGCGCGGCGCGAAGCCACGCCCGTCTCGTGCGTGGCGCCGAAGATGGACACATAGGGGCCGAACAGGACGCGGTTGCCGATGGTGACCATTCCGCAGTCGAGAATCACGAGGCTGAGTCGAAGAAAGAAAGAAACACTAATGTCAGCAGCTGATGGAGCTAGAAGTGATGCGTCCCTCCTTGCTCGGGTTCGACGTACTTGAAGTTGGCGTAGAAGTCATCTCCAATCGAGATGTTGCATCCGTAATCGACATTGAAGGGCGTCTCGATGAAGGGATTCCTTCCAATCTTTCCCAGCATCTCGGTCAGGATCCTCTCCCTCTCGGCCACCAGCGAGTCGTTTGTGGCGTCGTCGGGGAAATAGCTGTTGTACTTGTGCATAAGCCTCCGGGCACGAAACCTTCCTTCGATAAGCTCCGGCGCCTGAGAGTTATACCTGCGAGAGAGAGAAAGAGAATCAACGTCAGTGTGAATCTCGGCGGGGAGGGAGAAAGGTGAGCATGAACAGAGCATATTCTTACAGCATCCCCGAGATCATCTTCTCATAGTCCTCGCACCATGGGATGTGGATGAGAGTCTTTGCGTGCTCAATCGCAGCAGGGTCTTTCTTTGTGCTAGCCATGATGATGACCACGATGCTAAAGGTAGAATTTTCTTGAAACTTGGAAAAGCCACCACGAAGATCGGCACTCAGAAAGTCGACTACGGGGGAGAGGGGGCAAAAGAGAAGATCACTTGAGGCAAGACTTCCTCCGCAATAATATACCAAAAACAAAGCCTCACTTAATTCATGCCGGCGAGCACAAACGTGTTCATAGTTCCATGTCCCTTTTTGTTCTTCCCTACGTTGTGAAGGCCTCAGTGGCGGGGGCCCCCCCAAGCATTAGAGCCAGTCAGCAGCACCCTTTCCTTACCCCCTTGGCACCCCCCTCCTCTCTCTCACCTCAAGCCCGTTCGCCAATATTTGGGACGCTTATACATAGTGCAAATGGGTCAGTAAATGGGATGCTTGAACAGTGTCCGAAGAAAACCCGCTAGGTACGGAGGAAGGCTGCAAGTCCTTTCAGTGATCCTTGAGTTATAAGCGGGAATACCATCTTTAGCTATCGGCCGATCCGGCTGGCTCCCCACTGCCAGGCTCTGTGGAGGTAAATGCACTGAAACGAGACCTTCGAGATGAATTGTACAATTCGATAGACGAATCACGGGGTTCTCCGTTCGATTATATAGAGTGTATAAATAAGCTGTCTATAAGGTACCTATATAACCTGTATATATCCACTAGATAGGTTATCTCTAGCATAAAAAAAACATTAAGCTATTTACTAAACAGGTTATCTCTAGTATAAAAAAAAAAGATAAGCTATTTAGTAAATAGCTTAATAATTTATTACTATACTAACTAAGCTATAGTTATATAAATTTATATATTTTAAGGAAATTAATTTAAAATAACTTTAAAATTAATTTTATTAAAACTATATATAGTAATTATTATAATATTACTAACTTTTAATTATTAATTAAATAAATTTTAAGCTATTTTAAAATAATAAACTAAATAAAAATAATATAAATTTAGTAAATATTAATATTAAGTTAGTATTAATTTTAAGTCTTAATAAGTTAAAATTATTAAAAAATAAAAAATAAAACCCCTTTAATAGTTTTAATAGCTATAAAAAGTATTTAAAATATTAATAAATATAAGTATAAAGTAATTAATTTATTTATCCTAATATATAGCCAGTTACTTAAAAATAATAATTAAGATATAAAAAAGTAAATATAAATTTAACTTTACTTATATTACTTAAAGAATAAGTATTAATTATAAATATTAATAAAAATAAGGTATAGCCTATTTTTAATAATATAATTTATAAATTAAAAATAATTTAATATTAATTTAAATTAAGAACTTTAATTAAAATAATTATATTTTAATTTTTATTATATATATAACTAAAGCTAATATACTTTTATATTTAATATATATAAAGACTATATATTATATATTAAGTATTTTAAACTTTTTAAAATTAAGTAATAATAAAATTAAATATTTTATTTTTAAAAAGTATTTAAAAATAAAGGATTTTCTTACTTTTTAAATATTTATATATAATTAAGAATTACTTTATACTAGTTATAAAATTAATTCTTTTTTATATAGGTTTAGTATAATATTAGCTAAGTAATAGTATTAAAAGAGAGTTTTATATTACTTTTTAAAAGCATTTTATATTAATAAATAATATATAAGTATATAAAGGTAAAAGTATATAAATTTATTTTAAGTATATAATAAAAGTATATATTTATTAATAATAATCTAGTTAAGAAGTTTTAAAATTTATAAAAGGACTTATATAAGTCCTGCCTTAAAAAGAATACTATTAAGTATTTTATTTCCTTTTTAATTAATTTTATAAAAATATATATTAATATTTATTAATTAAGTATATATATTATATTTATATTTTAAAGTAAAGAATTATTATATACTTTTTTTACTAACTTATAAACTTAAGTTAAAAAAGACTATTATATAAATTATAAATAAAAAAAAATAAAAAAAAAAAAAAACTTATATTAATATTAATAAGGTTTACTTATATAAGTATAATACTAGGTTTAATATATAAATTTTTTAAAAATATAAATATAGTATGCTATAAGTATTTATAAGCTAAAATAAATATATTACTATTAGGCTATAAAAAACTTATTATATAGCTAAGAATAGAAGGGATTTAAAAAGTATTACTTTTTTAATTTAAATTAATAAAAATAAAAAATATATTATAAGTTTATTTTTTCTTTTTTAAAATTAATTTAAAATTAATTTTAATTTTTTAACTATTAATTATATTATATAAGCTAAAAGTATTATATAATAAATATATATAGTATGCTATATTTTTTATATATTAACTTAAAATAGTTTTAATACTATGCCTAGTATAATTTTTACTTTATATAAAATATATTACTACTTACTACTACTTTTAAAATAATTACTTATAGTAATTACTATAAACTTTTTTAAAATAATTAAAAAGGTAAAGTTTAGTAGTTTTATACTAAGTAAGATATTAAAATTAAAGTTTATTAAAGTGTATTTTTTACTAACTTTTATATAATTTTATTTTTATTTTTATTAAAAGTAAAAGAGTTTTATTAATAATATAAAATAAAAATACTTATAAAAATATATTATGCTTTTAGTAATTAAGACTATTTATATTTTATTTTATAAAAATATAAAGTATTATACTTTTTTATAAATTTTTTATAACTAGCTATTTATATAAACTAAAAGTATAAAAAAAGTAATATACTTTTTTTTTAATATAATAAAAATAAATAGGTATTTTAACTTCTTTTTAAGTTCTTATTAAAATTATTTTAAAATTAATTCTAATTAAATTTAATATATATAGTTTATTAAAGATAATAATAATAAGTACTTTATTATTTACTTTTTTAAAGTATAAGCAGAGATATTTTTATAAGATAATCTTTATATATTAATAGTAAATATTAATTATAAGCATATTACTTTTTTTAAAAATATTAAGATTATTTTAAGCTAATTTAGCCTAATTTTAAAATAAAGTAAAAATTCTTATTTTATATTTTTATTTTTATATTAATTTTATTTTTAATAATACTACTTATATAAGTATATATAAATATAAAAATATTTTATATATTTATATTAATATATATAAAGGTATTTTTAATTTTTTAAAAATGCTATAAGGTTAATATTTACTTTAAATATATATATAGCTTTAGGCTTATTAATATTATAGTAAATTAAAAATACTAAGCTATTTTAAGTAAGTTTAATTTATACTTAAATTAATTCTAGCCTAATTTAACTTTTTTCTTAAAATAAGCTGTATTTCTTTAATAATAAAATTTATAATACTATTAAATATAATAAGATTAGTATATAAGCTATATTATATACTTTTATAAAGTATATTTTTAATAAGGTATTAAAAAATACTATAATAAGTAGTATAGTTTAAATTCTTTTTAAAGTTAAATAATAAGCCTACTAAATGCTTTTTTAAAAAAGGCTTATTATGCTATATATAATAAGCTAAAAAGTAAGTTTTATTCTTTTATAAATTAATTCTTAATTAATAGTAATAAAAATCCTATTAATTTTAAAATAGGTTAAGTATAAGTATAAAAAGCTTATTTAATTTAGTATTAATTAGCATTTTAATTAAATATTAAATAAAGATTAAGACTTAATACTATTTTATATTAATATTATAAAAGTATTATATAAGATTTTATATTAATAAAGTAGCTGCTAAGCTATTTTAAAAATAGTTATTAACTAGTTTATATTACCTTTATACTTTTTATATATAAAGACTTATTAATAATTCTTTTTTAAATATTAAATTTATAATATAAATATTATTTAAGGAGATTTAAATACTTAAATTATTAAAAACTTATATTTATATAAGAATATATTTTTTACTAAATAATATATATTTTAATACTTATAATATAAAAAGAGATATTTAATACTTTTTATATTACTAATTAGTTCTTTAAGTATAAAGAAATAGTTTTTAAAGCAGGCTTAGGTAATATAAGTAAAAGAAAAAGATATATTTTAAACTCTTATAAATAATCCTATTTTAAATCCTATTTAAGATTTATAAACTATTATAAACCTTTTTTAATTTATACTAGATAATACTTAAATTAATTTAAAATTAATTCTTATATAATATTTACTTATAATAGTATTAAAGGCTAGTAGTAAAGTATTTTACTTTAGTTTTATTAAGGCTATTTTTTAAGCTTTTTCTTTAAGCATTATATATAAATAAAGGAGGCAGTAGTAAAGGTAAGTGTTTTAATAATATAATAATTACTTATAGTTTATTTATTAATTTACTTTTTAATAAAAACCTTATTAAATAGCTTTTTAAAAAGGCTAAAGAAAAAAAGGAGAAAGCTTAAAAAATAAAAAAGAAAGTAAAGAAGATAAAGCTATATAAGGCTATAATTAAGGTTTAAAAAAAAGAAAATTAAGTAAAAAGAGAGAAGCTAAAGCTTAAAGTATTAATAATAAAGCTAAAAAAAAGAAAATAAAAACTAAGGCAGTTAAGAATATAAATTAATAAGTAATTAAGCTAGAATTAATTTTATTTAAATTAAAAAGTAATTTTTTTAAAATAAATTAAATTAAAAATTAAAATATTAATTAAAATAATATATTTATTATATATTATAAACTTTTATAAATATAATATATATATTATTAATATATAATATATATATAATTAATAATATATATTTAATATTAAATTATAAATTATAATAATTAAAATATTATAAATAAATTATTAATTATATATATATATATATTATAATTAATATTATAATAAAAAGCTTATTAAAAATCTTAATTTAAGTATATTAATTATATATTAAATTTTTATTTATTTAAAAATTATTTAATATATTTTTTTTAAAATATTAAAAAAAATAATTTAAATATTTTATAATAAATACTTTATTTTTATTATAAAATTAATATATAATAAATTAAAAATTTATAATTATTTTATTTTATTTTATTTTTAAATATATATATATAAATTTTTTTTATATTTTAATTAATATTAATATTTTATTTAAAAAAAAATAAAAGCTTTTATAATAATATATATATATATATTATTATTACTTATTAAAATATATTTTAAAAGTTTTAATTATTTATTTATTATATTATTAATTTATAAATATTTAAATATATTAAGTTTTATAAAAGGCTTATAATATAATTATATATTTTTATTTATATTTTAAATAATATTATATATATTATTTAATATTTATTTTAAAATATTATATAAAATAATATAAAAAGTTAATAATATAAGTATATAAAAATTAATTTATTATTATTTTATAAGCTATTTATATATTTATAAAAAAAATAATTAGCTTAATTAATTACTTTACTTTTATTATAATTATATTATTATAATTAATTTAAATTATAATTTATTTTATAATATTAATTTATATAATTATTATTTTTAATTATTATATATTTAAAAATTAATATATAATATTATATTTAAATTATTTTAGCTTTTATAAATATAATTAATATAAGTTAAATTATTATTTATATTAATTATATTAATTTTATTAATTTTATTATATTATTTTATATATTAACTTTTATTTATTATTATTTTATAAATATTAAGATTTTATATATAAATTATAAAATTTAATAAAAAAAATTTATAATTTAATTAATAATAAAAACCCTTAATAATTTTTTAAAAATAAGTAAATATAAATAATTTTTAATATTATATATAATATTATTAAAAAGATTTAATAATAAACTTTAAAAAAATTATATAAAAAAACTCTTTTAATAATATTAATTTTATTTTATTAAATAATTTTATTTAATTTAATATAAAGCTTATATATATATATTATAATAATAATTAAAAAAAACTTATTATTAAGCCTTTTTTTTTATTAATAAGCTATTTTATATAGTTATATATTATATTAAATTATAAAAATACTTATTATTTACTTTTATTAATATTTTTTAATATATATTATTTTTATAAGTTTTTTATTTATTAATAAATATTATATTAATTATTTAGCTATATTATTATTATTTATTATTATTATAACTTAAAGGTATTTATAATTTAATTTTTAAAATAAGTTATTTTTATAATAAGGTTTTTTTTAATAAAAAATTTATTAATATTAAAAAAGTAAAAGCTATTATTAATATTATTTATAAAAAATTAGTTTTAGCTTTATTATTTATAAAATTAAGCTATTAATTATTAAACTTTATTATAATAAAAAAAGTTTAAATTTTAATTAAATAATAAGCTTAAAAAGTTTTATTATTAAATAATAAGCTTTTAAATAATTAATTATTTTTATAAAGTTATTATTATATAATAACTTTAAAAAGTTTAATAAATATAATATTTTAATAATTATAATAAAAATAATTATAATTATAAAATATTTTTAAATAGCTTTTTTTATTATTAAAATTATATTATATAAAAAAAAGTAATATTATTAATATATATAAAATTAATAATAAGTTTATTTAAGTTTTTAATATATTATAAATTAAAAATTATATTAATATTAAAGTATTAATTTTTTATAATATTAATAATATTTTATATAAGTATTATAAAATTAAACTTAATAAATAATTATTTAAAAATATAATAACTTTTTAATAAAATATATATAGCTTTTATAATTTTAAAAATAAAATTATATAAGTTATATTTATATTTATATAATAATATTATATTTAAACTTTAAATTATAAAAGCTATAATATAAAAAGGCTTATTAATTTAAAAAAAAGCTTAATAATAAGTCTTTAATTAAAGTAAATTATAAATTATATAATAATAAAAAAATAAAGCTATATTTATTAAAGTATTATTATAAAAATTATATAAAATTATAAATAAAATTATATTTTAAATATATTATTTATTTTTATATATTATATTTTTTAAAATATTTATATATATAATAAAACTAAAAAATATAATAAATATATATATATATATAAGTAATATATTTATTAATAATATTTTAAGAATAATTATTTAATAATATAAAGCTTTATAAATTAATTTATAAAATATAATTAATATTTAAAAAATACTTTATATTTAATAATTTATAAATATTAAAATATTATAATAATAAAACTTATTATTATTTAATATATAAAATTTAATAAATATATTTTTATAAGCTTTATATTTTATAATTTTAATATAAATATTTTTATAAATATAAAATATAATTATTATAAAATAAATAAATAATATTATTATAATATTTATAAAAAGCTTTATAATTTTTATTTATTATTAAATAAGTATTTTTTATAATTTTTTTTATATTATTAAGATTTTATTTTAATTATATTTTTAATTTAAAATAAAATTATAATATTTTTATATTAAGTTTTATAATATATATATTTAATTATAGTATTTTTATATTAATTTTTATATATATTTAATTATATAAAAATTTATTAATAAATTATATTATATATATAAAAGTTTTTTTTAATTTATAAATTTTAAATTAAATAATTAATATAATTTTAATATTTAATATAAAAATTATTAAAAATATATATTATATAATTTTAATTTTTAAATAAATATAAAATTATTATTATATTTTATATAATTTAATTTTTAATTTAAATTTACTTTAATATAAATTTTTTATTTTTTATTTTATTTAATTTTTATTTTATTTTATTTTATCTTATTTTATCTTATCTTATTTTATCTTATCTTATTTTATTTTATTTTTTATTTTTATTTTTAAAATTAATTTAAAAAATAAATAAAATTAATTTAGTATTTTTATAAAAATAATTTAAATTATTTTAAAAAATTATTTAATAAATATATAGAAATAATTTAAAATATATATAGAATTAATTTAATAAATCTAGATAATTAATAATAATTATATTTACTTTTAGTTTACTTTATAAAAATAATTAAAAAAAAAATAAAATTAAATCTTTATTTAATTAAATTAAATTTTAAAATTAATATATTCTTTTTTATATTTTATAAAAAAATTATCTTAATCTCTTACTATTTAAAGCTAGAAGATAAACTACTATTAGTTTATATAGTAAAATTTATAACAGGGGCTAAATATTAATAAAGTATATTTACTAGCTTAGTATTAATAAGAATTTAAGCTAGCCTTACTTTAGCTTTAATCTTATAATACTAACTTAAAAAATAATTTAATAATACTTTTAAAATATATTAAATATACTTATATATTAGCTTATTTTAATAGCAGGCTTTATAGCTATTATATTTTTTTTAAATTATTTTTAAGTTATAGCACTTTTTATAATGCTTTTATAAAGCGCCTATTTTCTTATATATAATATTTTAAACTCTTATTAAAATATATTCTCTTTATATTATAATATAGTTCTTATCTTAAAGTATATTATATTTAAAAGGCTAATATATTAATAAAAAGCCTTACTTAAAATAATAATTACTTTACTAGCCTAGAATTTAATATTAATATTATAATTATATTTATTTACTATAAAATTAATTTTAAAAACTTATAGAATTTATTATTAATAATAGTATTTTTAAATTAATATATATATTAATACTATTTTTAGTATAATATACTTAATAAGCATTTATATTTTAATATATTTATAATATTATTTTAAAAAAAAATAGTTTATATTAGCTTTTATTAAAAGATAATATTTATAGCTATTATAAATAAAGAAAAATATAAATTAAAAATATAAGTTAATAATAAAAGAAGAAATTTATATATTACCTTACTCTTAAGTAAAAATAGAATAAGTATAATGCTTTTTACTTTTTATATAAATATTAATTTACTTTTTTTTAAACTTATAATTTTTATTATATTAATTTATTTATATATTTATTTTTATTATAAGTTTATTTTTTTATAATATATAAATAAAGTATAATTAATTTTATAAATAAACTATTACTTTTTTAAATAAATATAGCAGTTAGTAGTATTTATTTATTACTTTTTTATAATAATTATATTATAAAGTAAAATATAAATCTTTATTTTTTATTTATATTATTTATTTATATATCTCCTTTTATTATAAGTTTACTTTTTTATAATATATAAATAAACTTTAATTAATTTTAAAAATAAACTATTACTTTTTTAAATAGACTTTATAATTAATAATATTTATTTTTTATTTTTTTAAAATATTTATACTATAAGGTAAAATATAAATCTTTACTTTTTACTTAAACCTTAAGCTCTTATTTAATATTTAATTATTAATTATTTCTATTTTATTTTAAACTTTATTATTATTTAAAAGGTAAATGCGCTTAAATTATTTTTAAAAATAAATAGAATTATTTTTATTTTTTTTTTAGGTTTTTATATAAATATAAACTTAGCTATTTAAAATTAATTCCTTATTTTTATAAAAATATTAAGAAGTTAAGCTATTTACTAAATAGGTTATTTTTAATATAAAAAAAAAGTTAAGCTATTTACTAAATAGGTTATTTTTAATATAAAAAGAATATTAAGCTATTTATTAAATAGCTTGTCTTTTTTTTTATGCTAGAGATAACCTATCTAGTGGATATGTATAGGTTATATAAGTACCTTATAGACAGCTTGTTATACCAGTCGATTATATACAGCTTAGATGATAAGCCGAAACTTGCGCTACTTTCTATGGGGCTCCTTCACAGTGAGCCAAGTTTCAGACATGAACTCATGGATTCCACTATGCCTAGGTGCTCTATCCGCTCCCCTGTGGAGAGAGAGAGAGAGGGAGAGAGAACAGGCAGCGAGAAAAGAGAGCTAAGATGATTCCCCAGCCAGCTGAACCGCCTTCTCTGCCGCACGCCCAAAGTCCGATTCGACGTGGAGCCCAAGGTCTGCCTCCGCCAGCTATTTTGTCCGTTTTAAGTCGGTCATCTGTCATAAACAAAAATAACAAAAGAAGTGCGGTGTGTAACAAGGGGGAGGGGAGAGGGGGGGGGGGAGGGGATATCCTCCGGGACCAATCTACTGGTACGACTCCGTACTTTTGTGCATTGGCAGTTACACAGACCACTCACCAGCTTCAAACCCTGCGCCGAATTGGTTCCTTGTAGGCGCACGACGAGTGGGACGCCCAGGGTCATCTCCTGCGCAGCTCCAATGATGGATTCGGCAATCATGTCGCAGCGGGTGATTCCTAGATTAGGAGTCATTCACAGTGTCAGTTTGGCCCTCCGATAACATGGCGTTTGAATAGAATAGAAGACGACAACAAAGATTGAAGCACTTATTACCTCCGTAGATGTTGATCAGTATCGCTTTTACCCGCTCGTCGCCCAGCACGATGCTGAGAGCTTGAATCATCGTCTCCTTAGTCGCCTGACCCCCAGCGTCTAAGAAGTTGGCACTGGCCCCGCCGTAAAGCCCGATTGCATCGTTTGTGGCCATCGCCAGACCTGCTCCGTTGACAATGTTGCCAATGTTGCCGGTGAGCTTGATGTAGACCAGGTTGTGCTGCTCTGCCCTGATCTCATCCTGCACCTCCTGACTCGTGTCGCGCAGGCGGAAGAGATCTGGCTGGCGATGTGCCGCATCGTCGTCGACGACCAGCCGGGCATCGAGGCAAGTGAAGAGGCCGGAATTTAGTCGAGCCAGGGGACTGATTTCCAGCAGAGTGGCGTCTGTTTCTCTGAAGATCCTATAGGATTTCGTGAGGATGTCATTGAGATTCGTCTCCTCCTCATCTGCTACACCGAGATGTCTGGAAACTTGCCAGGCCACCTCATCAGTGATACCTTGTGTGAAACCAAATGCAAAGGATGTGCCTTTTCCGGATCTGTTATTCCCAGAGATATTCCCTTCTCTGCCGCCGTGATCATCTTTGCGGACGATGACCGTGGGACAGTACTTCTCCCGGTCAATAGTCATAGCCATGTACCACTGCTCTCCATGAACCATCCTTTCAGACACCAAGAGCTTGTTGACAGTCAAGGACCGGTGGCGCATATTCGCCGAGATGGCCTGACGATTAAGCATCCTCGTGGCCACTTCAAGTCCCTGCTCGGGGCTGTCGACCGTCTGGATGCCCCCTCTCAGCCCACCTTCAAGGAGGAGCTTGTCCAGGTGCCCATGGAGGACTTGGGCTCGTAGGGTGCAGCTTTTACCTAAAGCCTTTACGGCATCCCGAGCCTCGAGAGGCGTCTGCGCCAAGATTGCTCGCGGGACTGGAACTCCGTGCTACGGATCTCTGGTAAGCGTTTACTAATCCGGTTCAGCATCGCCAACGCACCGATCTGAGGAGTTGTTGAGTATCATCGCCGTGCAAAGTTAGTTGTCTCAGCTGCTGTTTCGAAGATGAGAGCTGGAGGACATTAGCTGGGTCTCACAGCGCAGTCCTTCTGTTCACCTCTCCATGCACTTCCTCCATTACCCAGTTTCAAGTTGTGAAGCGGCTGTAATAATGAATAGAATATGTACCTTTGGTGGTAGAGTCAGGGACCCCGCCCGGGCTATCGTAGCCCGAGATAGATTCATCTGAAGATGATCTGAGAGTAACTCGCAGGAATATCGTTGTCGGTATCGAAAAAAGAAGTCTAGCTTCTCTTTCAACACTCTTATCAGATGAAAAGACTAAGAGCAGGTTCCTTATTCTGAAAACGATATGTGATTTGGCCTAGATGCCGTGTCAAGCCCCTCGATTTCTTGAGTAGCCGAGTTCAGTAGGAAACCACCTTATTAGCAGACGGGTTACATGTACTACCAAGTTTCCCGTCCCTGCAAAATGCGGCCCCCACAGAACTGTCGTTAGCTAAGCTCCGATGCTTATGGACATCCGGTACAGCGGATACTACTCGAAATACCTATGTGGCCCACTGTTCACACGACACAGTTCACGGTCTTAGCGGTATGAAGCCGGTGACGGGAACTACTGCATATAATCGATGATGGCACCATGATGACGAAGAGATAGGGAATCAAAGAGATAGATCCAACCTCCGCATAATTTGGGTTTGATACCAAGACATTTTGAAAACCACGTGAGAATTTGGACTTGGGAGAGAATTCATGCAGAAAAATCATACTCATCGGTGCCTATGCTTTCTTGATAATGGTGGCCTTCATTATCACAACTCCGTCCTTTTCTGCCACCACCTCTGACACTAGGCCTGTGTCCATGGATACGACGGACAAAGTTCGGATTTGATACTCTTCTCCTGCGTACACTGGTGACACGGCCCTATACATAATTTCATCAGGCCCTGTGCCTTGTCCATGGATGTCTCTCCAGTAATCCAGCAAGTTAATGACATTCAAGGGTCCGTGAACCACGACGCCAGGGTGACCCTCCACGGTCCGGCTCCAGTCTTCATTGTAATGGATCTTGTGACCATTGAATGTCAGAGCTGAGAATCGAAAGAGGCCAACGTGAGACCACGACAGCTTGCGTACTGGAAAGGCTAGACTCAGGGGATGATTAGTCGACGCAGTTGCCGTATAAACGAACGAGTATTCATAAGCTCATGAGAAGTAGCTGTAGGACTCACCATTGTTCTCTAATATCACATCAGACGCTGAAGACGGAGCTAGGATGCTGCCGTTGACGCTCCGAGGTGTCACACCCCCTCCAGCATCAGACTGCCTTTGTATCACTGGTCGAAAAACCCACGATCTTTTATCGACCAGTGTCAGTCCTTGTGTTCCGTACAGCTTTTTCTCTACCTCGACAAGTACCATCTCACCAGCAGATCGACTCGATTTCGCCTCTGCACTGATGAGCCTCGTGTGCTCTTCCGCCTCGTCTCCTACCCTCAGGGGGTTGCCCCTATCGAACTTGATGTGACCACCCGCCCACATCCTCCTTGTAAACGGAGCGGGCGCATTGAACGTCCGGTCACTGCCGTCAGCACCAAGATCGGCTTCGACATCGTCTGGCGTGAAGTACACCAGGTGGTGAGCCGGGGGCACGGGAGTGCCCGCAGGCGCGCTCATCCTGCGCATGTCGTGTCCATCGAGGACTGGTCGGCCAAGGGTGACTGCGAGCTTTCGCAGCTGATTCGAGTCAATGTATTGGCTACGCTTGATGACCCTTTGTGCAAAGTGCTCCATCATATGAGACGCCGCCTCGGCGGCTGTCCGGACTTTGGGGGCTGGCGTTGTTGATGAGTGGCGAGCTGTTTGAGAGAGCAGCCGCTTGGAAGCCCCCTTGCTGTGCTGTATTCTCTTCATGTTGTCCGCCCGTGTTTCAACGGTGTTGGAATGCGACAAATGCGTCTCGTGATCTGAGTTCAAAGCTTCAACGCAACGCCCCCCTTGATATCTGATATTCCGTTGATTTCCTCCCGACTGCCTCCTGTCGCGATATCTCAAACTCTATAATCTCAAGTCGATCAGTTCCCCTGACTGATTGAAGCATTCGGCTACTTAAGCCTCGAGATGCCGACTACTGATGATCATTCAAGCTAATGATTTGCAATCAGCTTACAAGTACAGCGGCCGCCAATCCACTAAGACAGGTCATTAGCTGCTTAAAGTCATACTGGCTAATTGCATTTCTTTCGTGTGTAAACTCGGCGTCAACTGCCTGTCCATTACCAATTTATGCCCGGATCGATGAAGGCATTCGTGTGATTATTTTCACTGAATATTGCACAATACACATGAGCTCGTTGAAACCTACCTACAGATCATACTCCTTTGTCAGATCCTCTTCTGCCCCTACGGAGTACTCAACGCCTTCTTCAGTTCCACTAATATATCATCACTCCACAAAGAATCCAGACTCAGTCGTGTAAAAAGGAGGTTGAAAACCTCCACTTGCCCCTCGACTGAGAACGAACATCCGCCTCTTCATACTCTATATGGCATTATATTCGCTCCAGCCGCTCGCTCCTCAACCCTATCGCCGTCAGCCCCGCCCAAGTGTCGTCGTCGGAAGCATCAAATTAGGGGATCTCATTCCCACATGCGCACTTGCGGCCACGGCGGTGTTTCCCCTCTCCCCCGTCCCTGATAACTGTACGGAGCCCGTTTATACAAGGACGCTGGGAGAAGTGAGAACCACTAATATGTAAAGAAGAGAATGGCATCACTAGCGATGCATCTTCTCGGGGGCCAGATCGTAGCTCGCTACTCTTTGGGAAAAACTTACGCAGCCCCAGTCAACCGAGCGGCGTGTTCTGGGTCGCATGGAGGCAGATCTAAATTAGCCCTGGGTAGAACCACTCAACATTTGGGACTCCAAGTCACCGCTAGATCTAGAACCTTGACGTGCGGCAGGATAAGCAGCAGTAGCTCCGGCCAACGACTTTGACGCGTGCCTTAGCTCCCGAGGGGGAAATGCTGGGCCTGGTCCTGGTGTGGAGATGTAGGGGGGCCCTTTTTCACGGAATACGGAGTGAGAAAACACCACGGCCGCGGTGCTATCTGACATCATAAATTGCCGGGGATGCTTCCATGGGATCTTTGTGACTGCCGCGATATGGCAGTGCTACTCATAAGTTTGTCAAGGGTCCTGATGAAAGATACGATGATCCAATAAAGGTTGTGATTTAACTCGTCTTACAGACTGTCCAGCTCCTAACCTGATTGCATAAAAAGGTACACCTTACCTAAATTAGTAGGGATTTGCAGCATAAGGGCAGTAGAAAATACCTTAACCTATAACATCCTTATAAGATCCTAGTTAATAATATACTATACTAGCAGAGGCTGCATAATTTTTTATAAAAGGCATAGTTACTAAGAGATTAGGTTAAATTCTGCTAAATCTATTTAACAGACTATATAGGAAAAAACTATTTATACTCCTAGTTAAATAATATATAGTCTATTCTCTTAATTTCTTATAGTTTTAGTTTAAGCTTTATGCTATTATAAATTTAATTATAGGCAATATAGTAGGCATAACTTAGTTAGTGTTAAACGCTATTATTAACTGCTAGAGGGCTAGGAATAACCTTAATATAGCTATTTTTCTATTAGCATATATTATATTAATAGTTAAGCCTATTAACCTACCTAGCATCCTGCTAGCTAAAGGGGTAAGGCTAGCTGCTATTAATAATAATAGTAGTATATATATGCAGGTGTTATAGGGTAGTCGTCAGGTAGGTATTGAGAGGTATATTGACTCTTACTTGGGGGTGTGCTACTAAGGGGCGGGCGAAAGCCCTTATATACCGTAGCGAAAAGGGGCCGAGGCGGGGCGGAGACCCTATGCCTCGGCGTCCCTATACATCCCGCGGGTGCCGCTGTTACAGCAGGCTACCTTTATAGCCTTAAGGGAATACTATATGCAGCTTATAGCCTTACTAGATTTATAATTTCTTACCCTTTTTTATATAAAAAAGGCAGTGTTTTTAAACCTCTGCTAATAGCTTAATACTAATACTAATGCCTATAAGAACTAGCAACAGTTACTTAAGTAAAAGGTTATAGTATTCTTATAGATTTATATATATAGCAAGCTATAAAAAAATACAGCATTATAATTTTAAATAAGCTAAGTAACTATATTATAAGTCTTTTATAAATTAAAAGATCTTATATAGCAGTTATATAATAATTTTATTTATTAGCTAGAATTAATATACCTATTACTAGTTATTAAGCTTAATGCTAAATTTATAGCATTTAATAATATAATTAAGGCTATTAATAAAATATTAATCCTAGCCTATATTTTAACAGTAAGGCAGTAAAGATTCTAATTAAAAAAGAATAATATTATATAAAATGTCTTTACTATTATTACCTTTAATAGCCTATTTTATTATATTCTAGCTAGTGCTAAAGGATTTATTAATAACTTAACTTTTTTATATTATATATTAACTTTATTATTCTTAATCTTAAAAGGATAATACTATCTTAGTAATACTAGCTTTAAACTATAGTAAGGTATTATAATGCCTTATAATTATAATATATATTATTATTTATAAGACTAAAGAATAGTAATATAGTAGCTATAAAATAAAAAGGAATTATATAACTTATAGCATACTTAAAAGAGGACTATTATTAAGTATATCTTTAGCTAGTATAAGCAGAAGTAAAAGATTATATACTATAGCGCTATTAAATATAAATTCTTTAATTAAATTTATATTATATATACAGTAATAGGCCTATTTAACTTTATTAAGCTTAAAGGGAGGACACTAAAGCAGCATTATAAGAAAAAGCAACTTATCTTAACTAACTTTAAATAAAATATTATAAATTCTACCCTAAAATATATTAATGCAGTTATCCTATTATTAAAGGCTAATAGTTTAAGAGAATATATTACTCTTTAGGCCTAAAGGCATTATTAATAGTATTTAGATAAATATAATAAGAAGGATATTAATAGCAGCAGTAATAAAAGTAATAAAAGCGATAATAGTAATAGCAGTAATAGTAGTAATAGCAGTAATAATAATAAAAATAATAATAAAAAAGAGGTTAAGGCAGGCATCTAGGGCTAAGGCTATTTAAAGTTAGTATTATAAGGTAAAGGCTTAGTAAAGTAAATATATTTTACTAGGAAATTACTAATTTATATTTAAGCATTATATTTTAAAGCTATTTATAACTTTATATAAAAACATTAAGAATTTTTAGGAAAATTAATTACTAGCTATATATCCTTTACCTTCTTAAATAGTATTATATTTTATATTAATAAATTTAGCAGATCTTTATAAATCTAATAAACTAAATAGGTAATAAAAAACATCCCTTATTTCTTTATAAAAAGAAAGTAATCTTAAATAGCCTTTTTAAAGTCTTTTGCCTTAACAGCCTATTAATTATAAGTAATATAATAGTCTATTTACTATAATAAATCATATGCTACTATTATAAAAGCTAGCTTATAAAAGCTATTAGCTATTTTATTAGTTTATACTACTTTCTTCCTCTTTCTTACTATTATACTATTAGCTTAAAAAGCTGCTAATAGCATTAATAAAAGCATTTATAATAAAATAGCTAAAACTACTAGCAGCATTAATAGCCGCAGTATTAATAATAATAGTAAAGCTAATTATAGTAATATTAATAGCAGCAGTAATATTATTAACTAGTTAAGATTATTATTATTACTACTATTTAAAAATACTATAAGATTATTAGCAGCTTTATTACTAGTAATAGGCTAAGTTAAACCCTCCTCCTTACTATTAAAAGGCTTATAAATAATAGTACCTCTTAGGTTATTATTTTAGCTATTTATAATAAAAGCAGCCTTATTACTTACTTTTATAATATTTAGGCCTGCTAGCAGCTTATTTAAGAAAATCTCCTGCTACTTATTAAGGTTAATTCTATTATTAATAAAAAGCCTATTTATAATAACCTAATACCTTAATAAGCTATATTATTAAATAATAAGATCTTTATTTTACTTGCTTATTAATAGCTTCCTAGTCTTAAGGTTATATATAGTCCTTAATATCTTTTTAGCTGCTATAAATACCCTTTAAAACTTTTTTAAATATTAATACTTATTTTCTATACTTTTAAACACCTAGGAATGCCTTAAAAAGCACTAAACTAGCTATAAAAGTAGAGTTAAAAGGCCTTTTTATAAGTATTATTTTTTTATTAAATTTATAAGGCTAGCTTAGCAGGCTTTAAAAAGTAAAAAGAGGAAGAAGAGGGTATATTTATCTAACTACCTAACTAAGCCAGCTATTAACCTAACTTATAATAATATAATAGCTAATATCTAGCTTATAGTAACTTTAAAAATAGGTGTTTTACCTTATAAATTAAGGTATTTATAAGTAAAGATAATAAAAAGGCGTTAATTAAAGTTAAAATTAACCTAAAGGCAGTAAGGCAAGAGGACTAGACTATATCCTATTCTAGTCTAGACTTTATGCCAGGGGGCTTAGGGTATAAGATATGCTAACCTACAAAGTTTACTAGTTGAATGTATTGCAATCAGGAGTCTTACTGGCAAGCTAGGCAAGTTGAATCACAGCCAAAAGGGGGGGAAAAGCAGGCGTTAGCCTAATATCCATGCCGCTACGCTACCTAAACATCCATCTCACCTATCGTACTCTACTCACCGGGCGTAACTTTCACTCATACATTCCTTACCTGAGGTGGTAGTCATGTAGTTTTCAAGGCAATTCAGTCACCATTCTGGCGTGCCATAAAGTTGGCATTCTGCAGTTGCGACGGCGCATTTCATGAGATAGTCCTGCAAGTCTGTAGAATGCCCCCCCTCACTTTGGGTATCCATGCATCAACCGTCTTTTAGTGAGTCTGGCCACACCCACAGGCAATCGCTACTACTCTATTACGAAGCATACCTGCAGCCGCGAGCCGAAGAAGCAGGCATGTTGGTGAGGAGAGACAAGTAATTGATCCTTCGACTCTCAGCGCCGAGAAGACCGAATTTCTCCGCCTTAGACCAGCGAGAGGAGAAAACAAAGCCGAGGATTGTCGCTCAACTCATCGCATTAGTAGTAGTAGAAGAAGAAGAAGCTAATCGAGTTGCGCAAGTGATTGTGTGCTCTGAGAGTGTCCTTGTTTATACCATCGTTGATTCTACGATTGTAATTTACATCCAGTTTAGACTGTCTTCATTTTCTGCAGCTTGAAACAGCATCTCCAGATGCTCGCTTCCATCCGTGTCATGCGCGCCCTTGGCCTGCAAGCCAACGTGCGATGTCGGACAGGTGACGCATGTGGCTCTGTAGATCGACGACCAACAGCTTCAAGCATAGTGATGTATCAAAACAAGACTTTCTGTATAAGTAAACACCTGTGTCAATTAAATTCTTGCAAGTTGTCTCTGCGAACGGTGTACATGCCTTCATACTCGTTCATAGCTGAGACTTGGAGTCCATGGCCCAATTGGCAGCTTCACAATGGCCAGTTCATCTTCCCATGAAGTCCATGAGCTGAGACGCGTCTCATCGCCTTATCACGACCATCATGAGTCTGACCAGTCCATACAAGATGTGCAAACGCTCCCTCCAGCGGATCACGGTCGCGACGCATATCTCGCTCTGGCATGCTGCACCATTGCACAGGCTCCCATCTGGGGTACTCCTCCAACCTCCATCATCGATCAACGCGGTAACAAATGCTCACACAATCCCACAGGCTACTCAGTCTCGTTTGGTATCTTCCAAAAGTACTATAGCGATCCAATGCACGGCATCGATGCGTCAGCCGGGGCCATCGCCACGGTGGGATCGATGCAAATGGGCATCATGTATCTCCTGATGCCCGTCTTCTTCACTATCCTCAACAGATACCCATACCTGCGGCGGTGGTGCGGCCCTCTCGGGCTGCTACTCACGGTGACGAGTCTATCTGCTTCTGCCTTTGTCGGCAGCATCGCAGGTCTGATTGCGACGCAAGGAGCTCTCTATTCCATCGGATGCGGGCTTCTCTTCAGCCCCATCTCCCTGTATATGGACGAGTGGTTCGTTGAGCGCAAAGGCATCGCCTATGGCATCATGTGGTCTGGCAAGTCATCTGTCGGAGTTGCCATGCCTTTTCTCTTCAATCTCCTATTGCAGCGGTTTGGGCTTCGAGCAACCATCCTATCGTGGGCCATTGCGTCAGCCATCTTGATATCTCCAACGCTGTTCCTCCTCAAACCGCGCATCCCATTAGGTTCTGCATCGCACACACGGCCGCTGTCGTTTGCCTTTCTCCGCCACGCTTCGTTCTGGACGATGCAGCTCGGAATCGTCATCCAGTCTTTCGGCTACCTCATGCCCAGCACGTACCTCGCCAGCTATGCCTCAGCCATTGGCCTTTCTTCGGTGACGGGTCCCATTTTGCTTGCACTGTTTTCCATGGCCTCAGTGCCGGGATCCCTAGTTCATGGCTGGCTCGGCGATAGACTCTCAGCAACAAAGGTCATTCTTCTCTCGTCCTTTGGCAGCGCCCTTCCCGTGTTTCTGCTATGGGGACTTGGCCACCAGATGAGTACCATGGTCGTCTTCGTCATCCTCTACGGCTTTTTTGCCGGCGGGTTCAGTTCCACCTGGTCGAGTATGCTGCTCGAGATCAAGCGAGATGACCGAGCTGCAGAGACGTCTCTTATCTTTGGCCTCTTGCTGGGAGGTCGAGGGTTAGGATATATGATTGGCGGACCTATCAGTGGCGCTCTCGTGTCGTCCAAGGGAGCCATCGCGGAGGAGCCATTAGGTTATGCTACCAAATACGGGCCCATGATTCTCTGCACCGGCGTTACTGTCGTTATGGGGGCTTGGGCTCCGTTGTGGAAAGGCGCAAGGATTGCAGGCAGGGTGGGAATGAGGACCTGCTCCCGTATATTTACCTCTGCTGCCTGAATGATGGAAGGCCTTCTTGCTATATAAGTGTCGAGGTGTTCCAAGAAGACTGTTACTCTATGCCATGAGATGATGTGATCCCAAGCACGCTGCAGCGGTGACTGCCTAAGGCCGCATTGCCACAAACATTCACAATAAACAAGATTGCAGTACATCATGATATTGCCACATCATTACCCCAGCACCTAAGTCATATAATTCTTGCTAGAGTCCTGAAATGGTTTCGAAGCTGGGTTGTTGTGATGATCAAACTTGGACTCAGATGCTAGCAAATCACCACTCAGTAACGGGATCTCATAACTGCTATGCCAATGTCCCAGCAACTCGGGATAGCTACGCCCAGATAGATACACTAATGCATCAGACAAGGGTGCTGTGGATTGATGAGCTATCATATGCTGTTGGTTGAGACTCTTGTCTTTATTCTCCGTGTGGTTCCGTGCATTGAGCAAGGGTAGTGTGGGGAAGATGCGTTAACTCTTCTCGAACAATCCGGGGATCTGGGCATGAAATGGTGGGAGTCTAGCGTGAATAACAGTTAGGTCAGCTCTAAGCAATCAATGCGTGGGAGAGAAGTCGTATGAGACTTGTCTGTACACTCCAGGTTGAAGAAAAACCTTGGCAGTTACAGACTACGTGACAAGAGAATACGTGATTCCTCAGACACTTGCTATAGTTGTCATCCTGATTCTCCCCCGGCATCACTCCATATAACCAACTAGTGATAGAAGATTCTTAAGCATTACACCGGCGATTCAACGCTCTTCTTCTCCAACATGGCCTTAATAGTCTCAACTTTCTCCAACTCCTCTATATCCTTCATTTCAGTACGCAGCACTCCATCTTCGTCAACTGAATGAAAGAGGACCGCCAGAACCGAGCCCCTCCATAGAGGCACCTCTTTGGCCCGATACCCGGCAATTACAGCCCCCAGGAGCGCCATGCCTCCCAAGAACTGTACGACCAGCGGCAAGATGAGCCACCTCCACCGCACGCGGATATACAAAACCGCCTGACTCGTCTTGCCCTGTGCGAGCTTCATCTGCTTGCCCTCCCGCACCATGTCGGTCAAGCTGAGTGCGATGCTGCCAAAGATGCTTGACACCTCCTCCAGACTGCCATTCGCAAATGCCGCCGTGGCTCCTGGGGCGAAGTTTCCGAACCTAGCGTCTCCATTGGTCGTGCCGCAGAAAGCAGGCGAATGGAAGAAGTTGACGAGGTATTTGAGGTCCATCATATCCAGATACACATCGGGTAGGCCATTGCCGGTGTCGTTCCACCATGCCTTGTCCTCGGGCGAACTGTACAGGTTCATGTGTCCCTTCTGGATGCCGGTGTATCTACCGAGATATATCTTTTCGGTAGTGCCAATGGTGAAGTTATTCGAAGTGGATGAGATACTAGAGTAATTATACAGAGATATGCCAAGTGCACACTCTATGACGGCTGATTTCCGCAACAGAGACTCAAACTTGACCTTCTCGTCTGTTACATGACCATAATCGTCGTTTCTAGGGTCCCAGTAAAAGAATGCGGCGTTGAAGAGGTCGGAGCCATCGAGGTAGCCAGCTTCTTCATTTAACGTGGTCGAGTTGAGAACCTTGATAGCGTATTGTTTCGGTATGAAGTTCAGCTGCACACCTCTAGGGGTCGTCATGTTGCAAATATCCCCAAAGCCGTCGTAGAAGCCTTGAGTGTCCGAAATATCCGTACAACAGTCGCATTTCAGATTGGCCAACGTCTCTTCCAGAACGTTCTTACATGTACTTGTGAAGCCCAGCGTGATGTAGGGCTGGTCCCAAGTGCAGTTGGATGTACAGTTGAAGGCCGATGTCCAACCAGACGGGCGGAGGCCCCTGATTACCGCTGATGGCGTGTCATTGGCCAAGTCTGCTACAGACGTTATGTCAAACGTTTGTTCTCAGGGGTATAATAAGTGAGAGTTCATGACCAACAGTAGCCCAACAGCATCCTAACGCTCTTGGGATTGCGAAACCCATGTGCATACCCAAAGGTTGCTGAACCTTCTTGGTGCGTATACACTGTGCCTGGCTCGATGTGGACGACCTGTTGCGCAAACGTATCGGTGAGTAGGGACAGGATCACCACAATGGCACTGAGGCTTGCGAATCCCCACGAGATCTGGAACAGCATCCGCAAGGATCCGAGCGGCCCGCGGCTTGCCGTATCAATGATAGCCATTTCCAGAAGTCGATGCGGCCTGTTCCTGAAGCGCATCCATTTCTCCTGGCTGAGGCAAGTCGAGACGGCGGCGAGAAGTGTCGCCCTTGCTGCGGTTATTAAGATGGCAACGGTGGCGTTGAAACTGATGAAGAAGGACCATTCTGATGACAGCTTATTCTCGAAATGGGCGAGGAGACATACCAGCCCGGCCATGCATGCGACGCTGGTGAACATTGTGACGATTTCGATCCACCATGTTGACGAAAGCCCGGGCAGGCGCCCCTTATGGCCGTGGACGGGCTCGATCGCGGCAATGTCATCAGCGTTCTCGTGCCTGACACTGTTGGTGTCGCTCTCAGTGGTCTGAGTCATGGAGGTCTCTTCAATTTCCTCTACTGCATCCGACATCAGAGGCTGATGCGTGATACCCTCGTCCATGTCGACGTGTTCAGCTCAAACTGGAGCTTTGCTGTCGCATTGGTTTCAGCTGGTGAACTGTATTTGTTAGGAACTCAAGTCAAACAGCAAATCTGTCAAGATATGGCAGTGAGCCAGGAGAGGGGTCGATAACTAAGGATCAACTATGAGATATGGCCATGAGGCTCTGACGAAACACAGGACTAGGCTGCCAAGGTTACAGCGTAGGCAGTGAAACCACAAGTCAGTCTTAAAGAGGGGGAATGTTTCTACACTGACACCCGAATAGCTGACGTCTCACACCAGCCAGGCTCACTCCTGATCAGCGTTCTCAGCTGACACGAGGACAAAACATCTCCCATGCAGCAATGAATGGCAGGGGGATCATTCTATAGGAGTATTTATATGCCCTGCTAATACTTCCTAGAAGACAAGGCCTGGCTACTCGCCCATCACTCACTTGGCGGTAACACAGCCAGCCAACGATGCCGCAAGAGATCCACCGTTGACGGACGCTCCGCAGGATCAATCTTCATCAATAGTTTGAGAAACGATGCGCAATCATCCCTCTGCTCCTGCGACAAGCCAGGCATAAATGCCTCGGAAGCAAGGCCGGGACGGTTGAAAGGCTCCTGATCCTTGACACGCCCCTCGTCGTCAAAAATTGCACGGACGAGATCTTGGTTTCCTCTGTCAAGAAGACTCTTGGGGAACGGCCCGAAGAGGTCAACAATTTCGGCCAGGTGCTCCTTAACCTCATACCGTCCGTCCGGAGCTACTCTACCGTCAAACATTCGCACGGCCCGGTAAATCTCCAGCACCACAGCACCCAAATTCCACCAGTCGGTAGACGCGTCCCAAGGAGCACCGATCAGGACCTCCGGGGAGCGAAGCGCCACTGGCTGAATTAATTCCGCGAGGTGCCTATCGACCCAACTGGCGACTCCCCAATCTCCCAGCGCAACGTCAAGATCCAGTATGCTAGTAGGGTCTTCTTCGTTGAAGTAGAAGCGATGGAGCGGACAATATTTGATCGGGTGGTAGTGTGGCTCTTCTTTGTCCTGTTGGGGGACTTCTTCTTTGAGGTATTCGGATTCGATCCTGGAGTAGTCGCGAAACTTGACAAAGATGTTATCCGGCTTAATATCTGTTCGTGATATTTGGTCAGTCTTGGGCTGAATCATGGCAGTGTGCTTTTAGTACCTGTATGAACAACGTTGTGGTCATGGGCGTAGTCCAGCGCTATGCAGACCTGTATTGTGAACTTGCGCATGACCGGCTCTGGTATCATGTTTTCATGGAACAAGGTGCCAAAGCTGCGGAGTGTTTCACCCATCAATTCAAAGACAAAGCACTTGTGTATGCCATTCGGGCCCTGATGCTCAAAGTCATGGAGAAGATGGCAAATGAAGGGATAGCCTCCATGACTCTTATCTCCATCGCGAAGATGGGTCAGAATCTCCCTTTCAAACGTCTCTTTGCCTGGGCCGTAGTATGCAGCACCTAGTATATTGAGTGCCCGAAACTGTTCGAAATCATTATCACTTTGCGGTCCAGAGTGTTAGCTAAGATGCATTCACGACATTCCATGAGAATCATTCTGCACTTACCTGGCTTGAAGATCTCTGACGAGCCATACAGTGGAGTAGCGGCCGTATCCAATCTTGTTCAAAACTTTCCATCTTTTGTTGTAGATATCGCCAATGTATACTGGATGGAATCCGCCAGGCCGATACGCAGCCCTGCCCTCGTCGGCGTCTTCTTCAGAGACCGAATCCGGCTGAGGCGCAGAATTGAGATGCCTCTGCTGATCAACCGGTTCTTGCATGCGTGCTTGTCTCGAAGAAGACGATTCCGGTTCCTGCTGATTGGTATCCATGTTGCACATGATCCCGCTGCAAAAGAACCACAGTGTAATAGGTTTACATGACGAAGGTTTGGTACAAGGCCCGGTTCATATATGCGGCGTTTGCCTTGAAGAAGCAGGGATCCTATGCAGCTTGGGCGCGTAAAGTGATCAAACGCGACGCGCCGTAACAAAACCAACACACGAACGAACAATGAGCGGCAATTACACAAAGTGGAAAAAGCAAACGACAGGCAGCAGTCGGCTTTCAGCTCCCAAAAGGCAACTATGGATGGAGAACATGACTACGAATACTAAAACACAATCAAGGAAACGTTTCAACCCTTGCCCTTGCCAGCTCCGGATTCCCATTCCCCAGCAGCAAGTCAATCCTACCGCCCTCCCAATGTCTTGCAACCGCCTCTTCACGAACAAAGTCGCGAATCTTGCGATCCCACAGCGTGTTTTCGTCGTCTAGCTCCTCGCTCTCCGCTTCCACAACATCGATACCTCCGCCCGACAGAGTCTCACTTATAGGGTATGAGCCCGCAAACTCCCAGTCGAGAATGCCCAGGATTTGGTCGCCCTTGGTCAAGATGTTGTGCCCATGAAAGTCTCCATGGACAAGTGTAAATGGCTCATCCTCTATATCGATTGTTGCAAGAGCAGTCCGCTTTTTTTGCAGCTGCTTGATGAAGTTCGGGACTGAAGCCACCCCGAACAGATTTTGTTCGATATCTTTGCCATCTGCATGCGAGTAATAAGCAATCTCTCGTTCATAGCAGGCAAGAATATACTCCTTGGTGGTCTTATAGGGCCCAATAGGGTAGTACTGATTGCTGTGGAACTTGTGTCGCCCTTTGAAGATCTTGACACCTTCAACAGTGGGAGCAGGTCCAAAATTGTCAGGGTTCAATCCCCCAATCACGGGGAATTGAGTGTCTGCAAACTCGACAATGATCTTCGCTAGTCGTCTGGCCATCGACTCTTTCTGCTCGGGTGTCAGACTCATCCAGTTGGAGCTGAGAGGCGTGGCATCAATGTATTCTTCCGCTATGAACGACGTGTCCTGCTCATCTGTAGCTTGATAGAAGAGAACGAGCGGAACTGGAATATGGGGGAACTTTGAGCTGATGAGCTTCTTGAAGGCGACTTCATTCGTGATTTGGTAGGGGAGAAGGGCGTCTTCCCAAGGGAGGCGCAGCACATAATCGTTAAAAGAGCGTGTGACATTTCGAGAAGTCCCTTGCCCGTTGGAGCCAGACGGGTCAACCTGCGCCTTGTCAGTGGCCACGAGTAGTTCATCCCGGTCAGACGAATTGTAGCTTTCTCACTTCACAATAACCATGCAGCCTCACAAGCCAGACCGCGCGTTAAACCCCCCCTTGGCCAGCAGTGTGACCGATCGAAAGATATCTACCTCGTTCGGGTCCAGGTCCAGGCTCTGAGGCTTCAGCTCCTGCTGGCTTTCCATCATGGCACGGACCTTACGAACGATTGCATTGTTTGCACTTCTTAGGGTACCTAGTGCTATCACTGTGGTAGTAGTAGACTCAGGGATGGGCATCGCACTGCACTTGGTGGCCTTTGCAGAAGCCGTTCTTGTTGCAGCACCGGCAGTGATAGGTGGTGAGCATGATGGAGGGAGCCTTGAGAAACTTCAGCGCAACGAAGAATGTTTTGTGCAACCGGCAGTCACGTGGCTGTGAATTGAGCTCGAGGCTTGATGAGTGTCGGTCATCAGTCTCATCCTCTGCCAGCGATGCGATGCTGGTCCTTTATAGTTGAGTGTGGGTAGCAACTTGTTCCTTGCCCCCACACTCCCAACTTCTCACAGATCTACCAATGTTCACTTCAAACCGGCGACTTTCTTCCACCCTCATTTACACATGCTCATGCTGACATCTGTGCGGGGAGAAACCTTTGATGCTCATCATGCAAGGAGGTGTATTCTGTTAGGCTGCAGCCCGCCTTGCCCTTGGCATTAGCCAGCGCCTATGGAGTTGGAGGGTCGCATCTCGACTTCTTCATGCTCTTCATGTTCACTTTTTCGTGCCTCTCCTTGCCTCTCTTTGCCTTCCTTACTGAACACATATATATAGGACATCCTCGACTGGCCGTATGTGGGAAAGGAATCCGCCGCTTCCTTTCGGTGTGCTAGACAGGCTCAAGTGCTCAGAAATACAGATTTTCGTCAATCGCTTTGACGCATGCTGTAATCAGCATCGAGGCTGTATACTGCTGCTCGTGTATGATAGCCTAACAGGTCTCCCAGAGTTGTATTCCACATAACGAAGACTTATGGATCGTACAAGGCAGTGCGTGATGCTGTACACGTAGCTCGAGAATGGGTACATGCTCCGCTCTTAGTTGAGAACAGCATTTGCTAGACTAATCGCTTGAATAGATTGAAAGGCTGTAGAGATATAGGGAACCTGTCTTCCGTCGCGTCATACGCGCACTAGATGGACGGCGTTCAAACCATGGCTTGGCTTCCCAGTACCACCACCTCATCAATACCAAATAAGGGCTGACTCTGTAGTACTCGGCTGTCACCTAAAGTAGAAGCATACAGCCAGCACTAGAAGCATATTGTGAAAGCACCGAGAGGCAATGATCTGCTTTCAGTTCCAGATTTGTGCAGTCATAGAGCTGCGGCACTACTGAGATGCTGGATAGGTAGCCAAGTTAGACTGTTGAATGGCCGCCTTTTTTGACAACTCCAAGCTGCTTAGTCCATTGTTGTCATGGCCCAATTCCATTCATATGGTTCCTTCGGCCCCGTGATCTCTCCTCTATTGCTTGAGGGCATACAATTCTGGCTAAGATTTCTATAACTGTACCGTAAAGAAGCCAACTTGGAGTTGAAAGGGGATTGCTGTCACCGCGTTCGCCTTGAAACCGACCTAAAAGTGGTACTATGGTAAACAAAGCCGGTCCTCAAGGTGAAGATGACTCGCCTTGCCCTGTTCGCCCTGGCTTGTCAGACAAATTAACCCATAGCAGAAGATCTTAGCGGGAGGCGCCGCACCACAATCTGTCAGCGACAATTTCCCAATTCGGCTTACGAGAGTCATCGTATTGCCAATGAGGTTATTTCGTACCATCGATGCTTATTTCTTCAGCCTTTTCGCATAATATTATCCATTGTGCCTGATAAAAGTAAAGTCTCGTCAGCAAGGCTTGAGCAGTTGTCAATATGAGGATCGCTTCGAACATATATAGAGTCGGAGACTCTCGCCTATCTTGGAACACAAACAGGCAGTAGATCCATCAATCAACAGCTTCAACCAACCTCCCTACTTGGCGCATTTCTATACAACGACATCTCTTTCAAAATGACCACCATTGCCACAAGCCGCTACGCAGCAGCACATGCAGACCCGCATGGGCCAGGCGACGCAAGACCAACTGCACTTCAGATCGTCAAAGACGAGCAACGAGAGGGAACCATGAACGACAAGGTCGTCTTCATCACTGGCTGCTCCTCCGGACTGGGCATCGAGACAGCTCGAGCGATGAAAGCCACTGGCGCGACCCTCTTTGTCACGGCTCGCAACCTAGAAAAGGCGAAGCAAGCCCTGGGTGACATCCTTGACGGCGGCCGTGTTCACCTGCTCAAGTTGGATCTCGAATCTCTCGACAGTGTCCGCGCCTGTGTCGATGAATTCAAGTCCAAGAGCAGCAAGCTTAACATCCTCATTGAGAACGCTGGCATCAGGCACGTTCCCTTTGGTCGGACGCGGGATGGCTACGAAAAGCACTGGGGAACCAACCATCTGTCGCATTTCCTTCTCTTGGAGCTCCTCAGGCCAATTCTTATCGCATCGGCCACACCCGACTTTTGCTCTCGCGCCGTCATTGTTTCGTCCACGGCTCACAGAAATGCTCCCATGGACTTTTCAGACTTGAACTGGGAAAAGAGGAAATATGTTCCTTCGGTTGCGTACGGCCAGAGCAACCTGGCGAATGTCTACACTGCGAGTGAAACCGATAGGCGATATGGAGCGCAGGGGCTCCATGCATGGAGTGTGCACCCTGGAGGTATCAGGACGGGGCTTCAGGCACCCAGTCAGTGGGATGTTAAGGACTGGCTCGTTGTCGTCAAATCCGGCCCCATGGCAACGCTCATGAGCATGATGAACGCTCAGCAGGGAGCGTCGACGTCAGTATGGGCTGCAGTGAGCAGGGGTCTGGAAGGCCAAGGAGGGAAGTACTTGGAGAGGAACCGGTTCAGCGAGCCTTTGAAGAAGGGATGGAAGATGATCGATCCAGGGCATGCCGAATGGGCCTATGATGGAGATGCTGCAGCGAGATTGTACGACCTGTCTCTGAAGGAGGTCAGCCCCTATGTTACCTAAATTCTGGATAAGTGACACAGCATTGCGGTGGCTTCGATTTTACTTCTGGAGACTCTACGTCGTCGCTCAATTTTGTTATTTGTACGAGTACTTTCATAGTTATACAGAGATATCTATTCTTTTACCAGTTGCTCTGAGAGAGAGATTCTCTGTCCTTCTTTGGTAAGCTTCGCACTGCCATCATACGCTTTGCCCATGAGCCTCAAAATCAACTTCCGCGGGCAATCTTCTGCAGCTGTGCGAGATTGCCGTTGAAAACATCCGAATCCCCGCCCCAGGGAGACGCATCACTGTTCTGCCAAATCGTATAAACGCTCCAGCCATTAGGCAGCGCCCCGACAGAGCTAGCATACCGCGCGATAACAAGAGGCGATTTGCTGCCAAACGAGCCATTGTTTCCAGTACACAGTTGCCACCAGCTTGTGGAGGTGTAAATGAGAGGATACTGGGTCGTGGCAGCGTGGTAAGTGTTGACAAAGTCATTGATCCAGCTGACCATGGCGCTCGCGCTCAGGCCATAGCAGCTGTCGCCGCTGGGGGCATATTCAAGATCGAGCATGCCAGGAAGCGTGATGCCGTCGGCCGACCAGCCTCCTCCATGTTTGAGAAAGTAGTTGGCTTGGGCGGCACCGGAAGAGGAGGCGGGCTGGGCAAAATGATAACCGCCCCGGATGAAGCCAGCATTGGTAGCCTTGGTATAGTGGTCGCTGAAGCTGGGGTCAGTGTAGGTGGTGCCCTCGGTAGCCTAAAAACCTACGTTAGCGCCGTGTCTCATGGTGAGTATTGGGGAACTGAGTATAGACCTTGATGATCACGAAGCGTGCACCATCGGCATAGGCTTTGGCAAAGTCAACGGTGGCCTGGTAATGGGATATGTCGAATCCCGGCACGGTTGCGCTGGCCACAGAGGCAAGAGCTGCTAATTGGACGGCAAGGTGAGTCAGAAACTTCATGATGAGATAGTATATAAAGATTTCTGGACTACAAAAGCCTGGTGGAGGTTGGCTGAATCGTTTGCGTCCGGGACGTCAGAGGTCTTTATATAGTCGGCCAGGTCGTCGCCTTGAGACAGTGTAACCCTTCTCACAGATGATCCCCACACGCAAACAAAGGATCATTGTCTTGCAGACTAAAATCTTGACTCAGGTGTCGTAATACATGCAAATTGTCCTTGGTGGACCATTGCCAACATGGCTCAGACTGGTGATTCGACGCAATCAGATTCTCCCTTTGATTCCCGTGCTGTTTGATAGAGCATCTGAGGTCTATCCCCCGCATTTAGTGCCACACAACCACTCATGATCGGCGGGCTATCTAAGAGCTGAAAATAACCCCTGGCTACAGATGGGGCCAGCTGGTCGAGTTTGGAAGGTGATTGACCGCGGGAGACCGGTTGGAAGGCACCAATCTGAAAGGCGGTTGAAAGATCATGTAAGATGTTTTCTTTACGGACGGGAAGATGAACGGCTCCCTCTTGATGTAGATGCTATATTGGGCTCAGAACACGGCTGATCAGTAGTTTGTCTAATCTTATCCATCAAAATATCCTGTCTGGAATGTAACTGATCGGGTCATTGTTTGCGGTATCATGATCTTCCATATACTGCGCACTGCTTCCTATTCATGGAATAGCGCGCTTCCTGCAAAAGTGCCCTGCCGAATAGACCAATTGGATGTGAGGAAGCCAAGCCGATGCAACATCGCTGGATGGCAACGGAATCTTTGTTCCTGGGATAGTGATAAAAGTTGTACACATCTATCAAGCGAGAGCAACCTTGCGGCATTCAGGTTGAGACCTGAAATACACACATCAGCTGAGGCAAGGAACTGCCGCTTCAGCTTTGTTGTAACTTCAATAGTTTTGTGCTTGTGCGACCTGATTGACACGGTACAATTTGCTATAGGATTCGCCTATAGGTTCATACTAAGAGAACATCATATGGGATATGAGTAGATCAGGCATGTGATGAACCGTGCAGGCAGATCCCAGCAGATTACATTCCATTGTAATAATCATCAAAGCCATTCTGAACCAGATGGATACGGAGCTCTTTGATAATTACGCAACATGGTATCGATTTCAACTATCTGAGCACCTGCAGGTATACAAGTCCAATTAAAATTCTCCTGCTAAAGCATTGGCAATCTAATTCAAATCCATCTCCAGATCATCTACCATTAAGATTAACAACAGTTTTAACATTCCCATATTCCGCGTGGACATGAGAGAGTAGACATTCCCAAATCTAAGCCCAACTGATATAAGCCGCAAATGAGCCGCCCCAAGACACAAGAGGGAACACGGCGGGTGCGCCAAGAATGGTATCGCGAGCAACCCTCGGTTCGAGACGAGGCATTGTCCCTTCTTGAAACGCATGTCGCGATTAAGACCAGAGCCTCGATACATATCGAGACAGTCTCTCGACCAATCTTCGACATCCAGACTGAGCTGGGCGACTTTCGGTTGTGGTAGGTCGCTCAGCGACCTTGTCGTTGCCCAGTTTGGGCCCCTGGACAGCCACCTGGGTATCCGTTTTCCTTTCGGATCCCAGAACGTTGTTGGCGGATCGTTGAGTCTGCACGGGTGTCGACTCAATGGCATCATCCGACGCAACAGGAGTTTGTGGGCGCCCGGTCCCAGTGTGTATCGTGATGTTGCTCACGATGTAGACGGGGCGGGCGCGGGAGGGACGCCGAATGGCGTTTCGACGGAGGATGGAGACATCCTCGCGCTGACGTCGACGCAACGTGTGGAAATCGTTGCGTCTGGACGTGGAAAGGTTGCCATCTTGTGGCCGGGAGAGAGGGGGGAAGAGATCGGCTACTCCTCCGTGGATCGTCATTGTGAGAGCGTTGCACGGGATCGATGTGATTGTGCAAGAAGAGACAAAGACGTGGGGGTAAGAGTGAGGAGCAGCTGTTGGAATGACCAGCTATACAGAGCAGATGTGAGAGTATTGAAGATTGCAGGAGCCTTATGCTGGAGGACCGGGAGTTATTTATATGTTTTGGGATTCAGACATCGTGATGCAGCAACATACTGCTTGGGTAGAGTGTACGAATATTACGCTCTGAGGCTGTCCTGAAGGGGCTTTCGCCCAGAACCCTGATACGGAACAAGGCTTTCCGAGGGTGTCAGGTACATCTATTGAATTGTGGCCATGACGCCCAAGTTGAGGACACCTTCTACTAAAAGGGTCAGGCGTACTGTTCATGCTGTCGGCCATTAGCTTTGTGGCGTTGTACTGATCTCTCGGTGGCTTCTTCACCTTATGGATCTGTGGATGAGGCGTTCTTGAACTCTCAGATGGCGTCGCATGGGGGTTCTTACTTGTTATCAACGAAGGTGGTGACGCATCTCGACGACACTGGGTATGAGTTTGCCGGGACTTGAGGTCGAGGGAGATTATCGGATGGTCTTAATCTCAAGCCCATCAAAATTGATGAGATTGTATGGAACTCCTTCGTTCTGCCCACAAGTCTGGACTGTGTTTCGCTACGTCCTTGCTGGTGGCTGAAGTGCCGAATACCTTAATAAGGTGGTCTTGGTGCATGTGGCGTCCCATTAACTCGGACTCGGCCAGGCAACTGGGAGGATTTAGTCAAATCGGTAAAATAAGCTTATCAGAAAAGCCCCGAGAATCTAGAAACGAAGCTCCCATATAGGTAAGGTGCCGGTATTCTTGATTTAGGGCTGTCGGCCGCAGCAGACGGATGCTATACTGGCGCATATGACTTGGAGGCTCGAGGAGAGGCTGCAGTATTTTTGGAAAGCCACTACATGCGATGCTGCTTCTCGGAAAAGGGTATCAAAAAGGCACGCACGATTTTGGGCTCATAGAAGCAGAAGAAGTGAGAAATTAACATTGTCATTGTCTGATTACATTACATTTCGTGACGTTCCATCGTAAATATTTGCTTCCGTCCCTCCGACACCAGTCCATTACAGAATCCTTAGGCGTAGCTTGACAGTTTGAACATAACGCTTATTTCTCCCTCTATGGCAGAGTGGTAGGGGCATAGCTCTGGTTGGGCGTCACCACCTTGCCATCCTGAACCTGAACATCGGTATAAGCTGGCCAAGTGATGAGTTTCTTAGCGTAGTCCACAACAGCAAATGTAGTAAAGCCATTGCCAGGGCCAAACTGTCCGCTCCAGCTGGATGTGACGGTGTAAGGGCCGCAAGTGACAGGGCCGCCGCTGGCTTGAGAGGCGTTGGCAGCAGCCTTGACGACGTATGTGCAGGGCGTGGCGGCAGCGAGGTGAGTGTCGACGCCAAAGGTCCATGTGCACTCGGTGTTGCCCTTGTTGCAGACGCGCTTCAGATCGGTGATTGTCCACTCGGGAACGGCCGCCATCATGGACTTGTCGGCGGGAGTGGGAGCCGCGAAGGCGGTGGAAGCGGCGAGGAGGCCAGCGAAGAGAGTCTTGGTGAGTTGCATGGTTGCGGATGGTTTGGCCGAGCGGTTATGGGTGTATGTGAGAAGAGAGCTTTGAGTCTAGTAATTGAGTTGTGCTAGAGTCGAGACAGAGGCAGAGTTGGCTGAGGATGATGGGCAGGAGAGCTGTAGAGCCGGTCTATCTTGTCTCCTTATATACTTGATCGAGCTGTGTCTGTGTGACTTGAGAACTTGGAAGCATTGCCAACGCAAGTGGAGAAGGCATTCACACTCTCAGCTCGTATTGGCACGATTGAGGCCCAAGCCAGCTCATCCTTGTGGTTACAGGAATGTCGGCAGACATATCGATTGGATGCGATCATCCGAGCAGCTTGCCAGAGGCGGTCACGGCCTGCAGCGACCACTCGGCACCCTTGCATCAAGCTCGTATTTGAGCTGGCATGATGAGGCTGCCTGTCGAGTTGCGGTGGCAATGCAACAGGGCTGGCCAGCCTCGGGACGAGCGTCATTGAGCATTGAGTTGCAGGGATTCGTACGTTCCTCCACACCATCGGGCCATTGCCTGATCTCAAGGCGCCGAGTACAGATGACATATAGTGACTCGAGACTCCTTAAGTAGTCAAAGGCGGACCGGTGAGTGCTGCGTAGTGAATTCGCATCGTTAATTGACCTCGGTGGCTCAGAGGTCTTTCAGTTGTCTCGAGACACAATCCATCGACTTCCACTTGCAACGTTGCCCAATGTCTTAAGCTTGGATTTACACTGCGTAAGCCTTCCGATTAGCGTGTGGAGATCGCATCCGCCGCCGCTCGTATTCCTAGAATAGACCAGAACATGCAGTAAACGGTCGCTGCATTTGGTACTCCGTTACGGTACCGCACAACTTCATCGTGTCCTTATGTGACGCGGATGGTCGAAGCGGTATACGAAGTGCTACAAATCATCCGTATCTTATTGGATCTTGTTGCCGTTTATGATTGATGCTGCTGGGGTCTTAGGGAGAGTGCCCTACGTAGTAGCGGTCAAAAGGGAGGCTGGATCAAACTTGATGTCTTGTTCTTCATATCCAGCCCGTTCAAGATCGACCTAGGGAGTATTCTAGAAGTATGGTCGCAAAACTGGTGGAGTTGAAGCCATGCATAATGCAATGGTTCAGTCTCACACCCGTTTTTCAGATGTGAGTCTTGGAATGTACAGGCTACAGATGTCTGAAGCCATAGTGCAATCCCCCGTAGCCCTCCGAATCAAGCCTACTCTAGGTATGCTCAATATCTATGCCACAAGATCATCGAGAATTTGGGATTTGTCGAGCAGGTGCGGAGGGCACAGAGCACGGGGAACTCATGATCAGCTGGGACAGCAATGCTGCATCATGGTTTAGCAAGCCTGCTCGGCCGACGGTTGAGCGACCCCAGTCGTCTTAATGCCGAGACTCTTCCCCGCAAAGTTGTGCCACCCGGGAGAGGGCGAGAGCCGAGGTCATGCGGCTTCAACGG
Source organism: Trichoderma gracile (assembly GCA_020002365.1). Classification (NCBI taxonomy): domain Eukaryota; kingdom Fungi; phylum Ascomycota; class Sordariomycetes; order Hypocreales; family Hypocreaceae; genus Trichoderma; species Trichoderma gracile. Next base: position 389,110 of record JAINEY010000003.1, read on the forward strand.
GAGAAGGCATCCGATCGTACTTGGAATTACACAAACCCATCAAGAAAAGATCAGGCTAAACAGAGGTTACCATCAAAGATGCCCGACTGGGATTGCGCACTTGCTGAGTGCCGTACAACCTCTCGATCAAGATTCTTCTCGTGAGGAGATAACTGCATGTACAACAGAAACTACCCTACAAATAGGGAAACGGCCACCAATTGTAACCCTATGCCAGGCCGTCCTCATTGCTCCTTGAGAAGAGGTTGCCTCCGGTCATGGCCGATCATGGTGAATGAAAGAGGAAAGCTAGCAGAGTGTAACCATCTCGTTCGTTTAGTCTCCATCATACGTACCGACCTCGCAAAGAGCGTCCCGTCTACCTTGCCAAAGGCTCATGAACAGAATAGTGTCGCCGCCGTCCAAGCCAATCAGAGCGTCTAAATGGGCGGATGGTTTAGTGGTATAATTTTCCCTTAGCATCAACCTCTCCAACAAACTTGGCAGTGGTTCAGCTTCCTCCCTGGGAAAGGTCCGGGGTTCGATTCCCCGTTCGTCCAAAGCGCCTCAAGCGGCTTCACTTTTTGTCCCTCTTTGCCCCTCTTTCGTTTCTTTTTTGCGATTCCGAGTCCAGTGTCTCTCTTTTGCTTGTACCAAAGGGAAGTAATATGGACAAATCTGCAGGTGCTTGGACGGAAGACGTGTACATGCAAGGAGTAGTACGAGTGCAGGACGGCAAAGGGCGCGATGTAACCTCCTCCTCATTTAGATCCTTTGGCAATACGGAGTCGAGCGGTGTATTACTGTGCTCTAGACTCCGTAACTGACGTCTATGCCTTTAACACATTCCTAACTAGGAAGACCATGATCCTAAGCACTATGCTCTAGTACTCCGCTGCACCCGACCCCTTTCATTAGCAGGGCTGTTTCATGGTATGCGTTCTATTCTCCGTCATCAGCAATGGGGAAGCGTTTTGGCAGATCATTCATGATATCATATGTTGAACCACGTTGAGTCTCCCTGCATTGAGGCCGCCATCAGGTCACAATGGTGCCATGCTATACGAGATAGGCACTTCTCTTCAAATTGAACATCATTGCATACATATGTACATCATTCATTGCCTATGTAAGAAATGCCAACTATGTGCATGAGAGAAATCCACCGCATGAGACCAGCTCGTGGCAACGCTGATAGTTACAAAGAGCCATTGCCACAGCCTGATGCTAGGGTTGTCATCAGTCGTATATTCATCCAACTCCCTTCTCTTCCCACTTTCAAGCCCTGTCTCCGCCATCCCAGCCATCCCAATGAGCGTCTAATACCGAGCTTCAAGTTTTTTTGCGTCCGTAGTCAGCCTTGTCAAGAAACTTCCAGCCCGCTCACAACCGTTCGTCGAGCAAGTTTAGTGGATGGGGTTGTTGCCGGGAAGAGCGGGAATAGGGCCGTTGAGACCAATGTTCTCGGTGGGCGCAGGAGTCTGCAGCTTCTGCGGGCCAGAGACACCGGGGCCGTTGGGGCCGACGTTCAAGCTGCATCCCTTGTCGTTGACGCCGTTGGGACCCGTGCAGGTGGTGATGGCGCGCTCGAGGGCGTTCTGGTCCTTCCAGCCCTGGAAGTAGTCGGCGTGCAGGCTGTAGCCGGTGGCATCGCCGTCGGCGTAGACGAAGCGGTTGAAGTCCTTGACGGAGCCGGTGTCGTAGAAGAACTCGTAGAAGACCGAGAGGATGGCCTTGGGGTGCGACTGCGGGCACACGCCAGTGTTGTAGTCGCCAATGGCAGGGAAGGCGACCTGTCATAGCATTGTTAGTAGATGGTGCGTAAAAAACAGGTCTGAAGATGTGAGACATACGTGATCCTTGTGGTTGGCGGAGTCGAGGTTCTTGCCGTCCCAGCAGGACTGGAAGAAGGTCTCGGAGCGGATTCGCTGGCACTGGCGGGTAGGGAATCCGTTGGTGTCAGGAACAGGCTGGGTGTCGAGGCACACGTGCTGGATGGCACGGTCCTCGAAGCTGGAGGAGTTGAAGGTGCTGGTTTCGATGTTAGATTAAAGACATCTGAGGAGCTGTACCGGCAGGATATTCGCTTACCGTCGGTTCAGGTCACCGACAAGCATCTTGAGACCGGCGGGAGGAGCAATGGGGAGAGGAGCTCCGTTGCAGTTCTGTCGGCCAGGAGCATAGTCGCAGGCACGAGCAATGTAGTAGGTGGCCTAGAAGCAGTTTGTGTAAGCCCAACTGCATCTCAATTTGATCTCATTGGGATGCCTCTCAACTTGGTAAAACTTACACTGCCCTGGAAGGTGACGAGCTCAAACTGGCCGTCGTGTCGCTGGTGGTACAGCTGGGGCTGCCAGTAGTTGCTGTTGTCGAGGATCTTGTCACAGGTGGTGGCCGTGGCAGCCCGGGCCTGCTCGGGAGTCGTGCTGAAGGAAAAGGCAGTGCCACCGACCACGGCGTGGACGTGCGAGGACATAACGCCAGGAGACACAATGGGATCACCTCGGAACTGAGTCAGGGGGGCGCAGTTGACGGTGAAGACCTGGGCCTGAGCGCCGATGGCAGCAGCCAGGGCGACGAGGGCGGAGTGCTTGAGAGTCATGGTGATGGCTTGAAAGAAGCTGGCCTGGCCTGTTGCTCTTGATGGCTTGCTGGAGTGGAGTGGACTGGAAGACGACTTGATGACCCGACCTGGTGAGCAACAACTCCAAAATGTCGGGGATCCTCTATCCTTTATATACCAGTTCACAACACTATCATTCCAAGTCCTCCGGGCCCCCTATCCCCCTTGCTCTCAGTCCTATCTCCGATGCAACCAAGAGTAGCATCCGCTCTTTGGCATCCTTGCTTCCACGCTGACAAGTTTCGAAACACTATTTGAGGCCTTTCCCGGATAGTCCAGCGCGTACTCGGCCGCCAAGCCAAACCTCGCTGGCATCTCCAGTAACCAGAGCTATTCCCGTTCCTGGACAGCTCATCGGGGACGGCTGGAAAACAAAGGCTCTTGGACAACTTTTCTCTGCCGATCCGGAATCGGTCCGAGCCTAGAAGGTCTACGATGCAACCCTGGGCTTGAGATGGAGGCGGATGCCTGGCCGCATTTGGGACACTGCTTCTCATGTTGCCTCTCTCACTCCGTGAGCCTCCAAGACTGAACCCCATCATCTGACGCGTGCTCGCCGAACAATGCGCCGAAGCAGCTGGTGTGGGCACGAGAGGCATTGGCTGCTGTCGACAAAGTTCCACTAGATAGTGATGGAAACGAAACAAGAAAAGAAGGCCGAAGAGACCGCAAACATGGGCCGGGCGGCGGTGGCATCCCCAACCGTGCTCGCGATTGCAGTCTTCAACAAGCTGGCCGACGATTCAATCGATCTCCCAGCAGCTGCCGCGTGGATTCCTACTGACTCGTCCCGCAGCGGCTCATTTGCTCCATTTTTCTTTCTGGCAAGGGGCATTTTGTGACCACGAATTTGACCGGGGGTAAAGACAGCCAAAGGAAGCATCCATGAAAAGTCTGGGGTATGCATCGGCAAGCGCCCAAGTCGGGGAGTAACAGGTGCGGAGGTGGCTGGCCTTGTATTGGCAATTGAGACACCAGTTCCCAGCAGATGGACACCGACGCAACCGCTCTTCTGTCTGCTCGTCAGCCAACCGTTGTCCCACGAGCGAAGCTATTGTTCGCTTTGCCCAAATATGTCAGTTACAGGGACATTGCTTGATGACTCGGCGTTCTCAGATAGGTTGAGATCAGCAGCGACTTGCCATCTTGGACATCTTATCAATACGCATGGGCAAGGAAACGGCATATGACATGACATGCAGTGCCAGTTGAGTCGTATAAGCTACCCCATGTACAACAAGGGGTTGCCGGCCCGTCCAGCCAATCGACGTGGCCTCCTGTCAGCAAGCATTGAAGCTTCTTGAGAACCATGTCAGGAACTGGCAGTTGCTTGTTCACTAGTCCATAGAAGCATGATTTGCTAGTCCTAGGTTTATTTTTCTAGTCTTACGGATCCTTGTGAATAGTCCTAATTCCGAAGAGGCTTACTAGTCTTTAGATATGAACATTCGTCTCTAAAACTATCATGTTGCTGCTTTGCACAAAGCCGGCAGATCCTGGGATCGCTTGAGAATGGCGGTCTTCTTGCAATCCATCTACTACGGCCCACGACTAGACATCACATTCCTGGATAACATCCCCTTCATGTTAGGTTGCCAAGCACGTGCCGGGGAGGGTCGGCATTCCCGTAGTCACGTTCCCCCCTTCGCGGTCGTGATCTCCCAACAGCTTTGAGTTGTAGTGTTCGCGGATTATCGCCGACTTGATCGCCTGCACCCCACACCCGGCATGGCCTGCGGCGGACGGGGATCATCGGGTTGCCCGCCTCTTATTGGAGCCATGAGCTTCATCCGAGATGCCAACGCAGACACAGGCGTGTTCTTGGAAAGACTGCCCAGATTCCAAGAAAACCTAGGTAGCTAGTCTAGTGACCTTGGTCTTGCGTGTGGATTTTCGTCCATCAGATCCTGTCATGAAGACAGCCAGCCAGGGGGTTTGGAGTCGGACCTATTAGCTAGTGCGACATCTCGGTATATTAACCTGATGGGGCCGCAAACATGGGGGGGAACAGTGGCCAGGGGGGCCATACATATTTTCCATTTTTCCATCAATTTTCCCCGCGAATCAGACGAACTAACAAGCTTGTTTGGTTTGCCGTATGCACGGTCATTGGCTGGCTCGATGCGGAGAGGAAAGCAGTTGGCTGAGACTCGGCATTTGCAAGGTTGGATGGGTTTGGGCTCGGGGCCGGCTTACCAAACGGTAGGTCCCAACAGGCAGTACTCACATTCAGCGGGCTTTGTCTGCCCTGCAAGGCCTTGCTCGTGGCTTTTGTGGCTGATGCGGAGTTGATTAAGCTTATGGTAACATTTTCTGGAGTGCAGAGAGACAAGGGTCGAAGATCCAGGTCAGCGGAAGGGGATTTTGTACCCGACGGGAGGAAGATTTTGCCCAGTTCACGACGGTATAGTTTGCCGCCTTTCAGACTCCTATATACGGGGAGCTACACATCTCTTATTGTCAAATATAGATACCATCTCAGCCAAGTAAACGAGTTGCCCCATTAAACTGCTACACCGTTCAACTTTGGGCAAGATTAGGGGTGAAACTGATGATGGGTTAGAACATGTCCTGTTTGACGTTCCTTCATACGCCGCAATACGCTCAACAACACATGCTTTGCGTCGTACGGAGCACATTCGATGAGGTCACACAAAGGTATTAAGCGCCAATACTCCCCATACAAGCTGGCAAAAGGCTCGTCGTACGCACATGCATGTACTCCGTACTTGATGGCGTGTGCCACCTGCGATGTAACACCACTATAGCCCTCGGCCAAATGAAGATACCTGCATACCTGGATAACATGAAGCGCGTCCGTATGACTGGATATTCACTTGACCTAGGCAAATGGTCTAGCCAAAAGGGTTCACGCTATCGAAGACGAATATGTGAGATGTGTGATTATGGAGGCAAAGTCTCCGTATCGAAGCCGTCTTTGCTTTTAGGCAGACGAAGCTGAGGATGTAACTCAGTCCGAATTCGAGGCTAGTTCCATATTACCTCGCCCCCGTTTGTCTTGTACACCACTCTCTCGGGACGAGTGTCCAGCCTATGTTATTGCACGGGCGTTGTCACGAGATGAGGGTTGCTTTCGGCAACTCCAATCTTGGCATCACGAGTGGAGCAGTCGGGGAGCTCGGACGATGACAAGCACTGTGAACGGAATTGTCATATATCTGAACAGCGCGGTTACGTATGTATCTTACACAAATATGATGAATGGTCCTATTCTGAGCAGTCACCAAGCTTATAATGTGAACTACAGGATGCCTTGACTTACATTACAACATGTTACACCTGTTGCCGCTGTATCTACCGATACTAAGCTTCAAAGAACATCATACAAAGGGAAATGGAGGAGAGGCAGAGCCAAGAAGCTCCTCCAGAACTAGGAAATTCACCTTATCTGATATATGTAGCTGCGGAAGTGCTGTTAGAGTATCCCGCAATACTCATTCTTCTGGTATTGATATCATCCAGACTTTTGCTGACGAAGCCTGCGCCATATACTGTTTTCGCGTATTGAACGGCATTTTGTATGGCAACCTGAGACGAGACGCTCTCGGCGTAGCACCGCCTGAATACGGGATTAGAGCGTTCAAATTTCACAACAAGTTATTGAACGATATCTGAGGGCCCCGCAATCTGGCAATGACTGTCTAGAGCCTACTGGTTCATGTATTTGGCTGTAATGGTCAAAGAGCGCCCTGCAAACATTGAGTCCGCGCCACGGAGTCTAAAGGTTCATAGTCGGAAAGTTGATGGGATTGACCTGTCAGCGCTATGGCTGACGCCCGTTGCCAGATAGCTCGATGATTCTATACAAACAAAAGCTCAACCTCACTCTGATATCTCCTTTTGTGTTGGTGATTTCATCCGTAGGCGATGAAGTTTTCACTATCAAGACTGTCTTTCTGAGTTGATATTGTCGGTATGCAAGGCTATTATTCCAGCATCTTCCTTCCCCTTCACCATCCTGGTCTTCTACTGTACATCCATTACGGGTTGACTTCTTTGATTACCGGACTCAGGGACTGAATATGTGAATTCATGCGGACAGAATACTGTGCATATAGAGCACTCCAATCGTTTGACCAACAGAAGGACGCTAGCATCCATAAGCAGAGTCATGCTCTTCTTTCTATCAAGTCTATTACTGATGATTATTACAAATATGTAGGCTGTTCTCAGCTTCTTCCGTGACATTTCTGCAATGTCCACTTCAGGTAATTTAATAAGAGATGAAAGAGATGTACGTCACGCAGTCGAGTGGCATTGCAGCTCCAAGTCCCTCCAACTCGTCCCACTTATAAATATATGTAACTATACCTTACTTGAATATTCTAAATCTGACTAAATCAGCTTCTCTTTCCTTTCTATGGATGTGGCTGTGCTCGAAACTCCCCTAGGCTCACGAGAGACAATCTTCACACTTGACCGCTTCGGAAGGAGTTGGCTTTCCGTAGCGAAACCAAAGCGAGAATGGGTACATGCAAGCTCAGCACACAGAAACCGTCATATTCCATACCCTTAAGCTGACAAGCACCGCTGCCCCAAAACATTTGTGTAGGTAAGCAACATGCAGAAAAGAACGCATGGATACACTCAGCGACTAAGCTAAGATACCCTGTCGCAGAAGATTACGGGTGCGATGCAGTCTTCACTTGGCCAAGGGAGACTCAGAAACACGCAAGATCGCTCCCCGCCACTGCATCAGTCCAAGTACTGGCTGTTGTGAACAAATTAATTCTCTGATGACGCCCTGTTACAATACAAAAGACCCAGATCACCAAGATGCCAAACTATTTCTACGTACGGTCTGAACAGGCCGGTCAGCCATGATTGGCAAGCAATTGCATCTAAGTGAGACAAAGAGACATTCAATTACAGTATGTACATGCCAGCCTAAACCACTACTCCCCTGAACACCTACATTTCGGATGAACCAGGCAGTACCACTCATAGGCTGTCCGACGTGCCATTCGAAGGGATATGCCTATTGCATTGCGCGTCAACCTAGCGAGCCGGCTCTCAGGACAAAGTGACATGCCCTATACTTGCTTCATATATAACATTGTAGCCATTCTTCAGCAAAGAAGAGCCATACTTGGGCACTTGTACAACTGATGGCGCTTCCTATTTACAAAGTGAAATCGAGGATGTCTTCGACGAGAGCGATTGCGATGGTAGAATACCTCAAAGAAAAGTGGCCGATAAACAGGAATCCCGACTCACCGGAACCCCCAAATTTTAAGCTTCGCAAAGAACCTTAAACCTTAGCCTCCCCCACTAGTCAAACTCCAGCCAAGCCCGCAAGAGGGTTTCATTTCAGTCTTGTCTTTGCTGCGCCTCTCCCACCAAACCGCCCCGAACCCTCACCCGTAAGCCCGTCTCATTGGATGCCGCTTCGATGACGCGTCCCGCTCTTTGATTTGCCGTTTGAGATTTTGCTTGTAATGCTTTTCGATATCTGGGTTGGTTCGCTCCTATTTGCCGGTAGGGTTAGTCTTTCTCTGGTCCGTGCCTATCCGCTGCGAGGCCCCGGTTTGAGCAAGGAGTGTCTGTACCCCCATGTTTGCCCATTCAACGGAATGAACGATGATCTTCTCTCTAGACGGTGTCAAGAATCTTTATCGTTCTTTGTTGCTTGACATCACGAGACTGCGGCTCGTATAAGAGCACTTTTCCGTCTGCATGACCGTAGTGAGAAGCCATCTCCAGCTAATTGAACTCGCACTCTCTGTTAATCTCGTGAGCACACCGACCAATCGTCCATTCCAAGGACTGCCAAGAGCCAGACAGAGCTTCTAGGCCGCGGCCAAGCTCGAGCACAGCCTTGTTTCGAGGTCATCCACGACAATGTAGCCCGTCAGCCAAGAGCGCCACTGCGCGCACCCACATGCTTAGAGTTGCACGGAGCTGAGCGTTTAAGCAGCCATTTGACGGTACACGAGACGGCAGAACTGGGCTTGCCGTAGATTTCAAATGATGTCTCCTCTGCATCCTAGCCTGCTGATGTTCTTGGTCTTCTCAACATCGTTTCCCGCTTCTCCTTGCAGTCCGAATGAGCAGTTCCGTTGTCGTCTGCTGGTAGGGCGTCGACGTTACTGTTGATTCTATTCAATTCCGTCATTCGCTTATGATACGACATTCTCTTCCTTTAATCGCTCTTTGAATCATATCCCAAGGTTGAGGCCTTATTTGCCACAATCATTATCATCGCCTCCGAGGATTAGGCATAGCCCATTCGTTTCCCATCATGTTTTCCTCACTTCTCATCATCGTGATCTATACTGTTCTTTGCACTCACGCCAAATCCGTCTATCGCATCGACAATGCATGTAAGTGAAGACAACCCTCAGCCTTGGTGTAATTCCTCGCTCATGTCAATCGGCAGATAACATCCGAGAGTCCGCCCGCGGGCTGGCCTACGACCTCATGCTCTTCTACGAAGGAAACAAGACAGGCCAGATCCCCGGCATCCTGCCTGGCCCGCCGACCGAGGGCAAGGGGGACTACTACTGGTGGGAAGGAGGCGCGATGATGGGCACATACGTCGATTACTGGCATCTGACGGGTGATTCGAGCTACAACTCGGTGGTGATGGAAGGCTTGCTTCACCAGGTCGGCGAGAACGAAAACTACATGCCCAAGAACCACACGGCCTCCCTCGGAAACGACGATCAGGGCTTCTGGGGCATGTCGGCAATGCTGGCTGCCGAGACGAAATTCCCGAACCCTCCTGCGGATAAGCCGCAGTGGCTGGCTCTGGCACAGGCTGTTTGGAACACGCAGGCTGATCCGAGTCGCCACGACGAGACCTGCAACGGTGGACTGAGGTGGCAGATTCCTTTTTCCAATGCTGGATATAACTACAAGAACAGTGAGACCAGAGAATTGTACGGCTGAGAGAGCTGGGTTGCTGATGTGGCTATCTTTCCAGCAATTGCGAACGGATGCTTCTTCAACCTTGGAGCCCGGCTCGCCCGATACACCAGCAACGACACGTATGCGAAGCGCGCCGAAGACACTTGGAACTGGCTATGGGGAGTGAAGTACATTGATCACGACAGCTGGATCGTGTACGACGGTGCGCACGTCGAGAAGAACTGTACCGATATCAATCCCGCCGCCTTCTCCTACAATGCAGCCGTCCTCACCCAGGGAGCGGCCTTTATGTACAACTATGTACGTATGCAGACGTTGACTACGATTTGCATTTCCCGTCAAATCTGGCTCAGATGGTAAACTGACTGATGTACCTTATGGCAGACCGATGGCTCAGAAGTCTGGAAGTACCGCGTCGACAGGCTCCTCGACGCCCTCTTGGACAGATTCTTCCCTGATGGCGTCGCGTTTGAGGCGGCCTGCGAGCCGCGACAAGGCGCATGCAGCACAGACATGCTCTCCTTCAAGGGATACGTGCACCGCTGGCTCTCCGTCGTCACGCAGATTGCGCCTCACACGCGGTCCAAGATATTGCCCATACTGCGAAAGTCAACAGAGGCCGCTGTCAAGCAGTGCACTGGCGGCGAGTCAGGCCGACGATGCGGCTTCTACTGGAGCTCCGGCAAGTTCTTCGAGCCGACGACAGTCGACCATACCAGCGGTGCCGGCGAAGCCATGAATGTCCTGGCAGCAGTTTCCAGTCTCCTCATTACCGAAGCGAATCCGCCGGTCACGAACTCGACGGGCGGTATTTCCAAGGGAAACCCGAACGCGGGCCATGGAGGAGATAATGGAGAGGTGAAGCTGGACCCGATCGATGCAGGAGACAAGGCTGGAGCTGTGATCCTGACTCTGGTGATTATCTGTAGCGCAACAGGCGCCTTTATCTGGATGAGTTTGAGTTGATTTTGTGTTGGTCTGTGAAACCGACTTGGATGGAGTTTGACGGCGCGAGGGCGTTACATGGATGGAGTTGTGATTTCAATGTTCGCTGTGGGGATGATGCAGCTATGGGCGAGATAGTATGATAGAAGCAGAGCACAAGCACATGCAGCCACAGTCAATATTATTGATGCCTCAGATTCTCGGCTTGACTTCAGGCCAGAGTAACACGATGCCAATATTCCACCCAGGGCTTTGCATATTCAATGTTACGTGCAGCTGCAAGGGGCACCAACCAACAGCATGAAGTGAGTTGGCCATCAGCTACTGCAGGTGAGACTGTTCTGGCGAGGCCTCGTGCAGCTTCGCGACCTTCCGCTTGGGCCGCAACGCGTCAAAGTCGGTGTTGATGGCGAGGAGCAAAGAAGTCGAGAAATCGTCAACTCTTGCATAGGCCATCGCAGACAGTATTTAGAAGACACTGAAGTTTGCGAGTATCTCGAGAAGAAAAGAAGTCCTTCAGGCTTGTGATATTCAGTCAAGCACAGGCGCTACGAGTTCGTTCTGACTGACCGCCCACAAAGCGGGGCACCGCTCATGTAGCAAGTACACAACTGTGCCTGTGCCTGGCCTGCAGTGCTGGTCTTTCTGCTTGTCTCGCGGGTACGAAGTAATATGAAAGCACATTTGGCCGCATTTCAGGTGCGCAATAGATGTACCAGCGTGCAAATCAACATTCAGGCGCCGAGCTGTTAATCGCTGCCTGTCTCATCTGTCACTGTACCTACTGATACGATGGTGCAGTGCGCAAATTGCCAACCTACCTACCTAATCGATGTCTTCTTCCTTGGTTCACCACCAGGTGGAAATCGAACATGAAGGTACCTGTACCTATATGTCGACTTACGTGATATAGCGCTAAGCCTAAGGCACCTATCTTATCGGCACGTTGGCGGTGAGTATAACGGCGGCAAAATGAACTGAAATCATGTCCATCTTCTTCACGTGCATTCGCGTCCAGCTCTTCCTCTTCATCAACCCACACTGGCCGCTCATCAGACTGCGACTTTCCATCACATATCGCGACCAAACATACTTACTTGCACAAGAAAGACCGTCGCTCTCTCTCTTCAAAGTCTAATCCAGGAGGCCAATTGGCCTCTTGGCCTCTTAACACGCCCCAAGATGCGCGGTCTCACAACGCTAGACGTGTTGCTTGCAGAGGCAGAAGAAGGGGACTACGACAGCTACGATTCGGCCGCCGAATACGAGTTTTACAATGGACCAGATCCCGCAGACTTCACTCCCTACTCGGGGCGCACTTTCCACCCTTTTTCCAAGCTGCCCCCCGAACTACGCATCAAAGTCTGGGAGCTTGCCCTGGCTGGAGAAGCGCAGCCTCGCATTCTTCATTTCGGCCTTGATCTCGTGCCTCCCCGGTCGCTCGATTTCAACGACCTAGGCAGCGTGGTTATCGATTGGACCGTTCAAACCAGCGCAGAGCTTGCCAAGGAGACTCGACATGTTCGAAGAATCGTCGCCGTCAACCGAGAAGCTCGAGGCGTGGTGCTCAAGACCCTGCCCCATACCCTTGAGCTTCCTTCCAGAAAGTCAGGCCGCCGCCCTGCAACGGTGTATTTCCACCGGGACCGAGATGTCGCATACCTCACCGCTGGCGATATATTTCTTGATACGCTTCTTACCCGGTTAAGGGGCGATTGGCAGCATGGAGGCCGCTGCATATTCGAGGGCTTCGCGGAAAATGTCACCCAACTTGCCATCGACTACTGCTCGCTGAGTGTTATTGAAGGTCGAGATATTACCCGTCTATATACGCACATCCTGGAGCCATTCTCCAACCTCCAGCGACTATTCATTGATCTGCCCCCCTCTCGGCAGTTGACACTTGGAGATAGGATATGGGCGGGATCCGAATATGTCTACACGCACGAGGTCGCCATCAGGGATAGGGGGAATGGGTATTTTCGGAAAATGCACGTTTGGCCGAATGCCGACGAGTACGACGCATTTGCCCGGCAGCTTGCCCTCCCGAATGTTGATGAACTTGGATTGCCCTCTCCAGACGGGCTTATGCAGCTCGGTCATGGCGCCATGATTCTACCCATGTTCGTCTTCGAAGATCACGGAGGCTACAGGGCCTTTGAGAAGCTGCGGACATCGTGGCAAGAGGCTTATGCGAGAGGCATTCCCGTCGACGAACTCACCGACTGGAGTTCCGACAGCGACAACGGCATCATGGAGGAATACATTGACCAGTACGAGAGCGAAGGGATAGATGACTCAATAATAGAGGAATATTGGCCTGACGACGATGGTGAAGAAATTGATCTATCAGGGGATCAAAATTACGGCGACGATGAGAGCAGTGAAGGAGATGACGACGACGACTCTGACGGCAACACTGGCAGCGACGCTGAAAACGACCATCGAGATGAGCACAACGTCTCCAATGAGAACGCGGCCGCCTTTTCTAGCCCAAAGCCAGAACCATCCTCCACGGTCAATTCTCGGAAACGACGCATTGTTGCTGACTCGGATGATGAACTGCCATCTGAAGTGCCCAATAGAAAGCAAGCTCGCAATGGCGGCTTCTCATCCGGCACCGGATCAGACACAGAGGATGAGGGCGTTAGCGAGGCGAGTGCTGCCAGGAAGCGCAGAAGACGTGGAGCAGTCGTTGACAGCGATGACGAAGATGACGATGACGGGGATGATGGAATTGGGGGCAAGGGCAAGCAGAATGGCGAATCGAGGAAGAAAAACAACGATGTTGGCCCAGAAGAAGAGGATGAAGAGGAGGAGGAGGACGACGACGACGACACCAGTGACGAAGACGATGGTGATGATGACGAAGACGAAGACGAACAGAATGAAGCTGCAGATGTAAGGCGATTGAGTCTAGCTGCCCGACTTCAACTCGTGCCGCCGCGACATCGCTCGTCGCGTAACAGGCGAATTGACTCTACTGACGACGAAGAGGATGAAGAGGATGATGATGATGATGATGATGATGATGACGAGGACGTCGAGGATGACGAAGATGACGAAAGGTCTGAAGACGAGCTTATTGACGGTATCGCAGAGGAATCGGACATGTCAGATTGAAAATGTATTGCGGCGTAACAGGGTATGGCAATCTGGGCTGGACGATATCTGGGGAGTTATAGGGCGTCACACATTTGATTTAAAACACTACTATCAACGCGTTGCTTAACTGTCTTCACAGAAGAATGTTGCCGTATATCAATGCATTTCCGCCTCGTACCATGTACCATTACAACGTCTTACCCTCAGCCAAGAGGTCGATATATTCCCTGATCTTACGTTCCCTTGTCTCCCTCTTGACAGCCGTCTGAATGCGCCACAGGAACGAATACCTCTGCGCCTTGCTCAGCCCCTGAAACGCCGCCCTGGCAGCCTCGTTGCCCGCGAGCGCATCCTCAAAGTCCCCCGGAACCTCCATCGTCGCGGGCCCCGCGTACGCCCTCTCCCAGCGCCCATCCTCCTTTGCAGCTTCCACCGCCGCGACACCCGCGGGCCTCATGCGGCCCTCTGCCGTCAGCAGCTCGACGCGGTCGACGTTGCGGCGCGACCAGAGGCTGCGGGGGCGACGAGGCGTGAAGCGCTGTAGGAAGGAGATGCTGTCGAGGGACTTGCGCTGGCCGTCGATCCAGCCGTGGCAGAGGGCGATGTCGACGGCTTCGTGGTAGGTGACTGATGGGAAGCGGGAGATGCTTGATTTCTTGGTGATGCGGAGCCAGATACCGGAGGGGTTGGAAGGGCCGGACTGAAGGAGGTATTGGTCGAAGGCGGAGGCGGAGGGAAAGCTGATGGACTGGTCTGATGCGATTGATGGGACGGCTGATGGTGGAGGTTTGGATTTGGAGCTGGGCTTTGATTTGACGACGGTGGTTAAAGCTGAGGATGATGATGATGATGTCGTTGACTTGGATCTGGATGCGGTGGTCATGTTGGTAGCAGAGGTGCTGGATATGGATGGTGACGAAGATGAAGAGGTCTTTGCTGCGGCTTTGGCCAAGGCTGATCGTGTTACTCTTCGGTTCGACATGCTGTCAATATTACCTATAGCCCTAATAGTAAGTCAATGTTGTGAACAGGGACATCTGACAGCAGTGTGGTGATAGTGAAGACGATTAATGGCGTGAATGGAGAGCTGCTCCTCACCAGTATAACCGGCATCAGTCGGGGCAATTCCAGGTCAATTCACGCAGAGTTGCGTTTGGAAACAAATTGGAGTTAGATGTGAGCCTGATCTCTGAGAAGTAGTACGGCTGGAGCTGTGTGAGAGATCCGTCTGGTGAGTGTAGTTTGTTCAAGTTCACGACTTAAGATTCACCCACGAGGCTGAGGTAGCTGGTGATGCGTGAGGTGCTGATCCGATCGGGCCAATAGCGCCTCGACTTGAGAGCCCCAACAGAAGGCATGGAGCCCTGGAGCACTGGAAGTCAAAGCCAGGGCGCTGTAACTCCCCGCTACAGCCACTAAACTCCGCTGAAGCAACCCGCCTACAGGCTGACGGGAGTCCTGGCCCGGGTGTTGATCGTTGAAGCGGTAACCTGACAGCATGCATTCACGGACATTGAAATCCATCTTCAACAGCACGACTCCTTGACTTGGATTCTCCAGGATTCATCATCTTTTGCCAATGCCAAATGTCTGAGGTGGTCACAACTGATACAGCCACCTGTTCTATGTACGCGATACTCCTCCTATATACGACGGTCCAGCTCAAATCAAGCGCCAGCCACGAATCATTCCCTAAACATCTCGAGCAGCTTCTGCACCGGCCAGGCTCGCGCATCGCGATACTTTTCCACGACGCCTCGCAGAGCCTGCCGCTCGTACCGGTCCGTGAAGAAGTCGCCGTACAGCTGGATGCCAATCGCCGCGTTCAGCAGCGCTGGGGGCGAGGCCGGATGGCAGAGGGCGATGCCGCAGAGCTCCAGCAGCAGCAGGCGGACGTCGTTTTCCGCCTTTCGCCAGGTTGCACGCGATGCCGATGGGGCTCTATAATCAAGCGGTCAATACTGAGGTGATCAAGTGCGGAACCTGAGTTCGGACGACCTACTTCAGAAAGGGATTCTCGGCAACCAGCACCGACTTGGCCATGATGCTCTGCTGCACGCTCGTCACCTCCAGGTTGGACCCGTACCAGATGGTGGGAAAGATCTCTCCCTTGGCCTTGTCCGCCGTCGTCTTGAAGATGGGCCGGAAGTTGACCAGAATCTCGCGCTCGAGGTAGTCTTGCTGATCTACGAGCCTCACTAGAACAACCTCCGTCAGTCTCACGCAGCAATACGCACACAAGCACCGATGAATTGTCCTACTCACGCCATTCACGTTCTGACCCGTCCTCCCAGCGCCACTTGGCCACCTGGACGGTGTGCATGACCGTCTTGTTCGCCTTGGAAGCGCTATGCCACAAGTCGGGCGAGGGAAACAGCTGCGGCGGCTGTTTTCGGGTGAAGGAGTGGTAGATCTCCTGGCGAAGCGCCATCCAGTACGCTGCTTGAATGAGACTCCTCCGGCCAAACAAGGCCTGTGACGCAGAGCTCCTCAAGACAGCATTAATGATGGGGAGGAAGTTGACCTGCTTGCCATGGCCATTGTCACCTTGGCTGTTGCCGCTGTCGTTCGCCGGCGCATCATCTTCCTCTTCGTCAATCTCTTCCAGCTGGCGGAGGATGACGGCCGTGGCAATGATGCTGTCCCGATAATCATCGTCGTCGACCTCATGGAAGTTCCGAAGGGCGGGGATGCATTTGAGCATATACTCGACCGCATCATGCTCGCTAAGCTGGGGGATGAGCTGTCCATGATACAGAATGCCGGCTGGCGTCCTGTACTGCGGGAGTCGACTGAGATGACGGGCGGCGACTGCGAATATCGCGTTGAGCAGATGCGGATGGTGGTGAGCACGCCGGGGAACGGCAAGCTGAAAATGACGGTCCTCATCACACAAGTCAAACTGTCCACCAGAGTCAACAAACACGTCGAGGCCGTTGGTCACATCTTGCGCCGTCAACTTACCCAATGCGCAATCTCTTCGACGAAATAGCGAAAGAGACAAGCCTCGCGTGGGTCTTCCAAAGGAAATCGCCGTCGAAGTGTCTCGTTTTCCTGCGATGAAATCACGCTTGGTACATGACGCTCGTACAACGAAGCGTACGATGCGGAACCGTCGTCCGTGGGGTATGTTGTGGCATGACCAGCGGAAGAATAATGGTCGACGTCCTCCTGGCCACGAGGCCGGACCTGCGGGCCAAGCGAGGTGCTCCTATACTGATGGGGTGGCCGCTCACCGAACGAATCCAGGGGCTGATATGGTGTGAGGCTTGACGTCTGCTGCTCCGGCTGGTGGCCGAGATGAGGCGAGTGGTTGGAAGACGAGTCGCCTGAGGGACCGCTCGAAGTGACGGGATATGGAGACTGGCTGGTTGTGGGAGGAGTAGCTGCAGTCCACGACTGCGATTCCCTAGGCTGATCAGGGCTCTGCTGGCTTGCCACGGCAGCACCTCCCTGGGAATGGTAGCGAACTACGTCGGCAGTCAGCAACTGCATGATCAAGCCCTCCCTAACCTCAAGGCGAGACTCGGCCATGCTTCGAGGGGGGTTGGGCCACAGACAGGGTCCGGCTTACGTACAATGCTTTACTTCGCTATTGACCCATTTCTGCTCCTTGGAGAAGCTGGCGGCTGAGCCATGGCGGAACACGGTCTTCTTAGATGGGCGGGTGCATGGCAACAGCTTCGACTGACACCGGCGGCACTTGGGGCGTTCCTCGTCACCTACAATAGTTCGCCAAGGACAGCGTCATGTCAGCAGCTTCGCTCTGAAGCCCCAGTGTCCGGCGTGGCAAGCATGGCATGTCTTGTCAAATCTGCTGGCCACAAGATGTTCTGAGCAGATACACAAGCAGCAACCTCTCAGGATATAGCATATGCAGCAGAGATGAAGCTATGCAAACGGCAACACGACAGCCAGCGCAGGAAAAGGCCCGGCGGAATGGTTCTCTCACATTTAACGTGCTTCTCTAGGTATTGGCAGGCTCAAGTCAGCTACAGACGGCAGATAAAGGGGCATTTGGGTGGCTTTGCGCTTGAGAGAGCGGACCTTTGCACTGGACGCACGGGTGCTTCACCGCAGGCATCAAGGTCCGGAAGCCCAGCTGGACGCCACAGGGGAACTATTTCCGCTACGGCTCGGTGACCTGGTGGATAGCCTGAACGACTGTCTTATGCTCTTGACGATAAAGACGCGACTTGGGAGAGCAAAGACGGGAGGACAAGAGACGAGATCCGGCGAGAGCATCCAGATTCGGTCAAAAATCGGTCAATTTTCTTTAGTAATCGTCGGCGATGGCTTCCCTGAAGGTGAGCCTGCGGAGAGGGCCTAAGCCTAAACGGGGGGCCGTTTGTGTGAGAAGTCATATTGTCGAGTTGTGTAAGTTGTGAAGGACTCGGAGGGCAGTTGTGAGATGTGCGCGATTCCTTCTCCAGCTGCCGTTTCACAGTGTCGGAGAGAGTCTCGAGTGATTAACGATTGCTTGTTCTCTTACAACTGAAGCTCATCCTATGCGACTTCAAATTGGAAGACTCTGTTCCAGTTCGTTCGCACAGGATTCGCACTATGGTTCGCAAGACGGCGGGGTATCACCATTATGCGCCCTACCGATGAGCTCGACAGCTGAGATTCACGCTTCAACTAGAGACGCCGAGCTGGACTCGTGAATTGATCGCCGATTCCTTCACGCCCTAGGCGTCAAGACTATCAGATATATAACTAACCATCAAGACAGCCAGCAAAAGCTCTTCTCTCTTCAACTTTACAACATACACAATTGAGACATTTGCTCGAAACAACATCATCATGAGCGATCAACCGGAGCCAGCTGCTGAGCCTCAACGTCTACCCTACAAAGGCTCATGCCATTGCGGAGCTATTCAATACGTCCTCTTCCTCAATGTGCCTCCCCCATCCTACGTCAACTCGGAACCACCTCCTCATCGAGGCGTCCAGCGCATCTACAGATGCAATTGCACAATCTGCCATAAGATAGGCTTCCTTCATCTGCGGCCAGCATCTGAGTTTGACGATTTCTTCCTGCTGTCGCCACTTGATCCCTTGGAGAGCCTGGGGGACTATCTGTGCAACAATAAGAGGCTGCACTACCTCTTTTGCAAGACGTGCGCAGTGCGATGCTTCACCTTTCAAGGCGAGGGAGAAATTGTTGAGGTCACTTTGCCAGAGGTGCTTGCCCTGGCCGCCGGTGCATCAGGAACCGAGCAGAACGATGTCTCTGTCAAGGCGTGGAGGCCTAAGAGGATTGAGCTGCGTGATGGAATACCTGATGGGGGCTCGTATCTCAGTGTCAATGGGCAGACGATTGAGCCGGGTCAGGAGGGCTTTGATTTGAGGGAGTGGGCGGAGAGAAAGGCCATTATGTATCTTGACTTTCTCACTGATGAGAAGGACAGATTGGTTGAACGCTGTGAGAGGCCTCATGTTGGCGGTGCCTATTGAGAGTGGCGATGCATATGTCTTTTATATGAGAAGCATTCGCTCATTACCCTTGACGACATGATCCGAGCACTGCATCTGTCAAGCTCGACCCGATATTATCATCCCGTGTTGTAAAGCAAATCAAACCATTCCACAAGGCTCCAACTCCCGCTTGTCCCATAAGCCAAGTATCCTCACATCAAAGCGCCTTGATCAAGACCACAAAATACAAGTCATCCCGCAACGCCTTGCCCCCAACAAGCTCCGCATACGGAAACGGCTTCCTCTTCTCCGTCACCGTATACCCCCGTCTCACATACCACGCAATCAACTCGGCCCTCGTCCAGATAACGCTCATCTCGAGCTCCCTCAGCCCCCACGTGCTCCTTGCATACTCCTCCGCAGCACTCAGCACAAACTTGCCTATCCCACCCGCCTGCCGCAGCGGATTCACCGCAAAGAGGCCAAAGTAACCGAGCGTGTCGCTCTGCTTGAGGAGTTCGCAGCAGGCGATGATTTCGCCCGGTCCGTTTTCGTTTGCGTTATTGTTGTTGTCGTAGGCGACGAGGACGGCGCCGTGAGGCTCGTTGATTTTGGCGAGGAGGCCCTTTTCGTCGATGCGTTGGTCGTCGACCAGAGTGGCTTCGGATGTCCAGCCCCGGAGGCTGGATTCGCCGCGGTAGGCGGAGCGGACGAGGGTGAGGATGGGGATGAGGTCGTTGGGTGTGGCTTTGCGGATGGAGAGGGAGATGGGGGCCATTGTATGTGTGTGTGGTGAGTGTGTTGGTAAGGGTGTTGAATGTGTTGATGAGTGAGTCAGAGGCTGTGGTGATGGATGGCGAGACTTGAGATTGTGCAACTCTGCTGAACAAAGTCAAGCGAACAAAGAATTGTGGATGGTGAGTTTGATCTCTGCTGTTGCCTTTGAGACTTTATAACGAGCGAATGTTGTGAGATTCTTATATAAAAGATCTGAACGGACTATGGATAGGTTGGTGTTTCTGCAGCCATCCAGCGGGATTCCGAGTCACCAGGACAATTCCGAACGAACATCTCCGACATGTCAAACTAAGGCGTACGCTTGACATGTTCGACAAGGGCCGAAACTGACTCATGGGAAAAGCTGACGCCACTAACCCGGAGCACGGTTCTCTTCCCCAGCATCGGTACGACCTTGTCTGAACAGGCCCTGTTGCAATATATCAGGCTTCTTTTGTTCTGAAGATCTCTCATTCAACTTATACAACTCATTGTGAGCGTCATCTGATTACTATTGCACTGATGCCACGACTTTCCCTCTCTGTCCTTAGAAGCATCACCACTTTTGAGGCCCCCCGACACAATGTCCGGTGCCTTGGACTATCAAGTCTCGCGCCATGGCGTTTAAGCCACATATACAGATTAAATTAGTAAAAGGGACTGGCCCGAGATTCGCCGCCAAATCATCGCCCTCCGTCCGCCGAGAAAACAATATACGCCTCCCCTTATTAAGAATATGTGATGCGGCCTCTCCGCACCGTTACCGCTTACCAACCTACCTACTATTAGCATACGGAATCGGAAACCGCATGCCGCCCGCCTCGATGCTTCCAGCACTTTCAAACGCTTCCATCGAGCTCCGTCTATCCCGGACGAACTTCGGCCACGTATTCGTCAAGACGAGATACTTGATGGACCTCTCGGCATCGTCGAAGATCGTCTGATCAAAGTCATCCGGGATGCTGCCCCAGTACTGCACGCCATCGCCGTCGACTTTTTCAGCGGTCGACGAGTTTGCAGAGTCGGGCCTGGCCACGTCGTCAAACGGCGTTGCGGCATTGACGTCCTGTTTCTCGCCGTACGTGGAGCGAGCGGGCTGCTCAAAGATGGCCTCGAGCCGCTTGAGCTCCACGGAGGAGATGTTGATGGGAAACGCGGCGTCCGTGGCGCTGATGTACTCGGTGTAGATGCGCAGGGCGCGGTTGAAGCGCTCTCTGACGAGCTCCCGCCTCGTCTCCTCCGAGATGTCGCTGTTGCGGTTCAGCACCGACGCGGGAAACGAAGACTTCCAGTCGCCGACGCTCGTGAGGAACGCAATGTTCTCGCCTGAAAAGTCTCGCAGGGCAGAGAATTGCTGCAGCGGCTCGGGGTTTCGCTGCAGCACATGCTCAAGGGCGCTCAGCGTCAGGATGGATTCCACAGAGGACGCCTTGCCAGAGCTGTGCGTCGACTTCCACCCGCTCTTGAATGAATCGACGACGGTCGACTTGGACTTGATGGATTGGATGGCCTTGCCGACGCCGGTCTTGTTGTTCTCCCACTGGGCGATCGTGTTGAGGGTCTCCTGGCAGAGGGCCTGGTGGCTTATGACTTCCCAGCAGGGGAGGAAGACGGTGAAGATTTCCATTAGCCAGATGGAGAGGGCAATCCTGCGACGCTTGATGAGTGGTGATGCCTTGAGAAAGATGGTAGGAGGGTACAAACCACTGAGGAGGGATGAAGTGATGGTTGATTGCTTCCATGCCCTCGACATACAAGGCAATCAGCCACATGGGAGCCGCATGAAGACTATGTACACGCCGTCAGCAATGACCAACACAAGTCAGGGCATTGCCCCTTCAGCTCACCTCGAAATCGCACACAGAATGGTCTGCGTGCGCCATCCCTGAGTATCCCTGACCTCGCGCGCTCGCCAGAGAGTGCAGGGGGCCACGACCCACGCCCAGAAGAGCTGCCATATAATCGACGGCCACCTGATTCGCTCAAAGCGACGGTCAGCGCAAACAGATCACGCATGAACAAAGAACAAAGTCGACGATTCATCAGGAGTAACTCACCACTCCCATCCGCGGCCCATCTGGACTTTTTGCTCCATGTCGTTCCCGTGGACCTCTGTGCCTGGAATTCCCCACGCGCTGTGCCACTTCCGGGAGATGACATACATGAAGATGGTCATGAATAGCTGGCAGAGACAAACATTGTTAGCTCACGTGGCATGCAAAAGTCTGGGGCACA
This sequence comes from Trichoderma gracile, assembly GCA_020002365.1. Lineage (NCBI taxonomy): Eukaryota > Fungi > Ascomycota > Sordariomycetes > Hypocreales > Hypocreaceae > Trichoderma > Trichoderma gracile. Next base: position 411,083 of record JAINEY010000003.1, read on the forward strand.
GGGCGAAGAAAACGCATGGCCGCCACAACTCACCTGGAACAGCATTCCAGAGCCCACCAGGAGAATGACCTTGGCCGTGTGGTCAAGTTGGCGGAATCGGCTGATAAGGCCGTCGCCGTCCTTATTGCTCGTCTTGGCCGCCGCTTGAGCATTGCTCTTACTCTCAAGGTACTGCTTCTGCCGCTGCGCAATATGCAGGAACCGCGAATTCGAACCGTGAAAGAGGCCGATGCCCAGGGGCAAGTACGTGCCCATGATCCAGTACTGCGTGTCTCCGGGATACAGCGGCCCGATGACATAGCCGAGCTGCACCGCGATCCAGAAGAGATGCAGCAGGAAGATGGCCGACAGCGAGAGGCCGATGCCGCGGATCCGGAGCATCGGCGTGTTGCGCTTGACGACGAGGAAGCCCGCGCCCGCGAGCAGGAGCAGCGTCCACACGACGGACCAGCATATCCACCAGATGCCGACGGAGTCGAGCCGCGCCTCGGGCTTGGAGTCGGCGGTGAGGCCGAGCTCGGTGCCCATGGTGGCGTCGAATGGCGAAGTGAACGGCTGGGCAAAGGAATGAGGATTCTCGAGAGGGAGAGATCGCTCGTTGTTCGCAGGTCGTGTATCTACCGGTAGTCTTTGAAGGGAGAAAGGTGCGGAAACCCGGGACAAGAGCTGATCAAGAAGTGGAAAGAAAACAAAGACGAAAGGACGGGGAGAAGAGTTTTATTGATCCCGGTGCTGGGTGCTCAAAGGGCGATTCGGCTGCAGCAAGAGGCAATTGACCTTGCTCTTTCTGTCTCTCTGGTAACTTGGAGCTGACAGTGGGATGCAGGAGACTGAGACTGAGACTCTGCAGGTCTAGGACTGAGGATGGATGGGCCGGGATACTGGGCCGGAGATGCTTTTACCATCTCATCACCTTTGAATGCTGTTGCTTTGGGCTTTTCTCTCTCTTTTCTTTTTTTCTCGAGATTGCCTCTAGCTTCAATCGTTCCCAACCGAAGAATATTACTCTCTTATCCACGAGAATCACATCGGGACCCAACCAACTATTCGCAAGAGCCTCTCAACCAACTTCTCTTTCGCCAGGTTCGCTGCCAATAGTGGGCCAAGTCGCCTCCCTGGTGCCGCGTATGAAAAGCTTTTTGTTGTGGCGATCTCAGATACTACTAAGAAGCCGTGGACGACCCTTTCCCTGTAGATGGGCGACTGAGACATGCCTCACATTGTCGGGTCAGTCAGCCCTTGCAGATGCTGCGAGACAAAAAACCGCCCTCCCTGCGCGGCGGTCTCATCGATATCTTTGACCCGATTGGACCTCAATACGGCAACTGATCAATATGCGCACAAGTGCATGATTCTGCAGATTGTGCAGAGTTATCTGCTGTTGACCAACCCCTCGTGCATATCTGCAGCGCATATTGAATATATTGCTGCTGTGCACGCACATCTGACCCGGGCGATGACAATTACTCTTTTTCCGTATCGAGATTGTCCTGAATGTTGTGTGTGTGTGTGCATCTGTGCTGTGAGATTGGCGAACGGAACCCTATGCGTTGTGCCCTCGCCCAACGGCAGCTTCATGATGACTGGATGGGTACGAGTGTAAGGCAGTATAAGTAGTTCGTCTGAACCGCTTGCTGTACTAACACTGAGGTTTCATCGCAATCTTGGATGATCGGTAGCCAAGTCTTGGTATCCCTGCTTGTATCCCTCTCAGCCAGATCATAGAGTACGGACCTCTCCAGTAACGAGGTCTACTGGCCGGCATAGCCCTGCCATCTTGCCGCCTCTACCGTCATCCCGCTCGTTATGCTTCACGCCTTTAAGATCGTAGGTTTATTACCAATCAGGGTTACGGGAGGCTGACTCCAGCTGTCATCTGTTGCACAACAAATCCATGGGAGGAGTGGACAGCAGATCACGGCCGGCCTCAACCGCTGAAACGCCGCTGGGCAAATCTCAGTACTACGGCTGAAGCCCTTCTGCAGGGTGCGACGGACGTACATATGTATTATCATGCAGGTACGAAAGCAGTATTTGTCATGTCTCTTCGTCACACCGAGATCGAGTACGTAATTCGAGTTTTCGCGTATCTGTAAAGCCGCATGTCTGTGTGCTTCGTGCTTGACTCTCTTGAAGCACAGAATTTGATGGCTACAGGGATACCTACTGTTGAAAACGATCCGAGTCACTTGCTTGAGGGTTTTCCGTCGCGGGCGATGCCATCTCAGTAGTCGTGTCATGATCGCAAGACGGCCCAAGCATCTCCTTGTCACCTCCTCCGCCCAACATCAGGGACGAAGATGAGAAGCCTGGTCCTCGTCAAATACTTAGGCCTGTAGTTGGGACGATCTTGCAGCGCAGAACAACCCACCGCGTCACATTGCGACGGATCTGGGAACTTGACAGATCACTATCACTTCAGTCACAACCGGGTTGCTGTTGCGACCGTCTCAGCGAGCCGCAGTTGACGCCTAGCCCTTTGCACCATCAACCTGGACGTTCTGTTCAAATGAGCCTGATTTTTTCAAGGGAGCGTTGCTTGAAGCAGTGTAGCTTCGGTTACGGAGCGCGGTGGAAGAACATGATCAATCGCCTCATAAGGCTGTGAGACATGCATGGCCCTTGCGTCACAATACTGCGAGCGATTGGTTCGACACAGAACGGAATAAGCCCTGCTCAATCTAAGAGGTTGATGGCGCGGGATGCCAATGTTCATATGCTGCCATGATGCAAGGGATGGCAAGGGTTCAGGTTCTTCTCTCCCCTCGTGAATGGCGGTCAGTGCTCAAGCTCCCACAGATCTCGGCCGCTATTTGATGTCTGAATTGCAACTATAGAACCGGGAATTGCATGTGGGATGTGAATCTGGTGCAGTGGGATGAAAAAATCGCGAATGTTGGGACTGAAATTTGCTCATAGTGTTGGAGTGAGATGAGCGACGACACTACATACAATGAATGTGCAAGTCGTGCTTCGCCAGGAAGATACTTTATTGATCGATGCGGAAACAGAGACACAAAATCAGATGCCAATTCCATCAGTGGATGAGGTTACTTCAACGTCGATTCTTGACAATAGAGATCACCTTGTTTATTGTGGGCACTTGTACGCGCTGACTCTTCAATAAAGCACCCTCAACTAACGATCTATGCCTCGAGTCTGTGCGCCATCAGTGATTCGTGTATCAGTCACTACTCCTGATGCAGCTGGGCATTCGAAGTCTTTGGCGACGGCACGAGTAGCCAGCTAACCGCCGTAATCGTAAGGAGAGCAATCAGCATCGGCTGCAGCACTTTGACGCCGGCATCGGCAGAGACAACTCCCGTGATGATGGGAAACAGGGATCCTCCCAGCTGGGCAAAGACAAAGACCAGCGGCAGCGCGGTGGAGTGGATGTCTGACGGGAAGAGCTTCGAGCCAAGCGAGATACCCTATTGACGACGAGTTAGATGATGCCCATATATAAGCCCAGGGAAGACGTACAGTTGGAAACAATGGTCCTGTAAAGAAACCAATAAGACTGACAGCAATGGAGGCGGCGACAATGTTCGGCACCCTGATGAGAGACTGTAAGCTTGGATCTCGAGTATCCTCTCGGGCAGTAGGAGAATCCGTCCGACTTACAACCAGAAGATGAGCTGCAGGCCGACCGACGCAACAACATACAAAAACACCATCCGGCGCTCGCCAAACCGATGTGTCGGCTCAGCAAGCAGCAGTCGTCCCAGGAGACCGCCGCCGTTGAAGCCAGCCGGCACGTATCCCATCTGCGAAAGATTGCCGTGCCTCACATTGACCAGGTACTCGACCACCCAGCCGCCCGCCGTGAGCACCGAGCCGAGGTAGAAGAAGAAGAAGAGGCTGAGCAGCCAGACGCTGGGCGTGGACGCCGTCTTCTTGATGAGCTGCGTCGCCTCCTTGTTTCTGGATACAGCTTCGTTGCTGGGCTCAGCAGCAGCAGCTTCACCGAGCGTCCTCCCCTGGCTCTCGCTCGCAATGCTCTTCCGCTGAAGTCCGAGAGTCTCCCGAAACGCAACACACGTCAGCACGAGGTTCACAACTCCGAGCCCCAGCGGAAACGTATAGAACAAGTACCACCGCGAGACCTCTCCCGCCGAAGCCACCGCCGTCGAGACAAACGGCCCGACGAGGCAGCCCGCCATGTACATGGCATGGATAAACGCCAGCCAGCGATGCGCGCCCTTGGGGACGGCGCTGGCGACCCACGAGTTTGCGTGCGTGTCCTGAAAGGCCTGGCCGACGCTCACGAGCCAAAATGTGACGACGAAGAGTCCGAACGGAGGGTCCCAAGACCGAAGGGCGTGAGCGGCAATCTGGAATGCGGCTCCGAGGGCGAGCATGGCGCCGAGGTGGAAAAATTGGCAGAGGTGAGTGTTGGCGACGGCGGCGAAGAGCCATCCAAGGAAGTTGGCGCCGTAGCTGGTGAAGACATTGTGTCAGTCAATGGCCATACGATGATGCTGTGAAGACCATTCATTAACAACTCACACGCTGGATACGATTGCGGTGGTAACGTCGTAGTCGCGGATGAAATAGGGTATCAATGCCCCTATAGCTCCATCGTTGACTCCGGCGACAAAGAAGGAGAAGCCGGCGCTGATGAGCTTCAAGTACATCGTCTTGTCGAGGCCACGCCTCTCCGCCTCTAGCGCTGGACCGGCATCTTGACAGCCAGTTTGCGACAATTCCGCAAGGTCAATCGCGTCTTCGACTGTTGTCTGAGTCTCAGTGACTGCCATGATTACATGTGTGCTCACGTCGCTGTGATGAGGACAACCGCCCTTGACCGAGATGGCTGGCAACCTCGGGTTATTAATAGGAGATGATGCTGCTGAAGCGTTTAGCCAGCAAGGGCAATTCTCCGACAGAAAACGCAGCTCCCCCGCAATCTCGGAGTAATGGAGGCCGTGGAAAGGGGCGACACTCCCCGTATTTCTCCGCATTCTTCTATGTAAGTGATGCGGCCATGAGCTAGGGTTGAAGCATATGGTCAGGCGATGCCATTGCATAGCTTCAACCATGGTCCGAATACAGTAAATATCGTACAACAGGCTCATAAGCAAGACCAAAAGACGTACGGCAACCGTCTAGGCTGTGATAATGTAGGGGACACTGTGCACACCAAGCTGGCTAATACACAAACATTGTTGACGATAGTCTGACTTTTACTTCTATTGGTGAGCTTTGATGACTGTGTGGATGCGTTATCCCCTTTTCTCTCGGGACTACAGCTTTGTCATTGTATGCAAAAGGGTAATAATAAACTGCAGCAATCATCGAATATCGTCCTAGTCCTTGTCATGCTCTGTATTCGTCAACGATTGCCTTCCCGTGAGCTTCTTATTGCCTAGATTCTAGCCACACAGATACCGCTTCACCACATTGTGAGTCGACCCCTTGCAGTCAATCTCCTTCTTCTTCGCCGGCGCACAAGTCCCATACAGTGAATCATCCTTGACTCGCCTCAGCCTCTGCGGATTCTGCGCGTATCCAGTATCGGGATCGGTACATCCGACGAGGTAATAGTCGGTGCCGTCGAGTCGAAAGTTCTTGTTGCACTCGCGGCCGCTCTCGGGACCGATGGCGACGTCGGCCTGGCATGGATTTATGCCCTCGATCCATGCCACGTTGAAATGCGTTCCCCCTTCTCTTATTTGGTTGCCAATGGCGATGGCGCTCTGGGCCACGGAGGCAGAGAGGGAGAGGCAGATGAGGGAGTTGGTTAACTGCATTGTAGACGCTTTCAAGGTTGAGTAAATTCAATGTGACTGATGGAGTTCCAGCGTGCAGATAGGAGGTGATATTTCTGCCTCTTTATACCCAGACTGGGCCAGATGCGATCGGCCAAGTCATTACGCTTTGCATCTTCTGTGCTCAACTGTGTCTCGGCTCTCTTACTAGATAGTTGATGATATGCAAGCCCATGAAGAAGAAGGCTGCTGCCTGGTTCAACCCGTGTAACCGTCATCTTCGTCTTGCGACGCAAGCTCCAACAGATCAGTGGGTGATGACGGCTTTGGCGACATCTTCGTGGGACAGAATGATGTCAAATGTCAGCCGTAAGAAGCGTCAGAATATTTGAATGGCTTATTTGCTGATATAATGCGTGTGCCTCCCTATGAATAACGATGGCACAGCTGAGACAGCTGTTCTCATAGCTTCAAGCTCTCCAACTTTGGCGTATAAAGCATTCGCCAATCCTCGACTCCCGTAGTACCAGCGCTTCATCGCACCAAGAACGGCAACCTCGGAGATGCGAACAAGGAGTCGATCCCACTAGATTTCCATTTGTTGATCGCTAGATGAAAGACAGCCGATGCCTTGGCTTGCACATGATGTTGACTCGTCGAGCGATATCAACTGTATCTGATCTCCACGAGCTGATCTTTGGCACTGCTATCATCACTTACCATGTGAGTTTCTCTCGGAGCAGGTGTTGAAGCGGCCGATCAGCTGGCACAAGGTGGTCGAACTTCAAGGATAAACGACGCCGGTCTTACTACATCACCAGCTAGGTGCCACGATATCTGAGTATTGATACAATGAGAATGGAACGAGACCGATCCAGGGACAGCGGCAATGTTACAGAGGGGCTTGCTTGCTCATTCACCTGGCGAGCCAGGGTGGCGAGAACAGCTGGGTAACACAGACACAAACACAAACCTGCCACGATTTGCCAGCTGCCCATCACCTGCATCATCCAATGCCCGTTTGTTCCGACACTCACGCACGGGCCACAGTTATTCCGTCTGCTCAGCTGGAATGTGAAGCCTGAATCCTCTTTGGTCTGTCTCACCTTTCTTCCAACCAGAAGCTCGTGCTGTATTCAGGCAAGTATTGGGCATCAAGCCTCGTCAGGCCTCGGCCAGGTCTGACAATAGATACATCCTTTGACTCCCCACAATGTGCCGAATATTGCTGACCATGTGTCTCTCTCAAAGTCAAAGCGTCCAGTCTCATCGATGGCATCCCGACGCCTCTCGAAGACGTGCATCCTCGAAGTCGAGAGAAAGTTCCGCTCGCTCGCGGTCCCCCAGCTGACGCAATATGGCGGCCTCCCTCACTTCAAAAGCCTTCAAAAGCTCCCAGTCAAAGTAATCCACGACGCCTATTTCGACAGATCCAAACTCCTTTCTAAGTCTGGAGCCTGGATCCGAAAGCGGGACGGAATCTGGGAGGCAAAGCTCAAAAAGGGCGGAAGCTTTCTCAACTCGAAGTTCGAAGAGCTCAGCAGCATCGAGGCGATATCGGCATACATTCGGCACGCCACCGGCATCGACGAGTCCGAGTCACGAAACTTTGGCCTCGAGCCTATCGCCGTCTTCACAACCACGCGCAACACCTGGATTGCCGATGGCGAGTTCCGGATTGTGCTGGACAAGATGGACTTTGGACACGAGGTGGGCGAGGTCGAGCTGCAAAAGGCCCTGCTCGGCGTCGACGGGAACGAACCGACTGAGCAGCAGAAGCAGGCCGAGATGCAGCTCATGGATGAGAGGATCGTCGAGTTTATGACGACGTATGCATGGGCGTTTACTCTGGGTGCAACGGGAAAGGTTACGGCGTACTTTGAGTGGAAGCGCAAAAACGGTCTCTGAGAGTAGATGAGGATACGGATACTGAATGGTTTGAGGGAAAATGTTTGGGTGGCATAGCCTTGATATGTGCTTTCTTGATCCCTGTCATGGAGGCTCTGATACTGTTTTATCTACCACACATGCCATGACCTTCCGAGTGCTTGAAATCTTTTATTGCGAGGCCTGAACTAAGCCTTCTTATGATCACGACTGTAACCATCATTCCTCTACACCTGACGGAGAAGGTTAATGCACCAGTTCGTTCACCAAGTGCTATACACGGTCATCCTTCTACGGCAGTAACGCGACCATGTCTCACGTTGCCGCATCTCCTCCTGTGCCATCGTTACACATGAGCAGAAATGCCCTGCTACAACCTGCCTTGCAAGAGAGCCAACAGGGTCGCATACGACTGCTTGGTGTAACCGCTCGTATCAATCTATCACATGGCCGGGCATCAGTCAGCATCACACTTCGTATGAGGCGACAGGCCTGATGACTGACCGTAATGAGCTTGCCTTGTTTCTCGAATCGCTCAAGCAGAGGGGGATTCAGGTTCTGGAACTCGTCATATCTCTTCTTGAAAGTCTCCAGATTGTCTCCTTCGCGACCTTGCTTTCTGTTGACGACGCGTCCCTCAGCCAGATCACGAGGGCAGTCAAAGAACAGAACGAGCAAAGGAGCTTGGAACTATGTCAAGTTAGCATCGTAGATATCCATTTCGTGAGGAGTGTGCAAGAAATACTTCTTTCTCAAATGCTTCCGCCTGATCAAGGCGCCGAGGGAAGCCGTCCAAGATGATTGTGCCGCCCACATCGACGTGAGGCCTTAGAACATCAAAGAGCAACTCGGTGGGCAAAAGCTCTCCACGCTTGACGTATCCGATTACCGTCTCGTTCGCTTCTGGCATTGCCACGACTTGTCGCAGGAGATCTCCGATGGAGATGTGCGTGAAGCAGTATCTATTTGCAAGCTTCTTGGACAAGGATCCCTTTCCAGCTCCAGGGGCGCCTATATAGGCTTGTTAGATCCTCTGAGAGGGTTCAATACCGGTTCAACCCACCAAGGACAAAGATAAATCGTCTCCCAACAGGCTTCATGTCTTCTGGCATCTTGAGGTGTGGTGAAGATGGAGTTGGGTTTGAAAGCCCACAGCTCGATGCAGGTTCTGCCTTTTACGTCTATGTGCGGAGATTGTGTTGTGCAACATTAGGGCACGGGTAGATGGCCTTCGTCTTTAAAAGCGCTGAGAAGCCCGTTTGCTTTACGCATTCTCTTCTCTTCTGTTGCTTTCCAGTCACCTAGCCTTACCTTGAGCAGACTTGTCTTCAACCTAGGCATTGGCATTGCATTTTCACCATGCACGCTTTCATCTATTCTCTCATTGCCATCATTGCTCTCCTGTTGGTGTATACCAAAGGTCCCTTCCATCTCAGACAGTCTCCCCCAGTGTCCGTCAATTATCACTTCTCACGAAAGTGTAATATGACATGCGCCTTCTGCTTCCACACGGCAACAACCTCCCACATTGAAACCCCTGCAAACGCCAAACGAGGCCTCAAGCTCCTCAAGGAAGCCGGCATGAAGAAGTGCAACTTTGCCGGCGGAGAACCCTTTCTCTACCCCAAGTTTCTCGGCGAAATGATTGATTATTGCAAAAACACTCTCCAGCTCGAATCAGTCTCCATCGTCTCCAACGGGAGCTTGATCAAGGAACAATTTCTGCGAAAACATGGTCACAACATTGACATTTTGGCAATCAGCTGCGACTCCTTCAACGAGGCCACAAACATCAAAATCGGTCGGGGCTCCGGCAACCAGGTCCAGAAGCTGTACGAAATCGCTTCCTGGTGCCAAAAGTACAACATCAGGTTCAAGCTCAACACCGTCGTCAACAGGCACAACCACCTGGAGGACATGAATCATCACATCAGCGAGCTACAGCCATTCCGCTGGAAGTGCTTCCAAGTGCTCATCGTCGCGGGGGAGAACGACTCCGATGCCGCGCTCCGCAACGCTCACAGCCTGACCATTTCTGACCAAGAGTTTGACGACTTTTGCAAGAGGCACAGCGGCCAAGCGTGTCTTGTCCCGGAGCCAAATCGTTTGATGGCCAAATCGTACTTGATTCTCGATGAATACATGCGCTTCTTGGACAGAGATGGTAAAGCTCCGTCCGAGTCCATTTTGAAGGCTGGTGTCCACCGCGCGTTGAAGCAAGTTTTCTGGGATGAAGCAGCATTCCTTGAGCGTGGAGGCCTCTACGATTGGCAAAAGGGCAGTTGTTCTTCAGACAGCAACAATCTTGAGTGGTGATTTCAGGGGTAGATGTTGCCGAGCCGCTCTTAAGCTTTGGTGGCTGATCAAGGAGGAGCTACAAGTTGGATATGGTTCTGTTGTTGACTCCGTGGCAACTCAAATGCATTTGCTCAATACTTTCCTTTAACCTGTTCTGTTGTCTTTCTCTCTGCTGCTATGCAATCTCACAATCCAACGTCTTCCAGGCCTTTCCATCGTCGTATTGCTCACACGTTGCATTTCCTGTAGGCATCAGAAGCTGTCCCTACCCGCCCTGTCTCCATCCTAAGCGAGCCAATTTCCATACCCTCCATGCTTAGAAGAGAGCAGTTGGCGAGATGCATCCACTCGGGAAAGGGTACTCCTCGTATATGCACAGTACCGGAGACTTTCAGTATCATCACCGCTGATCCCGTTCTTTTAGTGGAAGCTGGATGGATGTCGCGAGTGTGACAATCGCGACATGTGCTTCCGGGGCGGCCTACAACCAGGGTACCGGGGTGATACAGCACGACCACCGTGATTGTGTCACCCGTTTCGAGGTTTTCATAGAGTATTCCTTGTACCAAGTTCTCCTGTCCCAAAGCCTTTGGATAGACTAAAACGACAGATATTAGCTTGATTCTAATTATTGCTTTGCCTTGCACAATCTGATACTATGTATCTATGACCATATACGGCGAAGAAGCTGCAAAGACACACAAATCTCCGTGTGGCTTTGAGCATACCTGTAAATGCTACCCGGAGGTCGTGGTACCACAAACCTACTCTTGACTCCAGAGACCGCAATATATAAGGTAGCTTAGCTACCTATGTACAATACATACATCTCTCGAGTAATACCGGTACATTTCATATACCGGCATATGTTTCTTTCGCCACGACGCCGCCTTCGGCAAGTATGAGACGCATTGACAAAAGACAAAAACCCTTGACAAAGGCACACTCATAGAGATTCGTACCCGCTGGACAGGAGCGACATACTGCCCAAGATTCACCAAACGGCTCTGACGCTTGGAGAAACATCACATCAAAGCAGGACAAGTAGAGCAAATTGGGTATATTGATCCGTAAACTGTAGAAATCGGCCACCACACCGCTTAGATACAACTTGACGGGTATCTTTATGTGTAGTCGCTCTCCCAAAGAAAAACAAAAAGCCAATCAAGGCAAGGAAACTCTCAATCTCAGCGCTCACTCCCGCCGAAAGATCATCCGTCGGACTCCTCGAGCTGCCGTCTCCTCGATTGTGCAGTCCATCAGGCACAAAACCCGGAGAAAGGCAAAGACGTCGAGGTCCGCCTCCACGAGAGCCCTTAAGCGCTCTCCCTGTCTCCGGACGGTCCACTCGCCAGATCTCCAGACCAAGGAGACCTGCCCGTCTCCGTCGTGGTGAGAGAGCCGGTTGTAGATGCGGCTCTCTATATAGAGTCAGCTTATACAGCACGTGAGAGAAGGGGGTAAGATGTTAAAACATACCTTCTTCGGTGAGACGGATTCGCACCTCACGGACGCGGCTGACCCATCTGCGCACTCTGTTGGCCTCTCGTGCTAATACCATTGTTAGCTAACCTCATCTTGGGAGGAAGTAACGCATCAAGACTTACCGGCCAGCTCCTCGTCCGTGTGAGGCCTTCTAGGCCTTGGTTGTGTTTGCCGTTGTGTCGGCGCAGGAGGGGCAGTGGTAACGCCCATATTTATATCGTTGATATAAAAAGGGGGAAAAGAGGCGAGAAAGATGGTGGGCAGATGTGCCGAGATGGTGTATCTGCCTTGGTATACTGGCGATGTGAGATGAGACGATCAGAGCTCACAGAAGTTGGTATTCAGTATACGGAGGACTGCCAATGAAAGAAGTTGGTAGTGAAATGATCGGGAGCGCACAAGCAGGGGGACGAAGAGGTTTATATAGCTATGAATAGAGTTTGAGAGACCGACACACGATGGATAGATGAAGCAGTCGGTGGCGTTTGTTGACACCGTCGAAGGTTTCTGAAGAGCTGGACGATGGCTCAGCCTCCGTCGCTTTCCCGAGATGGCATTCGCTTGTCCGTGACTGGGAAATTGAGGCTCAAGTACCGCGTAATAAGGCTCTCGTGAGCGTCTTCGGGGACAATTACATGTTAATCGTGAAGCCACTGCCGAGCTAGTATCAAGCTTTAAGGCTGTCCGTTGCCTTTTTGAGCACCACCAAGCTAGAGTCAAGCTTTGAGGCTGCTTCTATTGCCTTTTCGAGACTGGTAAAAGCATACCTAAAGCGGCCAGGACCGGTCTGGATACATTGGTGACCTCGGCAACGAGTAGCTTTGGTTCCCCCCTTTAGAGCTAGGTCAACTCAGCCCTCGAGCCTGTTTGAGAGACTGCGATATGATCTAGTTTTAGATAATCAATGAGGCTTCTCACCCCTAGAACATGATCTCAATCCACGGGCAAGCGGTGCCGTCCTCTCATCTCTGGCGTAAAGATTGACATTACGCGACCCGCCTTCCTCTTCACATTGCGTAGGTGATGGGTGAATCGGGTTTTCAGACTCTACAGAGAGCTGTCACCGTCATTATTTGTCTGCTGAGTTGCTCACAAACACGTACCCATAACAGAGCCTATCAGGGAGCATTCAGTGTGTTGACAAGGTTTGAGAAGCGACAAGGACAGACAAGCCAGGAACTGATCACGGAGTCACCGATACCGCTTCAGCAGTACGTCAGCTGCATCTCCAAATCTCGATTTCTGCATGGTCTCACGAATTGCGTCCGCGATATAGGCGTTTCCGGCTTCATCCATTGGGCGAACGTCGTGGACGCAGTGGCTTAGTCCCATGGCCCCGAGGGTGCTTAGAACATAGGGGCGGCTCTTTGGCAGATGTTTGATCAGGGAGTTCAAGATTCGTAGTTGTCCGGCGAAGCGTCCATCTCCCGGCAGAAGGGTCGTCCCTGTCACAGAAGATGATACTGAATGAGTTGAGGAGTGATTGGTCGGCATGGCGAGAGCCTCACTGCTGTCGCTGCTCGATGACTTGACAGGGGCCTCAGCTATCATGGCACTGTTGAGATTCCACGAAGCCGCCTGACTCACGCGGTCATTTCGCTCGGGGAAGATTTGACAGACTCTCGACGGTCCCGGATTCTCAAAGTAGCATCGACACGTGGAAAAATTGGGAGTGTTGTAAAAGTCAATGGCGTCTGGGGCACGAGCGGCACCGGCGAGATTCTTTTTCAGCCTCTCTGTGCTGATAATGGCCGTGATATAGAGCGCGGCTTCTTGCATCAGCGCAAAAGTGTTTGCATTCGCCTCGGGCTCTGTTCTCAAGGCTTCGAAAGGGATGCTGCCGACGTTCAGTCCATACACGTCTGGACCGTGGACCTCATTGATGCCAGGACGATATGACTCGTCGCTCACTCTGTACAACGCCCAGTCGAGGATATCTTGTGCTTGGGGGTTGTCCGCAGACCAGTGATAACGCCAGGCAATCAAGTCCAAGATGATGGAATCGAGCTGCTGCTGAAGATTGGGTACAGTGGCTGGCGTCTCCTCACGAACGATGGTTTGATTGCCAGCGACCCATTGGGAGCGTTCATTGAGCACGCGGTCGGTTTTCTCGAGAAGCCTCGGGAGAGAAGAGATGATGTCGAGTAGCTTCTGTGTGTTGGACTTGTTGTCCGGACTCCTCGACCAGGGCACCGTCTTCCACTGTTCTTGTTCGAGAAATGTGCCACGCCTTTGCACGAGCGCATTGGCCAGCTATCGTTGTTCAGTATATATGAGTTTGTGAGACGGACAATGCTCACCATTGTGAAGCGGCAGGATTCAAAGAGCGGTAGGATTGCTGGGTCGTTGAAGCATTCGGGCCCGCAGTGTTCCAGGATCCGTGCCAGCCCTTGGTGGTGGACGAATCGAAGGTCAGAATCCACGGCAATCTGCAATGGCATGATGAGCATTCACCAATTACTTGTTCGTAGCATTTCACAGTCAAGTGTCGTATGTAGAGGACATTCATCTTACCGCATACGATCCCATGATGGAGATGGGCTTGATGAGAGCGGCCAATTCTGACTTGGACGCTACTCCCAGCCTTGACTGCAGCCTCTTGAGATTCATGCCATAGAGCCGTGACCCCTTGTGCTGCAATCCCTCTACGTCATGGTCCCGGCCAAAGATGCCGTATGCAAGAGCCCGAAGGCTGTCATAGCCAAGCTCGTCTGTTTGCTGGGTGAGATGCTGGCGCATGGGTGTGTCCTGTAGGAGGATGCTGTGCATGTTGATCCAGCTGTAGGAGTCAAAGAAGTAGGAGAGGGTGACATTGTCGACGAACGGGTCGAGGCTGGGCTGGGCGACGAGAAGCTGCGATTCTTGCGTGCGACTCTGTAGCCTTGACTTTACGGCCGGCTTCCCTCTGCAGTTGCTGCCGCTGCCTCGAGTTGCACGGCCGCCATCGTCCTCGCCATCATGAGCTGGTGCATCTGAAGGGAATGAACTTGACTGCCCGATCTTGACCAGGCTCGAACGACCGATCCCGTGGCTCTGGATCCGCAACACTCTCTCGTATCCAGCGCACTCGTATCCTGACTTCTGGCACTGTCCGCAGCTCGGCCTCGCCAGATCACACTTGATCCGGCGGCGGCGACACGTGTGGCAGTTGGCACTTGTCGGCTCTCTGCCCATGTCGCATCTCGGCAAATGTTCTTCTTCTGTTCTGTATAGCTGTGAGAAAAACACAAACTGTCATTGATTCTCACCACCTCCATTCACGGCTGCTTGTCATCACGTGATGGCTGCTTCTTCCGCTTCTTCCGCCTCCTTTTCCGCACCTGCAGCTGATTATGTCATGCCTGTGTGGCAGGCATTGGATGCGTCTTACATGTGATGCCCTCGTATGAGTCGTATGAGATCCAAGGGGCGCCTGAGCCTTCTGAATCTGGATACAGCACAAAACCAATGTGCCTGGCGGGCTCTTTGGGAGTCAGTGTTGAGATTGATATAGGGGCTGATGCCTTGCCTTGGCTGGGAGGTCTCATAGGGCCAGGAGAGATGAGGTATAGAGCGCAATGTGAGTGAGACGACGCGAAGCAGCGTTATCGCCAAATAAGATTGATAATAAGCAGTTATGAGACTCTGGACTCACTGTTGATATCGCAGAAAATCCCGGAGCGGATTTTGGTGCAAACCACAAGAGAGCTTTCTGTGTCCTTGTGTCAGCTCATTGCAGCAACCCGCCTCTGCACGATACTCTCAACCTGCTTCTTCCCGTTCTTGTGGCCAAAGAACAACGGCAGTCTGTCCAACGTCTTCAATATTGACTCACGCCGGTTCGCAGCCCTCCCATTCTCACTCGCATGCTTGCTTCCGAAGGCATAAATGGCTGCCTCCCCGTTTGCCGCCAAGCATCGCCAAAAGTTTCCTCTGTCGCCGCCGCTTGCAAATCCCCCGCTAAGCCCGCTCGACGAGCCGCGGGAGTCCTCGATATCATCGACTAGCATGTGTGTACGATCTAAAAGGCGCGAGACCATCAAGCGCACAGAGTTGACTCTGTCTTGAAGGCTTTGTAATGGGGACAGAGGAGGGCTGGGCGGTGACGTGGCTGAGATATCAAGTCGGTTCATGATAGTATAAAGAGCGACATGGCTCGTCTAATCCATCCCAGAGTCGATCAGCAATCCTCGTCTGTACTCCTCGTCACAAATCCTCACCATGAAGCAACACACCTCCCGCTATGCCGGCCTCACTACCGCCCTCGGGCGCGTCGACTACACCGGCAAAACCATCCTCATCACCGGCGGCGGCTTCGGCATGGGCGTCGCCATGTGCCGCTCGTTTGCAGCTCGCAAAGCGGCTCAGGTCGTCATGGTTGGCCGTAACCAAGCACGCCTTCAGACAACGGCCGCCGAGCTTGCCGCAGAGTATCCCGAGACCGAGTTTACCCCCATCGCCGCCGACATCTCCTCCAAGGCCGATGTCAAGAAGCTCTTTGCATCCCTGGATGCCTCGCCCGCCGTGCTGGTGAACAATGCCGGTTATATGCCAGCTCCAAAGCCCTTTGTTGACACGGATTTGGAGGATTGGTGGGCCGGCTACCAAATTAACGTGTATGGTTCAGTCAACGTAACCCTTACTTACCTGAGGCACCGGGCTGCCCAGCCCTTTGTGGAGGGCCCAGGAGTCGTTATTACCCTGAATACCATCGCTGCCTATAAATATGACCTGCCGAACCTGAGCTCCTATGGCTCAAGCAAGGCCGCTCTTGCCCGCTGGTCCGAGTGTGTTTCTATCGACGTCCCGCTCGAGACAGCTCGCTTCATCTCGCTTCACCCAGGTTCGCCAACAGTCCAACTCGTAAGAAGGATCTTACTGATACTCTGCAGGCGCTGTACAAACCGAGATGGGCGCAAGAGCCGGTGTCATTGATAGTTTGGTCATCACGGAGGCATCTCTCACGGGCGATTTCACGGCCTGGTTGGGGTCTGAGGAGGCCAGCTTCCTGGCGGGACGCTTTGTCTGGGCCAACTGGGACTGCGACGAGCTTCTTGCCCGCCATCAGGAGATTGTAAATCAGAATTTGTACAGGACTGCCTTGAGCGGTGTCGAGACTGAGCCCTGGAGATGAAACTTTGCATGACGGGACCTGCATGGCATCGGAGAGTTGAGCGTACAATGGGCTGGCAAATGTATGAGATGTAGGTTATGAGTGGATGCGAACTATTTGTACCTAGACTCTTATATCGTGCTTAAGCTCTGAAAAAAGGAGAAAAGACTGTCAGCAAGAAATAGTTCCAGATTCGGCAATGTCGCTATCGTTGACTCTTTTAGCTACACCACATCAGAGTGCATCTTACCATCGGGAGTGTGGCTTGGACTTGTACCGAATGTAGGCATCGCTGGCTCGTATTGGCACCATGAACGCGTCCGATTGCTGTACCTAAGCAGATAGTTCGCCGAAGTCCGATGCGCCATCTATGTGAATCCTTCGAGGGGCAGCTTACGGTTCTGCAACAGGCATCGCTAGACAAATGCTGTAAAATGCTCCCCAGCAATCACGCTCGGGCGGTTCGACAAATGCACAAGAGAAACTCCGTTGTCAGCTACTGTCCGGACTTCCACGCACATGACTCGACAGGAAGACGTCGTCTAGTAAGACACATTAACCGCTTATGACATGCCTCCGTAGAGTGAGATTCCTCCAGGTACACGAAGCCGTGAGCCGTCTTAGCGGATGACGGGGCGCAACTAGCAGGGAAACATCTCACAGGGCCTCCAGCACGTTCAATAAACTCACCTCCAGTCGGTTGCTTGTATACGGTAAGTGATAAGTAAGGCCTGTCCGAGCATTATAAAGCCCCCTCGTGACACTGCCTAACATACAAGACCGGCCCATCTCTTGCTCCCGACCGAGCGGGCGGAGAGGAATGGCTGGAAGTTGTTCGCGAGGGGCCCTCCAACAAGACAAACGCAAAAAGCCAGACCAACCCCGGCCCTCTCCCCGATATGGCTAGCAGGACTCTTAATATAGCATCAGAAGCGTGATCCAATTGTTCGGGAACAAAACACAGTCCCACCGTCTTTTGCTCGTTCTGGACGCCCTGTCTTGGAGTTTGTCTAGGTGAAGCCAGACTCTATCCACTCGCCGCGTGCTCATGTGCAGGCAGCGCGGCCGTGTCAGGGGAGCGATTCGAACAGATCGGAGAGAAAATCGACCCCTGGCTTCAGAGTTATGCCGTGTCTATCTGAATTATAGCTTATGTGAATATTGATATCAGATGTATTTGGAATTGATTTCGGGATCTCGGAGTCGAAGAGGAGAACGAGCGGTATATAACACACTATGACTACTCTTTAATCGGATGTCGCTCTTCTAGAATCACCAGGAGCATCAGATAACTCATCAAGTATCCCGCCTGCTCCCCCATCATGCGTGCTACAGCCCTCGCCGCCGCTGCCATCATCGCGCTGGCTTCCCATGCCGGTGCAGAGACGATCAAGATCGATGTCGGTCCCAACGGCCAATTCGCCTTTCAGCCAAACAACATCAAGGCCAAAGTCGGCGATGTCCTCTCCTTCAACTTCCACCCCCTCAACCACTCGGTCGTGATGGGAGACTTTACCAATCCTTGTGCCCCGGCCAAGACGGGAGGCTTCTTTTCCGGCTTCGTGCCCGTGTCAAGCGGAGTGGGCGTACGTACCAGGAGCCCTTGAGAGTGACGACTCCTCTAACAATGCCTCCACAGAGCCAGACATTTGATGTGACTGTCAACAACACCGACCCCATATTCTTCTACTGCGCCCAGAACAAATTCTCTCACTGTATCAGCGGGATGAGTGGCGTCGTCAACGAGCCTTCCTCAGGAGACACGCTCGAGAACTACCAAAGCGCCGCAAGTTCCGTCAAGAGTGCCTCCAACCCGGATACCGTCTTTGGAGGACGGTTTGTTGCCAATGCCGCCGCGACGTCTGAGCCCACGACAACCTCTGCTGCTGCTGCCAGCACTACCTCTTGCACTACGAGCAACAAGGCTCCCAACGGAAACGGCTACAAGCGAGACACTTGCTCGGGGGCGGGTTCTGTTCAGGCGTCTATTGGGGTCGTTGCAGCCTCTTTGGGCATGGCCCTGCTGCTGTCCTAGATTTGAGGACATTTGGATTGTTCTTCTTTGATAATCGGATTGACGTTCTATTCTTATACGATTATACGTAATGGCTAATGATACAATTTTGCCTCTTGTCTAGAGGGCGTTTAGACTGTGAGTCAATCATTGCAACCAAAGACACGTACGTGGCACTCGCGATGTATCAGCCCATTGAGACCTTGAGCCTACAGTACTTTTTCAGAGACTGAATACTTTAAAGTACAATTATCTGTGAAGATGATGTAATTTGTCATTGGACCATCTCCTGCTGGGAAACTATTCTCATCAAAGTCACATGTGCCTTGACGCTTCCTCGTCAAACTCAGCTGGATAGATTCTTCAATAGCTCAGTTGATGTCGGTTGATTGATGTCTTTGGGTAAGTGATCTGATAGCCATCATGATATGGGTTGATAGGCTATTCCCAAGCCACCCGTTTCCTTCGAGTCAAGGAGCTTCCTGTCCTATGCCGCTCGTGCTGCCCTTTCTCCAGCTGATATGGCTCGGACAGCCACAAGTCGCGTTTTCGCTTGCTCAACCTAACCGTTAAGCATGCGTCTCGATCTTTGCGCCTACCTCAATATTGTTTGCTAGACTTATTGGTCTCATCGCAATAGTCGAGTATCATACCTGGAGGGATATCATGTGACAACCATCCTGCCACTTCATGACACAGGTTATTGCTCGGAGCAGCAAGCAATGCGACCGCAAATCGATACCGTATTCGATCAACCACGACATGTGATGTGACGCTCTGTGAAGGTTATCTGGAAAATGCACCTTCTTATTCCCAACGTCTATATCCTACGGGTTATTCTCGTCATTCGCCTAGCCATTGACGGTCAACAAGCAAGGCATTCAAATTACGTCTTCAGCCTAATACGAAGTTACGACAACCAAGAATCACCGGGGACAGCTAGTGCGCATTCGTGTCTTGCTTCAACAGAACCTTGTTCTTCACTCGGCTCATGTCAGCATGCGGGGACGTATCACGGCATTTGACCTGGCGAGAATATTCCGTAGGATAATAGATCCCGGGTAGAGTCGCATTTTGCCCGTAAACGGCAACACCATTTAGCCATTTTACACGATCGGATAACTCCCCGCATTGCTGGATCGGAGTATATGTCGATCCCACTCACTCTACAAGGGGAACGTGTCGTTGATGGTGACTTCCCCGTGGTGTATATAATAAGACTTGGGATTAGACGCCGGAGTCATTATTTTGTCGTGGACCGCATAGGAGATATACGAAGAGGTCAAGATGCTACTCAGGCATTGGAAAGCAGCAGCCTTGGCAGTCGTCTCAATCCTCTCTGAGGTTGAGGCCGGCTTCTGGAACCTTGGCCGTGATGCGTCATTGAAGCCACAGAATAAAGAACAGTTCATTGATTCTTTGATATCCAAACTAACCCTCCAAGACCTAGGTAGGCCATGGACATGGACCGTGTACTCGCTCAGAGCTGACGTCCGTAGTTCTGCAACTACATCTCATGTTTGCAGACGATATAGTCGGAGCTGCTTCACACAATGAGTTATACGGTATAATCCATCTTGCCTCTCACTCACACAAAGTCCTCCTGACACGGCTCAAACAACTCCCCATTGATACTGAGACACGAGCGCCGTCTAACGCCTCCAGACCAAACGATGCATCTAAGCCCGAAATCACCCATCGGAACCATTCACGACTGGTACCCCATGAACAAGTCTCATTTCAACGCTCTTCAGAAGCTCCAGTTGAACAATTCTCATGTTAAGGTTCCCATGATGCTTGTAGAGGAGTGTCTGCACGGCGTGGGCTCGTTCAAGCAATCCATATTCCCTCAGAACATTGCGATGGCAGCCTCCTTTGACACCGACATTGTGTATCGGGTTGGAAGAGCCATCGGAACGGAGGCGCGTTCGATTGGCATTCACGGCTGCTTCTCACCGGTCCTTGATCTCGCACAAGATCCTCGATGGGGAAGAGTCCAAGAGAATTTTGGAGAAGATAAAGTACTAACAGCCCACATTGGCTCAGCTTATTCTTCTGGTTTGTCCAAGAATAAGACCTGGTCCGACCCGGACGCTGTCTTTCCCATCATGAAGCACTTTGCAGCTCATGGCGCTGCCCAAGCCGGCCACAACACAGCACCGTTTACAGGACTCGGGCCTCGACAGATTAAGCAAGACCTTCTTGTCCCCTTCAAGGCGAATTACGACCTGGGAGGAGCGAGAGGCGTGATGATGTACGTGAACGTGGATGCCTGGTATGTCGCACCAACTGACCATGGATAGGGCCTATAACGAGATTGATGGGGTGCCAAGTTGCGTCAATCCGATGCTGTACGAGACGCTGGACGACTGGGGATACGATGGAATTGTCATCGGCGACGATACGTAAGTACACCGACCTGCTTCAAGACGTTAACTTACCGGATATAGGGCCATGCGTAACCTCCTCACACAGCATAGAGTCACTGACTCTGAAGCCGACACGCTTCAGCAGTGGTACAACGCAGGCGGACAAATTGATTTCTACGATTTCGATCTGGACAGCAAGATCAATGTAGGTAGCCACGCATATATCAAACGGTGGGCAGTACTGACAAGAGCAGATCACCAAAGCCCTCGTCGCCAACGGGACCGTCCCGCTCAAGACTCTTCAGTCCCATGTCCGCAAGATTCTAGGCGTCAAATGGGACCTCGGCCTCTTTGAGAACCCCTACATCCCGGAGCACATTGATCCCCCTGCGATTGTCGCCAGCCACCAAGACGTTGCCCTGGAGGCCGCGCACAAAAGCATCGTATTGCTCAAGAACGACAACCAGACACTCCCGCTGAGCTCCCCGAAGAAGATTGCACTCATCGGGCCCTTTGCCGATACCATCAATCTCGGTGATTATTCCGGCGCTCTTGGACAGTATCCCGCAAAGTACACGCAAACTCTCCGAGAGGGCGTCTTGCGCCATGCAAACAATTCCGGCCACACAGTCCGCACCAGTTGGGGCACGAATTCGTGGGAATACAACAACCAGTATGTCATCCCGGGCTACCTCCTCTCTTCTGATGGAAACCCCGGCGGGCTCAAAGCAACATACTATGCTCATACCAACTTTACCTCTCCCAAGGCCACGCGAGTAGAGGTTCCCGCGCAGGACTGGGGCCTCTATCCTCCGCCTGGTCTTTCTTCCAACAACTTCAGTGCCGTCTGGGAGGGCCATTTGGAATCACCTACTGACCTCGACGTCAACGGATGGATTGGTGTTGCGATTGGACCAAACAGCACTTCAAAGCTCTACGTCGATGGAAAGCTGATTTCTTCCAGAGGCTACAGTGACTCAGGAAACCTCTTGGGAACTATTGAGGGGTATGCCTGGACACAGGCCAACTCCACCATTCCTCCTCAGGGTGGTGTTGAGTTTACATTCAGAAAGAACGCCAAGCACCACGTCCGCATTGAGTTTCAGTCATGGAACAATTACAAGAAGACGGCCAACGTCAACTCTGTCAACTCGCAGCTCATCTTTTGGTGGAACCTTGTTTCTCCCGACGGCAATGCCCTCGAACAGGCGGTTTCCATTGCCAAAGACAGCGATGTTGTCATTCTTGCGGTGGGCGCTGCGTGGAACAGTGACGGAGAATCGGGTGATCGCGGGACCCTCGGACTTGCGCCCAGTCAGGACGAACTGGCAAAGAAGGTGTTTGCGCTCGGCAAACCTGTCGTGCTTGTCCTCGAGGGCGGAAGACCATTCGCCATTCCTGACCACTATAAAAGCTCCGCTGCGGTGTTGAGTACATTCTTCGGTGGGCAAGCTGGTGGACAAGCGATTGCCAATGTCCTTTTTGGCAAGTTTAATCCGGGAGCCCGTGTTCCTATCACTATACCATATTCTGTCGGCCAAATTCCAGCATACTACAACTACAAGCCATCTGCTCGAGCGGCGCAGTACCTCGACATTCCGTCGGAGCCCATCTATCCGTTCGGATACGGGCTTTCTTATACCACCTTTTCGACATCTTCTCCCACCGCATCCGTCAGCGGCAGCTCAAAGAGGTCCAACGTCGAGGCTCGAACAAGCCAGTCCTTTGGCACGGGTGACTGGGTCACATTTTCAGTGACTGTAGAGAACACTGGCTCAGTTGCTGGAAGTTATGTAGCGCAGGTGTACCTTTTGGGTCGCGTGTCGACCATTACACAACCCGTGAAGCAGCTGGTAGGCTTCCAGCGTGTATATCTGGAGGCTGGACAGAAGAAGACTGCAACCATTGAGCTCGAAGTCGACAGGTATCTCAAGATACTCAACAGGAAGGACGAGTGGGAGCTCGAGAAAGGGAGCTACACATTTGCCTTGTTGGAGCATGGAGGCAGCAACGCGGACACGTCTAAGAATGTGACGCTGCAGTGCGTTGGTTGAGGTGGCCTTGAACAACGTCTCATACATGTACCTTAAGATATCGTCCTTCTGATACAAATAGCATCCAAAATGAGCAACGCATGTTCCATGTCGTCGAAAGGGGACGTACAGAAGCTTTAGGGCGGCAGAATTTACTGACAGGGGACCACTTTGATGAATATACGGTTTATTCTATATACAGTACCTTATCTATGGTAAGGCAATGATTGCCAATGGACAATCTGCTAGCTTAGCAGTACTGGCAAGCTCCCTCGGGGCAGTATCTACTTCATGTTAGCGTGGCACCAAGTATGGGGTGGCAGTGAGACATACCCGTGACTGCAAGTGAAGCTGCAGAGGCCAGAGTACGAAGACGGCTCTCCCGCAATGGGACATCCGTCCCGTCCATCGCCCGACGGCGGAGCGGGAGCCTGGCCGAAGCTCGTGCAGACGCAAGGGCCAACAGGGCAGTATCCGTAGCTGACTCAATGTTAGCTGAGGAAGAGACAAGCGGAAGTATGAGTCTCAACTTACCTGCAAGCGAAGCTGCAGAGACCGGTGAAGTTGCCAGACTCGCCGGGAGCAACAGTGCCGCCGTTGCAGTTGGTGGGATCAGAAGGCGCAGCGCTGCTCGTCTTGGACGGCTTGGCGCTCGTCGGGCTGGCGGGCTGGCTGGCGGGCACAGACGGGTTCGTTCCCAGGGACGGCTGCGGGAGGCAGGTCGTCACATGCAGACCGACGGTCAGCGAGGTCAGACCGTCATGGCCGAGGACATCACGCGGTCCCGCGGGCAGCTCGCCGACGAAGGCGTTGAAGTTGTAGATGCCGCAGTTGCACACGTCAGTTATGTCCATTAGGGAGGTTCCGGACAGGACGTTCTGGCCGTTGCGGCTGACGGCGAAGCTCTGCTTGCCAAGGCCGGCGGGCACAGTGTTCAGGGTTGCTCCCGCCGGGACATTGAAGGAGCGCGAGTTGCCGCCGCTGGTCACGGATAGACTTGCGGAGCTCTTGAGCAGCGTCACAACGTACACGTCGTCGTCCATTGTCTGCCAGCCGTTGGGAATTCCCTCAAAGTAGTTGCCGCTGGCGTTGTTGGCAGGTGCGTTGAAAGTGGTGTCGGTGGCATCGCAGTTCAAAGACTTCAAGTTGCGGCGATACCAGTAGATGACGTGCTCATCCTCGATATACTTGGAAACATCTGTGTCTCCGTTCTTGAAGGCAGCAATAAAGGGCTTTGCAAGAGTGAGCCAGCCACTGTGGTCCATATCGTTTGCCTACATCTGGGTTAGAGAGCTGTAAAACGCGAGGTCAATGTAAGGGGAAGATGCTCACCCATTTGCTGCCTCCATCGTCACCGTGCTTGCTTGAAAGCGGGGAAAGATAATGCGATTCTCCAAAATCGTTCCAGGTAATAATCTCAACAAAGTTGAAGTTCCCGGTCAAGATTTCCTGCCAGCGGTCATAGAAAAGTGATCCACCAGGGAATAAGAAGTTCTTGCTATAAGAAACCTCCGGACCGTAGTGAGTGAAGAACCATGGCGAGACAGGTGCCATGTATGTCTTTCCGCTGCCGAGCCAGCTCTTGTAAGAAGCATCGCCCTGAGCAACAGTCACGTTGGCTCCGGGCGTCGGGGCCTTGTTGTTGCCATTGGTATCCCAAGCCTATCCCACACATCAGCATCACGCCTCATCTCACTTTGATGTTTGACACATACCTGCCAGCTGAAGGCGCCATCGATGCCATCGGTGCTCGACTGTCCGGGATGGAAGTTGGGCACAAAGTAAGGGTTAACACCGGACGCAGACTTCATAGCATTGGCATTGAGGCCGTCACCAGCAAACGATGAAACAAAGGGGCGGCCGTCAACCTGGAGCTGGGCGGGATGGCCAGCGTACTGCTTGACCTTGGCACCAACTCCAGCCGCATCACCGGTGCTCCACCAGTTAAAGTCGAAGGAGATGAAGACCTTCATCCCGTTGTTCGCAGCCGACGTATAGGCGTACTCCAGCTGTTGGTCGGTGTACGAGTCGGTGCCAATGTTGAGGGCGAAGGCGTCAATGCCCACGGATTTCGCAAGCTGAAAGTCGGAATCATAGTCTGATGCGGAAGTACGATCGCCAACAATTCCAATCTGTGTAAAATGAGCGGAGTACTACCTAGATAGAAATGCACACGTTACGAACCATGAAATGGGCAAACACCAACTTGTCAGCTGCAGTCTGTCTCGACTCCAGAGACCTGACCGAGACGTCAGCACTGGCAAGCGAAGACAGAGATGCTGCAGCAGCAAGGGCACCGAGCCCGAGGCGACGGAGGCTCGCCATCGACAACATTGTGAGTGAATGGCCGTTGGCGTGAAGATCACGAAACACTCAGATCGGGCACTGCCCAACCCTTTATATATCTTCCCGACATCCTCTCCATGACAACAGCGATAGTCCCGGACATAGCATGAAACATGCCATAAGGGTATACAGATCGGTCCGAAGCGAAAGCCTGGTCCGGCCCCCTATCCATCTCGATGTCCCTCCTCCTCATAGGCTCTAGCGCGCCCACCCCAGGTAAAGCGAGCTAAACCGAAAACCATATACTCGACAACTCGACGCCCTACGTGGCTGCCGGGGACGTGCCAGTTTGGTTCATTCCTGGGACCTCGGAGACTCGCTGCAAGGCTGTCTATCGGTCAGGGCGAGCCCACCTGAGTAAACAAGAATTGCGGAATTGCGGGTGTCTCACGATCGGTGCTATAATTCTGGACGCGGCTTACACTGGAGATAGCCCTAGTTGAGTCCTAGCAGTTTTCAGTATACAACTGCTACCAAGTGCAAACTGGGATGCTCCATGTTGTAGGCTTTCATATAAACAACAGACCAGCCGAGGCCTATTATGTTTGAATCCCATTGCAACTCGGCATCTGATGCTTATTCCTCTCCAGTGTCTGATCTTTGGCTTCATTGCTCGAAGAAAGCATACAATTAGACGCCGGGACCCGCAGAGTAAGCCTAGAGTTACCGCCGTGAGCCACCACCTATACGAGGTTTCTCATTTATAGAACAACACACTCAATTGCTTCCTCATCTGCCGATTACAGCTGAGCCATTCCACGAATCCACGACCTGCCAAACTCAGCCTTGGTCAAGTGTAAATCGCCTGGGCCGAGGGATGTCAACTTCAGGCACCTTAAATTAGCCAGGGGGGCCTGCGTCCCATAATCGGCTAGGCCTGACCGGGTTTTGCCACCAACGGGACGCCGATAACCGCTGAGAGGGAGCAACAGGCAACTGAAAGAATACCGTCAGAGGAGGAGTTGGTGAGATGCAGCGGGTTCCGGAAGTCACTGCAGTCCGTGAGACTCATGGAATACTGGGATTCGTTTGTCCAACCCCGGCCGGATTGACGAACGCGTTCTGCTTAGTTGCTAGAAAAGAGTCCTGACTTTGCTATTTCTCCGCCAGTGTGATCGGAGCCCAGGTCATGGAAGCCCAGGTCCGTCGACAGACATGTTCAGTAAGCCCTGCCGCAAACCTGTTGTTCTGCGGCCCGCAAGCCTACCACCGGCACTTGATGCCCGATAAGTAGGCAATGATGCCGCTGTTGACAGAGCTACGAGTAGGCCGACAGATGACCGCTGTCTTGCGCTTCTCTTCTTCTCCGCTCTCCCACTCTGGGGTACAGTAAATATCCCGCCTCGCAACCGCTACTTCAAATCACCACCATTTGCTTAGTGTACCAACTGCCATGGATCATTCTGTCTACAGTGTCACAATTGATCAAGCTTGAAGCAGTGTTTTCCATCCTTCCACCCTCTCTCAAACAATCCGAAGGACTCAAATTGATGCACAGCTACCCTACCACAATCCGTCAGCCACCAACGGAAACGAAAAGCCGGAAAATAACCCCTGCAACGCCAAAGGCTGACCACAAACGATGCTACCGTCAGGCGTCCTCTTGCAGTTTGCTCCATCCCGTCTAGCCTTGGCCTGGATTCTCGATGCCACCCAGAATCATCTTCTCCGTCCATACTGTAAGCCTCATGCCCGGCAGGATGGGCGCTGATACGTGGGATTGGGAGCATGCACTCCTGCGTCAGATCCCACGCTACGAGGCACGCTGGCCTAGGAGAATAGGGCACTTGCGAGCGGACGGCCTTTTTCGCAGCAGTGCTACCCGGAGCTAGGAGGTTTACCAGACGGCAAATAAGGTATCTCAGAGTAAGGTTAGTAGGGGGGACTCAGGCGTCAACGGGTCGATCCATGGCCCTTGAGCGGATTGTCAGCCCATTGCCGCAGTGGCGCTGTAATGGTCATGCTAAACTTGACTGCTATCGTGAAGCAATGGCAGCAGCAAATAGTCTATACCGCGAAGCTCGGGCCTTTGACTCCAGATAGGTATTCTCGATATGACAGTTTACAATCCACGAGTAAACACTCATCAGCCAACAAGCTGACATGACTCGCCCGCAACTCGATGCACCCACACATAATCAGATCTCGCCGCAGGCATACGTCCAAGATGCCAAACACAGAAGGACGTTAAGCCTGCACCCATGCATCGCATCAGCAATAAGCCGCGTAGCCGTTCGGCAGAGGGCCTAGTGCCGGGCAGGCCATCTAATCACCCTCGCACCATAAGCCGAGCCATCCAATCGTTGACGGACGGATATTCAGGAGCTTGGAGTAAATAGTCTTCTTCCTTTCGCTCGTCGTCACGTTCCCGCGACGGCCCTATCGTGAAGCTTTTCCGCCGCCCAGTATTCGTTCTCGGGCCCCTAAGCTGCGTTTATCCCCGGAGTATGTACTCGAACCCCTGCAACTTGACCACAAGCGCGCTCAATGACCCAGGTCAGCAGATTCTTTGCAGATTAGTATTCGCCAGGACATCCGTCGGCGATTAAACCTCCTCACCAGAAACACCACACCGACCCTGCCGGCAACTCGCGCAGGAAGTGGTTGAAATCCCAGCAATCGTCACCGCCTCGGTAGAGAAATAGTAGCCAAGGCTCCATCGGCCTCCCCAGGGGGAAAACAGTAATCGAAAGGCTTCGTCCTCCCCTGTCGCCTCACAATATTAACCCGTCACCATGTTGGATAAGCTCAAGGCACTGGTTCACAAGAAAGAAAAGCAGTGGTGCGGCGCCTGTCTCTTCCAACTCCCCCCAGCAGCAAAACCGCTCCCCTCTGATATCAGCGGGCGCTACGAATACGCCTTTGCAGAGAGCGACTCTCACGAGTTCACCCCCGCTCTGCTCACCAAGTCCTCGCAGCGCGGCTGTGACCGATGCGCGGCCCTCGCCTCGGCTTTGGAGAAGCTCGGAGTTGCTGACTTCAAAGAGGCAAGCTGGCAGCCAAATCTGAACTCGCCAGGCAGCCCAACGCTGGACATTACAGATGCCAGTGACACACTGCACGTCTTTGAGCTCTGTAGCAGCGAGGCTCCGTTGGATGAGCCAGCCTTCTTCACAGACGACGCGCCGTCGCATGCCGTACTGTGCAGAGGTTACAGGATTTCGCGCGCGACTGGAGATGATGATGCGCTGGATCAGGCAGCCAAGTGGCTAAGGGACTGTCAGGCCCATGAAACATGTCAAGCCGAGGACGCGGGGTTTGTGCCTACACGGTTGCTTTACCTGGGATCCAAACGGACAGATACTGACGTCCTGGATCTCGTGGAGAATCCGGAGTCTGTGAAGTATGCAGCTTTGAGCCATAGATGGACCTCAGAGACACCTACCATCTCCCTGTTAACGTCCAACCTACCGGATCGGAAGCAGCATGGCATGCCCATAGCAAATCTCCCTCGGATGATGCAGGACGTCGTGCTGGTGCTGCGTCGATTGAGCATCGACTACGTGTGGATCGACAGCTTGTGCATCGTCCAGGACGACAAAGAAGACTGGAAGCGGGAGGCAGCAAAAATGGCCCTGATCTACACAAATGCAGAACTCACCGTGGCAGCTTCGTGGTGCGACAAGCCTCATCAAAGCCTCTTTTGCGACCACAGCGAGCCCCGTGAACTGCCTGTAGAACTCGGCGAAGTGGATGGGCAATCCATCTTCATACGTCGTAGGAAACCACACCTCACTTGGTCGGAGGAACCCATGATCGAGGACCCCGACGCAGAATGGCCTCTCTTGAGCAGAGGCTGGGTATACCAGGAGCAGCTGCTGTCGCGCCGAATGCTGCACTTTACACGCAACGAGCTCATCTGGGAATGCCTCGAGACGACCCAGTGCGAGTGCGGGTGGTACGACAGCAACATGCGCAACCAAAGCACTCGCGACTCGTACAAGCGATCGCCCGCGGACAAGGCGTGGGTCGAGATTATTAAAGGCTATGCAAAGCGACCCCTGACGGTAATCGCCGACAGGCTTCCGGCTCTCGCAGGCATCGGAAAGGCGACGGCGGCGGTCAGAGGGTACGACTCGGCCGAGTATCTGTGCGGCATATGGGAAAAGGAGCTTGAAGAGTCCTTCTTTTGGTACCTGACGGAACCTCCTCAGGAAAAGCCTGACATTGGCTTGCCATCGTGGTCGTGGGCCTCCGTGGTTGGCGACATTGAATGCTGGCAGCTATCGTTGGAAGACGTCGAGTTCTCGGGAAGCAACGTGGTATATGCCGGAGATGCTCTCATGGGTGACACGGTGAGCGGGCAGCTATCACTGTCGGGGTATGCGGCTCCCGGAGTCGTGTACCACGGTCAGGAGTGGGCTGATATCGTGGACGCCAGGAAAAGAGAAGGCTTGGACGTTTTGACAGGTGAAGGAGCCCCGGACGAGTTTGGCCTGAAGCTTGGAGAGCAGTTTGCCACCTTTAGCCCAGACTACAGGTTGGACGCGCATGTCGCCTCGGGCTCGCAGGTTGTGTGCTTGCTCTTTGGGCGAAATAGCTGCATCGAAGTTGACGATGCGGGCGAAAGTGTCGAGACCATCACCTCGTACATTCTCCTATTACGCCCTGTCGATGGAAGATATGAGAGGCTCGGAGTATGCCGGGAATGCATTGAGCTGGACGTGTTTATGCGCCAGTCTGAACGGCAGCACCTGACTGTCGTTTGATGCTAAACAATTGAACGAGAATCGACTGACTCAATCGTACAAGAATAATGCATTGTATGTATGCTGTATAGCGATGGCAGCATGTGGTCCAGAAACTTGTCGATCGCGGCAATTTTCATCGACAGATAAATGTGTACTATGGTCGGCCTGAGACGGCATGTCTCAAAGTAAATGCAAGGGGAATCCCGCCGCTACTCCGTCGACATATCCGTTCACCTCTCGGTGAGTCGGAGAGAGCCCCGATGTCCGGCTCGGCGAGCTGAAACAACGCCGGCGGGGTGCCGGGTTCGGAAACGGGAACCGGGGGTCGCGGTCGGCGACGGTGGCGACTCTGGTGCTGCCGGAGGCTCAAGATCGAGATTGTTGAGGGTCGTCGAGTTGAGTTGAGCTTACGGTCGCCGGGCCAGTCTCCTCACCGGAGCATTTCCGCCTGCGAATTGCTGATGAGGCTGCAAATGGCCACTTTGAACCGCTGCAGCTGACAGTATCATGACGTGTTGCCACAGTGCTCACCCCGGGTCCAAGGGTTCTGATGATGTAACACTGAGCAATCCATTCCCCTCGAGTATGGAGCCACCGAGCCGAAGCCAGTTGGCCCCTCACAAATATTCTGGCGATGGCGCAAAAGTTGATTACAGGGCGCGGGCTGTTTAGCCACCTTATGTTGACTGATCGGCTAGGTATAAGGTTATGACGATGCTATTCAGATCTGCGGGTTTAACGAACCAGGTGCGATGATCTGCTTTCGCCCCTCCCCTCCTCGCCCGGGTGACAGCAGCGGTAAAATGTCTGGTATTTAACAAGCTGGCCATGAGGTAGCACCAGGAGAAGAGGCAGATTCTCCTTCCTCACGGTTTTGCTGCCTTCCATGCGGTTGACGATATACAACCATCGACTGGTTGCTGCAATCACACAACGCACCTGTTGCACCGCGTACCCCAGATTCTTCTCTTCTTCTCACATCCGACATCAATCAAAACCCCAAGCCATCATGGATTCCGACTTCCAACCAGAGCCACGCATCGGCGAGACGGCCTTCCACACTGCTACGGATCTTGTCGAAAAGCTTCGAGACGCCGGCCAGACAGTTGGCGTGGCGGAATCATTAACAGCCGGCGCTGTCTGCAGCGCGATAGCTTCAGCAATGGGAGCCTCGCAAGTCTTCAGGGGCGGAATTGTCTCATATGATACGAAGATGAAGGAAGAGCTGCTGGGCGTTGACAAGGAGCTCATCGCCAAGGAGGGCGTCATACACGCAGAGGTCGCCAAGCAGATGGCCGAGGGAGCTCGCCGAATCACCAGCCTCAAGGACAGCGCGACAACGTGGGGGATCGGCACGACTGGAGTCGCAGGACCTGAAAAGCAGGACGACAAGCCCGTCGGGACCGTATATATCGGCATCGCTGGGCCAAAAGGGACGGTTTCTTACGGGTATAAACTGCCAGGTATGACCCTTCCCTAGACCGGAAATTCTGAGCCCATGAAGAGCTATGGAGCTAATATCTGTAAAACGCCAGGTACCCGTGAGCAAATCATCGAAGCTTGTGCAGTCGAAGCGCTGCATAGGCTGAGGAAATTGTTGTAGCATCGGGTTCGCTCATCACGATGGCAGCTGTGTACAATTAGAGGCGATGGATGGATTCCCTCATCACGCGACGACGATGTCAGCTTTGTATGAATAGAGGCGATACTGGCTCAGCCATCGCAATATCACAGTCCGCTCTGGATTGTATGAAAAGCCCCATCGCGGTGTCTGAGTCGGATCTGGATTGTATGCGTAGACGAGGAGGATTCTTTTGCATCACGACTTCACCTTGAGAGAACATGGACGAAGCACGTGATAGGCGGTGAGGTTCCATACCTATGTCACGATAAGGCTTATCGGCACATCCCCACCGGCAGTAAGGTGAATTGACCGTGAATACCTTACCTGTAGAAACCTCTTAATTAACATCAACTTCAAACTTCTATCATCAACTTCTCCTTGTCACTGAAACCTCAACCTCATCATCGACTTCTTTTTCATCTGAGCCTGAACCAGCCTCATCAACATTGGCTCTGTCCACCTAAAGCTCATCCCTCAGGGCAATGCCGCTCGTCAGCACCTGCGAGCTGAGCGACATCAAGCTCAACGGCCTCGCTCCTCGATCCTGCGAGCTGTGCCGCAAACGCAAAGATGGCATCCAACGCTGTGCCGCGTGCCAATCGATCTGGTACTGCTCGAGAACCTGCCAAGCGGAAGACTGGCCAGAGCACAAGGTTCCGTGCAAAGTGATCAAGAAGGCGCGTTTACTATACGAAAAGGAGGAGAAGCAGCTACGTGAGGATCCCGACAACTTCTTCGAGGAACACGTCGGCCGCTTCTGGCGCATCGTGGAAACCCGCGACTACATGCGCGCCCGCTATAATTATGTCGACACAATGCTCATGAGCTACGGTACCGCCGGCGGCCCTGTCGACTTGGCCGAAACCTGCCTTGGTCATCTCTTGGACATGCTGCGATTGAGTCGTAGCGACAGCCTGGGCGTGCGAGAACTCATTCCCGCGCTGTACATTCGACTCGGCCGGGACCAGGACGCCTACGACTTCGTCAAGTGGTACGCGACCGCCGGCCAGGATCCTCACTACGACTGGGCCAACATGAGCCTACCATTCCTCAACGTCAAGAACGCGGATGTCTTTGAGGAGCCCCCCAGCGGATTGGTGCGCTCCCATTTCATGGCATTGAGCCACGCCGCGGCGCTGGTGCTCATCAAGGTGCGTATCCTGCTCGACCTCCAGGCCATCCAGAATGCCCGGATTGCCCTCAAGGGCTCCATTCCAGCAGAGGTCGTTGAGATGATTCGCGGGCAGCTGGTCGGCAACATTGTGGGGGCACGGCAGGACATTCTCCTCGCGCAGCCGGAAGAGACGTCGCAGCTCGTCGGCAAGATCAAGAGGCAGATCCAGGCGCTCTACAGCTCCGTCAAGACGTACAATCCGCACTTCTGGAAGCTGCTCGTCAATGACCCGGACGCTGGGGTATTGCGCAGACCCATGCATGGATACTCACTGCAGACGGAGGATGAGGCTTTGCTGTGTCTTGGGTACAACTACGCTGCGTGGTACGAGACGCCAGGAGCCATCGACATGCTCAAGAGTCTGGACAAGTGATGCTACCTCGATTTACCGGAACCAGATGCAAGCACAGTCAATTGATGTATGAGCTATGATGGTCTGGTGCCTCGGGAAATGCCGGACCATAGACATGCCTTCGATGGAAATCTTTTATTTACAGACGTCAACATGCCGTTCTGGTAGATCAGCCGGTTGCACAGCGAATGCTAAGTTCTTGGCCGGAATACATTTGCACTGCTCAAGTCCACCATATTTGTTCCCTTATGTCACGGCCAAGGATGAGGCTTGTGCTACCTTGCCAGAGCTCCGCATCCCCGGACTTTGACAGTCTGCAGCAGCAGCGCCTTATACGGCTACGTGGTGCCTGGACCCAGCTCCATTGCAAGTCAGCTGGGCATCTTGCTGCACCGAGACTAGCACATGGTCTGATAATAAGAAACGAAACAAAACAATGCCGTCAGCACTTAAGTTGTGCCTCCACGTGGTCAGCTGGCAGAGCTGTTGTACAAGCTCCATCGGGGATGCTATTCCAAGACGCAATAAATGGGACATTGCGAAAGCGGTAAACACGTCACTGGCGAAGCGGTGGAAGACACATGAAGATGCTGTTGGCTGCAGCAGTTGAAGGATTGGGTCAGCGTGTTGGTTGTGCAACTCCAAGTGAGGTCTTCAAGCCCAACTCGAGAGCTGTTCCTAGACTGCTTTGTAAAGCGGTGTTGAACAGCTCAACAAAGCTTCCCAGCAAGCTTATCATCAGCATCTGTCTGGACGCAAATAAGACCATCATCTCGTCTCCATCTTATCTTCCCATGCCCGACTATTCATAGCCAGAGCTCCGGGTCCCTTACTAACAAGGTCATATCGTACTACAACAAAGTGCAAGCTCTAATTATAGGTCGCCCTGTGGCTGACATAGCTTAAACGGAACTAGAACGGCACTAGACCAACCCGGTGGCGCAGACCCAGACCATTTCTGTTCCTGGTGCTGACGAAATGACCACATATGGGCGTTGGCCTCACGATGGTTTGTCCAACAGCCCAATCACGCCTCGTGCAGGAAAACGACTAGAGCGTTCGGAACATGGCGAGCTTAGTGCTGAGGTGTGGGCGCATTTTGGTAAGTGTCCAACCCAACAGGCCGGGAGCTGCTCGGGTAGGTTCTCAACCGGGAGGCTGTACTCTAGCTTTGCTGTGCGACGGTCAAATTTAGATATTCGTGATGATTGTGGATGAAAGATGGACTCACGATGGGATCTTTGTATAAATAAAGATGCTCGGTCCCGTTGAAGTTGTTGTTTTCTCATCATCATCACAACAGACATCACAACCTCCTCAGCCTCCTCCTCAACCATAACAACAACCGCAACCACAAATCACCCTCTTATACAATCTCTTCAAAAGCTTTACAACTTATACTCCATCAAGATGGTTTCTTTCAACGTCTTCACCATCCTGGCCGCTGCCGTCGCCAGTGTCGCCGCAATCCCCGCCGGAACTGCCACCATCGGCAACAGATTGCCTTCAAGAACGTTCCTCACCGGAGTAACACACTCTGTCGTCGCAGGACGCGGTGGCGCGCTTGTCTATGACCCCGACAACGTGGTTGCTCAGCCCGGCGATACTGTTGAGGTAAGAGTTTCTCCAACTGCAAAGCAACTCTGCAAATGACAAGGAAATTAAAGAAGCATGTTCCCACAGATTCACTTCCTCGCCGCCAACCACTCCATCGCGCAATCCGACTTCGCCCACCCCTGCACCCCCCTCGCAGACGGCACCGGCCTCTTCGCCGGCTTCAACTTCGCCACCTCCGAGGGCCAGAACCCAAACGTCTACCAGTTCACCGTCGTCGACAACAGCCCGCTCTGGTTCTACTGCCCGCAGCCAAAGGGCGCCCACTGCACAAAGGGCATGCTGCTCGCCGTCAACCAGAACTTTGACAGCCAAAACACCCTTTCGAAGCAGAGGGAGCTCGCCGCCAAGGTCGAGCCTGTTGTGCCGCCCGTCGTGCAAGGCGGCAGACTGGGCGGTTTCCAGCGCGCGAACCCCAACCCTCTCAGCGGTTTCTAAAGCTCTCCTGTTTATTCAGTCGTAGATGAGATGGCATTTTGTCTTTCCTTTATTATCTAGAGCGCAGTTTGGGATTGGGGTCAGCGCGCAGCGGGTTTAGAGATGTTAGCATGGAACTACGCGATACGGAGTACATAGACTAGACTTTCCTTAAATATAATCACATACCGGTAGCAACCAGTCAAAGAGCTTTCAAAGGATATAACCTGATGGCCAACCGACGCGTCTCGCACTCAGCTATTTTCCTTGTAGTCGCTCGACAAGAGCATCCTGGTGTGCGCATATCACAATCAACTGTCCGGTCCCACATTGCCGCGAATGGGGACGACCGTCCTCACGTGAAGGGAGCGGCAGTTGACGGCTGTTTTTGTCACCCGTCTCCTTGTTCACGCGATGCTGGCGCGAGATTAGCCCCATGGGGAGTCGTTTCTGCAAGATGGTGGCAAGCCTTCGATCCATCAGAGAGCCAGCGCGTCCGTCACGGTTGCATCCTGTTGTTGAGAACGACAGATATCGCAGACACGTCGAGAAACGTAGCACAGGAGACACTTGGAGCAAGATTAATGTTCTCAAAACGAATGAACCATATTTATCATAAGAAAAAAAAAAAAAAAAAAAAAAAAAAAAAAAAAAAAACCACAAGAACTCTTAGCTCACCACAACCACGCGGGCGGCTCCGCAACCTCCTCGACATCCTCCCCTGCCACCACCTCCTCCCCTCTCTCCCCTTCCTCTCTCTCCACCTCCCCCTCCTCTTCCGCCACCACCACCTCCCCTTGCTGCTCCTGCTCCTGCTGCTGCTGCTGCTGCTGCTGCTCAGGCTCCCCCTCCGGCTGGGGCTGCTGCTGCTGCTGCTGCTGCTGCTGCTGGGCCCAGACTTGGCCCAGTTCCTCAGAGGCCATAAGAGCCTCCATCTGCCGCCGGGAGAGAGTTCCTCCACGGCCACGGCCGCGGACACCAGGCACCGAGATGGTGCCACCACGCACCCGGGGACGCCAGGCTGCAAGTGTATTGTCAGTATGAGGTACCTTATGGTAGGTAGGGGATACTAGCGTGGATAGTGGTAAACATACTTGGTCGGTGGTCCTCAATACCACCGCGTCCTCCTTCACCTCCTTGGCCTTGACCTCTGCCACGGCCACGACGATCACGGCCACGGCCACGACCACCACGACCACCCCGTCCACCACGGCTACCACGGCCACCACGACCACCACGACCACCAGCCGCCGCCTGGTGCAAAACCGAGGGGCTGTACAGCCTATCGATAAGGCGGTGGATCTCGTCTATCCTGTTGGTGTCGGACATCTAGGTAGGTAGTACACAAAAGTATTTAGTATGTACATAATGATGCAGTGGTTTACTTCGACTGTATGATGGACTTACGTTGTAGTTGGACTCGGCGGAGATGTCGTTGTGCTGGAGCTTCTTCTTTCGTTAGAAGCTGATGACCTTACAGGTGCCTCAGGCAATGAACAACATTGTAGTGGTGGACTTACTTCGTTCTTGAAAAAAGAAATTGGTGAAGATAATACCAACGACTATATGCTATTAGCAGATGCACGTGATGAGAGATGCGATGGCGATGAAGCCGATGATGCAGCATGGCACAAGGGATCGTAAAGGGGACAGCAGAGGCTGAAGTCCCGCTGCTCAGGATCATCACGACGATCATGAAAGCCACGGCTGCGACGACGATGATAATCCAAAGCGAGCAAGAGACGTAAAAGGTAATATAGCAGGGGATGAGATCTTATCTCCATGTTGCTGAGGATCATGATGAGGAACGTGTGGATTGCGAAAAACAGTTACGTGGACGCGGAGGGCAAGGGTGGGGGACTCACTCGAGAATGTGATGTTGCTGAAGAAGAAGTTTCTCTCTGAGGGAGGCTGCACAACAAGTCCTCAAGGCGTGCGCGTCTAGGGTTCTCTGGCCATCTGCCGGGCGGTCAAACCAGCTGCCGGTGAATTGCACTGCCACAGCTTGCCAGAGCACGATTCCCTATGAATAGAGGGCAAAGTGAGTTTCGGTGATTATAGAGACTTCCGGCTTCTATTATTTATCGTTCATTTCGAGTAAACTATTCTCTGATCCTAGGTATGTAATATCTCCTAGTTGCCGTATGTACAATCTCTTGGCTTTGGCCTTTTTCCAGCCGCATTTTTGTCAAAATCCAGGGCAGTGGCTCCTTTTCGCGAGACGAGCCTTCAGAAGCTCAAGTCTGCTTGGAATTACTGTTAGAGATCTACCTGCTGCGCCACATCACCGAGTAGATGATTCGAGTATTCATCAGCCTATTGCTCCGTTCTCCTCGAGTGATTTGTCTTACGGATTTAGGTAGATCCTCAACGTGACCGACTTCTAACTCACTTCCTGCGTTACGAACAATCAAGGTCAAGATACTCTACAGGGATATGGATGCCTACCTCTGCTCGATCGCACGAGTCCTCTGCCGCTCTTGAAACCGGTGGAAGGCGCCTGAATTTGATGTGGATTTGAGTTGGGCTACAACCATGGCTTCGGTGCCAAATGCGGTTCAAGTGCGTATTCCAGTCGTCGCATACTCTCAGCGTGATATGACATGTTCCTCACATTTCTGAATCGAGCACCTTGGCCTATTGTGCTCAAAGGGTCGCGATGTTTATTGGAAAGTCGTCCGGTTGATGACTCAGCGTTCAGCCCTGAAGGGGTTCAAATTTCCGATTCAGGCAGTATGGGGAAGCGGGCCAGACTTCAGGTACCCGAAGCTTGGCGCTCTAGAAAACACGCCAGGTACCCCGTCTGTGCCGCAATATGGGGCGGTACTTTCAACTAATCTTTTTGAGCTCTAAAGCAGGTACATAGCGTCCAAGTGGTCGGGGTCTTCCGCCTCGGGTTTTTTCAACACCACGAACCCCGAGAGCCTTACTATGTATGCCCTGTGATCTTTGCCTCCACTAGGTGCTAGCTGCAAGCATCCAAGACGGAGACTTGGGTTACCTGAAGAGGAAGCACGACAGGAAGCTGCGCGAGCGGGCGAGGCACCAGGTAATCTTAGAGAGCGACGTGCCGCTGTTGACAGACGCGATTACAGCCTGCTTAGCTGGTGTAGTAAATAAACAAAGGCCGATAGCGGAGGAAATGTGAAGCCAACCATGCATGATTCAGAGTGCCAGCTGGGAACGTCTGCTGCCACACTGCTGCCACATCAGCGGTCGCGGAACGCCAGCGGCAGAGGCCTGGCGGCGACGTGGGGGATGCAAGATGGTGAAACGAAAGGTGAGAGGCTTCAGAAGTTCGAGGTGCGGCTGCTGACCTTGCAGAAAGGACATATTGCATTGAGTGCACACCATTCCTCAAGGGCAATGCAGGAGCCCTGTGATTGTTCCTGTTGGTCAAGTGAAGTTGCCTCATCATGCCCAGTCAGGACCAGCAAAAGCTGAGACTGTCCTCCCACAAACGAATTGTAGGTCGCACGCAAAGCCTTTCTCTCATAATGAATGCTCGCTTTGTGACACCTCTTAAGTTACCTACCTTAAAGTACGTCAGGGGTGGCGTAGGCTGCCTTATCATTTGGTACCAGCCTGAGGGAAAGCTACTGGATATTACAGAGAGAACCAACGTAGACATGCAGTGGAAAGAAACACTGGGATGGTGGCTATATTAATATCTAGCACCCCTAGATTGGCTCATCTTAAACGGCCGCCCAGACGGCGGGAAACACACAAAACTCCTAGATTCAACTCTGTAGAGCAGACGGTCACTGTTTACCCAGACACAGGAAGCCAGAGCTGGCACCTTCCTTACGATTATTTTGCAATGGGTCCAGAAAGATCACACCGGTGGACTGGACAATCTGGACTTGGCCCCGATCGTGTCGTGTCCTGTATTATCTCTTCTTTCTTAGCATCACAGAGAGTATTCGTTCGTTAGGTATTATACCAGATACTCTCTTTTCTTGACTCCAGTCGGTTGGAGTCTTACTTGATACGTTACCTTCTCTTCCTCTTCTTCTTCTTCATCCTATTTTCCCCCCTTCTCAAGAGATCGAGATGCGTCGCATGCCTCGACTCCTCGCCCCCGGGCCTGGACAGAAGCGTATCCTCGACTTCTTCCAGATGAAAAGCGTTGAAGCAGCAGTCTTCGCTGACCCAGGAGAAGGCAAAGCTTCTCCTATCCCAAGCAGTTTCCTTTGTCAAGACAAAGACAGCGGCGTCTACCACTGCCATTCTCGACTCTGATAATGGGTCGGTCGATATCAGTAGGGTAAACAGCACGTGGCGGTGGCTGCAGAAGCCGAGGGACTACGGCAATTGTGACAGACTCTACCTGAACCATTGACTTTGGACTCAAAGGCTTCTCCGCCAACCCGATCGAACCGGCATAGTTGAGGTGCAACAGGGCGCAGCAGCGGCCATTGGCGGCGACCTCTGGCGCCAACGACGACGACGATAAAGACGTTGGCGAGTACGACATTATAGCTCCTCGTTTTCTTCTTCCCCCTTCGACGAGAAACTACCTAAAGAGAAAGAAGGAAAAGGAGGCAAGTAGTCGGGAATATGCGGGATATCTTGTGTTAAGTACTCTGGTTCTAACTCTTATTTTAGGAGCGGCTATCTACTGCTGCTTTCGCTATGATCAGATAGAGGATTCTACTTACTCTCTGCTACTAGCTGCTACTTTATTCTGATCTAAGTATGAGCATCCGGGATGATCTTATAGACAGAATAGCTGAAAGAGCTCTTGGCAGTATCTCAACTACAGCTGCATAGACTTGGGATGCTGGAGAGCCATTCTCTGTTATTGTTATTCTTGTTTCTATAATAATTGACGATGATATCACTGACTTATTCTGATTCCACGCTGAGACTTACCTACCTAGGTACCCGTCGACTTTCGTGGACGCTCCAGCAAAAGTAAGGTAGCCCCCATTCTCCGCAGAAGCGGCAACGGCGTTGCTGTCAGACACTGCGGCTCAGCTGATATGACCCGGGCCTGCAAATGGGCACCGAATACCGTATGAAATGTCCCCCTTGATCCTCTCCTTGTCAAAGTGGCAACCGCTTCAGCTACTTTACCTTCTTTCTGATCCATCTGCTGTCGCTTTCGATCACGCTAGTCATCATTTTGATGTTGATGAACGCAGGACTTGCAGCAATCGTATGAACTGTACGCTTGACGGTGATGTTGCTATGATACACGGCCATTACCACGACGCACTCCCCCAGCTTCGGCCCTAAGACGACCAGTGCTCCCAAGGCCTTAGCGGTGATCACAAGCAGCAGTGAGGGGCCAGTCAACGAAGCATCGAGTTCCAGATGATGGCGGCCGAGGCAACGAACAAAGCCGCCACCGCTAAGCGCATCTAAGGTACTGTCCGCTCATTCAGGCAGCAAGATGTTTCACTGCAGCTCCCTCCCAGTGAGCAGGGGATCAGACAGCGGGCGAGCCGTGGTGAAGCCCTGCTTACGAGGCTGGCTCACTACCCTGGAATGCCTTGCTCTCAATCGGAGAAAAGATGACAACTCCAAACTTCCGTTTGGGGAACCACTAATCTAGTCGCCGCCCGCCCGAAGACGGCAATTAGCTGCCGGCTTACTATTGAAGGCTCTCGGTCACGAAAGATTCCATTGACAACAACCTCCTTTAGGGCTATATGCGAAAGCGTTTGCGGCCGCAGCGCTCCAGTGCGCGGTTGTTGTGAGTCTGCGTGGGAGACAGATTGAAGAGGGATCTCGCCAGTGACACCAGATACATTGACGAAGGGTACCTACATACGAGGCTGGCAAGATGTCTTGATTCGGGCAACCAGCCCGTCCCAGGAGCTTGCAGAAAGGCAAAATCTATCGTCATCTTATTTCTACCTATGAGTTTGATGCACTGAAGATGGTCGTTGATTACACAAGCCTTCTTGTGTGTCAGGGCTTGGGCAAGATGGTGGCACATGCTCTGGATCGTTGAACACTGACACGCACGTATATCAGAGTGCCTCTACCCACATGACTCTAGCATCTCGAGTATCCAACACAGCATCGCCTTTGGCAATTTCTGGCGGCAGATACCATCGTGTCCGGTGCCGTCTAGTCTGCATCACTACATCTGATGCCAAAAAATTAAGAACCAGCAGTGCTTTTCAAGTCCACAGCATTCAATTCAGCAGCTCCATCTGAGCACAGAACCAGCTGCATTGTCATACACCATGTCCATACCCTCTCAGAGAACCGCGCTGGTTCTGACCGCCCCTAACAAAATCACGGCCGAGAAGATTGCCATGCCTGAGCTCAAGGACGACTACATCCTCGTCAAGACCGCAGCCGTGTCAATCAACCCAGCAGACTACAAAGGGTCGACAGACATTGATTTCGGGGGACAAGAGGCCATTGGCGCCGTGCAGGGCAACGACTATGCCGGCACGGTTGTGGCCGTTGGGAGCAAGGTGACGAAGCCGCTCAAAAAGGGAGATCGCGTCGCGGGGGCAGTTCACGGCAAGTGAGTTACACTTGATGTCGGGCGATAACTTGGTGCATGATGTGTGATTGACGCCGTCCCAGCAATCAACTATACAAAGAAGAGGGCGCTTACGCGGACTACATTGTTGCGAGGGGCGACCTTGCCATCAAGATACCAGACAACATCTCGTTCGAAGAAGCAGCCACGCTCGGCATTGGCATCACCACAGTGGTCTGTATTCCAGTCATGTTCCGTCTCTTTCTCGCGGAGGCTCTCTGCTGATGTGTCGCAAAGGGCCATGGACTTTACATGACCTTGAAGCTTCCTCTCCCCCCCAAGAAGATTGATACGCCCAAGGACATTCTCATCTACGGCGCCAGCACAACAACCGGCTCCTTGGGTGTTCAATTCGCCCTGCTCTCCGGCTACCGCGTCATCACGACATCCTCCCCCCGCCACTTTGACTATCTCAAGTCCCTTGGCGTCGCCGAGACCTTTGACTACAGCAGCGCTACCTGCGGCGAGGACATCCGAGCCGCCACCAACAACGAGCTCGAGCTCATCTGGGACTGCTGGAGCACCAGGGAGACGGCCATCATCTGCGCCAAGGCCATGTCCGACAGGGGAGGCGACTACGCGTCCATTCTGAAGATTGATGCCGATGTCGTTCCGGCGGTGAACCCGCGGATTCGATCTCACTTTAGCTTCTACTACGATCATTTCGGGGGGCCGCACGCCATGGCGGATCCTTATGCCGACAAGATGGTTCGCAGGGGCATCACGCCCGCCAACAGGGAGGTTTACGAGTTTGGCAAATTGTTCTGGGAGCTTTCCAAGGGTCTCTTGGCTGAGGGCAAGGTCAAGGTGGCTCGGCCGACGGTCAATCGCAACGGGACTGGACTTGAGGGTGTTCTCGCGGGCTTGAAGTCGATGGGCGAGGGAGAGGTGAGTGGCGAAAAGCTCATCTACACGCTGTGATGGAAGGGAGGTCGGGCAGCGAGATTCGGATAGTTCTCAGCTCGATTCGGTTTGATATAGAGCTACTTCGAACAACGACGACCCCCAACAGCAGTATGATATACTATAATTGGAGACTAGGTGGTTTGAAGTGACTGTACATTGATCAATGTTTGTAATAACGCCAAGCCGTGGCCTTTGGCTGGTGCCTCCTTATGCCTCTTAGCCACGTCCGCATCAGTGCTATGTTTTTGATTGCATGCCTTGTAACCCCAGCAGAGACCTGACTTATGGCTGGGTTGAATTCAGTCTCGGAATCTGTTGCAGAATATGATGATGAGATAGTGGGAGCGAGTGATAATCGTGTCTACCATAATCCTTGGTTGCTAGTCATATTGCATGCAATGAATCATGGCATATCTTGATTAGAGACATGAATCCATATTTCTATCTAAACCAAATACCTGCGATACCTATGTACTATAGTTTAGTACGACTCGGTCATTTGAATATCGCACACTGTCTCGGCTACCCTTGATGCTAAACGTAGCCTCCCGGAATCAGCATCGGATAATGCTTTTCTAGGCCAATGCATTCATCTTTTGGATGGCCTCCTCCGTCGTCCATATCGCATTGGTGATGAACCGATAGTTGGTCATGGCAGCTGCATATCCATCCCCCTCCTCATTCCGAGGACCAGCAATAGCATCGCGCACCACGGCAACTTCAAACCCATACTCGAGAATATCACGAACGTGATTCTCCAGACACAAGTTCGCGACGGGACCCGCCACAATCACCTTTTCAATGCGTCGCTGTCTCAGCTGCTTAATCAAGTCGTTTGACAGACACGACAGTCCCTTGTGAGGGGAGGTGTTGACCGTCTTGCCGTCCATGAGATACTTCTTCAGCCTCTCGGGATAATCAGCGCCAGAGCCCTGAAAGCCCTCGAGGTCGACGGGATCCTTTCGGCCCACGAAGCCTGTGGGGAGATGGGCAAGGTAGTCGACAATGGCCGAGCCCGGCGCCGTCCACTGGCGGTCGGTGGGATAGTAGTAGTGTGGCGAGTGAAGCACGTAGATGTCGTTTTCTTGCGCGCACTTGAGGAGCTCCTCGATGTGGTCGTACACGTCGAGCTCCTTGAGCTTGTCTTCGATCAGGGGGTAGTAGCTTCCGCTGGGCTCGAGGAACTCGTTTTGGAGGTCTGTCACCACGAGCGCGGTGTGCTTCTTGTCCAGCTGCATCTCGGGATTGCGGTGGGTGAATGTGAAGGGCATCTTTGCGGTTGTGGTGCGTGAGATGCCGTTGGGGTCAAACTATCAGGAAAGCAAATGTGTTTCCTATAAGATGCTTTGGTTACTGAGCAGTCCAAGTGCATGGCATCTTAGGAGTAGTCGTGCTGATGGCTTTATATAGGTATCAACAGGTGGCCATGTCATGAGAATCGTACCGCCATGCCGTTGACGACGGCGATACACAGATTGGCTTGATACAGAAGATACAGACAGACCTATCCAAAACTTCCCTTGCCACT
The DNA here is from genome assembly GCA_020002365.1 of Trichoderma gracile. Lineage (NCBI taxonomy): Eukaryota > Fungi > Ascomycota > Sordariomycetes > Hypocreales > Hypocreaceae > Trichoderma > Trichoderma gracile. Next base: position 455,132 of record JAINEY010000003.1, read on the forward strand.
TCTTGCTGGGCATGTGATGGTGTCTCTAGCTCTCCCGGGACCAAGCAGTAAGCGCCAAAGGAGGCAATAAAAGCACTGTTCATATTTCCTGTTTAGGCAAGTCGTCGGCGCACGTTTGTAAGCGATCATGACTTCACGAATAATACTCAAACACCAACCACGTACATTGCTGATGACGCAAGGTCAAGAGGTACATGCTCAAAGCAGATTTGAGACTCCAAATCATATCTTCTGATGTAGCTAGCTAGACGGCAGATATTTGAAAGCAGCCGCCCGGGTTATCAGCAGGCCAAGATGGGGTTAGGAACTCCCAGAATCTCCCCAGCTGGGCGACGCCTCTCCAGTCATTAAGCGTCACCAGCCCGGTGACTCTCACGCAATGCGAACAACCTCGCAGAGACTTGGATATAACCGGTCGACCGTCGCTTCTCTAGCCACTGACACTCGGAAATCTGCTTGACATACAAACACCAACCTAGACCGGGTTTGATGCATGCACCAACCATGACTGTTCCCGAGACGTTCAAGGCGGCCGTAGTGCCTGAGCCCAGAAAGCAACACATCATCACCGACCGATCGTTGCAGCCTCTGCAACCCGGCGAAGTGGCCATCAAGATCACTTCAACGGCCATCAACCCCATTGACTGGAAAATGCGCGACCACAACGTCTTCCTCCATGAATACCCGGCAGTCTTGGGATCGGATGGCGCGGGCGAGGTCGCAGAGATTGGTCCAGGCGTTTCGCGCTTCCGCGTCGGCGAGAGAGTCTTCTTCCAAGGAATCATCGGGGACAGTGACGCGTCCACCTTTCAGCAGTTTGCAAAGATGGACTCGAAGCTGGTGGCCAAGACTCCAAGCAACATCCACGACGACGAGGCCAGCACCATCCCCGTCACGAGCATGGCAGCCCTCGTGGCCCTGTATGACAAGACAGGCCGTGGGCTGCCTGCGCCGTGGTGGGACAAGGGCGGCGAGACAGCCGGCAGCAATCTCGCCATTGTCATCATCGGCGGCAGCTCTTCCATGGGCCAGTACGCCATCCAGATGGCGCGGCTGTCTGGATACTCCAAGATCGTCACCAACTCGAGTCCGCAGCACAGCAGTCATCTGCAGGGCCTGGGCGCGACGACCGTGCTCGATCGGCAGGCGACGGCGGCCGACTTTGCCGCTGCCATCGGCGACACGCCGCTCGACTTCATCCTGGATACCATTTCCGCCCGCGCCACCAAGCAGCTCTCCGTCGACATCGTCAGGGGAGCCAAGCTGACAAATGCAGCAGTCACCAAGATTGTCATCGTGCTGGTGCCCGAGCTGGACTTTGAGGAGTTCGACGCCCAGCAGGAACCAAAGGCCGCGCTAAACAGAATACTCGGCGTTGGCAGCTTTCCTCAGCTTCGGTACCTCAGCGAGGCCTTCATGAAGCACCTCGGCGGCGATGATGGCTACATTGCCCGCGGGCTGTTCAAGCCTAACCGGCCGGTAGTAGTGCCTGGTGGGCTGGCTGGCTTGGAAGCCGCTTTGGAGAAGAGCAAGGGGGGCGTGTCTGGTGAGAAAGTCGTCATCAGGCCTTTCGAATGAGTCGCGTTGGATCTGAGACGTGGAGACGAGTGGCGGCAGTAGGCAGTCTGAAGCTGATCTCATTTACACAGACGAGCATGTAGTTTCTCACCTGTGATAAGTCGACTTGTGGAGGACGACATGAAGAAGATAGCTGAAGAGGATATAACAAGCGGGATCCGGAGGGGAAGAAACCTGTAAAGCCAATGATGCGGTATATCAATGTCTTTAATATATTACTTTGACTTTTCGTCTGACGTACTTTATGGTAATTGACCTTGCAACGTAGATGCAATCATTCACGGCTCTCGTGGCGGCTCATCTGTGGCCGGCAAATTCTCGTCCAGCAGCTATCAAGCCATTCCATCAGGTCGCCAAGTCTTCATCCCTCCACGACGCGAATGCCTTCCGAGTCCAAAGTAAGCTCTGCCTCATTGTACTCGTCGTCCTCCGGAAGCTGCAAGTGGATGGTGCTCATGACAGCCCCGGAGAACTGCACCTCCCCGTCCGCCGCGCAATCCAGCACATGCCCGCCTCGATCCCTCTCATCAGAGATGAAATGCAAATGATCCCCCGCAACGCTAACGCCCTGCAAGAACTCGGGGGACCTGAATCCGATGAGGCTGCCCCGGATGTTGTCGAATTCGTACGTCGTCTGCCGCTTATGCAGTTCCCTGAGCTTCTCATGCTTGTACCGCTGACCGTCGGCCGTTCGCACCGCAATCTTTGAAAAGACGCCGTCTACGCGGAATGCCAGGTAGCGGTTCTTTGTCTCGGGGAAGAGCTTCGTCATGGCATCTGACAGGTCCTGCTTGCTGCTAAACGCGATAGTCTGCGTGAGCGTCGGGCGAAAGCGAGTGACCATTGCAAACGGAGCAACGTCGGAGCCGGCGGAGGGGTCGATGGCGACGATGGAGCCGTCCGACTTCATCTGGTAGACGCGGCCGTCGAGGCAGATCATCTCGCCGGCCATGCGGCGGAACGTGCCGAGGCCGTGGTCGCCGTGCTGGACGAGGTGCTTGTACGGGATGCCGGATTCGCCGATGCCTTCCATGAGGGAGGAGACGACGGAGTAGTGGTAGAGTTCGTTGGCCATGACGGTTGGATGAATGGCTCTGGTTGGCTCTTTTTGAAAGGAGTTGATGTGGAATTTAGAGAGGGTTTCTCTTGATATGAGGGCGATGAGTTGCTTAAGGTGAGCGATGAGATGAGGTTGGACGGATTCGGCAGGTGATGACGGATCGGCTATCCGGTGAGCCCCGCTGAGTAAAGGCTCAGCGGTGACCGAGCCCAATCAGGGCTGCTTGCGTGAGACATGGCTGTACGACGCATGAGATGAAACTGCTGCCCGCAAAACGTTTGGTAACGATTGTATTGCTCGCATCTTGATGCGCCTTGGATTTTGTAATGGGAATGATGAAGAAATCGGATTGTTGATTGCTGGCCGACTATCCGGCTGCGGCACGAGAACCTTGATGGCCTGCGTCTCGTGACCTGAGATGCCTTCACAATGCCAGCCTTACGATTCACAGAGATGGGCAATTCTTCCTTGATCAGTTCCACACAACTCACGACAGAGCACAGCCTCAGCAGTCAATGTTTCTTATCCAACTACACACAACTCACGGCAGAAGCATAGCGTCACCAGTCATGTTACAGTCAGGTCAGGAGAACGGTCAATGTGCAATATTCCTCGCGATACTATCGAGCCATCATCATGCGTGAGCAGCCACGTCAATGCTGAAAACGTCCGCCCCCCTCTGCAGCTGGCTCTTGGACGGCATCAACCCAAGCTTCATCAGCTCGGCAATCTGGACCATGTAGGGGTCCCTACCCTGCGTGACAGCAGCAACACACGTTTCTCCCTTGAAATAGTATCCCACAAACTTGGCCTCAGCCACGTTGCCATCCAGAATCAGGTCGTCCCACCCAGAGGCCATCGTGTTACCGCAGTATCGCAGCTGGGCGCCCAGGGCAGACCAGAAGACGGGAATAAACTGCTTGCTGGTGTGAGACGGATCGACGATGTGGGCGGCCACGGCCCGGCCAGCATTTTGTGCCACGTTCCAGTGTTCGATCCGCACCAGCTTGCCGTCGCCACCAGGGGGGAAATATGGGTACGTGGCAATGTCTCCGACTGCGTATACATCCGGAAGGGCCTGGAAATGGGAGTCGGTGCGAAGAGACTGATCTGACTCGAGCTGGACGGCGCTGTTGTCCTTGAGGTAGGTGGTCTCGGGGGTGACGCCGACGCCGAGGATGACGAGATCGGCATCCAGCTTGGTGCCGTCCTTGAGGTGGACAGACCCCACCTTGGAGGGATCCGAGCTGGACGGCTCGGCCCGGTCGACGCCGGCGCTCATGTAGAACTTGATGCCCTTGCCCTCCAGGAACGTCTGGATGCCGGCGCCGACCTTTTCGCCAAGGACGCGCTCGAGCGGCACCTTTTCCTGGCCAACGACGGTGACCGAGTTGTCGCCGGCGGTGGCGTTGGCAACCTCCATGCCGATGAATGACGAGCCGACAATGACAATCTTCTTGCCCTTGTCGCCGATGGCGTCCACAATGTTCTTTGCGTCGTGGACCGTGCGCAGTGTAAAGATGTTTCCGAGCTCCTTGAAGCCGGGCAGTGGAAGGGTTCTGGGTGTGCCGCCGGTCGCGAGGACCAGCTTGGTGTAGGGAATTTTGCTGCCGCTCGTGGTATTGACGTGTTTGTTTGCAAAGTCGACGCCGTTGACCTCGCCGTCCACCCACTCGACGGCGCCGCTGTCGTACCAGCTCTTGTCGCGCCACGCCAGCTTGGCGGCGTCTGTGATAAGTGCCTTGCTCAGCTTGGTCCTGTCGATGGGGAGGTAGCCTTCCTTGGAGATGACGGTGAGCCGGCCGCGGTAGCCCTTTTCACGCAGGCCCTCGACAACGCCGAGCGTGCCCGAGCCGCCGCCAACGACGACGACGTGTTCCTTGGAGTCACTCGCCACACTGCAGGGGAAGTTGGGCCTCCTTCGCGAGCCCTTGATGGCGGACTCCTCGCCGCTGATGTAGTATCCTCCGTCGCGCTCAGTCAGCGGAAAGACGGGCAGCGCATCCAGAGCGGGAGCGTCCTCGACGTCACCATTCTGGGCAGCGTTGAAGCAGGCTAACCTGTTAGCAAGTCGTCTCGGGAACATGAAGAAGTGCTCTTCACTCACCTCCGTGCCATGGACAGGTGAGCCGTCCGGTGCTGGTGAGGACGCCCTTGACCAGCGGCGCGCCGTAGTGCGTGCACTTGGCACCGAGGGCCTTGACCTCTGCCTTTCCGGCCGTCTGGAGGCCGACGAGGAGAACCTTTGCGTCCTGGATGCCCTCGACCTCGGCCTCCTGCTTCTGGCCGGGCTTGGGGAGCGCGGAGACGCCCTTGAGCTTGTACTCTTGGGCCATGGCTGCTGCAAACGAAAACTGGCGATGAATCGAAGACAAACGGTGGCTTGATGGGAGCAGATGACGGAGGGCGGGGTTGCGGGGTAGCAGGAGCATGCCTGGAGGTTAAGAAGCTCGAGATGACGCGAGTGAGATCGGAGATAGTGCGGGAGATCACGTAAGGGGAGAAACGTGACGAAGGAGGTGAATGCAGAGGAAGGAGTGAGTGCTACCCAGCTGCCAAGGTGCTGTTGTGGCTGAGGGAGCTTCAATCGTCTGTCATCAAGAGGCAGCTCATTGACAGGTAAGGTAGCTCATTGCTTAGAGCTCGGAGCTGGACATTTGTAAGCCCGGGCCGTGATCGAGCATGAAGCTGGTGAGCGAAGCCGCGATGTCGAGCTTGATTTGCAACAGTCGGACGCTGATTGGCGGATGACGCAATGGATGCGGAAGTGATGCCGTCATTGCGGTCCTGCGCTTGGCCGCTGCTGTACGACCATCAGGTACCGAGTCACGTACCCTAGAATTCACATTGAACAGCGACTTTGATCTCAGATGAGAATGTTGAAAAGTAAGGAAGTGTCATGTTTGTGGAAGTGTCTTATATGGTCTCTGTTCCAGTGTAAATACAGTACATGTGATACTTGCACAGCTTGCTCGAGTCATGCTGTTTGCGGTGTAAGTCATGATTTCGCTAGACACCGGATATGTCACTACTAATAATGCTTAACACTCGAACTGCTTTTGGGCTGGATGAGAAGCATCTAGGTACGCATCAAACTGTGAATACTAAGGTAGCATTCAACATCACCGCATGCCTTCAGTTCACGCACTTCTCACTCGCAGCACTCGCAGGCACGGGAGTCGAGTTAACACCACCCATGAGCAAATGTTTGCTGCGGCACGATTCGACCCGCTCAGAGCCAGCAAACCGGGTGGGACTGCTGTGCTGGCACTGGACCCGGTACAACGAGCCCCATGCAATCCGCACCCGAGGCAAAGTCACCGCGGCTGGTCACGACCATCAAGGCATTGACGGCCCCGGACTAGCCACGTGAGGATGGGGGTGAAGATAGATGAACAGAGATTAAGTTGCCAGGCTGCCCAACGTGACACCGTCAGCTGAAGATGAATAGCATCAGTTTGTGTTGTATTTTATTGATGTAGTATCGTAAGTCTCAGACAGATTGAGACAGCCTCAGTCAAAGGGACGTACCTCGTACTGTAGCAGCTGGATGCGGCGGATGCAGAGTGAGAATTTTCTCAGCTCCAGGGCTCCCGTCTGCCCCAATAGGCGGCGTCCAGGCTAGACAGCCACCCGCCAGCTACAGCGAGCTACTGCAGGTGCAGCCACTAATTTCAGGAACAGGGAGAACCACCCCGTACCCGATACAGCGCCCAACGCCAACGCCGCGCCCATCGCCGAGTAGTGGTACCTGGTCAGCTGCCTCGCGTCCAGGCGGTGTCTGCTGCTGGGTCCGGCTTCACACCACCAGCCATCTGCCATCTGCAGGCACAGCTTCGTCTCGACGCATCAGATCTCGTCCATTCATCCTCCTGCACCTCCTCGATCCGACTCCCACCTCTCAAGGCGCAGTACCGCCACGACGCACTCTATCGCCGCTCTGCTCCTACATTCAGCTCCTATCGATTACCGCTACTCCCGCGCTTCAGCTCCCGCCTCCGCCTCCGCCTCCGCCTCCGCCTCGCCTCCTATCGACGAGGCTGTCGTGCCTAATCACCGTCTTCGGCGGGGGGGTCATTTCGTTTCACGACTCTATTCTTACTTCTTCTTCTCCTCCTCGATGCCGACCCTATTTGCCCTCGTCCACATCGCCCGTTGACCTTGCCGTTGCCTCGCCTCGAACCCGCGACTCCGGCAAGGACCATGTTTGTCGCTGCGGCGTCGCTACCGTATCGAGGCCTCGACAGAGCAGCGCTTGCGATCGAAATCTACCGACGATATTAAACCATCATCTTATCCAACATCACTTTGTTCGTCCACATGGAGAAGCTCGACGCTCCTCCGGAGACCGGCTCTCGCCCCTCGTCCCGCTCGTCCCTGCAGTGCTGCTGCGGCAGTCCGGACTGCGTCAACCTCAAAAACAACTGCTCAGTCCTGGAGGCTGTAGAGAAGGATGTCCGCACCGCGGCTCAATTGGGAAAGGTGTGTAGGCTTGGCTGCAGGTTGCTGCTTCATTTGTTCGCTTCATTTCCCATTCCTCTCATTCCTGTCACCGTTTCCATTGTCTACACGCGTCGCTGCAATCCTACGCTTCCCGCGGCATCCCTCCTCGCGCCCTGCATTCCATCCGTGAAGAAGCACTCAAGAGTTGGGCACCCGGCCTGTACGCATCCGTCATGACCTCACCAGCCATGCTGTACTACCGGCAGACGGAACCGCCGCTGACATTTGCCCTACAGGCGCTGCTTGCCAGGCACGAAGCCTACATGGCCGACGCGGAACGAGATCGGCTGCGACTCAACGCCCGCATCGAGCGCCTCCAGCAGGACAAGGAGCAGCTTGAGGCCGACAATGCCGCCAAGGTCGAGGAGAACAACGAGCTGCTCGACCAGCTCGAGATTCTCAACAGCACCGTCTTCGACTCCGACGCCAAGATCAAAAGCCTAGAGGCAAGCCTCCTTTCCTCGCAACAGGCCATCCGCCGCCTCGAGAGCGCCGCCGCGCGAGCCGCCGAGGCCGACCACCACCTCAAGATCCTTGAAGAGGAGCAGGACAAGCTGACTGGAGAGCTGCAGGCTTCTAAGGAGGAAGCTCGCTCCCATGCGCAGCGGTTCAAGGAGGCTCAGCGCGGGATCCTCGACATGCAGGACCAGCTCGAACGCATGGAGAAGGAGGCCCTCCTCGAGCGACAGCGCCACGACGAGATGATGGAGAAGCTCGAGCGCCAGCGCGAGGTGGAGAAGCATCTGGACGCCGCGGCCGTGCGGCTCAAGGGCGCGGCGGCGTCAAAATCTATCACCGAGCACCGGCAGGGGAACAAGATTGTCGGCCATTTCGTGCGGGACCTGCTCCAGGACAATGCGAACCTGCAGCTCGGTATTGCCGAGCTGAGGGAGATGCTCATCACCTCCAACGACGAGATCCAGGTGCTGCGGGAGCAGCTCATGTTCCACCAGCCTCTGGCCGACGGGCCCAATCCCGTCTCGAATCTAAAGGCTGAATTGGAACCCTCCCTGTTCGAGACGAGGCCGTCACAAGAATTCCACATCCACCACCACTACCATGTCACTCCCAAGCAGGAGGCCCGGAAGCCCAAGAAGAAGCGCCACGGCCTGCTGCCCGGCATCTTCACGCCGCCGCCCTCCATCTCCCGGTCGTCCTCGCCGGGCCCGTGGTCTCAGCGACGCTTGGTGTCGTCTCCCACGAACCCGGTCCTCTCCCGGACGGGCGAAACCACACCCATTACGGCCAGCTCCGCGGCCTGGGAGTTTTCAACTCCGTCCGAACTTTCCTCCTCCCTTCCGACTTCACCACGCCTGTTTGACCACAGCGGGACGGAGACGGACTCTCTCATGTCGCCCACCACCAGCTACGACCCCACGTCCCCGACCTGGCGCGCTTCACACCGAAAGCGTCCCTCAGCCGCCTCGTCCTGCAGCTTTCAGTCGCTCTCCATCATTGACTATGAGCCTGGCACCGCCGTACAGACGCAGAACCCTTATCGGCTGACCAGCGGCATCATCCACGAAGAGGACGAAGATGTGCACTCCACTACACCGACTGCGACCAAAGATGATCCAGAGTCGGCGGACTCGAAACCCACAGATACCCCGACACTAGCCTCCCGGCTGCGCCGCGTCCCGTCCCACGAATCCATCATGTCGCTATCGGGCGGCCTCGACATCCACACGCTGCAGATCCGACCCAGCCAAATGACACTCCGCCCGCTTGGTGGCGCCGATGCCGTCCTCAGCGATGCCACCGCCCAGCCGACACTGTCCACCAACTACTCGAAGCGTAGCGATGCCGTCCTCCGCGATAACTTTGCCGGCCTCTTACCAAAGAGGAGTTCGACCCCTACATCAGACATGTCGGCTTCGTCCCAAGCCTCTCGGACCGCCGGCCTGGGCAAGTGGGTTGCCTGGCGGCCGTGGGGAGGAGAGAGCCAGAGCCTACCCAAGGCGGTGGAGAAGGAGCGCAAGATCCCACAAAGAGCGCCCGGTATCAACCAGCCCGGTGCGATTCCGGGGTTCCAGCAGTACTGGGCATCGCAGCAGCGGAGGGCCGGCAGGGCGACGGCCGAGGCGGCGGTCGATGGCTCCTTGTCCGAGACTTTGCAACAGACGGAGACTCCCGCTTGACGGCTTGACTTATACGTGTTTTCGTATGTTGGGTCATTATCAAATTGCATATACCGGCTGGATTGCCAGTTCTTCCTTTTTCTTCATTTTGCATACGGGCCATGGCGTTTTGTACTTTGAGCGAGCAGAATGGACACTTGGGTACAATTACTTTGGGACTGGAAATACCCGGGCCGCGCGAGGCCATTTCTTTTGTTGATATAGATTGGACATTACGTTATAGACAGTATATGAGACATATTCAGTGGGTATAATTGAAGCTGAGTTGGATCTGTGGTATGTCTTTCGCAGCTCTCTACCTTATAGATAAGCAGGACATGAGCAGCCACTTGGTACTATCATTGACAGTTTACCATTCTTCCAGACAAGGGTGTGTGCTGGTGCGAGAGCGTCAGCCAACTACATAACAGTTCATGGGCGTCAGCCTGTTCCCCGCTCCTTTGGAGAATCTACAGTCTCTCTGTATGAAGTGCACTCCTCTTCTCTGTTCAAGACAGCGACGCAGCAGAACATGGCTTCGTTTGGATCTACCCGGGATGCCATCCGACAGATTCTGCGTGCAGAACGCTACATTCCGCGACAGGGCGATGGAGGCTCACCAAGAGAGCTGGACCCCTCTACCTTTGAAAGGGAGGTCGTCAACGGCACCATCAAAGTGTACGATGCTACCAGGAGGAAGCAAAGGGCCAAGGAGTGGTGCTTGGCCTTGAAGGAGCAGCTCACGGAGCCGGCATCGCATGTTGAAGTCCTTGACGAGTGGTACTCCAAGTTTCTAAAGTGCCATTTCCAGCCCACCAAGGACGAAGAAGAGCTTGTTGATGAAGTGTGCGGCGTCATAGAACGACTTCCGCGGGTCGCTGACGAGTTTCACGATCCGCTTGTTGACCAGCCATACAGCCTGTTTGACAAAGACTATTTTCTCCCTGATTCTGGTCAGAGTTGGGAGAGTTTGCGTGTAACAAACCTTGTCAGCCGAAACATCCTGCGCATCGCGATTCAGATCCAGATTGTATTCGGCGGAGAATCAAACTACGCCGAGCACTACCGGTCCGTCCTCGACACGACGGCAGAGGCTCTCAGGGAGGTGATTCGTCTTTCGCAGGACGACCCCTGGCCGGAATGGTTCATCGTCAAGGCCTTCTTCTGGACATCCTGGCAGCGAGGAACGAGTCTCTACCATTACTACGTGCTGAAAGAGCAGCTATCGTGGGGCTACGACAGCCATAGGGATGTGCTCACGACGCCCCTGGACGGATCCGACATCGCGAGCAAGGTTGCCTTTATCAATCGGGCCAAGACGGACACCTGTCATCCTCCGTACATTTGCAAGTGGGCGCTGAGGCTCTTGCGGGAGGACAAGGCGGTCGTTGGTCAGGACTACAGGAGATTCTTCAGCCGCTTGTTACAGACCTTTGAAGGCAAGGCGGCGCGATGTGTTGTTGAGGGTGGTGGAGAGCCGACGACGTGCGATGGAAGACAGCCTGGAAGGTGCCTTAGGCTGTCCGGGATGAAGATAACGAACCAGTCTGCCCACGCACCGGACTGCGATGGACACTGTTCGTCGTTATACTGGAACGAGGAGTCGTGGAGAGGCGTCGGCGGCGCAGCGGCTGTGTCTCTTGATCTGGGGACCGACGGCAGGCTCAACTACGTTCAGGCCTCCGGCAAGACGGTGGCCGTGTCTCACGTCTGGAGCCATGGACAAGGCGGGCGTCCGGAAGACCAAGGGGGCACCGGTCTCAACGGCTGCTTGTTCAGGCGCTTTGCCGGAATTGCAGAGATGTACGGATGTGATTCTTTCTGGATGGACACGCCGTGCATTCCGAGCGATCATTTCCTCAGAGGGGAGGCGATTGCTAATATCAATCTCATCTTTGCTACGAGCAAGTTGACGCTCGTCTGCGACAAGGATCTGATGGCTATTGACTTTCAAGAAGGGGATATTGAGACCAAGGAGGCTATAGTTTCCATGATTCTGGTCTGCGACTGGAACGTTCGTGCGTGGACGTTATTAGAGGCGTTAAGGGGCCGAAATAACATCCACATCCTCTGCAAGAATGATGCGGTCGTTTCGTTGAAAGACATACTAATGGACGTGTGCAACCAGGGGAGCATCGACATTGCAGCTCTCTTCCTCTCCGCGCTGCATCTTCTCCCCTCTCAATCCTACATTCACGGGCTGGACAACAACCACCCCGCCCAGTCCTCGCAATGGATCGTCAATCGAAGAAAAGGCTTCGTCGACACAAAAGAGGCAGCTGGCCTGTTATCCCACAGACAGGCCAGCCGTGCAGGCGACGCCGTCATCATCTGGAGCCTCTTGTGCGGCGACGCGGTGTTTGACAAGGCGGAGGATATCTGGCGCAGCCAGCAAGGGCGAGGCGTCCCGTCGGGCTGGCTGGTGTCGAGCTACGAGAGGCTGAGTACCAAGGGGCTCAGCTGGGCTCCTTCGCGGCCGAATTTTGCTCTGCACGGCGAGGGCTCGCAGGGCGACTACGATAAGCTGCTTCTTCCGTATCACGGGGTCGAGACGCGGGTGAGTACGATTACGGAGAGAGGGTTGCAGGGGTACTGGTGGGCGTACAAGTTCGAGGTGAAGCGGACGGCGTGGGAGCGTCTGCTGGGGAGACTCAAGGGGGGCGGTTGCGTGCCGCCGTTGGAGAGGGCGGCTGTTGCTGCTGCTGGGTATCTTGACGGGGAGACGTGGTGTGGGCTTTTGAGGCCGCTGCATGCGTATCGGCGGGATGTTTGGGTGCCGCATCCGAGGAGGCTCTCCAAGGCGGTGTTTGCGGTGGTTGCGTCTGATGATGGGGAGGTTTGGAGGTGGAAGGGGGTGCTGGAGGTGGATGGGGGGGTTGCTCTGCCGCAGTTTAAGACGATGGAGTTTTTGATTGAGTGATGCATGAAATAGGCTGAGCAGTTCGTCCTGGTAATGATTATGGTATATCGATGACTGGACAACTCAATGATGGCACTTTGTGTTCATGGCAGCATCGTCAACTTCATATAGTCCATGGTACTTGTTATCCCAGGTTCATTATATAGAGTAAAGGTTTAGTCTTGATATACAATAGGCATATAGTAAGAATAATTGCATAATGCGAGAGTGAAAAAAAGCAAAGACCATTTATATATCTGTATGCATGGCGATAATAGCAGGGGAAACATAGATCTATCTACTACGAAGCAGGATAGCAAAGTCGGTGTGCTCGCCAGCAACTCCCTTGTATCATATGTAGACAACTGATACCCATCAATCCAAAGCTGCCTGTTACATCGTTGTGCTACACCGTAGCATTCCCAGGATGCTCAGCGGGTGGAAGTGGGTGTCGCTTCATCAATTGCAAGGGTTGTATGGCTCGAATAAGCTGCTGCAAGGCTTTCTCGCTACAGCCCATCTGAGGCTCTCTGTAACTGGCATTCTTACACTTTGGAACATGAACTGTAGAGAACAGGCTGCAGCATCCACCATGGAAACGCAGGTATAAACGCTCCGTGAAGGATCGCCCGTTCCACGTCATGCCATCACTTCTCCTATGGTTCAGCTACCGATCAAGACTATCGAAATAGCTCAAGTTCATCTGCGTCCTCTCCCTCAGTCTCGACTGCACATCTTCTTAGTCTCACAACGCATAAGGAATGAATGCATCATCCAGTTCTCCAACAAGTTGGGGCACAGATGGCGTCCCCCCTCCAATCCTCCCCGTCGCCACCCACCACAGCTCCCAACTCTCCGTCTTCTTCGAATGGGCCGGCATCCTCCCCCTGGCCATCTATCTCGCAGGCACCGGCTTCTCCCACCGCCTAGTCGGCCAGACGGCGCTCGCGGGCTTCATCACCGTCAGCCTGTTCCCCCGCCTGGGCGTGCTCGAGGGCATCGCCGCGTTCCTCCGCGAGGGCGCCGACTTTCTCGATCGCGCGTCGTCCATCAGCGAGCTGAAGCGGACGGTCTGGGACGCCAATTTCGGGAGCGTGTTTCCCTGTGCGAACGGGGCGGCGAGTGATATCCTCGCGAGGCATGTCATTCGTAGTGCGCAAGAGATTGAGATTCCGCAGGACTTGGCTGAGTTGACGCGCGCGTATGATCTCGGACTCACACATGGCGGCGTCACAGAAGATGATGACGGGTCGACCAAGAATGAAGAGAATGATGAACAAAAGAACGCTGCAGTTCCTCCGTTCCGTCGCTACCAGACATTGTACATCATAGACTGCACCATCAACGCTGAGCGGAGGAAAGGCATCAGGGCAGCCCTCTCCGCTTCGTGGCTGTCAACCCTCGTCGAAGTCGTCGTCCTGCTTCTTCTGCTCGGCGCGTGTGCCGTGGCCGCTTTGTTCGGCTTATACGGGACCGCCGCGGCGATTCTCCTCAGTGCCGTGTTTCGCGCGGCAAGGAGCTACATACAGGTTATTACGCCTCCGGGCTATCTAGAGAACAACGAGCCCGGCCAGGTCGACGGCTGCATGCTCGCGGCGATTCACGAGAACGCATCGACGTGGTACTTGTACCGTGGCTCAAGGGCTGTTGTTGATGGTCTGCTCAACAAGCCCATGATTTTGGACATTACCGCTCGTCCGAACACAATGCTGGCCTTTACACTGCGGGCTCTCGCCGTGTTCCAGATTGTCACGATGACATATGTTGCTGCACAGAAGGGCTGGGATGGGGTGGGCTTGTTGGTGCTCATTGTCGTTGCCTGGACGCTGGACTATGTTCTGTACAACGACGACAAGCTTGCAGCAGGCTGGCTCAGAAGGGAGAATGTGAGCATGAAGGCGTGGAAGTGCCGGTTCAGTGGCCGCACGGCCATGCTTGGGAGCATCCAGAGGCTCAAGACGAGCGAGGTGGCCAGTTGGATGGATCAGATTCTGGCGCCTTCGGACCGAAGGGAGGCTTGGCTACGGAGCCTGCGGTTGGATCGGCTTGACTTTGAGGACTCTGAGAAGGCGTTGACGGACAAGGAGGAGGATGAACAGAAATGGGTTAAGAACAATTGGTTGTTGACGCGGGCTGCAGTCACTGCCATTCGCAATGCCCTGGGCGAGGGCTCGGCATGATTATGCTCAGCAGCTGACGGGAGTGCAATGTCCAGAAAGTGTCAAGCTTACAGTTGGACAGTCTATATGAAGATAGATGGGCATGGCTGAAAGAAGAAGTGCTGTGTTATGCCTAACAGTGTCTCATTGGAGGAAGCTCCCATCTAATGACCTCGGCCATTATAATGCAGCAGTAGTCGATTAGAGCTTTCTCCTTGCCGTTTAGAGCTCCAGCATCACTGGAAGTGCTTCTCTGTAGTAGACTGGACAATAGAAAAGGTGTGATGCTCTCAACTTGCCGTCAAAGTGGCTGTTGCAACTCATACCTGTATCTGATCCCTGCATCTAATCTCGCTGTTGGCTCTCCCACAGCTACCAGACCGCTCCGCCTTACTCATGGGTTCTATGGCCCTGATCTAGAACAGCTAATTAGCCAGCGTGGATAATTAGCCAGGTACTTCTAACTAGTAAATTTAGTAGAGTTACTACTCTTATACCTTATAGGCTATAGTTAATTAGCTAGGCCTAATCTATTTAGTAATATCTTACTGCCTTTATAAGGCTTAGCTATAAGATTTTAATATTACTATAAGGCTATAGCTAAAATATACCTTTAAATATAGGGTTTTTATACTATAATCTATATTATAATAAGCTAATTATTTAAAAATATATTTTAAGGCAATGCTTAATAAACCTTAAATTAGTAAATAAATGCCTAGTTTTTATTCTTTTTTAATTTATTACTTAAGGTAAAGCAGAATAACCTTTTAAACTTAAATAAAAGCTTAATACTTTATAAAATACTATATAAGTTACTAAACCTTTTTAAAATATAGTATTTAAAGCATTTTTAAAAATTAAAAATAGTTAAAAATAAGTATTAAAATATAAAAAAGTTTTAGTAAATATTTAAAAAAGCTAAAGCCTTTTTTAAAACTAGCTATAATTTTATTATTAATTAGCTAAGTATAAATAAGGTAAATAAAATATTAATAATATAAAAATATTCTTTTTTTAGCTATAAGGTTATTATTAATAATTTTTTAATTAGTAATATTATTATATATTTAATTTAAAAAAATATCTTTTAAAAAGACTAATTTATTAAAAGAAATATTTAAAAAGTAAGTAATTTTAAGGGCATTTTTTAAGCTAAGGAAATAAATGCCTTAAAAGGTATCTGTATTTTTAATACTTTTAAAAAAGAGAAGGAGGATTTATTATTAAATATAAAGAAGGTTATAAAAAGAAATAAGGCTATTATTAATAATAATAAAAATATACTTATAATATTAGCAGCAAGACCTGCTATAATATTATTATAGACTTTAATAATAATAATAATAGCAGTAGTAATAGTAGTAATAGTAGTGCTTATAAGTATATTATTAAGAAAGAGGAAGTTAAAAAAGGATAATAATAATAATAATATAAGCACTTTAAATAAGTTTACTATTATATTATTTACTTAAGATATTAAGTTATATAAGTATATTATTATTATAAAACTTATAATTAGTATAAAATTAGTTAAAAATGCTTTTAAAAATATATATAGCCTAGTTAATAAGTATAGTATAAAATTTATATTTAAGATAGTTAATTAGATTTATAAGGATTTAATAAATATATTAATATAAAATTTATTATTATTAAAAAAGATAAAGAATATATTTTTATAAAAATAAATTAATAAAAATTTATAACCTTTTTTATAATACTATATATTATAATATTAATAACTTTAAAAATATATTAAGGTTATTTATTATTTAGCTTTTTTAATATAAAATTTACCTAAGCCTGCCTTACCTAGCTATTTAAAATGCCCTTAACTTTAATAGCAGTAACTTTAATAGCAGCTTTATTTTTATTTATACTTTTATTTAAATAATCTTAATATATAGTCTAGGCTTTTTAAGTAATATAGTTTTTAAGCTAAAGACTTAATAATAGTAATAGAACTAGATTAGTATATTAATATGCTTAAAAAAGGTAAGTTTAATCCTTTATAATTAAAAGCTTCTTATTTAGCTAATATTTTTTCTTAAAAAGCATGCCTTAAAGCTTAATAAAGTTATATAGCCTAATAATTATATAAATAATTAAAACTTAATTTATAAACTTATATTTAGCTATATTATAATAAATTATTTTTTATTTATACTTATACTAATTAAAAACTCTTTTAACTTATATTTAAAGCTAAGCATGCTATAAGTTATAAAATTCTTTTATATTTTAAGATTATTATTAAGTATCTCCTTAATTATTAAAATAATAATAAGTCCTAGGATATAAAATAGTAATACCCTTTTTTATACTAAAGCTAGTATTATTAAAATAATAATATTTTAGCAGGATTATTAATAACTAAATTAGTATATATAGTAAAAGTAATAAGTTAAGGATAAAACCTTTAGTATTAGTAAGTATATATATAAATAGGCTATTTAAGGTAATAGCAGTAAGTATATTTTAAAATATATTATTCTTCTTTAATTAATATTATTATTAATTTATTATAAGAATATATACTAAAATATATATATTATTAATAGCCTTAATTATACTATTAAATATAAAGAACTTTCTAGCTAGCTTAATATTTAAGGAGATATATTTAGCATTTAGCTATTAAATAAAAGCTATATATAATTACTATATAAGTTTAATTATCTTTTAAAAAATCTTTAAAATAAATGCCTAATTAATATAAAATTAAAATACTACTATTTATTATAATATATTAAATATATAAATTTAAAAAAATACTATAACTTTTTACTTAAAGAATAGCTATTAACTGCCTTAAGCCTTTATATTTATATAAAGCTATTTATAAAGCTTAAAAAACACTGCCTTTTATATATAAAATAAATCCTTAAATATTAAGTTAAGGAGTATAAAAGCTTAAAGTAATAAAGTTAGCTAGTTAAAAAGGTAATAGCTTAAGAGGTGCTATAGCAGTAGCTAATAATATAATAGCACTATATTTTAATATAAATATATATTTATATAACTATAGCTATAAAAATATTATTATTATTATTATTAATATTATTACTAATAATATTTTTAAGCAGTAAGTTACTTAATAACTTTAAAAAGCCTGCTATTTTAATTATAAAACTTTAAAAGTATTAGCTAATTAAAAACTTTAAAAATTTCTATAATATTAATAATTAGCTACTACTAGTAGAATTTTTTTTAAAAGCTAGTAATCTTTTTATTTATAGGTATTTATATAGTCCTTACTAGTTTAATATATTATAACTAGAGGGTTAACTTATTAAATATAGCTAGAAATAAGATATATAAAATTATATATAATTTTAGTGCTAAAAGAGGTATAGTTACTCTATCTTTATTATTAAATCAGCTAGGCTGGTGATAATTAGCCGTTCTGGATCAGGGCCTATATTTAGCCTCCTGATTCACCACTTAGACTAGTCTCACCAAAAATAACGTCCCTGACGGCGGCATCGTCTCGAGCCGGCGCCAAACAAAGTTGTTGGTTCAAGGACAGGGTCCGATTAGCCGCCAGCTCTGCGTCTTTGCATTCGAGGTAAAGCTTGACCGTGTCGGCCTGTTCGAAGCATGATCGACGCAGATATAAGAGAGATGAGTCGAAGGACTCCCAATAATCTGTCATATATGGATTTTATCAAGACCACTGTGAACTTACAGATGAGAGACCACAAATGAAGATTTTTTTGTACACACGTGTCCATACAAGCGACTCAACGAGGTAGTTGAGCCCTTATTGGGAGCTGCATGGGCCAAGCAATGAGGCACAGTCCGGAATCGTTGGACCCGAACTCCAGGATCGTGAGCTGTGCGGGATGATTGTTTTTAGCACCCAACACACCCGCATGACAAACGTGATCCAATTAAAGACATCTGTTTGTCTTTATTCGATTGCACTAGAACAGATAAAAAGGGTTCAGGAACATGTCCGGCTAAGGCGGCCAGCTGAGGACCTGCAACGCTCTGCTTAGCGCTTATCTCACCGGACGGGATTCGAGGATATCGAAGATTGGGTGTCGACAGGTTGAACGACAACCCGAAGTCTGCATTGATTGTTGTCTGCGTCTCCTTGGACTCCACTGGATATATAATCGATTGCATATCTCCTTACATCAGCGTCGAGCCTCTTCGTAGACGCCCAACTCGACCTCGTCTTAGACAGCAATACATCAATGTATGGCTTCAACTGCGGTTGCGGCGATGCGGTCCAATGCTAACTAGACAATCTAGTACAATGCGTCTCGCCAGCTTCGTCGCCGTCGCCATTGCGGCAGCTCAAAGCGCCGTCGGGCTGGGGATCAACTGTCACGGCGACACACGATGCGGTATGTCCACGTACCACGACAACCTACAACACCTCAACCTTTCCTCCCGACTAACAATCGTCCTAGGCATCGCGTACCTCAGCGGAGGCCGCCTCTCCCACCTCGGGACCGTCATCAAGAAGATCGACGACACGCGGAAATACGAAAACGGCGACGACATTGCCTGCATCGAAATCGACTCGCTCAACTTCAAGGGCCCGTTCAAGAGCACGCTGTGCGCGTGGATCGAAAACTACGATGACACCGTCACCGGCGCCGCGATCAAGGCCGCCTTCCAGGAGCTGCTGGACCACGGATGCGGCATCTGCGGTGCGGTGCCACTGCTCTATGCAAAGGGCGTGGACGACGTCAACAAGGGGGAGCTGAATGTTGATTTGGTGGACAGCTTGCCGGACGGTTGTAAGGCGAACGAGCCATGCTCAGCATGATGAGGCGGTGGTAAAAGAAGTCGGTGGCTTTTAGAGGTCGGCGATTGTGATAAGAGTCAGGGATGCATTCTGTCGGTGTTAAGAGGGGGGAGGAGCGATATCCTTGCTTAGAGTTAGCGGAATGGCGTTTGGCGCGCAGAGCGGCACCTGAATTTTAACACTCTGCTTTTGTCTCCTTTATATGTGCCCATTGAGTGCTTACGAACGAGTTGACACAGATCATGATCATCGGGCGTATCGGGTGATATACGACAACAAGCCGACTTATCCAGACCCGCCCCCCTCATTCGACCTCAACCCCTCAATATTTCGAATCGATCACGTCTTTGTTGCAGTTATTGTTTGGCAAGATACGCAACTCGAAGCGTGATCGAGGCACTATGTCCGCCCTAATTCCGATTTCCTATTGGTGGTTGAGCGACGTTTCGGAGATAAAAGCGAAGCCACGGGGAAGCTCCATCGACGTCATGAGATAATGGGTATCAGATATAAGGAGGGGCAGCAGAAGCATCGAGAAACAGCCAATATCGACAATTAAAAAGGTAGTACGAAGGAGCATTGCCGAACAGGTCGTGCAAAGGACAACAAACGGATCGCTCAGAAGCACACACCAAACAGGCCGTTCAAACCACACCAAACGGGTCATTCAGAGCACACCAAACAGGTCATTCAGAGCACAGTCTTACAACAGCAAAATGGGCAGCAAGGCGGCCACGGCACCCTTCATGGCCCTCTCCCCAGAGGCCACCACGGAGCTCCAGCGCTACCGTGTGCTCGCTCCCAAGGCCGGCGTGCGAGTCTCGCCGCTTGCCCTGGGCGCCATGTCCATCGGCGAGAGCTGGGCCGACTTCATGGGCTCCATGGACAAGGAGAGCGCCTTCAAGCTGCTCGACGCCTTCTTCGACGCCGGCGGCAACTTCATCGACACGGCCAACAACTACCAGGACGAGCAGTCGGAGACGTGGATCGGCGAGTGGGCGGCCAAGAGGGGGATCCGAGACCAGCTGGTCATTGCGACCAAGTTCACCTCTGATTACAGGAGCCATGAGCTGGGCAAGGGGAGGGCGCCCAACTTTCAGGGCAACCATAAGAAGTCCATGTTTCTGAGCGTCCGGGACTCGCTCAAGAAGCTGCAGACGGACTACATCGATATCCTATACGTCCACTGGTGGGACCACACGGTCGACATCAAGGAGCTGATGGACTCGCTGCATATCCTCGTGGAGCAGGGCAAGGTGAGTTGACAAACAATGGGACAGTCAGTTAAGGTCCAGGACCTTGTTTGGCTAATTTCCCTTCAATAGGTTTTATATCTGGGCGCGTCCGACATGCCCGCTTGGGTCGTCAGCGCGGCAAACACGTACGCGACAGACCACGGAAAGACGCCCTTCGTCATCTACCAGGGCCGGTGGAACGTCATGATCCGTGACTTCGAGCGCGAAATCATCCCCATGGCGTCCAAGTTCGGCATGGCCCTGGCGCCCTGGGACGTGCTCGGAGGCGGAAAGTTCCAGACCAAGAAGGCCATCGAGGAGCGCAAGAAGAACGGCGAGACGCTCCGCGGCTTCACGCCGGCCCGCGACCAGACGCCCGACGAGGAGAGGGTCAGCGAGGCCCTGGCCAAGGTTGCCGCCGAGCACGGCACCGAGTCTGTCACGGCGATTGCGCTGGCTTACGTCTTGCACAAGGCTGCCAACGTCTTTCCCATCGTCGGTGGCCGCAAGATTGAGCACTTGCAGGACAATATTCGGGGGCTTAGCATCAAGCTTACGGACGAGCAGATCAGTTACCTCGAGAGCGTGAAGCCGTTTGATCTGGGCTTCCCGCTCAACTTCCTGGGCCAGGATCCGAATGTTACGGGATACTCGGTGCGGTTGGACAGGACGGCTAAATTTGCATTCCCTAACGCCAGGCAACAAAAGAGCGTATAAGGAGCTTTAATGTCGTGATGACTGGTTCTTGTTCTTCAATAGTTTAGAGAGCTTCAATGAGTCAACGTTCTGCATGTAATAGAAACGATACCTGGCGAGATGCTGTTGAGGATGATAAGTGCATGGGGCTATCCCGCACCCCAACGTGGCTATTCAGCATCCTAGTAAACCAATCTGCCTCTACCACAGGAGTACTATAGGTGGATATAGAAAGCTATTATTACTTTCTTTGGCTATCGCATTTGTAAATGAAGATTGAAAAAAAATCCCTTTAAATCACTTAACGCTGATGATTAGCTTATTCATACAATGAGTCACCAATCTTGTTCTACCGCAATATATGTCTAATCTTTTCATACGCTTCTCTTTCTATATGACTAGTCAGGTAGCTTGCGTCGAGCTTCTCTATATCTATACGCTTGGGAAGCCGGATGGCCATGTTGGGGTGCTGCCTAGCCGCTCACTGAGAACAGACTCCTGCCAAACATGGACGGCTTCTTGTCTCCAACCCCTGCTCCCTTGTCCTCCACATGGCCATCTTGGCAGCTGCATCTCCGTCAGCCCCAGATCATTGCATGCAAGACATGAGCTTACTTGGATGCTCTGCAGATATCCACAACGGGAGCGTTCACATGGTTGGCCTAGCTTGTTCTCTGATATACGGATGCTGATATATAGATCAAGGGATCATTGCGCCCACAGCTAATCAGGCCTCGTCGTAAATGAAGGTATCATTAGCAAAGTATAGAGTTCTAAGTGGTATATCCGGCAATTAGGTATTACGTGTATGCGGCTCCCCTTGAATATGTCGATCATCACCAGCTACCCAAGACTGCAGAGTGCTCTCTGCTGCATCCCCTCTCTGCTCCTCTCTCTGCTCCCCTGTATTCGGTCTGCTTTCCCTCGCCTGCTCCCCATGAGACTCCGCTGTATTGAGCCGCCTATCCTCCTCCGTCTGCTGAATCACCCCAATCACCCCTGGCTCAACCTCGAAGCTGAAGTCGCTCGACTCGGAATCCGTGAGAACCAAAGGAGGCGCCACACGACTGCCCTGAAGCTCCGGAACTTCACTCCCGGGCATCTCATAGATCTCATTCGACAGCAGTTCCGACAGCGGTGCCGGAGCAGCCAGCTCCGCCACGGGCGTACTGGACGACTCCAGCTCGCTCATCGGACTTCTCCTCGTTGCCAGGCTTCGTCCTTCGACCTCTGACGTGGGCTTAGCCGACTCGTCGCCTTCCAGCTCCCGGATACCCGTACCGGTTTCTGCGGGCTCGGGCTTGGGTGTTTCCGTTGCAGCAGCTGCAGAGTCTGGTGCCGACATGGCCGTGATTTCAACCTCGTCCGGGTCGGTCTTCTTCTTCTTCCGGCGAGTCACCACAAGGTAACGCAGCGCAGCCAGTGCTATGGCGGCAATCACGACGCAGACACCAATCACGATGCCCGCGATGGCGCCGCCGCTGAGGCTGTGGCTGCTTCCGGTGTTGGGCACGCTCGCTTTGGCTCCGA
The DNA here is from genome assembly GCA_020002365.1 of Trichoderma gracile. NCBI lineage: Eukaryota > Fungi > Ascomycota > Sordariomycetes > Hypocreales > Hypocreaceae > Trichoderma > Trichoderma gracile. The sequence continues at coordinate 477,674 of JAINEY010000003.1, forward strand.
GAGGCAGGATGGTGACAATGTTGGACTCGGCACTGGCGTTCCAAACTCTTGGGTGGACTGAAAAGTTGCCACGCTCGTAGTCGACAATCAGATACGCCTCTTGCAGAAACGTCCGTCCTAGTATATACTGGGTATCGTTTGATGCTCTCTTGAGTGGGAAATATCGGGATGACTTCATGACGAGTGGTGGGTTCAACGTCAAGTCGAAAGAAGCATAAGGAAAGGTGATGTTGAAGGTTGAGCCTCCGGTAATGGCAGTCGTTATGATAAACGTCACGGACGGGTTGGAATCCAGGAGGGACTTGTGCAGCGAATCGCTCACCAAGTACATCTCAAGCGTAGAGTTGTATTTTAGACCAAAGGCCTTTTCGAAGGCGTGGCAGGTGTCCAAAGGAAGCCATAGCTCCGCGACAGATGAGTCGATGAACATGGAAGTGAGGCTGGACTGAAGCACTGTGTCTTCCGCGCTGGCGTTTGTCGAGATGGACTGGACGCCAATTGTCAGGTCTCTCGACTGGTCGCTGAAGAACTTGTAGGAAGAGTTGGTGTCTTGATACGCTGATGTATCGTAGCCGCCTAGGATCAAGCTCCCAAGTGCCTTGTTTAACCTGTATGAAGCTCCCGCGTTGTAGCTGTACGACAGACTTGGAATGGCAGACTCATTCTTGAGAAGCTGCATGAAGCTCTGCTGCGGATCATTTTGCGAGGTGAAGTTGGTCGGATGAGGGTTCAATCCAAGCATTCCGAGATAGAACTCTGTGCCTGCAACTCCTGCAATGACCGACTTGTTGACAACAGGGCCTCCGCTACCAAGGTAACCAAGCCCGACTGTTGATGTTAATGTCAAGTCTTACTTGAAAATGAACGAGTTGACATACCTGTATCATGCCCAAACTCGCCATTGTCGGTATAGCCAAGGGAGTTCTCAATGCCCAGGCCAAACAGACCGATTTCGTCCCAGGTGCTGGATGCCGTGGTGTTGAACAAACCTCCTCTGCTCTTGGAGCAGTCGGTCACGTTGATAATCTGGCATCCTTCGGGAAGCACGACAACAGTCTGCGTTGACGAGGTCCCAGGTAAAACCCTGAGGTTTTGCGCCGGAGTGCCTACACGCAGCTCAAACGTGGACCAGGGGCCATCAACGCCCTCGAAGAATTGACTCGGCGATACAGACACAGGAGAGGGAAAAGAATCCGTATCTCGCCGGTCAAGGCCCAAGGCTGAAGCAAGCGGCATCAACGTCACCGCCCACAAACGACGCAGCCGCGCAGGCATCTTCCGGAGATGAAGAATGTTCCTCAACAAGTCTGCCGCATCCTAACGCTACTGGCAGTCAAGAAGACTCCCCCTTTGCAGGGTGGAGAAGGCCGTTACAGGACGCTGCAGTTGATCAAGGTATGTCTGCCGAACCACACCTGTATGACGAAGGGCTGCTTCCACCCCTTGAAAGCTTCTTTTTTCGATGACTCTTGTCTTTTTTCGTCAGCCTCGTGTTGGACAAGACGGAATGTGACTGCAAGTGAGAGAAAGGCCATTTCCTCTGGGAGCGGTCGAGCATGACGGAAAAGCAAAGAAGAACCCAAGCACGACAGGGGTGGTTTTCCATGCGGGCTCACATTTCCGGCTTGGGGATGAGCCCACCGGGGGTGAGATTTTAGGTGGGAAAAGAGACAGGGAGCATCCACCGTCGATACTAATCGAGGGTCCTCGACGCACTTCGGCTACCTGTCGAACGAACCATTGGCTTGTCATGACGATCAGAGCTTTGGCCTTTTGTCGGGGTTGTGCCCACTTGGCTTGCGGCTTTCGGCGTCCCGACGAGGTGGAAGCCCAAGAACCCTAGGAGTCTGATTTTCAGAAGAAGATTACAATCACAGAGTCTGCAGTTCTCGGAATGCCACTGCTACTATCTTGCCTCTCAATTATAATTATATCTCTTCACGTTGAGCTCTGCGGACGACGGCTAACACCTGCAAGGTAGGTCACATCAGGTTGCTTTGACAAACGCCACGCTGACGGGACTCAGTCAACGGCCCGTCCCCGCGTGTGGCGTTGCTGTCTATAACCTCGTCCTATCATTGTCCAGCCAGCACCCCGAGCAACGCCTCGTTATCGTGCCAAATTTATAGCTTCACGGGGGCCGCCCATTCCGCGAATGACAGCTGTCTCGGCCCACACACACATAGGAAAAGCCGGGATTATAGCCTGGAGAAGACAACCACCGCGGAAGCACAAAATGTGACCAGAGCTTGCAGAGATAGTGGCAGCCCTGCTGAGTCGCCATGTCGTCTTAGCGAGGTGCGTCTGACTGGTGCAGCTCAATACGCGTTTTCTGCCACAATAGCAGACGATTTTGTAGGGCTGAGAGGCTGTGTGGACTGGGACTTGGCTCTTGATTGGGTTCCACCCCCTTGCTTAATGCCGTGGAGAGCTCTGCTAGAGCGTAAGCACTTGGCTGTGATGGAACCACTTGCGTTGTGCTTGTTCTTGCTTGCCATGCCGGCTCAGCTGGTTGCTGGGGTCGAGAACGTCAAGGAACGATTACTATCGTCACAAAGTAGAGGGCGGACGAAGAGGACGGACGAAGACTCTGCATGCTCGAGTGGCTGCCTTAGCTGCACGCCTCAGCGCTTTCCAAGCCTCACCGCAGCAGACTATCCCAGCAACCCAGCCTCTTCACACGGACTCGGCTGGCTGGTTGCCGGTTGACAGGGGTCTAGATGCTGAGCCCACTTCACGCAATCAAGGTGTGATGATCTCTGGTTGGGCTTTTTCGGGCGAGGAACTCGGCAGGTTGATGTGAGTTGATGTGCGTGGCTAGTGGTGTGCTACGCAGAGTTGCATAGATTTAGTTGGCCCGCTTTGTTATTTCTTCGGGCACGCTCGTGAACGTCCAAATCTTTCTTCTTTTCGTTATCCTCAGCTGAGCTCATCTTCACTGGGCTACGGTTGGCATAATGGCTGGTCTTGGAGCTGTTGCTTTGCTCGCCTTTGCTGGCGCAGCGCGGGCAGCACGATGTAAGTCAATGTTCAATGTTCCTCTGGCCCAATATGCTTCTCATTCAGCCTTCCAGCCGTGATCTCTATACTGACCGTTGACAGTTGCCGTCGCCAACACAACCTCGATCACCGAGGCACCAACAGACACCACAACTGAGCCCCCAGTGACTCGAGCTCCTTCTACCATCGGACCACCACCGCCGGTGACCTGTGATGGCAGCACCTTTCCAAATATCGTCCTTCAAGAATATACCGGCTTGTCCACGGATTCTGCACTGCAATGCCAATGCTATATCTCCGTCAACAGCTGGCTGTCTACGACGAACCCTCCTACACGCACGCTCTCCCGCACCATTGGCACAGGAGTGACGACCTATACTACCACAGTCGGTACTACCAAATCGACAGTCACGACAGTTGTCAACACTGTCGATGTCGAGGTCAGATCTTTATACCCCTGCAAACCACATCTTCATACCCCTACAGACCACATCTGCGCCTACGAACGACAGCTCTTCCCCCTTGCCGTCCCACAACCACAAGGCCAGCTACGCAAAGAACGATATGCTGATTGACATCTAGACCATCACTGGTAACTTCATTCTGCCGGACTTGAACAATTGGTATGGCACAGCCGAACCGCCATGTGTAAGAGCGCAGCCCACCTGAGAGACTTATCACGAAAGCATGCTCACAGACGAGTAGTGTTATAGCTGTACAATCGGGGCATCCACTGTGGAAGTCTTCTTCTTCCCCTCTGCCACCGCCACAACTGGCTCCGAAGTCCCCGTTACGTCCTTCACCTCCAATGGAGTTGTATTGTAAGTCAAACCACCTCCAAAGCTCCAGACAACTTCCCCTGGGGCACTCCTAACGTGCCTACAGTGAGTCGCCATCTGTGTACATTGGCTTCAGCGCCCTCTCGGCAGTGGACTACTGCGGAACGGTTGGCCAGCCTTTCTTCAACACCACGATTGCCTTTGCGCCGGACGAGCTGTCAACTGTCAGTTTTGTGCAAGTGACGGGCACGCCGATAACTGGGACAATCTCTGGCGTCGTGATCACGAGCACACCTACCGTCTGGTCTCCTGTCGGCTCTGCTGCCTTGCAGACCACCGACCTGGAGAGAAACTGCTCCACGATTGCGGGATACACATACATTCCTGGCAATCCCTCCAATTCCGGCAATCTCTCGCGTATGTCTTTGTTCCTTGCCTTGCATACAGAAATCGCTTGCTAACTCTTCTACAGCTGATCCATGCCACCCTACAATCGTCATTCCAGACAAACTCCGGTCACTCGATCCAGCATGGAAGAGTTGCATTACGGATGGATTAGCAGGGTGAGTCTCTTCCAGGGTCGACTTATACACGAGGACACAACGCCGAACGGCATTGGGCATCAGTACAGTCCACGATGAAACAGACATCGTGGGCCTACTTTGTGTTCCAACTATGCCGGAACATGTCAGCTATCGCTGGCATTAGTGTCGTATATCACCATGTACTCATCGCTAACCTTGCTCTAGATTCTATGATCCTCCCTCCGCACTCACCTCCGTGACGGCCCTGATTCCAGCGTCTACCCAGCCGCCCAAGACCACCGCTCCCAGCCGCCCTACCACGAGTGTAGCTCGGCCAACCTCGACGCCTCCTCCGCCTTCTCCGGCGTCCACTTCAACTCCTAGCGGAGGTAACAGCAGCCCTCCTCCTCCTCCTCCCCTCCTCCAGCCTCTTCATCCCAACCTGGTGGAGGAAGCAGTAGCTCTCCTCCTCCTCCTCCGCCCCCTCCGGCATCCTCATCTCGGGCTGGTGGAGGCAGCAGCAGCAGCCCTCCTCCACCCCCTCCTCCTACTCCTCCTGCGTCTTCATCGCAGCCCGGTGGAGGAAGAAGTAGCGCTCCCCCTCCACCTCCCCCTCCCCCTGCGTCTTCATCTCAACCTAGCGGAGGAAACAGTGGCTCTCCTCCGCCCCCTCCCCCTGCGTCTACATCTCAATCAGGCGGCGGTAATAACAGTTCTCCCCCTTCAGATCCTTCCAGCTCGCCTGCGGGCGGCAGTCCTCCGGCTAGCTCTGCCCCTCTTTCTAACCCCTCCGGTGCGCCTGGGGGCGGTAACGGAGGCAACGGCGGCAACGGCGGTGGTGGTAATGGGGGTGGAAACGGAGGAGGCAGTGGTACACCCCCTGATGGCACCAACGACTCCGGTGGTGAGGGTGGCAACGGCAATGGAAGTAGTGGCTCCGGGAACGGTTCTGGCAATGGTTCAGGCAATGGCTCTGGGGACAATGGCTCCGGAAGCAATGGCTCTGGCGGAAACGGCTCTGGAAACAATGGCTCTGGAGGCAATGGCTCTGGAGGCAATGGCTCTGGAAACAATGGCTCTGGAAACAATGGCTCTGGAGGCAATGGCTCTGGAAGCAATGGCTCTGGAGGCAATGGCTCTGGAAGCAATGGCTCCGGTGGTAACGGCTCCGGGGACAATGGCGGCAACTCTGGAGGTAATGGAGGCAGTGGAGGAAATAGCGGCAATGGCGGTAGCCCTGGCAGCGGCTCAGGCTCTGGAGCTGGGGACTCAACCTCGACTCCAGGCGGTGCTGCTCCCACGTCGATCCTCACCTTTGGCTCAGCGACCTTTACCGAAAACCCTCAGTCCGAGTTCGTCCACGGCTCTACAACCTTGATCCCCGGCGGCCCAGCTCTGACGCTGAGCGGCACCACGATCTCGCTGCCCGCTTCACCATCTTCGCCTGACAACAGCGCCACTAAGCCAAACTCTGAAGTCGCCTCCTCTACTCCTGGCTCCGAGACCAGTCTTGCGGGAGAAACTGGCTCTTCTGTCTCCGAAGAGACGTCGACTGCCGGCTCCGGTGGCTCTGGGGGCTCTGACAGCACCAGCACGGCTTCCTCAGGCCTCCCGTCAAACTCGATCCCTACTGTGCCTGGAAGCGCGGCGGCACCGGGACTGATTGCTGGCGCGATGACGACGGTCAAGGCCGTTGCAGCGGTGATGCTTGTCGCATTCTACTTGTGATAAGGAAGATGTGATTTATGACGAGGTCCGATAGCTTAGGTAACTGTGTAATGATAATGAACTTCTATGAGAAGACGTGAGATTCACTTACTGTATCTGGCATTTCGGCGTTAAGGCCGATAGTGGGGCCGTATCCCGGAGCCCCGCCTCGTGTCTCCCCAACTTGAATGCTGTTTGTAACCTCATCATTGCGTAGACCTTGATTCACCTGTCAAACTGCGGCCTCTCAGCGGATTACTTGAGTCCATGGCAGGATCTTGCCCATTATCGTATTCAGAACCCCTCTTCAGCTGAGTTAGGTTGTCGAAGTAGTACCAGCTGATCTGCATTCACCCTCTATGAAAGCGTTGCGATTAGGTTCATCAGCCCTCAAGATCTCTGCCGTCCTATCCACGGCTGGAATTACACAGCTGAGAGACAGACCTAGCCTGGATCTTCATGCCAGCTGGCGACATACTGTAAGCTCTTTACACGCACCAGCGACGATGATTCTCACATACACACACACAGCGAGTGGCAGCAATTTCACACAGCTCACCAACACGCCGCTTCTCATCGACCATGCATGATGTGGTCTTCAAAACGTCGTCAGGCTCCACGCTACAATACTTCAAGAGCGGCAACGGACCCATCATGATCGTGACGCCTCCCGCCTGGGGCCTTGGAGTGAGCTATCTGCAGGAGGCGCTCACGCCGTTGGAGCAAACATTTACGCTGCTTTTTCTTCAGCCGAGGGCAAACGGAAAGTCTTCACGTCCTGCTGCGTCCGAAATGACATGCTGGCACATCGCAGACGACATTGAATATCTTCGCCAAGAATTAAACCTGGAAAAGATGACTTTGCTGGGTCACTCTGGAGGAGGGACTATCGCATTGTGGTACGGAATCAGGTTCCCAGACAGATTGGAGCGTCTGATCCTGCTCAATCACCGCTTGGACGGGTTTGACGACAGCAAGTCCATGAAAGAAGCCATCGCCGAAAAGGCAAAGAATCCCAAAATGCACGCTCCGCTCAAAGCTTGGACAACGTCTCACGAGAACCTCACCGACGAGGGGTTCGCCCAAGTTATTCGATCGTTTCTTCCCATCTACTTTTACAATCCCGACGCTTTTCACCGGTCCAAGGTGCTGAGCAATCTGCAATCGGTTCCTCTGTGGAACTATCAAACGGTAAACGGGCCAGATAGAGAAGTCCATCATCAAGGGCCGGAACTGGGAAAAGTCACAGCCAAGACGCTCAATATCTCTTGTCGGGCAGATCCAGTGTGCACACCAGCACAGGCAATGGCGACGCAACAGGGGATTCTGGGGTCGAAGTTGGTGATATATGAAGAGTGCGGCCATTTTCCCTGGTTGGAAAAGGAAGAAACGTTTAGGGATATAATCGACTTCTGCAGTAGCTAGCCTTATATAAACCGCGACTCTTTACATTGGCTATCCCGAGTGGTATATTTCCTTGAGAAGAAAATATATATTCAGCATCCTTTAGACTTTTCTACTGGTCATTACTTATGATCTGGAGAGAAGGCTTCAACTTTCTGCTACTATCGTTAGGTACCTCTCGTCTCATCTCAATTTCTGGCAGACAGAGTATGTATATAAGTACGAGCCTTGCAATTACCAGGCATGAACTTAAACAATGGGAGATGGCCATGCACAACTACTGGCTGACCACTCCTGAGAGAAAGATGCGTAGTGCTTCATTACCATCGGATCATCTACTCCATACAAGCAGGATACAAATATAGAGAACTCTGCCATGTCTTCCGTGACACATATCGGTGCATGATCATTTAACGAGTTTCATACCAGGGCCACATAATGAGTATTGAAGCAGAGTCAGTCACTCTAGATAGTGGTATACATTTTCGCTCCGCTAGTGTCAGTATCTCATCAGATCATCAAGTCATAGCTCATGACATCATAAACTCTGGAATGTCAAAATCAAGCCAATTCCAATCATACAACGCCTGCGACAAGTCACCCCCTGGCCACTGTGAATCGAGAACCGCACCATCCATGACCGGAGGAGCTTCATCAGATTCAGCAACAGCACCATCGCCATGACCATATTGCTGCGGTCCAGCACCTCCGGCTTCGTTCGATGGTTCTCCTCGTCTCTTGGCGGCTTCGAATTTCTGTCGGTAGTCCCACAGGGCTTGGATGCCTCCCTGTGCGGATACGTCGTAAGAGATGTAGTACTCAAAGATGGCAACGGCCTGCTCCCATGCGGTCTTGTTCGGCTCTTGATTGAGGTCCACATTCAGTTCTGGGATTAGAGTAGCTGCTAAGAGAGTCGTTGCCGAGCCCATTGTCACTATTTGAGTGTCAGCAAAACTCCAAACAGTACGAGAAGCTGCATGCCGGGTTACCTCGTAATGTGTGCCATGTCGAGACTCGCCACACGCTGGAGATATGTCTGTGGACCTCGTCAATGACGGTTCGGGCCGTTGCGACACAAAACTCATTGACATTGTTTAGAAGGCCCATGGTCAAACTTGAACTTTGACCAGCCTTTGCTCTCCGTAGCTCTGAGCGTATGGCTTGGTTTGCAACTGTCGCTAGCAAGCAAGGGCGGAGAATAGTGAGCCTGACGTAGAGAGTTCTAGAAGCATTAGGCTCGAGCAACGGTATTAGAATGGTCAATCAACCTACCGTGTCCTCATGAGTTGTCCCTGAATCTGGAAGCATTCGTCCACAGCATGCGCATTTGCCTCCTGCAGATGGCCGGGCAGATTAACAAGCAGCTCGTTCAACTTTTCACAGTACTTTGGTATTTCGCTGATGTACGTGGTCAAGAGCGAAGTCGAGCCCTGCTCTGCCAGGCTTTGGAAAATAAGGTGTAGGTTGTCAGCAATCTCTTTTGGCACGTCAGACAACCGGCGATAGTATCGAAAGAAGTCGAGCATGGACGGTCTGTCCGGCGGTTGAGATCCTTCGCCCACTTCTGCCAGATATTCATCGTCAATTGGTTGTGGGATTGGAACCGTGTTGGACACGCCAACAGCATTCCACCCGAATGTAAACGATGCTATCCTGTTCTCCGGTCAGGAAACTTCTTCAGGACTAGACCCTTAAGTGAGGCTGACTTATCCATGATGATGAGAACATGCCACACTCTGCGTCTCATCTCCCTTTCCAACTGGCCCATGGACTCTGGAACATCTTTATGCAGCCCAAGCCCATAGGCAACTCTTTGGGCGATTCCAAGCGTGCTCCAGCACCGCGAGGCAAAGGATGTGTACTGCAGGTAGATAACTCTCAAGATGAAGAGCTGCATAATCTCAAACGAGTATGAGTCCAATGTTTCCGCCGAAATCAAACGGACGGATCTCCTGTACAACGACTCAGCATCTCGCTTCCTACTGTTGGCAGGGCAGTGTTCCGACCGCTGGCAGCCAATAGCTTGAACAATGTTGACTGTGGCGAGGAAGAGGAGGTCGGTTCCTGTGTATTTTGATAGCGAAAACGAATCCGTCGACTGCCATAGTCTGTCGTACTTCTTCATAAACGTTGGCCGGTGAAGCACGGGGAAGTTTATGTGAGAATACCGAAAATATGTGGAAGTAAGAGAATCGGCCAGCTTCTTCTCGGGCAGAAGCAGCACGTCCATGTCCAAACGTACATCATCTACATTTGAAACTGTGAACCCTATTGGGTCATTGAGAAACGGCTTGTTCGAAGGCTGTTTGCTGGCGGACGTCGAGGCTTTACTGCATGGTTCAATCGAGGCAATGACCCGGTTGATGAAGGAATGCGTTGAGGGCGGGCCGAACACGGCTTCATCTTGACATACGCTGACCTTCTCTGCATCAACCTCGTCGTGATGAGCAGCTACGCTGTTTCTCTTGGCTGTGCTTCCTGCGGAGGGATTCGCCAAAAGAGAGTCGCCATCTATGCTATCCACAGGGGTGCTGATCGGAACCGTGTTACTTGGATGCAAGTACGGCTCTTGCCTTGATGTGACGGCACGTTAGGATTCACTTGAAGATGCCAACATTGAACGCAAGCGTGGGCTCACCGGATCGACATGCGTTTCTGCGGTCCAGGACGCTCATTCTCGTAAGCGCACTGTTCAGGACGGCCTCTGCTTAAGCAAGCCAAGCAAGACGGCCGATTTCCATCGCACTTTGATTTCCTGGCTCGACATGGCTTGCATGAGGTCGGGAGCCTCCTGCGTCTCCGGCGAGGAATTCCCAGCGAGGACCTGAGCGGCTTCTCTTCCATTGTCCGAGGAAGCCGACTGAAAGTCTTCCGATACAGGTGCGGCGATACGGTGTGCTTCGTGAGCTTTGAAGCGCGGAGGTATTCTCTAGGGGGAGAAAGGGAGAGTGCAATGTATGAGAGATGATGAGCATCGAGGAGAAGAGCGAGAGATGAAAGACAAGGAGCAAAGGCCGGGCTGAGTTGTGGAGGTGTAGGAGATAAGCCCAGAATCCGATTGGCCGGAAGCCACTTTGCAGGAGATAAGACGCGCTTGTGATTGGCTCATGATCCTTTGAAGGTGTTCATGAAAGCTGATTGGACTGCCTCAGAGTCTGTGAATGTCAGTCTGTCGGATATAGCTATCAATTGCACCGGATCAGATTGATATAAAGGGCATGGGAAGACTCAAGTTTTCGTTGGTGATTATCATTGTGCTGTAAGTCTAAGTCAATCGCATGTGAATACAAGAATGGCCTCTGAAAAGCATATCGAACCGACATCAGGCGGAATGCAAACATCCGACGACTGCGACTCGACAGATCTCGGCTCTCAGAATGGTCCCGCAAACACAGAAAAGACTCCCGGAGAAGACCAGGAGGTCAAGGACGGTGGTTACGGCTGGTGAGATTCTTTGCCTACTCGAAAACTACCAGGTGTCGCTTACATGTGCCATCCAGGGTGATTGTGGCAGCCGTTTGCCTTGTATTGGCACATTCCTTTGGCATCAACTCGGTGGGTAACACTGTTCATGTTCACTACATACCCTACTAACAATACCTTGTGCTCAGATGTTTGGTGTTTTCTTGGCCTTCTATCTGAAGTCTAATACTTACCCCGGAGCGACTCCCTTGCAGTTTGCTTTCATCGGAGGTCTCTGCTTCTCCATTGGTGCGTATTTGTGTGACACTCTCCTAGGCACAACGGCTGTCTAATGTATCATCCAGCTTTCCTTGTCCCCCCATTTGCGGCCATTCTATCCCGCCGGTTCGGCATTCGAGTAGCAGTCATTATCGGAGGGGCCTTCATATCGTATGCCATCGTGTCTGACTCCTGATAAGTTTCCCGCTGACTTCGTTCAGAGGCGCCTACATTGCTGCATCCTTCTCCAAAACCATCTGGCAACTCATCCTCAGCCAAGGCGTCTGCTACGGTATCGGAATGGGCATCTGTTTCATTGGCACGGCTTCTATAGTGCCTCAGTACTTTACAAAGAACCGATCATTGGCAGTTGGAATTGCCACCGGAGGGACTGGATTGGGTGGCCTAGTCTACTCTCTCGCTGCAAACGAGATGATTCACTCACGCCTCGGTATCCAGTGGACGTTTCGAATCATGGCCATCATCTGCTTCGTCGTCATCACGGCAAGTGCTCTGTTTCTCAAGGACCGCAACGAGAAACAAAATGCCGCGGCTAAGGCAGTTGAGTGGAAGCTCTTCAAGATGCTCGACTTTTGGCTGTTCCTCGGATGGCTGTGGCTGTCCAGCTTGGGCTATGTCGTCGTCGTCTTTTCTCTTTCAGCCTATGCTCAAGCGGTCGGGTTCTCATCTGAGCAAGGCTCATTAGTCTCTGCAATGTTTAATCGTATGTATAACCATGCGCTGCCTCTCTGGGATCTTGCAGACAGGCTAACAACTCGCTTTCAGTTTCCACCGGTATTGGCCGCCCAATCATCGGCCTCCTATGCGATAGATTTGGCGAAATTCGAGTTACCACGATAGGCACCCTGATTTCAACTTTGATCACCTTCTTCATCTGGATATTCGCAGGCAAGACATATGGAGGCCTCATGGTGTATGGCCTTTTGGGCCTTTTCCCGAGCCTCCTGTGGGCCACGTTCGTAGTCGTGGCCGCCAAAGTCTTTGGCTTGAAAATGATGCGTGCCGGTAAGTGAAAAGAGCGCCCGTAAGAGCTGGATAATGAGATGCTGACAGTATGTGCTTAGCCATATCGCTCTCCATCTTGACTCTGTCACTCCCCTATACCTTTGCGGAGGCGATCGGGCTGAGCCTGCGGAAGTCTGGCCCAAATGGGTTCCTGGACGTGCAAATCTTTGCGGGTGTCATGTTTGCCGCATCGACCGTTTGTTGTAAGTTCACGCGTATTTGCAGACCGTTCGGTGGCTAATGAATGGTGCTTACAGGCCTGTTTCTCGCGATAAGGAAGGGGGAGTTATTCCACAGATGAAAGATAACGCTCGGGTTCTGAACGAGCAAGTTGTTTGTGATTGTTATCATATTGCGTATAGACTGCATGACCAGCGTTGCGGGAGCCATGTTATGGTTTCCGTTATCTGCTTCGTGTTTTCGAGGTTGACAAGTTGGCGGAAGATTAATGAGTATCACAGACACTAGAAGCATAAAGTTTTAGACGTATCAACATTGGCGTTATATAAATGGAATTTCAGTTCAGTCATTCGACATGATTCGTCTTGCCTCTTGAGCCTCTAGATTTCTGCAAACATAGGCATACCTTTTCCGTTTTCTGAAAGCACCTCATATTGGAAGCAGCTTTTCAAAGCTGGGTCACACGAGAGAAACTCATCGAGCAACGCGGCCATGCTATGATTTGCACCATCAGCCAGCCGCAACCAGTGCTGATTAGTTACCCCCGTATCGTTAACCCAAGCATTGGATCCGTCAGATCCCGCGACGGTGTTATAGCCACACTCATTGGCATATTCGAGCATCGGACGAATTCCCAGCTTTGAAACCCAGTCGAGACCGAGAACACCATATAAAGTAGTGATGGGATCCCATGACGGACGAGTAGTAGAGCCCCGGCCAACATACCACTGATAAGCACTCAGAACGGGAGAATCGGGGGGACAGCGCTGCACAAGGCTCTGCCCCGAAAAGATACTCCCGCCAAGCTCTGAGCCTGAGTATGTGATATTGACACTCTTCGGCCAATGCTGAACAACGTATGCCGTGCTTTCGGGGTCGCCACCGAAATTGTACTCCCAACCTGAAGGATATTCTCCGCCCATGATGATGAGCTCGCTAACTTTCGTCGAGGCAAGCTCCAGGCCGGACAGGGGGCTGATGTGATCTGCCTCGGATTTTAGAAGATCGGCAAGATTGGTAAGGAGTCCGATGGAGATGATGTGAATGCTCTTGTCGCCGGCAGAACTCAATATGGTGCGGTAGAGCTCTACTGGAGTTGGAGTTGAATAGGCGGAATCGAGCTTCCGAGGCCAGTGATACGCCAGTTTGCTGGCATATTCGCCATATCTGAGATGGTCAAAAGCCATTCAAGAGCAGAACATCTGACACAGACTGACAAATAGTAGAAGCTGTCAAAGAAAGTGTCATTGGTGATTGGTCGAAAGGCTGCTATTGGGACGTCATTCCCATAGTAAGTGCAGAGCGCCTAGGCTGTCAGCATCTTCCTCTGCCTCGTCACTCCTTGATGCCGGCATGTAAGGTACATACACTTGCTGCCAAAGCTCCGTAATGAGATGGCGTATTGAGAACGATGCCTCTTAGATCTGCCAATCCACAGTTATGCAGCACATTGGCAATCGCCAAGGCCCCGACATCATCAACATCGCTGAAGAGGTCCGTGTCGATGATGATGGGCTGTCGTCCGTTGGCCGAATCACCGGCAGCCGTTACCAGCATCACAAGGCTCGCAGCCGTAAGTATCAAGGAAGCGATGAGGCGCATCCTATCCGGCAGCCCCGTTTAGATGTCAATGGTGTGAGATGGAGGATGAACGCCCGTTCAAGCAGTGAGACGCTACCCCGCATCGGCTGCCAGGTGTTGTGGAAGGCTGCATCCCTCGTGAAGAAGTGAGGAGACAGCTAATCACAGCCATTGGCACATGACTGTAGAAGAAGAAAAGGCAATAGATACTCAGTGCGGCAAACTCAAGTCTGAAGATATGGTGCACAAAGCTAGTCATTATATATACCTATACACTGAAGATAGATGCCTCTGGTAAGGATAGAAGGATATAGCCATAGTATCGGAATGTAGTGGGTTCCTTTCACACTTCAGCGGTCCCTAGCCTAAAGCTCTTCATTTGCTGGGATGCTGGACAATCTCCCAAGAGAACCTTTATATCACTAGTAGGTGGTGGCAGGCCGGGATATCCGCATCGCAACTCCGCCCTTTGAGTGTCTGATGCCGGTGGACAGCTGTAGAGTTATACAATGAGTAGTTCCAAGCTCAAGATACCACCTTTCAAACCTATAGTTTCCCAGACCTCGAATTACTTGTATTCGTTTGGTATCGTTGTTCGATAGCATGCTGTTGTAGTTGGTTCCGCCAACCTCCGCAGTCAATGTCAAACTTCATATGTCTGATGCCTCTAAACGTTCCACTGCCTTTTTTTTTTTTTCTATTTGTGTTGTTTTCTATGTGCGAAGTCCTCCTATTCCGGGACATCAAGGTGTGAACCACATTCAAAGAAAACCGCGTATTGACCTCGTCGGTGGCTGTTGGAAAGCTTCTAACGGCAAGCCACCTCGGACTGACACCGGGCAGACTTCAAAACACGCTGTGATGAAAAGCGTCTTCCTCAGACTCATCGGATGGGTTTGGCTGTCATAAATTGTATCGACTTTCGTATCTTACTTTGCTATCGACTTCCCGGGAACCTCGACATTGCTCACCACACAACACCCAACATACACCATCACGAAACGGCTGCCATATAAAGTATTATAACTAATAGCTTGACTCAAAAAAAAAAAAAAAACCTAGCTAGTGGAACCGCTATGATGGACTCGGCAGGATGCAGATGGTGCAGTTTGGTTCAACATGGCTTGAGCCACAACAAGAAGCGGATGGCGTCGAGAGAGCCTCATTAGCGTCCCAAGATCTCGGAGTAACTCTCAACTTTATTCAAAGTGACATTGTCTTTATTCTTCACTTGCAGATCATCCAAAGCTCAGCTAGTCCTCAGAGCCAAGGACATCTCCTCTCTGCAGAAGAGCAGAGAGATCCCCAGTCTCCTACAACTATCTGAGAAAGAAGTGCATCTCTCCCAACGACAAATTAAACAATCATCCAGATCTCGCTCCCGTGTCCGAAACGGCATCTGTTTGCCGAGTTCGGGATTGGCTTACACGCACCACTCACACCGACGCTGAACTCGCTTGCTGGTATTGTTCCATAAGGCCAATGGGATAGGACCTTGGCTTCTCCGGATTCTGGGGATGGTGTCTACATCGTGGCTTGTATTCCAGACAAGGCTTCTCTGAGGCTGAATCAGTGTCTTTGGTGTGTAAGCGAACGGTCGAGAAGCAGCATCATCGGACAAAGCTGACTTCCATCTCTGTAACACAACGTCCCTCCAGACGCCACTCCAGCCTCATTTACCACCATCTCACGAAAGCTTGATCCATCCAGATGCCACAGTTCACAGCTTCACTCACACAGATAGACCCTCTCCGCATTGCTTATTTCCCCAGCTCTTCCATGCCCTTGACCTATTCCGGGGGCTAGGACAATGCATCCCTCAAGTGGCAGAGACACAGATTCAGCTTGCCCGTTAAGACGAAGTGTGAATCCGTTGCCTTTCAAGCAAGGCTTGAGGTTTGGGCGTCAACTAGTGACGTCCGCCTCGAATCTAACGGCCGTCTACATGGAAGATCGCCCAAAACCTTCCTTTAGCCATAGCCCTTCCCCCTTTCACACAGTCCTCCCTTTCTTCAAAGGGGGGTTATGCCCATCTATATAACCCGTGTTCTGTCCCATTTTTTCATTCGTCTTCCTGGTTTAGACATTGCTAATCTCAGAGGCTTTGAAGTAGAAACTTTCTTGTTTCCTCTTGTTTCGTTTCCATCAGCTGCGTCTCACTAGACTTCAATTGCTTGCTCTTGCAGTCCTTCTGTCCCCTTCTGTCTTGTAACAAGTCTCCAATTACCTCAAGCACAATGCGTTTCTCCGAGAAGCTCGGCTTCAAGCGCCCCGACGACGAAGCTGGCGCTTCATGGGTCGCCATCCTCATGGGCTTCTTTGTCGCTTTCGGCGGTGTCCTTTACGGGTATGTCTCTTTACGTGTTCCCCTTCAGTCACCACCATATCACTAACATAGACCATTACAGATACGACACTGGCACCATCTCCGGCATCATGGCCATGCCATACTTCAAGGACCTCTTCAGCACTGGATACCGCAATCCCAACGGCGAGCTCGACATCACCGCCACCCAGGAGAGCGCCATTGTCTCCATCCTGTCGGCTGGTACTTTCTTCGGTGCTCTTGCGTCCCCTCTGCTGGCCGATTTCCTCGGCCGCCGCCCTGCCTTGATGATCTCGACCTGGGTCTTCAACTTGGGCGTCATCCTCCAGACAATCGCAACTGCGATCCCCATGTTCCTGGCTGGTCGCTTCTTTGCCGGTTTCGGTGTCGGTCTCATCTCCGCGTTGAGTAAGTTGCCTTTCCCCTCTCCTCTTGTCATCTCACCCCCCAAGCTAAACAACAACACCACCAGTCCCTCTCTACCAGTCCGAGACAGCACCCAAATGGATCCGCGGCGCCATCGTCGGCGCCTACCAACTAGCCATCACAATCGGCCTCCTCCTCGCCGCCGTCGTCAACAACGCCACCGCCAACCGCCCCGACTCGGGCAGCTACCGCATCCCCATCGCCGTCCAGTTCGCCTGGTCCCTCGTCCTCTTCGTCGGCATGATCTTCCTGCCCGAGACGCCGCGCTTCCTCGTCCGCTCCGGCAAGCTCGAAAAGGCCAAGGCCGCCCTCTCGCGCATCCGCCGCCTGGGCCCAGAGCACGAGGCCCTCGCCGCCGAGCTCGGCCAGATCAGGGCCAACCTCGAGGCCGAGAGCAGCGTCCGCAAGGCCACCTACGCAGACTGCTTCCGCAGGCCCATGCTCAAGCGCCAGTTCACCGGCATGGCCCTGCAGGCGCTGCAGCAGCTCACGGGCATCAACTTCATCTTCTACTACGGCACGCGCTACTTCCAGAACTCGGGCGTCTCCAGCGGCTTCACCATCGGCATGATCACCGCCGGCATCAACGTCGCCTCCACCATCCCGGGCCTGCTGGCCATCGACCGCTGGGGCCGCCGCCCTTTACTCCTCCTCGGCGCCGTCGGCATGTGCGTCTCGCAGCTCGTCGTCGCCGTCGTCGGCACCGTCTCCACGGGCCAGCGCCCCAGCGGCGAGATCTTCGTCAAGTCCCTCGCCGGCCAGCAGGCGGCCGTCGCCTTCGTCTGCGTCTTCATCGCCTTCTTCGCCAGCACCTGGGGCCCCCTCGCGTGGGTCGTCACCGGCGAGATCTACCCGCTCGCCACGCGCGCAAAGGCCCTGAGCATGACCACGGCCACCAACTGGCTCTTCAACTGGGCCATTGCCTACTCGACCCCTTACCTCGTCAACTACGGCCCCGGATACGCCAACCTGCAGTCCAAGATCTTCTTCGTCTGGTTCGGCGCCTGCTTCCTCTGCATCGCCCTCGTCTGGTTCTTCATCTACGAGACAAAGGGCCTCAGCCTCGAGGAGGTCGACGAGCTCTATGCCGAGGTCAAGGTCGCCCGCAAGTCCACCACCTGGAAGCCCACCCCGCGCTTGGAGGCTGTTGGAAGCACCAGCGGGGAGTCAAAGGATGAGTCTGCTCCAAAGGTGGCGAGTCCTCAAGTTGAGGACCAAGGAGTTGAACTTCAAGTGTAAGAGTCTGGGGAGACTGGGAAGATTGAAAAGTCAAACACGAGATGAAGTTGAAGGTGAAGACAGAGGTGGTCCCAGGTGAGAGGAGTGATGAAGCCGAAAAGCCGTCCGCTCAGACAGGCGGCCCCTGTCAAAACGACATAACTGGTGAGACGGAAAATTTTTTTTCATTGTCAGGATTTCATTGTTCGTGGTTTTTTGATATACTTTCTTTCTTGTTTGGTTTACACAGACTTGGTGTATGATACCCCGAAATCTGTTTGCGGTTGGCTTCTTCGATACCTACTCGTTTCTATTTTAGTTCTTTGGTTTCGTGGTGGCGGAGTTGTCACTGTCGGAGGATCGCGGCGGGTTTTGAGTAATGGGAGGTGTAAGATGTCTACGGATGGTCTTACCCGTCTTTGTACGAATAGGCAGTAGTATAGTAAAGAGAAGTTGGTGCAAGTGTGTCGGAAGATATCTCCAAAGATGCTGTTGCGAATCATCACGTACAGTGGCTGTAACATGCGTGTCACAATCAACCTCTTTCCAAACGATACAGCATGCCGCATTCTCTGTGGTCATGTCTAATCGGTAGGTCTACTCAAGAAATGAACTCTAGGTATAACATCGGCCGCTCCCATAACAGCATCTCACGAGCTATAGCAAGCATGCCACACAGAAAGAAGAATAATAGGATCACAAGCAGTGGTACAAGCCCAGTCCACAGAAAAGCAGACCCTTAAAGCTACTCCCCTCCTCCGCCCACAATGCTCTTCTTCCTATCCTTCACCCCGCCCTCCAGCGTTGCATCCTTGGCACTGTCGTCAACATCCAGACCCTTGCTCTTCGAGTCTTGTTCTTCTCTGGCGGCCTGCTCCGTGGCGTCCGAGTCTTCATCCTCCGAGTCGGCATACGGATTCGGACGCATCACCTTGAGTTTGATGACTTCCTTGCTCTTGTCTTCTTCGTCAGCCTGATGGTACACTCGTATTCCAATGACGACAACGGCATTCCAAGGGTCTCTTTCAAATTCGTCCAGCTCATCTTCGAACTTGAGAGACGGAGGCGTCACAACAGTCGGCTTGTTCAGCTGATTGTTCATATAGGCCTTGACTTGCAGGTCGAGCTCGTGGGAGGAAAGTTCAGACAGTGAAGACAAACTCGCAAGGTCGCCGTCACTCTCAGATTCATAATACGACGAGGCTGGCTCCTTCCGGTCTGTGTTTCCATACAGCGAGGATGGCTGGAGGACTCTATCTGCCGGAGCGATCGATCTGGGAGCTCTCCTTTTCACCTTTGATACTCCTATTCCATCATGCGACGGCAGTAATCCCTGGTTCTCATCAGGCTCATGGGGCAGGCCGTCGCCGTTGCTACTCGCCTCCGGAAGTGGCTCAGTCTTGTCGGGAGTTTCGTCGGCCATGTCGGTTTCGGCATCTTCTTTCTTGCTCTTGCTTCTTCTTTGGGCGTCCTTTGCCTTTTGTTTCTCCCTTCGCTTCCGTTCTCGTTTCTGTAGCCTGGAGTACTGTTTCCTGTGGAGATGGTGATCATCTCTCCGACGGTCAAGAATATTCTCCTTGATTTGACTCAGCTCCTTGTCTTTGAGGCGCTTCTCGTGAGCTTCCCTGGCAGCCCTTTCCTCCGGATATTCCACTATTCTGCCTTTGCTATGTGCGAGGTCGTATGCGAGGCCAATGCGAGTCAGCTTCTCTCGTCGCTTTTTGGCATTATTCCGGACTACCGTTTCAAGAGGCAGCAGCCTGCCGAGACGCGTTGCGTCGATTTTGATGCGAATATCATAGTCACCTGCTTCCAGGTCGAGTTCGACATTGACAGAGCGCCTCATGCGATACGGTGCTTGGCTGCGTACAAGGTAATCCTCGTGGCCGTGTCTGTGAACACGAAACGCCAGCTCAAACTCGTATTGACCTTCAAGGCCTCGATAGTATCTTTGATCGTTCTGGCACAAAACAATCACCACCGGACCAGGCTTTTCGATACGCAGAGAAAAATGGGTGTCATGGTAGTCGAGCATCCAGGGGACATTGACCGTGGTCCAAATCTGAGATACCTGCCAAGAGTCGTCAAAAAGTCGGGTCCTCTCAAATGCTTGGTATTTCTGCAGCAGGTCTTCGTATGCGATCCAAAAGTCGCCGTCATCGCCGAAGCGGTGGTCAAGCTTCTCGAGCCATTCGGGAGTCCACTCTTTGGAACCGTCGCCTATGTAGGATACGTTAGCATCCCTTCAACCTCATCAGGCACACGATAATTTTGCATACTCCAGGGTCCTTTCCACTCTCCCTTGCCCCATGGGTTCTTGAGTCGGAGTAGTCGCTTGCCATCAATGTCCACCGCCCGCTGGATGGAGTAGGCATGAAGCTCAAGGATCCCCTTGCGTTCACCCCAATTCGCGTTGGGCCCCCATACTCCGGTACTGCAGCCGAAGAGAAAGTCTTGGTTGACTTTGAGCAGCTCTTCTTTCCAAAAGTATTCCTATCGACATGTTTAGGACCAATATCCTCAGGCCCATCTCATCGTCATCAAGCAACGCACCTTGTCGAGAATATCGGCCGTGAAGATCTCAGAGGTGACGCCGCCGGTGAGATCCTCAATCCCCTCGCCTCCGTATCCGCCCTCAATGGCAGCGTAGTCTCCATGCGCTTTTGCATAGCACTTCTCCAGCAGCGGAAGCCAAGTCTCCTGAGGATGCTGACACTGGGCAAAGTATAGGGCGCTGCTGTTGGACTGGTACACCTTGCGGTAGGCTTCCTCCGGGTTGATGCGCTCCAATTCGTCAAAGAGAATTCGATCCCAATTCTTCTCGTCGTAATCTGTCTTGGTGAGATAGAGCTGGACATTTGCAAGTTTAGCAACTCCCTCACGCCAATCAAGAGCAGGAGACGTACAAAGTCATCCACAATCTCGGAAATCCACTCGCCGTCTCTGTAAAAGACAAAGCCATAGACACCAACCTGCTGATCATGCGCCACGCACAACCTCTCAATCAGCCCCTTCTTGTTGCTCAGCGTGCACAACGCCGACATGAGCCAGCAGTCCCCGTCTCGGCCCTGTCTCACGTCATTAGCCGTCGGACCGTCAATGTAAAACTGCGGCTTGTCGAATATGTCCACGACACGCTTCGCACTGCCCGGCTTGAAGTCCTTGCCGGGGTTGTCGAGAGCGTCAAGGTTGGACAAGGACTCCAGACAGTCGCGGCGGCCCAGCTTCAGGTCGGCCTCGAGGTCAAAGTGCGGATCGCGGTACTTCTTGTTGACTCGACGGCATTCGCGGACAATCTTTTCCACCTTGGCCCGGCACATAGCCGCTGCGGTTTCGTAGGATGCCTGCGTGGCGGTGGAGGATGAGGCTGCTTTGGCATTCTTCCTGGCCACGCGGGCAGTGTATGGATTCTGCGGTAACACGGTAGTTGCTGCAGCCATCATCAGCAAACAATCTAATCAACCGGCTGGTCCAGGGCTCGTCAACTCGGTCGATTTATGGAGGGCAACTCACCCTTGCCCGGCGCCTTCGTCGTAAACTTGGCCCAAAACTCATCAATCGCCTCCTGCTGCGTCTGCTGTGGCTTCACCACCTTGCGCGGGCGAAGCGGGAGGGCGTCCTGAGACCCCATGATGTAACGATCGTCATGGCATCTCCTGTGATAGATGCGGTAACGGGAGGGAATGCTGATTCTGGATACGGCGCTGCTGTTGTCGGTGTCGGTGTTGATGAAGGACATGTTGAGAGGAGACGATTTAAGCCAGCGTAGCGAGGTGCAGAGCCGAGGGAAAGAACGAAGAGAGCGTATCTATCCGAATAGCAATAGATGAGAAGCAGCGATATAACTCCCTTTCGTTATGTCATGCAATTCCCTGTATTGGAGCTGATGGAGTGTGCAACGTCAAGTGTCTCGTCTCAGCTGGTGAGGGGATACCAAAGGCGATGACCGCCAATTTCAGCAAAGCGAGTCAATAGCCGCAAACAGGAACAACCAGCTGCGGCTCACGAAGCAAAACAAGGCAACCAATGGTTCGTCAATGTGAATTCTTCTCAATTGTCTTTCAGATGATAATATTTCGAGAAATCGCTCCGCGATTCTAGGCGCCAAGGTGCAAGCAAAACACCAAACGCCAAATGATCTAGGCAGCCATCACAGCCTAATCTACGTCTACGAGGCGGAGGGCTGGGCTCCCGTCTGACCGTCTCAGATCTACATGCAGTCTAACGAGACTAGATCCCAAGAAACTGCTACTACCACATCAAATCCCACGACTCCCCGCGTTTGATACCTACCTACCTGCGCTCTCCATCTCCAGTACCAGCACCATCGACATGAACACGAGTCCTTCGGTCTAGACCTGTGCTGGCTACCCGCCTACGGTATCACACTTACCTTGATACAATGCCGAATTGGAGTCATCATGTCTCTGCACCGGCGGTCGTCCACGCTATTGGACGAATGGGCAGATGGATGTGTGGATTCCAGCGTCTAGTATGCATAAGAAGATGCATCGACTCGCAGCTCAGATATTAAGCCACCCTCAGCCGTACCGTAGAGAGATGCAACCCCAAGGCGCCGGGCACAAAGAGGTTGCGATGTTGTTGCTTCGTGCGACTGAACCACTGAATAGTGTCAGGGGTGCGGTTGCTTCTGCATGCTAGTGAGAGGAGAAGCAGGCATCTCCAACCAGGGAGAGCAGATGGTGAATGCCGAAATGAGCCTGCAAACCAGTCAGTAGCATCGGGGTGATCCAAAGACATAGGTAAAGGTCGATCAGCACAGCTGGTTCTGCTCCTCGTCCCTTACCTGCAACTCGTTGGTGGCTCGGGGTGTCAGCGATACGCTGGTCGTCTCGTCGCAGGCATCATCTTCCCTCTGTGTCTATCACTCTTCCTCGCTCGCCTCGTACACACGCGCACACATGCACACATCTACACACTCGTCACACCACACACACAAAACGGACAGCGTCCACACTTGCTGCGTCGCCGTCGCCTCAGGAGTTTTTCATGACAGGATTTCTTCTTCATCTTCCTCATCTGCGCCTCTCCGCTTGTCATACTTTACTGTTGCATTGCATCTTCCGCGTCTCCCAGCTGTCCTCTGCACCCGGCAGCCACGCCAACCACTCCGAAACCACGGGCAACGCGTCTGCTTGCTCGTGATCCCAGGAGTTCTTGTCAATCCTGGGGACGTGCTCGTATTCTCCATGCCGCCACAGTCATTTGGATCGCACAGCTCCAATCTCCTCTCAGCATCCTCAGACTGCCCATTCTTCAAGACATCCAGCATCCACCGCCTTGGCACGCGCGCGCCTCGTACACCCCCGGGAGGTAACAGCCGTCACTAACGTCGTCGCCAGAGCTCTTGATCTCGCCCGAGGCAAGCCCCAAGGTCCCGTGTGAGCCCAACGACGGCACGTGATGCTGTATGCAGCCCCCCCAGGGCAGCGCCGCCGATTCAAGCTCCTCGCAACATCATACACACAGCCTCGTGGGTATATCCATCGCATGTGCCTCAGTCTTTAGTCGTCAAGAGCTACGTTGACAGCGTCTGTCGTTTCAGTCCGTAATATGTAGGTAGTTCCGAGTGATGTGATCCAAAGTCAAATCTGTTCGAAAGATAGGGGTAGGCCCAGGAATCGGATCGAAGTGACCCATGCGTAGCCAAGGGCCCCGACAAAATCCGACGCTCTTCAATTTGGGAAAATGTGAATAAAAGGAAATTTTGACGCTTCCGATACCGTCATCGCTGCCGCCGTCATTTCGCTCATCCCCTTGTCACACAGCAGGCGGCGGCACAATGTGAAGTCCTTGCCGCTGCCATTTTCTGGCGCGAAATCCGGTGCAACGAGTGAATCGAGGTGGAAATAAACAGGCGCAGCATGAATCGAAGCCAAAGAAAGACTCCGTGTTAGCCGATGATGAGAAGAGATGTTGCCGACCGACCCGATTCAGGAAAAAACAAGAAAAAAGAGGGAAATAAAGATAAAAAGACTGAAGCCAAGGCCGCACGCTCGGGGCGTACAGCGAAATAGTATGTTGCGGCCAAAAAGGGGAAAAAGTTCGTCAACAAGAAAGGCGGCCTAGGGTCCCTAGGCCATTGTTCGTCCGTCACCCAGCCAGCCGCAGATGGGGGAGGGTGTCAGACGGAATTCCCAGACGTCTAAGCGACGGGAGCAATGGGGGCAACGGAAGGAGCGGGAACGTTGCCAAGGTCAACAACCTCGTTGTTGATCTCGGTGTTCTGCTGCTTCTGGGGGCAATCGCGGGAGATGTGGCCAGCCTCGCCGCACTGGTAGCAGGTCTTGCCGGCAGTGTTCAGGGGGCCGCCGTTGGGGGCGGTGCAATCCCTGGAGATGTGGCCGAGCTTGCCACAGGCATAGCACTTCATGGCCTGAGCCTGGCAATCGCGAGCAAAGTGGTTGGGGCCACCGCACTTGTAGCAGGTAGCAGGGCGAGGGCCGTTAGCGAAACCACCGCGGCCGTAGCCGCCGACGAAGCCGCCACGGCCCATGGGAGCACCGCGGCCCATGCCGGGGTTGCCGGGGTTAGGGCAGGCACGCTGGATCGAACATATCAGCACGTGTCACCAGGAAGAATCTGTATCATGGAGACGAGGACATACAGCCAAGTGGCCGGGCTGGCCGCAGTTGTAGCAGCGGCCGCTGGTAGCAGTGCCGCTCAGGCGGAGAGTAGGGCAGTCGGCCTGAACATGGCCCAGTCCCTGGCAGTGGTAGCACTGCTTGGCCTCGGTAGAGCGAGGAAGAGGGCAGCCGTTGGATTCGTGTCCTAGGAAGAGATACTGTTAGAACGGGCGATGTCGGTCGTCGAATTCGCTCGTGAGGTACATACCAGGCTGCTTGCCTTTTGAAGGTGTTAGCCGAGTCCTACGTTTTCATATTGTCCGCGATCATGGAACAAGAATGCACTCACAGTTGTAGCAGAGACGCTCGGCGGAGGAGCAAACCTCGGCGTAGTGGCCAACGTTGCCACACTTGTAGCAAGCACGACGAGAGAGGGAAGACATGTTGAGTTCTGTGTTTCTGAAAATCAGCAAATGTAGAGAATTGTCAGGTCTTCTTTCTGAAGTATGTCAAGAGCATATGCCATTGCCCAGTCAGAGTTCAGTCCAGCATTCCAGATCGATCCTACGAGCGGCGATGCGTCGAGAGACACGGCATATATGGCGGGCCGATAAGTTGGGGGGCTATGTCGGCGCCAGGCTAGATTGGATGCAAGTAATTCCCTCGCTTAAACAGGCAGGGTATTCAAGGCAGAGGAATCCCGGCATTGCAAAAGACACAGCGATGTGGCGACACGGATCAAGCGTAGTCGAGGCGATCGCTCGCTGAAAGGCGTAGGTCCAAGGTGACAAGAACTTTGCCAGAAGAAGGCTCTCCGGCAACTCGGCGCAAAAGCGAGTCCAACACCAGGAGGCTTCCGGCGCCAATGGGAATGAATGACACCGTGGCAGCAGGATGCGGTTGAGGTGAATTCGATCTTTGCAGAAATGGGCCACCGCCAAGCCACAACAGCGGAAAAGCCAACTTTTCGTCGCCCTTCTGTTAAGTCGAGGCGTAGGCGCCACCAGTCACCACAAGTGATGCAGCGAGTCCCCTCAACCGAATCCTGGAATACCCGTAACATGGCGAGGACGCAGCTCCGTGCCATCGCAAAAGTGCGCCCCAGCACCCTGACAGGCGCAACGATATATCAAGGTCTCGAATCGAACCGCAACTTGAGATCGGGGTCGCACCGCGGGGGTCGTGTCGCACAAAGCGTTGATTCGTCGCTCTCCGATAATGGTGCACCAGGCAGCCGCCACGGAAGAGTCACCGGTCGACCCCCATGTTCCGTCATTGTAATTCGATGGCCAAGGCAAAAAAAAGAGTTGAGGAACTGACGATGCCTCTCTGGATCCGCGGGCTGAACTTTGACATGGGCGATGGCATACTCGGTTTCGACGCACAGCGAAACAGAGGCCCTTTCGCAGAGAACCTTGCGTTTTGTGGCCGCAGAGAAAGGAAGCAAACAGGATTCATACACACCTTGTAGAAGAAGAAGTTAAGAGTATAAGAAGAAGAGTAGATGATTCTCGTTTCTGCGTTCAGCGACCTGAGATGGTTTCGACAACAGCGACAACGACAGCGACGTCCACCAACAGACTTGAGGTTGATCCGGGAAAATGGAAGGGGAAAATTTTTCGTAACCGTCGTGAGGAGAAAGTATTAAAAGGTCTCGAAGGGGAAAATGAGTAAGAGCGAGCCAAGTGGGAAAAAATAGGCAAGTGGAGCAGCCAAAGCGAGGGCGAACGGCGAGCAGGCGAACAAGGCAGGCGGCGGCAAGGGGAAGGGAAAGAGAAAAAAATCATTAAAATAAAAACTGGCCTCATCAATAGCTGCACTGTGATTTGATCGTGTCCCGATTTCTCCAGCAACTTTTGCAGGTTCGCCTGCATGAGCACAAGGTGCAAGGTGGTGTGTGGGCAGAGCGCAGTAGTGCCTCTCCGGGACTAGTGCGTGCGCGACTTGCAGGCTGTGGGTGCTGCGGTTCGTCCACTCAGCGGCTCTCCGGGGGCATCGCCTCCCTGTAAGCTCGCTGGGCGCCGACCACTGGCACTGTCTCACTGCAGCGCTGCAGGGCCCTGCCATCCCGCTCCAGCAGGGCCCCACCGCTGTGAGGGGTTACCTGGAGGTACTTGCGAGGATTCGCCACATGCTGTCTCTGATGCCTCGATACCTGCAAGGTACGAGCAGTCCAGTGTTACGACGACCAAGGGAATTGGCATTAAGCCGAGGACACTCGTGAATCAATTTCCCTTGCTGGAAGATATGGAAAACATGTAAAATATCCTTCATTGTCTCAATGATTATCTATTGATGTCTTTGATAAGAAAAGGATTGTTAAGTAAGATGCCCTCTTTCAACCTTCGTCCCATCTCGCAGCCGCACCAACGCACTGACATCGACATCAACATCATCCCAACCCAACTTTCAGTCGCCCCCCAAGAAAACACCTCAAACCTCAAGCACAAGTCCCTCCACGTCTCTCTCCCCAAACCAAAAGTAGCCCCCCGGTACCCCGTCCTTCTCCATCCGGCCTAGCATCAAAACTCCCACCAATTCTCCTCCTCCTCCTCCACCCTCGCCGAAATACGTTCCATGTAATTCAATGCGATCCCGTGGTTCGTATCCAAGCACACATACACACAAGGGCCAACCAACGTATCCGAGGAGTCTGTATTGCCATCTTAGAAATCAAATACGAACAGCATACTAAAGAGAACATGACCAAGAGCCCTGGACGCGATGCAACAGTGTGCCGTTACTGACTTGGGTATCATCCCGTCCTGCTGCCCTTACAGATCATTTATTCAGCACGCGTATGAAATGCTGCCGGTGGCAACCATGAGCCCATCCATCCATCCTCTAGGCAGTCCTTGTGTGACGAACCATTTCCACATGACAAACCAATCCAGATGATATCCTGACCTAGGTAAATGCCAGGAGCCAAATCAAACACGCCGGGATGCCAGGATACTCGCTTCAAAAACCAAAATGACGCCGAGGAGCTTCCTACAGAGCAATAAACGGAGCTTTCCCCGTTGAGGCATCAACAACCCTCTGCTAAATTACACCAACAGACAAAGGTACCATCTCCAGCGTTCATACCAGCATCAAATATCAAGACGCCCAGCACGAACCAACAACCAAAGGCCCTCGTTCTGCATCGCCAGGTTACATGCAATTTCCACGCTCTGCATGCTTCCAACAGCCAATCACAGCGCCGTCCCCCGCCGGGAAAGGGAACAGGCCCAGTTCTCGACCAGACAAACTCGACAAGGAAGCTGGCAAGGCCCCCCAAGAAGCCAAGACACGCACGTCCCTTGGGAAAAAGTGGCCCGAGTGTGACGGTCCTGATGCACCTCCAGCTGTACATACGTGATCCATGAAGTTTCTTTAAGTCACGCTTCACATGCAAATCGTTGGAAAAGAAGCGAGGCATTGCGAGAGAATTGCCATTGCATTCAAGAGCCATAGACCTTCTGCCAGCATCCTATATCACCAAGAACGCCCTGCACGGCCGGCAATGTACAACCCGCCGCCCCAACCTGCCCTGTACGCAAAACCCCCATGCACAGATAGGTACTCCCCGAATTTCACACCATTTACCTCCCGAGAAACACCAGGGCTGCGAAACAAAACCCAAGACATTGAATCACTGCTTGTCTATTCTTTCAGTTGGGAGGTGGCTGGCCCGCCCGCCCCCGTTCCGAGGGATGTACCGGCTGCTGCTCGCCCTCTGACGATGGAGCAACAGACCGAGGAACCGCATCAACCACATAGGATACTCCATCATCAGAGGCGTAAGACGGCGGCCTCGGTCCGGTTGCCGTCTGAGGAGGGGCGGGCTCCGCGGCATCGTTACGTTGCCAGAAGAAGCGGTTGGGGTCCACGCGCTGGATATCATGTCAGCTCGACTCATATACCTCTTTCTGATATCAAACTTGTACATACCACGCTCTCCCGCCATAGTCCGTAGGCAGGTGGCTTCATCGTCATTGTCTCGCTCTCAACGCCCGCAGCCTCCTCGTCTTGGGCCATAACCACGCGTATCGGGTTCCGGGGAACGGCGTATCCGCGCGGGTCGACGGCTCGGGGGACATCTGGCGGGTCTCCGCGGTGAATGATCAGCCACAGCCGGACGAGGGTGTAGCAGAAGAAGACGGCTGCCAGTAGGATGATCATGAGCAGCATAATGTTCAGCTCGCCAATCACGACATGCTTTGTCAGGGTGAGACCCAGGTCTATGGCCAATGTCAGCATACCTATCAGGGCGAGATCCAAACGTCCATGACCAATGTTCGTCCACTTACACACTGCCAGCAGCGAGAAAAGGAACACGGCAGCTACGAAGCAAACCGCCAGCTGCGCGCGCACATGCCGTGACTTGATGAACGGGAAACAGAACAGAAAGCGCTTCGGTTTCTTTTTCTTGTCTGTCCGGCGTCGGGAATCCGTAGGTGCGGCTGCCGTCGAATCCGTAGTCGCATTACCGCTGTTCGATCCCGTCAAGACAGCCGGCGGAGGAGCCGGCAAAGCATCGCCAGGCGTAGAGCGAGGATGCAAGCTCAATCGGAAGGGAGCCAGCTGGTTTGTTCGTCTTGTCGGCACAACGGGCGTCTTTGGGCTCTCGAGAGCAGCTTCTTCGTCGGATACCCTCCTCCGTCCCCGGGCCAGGCTGGGCAGCAAGAGCCGTCTGGGAAAGGTCCGGCTCGTGTTCATTTCTCGCATAATGGTCTGTCGACGTGAGGCCAGAATCTGGTCGTCCACGGCGTTTGCTTGTCCCTCCCCTCGCGCTCTTCTCAGAAGCTCGCTCCGGAGCTGCTCCATGCTTCGGTCTGACGACATGTTGATTTTATTCTTTTAGTTGTTTGTTTGTAATCATGAGAGTTGGAAACGGGTAGGTGATGCTGTGTTTCCTGTCGGTCCTGTCGCGGCACAGCCGCAATTCTGCTGGGAGATTCGTGTGACGTCGGATAAAAACAGAGTATCGCAAATGAATGTGTGATTGATGGTTTGGTGGGATATCAAAGAGAGGACGAAAGTGGTAGTCGAGAAGTTCGAGGGATAGAGAGCCTGCTCAACGCACGAAAGGAAGAAGAAAGGGTACAGAGAGAGAGATGTAGCGAGAGCGAGTATGCGTGAGAGCCGGATAGAAGAGAGAAGAAGAAATCCAGTCGGCGCAAAGATTACAAGCAGGACAGGGAAAAAATAGGTGAGGATAAGCAAGGGAAGCAGAGAAGGAGAGGAAGACAATGGAAAGGGAAAAAGAGACAAGTGTAAAGGAAAGGCTGAAAGTGTCGCAATCAATACATTGAGAGGGACGGATTGAGAAGAGAAGCAGGAAACAGAGAAAGTCGAGAAAGTAAGAAGGCAAGACGAGACAGAACCAACAGAAGCAAGCAGCAGCGCAAAGACGCACACTCCGATCCAGAATCCAGCTGGAAAGGGCAGTTCAGTTGCTCTCGTTGCCTCGCCCTACGAACGAAGCACAGGCGTTGCGAGAATCCGTGCAGACACACACACAGAGAGAGAAAGAGACTGGACGTGTAAGACGGAAAAGCCGCCCTGCGCGCATCAACCTCTATGAAAGAATTGCTACAATCACGAGGAGGGAAGAGACCAGGGCAGGGCAGATCACTTCACAAGAGAGGAACCAATATTTCTTTGGCCGGCTCGTATCGCCCGTCCCGTCCTGTTCCTTGTCCAGCCCCCCCGCCATCGTGTATCAAACCAAC
Organism: Trichoderma gracile; assembly: GCA_020002365.1. Classification (NCBI taxonomy): domain Eukaryota; kingdom Fungi; phylum Ascomycota; class Sordariomycetes; order Hypocreales; family Hypocreaceae; genus Trichoderma; species Trichoderma gracile. Next base: position 507,830 of record JAINEY010000003.1, read on the forward strand.
ACCAAAAGTAATATCAAATGCTACCAGCAGCACCTCCCGCCCTCCCCAAGCTCCGGGCTGCGGACTGATACCAGTGGTCGTCATCTCCCCAAAGACCGCAGGGCCTCATCGTTGATTGATCCGGAGCCCGAGCGGCCGTGCAGGGGCTGTCCTCCCCATAATCCAGGGGCTGCTGCACGTTCCAGGACTCACAAACATTGGAAGAGGGCAAGTAAGAAACCGAAGCCGTGTTTCAGCCTACGCAGCTCCGCCACCAATGGATGCGCCGGAGCCAGAGCCCTGACACGGCCCGGCGTCGCTCCCTGGAGAAATTGGACGTTTCGCGAGTGCGCGCCGATTGTTTGATGCTCGTCTGCGGAGGGAACGGACGCGAAGAGGCTTGCGCTCAATGATCCAGTATAACAGGGCCAGATTGGCAAATGGCCCAGCAGAGGTCAAGCAAGGCCTCTTCGTCTCCAGGTTTCTTGCTCTCCAGTGGATGCGGCTGCTCAGCATCGAGCTGGGCGTTGCCAGCAGCCTCTGTCTTGCAGCAAGCAGGCAATAAGTCATGCACGCAGAAAAGAAACGTGGGTTGCCAGGATTCGGCATTATTCGCGTCCGTATGCTGGTCAGATCGACGTTTGGTACAGGCTGGTCGCTTGTGACGGGCGTTTCGCGTACTGCCGCGGCGCTTATGATGTATCGTGTACCTCGAACAACAGATTGGATCGCAAGACACGAATTGTATGCAGAAACGATATCGTGGCTTCATACGATTTATAGTTGTCATGTTTTCCAATTGTACAGTTGCATCAGGATAAAAGTTTTGCAAGAGTGTCTATCGGCGAGCGACGCAGCTATGCTCGCCTTGTCTTCACCCCTGCCTCTTTGTTCTTCATTCCCGGTGTAGCCGTTTTAGAAAATTACAATAACACGACGCCAACGCTATAGCTCGGTTTTCTTCTCTTTTTCTCTCTTTTTCCCATATGTTTCACTTCCTAGCGAAAAGGATCAGGCTCCCAGTAGCCAATGTCTCTAAGGTGGTGGTTTATATGAGGCCTCTAATAGCCAGCCGGCTTAATGTGAGGTGGGCGTTGACAATTAGATAGACGGACGAAGCAAAGCCGGCGGCTGTTATTCTGCCTTCATCGGCAGATCAAGACCATGAGCCCGCAGTCGATGTGCTTCGAATAGCCCTCGCTTACTGAGCTAGCAATTCCATGGATTCGTCATTGTTCCTGGCCCAAGGACAGCAATTGGGCGCTTAGTGGATCATCGTTCTCCTCTCACTTCAGCTCGCCGAGAAGCATAGTACGGTCCGATGAGGCGGAAAGCACTGTCAAACCGTGTCAGAAACCAATTCACCAGAGAGAGCACAGGTGTCAACTTACAAATGGGATCCTTGCCGGGCGAAAACTCTGCGCAGTTGACCGTCCCTCTGTGGCCCGGCAGCTTATACATCAGCTTGCCGGTCTGGGCAGACCAAATCACCACTGTGCCATCGCCCGAAGCTGCCGCGACCTTCTTGCCTTCTGAGTCCCAGCTGGCACGCAGCAGGTTCTGTTCCACCCCCGTCGTCGCACCGTCAAACGTCCGGATATGCCTCTCCGTTGGCGCAAATGGACGAATATCCCACGTCCTCGCCGTTGTGTCCATCGAATAGGACAGCAGAGACTGTGAGTCGGGCGACACTCGCAGCGACGTGATGGTGTCTGTGTGGCCAAGCAGGGAATACACGACCGCCTTCTTTCTCAAATCCCACACCCGGATGTCGTTGTCTATGCCTCCAGTGTAGATCTCGTTGCCGGCTTGTGATATGGCAACAGCTGTGATGGGGAACTCGGTCTCGATGTAGTCAACGGCGTTCTTTGTCCGTGGATCCCAGATGCCAATCGTCGAGTCGTCGCTCCCGCTAACCAGCATCTCCTCGCCTCGTCTGCTAATGTCCAAGGAGTTGATGATTTCTTCGTGTCCAATATATCTTCGTATTCGCGTGCCGGACGTGAGATCCCAGCTGGCAAGATGCATATCGGCCGAGGCAGAGTATAGAATCTCCGAGTCTCGCGACCATTGCAGGTCCAGAACCGCTCCTTTGTGGCCGTTGAGCACGCCGTAGTTTTCGCAGTCGCCGTACGTCCTCCAGAGCACTGTCTAGCATCAGCAGGGGCTCAACATTTCCTATTACAGATATACTTCATCTTCATACTTATACTTCGGTCCATCGATCCAGAGGCAATGAGGTTGCCCGTCGGGTCAAACTTAGCCGCGAAAATCTCCCCAGAGTGTCCCGTCAGCTCCATCACCGGAGCCTGGAGCGCGCTGGTCCTCGGCGCCTAGATATACCGTCAGCCGCGTTCCCGAGCGATCAATTGTCCATCTCCTACAGTTTGTACCAACGCATTGCTGGATGCATTGAGCCGAGCCAGCGCTCCCTCTGAGGCGTTGACATTCTGTCTCTTCACCAGCGACTGGGAGAAGCTGGGGTCGTTGGGATCGTCGTCCGCAGGGCGCTTTTCGGCCGACATCGTGATGAGTCCGAGGTGCTGTGTTCGTGCAAAAGTCTGAGCTGCGACAACAGAATCAAATGGTCAAAAACGGTCGAAGAATGAGCTGCTGGGAATTTGCCGTGTCGCGATCGCGAAGCTTGAAAGTTGCGAACTTGGGCGTTGCCAGTCCCGCCCTCCTATTGGCTCTCGGCCCGTCGATGTTCCTCGCTCAGTGGCCACAGCTTGTCAATCACCAGCCAGGTCACTCCGTACCCCACGCCTAAGCTGAGCTGCGACATGACACCGAATCGCAACCTCCGACTCCCTCCTCCATATCAGATCGGCCGAAGGTAGCAAACCCGCAGATCTTGTGTGCCATATCCGCTGCTCATTTCTCGGCCACAACAACCATACATCCAGGTTTTGCTACGCAAAGACGTCTTTCCGCCTTTTGATCCTGAACTACTGCCGCAATGGCGGCGAGCAAGGCGTCCCGCATTGGTGAAGAGTATGTTTCAACGAGAGGATGCGCCTATCAAGGTTCTAACAGATGTGCAGGATCTGGAAGTAAGGTCGCCGTTACTTGACGAAGCAGCACATCCGTCTAATTGAATCGTATCGCTAGAACGCGAATTGATAAGGTGAACGCCGAGCTAGTCACCCTGACCTACGGAACCATCGTCGCGCAGCTATGTAAGGATTTCGAAGACGACTACCCCGAGGTCAACCGACAGCTCGACAAGATGGGCTACAACATTGGCTTGCGGCTCATTGAAGACTATTTGGCCAAGTCGAACACCATGAAGCGGTGCTCCAACTTCCGCGAGACGGCAGACATGATTTCGAGGGTACGAGGCGTTCCATCGGTTCGGTGTTGTGTCTGTGCTAATCCGTTACCCGAATAATAGGTTGGGTTCAAAATCTTCCTCAACATCACACCGCAGGTGACGAATTGGACGGCCGATAACAACTCCTTCTCTTTGGTATTCGACGAAAACCCCTTTGCCGACTTTGTCGAACTGCCAGATGATGGAAGGGCGCAGAACGAGCTGTGGTACTCCAACATCCTTTGTGGAGTCTTGAGAGGCGCCTTGGAGATGGTTCAGATGCAGGTGGAGGCGCACTTTATCAGCGACGTTCTCAGGGGTAACGACACAACGGAGATGCGGGTGACCTTGATACGATACATTGACGACGAGTTGCCGCCGGAAGACGACTGAAAGAAGTGACCTAGTTGGAAAGAATAACGATGGCCAGAATGCGCAGCGGACGGCCGTTACCGATGACGCAGATTTGGCAGAAGACGAAGATCAACAACAGCGACAATCAATGCGGTCGGTCGTCGAGGAAGCAAAAGACGGATATACCCATAGATCGAGCTGAGCTATGTCGATTCGATGCCTTGACCAGATCAATGCAGACGCATGCAGCCAATACTCCGTAAACCTGTGGATATACATCTAGATGGACAGGCAGGGATGAATAGACGGGTGCCTTTGTCAATATCGGCCAGCTGAACTAGACCAGGGATGCCATGAGCACACGCGGGGACGAGACAAAGCTGCCCTGGTTCTTGTGTAGCATCTAGGTAGCTACCAATGATCATACCATCCATTACCTACCTATTCTCTAGAATCTTTTAACATGGAAAAAAAACACAGTTGATGCCAGCCTTCAACTACTGAACCACAAACTACACAAATCCTAGCGTAAATCCCACTAAACAATAGCAAGCTGGAGTCTGCCCCAGACGGGAACTAAGCCAGCAGGCCTGCCTGATCTCCATGAATCAGCCCACCCAGACTGTGGAGTGATTCAACGCGAAGGTCAACGACTGGCCCAGTGCTGGGCCTCGCGTCGTACGTGGTATGAGCAATCACGTCACGAGCCGACGGAACGCATTAGAGTCAAAGGTAGCCGTGGCAGCTGGCTATTCACTGACAGCAACACGGGAAGACACATGGGAGGATGGAGTCGTCGTCCTGCGGGCAGTGAGGAACGAGGATACGCGGAGCCACGCCACAGTTTGATGTCGGGAGTTTGTTTGCTCATGTTGGCGCACCTGACAGCTGCTGGCGAGACACGGAGGCCGTGAGAGCGCAGTTCCGTGCAATTTACAGCTTGGAGTTTTTGGTTCTCAGGTCATTTCACACCGGATTCCAAATCAGCGCCGAGCATGGCATCGTGAGCAGCAGCGCTCAACGCAAAGCTCCGGCTGGTGCCGCATTCGCGAAAAAAGCACTTCAAACTGCTCGTATAGCTAACGGAATAGCTCATGATGGTAATGGCAGCTTCATTGGGGCAATATATAATTCAAGAGCAACAGGTAAAGCACATGCATCTGGAACTGACCTGGGCAATTCTCAAATCCTCATAGGACTATCTAATACACGGCTCAAGATGCTGTAGCAATTACCTCAGCGCTCTCGCTAGCGTGGCTGTCACACAGGCCTGTCCAGAACCCCGGCTTTGTGCCTCAGGCGCCAACATGTGCCGCAGACCCAGAAGTACGCACCTAGTCTGACGCATACGCAGGCACCAAGATGCCGGTCCCTCATACTGGGATCGCCAAAGCCCCCGAAGCAGCCCGCCAGTTTATGCGCACCCGAATAACTTTTTTCGCCGCCGTCGCCGCGCACTGTGCCATCTCGCGCCCGCGCCTTAACCGTACCGTGCGGCGGCACCAGCCCCAGCGCAAGGCAAGGCGAGACAAAGAGCGGCGACGGGCGAGACACGGCGAGGCTACGCGCACCGCAAGGACGCGGCTGTACCGTGCGAGGAGACGTCACACACGGCCGCATCCGCCACACTCCTTTTCCCGCCCGCGACGTCGCCGTACTGTATGAGCTCGCGTCTGCGCACCACCATCGACTCGATTCGATTGACCTGCACCTTGCCTGACCTTTCACTACCTCCACAGCCTAATCTGATGTCCATCGCGACATTTGTCTCCACGGCCCAGCGCGAGAGCTGACCCTCACAGCCTGGACGACCTCGAGACCCTCTGCCGCTGGCGCTGTCGCTGTCGCTGCCGCTGCCTCTCGCTGCCGCCGCCTCTGCCTCTGCCGCCGCCTCTCTTGTCGAGCTAGCACGGCACTGCTCTGCTCAGCTCTGCTCTGCTCTGCTGAGAGCGTCGCCGAGCCTCATCGAGCCTCATCGCAGCGGGCGAGCCTCTTCCCACGCCACACGGCCGCGCCTCGAACTCTTTTCCTGCCTTTGCGACCCGACGCCGTCGATACGCAGGGAAGCGCTGCTGCTCTGCCGGCGCGGTGCTGTGCTGTGCTGTGTTCCCGCGCTGCCGGTGTAGGTACGCAGCACCGCTACAAGGCCTTCCATCAAACTCACTGTGGTGCGCCGCACTGCAATCGGATCCCAGCCCCCAGACCAAAGAAGCCCTGCTCAACCCGGCCTCTCAAACCTCTCCTCCTCCTCCTCAACCCTCCATCTCCGCAGACTCTCTGCCTTGCCAGCAGTTGAACGCACCGCACCTCTGCAGCAAGTGCGGCAAGCATCGCTGCTCCGCGACTTCAGCCGCTGGTATTTTTTTTCCCTTCTTACATCCTCCGCCGTCACCGACCACCATCGCTTACCATCGCCACTTTTCGCCCATCGCCAGGCTTCGACGAGCGCGTTCCTCACCTCCCGCAGGACAGCAACCCGCCCCGACGCGGTTTGCGATAAATTCACTGCGCCTTCGCCTTTGTCTTCTCTTGGGCTGAGTGCCTTTCGCCCACACTGGCTAGCCTGTGGGATTTCACGCGGCGAGACATCAGTGGCTTACAAGGAAAACTTTGTTAAGACATACTTTCACCCAACCCACGCCGGTTTTTTTCGCCTCGTATATTTATTGAAGCTATTTCCTCTCGAACACCTCGGCAAGTCTTTGCCCTAACCGAAGTCATGAATCCCAACGTTGGAATGGCAAACATGAACCCAATGGGTGGCCCAGTCGGAAGCGCACCGATGCCCATGATGAATAACGGCGCCATGAACCCCCAGATCGCCGCGGCGGCTGCGGCACGACAACAGCAGCAGGCCAATGAGAACCAGCGCGGCGTTCTCAACACATATATATACGAGTACTTCCTGAGACATCAGATGTACGACTGTGCCCGCTCCCTGCTCAACAGCGATCAACAGGTCAACGTCAACAAAGAGGCTGCCGGCCGTCGCGAAAACGGGAGTGGCATGAACGGCGTTGACGACCCGATGGACACTGACAACAAGGACGACGGCGATTCCAAATTGCCCGACGATCTACCTCCGCCAAAGTTGCCTATGCCAGCTTCGGACACATCCTTCCTCTACGAGTGGTTCTGCGTCTTCTGGGATATTTACACTGCTCGCGGTGGCAAGGGCGGAACCCAGATGGTGCAGCAATATGTCCAGCACACCCAGGTACGAGAGATTAGAAGCCCTTTTGCCATGATTTCTTTGCCCCATCTGTTATTGAAGTGGCCCCAAGATATGCTTGCTAATCAAGAGCCGCAGCAGCAACAGAGAATGAAGCAGACTCAGCAACAAGAGCTGCTGCGTCAAATGCGCCCTGACCTGGCGGCGCAGCAGCAGTACCAGGCGCAGATCATGAGAAACATGCAGGGCAATCCCATGGCCATGACCATGAACAAGAACAATCTGGCTCGGGCAGCCATGGCCAACAATCAAAAGTAAGCAAGCGGCCAACGTGGGTGTGGCATTGAACCCCCGAGCCTCATGACTAATGTATTTCTTTTCAGTCCTCAAATGCAGATGCTGCAAGCAAAGCAGAACCAGATGCAACGGGATCCTTCCGGTATGGACGGCAACCGTGAAAGGCCAACTTCTCCCGCATCAGGAGAGAATGCGCCGTCTCCTTCGAAGCGCCCGCGCATCGAGGGCGGTCCCTTCAACGGCAACCAGCCCGGCGCCATGATGGCAAACGGCCGCCCCGGCCAAGGCATGCCCGGCCCGCAGATGGGCAATGTCGCCAACGCTCAGCAGGTCCTCGCCGCCAACGGCATCAACCCTGCCCAGCTCAACCCCCAGCAGATGCAGAACTTTGCCAACACGCCGCCAGCCGCCCAGCATAAGTCGATTGCGACCTACTCTCAAAATCTTCAGCAGCACCACGGCAACCAGATTGGCAACAAGCAGATCCCTGGCGTGGGCGGCCCTCAAAACCAGAGCTCGCCGATGATGCCCCAGGGCCCCGACGGCAACTCCCTGGGTGCCTTTTACAACCCCGAGATGAACGGCCCCGGCGGTATGCGACAGGGACCCGGCGGCGCTCAGGCGGCCGCTGCGGGCAGCAATCACGCTCTGCAGGACTACCAGATGCAGCTTATGCTGCTTGAGCAGCAGAACAAGAAGCGTCTGATGATGGCCCGCCAAGAGCAGAGCGACATGATGCCCCGAGACGGCCAGCAAGCCGCGCCAGGCCCCAACGGACAGGCTTTCCCCGACACATCGCCCCAGGCAATGCGATCCGGCGCTTCGCCCAATCCCGCGGAGCAGATGAAGCGCGGTACTCCCCAGATGAACAACTCGGGCATTCCCTCGCCGGTCCCTGACGGCGGCCAGTCGCGCGAGTCCCCCAATGCCATGAACTTCTTGGGCAACCACGTGGACGTCAACATGGCGCCTCACTTCTACAAGGGAGTGGACGGCAGCAACATGGGACAGGCCCAGATGAACGGCATGCGGCCTCCCAGCTCGCACCCGGGCCAGCCATTCAACGGCCCCATGAACGCGCAGATGATGGCCGCCCGGCAACAGCAGGGCGCCCAGGGCAATCCGCAGCAGTGGCAGCCGGGCATGAACGGCCAGATGGTGCCGCAGGGCATGCAGCAGGGCCAGCAGGTCCAGGGAACTCCGCAGCAGCGTTCCATGCCTCCCCCGTCGGCGCCAGCAGCCGCGGCGGCCAACGCAAACAACCGGACGACCGCGTCGCCCCAGCAGGCTGCGGCAGCACCGCCCACCCCTAGCCAGGCAAACAAGGCGGCGCCCAAGAAGAAGGACACCAAGAATGCCAAGGACAAGGTAAGAGCTGCACCCCAGACAGCCCCCATTTTGCAATCTGACGGATCTTATAGCGAACCGCTGCGCAGAAGAAGTCGAACCAGAACCTCAACAACGCTGCGGCCGCCTCGGCAGAGAACGGCGCCGAGCCCGACGCGGCAGCGCCCGCGACTCCCATCACGCCCGTCGTCAACGCGGCATTTAAGAATGCCCAAGGCGGAGGCCCCGTGCCCAACGCAACAGCTGCGGCGGCGACAACAGGAATCCCCGCCCCGACAGCTGCGGCCAGCGCGCCGGTGCCCCCTCAAGCCGCTCCCGTGCCTCAGCCCACGCACGACCTTCAGAATAACGGCCTGGGCATGGACAACTTTGCGATGACAGTAAGTCCTATCCACGTTTATCTCCCCTTTGTTCTGGGCTCAGATTTTGCTAACGCTTTTTTTTTCCCTCAGGACTTTGCCATGGAGCTGGCCAACCCGCTGCACTCGGACAATGTGCTGAACGACTTTGACTTTGACTCGTTCTTGAACGACGGCGACGGTAACAACGAGCCGTTTGACTTTAACGGGTCATACCCAGGGATGGAGGGCGGCGAGATCAGCGCGGAGTAGGGTTAGGGAAACTTGCGCTCAAGCAGCAGTGCAGTTTGGAGATGGGTCGGCAGCTCTTTGAGCTATTGCGATTTCGCGCGTTTTTGTGCTTTGTGGTTTCCATGGTTATCTCTCTAATCCGGCATCATTCGACTTTGGCGTTGAGGGTGGATTAATTATATCAATGGTCATGCGGCGATCCGGTCTACTTTCCCCAGGGTCTTTTTTTTTTTTTCTTTTTACTTTTGATGGTTTGAAACGGGCACACAAAAACAAAAAAGAAGAACAGAGAGATGTTTTGTCCCTGAGGGTTGATTTGATGCTTTAACTCTCTTCTTTCCTTTTCTTTTTTCTTGTTAACACCTCTTGGTCCTTTCTTTTACAACCCTTTTTCTTTCCTCCTTTTTTTGTATTTTGATCATTTTTCCTGTCATTTCTTCGAGTAGTTCACGTCAATGTTTCCCATGCTTTTCTGTTGGAGAGGTCTCGGTTTTGAGCCGTTTTTTGTGAGAGGGCGGAGAAAGGATAGAAGAGAGAGCAGGGACATCATCTTTTCGGCTCCTGCTCATCCCATTCATTCCTCCAATTTATCCTCCCCTCCTGAAAATAGTTTCTTAAGACTTCCTCTTCTTCACTGTGTAAAATGTCCTGTGTTCCTTTTTTCCCCTTGTTGGTATTGACGACGATTCGATAATGGTCTTTACTCTCTTTTTCTTCAATGTTTCTTTTATTGGGCTTTTCTCTTTTTCCACATACCATAGTAGTCGACTTACTCACACCACCGCTGTAAAAGACACAAACCTGGAGTTTCTTCCGTTGTTTTTCTGAATTTACCTGGTGTTTTGACTTGTGCCTCTGTTTGACTCGTGCCCGTGCTGGAATTGTCGTGGATGTGAATGGAGACTGTATGCAAGTTGGACTCTTTGAGTCCGCCTTGAGTACCTACCTACCTACATAAGGTAGTATGGAACTGAGATGTGAGATCAGGTATGGTGGGAATAGATGGAATCGCAGGGCGTAGTGTCATACAGAGAATGCTACCTTACCGACCAAGTGTAACCAACCACTTCCCCTCCACCAACAACACAAATGAGTATTCGGTGTCACAGTAGTAAGTCACACAACCCAGCTGTCAAAAATTAGGTATGCAAACGACAAAGGTACGTCTTCATAACGGTCATGGGTATAGCGAATCTACCGTATATGTACAGCGAAGTGAATGTGGTCCCCCACGCTCTGACAGGGGCCATGATATATGTATGTGCTTTCTCAAAAGACAAGAAACAGAATCCGACATGTCTATCCAAAAATTTCCAACACCTTTTCCATCTTCATTTTCAGGGGTATTTTTCTTCTCTCTTCCTCTTTTTTTGCTTTTCTTGTTATATGATGGGCATTCATAACTTCGTCGAGATTGCCTTCTAAGCAGACTCGTAGACGGCAACGTATTGCACTTCAAACATGTTGCCCCAGCCGGACAAGGTCGCCTCAGTAGGGTCACCCTATAACATCACAGTCAGTCATGCTTCATCACATATCAGTAAAGAGAAGAGAGAGAGAAGAACTTACGGGCCACGTGCCACCAACGGCCAGGTTGAGGATAATGTACATGGGAGAGTGCGCGAGCGTCGCCCAGAGCCCCTCGTCACCAATCTGCGCGCCAGTCAAGGTGTGGAAGAGGGTGCCGTCCATGAACCACTGGATCGTCTCCGTCTGCCAATAGTTGGACGAGCGATCAATCTTGAGGGTCCAGGTGTGGAACTTGTCGTCCTGGGGAATGGCAATGCTCTCGCCCAGGCCGTTGGGCTCGTTGCACGCGCCGCCGCCCGTGTGGTCGCAGTGGACGGTGCCGTAGCCCGTCAGCTGGCCGTTGATCTGCTCAAAGATGTCGAGCTCGCCGCACAGCGGCCAGGGCGTGCCGTGGCGCATCGAGTCGCCCAGCATCCAAAACGCCGGCCACATGCCCGCCTTCTGGTCGAGCGAGCTGTCGCCGCCGCGGAGGGCGGCCTGGACCTGCATCGTCTTGCCGGGGCTCGGGGTCCACGCCTGGATGGACTCGATGCGGGACGAGGTCCATTCGCCGAGGAGGGATCGCTGGGGCACGAGCTGCAGCGTCTGGCCGCCCGAGAGCTGCATGTTGGTGGGCAGGTCGGTGTACGTCTCGAGCTCCTGGTTGTTGTGCAGGTCGGTGACGACGGTCCACTGGGTGAGGTCGACCATGTCGCCCTGGTTGCCGACGAACGTCTCCTGCCAGACGAGGTTCATGCCCGAGATGTTGGGCGAGAGAGTGGCCCTGGCGGAGGGGATGGCCAGAGCGAGGACCAGCGAGGCGAGGGATTGGAAGTGCATCTTGTCGGATGGCTTGTTTTTGTTTTGGTCTTTTTGAGTTGCGTCTTGATGGTGGTATCCGGGTCAGGGAGTGACGGCCAGGATATGGTATCAGATGGAGTCTGTGTAAAGGATTGGTTTTGCTTCTTTGCTCTGATGTCCAGAATCGATCTGAACCGAGGGAATGGATAGCAGCTAGATGTAGACGTAGCCAAATGGAGTGTCTGTTCTGTCTGCTTGTCTGTCTGTTTGTTCTTGTCTGTTCAACAGCACCGAGAAGAGGATCACGAACAAAAGCACAACAAAGGAGTGTGCGCAATATCGAACCAGCGAAGATGAGAAGAAGGAAAGTAACCGGCCACAGGCCTGGGAAGAAGGGAATGAAGTTGCGGAAAAAGGAAGAAGAAGCAGAAGCAGAAGAAGAAGCAGAAAAGAGCTGAGCAGAGCAAAAGCGAAGCAAGAGCAGAGCAAAAGCGAAGCAAGAGCAGAAGTCTAGATGCATGGTGGCAAGAGGGCCGCTTAAGTACCTTACCTTAGATGCTCGCTGCTTGAATCATTCACCCCCCCTGGTACCTTAGGTACTGAACTTACTGTACTATTGCAGTACCTGACTGCCGATGGGCAGGGAACATGGCGAGATATCACGAGCATGGGTTGCGGCAGTGTACTGGGGGATGTACCGGCATGTGCTTGGTTGCGGCTACGGGGGTACCTCCTTCTCTGGGCTGTGAGACTTGCCGCTCTTTTACTCTGTTGGGTTGCTTGGAGGAGCTGGCGATGTACGAGTACGAGTACCTCAACAGGACAAAGAGAATCCAGTCATGCCATGCCATGCCATGCATGCAGGCGACAAGATCCACCGAGGCCCAAGCGCTTGCCCGGCAGAAGCGACGAGACCCTGAGAGGAAGAGGAGGAGGAGGAGGATCACAGAAAGAGAGGGGTGGCAACAGATGATACGAGCAATACTATGTACATGTACGGTGAAGTATAGTGAAAAAAGGGAAGACGAAAGTTCAGGGGGAAAAGATGCCGAGAAAAGGCAGCCAGTCAGAGCAAGAGGCCAGACGCATCGTTGGGCAGAATCAGACGCAGTGCCGATAGTCGAAAACGCAGTCTTGATGAGAAGTGATAGGCGAGAGCCCCAAAAACAGCAGATGATTTGCAGGGATTCAGGGGAGAGGGGCACTATTTCCACTCTCAAGCGCGCAAGCAAGGGGGGTTGGAAGTCAATCAGAAGCCAAAAAAGAAACGTGGGATATGGATAGTATGGCTATGGATACTATTGGGGGCCAGGCACAAGAAGGAAAAAAAAAAGTTTTGAAACACAAGGTCAAAGAGAGCGCCAGGGGTTCGTGCAGTAGCGCGGCTTATAGCCTGGTGATGGTTGGGAGCCGAGGATTGGCTGGTGGTTTTGGATTCGAGTCAGATGCGCGTGTGATTTGATAGATGGTAGTCTGTAGATAGTCTGTTTATTATGCCGTCTGGCGTGTACATAGTATGTGTTTGTGAGGATGCGTGCATTGATGCTGCGGGATTGGATGGTTGGGTGAGATTGGGTGATTTGGCATAGACAAGGGATGCCTGATGCGGGCGTTTACTGTCGACGGGATATCACAGTTTGATGTTGTATTTTACTTGTGATTCTGGATGAAGCCGAGGGCATACGATGGTTGTCCTGTAGGCTATCAAAGACCGTCGTCCTGCGTCCGAGTCGAGGTGAGGCGATCGCCGCACATCATCGCCACGAAGAGCAGGACAAAACGTGATAAACAGACCAGGGGGGGTCATCCATCACTGACACGACACGGCAAACGGCATCTGCAGGACATCAACTGCTCTGAGTTTCCAGTTGATACTACTAGTCACTCACATCTGATGTTCACCGTAATTCCAATTATCAATAGCTCGCACATTTTATATCGTAAACACACGCAGAGCAAACGTGGACAAACAGGTCGGTCCCCTTCCGTCCCCATCATCCCCATCATCCCCGCCCCGTCCCCAATCGGATCCCGTTCCACCAGCCAGAAAGAGAGCACAAACCACCATGAGGCAAAAACGCCCCGAGCCAGGGGACAGAAAACGGTAGCCCGCCACCCGGATCCATCTAGAACGAACACGCAAGCAAACATGACAGGCAGGGCAAACGAGAAGAAAAGAAGAAGAAGAGGTGTTGAAAGAGAAAAGGCATGTCAACCCAAGGGAAAATCACAGCATGCATTGATCGTACTAGTTCCTCGTAAAGCAACTGAATACGAGAGCGCCGCCGCGGGAATAGATCGTCAAAGGCGCATCAAACGGCCGATGGTGCCTCTCGTCAAACATTCCATTGACTCGCGCCAAAAGAAGGTCGATTTCTCTCTTTCTGTGCATTTCCATCTCTCTCATCTGGCCGAGGCCTTTCAGCTCCTTGCACGCCCTGCAGTATCTTGCAGCAAACAAGTCGAAACAAACCCCCAACATCCCGTTTGCCCTGCATACAGCATGTTTTCCCGATTCCCCTCCTCCAACAGCATTCCATGCAGGGGTCCGTAGTATGCACATACGACTCCAGATGCCCATCAACCAAACACCCTCCGGATTCACGTTGTCCATCCCCCAATGCTCCCCCAAGCGAATCCCCAAGCCTCTTCTCCAGCTGCACAATCGTATGCTCGTAGACCCGCGCAGCATCCAGATACGTCTCCTCATCATCATCAACCCCCCAGCCCGTACCCCCGCCACCTCCGCCACCACCACCACCATTTGCATCACCATCATCAGTCTCCCCTTCATCCTCATCCTCCTCTTCATCCTCATCCTCCTCATCCTCCGGCTCGCCACTGCTCATAATCTCCACCATGAGCAACCGCGTCTGCTCCACCAGGCTCCGGCACCGCACCATGTCCGTCGTCGTCATGCCCATCCGCAGCCCGTTTTCGAACCCGGGCAGCGTCTCCTTGGTCTCAATGTCCTGCCCGCAGAGCAGGCTGGCGAAGCAGTGGTCCAGCTTGTGCAGCAGGTCAAACGACGCCTTGGGCGAGGGCGGGAATGACCGGACGTATTGCGTAAAGTCGCTGGCCAGTCTGAGCAGAAACTGCACCTGCAAAATGGCTTTGTGTTTTATCCGTAGCATGTTAGCATGGCCGCATTTTTCTTACCCCTTTAACCTTGTAATCCATATCATGAGGATTGTAGAACCAAGTAGATTTGATGGAAGGAGCCTATGATACTTACGAGTCCCCGACTGCCACAAGATGTTGACCACCTCGTCCAGCTCCTTGCACACCTCCCCAAAGCTGCGAAAGCCAACCACGTCGTCGCCCTCCTGCGCGCCCCCAAACTTCTTGACGTAGCGCCGCGAGACCGTCATGAGCTTCTCCTCGGCGTACCGCCGCACCATGTCCTCCTTGCTGCCGCCGGGCCGCAGCGGAGTCCTCCGCGGGTGCGGCAGGCTGGAGGCTGCGCGGGACGAGGCTGACGAGGGGGCGGGCGAGGGGAGGCCGCCCTGGGGAGGGATGAAGCCGCCGGGCTCTCGGGATGAGTCTGCCATGCTGGTGGTTGATGTGTCTAACCGATTGGCCGGGTGTTTTTGCCAGTCAACAATCGTATGGTAATAATTCGACGTCTGAGGTAGCTGCTGATGCTCCTTGGTTGATGATGATGAGTGGGGGCGGGGTGGTTATGAGACAGCTGTGAATACCCTGGACGGTTGACGAAACTCTGTGGGAAGATAAGGCAATGCAGGTTGCTCTCTGAGTTGGTGAGACCTCTGAAATTGATTCTTCCAGGCAGGTGAATTTGAAGAGGATGAGGAGACTCGACGTTTTTGTTGTTTTGGTTTAAAGTGATCGATTGCTGGGTAGGTAGGTAGCTTACTTAGGTAGGTTGGCGTAATACCGTGACGTCTAGGCAGTTGATTGCTAACAGACCTGTCACTCTGACAACACTTACGAGTATGGAGCTCAGTATGCACGCAATATCAAGGAAGATACGCTTGGCAGAGGGTGATACAAAAGGAATAGGAAAAATAGACAGTGCCAGCAATTTGATTGATTCGGAAATGTCTAGATTAACCAACCGTCGAAGACAAAAGTCATCTTGACGTGATTGATTGACCATACATAGGTGCAAAGTGCAAAAAATGCAAAAATATGTGATTCCGCCCGGGCTCGAACCGGGGACCTTTTCGGTGGTGTCAACTGAACTGTTAACGAAATGTCATAACCAACTAGACCACGGAACCAGAAGCTGTTTCGCTTGACAGAACCACCTCCAATCTGCAATCATGTTACGTCATTCTTCTCCAATCATGTGACCCGCCCTACCGCATGCAATGCAATCGATGGCGGGGGCCGTTTTTTTCCCGATTTTTCGACCTCGGTGACGATCTCGCCTCGAACTTTCTCTGTCGCAACTTTCCCTACACTTTTTCGGTTTTGCGCTTCCACGTCAAAAGTACAGACCAGACCATCATCACGATGCCTCCCAAGCGAATCTACGGCGAAAAGGGCGGACGCCGCGCGCCCAAGGGCTTCGTTGCCTCGACGTACGACACGCTGACGAATGCCGAGAACGCTGCCTTTGTTCGCAGCATTGCCATCTTTGGGGTGAGAGCTTCCACTGGCTAGAACGATTCAAGTTCAATTCCGTATGCGCAAGAAGCTAACAAGGTTCGACAAGGCTGCTGTCACGTTCCTCTCCAGCTCATGGGGCGAGATCCTCCTGCCTCCGTACGTTTCTCCCATTAGACTTGACTTGCGACACGGATCCCGTTACTGACATGTGATGTGTTTGTTATACAGCCAATAAGCGATATGCGCTTTCCATACCAATTTTCACGATCCAACTCCAATAAGAAGAACAAAACGAAAACTACTCAACATCAACGCTCAAGACGAATGAGTCGGTGTACAATAGAAGGGATGACTGTATAGTACTACGATGCGAGACAGGGGCGATTGGCGGCGCGCATGTGCGGCATAGAAGTTGCGGGACGACTGTAGGACGATGGCGCAGCTCGTCGGGAGGAATGATTCGATAAATGATATCAATAAACAACAAAGGCGCTCTCCATTGCTATTTAGGGACATGTCATACAATTGCTGCAGGGTGGTTATTGACTTCCATCGGTTGGGCAAAGTGAGGGCTGTTTGCTCATGCTTGTCTACACCACTCAAGACGTGCCTCTTGTGATTCCCACATTGATAACTCACGATGAAGAGAAAAAGGCAGGATTGATGGTTCGCAAAGGCGTTGTATTTCTTGAAGAAGGATAGCACTACCAGAAGAGGATAGGATAGGTACTTGGTCCAGCAGGTAGAGGCGTAAAGACGCAGCAAGAAGTACCTATGGGAAAAGAGGCTTGAACCTTGTTTCCCTCGCAGCGGCGAGGCAGCGCTGTTGGGGAGGTCTGAGTCACCCTGTCTCTTGTCTGTTTGGTCTACTTCCTCCTCATCCACACACACACAAGATTGCTTGCGTCCTACATCGTTTCTGTCCATGAAACACACTGATGCTGCTTCTACAATCGAGAACCGACAACCCAGTACTTTCGATCACAAAGACAGTGCAGCCATTACAATGGATCAGACTCTACCATTTGGACTCGAACTCCCTCACTCCGGCTATTCTGCGAGAGAAATTCAGGAGAAAGGCCTCGTTACCCTCACCGGAAGCGACCTCGAACTTCACCAGATGCTCTCCCTACACACGCCGCGCCGTTCAACAGACGAGTTCCAGAGACGCTCCAACTGCAAGATTGGTGCTGGAGCTTGCGGTGCCGTCTTTGCGCAGGACGAGGAGAAGAAGTCTCTCGCTGCAAAGGTGGCCAAGACCACCGACGACGACCAGCTGTGGAACGACTACAAGATGCACAATCACATCAAGGCCCAGTTCGACAGTTGCGGCTTTACAAAGGTCAGAATCCCTGGGGTCTACTGGTTCGTTCCGCCTCATGAGGCATCTTCTCAATACTTTGCCTCACATCCAGAGCTCGCCGAGGCGGTGTCCAAGGTCTGCAACCTGGTGTCCAGCGTTCTTGTCTCCGAGCGGATCTTGCCATTGCCCGAACGAGCCCGGACTCTTCTGATCGAAAGATTTTGTCCGCCCCATGTCAAGGAGGCTGCTCTTCGTGACGATGCCAACAGGGACTGTCTAGTGAGGCCCTATCTCGGCTCGATGCAAGGCAAGACCGGAGGACAAGGACGGTTCTTTTCGCTGAGGAACTTCAAGCTGCATCTCAATCAGATGGCGGATCTGCAGCTGGATGTCCAGGCCCTGGCCAGCAGAATGGGCGCGGCCATGGCGATCATGCACTGGGCGGCCTGGACAGACGCCCGGGATGTCGAGTTTGTCCTTGGCAGCTCGGCCGAAGAAACGTCAGCGCGTCTGAGCCCGACAGAGGTCGCGAGGCTGCAGCAGCCCGTGTATACCGGTCCAGCTACCTACGACAACAGAAATGCCTTTTTCCATCAGCGAACCACAGAGATGTGGCTCTTAGACTTCAACCAGGTTCGAAGCATCACGATGGACGAGAAGGGGGTTGCAGAAGCCGTGGAAGCTGCTCGAATCAACGATCCATATCTCCCAAGGCCTCTGGGAGAGAGTCTGGTTGAGAAGCAGGTCTGGGATGCTTTTGAGAAGAACTATATCGCGGCAGCGGATGCCATCTTGGGAGGCAACGCATCTATTGGGCATTTGCCAGGGTTGTTTATTCGCGGGCTTGTGGAGGTTGAGGAGCAGAGGAAGATGAGAGCTCAGAGGGCTTTGGAGGAGGTAATGGAGCTGGAGCAACGAACACTTTGTTGACTGCATTTTTTATGAGGTGTGAATGGTAGGACTACTCTAGAAACGAGTATACTGAAAAGCATAGAACAAAAGAGACTCCCTGAAACAATCTCGAGGTATCTGAACAGGACATGGTTGCTACTTCCATGTCTCTTCACATTGCTGGGCATTACTTAGTAGTCTCAGAACAAAGTCAAAAGAGAGGGAAAGTCGCAGTTGCCGGAGTCGCAGGAGAGAAGCAGGAGAGAAGCAGGAGATGAGGTCGACGGTAAACACCGGCTCTTAGGCGCGACCTCATGCCAAAGGCAACGCATTTCTGCTTCTGAATACATCTGTCTACAGATCAATGCTTGTGTTTCTTTATTCGGCCTCTTTCAACCCTCACGCACAGAATACTCGTTATTTGCTTGCCTTCTCTTCTCCCCCCTCGCTTTCTTCTCTGTCTTTTCTACCCTCGCTCCGTTGCCCAATACTCTCTGGCCGGTCATATCCCTAGAGACAAAATCGATTCCTCTGGTTCTTCTTCGATTGTTGTTCTCGGGCGACGCCGTCTGACGAGAACGATGTCTTCTGCAACTACTCGACCTGCGCCCCCGCCTCAGGGAGGACTGGCCCGGCTGGTGTCGCGATTCGAGAGCCTCGAGGGTTCGCCAAAGTCACGCCCTGGAGTTGGAGGAGGACAAAAGACTCGAGGCCGTCCGCCTGTTGCTTCCAAGATACCTGCTCCCTCGTCCGCGGAACCGAGGCTGAAGCGTGCTACGGGCCAGATACCTCGATCCGTGACATTGCAATCTCTGGCTCCTGTGAAAGCTTCCCCAGTCAAAGCCAGTTCGCTCAAGTCCCCTGTCAAGTATCGCCGTGCTGGGAATGCTGGCACTTCGTCTTCTACGGGACTCGCGCAAGGGGGCTCGGTGGTTGCGCAGAGGAGGAAATACTTTGAGGAAGGGCCTGATGAGAATGTTGCTCCCAGTGAGTGGCATTTTTGTCTGATACGACTCCTGCAATGATGGCCGCATGTCTGTGCTTACTGCACGAGTACTGACTGATATCTGCTTGGTGTTTCGCACACAGATACCTACGAACCTAAACGCGATGCTTCACCTGCTCCCATCAACGATAAAGCGTCCCCCTTGGCAGACAGCCCCATCAAGCCATCTTCCATCATATCCGTGGGCGTTGATGAGGCCATATCAGACCTAGGAGAAGTAAAGGATACCGTTCCGAACTCGATGACTCCGACCAGCCAGGTCGAGCACCCCGAGTATCTGCCACCGCCCCTCGCCTCCAGCCGTCCCTCTTCCCGGAATCAGGAGGAGAGCGAGGCCAGTGCCCAGGGCAAGAAAGACACGTCGCAGCGAGGATCCGAGCCCCGAATCAAGCTGCAGGGAGGCATCTTCCTGCCCAAGCCGCCTTCTCCGCTCAAGAGCATGGTGGTTACAGATGTAGGCGGCTGGCCTTCGAAGCCTTCTGACACAATTCCCGAGGTGGTTCTGTCCGGAAGCAGCAGTGTGAGAACCAACTTACAGGATGCCTCCAGTTCTTCTCCTCAAAAGCAGGAAAAGGCCTTGAATTCGCCGTCCGAGGTGACTCTTTGCTACCCATGTCATGAGGCCGTGCTTCTATCGAGTGCAAGCGATGCGCTGCAAGCACTCAAATCGCGAAGTGGTTCGTCTCTGACCGCCTCCAAGATTCCATCTCCGCAATCAAAGGTCTCGAATCTCCGGGCAAAGTTTGACGGCACGTTGCCTCCGTCAGTCTCGATGCCGGCAGTCTCAAAGAGGCGCTCGCAGGCCGACAGGAAGACACTCAACACCAAAGCGCCTGCACGACCCTCTTCTGCCATGCAGAGTGCTTTGCGCCCAACTGTCAGGCGAGATGGACGTCAGCCTCTACAGCAGGGAGCTTCTCCCTTGAAAGACGGGACGCTCAAGGAGAAGATTGGCCTCTGGGAGTCGAGGAGCCAGCAAGAGAAGCGACAAAGCAAATCTAAAATCCCCAAGGCATCCTTACCTCCGAAGTTTTCGAGGGCTGCCACTACACAGAGGATATCCGCCAGTCAGGGGCAGGGGCAGGCAGCGATCAGAACGTTTGACGGAGCGCCTTCTCCAATGCCATCGCCAGTAGAAATCGGACCGCGACGCTCGAGTAGTCGATCAACAGGTGTGGATAGTGTCAGCAGCCAGGCGAGCGACGTCAAGCACTTGCCCTACAGCAAGCCATCGCTGCCCAAGCCGACTCGCCAGATGAAGAGCTTCGTAAGTGATGACGCCCGTCTGCTCCCGTTGGTAGTGCATCCAGTGGTTAACTTTCTCAACAAGGGAGCACTGATGAGGTCGGACTGGCGACGAAAAGCGAGGGGGAGCTCTGAAGATTGGCAGCGCAATGTTCCCGCACTCCAGGTCTACAACGTGGACGGCGAGGGAGGAGTCAATATCGAGCAGCAGCAATATCAGGAGATGCAGTTCCCCGGGGCCTGGCCGGACGAAGACCGTGACGATGATGCTTCCCCTAGCAAGGAAGATGCTACCATTGTCGGCCGCCACCCTTCGCTTCGTCTTTTGCGTCGGCGCCTGCTCTCTCGCAGCCAGGGGCTCTTCTTTGTTTCGCAGGCTCGCTGCACGCTTGAGCAGCCTCAGCCTGTGCGGGGAAGGGAGATGCGGCGTCTCACGAGTCTCTGCCGAGAGAGGATGGCTGCTTTGAGGGGGCGGGCGCAGACGGAGTAGGGGGGCCTATTACTGTACCTATGCGATGGAGCATTGAAGATGTTCTGGTTTAGTGAGACAGTGGAATACATGTTATGCTCCTCATCGCTTCAAGTGTCTCAATACTACGTGAGGTTCATGCTGTAGAAGACAGGCTTGATATAGACGAGAGAGTCTTCTTGCGGAGAAGAGGCGGTAAGGTTGAGCGAGATTGAATTGCCTATATATTCTGCCTAATGCATAATCCAGGCCGAAATAGAGAAATATGATGCCTCTTCTGAAGTCTGGATCCGCCTTGACGCTATGCTTCTGCCTGACCCTTTTCCCCCTCACACATAACGAAATCGAAACCGGCGGGTATGTAAAATGCAGCAGTTTGCTCTCAGGGGGGTATCGAAGACGCGCGCGCTATGCTACGGTACGTAACGAAGCAGAAGAGTGACTGAACGATGTGAAAAAAAGAAGAAGAAGAAGATGAAGTATAGGATAGAAAACAAAACAAAGACACATAAGATGTAAGAAAAGAGAGGAGAGTAAATGGGAGGGAGGCTGGTGAACAAGTTCCCCTTTCAGCACTACTTGTGAAACTGCTCGCCTTGGCCTTGCTGAAAATGGGCCTCCCTGGGCTGCGCGTAGCCGTCGATTTGTCGCAGTTCGAGATCAATCGGGTCGATGAAGTCTCCTCTCGCAGACTGCGCGGCCGTCACCAGCCCCGAAGACGTATCCACAGAATGAATCCGTTGCGCAGCAGCAGAGGAAGTAGAAGTAGAAGTGTGACTGTTGCAGGTGGTGGTCGAAAAGAGGGAGCCGGACTTTGCGTTGAGGGGGGTGCGGGAGGAGGAGCCGCGGGAGGCCTTGTAGCGGGCGGAGGAGGAGGAGGAGGACGAGGCGTGGTGGTGGTTGTTCTGCTGGTAGCGAGAGGAGGAGGGGGATGTGGCGATGCGTTGGGCGGCGAGGGAGGATAGGGGGAGGATGATTGCGATGGAGGTTGGGGTTAAGGAGCCGGATTCGAAGTTTATGAAGTGGTGCCACTCGAGGATGGCGAAGATGACTGCGTACAATTGGTTAGTTAAGGCTCATTAGTCTGGAAAAGGGGTTGAATGGATTTTGGAGGATAGGGGGGGTTGGATGAGTGATAAGGGGGATGGCTTACCGGGAACAATCATGAGAATGCCATTGGCCATGATGAGCACCTCCATGGGGCTCATAGCCCGGCGAGAAGGCAGCACGCCGCGGTTTGTGACGAGGTGCGCGACGAGCTTGGAGTTGAAGAGGGCGCAGAACCAGCCGATGGAGCAGATGTTGGAGATGAGCGTCGTGCGGATGAGCCAGGCGTACCGCCTCGGCGCGGCCAGGTCGGCGATGCCCTCGCACTGAACGACGGTGTAGGCGACGCGGAAGGAGACGGCCAGCAGGGTGATGAGGAGCGAGAGGAAGCACACGGCGCGCTTGGTCCGGGGCGCGAAGAGCGAGACCATTGTCCAGGCCTGGTTGACGAGGGCGGCGTCGGTGACGACGGTGAGCAGCGTGGAGAGGACGGTGCCGGCGATGCTGGCGCGGTAGTTCCAGGCGGGGATGCGGGAGAAGTCGCCGGTCCAGACCGGGTAGAAGTGCGAGAAGGGGGTGAGGAAGAAGTAGATGAGGAGGACGGTGCGGGCGACGCAGACGAGCAGGGCGAGGGCATGGATGAGGGGCGTGCCGGCGCGGAGGAGCTTGGCGGTCGGGGTGGCGGCGACGAGGACGAGGAGCATGGTGATGGCGGCGCCGAGCTGGGCGGCGTAGTTTGTGATGATGCTGGCGGTTTCGTCGTTGAAGGCGTCGATGAGGGGGATGGGGATGGAGATTGGCGGGGACGAGGGGGAGACGAGGATGGTGATGTTTTGGGTGTAGGGGTCGAAGGACATGGTGGGCGGTGTGTGAGCTTTTTTTTTCTGGTTGTGGTGTTGGGTTTTGCTGTGATGCTGAAGATTTGGGTGTGTATAAGTGGTGATGCTGGTATCTTGGTGTTGAAGATGTTGAGAAATGGTATATCGGGAGAAGGAAACGAGGACAACAAGATCAACTTCAAAAGAGAAGCTCAAAAAGCAAGGCAAAAGCAATAAAGCAGAGCACAAAATAATCAGTTTTTTCTTTTTTTCGTCTGAAGCATCGCAATCTCGGGCCATTGTTCCCAGCGCGTTTCACTCAGTTCATCGCCATACCTCACTTTATATGGAAAACAAAACCACCACCACCGCCGTCACAACGAACCGCCCGCATTCCAGCACCCTTGCCCGCCAACATTGTCCTCGCGCCGCATAATAGCCCGCCCATCAAAGCTGTCTCGAACGGGAATAGGCCGAATCTGAGCTTCTTCTTTTTGCAGCTCCCGTTGCGGCGAACGATGATGGAGGGTGAAGGTGAAGTGTAGAAAGGAAGAGGGAGTGAGGAGTGGAGGGAGGGGCGAGGATTAAATGCAGGTCGCGGGAGGGCTTAGTATTGTTGTGCGGCCGGCTTAGTATTGTTCTTGGGTTTTGTGGCTTGCGGGGGGGTTTGGAATTTGGATCGAAGAGGCGTTGTTTGCGGGATGCAGGGATGCAGGTGGTGTGTCTGTTAATCTATATTTCCAGGTATTCGGATTGATTGATTTGAGGGGGGACCTTGTATGTTCTTTTTTTACTTGGTTCTTGGGGTGGTGTCATGATGGGTTGGTGAGCATCTTCAGCTACTACTACTGGGTAGATGGATTAAGTGACGATGCTGGGATTCAATGCTTAGATGGATGCCAATGTCAACTGCCGCGATACTGCTACTAGGAAACTGACGGTTCAATCGAACATCAGATATGCTAAAGAAACACTAGAAATAGCTCTCCAAAAACTGCCCGCATGGTGGTCAGTGTGTCACGGAAGCAGCCGAGCGCTTGCACCCAACAGCACCTCAGCCTCTCCAACTGCCGGACTCTCCAGATCAGCTCTCTCCCACCAACCATCGTCTTCAGTAGAATGACTACTACACCAGGTATCTTCGCTATGCGAAATCCCGCCATCGTCAACGGGGAATCCATCCGCAGGAATCGATAGTCCTTGCAAACATTGTGCAAACCTCGTTCCTTCAATATCAAGCCGCGGTGGGTGGAGGACTCCTGCATCTTGGCGCTCAAAGGACTTTGTGACACTCGCGGATGGTTCCCCGGTGACTCCATCTGATGTCGTCCCTGTTGAGGCGCATTAGGCCGCTGTCAAATCAAGGAAAAGAAGAAAAATAAAGATAGGGGGCGGCGAATAAAAAGGTGGGAAGGCAACATGAAAGAGAAGGCCAGAACGGCATGGAATGTTTGCTGCTTCATGTTGTTTCTATGGTCTCGTGCTGAGGGTGAAGGCCCTTGTTCGGAGGGAGATGGGAATGGCACATTTTGCGGCTGAGAAATCACTTGGCGAGGAGCAGTTCTGTCTTGTCAGAGATTGAAAGGGAAACATGAGGCATCTAGTAGCATTATGAAGCAGACCATGTGTTGGATGGTGCTCCCAGGTTCAAGTGTTGAGAATAACCAAGATCTGTCTATGAATCGATCCAATTTCTGATGTCGTCCATCAATGCCCATCAATCATTGTCCAATATCCTCTCGTTGTGTATGCATCTCATCTATATCCAATCAAATGATTGAGAAAAAAGGAAAAAAAAGTAAACCGCCCGCCAAACTGACACAAAAAATCACAATTCCAACATCATCCAAGGCTCAATACGAGCAGAGCCCGCCCACCTCGTCCTCCATCGTCCACGTCCACGCAAGCCCCTTGACCTCGACATCCTCCGTCTCCGACGGCGCCCCGTCGTCCTCCTTGCCCAGGAAGAAGTCCCCGCTGCCCTCCTGCCGCACCTGTCTCTTCATGAAGCGCTTCGTCCACTCCTCCACCGCCGGCTCGCCCGTCTCGTCCCTCGCCTGCTTCAGGAAGGGAATCAGCGCCGTGCCGCCGGTGCCCTTCTGGTTCTTGCCCTCGCTCTTGCGTGAGGCAATCGCCAGGTTGAGCGGCCGCCGGGCGACCTCGGGGCTGCGCGACCTGCTGCGGGCGCGGATCTGGCGCGACGGCGTAATGACATAGCGCGTCACAATGGCAATGTGCTTGTCCCTGAAGGCGCTCAGCATCGCCAGGCACGCGTCGTAGGCCAGGCACAGCTGCGCGTCGCCCGTGTGCTCCTCGACGTACTCGCGGATGTTGGCCACGCGCGACACGTCCTCGAGGAAGCGCGCGTGCGGGCCGGGCATGTAGGTGCGCATGTCCTGGATGAAGTTGTGCCGGGCGCTGCTGCTGCTGCTGCTGCTGCTGCGGCCGCGGTGGTCCGGCCCGGACGAGGACGAGGCGCCGGCCTTTTCGCCCGTCGGCCGGTGCTGGATGCCCAGCGCAATGTCGAAGAACTGGATCAGGCTGCTCTGCGCGTTGCTGCCGCCGCTGTACTGGCGGTAGACGTCGTTGCCCGTGCCGTCGTCGTAGATGACGCCAAACGGCAGGCCGGCCTCGGCCATGTTCTTGCTGCCGGCGAGGAACGGCCTGATGCGGTTGTAGAAGATGACGGGGTCGCAGCTCTCGTGCATCCGCTGCAGGATGCTCGTCAGGTCCGTCAGGCGCTCGGCAAACGTCCGCAGGCAGCGCGTGACGGTGGCCGAGTCGCCTTGCCGCGCGGCGGCGATGGCCGTGAGCATCAGGGACATGATGGGGGCGCCCCGGGCCTCGATGGCCACGGACACGAGGTAGAACCACGACTCGTCAATGGCTCCCGTAAAGGTGAAGAGCGTGGCCAGGTTCTCCAGGTTGTCAATGTCCTCGTCCATGAAGAGCGGCTTGAAGTTCCACAGACAGACGGCGGCGTACGTGGCCACCGGCGGGACCTCGAGGCGCCGCGACACGTCGAGCAGCGGGATCGAGATTTGCGGCGGCAGCCGGTCCGCCGGAGAGTCGCCGCCCCAGATGTAGCCGTGGGCCATGAAGCACAGCAGCGAGTATGCGCGCCGCCACTCGGCGTCGTGCTCCAGGCCGACCGTCGACAGCACCGGCAGCCGGTCGATGACGCCGCGAAGGCGCCGGCTGAGGATCAGGGCCTGCAGGTTGGCCACGATGGCCTCCCACTTGTTGTAGTAGGGGTCCGGCAGGCGGGTTAGGGGGAGGGTGCCGGGGAGGAAGCCGTGGGTTGGTGAGATGCCGTAGTCGGCGAGGACCGGGATTGGAGGCAGCATGTCGAAGAAGCCTCGTTGCTGTTCTCACTTGCTCAAACTCTCTCTAACTCCTTGAATAGGCCACGTCTGGTAGTATGACAATAAAATGAAGCTGAGGTGGAGAGATGAAGATGGAGCTGGAGAGGGAGATGGAGAAGCTCAAGAGCTAAAATCTGGGGTCCGATGGTGGTCGATTGAGTGAGTCTGAAACAGTCGCGGGTTGACAAATCTTTTTCCTCTCTGTAGCGGGGAACGCGGATGTATGCTGCCGGATATCTCTCGTCTTTGCGGGATATATGAACCAAGAATCTGCAGACCAGCTGCTGATGAATAACTCCAAAGGATTTCTGAGAGTATGAATGATTGTGATAAGATGCAAGCAGGAGTCACAAGGACAAAGAACCAAGGATGACAATGTCTCCGGAACGAGGACCAGTGGATCGAAACGTCCGTTGGTGCGGGAAAAGATGATACGTCCGCAGCGACCAGGTGGTCCGATTTTTCTTCGAGCGTTGTTCTTTTCGTGGCGAAAACGGCGTCCGGGATGGCCTACCGAATTATTAATGTAATTTTTCGTTGTCTAATTCACTTAGCTCGACGCTGTCTCCTCGCTCGTTGGGCGTTTTGTGCAAATCCGATGGTCCGGTCGGGAGGCCGTTCGACGCCACCAGACGGAATACGTCGGGCGGGCACTAAAGGCTGTGGTAGAGGCCCGGCGAAGGCGGGAGACGTTTGATGGAAAGGGGGAATAAGATGATGCTGATGTATTAGTCCAGAAGACGGCGCTTTTCGCTCTCTCTTCGCAGTGACAGTGGGAGGCTTCCACAGACGCTCACTGGCACGTGATTGATCACCAGGTGATGCAGTTTGCTTCTCGGTACATTTGGCCTTTCAGACTCTTCAATGAGAGAGTCAATGGGGATTTGGACTATTGAGAAGCCCTTTTTGCTTCCAGATTGAGAGCTGGAACATGGACAAAGTCACGGCTGACGGCAGGTTCAAGTCGTTGCTCAAGTTGACTAACTCCCAGAAATGGACCCCTGCTCGAGTTGTCAACTTGGGTGGGCTGAGTTGAGCAGCCAATCAGAGACTACGCGTACCTTGCATGTTCCTACCTAGCAGTCACAGGTCCCGCGTGCCTTGGACTCCAGGGTCCCTTTCGACTTGGGCGTCTATATACAACACTGGGCCGTTCGCTGTTCCTCGTCGTACAGGCTTTACATTCGCTCTCGAGCATTGTCCATGCAACTCGCAAAAGTGAAAGCCGCATCGGCCATACGTGATTGTGATACCTACCCCCAAAATACTAAAGCACCAACACTACAAGACTCAAGACAATTAAGTAGTTTGCGAAACCATGCAAAAGGGGTAGCCAACCTGTTGGTAGAACGCTCGTTGGGCTTTTCTTCTCCGGAAGGTAATATCTCTATCTAGCATGGATGCCATCAATTTCTCAAGTATAGAGCCCTGTTTGGAGCATATTGTCGAGTTCGTTCTCAACTCAACTCATCGAGATGCAACTTGCGAGATGCAAAGTCGCCATTGTCGGACTCTCAATAATGGTATGTTACGGTCTATATATCTCAATAGCGAGCGTCTGCTCAACAAGCGAGTGAATCTCGACAGTGGATCCTCTCCACTGCTTCCTGATTCGGAATGGCTTCCGTAGCTCAGTTGGTTAGAGCTTCGTACTAATACTTGCACCACAAGTCTTTGGTAATGCGAAGGTCGCAGGTTCAAGCCCTGCCGGGAGCAAAGCTCTAGTGCCATCCAATCGCTTCTTTTTTTCTCTCTTTTTTTTTTTTTCTGACCTCCTCTTTAAGATGTTTGGTGCAATATCCATCCTTCAATATCCTTGACAATACAGGGTAGAGAAGCCTCTTTATTTTTTTTTTCCAGCGATAGATGCTTCGTTGTTGAGATATGGTATTTTTGCTGGTCCATTTCTGCATTCATGTGCCAAGTGCTGCCTCTCTGTCGTAAAGCACCAATCTACTCTCACTACACTACCCTACCTACCCTACGATGAACGCTCAACGTCGAATTCTATCATTGTACCGCTCGTATAAAGGCTCACCGATGCCAATGTCACTTGATGCAACCTCAGTCATTAAGCGGACCAGTTCTGCCATGGCGCTCGGTAAAGAAGCCCACCGTCTGAACCAGAACAAGTTATATCTGAATGCCCAGCAACAGGCTGCAGTATCACAGGACGGCGCGGCAAACATCTCCCAGCCCTCACTTTCACATCTTGTATTGGTAATCCGCAATGGGTCCGTCACCCAAGGCATGCAACGATTCGGTAGCTATATCCGACGTTAGGCGAACCCTCTGACATTCCGAAAAGCCTCAGCAGTCGAGGGTGGTTGCTCCCCCGAGCCGCTCCCCACAAGGCCCGAAGGTGGAAGCTCCATATTACGCCGGGCGTCGTCTGAGGTCGAGTCGTGAGAGCAGTTTGCTCTACAAGTACAACCACGCCTCCAAGCAGGGCAGCTTGCAAGTCTATTCAGTTATGGCTGTATTACTGGGCAACTCACCGGATCGACTGACACCATAACCATAAAATGTCTTCATGTTACAACCGGCCCTTTCAGGAGCAATGACCTCAGCCGTTCTTCGTCGTCAACCACAAAACCAAAGGATTTAAGCATCTCAATAACGATGACTCCATTCCCACGTGGGTTTGGCCTGTTGTAGACTAGTCCGCGATGACACCATCACCCTTGTCCGTGTCGTTTTTTTCTGCATTCTCTATTTTTTTCTGCCGACGCTTGTTTGCTTTGTCTACTTACCATTGCAGACTATTTCTCCGAGTTATTGGACCGACTTGACGGAGCCGGGAACCAAGGAAATATCATGTTCGGCTTGATTACAAGGAGTAAGTGGCTGCATCGGATTACGGCCGAATTGGACTGATTGGGCGCCTTGGATGCAAAAGATCCCGGGTCTGTGTTGGAGGGGCGGATTGCGGCACGATGCGGACAGTAAGACTTCTGATAGTAGTAGAGCCATGTAAGCCGCGGGCAACTCCAGCTCGAGAGGCCACGATGAGAGATATGCTTGGTGAATGTCAGTGAATGGAGTAATAAGGCAACTGTGCTTGGAGGCAACTGCTTCATCTTTCGGTTGTCGTATGTCAGCGCGGAATAAGAAGTCTCCCCAGGACATCTCTGCAAGTACAGTAGCATCACCACCTCCAGAGCTGTGCATCTTTTGCCCAGCCGGCAGTCCCTCAAGTTTCTACGATGTGGCACTCGATGGCAATCCCGCTTTTAGCCCGGCCACCAACACCGGCCCCCCTTCCCCCCACCGTCCTCTGCCCGTCTTATACGAAAAGCCCTAGTCTTGACAACCTTGAACCAAGTCCCTGGTATGTACGGCTCTTGTAAGGTATGCATCTTCCCGCCGGAAATTGATTCGCCTCACGCCCTGTTTGCATCGAGCACATGTTTTCTGTTAAGCCTCGTCTTCAGCCCCTGCCATTGCGTGCTGCCCTGGCCCTCCACTCTCTCGGATCCCTCGTGCCGATGAGCTTGGCCGCAGGTTGCCACTCTCAGCATTTTTTGATGCCGCAGTTGTTGCTTTCTTGGTGACAGACCGGTGATGACTGTCGGATGGAGACAGTAACAACGGCGGTTAACACTCGTGCTGGGTTTGGGGCCCCGCGAGAGGTTCCGAGATGGCGAGTTTCCTTAACGTAACGCTACTCCATCTTTGCGAGTCTGGATAAATACGCCCTTGTCTGCCCTCTCATGTAATGGTGTAGAAGCATTTCTCTCCTCATTCCGCAGAGAGTCTCTGTCGCGCTTTTGTAGAGCTCCGGCTGCGTTGTCCGGGCCGTCTACCAACATGGCGTCCGCTCAGCTGGAAAAGACAGACGAAGTCGTCTCGGCCGGCCCCATCATCACCGAGGAGCCTCGCAGCCGCAAGCAAGACGCCGACATCCTCGGCGTCGACGAAAAAGCCGGCGCGAACCTCGACGTCGAATCCAAGGAGGACCTCGCCGCCGGCAAGACGCTGTACACCCTGACCAACGAGAACGGCGAGGAGGAGGTCGTCGACGAGGACGACCCGCGGATCAAGGACATCCCGCCGTACGTCCGGCGCATCGTCAGCTTCACGAACGACCCCACGGAGCCGACGTTGACGTTTCGGTACTTCCTCCTGACCATCCTCTTCGTCGCTCCCGGTGCCTTCTTGTCGCAGATGGCCCACTACCGGACGACGTATGCGCCCTACTCCGTCTTCTTCGTCCAGATCGCCTCCAACTACGTCGGCGTATGGCTGGCCAAGGTCCTCCCCGCGTGGTGGGTGGGCGTCCCGGGAACCAAATGGGGCTTCAGCCTCAACCCGGGCCCCTTCAGCACCAAGGAGCACGTCCTGGTGACCATCTCGGCCGCGTCCGGCGCGACGTACAACCTGGGCTACACCCCAATCTCCATGTCCGAGCTGTACTTCAACCAGCCCGTCAACGGCGCGGTGGCGACCTTCTTCATGCTGGCCATCACCTGGACGGGCTACTCGTACGCGGCGCTGGCCCGGCAGTTCCTCATCTACGACCCGCAGTACCCCTGGTTCCAGTCGCTGTGCCAGACGGCGCTCTTCGAGACGCAGAAGAAGCAGCGCGAGAGCCCGAGCCGCGCCTCGCGCAAGCAGATGGTCGTCTTCTTCGCAGTCATGGGCGCCGTCATCCTGTGGCAGTTCCTGCCCGAGTTCGTGTTCCCCTTCCTCGGCTCCCTGGCGTTCCTGTGCTGGGTCGCGCCGCACAACAAGACGGCCAACTTTGTCGGCGCGGGCTTCGGCGGCATGGGCTTCCTCAACTTGTCGCTGGACTGGTCGAGCATCTCGACCAACGGCAGCCTGTTCCTGACGCCCTGGTGGACGCAGGTCGTGCTGTTTGCTGCGTTTGTGGTCAATTGCTGGGTCCTGATTCCGGCGGCCAAGTTTGGCGGGCTCGGGAGCTGGCATCACGCTCTCATGTCCAACCGTGTCTTTTTGGGTATGTTCCTGGTCCTTGCTTTCTTTTTTTTTTTTTTGCTCGGCATGTGAAGGTTGAAGCTGACTGGTGTCTATAGAAAACGGAACAGCGTACCCCCTGACCGACCTCCTGACTGCGGACGCCAAGCTGAACGAGACTGCGTACGAACAGTATGGCGAGCTCTACGTCGGCACCCAGAGCCTGTGGAGCATGTTCTTCGACTACGCCTCCTATTCATCTGCCCTCGTCTGGATGGTGCTCTTCGGCTGGCCGCAGATCAAGGAGAGCTTCAGGAAGCTCAAGGAGCGGTCGACCAAGAAGGACTCGGCCAAGATCACGGAGCAGTACAAGGACCAGATCAACATCCTGCAGCGGCCGTACGACGAGATTCCCTTCTGGTGGTTTGCCGCCCTGTTCCTGGTCTCGTTTGTCATGCTCATTGTCATGGTTGCCAAGAACTTGCTGTTTATCCCCGTGTGGACGTATTTCGTGGCCATTGCGACGGGTGCTCTTGTTGTCGTGCCGCTGGGCTGGCTGTATGCCCTGTCCAACTTTCAGCTGGTAAGATTCTTTGAACACTTTCTGCTGCCACCTTCGGCGTACTGACCCTATGACCCTTTAGCCCATCGGAACCACAAACGAGCTCCTTTACGGCGTCATGGTCAACGCCGTGTCCGGCTTCAAGAACCCCTGCGGCGCCTCGACATACGGCGCCATCGCGGGAGACGCCTGGTACCGCGCGCAGCTCAACCTCCAGGACATGAAGATTGGCCACTACATGCACGTGCCCCCCAAGGCCGTCTTCTTCTCGCAGATCTTTGGCTCGGCCATTGGCATCCCCATCGACTACGCCGTCATCCGCTGGGTCATCGACACCAAGCGCGACTACCTGTCGGGCGCCAAAGAAGATCCCACGCACCAGTGGACCGGCCAGGCGCTCGCGTCGTCGCTGACGTCGGGCGTCCAGTACGTGCTCGTCGGCCCCAGCCGCCTCTTCAAGCAGGACATCTACAAGCCCGTCCCCTACGGCTTCCTCGTGGGCGCCGTGTGCCCCGTCGTCATCTTTTTGCTGCACAGGACGTTCCCGCGGGCCAAGTTCCACCTGTGGAACACCACCATCTTCTTCTCGGCCATGTCCCTCTTCTACGGCAACATCAGCACGGGCTACACGTCGAGCTTCATCGGCGGCTTCGTCGTCATGTTCCTGGCGTACCGCTACCGGTACGACCTGTGGGCGCGGTGGAACTATATCCTGGCGGCGGCGTTTGATGCCGGCTTCAACTTCAACATGCTGCTCATCTTCTTGTGCTTTGGCGCGGGCAAGATTATCGAGATGCCCAACTGGTGGGGGAACAATGCGGAGAGTAGCGAGCGGTGCTTTGCGTTGGATGATGACTGATGTCTGTTTATGTGTCGATTTGATATGATACCTTGTTGTTTATAGAGTGCAGAGTGCGAATGTAAAGTTCAAGTTGGAGAGCACCAATAATACACGCGCTTTACATTGACAAGTTGAGTCATTCATTAGTGTATGCATGTGACTGGCGAAGGATTCGGTGAGTGATACCTAGGTATCTATCTGTATGTCTCTCAGACGTTTCTTCCTTGTTTAAGAGAGGCTCTTGCAACAGCTGCATGTCTGAAAAAGGATCTAAGAAGCAACGGTATCTGAGCTGTTGTTCTCCCATTGAAGTCATACCTAGCAAAAGTGAAACCGTCAGTGAATATCCGTAAAGGAGGGCAATCGACGGTTCCCTGTAAAGGATGGCAACTACAGCAATAATCTGTCCGAGAATGTTTCAAAATGGACTCATAAATAAACGTCTCACATACAATAGCAACCTGATGCATCCATCGTATGCAGTCTCTCTTTCACGAACCGCGTCCTGCTGTCAGAATGTCATTGATGTCTACCTACCTACAGTAACACCGATGGATGGAACATGAATGCTCGGGCGCGCAATAGCAGCGCAGTTACAGGGCTTACAGGGCTTACAGGGAAGCTCAGGCCCCCACCAGCCGCTGCCTGTGGAGCCCCCGTGCTCCCCCAAGCTGGAGCTCTCCCAGTCCAACCGTCATGCGCGCATCCGTCATTCACCTGCAGCTCCTCCAACCTCCAGCATCTTCCGCTCCTCGATGCATCTCCAGGCATCACCTCCACGATGCCCGTCCAACAGCACGTGCTCAACTGGCTGTACAGCGTCCTGACGAGCGTAAGGATCCCTACCATCTCCGTCTTCCTGTTCCCTTTACCCACCCCGCAAGTCTGCCCGCTGTTGCGCATACTCAACACAAAGCAACACCCCGCATCTAACCATCAACCCATCGCCAGGAATATCACGATGTCAACCGCACCTACAACGACGTCGCCACTGTCCTCGCTCGATACCCAACACTTGCCCCACGAACCGATGTCCACAGTACGATGGCGCCTCTTACTCTACTTCATACATATTCTCCCCCCAGAACTGACGATTCGGCTTACAGCCTTCCCCAATGGCGCCAGCGCTCTGCTGTTGCACCTAAAGGGCACGATCCCGGTCCTCTTCCGAGGCGCCACATACCGATTTCCAGTCTCAATATGGGTGCCGCATGCTTATCCTCGCGAGGCACCGCTGGTCTATGTGACGCCGACAGACACGATGATGGTCCGCCCGGGCCAGCATGTCGACCCTCAGGGCCAGGTCTATCATCCATATCTGGCTGGCTGGGTTGACTTTTGGGATGTACGTCATGCCGTCATGCCACTTCTCCCTTACACGCAGCTGATGTTGTCATTGTCACGCAGAAATCGACCCTGAATGACCTTCTCTCCGTCTTGACCGACATCTTCGCGAAAGAACCGCCGGTCATCGCCCGCCAGCAGGCTCGTACAGCTACTCAGAGCCCGCCTCCGCCCCAGCAACCGCCTCCGATTACGCCCCATCCTCCAGAACGGCCGCTACCTCCGACATCTTCCCCTGCGCCGCCTCATACACATCAAGCGGAACCCCGTCCACCGCCGCCGCCCCCGAAACCCCACCAAGAGGTCCCTCGGCAAGAAACGCCTCGACAGGAGGCTCGCCCACCGCCGGTTCCCCCACACCCTCACCTCGCCTCTCCCAGCCCACCCAGCGCTGGAATACCCTCCAGATATGATTCTGCGCCACCTCTTCCACCGCAGGCTCAAGCGCCTAGACCACCCTACCAACCCCAACCTCATACTCAATCAGTTCCTCCGTACGCAAACGCTCAGGGGCCTTATCCCCCTCAATCGCCTCCTCAGACGCACCCGCAGCCTCTGCCGCAACTCCAACCACCCCTGGGGCCAAACGCTGCATTCACAGGTCAATATCCACATGGACAATTACCGCCACAGGGCCAGTGGCAACCAACCCAACAGCAGCAGGCATGGGATAGAAGTCCCCTTCCTCCTCATCAGCAACAGCAACCAATTCAACCTGTTCAGCAGAAACCACCACCTCCGCCGAACCTCCTCGATGATTCTCTGAATCTGGAGATTTCGTCTCATGCTATCGAAGCTCCTCCCATTCCTCCAAATCCCGAAAAGGATGCTCTTCTCAGGCAGCTGGCCCAGACTCTGGCATCCATCCGGCAACGCAGCCGACAGCAGAATGAGTCCAGTATGGCCGGGCTAGAGGCACAGCAGTCTGCCATGCTATCTGCCATGTCCGCCTTACAAGCAGAGATGGGCCAGCTCACTCAGTTATCCAACGTGATTTCCTCTAATACGAATATCCTTCATGACGCTTTGCGTAAAGCAGACGCCGTCATCGAAGGCTCGAGGAGCTACGTTGTTCCTGATATCGACGAGCTCTTAGTAGCCCCGACGGTAGTAGCCAATCAGCTGTACAGGGTCGTGGCAGAGGAGAGAGCACTGGGTGACGCTATCTTCATGCTGGGACGTGCGGTTGAGAGAGGTCGTATATCACCCGCCGCGTTTGCGAAGATGACACGGTCTCTGGCAAGAGAGTGGTATCTGAAGAAGGCTCTGGCACGAAAGATTGCGCAGGGCATGGGGCTTTTGATGCCTTCCGAAACGTGAGAGCTGCATATGATGCTCCTCGGTTCTAATGTACTTGAAGGTGATTGGCGTCTTTACAATTGGATATAGAGCACATCTGCATAGCGTTAGAGACACTTATATGTGCAAAGCTAGATTGTGAAGCGCTGCCAGTGAATCTTGTATCCTAGGTTATTACTTGTTACCTTTAGGGAACAATGGCGGCCTTCTAAGGTGCTGAGGCGTATGACGGGGAAGTGCAGCACATGTCAAGTTCAACCATGGAAGATTTTGCTATATCCAAAGTTCTCACTGATTACCACAATAGGCAGCGAATTGATCCAATTGAAGAATGCTCTGGAGAGATCTAGATGCTAAATCCTGCTGGTTCCTACAGTTGTGAGCGTCAGGAGGTTGGCCAGTTCTTCTTGCTTACGTAATTCCATTGTAATTCCAGAGTGGCAATTGTGTATCGAGGCGCTAAGCCCAACCGGTGCTAGCCCAAGGCTTCGAGGCTTCTGTAAGCACGTCGCGCGCCGCAGCATCTGGCGGGATCCTTTTCGCCTCTGAAATTCCATCATCACCACGAAAAAGTTGCTGCTCTCCGCCATCAACCTTTTATCGTGCGCAACCCGCCAATCTCGCAGGAGCTCTTTGTGTCGAGGAGGCTCTTTCTGCCGGGATCGCTCGCGGATGCTCGCTTGGTGACAGGCATCGGATCGCCGCTGACTCGTCGAGAGCTTCCCGGATTCGAGCGGTCCCCTCCAAGGCGCGAGGACGAGGCTGCACCCACGAGCACGAGAGGTGCTTCGAGTGAGGAGCTGCAGGATTCCATCGGAGGAGACTTGGACAGACCGACGTCTACTCATCAACGACCCTATCTGTATCGCCTACCGTCACCATGGCTGATTACGAGGACGACTACGACTACGAAAACTACGGAGATGAGGATGAGGGCATCACTCCCGAGGACTGCTGGACCGTCATCTCCTCCTTCTTCGAGACCAAGGGCCTCGTCTCGCAGCAGACAGACTCCTTTGACGAGTTCACGCAGACGACAATCCAGGATCTCGTAAACGAATACTCCACCATCACCCTCGACCAGCCCAACCCGCCTTCGCCGCCCGGCCGGAAAATAGCCCTTCGTCGATATGAGATCAAGTTTGGAAGCGTCATGGTGTCACGCCCCACTATCAGTGAGACGGACGGAACCGTGACCTCCCTGCTTCCGTACGAGTGCCGAGATCGCAACTTGACGTACGCCAGTCCGCTCTACATTAAGATTACCAAGAAGCTGTCGGCCGCCGTTGAGAAGGAGATTCCGCTGCACGAGATGGACGATGCACAGCAGGAGGAGTACGCGAGGACCGGCGAGGCCCCTACAAAGCTCGAGTGGGAGGAGGAGGAGGCTGGCGAGGATGACCACAACATTGGCAAGTCTGATGACTGGAAGGATATGGTCTTCGTGGGCAAGCTGCCCATCATGGTCAAGTCCAAGATTTGTCATCTGAGCCGCGAAACGGACGACAGCCTGTTCCTCGTCAACGAGTGTCCCTACGACCAGGGCGGCTACTTTGTCATCAACGGCAGTGAAAAGGTCCTCATTGCCCAGGAGAGATCTGCCGCCAACATTGTCCAAGTGTTCAAGAAGGCCCAGCCCAGTGCCTACACCTACACGGCTGAGATTCGAAGTGCGCTCGAAAAAGGCTCGAGACTCATTTCTAGCATGATGCTCAAGTTGTACGGCAAGGGCGATTCTGCTCGAGGAGGCTTTGGTCAGACGATTCACACGACACTGCCCTTTGTCAAGTCTGATCTTCCCGTCGCCATTGTCTTCCGCGCCCTGGGTGTCGTTTCCGATGAAGACATCCTGAACCACATTTGCTACGACCGAAACGACAGTCAGATGCTGGAAATGCTTCGGCCATGCATTGAGGAGGCGTTCTGTGTCCAGGACCGAGAGGTCGCTCTGGACTTCATCGGAAAGCGTGGTAACCGAGACCAAGCCGGCCTCGGCCGTGAGAAGCGTGTCCGTGTGGCCAAGGATATCCTCCAAAAGGAGACGCTGCCTCACATTTCCCAGACAGAGGGGAGCGAGACCAGAAAAGCCTTCTTTTTGGGCTACATGGTGCATAAACTGCTGCAGTGCGCACTCGGAAGAAGAGAACCCGACGATCGTGACCACTTTGGAAAGAAGCGGCTGGATCTGGCAGGTCCCCTGCTGGCCAAGCTGTTCCGTGGCATCATGCGAAGAATGAACACGGAGCTGGCCAACTATCTGAGGCGGTGCGTGGAGGGCAACCGACACTTCAACCTCGCCGTCGGCATCAAGCCCGGCACGCTTTCAAACGGCTTAAAGTACTCGCTCGCCACTGGAAACTGGGGTGATCAGAAGAAGGCCATGAGCTCGACTGCAGGTGTGTCTCAG
Organism: Trichoderma gracile; assembly: GCA_020002365.1. NCBI lineage: Eukaryota > Fungi > Ascomycota > Sordariomycetes > Hypocreales > Hypocreaceae > Trichoderma > Trichoderma gracile. The sequence goes on from JAINEY010000003.1 coordinate 545,281, forward strand.
GTGCTCAACCGCTACACGTTCGCCTCGACCCTCTCGCATTTGCGCCGCACCAACACGCCCATCGGAAGAGACGGCAAGCTGGCGAAGCCTCGACAGCTTCACAACACCCATTGGGGTCTCGTCTGCCCGGCCGAGACGCCCGAAGGACAGGCCTGTGGTCTTGTCAAGAACCTTTCTCTGATGTGTTATGTCAGTGTCGGCTCTCCGTCAGAGCCGTTGATCGAGTTCATGATCAATAGGGGCATGGAAGTGGTCGAGGAATACGAGCCGCTGCGTTATCCTCACGCTACCAAGATCTTCGTCAACGGCGTCTGGGTCGGCATTCACCAGGACCCCAAACACTTGGTCCAGCAGGTCGTGGACACTCGTCGTAAATCGTACCTGCAGTACGAGGTCTCTCTCGTCAGAGAAATTCGAGACCAAGAGTTCAAGATCTTCTCCGATGCAGGCCGTGTCATGCGACCCGTCTTTACTGTCCAGCAAGATGAAGAGTCGGATACTGGCATTCCAAAGGGCCACTTGGTACTGACCAAAGACCTCGTTAATAAGTTGGCCCAAGAGCAGGCCGAGCCGCCAGAAGACCCAAGCATGAAGATTGGATGGGAGGGGCTTATCAGGGCTGGTGCAGTTGAATATCTCGACGCCGAGGAAGAGGAGACGGCCATGATTTGCATGACGCCCGAGGATCTCGAGCTGTATCGTGCGCAGAAGGCAGGCATTGCCACCGAAGAGGACGTGGGCGACGATCCAAACAAGCGTCTCAAGACGAGGACAAACCCAACAACGCACATGTACACACACTGTGAGATTCATCCAAGCATGATATTGGGTATCTGCGCGAGTATCATTCCTTTCCCCGATCACAACCAGGTATGTCACCCACAGTCCTTGTCCATTTTTTGACTCCTATCGAACAAGTGCTAACTGCTTGCAGTCCCCCCGTAACACCTACCAATCTGCCATGGGTAAACAAGCCATGGGTTTCTTCCTCACCAACTATTCCCGGCGCATGGACACCATGGCCAACATCCTCTACTACCCCCAGAAACCGCTGGGTACGACCCGGTCTATGGAGTTTCTGAAGTTCCGCGAGCTGCCGGCTGGACAAAACGCCATTGTAGCCATTGCTTGTTACTCTGGCTACAACCAGGAAGATTCGGTCATCATGAATCAGAGTAGTATCGACAGAGGCCTCTTCCGAAGTCTCTTCTTCCGCTCCTACTCGGATCAGGAGAAGAAGGTGGGCTTGAACTACACCGAAGTGTTCGAGAAGCCGTTCCACCAAAACACCCTCCGTATGAAGCACGGCACATACGACAAGCTGGATGAGGACGGCATCGTCGCTCCTGGTGTCCGAGTTTCCGGAGAGGACATCATCATCGGCAAGACGGCGCCGATTGACGCCGACACACAAGATCTCGGCACCAGAACCACCATGCACCAGAGGCGTGATATCTCTACGCCCCTGCGCAGCACCGAGAACGGCATCGTCGACTCTGTCATTGTGACGGTCAACGCGGACAATGTCAAGTATGTCAAGGTCCGCGTCCGCACGACCAAGATTCCGCAGATTGGTGACAAGTTCGCCTCTCGTCACGGACAAAAGGGCACTATTGGTGTCACTTACCGACAAGAGGACATGCCGTTCACGAGAGAAGGCATCACGCCAGACATCATCATCAACCCCCACGCCATTCCATCTCGTATGACAATCGCTCACTTGATTGAGTGTCTCCTAAGCAAGGTCTCTACGCTGGAAGGCATGGAGGGTGATGCCACCCCCTTTACTGATGTCACGGTTGACTCGGTCTCGGAGCTGCTGCGAAAGCACGGCTACCAGTCTCGAGGCTTCGAGATCATGTACAATGGTCACACGGGCCGCAAGCTGAGGGCCCAGGTCTTCTTTGGGCCGACATACTACCAGCGACTCCGCCACATGGTGGACGACAAGATCCACGCCCGTGCCCGTGGTCCGGTGCAGATCATGACACGACAGCCGGTGGAGGGTCGTGCCCGAGACGGTGGTCTTCGATTCGGAGAAATGGAGCGTGATTGCATGATTGCACACGGTGCTGCATCGTTCCTCAAGGAGCGATTGTTTGAGGTGTCTGACGCCTTCCGAGTTCACATTTGCGAGATTTGTGGACTCATGACGCCCATTGCGTACGTTATTTCTGTTCCCTTTATATGCCATTGACTTAAAGCTAACATGTGTTTTCCTCTAGCAACCTCTCCAAGCAATCATTCGAGTGCCGGCCATGCAAGAACAAGACCAAGATTGCGCAGATTCACATTCCTTATGCGGCCAAGCTCCTGTTCCAGGAGCTCCAGTCGATGAACATTGCAGCCCGAATGTTCACCGACCGATCCGGCGCGTCTGTCAGGTAAACATGAAGTATAAGAAAAAAAGATAAAAATAGAAGACTATGGCTGGGAAGCGGCCTATCATCGTCACCATCATCACAACAAGTTGAATTTGCGAACGTCTTTTCTGTTTGCTTGCTTTTTTGTTTTTCGTTTTGGAGAAACAGGAAAGATGGGTTGAAATTGCTCTATGACAAAAATGGATACGGAGGGGGGAAGTTCGATGCCCCTTATTGCTGCGCCCAGCGAGATGAATGCTGAGCGGAGAGTATGATTTGTACAAGTAGAAGAAGAGATAATACAAAGAAGAAGTTATTAAAAAAAAAAAAAAAAAAAACCAGAAGAGTGATCTATATATCCTTGAGCCTGCTCGTCCTTTTTGCCGTAGTGTTTTACAAGTGATTCAATAGAAGAAGTAAAACTTGTCACTGCTGTTACCTCGTAGGTGTTGAAGTCGAGGCGGCCTTGTCCAGCGGTTCTAGTGAGCTGTGGACGTTTTGCTCGCGCTTGTACTCCTCCTCGAGGGCGCGCTGCATGTCAAAGTCGAGTTGGCGCTCTCGCTTGACGCGCTGCTGCTCCATGTCACGGACGACGCCGGCGTGCATTGCCTGTGATTCTTGTTAGCGAAGCCTGAGATAGACGATTCGGGGTCGGTGAAGGGTATCTGGAGGTACGAGGAGGAAGACAAGGAGAAGATGGGACATGGAGGGAAGATGGGAAGGGGAACAAAGAGAAATGAGAAGACGTACGGTTTGTTCGGCTTTTTGCTGAAAGTGGACAAAGACGATGACGCCGGCTGTGAAGAGGGATGTTGCGGCGAGGGAGATTTTGGAGGCTGAAGACATGGTTGATGTGGTGTCTTTTTTACGTCGAGAAAGTATTGCTTGTTTTGAATTTGCAGAGAACTGGCTAGATGGAGTGATTGCCTGTATGAGGTTCTCTTGGATGATGAATGTAGTAACGGATTATTGGTGGTAGATTGGGTGGATATATCGTGGTCGTTGGATTACACCAGTATCACGGCTCATGAGATTCGAGAATTTCAGAGTCGTTTTGAGAAGAGCTGCCTGTGTTGTGAGTGGTCAGACTGGCGGTTTGGAGTAGCTCAAAGTACATTCCGCCCCATGCACTAACAGCTTCACACTTTAGTTTGACCCTTGTACAGTTAGTGGAGCAGAAAAAGGATACGTCAGGAGCGCACTTCTAACGCCGAAGCCAGGCCGAGCTTGTGACGACAGAGCGGCAGGTCATTCATTACCTAAGAATGGCCGCTGCCTTTGGCTTGTCTGTCGCTCTACTCTTCTAACTCTCCATCTATCCTGAGCTTATCAACAGCTACGACTCGCCCATTCCCTGCGCTTCCAGACGAGATTTTCTAATTGAACTACTGCTCCTCTTCTCTTCTGATTCTTGCTTTTTTCTTTGAGCGAGTTTGTTGGTTTCAGAAACAGTGAAGATGGTGAGCTTGCGACATTGGGGAAATAGCTACTTACTGGGGGGGCGTAGCCAGCAAGCTGACGGAATGGATTGCAGTCTGCGCAGAACTCGGCCGGTATCCAGACCCTCCTCGATGTACGTCCCCGAACGACACTCCCAGCACCGAATTCTATCGATCAACAAGGCGGGCTTTGGCGGGGGGAAATGAAAGAGGCTTGCTGATTGCGTCTTTGCGTAGGCTGAGAGGGAGGCGTCCAAGATTGTCCAGAGGGGTATGTTGCAACGCCTTGCCATGCCTACACTTGATAGGAACTGAGGGTGTGCTAACGTCGTCTCTTTGATGGATATAGCTCGAGAATGTGAGTGAACCCCGGGAAATAGCTCCAGTCGACCGCCTTCGAAGCCCGGACGGGGCCTACACGAAAGAAGCGAACGCAGAAGAAGCAGATATTGATCATTTGTTTCGATGCAGTCCGCACCAAGCGCGTCAAGGAAGCCCGCGACGAGGCCAAGCGGGAAATCGCCGAGTACAAGGCCCGCAAGGAAGACGAGTTTAAGAAATTCGAGGCCGAGGTAAAATGGACCACCATAAATCCCCCTCTCTCTGCGTTCCGGCGATACAAATACACATGGCATACGAAAAGAGTCGGGAAGGTGGAGGGGGAGGAAGAAGGAAGGCTTTTTTTGTGACACAAAGTGCTAACGCTTGTCTCGTCAATCCACAGCACAGCAAGGGCAACGAGGCCGCCGAGCAAGAGGCCAACAAGGAGGCCGAGAAGCAGATTGAGGTGATTAAGCAGGCGGGCCAGAAGAACCAGGCTACGGTGGTGAAGCACTTGCTGGATGCCGTGTTTGAGGTGAAGCCTCTGCCTGCGTGATTTGTTTGACCAAGAAGATGCTGCTGCCGGGAGGGAGGCATGAGGGGATGAAGTTATGTGAGTCTTTTTGGGGGGTAGCGTATATTTGATGGGAATGCGATGGATGGCGACAATGATTGACATTTCATACTACAACCGATTGAGGGAAGGGGTGGACCAAGAGAGGACTGGCTTGTCGAGCTTCTTTGTTCAGGTGTCACATTAATTCTAGGCTCGAGGCTTGAAAGAAACCCAAAAAAATATCACATTGCTCATTATTAGTTCTACAGTGTTCAAGTTCTTGCCGAGATCCCCTCAGTCGAGGAAATCTATCAGCGTGCCCAGCATCTCGCCCAACTCCTTGCTATCCTCCTCGCTCGTATCCAACTCATCCAACTGCTCCTTGAGCGTCCTCCGAATCGCCTTCAGATCATCGTCCGTCTCCGCCAGCAGCTTCTGGATCTTTTGCTTCGCGCCCCCGTCCTCCGCCACTAGCCACGCCAGAATGACGTCCACGAGCTGGAGGTTGAACAAGCCGGCGTCCATCTTCCGGGACAGCAGCTGTATCTCGCGGTCCTCTTCCGCGTCGTCGCCGCCGCCGCTAGCGCGTGCTGTTTCCTGCCGATGCTCTTCCTCAGCGGCTTTTATCCGCGCGGTGTAGTCTCTGTGCAGCTTGACCAGCTTCGCCGTCTTCTCGTAATCCTTCTCGACAAACTTGGCCAGCAGGCGGATGCGTTCTGCGGAATCGGCCGGCAGAAAACGGAGCATGGATGAGAAAATCGAGAGCAAGGGCCCCACGAGCCGCTGGTCGTGCGTCTTGATAAACAGGGTGAACGTCGTCTTCAGTCCTCCGGACTCGACGATCCGCTGGCATATCTCGACGCTGGCGGTGCCGGCTGTTGCGTGGTCTAGCAGGCGCAGCGATGGGTGCTTGGCCATCTTGCTTTCCTTGATCATGATGAGGCACAGCTCGGTGCCCTCGGCTTCGAGGAACTTGGCCCTCCCCGCAGGCGTGTCCACCAGGCAGGTGAGGCACTCGAACAGATTCTCCACGAACTCCTCCTCCGGGCCGCCCTTTTCCGGGTCTCGTCGGCGATATGGAGCCACCAGCTGGAGCATGGTGTCGATGATGTCCAGGCTGACGAGCTTTTCCCGGTTCTCGGGAGCGGCCTGTGTGAGGATGGCCAGGATCTCGGCGGCGTACTGCTTGTTCTGGGTTACCTGCGACTCGGTCCGCTGAATGCGCTGCAGCAGCCACTTTAGGAGATCATCCTCCTCGCACATCCGGGTGGCGACGGCTTTTTGAGAGCTGAGGTTCTCCAAGACGCTGAGGGAGTGGTACACGCCGTTGCGGTCAGACTCGTCGTCCTCGTTGAAGCGCGACAGGTTGGAGACGAGCAGACTCAGCAGGTCGCTGTCAATCAGCGCCCCGACAAGGGTATCCCACTGCTCCGACTCCGTGACGACATCGTCGTCTGTGAGCTCCCCGATGATCTCAATCGCGTCAATGGCAATGTCCGTGTTCTCGTGCGTCAGCAGGCCGACCAGGCTCGCCGCGCTGCCCAGCTTGACAAACTCCCCGTACAGGTGCGAGGCCTCGGCCAGGAGCGACAGGTTCTTGATCTCGGCGTCGAGGTCCGCCTCGCTGTCGATGAACTTTTGCGGCTGGTCCTCGTACCGGGAGCGCAGCTCCGCGTTCTTGTTGATGAGCTTCTCGAGGTTGAGCACCGTTTTCCGCAGCCAGGCGCTGTCGAGCTTGTCCACGTCGCCGCCGTTCCCGGCGTCCGCCTTGTCGACGAAATCGAGAATCTCTGATTCCTGCTTGGAGATGCCGCCGCCGAAGAAGCGGCCTTCTTCGTCGTCTGGCGGTAGTTCGGGACCGAAGTCGCCGTCGTCATCGGCGGGGTTGTTGTTGTTCTCTACATCGTCTTCGACTTGCGCATGGGGATGGGAGCTGTCGCTCAGCTTGCTGGCCTTGTATATCTCATCTGCAAGAGCAATCGTCAACGATTAGTGTCGTGCCCAGGACGTATTTACAGCTTCTCTCGGTAGTGGCTGGACTGACTGGGATCACGGATGGGCTGGTCGAGCTTGCGCTTGCTGATGGAGCCGTGTGCCTGTGCAGCCGGTCAGATTGGTCTGCAATTGACACCATGAAGCGAATCATAAACAGCCGCGATTGCTTGTTTCATACCTTGAAAAGATCGTCAACGTTCGCCATTCTGTTTCGGCAAGGTCTCTCGTGTGTTTGACGTCTGAGCCGAATCTCGTGTCGCTGCCATGCGAGTGAGCTTCCGACAAGGTACGTATAGCTCGGCATCGGCATCAGCTTGCCTTTATCGCGGCCCCTGTCCTTCACTTGCGGCATTAGGCAAATGCGATAAGCCTTTATTGGAGAGCATATCCAGTAAGAAAGCAACTACCCGCTAACGGGGCGCTAGGACCAATCAAGGCTGGTTCACGCTCCCTGCCAGACAGGTGGAAACATGAGGTGAAAACAGGTGAGGGCCCGCATTGATCCAATTGGGGAGCGCGATAGGCTGGCATTTCCTTCTCGGTACGAACATGTACCAGGGCCCGTCCAGGGGTCGAGGGTCGAGGGCCGAAGAGAAAAAAGGGGACGAGACGCGATGGGTTAGGGGTCGGTTTTAAGGGCTCCAGGAAGCGGCAGTGGGTGCAATTGATTGCCCGCAGGTGGAGGTGATTGCCCGCCTAGCCTCTGGCACTACTTGGAGCGCAGCACTATCTGGCGCAGCGTCAAGCGAACTGGGCGCCATCCAGGGGGGGCTTCCGGGGCCTGGCAGCGGGCCTGACAGCGGTAATGGCACTAGCCGGGGCGGACCAGTGGCCTGTACGAGTGTGCCTGTGCCCGTACCTGTACCTGTACCTGCGCGATCCATGACCTTGATGGGTTCTCCATTGATTGCGAGCGGCACAAGATGCATCGCACGACTGCTGCTCTGCCGCTGCGACAGGCACGGTGCCCCGTAGCACTGCATCCATGGGTGCTCGACTGCGGGTGCGAGGCAAGGTACAGTACGACGCAAACCAGGGCTCGTACCTGTACCAGACGTCGAAATTACAGTCAGGTCCGTTGATGCACTAACACTGGCGGCTCCAGGGCGGTGGCCGGCACGGGCGGTGAGCCACACCACTGCAGTTCACCACTGCAGCGAGATGGATCAGCGCTGTGGGCGGTTCGTTCAGGGCCCTCGCCGGCCATCGCCAGGCACAGGCACATGCACGAGGTACCGGTACCTGTGCCGGGCCAATTGGGATGCACCACCACGGCCTGACCTGCGTTTCCGCAACTCCCACGCTTGCCTCCCCACGATCCACAGCACCAGGGACTCCCAAATCCCCGATATTCCCAGTCGCAGCGATTGAGAGTGACTGACTGACGGATCCCAGAGGACAGCACGACACCGCACCGCTCAGCACAGCACAGGCCCGTCGCTGCGAGTGCTGTCGATCTGCTGAAGTGCTCTCTCTCTCTCTCTCTCTCCTCCTTCGCGTCAGCCTCGTGAGCAACGCCTGAGAGAGAGAAACCACCCTTTGTCTCGAGGTCATGGCCGGCTGCCACACGCGCGCGATAGTATCCAATTCCACGACTGCGACCCCGACCCACGCTGTACGAGTAAGATTGGCCGGAAGAGGCGACCATTGGCTGAGACGGCAGCCCGCACCAGTCCAGCAACCGTAACTGCAAGTGCTGCACGTCGTACGAACCTGATTTGGCCATAGCCAGCGCCAGAGGCATGCAGCAACCGCCCTCCTTAGTAGTTGGCGACCGCAGCATCACCGGCCTGGGAGACGCAGCCAGCCGACCCAATCTCTCTTCTTCCTCCTCGTCGCCCTCGTCCTTCTCGGCTGTCACCAGCGCGCCCTCGGCACCGACATCGCCACCGCCGCGGCCGCCAATATCGCTGAATCCCCCGTCGCGAGAGCCTCCTGGCGTCGAGCCCGTGCTCCGCATCACGCCAGTCCCTCGCTCCGTCTTTGCCTCTGTCCACCAGCCGCGAAAGTCGTCGCTGGTCTCGACGTCGCACGTGTTGCCCTCGCCCAGGGCCGCAGCTCATCATCATCCTCATCCTCATCCCGTCTCGCATTCCGCCTCTGGCAGCAGCGGTAGCAACGGTAGTGGCAGTGGCAGCGGCAATCTGCTGCGTCAAACGCATCGCGACACCGTGCACGCCCCCGTCAAGCGGCCATCCACCCCGTCGTCGCATCCCGCCAGGGGCGCCAGCACCGGAGCATCGCCGCAGCAGCAGGGCGCCAGTTCCCGAAACCGCTCGTCGACGTCGCCCGTTTCGTCCCCGTCGAGTCGCACGCCTCCTTATGCATCTCGTCAGGCCTCAGTCTCCCAATCCCGCCAGCCTCACAGCCACCATCAGCACCAGCACCAGCACCAGCATTACCACTCCCACACCAACTCGACTGCCAGCCGCGCCAGCATCGAGGCCGTAGTCGGTGCCGTCCCCGATCATTCAGGTCCCCGGGCGCCGTCCAAACCCCATCGACCGGATCGCAACCCCTTTGGCGCGTCAGATCGCAGCGCAACTCCCACCCTGTCGCACTTCATGAGGGCGGAATCGAGCATGTCCATGAGACATTACGAGAGCGGCCCCCTACGCTCCATGTCGCCGAACCCCTACGGAAATCCTGCCGCGACCACGACGTCGTCTACCGCCAGAATGCCGCACGAGCAGAGCCACGATCCCTACGCCCCCCGTGGTCACTCTCGCGATCACTCGGGCAAGAGCAGCAGAGATATGGGCAAGCCCCGAGCTCAGAAGAATCCTTCCCAGAAGGCGATGCTCTCCCGCGCCCTGCAAAAGGCCAACACCGCAGTCCAGCTCGACAATGCTCAGAATTTCGAAGGCGCTCGAGAAGCGTACGCCGAGGCCTGCGACCTGTTGCAGCAGGTGCTTGACCGAACCCCGGGAGATGAGGACAAGCGGAAGCTCGAAGCCATTGTAAGTCTTGGCAGCAATCGACTCTCCATCTCGTCGTCTGTCAAAATTTGATCCTTTAGGGCTGACATTTGCCATCTGCAGCACCAAACATACACCAGCCGCATTGATGAGCTGGACCAATTGGGTCCTTGGCATGTTGAGACCGTCAAGGCCCTGCCGGCGCGGCCAGAGAGCGAGGAGTACAGCGCGTCTATATTCATACCGCAAGACTACGACATGGGCGATGAAGCTCCCAGGATCGAGACGGCACGAGTGGTCAGCTACATTGCTGGAGACAACGCGTCTCCCCTCGCAGCAGCGCCCAACCAGTGGCAGCAATCGGGCAGTCATGCCGCATCGGAACGGCTGCAGCCCAACCGCGGTCTGGAGCCGGGCCTGCTACAGTCGTCTTTCTCTCGGGCCCCCAGGTCGCCCCGGCGGCTGCAGTCCACTGACGATCTTCGCGCACAGCATCAGGAGGCCCAGTATGCGCCTCGCTCCCAGTCGCCTCGCTCGCAGTCGCCAGCGCAGACGCATGACGACGTTTTCGCCGAGCTGCCACCACACGAGCCCTATCAGTACCAGCAAGAGCAAGACCAGCAAGATCATCATCAACATCACCGTCACCACAACCATCACCACCACGAACGACAGCCCAGTGAAACTGTCTTATCCTCATACGAGCTCCAGGGCCATGCAGATGGAGGAATCCAGAACTCATGGCTGGATCCAATCGACGAGTCGGGAGGCTCGACAGCATCGTCTGTACACTCACGCACCTCTTCGCTTGGCTATCGCCGACGCCATATCCGGGCCGTCAGCGGAAACACCGAGGCTGAGTTCGACACGGCGCTGGACGCTGCAATTGAGGCTGCCTACGACGACGGATACGAGCCCATGGACTCTGTAGACTATGGAACCATCGATGGTGGGGGGGACAATGGCATGGCCGGCATGCTGCACAAGGTAGACATGGCGCGCGACCGAGCGAGACAGACGGAGCAGGAAGCCTACGACGAGCTGGCCCATCTCCGCCAGGCGCACCAACAAAATCCGCAGCACCAGCAGGAGGAGGATAGGTATACTGCCGAGGGATTCTACGAGGATGACTCATCTGAAGAGGAGGAAAGACTGCTGGATGAGATTACACGCGACTTTGCCATCGAGGACTTTACCATGGAGAACCCCAATGGCACACAGGTGTCGGCCAGGCAGCAGGATGCCTGGAACGAGGACGAGACGAGGCCGGATTTCATCTCGGGTGTCCGATCCTTTTCTGCCCTGTCACAGAGGCCACCCATTCCTCAGACGTACGCCGCCAACGCCTCACAGCCAGCAGCGCCCCCTCCGACTTCCGCATTGCCGGACCTGCCCCCAGGACGTCCTAGTCAAAATCCAAAACAACTCAAGATTGAGACGGCGAACATTGTACAGACCCAGAAGTCGGTCTATGATGACGACGAAATCTCCCCAAGCACACAAGGGCCGCCGCCCGAGACGCTCGTCCGGACAGGGAGCGCACAGCCCGTAAGGCCACCGATACCGACAGAAAGCTTCCCATCCGAAGCTAGTGCTCCCGCATCGCCAACCGCCAAGAAGAGGCTCCTGGAAGGAGAGAACGTGCTGAATGCCTCGCCTTCTATCCACAGATTACGGAAGAATTTTTCGTCTTCTAGCTTAAGAAGCGTGAAGAACAGAAACATGTCCGTCTCACACCTGGACGACAGCTCGGATGCTTCCCCCGGCACTCCCCTGAACGACCCCTTCAACAAGGCACCTACTGTGCCCGTGCCCGCGCTGCCGACGCCCTTGCTCGCGTCGTTCAAAGACCATATGGAGGCGGCGGCCGGTGTTGGCTTCCACCTGTTTGATGACGATTTCCACGCAGCGGCGGCTGCCGGTCCCCAAAGCCCGCAGAGTCCCAGGAGTCCCATTGTTGTCTCGATGGATGTCCCCGTGCCTCTGGAACCCTGTCCAAACGACTTTATGCTGCGACCGTTTTGGCTGATGCGCTGCCTCTATCAGACGCTTGTGCATCCCAAGGGGGGCTACATCAGTACGAAGCTGTTTGTGCCGCGAGATGTCTGGCGAGTCAAGGGCGTCAAAATCAAGAACGTGGAGGACAAGATTGCGAACTGCGACTTTTTGACTGCAGCCCTGTTGAAGCTGTCGAAAGTAGACACTCTGGACGCGGATGCCGTCTTGGAGGAGATGCAGGCCCTCGAGGGTATTCTGGAGCAGATACAGCCGGTTCTGGCCCGAAAGCTTGGAAACGAAGTAGGCGTCCAAGGCTCCGGCCTGCTGTTCAAAGACGCCTCCATGATGGAAGGAGACCCGGGTTCAGCCGTCCCGCGATCGGGCAGTGTGTCTGGCAAGGCGTCTGCGTTTTCATGGCGAAGGCTTCGGCCAAAGACGTCGGGCGTTGGGCTGGGAGGGTCGTACAGCAGCCGGAACGCCAGTGCTGAGATGAAGGAGGTGGCGACGCTGCCAACCGTGCCCATGACACCGAAGCCCACAAGCCGTTCGGCCAAGCGAGACGTGAGCCAGGTTCAGTTCATCGGGCCCAATGCGAGCTACATGGGCTCGCTCGCGCGCTTGTTTGACGCTGCGCAGGCAGTTGGTAAGTCTTTGAAAACATCCATACCGCTTACAGTTACGGCAAGCTAACGGTGAGGCACAGATCAAATTGCAAGGCAGGTTGACGACCCGGGATTGCGGCTTGCGGACAAGACTCAGGTTGGCTTGGAGCTCTGCACCCGGCACGCCGCCGAGTTCTTTGGCTTCTACATCTGCCGGTTTGTCTTGGCCGACCTCGGCATGTTGCTGGACAAGTTCCTCAAACGAGGAAGCGAATGGGTCATGACCTGAAGAAAGAGAAGGATTGTCCGTGTTTGTGGTTCGAAAGCAAGCTTCTGTGTTTATAACTATGCGATACCTAATGAGCAAGAGGCGGGATAATTGAGTCGAGATTTGGCATAACGTTCATGACGACGGAACGATGAGAAGCAGCAAAGGCGCATTTATATGGGATTCCATTGCGGATTACGCGGCAGCCGGGCATATCAAGAGGAAGTTGTTGGCTGCTTTGCTTTGGTGATCCAGACATCGAAAGGCATACATGTGTGTATAAGTAGTATATATCTTCTTTTCTTTCTGAAGCGTCTTTCCCTCGGGAAAAGACGGGATTCATAATTGAGCAAGCGAGAAGGAATCTCAAGGACTTTATGATGCGCTGGCCATGATGTTGATGTGCGGTTAATCTGGAGAATGAAATTGGTAGGTTCAAGTTGATAAGATGCGGCAGCCAAGAGGGGCGGCGCGGAACCAATCCCGCCCACTTTGACATGAATTTTTGAGCCTCCTCTCACAAGCTCGAACCACTTTCAACTCCAGCCAAACGCAAAACTGGTGACGCCGCAAAGTCGCCCAATGCAAGCTTCGTGGATGCCCAGATGAGCCTGGCTGGAAGAGCCGGACGAGCCTGGACTCGAGAATGGCTGCGCTGTGCGAATTCGGCCGGCAGCCATGGCAGGCACAGCAGCAACAGCAATAACAGCAGCAGTATATTCGGCCTCAGTTTGCACAAGACCAACAGCACTCGTAACAGCACAACGACTCGATGGCCGCCGCCGATTCTGCGACACTGGCGAACGTACGCCTCGCAGGCAAAGCCGACGCCTGCGCAGCTCGAGGCGCGCATCGCCGCGATCCCGATTGAGCGGTACCGCAACTTTTGCATCGTGGCGCACATTGACCACGGGAAGAGCACGCTGAGCGACCGGCTGCTGGAGCTGACGGGGACGATTTCGGCCAGCGATGCGAACAAGCAGATTCTGGTGGGTTCAGGCAGTGCAAAAGAGTCGAGAAGAAGGAAAGCAGGAAGCTAAAAAGGATCGTGTGAGTGATAGGACAAACTCGACGTCGAGCGCGAGCGAGGCATCACCGTCAAGGCGCAGACGTGCACCATGATCTACAACTACAAGGGCGCCGACTACCTGCTGCACCTCGTCGACACGCCGGGCCACGTCGACTTCCGCGCCGAGGTGACGCGGTCGTACGCCAGCTGCGGCGGCGCGCTGCTGCTCATCGACGCCAGCCAGGGCATCCAGGCGCAGACCGTGTCCAACTTCCACCTGGCCTTTGCGCAGGACCTGGCGCTGGTGCCCGTCGTCAACAAGATCGACATGCCGTCGGCCGACGTCCCGCGCGTGCTGGACCAGATGGAGACGAGCTTCGAGCTGGACCCCAAGAAGGCGGTGCTCGTGAGCGCCAAGACGGGCAAGGGGGTCGCCGCGCTGCTGCCGGCCGTGGTGGAGGGCATTCCGCATCCTGTGGGCGACGAGACGAAGCCGCTCAAGATGCTGCTGGTGGACTCGTGGTACGACACGTTCAAGGGCGTGGTGCTGCTGGTGAGGCTGTTTGACGGAACCATTCGGGCGGGTGACAACGTCGTGTCGCTGGGCACAGGAATGAAGTACACCGTCGGCCAGGTCGGCATCCAGTATCCCAATGCCACGCCGCAGACGGTTCTCCGCGCGGGCCAGGTCGGCTACGTCTACTTCAACCCGGGCATGAAGCGGATCCAAGACGCCAAGCTGGGCGACACCTTCACCACTGTCGGCCACGAGGAGACCGTCGAGCCGTGCCCCGGCTTCGAGGAGCCCAAGCCCATGGTGTTCGTGGCGGCGTTCCCGACGGACCAGAGCGACTACACCCGCCTCGCCGACAGCATCAACCAGCTCGTGCTCAACGACCGCAGCGTGACGCTGCAAAAGGACTTTTCCGAGGCTCTCGGGTCTGGATGGCGGCTGGGGTTCCTGGGCAGCCTCCACTGCTCCGTGTTCCAGGACCGGCTGAGGCAGGAGCACGGCCGGAGCATCATCATCACGGAGCCTACCGTGCCGACCAAGATTGTGTACGCGGACGAGACGGAGGAGATTGTGCAGAACCCGGCGCTGTTTCCGGATGCGAGCGATCATCGTATCAGAGCCGCGACGCTATACGAGCCGTAAGTTCCCCCGATAAGTTCATGGCTTCTAGCCCCTTATGACTGACCTGACCTCGTTGTCTTTGGCTTTTCTAGCTATGTCAAGGCGACCATCACCGTTCCTGAAGAGTACCTCGGCCGAGTGATTGAGCTCTGCGAGGGCAACCGCGGAGAGCAAAAGAGCCTCGAGTTTTTCCACACGGACCAGGTGATTCTTGTGTACGACATCCCGGCGTCGCAGCTGGTTGACGACTTGTTTGGAAAGTTAAAGGGCGTATCGTAAGTGCTCTCGTCCTTTGCCATCAGATCAATAATATGAGCATTTATCGGGTCTTGCTGACTCAATGGCTTGATAGAAAGGGGTATGCGACGCTCGACTACGAAGACGCAGGCTGGCGGCAGAGCAAGCTCGTCAAGCTGCAGCTGCTCGTCAACAGACAGCCCGTCGACGCAATCTGCCGGGTCGTTCACTCCACGCAGGTTGATCGTCTGGGCCGGCAGTGGGTGACCAAGTTTAAGGAGCATGTCGACCGCCAAATGTTTGGTTCGTCTCCCCTCATCTCTTGCACATTTTCCTCTTTTCCATCCCTTTACCTCGACCATCTCCTAATCTCTTTCGTCTTCTCCCCACCCCTTCTCTTCTACATCAGCCCATTTTCCCGAACTAATACTGGTTTGCTCCTCTAGAGGTCGTCATCCAAGCAGTGGTGGGAAACAAGGTCATAGCCCGCGAAACGATCAAGCCGTTCCGCAAGGACGTCCTGGCGAAGCTGCACGCGAGCGACATTACGCGGCGGCGGAAGCTGCTCGAGAAGCAGAAGGAGGGGAGGAAGAGGCTGCGGGCGGTGGGTAATGTGGTGATTTACCAGTCTGCTTTCCAGAGCTTCTTGTCAAAATAGAGCGAAGGCGGGATAGACTCAGTGAGTGTCTTTTCACATTGTATATCACAGACGCATTTATAGATTTATCCAATCTTGACTGCAAATTCAACCCTAGCTAGACTTCAAAATCTCATTACTATACACTGGGAAGCCAGGTCAATCCAAACGCCATAAGCAATCCACGATACACATTACAATATCAAGCCTCTTTCCCATCTTTGCACCATCACCCCTATCCAACTACTCCAGGCCAAGCGGAAACCGCCTCACCTGCGGCTCCTCGCCCATGTTCATCGCCTCCCAATCCTTCACGCCATCCTCCTCCGCCCTCTTCCCCAAAGCCGCATCACAAACATGGTCCCAAGGCCCGCAGTCCGCCCGGCAGACAGTATCCTTCTTGGGAACCACGCCGCTATGGAGATACTCGGAAACAACCTTCCACGTGCACCGACTGGGCGCGCTGCCCCAAGCACTATGTCCCAGCGACTCCTGCACCACAACAGCAGAACCAGGGTGCTCCTTGGCCATGGCGCGAGCGGCCTTGAGCGGCGTGACGGGATCGAGGCGGCTGCTGAGGAAGAGCAGCGGCGCGGCGGGCTTCCCGCTGAAGAGCGGCCTGGCGCTGTGCTTCGGGGTGGAAAAGGGGCCCTGGAAGGACCAGCTGGGACGGACGGGCCAGGACGAGCACGTCATGCGGATCGAGGCCCAGAAGAGGCCGAAGACGTCCGACTTCTTGCCCTGCTTCTTGGCGTACTTTCGCCAGAACTTTGCGTTGCGATCCGTCACGTCCTCGCCGTCGCTGCAGAGCACGGCAAATCCGCCCTCGTCCTTGGGATCCGGCAGGCCGAGCGCGTTGCCACCCTGTTTCGCCTGGCAGGCGTCGGCGACCTTGGGGATGCCCGAGTCGGCCCAGCTGGCGATGCGGGTGAGGTTCCCGCGCATGCCCTCGAACAGGGCGAGGGCGAGCGGCTGGAACTGCTGCCGCGGCCTGTACAGGGCGCTGCCGACGACTCGCAGGACCTGCTCGCCGGGGAGGCTCATGAGGGCGCCGTTGGGGCGGTAGATGGGCGCGGGGCTCTCGTCGAGGCCCTCGACCCAGGCCCAGAAGCGCTTGCGGGCTTTTTTGGCGTTGTCGTCGGTCTCGCGGAACGGGCAGAGGGCGTTGTCGGCCTTGAAGCAGCCGTCCCAGAAGTCCTCGAAGATGGCGTCTGTGTCTTGGAGGTTGGTCATCCAGCCCTGGGATGGTGTCAGTCAAAACTCATATCATCTTCTCATGGTTGTTACGGGGAACTTACGTCGCCTTCAAAGTAATCCGTCGCATCGGCAACGCCGTCGAGGACCATCCTGCCCACACGGCCGGGGAACATGGACGCAAACGTGTTGCCCAGGACGGTGCCGTACGAGAAGCCAATGTACTGCAGCCTTGGCGTGGGATCGTCTGCCTTCTCTGCGCCGTGCCGAGGCTTCTTGTCGTTTTGCTTGCCCTTGGCCTCGGTCTTGTTGTTGGTGTTACTCTCGACCTTGGGAGCAGCAGCAGCCTCACGCTTGCGCAGCTCGGCAATCTTGTCGACCATCTCGGCCATGTCGCGGGCAACGCTGGGCGTGTTGACGTACGCCAACGCCTCGCCGGCTTCCTTCTCGCAGCGCATGGAAAGCGCCTTTGCGAGGCTGAGGCCGTTGATGATGGCGCCTTCACCCGAGGTCAGCGAGCCCTTGGCGTGGTCCTGCAGGATCCAGGCCGTCCGGGCAAAGTCATTGTTGCCGAAGCAGTCGACGGGGCTTGTCCTGCCGACGCCGCGGGGATCGAACGAGACGAGCTCGTAGTGCCGCACGCCGGGCTTGTCGACGAGGATCCTCTGCAGGGCGGCGCCGTTCTTGACAAGATAGTTGATGCCGGACGCTCCAGGACCGCCGGGGTTCACGAAGACGCTTCCGCCAAAGGTCGGATCGTCGGTCGGTACGGCGGCGGGCAGTTTGGCCATCGCGACGGCGATGGTCCGGTTGTCTCCTGCGGTCTTCCAGTCCAGGGGGACCAAGAGGCGGGCACACTGGAGGCCGCCATAGCAGTCATGGTATTCCAGCTGCTGGCTGGGGACGATTGAGGACCAGTCGAACTCGTGGACGGGCAGAATGGGCCGGACCGGGGCCGCAGACGGAGCCACGGTGCTGTTAGAGAAGGCAACGTCCAAGGGCGATGCCATGGTGGAAGTTGCTGCCAAAGGCAGCAGAACGGAGAGGTAACGCCGCATAGACATGGCGTGAACTGTGAATGGGAACAAGAACAGGATCAAGATGAGAGTGATAAAGTGTGAGTAAGGATCTGCGTCTGAAGAGAGCGAGAAGTTTCCGATAAGTTGTTTGTGACGGTAAGGTTACGGAAACCAGAAACTGAAAAGGAAGAACAAGAGGGGGAGGAACACCCCCTTTTATATCAATGTGTCCGACATGGCTTGCGCTACATCCATTGGCAACATGCCGTCTGCTTAATCATGCCTCGAGGCATCAAAGTCAGGGCGAGAAGGAGGCTTTACACATGTTAGACTTTGAGGCTGGTGGCGTATGGGTAGGGCAAGATAAGGGGCATCCAAGGCTGGGAAGAGGCTGATTGTACCAACTCAAGTAGGGATAAACAGAGATCCAGATGAACTCAATCTGCGCAGCTAAGTCTCCTTTGGCTTACTTTACCTCTTCTTTGGACTTAGTTTCTTTGTTTAAATTCACTTCGCTTGGGCAATCTTGCTTTCCTCTGGCTTGTCGATCTACTCCTCGTTTGTGGAAGACGTCTTCCTTCCAGCATCCTCTTTGGCCTTGTCGGTTACCAGTAGTGCGTGGCGGGTGAACGGTGAGCTGTCGGTTACTGAGGTGGCATGAGATGACCAGCTTGATGATGGCCATATGCTGTAGTAGATGAAGAAGCGAGAAGTGCTAGATGCCATCTGTCTATTGAATGGAGATCTAAAATCGTAATGCATCAATCGTATCTTCGTCGACCGCCGTTGACAATTCCCTCCTGCAGACTGTCAACTGTGACATTCGGCCCTTCCGCTCTCAACTGGGCTTGTGAGATGAAATCTTTCCCGCCTCAAAGCCTGCTGTCAAGCACCATCCCCCAAACCAGGAACAGCACTCAATTCTTCTCCCTCATCCTAGCCTCATTCTCCTCCTCCTCGTCCGGAGGCAACTCACTCCCCAACTCAATCCTCTCCGCCCAAGACCATCCCATCCCCCTCCAACGTCTTCTCATCCATCACCATCTCTCCCCCCTCGCCAAACGTGAAAATCCTATAATCCGCATTAAAATACCACCACCCATTCACGCCGTTCCGCAGAAACGCAGAGTGCGTAAACACGAGCACCAAATCCTCGGGCCTCGCGCGCAGCTTCTCGACGCACCGCCGTCCGCGCCGCACCACGGCCGAGCGCGTGTACCCGAACAGGTGCCTGGCCAGGGGCGACGCCGTCTTGTCGGGCCAGAGCGGGTGCACGGTGGAGAAGTCGTAGCTCGGGGAGGCGAACTGGTGCGCTGTGTGGTTGTCCTTGATGAGGATGAGGCTGGGAATGGGCGTGCCGACGTCGCAGGGCTTGTCTGAGATTTCTGTTTGTTGTTCTTCAGTCAGCCTTGCCTTTTACAATCTTTGTCATCATACATTGACAATTCCTCATGTGAGAATACAATAGTTGGGTGCATGATGGGGATGTTGAAATTGGCAAGACGCCATGAGATGTGTATCCAGGGCAGTTCACAAACCTTGCCAATCGGCATCAGCCTCAATCCTAACACCCCTCTCCTCAACCAGCCAGCCCGCCGCCAAACTAGCCGTCTGAAGCGTGCGTATCATCGGGCTTGAGACGATGGCAACGCTGCCCTTGAACGAGGAGAAGCGCTGAATCAGGCTCTCCCGGAGCTGCGCGCATTGTTCGATGCCCAGGTCTGAGAGGACTGGATCGGGAATGGAGCTGTCCTGTGAAATTTCATTGTAAGTTGTTGAGGGCCATAGGGGGGCATTGTTAGGGAGACTTATTGGTTTGGTTGTGCAGGGCCTGGGCGTGCCGGATGAGGACGACTGTAGGCGGCATTGTGGCGGTGGTGATGATTTCGATGGTGTTGATGCTCTGTGATACAATCATGGAACTGAGTGATTGGAAATCGGGTGTGAGTTTGAGTTACACTGCACGGTGACCTCATCAGCTCAGGCACACCACCAATCAGGGGCGGCAAATCGAGCGCCGTTGGCCCCCTTCTAGTGGTCTTAATCAATCCAAGATTCTGTGTCTAGATTGCACCAGTTGGTGGTACGACGTCACTTTTGGTCTTGCACTTACCTACCGATTGTGCGTCGAATGATGGAAACTTTCTATACCAGACATGACGGACAGATTATCTCGTGAATCATTTTGATAAGAGGAATGATGCTCAAGAGGCAAAGATATTTCTAGGTACCAATGACAAGTCCTCCATCTTCACCTCATAGGTGGCACCTAGATCTTTCGTCGAGCACCAGAACGTTACACTTGGTGAGGCCATATAGAGCCAAGGTGCTTCTCTGCATGGCATAGGCGAAATACATTGCAAGGAGGCGATAACTGGTACCTTTGACATGCACGTGGCACAGGGTTCGAGACGTGGTAGCCAACATAAAGTAGCAGGCAACGTGGCTGCTGAGGACGAGGCAGTCATCAGCTTGATCTGATCTAGCTTGGTCTATTCGACAGCATATATATCAGTTACATCAGTATACAAGATATCATTTCCGACCTGACCTAACAACGCCTGGGAAATATCGTTGCTCCCTTCTCTTTCCTTTTTCCCATCATATAATATCTCAAGCATTGGCATATTCCTTGTTAAAGGCGCGTCCAATCACCATTCTGCGAATCTCGGATGTGCCCGCTCCAATCTCGTACAGCTTCGCACTAGAGCACACAGTTAGCCATGGTTCACTAGAGACAAAAATGAGAAAAACTTACTCTCTCAGCAATCGAGATGCCGGCATCTCCTCGGTGTAGCCCATGCCACCCAGCAGCTGGATGCAGTCCAGCGTGCACTCAGTCGCCCTCTCGGCAGCGTAGAGAATGGCGCCGGCGCAGTCCTGCGTGCGGATGATGCCCTGCTCGTCCACCATGCGGGCCGTGTTGTACGTGTAGGCGCGCGAAGCCTGCAGCTTGGTGTACATGTCGGCAAGACGGCCCTGCACCAGCTGGTTGTGGGCAATTGGCTGGCCAAACTGCTTTCGCTGGTGGGTAAAGGGCAGCGCGACGTCGAGAGCGGCCTGCATGATGCCCAGAGGGCCGGCGCTGAGAACCAGACGCTCCAGGTCGAGACCCTCCATGAGGACGCGGACACCGCCGTTGACTTTGCCAAGCACGTTTTCGTTGGGCACAAAGACGTTCTCAAAGATGAGCTCGCCCGTGTTGGAGCCGCGCATGCCCATCTTGTCGAGCTTGCGCGCGCACGAGAAGCCCTCGGCCTTGGTGTCGACAAGGAAGGCGGTGATGCCCTTGGAGCCCTTGTCAGGCTCCGTCTTTGCGTAGACGACAATGACGTGAGCGTCGGGGCCGTTTGTGATCCACATCTTGGTGCCGTTGAGCAGATAGCCGCCATCGACGGCCTTGGCCGAGGTGCGCATGCTGACAACGTCGGACCCGGACCCGGACTCGGACATGGCCAGGGCGCCGACGCTGGTGCCGGCAATGAGGCCGGGCAGGTACTTCTCCTTCTGCTCGGGAGTGCCATTGAGCGAGATCTGGTTGACGCAGAGCTGCGAGTGCGCGGCGTAGCTCAGCGCAATCGATCCCGAGGCACGCGACATCTCCTCCAGCACAATGCAGTGCGCCTGGTAGCCCATGCCCAGACCGCCGTAATCCTCGTCAGCCGTCACGCCCAGGAAGCCGGCCTCGCCCAGCTTCTCCCACATCTCCATGGGGAAGGCATTCGTCTTATCCGTCTTGGCGGCCAGCTCCTCGGGGATCTCGCGGCGGGTGAAGTCGTGGACGCGCTCGCGCAGCTCGTCGAGCTCCTCTTGTGAGGGGGCAGTGAAGCCCTTGGGGTGCTTCTGGGAGTGCAGCCGCTTCTGGCATGAGATGGATGAGGCTGGTGAAAAGCCGGCGGCGGGGCGGAGGGAGACGGACGGCCTCACAGGGCGCGCGAGTCTGGAGAAGGTTCTGAGGCTGGCCATGATGGAGGATGAGGATAATCGATGGAAGGGGGAGAAAGGAGAGCTGGCTAGCAGCGGCGTAGTGGAGGAGTAGTGAGATATGCGGGCGCTGCGCAGAGCTGAGGTCACAAAGGGAGAGAAAGTGCACCGATTGAGTCGTGAGGAGAGAGAGAGATGGATGACAGCCAGAACAAGGCGGAAGCAAGACTGAGTCCAGGTAGAAGCGAAGCCGAAGATGTAAAAAGTGATGAAGGGAAGAAAGGAAGAGAAACGAGATGATGATGAGCTAAGAGCTACCTGGTACTCGCCAAAAGCCGTCGAAGCAGCAGGCGCAACTAAGCCGAGGTGCCTTCCCCAGCTACAGCCTGCGTCGCTCCTGCCAACGGCCTGTCGGGCCTTCGGCTTGCGCGGCTTATCGCGGCTTTCCGCGGCTCGGGTCGCTGCAACAGCCGAACAACGTCAACGAGGGTCAGGCTTCGGCTGGACAGAGGACACACGAGCGAAACAACAGGAGAGACAAGAAGAGGGCCTTTTTCGACTGCGTCTGTCTCTGCTCTTGTCTTCGTCATCATCTTCTTCTTCTCTCGTCAATTGCATCGCCCGTCGCCTCAATTGCCAGCATGTCTCTCTCCAGACCCTGCCGCCAGGCCCTGCGCCTTTCCCACCAGCTGCGTCCCTCAATAGCATCACCATCAGCCTCACTATCGTCATCGTCCTCAATCTCCCCCTCCTCCTCACGGCTGCTCCGCCGCAGCGCCGCGACCCTCACGCCGCCTCACCAAGCCGCCGCCATCTCGCGCCTGCCGACAAATGTCGACCCTTCGTCGGACGAGTTCAAGGAGAACCAGCGGCAGATGGCCGAGGTGACGGCGCGCCTGCAGGAGCTGGCCTCGACCATCCAAAAGGGCGGGCCCCCGAAGGCGCGCGAGAAGCACATTGCGCGCAAGAAGATGCTGCCGCGGGACCGCGTCGCGGCGCTCATCGACCCGGGCACCACGTTCCTCGAGCTGTCGCCAATGGCCGGCTACGAGCTGTACCCCGAGGCTGAGGTGCCGGCCGGCGGCATCATCACGGGCGTGGGCGTCGTCGAGGGCGTCACCTGCGTCATCGTGGCCAACGACAGCACCGTCAAGGGCGGCACGTACTACCCCATTACTGTTAAGAAGCACCTGCGAGCACAGGCCGTGGCCCAGGAGAACAAGCTGCCGTGAGTCTTCCCTCAAGGCCTATCAGCATCAGGAGCCTTTCAAACTAACATACGGGGTGCCATCTCCTCAGCTGCATCTACCTCGTCGACAGCGGCGGCGCCAACCTCCCCCACCAGGCCGACGTCTTCCCCGACCAGAACCACTTCGGCCGCATCTTCTACAACCAGGCGCGCATGTCGTCGCAGGGCATCCCCCAAATCTCCGTCGTCATGGGCCCCTGCACGGCCGGCGGCGCGTACGTGCCCGCCATGAGCGACGAGAGCATCATCGTCCAGGAGCAGGGCCACATCTTCCTGGCCGGCCCGCCGCTCGTCAAGGCGGCCACCGGCGAGGTCGTCAGCCACGAGGACCTCGGCGGCGGCAAGATGCACTCGTCCGTGTCGGGCGTCACCGACTACCTGGCCGTCGACGACGCGCACGCAATCACCCTCGCCCGCCGCAGCATCTCCAACCTCAACTGGCCGAAGCGCTCCGCCGCCACGCAGCCTCCCGCCGAGACGTTCGCCGAGCCGCTCTACGACCCGGAGGAGCTGCTGGGCATCGCGACGACCAACCTGCGCAAGCCGATGCCCATCCGCGAGATCATTGCCCGCATCGTCGACGGCTCCGAGTTCGCCGAGTTCAAGCGCGACTTTGGCACCACGCTCGTCACGGGCTTCGCCTCCATCTACGGCCAAAAGGTCGGCATCGTCGCCAACGACGGCATCCTCTTCGCCTCCTCCTCCGTCAAGGGCGCCCACTTCATCGAGCTCTGCGCCCAGCGCGGCATCCCCCTCGTCTTCCTCCAGAACATCTCGGGCTTCATGGTCGGCTCCGCCTCGGAGCGCGACGGCATCGCAAAGCACGGCGCCAAGCTCGTCACCGCCGTCGCCTGCGCAGACGTGCCCAAGTTCACCGTCGTCGTCGGCGGCAGCTACGGCGCCGGCAACTACGGCATGTGCGGCCGCGCCTACAGCCCGCGCTTCCTCTGGATGTGGCCCAACGCCCGCGTCGGCGTCATGGGCGGCGAGCAGCTCGCCTCCGTCATGGAGACGGTCGGCAAGTCGGTCGACCCGGAGCTCAAGGCGCGCATTGAGCGCGAGAGCGAGGCCACCTATTCTTCAGCTCGTCTCTGGGTAAGTCCTTCATCCCCTTCATGGATATTTATATTGAAGCAAAATCAAACGACATAGACTAACTTGCTGATTCACAAATTTTAGGACGACGGCATCATCCCTCCCCAGCATACCCGCCAGTACCTCGGCCTCGGCCTGCGAGCCGCCATGGGAGGCCGGAATGAAGTCAAGGCCGGAGACACAAAGTTTGGCGTCTTCAGGATGTAAAAATGTTGACATGTAAACACAATTGTATAAGCCATAGTTGAAGCATCATCGATGTAAAGAGCAAAAAAAGATGTAAAAGTCAAAGCAGGACATATAGCCTCTGTGAACGTGCAAGCAACTTGGTTTAAGTTCTAGATACTGTAGCTCTTAGAACAGATATGTCGTGTGTACGACTCACGACTACCCCCTAGGTAGGTAGCTTCCTCTACACAGGCGCACACACACAGGTTCATCATTGCTCTTTCGGCCGGCAAATTGATTGTTGGTTGTTGTTCGAGAAAATCCAGCAGCAAACCAGAACAGCCGCCGTGATATCTGATATCGAGCTATGTAATATAGTCTGCGAAAACGCCTGCGCTTTTTCCCTCTACCACCTCCCCTCCCTTTGAATGCACATGAAAGATGTACCATGTAGGTAGGTAGTGAAATAGAAGCATGAAAGGAAAAAAAGTAAAAAGGAGTAGGAAAACAGCTTCCAAAATGAAAAAAAGAGAGAGTCCGTGACATGCTTATACAAGATTTCCCATGCGCGTTGTCCTTTATTGCTTCTTACGTCTCATTGTCTCAGATAAACTTTCCTCTCAACTCCAACCCATATTAAATACCGTATTCCAGCTTTGTACAAAGGGTATCGCCGCCTCCTGCCGTATGGGCCTCGTTCCTGTTTTTGTTTTGTCTTGTAGATTGTTTGCCTGAAATTGCTTCGTAGCTGCATCGGCTTCCTCAGGGGTTCGTCGAGCTGACATGCCCCTCAAAAGCCGAAAAGGCTGCGTCTCGTTGCCTTCTTGCTTCCCACTGGACCCTCCCCAACATTGACCGTCGCATCAACCAGATCAACCGTCCTGTTGCCTCCGATGGAGATGCTGGATGCCTCCTTGACAGTGACTTGGGAGCCGAGCTTGGTGATGGATTGCGTGGCTTGGGTGAAGAATTGCTGAAGCTGAGTCTGCGCCGTGTTGGCCGCGTCGAGGGTGTCTTCCTGCAGCACATACAGTACTGCCGTGCGCGCAAAATCGAGGACTTCCTCCGTAACGGTGAACAGGCCGGTCTGCTTCGGAGAGGGGGCCGAGGTTGAGGAGGCGGCCCTTGGGGACAACAGAAACACCTCGCCCTGAGCTGCTTCTAGCTGCCGAGAGGTGAGATCAGGCATTGGCCCGGATATCTTGCTGCTTCCAGTCTTATCCTTGGCCGGATCGTCGGTGGGAGACTGCACTTTGGCATTGGCCAGACCTATTCTCGTCGACTGGCCGTCAAAAGTTACCAGAGCATTTTGGGCGATGCATGAGAGGTTTCCCGAGTTAAACTTGGCCAGGATGCTCGTTCCAATGAGCGGTATCGAAAAGTTCTTGTTGGAGTCGGCAATGATGCGTGGAATGGCCATGCCGAGGGTGACGTTGTTGATGCGGGAAGAGCCGTCCGTGGGAACCAGGTTTGTCGTTGTACAGCCCGCCGAGCCCCCAGTACCGCAGTTGGCACCAGTGAAGCCGTTGGTGCAGATGCAAGAGCATGCGTTGTTGAGCACAACGGCGCTGCCGCCATTCAAGCATGGCAGCGTCTTTGCACAAGTATCAAGGTTCACGGCCGAGGGATCGTCGTGGTGGCCGAGGTTCTTGAAGACGAAGAATTCCAGGGGAACAACGACAGCGGCCGCGATGATGCAAAGCATGAGCACGATGATCAAGAGGAACCCCCACAGAGGCAGACCGCAACATCGACGGCCTTTTCTTTTGGCCGGCGCGTCGTCTTCGGGCTCTACCGAGTATTTCTCACGGCCAGTCACGTAGTTTGCTGGCGCAAGAGGCCATGATCCCCGGGGGGCGCGAGCGTTGTGTGTGGGAGTTTGTACGGGAGGAGGAAAGGCGGCCAGCATGTCCGAGAGACCCGATTGATGACGTTCCACTGATTTTCACCGAGTTAGTCAAAAGTCAACGTTAGAAGTGGTAAGAGAAGGGAATATTGCGACATACTATACGCACGCCTCATTGCCTCGCTGCCGCCCCCTTTTTCGTTAAAGAAGTCGAGGTCGTCAAGGCGGCTCCCAGGGCGTTTGCCTTTGTCTATCATGGAGGCTAGCTGGGTGGCTCGTCGGATGAGATCTGGCAAGCTGGTAAGGCTCCCTCTCGACTCGGCCTCCTTCACGGCGTCCATATCCAGCCTTGGCGGGCGTCGGATCGCAGACAGGCGGCTAGTCGGCTGTGCAGATCCGCTAGCTGCATCGTGGTCTCCAGGACTTTTCAGGCCGTCGTTGGGAGGGACTGCGGCGAGATGGCTCGTCATGCCAGAGGTGTTTGCTGGGGTCTGTCTGTTGGTGAAGGAAGTGTTCGAGGAAGAGTCAGTGGATTCGTCGACGAGACCTGTTCCTTCGATGAACGGGTTGGCGGAGGCGGACTCCTTTCCGGCAGACCGCCGATTGCTGAGCGTCCGAA
This sequence comes from Trichoderma gracile, assembly GCA_020002365.1. NCBI lineage: Eukaryota > Fungi > Ascomycota > Sordariomycetes > Hypocreales > Hypocreaceae > Trichoderma > Trichoderma gracile. The sequence continues at coordinate 571,873 of JAINEY010000003.1, forward strand.
GGGCATATCCTTCCCGTCCGTGTACCAATTGGCTCTCGTCGTCATAATCGTCCCCTTCAGAATGCCTAGGTTTATCCGTCAAGGATTCTTCGTAGAAAGTTCCGTTAAGACTCGGGCTGACACCCGATTCGAATCTGCCATCAGGCATGACGGCGCTTGAAGCGTAAGATAGGTGGGTTTTGTAGCCTGAGCCTTCTTCGGGGATCGGAGTCACATAGGAAGCTGTCGAGTAGAAAGATGACTGGCCTCTTCTGCTGGAAGGCGGTGGCCCCAGGTTTGCGCTTCTTCTAGGAGGCCCTGGGGTGTCCGAAGAAGGGCTCTCCACTATGTCCGACGGGCTCTCGGGACCTCCAGGGACACGAAATAAGGGGGTCGCTTGCTGCGGGCGGTTTTGGTCGACTAAGGAGGGGACTCGGCTGGGCCGTGGCGGTCTCTGAGGAGCTATTCGAGATCGGTCTGGTGGTGGACGGTATGAATCAGAATCGGGGGGCACCGCTGTGGGCAGCGTCTGCAGCGGCCACTGGGGGGCTGGCGTCGGTCGAGAAATTGTCATTGCAGGATTGGCATTCTGGCCATTTGGCGCTCTCGATCTCGTCGAGCTGGGGGGCACCACATCCTGAGGCAGTGTATCGTCACTCGGACTCGCCTCGTGTCTTAGCCGCTGCTCACGCATGTTGGACTCGCTGCTGAAGGGGAAGCCAACCTGGGCTTTGTCCCGTGGTTTTCGAGAGGGTGTTTGAGATTGTGCCGGCCAATCTCTGCTTCCATTATAGGCTTGACTCATTTGGATCGTCGAGCTGTCTGGTTACAAACCATTCGGAGGAATTGGAATGGCACTAGGCAGTTAGTCGAGATGCAATGGTTGGTTGGTGATGTCTTTGGCTCGAGGTGCATAGACGGGGCCTGCTGGTAACCGGTCCAACTGAAACCAACTTGGTTGCACTGGGCAGAGGTGGGACCAGTCGCAAACTGGCTCGAACGAGATTGAAACGATTGAAACGAATCAAGAGGACGCAAATTTCTGGAACCTGAGCCAACAGTTGCGCTGGCAGCTATGCGGGCCTTTGGCGCACAAGGAGACGAGAAACGAAATCTGCAGATGAGGATTAGACATGAGCAAGACCCTTAAAGGCCGAGCAATGATCACGGCGAATGGAAAGCCAATACAGCAAGGGGTAGGGGATGACTGCAGAGGCTGAGGCGGAGGGGGTAAGTTGAGGCTTACAATGACCGCTATCCAGTATGTTGACGACGAGCTCAACCCCAGAAACAGTGACCAGGCACTGTTGAGATGAGAAAAGCCTCGCTGGGCAGCTGAACCGACGCACTGTCCTGCTGTGCTGCCACAACACAGGCACTGAGGCAGGTTAACGATCGAGTTGCTGTCGTGATTGGGCCAGGCGTTTGTTCGAGAATGCAAGGTCGTCACTGCAGCTGTCTTGTGTCACAGTTTCTCAAAGACAACACGAAGAGCTAGAAGGATGATGCAGAGAGTCTGTGATGGGTGAGCCTATGGCCGGGCAAGTCGAGAGTCGGGGAATATGTCGAGAAGGGACTCGACCAGGTCGAAGGTCGCATGAAGCACAGATATCGAGGCAAGCTTCAAAAGCTGCAGAGTGCAAGATGATTCCTGGGCAAAGGCGGTGACCCAAGATGAGCAGCAGAAAACGTACCTACGAGAGCGGAAACGGCCAACATTCATCCGGACCAGAGCCAGAAACAACAGGCGCAAGGCAATGAGAGAACGAAAAAAGAGAGGAAAGAAAATACAAGGAAAAATAAAGATTGACAATAGAATTAACGAAAGGCGGGGAATCGAAGAGTTGACAGCAGCAGCGACTGGCAGCTGGTGATGGAGAAAAGAAGAAAGAAAGAGTGAAGGTTATCGCAAGCGAGAAACCAGAAACTGGGGGTTTGCAAACAGGCGACGGCGAGGGCTGGCGAACGGACCAGGATGAGAGGGAAACGCAACAACTTGGAACTTGCAACAGGCCGCGATACGAACAGAGTCGGGTGCTCTGTGCTTCTTCTCCGCCTGCTGCCCAGCCAGAGGGATTCTGGGTAGAGTGACGAACCAGCGAGGACTCACCAGAGTTTGGGGGAGAGGAAAAAGAGGAGTTTGAGGTGAGGAGGAGAACATGGAACCAACCTTGGAAGGGACGAGGGCCGAGATGCGCAGTTTGCGTGCTTCGTACATGTACAGTCCAGGGCCTCTGGCACTTGCAGGCATGTCCAAGTTTCCAGGCACAGACAGGGCCATGAGGGCCAAGGGCACAGGCAAGGTGCAGGTACCGGTACGCGGAGGGATGAGACAGGCGGGAGTTGCACGTTGTTGTTTGTGGGGGGGGTTTGGGGGAGCTTCGCATGGGCTTGGCGCTGTTGTGGCGCTGGATGGCGCCGTGCTGCCCTGAACGGGGGTGCCTGGACCGCTGTGATGGCGCAGACGGGGCCAGCAGCGGCAGTACCGGTACCTCGACCTGCCAAGGCTGCCTCTGTCGGGACATGCATGCATTTGATGCATGCAGCAGGGGTGCCAACGGCAAACCAGCCAGGCATGATGCTCAGGCTTGGGCAAAGCGGTGCCGGTATGATGCGCAGGTCGGCCGCATCGATGGAGTTATCAGCCAATCATTTCCGCAAGCACGGGTTTCCATCGACAGTGCTCGACAAGTTGTGGACAGAGATCGGACTTGAAGGTGCCAGAGACAAGGGACGGAGTCAATCCCGACGTGCAGCATCCACCAATGGGATAATCGAGATGAGAAGAGCAAGGAGATCGGAAGAAGAAGAGGAGAAAAACTCTTGCTAACACATTACCAACCAACAGCAGCCTCGCCCGGTGCCAACTGAATTGCCTACCAAGAGCAAGCAGAGGTCCAGAGGCTCAGACATCATCCTGCTCGTACCGGTACGTAATCAGGCCCCCCATGTTCCCCTGGCCGAACCCCTGAAGCCGAAAAAAGAACGTCGCTCTCAAGGCAAAACGCTAGCGCCGCTGTTCCTGCAGGCCCCGCACCTGCACGAGGCCTTTTCATTCGCTTGGCCCTTCGTCGTCTGGCTGTATCTGTCTTCACTTTCCGTCACTCTCATGCACTTTCGACCCATTGAGCGCCGGCCATCAATAGAGTACATCTCATGACATGTTGTTTGACTTGAATTGTTGGACTGAGGCACGGCCGGCCAAAGGGTTGGGCAATGCATGAGACCTTGGATGTGCATGCGAACGCTCTCACGTGTTCAGCTTGCAATGGAGGACGGCCTTATTGCGTAGGTAATGGATAGGATGATGGTGCCAATAGCCCACGGAGCGTCAAGCCATGGTCGGCTACGGAGGTACAGCTCGCAAGGATGCACCCAATTTGCGACTCCCTGGACAGCATGGAGATGTTGCTTGTTTCGAGCCAGCCGATGGCGCTATTCTAGTATGATTTGCTATTCTAACCGCGCTGCTGGCTACTAGTAATCACTCTGCCCAGCCTTGGCCACCACGTCCATCCAACTCCGATTCGACTCACGAGGCTCGTTTGTATCCACAAGGCTTTCAATTTCCCAAGATCTCGGTGACAATTTACACGACTTACTCGTGCACCAGCAGGGCCGAAGGCTGTTTCCACCTGTTAGTATTTTGTTCGTGGTGTTGCTTTGCTTGCGTGTTGGACTCAAGACACGCATCTCTTGACATGTAACAGCTGGCCTACATCACTGTCACGATGAGAGCCGATCCCAGAAGGACTACCGCTATTTGGGCCTCAACACGGACTTCAATCAAAGCCGCTTCGTCGGCTAATTTGTCCAGATAAGCTTCGTCGACGCCACCCCATAGCCTGTATCAATAGGCTGTGGGCACGTTGACTGGTATTAACCAGGCAAAAAGGGATTATCGATGCCGAAGAATCCCATCGAATTGTCGACGCAAGGTCCTGTCCGAGGTCAAAGCGCGACCTGTGCCAGAGCAAGCAAGACACTCACGATGGATCTGTGTAGGTATGCATGTCTCAGACACACATCAATGGCTGATCTGGCTTTCAGGGTGTATGTATGCACTTGGAGCGACTGACGACAAGCCTACAGCTTATAACAAGAAGCATCCTCAACGGCCTCGAAAGTATTGGGAACAGCACCGATCTGTCCGACCTGCCGTAACCAGTTCCACATCTACAGCCTCCAAATACGGCCTCTTGACTTGATTCGGTGGCATGATGCTTACGACACCCCGTACGGAGCACAATCTGCCCCAAACGCTCTGCCCCTGTCACAGCGCAACCCTGCCTGCCTCTCTCATCACACCAGCGATACCCACCTGCGGCCAGTCGCGGCCCCTGGAACAAGAAGACGCCCCAAGTCTTTTACCCTGGCCACGACAAATACAGTTGAGAGCACCACTAGTACTAGTAGCAGGTGTACAGTATTGTGCACTTGATCGCAGAAAAGCCGTCGAGGCCGGCGGTCTATCAGCCGATTTGCGGGAGAGGTCCGGTTTCTTGGATACGGGGCAATGATAGCCCGTATATCCGCAAGAACGCTGATAACGATGGAGCCACGGCATCTGCTCTTCAAGACGAATTGGCAGCTCATGGAGCTAGAAGACGTAAAACACGATGTCTGATCACGGTTGTCGTTTGTCTCTTGCCGCTCTATCACAGAGCAAAGAGGAACTGTGTAATCCCCAGTCTTCGAGCATTCGGCTCCGCCAATTCCACCGTCAACTCGAAACCGACACATGTCAATTATCAGTCGATTCTTGCAAGATATCGGACGAGAACCTCTCTATTCAACACCTCAGGGCTGGAAAAACACCTGCTCCATGGGCTTCCACCACGACGGCTCGCCCGCCTCGGAGCTCACAGCACCCTTGACCAGGCTCTCCTGCATCCCGTCCGTCATCCTCCACCACTCGCGCACCTTGGGGTTCTCCGCCATCTTCTGCATGTCGCCGGCGTAGTCGTAGCCAATGTACCTGAACGTGCCGACCAGCAGGTCCATGTCCGGGTCGTAGAAGATGCTGTCTATTCAGCCCCCCCATCATCAGTAACCAGAACCCATCATCCTCTCCTCCTTTCTTTAAAAAAAAAAGGGACAGCAATGACAAAAAAGACGTACAGTCCTCGATGTTGCAGTCCTTAATCTGCTTGAGCACCTCGGGCCAGACCTTTGCGTGGCAGGCCTTGTACTCGTCGGCGCACTCCTTCTTGAGCTTGATCGTCTGCGCGAACCAGCGGCCTGGGTTCTTCTGCTTCATGGAGAGCGTGCGGGCGTGGCCTTGGCCCGGGGCGGGTTTTGACGGGTCGTCGTCGCCTTTGGGGGAGGTTGGCTGCCACATTGTCTTGTGTGTATGATGCGTTGCGCTAAGAATGCTGATAAAGACAGATCAAGAAGAAAAATAACAACGAGGAAGTAAGGTTCACAGCGCGGAGAACGACAGAAGAGGGAGAAGAAGCAAGATAAAAAACCAGGACTCTAGCTGAATATATTTAACCTTGGAATTTCGGGGCATGTCGGTCAAGCTTGCATTTTGCAATCCCACGCCCGCGCAAAGCTTACCCGCAGCTGCGTGAGGGGCAAAGGAATGGAAGAGCCCGAAAAGCTGCGGTTGCGGAACCGCTTTCGAGTTGGGGAAGCACGACGTCGCTCTGGGGCCACCCCGCAGATATCCGAATGATGGGGCAGAAGCCGTCATCTCGATGCGCTCGATATGAAGTCGATCTCGCCTGAAAACCCTATGCATGTTCGGAGGTGTCAGATGTGAGGCTCAACAGGGTAGCCAGTCATGTCACAGTGTGATATAAAGAAATCGAGATTGAGAACCATCTATGAGTGCTTGGAAAATGATACATGACAATTGCCAAGTCTCAAAGCTGCCTCTCCCGGCCACCTCGGTTCCCCCGCATATGAGACTGGGACCATTGCCCCAATCCAGCAGTTCCACGTCATGCATTTTCAACACCTTTTTTTGGGAACAGCACACGAGACACGGCGTCGGTCATGAGGCTGTGTACAAGATACCCTAGATAAACAGCTCTGAAGCAGCACGATAAGCAACAATAGCAGACAATGAGTCGGAGTTGATGAAGACGGCTTTTACTACTAGTAACATCTTCTTCGCTGAACATGTGAGGCTAGGTATTTCACGTTGGGAAAACCAAGCGTCGACAAAAGAGGCATCGGCTTACGAAATCTCTTCCATAACCACAGGCAAGAAAAAGAATAACGCCTTGACGATAGGAAGCGCATATAAGAAAACTCCAGAGTGACATACCCTGTTCATAAGAAGAAGAAGAAGATAAATGTAAAGACATAGCCAAGAGAAACGCCCACCGAGTGTAATCCCGCGTTACTCCGGCTTGCAAAGGTATACTCACAAACGACAAGGGACACCATTTGCCCAAACAAGACAGCACCACCAACACGAACCAAAATCTCACCTTACCCAAGCAGAAATGATATTCATCCACCTGAATGGGCCATCTCAAGAACCTCTCTCAAATTTACCAGCTTTCCTGTTGCTATATCCTGTTTACGCCCCGACACCCAAAGAAAACAACCTTAGCCATCATGTCGTATCACTCGCACTAAACAGCTTCCTCCCCCACAGTGGACTCCCCGAAAGCTTCAACCTCCCCACAACGGAGAACCTCATCCCGGGCCCGGCGGGACCCACGCGGCTCGAAGAGCGCCGAGAGATGGGATGGATGAGAAACCTTGAAATGAGGATATGGGCAAAGGGAACTGAATAATTGAAGATCTGGAATCTGCTTTATGGAATGACGTAGAGCAGACGGGTGATACAGCATCATCCACCCAGTCTAGAACATGCATAGGCCTTAACTTGGTTTCACCGCTGATGGAGATACATCCTAACAGAGCTGATGAATGAACATATTTGCAGCGCTCAATTGAAAGGATGCTTCAACTGGCATTTGCTTGTTCCTTCAACTCGGAAATGTCCGTCAGATACTCCTCCAGAATGGCCGTCTACTAGCATCCCCCCTTTCATCGTCATGCCATCATTCTGCGCGTTCTCCCCACGGATACAATGAACAAGACAAGTTGCACATGATGCCAATCTTTTAGTATTTTCTTTACTTGTTTCTTTGTTTTCAGATACCTCAAGGTGACGTTGATAATACACGGCCAATTTTGTCGTCCAGCAACTCATGAATGATAACGCAAGGAAATTTGAAAGTTTGCAAAGACATCGTTTCCAGCCTCTTAGTTCTTCACTACCTCGTCGGAAGCCGGCGCAGGGGTAGTATCCTGAGCCTCCACCGCCTCCATCAAGCCCACCTTCTCCTCCTCGGCAGAAGGGAATCGAGCGGCATTGCGTCGGTGGTGAGGGCACCACGATCGGCGGGGAGCTCCACCACGGACAAGCATGCTCAGACGGTACACGACGCTGCACAGGAACATGGCAAAGCTATTGCAGACATTAGCACACAACCATGATATTGAAGGAGACAGGACAACGTACAATGCAACACCGACACCGGCAGTGATGCCCATCAGGACGGGCAGCACAATGTGCGACGCAACATTCAGGACGAGCTGGCGCCAGTCACGCTCGGAGTTCCACTCCTCCTCGGGCGCGTGGTGAGGGCGCTGGTGGCGATGCGGCTTGTGCTCGTGGTGATGCGGGTGGTGGTGGCCGTCCTCCTCCTTGGCGCCGGGACCATGGTGAGGGTGAGGGTGAGGGTGAGGACCCTTGTGGTGGTGGTCCATCTTCTTGTGGCAGCCGCCAAAGCCCTTGAGCGCCGACTTGGCGCGGCACCACATGGAGTTGCACGGCATCTCGGGCACGGGCACGAGCTGCATATCGGCAATGACAATCTCGCCGCCGGGGGCCTTGATCAGGCCGACCTTGACCACGGGGATATCGTCGACGAACCGGTGGCCGACCTCAATGACCCGCAGCTTGACGTCCACCAGCTCCAGCTGCTGCTCTTCGTCCTTGGCCCGCGGCAGCACCGACAGGCTGTAGCCCAGCGCGCGCTCGTTGGCCGCGCCGCCGGCCCGCACCACCTCGGCCACCAGGTCGTCGCGCCACGGGTCGGCGTGGGGATACAGCTCGAAGCCGTTGACCATCAGCCGGGACCCGTCCTCGACGGCAAAGTCCAGCCGGAGGCGCGCGTCGCGGCCGCGGCACTGCCTGCAGGGCACGTCGAGGCTCTGGCCCAGCGCTTCGGGCGGCAGCTGCAGCGTCTCGGGCTCGACGGGCAGCGCCTTGAAGATGCTCTCGTCTTGTTCGGATATCTCGGGGACGATGACAAAGGCAGCCGCGGCGGCCGCCAGGACGAGCTGCTTGAGCATCATGGCGGCGACTGGATGAGTGTGTTCAAGAGATCAGGGACAGAAAGAAAAGAAGAAAATACGACACTTTTGCGAAGTCGATATGTCTGCGATATGGCGGCGTGTGTGGAAGAAGCAAAAAGAAGGCTAAGATGAGAAGGGAGAAGGTCTGGCCGTCTTTGGGAGACAAAGAAGAGTGAAAGAGGTCCCCAGAGTGGCAAACGGGCCGCTATGGCTGTGCATTGTACAGTGTACAGTACAGGGGAGTCCCAACTGTGGACATTGTCCAGGTTGCGCCATCAGGATCTGGCAATCAAGCACCGATCCGGGCTCGTGATTGGCTGAGAACGGGGCATGTCGCTGGTTCGGACACGCTTGGCGCCGACTCTCCGAAGCATCGGCCTATGAAAACTGCCCGATTGGGGATAGGGCGCAACACGAGACTACGTCAGCTCGAGGAGCAGCCAAGAGCTTCACAAACGCCGTATTATCCGCCAGAGCCCCTTATTAACACGATATTCAATGCTAGGTATGCTATGATTGCAGTGGATTACGAGTGAAAAACTGTAGAAAGGCACAAATGCGCATCTCGTTAGATTTGCTGAACAGGTCGTCGGGGCCATCTCGCAGGTGATGTGGTGGAACGGCTGATGCAAGATCGGGCATATGTGCGTGTATGTACTGTACCTGTACAGGCTGGTGCACGTCACACACAGGCCCCTCAAGAGCGCCGTTTGTCGAGACCATGATGGAGCTTCACTGTTTGATATCTCCCTACTTGGAACAGTTGTTTAAAAGGATCGTATCATACAAAGAACAGACACATCATAGCCTCAAACGACATGATCATCAGAGCCGTCTTCAAACACGAATCCCTCATGATATTCACTAGATAAGTCCTCACAATCAGTACTACTACCGATACATTATCTCAGACCAGCACGGCCATGGTAACAAGTGAAATCCCCCATAAAGTCCCAAATCCCCCCTGTGAAAAGAATCCCATCAAAAAAATCATCAGTAGAAGCAACATAACAATTATCGTTCCAACGGTCCAGCCCATATATCAAGCCTCAACTCTCGATTCTGAATCCAACAGGATTACAAGAGCACATGCTCATTCGCACAGGAGGACTCGACAATACCGCACAACCTTACGCCCCCCAGCTGGCTTCACCATCACTCCTTTTCGTCTTCGTCGTCAACTTCTTCATTGTGCTCACCCTCGACAGACTCGTGCTTCTCGAACAGGGTCCGGAGACGGTGTACCGCCGTCTTTCCCCAGTCGAGCAGCCCGTCGCCAAGCCCCGTCACGTTGTGGTGGCGATGGAGCGGCGAGTCGGCGCCCCAAGGGTAGTTTGGATTGCTGGGCAGCTCTTCCTCCTGCACTTCTACCGTGGGCACGGGATAGGCGAAGCCGCGCGAGCCAGATTCCTTGTCTTTGGACGTGGTCGAGGTCTCAAATGTCGTCGGTAGAGGATAGGGGTTCGAGCCTGGAGAATCATGTTAGCTTCTGTCTACGCATGCGTTGCCTTGTGCTTGATAGCTTGTACTTACTGCTCTGGGTGCTGGTCAACGTGCCGTTGGCTGTGCTCGTCGCGTTGCAAGTGGATGAAATCGACCGAGTATGGTGGTCTGACGTCTCTGGAACGGCCGTCGTCAACGGCAGCGCCCAGCAGCGCGTCATTGTTGTGTTGCCGCTGGGGAACCGAGTGCAGGTGGTGGTAGTGTCGGTAACATTGGGGTACGGATATGACCATGAGTGAGTGCAGGGAGGAGTGGCTGTCGTGCTGTTCAGATACAGTGTCGTCACAATGGCACTGCCAGACTCACTAGCAGACTCGCTGAGAGTAGCAGTGCTGGTGTTCGAATACAGCGTTGTCACAATCACAGTACCAAACTCGCTGGGAGTAGCAGTGGTGCTGTTGGGATACAGGGTCGTCACAAAGGCACTGCCCGTACCAGTAGTGCTGTTGACATAGAGAGTTGTGACAAGGACGCTTCCCGTCTCGCTGGGAGTAGCAGTGACGGTGCTGTTCGGATACAGCGTCGTCACGATAACACTGCCAGTCCCGCTAGAAGCACCAGTGGTACTATTGGGATATAACGTCGTGACCACGACACTACCCGACGCACTGGGAATAGCAGTCGACGTCTTGTTCGAAAATAGAGTTGTCACAAGCACACTGCCAGACTTCCCAGAAGTAGTTGCTACAGCAGTACTGTTCAGCCAGAGCGTGGTCACAAGCGCACTGCCCGTCGCACTGGAAGGCTGCTCAGTCGGCGTGATAGTAGTGTTGATCCAACGCGTCGCGGTAGTCGGCGGCACAGGCACCGTCTGAACAATGGTTGTCACGCTCCGAGTCACATTGCCCGTTGCTTGCGCCTCTGATGTAGACGACAGCGAGACGGCGGTACCGGAAAGGGCGGACGATCTTGTCTGTGTCCTGGTAATGGTGCTCTCCACCACCGTCACATTGCCCGAAGCAGGGGCAGAAGGGCCAGCAGTCAGCGTGGAGACGATGACGGTCACCATCTGAGTTGTCGTAGTGGTTGATGCGGTCGAGGCAGTTGGAGACGGAGTCGCGCGGGTGCTGTTAGTCCAGATGGGTCCGCTGCTTGATGCCTGTGACGAAATCGTGCCTACTCCAGAAGAAACTGAAGTCGTCGACCATGGGAGAGCCGAACCGGTGGTCAGAACCAGGGATGTTCCATTATGGATGACTGTCGTGACTGTGACGTTGCCGGCCTGAGAGACGGGCGAGCTGGAGTTGCTCGTGGAGCTGCCTGATCCCGTAGTGAGCACCGAGGTGAAGACAGTCGTTTGGACAGTCGTTTTGCCGGTAATGGTGGTGGAAATAATGACCGGGCCAAGGGTGCCGTTGCTTGAGCTCGATGCCGTTCCAGACGCCAAAGTCGAAGAGGCAGATGCGAAAGTCGTGTTTGACCAGGACGAAGGCGCGGACAGCGTCGGACTAGTCCACCGGGTAGACGAGTTGGACTGAAGAGTGCTGGCGCCGCCAGTGCTGAGGGAAACCGAGACGGTGCCCGATGGCGAGCCAGTGCCAGGCTGGGTGACAGTAATGACGGAAATAGACGGCGAAGTGCCCGATGGAGCACCAGTCGTGAGCCATATCGTGGACAAGTTAAAGGAGTTGGTAAAGGACCACGTCAGGCTTCCAGCACTGACACTGGTGCTCGGTCCCGAAACCGGGCCAGAAGTGGTGTTAGTCGCTGGCAGAGGGCTGAGGGTGACGGTGACCACAGTCGGAGCTGCTGTGCCCGAGCCACTGGGACTGATGACTGTGCCCGACAGAGTCTTGGTGGCATTGCGAGTCGTGGGGAAAGGAGGGCTGCTGGCACCTGGTGTCTGCGTCGACACGCCGGTCCCGGAGAGCCAGGTCGTGTTGAATCCGGTGACTGGCGGACGGGATGGTCCCTGAGTCCCTGTTTGGCTGGTGTTCCAGTAGGGCGCCGAATGGCTCAAGGTGTACGACTGCGAACCTGTTGGGGCCGTGTTCCAGATCGTTGAAGTCACGACTTGGCCGGATGGCAGCGACGATGATGACCATGACCCGGAGGTCGTATTGCTAAACGGCGGCAGCTGGCTTTTTGTCACCGTCAGAGTCGTTCCGTTGTGAGTGATCTGCGAGACTCCAGTCGAGATACCAGAGCTGCTACCGCTTGATACCGCTCCTGTGGTAACGGTGATGACCACAACAGTTCCCGCTGGCTGAGAGGTTGCGGTCGAGTTACCAGCCCCTGAACCTGACACAGTGATAGTGCTCACGATTGTCTGTCCTGTAGCGGTCGTATTCCAAGGCAACTGTGATCCCGTGGTGGACGTGGCATTCAAAGATGTCACAGTCGCATCGGAGATGGCGGAGCTGGAAGTGCTGATAGACGAGCTGGACGGCGCGGTGCCCGTAAGCGTCTGAACAATGGTGGTCGAGTTCAGCGTCACGGAGACGGTAGAGACTGTAAACAGGGGACCTGCCTCTGATGTTGTCGCAGTCGCAGTAGAAGTTGTGTTCGCCCATGAGACGGGGGGCCTGCTCAACGTCACTGTTGACGAGCGGATCTCGCCAGACAGCGTCTGAGAGGAGTGACCAGTACCCGTTGGAATTGGAGACGTGGTGAACACCACAGAGCCATTTGTTTGTATGGTTGAGATGGGGACAGTAGAAACACCAGTGCCGTTACTGGCTCGCGATGTCGAGGAATTCTGGGGCACAAATGTAACTGATGCTCCCACAGACGAGACTGACGAGATCAAGGTGGTAGTCGAGATGGTTGTCACGTTTGACGGAACGACCGTAGCACCAGCACTCGTGCTCACCGTAACAGAGGTCTGATTACCTGTAGCCGGTAGAGCAGAAGTGCTTGATCCAGCAGTAGATGCCGACGGTGACACGGTGCCTGACAGAGTCAAGGTGAACGACAGTGTCCCGTTGGTAACCCCAGTCGAGGGAGATCCTGTGCCACCTGCACTCGACGGCCCAACGGTGACGGTGGCCACAGACGAGTTAGTGAACCGGTAGGTCGAGGTAGTAACTGATGTGCCGCTTGAGGAGGACCAGCCGCTAATAAGAGAGGACGAGCTGTTGGACAGGGTCATTGACGAGGTAGTACCTGTCTGTGCTCCAGAGATGGTGGTCACAATGACAGTTCCATTCACAACGCTTGTGACACTCTGGGCCGATGCTGTGGTACCGGCAGACGAGGTAACCGCAGATGTCAGGGTCAGGGTCACATTTGTCGGAGTGCCTGACGGGGAGCTGGACACTGTAGTCTCCGAGGCAGAGGAGGAGGTTGCTGCGGACGAAGTTGCGTTCCAGCCCAAGGAGGATGATTGAGTGGAAGCTTCGGATGCTGGTCTCGTCACCGTTGTTCCGATCGAGGTCAGTGTCACTGTCGAGATGATTGTTCCGTTCTCGCTCTGCTGAACGGACGATGAGCTTTCTGTTGCTTGGCTCGATGGTGAAGCTGTCACCGTTGTTCCAACTGATGTCAATGTCACAGTCGAGATGATTGTTCCGTTCTCACTCTGGAAGGCCGATGAGCTCTCAGTTGAGGAGAGCGAGGATGGATTTGTCGCCGTTGATCCAACTGTCGTAAGAGTCACCGTGGCGAAAACAGTTCCATTCTCACTGAACTGGCTAGAGGAGCTTGCCGTTGACGAGCGCGACAACGAAAGCGTCGAGTTAGGGAACCGCGTAGTCGACAAAGCGACCGTGGGCTGAACAGACTCAGAGCGTGAAGAAGTGGAAGCAGAGAGCGTAGTGGAAGAGGTGGTGGATACAGGCCGAACGGTACCAGACTCTTCTTCAGTCGAAGACTTGGTCGACGTGCTCGAACTTCTCGACGACGTACTCGAAGCCGATGTCTGCCCCGAGGTGAAGGAATAGCCACCATGACTAGATTCCACAGGCACAGTCTGTGCAGTGACAAACGTGGTAGAAGACAACGAAACGGTGATAGTCTGAACGGTCTGGCTGACAGAAGACTCCGTGCTGGATGACGCCTCAGTCTCCGACGACGAGTGATGGCCTTCAGAAGAGGAGGTTGAAGTCACCGTTGCTGCAAGGCTAGATGACGCCTCTGTTGAAGTTGTCTGGGAGCCGACAGGGGAGGAATGACCGGGGTGACTCGACAAGGTAGTCGAAACAGTCTGCGTCTGGGTCTTGGTCGTCTTATGAGAAGCAGTGCTCGATGAAGATTCACCAGGGAGAGGGTCTAAATAAACATTAGCTCAAGCCTTCAGAAGTCAAAGGGACTAGGCGAATACTCACAAACTTGAGTCTTGGAGGTGGAAGTAACAGAGGTAGACGTCGTCGAAGTCTCCTCTCCATAAGGAGGAGGGGGGTAGTAACCATAGTCGCTAGGCTCGCCATAGTTCGCCTCCCGAGGGCCCAAGACCTTGAAGTGGCCGGCGTCATGATCTTCGCGATGTTTCACGTCGCCAAGCTGGGCCACGGTTGCGGAGATGCTGCCGAGGAGCATCACCATCACCGGCAAGAGGCCAGCAGATACGATGGATGCTCTCATCGTGGGGTGGGGGACACAGGAGCTATTCACAGTCAGAGACAATAGGCCATCTGCAAGGCAATCATCGAGAACTCACTTTTTTTTCCTTGCAGTGAACGGACAATAGGCTGAATGGAGATGCTCAATGCTATTGTAGATGAACAAGACAATGCAGGAAATGCAGATGCCAGACGAGATGCCGCAGAAAGGATGGGACAATAGTAAGTAAGGAACGAAATGCTGTGGAAAGTGAAGAAAGTTGAGACTCCTTCGAAGTGACAATGTGAGGAAAAGGAAAAGAAGAAGAGAGAAGAAGAAGAAGAAGAACGCGTAGCTGACGCGCTATAGGAAGGGGAGAAAAAGAAACAACGCGAGCGAGGTGCCTGACAGCTGGCAACTTGGCCTTCACCAGGTGGCAGAGAAGTGAAAGGATCACTTGAGAAGGGCAAGGAAATGGGAACGGTGTCGAGTACAGACCCGGCCAATAAATGGAGGAGACACTTGCTCTGCCAGCTGGCAAAGAAAACGCTATGCCGTCCGTCTGCTCGCACCGGTGGGCGCCCCCTATCCATCTCGCTCGAGACATCCGTCCACTGGCAGCAGAAGTCAAGGCTGGCCAGCTGGTCACACGTTTTGCCTCCTAGCTGAGAGGACCATAGCATCAACACCCAACTGCGCTCAGCCTCTTCTTCCCGGCTACTCCCTCCCGGCAAGGCCTCCGCCCCCAGAGCATGTACCGTGCCCGCTCTGTGCAAATGCGACCAACACAGGGAGCCCCAGGGGTTACAGGCGATAGAGACGAAAACCAGAGATCCCGAGTCTCTCTCCGACGGGGCTGGCGAGCTTTCCATGTCTCGGTGATACTGAGCCCATGTGAAGGACATCCGGCATTGCAGACAGCAGGAGTATCAGGTTGATGAGCTCGCGAGCTCTGTCGACGGCAAATCCCTGCTTCACGCGGATACTACCGCCGCCCCCTCTCCTTCCGATTCGCCACGAGACAAGAAACACACCTCGTATGCTCCAGTAGCTCTTTCGGCAGCGCGCAGCGAGATCCTGCAGAAGTGCGAGATGGGAAGTGAGTGGTACTGAGATCCGGGGCATCTGGTGATGTGGCTCCGTTCCTGTCCTTGGTTCTGCAGAGAAGCACCATGGTAAACCCGGTCTTGTGCGACGGTCCTCGAGGGCAGCGGATTCGTGCCCGATGACTTGGTGTGAGCGATCGGGAAGGATGATGGCGAGAAAGCATCCGATACCGTGCCAGTGCCTAAAGATGAGCTGTTGTGAGATGTAATAATATCTCGAAGAAGCCATTGTGATTGTCGTCCGACCGACGGAGTAAGTCGAGATATAAGGGCATGTTGAGAATCAGAAACGAAGCAATAGCTGTTGCGGAGGCCCCCTACCATCTTCATCGGTGAGCGTCCAGGTCTGACCAGCTCGTCGCGTCCATCGAGGTCATACACAGATCCTGAGCAACCCTGTTATCAACAACAGCCCAGATCCTACCACCCAGCACGTCCTCCTGCAAACGGAAGAGGACTTGCGGGATCATCAATGTTGTGAAGGTTCCCATCGTCACACAACGAAAACCCACGTTGATAACAATTTTTCCAATACAGAAAAGCGCCCTCGCCATCCTTCGGATCATAGATAGGCAGCTCCCCCCTTCTCTCACCAGCTCCACCTAGGCCAAACGATGCAACCGCCACTTCGCCAGATGGGGACCACGTTAGACTCGATCGTTTGCCTTCCCGCCAGGATCCCTCGCACACGCCTCGCCGCATAATGACAGGACGCCTTGTGCCCCCCTCACGACAATGAGGTCGTGTCACTCCAGGAGCCTAGCTGCAGGTGTAGACGAGTGTAACATTCGCCAAAAGCAGATCGAGCGGCGGGAGGGAGTTGAGGGAGTTCCGGGAACTCCACGTCTTCTTTCATGCGCTTTCCCATGGCTCTGCCCCTGTCCAGCTATTGCTTTCCGCTGTTTCAACTTAATTTGAACCGCTGCGGCTTGGCTGCGCAAACGTCCCGGCTTGACGAATGCGAACGAAGCTTGGGAGAAGCTCAAGAGCGAGGACGAGAAGGACCTCCGATCAGTAAGACATTATGTTAGCATGCATCAGGATAAGACAGTATGAGACCGAGAGCCTAATTTGCCACGAATGGAGGATTCAGCCCTGGCTGGGATATGTTCCTGAACGATATTGCTGGTCTGAAAGTGTCTCATGAGAAACCGAAACCTGGCCGCTCTTATTCCTATGCTAATACTACGAACCTATGTTGCGGGATGCCTCCATCGGTGTAAACAGTTGGACTGTGTCAGGCTGCTAGCGATGCCATGCACCTCAAGTCGCCTGCACGGAGTGCGAGTGCTTGTTGGAAATCCATAAATAGACGATCCAGCCGATTCCGGGAGTCGGTCGCCCTAATGGAAGCAGCGGTGGATATCCCGGCAGCAAACATTGCGATGACTGCTGCTGGTGTCGTGATACGGTACTAAGTTGGCATTCTGTTTGACAAAGGAAATCCTCTCCATTGTGCGATGAGCCCGAAAACTCACTCAGCGCCCTCAGCAGCCTGCCTCAAATTAGGGGCAGTCTCTTTGACCATGGCGTTGTTTTGATGTTCAATATCAGCAGCCCAAAGGGCAGCACCAACTAACGAGTCATGTCAATATCGGCGCAAATCTGGTCATCATGCTATGGACATACCGGTATTTGTGTAAGAGAAGAAGACAGACACCACGGGAATCATCTCAAGAAGGGTTGCGACGAGGCCAAAGCTGAGGGAACAATGCAGTCAGTAAGAGAGTCTCAGATAGCATCAGGGGTAACGTACGATGCGTAAGCTCCAGTGTGACTCTTGAGCCACTGTGTCTTCTGTGGCTCGGACCAGCTCTTGAGTTGAAAGTACTTTGCACCGTTAGCACAGCGACCGCGATTTAGCGACATTCGTGAAAGGTGACAACATACTCGATTGTGCACAACCTTGCCTCTCTGTTTACCTGTGCGAGGCATTAGCAGAGTGCCTTTACAAGCCCAAAGATGGCTACACCTACCGTTGAGGAAGATAAAAGTAAGGGTGCCCACGACAGGGATGAAGTTCAAAGGCAGGTACATCAGACTCCGGATCATTGAAGTGAGACTAATCCTCTCAAACCGCTTCTTGAATACCTTGCCCAGCTTCTTGATCGGGTCGTTTCCTGGGCGCACCTCGCGGCCCTGCTGGACGACGGCGGTTGCGTTTCGCGCGACCAGCGTGCCATCAAAGGTATCCAGGAGTGCATCTTGGAGCAGCCAGTTGCGGGAGATTAGGTGGATGATCATGGCGCTTTCGTTGAGCGTGAGGAGGACAGTGGAGAAGACTGCCAACGGGCCATTGAAGAGCACGAGAACAGCCAGCTGTGGCAGATATGCAACGGCGAACATGGCGCCAATTACGGAGACACTGAGGACGCCATAGGGAAGAACACGGTCAAGAAGCGGCTTCCACAAGCTCCGATGGTTGAGGAAGTAGAAGATTCCCTGTCATGCTGGTGTTAGGCCAAACTGCTGTGAAGCTCATGGTGGTTTGATATCACGTAGGCACCTTGATGGGATAGAGATATGCCTGGCTCTGGACGGCATCAGAGGCCATGACCTTGGCTTTGTCATAGTCGTGCTTGCTGATGGCTGTCAGTACAACCTTGGCTCTGTTGGGATTGAAAGCCTCTTACATGACGTTCTCGGCCCTTTTGCTGATGGAATCGACGACGCGATTCCGCAGCAGGGACGAGTCCTTCTCCGACGATTCAGCCATTGGAGGCTACAGATGCTGTGAAAGATGCTGAATCCGGATGATGTCGAGAGTTTGAGAGACAATGGAATGCAGTGCTGATTGTAGGTTTGATGACAATAGAATAGAAGCTCAAGCTGCAAATGTTACGAGATGCTGGTTGAAGCTTCGAAATGGTGACGCGGGGAGCTTTTTAGCTGGAGGCGACGATGCGCGAAATGATGTCGTCATTGGCATGTGCAGGTGGGGCGACCTCTTACAAGGAAACTGCGATCTGCTAATAGCTGCGATCTTATTCTGACCGCAGATTGACATAGCAGATACGTGATATTCGCTCTTCTATCAGAAATCTTACCTACAGATATCTCCAGTGATTCACAGACAGACCCCAAGCTGAACAATGAATCCAAAATCAACGGAGAAACAGAGGTGCCGCCATGGAGGATCTAGCTGCATCATGCTAAACCTGTCCTCCTCCGCCTCTTTCCAGGGTAACAATTAGCCTCAACTCTAGATACTTACTTTCACAGCGCATTCCACAAGGCACCTCAAACAATATATCCAGATCGAAGAAACCTTTGCCACTCAGATCCCATCCGCCATGGCGCCCAAGTACATACCAAACGACCTGCCGCTGCAGTCGCTGGGCCGCGAGCCCCTCCAGCTAATGAAGTCGTCCCTGGCGCACATTCTCAAGACGACGCCGCCTCAGCCTGCCTATCTCGATTCGGCGCAGCATGGCGGCTTCATTCGAGGGCCAACCAGCATCGCCTATCTGTTCTTCCGCCTCGCTAACCTGTATCCAGACGTCCAGGTGGCGGATCACCATCTCCTGCACTGGGCCAAGAGATATATGGAGGCAGATCGAGGGGAACTGGTCCTCAGCACCAGGGTCGGGCTAAGTTGCGAAAAGCTGGCGTACGAGGCACTCAAGGCCTGTATCAGCCAGGACGCAAACGACGTAGAAATCTTCTTGTCCAACATTCCAACAGTCGTCGGTCCCTATGCGGATGGAGCAAAGGATCCCTTCGAATCAGAAATATGGCAGGGGAGAGCTGGCACGCTCTACTTCATGCGCCTGATGCGTCATCAACTCCCAGACTGCGCCGCCATCCTCGAGAAACCGATTGCGCAGGTATCCGAGAAGATCTTGGCGGACAGCATCGACGGAGATGAAGGCGGGTGGACGTTCCACAAGAAGAAGTATCTTGGCGCTGGCCATGGCGACATTGGAATCGTGACGCAGCTCGCCCTCACAACCCCTGCCCTGGCCCCAAAGCTGGAGCCCAAGCTTCGGGCGCTTCTCAATCTCCAAAGAGACGGCAACTGGCCCATAGCCAGGGAGATTGACGAGTCCCGCCATCCAAGTCTGGTGCAGTGGTGCCACGGTGCCCCTGGATTTCTGTATTCCCTTCGTGCGATGCGCCCGTGCTTTCCCGATCTTCACGAAGAGATCGATGCTGCGATAGCTCGAGGGCAAGAAGCCATATGGAGGCAGGGGTTGCTCCGGAAGGAACCGAGTCTCTGTCACGGTATATTTGGAAACGCTCTGTAAGTCGACCGTTGTCATGCGTGGGGTGTCGCAGCTATGTTAAACACGTCAGCAGAAATCTACCGCGTGGATCGCGCAGAGAACATTTCCTTTCTCTTGCGACAGTAGAAGCAATGGAAAAGGCCAAGAGCGTCGACCCTGGCGTGTTCTCGCCGGCGGATTATGGACATGCCATGGCGCTTCTGTTCAATTATCACTCAAGTGCGGCTTGGGCGTGGGCCGTCTGCGAGTCGGAGAATCCACCGATGATTGCCTACACGGATGTGTGATTGTCCGAGACGACACTGTTGTTGACGCGCTGCTTGACATTGTTTAGCTTTGCTCATATCCGCTGCCTTCGAAAATGAACTGGCACGTTGATGAACCGGCTGCAGTTGACATGCCTCACAAGATTGGTAGTGAATCAATGATCACAGTGAACATCGCAGTGAACGAGTTTGCGATCCCAAGCTTCGACGACAAGAGATGTCCTCGGCTCAATCGCCATTGCTGTTGGAAGCCAATTGCGCAAAACTTATGTTGAGTCACGCAGATGAACAGAAAATCTGTTGGGAAACGCTGTAAGAAGGAAGTAGAGCTGAGCAGACGTAAGCGATAAGAGAAAGAGGAAGAAGGGAAAGGATAAGAAACGAGGGGAAGACTGGTATGAAAGGAAGAGAAATGGTGAAAGAGGAAAGAAGTGAGAGAGATTGAGCCACAAGAGAAGGGAAAAGGGGGAAGATGAGGAGGAAGCAACAAAGAAACGCCGAAGAATGAGAAGGAAGAAGTGTAGCGAGACCCTTAATACAGCGCCACTCAAAATCCATGAGGCTCTCTTCCAACGTCTCGCCCATTTCAGGCATCATTCTGCGTCGGTGGTTATACTCCGCAGAACGCTTACCAAAAAGGAAGACTTACTCGAAGTCTGTCTGTCAACTACAGCAGAGCAAAGATTAACTTGTTGAGTAAGTAGAGCCATCCTCGAGACGAACATTCGGCGCAAACGCCAGTGGTGGCTATGCCCAAAATGTATAAGTCGAGGACACACGTCAAAGAGTCAAAAATCGGTCAAAGTCGATGACAACTTCTGATGATTTCCTATCACTTAAGTCCTTAAGACACTTCTTCACATGCTACAGGTTGACGCCTCATCGCCAGCTTTAGCTGGCTTTCAACAATTCCTGATCTGGACATCTTACCCCATTGATGAAGCTGCCCCTCGAACCCCATGGACCCTTGAGAAACTCATTGGTCCCAAGCTGTACATGCTTATCCCCAAGATGGCTGCCGCCGCCACCTCGGAAGGCTTGCAGGAAAGGCTACCTTAACATGCCTCGTCCCGCCAATAGGGGCGGCATCTAGCTCTACGAGGCTGAAACGGCTTGCGTAATGAAAAGGCACAGCACCGAAAATGGCACCGACGTGAGAACCTTGAGAGGTGCTTATACTTCATAAGGCTACCAGCATTATTAGGGTTCGATCGAAGAGTTATCTCGTCTCAAGGAAGGCAATCCGGAACATTCTCGCCGGGCTGCCTTTCGTGGCTTGGGAGAAGGCTGAGATCTCGACCGAGAGCCTCGTGGAAGCAACATGCAACTATATCGAATACTGAACAGTTTGGCCAGAATAAATGAATAAAATAAAACAGATAAATTCATCAAGCTTCATAGCTCCAAGCCATCACTCCCCCAGAGTCAAGATACCCCTGATGCACGCACGCCCAAGCAAAACAAACAACAAACCTTCATCCAACATCGAACGTCGTCTATGGTCTCGAACAACAGCCTTGGCTTACACCATGACACGCATTGGCATAAGAGCAGAGACTGCGTTTACATACAACCGCCTTGAAGCCGACCCAGGTTCACATCTACTGTAGATTACATGCAACATCCTCATCAGGCAAAGAAAAACGACGCATTGCTTGAATCCTGCGATCTCGATCAAAGAAGCAACAAGGAATGTTACGTCAAGCTGCATCCCGCATTTCATAGCCCGGGCGTAAGAGGTAGATAGATACATGTAGTCCCCTGCCCGGTCGGCGGATCCGGCGCCAAAAGCCCCGTCCCAACGTTCGGCTCGGCAGCGGCACGGCATTCCACTGCCCCGGTCTCGGAGATCCGCTCTCGCTCATTTGTGTTAAGTCGTACTGGCAGAGGCATTTGCCGCCTACGGAGATATTTCGTCTTCTTGTTTTTCTGGAAGCCTCGTGCATGACTCGGCGTTGCGTAAGAGCTGAATTTGGTGTAAGTCAGTAATATCGTGAATAACTAGACGAAGCCCTATACGGCCAAGGGTGATGATAGTCGGCAATTGAGATCATGGGAACAGACAAACAAGGTCAATTGGCATCAGACCCACCCCGGGCTTGGAGGCTGCCGTTGTACTATACACAATCAGACATATCGAACGATTGATGAGAAGGAGAAAAGCAATGCCTGCGAATGGCTGTCGGTGCCGGCACGGCAAAGCTACAAAATATTCAGCGCTGGCGGAGTTAGGGGTTGAGCAAGACTATTTCCTGTCATGCAGGAGTTGGGAGTCAAGAGTCATAGACTGAGTGAGGAAGACTACAAGGATTGGTCACGCAAGAAAACACCCGCGATGAGAATTCATCGTCTAACCAACCTCCTGAGCGAGCCATCTCGAATGCCCGCGGATTATGTCCGTAAGCGCAACTGTGCCTAACTCGTACAGTCATAGGGCAATACAACATCAATGGGAGGATATGGGCATAACGATGCATGAGGGCCATAAAATGGCTGTGAGAAAAAGTCACGCGAGGCCCAGAGACGATTTCCGCGGAGTCTCCGTGGCTCCTTGGACCCAGTTGACCAGTCAGCTTCTCTCTTCCTCCCAGCCCTAGAAGAAGCAAGAAGAACACAAACGCACGGAACCAGATCGAGGGTCGGTGATGGTGGAGATGCAAGAAACAGAGACCGCTCCACTGGCTTCCGCTTCTTTCCAAGGGGCGTGACATGATTATGGTCTTTTCACAGTAGTGTGCCGTGAAGTCCATAGTGCAATGTCATGTAAGTGAGCTAGCATGCACAAGTATGTTTTTGTAGGAGAGGTGTCCGCCCCCCCTTCGCTCTATCGAAGTTGCGGCAAACACCGCCCGACGGAGCGCTTCTTGAAGCCGTGCCGGAGAACGGGCACAATGAAATGCAGGGGAGTGTCAACAAGAAGCCACGATCGACGATCAATCACGATGTGAAGGGGTGTGTGCCTGGACCTGGAAAGGGGTGGGAAGGGGGGCAGAAGGGGGTGCGCGTTCGATTCAATGAGACATTGAAACAAATTAAAGTCTAGGAAGACCCAATTAGTCTATTGACCATGCCAAAAGAAAGGAGGAGATGTCGTTGCAGATGCAAGAAAAAGGCGCGGATAATAGCATCGAAATTGGCATCAATCGCCCGCTTATACGGGGTCTAGACGTGGTAGACGATGAGGCTAGAACATTGAGCATTTGCCTTGAGACTCTGACTTACACAGACACGGCACGGCCTGGCCAATTCCGCCGCGAACTGAACCCTGCGAAACAATGTCCGTTCGGGGTAAAAGGCGATCGCATCATGAACCATCGGGATTTACATCGCGTTCCATGATACCTACAACATCCATTCTTCTCCAGTTCTTCCATCCAGGTTCTCTCTCCGCGCCCCCATCGTGATGCAGCCCACCATCCCAGAGGGATGGCCACCCGGAAGATTCCCTAGCTTCAACCATCTCTGGTCATGAGCCTCATCCTCATTTGCTGGTCCAGCCCTTATATCGATGGACATTTTCCATGATGACGGCTTCTTCCTTTTACATCACCTGGGGGATGAATAAAAGCGAAGCCGGGCTCGGTGACGTCGCCGACGAGGCGTTGCCTCCGTCGTTATTCTTTCGGCCTAGCGCCGGACAGAGCAGAACCCCCGTCTTTCTGATGTTTATTCCCTGATTGCATGCTTCTCGCTGCCTCTGTGCCTTGTCTTATACATGCTTTGGATGTGCAGATTACAGAGCAATTTTCAAGTATTGTATGGAAAACTCGTATGCACATTTCATTCACATTGAACAATAAGTGGCAGTATCAGATGATACAGAAACCTTTCTTACATCCTCGGCAATAATCCCAGCGCAGGGTCGGCGACTGATCTCCCGTTTCCACACACCCCCGCTGTAAGGCTAGACAAGAAGCTGTACAAGAGACACAGAACATCCCGGACCCTTGAATGAAGAACCTCATATTAGTCTCTATACTGGAGATATTGGAGCCATGGATTAAACAATTGAACTCTTTGAAGATAAAATAAAAAAATCATTCTGTTAACTAATTCGCGATGCCCGTCTCTTCAACGGAGAAGAAACATACACGCCCCCCCTCAAGGCTGGCACCAATTAAATATCGCACGCTACCTAGAACAAGGGTAGGTAGCCTCGCGGTTCTCGTCGCTCTTTTTTCTTTTTTCTCCTTGGACGCCCCGCGGAAGTTGCCAAACTCCTCGGCGCCGGAACCTTGCAGAATCGATGAAAGCGACTCCGGATTCCGTTGCGTTATATAACGACAAGAACCGAGTACAAAAGGCTACACGAAGAATATTGCTTCGCATCAAGGAATCCAAATGTATCTCGACTTCGTCAATGCTCCGTCCCTTTTACGTACCCGCAGCTCGGTGATTCGCTAAAGAGAAATGCTTTTCTTCGGACAGCGCCGATTTGTCGCTCAAAGTGATAGCGAGCTTCAACTCGTGCGCTTCAATTATCCCCTGCAACGATTGCCAAATGACCATCCATTCGAAACGCCCGTAGAACGAGCCCAGACTCGCAATGATATCATGGATCGTACAAAGTTCTCGGCATGAGTTTTGCTTCTAACGGAATAAAACACCTTTTTTGTAAGTCTGACAAAAAAAAAGCGAAGCGTTTGCCCAAGTCAGGGCCTCTCCTTCGGCACTCCGTTATTATCCACACTCCATCTTCAGCATCCCATTCGTCCAAAAGCTCTCATTTCTTCTATAATACTACGTGATGGAACCCCCTTTAGCCTGACAAGAAGCCGAGCAGGAACCGACAAGCGGCCGTTGTGGGGAAGAAGCACACCAAGACGGCTTCTAGAAAGCCGCTTAGAACGTCAAACTGGGCCTGGTCCGATGCGTTGCTTTTCGCCTCCCTGCACACTAACACCAGGAAAACGACGAGTTGCAAGAGAAAGAGAACAATGTCCACTTCGTTACCGAGGATAAACAGAGGGTCCCATGATCGCAAAATCCTTGTCTTCTTGATGGAACTTGCTCCATATCGTCTGAAATGCAGGTTTCTGTTATTAGTGCCGGAGCTTGCTCTTTGATGTCGATTTGTCGGATTCCATATTAAGGGCTTGAACCAAAAGGATCGCGGGGATTGGTAATCACTCGTGTGTCTTTGTTCACATAAACATGCTGTGGTGGGGAATTCCAGCGGTTATTAAACATGTCATCGGCCTCGGGACGGCTCATTATTGGTAGAAAGGAACAGCTATGGCATCTTTTTTCTCAGGATTTGCATTGGCTCGGCTGCGGCATGTTCCGTGGGTGTGCCCAAGTTGTGTGTGTTGGATGGGCCTGGAAATTTAGGAAAATCAGGAAATACTACCTTGGTAAAAAGACAAAAGAAAATAATCATCTTGAACAATTTCAGACGAATCACTTGAGACCCCGTCTCGGTGGATGCGAAAGAGGAGCTCAAGGACCGGAAACAAACTTCGGAAAAGAGCAATTTAGAAAAAAAGAAGCATGATACGTAACTGGAGCCAGTTCGAAGGCTTCCATCGCCAAACGCGAGTCATCCTTTCTAGAAGAGACCCCTAGACAAACGCTTCCTTCTTTTCTCGGACTCCATTTCCAGAGGGTTCAATACATGTAAACGGCGAGTGGGGCCTGCCTTTGCTCGCGATATCCATCTTCAGGTGGCCGGAGACGATGCAGGAGGGGCGTGCATTTATTGCCTTGAAAGCACAGACTTGCTTCGAAGCTGAAATATAGCGAGCAACAAATCAACGGCAGCGGAACTGCTCTATCCTCCTAGGATGAGTCAGCGGCCTTCCAGCACCCCTCGCTCCCGAGTCGCGGTGTCGGCCAGGAATAACGGCCAGCGAAGAGACCGGGCGTCGGGGCTTGATCGAGGGGCTGGGTACTTATCTGTCTATGTATGTGTTGCTACTATCCTATGTATATTGGATGTTCACTGTCCGTCTCGCTCGCCCCCGGCCATCAATTCCGATAGAGCTACCGCCATGCACTTACTCCGTCTTCCGTCCTCACTGATCGGTACGTACAAGCAGAGCAACAATCAGGGGTCTCGTACGACAGCAGGGCGGCTGCATGACGGCATACAAGTAGTAGGCTACCTTCGTCCGTATAGGCTAACGGAGACTTTGAACGAGCGATAGATGCGAGGGAGGTGTCACCTGGCGGCACATTTTGTTTCCAGTGCCTGGCCATTGGAAAGGCCCAACAAGGTCATCTGTCATCTGGCTTGTTTGCTTTTCCCCCGTCAGAGGCCATTCAGCCGTTTCTCGTAATACAGCCGCTTGGACAAAGGTCTAGATGCATCCGCGCCCTTTTGCCTTGACTACCCGTTCCTGGGTCCGGGTATCAATAATCCCTCGGAGCAGTATTACACGCAGTTATTATCCTAAGCAGCCCTACAAGTATTCCGCTCGTCAAAAAGTAGATTGATGCGCCTAGACGCTTACCTCGGCCACAAATCCCGCTCAAGGCTACAGAACCGGAAAAAACGAGAGTAAACAAGAATATCCTTCTGTAGCATTCGCCATATTGCCGCCGCAGCGTGACCAGAGAAATGATCAACCTTGCAGCCTCCCGAGTCTTCTCATATCTGTTCTCTCATTGGCAATTTCTTCCGCAATAGAGCCTCGGCACGAATCAGAAGCTTGGCAAGCGCCATCATGTTTATCTCCGTCTCTCCATAAAAGACATTTGCCTCCAGCACCCCCGGATTTTTGAGTTGCGGAAGAGGCATGATACATGTTGGCTATTACGCTGAGATGAGACGCCTCCAAAACGTTAAGATATTGCACTCTATCGCCCTGGTGCTTGTAGTAAAATAAAAAACGGTCGATGGACCAAGGCAAGGTAAGCAGAGTAGGTTTAATCATCTAGGTAGTTCCTCGCCACCCTGCGTTCCGTGCCTGTAAGCAACCTAAAACAAGGTTCTCGAAATACGCCCCAAAGCCTGCTCGGCTCGCAGCCCGTGGGCTGCATGTCTCAGTTCAGCCTACTGTAGGTACGAGCAGAAAACACTTGAACATGACAAGTTCAGAATTGTCATGCTTCGCCGCGATGAGGCTCTTCGTATTGCGGGGGAGGGGGGCGGGCACCTCCATTCTACATACCAAATGACAACTTTGTATGTACGGGAGAGGAAAAGTCGTGGGTAAAGTATAGGCATGGCGTTTATGGTTTATTACGACCAAACTACTAAGAGGGTATAGTAGGCGGTGGTTGGCGATACATGTGAATAGCTTTACCTTTATGATGGTTCACTAGGTATCCTATGAGAAGAGCTGAGGCATCAATGACATCAGACCAGTGTTCGATCCTGGATAGTTGAAGAATGAGGTGAGCATGGTGTAGCTCTATTACTCGCCGATTCATACGAAAACAATCGCTTCATTTTTTTCTCGATTTAATTTTACTTATCTGAAATTAAACTCGAGAGAATGAGAGCTGGTAAGCGGACGCAATAACAAGTGAGTGAGTCACCCCGGACAACACCGCAACGCCAACGGGCAAGGCCCTGTTCCTCAAAAGCCGCCCTCTTTCCGAGAGCCTCACGCTTTGAAGAAAGTCGAGCAGGGCAGCCCGACCCGACAGCCGAGTAGCGGCTCTTGCGGTCCGCTCACGCCTTGCGTGCTACCTACGGTAATATAGCGCGGAAAGGAATTTGATTTGAAGGCGCTCCATCACACAACAACACGGGCTGATCACTCCTGGAAGAGGTGGAGGGGCGTTAATAATATGCCGGCTGCAAGATATCCGATCGGACTCGGCCGTGGTGGGCGCCGGAAACAAATACGCGCGTACATGCACATACCCGGAGTATTAGTGTGTGTGCTCATGTTGTGGGGACCTTGCCCAGGTCCGATGGCTGTAAAGACTTACTATGTACATACGTCAAGGCAGGAAAGCAAAGGGTGAATAGTAGTAGAATCACATATAGAAAGTACCTAGCGTCTCATGCCCTGTTTTCTAGGAATGATAATCTCTAGATGTATTGAGTTTCACTTGGAGTGCAATTATATGCTTTGACAAGGCATATCGCGGCATTTGTAATGCGGCACGCATACGAAGGGTATCTGACAAGCCGCTGGAAGACAACTAACACAAACGGTGAGCCGTCGCCCAGCTATTGCGACGGAATCATATAGTAAGCATTAGGCATCGTTGGCTCGAGCCCGGTGAAGAGTCGGGATCTGTAGCGAGCATCATCTCACCCTAGCCGCACATATGAAGTAAACAACTACTGGGAAGGCAGTTGGTGTGGCCAGCAAAGTGCCTTGCATGGCACCAAAAGTTTGACACAAACAAGGGGAGAAGAGGTCGGGTGTGCCCTTTCACCTGTCGATGGCGCTACGGGAACCGGAATTAACCACCAGCAAGCAAACAACTAGTTATAGTGGTGGCCCTTTCTTCCCACCATCTAATGTAGTGGTGTAATACTAAAGACGATTTAGTTCATAGATAGAAGCAAGACAAGACAGAAGCTGAGAGAAGCACCACCATTCCTGCCCGACTATACATCTGCCGGCATGTGTGATAGCGGCAGACGTTTGCGGACGGATTCGCACCGCTAGGACGGTGACCAACTAGAAGATATGATGCTACCCAAGGCTACTGTAAGGTATGCAAGGGCTCCGCAGATAGTAGCCAGTTCAGCCTCTAGGGTTCGACACAATTCCAAGTTGGAGTAATTGGAGATAGGACACTAAATTACATGTAAGTTGTTCCTTCGGCGTAAGCGAACGCTCGTCCTGACTGGTGTCGAGAGCTATACGTCACGGACATAGTAGAACATTTATCGATGCATCGTTCACGTCAGCCTCGAGGTTTTTCGGGCAAAGGCTACACGAGATACAGAAGGCGAATGGAGGAGGCTTTCACCATCCATCCGAGCCTCGGTCTATTTTCACATCATCGAGAGTGACCGACATGATGAGTGGATGAGGCGATAGTAAAGCATAGGAGCTTGATTGCGCAGATAACGAGAAGAATTCGCCAATTTGAGTTAAAGCTTGAAGGTGAGTGTGACGGTGAGAAGAAGAGTGAAGGTCAATTGATGAGTGAGTGAAAGGAAAAGCAAACTTAGTCGATGTGAGAAGTGTCACTCTCCAGGCCCGACGCCGTCGCAGCTACCTCTGCGATACCCCGGTTGGAATGCAGCCATCTGCGGCAGAGCAAGTAGCGTCGCCGGCCAGTGGACTTGCGCCCATCGATCGGGCGACCTGCGGTCCACCCTCAACCTGCAGGTTGTGCATCTGGAACGATGCCGCCACCGAAGGCCGAAGCACCGCCAGGCGACAAGCCATGAAGATGCCGGGCAAATACATGAGAAGTTTGATGTTGATAAGAGGAGAGAGAGAGAAGACTTACAGAGGCGGGGGTGGCTTATTACCGAGGTTGTTTCTGTATCGACTACATGTCCTGAGTTAGGTAGTAGCTGGTAGAAACTCAAAGGCGATTTATGTCGAATTGATTTGGCATCAGCTGATTCCCTCGTCAAGAGAGCAGAGCAAAGCAGCTTCATTGGTTTAGGGTTGGTTTGAAATGGCGGCACGAGCGAAGGAACGGGCATGCAGCAAAACAGACCAGACCAGACCAGACCAGACAGCACTGGACTTGTCCTGGCAGCTTGGGCTAGCAGATGTAAGAAGACGAGCGATTGGGCGCTTGGCTTGGAGTTCGGTAGGTAGTAAAACCTACTACATACATACCTAGACAACTAGAGTAAAGACTAAAGGCGATGATGCATGCGAGCAGTCGTCTGGTGCTGCTTGTTAATTCGTCACATCGCTATTGGCCTTTCGCGTCTGCCATCAATCGTCATGATGGCTTCACAAGCGCGCGGTCAACAGCGAATCGCCATCCCCCACCTCAGTTGCGCACATCCTCCCAGCTGTACTAAAAGGCAAAGCTTCGGTAGCGCATTGTCGCCAATTCCAGGGGCTGCGTCGTGATAAACTCGGCTTCATCTCGCCTGGTAGAAGCCTTCGAGAGCGGCCTGAACCCTTACCCATCACCAGGCACCGTCTCGGAGTCACTGCATTGCCCCTCCCCCTGTCGAACCACGAGACATGGACGATGCATCCCCAACACTCCCCTTGATTGACAGTCCCAAGTGCCCGCTTGACAGCATCTGTCTGAACTGCAGAAAGCAGAGAAGTCGCCGTTATTTCGGACACCTTTTGCTGTCTTGGGCCAAGACGCGGTGATTTATGTACTTGTAGACGCGCAAAAAGGTGCCGCCTCTGATAGGGCTTAGTCAAATTTGTCAGCTGCCACTGGCCAATCACAGCCCGCAGCTTGCTGTTGAAGAGGAGGGACCAAGCGCTCCTCACACTGTAGAATGTCGACTGCGCAGCTTGACTCTTGCATGAGCAGAGAATCACGACCAGCTTCTGCTTGCCAACAAGGCAGGCCCATGTCGACGGACCGTCTCTCCTTCTTGCAGCAATTATTCAGCATCGGATCTTCCCATTTGTCCAGTTTCCTCTTTCTGCTTGGTCCAGGGCAACTTTGCCCGCCCACAGCGCGAGTCTCCATCTCCATCTGCAGCAATTTTCCAACGGGCCCCCCATACGAGTACGGCAACATGTTTAGGAAACAGCGCCATAACGATCGGGGCATCGTCGAGCTGCTGATGCAAGCAAACGGTGGGGCGTGAGAACGCAGCTTCAGAGCTCGTTCATCGATACCCATGTACGTGGATTTCTTCTCACTATGCGGCGACCTGCGCCCTACTTTTACAGTGACAGACAGACAGCCTCGTCTCCTCACCCTCCCTACTGCTTATCTGATCGGCCGCGGACCTCGTCGCATAATCCAGCGGTAAGCCTTCCGGCACAGCCTGATCGGGAAACCAGCAGCGAGTGCGAGCTCGTCGCTGCGAATCTGCATGGCGAGAGCCCAGTTCGGCAATGAGCCGAGGAAGGGTAGCGCAGTGCAGTCCCGCATTTGCTCTTGTGATGTATTTTGTGATACTTGATATTGCATTGCGGCGCACAGTCATCGTCCATCACGCAAGGCAACATTACTAATTGTACTGTTTGACAGCCTTCAGAAAGAGGGATCGAGAAGACGTCCGAAACCGATGACGGCGCCGGATGGCTTGTCGATGCTCATTACTCGAAGATGGAGTCACAGTCACCAAAAGTACGGGCGCGGAACATCCCTTCTTCGTGTTGGAATGGATGATGAGCGGTTGCATGATGCTTCCCGCCAGGGCGTCAAACGTCACCACGCCTGCTGCTCCTCACTTTTTACTTCTCTTTCGTCGTCGTCACTTTGGCCCATATGACAAGACAGACCAAAGGTCGGGACTGGGCCAAGCTCAAGTCCGCCCGCTACTTCGGCGCGGACTTTGGAATGGACAGAACGCCTAGCTCGAGCGCCCAGGACGATGGGCAACCCTGCCTATTTCGAGCAGCTCCAGCTGGGCTAGCAGGGCGAGCAGCAAGTGCTTTTTCGTTCGCTGTGCCCTGTCCCAGGATTACACACAAAGCACAAAATCTAAGGTAGTGCGTACTCCTTCGGAATCGCTCACGCCGTTATGGCTCTGCTTCACGCTCTGGTTACAAGTAAGCCCTTGGGTCGTTATGCTCTGGGCATCAAAAAGCCAGTTTCTCTGCATTAGCCGCAAGGCTCCTGACTGGACCAAAGGAATACGACTGCCGACAGAGGGCCGCGGCAATGAGAAGAAGAAGGGAGAAGAAGGAAAAAAACAACTGGGGCCCTTCTGCAGTGACTGGTTGCTTGGTAACCACGAGAAGCCGTTTTGATGCCATCATTCTCTCATCTGCCGCCTCGTGGACGGAAGCCCAGAGCCTTCGCTGCGCTTCGGTCGCGATACCTGCATCTCGCCCGGCCAAGCACTGGAGTCGCCCGTACTTGTACCTTTTGTACAAGCTTTGGACCAGCTGCCTGCTAAGTCCACGCCCCTCGGTGGCCCCGCCGACCTGCCACAGGATGCCACTAAACCCCTTGAGAGCAGCAAATCACCCCAAGAGGACTAAGCGCCACCGCCCCCTTGCGGCCTAGCGGGCTCTCGCGCCCTCGGACATAATGCCGTTACCGAGCGCGCTAACGACACGCCCGGGACCCTGTTTTCTCTCTCGATCCGCAGCCGGAAATAGGTACAAGGTACAAGGGACGGCCAGGCCTGAGGGGCGGCGCCATGCCATCCCACAGGAGTTGCGGCTGCGGCTCGGGCGATGCACCACCCACGAACCTGAAGCCACTGGGCCATAACGGCGGCCTGGATACTTTGCATCGTTGATGCGTCCTTGTCAGGTCAGCTCACAGCGATGCCTGGAATCCACCAGCCGTGGACCAGACAGGCAAGGAAACACTACCTAACCTAGTACCAAAGGCTCCACCGCGGCGCATCTCCACGCTCCTCAGCCATTATTCAGCACGACGTCCACCTCCATCTCAGACGCCGCGGGCATCGCCGTGTCTGGTATAAATATATTCTCGCCGTCCCGTTGCGCTGGGTCGTGGGGGACTCTGTCCAGCCCTCTGCGCGCCTAGATTCCACGTCTTCCAGAACAGTTCAGATAAGTCGGGAGTTGATCGCCCACTATCTCGAACTCGACTCGACCCTTGCTTGAGGATACCACATCCCATCAAGGTCTTGTCTGCCCATCTCGTCGACATTGGGTTATACACACCTCGTCGTCGTCTTCTTCTTATACACCTATAATACAACACAACAACTCCAAATACAAGCTCGGCAACCTCGCATCTTTCACATGTGAACCGTCACCAACGACAAGTAACACCAAAGCCCTCTAGCGCCAAAGTCTCTCAACAATGGTAGCACATAGTCTACCGTCTCCTCCCTCCGAGGACAGCAAGTCTTCAAATTCACCACCAGCCAGCACAATCCCCCGGAAAAGCTCTGGTTCAAATACAAAGCCCGTCAAGGGCACCAACCGAGCGTCCAAGCGTGCCGGGTCGGGTGCCGCCGCCGTCCACCACCACGAGCAAGTCACACACGGTATGGATGGGAGGCATAAGCGGGTTTGGAAGGCCTGCGAGAGGTGTCGAATGAAGAAGACGAAGGTATGTGTTTCCTTGTTCACGTTAGGCCTGACAGTACGGTAGTAGCTGACTCCAAAGTGCGTATAGTGCGACGGTGAGTTCCCGTGCAAGAGATGCAAGGACGACGGCCTCGTCTGCACAGCCGGAGTCCGCAAGAAGATGGAATACAAGCAGCTGCCTCGAGGGTAAGCAGTGTCACAATTAGTCACAGAGACTCTGGTATACCTCGTGAGACATGAGGACTGACTTGGTGATTCACCACAACACAGGTACGCCGAGGTGCTCGAGAACACCCAGTTCGCACTCATCGCTACCGTCCACAAGCTCTACCAGATGGTCAGGACGAATCAGCAGTGGGATCTAGGAGAGCCCGAGCTCAACGACCGCGGCCAGCCCGTCATCCACAACATTGCGCAGAAGCTGGGCTGCATCCGCCCCAACAGCGACATCGACCTGCCCGTGCACTCCATCTTCCCCGAGAACACGCAGGACCTCGAGGAGCTCGCGCGACAGCTCAAAGATCACCACGCCGACGCGCAGAACAAGGATCGCGAAGCGGAGATGGAGAGCGAGTCGCCCTCGGCCTACCGGCGTACCGACCGTGCTTCGTCCTCAGATCTCGACCACTCCGACATCGAGCCCACTGACTACCGACGAAGCGCATTCGGCGGCCTCAACAACAACAGTCAGCCGGTTACCATGTCACCGCAGAGCTATGCCGGCAGCAGCACCGAGTTCGAGTTCAACCAGTCAGCGCCTTCAGAACTCGACGCCTCGGCCGCCCTCTTCTCCGCCAACTCGCCCCAACTGCCCATTTTCCCAGAGTGGGCCATCAAGACGGCGCCGGGCGATGTTGCAGCGATGCAGTACTTTCAGCAGGCCATGCACATGGGGCATCCCATCATGGATGGCTACGAGACGATCAAGCCCCAGGCGCTGTCGAACGCCGGCGGCGTGATGATGGGCATGGGCGATCCCATGATGTATTCACCCTTCGATGTCGACCTGGTGCCGATATAGTACAAAGTGCTTACATACACTCGCTTTCCCCAGTTCACATATTCACCATCCTTTCACATCACATATACACACACACCTTCGTTCACATCTCTCTTTCTTGTGCATCTCATTCAGGAGTCTTTCTCTGGGTACATATGGGGTTTGCTTTTTTGTTAAGCGTGGTGTTCTATCTTGTTCACGTGGTTTGGATTCTCATATAGACCGGGTTTTTCTTTCTGTTGCACGGTGATCTTTCCTGTATGAAGTCTACTGGGTGCATATCCAGGAGGGAGGGCAGGACGGGTTGGATGAAATGCATTCATGGGAGGTGGAAAGGGCTGGCTTCCTGGGTTGGGTTCAAGTGCGATAATGGGAGCGTTGATGACGATGATGATCAACGAGCCGAAGCAAGCAAACACAGCTTTTCTAGAGATGTCTGGGCACCAGGGTGTCACGTCTAAGAATACATGACATTCAACTTGAGTACTACTTCTTCAATTGCTGCGTTGTCGACATGGGACGAAGTCATTCGTGCTCTGGTTCTTGCTTTTACTAGTATAATTCGTTGATTGCATTTCTTGATCGACCACTCATGCCTCCAGGCGGCACGTAGGGCTTACAAGCTCCATGTATGGAAAGCTTGTGTTAGCCGATCAACGATCCTTGACGCAAAACAGCCTTTCGCTGTTCTTCTAGCTCCAACCAGGCCAGCCGCACACTTCTTCAGGTGAGATTTGGATTGTCGGGATTTTGCTAGCAGCTCTGCTAAGACACTGTAGTAAAATCCTACAGGTACTTGGCGAACCTCGTAAGCTTGTGTCGACACGTCATTGAATCCGTCAAACCAACTACTGTAGGTACTAGGTTCTACGGCGAGCGTACGGAATAGGTACGGAGCATGTACCCAGCCCATCGCAAGGCGTGAAACACCTTTCTAAGAGGTAACATAGGTACAGTAGTGGCTCAAGGTAGCTTCGAGCATTGCAGGTACGAGTCAAAGCCCTTGTTCGCTTGCGCATCGCCAGATTAGCATCTCGCCTTTGCGCAGGTTGTCTGAAGCCTGAGCCCCCCCTCCGTCTGCCTCAGCCACAACGTCTGTCGTCAGTTCGATTTGTGTATGGATGTACACATGATTCAAAACGACCCGTTAGCGATGTGCTTTGTTCAGGGGAGTTGCTTGGCTAGGTAGAATCGCATGGATTGGTTCTAATACGCACTACCCTGCCCCATGTAGGTAGATAGATAATGTATGCCACTTTATCTGTTGTTGTTGACATTGCTGTGATTTCACAGTGGATGAGCTTTGACATCACCACTTTCTCGATACCTTGTACCTTGTAAGGTATCTAATGGTCGTCGTCGTACCTGGCCACACCCCATACCACCATGAAAGATTTGACATCCAACACACATACATACATGAAATAACGGGCGCTGGTTTTGCCCTACGAGGTGCTACTGCAGGTAGTAGTATTATCTGCTAGTCCCCAGACACGGAGGGGTGGTCAAGGTACATACAAGGGGAACATCGTCGTCCGCTTTGGGGAAATGGTCAGGTTTAATCGGAGTTTGTCAACAAACGCGGCATGGTTTGTCATCCGCCGTGACGAACCGCAGATTATACCTCGTACTTACAAACGAAGAATTATTGAAAGAGAAAGTAAGGTAACTAAAGGAACAAGATAAAGTAACGAGTCTAGGTAAGGTAGGTAGTCATCTCTCATCCCCTCCTTGGAGCTTGCATCTTGTAATGCATGCGCACGCCCTACGAATTCGCAAAAAAGAAAGGAATCGAAAAGGATGTCTGGGGAGTGCGATGTACATGAAGATTCAATGTACCTAGATAGGAGCCACATTCGGTACGTGTAAAACGAATGGGAAAGGAAAAAAGGTTCCACGGAGTCTACACGGCAAGGCGATAAAAAGGCAAGAAGGCGGGCTATTATCCCCGGTCCGTTATGCCCACCACAAGTCCGGAACTGGCAAACATCGATGTGACTCTTTCGGAGATAAAAAAAGTGCACCCACGGACTACATGGTATCGTACCTACCTATCTTACCTCCCAACGTCGCACGAGAGCAGAGAAAAGACAAAACAAATTTTTGAAGGATTAATCGAAATAGAAGGGTGTCCCCCATCAAGCATACCTAAGGGTGAAAAAGAAAGCGGGAGAGAAACAGCGAGGGCTGGCATATGGATCATTGACGCTGACAAACTGTCTGCCATTCTCAGTCATCGAGTATGGAATTACACGATTGCCCTCCAATTCGGAAATATTTTCACGGCTCCAGCACCGATGCGTGAATGGATACCGTAGCTTTGTCATTTACAGTACTTTGAAGTTGGCGGCATGCTATTGGCGAATTGGATAGGTACGAGGTTCCATTGACATGGAGCTTTGGCAGGCCAATGGGGTTTGATCGAAAAGGGCAAATGCTCGATTCGATTTCACGATGACAGCTGGACATCAAGTACCTTGATATCCTTACCCGTCGGGGCAACCAAGCTTCAGAAGCTGCGGTCTGTACGAAGCACATCATTCTTTTCCCCCTTCCCCTGAGAAATATTGAACGGAAGCATGAACACATTCAAAAGAAATGTACTATTACTACTGACTCATACTAGTCCTCCCATAGATGCATCACCAGCACCCCGATCCGCGTATATAACCCAATCCTCATCAGCGGATCAAAGCTCCTTCGATATGTCCGAAGAAAGCGACCCGCAAGGCCCGCAATATCTGCGGTCTTTTTCCCTTTGCGTGACACGCAGCTTTTCTGGTCCAGGGCGACGGAACACTTCTGCTCTCTCATTCTTGGGCCTTTAGGACCCCGATCATGAAATTTCGGGGTCGTATTGTAGATGGCCAATTTGATGTTATACAGACCTTTTTTTTTTTTCCTTCTAAGTGCCGGATGCAGACGCGGGCATTCCAACTCCGAGGTCATTTCAACTCCGAGGTCAGATTGCCGTGTGTAACAGTAGCTACTCTTTCACCAAACAGCAAAGGCGCATCGCATGGCAGATGTCACAAGGGGTGAACCACACCAACATAGCACCAGCAATATTCGCCCCCCTTCCCCTTTCCCTTTGCCTTCAATCCCCAGCTCCAAAGTAGTATGTAAAACAAAGCTACTCCGCTACTCTTTCACAATGCGCAGCAAAATAAGAAGCAACTGGAAAGGAAAAAAAGACGGGCGGCATCAAAGTCGGTCTCCTTGGGCCCGGGCCACGGAGCTTCGCAAGACTCCGAACGCCGGGGGGTGTGAGCAGAAGAATGAAATCGGAGGGGGTTTATTATAACAACACAAAATATAATCAGACATTTTTATTTTGCGTGGGATTTTCTTTTCATCTGCGGGGTGTGTGCGATGAGATGCGGTGGAGAAGGGGGGGGAGGGGGGATCATCAGCCCATGTTAGACAGTCATCGTACATTTTTCTGTTTCTTCATGTATGGAATTGCTGATGCATTGATACGTGTAATGGCGCATGGGTATACTAGAGTGCGATGAAGGAGCAATTGAGGGTTTGACAAAACAGATACAATTTCCTCGCGGTGACTGATGTGGAGGGAGGTGATTGTAAAGCTTGATGAGGCTCACGACGGTAGCGGATAGAAGAATCAAGTATGATGAACTTACATGAGCACGGCACAGCTGTCATAACACACACCCAGAGCGTGTTGTAGCTGTAGCGTCTTGATATATCAGCAAGACAAAGCCGCCATTATCAACCCGCTCTGACTCCGTCCCGAGCGGATAGATGCCCGCCTCAACACGGAAAGACACAGCCTTGCACATGTCACGAAGCCAATGCGCACCGACATCAGGCACGGGGACAACATAATACCTTAGGCAAGGGAATCGGCAATCCCAAAGGATGTCTTGTCATCTGTTAGCCTAGCTGAAACCTGCCTTATGTGGTAGTTTGCACCAACCCGACTCCTCGGGAGACCTGCTCATACCAACACCTTGGAACGTGCACCTCGTACATACATGCGTTTATGTGCGTGCCAACGCGGTTCATCGCGTACCTCGCACACATACGCATCGGAATACGCCCTTGGGATGCGCCCGAGAGAAACAAAGATTGAGTTGCGCCGTGCCCTTGTATTACAAAAGTACAAACGGACACGGAGTGTGCCGAATACGCCCGCCCGCCCGCCCAGCTTCCTCTTCTCTCGCTGCGATTGCCTTGGCACCCGCTTAGGAAACCTAGCCTACGGCGCAACGAAACGAAGCGAGGCGAGCCGCAGTTCTACTCCTACCAGGTTGTGTCTTGTCCTGATATTCACTGTAATTCTTGTGGAACGCGCTGAAATCGGAAAATCGGTCTGCTGTCTGTGCGGTTCCGGTACGATGACCCTTGACAGCAGATTTTGAACTTCTTCGAACCATGCGCGTGTCTAATTCGTCTTTTTCATAATCATGGGCCAAGCAGAGGAATCCCGGATACATTTCGCTCTTTTCGCAATGTCCGTTGTTTGTCCAGCTCGGCCTCGGACGAGCCGTGTTCCTGTCTCATGTAAACCCGAGAGGGGAAACAAGAGCTAGGGACTCGGTGTAAGCCAAGAAGTGCTGCTATTTACCGCCTCGTCATTAGCTAGTAGATAGATCTGCTTTACCTGCTGTACTGTATCATCATCTACGGCATTCTGCTTCGCGTAATCACCGCCAGACAACCCGCAATTTGCCCTCTTTTCCCGCATCAGCTCCCGCCCGTGTTTTTTGGGGCTGCTTGTGGGTTGACCTTGTCTCCTGTCCCGTCTTACGGCGAAGCGGTCATCACTTCAGGGCAGAATAGAATATTAACATCATCAATAATGTCAACATTTTCCCAAGGTTTTGTCATCGCAGGTTGCCGCCCGCGAGCGCGCGGTGATATACAAATCAAATCAAATATCCGCATTGGAACTAAACCGCACAGTATGTGCGCCCTGGCTGTCAAATCGAAGTTGGCGCCTCCGCGACCTGCGTTAGTGAGCTGAGCTATTGTAGCATGAGATTCGGGTGTGACCTTTGTCATGTGTTGTTAATCAAGCATCGTATCATCGCATTAAGGGTATTGATATGCCCCCCTTCTTCTTCTTCTAACTCATTCCATCTCTTATCTCCAGAGCTCTCCAGCAGCAAACAGATCCAGGGTTGTACTTCATCATGACATGTTAGCAGCAGCAGTAGTTCTCCCGACCTGATACTGTGGCGTCTTAGTCGGCGATTAACGCAGCCCCTCTTCTCCTCCCCCTCCTTTTTTCCCACTGGATTTGAGATTCCATAAGCTCCAAAAAAGCTTACTGGACGGGACCCCTGCTTTTTCGGCCATGGCTGGCACGTGGGTTTTTGCGTCTTTTGACTCAGCGGAGTTTGGGGCCGTGGTTCAACTTTTGGTGTAAAAAAGCTGGAGGGGGACTTTTAAACTCCGTGGCTTTTCTTGTTTGTCTAAGATGGATGGCTTGGATTACAATTCCGCAGCTGATGGTTTGGCCCAAAAGAGTATTTGCAGCTTTTGAGGCGGAAACGCAGAGAGATTAAACCAGAGTCCTCTGCAAAATTACTGATAAAGTATGTCTACGATTAATTATCTCCCAGCCGTCCATCTGCTTCGTGACCTGTGCTTGTACATATATCTTGTACGCGTACTCTGTACGCAGTGGGATACGCGTATTCCGAGGCGGGTCATTGGTGAATCCGCTTGACAGCCCCGCAAAAATCCGGGGTTACAGCAGGAACAAGCCGTGCAATAGTAACTCGTGATTCATTCATCTTCACCTGCTTCATCCTTCACTGCATCGCATTTTTTCGTATCTGAAGGGCCATTGAATTACCATCAATCAATCAATCAACTGACTTCACAGGGGCTGCAAGGCACGCCCCTCCCTCGCCTTTCACTATCACCTTAATTCCATTTTATCATTTTCTTCTCCTGCCCTCCATCAGGCCACTATCGCCACGGCACCCAGCAAGCCGGGCACCAATCCAAACCACCCGTGGCGTCTTACAAGCTCCCCAAGCGAGCGAATGGCTTTCCCGGCATGTGGGCTAAAGAAGCTCTCGACTTCTTGGCCAGCTCTACAGTACAGTACATACAGAACTGAGCACCACTGCTGCTGTTCGCTGGGCTGCGTTTATGCTCGCTCGCTCGCTCGCTCTCGCTCCTCTTTGGTTGCGATGGCTGTCGCGGCTGCTGGTTGATAGGCTGTCATCGGAATCCGTTTGCCGCGGCTCATGGGCCCGTTGACGAGCTACCGCAGGCGGGCGAAGACGATCGGTTCGAACTCGCCGCACACAAGGGAGGGTGCCCTGGCTGATGAATCCGTCGCGGGTCGGGTTTCCAATCAACTGAGGGCCGTCCTCCCCTCGTCAGCTAGGCTGTTGCTAATCTCACATTTAGTCCAGTAATGGTTGGTTGTGATATCGGGCAATCGAGAAGAGCGAGACGAAGCCTCCTCGGCGACTCCCACCACACGACAAGCTTGTCCACCGGCCGGGCGGTGCCAGCTCTTTCAGCCTTGTCAATGGGGTTAGCATGGCATATGCCCGGTGATGGAGGTGCACAGAGTTGTAAGGTCTCGCAGTGGAGACGAGGCTCAGTGACGGGAGGAACACTCGCCGGCGCCGACCTTTGTCAAGGCTGGAAGCATAAGAGCGCTGGAATCCATCAGACAGGTTTCCTTGTCATGAGTTCGTTGTCATTGCCAATTTTAGGCTGCCGAGACGAGCGTCCTTTCCTAACCAATTCCCCTTGTCGTGTCGGCAATCTTCATGATACCATTGAGGAGTTGCTGACAGCTACTCCAGGTGGCATCAACTCGCTTCATTCCGACGTGATTGCCCGCAGATCACCGTCTAGCAGGTCTATTATTGGAGCTCTCCGCGCTTATCACACAACTTGACAGCAAGCTCCCACAAGCTCAAACCGTCGAGCGCCTCCACAAGTCGCTCCTTGAGTCAGGAAGCGCGGGCTGAGGATCACCAAAGGCGCTCCAAGAGGCGCTCCAGAGGGCTGGCTTGATGAGGCGCTAACCGAACCTTGATGGCTTGATTGGAGAGCAATACCAGAGTAAATACATGCTCGATGCCGCTGTTTCTGCCCAATGGCCGTGCCGCCCTCACCCAAGGAGACGCCTCCATTCCATCCATCCCAATCAGCTGGCTTTGTGGCTTCGCCCTAGGCCTGGCTGCTCACTCAGCACCAAGGAGGAGGAAAAAGCATCGACTTACAAAGACAGGCAAACAGGCAACCCAATCTTCCCACCCTCACTCAGCCCTATTCCATTTTGCTTCAGGAAGAGGCAAAAACATGTGTCGTGAAATCTGAGGAATCAACACACCTCAGAGTCTTGCCGTATGTTAGCATCTGGTCCAGCATAGCACTAGGCGTAAACTCCTTTGCCATTGCCATTTGCCGCCTTTTGTCTCGCGAATCAAAATATTTGCTGAAATAATCCCATTTGATCAATTTATTCACTTTTGTTTTATCTCCTTCTCTCAAGTTCACTCCCCTCCATCCATCTTCATGCCTCCTCCTTCTTCTTCTCTGCCCCCTTGACGCCCGCTTTCTCGAAGTTCAATATCGGCTGATGAGGCGCTTCTTCCAGTGCAAATCCGGCGTTGCTTTCGAACGTGTTACTTCAACTTTATAAATCCAAGGAACATGGGCACGGGATCGTTGGCCCTGACATCACTGCTTCTCGGCCAGGTACCGTCCCGTATCTCTGCCATTGGCCTTTGATAACCTCGGATCTTCTGTGCAATAGAGTTCCGTCACACTTGATGTATGTACCTACAGAAATGATGACGAGACGACCTGCATGCCGTCTGCAAGTAAGCATATAGTCAAAGCGGCCTCTAGACTGCATCCCACTGCCGTGTATCCGGCAGATCTTGATCCTCCACATTATACAAAACCACAAAAAACCCAAACATTTACCGCAAAAAACAGGCGAAGGTGGTCGCTCTCTTTCCCCTCAATCCTTCGTCCCTCTCCCCATATTAGACTCATGTAACTAAAAGAGAACTTGCTTCCCCGTCAACTTTGAACAAAAGCCCAAAAACGTGCCTCCCAGCAGTGCGGCACGTGTGACCACAAGCCCAAGCCCAAGCCCAAGCCCAAGCCCAAGTCCCCCAAATCTTCCACACTATATCTCGCGAAGTATGTGGCAACTCTGCTAGAACTGCCAGCCACACCACA
Source organism: Trichoderma gracile (assembly GCA_020002365.1). Taxonomy (NCBI): domain Eukaryota; kingdom Fungi; phylum Ascomycota; class Sordariomycetes; order Hypocreales; family Hypocreaceae; genus Trichoderma; species Trichoderma gracile. The sequence continues at coordinate 613,990 of JAINEY010000003.1, forward strand.
AGCGATAGAGCGCGATCCAGATCGTCGATAGGCTGCCCGCCCTTCCCTTTGGCGAGGCGAAGTTCTGGCGTGACTTGGTTGGGTTTGTCAGGGCATCATACTTTGCGGGGTAGTTTCACAAGCATGGAACGCCCAGAAGCTCTAGTAAATGTGTGAGATGGCAAAAAGGCAAAACAGAGTTGTTCGGCAGGTCAAGTTGGCCGCAGGTGATAGTTGAGGCTTGCTTGCCGACTCCAATGTAATAGTATGCCAGGAGAAACTGGGGAACGAGCCGATTTCTCAGCTGAGGGTTTCCCCCCTTTTCCATCTCGTGGCTTCGATAACTTGGCTTAGTAGCTTTTTAGTTTTTGGTTTTGTTTTGCTGGTTTGATTTGGGGAGGAGCGCTTCTTGTGGTGATTGGTAGAGCTTACGATGATGTTGCCCGTTGGACTGTCTGATTTGCTGATGATTTGGCATGATGAAGAGGGGTCGAAGGGATTTGGAACCGTTCTGGATGGCTTCGAGTGAGTGAGTGGATGATGTGTTCAGCTTGAGGGGAATGATATCAGAGCTACTTGTATCAGTGAAAATAGATTCACGGCAGTTATATGAGTAGACGGCGTAACCATCGCTAGTCTCCCCCCATGCTATTTTGTTGCATTAGGATGGAGCATCGCCAATGTATTGCAAGAGAACTCGCGAAGTGGTTCGACTGACTACTACAATCACATGTTTTATCTATCGACTTACACTGGACATGGCTTCGAAGGTGTAACCGTTCGTTGAGCTTCACGCAGAAGCAAGGCTAATGTCGTAGACGATGGTGATTTTTTCTTGGCTGGAACCTAAGATGCTTCAAGCTTCTCGCTTCATTCTTTGACTCGGAGATGAACTCGAAGAAGGTGAGTTGCCCGAGTAAAATGCGAAATATGGCCGAGATGTCTCCCATCAGTAAGACTAAAATCATCCTCTCCCAAGCCCTCGATAGTATATCCAACGGCAAAGTCTCTCTTACCAACCAGTCTCGTGCGTTTCTTACTCGCAGGTTATGTTTCCGTATGTAGTTTTATATGTCCGGATACTAAGCCGTCTCAATGCTCTCGGTGCTTCATATCTCGTCATATGGCTGCAACTTGAAGTGTGAAGTCGCCGCATACTCGTCAGAGAAGACGAACCACCACTGGGGCTGCAGTGTGCTGTGAATTTGGCGAGACTCTTTTTGCAAGTCACGGACTTGATGCCCAGATTTTCATGACAATTGGCATGTTTAGTGCATTCCGCAATCACCTGGGTCAGTGAAGGGTACACTAGGCGATGACGGTGGGCATATTGTAGATTCAATAAAAGAACCAATTGGTATGGTCCAGTCTTGAATGGAATTTTGCGATTATTCCTCAATATCTCTGCCATCGAACACTACAGAGTCGCAGCTTGAACTTATAGAGCGTCGTTTAGGTATCAAGCCAGCCTGTAGTTTCCAGCTTGTGTTCTACCTATGCTTTCCGTCAGTTAGGAACCCAGACGCCCAGGCCTCAAGCTCTCTTCTTAGAGGTAGGAGATCAAGCCAAGGGAGCCATACAAGTATACGGTTGCTGACACGGTATGTCCGTGGATATTACATATTGGGCATCACCGGTTCAGGATAATACATCAGCTTCGAGGACAATTGACGTCTCAGTGTGGACAAGAATATCCTGATGCAGAGCAACACCTAGTTGCTCCTAATTCCCTATATGTGTGCGTTGATGCTTTCTGAGTCCTTGTAGCATTTCCACGCCCAATGCAAAAGCTCCATTCAACGCCATTTCCCAGTTCCCAATATCCCAACCTGTATCCTCCGATGAAACGCCTGATAAAAAACTTGGATATCCGTACCTCAAACCTTCACGACGTCGTCAATGTTTCGCCGTCCTCATGGCTTGATATCGAGCACTTGTTTCAACATGCTCTCGCTTGCCCTCCACCACCGTGCTCTCTGCTCAAGGTCATCCGCAACGCCCCCAAGAGCAGCCTCCTTCCTCCTGCGAGCCTCCCGCGCCGCAGTAGTACTGCTCTGCCGTTTCGCCTCCAAGGGCAGCAGCTCGGCCTGCAGCCTCTCCGCCTCCTTTCTTTTCCTCGGAACCTTGGCCCGCAGGGCCTCGAGTTCCCGCGCCAGCTCTTGCTGCTCCGCTTTGCGCTTCGACACGAGGCCGAGCGTCTTTGTTAGAGGCAGCCGGAGGTTTGGATCCGACTCGGAGGACTCTTGCTGGCTTTTGAGCTCCTTGATGCGCTTCTCCAGCTCGGCGATCTTTGCAGGCAGCTCTTCCAGACGCGCTGTCTCGAGCTGAATGTTTTCGTACCGCTTGCTCAGCTCCCGTCCCCTCCGTTCCAGGTCGGCCACCAGGTCGGCCACCTCCAGCTTGAGATTCTTGAGCTGCGCCTTCGCCTCTGCATTTTCTCGCTCCAGGTCCAGATTTTCTTGCAGCGTGACAATGAGAGGCGGATCCCCCACGATGGCGCGGATGAACTTTTCCTTGGTCACCTGCTCGACGTAGGAGAATCGGAGCTTGGCAAAGAGCTCTTTGTAGTGTATCAGATCTGCCTCCAGGCTGGTGGGCGAAGGGCTGTCGAGCGACGTGTTGGACGCGTCAGAGATGCGCTGAGGGGCGTCGTTTGGTGTTGAGCTGGAGATGGATTCACTGAGCTTGATGATGGAGAGTTGATTGCTCGACTGTAGCCGACGCAGAGTCTCGAGGACCTGTGCTGGGTCTTTGGCGCTCATTGTGAAACTTTGCGCGCTTTTTTATCGATCAGTGCTATGACAGGAAGGTATCACGATCCCTATGAGGTCGAACAAAGCCCCTGAGAACTGAATCGTGCTCGTGAGAAGTCGCATCAGAGTGTTTACAATGAACCCGATGCAGTTAGCCCAGCAATTGGTTCATGCGAGCTTATCTTATCGGCAGGGGCAGCATGTGCGCTGAGTCATCATTTAAGGCTTCCCCGAATCTCGGCCATTCACCAAGCCCCAAAACACCTTCCTCTGTCAACAACCCAAACCTTTTGTGCCTTCTTTGCGCAGCGTTGTCGGAATTTCTTGTTCAATATATCCTTCACATTGCTTTTGCTATGCCCAACGACGAGCTTCTCACAGACGACTATGTGGCCGGTTTGCTGGCCCAAGAGGCCAGCGACTGCTCGATCAAATATTCGGCAATGGGGTTAGAGGCTTTCAACACAAAGAACAAGTAATGGAGCCCGCCGTTCGTTTGCAAGGGATATCATTTTCTGACGGAGTCAAAAGGCCGTCCAACGTACCAAAGCCCAACACGAGGTTCCTCAGGAACATCATCAAGGACACGGATTCGCATAACAAGGCGCTGCTGGCCAAAGAGGCGGCCGAATCGAAGGCGAGGCTCAGGGACTTGGAGCGCGCCGACGAGGCCAAGCGACGAAAGGCGAATCCATCGGATGGAGATATGCGGAGGCGGCAGCTGGGCAACATTCAGTCTATTCTTGGCGGACCGAGACACAAACGGGACGACACCACGAGATCAGCAGACGACAACGAGAAGTCTAGGAATAGGGGTGACGGCGACCGCCATTCGCGGCGAACATCACATCGAGAGAAGGACACAGACAGCGATCGTCGCAAAGCACGGAGAGACTACGGTCGATTGTCGCGCAGCCCCGACAGAGACGAGCGAAGAGATCATGACGAAGACCGACCACGGACCTCACGAAAACGGCACCGCGATGATTCCGAGGATAGACACAGACATGGTCGTCATCGCCATAGAGACCGGTCCAGGTCTCCCCGCCATCGACGTCGCTCTCGATCGCCTCGCACGAAGAAGAGCAGGCACCGAAGTCGATCTCCCTTGACTGTGGAGAGGCGCTCCCCGAAACTTTCACATGCCAGAAACGATGGCGACGATTCAGATCCTCTAGAAGAAATCATTGGGCCTGCGCCACCACCGAAGTACCGCGGCCGGGGAACAGTCGCAGGAACTGCCAGCCTCGATCGACGCTTTTCTGAGTCGTACGATCCAAGCACGGAGGTGCTGCCGGACGACGAGGGAGGTGATTGGGACGATGCAGTGGAGGCTTATAGGGATCGCCAAAAGCTGCGACGGATACAGGAGGAGCGGATGAAAGCCGCAGGGTTTGCAGATGACCAGATTCAGAGGGTCAACAACAGCCAACGGGAGAAGACAGAGGAAGACGTGGTTTGGTCCAAGGCCGGGGAGGAGAGGGCGTGGGATCGAGGGAAGAGGGACGATGAAGATGGCGACGGCGATATCATCTTGCGTGGGATCCTGTCGGAAGATTCATAAAGCGAGCAAGATGCTTCAAGAGAAGTGTGATTGTGGGAGCACGATCAAGAGCTTGCACTGTTGCTGGATGGCCGATAAGGGCCCCTGTACGTATACACTTAATGTCTGATTGCATGAAGCCAACTCGCATTACGAGGCATGATAGAGCACTTTACACAGTTAATATAATCACGACTGCTAAATATTCCTTAATTGCTGTTCTTGAAAGACCTGAACGAATTGCAACACTGCGCAGATACAACAAAACGAAATGTCAACGACAGAGGCCTCCTCAGATTGCTTCAGACTCGCGCATCTGCAAGGGGTCCAAGGGTCCCAAACAGGCGATATGAATACAAAGTGCCGGGATCGCACAGCGCTTTCGTATTCGCATGAGCCTCCTTCTCTCGCCCCTGTCATGAGCACGTGCGGCCCTCATAACAGACACTTGCGCTTCACTCTTGATACTACAACAAGCGGCGCAAGACAGACGACATGTCTCATCTGTATCTTGTCTCGCTTACACACAAGACGGGATGTCTTCTCGAAGTGTGATCACAAGCCATTTTCTACTGCAGAAAGAGTGAGGGAAAAGAAGGGCAAAAAAGGTCATGCCATCTCCACATGATGTCGTCACGGGCTGTTGCGTCATGCAAGTGTCTTTGGACAAGGGCTATTTTTGCACCTTCGGTGGATCGGAGTGGTCCCTATCAGATTGAACCTAATCCTGGCTGGCCCTCCAGCTGTTTTCAGTGATTGATTTCATATCTAACATGTTGGTGTTGCGCAGTGTTAATGGGAAATTCGTAGCGAATGCGAGTGCTGCACTTGCGTACCTATCTAGTAGAAAGATGAATAAGCACAGGATGATCATCTCTGTGTACCTGAGTTGATCGGTTCTGCATCTGGGCATCATCGTTAGCATCAAAGGAACTGAATGGAGCTTCGCGTCAAGGCTGGTCAAGCTCCACCAGATCAGGATGCTACCCATCTTAGCTCCCAGCCCGTCGTCCCACAGACAAGCAGCCGCCAGCACTAGTCCGTCTTATCGATTCTCAACCGGCGATGCTCTGTTTGTTGGGTTGGGCGAGTGATGAATCAATGAGTGCCGTAGGTGTTACAAGCAATGGTCCGATCTGGATGCCATCTGCAGAATCTCGTGTTTCTAGGTTCGAGCTGGTCAGATGTAAGATGGATGAACTTCATGTACAAAGAGGTACAGCTAAGCGACAAGACGTTCCAGCTGCTTCGACCACCTGAGCCCGAATTTACAGGCGTGACTTGGCGACACTTGGCGGCCTCAGCCCCCGCCAGCCGAGCCCTCCACTGCCGGCCGCTCCCTAGAATACAGGGCAGCCAGCGCTCTAGTGTCGGCGGTCCACTGACTGGGTGCTCGCCTGCACGACTTTACCCGCCCCGCCTCGGGCCTGTTTATTCCTCAGTCCATACAAACCTGCGTTCATCATTAGACATCGACTCTTCTCCCACTCGTGCGCTCCTCCTGCTTGCATCCGTCCTACGTTTTGTGTTGTCGTCCATCCCTTTGAACGTGATTCCTTGTCCTTCTGCCGCGTTCGCGCTCTTCTTCTCCTCTTCGTCCGATACGGAGCTTTCTCTGTTATCCTCTCGTCCCATGACGTGTCTCAGCTGGCCGACGTCAGCCTCTCGTCCCTGAGGCGGCATTCCTTTGCGGGCGACAAAAACACCATTCAGAGAAAACCATAACAGACCCAAACAAGCAGAAACCGCTCCCTCTGCTGCCGGCCGACCAGCCGCGCTCCTCACGATGCGCACTCCACGGATCGTGATTCTCGTCCTTTGCATATCCACGTCCCTCTTCCTCCTTTTCCGCGCGGCGACAGCTTCCAGGACGCCCGCAGCCTCCCGATACCCCACCAGCGTCCGACCGACCACATCCGTATGGGGCCTCATCTTCTACAACACGCCCTTCTCCCTCTTCCCTCCCAACGCCGCCATCAGCTTGACCGATGACAACAGCACATCCTTCGCCGCCCGGCCTGCCGCCTTTGGGCCACGGCTGCTGCCCAGCGGCCTGAGCGGGCAGCTGTGGGTTGGCAGCGGCTTCACCGAGGACAGCCTGGACGGCAACGGCGAGCTGGGCTGCAGCGACCTGCCCGGCTGGGATGCTGCGGGTGCGAAGCATGTGCTGAAGCCGTCTTTTCACGGAGCTGCTCAGCACGGGGATGTCTCCAAGTCGAACCGTCGCCCAGGGCGTGCCGGAGAGCTCCTCGGCTTGGACATACCCAAGAAGGACGTTGAAGCAAGCCTCGAAGAAGTGCCCGCGGACGATGGCACCGACAATCACCTCCACAAAGGGCCTCGCGGTTCCCTCACTCGGCGAGATTCCTCTGCATCTGCCCACGCCGATATCCAGTCGATTCAGGAGGGAGCCGAGATCAAGGGAAAGATTGTACTGCTGATGCGCGGAGGGTGTGGGTTTCTAGACAAGGTCATGTGGGCGCAGCGACGGGGTGCTATCGGCGTCATTGTTGGCGACAACATCAAGGGAGGTCCGCTCATCCAGATGTTTGCCCATGGCGACGAGGTCGACGACGTGACGATCCCATCTGTCTTCACGGCCCGGACTACTGCCCAGCTGCTCTCTTCCTTGACGCAGCCCGGCAGTTTCATTGAGGATACGCTGGACGACAACGGCAATCCCGTCCTCAAAGTTCAACAGGGTTCGAAGGCCAGGAAGAGCAAGGGCACGGCTCCCAAGAAGAAGACGCCGTCTAAGAAGCCCAAGAGCTCAAGCAAGGAAAAACGAAGCACAAGCGCAAAGAAACTAGAGACCGAGGATCGGCCAAGTGGTTGGTTCTCGCGTCTTTTCAGCTGGGGCACGTCCTCTCGCGGCGTCCACAGCGAAAGCAGACCGCCCAGCAGTGGACAGCTGGATTGGGTCATGGTGGAGGATTGGAATGACGAGCTGGACAGCACCATCAAGCCCAACACGGCCAAACCAAAGAAACAGCCAAAACGACCCAAGGTGGAAGGCGACGACTTTGTGATTGGGGTTCAGGACTGGCGTGACCCGGATCTCCTGGCCAAAGCCAAGGTGGCGGCTGGAGGCAAGGCCGCGTCAACCAAGTCCAACTCCAAGGGCGACGCCTCCGGCAAAGATTCCGGAGCCGATGAGCCAAAGGGAGGAAGCATTACACCTAGTAGCGGCGAATACAAGCTGCACAAAGTATCTGATGATGAAATTGATACCGATGCAGCGTCGGAGCTGAAGAGGTCTCCATCGACCAAGAGCCATGGTCTTATCTCGAGAATATTCGGCGACGACGAAGAAGGCGAGTCAGATGACCTCGACTCGGCAGATGACGACTATGAGGACGACATGCCAGAGAAGGACGAAGACCCTGTGCGTCACGAAGGCCTCTGGGTTACCATCACGCCGACCAGTAGCGCCAGTCCGTTCTTCGACACTCTCCTTGTGCTTGTCATCAGCCCTTTGGTGACGCTCTCGATTGTGTACGCCCTTTTGGTTTTGCGCGCGAGGATCCGGAGAAGGAGATGGCGGGCCCCCAAGTCGGTAGTCGAGCGACTTCCAGTCAGGACGTATCACACCGTTGCCCGCTCTCCCAGCATGTCTCCCAGGGTGCCTTCTCCAGGCAGCGCAACGCCGACGACGCCGTTGTTGCAGCACAACAACACTTCTAGCCCACCAAGATCGAGACCTCGCTCCAGGACGACCACTGGGGTCTTGGAAAGCGCCAATTTCCTGACTCCGACTGCCAGCGACCTGTCACTGGCGCCGCAGAATTCTCGCCCCAGCCGCCCGGGCCACGAACGAGGAGCCGTCTCGGCAGAGTGGAAAAAGTACATGGGAAGGCAGGTGGAATGCGTTGTCTGCTTGGAGGAGTATATCGATGGCGTGAGTAGGGTAATGAGGCTTCCCTGTGGCCACGAATTCCACGCCGACTGCATGTAAGACCCCCTTAACCTCATTACTTTCTTCGTTTTCCCCACATCATACTGACAAAGTTGGCCAGCACTCCGTGGTTGACCACTCGTCGACGAACATGCCCCATCTGCAAAGGAGATGTAGTCCGCTCTCTGGCTCGTGGTTCGTGGGCTGGTCCCCGATACGAGCCATACCGTGATGATGGCGACGATGAAGACGACGACGACGACGATCAGGTAGCCGAGGGCTCGGGATATCGATCTTCCAGCGGCGACGAGGACGTTGAGCAGGGCATCGCGGAGGCGGATCCCACGGAGGCGCGTCGACCCAACTGGCAGGACAACCTGTTTGGCATGTTTCCCAGTGGCATTGGGGGCAGACGCAGGGCGCCATCCCCATCCCCGCCGTCGGATGATCGTCGAGCGTGATTTCGTTGTCTTTTCACTCTTCAGGGCTAGGCTTCGATGGAGTCTATTGCCCATTGAACCACTGCACGCCACTCCGAGAAGCGAAGTCGAGGTCCATTGGGGCCAATCTCACCTCAAGTCTCGTCTAAGCGGTATACCTTCTTATAAGAAACAGCAGCAATCATACGCTACGGCGTGTGGGCACTGGAGCAACGGGAGTTTTTCATTTGTGTTTTCATTTGTTAATTTGGGATCAAGCAAGCATCGGTGGAATGATGGCCTTTGATGGCTTTTTATTATTGGGACGGCAGTATCGTTTTCAGTCTCTCTCTTTTGGGTCCTTGCCGTGATGGCAAGATGGGTTTTGCTGCCTGCTCGTCGTAGGAAAAGAGTCGAGATACAGGGGTGGGGAGGCGGCTCGTTGATGAGCACCTGCGGGGGATCGAATGGGAAGCTCAGATTATACCCCTTGTGTTGAAGGCAGATGGAAGCTGTAGTTGAACTTGCGGATACCTATTGTGGTAATGGACGACATAACCGTGCGTGTGCTGGCTTGCATCTTGTAATATCTGGTACTGTGAAGTTGTGGCCTCATCACTGTTGCTTGCTGGGCCGTCAGGAGGCAATTGGGGGAGCCCATACGCAATTTCAAACAGTAACAAGTGGCGATTACGTCTTCGTGGATGATCAAAGAGGCTGGCCTCTACAAGGACGTTCTCGAGAGCGTCCCGTTCGTCCCCCTGAGATTGTCTGCGTTTTTCACATCTTTGGCTTGCTTGCATGTGATGATGAGCGCCTGAGCTGTGTCAACTCGAGAGATGCTGGGCAATGAAGCCTCCCCCGTTGGGAAAGTACATTGATATTGTTTGAACTGGCTGCCGCGTCGCCGCTCTTGAGCAGCTTATTCGGCTTGTTGGCTTCGAAATTGCTCTATATTACCTTGTATTTATACAAGTACCTTAGGTACCTAAGTCAGGTAGGAACAGATGAAAAACACGCACAGCCTGCTTTTCGCTTACAGTACAAAGCAAAGATAGGTAGTAGGCAATTCCGGGAGGGCGGAAAAGGTGTCTTTGGAGGGCCAAAATCTGCCGTGGAAGAGATTAGGGTGATCTAAGGTTTTATCTTGGCTCATCTCGATTGTGGTTGTATTAGCAAGACAGCGGCTCCCTTGTTTGTGTCTTGTTTTTGTTTAAACATGCTCTGTAATAGCAACTCGGGCTTTAATACCCCTGGGGAACCATTTTGACAGGCAAAAAGGGGGGGCTGCTGCCTGTATGTATAATGCTAGGCAGGAGAACTGGACATGCTCGGAGGACGAGCAATCTCTGCCCATCAACTCCGTAATTGCGAGTTCGGGATCTAGAGTTCATTGAGCACACCTGCATCATGCCAGTCTAAGAAATGCGCCGACTGGTTTCTCCTGAGCCTGACATTTCCCGCTGCCGCTGCTGCTGCCAAGCAACTCCGTACCTGACCATGCCATTTTCTATTCGGCGCCAGCTGTTCCTGGTCTTAAATTCATAAAACCTGACAACGGATGATTGATGATCCATATCGTACGAGTTTCCTCTTCTTGTCCTACCCATGCCTTGCGCCCCATACCAGACTTGCCAGATAGGTACCCAGCAACTTCAAGATGTACTTTGGGTACCTCGGCGCAAGGGCAGCTTTGAAACGTCCACTTTGGGGGAGTATCCAGATTTCAGCCAATCAGCCTCATTTGCTACCCCATTGGCCTGCGCAGTTGTCTGATAACAAAGGGGGTGAAAAAGAAAATCGCATTACGTAGCAAAAGGGAAAAACGGGGCCCCAAAAGATCGACGGGGGGGGAGGAAAGATGGTTGTTGCTGTTCTGTGATTGCCGACCCCAGATGATGACGATGGTATAGATTCAAAATCCGCTACTTTGCATGTAATACTGTACACGTACCTGTTAAATCACGGCAATGAGGAGACTTGGGTCTCGGAGATTCGAGGCCGTATTCGTGCTGATGAATCTTGCCTGCATTTGTATCAAATGTAGATTTCGGTTGGTTACATGTAGGTAGGGTGCTGTACATACGAAGCAAGGGACAGAAGAAGGCGGCGGTAGGGCTTGTTTTCAGGGGATGGGGGACCCATTTCAACGGACCCTTGCAAACTGTCGAGGATGAAATAGACGCAAGACCCTCCCATCGCATTTGCGATCCATTCCATTGCATCACGCTGCATGCGCAGCAACCAGGAGAACGAAAAGGCATAAAAAACAGAAGGAAACGCTCTGTTTATTACTAGGTTTTAACAGAGACGGCCTTTTTCCTTGGGGTGGGTGGCATTCGCTTGGATATTATATCGTTTGTGCTTGGTGAGCTATGTAATGGTATTACACAAAAATGGTCTGGTGTTGGTGTGGCGTTGTTTGAAACGCGTGTTCAATACGTGGGACAATCGAGTTGAGCGGAACGGATTGGCTTGATGCCAATGGGCTTTGAACTAAAATAGATGGGCTGCTGTGGCCGTTTGCCAAAATGCGGGGGAAAATCCAAGGGACCTGCCGACTAGGAACAGTTGGAACAGTGGCTGCGACTGTGACGGTGGTTGTGAATTGGATGTGGCTTTGTGGGTGAGCGCCATGGACAGACCAGCACCAGGTACAGCTGGAACGATGGAGGAGGTAGACACGCACCCTCGTTACACGACTTGGAGCAGTATGTACGTACAGTAGATGGAGGTGCTGCATGTTGACGACAGCGTTCTGGGGTCTTGATGGCCATTCTTCGAAATGAGCCGTGAGCAAACGGTAGCATGATTATCTTACCTAGTACTACCTTGCCAGCCAGTACTGCGCAAGTCCTGGATACTGTATGATCGGAAACCCCCACACGCGACGTTGGAGGCAGTGGGTTGCAAAGCAAGACCAGACAGAAACACAGCCATCAATACCAAGAATACCCAAGACTCAGCAAAGCCTCCCCCTTGGAAGTTTGGAAAAGCAGGGGGTAATTGCAGTGCGAATAAGCTCCAAATGTCTCACTGCGCCCTTGCCCAGCAATTGCACAAGCACAATGAAGTACAAGTACCTGTACCTGTACAAGCATTGATCCAATCAGTGCAAGTGCAGGCACAGCAAGTGGCAGAAGGGGGGGGCCACCTGACCGCTTCCGAGAATAGCGCCCCAGTGCCGTCACTCTGCCCACTGTCAGTGTCCCTCTACCCACTGTCGCCGCCCACTGCCCACTAATTGATCCCCTGTCCGCGCCTGGCGCTGCTGCTTGGATGCCCCGCCGCCCGTGAGCAGCCCGCCTAAGCTGGACCCGGAGATCCGACGAGATCGAACCATCTTCAGTGGCCATTTTCGCTCTACGGCCGACGCTTTCTTCTTCCCTCAGCTGTTTTCCTTCTTCATCCTCTCAACCTCTCTCATACTGCGCACTACCTACATACACCTGCCTGTACATACTTCATCTTTCGCCGAGGGCCTTGCGAGCCCTTCACCGACGAGATATCGGACAGAAACCTCCACCATCAGCCGCTGCATCTCCTTGCTCTTTACTTGTTCATGCCCGGCTCATGCGTCCTCGGCCGACCTCCTCCTCCTAGCACCTAGGTAGCTCACTCCCCAAGATCTTACAAGCCAAGAAAAACAAAACACCAAAAGATGCAGGCCGTGGCGACGTCCCAGTTCCTCAGTGACGATGACATTGAGAAGCTCTTCTCCGGAGCCCCCCAGTACTTTGCCCGCAGCGAGAGCTACTTCCCCGGCGCGCCTCACCCCAGCGTAGCCTTTCCGTTTGACGAGGAGCTCGAGATCCGCGACCTGACGGACCATGTCCAGATCGAGTCCAAGGCCTGGAGCGGCGTCACCGTCTGGCCGCACCTGACCCGGGACGTCGATCACGACCCCGAGGCCAAGAAGGAGGCCGAGGAGACGCGCAGGGCCCATTTCCACGTGCGCTGCGCCGAGCGGCCCAACATGCTCAGCATGCAGGGCCTCGAGAAGGGCACCATGGGCTACCAGGCCGCCCTCGAGCTGGCCGTCAGCGACTCGCTCGAGGAGGAGCAGTTTGGCTTCGAGAGCCTCGGCACAAAGGCCCGCGCCGTCGTCGAGGCCCGCGAGCGCATGCTCTCCCGCGACGGCTGGCTGCACCGCCTGCCCCAGACCGAGCTGCTGGACCGGCTCAAGCGCAACGCCGACATCTACCGCAACAACAACCTGCGCAAGAAGACGTCGCTAGAGACCTACAACGACCTTTTCCACGTCCTCATGAGGCCGAACAAGATGGTCATTGTCGACAAGAAAGACCCCCACAGCCTCGCCAACCAGATCAGCGCCCTCCTCAAGTGCCTCGGAGCTCCCAATGTCTGGATCGACCTGTCGCATGTCGAGTGGCGCGTCCGCCTCGGCCAGATCCTCTGGGGCAAGCCGCACGGCGACGAGCTGGACGATGACACCGCAATTGTCGACGCCGAGAGCGCTGCCGAGAGGGCCGAGGAAAAGTATTGGCTGCTGCTGCAGATCCTGGTGTCGTCCGAGTTGCTCATCCGCCTCGACGCAATCACGGACGGCGAGGAGTACGGGCAAGCAAGCTTTCGAGCCATTGACGTGGTCCAGTTCGAGAGGGCTGCGAATGCCTCCGTCAAGTGGTCGCTGCTCTTGGCCCGCAGCTGGTTGAAGAATATCGAGATTGTGCGAGAGGAGCATGCGTCGCCCGTGCAGCCCGAGGTCCGTCGCGGAAGCAGTGGCATTGCGCCCGGCTGGCTGGCGTCTCTGGCCAGCAAGATTTCTCTCCACGACCAGCACAAGCACGGGAACCGGCCGCCGTCGCCGCCTCACTTTTACACCATCCGAGGGAGATTCGGCCAGCGCCAGGTCGAGGGCCTGACGCACTTTGCCAGGAAGCTCCAGTGGCCGGGCATCGACGCCTACGAGAGACGCATTTCGGAGAGCGCACGTAAGATGACAGCCCCGTCGTCTCTGATGCCGCCCACGCCGACGCCCTTGAAGAAGGCGCCTGAGCAGGACTCGTATTTCGGCGCCTGGGACGTTACGTGCCAGCGCGGACACCACAAGGAGCGAGCCCACGCCAGGCGCCGCCGAATGGCCGCGGCTCTCCACGAGTCTGGCTGGCTCTCCAAGTCGTACGTGTTTGGGCTGATGATGCCGGGCGATGCCGTGAGCCACTTTCTCATGGCAACGCTGCTGGAGAACGATAGTGAAGCCCTCTCCAGGATCGGATCGTTTGCCAACCTGAGCAGCGGATTTGTGTACCATGAAAAGAGTTTCTGGAGCACGTCGTGCATTGTTGGAAGGGTCCTGGCCGCCGGGAAAGGCTCCGCCGAGTGTATGGGATGGATCTCGACGGATATAGTGCCCGAGGGAGTAAACGAGGGATGGATCAATATCGACGTCCACGACGTCGCCTGTGAGTCTTGACTACCGTCAGTAAGATCTTCCCTATTACTAACTGCGAAATCAGCCGACATTGCACAGCTTGGAAAGAAGGCCAGGCTCTGGGGCAAGAAGCGGATTGAGCGCGAGTCGTCCATCCTTGGAAATGGCCAAGAGGAGTCCATCTTGCCTGCGGACTTTATCATTCCTCACGAGAACAATTATCTGTCGTCTCCTCCGGGGGTAATTATCGAGTTGCAGTCGCTGGAGCTGGGCACGCCAATAGCAGAGTGTGTCCACCCGACGCCTCTGGCAGAAATCGTCGTGACTCCCATCCATGAGAACCATCGGGCCCCCGATCTGCCTTCGTATCCAGCCAAGATCAACTTTTTCGTCTCCATCGACGGGGAGAAGACTGAAACGGCTACCTTTTCGCTGCTGTACGATATCAACTTTGTTACGGCACACCCGTGCTCACCTTCTTCGCGGGTCAGGGTTCTGAAGAGCCCCTCGAGCCCGACGCTGCGGCAGATTGACTTTGACGGCTCACAGACGCTGGGTGTTGGGTCTCGGTCCATGTATCGAGCAGGTTAGTTTTATGTTCTGAGGAACCACAGCGTGTGCAGTCATGCTAACGAGAGACGCAGGTCATCCCTTGCACAAGTATTACAACTACACGGTCATCCACATCTCGGAGCTCCTGCAAAGACGAGACGCTGAGCTGTCGGATCTTCTCACGCCGCCAAACGTGCAAGCTGCGCCGAACCAGGTGCTGGTGATTGACTGCATCACCAACTTTTCTTCAGCACCGCAGTCGCCCGTGCTGGACCGCCTGGAGTCGCCTGGAAGTTCGCCTATTGAGCGAAAGGGCAGCTTCTCCGCCGCGGCCAAGATGCACTTTGAGTCGCGGAAGCGCCAGTTCGGATCCGACATGGAGATTCTCATCCGGGCCCTGTGCTCTGAGAAAGGATGGAACGCCATTATTAGCAGGAGGAAGCGAGGATGCCTGGCCTGCGCAATCCGCGAGGCTGGCGCTCTGGGCTGGAAAGTCATCATCCGAGTGCCGTGAGCATATGCATCTCCAAGGCAAGAGATCCCCGCAGGCTTTTTAAGAAATAGACAGAACACCTGTCGAAAGAGGAGGAAAGAAATGAACAAAGAAAAGAAGAAAAATATCGGAACGAAGAAGAAATACCCTTCTCTCACGGAGTTTTTATCTGGGCAACGACGGGAGTTTTCGGAGCGTCTGTGCAAGTCAGCCCTGGTCTTACATATTTTGTCTGGGGTCTTTTTTTTTTTTTTGTCTCTTTATGTGCTTGAGCGAGCGAGCGCGCGGGCAATTCAATGTATGTACGATAGCAGCCTCTTTGTTTTGAGCCATTGACCGAATGATTTGGGTCGCGGGAACGACGTGTGTAACAATGAACTTGTTTGAAGACAAGCCTTCGCATTTCAACTGTGTCAAACCAGACAGAAAGAAGAAGTCTGTATCAACCGAGAGTGCGAATTCAGATTTATCAAGTTGAAAAAGACAGCCTTTGGTCACCCTGATGGAACTTGTTTGTTCAAGTGTCTCGTGAAATCTCGGAACCGCCCGCGTGAATCTGGAGGTGCTTGTGGAGCAATCCGAGACCGCATCTAACCCGCAGTGCGCTAGGCCCTATCTGGGTAGGTATTGCAGGCTTAGTCAACCTGTTGGAACTTGTTGAGCTACTGCTGCTGAACTGACCTTGAGGAGCTTATGCCTCGTGGCCCATTGGCGCAAGTCCAGTCGCATCTTTGCATCACCACGACCAAACACCTTTTTTTGTCTGTCTCTGTCGCGAGCAACTATTACAATTCGGATACAATGGCGCCTGGAACGAAAGATATGCGACGGCCGGACCTAAGTGAGTATCTACCCATCGATTCCCCCCCGCAAACTGCGCGAACGCAATTGGATGCGATGGCTGTTGGAGCAACGAGGGGGTCTCTCATCAGAGCAAGACATGGAAGTATTGCAGTGAAGCAGATGGAGAAGAAGAAGAAGAAGAAGAAGAAGAAGAAGAAGAGGCAGTCGTGCTAACGATGAAGCGCGAACGCAGTCGTACCCTACCAGGAACCCGTCGTCAAGGGCGAGGTGACGGACTTCTCATCGACAATGTCCTCGACGCTGCCCATGGCGGCCATGTTTATGCGCAACAAGTTTGTCGGATGGTACATATGCCCTTCTTTGCTTTGACCCCCCTCCCCCTTTCCCCCGGTCCACACACAAAGCGGATACAGAACGGACGTGATATGAGAAACATGGAGGACTACAATTGGGTTATAAGAATTGATATGGGAGGGAGGGGGAAATCATTTGATTTGAATTTTGATCTGGCTTGGAGGCTGACAGTTTGTCTTTACAGGATCGCCGTGGTGTTTTCCATTCAGACGTGGTTGGGCGAGAGCGAGGATAGCAAGAAGAGCAGCGGGACGCCCGGGTACTTTTCCGTCGGCATGTCTCGTATGTTGCCCCCTCCGTTTTCATGATCTTTTGTTCTGTCTCCTGTTACTATCTATTTGTGCTGGGCTGTACTGACTTTTGGTGTTTGATGTAGTGCTTGCGCTGGCGGTGACGTATCTGCCCATGTTCATTCCTCCTCCCGGCGCGAAGACGGCTCCTCCGGCTCCGGCGCCGCTGCCATAAAAACTATCGAGGTTGATCGAGCGAGATTGAGGGGGAGGAGGAGGAGGAACAAGTGAAGAGAGGTGTCAAGTATGAGGTGTGGTGGGAATAATGTTAATACGACAGGTGGCTATGAATCAAAAGTGCCTTAAGAGCTGGTCGGAGGCGTTACGTGGGGGATTGGGGGACGAGGAGCTGTGTGAAGCTTCTTGCTGCTTGGTGTGCCATTAAATGTACATATGATAATCTGAATGACAAAACATGCGCAGACGTATATTCTATTTTTCAAGGCAGACATGAGGTTCTACAGCTGTCAAGTAAAGAATTACTAGTATTCGACTGTGCTTAGCTCGGCAAGATCTCAGCTTCCACAATCCTCCGCAACAAGATCAACAAACGTCATAAGCCAACAAGCCGATAAATGTGCGTCAAAAAAAGAGAATATCAAGCGAAATGGAAATAATTCCGCAAACATTTCTGCAACATTCGAGCAAACATGTCCCGCTCAAAAGCGCCGGCGTCTCGAAAACAGCGCGATTGGTTCGCAAGGGCACTTTGGGGGGGCCATTCAGGAGTCGTTCCTGAAACTCGCACTTGATACAAAACACCCGGGGGATCGTTTGTCGCCGCTGATGCAAACTCCTAGTCGGTGCCTCTTTTCCCTCTTCTTCTTCTTTTTTGTTTTCTTCTCTTTTTCTCTTGTTTGGCCATTTTGCTTCTCTTCGCATTGACTGCGTTTCTTTCGGCTTCTATTCTGCTGTTTTTCGCTTTGGCTTGCTTTACCGACTGCTGTGCAGCTCGTCCATTCACCGCAATAATTCTCACCACCACCATAATACCACCGCAAAGATAAAACTTCAAAGAAAAGTCAAACAAAATGAAGACTACATTCTTCTTCGCCCTCCTCTCAACAGCCCTCTCCCTCGTCGCGGCCGACATCGTCATCACGCCCATCTTCGAGGACCAGATTGTGCAGAAGCAGCCTGGGGACTGCTTCTTTGGCGTCGTCACTCCCCAAGGATGCGGGTATGCTCTTTTTCTCTTATACTACTCGTGCATGCTTCACGAGAGATCTTGAGCCTTTGTGAGACTAATTCTCGTATTCATAGACCGAGACGAGGATGAATGGATTTATTGCATACAGACATGCATGTACATTCCTCGGGACGTAGAAAACAAACGTCGAATCATTCTGCTGCGTCAATAACACACGACATGACCCGATGACACTTGGGTTCTTTGTAAAGACTCGAGGTCCCTGATTGATGACCTCATGGAATCGCTGCGCGAGACCACAATACGAGCGAGCATTTGACCCAGAACGACACAAGTTAATACGGCATTTTCGCTCTTGACGAACAAGAAGAGGGAGGGGCTTCGCAACAATGAGATGGCTGCCTTGAGAAAAACACCCCCAACCCAGAGGAGGAAATTATTCTTCAATTCTTTTCCTGTCATGTATATGAGCGATGGTTAGCAAGCGTAGAACAAGTCCTTGCGAAAAGAGCAGATTCAGATACCCCTAATTTTTACTTGATAGATCTAAACCTTTTGCCGCTGCTGCGTGTAAGTTTTGCATCCTGGGAGAGGTACTATATGTGTGTAATCAACATAACGAGGCCACTTTCTCTCATTAAATCCTTTCAAACTGGAATTATTATAAGGACAACGATCAACTATTTTGATTTCATTTCTGGGCCATCGCCGCGCAATGAGAACATAAACAAGACACATCAAAAGCAACAAACCACACTTTTAACAACTTCCAAACTCCAAACATCCATCCCACATCACGCTCGAAATTCGCAGCAAATCTCTTCCTCAACAAAACGCCAAGCAAGCAACTCATACAAGAGTAAAATAATCTCTTCATGCATAACAGAGCACCATATCCTTGTTTTTCCCCCTTGTCAAGGTAACTCATCGTCCGACGCTGGCGCCAAGATTTCTGAAACCGCCTCGTCAGAGACCCGAGTTTCGCGATAAAATAGCATACAAATAGTTGCAGACCCCCTGTCCACCCCGACCCTGGTGTCAACTTCTGTAGCAAAGTTCATCTGCAACCTCAAGGGTTTCTGGTCATTCATTCCGGCCTCATCTGCGTCAATCCATGTCTCACAGACTTGGGCGGGACTTGGGCGCAGAGTTGCAATGCCAGTCTACTCAACTCACAGATGAGTTCGAAACTCACCTTCACTCCAGAAGCACCTGCACGGGAAACAAACAAGAAACGGTTCAAAAATGATCCACTGTATACAAGTATACACTATTCCTAACATCCAATAAGCTACAAACCGTTCAGACAAAAAAAAGTAAAGTAGAAATCTCCTTCTCCGTGATCCTCCCACGTTTGGGCCTGTAAATGGGCTCTGCAGTGTATCGAATTACAGCCCTAGTATTTTTTTCTTCATGTACACATCTCGCAAATGCTCATGATGAGGCCGCAAGGTCTGCAACGCAGGCGGCAATCTGGCTCTGGCAGTCGCTCACCGAGACACCGCTCGCTGCGTTGCTGTTGGCGGCATCAGCGCACTGGTTGTGCTGGATGTCACAGGCGCGCTGGTTGGCAGCATCCTTGGTGGTGAAGGTGTTGCCCTGGACTTCAAAGGGTCGGTCCTGGTTGCCAGACTGGGTGACCGGGGGGGCAGCGATGCCACCGAGGGCATTGGCAGCAGAGGCACCACCCTTTCCACTGGCGGCAGAGACGGTAACCGAGTCAGAGGACTCGGCAGCATCGGTGCTTTGAGCAGCGGCAGCATCAGTGGTCTGAGCAGCGGCAGCGTCAGTGGTCTGAGCAGGAGCAGTAGCAGCAGCAGAGGTGGCCGCCTGCTGGTTGAAGCCGCCATTGCCCTTGCGGCCACGGCCACCACGGCCACCACGGCCTTGACCGTTCTGTCCGTTCTGGGCGTTGCCAGTCTGACCGTTCTGTCCGTTCTGACCGTTCTGTCCATTCTGGCCATTCTGAGCGTTGCCGTCCTGAGCGTTGCCGGTCTGACCATCTTGACCGTTCTGGCCATCCTGAGCGCTGCCGTCCTGACCGTTCTGGGCGTCCTGACCGTCCTGACCATTCTGAGCGTCCTGGCCGTTCTGACCATTCTGGCCATCCTGAGCGCTGCCGTCCTGACCGTTCTGAGCGTCCTGACCACCATTCTGGCCATTCTGAGCGTTGCCGTCCTGACCGTTCTGACCGTTCTGGCCATTTTGGCCATTCTGAGCGTCCTGTCCATTGTTGGGGTCGGCAGCGTTGTTGGTGTCGCCACCCTGGCCGTCCTGGCCGTCCTGGCCATCCTGACCGTTCTGATCATCTTGACCGTTCTGGCCGTCCTGGCCGTTCTGGCCATCCTGACCGTTCTGACCATTGTTGTTCTGGCCGTTGTTGCCATTGTTCTGGCCATTGTTGCCGTTGTTGCCGTTGTTGCCGTTGCCGTTGCCGTTGCCACCAACGGTGAAGCGGATGCAATCATCCTGAGCACCACGCTGGGCCACGGGCATCAGCACAGGCTGGTGGTTGGCAGCAGAGGACATGGAGCACAGGCGGTAGTTTCCGGCGGGCAGGCCGTCGGTGACGGTGGCAGAAAGCAGACCCTGGCCGTTGCCAGCATCGTTGATACCCTTGAAGAAGACAAAGAGCTTCGGGTCCAAAGGCTGGGTGGGATTCAGAGAGTCACCGGTGCTCTGGACAGTGACGTGAGTGTGGCCAATGATGTTGCCGTTGCCGTCAACGTCCTGGGGAGCCGCATAGTAGGTGGAGGTGGCGTTGGTGAAGGTGCCAGGGGCAAAGTTGAGCATCTGGACCTGGATGTCGAAGGTGGTGTTCTCGTCAACGTTGTCGCCGTTCTGGGGGTTCACGAAGACTGAAGAGACCATGTTGTTGGTGGACGGGATGTTGCCCATGGGGATACCATTGCAAGAGCCCGTCTGGACCTGCTCACCGTTGGTGAGAGTCTTGCCCTGGCAGAAGTTGATGAAGTTGGCGTTGTCACTGTCTCCTTGTTAGGCACTTTTGAAAGATTCCAATGCAGCCGGTTGTACTTACGTAGCCGAAGCAGACTGGCCATCGGCACCGGGGTTGTTGCCGTCTTGCTGGGAACCGGTCTGGATGAGGTTGGCATCCAGAGTGGTACCGCCATTGCCACCATTGCCGCCATTGTTACCACCATTGCCTCCATTGTTGCCGTTGCGACCACCGCGCTGTCGTCGTTCCAAGGCGCGACCAAAGAGAGATCGTCGTTCAACATTGCCGGCCTCAGCCAGGACGGCCAGGCCGACAACACCGGCGAGAACGTTTTTGATTTGCATGTTGAAAGATGTGAAAGGGGATTACAAAGGAAGAAAAAATAATGAGGATGTCGTTGAAGCGTGGGGGGATTGGTACCAGACCAGAGTCGAAAGAGAGAAGAAGAAAAGTGTCACAGACACGTGAAAGAAGGAAATGAACGAAAGAGACCGAACAACGACGAGGTCGCTTAGAGGAGTTAGGAAAAGAATGGTTGGAGGATGGGGAGAAGAGAAGAAAGAAGACGGAACAACAGAGGGGAGCGAGGCCATTATAGCTTCGAGACGCCAAGACGGCTGGCGTCAATGCAAACCGCTGGCAGAGATACGAAACATGATGTCGGGAGGTCGGCACAGCTAGGGATCAGGGACAGTAGCGGTCCAGTGCCAGAAACAAGAACGGGGATGCTATCCACACCCACGAACTGGTGCGGTCCCATGAGCCTCAAACGGTTCGCAACCGATCCGAGGAGCAGAACCAGGGCCAGTGACGGGGGAGGCTTCTGTCTTACGGGCAGCCCTGAAGCCGGGGTGACCCTTTTGGAACGACCAAGCCGGCGATCAGAAAGGGCATCCAGGGTCTGAATCCCATAATGAGGGCGCCGTGTAACCAAGAGCGAGGGCGTTAGCGCTGCCTGGAGAGTCGGGGGCTCGAAACAGCAGACTCTGCAAAGGGAC
Organism: Trichoderma gracile; assembly: GCA_020002365.1. Lineage (NCBI taxonomy): Eukaryota > Fungi > Ascomycota > Sordariomycetes > Hypocreales > Hypocreaceae > Trichoderma > Trichoderma gracile. The sequence continues at coordinate 635,574 of JAINEY010000003.1, forward strand.
TTGACGCCGCTCTATGCAGGTACCAGAGATACTATCTGGTGCACGCCGGCCAGGGGCCTTGGTTGCCCGTCGACTAGCCCGCTCCATCCATTGTTTCGGCTCCGTGGTGCCGGCTTTTGGACAGTAGGGGAAATCCTCTGCTGCTAGCAGGTCCAGTTATTAACCTACTGCATAGACTACACGTAAGGTATGTATTAGCGGAGAAGACAGCCGCATCACAGAAAAAACAGAGGCAAGTCGAAGTCTCAGTGACGGAGCGGTAATACCTCGACAGACGATAGCATGTACAGCGTCGCCTGTGCAGCACCCTGTCGCTCGGCCCGGAAATAGAGTTAATCTTCTCCAAGCATCTTCAGGCGCGGATTTCAAAAGTCGACGGCGCAGCTGCGGTAAAGCAACAACCCTGGCGCTGTCGCAGATTAAAAGTACGGATGCCACTGATGCGGCTTCAGGCGTCTCGCATTGGTGCCAGGTGCGGCTGGCCAATGGGGAGCCCGGACGGGCAGCCTCCATGTGGGCGCCTCGCGTTTCGGTTGCAGGCGATGGACGGAGACCCGAGACGACAAAAGCTGGGGCTCAAGGCACTGGCTGTTTGAGGGGCGGATGACGGCTTGGCTTTTGCACGGATGGAACGGCGAGGTGTTTTGGTGATGGTGGAAGAAGTTGAGCATGAAGAGCCAATTTTGGAGGTGCAATTCTCTGGAAGGCAGAAGGGAAGGAAGGGGAAGCAGGGATAATCCGAAGCGGCTGCACGTGGTTGCTGCTGCTTTGGGAGTTTGGCGGAGGTTTCGATGTACCTTTTTTCGCAGCACGGAGCAACTTCACGGCTGGACTCAAGGTGTAGCAGCTCCTTGGATGTTTCCGTCTGTGCACCATCAGTCATCGAATCTGCCCTATCGGTAAGGTGGCAGCTGAAGCGTTGATTCACGATGTGGGATTTTGATGGCTTTGACAGTTTCCTCATCAAAGACCTCACGACAGCCTCAATTGCCCGCGCTTGCTGGCCCAATCCTCAGACCCGGAACGATCTCCGCATCCTCTCTTCCTCCAACTCGAAACCAGCGGCGCAGTGTCATCTGTTAAACAACATAGCGAGGAAGAACAAGGAACAGCAGACGGTAAAAGAGACAGGCATGCCTTCAAACACGAAACATCCGCAGGTCGAACTTGACAGCGGGAATAGGTCCAATTGGGTATGCCGAAGTCTCCTTTTCTCCTTGGCTCTTCTCCCAAACTGCCTGCTGTCTGTCAGGTACATCTAAAGGGCTGCAGATGCTTTGTATCCCGTGCCCGTAGCTTGTACCGCTGCATATGCCCGATGGCATTCTCCGGCGCCTATGCGTATGAAGCTCGGGCATCTTGCAGCCAATCCATGGCATCTGGGCTATTACACAGGCCATCAACCCTGAATCTCTATGGCACGCGGCCGATTCTTGCGGCCGTCCATACTCGTACGTATAGCGGTATGTTTCTCTTACATAGCAATCGAAGTATCGCGATTCCGAGGCGCGACCCTCAGCTCTTGACATGCCCCAGACGGGTACAAGGCACACGGGTTACGAGACTTGGCATCAATAAACGTCAAACACCCGTCCGTCCAAATGTTCGCCGAGGCTGAACGAAACAAGCTCCAAGGCCTCGCGAAAGGGAAATGGGGCAATGAAGGAGCACGTTTCATCCAAATCTGTCGTCATGAGCCTGGCAAAAGATCGAATCCGGTAATTCGGGATTATTCATCCAAACTTCCAGTTCCCTTTGCCTGACCTCCTATCCAAGGCTTACCAGCTACCTATTCCCAACGCCTTTGCATCTCTCTTCAGCCCCGTGGTCTATATCCTGGGCTATATCCGGGCCTCATCAGAACGGCCTTCTATCTTTGGCATTGCCAAGTGCCGTTCGCTACTTACACGTATATGCAAACACACGTGCACACCATAAACAAAAAGGGGAAATGCTGATGAGGCATCACTTGGCGCTTCGAATTCAATATGCGGAGGGTCTCGCAAATGGAAACAAAATGGAAATACCAAAGAATTTGGACAAGGAAAGTCTGCTGAAGAAAGACCAAATCCACACAGAGCTCCCGCTCGTTCCCTTTCGACCCCCATCGTGAAACAACTCCTCAGCAGCACCGCATCTGAAACTGACATCCCCCGAAACACCACCTCCCTGCCTCTGCAGTCTCTGGCTGACAGGTGGGCGATGCGGCGACATTAGATTAGAGGGCATTGTATCTACCCGGTCTCATCTTCTTGGCAAAAACAAACCCCATACATATCCTCGCAATATTCTCCTGAATGAGGCCTTCGGGGTGCCGAGGCCGAAAGCCTGGCCGTTTCATCGCAGGGTATGGAGACGAGAAGGGGAGGGGGAATGATAAGAGTAAAAGTATCATTGTCACGTTGCAAGCTTCGAATTTGTTGGCCGTTTCGAATACCCTGCAGCGAAACGAAAAAAACAGCAGACGCCACCAGAAACAATTGTCTTGGCGGTGATATTCTCCGTATATGTTTCCTGCGCATGACTCTTGATTGAGATTCTTCCAGGGTTCTTAGATTGCTATCGATGAAATTCCGTTCTGTGTCCGTATCTGTATCCGAAATCATGTCCGCTCGCTTTCATGTCGTGTTATATGACCAACCAAATATGAGTCAGGTACCTTCCAACCACGAGACTCCACACTTGTTCTAAGCACTTCGATTACAACTCTCCCACAAAAGGCTTCTCGGTCTCGTCTAGAAGTTCAAGGTCAAGCTCATCAGAGGGCTCCTCGGCATAATCATCCGTGGGCAGCACGCCAGTGAAGCTGGCCTCTCTCTTCTTGTACTCATCAACAATGCGATCGAGCCATGCCGCCATTCGGTATCCTGCGCGGGCGACCTGCTTCTCGAGGATAGGAGCCGCCTTTTCATAATACTCGCCGCTCAACTCCTGGCCGACAATAGCCTTGGGGCCCTCGGGGAAGACTAAAAAGAAACGGTAAGACGACGTAGCATTTTGGGGTTCATCGAGGTTGAGCTTACCATATCCGCATACGAGGCTGTTGCATTCCCGCGACCAGGCCATGGCCGTAGCCTCAAAGTCGCCAAAGTCCAAGTCTGCCAGCCAGGCCTCCTTCTCGTCGGCATACGCGCCGCCAACGATCTTCTCGGTGAGGGCAGCGGACCACTTCTGCGCCACGAGATACGGCTTCCCACGCCCGATCAGCTTCTCCGCAATGGAACTGTCCCAGACGTGGTGCAGGTTGTAGTCCCGTCCATCCCACTTGACGTGGATGCCGTTTCCTCCCCTCGAAACGTCCTCGTTGTGCAGCGGCTGGTGCAGGTCGCCGACGAAGTGGATGACGAACTTGGCCGCCTGGGCGCGCCGCCACGCCGGCAGGGCGGGATCGAGCGACTGCTCGGTGTAGTTGGCCAGCGCGGTGATGACGCAGCCCGTCTCCTTGCAGTCGCGCTCAAAATCGACGTTGCACGACTCGGGCGGGTTGTCGTGGGCGTCGATGAAGTGGAACGTGCTCGTGAACCTGCCCCATTTCGTGTACCGGATCGAATCGGCCCAGCTGGCTACCTTGGCCATGTAGTCGGACTCATTGCTGCGCAGGAGCTGCTTCAGGTAGGCCTCTGTCGAGTTGGAGACGAAGTTGCTGGCAATGTAGGCAGTCGTGATATGGCCGAGACCTGACGTGAGCAAGATGAGTGTTAGACTAGCGGTGATGGTGTTGACAATGTGTGTCACGGGGGAGGAAAGACGATACACACCTCCCCAGGCCATCGCCCCCGGCAGGGAGACGAGGCTGAAGGCGACGGCATTTGAGAGCTTCATTGCGCAGATGAAGCCAGATTAGTGATGCAGTAAAACTAAGGGTAATAAGAATATATTGCTTTCTCTAGGGAACTCGACGAGATCAAATGGAAGACTGGAGGATGAATGCTGATGTTGATGCAAGGAATGAAGGCGACGCAGGCAGTGACCGGCCAGGGAGGCCGATCTGAAGCTACCCCAGAAGCTCCCGCACGCGCCCTGAGCCACAGGCCGGCTGCCAATCAAAGGGGGTTCAGCCACTGCGTGCTGTCCCTGGACGGGCACTTTGTTCCTTGTATGTACTCCGTAGAGAACAAAGGGATCACACGCCCTGTATTACCGGTGAGGCTCTCTGGGTGCGTCACCTGGGCGCCCGTTGAGGAGCCATGTGCCGGCTCAAGGTGGGAAAGGGTCGGTGGTCGGGGAACTGGGGCGAAGTACGGGGGCGGGAGGGAGAGTGTCGTCACTGGGGGGCTGCGACCTCGGCAGCGCAGTCACTCCTTTACTACTAAGGTCTGCAAGACAGCGATTGACTTTTATTACCTAGGAGGCTTTGACAGGTGCCTGGAGAGCATGGCGACCACATGCGAGACGGTGCAAAATGAGAAGCATAGAATATGAGATGCAAGATACCATGTCTGTAGTACAGCGATGTTATCAAACTCTGCAGCCCAGATGTCTTCATGTTCAGTTCTCCCAGTGATGCAACTCAGCGATAGCGAGCTGCCCTCCACTGTAAGAGTCACGCAGGGCACCAAATGCAGCACCCTGTGCACCCCACCCGCAAAAATGGACCCTTGATCTGTCTTGTCTCGTGCAAGATTTGGCTTGCAACTTCATGTTTGACCAATGACGGCCTGCGCTTCTATCGCTGACCCGCGCTAACGAGTCGCGATAAGGCGCCCTCTTCCTCCGGTCTTTATCGCTTTCAGCGGAATGACTCTAGCAGGGCGGTTGATCTTGTGAGGCACCGACCAGCCGAAGCTCTTGTGCCCTTTGCGCATAATCGTGCTCCCTCCTCTATTTGCTCTCCTCATTCTTTGCTTGCCTGGCTCTCTCTCTCTTCTTCTCCAAGACACAGAGAAATCTTGTCCCGTCTTACCTCGTACGCTCGCTCGTTGCGGTGCCGAATCAACTCCGACTTCTTATCATGGCGTCCCTTGCGATGGCCGCGGTGGAGGGCGCAGCAAAGCAGCTGCCTCTCCACGAGGCCATCTCGGGCATCTTTGGCAGCATCAGCATGGCAGCTTGGATCTGTGTGATTGTACGTACTGCGATTTCGATGCTTAGAACCAAAGAGCCCTCTCTAACCGCGACAACCACAACAGCTGCCCCAGATGATTGTCAACTACCGAGCGAAGAGCGCCGACGGGCTGAGCATATCCTTTCTCGTCGTGTGGATGATTGGCGATGCTGCGAACCTGGTTGGTGCGTATCCTTTACGATCTTGCGAAGAGCAAGCCTTTTCCCGCCGAGATGTCGTGAGCGAACTAACTCTTCCATCACTAGGCGGTCTCTTCACCCACCTTGCCCCGACAGCCATCGCGCTGGCCTGGTACTTTTGCGTCGCCGATTTCCTCCTCATCTCGCAGTGCCTATACTACAACTCGATCAATGCCCGGCGGGCTGCCGAGGCGGCGGAGGCCCACGAAGAAGCGCCCCTGTTAGGAGAGCGTCACCGGTCGCATCGTCACTCCGTCTCGAGCGAGGACGGCGCCAAGATTGCGCCGGCCGGCGACGAGCTGATTGAGCGCTCTTCGTGGTCTTCCAACGCGGCCTGCCTGCTGGGCGTATACGTAGTCGGCTTTGTGGGATGGTATCTCTCGTACAAGGCCGGAGCGTACAACGAGACGGACCCGGTCGTGTCTGCGCAGCGGCCGTCGGATCTGTTGGAGAAGATTGGCATGGTGCTGGGGTACTTTAGTGCAGTCTGCTATCTCTGGTATGCTGCCCACCCCGTGTCGGATATGATGAGAGCAATACTGATCTTTTCAGTGCTCGCATTCCTCAGATTATTAAGAACTATCGAGAAAAGTCATGCGAAGGTAAGCCATTCGAGTTTGCTCCCGATCGAATTCAAGTGCTGATTGATATCCAGGCCTTTCGATTCTCTTCTTCATGCTCTCCTTGACCGGAAACCTGACGTACGCCATCAGCATCGTGGCGTATTCCCAGGACAAGAAATACATCATCAACACCATTCCATGGCTGATTGGATCGCTTGGCACCGTTGTCGAGGATGCGACCATCTTCGTGCAGTTTCGCCTATACGCCAACCACAAGCGGAGCCACCCTGCCCAGGCATAGAGCAACATGATGACAGGATTTCCTCAACATTGCGGAGAAGAGAACTGCATCCCTTGATTTGGCATATATGGGATCTACTCGTTTGGATTTTGGAATTTTGGGATAAGGCGTCACGGTGCCTTCACATGGCGTTATGGTGATTGGAATGGTCTGTTGCGTTGACCTCTTGGATATAGGTCAAAGGCATGGCCCGGAGCGAAGAGTGCCTGTTTCGGTGACAGGTATCCTCAGGGATAGATCCTTCAGGGAGCATTAGCATGGGTTGTCATGTTGTTTCTTCTATTTGCTCATCCTCTTGTAAAACTTATCAGAAGTCAATTGAGCCATTTTCAATATAAAGTTGCCTTGTATCGAACTTACCTTATATCGTCTGCAAATACAAATCTTGGCCAGCGCCATTATCTGCAGTTAAAGCTCCGGCACCGCGCCAAAGAGCCTAGTCTGACGTACAGCGACGCTCCGATGGCGGGGCAGCGACTCGAGCTCAGCTGCGAGTCAAAAGAAGGCGTTGGTCCCAACTTTTAAAGTCGGATCTTTTATAAGCAAAGTTTTGGCTGCAAGACACTCTGAATCATAACTACAATTGTTCTACTCGAGATCTGGGACGTCTTCTATCTTTATAAAATCACTGCAGTCCTCGTTGCGTATTTGATACCCCTCCTTTTTAATCAACCGCTGCGATTGCGACATCCCGCGTCATCGGCTCCCTCCTCCAACTTCGCATCTCACATTCCACAACCGCTGACGATGGCGACACAATCTCCTCGCAAGAAGTGCGGTACGACTCCATTGCCATTGACCTTTCAATCCTCTCAGCACCAACAGCGAAATTGGTTCTAATAGTATCACATCAGGCGTCCTCGGCTGCACTGGCTCCGTCGGCCAGCGCTTCATCCTCCTCCTGCAAGGCCACCCGACACTCGACCTCCACGCCATCGGCGCCTCGTCTCGCTCCGCTGGAAAGAAGTACAAGGATGCCGTCCGGTGGAAGCAGGCCTCGCCGATGGGCGAGGTCGCCGATTTGGTCGTGAGGGAGTGCCGGCCGGAGGAGTTTGCCGACTGCGACGTGGTGTTTAGCGGCCTCGATTCCGATGTCGCCGGCGACATTGGTGCGTATATACATTCATTCGCCTGAGGATCCTCTTCTGTACGGGACTGGAGTTTGCTCACAGAGTGTCCGCAATCGCAGAAATGGCCTTCCTCAAGGCCGAAATCCCCGTCTTCTCCAACGCCAAAAACTACCGCCGCGACCCCCTCGTCCCGCTCGTCGTCCCGACCGTCAACCTGCCTCACCTCGACCTGATCCCGCACCAGCGCTCCGTCCACGGCCTGTCCAAGGGCTTCCTCGTCTGCAACTCCAACTGCGCCGTCATCGGCCTCGTCATCCCCTTCGCCGCCCTGCAGGCCGCCTTCGGCCCCATCTCCGAGGTCAGCATCGTCACCATGCAGGCCGTCTCCGGCGCCGGATACCCGGGCGTCTCCAGCATGGACATCATGGACAACGTCGTGCCCTTCATCTCGGGCGAGGAAGACAAGCTCGAGACGGAGGCGAGGAAGATCCTCGGCGGCATTGACGACGCGCGCACGGCCTTTGTCGAGCAGGACGCCCTCCGCGTCTCGGCCTCGTGCAACCGCGTCCCCGTCATGGACGGCCACACGGCCTGCGTCAGCCTCAAGTTTGCGCGCCAGCCGCCGCCGTCGCCCGAGGAGTGCAAGGCCGCGCTGAGGGCGTACGTCTCCGAGGCGCAGAAGATTGGCTGCCCATCGGCGCCGAACCCGCCCATCAAGGTGTTTGACGAGGATGACCGGCCGCAGCCCCGTCTGGATCGCGACTTGGGCAGGGGATATACCGTCAGCGTGGGCAGGGTGCGCGCCGATGACAGCGGGCTCTTTGACCTGAAGTTTGTTGCGCTGAGCCACAACAGTGAGTTTGCCTTGTTTCTTGTTTCTTCATTCTCTGTTCTCAGAACCCTCTCAATCTGAAGGATGGGCGCTAATGGAATATTACTTCTAGCGGTTATTGGAGCGGCTGGCTCATCTATATTGAACGCCGAGGCTGCCATTCTCAAGGGCTACATCTAGGCGTTTTCCGTTTCGGAGAAGTTCGCTTTGTACATGTATCGGGTGTAGATAAAAATCAAAAGTTAACAGATCACGATTGTATAAAGAACGTAAAATTAGAATATGAATTTCCTCTACCGCATGTTGCGCCATCTCAAACGTGAGCCCATCTAACGAGTAACCGCACTGCCACTCTCTGTAGGTAGGTGGAACATCCAAGGGTCAAGCATGTATTCCTCGATAGTCGTTCTCATACTCTACCGGCAAATAAGTCCGCGGCATCTCATGTCTTTTCCCCGGAATACAGAATCAGTAAGAGCGAAAAATAGCTGTACGATCTCCTGCCAACGAGTCAGAAGATCAAACTCCATGAGGCATATGTCAACAACCACTGTTACCCTACAACTCCGGTGTTGAACAAGCAGCCCTTTTTTCCAATATGAGAAAAAGCAGGCCGAGAAGACGAACAATCTACAGGGGCTTTTTGATTCTGCAGATTGGTGGTATTCGTCCATGGTTGCAACCGAGTTTGACATCGTCCAGCTCATGTTTGGTGTGCATCATCACGCACTTCGTTTCCAGTGGTATGCAATAACGTCCTGGGTATCATTTCGTCATCCTGTGCGCCGTATAGCTATGCTTCATAAAATGGATCATGACAAGTTCCCCTTCTTAATCTTTCCCCCTCGAGTGGTGTATCCCAGTGTTGTGACGTTTGCCCCCCCTTTCCCCCAATGTTCCCTTCGTACAATTGTAAAACTTCATTATCGCATTGGACAGACCCTGTCCTCCCGTTCTATAATCGCTGCCAATACCAATATTACTATTATATCATGTAGCCCCTTAATAATCCGCTGCCGTGTATCGAGAATAAATCGTTCAGTTTGATTTGTGTGATCAGGCCGGGTGACAATCGTGGATGACCGTTAGTATGTACTTCGGGTCCGGTACTATGACAATCTCTTGCTTCTTCGTTCGCAGTCGGAGTAGCTTTAATTCATCCTGCAGCTCCAGTCAGCATCTGCACGTCAGCCCCTCACACGCATGCATGCATGCAAGCAATCATACGAATCTGAAAACAAAAAAAGGGGGTGCTCGCGAAGCGCCCGCGCCCGCCGCAGCAAAAAGGGAAAAAAGTCGCGCGCGCGTGTATCCTTCCTTACCTCCGTGTCCACGTCCTGCACCAGCTGCCCAGAGCTGTTGACAAACGTCCAGATCATGAGCGCAAACTCCTCGACGCCGTGCGCCTCGCCCTCCTCCGCGGCGGGGGCGTCGTTGGAGAAGGAGGCCGCCGTGGACGCGTTGCGCGACTTGGCCGTCTGCAGCGCGTCCAGCTGGCCGCTCGTCTTGAGGATCGCGCCGGTGGTCCGGTCCAGGACGATGCTGGCCTTGACGCCCGGTTTTCTGGAGAGGCGGCCGAGTTTCTCCTCGAGAGCGTCGTGCCCGTTTGTCTAGGGGGGCCGAAAGCGGTTGATTAGCTGGGATGCGCAAAGCGGGATAGATGGGTGAGGGATGTAGACTGAGGAGCGCGTACCGTGGGTATCTCTGACATATTGTTGCTTGTGTTGTGTGTAAATGTTCGCTGAGAGGTTCCAGCATGCGATTCCTGCGCAAGAGCTCCAGAGTTCCGGTAGATGCGACCAAAGGCGTTCCGTCGGTCCGTCTCTCAGGGTGCGACACAGCTGCGGCGCATTGACGTATTACTGCCTGTATTAGCCCACAAGCGCATTGCGGCGCCTCGAGATTCTGCCGCGCGCCACCGCCAAAATTTGCAGACCCACCTACAACGTCTTGCGCCTACAGCAGTTATGGGAGATGAGGAAAAGCCATAAATCAACGAGGAACGCTTTTATTCAGAGTGAAAGCGCTGAGCACCAGTCAAAGTTGTAGCTGGATACTTCTTAAATCCATCTTTTATAGAGATTTTTCCATTACATAGTCGCCAAGATGGGTTCCAGCGCCAGGAAGAAGCAGGAGAAGAAGAAGGATTTTCAGGTACAAACACTCACAGATTCTGCTTGGATGAGCGCCATGTTGCTAACAAGATGCCAGAAACCCAAATACAAGGTTGGAAAGGCCAAGCCAAAGGCCTCCAACTTTACAGACACAAGCTTCAAGTCCAAAGGTACACGACATTCGACTTCCGGCGCAAACACTCTTACTGACGGCCACCAGCAATTGTTATGAACCAGCAGTCACTATCGACTGTCGCCCCCGATGTCGTTCAGCAGTTCAAGCACAACCTCTCTCTCGCTTCTTCATCACGGTCTGACAAGCAGCGGCGGGACGCCCTGGCATATCTCACCAGCCAGCTCTCCTGTCACCCACCCATAAATCCCGTCGGGACAAACATCCTCCTTACCAAACTCCTCCCTCTCATCTCAGACAGCTCAACGCCGGTTCGAAGTCAGCTCTTGAAGCTCCTGAGAGTACTCCCCGAAGCGGAAGCCAAGCATAGCACCGAACAGGCCATCATGTTCATCCGGGCCGGCATGACGCATCTGTCGGCTGATATCAGCGGTGACTCCCTCGGGGTCATGGAGTGGCTTCTCGACGTGGCTGAGGATGAGCTCGTCACCATCCCCGGTGGGTGGGTCAAGACTCTGAGCACATTCTGTGTCACTATGGGCTGGTCTCTCTCATCAGCTGTTCCTGGCTGGACCTCTGCTGCTCGAAGTAGTCTCCGTGCCAAGGACGCTCAGACACTCGCACGCCAGATATCCATATTATCCAGGTTCCTCCAGGCTGGACTCAGATCAGAGACGGCAGCTGTTCCAAGCTCGGAAGAATACTGGGACAGCTTCTATGGGCTGCCGCGTTCTTCAACCGCCTTTGAGTATCTCAACTTGTTTGGGTCAAGGCGGGACGAGGAAGGGGAGATGTATCCGAATCGAGAAGCAAGACAGCAGGTATTCTATCGGAGATTCTTCGAGCCCGTTACAAAAGGAATCGAAAAGGTCAAGAAAGAAGGCGGAGCGGCAGGGAGGGCAGCTGTTGGGCTCGACCAAGTGCTGAAGGATGGGATGGGCGATTATGCTGCCTCCGCGGGGATGGATGCTCAGGATCTGTTGAACCTGTGGTAGATTGAATTAGCTGATACCCTTTCTATATGCTTTCTTCGAAATCAAGATCACCACGTCGCCACACTTCCCCGGCTTCCTGCAGCATATCCAGCACATAACCCGTATTGCTTACCTTTCCAATGAATCTCTGTCGTTTGAGAAACCCAGTCACGCTAGCATTTTGCTTTACCCTTTTGCCCCTTGCCCATGCCGTCATTTATGTACGAAGCCGCCCTGAACGGACAGTAGCAACGAAGCCATCGAGGTCCTCGCGCAGAGTCTGTCCCAATAGTGACTTGAAGCAGTTGATTGCAACTTGAGGTCTGGTGTCAAGTCCAGGGCTTACTTAGTAGAACTTCAGAAGTGATATAGCTGAAAAGGAGAGTGAGATATCCATCCAAGCCTCAGGTCGGAGTCTCTCCCATTCTGCAAGACCAACTGCCTTGTCTTGCGCCATAGATGGCTGCTCGAGAGTTTCCCAACAAAGACAACTTGCACATAATAACAGACTGAGAAGTGAAGTAGGGCATTAATGAATTCCTCAACTATGCATGCAGCTTGGCTTCCTGCAGAAGACTACACCGACCAGCAGTGTGTCACCAAGATAATGCCCCCCTGATGCAATAACGGGCGGCGAAACTTGGGGTGATTTCGTCCAGGCACTGAAAGCTTGGTAACCACCTGCCCTGGGATACGCCAATCAAGGTCTCTTGTTCTGTGCTGCCTCCCCGAGTAGAGGTTCGTTATCAAGTTTATCGCTTGAGTGGATTCCCTCCCTCCTATAGGCCTCTCACTCCCCTATTCCTCTCGCTTCGTCTCCCTCCAGGCATCCTCCTCGCCCCAAAGCCTCCTCCACAGTGGTATCAGTCCACTGAAGACTGCACATCTCTAGCGGTTTCCTCCTTCTTCGAGAAGCTTTGAAAGCACGTGCCGTTGCTTCTGCCAACTGCTTCCTCAGGCACGGCCTTCACCGCCCGCTGGCTTTATCAGGACCAGATACTCCTACCTCCCTCTCTTCCTTTCCTCCCTTCCTGCTCTTCTTCTTTCCTTTAGCCCCCCTCATCTCTTACGCAAAGACAGTGAGATTCCATCCGCGAAGTGGCATTCGGGCTGTCTGTCATTAAGGCCGGCTGCTTCTCTTCTGTCCTGTCAGCCTGTTTTCTTGTTTTCTTTTCCTACCTACCTAGGTAGTCTCGACGTATCCATCTCTCAGCCAGAGAGACATTCTGTCAACAAAGTTGTGGCATCGGCGTCACATCTTATCAAGGTAAGTGATTCTAGATCGTCCTCTATCCTAGTTGCCTTTAATCTCCCGGACTGGTGTGCTCTGGCTCGTTCTCCTGAGCACGACATTGCCTCACCATCCTGCTGTTCTGTGCTATGCTGTCTGCGGTCCCAGTTCCTGTGCTCCTCGGCGCAGCTTGCTACTCATGCTTTATTTACTGCCTACAATTCCTCAAGTCGTCAAGACTTAGCATCAAGGGCATCTGCTTCTCCGCGTCTGTTCTCCATCGTTTTTCACCCCAACTTCACTCAGCGTTCAGATATTCCTCACTTGCTGTAGCTCATGCTTCCCATGCTCTTTCCCTTAACGTCGCTTCAACCGGACATTGTTGCCTAACGCTTCTTTAGTGTTTCCAACACCTGTATTCCGTCCAAGACCAAATCAATCATGGCAATTCCTGAGAACGGCTCGGTCGTTGACGATGGCTCCCAACCTGCCCCTCCCGGCTGGGTCGAGCGCACTGCGTTCGACTACACGGCCATGGCCGATCCCCAGGCAGGCTCTACTTGGGACGGAAATGCTCGTGTGTACGCCTGGAGCGATGAATACGGCGACGTTGGTCCTGAGATCGCTGAACTCGAAGCCGAGTTATTTGGATCTCCTGAGGACCGCGATCATCGCCTCGGCGGTGGTCTAGATTTCTCTGCGTCAGTCACCCCTCCGACATGTAATCAACTCACAGCCATGCTAATCTAAGATACACAGTATCGACAGCATTGAGGTCATCCAGGAAGGTCCCCAGCGGATCGAGTTCATCAAGACCTTCGAGGATGCTGGACTTCATCCTGTTATGGCCAAGAACGTTGAACTTTCGGGTTATCAGGTCCCAACCCCAATCCAGAAATTCACCATCCCAGCCATTCTTCAAGGCTATGATGTGATTGGCATTGCCCAAACAGGTGACTCGATATCCTTGTCAGTTCTATATCGGTGGCTAACATTTTCGTCAGGTTCTGGAAAGACCGCTGCCTATCTTATTCCGATCCTGAGCAAGTTGATGGGAAAAGCCAAGAAACTTGGGGCTCCCCGTCCCAACCCTCTCACGTTCCAAGAGGGTATTGACAACGTGACTGCCGAGCCACTTGTCGTCGTTGTGGTGCCAACTCGAGAGCTGGCCGTGCAGATCTTCAACGAGGCCAGAAAGCTCTGTTACCGGTCGATGCTCCGTCCCTGTGTTGTTTACGGCGGCGTTCCGATCCGGGAGCAGCTGGGACTCCTCTCCCGCGGCTGTGACGTTCTGATTGGTACCCCTGGCCGCCTCAAAGACTTCATTGGACGCCCTGACAAGGTGACTCTGCGTCGTCTCAAGTACATGGTGATTGATGAAGCCGACGAGATGCTTAACCAAGATTGGGAGGACGAACTCCGCCCCATTCTCTCTGGAGGAGGCAAGTCATCTCTTTCCCAAGCTGGTTGTTGATGTTGATTACTGATGAGTTCTCAATACAGAGCAAGATGAAGGCAATGTCAAGTACGGACTTTTCTCCGCCACGTTCCCTCGTGCTGCTCGTACTCTTGCCAAGGAGTACTTGTCTGCGTCCCATGTGCGCTTTCGAGTTGGCCGAGCTGGAAGCACGACGGTGAATATCAGGCAGATGGTTATTGAGACCACGCGGGAGAAGAAGAACGAACTTCTCCTCACGCTCCTCGAGGAGATGAACGGGGTCCGCACCATCATCTTCGTCAACAGCCGCCAGGCCGCCGACACGCTCGACGACTTCCTCTACAACATGAAGCTTCCAGTCACTTCCATTCACAGTGACCGGACTCAGGTTGAAAGAGAGGCGGCCATGCGAGCCTTTCGTAGCGGTCAAGCTCCCATCCTCGTGGCCACCGGCGTCACGGCCCGCGGTATTGACGTCCGCAATGTAATGCACGTCATCAACTATGACTTGCCGTCCATGGAATATGGTGGTATTGAAGAGTACACTCATCGAATCGGTATGGTTTCACTGCCTCGACTACCTCTCAGTTGACAATATCTAACCTTTGACTAGGTCGTACTGGTCGCATCGGCCATCGAGGAGTGGCAACCTCCTTCTTCACCGATCGCGATGAACCTATTGCAAGCGTTCTCACCAGGACCTTGTTGGAAACTCAGCAGGAGGTTCCCGCTTTCCTGCAGCCATATGTTCCAGAGAACTACGCTGAAGGCACCAAGGTGAAGTTTGAGACGGAGTCAGACTTTGATCCCAATGACGTTGCGGGTGCTGGAGATGCTGCGGGAGGTGGCTGGGGCGGAGACGACTCCGGCAACGCTGGCAACACTGAGTCTGGCGCCGGCGCTTGGGGTGGAAATGACAACGCCAACGCTGATTCTGGCGGTGGTGGTTGGGGCAGCGGCGCTGCAGCCAACCATGATACTGCGGACTCGGGAGGCGGCTGGGGAGCTTCAGTTTCGACCTCCGGTCCTGCTGCATGGTAAGGCGGCATACTATTTGCTAAGCTGCTATGAGCAGCTGTTTCGGTACGGATTTTACTAGGGAAAACGGGCAAACACAGGGCACAAGGGACAACGTTTATGAGATTTCAAGTCTATGGTATTTCAAGTCTCATGAGATAGTGAATGGTCTCGAGACCGTCTTGAATTTACCTCGAGGAATATATGGACTCTCTATATGGTTGATGGCAACAGTGACTTTTAGTTTGACAAATGGCGGAACACTCTGCGTAGACATGCAGCTAGTTAAGGTAAGAGAGGTTATTTACACTCATGCCGCCGGATCGTAAGGTTGTCTACAAGTCATGATTTGCTCTCTCCTTTACTAGGTACGTTGATTATTAAAATTATTGAGAGGTATCTTGAAGGTGCTATCACGTGTGCCTTTGGGGTATGAGATGAATATACTCTATCCAGTCATAAAAGAACCCAGTATTCTATATCCCATGAAAGCATTCATGTCTCTCTATATCACATGTTCTTCAGGATCTTGGACAGACCAGCAGCCTTGGTAGCCAACGACCCATATCCCAGCTCGACGACGCCCTGCGTGAAGCGCCACGAGCGGTCCTGGTTGGGCACGGGGTACTGCACGGGAGGCGGAATGGCCGTCTTGATGCCCAGCCAGCCGAAGCGGTCCTCGCAGACGGCCTTGACGTTGCAGAGGCCGCGCAGGCCTTCCTCGCCGGCGAAGCGGCCGTAGCCGGAGCCGGCGACGCCGCCAAAGGGCAGCTGGACGGCGTAGTAGGCGGCGAAGTCGTTGACGGCGACCATTCCCGCCTTGAGGCCGCGGACGATGGGCGCCAGGGCCGGGTCGCGCTCGGAGGCGTGGACGGAGGCGCCGAGGCCAAAGTCGGGTGCGTTTGCGACGGCGAGGATGTCTTCCGGGGAGGAGGAGCGGGCGCGGAGCATGGTGAGGATGGGGGCGAAGCACTCGGTGCGGGCGATGCGCATGTCGGGCGTGACGTCGACGAGGAGAGTGGGTTGGAAGTAGTGGCCGCGGGGGTATTCGGGGTGGGCGAAGCGCTTGCCGCCGGCGAGGAGGCGGGCGCCGCGGGAGACGGCGTCGGCGATGAGGTCCTCGAGGCGGGCGAAGGAGGCGTCGGAGATCATGGCGCCCATGTCGGCGTGGGGGCCGAGGCGGATGGCCTTGACGCGGGGCTCGAGCAGCTGGACGAGGCGGTCGTAGACGGGGCCCGAGGAGATGACGCGCTCGATGCCGATGCAGTTCTGGCCGGCGGCCTGGAAGGTTCCCCTGAGGATGACGTCGACGATGCGGCGCAGGTCGCCGGCGGCGGACTCGAGCACGATGAAGGGGTCCTTGCCGCCGAGCTCGGCGACGACGGGCGTCAGGCTCTTGGCGGCGCTGGCGGCGACGTGGTGGGCGACGGCCTGCGAGCCGATGAAGGTGATGTGGCTGATGCCCCGGTGCGACGTCAGGTGGCCGGCCGTCTCGGGCCAGCAGGCGACCGTCTGGACGAGCCGCGGGTCGTGGCCGTGGGCGGCGAGCGCGCCGCGGGCAATCTCGAGGAAGTACCTGCTGGACCAGGCCGTCTGCTCCGAGACCTTGACGAGGATGGCGTCGCCGGCGAAGAGCGCGCTGATGACGGGGCCCATGAGGTTGTGGAACGGGTAGTTCCAGCTGACGAGGGCGGCGACGACGCCCAGCGGCTCGTAGCGCACCGTGTTGCGCTTGTACGCCATGAGCAGGTTCGTCGGCCGGCGCGACGGCCGCAGCGCGCGCTCGCCGTGCGCCAGCGTCCACTGGATCTTCTCCACCGTCACCAGGATCTCGCCCAGCTGCGCGTCCACCATGGTCTTGCCGCTGTCCAAGCCGGCGACGCGGCAGATCTGCTCGGCGTTGTCCATGACGTGCTTCATCAGCGACCGCAGCACCGCCTTTCGCTGGTCAAACGACGTCGCGGCCCAGCCCCTTTGCGCTTCGGCCGCCGCGGCGATGGCGGCGTCGATGCCATCTTCCGTCGTGGGCTCGACGGCGCCGAGGAATTGGCCTGTCGCGGGAGCGTAGCACTGGATGGCGGGGCTGCCGGGGATCCTGATGCTCGTGTGCTGCTGCTGCTCGACGGTGGAGGAGGAGTCCTGCTTCTCGGGGAGGGCAGGCGGAGGGACGACGTAGTGGCGCGGGCGCGAGGCTGTGGCTGCGATGGCGGCGGCGCTGGCGGTGCGGACGATGAGGCCGCAGATGACTGTTGCGACGAGAGCGATGGCTGCGTGGACGGCAGCTGGTCTTTGGAACGTGTTAGCTGTGAGCTCTTTCTGGTTGGGGAGGTGTTGATACGCACGAGATGTCGAGCTGGGAGCCCAAGCGGGCGCTCACGGCGCCGACGAGCGACACGAGCTGCTCCACGAAACGCTCCATTGTCTGGTGCTTCCGCCTCGCATCCGCCTACAAGGAACCGAGGAAAAGGACTTCCAGGCAAGAGAAACGAGGAGACAGCAAGAAAAGGAGATAGAAGGGAAGAGGAGGAGTGTGAAGGTCCCGGGGAGAATCAGGCGATGCGCCACCAAGAGGGTCGTTCAAAGTTCAGGTACCGGCTGTGGGGCTGATCCAGGGGTTCCCTTGTCGGCAAATGGAATTGGCCAATCAGTGGCGAGGGACGTCACTCAGCCTTGTTTGGCCAATTGACGACAACTTCACCTATTTGATAGCCTGCGAGTTGATATGCTGCTCTTCGTCATCTGTTAGCGAAGCACACGTATTCATAACTGACTACCGAGTATGGCGGTCATTTGAGATATCACACCGGCATAGACACACGCAAGACAAAAGTAACTGCAAATGGGGTTGTGATCGCTATCTCACTCTCAAATCTAGTATGCAACGACAAAGACCTTAGGCCAGCCAGAACTTACATCAAAACGAAACATCTCATAGCAGAGTTACGATTTGGAGAGAAAAAAAAAGAACAAATATATATCTCAAACAGTAGAAACAGTAGGAACACACAAACAAAAGAGGAAGTGACAAGCAAAAAAACACAGAACCCCATTGTTCTCCTTGATCCCCTTCTAACGCCATGCATATAGAAAAGACACAAGACACGAGAAAGCAGGCCGTCCTTTCCCTCCATCGAGTGTCTTCTTTTTCCTGTCAAAGAATGGTCAAACTCCTCCCATCCCCTCCTTCTCCCCTTTCTCTCTCCTTCCTTCTCAGAAGGCCTCGTATCTTCCTTCGTCTCGTTTCCTCTTTCACCTCCTACCAGTGAAGCGGCAGGTCGTATCGTTTGTGTGCGCGTGTCAAACAGTCACACACATCACAGGCTTCCCTTTTTTTTCTTCTTTTGTATGATTTTTTTTTTATCTTCGGTTTGTGTGTGATGTCGACCTGTGCGGTGCGTTGCGTCCATGCACGCCTATATGCCGACGGCATGGACAAGTAAAAAGCGGCAGGTGAAAGAGGGCGGCAATTCATAGATCGCTCATGCAGATCGTCGAGGCATGACAGGAATGGGCCCGATGCAGATGGTGCAATACGAAAACATTTTGTGGCAGACAGGAGGCCATCGTGTCCTGTGTTGGTTGTGTCTTAACAGTAGAGAAGGAAAGAAAAGAAGAGAAGCATGTATGAACTGAAAGTGGGAATATAGAAGACTGTATCGTGATGTAAATATACAACGAAAAAGCAAAACAGGGCGCATTATTTTTCATCTCTCTCTTCTCTCTCGAGGCACGCAGCCCATCACATTCTATACATTAGCGCTCTTGGTCAATGATAGCCCGCGCAACCGTGAAGTGAGGCCTGTGGTGGCGTGAGAGCGACTTGACTCGATGCGAGACAGCCGTGCCGCAGACGTGAAGTCGCTGCTGGCCTCGTAACTGTATCGTATGCGGTCCATGGACTGTCGCATGCGATCGTATGACGGCCTTGCGCGGTCTATGCTAGGCCGGGGTTGCTGCGCTGGTACTTCAAGAGAGAAGCGGTTGCCCGTATAATTAGTGCTGTCGCTGCCCGTCTGGCTGTGGTGGTTTTGCGTTGTTGTTCGCGTCACCGTCGACGGGGGGTAAATGGGTCGCAGATCCTCGTCCACGCTGGCATACTGGGCGTGCTTCGCTCGTGAGCTGCCGGACGACTTGGACTTCTGGCTCTTCTCGTCACCGACCGCCTCCACCATGGTGATCTCCGGCTTGAGGTGAGAAAAGGCGCCCATTCTATCCTGTTCTCGGATAATATCCACGTCGTAGGGGAAGAAGACTTTCTGCAGGGACTTGATGGCAAATCTCGGGAAGAGGCAGATGACGGGAACGAGCACGAAAACGGCCCAAAAGGTGGCCTCGCCGTATACCTCCTTGGCAGCCCCGTAAAACTGATCAGACGAGGTGAACGAAGTGTAGATGCCGGTCCAGAAGAAGATGAAGATGTCACTGAGTGCCACAATGAGCAGCATGAGCCAGTCCCATCGATACGTGTTCAGCAGGATGTAAGCGTTGATGGTCAGGACTGCAGGGTGCGCGACGTAAGCTCCAAGTCGGTATCGGTCATCTATCCCCAGGCCGTTCATCGTCACGGGACGTGCAGGCATGAAGAGTAAATACGGAATGTAGAACACCATGACGGACTGATAGATACCGTCCAGCATGTATAGCCTATACGTCATTAGCCTTTTGATCGAGAAGACATATGAGATATAGCTGGGGGTTGTAGGGGGGACTCACCAAAACTTCTTCTGTGTCCATTCCAGTCGTTCGATGCCACGGCGATAGAGCTGCGGCACGGCCAACGAGACGGCGTCCGAGACATCCTGGTCAAGCACGCCCATAATGGCAACCGGAACCGAGGTGAAGAAGAGGTTAAACATCAGAATGTAGGTATAATCAAATAGATATGTCATGTCGAAGTTGGTGTAGATGGAGAACCAGAAAATGCTGAAAGTCCACACCATGTTCTTGTAGAAGAAGTTGGAAATGGACTCGGCCAAGCGGCGGTACGACCAACGTCCATGAACCAGCACCAGTCGCCGCAAGAATCGGAACTGCGCTATGGCATAGTCGGAAGACATGGCAGCTTGTCTACCCTCGACACCAGCGATGCCGACGCCGACATCGGCTTCCTGGATCATGGCAACATCGTTGGCACCATCACCAATGGACAGAGTCATGACATCCAGTCCGTTCTTGACCATGGACACAACGGCGGCCTTCTGCGCGGGGCTGACACGGCAGCACAAGACGGACCGGCATTGCTTGCAGAGAAGGAGAAACTTCTGCTTAAGACGCTCGTCCAAGGCCCATCGGAGAGAGAAACCGTCAATGACCAATCCGTGCGTGGGCGCGGGGGGCTCGTGGCTCTTCTTGGCAGCGGCAAGGTCGTCGTCGTTGCCGGTCAAGCCAAACGTCTTCAGGCCCTCATCCAGCATCTTCTCGACAAGGGCGACAAACTCCTCCTCGGCGCCCTCGCCCTCGACTGCTTCCTCCTCCACCTTGACGTGGATCAGCTCCATGTCGTTATTGAGCAGATTGCAGGAGAAACCAATGTTGATGGCAGTCTCGACTTTGTCACCGGTGAGAACCCAGAGCTTGATACCAGCCTCGCCCAACAGCTGGATGGTATCAGGCACACCGTCTTGAAGACGATCTTCGATGGCGGTACCTCCAAGAAGCATGAGATCTTGTTCGATGAGCTCGGCAACGGCTTCAAGCTTCTCTTCGCGGTTCTCGAGAGCAGAGGCAGCGATGTCGTGTTCCTTCTTCCATTTACGATATTCCTGTTCGGAGAGCTCCTTTTGAGCGATGCAGAGGGTACGCAGACCCTCGCGAGCAAACATCTCCAGGTGCTCGGCGGTGATACGTCGCAGCTCCTTTTGTTCGCCCCTCTTGAGTCGAGCGTAGATGACGGAGTCGGCGCCCTTGCAGAAGAGCATGATTCGACCATCGGGCATTCGGATAATGGTGCTCATTCGCTTTCTGGTAGAGTTGAACTCGATGGTGTTGAGAAGCGGGTAGTGGCGTTCCTCGCCCATAACGTTGACGTTGATTCCATCCGAAGAGTTACCCAACACAGTGAAGCCCATGTCACGAGCGGTGGCGACCAGAGCTTCTTCATCGGGAGACTGCGCCTTGAAGGTCATCCTTGGCGGGTCGCCGGGTGTGCGTTCAGCCATAACAGTGTGGCAAAGAGCCAGAGCCAGCATAAAGTTCTCGTTGGCCTGCTGCTGCTCGGTTCCATGGTGGCCAGCCAAGTCAGCAACAAAGTCGGGGGCAATAAAGGTCAGGGCATCGTCGTGCAGATACGGGTTGTCGTGGATCTTGCGGAGGCCTTGCAGTGCTTGCACCTTTGCTTCGGCAATTTCTGCGAGGATTTTCTCCGATTCCTTTTCGATATCAACACCAAGACGCTTCTGCATGCCAGCCTGGGCTTCCGTCCAGGCCTCGCCGTATGGCTGTCCGTTAATGGTAGCCTTCTTGAACTCCATGACGTTTTGCGTAAGGGTTCCGGTCTTGTCCGAGAAGATGTACTCAATCTGTCCGACGTCATCGGAGATGTTCCAGGTCTTGGGGATGCATGGCTGGTCGATGGGTTCGTAGTACATCTCGACGTCGCTAAAGATGAAGACAGCCTGCAGCGTTCGCACGATTTCAAGCGTGATGTAGAGCGAGATGGGGATCAAGTTCTGGAAGACGATGATGGCGGCCCAAAAGGTGACGAACCCAGTAACGCCGGCGCTTCCGCCTATGGAACCGAAATCGAAGAAATGCTGGGAAGCGTCATCCTTGGCCCAGGACACGCCATTGACAATGGCCGCAAGCAAGCACATGATGGAAAGGATGATAAAGTTGCAGATGACGGTCCAGTTCATTTCTCGGGCAATGCGGGCACGCTTGCTGGGGGTGACGCCAGCGTTCATCATGATCTTGGTGTCGTGCCCAGTGAAGACGACAACGCCCAGGACCCATTCGGTGTTTCGCAGGTTGCAGCCTCGCAGCAGCAGATTGTCAATGGTGATTGCCTCGGTCATCTCCTCGGGGTCTTCCTCCGCATAGCCGGGTACTCTCTGTCGCCATCTTATGGCACCGTTGTACTTGTACAGGTTGGGTTGCGGAGCCTCGCTCTCGATGCGGAACTGGGCACGCTCACAGTCACGAGCATGCCTAATGCCGCGTCCACAGCGAAGCGCCTGTCGCACCTTGAGGTTTGTTTCGCCGTCCAGGTTTTTCGTTTCGACATAGCAGGCACCGTCGGGGTCCGAAGTGGAGAGAATGATGACGTCGGCGGGAATCTCGTCATCCTTGTAAATACGCACAAAATCTCCAACCACGAGGTTTTTCCACGTATCCCTTCCGAAGCGAGCGCCCTGACTCTGGCTTTCGTAGTTGATGAGGTCCGACTTCATGGTAGACACAGCCTGGGCTCGCTTCGCGTCACCCTCGGTGGGGAGCTGGAAGGTGATGACATTGGGGTTGGGCGAAGCGACGGGCGTCATCTGGATCTCGTCGGCATCCGTGGTGGAAACGTACGAATCGCGGCGTTCAAAGGGAGAGGCCATGGACTCGCGCATCGTTCGCCTGGTTCGCACAGTTTCGATCGAGGCTCGGGGTTCATCTTCGACGATGGGCATTTTCCGTCTCTGGCGTTCGGCACGCGCCTTCTTGGACCACATGCTCTGGATGGCGCGCCATATGCGCCCGAAAAAGGCGGAATTGGCCTTCTTGAACCTCCTCCAAGCCGAGACATTGTCCTCTTCGACGTTGACATTGTTCCAGCCGTGAAGTCGGTGGACCGGTGCATTGTTCAGCTCGTTGTCGAGAACAGTTCTTCGGTAATCCTCAATGGCATCCTTGACAGCAGTAAGGGCGACAATGACAATAAGGGGGACGGCGTTGAGTCCCGGATTGACGGTACCGAAAATGGAAAAGAACTACAGCAAAAGAGATTGTTAGATCAGGGGAAAGGGGGCAAGTGGGAGCAAAGGGGAGGGTTGAAAAGAGGTACGTACGCCCAGAATAATCAAGAACAAGAAGAAGATGTTGGCAATGTTATGGAACTGGAACCACAGGTTCTTTGGTATGAACGAAAGGGGCGTGTACTTTGCGGTACGGATCTTGTTTCGCGGATACTCGTTGATGGGATGGCCATCCTCCAGCATGTCGTCGGGCAGCGGCAGGTTGAAGTAGAGGTAGCGGTTGTCCTTTTCTTCCTCTGAGCCGTCGTCGGAGCCAGCAGCATCACCACCATCAGGGTGCTTAGGGTTCTCGCCGTCGTGCTGCTGCCCATCGTCACCACCCGACGAACCACCAGCCGCACTGCGGCGCTTCTCACTCGCGCTCGACGTCGTGCGATTGTGCATGCGGTTCAGCAGCGACGTGCGCTTGTTGGCGCTGCTCTTGATGGTCATCTTGCGAGTCGCCCATCTCGCCCTCTGCGTGTGCGATAGCTTCGACCGGGGCGGACTGCTGCTACCTTCGGGCGGCGGCGGTGGAGGAGGAACCGAGTTCGTCATGTTGGCTGTGGTATCGCGGGCAAGCGCCCGTTCAGCCGTAATTGGCCAGCCAGGTCGGGATAGAGTTCGGCGTCGAAACGAGTGGCGCAATCACGGCGTTGATTCAACAAAGGGATGTCGTGTCGAGGCGGTTGCGAGACGGAAGGCTCGACAAAGAAACTCGCGCGGGACAGACGCAGACGCAGACGCAGAGCGCAGACACAAGGAAGACAGACGCGGCCCAGGGTCAGTCGAGGGCACGTTTCGAAGCGAATGGCGAGCGAGCGGCAGAGTCGGGAGACGGCAGACGGAAGGGACCCTGAAAGGTGCAATGACTGAGGCGCACCGGGGGGGGTTCGACAGAGACGTCGACGATGCACGTGTCGTCACAACCGACGATGGTATCGAAGTTGGAGAGGAGGAGAGGCGGAAAGGAAAGGCCGTGCAAGGCGTGGAAGAGAGAAAGGGCGAAAGGGTAAGGTAAAGAAGGATTCCGATCTACTGCTGGCCGGGGCCTGTGGCGTGGGCTGGGCCAGGCTTACGGGATATGGACGGTAGAGGATTTGGAAGGGTAGGAAAAAAATCAAAAGAGGCAGCGCTTTAGCGGAGGTGACGGTGCTGTGGCAGTCGAACTGTTTTAGTTCCCGGACCATCCGACCGACCGAGTCCGCGGCACTCACACGAGGCGATTTCTCCACCACGGAGCATATAATAACAGGCACGAGTGCTGCTGCGAGAGGGATAAAAGAGGCCGAGAAGTGAAGGGCAAGGAGAGGATAGAGGCTCAGAAGGGGACGGATCGCGGTGCAGCGTGTGCATTCGGGGAGGAGGCGGCGCTTGTAGAGATCATAAGGTAAGATACAGTTGACTGGTCGAGAGAAGACGTGTACAGTGTCTGTCTGGCCGCCAAACGCCAAGTACCGTACATAGGTAGGTACGAGTACAGAGAGCACTCACTGTAGCGTTGCGATGGATGGAGCCTCGTCGTGAAATTGGTCAGCATGCGACCTGCAGCCCCGACCAGTCCGCACCGTCCCCCCCAGGTACTCCCTAGCGGCCGGTACCTGCGGGCAGCACGAGCGTCCAGCGCCCCTCGTACTCCGTACCGCTGCCATCAACCTGAAATCGCCGCTATTACCAACTGCTACCAAGTACCTCCCAAAGGCACCATCGTGGGAATGCGCGCGAATCCATGTCGCTGGGCCCCGAAAATCCGCCTGCGATGCTTGCCAAATCGGTGCATCGTTCGGCCTTCTTTGCAGCAACGTCGTCATCGCGGGTTGCCCTGCCGCGACTCTTCCGTACAGCCTGAAATGCAAGCATCTCACAACAGCTCACTCACGGCCTTGCTGGCACTAGACCCTCCTGCAATATGCAGCAGGTCCGGCGTCCCGTGGCCTTTCCCTGCGGGCTTCTCGGACTTTTCCAGCATTCGCCCTTCTGGCTCGCTCTCCGGGCCTGCCAGAGACAAAAACGAAGCCCGACGCGAGCGATTCGACGGAGCACGGGGGATCCTAGGACGGCGATCCAGCCGCTAGATCGCCTCAGCTTGCTGTATGTATGTATTACAGTACAGCTCCCCGGAATTGTGAGGCCAGCAGCCAGCGGGCGAGTCAGGCAGTACATCCTGTCCGGGCACATGCGAGCATCCCAGGTATCGCATCCAGCGCGGTACCTCGAGCACCGTATGGCGGACTGGAGCCCAACTGCAGCCCCTGGTTTGTCTTTGTCGCTCGACCTGCCTGAAGCACTGGCCGGAGTGCCAGCAGGGCTGGAGATGCAATCCGTTGATCCTACGCTGTGGTACCGGTACTCCTGCGACCTGCCACCTGCCACTACGAGGACCACCGCCAGCCACGGGCAGGGATGTCATCGGCACCACCACGTTCCTGCCGGTACCACTCGATACAGTCCAGCTTACAGTCCGATCCGTCAGAGGCTGAATGAAGCCAGTCCTTTGTTCATTGTTTCCACCCCGCGGAATACAGTATGCCTACCTTACAGATAGATATTGAGGCCTTTGAGGATCTTGCAAACCAGCGAAAAACTCTTCCCAGACTGTGCGACTCTGTACCAGCGCCTCCTGATCGACTGACTACTTACCTACGGAATCGGCGACGACAGCGCCAAACTGCCTCGAGGCGCTCCGCATAGCCTAATATTCCTAATTAAAAAAACGCCCAGGCGGAGGAGGCAGTGTTCTGCACCGGACTTCTGAAGCACCGGCTTCGAACGCGGGTAAAATCAAGGCTAGGGAGACAGAGGCCGTAAATACGATACGAGGTCCGTCATCGTCATCGAGGCCGTTGGTTGGCGGTTGCTGCTGTGCTTACAAAAGGCGCCGCCCATGTGTCAGCCTTTGTATGTCAGCCCGCCGATTGGTGGTGAGTTCTTGATTCCTGACCCAGCTCCTCGTACAGTACTCTCTATCTTTCCCTTCACTTCGATTTCGTCTTCACCCGCCTGTCAGTGCCGAGAGGCGTACAGACAGAGTTCGCGGCAGAGGCTGGCGCTGCTGGCTCTGACACAGCCGCCCATCACGACCAGCCACGCCCACAAGCCGCCAAGAACGCCCCGACACTCCGTGCCACCGGTACGCATACGCATATGAATTGGGCTGCCTGCACAGGTGAAATGCAGCGTCGTCGCGAATAGGGGCGCACGTCCTTCGCTGAGACAGTGGATTCCTCTCCAGGGGACGGCGGGTGGGGGGTGGTGCGCCGTGGTTCACATTGAAATTACATGCTTGGCCGCTGTCGCTCCCCCATGTCCATCACGAAGCTACAGCTGCTAATACATACAAGCTACCAACTACAAGTACGAGTACAGACCACGGAGGATTACAGGGACAAGGAGCGGCGACGGCTGATGTGCCGCGAGAATGAGGCGCCTTCATTGGCCGCCCTGAGCTGGACCATTGCTTCGTCGCGTGCATTCTTGCCCTTCTGCGGAATCTGGCGAGAGGCCGTGCTCGACGATGGGCGTCTCTACTACAGTACTAGGTTCGTGTTGGACAATGCAATGCAATGCAATGCAATGCTGCAGATACCATGTGCAAGTATCAAAGGTAAGGTCCAGGCACGTGGGCTCGCGCTTGTCATGTTTGATGTTTGACGATCCAAATGTCCAGACTCGAGCCTCGCAAGCTAATGCGCCGGCGATGCTACACGTACCGAGTCCAAGTACAGACAGCCAACCGCTTCGTGCCAATGCTGACTTCCTGGTTCTCCGCCAAGCGCCTATCACTTTTGCTCCATCGAGGGGAAATCGTCCAGGCACCCGTTCAGCCCTGCTGCTGCTCAAACGCCCATCAATATGATGATCCTCCAGGGATGCGTGTTGGCGATGTTTGCCAGTGAAGGGCTTTGGCAGAGTCACGCTTCTCCTTCTCCAGAGCGTCGCAGAGGAGAGAGCCATTACTACGAAGTACGAGGGACGCTCACATCTGTTGGCAGATGTCTGATCTTGCGAAAGGGGTCCCTATTCGGGCAGCTTTCGCTCTCGGTTCAGTGTTTCTCACTCTAGTCCCTCGCTCTCCGCGCATTTCGAAGACTATCCTTCCCTCAAAAACAAGCTCAGCCAAGCCTTTTCGCTCCGCTTCCCTCGAGGCCGTTCTTTTTCTTTCTTTTTTTTTTCTTCTTACTCAATTTTCGACCAAGCCTGAGGACTCGTTGCTGCTGAACCTGGTCAGTCCGCTTCGTGCCGACCTGATTCGTACGAAACGGAAATTTGGCGATTGCGCCAAGAGGGTCCTTTCAGGGGTGGTTTCACGGAAAGGGACCGCCATGGACCAGGGATCCGACCAATGCAAGTCAACTCTTTCTGCTTTGCGTGCTTGTGCGTCTTGCGGGATATGGTTCAAACATTCGACAAATTTCAGGCCGGGGCACCAATGCTTGGCTTCGGAGCCAAGACTTGCTCTTATTACGGCCTTTCTCCGTACTAACACACACCAACGACGAGCGCTTGCGGTCAGCGTTGAAGATGTCAATCTCGGAGGTAGAGTTGTCTATTGGTAATGCGTGTCTATTACTCCTGCTTTCACAGTCGAGGAAGAATATGCTGCTGCTACCTAGTTCGTACAGTTGCGTAAAGCACAGCTGCAGACATATCATCTCGCACACGGTCATCATGACGCTTGGATCGATCAATCATCCAGTCCTCCACGATGCACAAGGAATCGCGCATGGGACATCGTGAACCCTGTCGGCAACGGACTTGGTCAACTTCCCACTCCCGTCTTGCTCTCCTCTATGTACATACAACTGCATAGTACTTGCTACAGGTACTACTAGCCGACCCTTCGTGTTCCTCAAGGCGGCCGGCTGCCGGGAAGCCATCCTATCCTGACCTTCCACAGCCCTTCTCCGCCAGAGCGCCGTAGCCGAAATAAGGCTCGGCCCAAATCTCAGGGATGGCACGAGGTTCTGGACGCAGATCTAGCCGCTGCCACTGTCCTTCTGGTTGCGAAAGGGGGACCTCGTGCCCGTTTCTACCTTGCTCTGCTCGACTTGCTTGCTATTTTTGGACACTATCGCCCATCGGACTCGTTGCCGAGCCTAATAAACGAGCAAAAGCTTGTTGAAGCTGCCTGCGACTGTATCCTGTCTTCCTGACTTGCGTACTTACCTGTCTACCTACGCCTCGGTCCTCTGTAAGTAGCCTGGAAGTATTAAGGCCGCTTGGCGTTGCGGCGCAGACGACGTTTCGAAATGAGCATCCGCCGGGGTACCAGATCTCGCAGTGTTCCAGACAGTCCGTACTCCGTGGCGCGTCCCAAGTCCGGAGTCCCTGTATAGCTTGCACCCTTGTAGCACCATGCTGTACGTACAGCATATATCGCCTTACATAGCCCATAAGAAACGTGAGTCTCCCATGTACGACGAACTATGTACATAGTGACATCGAGCAACGAGTCTGGCTGAGGCTGGATGCTTCCCCGAATTTTACAAGACATCCAGCCTCTCCAGCTTTTTACGTGTCTCATGTGTTAAGACACAAGAAGTCAGAGACATTCCTTTTTTGTCTCTTAGCGCAAGGGGAAAAGCTTCCCCTCATTCTTCTTGTGCGACATGGCATACACGGACGCGAGCGTGACATCGCGCACCATCACTTAAACGACATTACCACTGTTCTATCCCACACTTTTGGCAGTATTAGACAAGAGCAGGTGCTGTTTGGGAGGGACAGCCTTACATATTTACGTCTCAGGTTGAGCCATGGCTAAGTTCCTTCCCGGAAGGAAAAGGAAAGGAAAAAGAAGGGTGGCATTTAGGGAGTCGCTTGTTCAAAGGAGGCAGACTGTAACGGGATGTGTTCAGATCGTCTTAAGGAGGCTTGAAGTGACGCATTGAAGCTGAGACTGGTAAACGGGCGCCAGTGGGAGGTGCCGTGTGCTACCCGGTAAGAGGTTCGTTTCTTTAGAGGTAAGGAAATGGGGATCTTGGAATCACGACGATTCTCTGATTGAGAGTTTCCTGATGGTGTAATTGGCGTTGGGGTATGGCATCATAGGAGGTCGATGCAGTTCTGTGGTAGGTATCTTGAGTGAAGGCTTGTTCCTAGGGTGCTATTGATGAAATTAGACGTTTGGTGACTTTTACTGCGAGCATGGCACTGTGACAATCGACCATACACAACTAGAAGAAAAGATAACTGAGAAATATTGAATGCTTTCGAGATTCGAAATTCGAATAATCAACGTAACGACATACGACAAATTCTATCCTTACGCTTCCCAGCAACGATGTTCGTGATGCATCTCCGTAGATGAGGCTCTTAGCACCCACCAAGAGTGACAAGACCCTGCATCGATCTGCCACCGCCTGCGCCACATCTGCCAATCAGGTACTACTGCAAACCCCAGATGCTGCGCCATGCACCATCCACACGCGCCGCCTCAACGACTGGACTTCACATCCAATGCATCTCATCTGATATACCAAGCCATCTCACCCCATCTCAACATCATCATAAAGAAAACTTTACAAAGAGGAACACATACACACGCAGGCGCGGCATCTGCCATGTCTGGAAGCCAGAACCCAACCCCAAAGCCCAACAAGAGCATCCTGTCGTACTTCCAGCCCGCCTCCTCCTCCCAGCAGACGCCCTCTCCACAGCGCTCAGCACGTCTCTCCTCGTTTCCAGACCTCTCGCCGCCTGCGCCGTCCTCGCCGCTCAGCTACAAGGCCACGCCCATCCGGAAGAAGCCTGCGCCCCAGGAGATTTGTGACTCTGACGACGAGGGCAGCGACGATGGCTTCTCGGATGACTCTCTAGAGGACCTGTCGGCCCTCATCGGGAGAGGACGGCCCAGTGCCGCCGCACCGTCGGGAAATCAGCCGGCGTTTTCGACTCCCAGGGCCAAGAGGACGGCAACGGGGCCGTATGTGTCGCCGCTGACCATCATCCCCAAGCACAGGTTTGACATCAAGGCCCTGGCCAATGACGCCCGCCGTGACAACGCCGTAAGCGCAAGCTCGTTGAAGGCAAAGGCCTCCACAGCCGTCTCAGAACCCGCGTCTCCCCGCCGAGGAGAGAACTTCGATTCTGCCTTCACTGATATCGTCAAAGAGAAGAGCGGGCAAGACGCGCATAAAGTGCTTAGAGCGGTTCAGAGAGCAGAACCTATCCAGTCTCAGGCCCGGTACTGCTTTTTCCACAACGACTTCAGGGTCCCGCCCAGCTCGCCCGTTCCTAAACTCCCCAAGGATTCGCCATGGAATCTGTTGACGCAGGGGAATTCAGCAGCAAGGGAACGGAACCTCACCTCTGGGATGCCGCAGACTATTCTGGCGAAGAGTATTGGGCTGCCGGATGACTTGTTCGAGTGGATGCTGGATGAGCTGTGCATTCAGAAGTCCTCTCTTATCCGGCAAGAGTACTGCAACATGATTCACAGCTGTCCCGATCAGGTCGAGCGGCTTTTGACTCCGGAGCGGCTGGAGGAGCTCTTCCTCAGGTTGGGGGCTACTGACGATATCAAAATTCGGGATTCTGAGATCGCCGTTTCGAAGCCAAGCCAAGAGCCATATCAGGACCACGACTGGTCGAATCTGGAGTCCATGTTTGTTCTCTTGGGGATGATCTCAGACCATTTATCGGTTGCGTCTGCCGTCTACGCAGCGCATACTCTGCTCCAGCTGTCCATGGACAAGGTGTTGATATACAACACTGATCTCTTGACGGCGTATGAAGAGGCGATGGAGAGCCTGGCCAATACCATCCCTAGTTCATCCTGGGACTCTTTTGTGAGTATAATGCCAGGGTTACGTACGCCATTGCTTCGGAAAGCTAATCTGTCCATGTTCAGTGCGGTGACGCATGCTCAATCTTACACACAACTATCAAGACGCAACACATCAGGGCAAATGCCTTGCAGTGTTTATCCATCCGTGACGTCAGAACCCACGACATCAGGAGAAGGCTAGCCATCTCCTTCCTGTTCGACGACCCATCCCTCGGCCGCCACCACCCCGAAGCAGTCTTCACCGTCAAACGCGCCATTGACCGTCTCAACGAGGACGACTTCAGCATCACCTCGCAAACAGACTTTGCAGAGCTCAAAGCCATGATCATGACGCTCGACATCGCCGTCGACGACGGCTCCCCGCCGCAATCAGGCAGCCCAGAGGACGAAGAGAGGTTCAACCAGGAGGTTGACCAGCTCGCCGCCAAGCTGAGGGAGATTTGGCGCAAGATCAACGACGCGGGCATGAAGATTACGCGCACCGAGGCCAAGAGCGTCGTCGAGTGGGTACAACAGCGGCTGTCCAACACGGTGAGGACGCGCAAGAGGGTCAAGAAGAGCATCTTTGATCTTCCCGGCCACGAGGACCGCTCGGACCTGCCCAAGCAGCAGGAATACATGGCCAAGTTTTTCCAAAAGATACCCAAGCCACAAGCGGGAAGCGAGTGAATCTCACATCTCCCTGGGGCTCGTGTGGAAATTTGATACCTGGTGATTGATTCTTTGTCAGGGCGTTTGGGATTGTGTATAAGAGTGCAGTCAAGCGTACGAGCTGGCTTCCCTGGATTTCGAGTTTAGAAAACTTTCTTGTAATGACGTATGATACAACATCTAAGCTAAGAAAAAAGGGAAAAGAAAAAAAAAGCTCAATTAATTCGACGAAATGCATGCCTCGATTGTCATCTGCCTTTTCTCACAACGTGACGCTCCTCTACTCTTGCAGCACAGCAATACCGCTCACCAGCCTCTTCCCTCTCTTTCCTCGTGTCAAGGTAATGAGATACAGCCGCCAAGTGATTACATGGGGAGGTTGAGTCTAATCGTAGTATTTGCGGTTGGGGTTCTTTCCGAACAGGTCTTCTCGCACGGCCGGTGCCGCAGAGTACTCGAGCAGTTGCAGCCGGGCCTCGAGGGTGTTGTCAATGTCAATCTTTCCCCTTCCGCCGATAATGACGATGCCGCCGGCACTGTGGTATCCATTAATGTCAGTAAATCAGATGAACAGTGGCCCATGGGAACTGATGCCTGGTGCCAACATACATTGAATCGTCCAGGGGATTGGCCTCGTCAATAGTCGCAGAAACATCCTTGCCAACCTTGTTCTTGTACTCCTTGGCGGCCTCCTCAATGGCCTTCTTGACGGCGTCGTAATCGGCCTTTTTGGCGCGGACCTGCAGCTCGGGCTCGTTCATAGCGTAGAAGCCCTCGAGCACGAGCCCGTTGAGCGTCTTCTGGTACCGGGCGCCGTCCTTGACGACGGCGGCGAGCTGCCGCCGGGCCTCGTCGAAGATGCCGTCGAGCAGCTCCTGCCGGGCGCCGAGCACCTTGAGCCGTGTCTTGTTGGCGACGGTCGACCGGGTGATTTGCTGCGACATGGTGGCCTGCTTGAACTTCTTCTCGTACTGCGTGTCGATGGCGTCCGTCTCCTGGCGGACGAGCTTGGACTTTTCGATTTCGAACTCTTCGTTGGCCTTGATTTCGATCTCGCGGGCCTTTTCCATGGCTTCCTGCTTGATGAAGGCGGTCATCTTGCGGAGCTCATTGTCCACCTGTTCGGTTCACCACCGGAGGTTAACATTTTGTGCTCAAATGTTTCATTCTTCGTGGCACAGCTTTCATGGCGTTGGGGGAAGAACTCGCCTGGGCATCGGATAAGGCGTGTTGCGACATCTTGGGCAGGCGGGGGGTGATGGATTATCGGGAGCAACGGGGGGAATGGTAGAGTAATTGGGAGGTATTCGGTCGAGGCCTGAGAGAGATTACACGGCCTGTGCCTGTGGCGGCTGTCGAGGAGATGATGAGGCGAGCGGCTGTGCTGAAGCTCTGTTTTGGAGTTTGATGTTGAGGGACAGAAGCGTTGGAGTATGTAATATCGCGGAGCTGTCGACGTTGGAGCAGCACTGAGTTGCGCTACTACCTTGGCAGCTGGAGAGCGCTATTGGTGCTTGTGCCTCGCACCTACTTCTGGGGCCGCGATTGCGCACCGCCACAGTTTCGTCTAGTGCAAAGGACGACCTATTACAACTGCATATATCCACGGCCTTGCAAGATATTCATCGTTCATCATTTACTGTAATAAGCACCCTATGTGAAGATGAAGACATCGAGCGATTAAATCCATCCAAAGTGCTCTGAATCATGGGAGTTCATCTCTTGTACACTCAAAGGCGCTGATATTGAAACCGATGACGCGTATCACCTGACCTCATGTGACGCCTCACCAGCCACAGTTCCCTTGTCGCCAGCAGTCAAGTCTCCCAGGCCCGTGAGTCGTAAGGTAGTGGCAGTTGAGTGGCAGCAATACTGTATTACCCGGGCAATAATACCAGCAATATGCACCTCTGATGCACCTCTGGGCGCGCGATGCTCCATTCGCATACCGCTTGACGTCGTCAGGTGGCTCTGCATGTCTTATTGAGCGCCAACGCTTTCCTCTCTCTCTGCACGGCACGCTGCATCGTCAGGCCCCGGCTGATTACTCTCGCCATCCACGCGAATTACCAGCGCCGTCTGCGACCATAGCCGTGATTTGGGGGGCCGGCACCTTCAACCGACTCGACGACGCTCCCTCACCTCGACCATCGCCTGCTCTCCCAAGATTCTCGCAGAGAAGCGCTCGGATAGTGATACGGCTGCACCCTCACAGGCGGAAGCGGCGGCGGCACGAAATCGAGGCCGAGACCACCTACGACACGCTCGCTCTCTTTCCGACGATCGCGGCCAGGGAGGGATACCAGGGTGAAACAGCTTGCGGCCGTCGAGATAGCTTTCCTCCCACGTCTTCGCAACCTACAACGCTGCCCAACGACCAGCACCCACCTTCCATGCCACGACCAAGTGCGCTCTTGTTCACGTCTACCGGTGGATGACCACAGGGCCTCGAGACGGTGTAATGCCGCCTATCGGGAATATCTCCCCGGGAGGGAGCATAGCTGTATGCTCACGCCATGATCACAGACCCTGAACAAGATGGAGAGGGTGTCCATGGGAGACCTGGGCTGGTGCGCCTGCTAACATCTGGTAGCTAGGAATCCTCGTTGGCCTCATCTCGACTAGCGTTCAAAGCCTCGGCCTCACTCTGCAGCGTAAATCACACATACTCGAGGACGAAAAGGGGCCGCACGATGTTCGCCGGCCGCCGTATCGAAGGAGACGATGGCAGGTGGGCATGGCCATGTTTGTCATTGCCAATATCCTAGGCAGCACCGTGCAGATCTCGACGCTGCCTCTGCCCGTCCTCTCGACCCTCCAGGCTGCCGGCTTGGTGTTCAACTCGATATGCGCGACGCTCATCCTCAGCGAGCCCTTTACCCGATGGTCGCTCTGCGGCACGCTCCTCGTCAGCAGCGGCGCCGTCTTGATCGCCTTCTTTGGCGCTATTCCATCTCCGGCCCACGAGCTGGATGAGCTGCTGGAACTGCTGGCGCGAAAGCCCTTTATTGTCTGGATGATAATACAGGCTCTGTTTGTTGTGACGTTGGCGGTCGTCACAGATGTCACCA
Source organism: Trichoderma gracile (assembly GCA_020002365.1). Classification (NCBI taxonomy): domain Eukaryota; kingdom Fungi; phylum Ascomycota; class Sordariomycetes; order Hypocreales; family Hypocreaceae; genus Trichoderma; species Trichoderma gracile. The sequence goes on from JAINEY010000003.1 coordinate 669,939, forward strand.
GCAGCGTCTCCAGCCTGTCGCACAATGCCAGGTTTCGCCTCATCCGTGGCATCAGCTACGGTGTCATCAGCGGAGACCTCTCTGCGCACTCGTTGCTGTTTGCCAAGTCCGCCGTCGAGCTCCTTATCAAGACGATTGGCGGCAAGAACCAGTTTCTTCGCTGGCAATCCTGGACCATTGTCCTGGCTCTCGTTTCTCTGGCCCTCTGCCAGCTGTACTACCTCCACCGCGGCTTGAAGCTTGTTTCCACGTCCGTCCTATACCCGCTTGTTTTCTGCGTATACAACATCATCGCCATCTTGGATGGTTTAATCTATTTCAACCAGATGGGCCTCATCTCAGCGCTCGACGCCTGTCTTATCACCCTGGGGACCGTCATCCTTCTTTCGGGAGTCCTCGCACTATCGTGGCGGCTGAGCGACGAGCAGCACGCGCCGGCAGTTGGTCAGTCATCGCTGGCTCCTGGCCTTGGGCTCGTTGACGATACTGAAGGCGAAGAAGAGTCACTAATTGGGCCAGAAGCTACGCTTGAGGTTGACGAAGAACTGCCTTCCGCGACGTACCAGACATTCCCCGTGATGCACGGAGAAGCCGCCCCGCTGACCCCGGCAAGGAAAAAGAGTCTGAGCTGGGTAGAGCGCGACGAGATCTGGGGAGAACTGCAAGACCAAGATGAGCCCACCACACCAGCTGGGCGGCTACGTTCGACTACCTTTCCGGCGAGAACCGAGTCGACGCCGTTGCTGCCCCAGGTGAGGAGGGCGATGAGCGGCGTCAGCGTCACAGACCAGCCGGGCCCGAGCGCGGATGCCTCGCCTCGAAGGTTTGCCCGACGACGGAGGAAGAGCACTGGCTTTCCAGGGTTAGTGGCGCGCCGAAATTTGCGCAGGGACTCTGCATTCTCAGAAACACTTGGCGGTTTCTTCTCGATGAATTGGCTGAGGCGCAATAACAGCCGCGCCTCCGTGAGCGGCGGCCCGTTGAACGAAGGCAATCCACCGCAGCAAAGCTATAGAGACGAACCAGAAGGGGATTCTAACGGCAGTGCCAACGATCCCAGTGTATGACCTCAAGTCGTGTGGGAAGAAGTCATAAGAGGTGCTTCATCAAGTCATGCAATTTTGATTTTGGAACCTTGAAACAGAGCATGTTTACCTAGACCATTTAATTACAAGGTGTTTTCATTGGGGGTTCAAGCAGGACGAGCATGTGGAAGCTCCTGAGCTGACCCTCTTACTTTCTTTTCCTTTCTCTTCTTGGAGATTGAAGGCAGAGATACTGTCGGACTTGTTTTTCTTTCCCCCCGTCCCCTTTCATCTTCGTTTCCGGTTCATTGCATTATACCATGATGGCAATTTATTGTACCGCAACGGGGTTTGTACTGCACTAGATGCTTGCAAGCGGACCTGCAGGAGACATCTTTGGAGTTATTTCTATTATGCTTCGTTTATTCCTCTGTTTCTTCATTTCAGTGAGTCTGAGTACTCACATCATGTATTTCTACTACATTGAGGGATCAAAAAGAGCAAATTTTTTACATTCGAGGTTCTTGCGTCAAACGCATCCCTTTCACCGAGACTTGAAGCAAAAAGGGATAGAAGTTGATTATAAACGTATTAATGGAGTTATATCTTTTCCAGACAAAGCAGAGTTGTGTGACGCTATGTAACTATCGAGACATTCAAAACATGGTATTTCTCAGCCTTCTCTCATATATATAAAGGGGCAGGGTTGTCCTTCGACTTTCCCAACCGTGGCCTTAACTCTTCTTTTCAAAAACCAAATTCGCTTCCTTTCTTTTTAATTTGTGTGCTTCCATTCTCATTCACTCATGGCCAGACCCCGTACTCAGACTTTGTGTCCCCTCACAGACGGCCGTAGTCCCGCTTCTGATCGATGATGTAGTAGCGCTCCATCTCCTTGCGCTCCTTGACGAGGCAGGCAATAGCCAAGATGAGCAGGGCATCGATGCCTTACAACACCAAAGTTAGTCTCTTATAAAAGCTGTGTGTGTAGTTGGTGAAGAATGGGCTTGAAAGGGGAAATAGAAAAAACGTACCGACCATGCCAAAGACGGCTGTGAAGAGGTCGTTGATGAAGGCGTTTGCGAAGCTGGCCACGTTGGTGGAGCAGCCGCGGAGGAGGGCGGCGGCGGCTGGGCTGGGACAGATTTCGTCTGTGATGAAGGCCGGGGAGGTGCTGTTTAGGTAGCCGCAGCATTGGAACTGTGATGTTTCTCGTCAGTTATGGGAAAAGCCATCTAGTTGTAAAGTATGTTGATATCGTCTTTTGAAGGTCCACATATCCAATCCTATATAAGAGAAGAAGAAAAAAGGGGGAAAAGAGGGGAAGAGACGCACCGAAGTCTGCATCATGGACTGAACAGTCGTGTCCTGCGCCGCATAAAACGGCTCAAACGTCTCCTTGAGGCGCAACGTCATGATCCAGAGGTACAAGCCGACGGCGAGCGTAAACACGGCGCAGAGGGTGATGAAGTAGCCGCTGATCTTGAGCAGGCTGCGCTTGGCGAGGGCGAGGGCGGGGATGGTGAAGAGGAAGGTCGCGAGGACGAGGATGGCGTTTGCGATGCCGGCGGTGAGCGGGAAGTGCTGGTAGATGATGTGGCGGGTGGCGTCGCGGCCGTCGGTGGGCGCCTTGTCCTTGAGGTTGAGGGCGGCGATGGAGAAGCCGAGCTCCATTGCGCCCGAGGCGAGGAAGAGGGCGTCGGCCACGAGGGTGGCGATGAAGACTTTGTCGGGCATGGTTGAAAAGAGAGTGCCGAATGAGGTGTATGAGGAGGAGTGAGTTTTTTTTGGTTGGAGTTGTGGATGCGTTTTGAGATTTGTCGATGGTTGGTTGTTCGGTTGGGAGGTGGTGATGGTTCGTGATGGTGTTGACGGCCGGCGTCTATATAAAACACTCCTCTTTTTCTGTGATGTTTGAACTGCGAGATGGAAACCCAACCAAGACCCAAGCTCGGCGAAACGAATGCACAAGAGAATGAAAAAGAATTAAAGAGAGGTTATCTCCAAGTCGAATGCCCTGCAATTCCACACAACCAGCGAATGTCTGTAAAAAAGAAAACCCTTGTAAGAAAAAATAAACGACAATCAAGAAGAGAAGTACGGCTTCAAAGAGTCACGTTAACATGCACCAGGCATGGAGAAGCAAAAGGAGGAAAAGAAAAACACCTAAACCTAGAGGAAGAGAGAAAAAAAAAGAGAGAAAAGCGAAAAGCAAAAGAAGGAAATGAAATAAAAAGAAATGAGAAGAAAACCTGCGACCTTTGCCAAGCGCCTTTGACTCCTCTCTCCCAATTGTCGTCCGGCTTTTCCCTCGTAACAGGCGGCGTTTCAGGAAGCCAAAGGTGAGGCACGCGCAAGGGGCGCAGAGATGCGGGTGGCCAATCAGAGGGCCGGATCGGGGCCCTGGGTCGCCTGATTGGGGAGGTTTGGGAGATGGATTGGAAACGAAGGCGAGGCGCTGTTTTCTTTTTGGCTGGTGCGCAAAGATGGGCTGATGTGGTCGTCATTGCTTTGGATCTATCAAGAATATGAGATTTCTTCATTCTATACTCTATCATCTATATTCTACATATCATACAGATTCTCTCTCTTGTCTTTCAAGACCTGTGCGTCGTGCATGCTTGTAGTCGTAGAAGAAGACGCATGAATCAAATCTGAAGGCATTCCGCTTCCAGCATCGCTCCCGCCCTGACTAATCCGAGCTCGAATACCTAGGTAGCCGAGTCCCTCCTCCACAGCCAAAAACGACAAAACTGGGCTCCTCACATTTCAGGCAGCACTTTTCCTCGCCTGAACCACCAGGCACAACAACCAGACCGGTGAGAATTTCCAAGACTCCAGAAGACACTCTTCCCCCGCTTGCTTCATACCCGCGACACGCAAATGTTCAGCCGCCGGCTACTCACCTGTTATGCACAAAACGCGGGCAGAGGGCTCCATAATCTGCGTGCTAATCACGTTCGTGGGTAATCGACCAGACGAGGGACCGCACTGTACGGGATCCCAAGTGAAGGGGGGCGGCACAGCCCGAGAAGTGCAAACGGGCCAGTCAGCCGGCAATTGAAGAGGTGGTATTAGGTGGATGGCAGGTGGCCGCGCGAATACTATCGCAAGTCAGTCAGTCGCTCACGAACGTGTCCAAGGGAATAGACGCGCGGTTCTTACTGTTCCCCCTCTCGCCTCCTCAGTCAAGTCCACGAGGGACCACTGACAGCGGCATACGCAGGCTGCGCGGGAGGTCGAAACTTCGAGCAACACAACCAGCATCATCTCGCCCATCATCGTCGCGGTGGAGCACGAACGGCCCTCGCTGAATCCTTCGCCGCACTGTGGCCTAGGCCATCTTTGCTCTGCTTGCTGTAGCTGCCTAAAGAAGCAATGCGCCCCCCATCTCTGCCGCTGTCCGCTTCGAAGCTGCTGCTCTGACAGCCGGCCGTGGATGCCACTCGCGCAGGTGACGGCGATGAAACGGGCAAAGGCGGTCTGGCGAGGAACGTCTGGCGCCTGTGTCTGTGGGCGAGCCTATGCCTGTTCCTGTAACCCGTTTCCTGTTCCTGTCTCTGTTCCTGCTCCCCATACCGGCGCTCCGTCCTGGCGCTCGCGAATCGAGGGTACGGCGCTCAGAACTGGCCTGGGGGGTCCAGCCATCATCCGCATCCGGCTCCGCATCCTTCAGCAGGGCCGTGCCAATTCTGCTCCAGCGTTGTTCCTGGTTAATTACTAAGGCGACTCGACAGCAACCGCCTGTGGGCCGCTGCAGCTTGGCCCGTGTCCCCCCCGTGTCAGCTTGGGGGACACCTTGCTCGCGCTCCTGTGTGCTGCCATGGTAATATTGGTGGTACCAAGTGATACCTCTCCTTCGCGTGTGTGTGTCGAGTACTTGTAGCAGCACATACTGCTCAGAGGCGGGAGACACACGCAACTCGCGTAGCCTCGAGGTACCCGACATGCAACCCCCAAATGGCGCAGACGAGGGTCCAGGGTCTCGCGTCAGCCCTCACGCGTCGCTTCTGCGTTCAAGAGGTGAAACCCACGGGGCCCCATGACTGGCACGAAGCCTCGTACCTGGACGGATACCCAGCGCGAACGGCCGGCTCTCTGGCGTCTGGAATGGAGCCGTCCTTGCTTGCAGAGAGAGATTTCAGCAGCATCGTGTTTCTCTCCCACAGCCCGGCCCCTCCTAGTAATTTCGCGGACAGCTTGACCATTGGTAGTGTGATATTATGGCCAGAAGGGCTAGACAAAAGTTCGCTAGAGCAAGCAGCGGTGCCGAGGCTGCTGGTTGCAGAGCCATAATGTCATTCATGCAGCAACGCAGGGGCTTCTGCAGCGTGTCTCTTCAACTCCATGCGGTTGTGCTGTTGGTCGCAGGCGATTTGCTCCGGCAGACAGAAGCGTGAAATTACCATTGAGCGCGGAGCAAGGGGGATAAGCGGCGAGCTGCCGCTGGGCCTCAACCGGTCTGGAATTCAACAATGGTGCACCAAGCATCATCGACTTCTCGTGCAAATCCCCAGGTACCTTTTTACTCCAGACATAACAGAGCGCCGGCAGACTTGCACGCAGCGACTGCTAGGGTTGCCATCCATGGATACCTGTACACGGCCGTCTGGTGCGACTCCGCCGCCTGCTTACAGGAACTACAGTAATGCTCTGATGGCCTCGCACCAGAGAGGGATTCCGGCTTCCCCTGCTGCAGGAGGGTGGTCGGCAGATGCAGCAAGACACATCGGAGTGGAGGCCGCTGTGTGGTCCGACGCGCTGACGACCAAAGGACGAGCATCTCGGGGGGATGAACTGGGAGCAGGGTACGAAGCAGCAAACATGGAGGATGACGGTCGAAGCGAGTCCAGCCTCTGGCGCCCCTGAAGCCGTGCCATTTGGCGTGGGCTGAGGTGGAAGCAGGCGGGCCAACGGCATCTTGATCCAGCCATCCACATCCATGGTCAAGTGACGGGAGTCATTGGAAGCAGAGAAACGAGACGGAAAATGGGACAAATGGGAAAATCGATGGAAGAATCGAAAGACATTGGTTGAGCCCGAATCAGCGCCGGTGCCACCAAAGGCTACGGTACTTGTACGGAGTGAATGCTGCGAGATGCTTCGTGCGAGCCCTGGGAGCCGAAGAACAAAGAGCAGCCAACTGCTCGCGTACTCTGTGATACGAGGAGGCGGAAAAGTCAATTTCCCAATCCTCTTGCATCAGCTCCCCTGTGTTTGATCTGTCAGAGCTAGCCGTTACGGAGAGGCGGCGCGAGCGTCCCGTAGATCTCATCACCTTACCTTACCTTGCCTACCTTACCTTACCTTACCTGGTGCCCTAACCTTAGTTGAGCGCATCCCCAGACAGTTGACAGGCTGTGGGAGAATCTGTGGCGCTGTCAGGAAGACGAAGAGAGTTTGATATCCAAGAAGAACAGCAAGTTCTCCTCCGCAAAGGCGTCTCGATCTCGCTTGCAGTTCGTGTTCGCGTACACGTACGAAGTTCTCAGAAAGCACCAGGCTTCATGTTCGGCGCACATTAGTAATGGAGACGCTTTGAGGCTTCACGGCTATTATGGAGCAACTTCAACTTGTTCATGTCCTTAATCGGCCCATGAGAGCCTTGGATCCACTCCCTTTGTCAAGCCTTGAGAACAAGATTGCTGGGAAGGCTGGGAAGCTGCCGATATTGCACTGTGCCTGAAGATGACATGCTGATACTGGGTGGGCTCTTGGGTGCTTACTCTGCTTCGGCTGTCCAATCGAGTGCTCGCGGCTCCGCTTTTCCTGTTGCCCGGTGCCAAAATTCCAGCCCCGAGGCTTGTCGCACGGCGGCCACTCACATGCACCGCCGCGCTCGCATCGCTAGGGATTGTCGATGAATCTCTCGATGCCGCGCCCATGCCACCCCCGTCATTCTGGGCAGCCACTCGTCGGGCGATAAGCGCAGGCGATGGACGGTGCCAATCGTGGCAGTAACAAGCTGAGAAGTATCACTATAGGGCTGCGCCCGCGGAAAGTACCGGCTCAGCACAATCAGTAAGTCTCTCCTTGCCTGTGCCAATGTCGCTACCCCCCCTCTTCTGGCCTCTCGGTCTGCAAGCGCCCCGACAAAGCACTAGCGCACTCGACACCTCTCTTCTACCTCGACTATCGGCAACATCACACACTGCCATCAAGTACCTCAAAAGTCTCGACAGCCCGCCCCAAGCCTTGCTCCGCGCCTTCCCAGGTCCCCTCCACCTGTTTCGCACCCGCCGCACCGTCACCGTGCGCACCCGCCAGCACTGGCCGCTGCATCTTTTCTCCAGTCCCGCTCTCCAGCCCAGAGGCTCGATCCATCCCAACCAAGACCGGTTTCCCTTATTTTGTTCCCCCTTCCCGCCTGTCCCTCTTTCTGCCCGTTTTTTTTTAAGGAAAAAGAAAAACCGCCAGATCCAGTATAGATCCATCGGCACCACGCTCAAAACAGTATCTCCACCACTCGTTGCCTTTTCCAGCAGCCCTTGTGTGATACAAGTCGACGACGATTGGTATCGGATTCGGATTTGGCATCTGGCATTTTATTAACAAGGAATAAGTTGCCGTCGCAGTTGCAACCGCAAGCAGCTCTTTTTTGCACAATGGCCGACATCACGGACCAGCACGACCAGACGTCGCCCACCGAGCTCGACGACGCGCATGCCGTTGGGAACGGCACCACCAACGAGGGTCGCGGCGTCAAGCGACCGCGCGCCGCTGCCGAGGACGACGACGACGATGACGAGAAGGGCGGCCGTGAGCGGCGCAAGATCGAGATCAAATTCATCAGCGACAAGTCTCGTCGCCACATCACCTTCTCCAAGCGCAAGGCCGGAATCATGAAGAAGGTGCGTGTTTTCTGCTCTGCTCTGCTCTGTTTTGCGTCCGCCAGCCCTCGAGGGAGTTCACGGGAGGCCAGAGAGAGAGCTGCAGGTTTCTCTGCTTCTCTACTCGCGTCTCGAAGACTCCATTCGGGGAGTGAAGATTAAGCATCTTCTGCTGCTTGGTTTTGGACCTCCACCAGCTGCGTGAGCTCTATCGGGGCGCGCGCGGCGGCATGGGCCGCCATGGGGACGAGACCTCTGAGCAATTGTCAATTGCCCGCATTATCTGAGCCGGGAGCCCAGCTAACCAGTGAATCTTCTTGACTTCTAGGCCTACGAACTGTCTGTCTTGACAGGCACTCAGGTTCTGCTGCTCGTCGTGTCTGAGACGGGCCTTGTCTATACTTTCACCACCCCCAAATTGCAACCCCTCGTTACCAAGGCGGAGGGAAAGAATCTTATCCAGGTAAGGAACTCTTCCGATTGATAACTACCCCTCTGTCTTCTTCTCCCTGTGGGAGGAGTCGTGGGTAGGAGAACAGTCATTTTAGACGCTCCTTGTTGGCCGCCTGCGCCCGGCCTCATCCCAACATACTGGATGCTGATCTTTCTACTTGATAGGCGTGCCTTAACGCACCCGAGCCTGCGACGGGCAGCGAGAATGGGGTAGACGGCGGTGACCAAGTCGACTCTCCCGAGGAGCCCCCAGCCACCTCCCACCGCAAGCCGGCCGTCCAGGCATCCCTCAGAACCCTCACATGGGACCCGGAGGCTACATGCCCCCGAATATCCCCATGGATCCTCAGCAGGCCTTGGCCTACCAGAGCTATGTGCAGCGCAACCAGGGATATGGCTCCGGTATGCCTCCTCAGCCTGGCATGCCCCCCAGCTCCCACCACCAGTCATGAATGGTATCGAGACGAGAAAAAAAGACAAAATAGCACAAAAAAAAGCGACCATGGAAAGCAAGCCGAAGTGTGAAACCGTTAATAACCGGGCTTTCAACAATCTTTGGGAGCGTTGTTCTCGGGCTTTGCTCCGCTGCCACCACTGTATTGCAGGGAATCTGATGGTTTCAATCCGGCGTTGATGACGCGTTGATGTTTCTCCTCATTTACTCTTCTTTCTTGTTTTTTTTTTTTCTTAATTTTCTTACGCGTTGAATTGTTTCTTTCTCGAATCTTTTCATCCTTTGATGTTCTGGGGCTGCAAGAGCCAGGCGTCTTCTGTTTCACCGGGATGGGAACCTCTCCCACAGCACGGGCAATCCGTGTTGCTGCACTGACGCGAACAAGCGGTCTCGGGGAAGTCCAGAGGCGTCCTTTTACTTGCGGCACCAAGAATTGGGAGCTCGGTGACTCTTGTCACGGAAAGATTAGGGAGTGTATCGGTTACAAGCCAGAATGGATGTTGACGGCGGCCTTTTGTGCGGACATTTTTGAGCACTTGTACGCAAGGAGAAGCGCTTCTACTCTTTGAGATAGAGGCTCGCTAGCCTTTGGACGTGGTTTATTTGAGCCCAGACGCTGTCCCCCATGCTGGGCACGGTAAATCTGGAGATGGGCTGGTACTTTGGGCGGCAGGTTCTGGGCAGGTCTGGATTTTGGGAGCCGGAGGGAGGATAAGGCACTGGAGGGGATCAGGGAGAGGGACCGTCTGAGGACTGCTGCGCGGATGATAATGGACACATGAGGGTTACGATTGTTGATGGCGGGACCAGGGAACAGGACATCATGTACGCCTGATGATTCTTGCTTGCCAATCAACCTTTATTTTCTTCCACACAATATTTCTTGAGATTGCTGTGATTTTGAACATGACCTTTTTTGGGTAAGGTATTGACATGCTCGGGCCATGTCGATGCTTGGCTCTCGTCTTTACTATGACCAGACGGGCATCGTGTGATCTTCAATGGGATCCCATTGAGGTTAGAACGGGCCGCCTCACCGATCCGCCAACAATGGGACAAACAGAGTTTAGCAAGTGTCTCTCTCTCCGAATAAACGTACCTTACCCAACCGTACTGTAGATCCAAGCCCTGTCCCAGATCTGTCTGTTTCTAGAATAGGCAAAAAGATTGAGGTTGTTTGCGTTGTGGTCCTAGCTGAAGCGGGCCGCCCGCCCGCCTGCCTTTGCCGAGCCTTGTTTTTGTTTCTTAATTCTGCTTTTGAGTTTTTGAAAGGAGAAGGTGTGTTTTTTGGATGGAGAAATTTGAGGCAAAGAGGGTGGTTTTGCTTAGATGGGAAAGGAGGCGAGGTGTGATGGATTTGTTTTTTTTTTTCTGATTTGATTGATTCTCTCTGTTTGCAATCAGTGTTCTCTTTTTTTACCATCTTCTACTGATGAATATGCTCTTTTTTTCTTGTGTGGGATCTTTTGTGGCTTTTTTGTCGACCTTCTTTGTGTGTTGTTGCGTGTGTCTGTTTTTTTTTGTGGCTAGACGGTTTTGGGTTGGGAGAGGAGGGAGGCATTTCCCTTTTTGAGGGAAGGAGTTTGATTGGTGAACCTGATGTTTTAAACACTCTTCTTTTTATTTTGCTCCTGTATTTTTGTATTTGGGTACCAGTTTATTTGGGTGGGAGATGGGGTGTGGAACATGCAACTTGTGGGTTATTTTTGAGCTTTTGTGTTCTGTGGTGGCGTTGGATGGTATTTTCCAAGACGTGGTTGGGAATTTTTGTTTGTGATTTTTCAATTCGTTGAGGGGATGTGGCTTTTACTGGCCTCATTTGTCGATTGGTGGAAGGCGTGAGTTAGACTTGAACAGTTTATTTTCCTTCTCAAATATGGACATCAGTATCAACATACTTATGATGGGGTACCAAAGAGGGTGTGGCGATTCGAAAGTGATCCTGATACAGCGTTATGCCTCAAGCATGATCCATTGATGGAGATGAGGTCATAGCGTGAACGGCCCTTTTAAGGCTGACAGATTGGAGAGGAGATCTGCTCGGTTAGATGAGATGCTCTATTTATGGAAGTGCTACGACTGGTCTCGGCAGTTTCAAGGGACGTGAGTGATGGTGGATGTGGGAGTCATCTTTTCATGGACGCCGAATTGAAGCCGGCGTTCATCGTTGGGAAAAGGAGTACAGTACAGTACGCGGCATCGGTTGAGCAGATCTTGGGGACTCTGTTAATATTCAAAGGACAATGGTATCGTTTTGACTTTAGGGGTACCATAAGGAATGAATCGACTGTACAAACCGAAGAGGCAGCGACGGAGTCATTTTACTCGGACTCACTACCTGCAAAAGCAAACAAGAATAGTTCAAACCAAACCATTTGACTCGCCTTGGGAACATTGTCACCAATTCTTTTCGAGGTCTTACATAAGCGGGCATGAGAATCAGCATTCTGATCAAATCACGTGACCTCACGTCTAGCGAGTTCTCTTCAAGAGCGGTTTCCGTTTTCGGCAAGGCGCGCTGAGCAGGTTTGAGAAGGTTTTCCCAAGACCCGAGTTTTGGGGTGTGCGATGGAGGTACCGGCTACTTTGCGGTACTTGGCGAGGACATGAGGCCATCAAGGTCGAGCTGGAGAGACTGAAGCATCACGACAAGTGGTATCATCTTGTGAAAACGCTGTATGTTCCGTTTTATGTCCCTATTTTGTGACAAACGTTGCTTGCATAATGATGCGTCCGTTTGACCCCGTTTCCTCCTGTGCAGACGAATTTCGATTGCCTGCTTTGCTGAAAACCTGACCATGCCAGACACCGTGAACGCCGGCCATTAAAGGCAAATGTGTAGTAATCGTATAACCCGCCATGTCCATGCTACCGTAGAATCATTGATGAATGAGGAATTAGACGCAAGAGGCCATCAGCCTTGCGTCTTCGTCGCGTGAATATGCCTGTCTCGTCGGGCTGGCATGTTAATGGTGGTAAACCTCGCTGTAGCGGCCGACGAGCAGGCTGCCCAGGAATGTGCCGCCAAGGACAGACATGAAGTATCCGACATTCATAGTCATGACAGCCAGCATGCTGCAACAAAAAATCAAAAGTCAGCTTCAAACCCCCCATCATGGACAGTAATGTATCTTAAGGACAACTCACAGCAGGTATCCAACACCAACAATAACGGTATCCATGGCCGCCCTCACCGGATCGACGCTGAACCGCCAGGGCCTCGTCGCGCCGTCCTTCTTCTCGACGACGACGACCCTCTCCTCGACGCCGTTTTCCGAAATCACCATTGTCGCGCCCTTGGCGTCCGAGTCGCGCGAGAGGCGCTCGGCGACGGGCTCCTTGCCGTTGACGACGACGTAGCGCCGGCGGGCGTCGCGGTCGGCCCAGATGCGCTCCTGGCGGGCCCTAAAGGCCACGAGCAGGCGGGCGATGACGGCGAGGGCGATGAGGAAGATGCAGGTGCCCGCGTAGGCGCCCGCGTGGTGAGGCGTCCACGAGTTTGCGTAGAGGGGGGTTCGGATGTCTGTTTGGAAGACCATGGCCATGAGCATGGTCATGGTTGAGTTGGAGGTTGATGATGAGCCGTCGTGGCTGCCCATGTCCATGCCGTCCATGATGGTTGTGATTCGGTGTTGTTTTGGTTGATGTGAGGAGTTGGTGTCGAGAGGAGAAGAGAGGTTGATGGACTTGACTATAGCGGTGACGACCAAGTCTTAAGCTTCACCGTCTATGCTGTCCTTTGTGCGTCCCGAAGGTGATGTACAAATACGCAGAGCGAATTGTGCGACCTGAATTTGTTTCGATGCTGTACAGCCTGTGCGAGTCTGGAGACGACGATGATGTGGCAGTCTCCAGAAGTACGGAGTAGCGTTGGAACAATGGAATGCCCGCTGGCGAGGAAGCAAACGAGACCCGTTCCTGAATCGTGCAAAGGCTAAGCAGGTCCCCTCTGAAGGAAGGTCGAGGAGTTGGCGGTAGGTGCAAAGGGCCCAAATGTGGCTGAGATGATACTGGATGAGGAAGCAGTAGTAGCTGCTGTCGAGTATCAGCCGCGTTGATTATAAGACAGGACGTGACCTGGCAACTGAGAGTGGGATGAAGTTCTCCAAGTTGGCAAGGGGGAAAAGGCCATCAACGCTATTTATTTGGCAGCGTTCCTTGTTGGGTCACTGAAAGTATCAATGAGCAGAGCCAGCTTTCGCAAATGCTGTCACCCGAAAGTAACCCTTTGTTTCACCCTCTGCAGTGACTAAAAAACCCTCTCACCATCGTGCTTATTTTTCCCCTTCACTTTCTCTGTCGCTTTCGGCATGTCTGCTTGCCGTCTTTTCGTGCGCAAGTTTGTGAACATCTCAGCTTGTTTCGATAGGGTGGGGGTTGGTGGGGTGCTGCTTTTGGAGTCCTTGCGGAGGTAGCGGTACTTTAGATTGAGGGACAAGATACTCACCTGTACTTGGTCGCAATATGACGCTGATGCTGCTCGAGAACGTCCTTTTTCTCCTGTCTCCGGTTTACAACTGAGACAAATGCCGTTGCCAAAACATTCAACGGCATCGAATTGTATCCTGAGTTTCCGCAATAGCTACTATCGTCGATATTGTTCAAGCTACAAGAGCATCAGCTAAACTTCAGCCGGCGTTGAGCACGTTTGCGATGATAATCGCTGCGACTTCTCCCTCGCTTGTGAGGACATCCCTCGTCTTACTCGACTTCGTATATCTGCTGACTCTACACGGCATACGGGTAGATATATTCAACAAGATGCTGACTCGTTCGATTTCACAGCTCGGCATCCTCTTGCCGCCTTAGCACCATGGTTGTCGTCATGTCTGGCTCGGTCTCTAGGTAGGCATCATATTCCATCCTTGTCCATACTACTCGCGCAATCAAGCTCTAACATGCTCGCAGTGACCAACCCTGAACCATCAGACCATGGAGGCGCTGACGGGTTCTTCCGATATCATTCTGGTCAACTAAGTAGACCTAGACACCCTCCCTGGCCTTGAGCGCCAGTCTCAGAGCTCCATAGGTCACCATGAAAGCATCAAGGGCATTCCCTTCGAAGGAGCTTCCGTCTTCCCCGGGAGTAAAAGCAACACCAAAGGTTCAAACCAGCCTCGAAACTACCTGACGGATGTCCATCAGTCACAGCCGCTTTCCGATGCAGCCAAATGGGCCTATGAACCAGGATGTCAGTATAAGCCCTGGGAGCACATCTGAAGCAGGACTGACCCATGGAAAGGGGAGCGAACACATCCTTGTCCTTACTCATCTTCGGTACTGGTACCAGCTTTCCGGAGCAAATGAGTCTGCCTAATAAACGGCTTCGCCTAAGAATAGACAGCAATGTCAGCAGGTGTCGACGACACGCAATACTAGGGATACCTGTGAAATTGGCACGGCCGACTTACTTCTACCGACTACATACTGTGGATGGTCATATTCATGCCTCTAGGAACATGGACATCTCCAACCATGACACCACCAGGAGGCGCGACGCCATATCGTTGTCGGAATAAGCGGGTGAAGTCGCAGCGTCTCGGTGACGACGGCGTTAGATACTCGAGATGCGCCAACTCGTCTGGCAAGGGGTCAAACTTGGAATCCAGACTAAAGGCACAAGTTCGTTGCGCAGCCTGCCGATGTGTTCTGTATGCTTTGCCAGTTCGTATACGATGGAAGCCAGGCTTGCGGCCGTCGTATGGCTGGCAACTGGTCAACTTGATTCCCATGTGAAATGTACATGATTTAACTGACCTTTCTGTTGCAATGACCAGCTGGGCGTCTCCAATCCAGAAAACCAAACTCCTCTGGAGCCACTTCCCTCCCCTTCAGTGGCCCCAGCAGTGTCGACACGATGTCAAGAACACCCGGTTCGACCTCATTCGACTCTACAGCCTATCTCGACAGATGCCAATAAACGTCCACCGGTCTCTCGATATTACAGGAATGCTCATCCAGAATCTCAGCAGCCAAACCGGCAACTGCAGCGCCAGGGGCAATATCTTAGCATCCAGTATGTCAATTGCCCAATGGTTCCAAGACGTCTCGAGCATCTTGAATGACTTTCCAAAGGCAAGATCGCCCATGACATCGAAGCCACAGAAGCGGAACCACTTTGCCATGTCTATCCGCTCGCCGTTGGTAGCGTGGATCCAATCAAGCAGAATGCTGTAGCACACACTCATCCGCTGGTTATAACCCCCCTGAGCGGCCGATCGCCAAACGCCTGACTCCAGACTCGACGGAGGCCATCATGGACAGTCCGATCGCGCAAAATGTGCAGAGACGTCATGGGCTTGGCCGGGTCGTAGATGGGCCCCTTTTCGCACTTTGACGCCGGGCCGTGGAGGGCGCCACGGCTCTGGGGTTGCGTACGGAGAGGTCGCGGGGGGCGATGCGGACAAACGGGCCGTATTGCTCGTGAAGGGCGGCGACTCGTCGCCAGAGCATCAATGCCGTGGACACGGTAGGTCAGCCAAAAGGTTCTTAGATGCGAGCGCCCAGGGGGCCGGGGACCTTGATGAGCGGGTGGAAGAGAGGGCGGTACGTGATGAGGCTTGGGTAGAGGGTGAGGTGGACGCAGATGTGAAGTTGGGTCGAGAAGCTGATGGCTGATGTCCAGCCCACTTGGACCCCTGGCTTCGAGTTGAAGATGGAGGGCCCAATTAGGATCACGCAGGTGATGAGTCTGGTTGCAAAAGCAATGACATAATACTGGGGAGCGACATGATATTCTCCCTGGTTGGAGTACAACAGGTGAGCGGCAACTCTAGCGGCTGAGGCCGCAAGAAGCGGGTATGACACGGCCACCGCGATACAGCCCAGCTACTGCTACCTATGCTTCGAAGGAGGCATTTCCGGTCTCTCTTGATTGAGGTTTCAGGGGTGTTATGCTGCTCGAATGCAGCTGCTTTTCAGGTGACGCAGACGAGCTCTCCCCCGCTTCATCTCCGAGGAATGTTCAGCTCTGCTGTGTGTTGTCTGCCCTGGCGAGACGCATACATGTGATGTATTCGGCCTTGTCAGACAGCGATATGCAATTGGCCGCTTGATCGAATGCAAAAGGTGCAAGGTGCTTGAGTCACAGGGCCTGATTGCTGTGGTATGAAAGCTGAGAGCATGCAGGTTGCGATACTGTGCCGCGCTGCGGGCAGGGGTTCGGCGGGGATGCTTTCAGCTGGATCCTTCATGCCATCGTATGAGGTTTTGATGACTCTTTGTACTCATCTGTCAGGTCGAGATGTTCTTATGCTAAGCCTGTTCTCAGCTGATTTTTCTAAATATCGAATGATGACCTCTGGTCAAGGGGGCGAGGAACAAACCCTGCTCGACTACTACATTGACCCAGATTCATGAACTTGGTAGGCTATATTCAGAAGTTGATGGCATGGGCTGGCGATGGCCATCGTGCTTCGTGAGATGGAATCAGGTACTTGAGAGGGGCCCTGTTTAACGGCTGGTTATTGAGTTGCTATATCAAGTGAGGTCCAGACTGGCTTTCAGCCCTTATCCCCCGAGACATCTGCGGAAACGTGATGGAAAGGAATCGTAGGTTTCTCTATATAGTGGCTGCTGTCTCTCTCCTGTATTAGCCTTATTATAGTCTCAAGCAGGGGCTGTTGCTCAATGTCCATCAGTATCATTGCCAGAAAGTCACCACTAGCCGGCCCCAGGGTAAGCACCCTGACCTTTATAAGATTCTGGTGTAATAAGGCTCAATTTTGCGAGGCACTAACGGAACCTCAGCCTAACGTCTGTTGATAATCTTTCCTGCAGCGCTCAGCGTACCTAGGAGGCTCTATAAGTGCTTTCAACTATATGCTTCCCACGAGGAAACTGATGCCTGATGAAGTTGTACCCTGGCCAAATGTATCCAATGAGCGAATCAGCCTTCGCAATAAAATCTCATACAGCAAGCTAGAGACAGTCGTCTAGAAGCCCGCGGGAGTGAGCCAACAATTGCGGATAGACTTTTGCGAGCATTTGAAAGGCCCCGAAGTTGACGTAGCTCCCAGCATACGGATGTGACATGCTGCAACAAGCAAGACGTTGCGGAGTATCCCCTGAGGCCAAAGACAAGAATTACGTTCCCAGATTCTGGGCATGCGAATCACCCTGTGTCGCCCTCGTGAAATGGATTGAGGGCGGCGACACATTCAGAGAGAAGGGCCCCAAGCTCTGGCGAGGGCCGTCTGTAGAAGTCCCCGTGAGTTGGATAGCAAACAATCCTCTCAGCTCGTGCACGACTCGGTCAAGCTCAACAACAGCGGACAAATTGCATCAGTCGACGGGGATCTATCCATTTACTGTACGGAGTATACTTCCTCGGGTACTCATGAAGCGGTCCTCCATAGCAAGCCAGGCCTTTTTTATTTTTTTTGAAAGGCTCCATAAGCGTCAATTCCATCTACTGGACTCGTGTCGTGTTCACATTGGCTCGCAATTGTAGAAGCTTTCCGCACATTGGCTTCCTAACGACTCGGCCAGCGTAGTTTAGCATATTCATGATGGTTCGTGCTGTGGCAACAGTTTGGGTGACAACTCCATGTTTGGGTTCAATCGAGAGTGAGGAGTCTATATCTTGCATGTTCATGCGGCTAAGATATATCTCATTGCATGCAATATCACCCAGCGAGGAAGCACAAAAACTTGTGCAATAGGGATAACAAACCGAATAATGCGCGCGCTCAGAGACCACTGACTACATCAAGGAATCTACTTTCCAAGGGGGGCTGATCTTAGCTCTTCACCAGAGGCATCTGCGGCTATCCCAGCCAGTATGCTGTCAATACTATAAGCGACAGGACACGAGTTACCTCACCCATGCCCTTCACTTAAATACCAGGCTTGCGTCCCCTCTGCAACGACAAGTAGAACCTGGAAGAAGAAGAAGAAGAAAATAATCACGAATCTGTCCGAACACTCGCAGGCTCCCCGTAAGTACCCGTCGAACGTCGCCGACCTGCAGGATGCCTTTTGGCCCTTTATTCTTTGTAATGCTTCTCGCACAATTTTCCCACTCCCCCTCCCTCACTCGCAGGAGAATGCAGCCCCCTGTACTGACCGTCTGCCAACGTGCAGAATCATGAAGAAATAAAAAAGAAAGAAATAACGGCGAAGCGTGACAAAGTGAGGAAGTCAATCTACTTTGCTTTCCAAAGGTCCTTTCTGTGCTTGATTGATCGTTGGAACTTGTGTGTATGTACAAACCGAGAGGGAAGACATTCTGTATATGAGGGGGTGAGGAACAAAGGATCGTCAGGCCAGGGGGGGAGGGCGTGTGTGTCACCTGTGGTGAAGAACACCAACGTTGGGGGTCGAAAAGTAACAAAACAAATTCTGCAACTGACAAGGTGTGTCTTGTAAGAAAAGGAGTGTGAATGGCTATAGATAAAAGTCCTCAACACCAATATGATAATTGCTTTCGGGCTCTCCTACTTACAAATCCTTCTTGAAGATGACTTCAGGCAAAGTCCACCGAAAGAAAAAAGGAGACAAATAGGCTACTCGTGGGCAACACAGCATCCAATATCGCTTTCCTAATGCCGAGATAGCGCTTCTCCCTCGCAGCCCACTGCACAGCTGGGCTCTCACAAGGCAGGTGGTGGTAACACATCGGAGCTATACAATACCCAGGAGGAAAAAGGGGGCTGGAGGGGAAATGGAGGGAGGGAGGGACACAAGCTCCGAGATCTCTGATGCTAAGTAGTAGTTGGGTGTGAGCAGTCAGCCAGCTGAATGGGACAGAGAAAGATGGTAAGAAAAGGAGGGCTGGTCAGCTCTTGTCTGGCGAGAGCTTGGCAAGGCTTGTCTTTTGTTTTTTCCGGTGACCGGGAGGATGATTCGTGTAATGCACCCTTTTTGTTACTGCAGCACATTGGTGGTATAGCTACCAATGCCATGATATCAACACGGTCCGTATCCAGTAGAGGCATATTTTGCAAATGAATGCTATGTAAACAGTACAGCCAAATGTCGAAGTAGTGTGCCCAGCTACCTCGCAGAGACATGCAAGAAGCGTCCGTCGCACGTAGAACCAGGAACACGGCCAATAGACGGAGTAGCACCCAACGCAATGCATGTCTTGATTCTCCTCTCCGCCCAAGCTATTGTTTTCCCCTTTACGTTCTTTGGAGATAATGCAACAACCGCACCAATCTGAGCGAGTACGAAGAAAGGAGCAACAAAGATTTGCTGGGCACCAGGGAAAAGCGAGGGAGGGCTCTCCTGGGCGCAGATGTACGCCCGAGATCTTTCGCCACTACTATTCGGCTTCTGCAGACAGCTTCTCACCCTTTCTTCGCTTGGTACGGTCGTTTGGGAGCCTTTTTTCTACCATCGGCTGTGAAAGTTTCGTCATGTAGATGAGTGAATGGGTTAGCAAGAGAGCCATCAAACATATTACATGTCCACCCACAGAGGAAAGGACCAGCACCTGTCAACAGCCCATTCCTACCACCATACGTAGCACTCATAAGCTTGAAATACCCATCATCTTTTCAGTGACTTGTTAGAAAACGGAGAGGATTCAAGGTCTGCAGGACCGTTTAAGCGCCGCCAGCACAAGATTAATCGCCCTCAACATTGATCTTTGCTCAGCCACCTTCCGGTATATACACACCCATCTCATACAGTAAACTTAACACACACAAGAGGCGGCTTTTATTTTTGGTCAAGTCGGATCTTATATTCATTACAAAAAATCTGCAAGCCCACACGTGGCAAATGGCCGAGAAGAAATCAAGCCGTAGTGGTACTTCTCTTACACCGAAATGTAACTTAGCGGGAGTTACTTCAAGATAGCGGACAGCTTGAGGCGTCTTGAAGTAGGTAAGGTAAGGTATGGTTGGAAAGGTGACAGAACATGTTACCAGAGCCTACAGCAGAAGAATTCTACTTACCCCGTCATAAACTCTTCATTCACCGCACCAATACAGAGCGAAAACAGCCCTCAGAGTCATCATATCCCCTCCCCTCCCCTCAACCCCAAACACCACACGTCTTCTCTATTAAGTTATTAGTTCAATATTGCGTCTTCTTGCATATCCGGAGGATCCAATAAACCCTCCCCTCAACCCAAACTTGAGCCCAAGTCCCAGCTGAGCTGGATAATAGCAAAGAACTCGAATATCTCATCTCGCTTCCCTCTTTTGCCCCCTCCCCTCCGCTCCCCCCAAGGCAGACATGTCGACTTGCCGCCTGCGCTTCTTCAGCCGCATTGTTTGCTAAAACTATCGTAATACATACAAAAAACACCACCACATTAGGCCAAAGCAGCTTTGCCCTGTTGCCGTGCCGATCTCCCGGCATCTTCTCTTCCCGTTCTGCCGCCCCCTCCCTTCCCCTTCCCCCCCCCCCTGTGGCCTGTCTGGGCTGAACTCCTGAGAGAGTGACTCCCTATTATTTTTGCGTGGTTAATTCCCCCTGTTGCTTGCAAAGGCTGGTTGCCGTACTCCACGATCTTCAGGCAAAGTGACAGCCGCACTCGAATATATCCTAGGCACCAAGAACGACAGCTGAAACTTGCAGCAAGGTCCATACAGTCGTGCAGATATTTCACTAGACACCTGTTCTCACAATGAAAATGTACAAACACATACATAAAAAAGGACTGGTGCTCAATTCTCGTAGTAACACTACTTACTGACTGTGGCTCCGACCCTCAGCCAGTTTCGCCAGCAATCCAAGCCCATTGCCAAATTAAAACAAAGCCTTTTCCAAACTCCCCCAAAAACCACCTGTGTGAAAGGTACCTGGTAGCCTTCTTTTTTGAACCCAATAGAACCCATTTGTTGCCTTATGTATACTCCCATAGGTTACCTTGCCCATCCCGTTCCATCCATGCTCTTTGACAGAGGAAAATGACCCGATCCGCCCGTCTTGAAACGCCAAATGTACAAAGTAAGAGATAACTGCGAAGTTAGGGTGGAAAAAAAGTAAATGGGAAAGAGAAGTGGAAGCCCAGCAACACGAATCCCAGAAATAACCAGATACCCCCGTCGATCCTCGAACAGTGGCGTCCGAGGTCCGGACTTGACTCGTTACCGTAGTATCAGGTACCCCAAGAATAACCTAAAGAGCGTATTAAGAAAGAAAATAAAGGAAAAAAGAAAATAAAGGAGAAAAGAAGTAATGCAAAGAAGCAAGTAAAAGTAAAGAAAGGCCAGAAGAAGAGAATGGAGCAGGAGGGGTTTTGCAAGAGAAACCTCCAGAAACCTCAGACCTCCCCCAATATGTGAACGTCTCGAATCCGGGGAAGTAGGAGTCTCCAAGCAGAAGCTGATCACCCCTGCCCCAATAGAGGCGCATCTGAAGTTCGTTTGCGGCCCTCGTTTCTCTGATTTGTCTGCAAAACAAGGGTTCCGTCTTCTTCCCTTGCTCATGAACCTCCTCCTCCTCCACCGATGGGTATCTTGAATCATAGGCATACGCTCCATGCGTTTGCCGAGGCAATGTTGTCTGCTGTGTAGGATGATGTTTGTACAAAGTGATGGGCCATTCGTCGGCAAAACCCCAGTGCTGTGTCCCTGATCTCGGGTTTTAAAACTGCGCATTCAGTTTGCCTCTCCGTTCCGCTGGGCTCCGTCGTCAGATCCTCCTGGATTCTCGGCGTTCTCTTGGCTCTTGCTTTCACAACCCTTGACCAGTCTATGTCTCTGTCCATGGTGCAACATTTGAAGCGTCAGTAAACCGGCACCACAGCTAGGTTTCCATTTGGAAGACAGTACACACCTTGAGGGCATCCTTTCTTGAAAAGCTCTTTGAACAGTAGTTGCACGGGAAAGGCTTGACAGCCAGGTGAATCCGTTTATGGCGTTTCAGGTCATGGTTACGGCTGAAGGACTGCACGCACTGGTCGCATTTGAAGGGCCGCTCAGGCTGTGACTGAGGTGGCGGGTGAGGGTACATCAAGCCGGGTCCGCCGTAGGTAGGCACCATGCCGGGAATCATGGAGAGCTGGCTGCCGGGCTGGTGGATGTTCGACATGATCGGGCCGCCCATGCCCCCCATTGATGAGTGGTAAGCCGGATAGGGAGCGCGGTAAGAGGCTGGAGGCTCCAAGGAGGGCAGCGGATGCTGGCCAGACAGCGAACCCAAGCCCCGAGAAAGTGGCGCCGCTCCCGTGGAGGAGTGGCTGTTTGGTGAGTGCTGCGGTGCGTAGGAAAAACCTGGCTGGCCCTGGGCACTCGATGAAGGGGCGTAGCTGGGCGCACTGATGGACGACCGGCCGTGGCCGTACGGTTCCTGGTGGGCGCCGGCCGTGTTGGCCAGTGAAGAAGTGTTCGCCATGGCGGGTGGCTGGCTCATGGCGACGGAAGGCAGGCTGGTGGGCAGGCTGGAGTGGTTGTCCTGGCTGGCGGAGGACTGAAATGGATGGTGCTCATACGATGCCTCTCCGGCGGCGGTGGGAGACGGCGTGCTTCGCTGGGCGTTGTATGGCTGGCCGTAGACGGATCGCGGCGTGTACGGAGTTGTTCCCATCGGCGGCTGGGTACCGTTGGCGGTATTGAGGGGATACTGCGATCCCCCCGGCGTCTGCAGAGCTCCTGCTCCCTGCTGGGTCGACGTCGAGTTGACGCCGTAGGACGAGCTGCCCGGCGTGGGCCACCTGCCGTGGACGTGGCTGTATGTATACTGCTGCATCGTGGGTGAGGCCGGCGATGCAGAGCAGACGGATCGAGGTTTGTTGGAGCAGAACGGCAGCAAGCAGTACGAGAACCAGCACAGGTCGAGAACCAGGGCCACATGCAGGGGGGCGCCGGGGGAGGGGGACGACTTGTCTTTATACGCCTCCTGCTGGATCTGGGCAGGGCAAGGCAAGAGTTGGAATCAGTCGGTGCTAGCAGTAGCGAGCAGGCAAGTCAGGTAGTGAGGAGAATGTGTAAGAAGTGAAAGCGTGCAAGTGTCGAGGTGTGAAAGTGTGAAAGCGCTCAACAATACACTGGCTCAATAAGGTTTCCTCTGGTTCCGGGGCGGCGTCGATGAGATGGCGCCGGATTGGGGCAACTGGGACGGAGCAGGTACTCGCAACTCGCACTGCAGCCCTAAACTTTTGCTCTTATACCTGCGCTTGTCTGCCGTTCCAGGCAACCGGCCAGGTATCCGGACAGCTGCTGCTTCTGTCTCAAAGTTCCCAGTTCTCTTAGCTCGCCGTGGGTGATGTGCACACCCCCTGTGGGTATCCATTGGCAGCAGCCCCTGCCGGGCATTGGATGGCAGCCGGAGCGAGTAGGTACGTCTGTAAGTAAGTAAGGTATCTCTTGTCTGCTCTCTCTCTCTCTCTCTCTCCGTACACACAGAGAGTGTATAAAGTGGGCATGGCCTTCGTGGAGCAGAAATGACTCCTCCTCGGCCAAATACTAGAGCGTCTCCTGCTATCCGACCCAGAATGACTCTTGTCCGGGTCACAGAAAAGAAATCTAAAAGGCCATGTCAACATTCAACGAGACGTCAATGAGATGAACGAGAGCCGCCGGAAGAGAACTCACTCTGAGCCAAGCAGAAGGATCGCGCCTACGGAGTCCCCAGGATGCTGGCGACTACTAGCAGCAGCCACTCCCTACTACTTACTGCACATGTCACTGCCAATCCCCTTGCCATCGCTCTCCATCTTGCGTCTAACCCTCAGCCTCTCGGTCTTTTAGCGCCCCAGCGCCGGCTGTGTCAAGTCATCTTCCTCCCTCCTCAGTTGGGTCTCCTCTGCGCTTCTTTTTGTCGCCTGAGCCACCTCGCTGCTTGTTGCCTTGGCCCTTGGTTACGGGACCTGAAGGCCTTGGCCCCGATCCTGGTCGTGGGCCCCGGTGTGGGTGCGAGGTAGCACTACCGTCATTCGGGTTCGAGAGCTGTATGGCTAGCGCTCTCATAGATTGGAGGGCTGAAGCGGAGCCATGGATCAATGTCGCCAGCTCGTCGCCGGGGGGTGTGTGGTCTTGCTGGCAGCTAGCATGTATCAGTACTAGCCTGCAGACTGAGAGAACGATGGGACACAGAGAGGAGAGAGAGGAAACGGAGCTGATTCCAGCATGTGTGAGTGAGAAGGCGGCGAGTGAGGGACGAACGAGTGCGGATCCGGCGAGCAGAGAATCCAGCAATCCAGGGATACTGAAGGCCGCTTGTGTCTTGTCTCAACGATACGGGCCCCAGCGGTATTATGGCGAAGTTGACTGCTGGTGCGTTGCGTTGCGTTGCTGTCGTCAGCATCCATCAGAGCAGTCTCTTCATGTCCAGAACCGCCATCCCCTTTCCTTTTCCTTTGTTCCTTTCCCTTGCTACTCTCATTTTCTGCTTTCCTACCTGTAACAGTACCCAATTCCTCAATTCAAATACTCCCTCCCACCCTCGTTCACCACGCACACACCTCTTCTCTCTGCGGTTGCTCAAAGTCACAACCTGTTAGCTGCTGGCTGCAGCGGCTGCAGGGGAGTGCCGACTGGCAGAGAGGGGGGGCGTGCGATGGCCTGCGAGAGAACAAGCAAGAGACAACCAAGAAAGTACCGCTTCATACATTGGATGCATGTACGAGTAATACCTACACCTTTCCGGCGAATGGCTGCGCAGGGCTGGCACGCAGCGGGAAGGGCTTGCAAAACTGCCAGCCCCCATGGTGCCAGTGCGCTAGCGACAGCGGTAGATTCGTCCACTTGCAAGCATCAAGAAGCATTCGTCGCATGTAGTCCGCACAGCCAACTTGCAGCTGCCAATAAGCTCGTACATGCTACCTACCTCCCTTACCTCTTGGTGTGTTGACGAATTGCTCTGCAAGTAATAACAGGTAATTAGCACTCATACATCAACTGCTACGTCAGCTTTTCTTCTGCCCGGTTTCGTGCCTTGACTGATTGTTGATTGCTGCGTGGACGAGAGACAAAAACGGTGTTCGGCTCGGATCCAATCCTTGAAAGCGTCATTGGGGGGGTGTGAAGAGAGGACATGGAATGTTTCGGACGGGGAGGGGGGTGTCGAGACAAGAAGACCACAGTCCCGCACGGAGCGTCGACGCCAGAGATACTCCCTTTCCCTCAGCCGCCTCGCCAAACCCTGCGGCAAAGGGCTGGCACACCACGCGTACTCCGTATTCGCTGCCCCCAGAGTCGGCACGGTGCACCCCTGCCCATCCGGATGCCGCCGGGTACAAGCTCGCTCTCGTGCGAAGCGGTGCTGGTACCGTCTTCTCAGCCGCGAACAAGAGTGGTCAATCGGGTGCCTTCTCGAGGCCGGTACGGCGCATCTACCAGGGCGTGACCTCAGGCGAATCTCTCCGTACTCTGTACGCTGCAACTTGCGATTCTGCGCGTACTCCGTCCAACCACTCAGAGATCCCCCCAGTAGGCAGTACCTGCGGCTGATTAGACATCTGCTAAGACATTGCTGCGTGTGGATGGAGAAACGGTCTAGCAGCGATGGGATGATACCCACACTCGACTGACATGCATTGCGAGCCTTCCGAGAGAAAACGCCCCCTTTCCCGTTCGAAGCATGTCATATCCATGTAGGCCGTTGGCTGTGAGAGCACACGAGCAACATGCACTGAATCGAGCGGTAGCTCACGACACTGCCGCAACTGTGCCCTGCAGATTTGGTCAGCGGTGTCTCGTTTCCCGTCTCATTCTCTGCTCCTCGGATATTCTCTCCAGAAGAAGACGAAGGAGAAGAGGCCAAAGAGTGAAGGAGAGAGGGAGGGAGAGAGAGAGAGAGAGAAGAAGAGAAAAGAAAAAGAAAAAGGCTCTTGAAACATGTCTCGAGCATCCGCAATCAAGGATCCGACCCTCATCCATCGCAGTCCCCGACCTGGCAATGCAATCTCCAGCAACCCAAAGGCATGTGAGTTCCGATTTCCTTCACTGCCGAGCGCACCCTTACGGAGGTACACGACACTTACAGTCCGTCTACTTCGTCTCAATCCACACACACCTCAGGCCCTCAAATCCTCCCCATCTTCCTCCTCCTCCTCCACCATCTGGTTCAACTTTGCTGCTAGTAGTAGTCCCGAGTAGCTTACCTTTGGCCCCCTCCTTCAATGCTCCCTCACAAGCGCCAAGGGGAAGTTTCTCCAGCCTGCATACTTACATGCATATGCTTGAGGCGACTTCCCTCTACCTGCAAGTCTGATAAGGATGTGTGTCCAAGCCATCCCTCCCCCCTCCCCCTAGCTGCCTGGCTGGTCGATCGTGATTCATGGCAAAGTGCCAACATGATGCTTCTGTTTTGTCCAACAATCTCAGCAGTGGCACCCAGTATCCATTGGGAGCACAACATCTGTATCAAGAGACAAGACAAATCAGGAAAGGAGGAAGCATGCTTCAGCTAGCACAAGGTCAATCGGGCCAGAAGCGCAAACGCACTCCATACCCTTTGCGGCTCTGGCCGGGAGCAAGACCTACCTGCAAAGGCATGTACAGTACGCTGTACCAGCAGATATTCGGTGTCCCAAGCCGAATGCTTGCTCAACCACCCCTACCGATTAGAACAAGGCCAGATAAAAGCTCCGATTTCTAACGCGTCCCCGTTTTCGCCTCCCGTGGTTCGGAGTGCCTCGTCCTGCTACTAGCACAATTTCACATCTCGTAGCTCCAAGACCGGCCCAGTCCAGGCATCTTCCTCCGCTGTATTTGCGTTGTTAGCACAAGTGCTGGCATTGCCCTCACTACTGCCCACTTCAAGTTTGCTTCACATGCATGCATCTGCATGTTGTGCCGCCAAATTTACCATGCGTTTTGCGTCATGCGTCAGAGAACAGATGACCGCTGCTTTAAAGCACGCATGCGCTTCGCATGTCATTCCCACAGGCTGATCGCTTCGCGGACGTGTCATGAATGAGATCAACGTTGTGTGAGTCGATCAACCCAGTCGATCAAAGGAGAAAAAAAAATTCCCTAGGCATCCTTGGTAAACGGTCTAGAACTCTGGAACTCCCCATGTAGAGCCCACCACTGATGCTCGGGAAAGGCGAGCCAAGGTACCTAGGCAGGTAATAGAAGTAGGCCTTCGTACCGCGGCGGCTCAACTTGTTGTACCTACTCCATCATCTCTCGTTAGCACGAGTACGAACACATGCAAGCGGACAAGACAAGAACCGTCGCTAGACTGTCGATACCGCGCTAGGACAGTCGATTGCTGAGATGCTCCATCATGGCGTGCCGCGTATTGCAAGGTACCAGTCGCAACCTTTTGTTAGTCATGTCCGCGCAGCAGCGCATCCGTCCAAACGGGGAGCTGAAGAGCCGGAGAGCATGGGGTAGAAGGACCCCTGAAGCCGCCCTCGACTCGTACAGTTTATGAACCACCGAAACGTCGACATGCTCTGACGATTGCTCCCATCATGCATGTCCATACTTCGTAGCCGAGGTACGAAGTAGGTACGGTATGCTGTTCGGAATTTGGCACATCTTTAAAGTTGGGTCATGAGCTAGCGCCGCTTACCGACACGAATTGCATCTCTCGTTTCTTCTCCATCGAGTCATAGACTGATGTCTTGCTGCAGCTGAAATCAAGGTGCTCTGTATGACAAAACACCGGCCGCCTGCAGGAGTGGACTTCATCGCACCCAAACGAGCGACTTGCAATCGCACAGAAAACGGGGTACGAGTGCCTCCCGCAACAACCCTCACGGCGTGGAGTAGCAACCAGCTCGTTCGTCCACATCTTGGGGGCCCAACGGATGGAAATCCCCTGTTGTGCGACGCGTCTTGCTTGACAGCCCCGAGCCGCCAACGTATAATGCAGGCTGTCTGCAGTCAAATCAACCACCCACCGATCTAGGTGTACTTGATGGCATGGCATTGGCCGCTGTTGGATGTGGGTGACGGTTCGTCCTTCTGTCAAGGTAAGGTAAGCTTATCGTCACCATCTACCAGACAGTTGGTAGGTAAACAGAGTTCTTATCGAGATGCGAGAACTTCCTGCATGTACCGTATGGCCAACCTTAAGGTAGCAGAAAGTCAGCAAGGCAGTCATCGTCTAGCAGTTCGTGACAAGAGATGAAAACAGCAACTTGCCTCCATGTCCCAGTCCTTGACTGCAGGAGGCAGACGCCGCCAGGTATCCACAAACTCGAACTAGGATCTGTTAGAATCCGCCAACCTCCCTGCTCTGCATTCAAGTTGCTTTTAGCGGCCCCGTTCCCTGTAGCCATACCGTTCGCTAAAATGAGCCCTCTTTCTTTGGGCGTATCGATATCACCCCGTTTTCTCGCGAGATCCGTCCACTCCGCACGAAGTGCGTTGGAGAGGAGCGAGAGGCATTAGCTGCAGGAGGAATCCGTATCAGACGTCGTAAAGCCAGCCACTGAAGTGCAATCAGTTGCTTTGCTTCCGTCGTCAATGGAAGCTGGCGGTTTGATAGTCAGCAGTGAGAAAGAATACCGCGATCGCGCAGTGACTAGTCAATCCATGTGAACTGAAGATTCCTCCAAGAAGTCTTACCACCGTTCCAAGGCTGCTTAAAGATCCAATGTCTTTGTTGACCGGCCAAGTCGTCCGAACCAATAGACCAATGGGCTAGGAGGGGCCATGCATCCATTGCAATGGTTATTCTCTGGGTATCACGTCATGCGTTGGTGGTGGTGCGGACGGACAGGCACATAACTGTCGTCCATTGAAGACATTCTCTTCTCCTTTGCCGGGGTCACCGGGCATGGCCACGGCCGAGATTCCCTGACTGAGCGGTAGCCGTAATGCTTGCACTTCGCTCCTGCAACCCCGTGCTTACGTCCTTTCACTTGGACGGATAAGCAAAGGGCAAGTAAGATCTTGACAGATGCAGGCTGTTGAAAGAGCGCGCGCACGGGCTGACAATCTGTCCACCCCCATGCCCAACTCCACACCCCGGCTTCACGACCCCGTGGCAATCCGGGCTTGCTTCCCAGCGCCAGCCGCAGCCATCGTCGGATAGGCTCAGCCATGCCGACCAAGTGCTGGGGATGGTTTTCAAGGCGCAGCTTCTTGTGCGCTTGCCCTTGGCTTGGCATGGAGAGCACCAAGGCGGTTGGGCGTCGGTAGAGGCTCAACTCGCCGTTTTCTCGGTCAGCCAGTGTTATCGTTTTAGGATGAAGAACACTATGCATGTTAAAGAGCCTCACAGAGAGTAGCGCTTCCCTTCCCGCTCTCCATCTGGCCGTATTGTCGAAGTCGAACTCTTCTGTGCTGCGTCAAAATCTCTGCTTCTGTCCCGTCTGCAGGTGCGTGATATCCCTGTCAGACATCCGAGATAGCGGGTTCAGCTGTCGAGGCCTTGCGTCCAATTAGCATGCCCCAGAATGATCTGCTCCATGGAAAGCCCCAGTCCATCCGTGGCGGCTGTCTCCACGTGCGGAACAAGTCGACTTGCATGTACAATGACCGTCGTAGCCAGAATGTAAGGTTCCATCAATGCTCTGTATACGGGTGAAAAGTGAAAACATGGAAAATCACGGTATTGCGTTATGCCATAGTTCGACTTGTGCGGATTCAGAACGCTTATTCCGTGTTCGCACCTATGCCGACGCCTCGACAAGGCCTATGTCGCGCGCAGACGAGAGCTTAGGGCATCGCCGTGGATTGTTAGTTGAAGTCCTCTGCAATTGTCCCAGTGACGACCATTCAGTTTATGTTCGGAAACGCAATCGTCTTTCTATCTCCGCCGCATCCCCACCTTCGCGCGTGCTTGTCGGCTACTGGGGCCTGCTAGGGCAGAACGTGATGCTTCATCTAACAACCACGGATCGGTATTAGATTCAGGTGCTGTTGGACACAATGCGCTCTCCTCCAATGCGATATGGAGCCCTTTGCCTTTACGGCCAGTCCTCCGTGACACACGTTGATTGGCTCCATATGATTCAAAGCCATGGCCAACATCGACCCACGAATGACTCGCGCTCTAGACAGGTAGATTATTGCATAGCATGGAACCTATGTGATACTGTACTCGCAAGTGTCGAAGACAGGGTCCCATAATGATGAATAGAAGGCGGGATCAGAGCTGTAGGATGTGAGTTTCCTCGTAGCAACCCGGAGAGAAAAGTGTTGCAATGGAGTCGGGAATGCCTGGTAGTCGCCTTGACACAGCCACACCGTTCAAATAAGTCGATCCCGTTGACATTGTCACACCGGTGGACGTATCCTAAACGACGAGTGGCTCTTGCGCCGGCAAGATGAGGTTGATCCTTCCAGCCTTTCTTAGGTCAGGTGTGCCTCTGAAGCCTAGACACCTTGTGGATATTTGACCTTCGTACTCGGTAGACAAGGGGTCAATTGTGACCCATGGGCAGCCGCAAGCAACAAGTGGCGAGCAACAGCGAGGCTCTTAGGCTCTTCTGCTCCTTGTGTTCGCCAACAAAGGGTTATTAGCGGTCTTGGGACGGGTCTGCGCCTAAACATCAATGAGGTTTAGAACTGGTGGATGGCAAATTCACCTCGACTGAATAGCAGGCGAGCCTGCAATAGCGCTGAAAGAGCTGAAAGAACCCAGCTGCTAGTATGGGTAGGAAGCCGCGCACAAGTGGACGATTGTGGGGGTTGCCGCGTGATAGCCTGATAGAAGTCGTATCGGAGTTCGGCTCTGTCGGAACGTGGCAATTCTTTCCATCCTCCAACAGCAACCGCCTGGGTTGTATTACTCGGCACCTGTTGGAACGGTGAATGTGCGGGCTGTGTGTAGTAGTAGGATCTTACCAGAGAATTACCCACAACGCTCATCCCGTGGGATATCTCTAATGCCGAATGGCTGAGCAGGCATGTGAGTCCTCTGTACATTTCCGCGCGGAGCTTTAGTCCCTTTCATACCGCCACCGTCTGATGGAGGTTCGGATGTCGACAGGGACCTAGAATCGTGGCGCACGGAGCAAACCATGCTGCATGGCGTTAAACAAGGTTGTTGCGGTTCCAGAGAGGTGACAGGGGTCTCCCTGGAGATTCTTGTCAGTAATCACGTCTCCTCGCTGAGGTCCGAGAGCCTTACCGACCATACATACTATGTAGGTACCTAGTAGTACTCGTATACTCATAGAGTAGTATTCTGGTTATCGATGCACACTCTCGGCTCGGGACTCCGTTGAGTGGGCTAAAAGATTCTCATCCAATGGAGTTGCGTGCTCTGCAGAGGGATCCCTCATCTCCCCTGGTCGGCCACAGGCGCACTCATGCCGTGTGGAGGTGATTGCAGCCTGAACCCTGAACGTCCCCCCTCTGTTAGTGTTGAGAGGCTTCGGAAAGCAGCGCCACTGTCAGAAACCAAGGCGAAGGGCGGAATGGCGTCCCTAGGATCTGGGGTTGCAAAAGGCGCCGCCACGGCGATCCGCCGGTATCCAGGGATCCTTGCAGTTTTTGATAAGATAAGTACAATATGTGGGTGACGATGAGGACTGCGAAGCGGGTTCAGGCGACAGGCAGACAGATTTGATATGTTCTCTTGGGCGTGCAGATCAAGCGAGGATGTGAGATGATGTATCGGGGAAATAAATGAGGGGGAGAAGACAAGATCATTTTTTGTGGATTCGGTGAGGGGATGGAGAAAGGCGCTTTGGTTGTGGCTTCCTCGGAACGTGAATACAGGTTGGAGGGAAGGTACGGAAAAACTATTCTGAAACCTCCATCCATGGCTATAAACGCACTTTGAGATGGTCGAGAGGCAACTTTGACTTGACTGCTTAATGACATTCCCATCATCTCTTTCTTCCGTCTTTCGCATGACTATCATCCTCAACAGGATGGATAAGGCATCCGGCATAGGTATATGCTCTGGGGAATGATGTCGAGTCTATCTTGTATCCTCAACGGATGCGTCGTCCCACCTGGCAGAATTCACGCGAGAGTCGCCGAACCCTCAGCTTCCAAGGAATGGTTACTGTCCTTTGCCGGGGCAGGGCGGGCGTCTTTCACTTTGCCGTCGTACGGTGACTAGGCCGAAGCAAAAACGCCGAAGGTGTGGTATTCTCAAACTTTATAGCAGCACATAATATTGCTGTGGTGGGACACCAACTCGCCCTCCCTCGCAAAAGGCACGACGACTATGGTAGGCTTGTGCTCCGTTATATGCAGGAGGCCTTCGATAACCAGTACCTGCAAGACTATCCATATCCTGACCTTTTAGGAGAAGTTGCTTCTGGCAATGTCTCTGGACAGAGCGTTATCCATTGACAACTTGGTTCGGCAGGTTGTCGAGGGAATTACTGCTGACTACTCTCAAAGCTTATACTCGAATCAAGATCAATCACGTTATGGGAGCACTTCTACCTACGGTCAATGCTAGGTAGAAGTGATGGGCTCGTGTCCTTACAGAGCGCTCTGAACCCGCATTCAGCTGATGCAGTGCACAAAACAAGCATCCATGCCTTTGCCCAAAGCGCCAGGATAGGGTCAGGTCAGGGCTCAAGCTATACTGGAATGGTCACGATCAATGGCGGTAAAGTCTTCCCTCTCAAGTCTATATGTGGATATTTTATGATTATTCCCTGATAGATATTGGCCGGTGCACGTAGGTGCAGTTCATGTGAAGCAACTTCCGATTGGCACCAGCCAGGCGTTCCGTGACGATCAAAGCCGCGCTGTTACTACTGCCTACATACCAGATTCACTTCGCTAATCAGCACCGGCATGGGGTTTTTCTTCTTTTTTCCCCTTGTTTTTGTCCGCAGACAATCATCGTGGTAGCAGATTTATGAGCAACTGCTTTCTCCCATGACCCTGAACCGACCTGTCGGGACACTCACTGGGCGCTGCACATGTGACAGGCTCACAGCAGGACTCCCGAAAAAACGACGACGGCATCAAAGTGCTTCGCATTGAGTTGCCATCGGATCGTGACCGCCTCGGTGTGGAAACTCAATCCTACGTACAACTACAATAAACTTGTCATACGCTGATGTAAAGAGCCGCAGCAGTCAGCTTCAATCGTGCCGCGAACACGAAGCTTTTGACGCTTAAATACGAGAGTTTCTGCTGTGTACATACCTATTGTACGAAGTACTTCTTACACATAGTTGATCCCCACGGTACTAAAATATCAGGACAGGGGTATGCCATGCCACGCGAGGATCTGAGGCTACCAACGCCACGATATGCTCCATTCTCAGAGGAGGGTGCGAGCACAGAGTTGAGGAACGATCTCTCTACTTGAAAATTCAAGGCCAGCCGCCAGCGGAAAGTGAGTATGCTGTGGCCAGGAAGCTGTGGGAATCACCCCTAACACTGAGAGCACGTCGTCACATACTGCTCCTTCTCGTCTACAGCGGCCAACAGCCGTCAATCACCTGCAATGTCAAGGTGATACGGAACTCGCACCACCTTCACACTTCACCCCTGTGTACATTGTTGCCGCTCACACGATACAACCTTCTGCACAGGTACGGCGCGCTCTATCGTACAGGTGTGGTGCGTTAGGTAGGACTTCGTACAGCTAGGCAACCCCCTTTCGCCCCCTGTGTCCTTGTTCCTCACTGAAGCAGCCACCCCGCTAAAGCATGGAAACGACAAGGATATCGACAGCTAAGGGAGCTTGGGGAGTATACGGAAGAGGAGTCCAGGTATCATGACCTCCAATCTTGCACTCTTTTGACCCCTCTCCCCTTTCCAGCGTGGCATTAGCGTCAACGGTGTGCAGTAGTAGTCGCTAATTTTCAAAGGAAGAAAGTGATCCGACAGATGCAGACGGAACAGTTGCTGCCCAGAGACAAGATTACATGCCTGCAATACAGTATTGCGGTAGGGCTGGGTCATCGTCAGCAGCGGGCGGCGCGTGCGACATTTTGGCGAAGAGCGGATCTGGGCCAGGTCCCGAGCGACTACGAGTCCGCAAAGAGTCCGCAAATGAGCGGAGCGAGGAACGTGGCTGGGAGAGAAGCATATTGCTGGTGCCAATGAGGAAGCATGATACCTTTGACCCCTTCAGGCCAAACGCCAAAAGAACGAGACGACACACTCGAAAGGCTGTACGGACGACAGTCTCCGTACTGCCAGTGAAACTTGCAGGGCCAGTCGACCGGAGCTCTCCTGGTAGCAGTGGATATTGCTCCATAGCTACTGCATACGACTCCGCCACTATTACGACCTAGCAGCAGCAGAAACTGCACGCGCCGACACCCGGGAGCCGGGGAACGAGCGGGATGGCGTCCAAGCCTCCTCCATCGGAAGTACGCGGCCGAAGCCCTGCTCATCTGGCGTTGGCTTGACAAGGTCTTGACATGCTCGAAACTCATCTCATAACAGCCAAATTCACGCTGTGCATGCCGGAGGATCATGTGTAAACACCATCTGTCGGCCGTCAGTCACAAGGGGAAAGACGAGCGAAGACAAAAAGAAGAAAAAATCCTCAGCAATGTCTGGTAGGATTTCATCACTATTCTTTCGTTGGCTGGATGAAGATGCTATATCAAGTTAGCCCGCTCTCGGGCTGCATCTGCAACCGGGATCTTGCCCAGACGAAAAATGAAAAGCCAAGACGACGAGTCAATCAGCGCGTGGCTCAGAGACATGACCCCCGGTCGATTCAATTTGGTGCCGTCTGATGGGCGCGGGATGGGCATGAGAAAACCGGAGACATTCCCTCAGCCGTTCCGTTTGCTCATCAGTGCATGTTCTTTCGAGGCCTGGCAGGGAGAAGAAGTACTGTACGAAAGTGTATTACAGAGTTGGGAAATGGATCGGCTGAGCTGAGCTGAGCTGAACCATCGGGCTATGCTGTACGAACGACTCGCAAGTGTTCCCCCCCTTTTTTTCATTTCCCCCCTTCTCTTTTACTGACGAGAATTCAAGAAGAATACAGCTAGCTAGCTACTCGATTCTAGAACTGAACTACATGAAGTAGCTCAGGAGGGCGCACGATGCTAGCCGAGGGCTACGAAGCTTGGCCAAACAGTAGTTGCAGCGGCGGGCTTTCCGCGCTTGGTTGGTCTTATAATAACCGGGACCAACAATGGCCGGGAGAGAAAGGATGAAATCCCCGGAGCGGCGGCCTTTTAGATGGAAAGTGGGTATCGTTGGTTACGCTTTCATTGACGCAGCTCATAGGCCTACTAATCGTTGACCTGACACAATCGTTGACCCGACAAATTTCGTTCGTCTCTGATGATCCGGGGCATTCAGAAGATTGGCTGACTATTACTTGATCTTCAGTTGGCTGACATGGGCGGATGGCTCAAGGTCGATGAATCTGAACCGTGAGGCCGGACCGTGGAACGCCGGGACAAACTTGGTCCGACTTCGGGTTCGGGAGTCTCGGGTACGGATCGGGTGGGCGGACCGTGTATGTGCGAGAGGTTCATCTCCCCCGCGCTGTCTCGTGTCTCTGGAGCCATTGGGAGCGGTCGGGGGGTCTTGGGTTCGTCTGGCTGGTTCTGTCCGACGTGGAGGGAATAATGCTGAGTTGCAGTATTGATCAGGGTACAGTATCAGAGTCGCAACGATCTGCCAGTGTGCTTCCGTCTTCGGCGCGGGTTGACGCCTTGAGCAACTTTGTTCTTTCATGCCGGAAGTGTGGTCTTCGCAATGCTTCTGCTATCCGGCTCTCGATGGGCAACATTGGCTGTGATAATGGGTTACAAAGCGTTAAGGCACTACCTGCACAATATCAATGAAAACATGAAGGCTCCTTGAGACCAGGCACTGCGCATACTGGAACCGAGTCTTGATGTGGAAAGTTAAAAAGAATCAATACGTAAAGGCCTATAAGAAACAAGCTGCTAAATCACTCCAATATTCCCACATGTTGATACAGAACAGGCGACATACAAATGATGAGGCGGTCCAGTTTGAACCTGTCATTCTTCCCTTGACTTGGTACAATCTCATCTTTTGTCACTTCAACTCGTCGTCATACTTTTACAAACCGAAGTACACACTGCTTGAAGCTGTTCACAGCTTGGATGCCGGGGAAGGAGATCCAGGCTTTGTGATTTCATCGTAAAGGAGTCTATGCGCCCAAGCCACGTCAGTCAAATCATTCCCAAAGACAAGTCAAACAAAAGGATAAGAAGACAGAAGGAAACTCACGTTGTCAAAAAGTCAGCATAGTCCTCGCCCGTCACCTGCGTCGCAAAGTACTGCGCCGCAAGCTGGAACTTGTTCCCCTGGGGCGCCTTTGCGGCGAGCGCGTCGGCGCACTCCTTGAGCAGCCGCAGGGCATAGGCCTTGTCGACGCGCTTGCCCTCGGCCGTGGACACGCCGTGCTTGACCCATTGCCAGAGCTGGCTGCGGGAGACTTCGGCGGTGGCGGCGTCCTCCCTTTATTTCGAAATCGTCAGCGATCCTGTTCGTTTAATGGGGGCAACATGTGAAAGGGTTTAAGTAAATGGTGTGGGTTCAGGAACTTACATGAGGTAGTTGATGGGGACGCAGCCGACGCCTCGGATCCAGGCCTCCATGTAGCCCAGGCCAATGTTGAGATTCTTCTTGATGCCCTCCTCGGTGATGCTTCCGGGAACGTTCATGTTCAGCAGGTCGTTCTGGGTGATCCTGACGTCCTCCCGGCGGACAAACAGCTGGTTGGGAGTGGGCATGTACTTGTTGAAGATCTCGGTGGCGATGCTGGCGAGGGCGGGATGGGCCACCCAGGTGCCGTCGTGGCCGGCGCGGACCTCGCGCAGCTTGTCGGCGCGGACGTTCTCCATGGCCTTGTCGTTGGCCTCCTTGTCATCCTTGATGGGGATCTGGGCGGCCATGCCTCCCATGGCGTGGACGCCGCGCTTGTGGCACGTCTGGATGAGGAGCTTGACGTAGGCGTCCATGAAGGGCACCGTCATGGTGACGGCGGAGCGGTCAGGCAGGACGAAGTTGGGGTTGTTGCGGAACTTCTTGATGGTGCTGAAGATGTAGTCCCAGCGGCCGCAGTTGAGGCCGGAGCTGTGGTCGCGCAGCTCGTAGATGATCTCGTCCATCTCAAAGGCCGCCAGGATGGTCTCGATCAGGACGGTGCCCCTGATGGTGCCGCGGGGGATGGCGATGTAGTCCTGGGCGAGGTTGAAGACGTCGTTCCACAGCCGGGCCTCGAGGTGGCTCTCCATCTTGGGCAGGTAAAAGTACGGCCCGAAGCCCTGCTTCTGCGACTCGACGGCGTTGTGGAAGAAGTACAGGCCAAAGTCAAACAGGCTGCCGGAGATGGGCTCGCCGTCAACAAGGAGGTGCTTCTCCTCCAGGTGCCAGCCTCGAGGGCGGACAATCAAGGTGGGCAGCTTGCGGTCGGTGCGGAGCTTGTACTCCTTGGCACCCTGCTTGAAGTCGACCTGACGGCGGACGGCGTCGTACAGGTTGACCTGGCCGTTGATCATGTTGTCCCAAGTCGGGGCGCTTGAGTCTTGATGTTTGCTTCACGTTAGCAGATGCGTCTTGACAGCTGTTTTTCAGAACATTTTGGGCACCTTACCCTCAAAATCAGCCATATACGTCCAGACATCAGAGTTCAGGGCATTGACGACCATCTTGCGGTCCGTCGGGCCCGTAATCTCAACGCGCCGGTCAACCAGACCAGGCGCGGGAGCGGCTCCCTTCCATGTGGGATTCTCACGGATGTGCTTGGTCTCGGGCAGGAAATCGGGCAGGACTCCGCGATCCAGCTCGGCCTGGCGCAGCTTGCGGCGCTCGAGCAGGTTCTTGCGGGTGGGGTTGAAGGAGCGGTGCAGGAGGGCGAGGAAGGCCAGGGCGGGAGGGGTGAGGATCTTGCGGTGGGCGTCGTCGATCTTGCCGAGGATGGTGACGCCCTGGAGGATGCTTTCTGTGGAGGCCATTGTGATGATTATTGGTGGTGGGTTGGTTGGGAGAGGATGTCGTTTGGATGGTGTTTTGCTTTGAAGATGGTGGTGAGATGAGGCGTGAGTGAGAGAGAGAGAAGAGAGTTTGTCAGATGAGATGAGCAAGCAGGTAAGACTCCAAACAAGGGTATTAAGTTCAATTGGTCGGCCTGGAGCAGCGGCAAGTGAGGTGATGGCTGAGGCAAACTTTCACATGTCAGTGACACTCTGTTCCACGGCAGCTTCAAGCTCAGCTCCCCCGAAACTGGATTGGGGTAGCTTGAAGATTGGGGAGGGAACCACAACTCACGGGAGATGTCGAGTAAGCGATTATGGTTCGTCAAGCCACGCGATTGGATTTACACACGGCAGAGAAGCTTTGGATGAGAGACAAGTGAATAAGGACGGAGCAAGAAGAAGCAGAAGAAGGGAGAAGAAAAGAAATAGCGAACGATGGCTGATATAGCTCTCGCTGGCTTCTCACAGCTTCTTCCCTGGCCATCGCCGCCGAGCTTGTCGGGTCCAATTGGGAGGTATGACGCACCCACCAGCAAAGCGCCCAAGTGCCCCCCAGATCGGCAAAACGATTAGCCCTCCGCCGCCCTTATCGTTTGCCGTGATAGCTTGTATGTACCTTATCACTCTAATAAACTGTCCCTCTTGTATTGAATCAGCTGTAATTCCATTCAACTCTGCAATTGCCCCCCGTCCGTCCATGCGCGCTCCATTCACCCTTTCATCGTCACATTGCTAAAACAGGCACTATTCCGTAATACACAAGCTTCGACAGTACATACATACGTCCAATCCAATCGCCGGAGCCCGTCAGCCCGGTTTTTTTCTGGGGTTTCGGCACCTGTCGGTCTGGGCTGATCCCACCTCTGGAGAAGGAGAAGAATGCCTCGGGTGGACGGATGGAACCTGAAAGTACATAGTACCTCCAGGGCGGGGAAAAGGCAGCTCTGGCATGTGCTCACGACGCCCTGAGAGCAAGCAAATTGCTGCAAACGGTCTGAAAGGACGCCTGCCAGTGGGCGACGAGACTGCGGGGTAAACTGCCGAGAGGTACAGTGTACAAAGCTGGCACCGACTTTCAAGCCGGACAGTAGCTGCAGACGGGGTTGACTCTAGAATCGATTCAAACGTCATGTCAATTGCTAGGAGCTTTGAAGGATAGCCACGGGCTGAATCGATTCACAGCTGATCATCTGATGGTTCGTGCCGTATCCAATAGCCTTTGCCGAGGGACCGTACATACTAATCCGGCATCATGGCAACTTCAAGCCTCTGTCTCATCAACAACATTGCAACTCCAAATCCTATCATTGAAGCGGCGCATTCGGGAGCACTTATATACGATGAATAGTAATTACCATCTGGTGATATATCAAGGCAAACCTTCATCATATGACAAGTCGCACATGCCATTCCATCAAGCAGCAAAATGATTGTCCCTCGAGGATCGTAAAGAGTTATCCCCTTCCATTCCACCCATCCACCCAGCCGAGTGGCAAAAGCAGACACATTAAGCCTGCCATTACCTTACCTTACACAAGTCCAACTATCGTCAACCAAGCCCAGCCCCAGAATCACCTGCTACTACTATTACTCGTAAATCCGCCCATCCACCCAATTACCCCAAATCTTCGACTATATGTAAATACGTGGAACGGCTTCACACCCAAACTAACCGAGGCTCTCTCCCCCCCAAACCGTTCCTTGAGCCGCAGCACTGCCCATGGCCCGAGACTTTCCGAGATGCCGCCCTCATCCTCCCTTTTCCATGCTCGACTCTGGTACAAAGTCATCGCCATCGTCATCTTGGCAATCTTTATACACGAGGTATCTTCTGCTGCGTTTTGTTCGGTATCGGCCGGCCTAGTGCGTGTCTAATCAATCCCCCATGCTCATAATCTTGCCCCAGTATTTCCTACGCTTATTCTTTCATCCGACCACCATCCTCATACCTCTTTCTCTCCCTTCATCAAACCAACATCTGAATTCTTCTCATGATATTTAACTCTAACAAATGGAATACAGTCCAGCTATGGGAAGCAATGCTCATGTCATCTAATTACAGCCAATCCCACTGACCAGCCCATTGACCCTGTAGCTCTCCCACGGCCGCAATAAAGCTGCCATCATCTCTACCTCCCTTGAGAAGAGAGGCCAATTCATCCAGATTCCGTCAAAATCCAGCTCTCAGTGACAAACAAGTATTGTACAATGAATGGGGAAAAGAAAGATAAAAAGCCAATGGTCAAGCTGTACACCCTTTTCCAGTCCATGGATCCAACAGCATTAAAAGTAAAAGTATCCTCAAACCAGCGTCGCTGCTGCCACATTATTACCATTGCAACTTCAACACCCCTTGTGGCTCTCCGTTTCGAATTGTTGATTAAGAGAAAAAGATTAGCTTCAATCGTGTCGAAATGTGTCGCAAACCGTAGCTCGAGTCCAGACAAGATACCGTTTTGTTTTTCACAGCCACCGCGTCTGGGGAAAGTCCCTTTCATGGTGTCGTATACTCATTCGTCTTCGATGAATTCACCACGTCCGATCCGTGGTAGTATATCCCCAAGCATCCAAGCAAGGAAAGTAGAAGTGGGTATAGAGAAAAAGTCAGAGCGCGTGGCGTTACGAGTTGAGAGTCTTGATCATCATCTTCTGCTTGCTTGGGTCCTTAACCACGAGATTGCGATCGGTAAAGACAATCCTCATCGTGTCCACAACTCTGTGGAAGCTGCTCGCGGCACCTCGCTCTTGGGTGAAGCGGATGATGCTGAGCGGCTGTTTCTTACCGTGCTCAATCACCGTCATCACCTCCGCGGCGAAGGCGACTGGCTTGAGGTTCAGGCCTGTTGCTGCGGGTTAGCATGGTCGAGGTCACCAGACGGCAAGCTTGAGGTACTTACAATTCTCGGTCCCGACTCGCGCAAAGATAATATTGCGTTCCTTATCCACCTGTATATCCGTCATGCCGTATTTGCGCCACTTGCGCAGCAACATGGCCACCTCCTGTCGGGCGCGCTTGCGTGACAGCGTCATGCAGATGTGGCTCGTTGCA
Organism: Trichoderma gracile; assembly: GCA_020002365.1. Taxonomy (NCBI): domain Eukaryota; kingdom Fungi; phylum Ascomycota; class Sordariomycetes; order Hypocreales; family Hypocreaceae; genus Trichoderma; species Trichoderma gracile. Next base: position 710,464 of record JAINEY010000003.1, read on the forward strand.
GGTTTGACGCGGAAGAGCCTAGTAAGCCAATTCTGCTTCACCTCAATATTGCGGCTGCTGCCCGACGACGATCTATGCCATCCTTGTCCTTTCTTATCGGTTCGGGCCGTGGCCGTCTCCTGAGTTGGACTCATGTCATCTATAGGGGGTAAACAGTTGGTCAGCGCAAGAGTCCGCAAACTAATCGAGCCGCACTTGTCCATACCTTCGATAATCTTGGAATCCCTATTCCGATTGCTCTTCCAGAACGGAAAGCTAAAGTTCCTCTTCTTGGATGAGATGGCAGTGGTGGAGCTCGAGGCAGACTGACGAGTCTCGCACGAGACGGTTCGCTGCTTGCCATCCTTTGACTCCGCCAAAGGCTCGCCGTCTGTTTCAGGCTTGAACGACCGCCTGAACCATGATTTCTTTTTCTTCACCGGACTGTTGAGGCCCGATTGTGAGGCATCTTGCGCATGGTGCTCATGTTCTCTGAGTATATTCTCTCTTTGCTTGCGCTGGATTTGCAGAGGCTGCACAAGACTCTCCTTTGTTGGCTTCTTTCGCACGTTGAGTGGCTCCGGAATCTTGACCGGGCTGAGCGCGCTGGGTGAGTTGACAACCCGGATCGAGGTTTCGACGTTGTTCAGATAGTCGACGCCACTCATGGGACGGCTGGCCTTGTTCGATGGCGTTTTTGGTGGCGCCGATACGATCCTTGTCTTTTCCGCGTTGGCAGTGGTGACCACCGGGTTCTCGCTGATGCAAGGCAGGGTGCCCGTTCGTCGACTAACATGACCGTAGGCCGGCGCGGATACGACTCGGCGGTCCGGTTTGTTTGAAAGCATCAGAGGGAGAGCCAGCCTATCAATCTCCTCCACGAGAGTATCGCGGTCCTCAGCTCTCGAGACTGGTCGAGAGTTCACCGCAGTGGTCTGCTGGCTGGAAAAGGCACTTTCAGATGGAAGTGGCGGCAAGGGACGTGTGCTCCAAGACTTGTTGGAAAACTCCGAGGGCGCCGTCGCCTCCGAGGGAGTGTCAATCGTGAAAGAAAGGGGCGTCGAGTCGCGCTGCTTCCTGTCCACATCTGCCACCGATCCCGTAAAGGATTCATCTTCGATGAGGGAGCACCTAAACGCCTCATCGCAGTCCTTGGCAATGGTGTTGCTAAAGTGACGCAGCTCTTCGTTAAGCAGAAGCGAGGCGTCCTTGAAGACGGGGCCGCCTTTTGCTCGGGGATAGGTACCATCCGGCAGCTGAGGCATTTCGGGAGTGGGAGACCGGGCTCTCGAAGGGACCGGGTGTTTGAAGCCATTGGCGGCGACGGAGTTTTCACGTGAGGGGTGAGGCCCGCGCTGAACTTGCGCTGCCGAGGCCGATCGCTTGCGGATGTGAGAGAAGTCAACGCCTCGCTTGTGTCGCAGGCCAGGGCCGTGCCTCTGTGGCGTGCCTTGTCTGGTCTGCAGGGAGCTCATGGATCCCCTCGATGATGGAGGGCGGCCGATGTTTGTTCGCACAGAACTGGCCCGTCGACGACGAGTGGCGTTGGAAACGCTGCGTGTTCTAGTCGACTGCGATGTCTGTAGCATCTCGCCATTGCGATGGACGGTGATCCGCGCATGGCTAGCCTGCGAACCGCAACTCTTGAGCATCCGGCTGCCTCTGAAGGGGTCGTAGCTCTGGACAGTTCCATCCTCGGTCTCTGCTGCCGTCGAGATGACTGTGAAGCGGGAGATGGATCTACCGTGACCATTGGCTCTGGGCTGGGAGAACTCGCATGTCGAGACACGCTTCCTCCAAGAGTTTGGCTTGAGATGATGGTAGTCGCTCATCGAGTGAGACAGTTCCGGCTTGAAGTCCTCAAGTTGCTGCTCCCGGTAGTTGTATAGCAGCCAGTAGAATGCCTTTTGGTCATTGGGTCTAGATTTAGTCACAGTTAGCAATGGGCTTTCACCCGACAGGACAACTGTTGGGGTCTCGGTCACTTACTCTTTGGAAGCCAACTTCATCTCCAAGTCGTCATCGCTAAACATGTGCCACAGCGAGCGGAGCTGTCGCAGCAGCTGGGGGTCAATCTGATGCCGCGGGATGGGAGCATACTGAAAACCCTTGCGCGTGTCCGGCGGCTGTCCAGTGTTGTGGCCAAAGTCATCCAGGTAGTTGTATTTCTGGATCAGTGGGTGCTGCCAAATCTGCTTCATCGTGATGCGTTGGTCAGGGTTAACCTGAAGCATGCGGCGGATGAGGTCCTCGGCTTCGGGGCTGAGGAAGTCAGGCATCTTGTATTGCCCCTTCTTTGTTTTGCCCATCATGACACGCAAATCGGGGTCGTCAAACGGCAGAGTTGCGGACAGCATGGCATACAGGATGACGCCCATGCTCCAGATGTCAGCCTTATCTCCACGATACTGTCGGTTCTTGAGAAGCTCAGGAGCTGCGTAGTGAGGGCTGCCGCAAGCCGTGGCCAGTCGATGGGTAGCCGTCTGGTGAAGAGCCGCCATGCCAAAGTCGGCGATCTTGATCTGGAGATCGGCGGTGATCAAGATGTTCTCAGGCTTCAGATCACGGTGGCAGACATTGAACGAGTGGCAATAGGCAATGGCGCTGATCATCTGGCGGAAGAAATAGACGGCCACTTCCTCAGATAGTCGTCCCTTTGTGTTGATAAAGGTAAAGAGATCGCCTTGGTCAATGTATTCAAGTATGAGATAACTGCAATGTCGCGTCAGCAAATCTATCAGAGGCCAATTCAGTAAACATCAAAAGGGAAGCAACGTACATTTCAGAGCGGTTCTCCCAAATGTCATAGAGCTTCATGATATTGGGATGTTCGATAAGCTTAAGGATGGCAACCTCGCGTTCAATCGCCACGGGAACACGCATCTCGCCATTGACTTCGGGGAGGCTCGAATCCCACTTGCTGAGGGCAGCGAGGCTGCTGTCTTGGACAAGATACGCCATCCGGCGGTTGACAATCTTGACGGCGGCCAGCTGCTTGGTGATGCTGTGGCGGCATAGGCGAACACGAGCCGACGAGCCTTTCCCAAGCGTCTTGCCCAGCTGCCATGGCCCAATGTGCGTCTTGTAGTTCTTCCTGCTGTTGCTGCTGGAAGTGGAGGCGTAGGAAGCCTGGGACAGACGCTTCGCAGCGTCTGCTGGCTGCTGTCCTCCTTGGACAACAGGAGCATAGGCGTCGTAAGCCGCAGCCTGGGGATGCGCGTTTGGCTGCATGTTTTGGCCGGGATAGTAGCTGTAGCATTGAGCGGCACCAGATTGACTGCGTCGTGCCTTGTAGTTCTGATGATGGTGAGCGGGCGCGGGAATGTTGAGGCGGTTGGTGGTTTCGGCGAGAGGCGCTCGATGCTTTGCCGTATGGTCCGCCATGTTTATCGCCGCGAGTTGCAGAGCTAGCACATAATACTCGAGAGCAGCCCAAGGAGAGAAATCGACTGCGATACGACTGCGAAGCGGCAAGATGCTGATTACTCGGTAAGGTAATTGGTAATTGACGATGCGTGAAAAAGGAGAAGACACAAGCTGATGCTGTAACGAGACTGAGATGACACAGGGAAACAAGGAGAAGGAAGAGTCCTGCAAACACTGGAGGGGAAGACGAGGCAGGCGACGTGCGTGAGGAGAGGAGAAGGGAAGAAAAAAAGAGTAGCAGTAACAGGGAAAGGAACCGAATGGAAGGGCATGCCAGCTGGGTAGCAGGCGAGGAATGCAGCGCTGGCTCGCTGGCAGTGGCAGCTTTTGGGTGCCGGCAGAGCAGCTGGCGGGCAGTCACAGGGGGCAAAGGTGCTGGAATCTAGGGATTGGAGGGAGTCGCGTCGTTCTTCCGGGACATGAGATCGAAGTTTTGCTAGTTTGAGTCTGAGGAATCACTTGGACGCGCGTGGTGTGTATTTTAGTGTATGATAGTCGCGATGCATTCCACCTGTGGGTGTTGTGTGTTGGAATTCTAGAGTGAGACCAGCGGGACGTCCGATCGTGCACATACAGTGCCATGACTATTATATCGTCTAACAGCTGAGAAAAACAAAGGGCGACCAGCAATGGGGCGAGTAAATATTCTGTCATTGATCTCACGGCCAGAAGTGAGATGCTACAGCGAGTCTCGGCTTGTCGCCTTACCATGTCTATCGAATGACTCGTTGAAGCAACAGGCAGAAGTCGCGAGCTCCGACTTTAAGCTGCATGAGATTTGATCAAGCCCGCTCCCTAAGCCAACAAGAAGTACATCAAATGAATGTCATAAACGATCATCTTCATCTTCAATCTGCTGCGCAGCGCCCATGTGGAAATGATGCTTGATGGAGCTATACCAGCACGGCAAAGAGCACCGTGGCCCAACCAAGGGTGTAGCATCTCCCTGCGTCAACACAGAACCCAACCCGTTGTCACTCCACGACTACCATTCATATCAACAAGTACCACTTCTTCATGACGGAGAATGATGTAATCAAGAACTCTAGCACTTCTCAGCTGTGGATTGTCATCCGCTTGCCAGTGAAAACCACCAAGATAGGTAGAGACGAAACCTAGCAGATGCTCGCGAAGCAAGGGATGAAGTTGAATTATGACTAAGCGCTCTAGTCGATGATTGGTCCCTCATGTCCAAGTCTGGCGTTCAGATTCCCAGTGCGGAGCTGCTTATGTAATCGGGGTCTGTCCCTCAACTTGACGCTTACGAGTACCACGCCTGTCTGCAGTGGAAAAACTCACCTTTTTTTATTGAAGAAGCCCGACCCTCTGCCGCATATTCTGCTCGACGGCAATGGGCAGCGTTGCGGCTGACTACGTATGCTTTTATGGTGGTGACTATTGTCTCTGCGCCAGAGTCGGCCAGATTTGCGGGTGTTTCGATCGACTTGGGAGATGAAGGAGAGGAGACTCGTTTGCGGCCTCGTTGTTGAGAATCCTGTGTTGGTGGTTTTTGATGGCCGGCTCTGTTCTTCAACCACCGCAGGACGTCGGACGATTCATGTTGATGCGTTCTAAACCGCCAGGGCTTCCTTTTGCACCCTGGGCAGCAGTGCTGACAATGACTTGAAGTTGTAACCCGCAGTCAAGCGTTCACGAACAGGCAGTATGTGGAAATAATTAGTCAACATTTTATAGTAGCAGTTTCTGAAACTCAGAGAATATCCGATACAGAGATCCTGTATCAGCAACCAGCGTAATTGGTTTAGTGGTAAAATTCTCCGTTGCCATCCGCAACGTCGGGGAGCCCTGGGTTCGATTCCCAGATTACGCAATCTTTCTCTTTTTGCCATTGTTCAGAAGTCCTTCTCTTTTTGGTTCCTTATCATCCCGCTTGAGACGAGGTTGGGCTGGAGTACAAAAAGGTGAACATGCTGGTAGAGGGACGTGCTGTGCCTTGATTGTTGCTTTGAGGTCGCCGTGCTGCATGTGTTATAAGACCCCGTGGACGGTGGTGTACCTCACAGTCTTGAGTCGCTCATCATAGAAATTTGTCGCGAGAATTATAGGTATTACAAACTGTTGGCTGCTCTCGGTACTGCAGTGAATGCCACGTATCAACATTGCAGTACCTAGTTCCTGCGACTTGATTAAGTTGATTGTACTTGGACCTGGTGACTTTCGTGCCATCCACATGAGTTGCACAAACATCGAATTGCGTTGCTCGTTACGGTAGAGGAACGAAGGCAGGACGATACACGGAAACCTCACATGCAAACATAAAAGTGCAATGTTTGGGGATCTGCTCTGACCAGAAAAGTTCGGTATTAATCGCTCGAGTGCACACAAATTGCCCTATGAATACGGTGCTGAACGAAGTACGAGTATTGTAGGGTTGGCGCTTTTGGAGTTGAAGCTTTGGCGGGGAGCAGCGCTAAAACCTGGCGTTAATTGGTGGTGGGGTCAAAGAACGCGATACGCGTCTCACCAACTTTCCAACCTCAAACCACCGACCTCTCACCACCAGCTTCGATGCAATCACCAGCACCAGCCGCGATCGAAATTCCCTGACATTCTGAATCTACCAGGCGCATCTTTAAGCGCGAACTGAGGACGATATGAGTTCCAGCAACTCGCGCCGCCGCCGGCGTGAGGAAGAAGACGAGGACGACGACGGCAGCGGCACCGAAGGCCACGGCTCGCCCTCTGCCGACGACAGCTTCAAGCGACGACGACTGGATGCAAACACCGAGGACGGCCAGACTCATCACAGGAATGGTCACAGATTGACGGGCCGTGCAAACGGCAAAGGCCCGGACAACGATATGGGCAGTTTTCAGCCGGGCGCCATCGTCAGAGTCACCGTACACAACTTTGTCACATACGAACACGCCGTCTTCTTGCCCGGTCCCAACCTCAACATGGTCATTGGCCCCAACGGCACCGGAAAGAGCTCCCTGGTATGCGCCATTTGCCTCGGGCTTGGTTACAGCCCCCGACACCTGGGTCGCGCGGGTCAGGTCAAGGAGTTTGTCAAGCACGGCAAGGACACGGCCACCATCGAGATTGAGCTCTACAAACGGCCCCAAGATCGCTCCAACTTTGTCGTTCGAGTCCAGATTCGCCGCGAGCAGAACATTCAGAAGTGGTGGCTGAACGGCAAGGAGACGACGCTCAAGAAGATACAGTCGTTGATGCATGCGCTCAAGATTCAGGTTGACAACCTCTGCCAGTTCCTCCCGCAGGACAGAGTCGTCGAGTTCGCCGCATGCACGCCAGTACAGCTGCTACACGAGACTCTACGGGCGGCTGCGCCAGAGGAGATGCAGGAGTGGCATTCGCAGCTCCAAGGGCTGCATAAAGACAAGAAGGAAATGGCTGACACGGTGCTTGCCGATGCCGAAACCCTGAAGAACCTACAATCTCGCCAACAGGGCTTGCAAGCCGACGTGGATAGAATACGCGAGCGAGAAGGGATTCAGGAGCGGGTGGAAGACCTCAAGTGTGCCCTTGTGTTTGCCCAGTATCAAGAAGCTCGGAACGAGTATAAGGATGCAAAAAACCGCAAGAAGGAGGCTGAGAACAAGCTGAGGCGCCTGGAGCGAGAAAGCGGGCCGTCTTTGGAAGCCGTCAACCAGAAGCAAGCCTATGCTCAAGCGATCGAGGCCGCGATTCCCGCCAGAGCAAAAGCCGTCAAGGATTCCCAATTTGCGGTGCAGGTTCTGGCGCAAGAAATCAGCGCGGCAGTAGACGATGTGAAGGAGTGGTCCAATAAGATCAGCGCCGAACGCAAGAGATTTGATGAGAAGAAGAAAGAGGTTGCGGCATCAAGATCAAGGATCACGACGCTACAAGCAGAGTTGAAGAAACGGCCGTCAGAATTCAACGGAGCCGAATGGAACCAAAAGATTGTAAGTTTCTGACCTGTTCCCTATGGCACACATACTTCCTCGCCCTCGCTTCTGATCTTTCGCACTGTATGCTAACGCACCTCTGCTTGGTTGTAGCGAGCCGAAGAACACAATCTGCGTGAAGTTGAAGCCGAGCAGCGTCGACTGCGCGAGGAGATGGGCAGAGTTAAAGACGAGGGGAAGAGGAAGCAGGAGGAGGCGCATAAGATCAAGGCGGATATCGAAGCCCTTGATACTCAAGAGGGCCAGCAGCTGAGCTTCATGCGGAGGCACTTCCCGGAACTCGCTCAGGCGTGGGACTGGATTCAGGCGAACCAGCGGGAATTCGAAAAGGAGGTCTTCGGCCCACCCATGCTGTGCTGCTCGGTCAAGGACGAACGCTACTCCGACCAGGTTCAGGCGCTGTTGCAACAAGACGACTTCCTCTGCTTCACGGCACAAACCAAAAACGACTACAAGAAATTGACCAACCAGATCTACCGTGAAATGAGCTTATCTGCCGTCGTCCGGACATGTTTGCAGCCCCTGAGCGCGTTCAGGTCTCCTGTCAGCAACGAAGAAGCTCAGTCGCTAGGTCTGGATGGATTTGCCCTCAACTACCTGGAGGGCCCCGAGCCCGTCCTTGCCATGCTCTGCGCTGAAAAGAGGCTACATCAGTCCGGCATCTCGCTGAGGGACCACAGTGATGACGAGTATGAGAGACTTGTCCACAATGGCAAGATCAACCAATGGACAGCCGGGAAGCAGCAGTACCAGGTTCGCCGACGAAAGGAGTATGGTCCTAATGCAATGACAACAATCACCAAGAGGATCCAGCGGGGAAGGTTCTGGACGTCACAGCCCGTCGACTCGCAAGAAAAGGTTGAGTTGAACAGGCGACTCACAGAGGTTCAAGGGGAATTGGAGGTTTTGAAGACAGAGATCAAGGATCTGAGAGAGAAGAATGGGCCCTTTGAGGAGCAAAAGGAGGTCCTGCAGAAGAAAATAGTAAGTCGTTCTTCCATTTCAAACCATGTTGTATGGACGTGGCATTGATTCCAGCAAGGAACAATTGAGAAACGACAAGAACGCCCTCCAAAGGGAGTTTAGCAAGTGGCAGTTGATACCACAAAAGCTAGGTTAGCATTCCCAGAATCCAATTTGCAATGCCTGTCTGGTTCTTCAATTTGCTGACCCAGACAGAATCCGAGGAACGACACAAGGAAGCCAACGAGGAGGCTATGCGTGAGGCGCGAGAGAAGATCGTGGACCACGGTTTTGAATGGGACAAGGCGGTAATAGAGCGATCGAAACTCGTCCTTCGCCATCAAGAAGCCCTCGGCCAGATCGCAAAGGCCCACGACGACCTCATCGAGGCCAGAATACGCCTCATCGAGGCCAACTCTGACGTCGAGGGACTCAAGGCTCGCAATTCCAGTATAATGGAGGAGCTCGAGAATGAGAGAAGTATCGTTCAGCAAGCTGCCGAGGATAGCGCTCGGGCCAGAGAATTAGCTACACGGCTGGGCGATCAGGTTACGGAAATCCTCCGCGACCACCGCGACAAGACTGAGGTGTATCACTCGCTGGTCAATGACAAGACGGCGGCGGAGATTGGAATGGAGATCTCTGCCGAGGAAGCGAACCTCGAGCTCATCCACGCAGCCAACCCCAACGTCATCCGGGAGTTTGAGAAGCGCGAGCAGGAAATCGCCAAGCTGCAGAAGAAGATGGAGACGGCGAACAATAAGCTCGCGAATTTGAGCGAGCAGCTGAGTGAGCTGATGGGCAAGTGGGAGCCCAGGCTGGATGCCCTGGTGAGCAAGATCAACGACGCCTTTGCCTACAATTTCGAGCAGATTAGCTGTGCCGGCGAGGTCCGCGTCAACAAGCACGAAGATTTCGACCAGTGGGCCTTGGACATTATGGTCAGGTTCCGGTACGTTCCACCCCTTATTCCCCTGCCCTTCCTCACCCCCCGCCCCCAAAGTCACGAATTGCAGACATACTAAATCAAGAACCAAACCCAAACAGAGAAAACGAAACGCTCCAGCAACTCAACGCCCACCGACAATCCGGCGGCGAGCGCGCCGTCTCGACAATCTTCTTCCTCATGGCGCTCCAGTCGATGGCGCAGTCGCCGTTCCGCGTCGTCGACGAGATCAACCAGGGCATGGACCCGCGCAACGAGCGCATGGTGCACGAGCGCATGGTGGAAATCGCCTGCCGCGAGCACACGAGCCAGTACTTCCTCATCACGCCCAAGCTGCTGACGGGCCTGCGGTACGACCCCAAGATGAGGGTGCTGTGCATCGCGAGCGGGGAGCACATGCCCAAGGACGGGACGAAGCTGGATTTTGGGAGGTGCTTGAAGATTCAGAAGAGGCTCATGGCGGCTGCGGCTTGATTGGGCGATACCTAGGATCTTCGGGTGGGCTTTTTGAGTGCCTTATTTTGTGTCTTTGATGAGTTATGAGGTAGGGTCGTTGGAGGGCTTTTCATGGATCTGAAATCTCCATCTGCAATTGCACATGAATCGGTTGAGCGATAGATACCTAAGCAACTACGTAAATAATACCGGAGCTCAAGCATGTATGTATAAAGCTGGCAGAAACCACACATCTATGTATATTGTACGAACCCAAAAGCCACAAGTCTCGAGACTGTTGGCTGGCACATATCATCCATCATACATACACAGATTCACGAAAAAAATCAGGGGCACGTAGGTGACACCTGCTCATACAAGAGGACCGGGCAATTCATCTCTCATCATTTAATAAAATAGTAGAGTAAGCCAAACCATGCAGAAACAAAAGATCACAAGGTCTCAAGAACAGAGCGACCAAGAGGTCCAAAGTCTGAAAACCAAAGCGTTCCCTCTTTGCACGATTCCTTGATTGAAGTGTCGCCTCCCCTGAAGCAGGCTTCCCCCGTTCCCCTAAAAGTAAGGAAAGAGGAACACACACACACACAGAGAGAGAGAGAGACGAAGAAGAAAAGTGAGGTCCAGGGTAAGGGTGGAAAAGACCATGCATTTTCTCTGCCTCCTTGATTATTGTACAAACAAAGTCAAGCGTCCCCCTCCAGCATAGGGGATTGAGATAAAACCAACACGAAGTAGGAGCACAACACGAGAGCAAGCGGACAACAAAGAATGCAAGAAGATAGGATGGACAACTGAATGAATAGAAAAAAAGATGAATCAAATGAACGAAATCGCATTTCAGAAATAACAAGAGATCCACATCCCTCCTTATAGAGAGCAAGCACATGCGTCGTACGCAACAGGCCGTTATGTGTATCATATCGTAACAGGTTAACCAAGGCTCATCTTCAAACGAGCCGTGTAAATCGAAAATGAAACGAAAATTAAACCGGTATTAAAGAGAGAAGAGGAATTGAACGAATTCGAGGTGTATTGGTAAACAACAGCGACATTGAGTCATTTCAGTGGCGTGGTATAACTTTGGCCATTTCGAATGGCGAACGCTTCCGGGGGACGGGGGCGGTATATCCGGACCAATCCTTCAACAGGCGGAATCGGAGGACCCAAACAATCATCGGAACGGCATGGCAGAGGCGTCAGAATGGATATAGGATGTCATGCAAACGTGGCAGTATCCAAAACATCAGCCTTGCTTGGGCTGATCCGTGTCAGGGTGGTTGTCCGTATCAAGTCGCTTCCTCCATTCTGCAATGCTACCGCTCATGCCCAAGCCGGTAGGGGTATCATCCTCCCTCTTGGGGGGGTTGGCGGAATCAAAATCGAAGTTTGTGCTCAGGCGGTAGTTCTTGTTGGTCGTCTCCCAGTGATTCCGCAGAGTCTCGAGCTCGCTGGCCAGGTTGTCAAGCGCAGCGCTGTTCCTGTTGCCCGCATTGTCCCCGTACATGCTCTCGCCGTCGGAGCTTTCGTGGCGGTGGTGGCCCAAGAGGCTACTGAGGCCGCTGAGGCCCAAGCCATTGGCGGCTGCCAGCCCTTCGGCGTTTATGCTGACGACGTTTCGGCTGCGGCGACGATAGGTGTCGACCGAGTGCTCGACTTGGTCCAGCAGCAGCGAGACCTTCTGTTCGGCGTCAGATGCGCGCTGCTCAAGGAGAGCATTCTCAGACTGCAGCTGCTCCAGCTCTTTGCGCTGTGTGGCCAGGGACTTCGTGGCCTCGTCCCGTTGCCGCCTACTCTCTGCCAGCTCGGCTTTCAGGTTTTCAAGGTTCTTTTCAAGCTGGGCGGCGGAGTCACGGAACTCGGCTTCGAGGCTAGATATCTTGATCTGAAGGTCAGCACGCTCCTTGTCTCCCCCAGCCGAACCAGGCTCGCCTGGGCCGGCGTTCAGTCTATCCTCAAGCTCCACGATATCCGACTTCAAGCGGCCATTCTCCGTCTTGTAGCGAGCCAGCTGCTCCTGGAGCTGCTTCAGCATCTTCTCCGTTCCCTTGACATAATGCACAGCCGATTGATAATCGCTCTCCAGCTGTGAGAGCTTCTCACGGTACGCTGTTTCAGAATCCTGGGCTTGGATGGCGAATGTCTGCTTGGCCTCTTCGTGAGCGGCACTGATGCTGGCCAGCTGAGCCTCGAGCTCGCGCAGCCGGCTCTGCTGCTCCGGAGAGTTTGTTCGTGGGCTCTGGAGGCCGCGCGATCGAACAGCACCAGTAGGGCTGATGCCTCGCTCGATGAGGATATCCCTGAGCGCGTTGTGCTGCACAGTCATTGCGTTCGTCTCTAGCTGCTGGGCGGCCAATTGGTTCTTGAGGTCGGAATGGGCGGCCTGGAGGCTCTGGTTTTCCCGCAAAGCGGACTGAAGCTGTCGTCGGATGCCCACACCCTCGCGGCTAGACTGCTCCTGGTACTGCTCAAGGCCGGCGATGCGCTCTTCCGCGCTACGCAGTCTATCAGCAGCAATATCTGCCTCCTGCTGGTACTTCTTGACCAAGGCGTTGGCAGCAGCGAGCTGGTTCTGGAGTGCAACCGCACGCTCGGCATCTGCGTTGTGCGTAACCGACTCGTCCTTCAGAGCGAGCTTCTGGAGCCCAGATAGAACAGCTTCTCGATGGGTTCGTGCTTCGGTGGCGTGTTTCTCGGCAAGCTCTTCGGCATCTCGCAGGCGTTGACTCACGGCGACCAGTTCCGCCGTGCGCGCTTCGTGCTCGGCCTTGAGCTTGTTCAGCTTGCCTTCGACCTTCTCTCTCTGAGCCCTCTCCTCCTCAAGCTTGGTCTCGAGATGGGCGCTTGCATCCTGCGATGCTACAATGGCGGCCCTCAGTGATTCAAATGTCTCCTCCCGATCATTCGATGAGTCGGCAACTTCGTCCAGCTTTCTTGAAAGAGCCTCCTTTTCGACCTTGAGCAGCTCCAGGGCGGCCACAGCCTCGGTGCTGGCCATTGCTTGCTCCCGGGCTTCGCGCTGCGCAATGTGAAGCTCTGCCTTTAGACGCTCAACTTCTCCAGACGTCTGCTGCTTGTACGCCTCCAGATCCATCATGCGCTTCTGGGTGGCCGCTGTTGTGTCGTCAGCCAGCTTACGAGCTCTCCTCTCGGCGTCGAGCTCCGATTTTGCCGAGTCCAACTGCGTCTGGAGACTCTTCTGGTGGTTCAGGGCAGACGCCAGCTTCCTGCTCAGCTCCGCCGACCGGGCGCCGAACTCATCTCGCTCGCCATCCGGCTGGGGCGTACTGGATGCGCTGCCGCCGCTCTGAGCGGCCAGCTTGGCTTTGGCATAGACTGCTTCCTGAATGGCGACATCTCGCTGCCTTTCAGCTTCCGCAATCTGCTTAGCAGCGACAATGGCCTGCTTATCCACAGCATTCTGCACGTTTGCCAACTCTGTCCGCATAGCCAAAAGGGCCTCAATCAAGGGTCGGTCCTCGTCATCAAAGGACTCAACAGCCTTTCCGTCCAGTGCTGGTCCCATGGAAGCGTTGGGAACATAGCCCGCTTTCCTGGCGAGCTCGAGCTCTGAAGCATACCACGCATTTCGATTCCGGGCATTGTCAAGCTCCTTCAGGAGAGCCACGGTTTGAGAGTTCCGGCCAGACGAACGTCGGTTCAGTGAGGCGCTCATTGGCTTGGGTGCTGAATGTGGCGGCGATGCTGGTCGGGTCGGCGCAGGCTTTTGCATCCCTTCAGAGGCCGCCGCTCTGTGCGCCGCGTCAGGTGCCGCTCTCTGGGCGGCTTCCACCACGCTGTCGATTGAGCCTGGGTTGCCTGGACGAGGCTTGCCCCTTGGAGGCTCCCCACCCACGGAACTCTGCCTTGATCCTGTTCTTGACGCTTGCGTAGGCGTAGACGGTCCTCGTCGGTCATTGATGGGACCGCCGCCAGCAGACATGTGGCCTGAAGGCGTGGGCGTGGTCGCCTCACCCTCCGGTATCGTTTCGCGGGCTATCGGTGACGGGGCGACTCCCATCTGTGGCGAGCCTGTCGCCGCCGCGCGGTCGACCGACGCACCTCGAACACGTCCCACGGCAGACGGATCGGGACCAGGCTTGGCAGGAGTAGGGCCCTGCGGAGGTGGTCCAGACGGGCTAGCAGTTGCAGAGCCTCTGGGCATCTGCATCTTGGATCCGGGACCTGGGGGTCCTCCATGAGGCGCTCTTGGCGGAGCGCCAGCAGGAGGAGGCGAGCCTGGTCCTCCTGCAAGGCCTGGCGAGCCACTCGGTTCCATGCCGCCTGAAGCAGTTCTCCGACCTTGAGGGCCGCTAATGCTCGATGGGCCGCCGACTATGGCATTCCCAGAGTCAGGGGGGCCGCCTCCGTTAGACACATCGCGCATTGGTGGCTGTCTGTTAGGGTTCGCTGCGTCGCTGGGTCGCCGGGCCTGGGGTATCCTCTGGGGACCTCCAGGAGCATCATTAGGATATCGGATCTTAGTCGTATCCAAGACATAGAGGATTCCAAGATCGTTGGTAGACGCAGAAGCAGTGCTAGGTTCTCCGCCAAGGACCACAATGGACTTTCCAACCGTTGTCATGCTATGGCCTGACCGAGCGGAGGGAGACGGGCCCATGTTCTGGAAAGTATACCACCTCCGCTGCGTGATGCGGAACGCGGCGAGATCGCCCAGATCCGTACCCTCCTCAGTTCTACCTCCGAAGATATACATGACATCGTCCACCAGAGCAGCAGCGTGGCCCTCGCGAGGCGCCGGAATGTAGCCGATGCAGTCCAGCTGCGCCCACTTGTTGACTGCAGGATCGTAGCACCAGACGTCATTGAACCATTGGAAGCCGTTGGTTCCACCAAACCTAGCAAGAGTGATTAGAGAATTGCCAGAGTCGCATACATGTAAGGCCGGTGAAGTATACATACAGGTACATCTTGTCGTTGAAAGTCACCATGGAGTGATTCGTTCGGGCGGCGGGCATCTTGGGGCTCGCTTCTGCTTTTAGGAGAATCTCCCATCGGTTCGTGGGCGACTGCAGTTGGTTGAGATCAAATGCAGAGAGATCGTTCATAAAGAACCCTTCAACCTGGCCACCAAAGATGTAGATCTTGGAACCAAGGATGTTGAGGGAATGGCCATATCGCCCGGACGGGCGCGGGCCTGCAGGTAGAGCACGAGACCAGTGCCGTGTAGCTAGAACAGACAATGGTGGTTAAGACTCTTGACGCCCCTTGCTTTGATGATGGGAGTGGGGGCTCACAAGTATTAAGTAGATATAATGTTTCATCCAAGATGTCGTTGTCGTCAATCTTCGTGTCACCACCATAAACGATGAAGGCGTTGCCAACCAGCAAACTGGCATGGCCAACTCGAGGCCCCGGGCCCTCAGCGGTTGTCGCCAGAGGGTAGCAGTTGGCGCTACCACCAGCCTCAATCATCCACAGATCGCCCTTTACGGTCGAGCTGTTGATCAGGCCACCCATCATGTAGACATCTCCTTCCTTGGAGGCGACTGCGTTGACGGCGGCGCCATATCGCGGAAACGGGCTCGGATGGGACGAAGTGTATGTCAACCGGCGCTGCGACCAGGGATAGAGCGAGGCGTTGTTATTGCTCACGGGAGGCGGGTTTCGAAGCTTTGGAGATTCGTGCGTGTTAGATGTCACTCATGCATACACCAAGGCGGTCCCCGTAGTCACAACGCATTTGGCTCCAGCTTCGGGGTCACTCACAGGCAAATCGCTCGTCGGCGGCGTATCCACGCTTCCTGCGCGACGAACGTGGGACTGGGCATGATCCGGGCTGGCGGTGCTGGCGTCATTGTCGATCGAATGCAGGCTTCCCGTCGGCGTCGCGCGCTGCAATGCTGTCTTGTCGTCTTTGGCAATGGCGCGCCCGGGGGCATTCTGGATGGACCCCTGAGATCCCGAGCTGCCGTCGCGACTGGTTACCGTGCGGTCCTGGTGCTTCTTGGACTTGAAGAGGAACGCCATGGCCGGCTGCGGACCGCTCGCTGGCGGAAGAAAAGGCGAACAGCGGCGAGATCACGGTTCACTGGCTGGCGATGGGACGATGGGGTTGTCGGGGGTCGTAACGAAACGTAACGAGCGTGGTGAAGGGCGAGGAGCTTCAAAGGAAAACGGCAACGAGAGGATGGCGCGCACACGCACACAAAGACGCGGGCGGCTCAGCAAAGGCCCAAGGAGTGACTGTGAAGAATTGCTATGAAAGAAGGGGGTCGACGCTCGAGTGTCGAGACGGCTGGGCAAGCATCTGTGGGAGATATCCGGGGGAGAATCGCCGAAATTTCAGTGGCCACCTCTTCTGGGGGAGGAGCAGATGCGAGTTCGGGGGGGGAGCGTCGTGTGCTCTGCCGTTCGCGAACCTGCGGAATGGAGATGCAGAAGCAGACGCAGCTGAAGGCCCGCGAGCTCGGCAATTGCTCAGAGACGGTACGTGAGAACGGTCCAGCCCGGCAGGAGAGGGAGAAGAATAGAAAAGAAGCCTTGAACCGCAATGGATAGGTTGGCACTAAGGTGGTGAACGAAGCTCGCTGGGGGCCTCGTCTCTGCTGCCGGGCGCAATCCATCCAATGCGTTTCGAACTCCTGTCACAGCGCCAGGGCCTGCGCAGCGGGCCAATTAGCGGGCGACGCTGCCCTGAGCGAGCATTTTTAGGGGCTGCAGGCTCACCAAATGTGCACTAACCTCCTGTAGGCTACTGACGTACTGCCGTGGAGGCGGATAGAGCCAAAATAACGCGGACTGCAGATGGAATAGCTACACACTTAGCTGCATCAAGTGCATTATTTAAGCCAGCCATTCAGCAGGATTATGAGTGCGTATAGTTTCCATCTTGAGTGTCCCAAATTGCCCGAATCCGCGTGTTTCTGATTACCAACCTGCGTGCCTCAGCATGGCTTTGTGGGGGGTCGGAGATGGCGACGATGTGGAGCTGGCCAGAAATCAAGGGGCATCGACAGGCATTTCCGCTGTCTGCCAGCCAATGCTCGCCGTTTCGTCTCGAGGCTCAGGGCCCGGAGCCCACTGCTGACCTCATTGTGCTCGTGCCTGCATGTCCCGTGTCGCTTGTCGAGGCCAGACCCCGTCGACCTGCTTGAAGGCGGAAATGCGGTGCAGAGGCAACTTTAAATTGGGCGCCCGATAGACTTCTCGTAATTCAACAGGTCACGGAAGTGCTAGTACAACAAACCATCAACTATCGCCAGCAGCCAAGAGATACGGGCATATCGTTGTCTAGGTATGTTGAACATATGGTATCAAGATTGGTACGATGGTGATAAATGCACAAAGCACGAGCAACAAGCAACGCCCCCGTAGCCGCCCGGCAATTCCAGCGCTCATCGCCCGTCGCTATTGGCAATCGACCTTGAGACTCGGGCTCATTTCCTCCCCTTATTGTCAGTGCTACTGTCACTGCAACGTACCGTACCTGATGTATTATTAGACCCGAGAAGCCTTGGCTGAACCGGCTCGCTCCAGCCGCACACATTACTTTCCTATACACTTTATGAGCCGCGCCCACCAGCAAGGGGCAGCCTCGTCGATCACATTTGCCATTCCGCCCTAGGCCTGGAATGGGGGAGATTTGAGGCGTTGCTTCACGTCGTCGGTGCAACACCTGAGACCAGCGCAGTCGGGCAGTGTCTGTTGCTCGACGATGATAGTGTCACCATTTGCAGCGTCTGCTTGCCAGCCCAGGGTGTTGATTTCATCAAAGGACAATGCACGCACACAGAGCAACGGTCCAGTTCTCAGCAGCACGCTTGATCCTGTACATGGTCCCGGCAGGCATCCGGTGCGACCTCTGCCCGATATTCAAAGTTCTAGTTGGACGCGCACAGACCGCTTCACCTTGATTCCTTCTTCAAGGGCTAGACCACAACGGGCTACCGTCGAATGCAAAGGATTGAAACATCCCATCTTCCAACACTGTGCGTTGCTGCTCTTCCATCCTGGACTTCTCGAGGTTGCATCCCGCCTTAGTGACTACTAATTGCTCAACGCTGTGTAATAGTGACTCGGATACGGCTGATTCGTCGATGACGGCTAAGTGCTCGCTCACATGCCGACTCCTAGAGCCCCAAATGGCAACCTGACAACGAGGCAGCTCATATCACATGCCAGTCTCCTGGAAGGTGTATGTACGAAGCATGATGATACTACGGCACTTGGTTCTTCAAGGAGCTGCAAAACGTACAGCTACCTACTACAGTACAGGTACATTCAGGCTTCCATGTTTTTGAGCTTACAGGGGATGCCCAAGAATAGCTCAGCCTGTGCCATCGCCATCGGATTCTAGACCCCCAGCGGAACAACGCCAGATTAGTAGTCGGTACGAGATCCCGAGGACTTTTCAAATTCGCAGATCACGTGCTTCGTATCGACATCAACTACTAGGTACTAGGAGGCTGCTCAGCTAGGCCAGGTTCGAGAGATTGGGCTGGCTTTGAGAAGGACGTAGGATTGCTTTGCGAGTAGTTGAAGATGTCCACTGATGGTCATGAAGCTGCATCTTCTTGGTAGGTAGCTCTTGATGAATGACATGTGCGAAAAAAGGCTTGTTGCGGGTTAAGCTTCTTAGCGTCCTGCTCTACATCACATACGAGTAATGCCGAGAATGTTTCATACCTAACACGGGAGTAGCAGCTCACCTTGCATACAAGCTTGATATTGTCCATCACATCCATTTACTTTACAAACTTCTTGGCCTGGCAATGGATAGATTCTGCTTCCAGGAATACCAAAGATGATACCTAGCAATGAACACATGGACGAGAACAAGTCTTATTGCTGCCTTGGGAAAATAGTCGCCGGGTAGGTAGGTACTAGGTCAAGCCACACGACGCCAATGACATGGAGCTCTGGTCAGTAGGTAGACCCTATCCGGGCTGCTGCTGCTTCTGTCTTGCCTCTGCTGGACGACTGTAAGAGAGCCGGTAACATTGAGAGCCGGCAGCCACACTTGTCTTGGGCCGGAGGCACTGGATAAGCCCGGCTTTGGGTAGCAATGGAGCACCTCGCATGCAGGCGTGCTACCTCTACTCGGCATTATACCGATTGAATGTCCGACTCTATTCGCGACTGTATCAGTGACAGCCCGAAGAGGCACATATGCACGGCTGTGGGCTGTACGACGACCCGACGGCCAGTGAGCATCTCTCAACAGGTGCTGCACCCGTGGCACTGGCGAGCGTGATACGTAGTTGTCAAGGCCTGGAGCATGTATGTATGTAGTAATAAGCCATCTATAGTAATCCTAAAGGTATGCGCTGGCTGGCTGGCTGGCCTCGCCGGAAGCCGAAAAAAGCTGCATGTGCTGCCCTAGAGTCACCGCTGTCCCTTTTCCTGCCACTTCTCCAAATCCCACGTCTTTCCGTCACTTCCATCACCTCCGCCATCGTCATCCGCGGGCATCGATTCCGGGCCGATGAAGGGGAGCATCTTCGTTTGGATTCCACGTGCACCGCTGAGTTGACAAGCACTCGTATTACTACCAAATCTTAGCATGGGGTGCTTCAGTATGACGATTTAGAACCACACAGAGCGATACCCAGCAGTGCTCCACTTTGGACCGCGACCGCCAATACTACTAACCTACTGCCTACCTGCCGACCTACTCATGTCTCTGCCTCAGCAGCAACCTCAACGCTTCTCGCCTCCTCGGCATCTTCAGCAACGCGCCGCCAGCCCTGCAGGAGCCACGCCCGCGCAGCCCGACCATCACCACTCTCTGCCCGCCCCGTTGCCCGCGCGACCAGACGACCTGCGAGCCGCGGCCCATGGCCATCCCGCCGACATGACGCAGCGATCTGGTGCAAATGGCTCACTCCCATCCGCCGCTGCCGCTGCCGCCGCCGCAACCACCAACGGCAACGGCAACGGCAGCGGCGGTGAGACGTCGAGGTTCAAGGTCCAGTCCGCCGCCAGCTCCGACCGCGACTCCCAGTCCAACGAGCCCGTCGACAAGCGGCCCTCGAGCGCGCCCGGCCGCAAGAATGGCGACGCCAAGGACGACCACAGCATCGAGCCCGAGCGACCGACCCGGCCAGTGAAGCCGGTGCTGCAGCGCTCAAAGAGCGAGTACGCACCGCGGCAGGTGGAGGAGTCGGATCACGAAGAGGACGAGATTCGCGAATGGGGCGCCAGACATGGCTTTGAAGATCATTATCAGTCGGAGCATATCATTTCACAGCTTGCGAATGTACGTTGTCTGCAACCTCTCACATCCACGCCCAGATTTTCCCAAACGCCTCCAACGCCCTCAATGCCTTCCCCTTCTACCCCTCCACGGCTGCAGGGATATGCGATTCGCTGTTGCTGGGCCTCTTCACGCGCTTCCCCCAGAACTCATGCTGACTTGGGCCCTAGAATTGGTACATGTATTTTACAGACAAGCGACACGAAACAACCGCGAAACCCAAGGCGGTGCAGTACGAACTCCAAGATTGGCGCCAGCGAGATAGGCTGAAGACGGTTTCGGCGGCTCTAGCAGTGTGCTTAAACATAGGAGTCGAGCCTCCCGACCAGCTCAAAACCAACCCGGGCGCGAAGCTAGAGGCCTGGACCGACCCGACCATACCTCCTATCCAAAAAGCTCTCGAGAACATTGGAAAGTCCCTCCAGGCCCAGTACGAGACTCTTGCGATTCGAGCGCGTTATAAGCAGTACCTCGATCCATCGGTTGAAGAGACCAAAAAGTTCTGTATTTCCCTGCGACGCAACGCCAAGGATGAGCGCGTGTTGCTGCATTACAACGGCCACGGGGTGCCCAAACCGACAGCATCGGGAGAGATTTGGGTGTTCAACAAGACCTACACTCAGTATATTCCAGTATCATTGTACGATCTGCAGCAGTGGCTCCAGGCGCCCACCATCTTCGTGTGGGACTGTTCAGAAGCCGGCAATATCCTCAACAACTACCACCGGTTCGTCGACAAGCACGAGGAGGAGGAAGAGGAAGCCGCCTTGCGCGATCCCCATTATGTCAAAACCAACTACAGACCCTACATCCATTTGGCTGCGTGTGCAGTCAAGGAGAATCTTCCCACCAACCCCCTGCTGCCCGCCGATCTCTTCACATCGTGCCTCACGACCCCGATCGAAATGGCACTCTGGTTCTTTGTGTTGCAGAATCCACTCAAGACGAACATCACCCCCGAGCGTGCCAAGAAGCTTCCAGGACGTCTGCAGGAGAGGCGAACACCTCTTGGCGAGCTGAACTGGATCTTCACGGCCATCACCGACAGCATTGCATGGACCACGCTGCCTCGAGACCTGTTTCGGAAGTTCTTCCGCCAAGACCTCATGGTGGCGGCCCTGTTCCGAAACTTTCTCCTTGCGCAGAGAATCATGATGGTGTACGGGTGCCATCCTCAGTCATACCCTGCCCTGCCGGATACCCACCAGCACCCGTTGTGGGCAACATGGGACTTGGCCGTCGACATGGCCCTGGCACAGCTGCCCATGCTGGAGCGCAAAGAGAACGAGGGCATCGACTACGAATACCAAAACTCATCCTTCTTCACCGAGCAACTGACCGCTTTTGACGTCTATCTCACTAGAGGCGATGCCATGGCCCAGAAGCCACCTGATCAACTGCCGGTCGTCCTGCAGGTCCTGCTGAGCCAGCAGCACAGGGTACGGGCCCTGATATTGTTGGGTAGGTTCCTCGACTTGGGTCCTTGGTCGGTGCAGCTGGCTCTCAGCATTGGCATCTTCCCGTACGTCCTCAAGCTGCTGCAGTCCGCCGCCACCGAACTGAAGCCCGTCATGGTCTTTATCTGGGCGCGACTCATCGCCGTGGATATCTCGTGCCAACAAGATCTCATCAAGGACAGCGGGTACAGCTACTTTGCGCAGATCTTGAAGCCTTCCGAGGCGCTGCCCGTCGTCAACGGCGATGAGCACAAGGCCATGTGCGCCTTCATCCTCGCCATGCTGTGCAAGGGCTACCGCAACGGCCAGATGGTTTGCAACCAGACGGAGATCATGAGCTACTGCCTGACCCACCTGCAGAACGACAACAATCCCCTCTTGCGCCAGTGGGCTTGTCTCTGCATCAGCCAGCTGTGGCAAGACTTGCCCGAGGCCAAATGGCGTGGCATCCGCGAAAACGCATATGCCAAGCTCGCGTTTCTCACCAAGGATCCGTGCTGCGAGGTACGGGCGGCCATGATCCACGCGCTCACCACTTTCCTGGGGATTCCCGACCTGACGGAGGAGGTTGCACGGATCGAGGAGTCCATCGCCTGGACGATTCTCGACATGGGCAACGACGGCAGCCCGATTGTGCGCAAGGAGTTTTTGGTGTTCTTGTCCCACTTCATCGTTCGCTTTGAGAGCAAGTTCCTCGTTGCCGCGTACGAGCAGCTTCTCGAGGAGAAGGAGTATTTGGTATTCCCTCCTCAGGACGACGGCCAAGACCACAAAATGGGCCTGCATTACGCCAGACCGGACAACCGGCAGAGGGACGGAACCATCAAGCCGACCGCCCACGGCCTCTCCCACAACACCGTTTACATGGCCTTCTGGAAGCATGCTTTGATTCTCAGCGTCGACCCTCATCCAGAGGTGCAGCGAGAAGCCACCATTGTCATTGACTACGTCCACAATGCCTTGATCAACTCGACCCTCGGCGAGGCAGCCCACGCCGTGATGGCAGAGGTCCAGAGGAGGGCAAACAGGACAACGCGCAGCAGGAGCACGGTCAGCCTGGGACAGAGGACCAACGGCACCCTTGCCCCCCAGCCATTGCAGTCTCCCGGCCTGCTGCGGCGAACGGCAAGCCTTCTCTTCCAGTCCTTCATCAACACCGAAGACAAATCGAGACCTACGACCCCCAACAGCCCCGCTCCGCCGAAGTCGCCCTCGGCCAAGGTGTCGCCCGATCGGATGGCTGCACCCCCTGAACAGATCGACTACTCGGGTCCTTCGGCGACGTACCACACTGCGCGGGAGCCTGTGTCTGGCACCTTTGAAGAGCGCGACCTGACCAAGGAGCCAACTCTGCCGCTCACGAGCAAGTTCCTCGAATGGTCCATTGAGTACTTCCGTGAACCTCAAATGAAGAATACCGAGGCGGATGAACCCGGCAGTACCGACTACAATGAGAGGCTGTGGCGCAGGGCGAGGAACGAAAACATTATGAGAGAGACGCAACCGCTCAAGCACATTGCAGGCACTCACAGGTGGAACAATCAGCTGGGCATCATCAATAATGGCGCGCAGCCTGCCAAGTTGACATTTCACCAATTCGAGGATCACCTGGCCGTGGCAGACGATGCCAATACTGTCTACGTCTGGGACTGGAAGAAGCAGGGACGCCTGAACCGTTTCTCCAACGGCAATCCAGAGGGCTCCAAGATCAGCGACATGAAGTTCATCAACGAGGACGACCAGGGCCTTCTGATGACTGGATCCTCCGATGGCGTAATCCGCGTCTATCGCAACTACGACTCGGAGCAAAACATTGAGCTGGCGACGTCTTGGCGGGCGCTCACACACATGGTCCCCAGCAACGTCAATTCTGGCATGGTGTTTGACTGGCAGCAGGCGACGGGGCGCGTTCTCGTCGCCGGCGACGTGCGGGTCATTCGGGTGTGGTTTGCCGGGCATGAGACTTGCATCATGGACATCCCGGCCCGATCTGGCTCGTGTGTCACGTCTCTGACGTCGGACCAGATGACGGGCAACATCTTTGTGGCCGGATTCGGAGACGGCGCCGTCCGCGTCTTTGACACGAGGCTGAAACCGCAGGAATCCATGGTGCGCAAGTGGAAAGACGAGACGGACCGCCAGTGGATCAAGACGGTGCACATGCAGCGCGGAGGGAAGCGAGAGCTGGTCAGCGCCAGCCGCAATGGCAAGATCAAAGTGTGGGATATCCGCATGGACAAGGCGCTGCATTCCTTCCAGACAACGCGGGACACTCTCCGGACGGCAAGCGTGCACGAGCATCTGCCGGTATTCTCAGTGTAAGTTTGACTTGACATCATCTGACTATGAAGTCTTGAAGAGTCCAGACAGTATATCATGGCTAACATTTCTATTCTTCATTAGTGGAACCTCTGCACATACCGTCAAGGTGTTCAACCTAAGCCATGGCACCGAGCTCTCTCGACTCGAGCCGTACTCTAGCTTCCTGCAGCAGACCCGAGGGACACCCATCTCTGCAACGGCATTCCACCCGCACCGTCCCATTCTCGGATGCGCAGCCCGAGGCGATCACCACATCAATCTGTTTACGTGCGAGAAGACTGAGCCAGTGCAGCTTGTTTAGCGGCCCAAGCCTCCTAGGCCAGCTGCCCAGCGGGCGCCCCGTTCCTTTTCCTTGGTCCTTTGATGGCTCGGTGCTTACCGTTGTCTTTCTTCGTTTGCCTTTTTTTATTCTCTTTCGATGATATCAAGTGTGCCCCGCAGTAACAATACAGGGGGGGCGGGGAGACGCTGTCACTAGGCTTCATGTGCTTTGAATAGATGCATCGATGCTGGACACGAGGGTTCTGTGCCTGACGTGTCTTCACTATTCTTCAGTTGTGAAGAGATAGTTTTTATTTTTCTGAAGGAAGGCTTTGAAAGGGCCTCTCGGCTGGATTTTTGGCGTTTGGGGAGAGAAGGGGCATATTGTACACCTGTTTATCGTAGGTATAGGTAGTGAAGGCAGATGCCGGTTTCTTAATACCACGTTTACTCTTCCTTTTGATTTCATTACTTCATTTCGGGAAGTTGAATTGTTTCATTGTTGCGGGCGGCTGGAGCATGGGTAGCTTTCAGTAGGTATATTACTCGGTACTCATTAAGGAACTTCTTTACTACTACCTTGCACTTTGTCGCTGTTCATGATGTAGCATGCCGCGGCATTTGATATCCATATATCGTGCTCATCACCAGACAGATAATTCTTGCATTGTTTCACGCGGAGATTGAAACAAGTAGACCTCGGTATCATGCAAAACGACAAGGGCATATGTAGGATTTGCGTGTCAAGCACGGAATAGAGCGCGGATTTAGCAGGTCAGGTATTCGGTTGTCTCGATCTTTTATTTGAAGCGCCTGGACGGAGATGTAAGATTAAGGTAGGGTAGAGTAGCATTTTCGTATCGAGGTAATTTAGAGAGGGCTGGACTGTCTATGCGCGGAAAAGGACTTGGCTTTGCCTTTTTTGCTGTTTTTTCAGTGGAAGTAATCTCCGAGGGAGAAAAAATCTTCAAAGGGCCTGTCGAAGAAATGTTTCCTTCTTAATTTACTATATAAGGTACGAATTAAAGGGCTGTGAGGTGGATGACTTTTCTTTGACTTTGGTTGAGTCGGGTCTCATCGAGGAAAGAGATGTAGATTTCACCCTACCCACTCCAGGTATAAGGTATAAATGTATCTTACTTCCTTGACCCTCTCCAGAAAAGGAAGGGAATAGGCTGAAGCAAACTGTTTCGAAAAAATGTCGAGGCATCACCGCAAAGAGAACCGTGAACAAGTGCATCCCTGTCAAAAGACGTTGTTTTAGGTACCTGCGCGGCGCGGGGAGCGGCTGAATTGGCATGTCCGGATCTCGGCTGCTCGGGAAGCATATCATCATCCACCAAGCGTGTTAAAGAAGGGGAGAGACGTAAGATCAGGCCAATTGCTGGGGAGCCGTATTGCTGATGGGCTGAAGAGGGACGGGAATAATTATGGACATGTAGAAAGCGGGAGGAGGGGCTTACATGATGTGTGAGTTGATGGGGGAAAATATCGTCTACTTGGGATGTCTGTAGGAGGTAGGTATGCAGGTGAGGTGGGCGGGTGGTAGTTGTGATTGTAGTTGCAGAGCTATCTATCAATGCATCTTCTTGTCTTATTCAAGGTACTCGCGCTGGAGTTGTCGTAGCAGTGATATGTCATTGATTTTTCTTCGAGGCAACGCACGGCTTCCGATGCTCAATGTCTGCAAGTTCTTAGTATCTAACTTGACGTGTTCAAGTGAGTGCATTTACCTATACCCACCTATTGTACGCTGCGGCGTCAATGCGCAGAGCCCGTTGATTTGAGTTTATAGATGGAAGGTTTCTGCTGCTTACTGCAAGTGACAGAGTGATGAGGCATCCATAAGGTAACATGCTAGGCGTGTGTAAATATAAGGCACAGAGAAGACACAGTTTGTCATCTTGATACATGTACCTAGTCTAGCACTGTAGGATCAGGTCCCGTCCCGGTGCCTTGAAAAAAGCCACGCTGAGATGAGCTCATCCTCCAATTCGCAGCTGTTGTTGGTGCAGGTCAATGTACGTACATATAATAACACGTCAATACGTCAACAGAATCCTACCTGTCGTCTCGATGGAGGGAGAACAAGAAGACAAAAGCCGGACATCTCGACGAGGCAGAAAGCAGCCTAGCGCCAGCCATCTGGACCCAACAAAAATCTCCCCCGGAGCGCCACCAGCTCCGGCAAAAATCAAGCTCGAGGCCTCGTTGCATCCATGCGACAGGGACAGCCATGTACAGGTACATATCAGCCCGAGTAGCGCAGCTGCCTCGAGGTTGAATCAATTGGATGGTTCCTAGCGGGCGCTGGCGCACTAGGTAGTAGAGCAACTGCCAGCTCGTCAAGCTTTACATAGAGGGGCTCACTGCGCTAATGCACCTGCATCAACACCTGAATCCAATCGTCGTCAATGTACCTGTACAGCTACCGGCGCTGCTGTTGACCCGAGCCTTGGCCTGGACCCAGACCGGCTACGTAACGGTACGTACCTGCTGCCTCTAGCTCTCGCCTTGCCTTGCTTGTCTCTAATAAGGCAAGCTCTCTCTCTCTCTCGCCCTCTCTCCTCTTCCTCTTCCTCTCCTCTCCCTGCATCTGCACAAGTGCTCGACGCCCAACTTGTCCAGTCCCCAATCTACTTTGCCTGACTCTCATCTCGACGGCTTCTTTTCCCTCGCCTGTCCCTCCTCTCCTCCTCTCGTGGCCCAGCGTCTCGACACGGCCATCGATCGTCACATTGCATCACCACCAGCTAGAGCTGACTAGCTCGACATACTGATACAGAAGCCGGACCCTCTGCCCCCCCTCCCCCCTGCAACTCCCCCGGCACGAGCAAAGCTATCCTCTCTGCATTGTCTAATCTCCTTCGTGCCTGTCTGGCCCTTCTGTCCTTCTCCTTCTCCCGCTCCATCATCCGACCGGCCCGCCGCCACACCACCAAACCCAGCATCACCAACAGCCTCACTTCACAATGACGGACTGGACTGTGGGCGTCATGCCCTTGACCCAGGTGCGCAAGCCGCCCTTCACCATCGAGGCCCCCGGCTACGAAAAGGTCCCCGGCGAGACCATCCCCCGTCGTCACCCGGCAGCCAAGGACGGCCTGCTCACCAAGCCCGCCGATGACGTACACACCGTCTTCGACATTGTCCGCCGCAGCGCCCGCGAGTACCCGAACCACCTCGCCGTCGGCCACCGGAAGCTCATTGAGCTGCACAAGGAGACCAAGAAGGTGCCCAAGAACGTCGACGGCCAGGTCATTGAGGTCGACAAGGAGTGGCAGTATTTCGAGCTCACCAAGTTCGACTTCATGACCTTCAAGGAGTACGAGACGCTCGTCCTGCAGCTCGGCTCCGGCCTGCGCAAGCTGGGCCTCACCGGCGGCGCTTCCAGGCTGCACTTTTTTGCCACAACCAGGTAAGCCATGAACGCCGTAGCCGGCTGTTTCTGCGCGGCAAGGCGTGTGGATGAAGCCCTCCTTGGGCGGCAACATGCCATATCACGACCAAAATAGACCTTTGCTAACATGCTGTCTCTACAGTGTGAGCTGGATCTCCATGTCCCACGCCTGTGCCTCCCAATCCATCTCCATCGTCACTGCCTACGACACCCTCGGCGAGGAGGGCGTCGAGCACTCCCTCGTTCAGACCGATGCCGAGGCCATGTACATCGACCCTCACCTCCTCAAGACGGCCGCCCGCCCCATCCGGAAATCAAAGGTCAAGACGGTCATCGTCAACGAGGAGTGCATCTTCACCGCTGGGGGCGAGATTGAGGCCTTCAAGCAGGAGAACCCTGATATCCGCGTCATTACTTGGGAGGACCTTCGCCAGCTTGGCGCTGACAACATGGTTGAGCCTCAGCCCGGCAACCCCTCGGATGTCTTCTGCATCATGTACACCTCCGGTTCCACTGGTCTGCCCAAGGGTGCTTGCATCACTCACGAGGCGCTTGTTGCGGGAGGTGTGTACCCCTTGGCATATCGAAATCTGATTCATCGCTGACTTTGTGCTTGCTTAGTTACCGGCCTCCTCGCCTCTGTCGGCGAGACCGTGAGCGACAAGGAGGTTGTCCTTGCTTACCTGCCGCTTGCGCACATTTTCGAAATGGCCCTCGAGAACCTCGTCTTGTCCATTGGCGGCTGCCTAGGATATGGAAACCCCAGAACTCTGTCCGATACGTCCATGAGACATTGCGCCGGTGACATGCGGGAGCTGCGGCCAACCGTCATGGTTGGTGTCCCTCAGGTGTGGGAGACGGTCAAGAAGGGCGTCATGGCCAAGCTCGACACTTCTAGCCCCGTCCTCAAGCACTTGTTCTGGGGAGCCTTTAGCTACAAGAGCTTCATGTCCCGCAACAAGCTCCCGTTCGCCAGCGTCTTTGACAGCATCGTCTTCAGCAAGGTTCGACAGCTGACCGGAGGAAGGCTCCGTTTCACCATGAACGGCGCCAGTGGCATTTCAGACAGCACCAAGCAGTTCCTTTCCCTGGTCCTCGCCCCCATGTTGACCGGTTACGGTCTGACCGAAACCTGCGCCAACGGAGCGCTGGGCAACCCGCTCGAGTACACGGCCAACTCCATCGGTCCTGTTTCTGGCGCCATCGAAGTGAAGCTGGTGTCCATTCCCGACATCGGATACTCTACCGAAGCCAAGGTTCCCCAGGGCGAGATCTGGATGAGGGGTCTACCCATCATGAAGGAGTACTTCAACAACCCGGAAGAGACTGCCAAGGCCCTCACTCCCGATGGGTGGTTCAAGACGGGTGATATCGGCGAGTTCGATGCCGATGGTCACTTGCGCGTCATTGACCGAGTCAAGAACCTCGTCAAGATGCAGGGCGGAGAGTACATCGCCCTGGAGAAGCTCGAGGCTGTCTACCGCGGCTCCCAGATGGTCGCCAACGTCATGATTCACGCCGACCCCGAGCATAACCGCCCCATTGCCATCATCATGCCCAACGAGAAGGTCCTGGCCGCCAAGGCGCAGGAGCTCGGCGTTGACGAGCACAGCATGCACCACGATTCTAAGGTTCAGTCGGCAGTTCTCAAGGATCTGCAGACCGTCGCCAAGCGATCTGGCCTGTCTGGTTTGGAGACGATAGGCGGCGTTGTGATTACTGACGCGGAGTGGACACCTGATAGTGTAAGTTTGCATATCCCTCGGCTTGCAGTAATTGTATGTTGACGCATCTTCTTTTAGGGCTTGGTCACTGCTACGCAGAAGCTCAACCGGAAAGTCATCAAGGAAACGTTCAAGAAGCAGATTGAGGAGTGCTTGAAGCACGCTCCTTGAGAGTCTTCTACAGACGCAACTTCTAGCGCGCGTGTGGCTTTGGTGTAAATGGATATGGAGGAAGGGGGCGGCGATGACGATGATACCGCTGTCGTGATTCAGGGCCATGTAGCACGATGTGATTTTACTGTTTGCCTTGATTGTTTTATATGCTCCTGGGGCGTGAGACTTATTTAATGAATTTATACCACTTTTATTCTAACTATGGTTCTCTCCGTCTCTCTCTTTCTCTTTCTCTCAGTCTCTCAGGGCGTCATCTATCTAACTCTGCTGCGTAAATCGATGTTTTGTTGACGCTCGCTCAATCGCAAACTTGACCATAGGAACCAAGACACCAAGTTGCATCAATAAGGACAATAAAAGAACGCCAATTTCATGCGCTTCCTCCCTCCCTGACAGAATGTTGCTGTTGAATCAAGGTACCTAAGTAACATGGAATATTTGTGTGAAAACGACAAGAGAGGAATAGCAAGGGATAAAAAGCTGGACTAGACCAAGGAGTGGGAGTTAAAACCAAAAGACTCCCCGAAATCGGCCATGTACGCTCGTTGGGTATTCGAAAGTATTTCAAGCAGGTAACAAGAAAAGGCGATAACAAACGGGACCTAGCAAGCAAGCAAGCAAGCCACATTCCCCCTTCTCATCTTTCTAAAGAGCCAAACCCTTCTTACTTGCCTCCCTTCCCCTTGTTCATGATTCATACACATTACAACGTATAAGACTGGCTGACTGGAAAATGTAAAGAAGGGAGGGGCGGCGCTTTGCAGAACAGAACAAAGCAAAACAAATGTAGAGGCGATGCTTTTTAAAGTCGTTTAACGGTCGACTTCGTCTTCAATTATCCTTCCTCCTGAAAAATGCCAGATACGGAACCGTGTCCTTGCCGGACTTGAACACTTGCTCCTTGTAGTCGGTGGCGTCGCCGGTGCCAATGCGCACCTTGGTCACCATCTCGTCCTCGCAGCGAAACCAGGCATACGGATCGTGCGTGCTCGAGTCCCGCACGTAGGCGTAGTAGTGCCCGTTGTCCGTCCTGCCGCCGCTGTGGACGATGACGGCGTAGCACTCGTACTTGAACGGCCCCGAAAACGCCCTATCGCTCGAGCCCTCGCTCGTCCGCATAAAGAACGGCGTCAGGTCCACCTCGTTGAAGTCCCAAGTGACCCTGCCCGTGTTCTTCCGGATGTCCCCCACGGACTTGTCAAAGTCGAACCTGCGGAAGCTCAGGCATAGTAGCGGCGGCATGCGGGCGAAGCAGGTGGTTTGCATCGCCTGGGTGTTCCTCTTGCATGTGTCGCATGCAAAGTTGTCGAGCTTGTTGACAACGTTGTGCTCCCGGAATGAGTCCTCGAGAGTAATGGCCCGGTTGTTGCCGACGGGAGCAAAGACCAGGTCAAACGTCGAAAACGTGTGCGTCTGCTTGTGGCATCGTTGGCAGTCGACTGTCGAAAGCTCGAGGCCCCGCCAGTAGTCGTCGACAATGGATTGATTCAGCTCTCGGTAGTTGGCCCAGTACTCGACAGCAGCCTGCAGGCGCGCGTGAGGAGTTGTGCTCGGCTGTGGAATACTGCCCTTGACATTGCGGCGGGTGTTGGTCTCGTCGTGGAGGTAGTCGAACAGGAAGGACATGAATTCCTGAGCGTCCTGTTGCCCAGTGCCGCCAAACTGGGGTACGGCGGGACTGTTACGGCAAAGATTGAAGGAGTAGCTCTATAGCAAAGACAAAAAAGTCAGCAATGGACATGGAGGACGGATAGCGAACCTGGAGAGGCATGCCAAGGTAGGATAGGGGGGCAAAGTCGCGTACCATCAGCGTCGAGGCTTTCAAAGTCTGAAACTTGCCCATTGCCATCCACTGAAACAGATTGGATATTATCTTCGTCATCAACTGCGGCTGTTCAATCTTCTCGCCGTCTTTCCTCGGCACTTGGTACCTCTCGGACCACTCTGAGAGGGCTAGCAACCTCCCAAAAAAGGGCGATGCGAGCAATGATTGAAGGATGCTGTTTGCATAGCACCAATTGTGGGGATTGTTGAGGCCGGTGTAGTACGTCTTCTCAAGGGGAGAGACGGCGGTAGCCGTTGGGGCGCGCTCGTAGTACATGTCGTGGTCATCGACTGTTTGAGACAGACTGCTATAACTTGACCGTGGCAACGCCGGAGCTGGCCTCGTGGGAGGAGAGGGGAGATCGTTATATATCTCAACCTGGTGCGAGGGAGCGGCGAAGCTCGGGGCCCTTTGTTCAGCAATGACCGGCGAGGTCATTGACTCCTGCAGGGACAAAGACGGGAACCTCCTTAGGAAAGATTCAGTCGAACGATGGAAAGCTTGTTCTGTGGCGTTCTCCGTCTCTTTTGCTTCAATTTCCACGGCTTGCTGCCAGACCTTGACTATATCAGGCCTTAGTGGCTTGCCTAGATATTGAGAGGGCCGCCGCTGAAAGGGGCCCTGCCGCACCAGAGAGGCTTTCTTGGGGTTGGGCGGCGCCGTCGACTGCAAAGAAGCCGAGCCCATGAGATCGACCCATGCATCCAAGCCTCCTTTGAGTAGCTTAGGGGGGTTTCGAAGCTCGGAGCCATAGCTGAGGTGCACCAGAGCGCGGTGGAGGGATGATAGTGCGGTGTCTTCCGTGTTCCACAGCGGGGAGGGGATCTTCTCCGAGTCCTGGTCATAGAATACCACCAGATCGTAACTGGCGCGCCTTTCAAACTGCGTTTGCTCTTGGCTCGGAGACAGAACAAGGCTTTCAGCTATCTCGTCAGCAGATATGTTTGGCCTGGTAAGGATGCTGGGATCGATGCAGATGGTGGAGGAGGACATGATGTGGCCTTCGTCAAAGTCCTCGCGAGCACGGACGTCTATAATTAGAACCGAAAAGCCCTTTGCTTTCATAGCCTCAAACAGCTCTTCTGGCGTGATCCTGTCTCCTTCTGGAATCTTGAAGCTACTCTCGGGCGGTTGTGGAGTGTCAACTCTTCCGTTTCTGGAATGACTTCTTGAGCGGGACGAGAAGTAGTCATTGCCCTGCTGCGGTAAGGGTGTGCTCGTCCCGCTGTTGACGGAGACAATGGACCCTGCTCGGCTATATGGTCCTCGTGGCGTGGTGGGGGGAAGGCGGGCAGGATCTCCAGAGATGCTGCCTCGCGCAGGGCTGTAAATTGCATCGGGCATCTTTGGCAGCGCTGGAATTGCGCTGTCCAGGGACACCTTGGGACGAGGAGGTGGCATATCCCGGGGCCCAGCAGGCTTGGTGGGCGTTGGAACAATCTGGTGGGTTTTGATGCGAGGGTCCTGTCCTGGCGAAGGCTGGGGACCCCGTAGGTTCGCGAATCGCGCCGCAAGATCTGACATGGCTTGGGTCGAGGACGTAGCTGACGCGGCGGAGGCAGCACGGGCATGGCCTGGCTTGATAGCATGGCCCGCCAGCGATTGTGGTTTGGGGTGCACAGTGGGTTTGGATCTTCCAGGGGAGCCATTTGTTTGAGGTTCGACTGGAGGGCTATCTGTGACTGATGTCGTCTGCGACGAGAGGAGAGCGTTTGCGCCGGCTTTCTGCTGGGTCGAGGCAGCAACAGTCGGCTTCACACCGGTCCTCTCGTTATCTGCAATGATATCCCGCTTGATCTTTTCGTACACATCGCTCTGCTGGGCTATCCGCTTAAGGAGGGTCTGATGCCTTCGATTCCAGTCGGCGCGGCTGTTTTTGAGCTCGACGTAGTCGCTGTGGGAGGGAATGATCTGGACGGTGATGATGGACGCCTTGACATAGTCCCTGAAAGCAAGGGCAGGCTTGCCAAAGTCGCGACCCATCTCGGACTTGGCCAGCGTTGTTTCGGCCATGTCGAGCAGATGCTTCATGGGCTGGTTCCGGTTGATATCGTCGGGAAAAGCCACCATGTCGTCGATGTGCGGCAGGGGCGCGGTGGCACCGGGAGGAGGAGCATAGCCGCCATTTCTGCCATCGTAGCCCGAGGGCGGCATGCTGTGCCTGGCATTGACGGCCATATGATTCCTCGCGCTATCGATAGGGTCCGCGGTTGTCATCGATGCAGGGTCGGTGGTGGAGAGGTCGGCTAGGAGGGGGGAGTAGATGGACGGACGGCTGCCCGCGTCGGTTGGATGGCGCTGCTTCGGCGGCGGTCTCGTTTCGTTTCGTGGAAGCAGAGGCGTCAACGGGGCGCACAGATCGGATCTGATAGAGGCCTTGTCATCTCAAGGAGACAAGCATCGAGAGGCGCGACAAAGAAACAGCACGGCTCCTATGACAGCGGCTTTCTGGGGCCCTGATGAGGGGCTGAGGCAGCACAAAGCATTCTCGTATGACCGGGTTTCAAGACGCTTTTCGGCTTGAAGGTGTGAAGCCAGTCTGTAGCAGAGCTTGGGTGAACGACAGCGTAAGCGGCCTGGCTTTGGGTGATTTGCGGGAGGGCGAGGCTGGCGATACCTGGTGATGAAGGCGAGAAGAGTCGAGGTCAGCTGCTTTGGCTGGGCAGTTGGCCTATTGAGGGCGCCACGACTGCTAATGAATGCGACGTCGCCTGGAGCCCGTGTTTAGCGGGAGGTACCAGGGCGGGCCAGTCGCCATATGAACGTGGGGTTTGGGCTACATGTATTTTCAAACAAAGACCTTCTGTAGGGTGCTGTTTCGTGCTGACGACAAGTATCTTTTCCTAGCCGCGAGTACCCGGAAGCGCCCCAGCATGTGGCCACAGCTTAGAGCAGGTACCTCCGAGCGGCGCCCGCCAAAAATCGACGCATCAGCCACAACCGGCGTCGTCATTTTGCTTGGCTGACGCTCTTTGTATCTGCTCCTTGACATGTTCTCCATAAGGGATCAAGCTGGCATATTACAGCCTTGTAAATGCACGAGCAGCTGCAATGCAACTTTCATTCATCTCTGATTGTATTCTTGATCATGGCAATCAGATACTCAGGTCAAACCACATGCCAACACAGCTCAGGGTTGGCGAGTTGACTCCTTGTCATCGCTACCGAAGTTATTTCACGATGCCGATTTAGAGGCTCGGCTCATGGCTCGGAGCTCTCATAGCTTTTGCTGCCTAGGATATTGCACAGACTTCAATATTCACCGTTAGTTGTATTAAGTAGAATGCCCTTTCGACGATACATGAACTGCACAACGATCTGTAATGCGTCATTCGTTCACCTGCATGGCAATATCAACAGGCCCCTCTTCTTATACGAGACTCTGGTCTGCAAACATAGGAGGTATCTGCCAATTGATTTGGCTAGACGATCAAAATCGTAGCATGTAGTCTCGAGGATAGAATTTAGCGACTACCGTACCCAGAGGCTGACTCGCAACAAGAAGACCACTTTCGAAAAGACTTCTGCCTGGCAATGCCAATAGAGCTGCCTCATCAAGGGTCGAACAGAATTGGCTGGATGCCTGTGGAAAACCACTGCGAAGGCTGCTTGTATCTCATACAACTCCATCACATGCCGACGGTAATATACACATGTCAGAGAGAGTAGATGCATCGAATGAGGGTCAAAGTCGAATCCAGACGCATATGCAGAAGCCTCCCGCATTGCTGCACGGGCGCATTGTTCCGATTCAGTGCATGTATGTACGTGCAAGGCGACGCTCCATTTGCACTGCATGTGGACGGTTGCGCGCGTCGATTTACAGTTATTACAGGCTCAGGAACGGGCAGCCTCGGCGCATGCGGCGGATAAACCGCTGTTCCGGCGGGTGCCTCTGCGGGTGACGCAACCTCGCGACGTCGTCAGCGGAGCCGAAGGTACCTAGACCAACACCAGCACCAGCACCAGCACCGCTAAAGGCGAAACCACCTCCGCCTTGTCCAGCCTCGCCATCTCGCTTCAAGCTGCAGCCCTCCACCAGGCCGAGCTCTGCCGCTTCTCCTCCTTTTCCTCTTTTCCTCTTGCTCCTTCTTCTCATTGCATCTCCGTCCCCGATACGTCCCGCCAACCCTCCTCTGACTGACGCGCAGCTCCCCCCTCCAAACCGCCCATCATGATGAGCTGGTGGTCCACCTCGGCCAACACGGCCCTGGACGAACAGATCGACAAGGCCACGAGCAGCAGTTTGTACGACGGCCTCCAGCTGCCCACTGTGCGAGCGACCGCCGAGCTGACGACGATACGTGTAGGGAAGACATTGCGCTCAACCTCGAGATCTCCGACGTCATCAGGTCCAAGACGGTTGCGCCCAAGGAAGCCATGCGGTCGCTCAAGCGGCGCATCGGCAACAGAAATCCAAACACGCAGCTGAGCGCCCTCAACGTATGTTTCTCCGACATGCTCCTTCTTCTGTTCTCGTCCCGTCCAGCTGGAGCTCGAGCAACGAACTGACACAGCTCTCCGCCTACAGCTTACCGACACTTGCGTCAAGAATGGCGGGTCTCACTTCCTCACGGAAATCGCCTCCCGCGAGTTCATGGACAATCTGGTCTCGCTCCTCCAAGCCGTCGGGCCCGTCGCCGTCAACGCCGAAGTCAAGTCCAAGATTCTGGAGCTGATCCAGTCATGGGCCGGTGCCACAGAAGGCCGCTACGAGCTCTCTTATATCGGCGAAGTATACAAGCGCTTGCAGCGGGAGGGGTATCAGTTTCCTCCGCGAGTGACGGTGGCGAGTAGCATGATTGACAGCAGCGCGGTAAGAATATCCTCTCTTACCTCGGACAACACGGGCAATGTCAGCTAACTGCAGGTCGAAAAGCCCCCGGAGTGGATCGATTCCGATGTTTGCATGCGATGTCGAACGCCCTTTACGTTTACCAACCGAAAACACCACTGCCGAAACTGCGGCAACTGCTTCGACCAGCAGTGTTCCAGCAAATCGCTCCCTCTGCCTCACCTGGGGATCCTCACCCCTGTGCGGGTAGATGACGGGTGCTATGCTAAACTCACGAACAAGGGTTTTAAAGAGCCGATTCCGTCCCTCGACCGCACGCCGACGTACCCTCACAAGACCCGCAGCACATCTGCCATGCAGCCTCGGAATGCGCGCGTCGATGACGGATTTGACGAAGATCTCAAGAAAGCCTTGGCCATGAGCTTAGAGGAAGTCAACAACGCTTCCCGCGGAAGGGTTCAGCCGCCGACCACCAACGGACCCAAGACAACCGGAGGAGATGCCGCCGCAACGAAGCAGTTTGAAGAGGAAGACGAGGACTTGAAAGCTGCGATTGCCGCCTCCCTGGCAGACATGGAAGAGCAGAAGAAGAGGCATGCTGCCGCGTTGAAGGAGCAGACCATCGGACCGGCCGCCTCTTCCTCTGCCACTTTTACTCTGCCCAAGAACGACTATGAACTGACACCGGTGGAGGCGGAGAATATCAATCTGTTTGCCACGCTGGTTGACCGGCTCCAGACGCAACCCCCGGGCACGATTCTGCGGGAGCCCCAGATCCAGGAGCTGTACGACAGCATCGGATCGCTCCGCCCCAAGCTGGCGCGGACATATGGCGAAACGATGAGCAAGCATGGTAAGGGCGCTCGACTATCTCGTCGAGTATCATTGATGGCTAACGTGCGTATAGATACCCTCCTCGACCTCCATGCCAAGCTGTCTACCGTTGTCAGATACTACGACCGGATGTTGGAAGACCGCCTCTCAAAGGCATACAGCCAGCAGAGTCTCGGCGGATACAACCTGCCACCCCCTCGCCAATCCTCCGGACCCTATCCTTCAATACCCTCCCATGCCCCAAGCAACTCTGTCGGTGCCGAGAACTTTTACACTGGCCAGCAGTCAGGCTATGCACCAGCAGGCCAGCCGCTGTACCAAATGCCACCTCAACATGGCATGCCGCAGTCCCCTTATCCCCCCTATGCTGGAATGCCAGCCCCCGATGCTAATCCCGGACCTTATGCCCCTCAGCAACAGATGCAGTCGCCGGATGGTTGGAACAACAGGGCCCCGTCTGCTCCCAAGGCGTACCAGCAGCAGCCGCAGGAGACACCCGATGATCAGAGACAGTACCCTCAGCAAGCAGCCGCGTCACCATCAACAGACCCCAACGCCTCGTACTACTTCAACACCCCACAGCCTCTACAGGCCGCTCCCACGGGACCATCTGTCCCCGGCTCCGCTCCCGACGCAAGCCAGTCGCCATACCCCAACCTGAACCAGTCACCCATGCCTTACCACAGGGGCTCAGTGTCAGCACACACGCAAGCAACTCCTCTTCAGACCCCAGCTCAACTCCCTCAACCGCCCAACGCACCTCACATGCCTGCTCATTCCCAGGCTCCCTCTGCTCCGACGCCCCCACAGCAGTTCCAGCAGGATATACCGCAAGGATCACCCTATCAGGCTGCCATGCCACAGCAGCAGCAGCAGCAACCGCCGGCTCCTCCGCCCGAATGGGCTGGTTACTCGCAATACTCGATGCCCTCTGTGCCGCAGCAGGAGCCTGTGCACCAACAGCAGCCGGTGCAGGAGGAGGCACTTATCGAGTTGTGATTTACGTTTGTTTACAGTGATCAAGGTGGTGGTGGAAGCAGTCAAGGCGGCGATTTGTCATGATGGTGCAGGCTAAAAGTGGCAATGGGGAGTTTGTTTGTTCTACACTTTCTATATCACGATGAGGTGGCGTTTTCTTAACAATGGCTGGGTAAAGATTGGTTGGTGATGGTGACATTTGATGGAGAGTTTCCGTAGCCTTGTCAGAATGGCACTTCTTTTCTTCAAGGCATGTCTCCCGCCTACTAGTCATAAGAGCATGACCTGGCAAACGTCTACTTGGACAACATGTATTAGTGGGAGAAGCCAATGTAGCATTCGAAGGAAGGGTGCTCCGATCTAGGTCTTTGTTCTGTCCAGTCATTCAGACACGGGATCTCTGGCACTAGGAGCCTAGCCGCATCTCACTCCCGCCACAGGAACTAACCACCTGGTAGTTACTACTGAGTTGTAGGTCATCACTCAAACTCGGAGATGACCAATTGGGATGACCTGTCTTGGTAATATGCTTGGCATGAAGCCGTAATACAGTAACTCGTCCAAGCAATATGAAGTACGCATTAGATCATCACATTTGACTGAAGT
Source organism: Trichoderma gracile (assembly GCA_020002365.1). Lineage (NCBI taxonomy): Eukaryota > Fungi > Ascomycota > Sordariomycetes > Hypocreales > Hypocreaceae > Trichoderma > Trichoderma gracile. The sequence goes on from JAINEY010000003.1 coordinate 748,737, forward strand.
GATGTCTCGCCAAGGACCCTTTTTTAGGTAATGTCTGTCTCAAGCAATGTAAGATGACATACCTAGAGCAGAGCAATACTTGCATATTTTCAAGGTCTGATATCTATCTAGTGTACGCTGGGCTAAAGAGATCAAAAGTTCTTATTATCAAAAGCCAGACGGACGCCTCGCCGGCTCCGGAGTTGAGCGCAGAAACATCATAGCATGAAAAAGACATCTATGGGGCTTTTTTCCTTGCTTCGCCCCTTCGGAGCCGGGTGACCCTCTCCGCTACCCACCCAACCCAAGTGGCTTCTTCTTTTTTTTTCTCTTCGAGTCATCGGTGGCTGCGAAACTTGCTCCGTAAAACGGGTGGGTTTTGCGGGATTGTGGATCTTGGCGAGTGTTCAGATGAGGTATTCGAGCCGAGTTTCTTAGATCAAGTTGGTTGCCTTGGCTTGTCATCGCGATTCTTTAAAGACAGTTATATTTATATCTCATCATACCATCTCAACCACCTCTCCTTCTTCTCTTTCAAATCCTCGTCATAAATCTTTTCACAACCACATCACCAATAATCCCCCTCAAACCACCACCACCACCACCACCAATACTTCTCTCTCATACATCACACACACACACACACATCATGCCTCCCACAATCCACCTCGTCCGCCACGCCCAAGGCTACCACAACCTCTGCCCCGAAAACGAAACCCTCCCCGACCCGGACCTCACCCCCCTCGGCCTCGAGCAATGCGCCGCCCTCAACGCCTCTTTTCCCTACCACGCGCACCTCCGCGCCCTCGTCGCATCAGGCATGCGCCGCACTCTCTACACATGCCTCCACGCTTTTGCTCCCTCCTCCTTAGACAACACCAACAACAACAGCAACACCAATAGCGATGACAGCAGTAACAAGCATCCCCTCCTCCCCGTCATCGCCCTAGACACCCTCCAAGAAGTCTCCGACGCCCCCTCCGACACAGGCTCCAGCATCCCCAAGCTCAAAGAAGAATTCGGCGACAAAGTCGACTTTAGCAGGATGCGCGAAGGATGGAACGATAAATCCGAGAAGAGCTACTTTGAGCCCACGCTGGAGAAATTGGCAATCAGGGCGCGCGATGCGAGGATCGCGCTGAGGGAGATTGCGAATGGCCTGGGTGAGGACGATGACGATGCGCATGTCGTTGCCGTTTCGCATGGTGCGTTTTTGCACTTTTTGACGGAGGAGTGGCATGGCATTACGAGCACGTACCGTAAGTCGCAAATCCACCCCTTCATTCTTCAGCACTCTTTCTTTGGGCGAAGAAAGAAGTAGGATGAAGGGGATGAAGTGAAAGAAGTGAGAGAAACTTCGGCCGTCGTCAGCTAACCAAAGCGTCAACATAGCCACAAGCTGGACGAATTGCGAATACCGCACCTATCAGTTCGTCGATCCTACCGGCCAGGACCCTGATGCTCAGCTGCGCGAGACGGACGAGAGCTGGCGCCGGCGTCATGGCAGCCTCAAGGTTCCCACCGCAGAGGAGCAGCGTGAGCTGCGCCAACTCATGGTGCGGGAACTCTCGCCCTTTTTCAAAACGAGAAATTGAGATGTTTTGTATTCCTCCTTTTGCATACACGGATGCGGATATAGACTAGAAGAACCAGACAGATACACTCATAGAGCAAGGTCAGTAGATGCCTCACTCTTCAAGGCGAACAGAAAGACGGATGACTGGAAAAGAGGCTGGACAACGTCAATTCACTTAGAATATGCTTTCAGAATATAACATAGACGAATGAAGCAGCAATATGAATGGAACAACAGCATTCTGCAAAAGAATGATGTCGATCCAACTGCAGTTCAACAGGCTAGAACAAAAGCCTTTACCAAAAATCTTCGCCCACGCACATCTTGGTCTGTCTCTCAACCACACCATCATCGGTCATTCTCCCCATGCTGGCGTGAGCACATCGCATAGTCTCCCAGCTGACAGGCTGTATTTCGTGAATGTAGAGAGACCAGCCAAGCTCCGACCGGAAGTCTTGGACAACTTCGCAGAGGCAGTAGCATTTGTCATCTGTCTTTGTCGCTCTGAGGAACTCAGTTGACTCGTCATAGTCATAATAAGTGAATGCCTTGAAGCCCGTGATATAGGGTGGTCCTCCAAACAAGTCTTCCAACTGGAAAGATTGGTATCTCGTATGCCAACCGCGACCGTCGCCACAGCCAGTGTGGGCGATTCCTGCAAAGAGCTCGAACACACCGTGCTCCCGTTGGCCCCAGCCCACTCCCACTTGTTCTTTGATTGAGTTGATCATCTCGTCGATGTAGAAAAAAGTCTTTCCAGGAATGAGTTTCATATCCTGGATAGGTATCTCATGGAGGGTGCATGGCGGCGGATGGCCCAGTTGGGTTGGCCACCTGTGATACCAGTAGGAACCGTCTGTGTCTTGGGTATTGCGTCTCTGGAGATACTCTTGCATACTCTGCGACTGGAAGAAGTCTGGTAGCAAAGGCCATTCAACTTCTGCCTTTGCATCCTCTTGACGCCATGGACGCTTCTGGATATGGGGGCATATCCCAGGCGACTCAGCCCCAGCCGCAGCCTCACTCATCGCAACATCCTGCCTCGCAACAGCAGCCTCCAGCCTCTCCGCAAGCGCCGGACGTTTATACGCAGGCTCCATCTCACCAGCCGCGTCCATCTCGTCGCTCGACCGTTTCTGAACGACCCGCGCGCCACCCGATGGAGTCCTGTCAAGCAAGCATCTTAGTCCATGTAACCCCATTCAAAATCGCGATGGAGTTCGAAACCAACATGTTTGGGGGCGCCCAGTGAGCGGGTCTCAGGTATTCGCCCATCTTGACGATGAAGTTCGGGTGACTCCTAGGTATGACTGTGGATGATCCGCGAGAAGTTGCCAAATGAAGGCTTAAAGGGTGCAGCTCCCAGCCTCTGTGTAGAGAATCGCTAATTATTCGGAAGGCGGCGAACACGAAATGAAGAGGAAGTGAAGAGAAGACCATCACCCAAACAAAGGCATCGCAAAACAGAGTCTGTCGCTAAAGTATCAATGCCTGTGGAACAAAAAGAGACGAGACAAAAGAAGGAGAAGCAGAGAGCAAGAAAGAAAAGCTTGAGCGCGGGCAGGCCTGCATTTTCCTCTCTGCTCCTTTGCTCCTTCCACTTCTTCGCGGCTTCCCATCTTGTCTGTAGTGCGTCAGAGAGAGAGAGAGCGCGCGCATGGGGAAAGACTTGCAGAGCTCCTTCCTTGAGGGAGCGTGTGAAACGCGCAAGTATAGGCTTGTCGATAAGGCAACACCATCGCTCTTGCCATGATGATGGGGATGAGCATTGCGTCATGCCAGAACCTGACAGCACCTACAGAGTTTAGAAATCTCAGCGGAAATGAAGAAGTAATGGGAAATGCCATCTCGCCAATCGAGGTGAGAACGGCTGACTTTTGATATAGAGCGAATCTCTGTATATACCCTCGAGGAACCGCGTCAACTTCTTCCTCTCCAAACAGTGCTTGAACTGGTCAAACTTGACCAAAGCAATCGCGCCATCAGAAACGCAGTCGGGGGCAAGCGTAAATACACTTCATTCGCTACGCTATCATCTTTTCATACATGGAAATCTTGAGTGCCTCGTCCGTCATTGCTCTTCTCAACCCCAGCCCTCGTCCCTGTCCCTCCAAGAATGCTTTGCCAACCGGTTCCCCGAGACGCCAAAGGATATAGTTGGGGCTCAACATAAGTGTACACGGCATCTGTCTCTCTGAGAAGAAGAACAGAAAAAGAGATGTCGAGACTAGTAGTAATTATATAAAATGTGGCTTGGTTTTTCTCTCAAAGACTGTTTTCCCCACCGATATAGGGTATCTCTTGAGAATAGCGGAGTGGTGAGTTTGCGGGAAGGCGTAAATGGTTTCTGTAAAAGAAAAAAAAAGAAAAATGTCAAGTGAAAAGAAGAAAGATGGGGATTTGAAGAAGAAACAAAGATCATTGCGAAAAGCAGCGCATGGGAAAAAGAAAACCATGCAAGCCAAGGATGCGTGACAACATGAATTAAATCACATAATAATGGCGGGAACGTCGACGTTGGCCTTGATGGACTTGTGAGGCAGAACGCTGCCGCCGTTGACGTAAATCTCGTCGCCAATGGTCACGTCGTCACCGAGAACAGTCACGTTCTCGAGACGGGCCCAGCGGCCGACGGTGCTGTTCCAGCCAACAATCGTCGACTTGACCCAGGCGTGGTCCTTGACCTTGGAGCCCTTGAGGAGGACGCATCGCTGCAGGCGGACGCCGTCACCGACGACGACGTCCGGGCCAATGGTGACATTGGGGCCTATTCTGCAGTTCTTTCCAATCTTGGCCGAAGGGTGAATCATGACGTTGCCGCCGTGGACGTAGGGCTCGGTGGGAGGGGTCAGCTCCTTGCTGCCCTTCTTGGTGAGGGAGGACAGGTACAGGCAGGTGCCGCTGAGGAAGTCCTTGGGCTGGCCAACGTCCATCCAGAAGCCCTCGAGATCGAACGAGTGCAGCTGGTTGTCGGCAACCATGGCGGGGAACGTCTCCTTCTCGATGGACGTGGGGCGAAGCTCGATGCGCTTCAGGACGGAGGGGTTGAAGATGTACATGCCGGCGTTGATGCGGTTGCCGACGAACTCGACGGGCTTCTCGACGAAGCGGTCGATGCGGGAGGGGTGGTTGGGCTTGTGGACAACGACGCCGTACTTGGACGGCTCCTCGACCTTGGTGACGACAATGGTGCCCTCATCGCCGTGGGCCTTGTGGAACTCGAGGAGCTCCTTGAAGGGATAGTCGCAGATGACGTCGGAGTTGAGGACGAAGAAGGGCGAGTCGTCCTTGCCAAGGATGCGCTCAGCAAGCTTGAGGGGGCCGGCGGTGTCGAGGGGCTCCGACTCGACGGAGAACTCAATGTTGATGTTGTATTTCTCCTCGTACTAAACGATCGAGCGTACGCAATCAGCCGTTGCGTCCATTGTCATTGGTGGGTGGATATGCCGAGTTGGAGGGGAGGGGGGGCCAAAAAGCTTGGTACAGCACAGCGAATGCGCAGGCGAAAAGGCAAGGGTTTGTGGTGAGGGGTCACGGGCGTGTGATGTGCACGACTCACCTCGGCCAGGAACTTTTCCATGATTTCTGGGCGGTAGTTGACGGCGAGGACAATGTCGGTCACGCCAGCGGCGACGAGAGCCTCGATCTGGTGCACAATCATGGGCTTGTTGCAGAACTCCACCAGAGGCTTGGGGAGCGTCAGGGTCTAGATGGCGTCGCACAATGGTCAGTTTGAGGTTCGCGGGTGTGAGAGGCTGCGCTTCTGATGGTTCCCCCTCCATTGCCCCCCCATCCGCGTCAATGCGGTAGCGGGATGCAGGTCGGATCGCTGCTGGCGCTGGCGTGGACGTACGAGAGGGCGAAGGCGAGTGCCAAAGCCGCCGACGAGAATAAGTCCTGCGCAGAGAGATTGTCAGCAAGCCCTTGCCATTGGAGCCGGGACGAAGCCAATGAGAGACATGATGGGAACAAGGCGCGTTACTTACCCTTCATGGTGGATGTATGCGACGAAGGAGAAGTGCAAAAGGATTCGTGGTATTTAAAGGGGTGGTTCGTAAAGAGGCAGAAGAAGGTTAAAAGAATAAAACTAGTATGTTGGGTAAGAGAGCGTAGAGAAGAACGAGCGACGATGCAATGCTCGCGGGGCAGAGACTCGAGTGTCGGCTCGGGAGGAAGAAAAGACGCGGTGGTTGCGGGAGGATGGAGGTGGAAAAGGAGAGAGAGGGAAAATGAGGCTCGGGCTGGATGGATGGATCTAAAGTACGACGAACGTGCACAAGGTGTCCAGATGTCACGACGCCGGTACGCGCTGCGGGCAGCAGATGAGCACGGAGGCGCAAGTACTGCCGCTCCGCCCAAATGCGCCTCTTGCAGTCCTACCTGCTAATACCTTAGTGGCCCAGCCTGTACCTCAATTTCGAGACGGATCGAGTGAGGCCTTTAGCGCGCTGGGCTTAGCGGCATGCCGACCCCAAAGTGGCCCCCTGAAGGCCGGGCTGAGGCACTGAAGCACTGATGGATTGAAGGGTCCCCGGCCGGCGACGACATTCAGGGCCCTGGATCCGACGACAGTGACAGAGACGAGGACATTGGATTTGGGAAGGCAGCTGAATGGACGGGGTAGGCCTGGGCGCGCACATGTGCTGCTGTAAAGATCGATGGATATAGTCTTCACAATTGAAGTGACGACCAAGCCTACCTTATACGGACTCCCTAGGCTGCCTCGTATCATCTCGGGTTCTTGCAACACAGACAGAGTGTTGAGACATTGATCGAACTGAATGGAGCAGACCCTCGACCGTTCAAGGCTGGGGTCCGCCTGTGATTGAGTGGGCACCAGCAGTTGAGCGTGTGAGCCCAGTTGACGGGACTGGACTGGGTATTGCTTCTATTACTACTAGCCTATTCTGTTCTGTTCATGTCTTTTGATTCAGGGGCCCCCGGCCAATCAGCTCGACAGACGAGAGCATGAAAAATTTCGGGTTCCCACGAACAGAGGCCGAAAGAGGGCTGGCAGGCCGGAGGCGAAATTTCAGGCGGGATCCCCCGTAGGCGATAGTACCAGGTACTATTGAACTTGCTAGTATTACTGCAATAGGTATTACTGCATCCTGCACAACACCTATTGGCGAACCCGTAAAACTCCATTTGTGCTCTCTCGTCTTGTCATCAGTTGTTGGCTGGAAAATGCCTTGCGTCTGTCACGTTGTCTCATCCAGGAATTTCGTGTTGCTGCTGTGCTGCTTGTGTGAGGCTTCGTGTCTGCTACCTACCTACATGGACGGCTTGCCATGAACTGAGATGCAGGGATTCAGTCATCTAATACCATTTGAGCATCCATCACTCATCAGGGAGTATACGCCTCAAAGTACAAAGTAGCGAGTACGACATGTCACGACTGGCAGTCGAAAGCATCGTCGAGTGGCATATACTTGTTTCACACTGAACACACTGTCCCCCCCAAATTCTGCCACCAAATGCAAACGTTCAGTGTAAGTCAGATACGACCCTGAACAGAGACAGACCGAGACCAACTGTCATGAGTAGCACAACGCAGCAAACCTGCATTCGGCGAAACTCCCACCGAGGTACACCAGGTTCACCACCACGCAAACAGCCGACAAATTCCTCTTCTCTTCTGATTTCCTTTTTCTTCTATTTATGTAAGATTCATTCGTTGCCCAATATATTAATATTCTCTTGAGCAGTGCGCTTTCAACCACTCGTCAGCAATCATTTCAATCCTGTAAACGAGAACTAGCACATCTAGCCCCTGGTTCTACCCCAACGCTGTCACTCTGAAGGTGGCTTCGATAATACCTATATCTCGCCTCCCAATGCCTCAAACGTCACTCCGTCTCGTCCTTGTACCTTTCAGCAACAGACAATCACACTATCGAAACTCCTCCAACGCAGCAGTCACGCACGAACACCCCATCAGACGATACTACAAGTGTCACTTTCAAATCCCCCAAGTACCTAACACAGCCGCAATCTCTCCCTTCGCATCGCACCACCACTTTCACCACTCCATCACATCCACTTCCCGTCCCCTCCCTTTAAACCCCCCCCCCCCGGGTTACGAGGTCACTAGCACAAGAAATCCCATCCTTCGCTAATCTCAAGAAACACGAGAAGCGCAGTCCTAAACCTCGAAACGAGGCAACAAGAACTCCAGGGTCAAGGGATATACATAAGTACTTCCTCCTTTCTCTTCTTCACCCCAAGAAAAGCTTCCACGTCCGCAACGCCTTGCAACAAACGTGCCACTGCCGGTCACTTTTCAAAACCACTAATTTGCGATTTCGACTGGATTCCCACAACACCGGAACAAGGGACCCCTTGCCCAACGCTTCGTTCCCGCGGACCAGGGCCGCTAATATAGTAGAACTACTAGAAGAACATCCAGCCCTCCCGAATGCTTTTCCCGTGTGGCGTGTCATGGCTCAACAGGTACGGGTACAAGTGCTACTTGCTATCGAAAGAAGATGAAGAGATGTTGATTCCAAATTCCATCAAGCGAAAGTTAAGGTCAGACTGTTTCACGGTTAGAGATCTCGTTGGCAGATGCCAAAATGCATGCCACAAACTTCGAGGGTTCGGCAAAAACCTCCTCTCACCCCAGTATTCCCCCGAGACAAGAGACAGAATCAGGAACCTTTCCCTGTACAGCATCTCTTCGTCAGTCACAATTCATGGCTACACACTTCTCTTGACGGAATCGCCAGTCGTTCGTTAGACGGACATCACAAATATATTCATAAGAACCTCCCATCTAGAAACAAAACCAACTGCGTTGTGCCAAAGCACCGCCCTAGAGGATAAAAGATATTCCAAAGAGGAAAGGAAAAAGTCGTTATCTTCATTTCATCATTATCGTTACTCTTGATTTTTTTTTTCTCTCTCTTCTCCTTTTTCTTCTCCTTGTTCTCTTCCCCTCTTCATGTCCTTTTTTATATACCCAAAGTCGTATTCATCGCTTCATGTCGTTCAGTCAAACCATCATCGTCATCCTCTTATGCATCTCGTCTGCATCGTGACTTCACCATCATCATCCAGCGGCGGAAAGCCGATCTGCAAGAATGCCACCAAATCACCCCAAGAGGGGTAACGCCAACAGATAGCGCCAAACGAAGGAAACAGAGCAAAGACACTCGCTGTCGCTTGCTGTCAAGAAACTCAGAAAGGAAAGTCATGGAGTCGTCCTCGCGAGAGGAGCAACTGCCGATTCGTGCGAGCGCGATGTCTTGTGTAAATCATAAGAAAATGGACGTGAGGCACGATGAAGAAACAACATAGGGGACAGGTAGCCAGGGGGCTCGGAGGCTCTCTGATTGGAAAATGTTCATGTCGTCGTTCCGACATAAAAATTCCCAGTCAGAGCGGCCGCCCATAGATCACCTGGCCAACAGAGAGCGAGGAGCTAGAATCCTTTGATCCATGACTCTCAAGGAAAGGAAGATGAGGGTACCAAGGGGTCTGCACCAAAGTCGCGAATGCAACGCGTCCATTCTAAACGCATTGGGATGAAGAGAACCAAGTCAACATCTAAGTTGTTGATGGAAAAAGGACTGGGCCAGGTATGCCGACCGCTGGAAGAACTGTAAGGCGTGTCTAGAAGTCGTTTCGTGTCGTGAGTCGTTGCAGCATCGGCATTACAACAATGCCTCTTTATCGCCGTATCGTTTCGTACGCGCTTTTGTCCGTACAAAATACCACTTTTCTCTTCTTTCCTTTTCTTTATTTTTTTTTTTCTCATTCTTATTTTTCTTTTCCTTCCCTGATCGTCTAGCCCGCACCTTAGGTATAGCGAAATGAATGGTTGCCGCCATGAGAAGAATAGAACAAAGTCGGCGCGCGGTGATGGTTATATCCTCTTAGGGAATGCCGTGAAGCCTTTCAACCACATGTATATATTGCGCCGTGCCTTGGCTGCCTGGGAAGGTCCAAGCCAAAGACGAGGGGAATTGTTGGAAAACGATGTCGGGCAATCAGCGCCTTGAAACTCCGGGCGCGTTCAAGGGATCAGCGCCTGGCCTATTCAAACGAAGCAGTGGAACTGCTGCTCGAGTGAGTGCCGGAGCGGCGGCCATGGCGCTCGTTGCCGTCCCTGGACGATGTAGGGCGGCTCTTGCGGCGGGTATCAGCATTGGCCGGGAGTCCCTGGACGATGCCATTGCGAGCGAGCATGCCGCCGTTGACCGAAAAGTTGCGGCAGACCATGAAGGCGCGCATGGCAGCATTCTCTTGAGCCAACACGTCGGATTCGTATGCCAGGTCGGTCTGGTACTCGCGTCCGTTGACCAGGACAAGGCAAGTAAACCCATTGGGGTCACGGTAACACTCGTACGAGGGGTCTGTCCATCCTCGGCGCCGGCACAGGCCTATTCATCGCAGCCATTGGTTAGTACTTTCGTTTATGCTGAGCTTTTTGGGCAAACGTGATGAAACAAAGTGGAAAGGCATCAGCTGTCAAGACAAGGCACGGCGTAATGGGAAGAAGACACTTGAATCTGGCCGGCTTCTTGCAGTCCGCAGGGTTCCTGCATGAACCAGGAACCCGTGCCTGAGCTTGAGGGAGAGAATGGCATAAGCGCGGAAACAACAAATGTGTTCATTTGCATGCCTGCGCAATCCCGCATCACAGGAAGCGAAAGGCTGCAAAGGCTCAGTTGGGCGGCAGCAAGCCGTTGAAATGCTCGCTCCCTCCCGGGAACCAGCCCTTCTTGCCGCCAAGGTCGCCGTGGTGGCCGCGCAAGGCTTGACTTGCTTTATTTCCCCCCCTCCCCCAAATCTCATACGCCACCCCCACACGAGATTTCGGGGCTGTCGGTATAGTATCCGTCGGCGTGAAAGTAAACAAAAAGCACATGGGAGCTCAATTGACCAACTTACTCTCAAGATACTGCATGTAGAAGCCACCCATGGTTGCGGGAAGAGGTCAATGGGCAACGAGGGAGGAAAAGAAGAGAGGAATTGGCTTCAGGAAACGAAATTTTGTCCTGGTGGGCGAAAATAAAAGTGGAACAGAGCCCAGAGGCCGCTGCCGCAGATATGCGAGTGTGTGCGAGTGAGTTGGAGAGGAATTGGCGTGTAGTCTGTGTGGCAACCCTCTGGGGAAAGGCAGAAAGGTTTGAGGTAGAGTAAGGCGAGCGAAACTCTAAAGGTTGGAAACGAGTCGAGGTGTAACCGAGGGTGGGATCCAGGTTGGTGGGAAAGCTACAAGCAGAGGTCCCCCGGCGGGAACAGAGAGGGAGACGAAGGGATTAAGAACAAATCGAACCAGAAGCGGGCTTCGGCGGAGGAGAAGGCGGAAACGAAACAAGTTCAAGAACAGAAGCTGGCCAATTCCAGGGTGGAGCACGAGGACGGCCGAGACGGAGGCCAGGCGCACCGCTCCGGTAGCAGCAGCGGCGGGAGACAAGATCAAGCGGCGAGGGATGTATGCGCGCGCGTGTACCCCGTACGCGGGACGTGAGAATCTGCCGCTGGCTGCGTGTGTGTACGTCTGTATGTTAGGTATGTACAAGCTGTAATATTATGTCGGCCGTCCTGGTCGGAAGCTGGCATGGGGGCCACAAGCAGCAGGACCAGCAGGAGGTGGCCTGTCAAAGGACAGGCCTCGACGGGCAATGCTTCGATGGATGTGTGTACTTCGCAGCATCTGGGCATGCATATGTGTGTGGCTGTCTGTCCGGCCGTCTGTCTGGATGCATGTGGTAGTATGCCGCTGTCTCGATGCTCCGTTACCACGCAACCCACGGTCCCTGTCGCAGGAGGGTGAGCCGGTCCTTTGGCGAGACATGTGGGCTTGATTGCAAACGTCGTCCCTAGCGCGGGGCCGAGGGGTGTCTGGAGAGACGCAGACGCGGATGGGAGGTTGATGCGTGCGAGCAGAGAGATGCGGCTCTTGGAAAGAGTGTGACCCCATCGTTGATGTGTTGGCAGCTCCCATCGCCAGTGAATTTTGCAAACCGCTGGGGACTAGGTACGCCGCTCCACCACAAGTGTACAGTACTTGTGCCCTCCGGTGCCAGACAGGACGCACTGCCTAACCATTACTGTCGATGGTCGTCTCCCCGTCTCGAAGCTTTTTCGCCCCAGGGATACGGACGAGTCGTAGCTGTGGTAAGGTACAAGCACGAGCAGGCTGAGCTGCCTTGGGTGACCCGGCACCAAAGGCAGACCGACGGTCAAGTTTTCTCTTCGGCTGGGTCGTCCACCCGATACTTCGCATGGACGAAGCAATACTTGAGCCGTCTCTCAACATGGCTTCTTAGCCCTCTCGAGTTGTCCCCAATTGCACATGCCGCTGCAATACTCATCCTACATACCTGTACGGAGTACATGGAGTATGTCGGCCGTTCTGGCCGCCGGAGAGGTCGCTTCTCTAGGCGCCCAATCCCCTGTCTCTCTGCGGCGGGACCCATGGGTTGGCGCTTCGGCCATGTTCAACTGAGGTCGCACGAACGATTAATCAATCGACAACCAGAAATCATCAACGGCAAACATGGGCAAGGGCTCCCCCTCGTTCGTCTTGAATCGGCCAACAAGGTGGTGGCAAAAAGGGTGAGCAATGTGTGTGTGAAGAGACCAGCGAGAGCCTTGACGATCCCTTTCGCCAAATACCAAGCAATAGGGAAGTGCCAGCGTATCCAACAGTTGATGATCAAGAGCAGCGAGCAAGAGAATGATGATTAGCCGGACAGGCCCAGCCCAGCCACACAACGACGCCATGAAGCTGGGAGAAGACGTATCTCTCGGCAACCACCATCACCCAGAATATCCCTCCGAGATCTATGCTTTGGCGGCCGCTAATGCACAGCAGAATCCCACAGATATCGCCCTGTGCATATATCTGAGTGAGTATAGTTGGGACCTGGTGTACTTGTACATAGTGAGTGTATGTACACCGTGACTGCCCGGTGGGAAGGCCAAGCTGGTCGACACCACCAGCCTGTGAATAAAGCACGGCCGTGGAGTTAGCATGAATGCCCCCAATTGCATCTATTGTAATTGTCGTGTTGCATGCATAGAATATGCGGACGAAGGAATCGCACTGCTTGGCGGGCATTGACAGTCCCGTTCAATTGCCTTCTCATCCCAGGATATTGGTGGTCAGCTCACGATCTTTCGTCGGGATTGGTCCCCTCCGGATTAGCCAGTGGTGGCCTCGATCGTCGGTAGGGGGAAAACGGGTGCGCTCGAAAGTCTTGGGATGGGCCGTCACACATACGTAACGCGGACCTTGCCCTGCCTCACCACCTGTACCATCTGTATGTACCATGGCAGCAGAGGAAGAAGGGCGTTAGCACCTCCTTCGCGTCGACTGATTGGCACCGAGACAGCTGTGAGGACAAACCGCCCAACTGCATTTGGGCAGCTGGCAGAGCATCAGTGGTCCTCGTCGTGGGGAGACGCTTATAAGCGGAGGCCATTCCCCAAAGCTGTTCGGATTGCAGGCCGAGGCAGAGTAGGAGCGTGGCTCGTCGGGGCTCCAGACGTCGGTGAAGAGACGCGAAGCTGCAACCACTTGCATGGAAGTGAGCAGACCAAGAGCCTTCAGAGTTTTGGTGCTCCAGTGCACTTGTGAGGTCTAATCTCCTTAGCGTTGCAGTAGCTGGGACTGGCGACTTGGTCGACCAGAGATGGACGCAAGGTGACCCTGGCTGCGAAGAACCAGCCAGCCAGCGGCTTCTCGAGCTGCAACGCGATGGTGCTGGTATGTAGGTACTTGTACGAGCAGAGTCAGCAAATCAGGCGTCGCTCACATGCTTCTGTACAGTGTATCTCGCAGCACTTTGTACGTACGGATTCTCCCGTGCTTGTCTCGACCTGACACGGCGTGTCGTTGTCGAACGCACACAGGGTTCCAGACTTGACGAAGAAGCATCAGTGACAATTACGGTGAGGATGGCCCGATTGATTGGACAGATCTGCGGAGAAGGGGGGCAAGGCAGCCAAGATGAGGCAGACGCCCTCGGACCCTTTGACCCTCTTTTAAAGTTCTCTTTTGTGATGGGGGTAAAAGGCCGCATGCAACGATGAGCTGGCAGTGCCGCCGGTTGATATTAAGCAAACACGCGCAGCGAACGGGTCGTCGAAGCCGCGCCCGAGGTGCCAATTGCAAGTACTCGTGCTCCGTGGCTTGCACACCTGTCTCCTGGCTTCTGTGCAATCCGGCAACATTTGGAGAGCGACACCCTCATCCATCCTCGCATGCACGGGGGCCCGAGGGCTGACGCAGAAGGCTTGCAGGTATTGGTACGAGGACGCCGTTGTTGCAATGCGAAGTAGGTACCGCCGCTGAGACCCGTGGACGACGGTGAGATAGATGACGGAAATCCCGCTGCGTGCCCGGTAGAGGTAGGACCAGGCATAGAACAAGCTGCTGCAGCTTGACTTCTATAGTACTTGTAGTAGGTAGCTGCTAGTAGTAGTAGCAGCAGGTAGTAGTACCGAGACAGGGGGCCGGCAGCGGTTCCCTTTGACGTGGTTCCATGCCCATCGGTGATGCAAAAGCCGACGTCGTCGAGCCCTTCGGCCAGGAACCACCAGGAGGAGACGCCACCCACGCTGGATGGTACTTTGGTCTGGGGTAAAGATCCGTCGCGCCGCCTGCTGCGAAACTCGGGAAAATACCTGTCCATATGCTCCAGTGTATCCAGCGTATCCAGTGTGATCTGGTGTGATGTGGATGCTAAAAACAGCTTGGCAACCGAGCAAAAGGGGGTTTGACACCTCGCTCCAGCACCGGGCACAAGCACCGTAGCTGGTGAGCGGATCGCCGTCTAGGCTTTGTGATTCGACAATTAGACAGGACAGGGCAGCTCTTTGCCTTGCCGAATCACCAAACGCTCGTGCGCCCAGGGTTCTGCTAGTTTCGTGCTTCGTACTGTGCCTACTTCTGGTAGGAGGAAGTCAGGACAGCAGAGTCCCTTTGCTCCGTAGCGCCACTCTCTGCATAGCCGGTCTTTTTTGGTTGGCAAAAAGCGTCATGATCTGGTACCTGACTGAAAGTTCATGGACAGGGTGCGCATTGAGCCATTGAAGGGTCAGTCGCTGCCGTTTCGGGTCCGGCCGTTGATCCCAGCGAGCTGGGCGCGGCGACGAGATGGAAGCGAGAAAGAAAGGCTCTGGGCCTGATCAGAGGTCAGACCATGATGGCGATCACTCGCGAGCTGTCGAAACTGTTGCCGGAAGAGACGCGCGCCCTTGACCAGATTCACAGGACTGGCCTCTCGTGAGCATTGCACCGGACAGATGCCCGGCAATTGCTACTGCATTGTGTCGTAGGCCGGCGGCAGCCTCTCGCTGTCCCTCCTCGCTTCTGCCGCCTGGAAACGGCAGGATATTCACTGGACAGCTGGGATTCGGCGGTATGGACATGCATCGCTGGCCTTCTTCTCCACGCCTCGAACGGAGGAGGAAGAGAGTCCAGGCCGAGAGCCCTGGCGAGAGGACAAGTTTGGCGGCAGGTACAAAGAGTTGCAGGTACCTTCCTCATGAAAACAGCATGTTGAGAGCAAGGCAGGTAACGAACGTGCTTCGTACCTTACCTGGCGATCACTTCGACTTTCCTTCCATCCCACATTCCAGTCGTGGCAGGTTCAGAGTACCTTTGGCTACACCTTGCTTCGCGCACTACTCCAGGTACTCGTACCTGCCGCGCCTGCCCCTACGTCAAAAGGGCCCATGCCAGCGGGCAGGCAGGGATAAGGTTCGCACCTGAGCAATCGCTGGATCTGACCTATCGGAATTCAGACAAGTCGAGACCTGGTACCTGCGGGCTGCCAAAAACGATCATGACTAACGGATGAGCCATTAATAAGGTCACATACAGAAGAATTGAATGTCCTTGCTGGGCGGTTGAGACCTCTCCTCCTGGCAGCGCACTGCATTGACATCTCCAAGGGCTTGAGTATACATGTGAGTAGTACTATGAGCAAGTCGGCCCATGTTCGGCGGGCATTAGTTGAGTCATAAGGTAGGTACGGGCAAAGCAGTGCTTCGTAGCACTTTCAGAGATGCAGCTAGAACTGGTGTGTTCCTCTTTGCTTGTTGCCCCGTGTACAAGTAATAACCCCTATGCAGCATGTGCCCATCAGGCCGGATAATCATGGCAAGAGGGTCTCTGCAGCCGGGGGGACGAACAGAAAGACAGATACGGAGTAGATGGAAAAAAATTCAAGGGAGAACTGCGTGGCAAAAAAAAGAGATAGAGAGAATGAGAGAAGGGAAACCAGACGCCGCGATCCACCTCATGCAACTGCCCACTTCCTCTCTCTCCTCCAATCCCAGAGGCCCTTGGTGGCGGGCGAACTATGAGACGTCCCTGTAAGCCCGAGGTGCTAATGCTTCCTGGATGGCCTGCTGCAATTCCTCGGCGGAAAGGGAGAAGCACGCGCACATGTACTGAACTCTCTCTCTCTGCTGCAGTAAGCCATCTCCCATTTGATGGCGGCTCCGGACCTTGGGAGACTGGACGTGGTTGACAGCACGGAAGATGAAGAGAGAGGGAGAGAGGGCGAGGGAGGGAGAGCGAGCATGGCTCAGCAGTTGCGTGATACGACTTCAAGGCGTTATTGCCACAGTCTCGCTCGCATGCAGAGGTGCCTTTTCCCTCCCCTACCTCCTCCTCCTCCTCCTCCTCAGAAGGGAAGTGATAACCCCGAACCCCCTCCCCTTTGCCCTCATTTACTCTGACTCGACCAGCGCATGCAGAGTGAAAAGTTCAGGCCTGTGTCAAAAATGTCAGAGTCTTGATTTGTGCAAAAGCGTACGGGATACAGCAGCAGGCAGGCAGACAGGCCTTGTAAGGCGGCCGCATGATATGCGGCCCTATAAGCGGAGGGGGGCGTGTGCGTTGAGGCCTGTGCCATTTTTATCTCACAGAAGCAACAGAAGAGGAGCAGGAAGCAATAAAGACTTTTGTCGCCCTTTTTCTCACTTTTAATAAAAACAGTGCATACATACATGCATGTACTCCGAACGGGCACAATCGGTTGTTGATCCTGGGCGAGACGCCTGCTGAAGATATCGAGCCACGCTGGATAGTCGGGGGAACTCCGAGGCAACTCACGCAATGGTGCCCATGGACTCGTCGTACGTCGTAACCGGCCTTCCTATAGGACTCCAGATGAGCTGAGGGCTTTCAGCTCAGCAGTGCAGAGGAGACGCTCACGTATTATACCGAGAATCCACATGCTTGTGTGTGAGTATTCCAGGTGGCGTGAGGGAGAAGCAAGGAGGTGATGTTACATACACCTCGCGCAATAAGTCTGCGTGGGCTGGAGGCGGTACGTGGTCACAGCCATCCATCCAATGCCGACAAGATTCTGCTCCCAAGAGTAATCATCAGCTCTCGACACAGTAACCCACCCTTGACCCGGCGATGATGTGCAGACCTGCGAATGCGGTGTGCCACAAGGCCCCTCTCACGAGCCTTCATCCGAGACATGCTTTCCTCGACCACTGTGACTACTAACGAGCAGAAGTGAGCAAATACTCTGGATGTTGGGATAGCGGGAAGCAGTGTTTTTTGATCACCTCCTTGTGCCGACAAAGGTTGGCAGCTATTTGGTATATCTCCCTTGAAAACTTGACCCTAAGGCAAGTGTAACTCTTTGTATGAGTCTTGCAAGTCTTCGTGAACCGGCATAACTCCGTCCCATGGGCGTGCTTGAACCAACATCTGCTGGGCACGTTACACACATGCCGAGGGCAGATAGCACAGCTTGCTTCATCCAGCCGCTTGAAGACTTGGCAATTTCATACGCCGAGCGGATAAAAGAGTGTGGGGAATCGTAAGTAATGGCTCAGCACGAGCAATAGAGGACTCCGTAATGGCATGTATGTACATGCAATGCACGGCCGTCCAAACGAGGAGCCTCGCACCGTCCTTCCGTCCTGCTTCGGGATACTGGTCCACCTCAGACAGCCTGCTTCGCAAAGAAGTCAAAGCCCGAGAGACTCCATGCTCATGCTTGTAAGGATCATTTCTTTCCCCTGCTTCTTTATTCTTTTCCTTTGGGAGCCACTTCGGTCAATTTCGACGTGGGCGGAGGATCGCGGGTCCCTCCGTTTGAAGCGAGCTGCTGGAAGACGAGGAGACACCGTTGATACGATCTGGACGATCCATGTCCGCACATGCTCTGTCGTTACTTTTTCTCTTTTGAAACCCCCTTGCAGCACAGTGGCTAGTGAGCTGTCAAACGTGTGATAAACAGAATTATCAATCGAGCGGTGGCGGATTCCATTCATCCCACGACGAGCCGGGCTGATTCGACCTATTGATGCTGCAGCCGCCGTGCTTTCCGATGCGTCCCTTAGACGTTCGGAGAATACCCAGTCCAGAGCAAATAAGGAAGGGACAAGGAAAACGGGTAGAAAGATGGAGAGGCATGGGACTTGGGATGGTAGGACAGGATCGAGCGAGTACCATCGATCTGGCTGGCCTTGCCTCGGTGCAGGACAGCAGAAGTGGTCTTCCAGATTGTGAACCCCTCTAGTTCCTTCAATGGTAAGACGAATGGTCCATTGGTAGCATAAATGCTCCAGAGCTTGCATGTATCCCCAACACGACCACTGGCTTCTGCCGTTGTTTGGCGGTGCGGATAAATTGGGCTCGAGGAAGACGATGAACCTTGAAACTTTCCGTCTAGCTGCATGAGACAGGCTTGCCTTTGCCCTTTCAAAGCGACATGGGCGCTTTGCGGCTGCCGTTGAGTCCCAGTAGTGTCAGTTGCGTCTTTTTTTCGGGGCTTGTTTTGAGTAGATGAAGCGGTTAGGTAGAGTTGCAGAAGTTTGCCGGCCACCTCATCGTTTTCCCCTCCCGTTTTGCATGGGTTTTGAGGGTTCAGCGAAACTGCCTCGGTCTGATATACGAGATACGAAATGCTACCCAACGAACCGTGGGAGACATCACGTTCCGTACCTTTTGGGGGACAGAATCCAGCTCTGTCTTGGTCCTTGTAGTCCTGCGAATGAGGTTGGCCATCAGCATGTCACAACACGTCGGGAAAAGACATCTCCGAGAGAAAGCGAATCGGACATTCAGCAGAACACAGGGCGATTTCTCATACTCGATGCAACTCAATGGTCCTCCTGGTATAGACACGAGTTTCTCGCGAGTGCCAGGTTCTTCTTGAGTATACGTATCGAACTTACATGCACAGCAAGGTAAAGGGGAACTCGATCACATCTGGTAAGTTGCATCAGTCTTTCTTCTTCTCTTTTTGTTGGTGATTGATGCTGTATGACTTGATACTTGCTCGATGCGCCTTCTTTGATGGGGATGCTCCCTAGTGCAAACTGCAAATTGCAACACACCTGAATCAATGGCATTGCAAAAGGAGAGTCGAACAAGGGAAGCACCGAGAACGGGTGATGAGAACAGAGCTTATCTATATTATGAACAATACACCGAACGATGATTTCAAAACCTTGAATAGGAAGCCGCATCGTGCGTGATGCACACCCTCAGTTTATGACCCCCCTTCCGCGTCTCCATAGAAGCAGACCGGGTCTTCAGTTCTCGCGATTGTGTTGATGATGTATGTCCGCTCCCAGAATTACTGGGTCTTGAAGAGCAGGATCGCGCAGTGGCCGAGGTAGAAGTATATGAAGTGCTTGGTTTCTATAGATACGGCTCACGTTAGCCAGATACAACGCGGGCTCAACTGCTAGGCGCAGCTCGCTGAACATTGGCATAGGTGTGTCAAGGCTTCGATTATCTGGAGCGACAGTCATTTACGTACCGTGAGTTACGAAGCTGCCAAAGTTACGGCCAACAATGCAGTGCCAGGTCGGGCCCTTTCGCTCGTCAAACTGTATCGTTTTGTGTGGTAAGCAGGATGTCATCTCGCAAAAGGGGGTGCCTCATGGCTCGAGCAGGTTGGCTAACCGTTCGCTTGATGTGCTGTGCAATGTCCTGTCATGCAGGTCAGTACTCGTTCAAGCAGCAAAGATGCGTCTGGAGCATACCTTCTCGATCGTGTACTTCGCCATGGCCTCCTGAGCTATAGTGTTTCTCCATCAGCTTCCGGTTCCCAGCTTTTGGCTTCCTATGCCCTTCAGTTGCGCATCGTCGAATCCAACATACCAACTTCTATACACTCCTGCTGCATATCATCCGTCTTGCGTCTTCGTTAGCTCGATCGTTGCGCGTCATCGTCGTCGTTCGAAGCGGGCCTCACCATGTCTGCGGACTTGATCTGCGCTGCGATGCCAGCCGTCAGCTACTCTGCCCCTGAAACTGTTGCTTGTTGTCGGTTCGCAACTCACCCTCGAGCTTCTCCCGCGCCGCTGCGACCTCTGCCGGCTTGTCCGCCATGTTGTCTGGTTGATGCACGTGTTCTTGTTCGTTTGGTGAAGACTCGACGCGGTTTCGCTACTGAAGGGTCATTAGCAGACGTTGCGTGGCAGCACTGCAGTCACTCTGTCCAATGTCCTTCCACCTTCCCCTATGACAGCCACCGGCAAACGGACGCTGCGGAACCGATAAGCGCTTACCCTCGAGAGTATCGCGATCTAAAACTGGATTCGCAGCTGGTCGTCGCGCCTGGATGCGTTCGTGCGGTCTCGGAGCTTGTCGTGTGCGCAAAAGTTGCTGCAGGCTTGCGCAGGGCTGAGCTTTCGCGTCTCCTGAATCGTCGAGCTTGCTGCTTTGGAGGATGACAGAATCACAGGCCAGGAACCGGGGCGACGCACGAGCCATGCGTTGCGGTGGAGGTACCACCCACGTACTTGCAGTTAGGGGGGCCCAGCTATTTGGCGGGGCAGGCCTATCAGTGCCTGATGTGCCAGTACATGCATCTTCTGCCCCTGTTCGGAAATCGGAAGCCTCCATGGCATGTCAAGGACTTGCAGGGCTGAATCGAAAGAAGCTCCATAAGGCACCTGATAATTTGCTGCAGATACCTACAGATTTCGAACACAGACTGGACTTATCTTTCATGTTCTTTTTGCGGCTCTTTCAGGTTCGGGAATGCACTCCAATGTTCTTACGTACCAGGTAGTAGCCTACCTATGCGACAGAGCAGTACTTCATACCGACGAAGCTCGAAGTTCAACTGCCAAACGGACAAGATGTTCACAGGCATAACCAGATTCCCCAATTGTAAGTTAAGTAGACCGTTGTAGATCTTGACAATATACCTAAACAAATAGGAACAGCCATGGTCTTTCATGTCTCCCCGAGCCCTTGCGCCTAGTTGTAGACTGCTTTACCAGGCTGCCTTCCCTCACAGCTATGACACACTCAACAGATGGCTCAGACGGTATCGTCACCAGGTCATGTTTGTAATTGACTCATCCTTGTGTTACGTGAAGTTTCTGCTTCGCAGGTACTACTAGTATGATTGCCCACAATGTCTCGGCGGACTGTGCTGCCATGAACGGTAATGCCTTCACACCTAGGCACAGAGATGCTTGCTCCATGCAAGGTAAAGGTGGACAGCCCTCAACAAACAGACACGCACATGCACTTCGCCTGATGAGCCACAGGATCCAAACTCATTTTTCGCCAAACTCGCGACTCCAATTATAGCTCGAGCATGAATGGTCATATGAAAGATGGGCGAGATGACCTGGCCTCGTCGAGAGATATGGCACTACCGCATTTAGCAATGAATCCTCAGGCACTGCTAGCTGTCAGCAATCGTGTCTTCAAAGGCTACTGGCTGCCAGATAAATTGTTATAGGCAGATGCATGAGCAAATCAATGAGGGAGCTCCAATTGAGAACCTCGAGGGGCATTGGAAAGCCGGAATTGACGCCGGTTATTAATTGTCTCCAGTCTCCAACTCCAACACTTCGGGCTCTCCCGCTTTGTCATCTGCTTCGACCCAGCTACACACTGCTTCGCTTCTCTAATACTAAGATTTCTTGCCAAGCATTGACTCTGCTGCCCAAGTGCTTTGTTGCGATTTGGTCAATCTGTCGAAGTCGTAGCTCTCGGATCAATATCATGACGATGGTCAACCCGTAGACCAAATCGTAGGAGAGTATTCGCAATGCTCCTGGTTGCTTGGGGCCGTTTGACACGGTATCTGTATCAATCTAATGGTATTGATTTGGCAGTGTTGATCCCAGGTCACTGTTAAGTGCCAGTCTAGCAACTTCCTTTCGATTCTCTTGTTCTTTGCATATGGCTCTATCGTAGATAAAGATCGAGTCCACCATCGTACGACGAGGCTATCCTGATCATATCATGGACAGGACGCTGCCAGACGCAAAAAGGCCAAGACAGGCCAGGTGTCGCAGAGTGATCTCGCAGAGGAGTGATCTAGGTGGCAGAGTACACCACGATGAGTTGCTTTCCTCCGTCTACTTAACATTGCTTCGTATGCTACCGTCTTATGCGGTGAATGGAATGCATGTTTCTTTGTAGTACAAGTCAGCATGGCGATTCAGCAACTTTGTTCTGGCATTTCGGTGCATAACTCATTTGTGCATTGCGGTATGCACTAACAACAAGTTGACTCCTATTTATGATGCGAGTCAAAGCACAACAATGTCTCTCAGAATCGCATAAGCGAGGCACATGCCTATGTTATTAGATGTAAGCAATTAAGATGCGTCTAGTATAGCATCTCGTGTGGGCTTCAAAGGCTCACTGGGCCTCTTATATACCAGGTCACTCTAAGACCACCTTATGCGTGGAACTGGGATCCGCGTGCTACTTTTCTCATAAGATGGAGGGGATTTGGCCAGAAAATGCCAAATAGGTAAGCAAGACCATGAGACTCCCCAGACACAGCAGCGTGTTTTGAGTTTGACACTATCTTACCTTATGTATCTTCAGCGATAATGAAAACATTCTTGACGATACATCTGTACAACACCAGCTCTAAGAATCTCCATATTGAGTCTCAGCAGTCAACATCCATGATAATAACAACACCCTCCGCAAATACTGGGTTATAAGCTTGACGTTGTGTTACAAGAGACACAGAGACACCTCTCGTTGGGCGGCCTTTGTACGCCTTTGCTGGTGAGGGTTGTTATGTCAAGTAGTATTGAGCAGGCGTCCCATCGTGTCATTCATCAACGAGGTCTGACTTCACTCCCTCATCTTCTTTCGGCAAGTCAAGAACTGTCTCATATAGCCATCGGTTTTGAGCGGACACTCGATTGCCATCTGGGTGTCTAGTACGTCAAGACTGCATGGACGGGGTGACGCTTGCTTCTCCTTTGAGAATAGAGTTGATCAGGGTATATAAGGCTTTGATGGAAACTACGTCTGCAGTTTGATGAACCCACTGGAACATGTTTCAATGCAGTCACCTGGACTTATGAGTGGACTTTGTTTGCGAATACATTTGAAGCATCTCGCAGCTACCATGAATTACTTTCTCCCGCTGTGTCATTGTGCAGTTGCCGGAGACACTCTTGAGACATCGCGGGAAAGCGATATGCAGACTTGTTCAGACTTTTCCAATCGGCGGTCCGAGCACAAGGCACCTTCAGTTCCCACCTATGAATCGTTAAGGATATTCACAGAAGATGCCAGTAAATCATCAGAGCTATTCGTCCTTTTTATATTGATTGACTGGTAGGTAATTGCAGTTTTTCCCCATCTCTACTTCTGGATCTAGGGTAAGCCTGTCTCTGTCGGCAGATGGTGGGGCGGACACGGCGTTCGGTGAAATGCACGGGCCGTACAAATTTCTTTGCGGGCCCCACTATCCAAGCTTCGAAAATATTGACGTCCCAACTTTTTATCCAACTTTTTTTTCCCTTGAATTTTCCCAAGTTCAAGCTTCAAAAGCCACCAACATCGCCAAGCATGCCTGCAGGCTGACGTTTCTGTACCTGCTCTCACAATACCTGGCCGTATTGCAAATATGGAGACAACCAGAATCTTTGTGAAGGGCCTCCCGCCTACCATCACGGAGGCGGAGATTCGGAAGCACTTTTCGGCCAAGAACCGCGAGATCACCGATGTGAAGCTCATCCCTCAGCGGCGCATTGGCTATGTCGGATACAAGACACCCCAGGATGCTTCAGGGGCTGTCAAGTATTTCAACAAGTCATACATTCGCATGTCTAAGATCTCGGTCGAACCAGCAAGGCCGGTAGGTACAGCTCGCGATCCCAGCAGTGATCTCTCCACAACATGGGCATATTCTGATGGAATGATAGATCTCAGACCCGGCCCTTAGCAAGAGCCAGCGATCAGTCCATTCCGGTCAAACAGTGGCGAGCGCTCAACACCCACGTCAGGACGATGAGGGTAGCTCGAAGAAGCGCAAGCGAGAGGACCTGGACGAGTCTGACCCTAAGCTGCGAGAGTTTCTCCGCGTGATGAAGACGGGCAAGGGGGGTGTTCTTGCCGATGAGACAAATCCTGACGCCGACATGACAGGACTTACCACGGGTGGGGATGTTCTGGTGCCAGAGGGCGAGAGTGACGACGAATATGAGCAGATACCCACAAAGAAGGAAAAGCTACGGAAGTCGGAGTCATCCGAGACGAGTCGAAGTCTTGTTGTTGATCAACGACCACCAACGGAGACGTCGTCGGATCAGGGTGCTTTGCCTGCGGCGGAAGGGGTTGTAGCCGACGATGTGAAACCCCAGGAGGCCGAGAAGCTTCCCCAGCTGGATGCTGGGGCGACAGATGATGACTGGCTCCGATCACGCACAAACAGATTGCTCGACCTCGTCGATCCTGACGACCTTCCACTACCCACAAAGCCAGCAGTGGAGGCTGAGACTGTGGTGCGAGATGACAAGGAGGACGATGACGCCCCGCCTTCTCCTCGTGATGCCCTCGAGGAAGATGTCCCTCAAGAGGCCGATGACAAGGGAGCAGACGCTTCTGGAGCAGATGATGCGATTGCCACCATCTCACGGACATCTCGACTCTTTGTCCGAAACCTCCCTTACACCACGAAAGAAGAGGATCTCCATGAAGAATTTGGAAAATTTGGCACTATACAGGAGGTGAGCACGATACCGTTCCTTGTTCCCCCTTCCCGTCCCCCCTTGTTGCTGCGAAGGCACAAACAGGAAACATGATGAACCCCAAGATAGGGACATCTTATGCTACGGCATGTGATGTGAACCTGGGCGATTATTTTAGTAGATGCTTCGACTATCTGATATCCTGCTTCATTATTCTTCAAGATTATCTTTGCGCTCTGTTCTCATGGATGCAGTGGCTAACTTAGTCAGGTACATCTGCCGACCAACGCTTCGGGAGCTGGCAAGGGGTTTGCATTGGTGTTGTTTGACAATCCGTCTGATGCCGTGAATGCATTCCAAGCTCTCGATGGGGTAACTTTCCAGGGGCGCATTCTGCACATCATTCCTGCAGAGGCCAAGAAGCAGAGTCTGGACGAGTTTGGAATGTCGAAATTACCCCTGAAGAAGCAAAACATGATACGCAAAAAAGCTGAGGCAGCAACGAGCGTGTTCAATTGGAATTCGATGTACATGAGCCAGGACGCCGTCAACGCCTCCGTGGCCGCACGCCTGGGTGTTTCCAAGTCCGAAGTGCTCGATCCCACATCTGCCGATGCGGCCGTCAAGCAAGCCATCGCCGAGACGACCGTCATCCAGGAGACCAAGGCCTATTTTGCTTCGAACGGCGTCGACCTGGACGCCTTCAAATCTCACAAGCGCGGTGGCACGTCGATCCTGGTGAAGAACTTCCCGTACGGCACATCCATGGAAGAACTGCGGAAGATGTTTGAGGAGTGCGGCCCGGTTCTCCGAGTCCTGATGCCGCCGACCGGGACGATTGCCATCGTCCAATTCGCCCAGCTGAATCACGCAAAGGCCGCATTTGGCAAGATGGCGTACCGTCGAGTCAAGGACAGCGTCCTCTTCCTGGAGAAGGCCCCGGTCGATCTCTTCAAACAGGACGCGGCTCAGGATCAGGCTAAGCCGCTTGTGGACCAGCGCACTGGGGTCCAAAAACTGAGCGTCGACGAATTGCTGTCGAGCGGCGATAAGGCAGACGAGCCTGCGGAAACCGCTTCGCTCTTTGTCCGCAATTTAAACTTTGCCACAACGACCAACCGGCTGGCCGAAATCTTTGAGCCACTTGACGGATTCGTCTCGGCTCGTGTCAAGACAAAAATAGACCCAAAGAGGCCTGGTCAGACACTCAGCATGGGCTTTGGCTTCGTAGAATTTCGATCCAAGGACCAGGCCCAGGCGGCGCTCAAGGCCATGGATGGCTACGTCTTGGATGGCCACGCGCTGGGTGTCAAAGCCTCACACAGGGGTCACGACGCTGCCGAGGAGAGGCGGCGCGAGGACGCGGCCAAGAAGGCTGCGGCGCAGAGGACCAAGATCGTGATCAAGAACTTGCCTTTCCAAGCCACCAAGAAAGACATTCGCACTCTGTTCGGCACTTATGGGCAACTTCGATCTGTCCGCGTTCCAAAGAAGGCGGACTATACCGCAAGAGGGTTTGCATTCGCGGATTTCGTAACCCCTCGAGAGGCAGAGAATGCACTAAATGCATTGAAAGATACCCACTTGCTCGGCCGGCGACTGGTGTTAGACTTTGCCGCCGCCGAGGCTGTCGATGCTGAGGAAGAGATCGAGAAGATGCAGCGCAAGGTAGGGGGACAGGCCAATAAAATGGCCCTTCAGCAGCTTACTGGCGGAGGGAGGAAAAAGGTTACTATTGGCAATGACGAGGATGAACTTGAGGCTTGAGGTACCAAGGAAAAGAAATGGAAACCGAAATATGGGAAGAATCAAAGGAAGAAAAGAACCACATTCTCTGGCCTGTGTGTGTGTTACACTGACAAGGCTGAGCTGTATCCCTTAGGCCGCCGCTCTATTGGGCATATATCGCTTCTAGTACCACTCACTACCAGCAACATCTGATGATCCCTTGGCAAGGGGAGGGGTGTCCAATGTCGAACTTTCTACAACGGCCCTCCTCCCACGGGACGACGACGATGACAACGACGATGTTGGCGTGGAGGTCACCCCATCAGCTGGGCGTGGATCTTCAGCGCAAAGATTTCAGACCTCGCGACGCCCCAGGGCCACTGTCTGATAATAATCTCGTTCCACATGCCTTGGAAAATCCGCGCCCAAGACGACGATGTGCGTGGTGGGCTTGTCTCTGGGGAGAGGGTGGGTGAGACCATGGCGTCCTGGGCCCCGCCTTCAGACTCCCTTGCATGCCCTGCGCAAAACGCCCTCGTAACGGGCCTCACGCTGCCATGTGCAGGTGGGCGAGCCAGCTGTGCTTCATTGGCTGCTGGAAATAGTCTTCTGAGCGTAGAGTTGCCGATGCCTGGGTCGAGTTCCCACCCCCGCTGGGCGCCAGCTTCCCTGTTCCATCTGAGATACTCTCTTGCAGACGGAACCAAATCTTGATAGCTCCGGAGCCATGCACATGTATCTTGAGTAGGAGGGGCCGAGAGGACATGCTGCTAACCACCCCCGTCATCCCCTTTGTCAATACAATCCGTTGGCCCTGTCCATATCCTCCCGAGTCTCGAGTTTATATGCTATCGGGCCTCTCCTTTAGGAATACATGACCCGTTCCAATGGCCGCTCTTTGCCTCGTACAAAGCGTACGTTATCCCACCATTCCACGTTCCAAATTCCTTTCCACATTTCTTGTCCATCAGGCTCTGCAGACTCTTTTCTTCATCAGACAGTGGGCTGTGTGTATGTTTGTGTGACCGACGAAAGCTCTCATCTCTTTGGGCCGGAGCTGAGCTGTTGAACATATTCTGTTCGGGCATTCCTTGCCTCTCGCTCTCTTTTCTTCTTTCGTGCCTGTCTACTCTATCATGGCTTCTCTCTACCAGCCAAGGCCGGTCCTCCCCTCTCAGGTCATCCCACATGCGCCAGAGTACGTCGACGCAAGACGGAACGTTCACGGAGGCAGACAGCCTCTGCGGGAGGCGGCTGGCAACGCCCAAGCACACAACTTCAACAGCAACATCCCGTGTTACCAAACCCCGGTGTCTTCGCTGCCACCGACCATTCCGACTCACATCGTTCCCTCACAGTCCATCGAGGTCTTCTACCCCAGGCTGCAGACACCCCGCCACCAGCCCCGACAAGTTCGCAAGAGACCGCAGGATATCAATCCTCTCTACTACTGGCCGGCCTTTAAGCAGTACCGCAACCGACAAGCTCACAAGGACACGCAGAAGGACAAGGGCGGCGTCTGGCGTCGACCCGAGCTTGAAGATGCCTTTGTCGACTGTGAGTTCTGCTATTCGCCCTTTTCTTTGTGTTTGTGTGTATGTGTATTGCACCTGGAAGCTGACCAAAGCTTGTCATGACCCAGCCGTGCTGCTCATGCCTCACATGGGCCGGCGCAAGTTCTCCATGGGGGGAAAGCTCCATGGCCGAAACATGCTCATCAGCGAGTACATCTTCGTCATCTGCGTGGCGCTGCTGGGGGACAAAGAGATCTTCCGCATTGACAACAGCAATGACAGCATCGAGCAGATGGGACGCAAACAAGTGTCTAGTCACATGCAAGTTGTCAAGAAGTTTTTCGAAGACCTCCGATGCTGTTAGTTACGCACTTTTTTTTCACCCCTCGCATCCCAACCCCTGTTGAGTGAGAGGTCTGTTTTTGGTACTGACTGGTTGGAATTCTGCTGCAGTTCACTTTCTTTTTCCTTCTGAAGAGAAGAAGGAACCCGGATCCACCAACTCTGACGATTATTACGATGAAGAAGGGCAGGAGTCGTTCAAGTCGAACCCCATCCTGACGGCGTTGGCCGAGGGCCGCGTGCCCGAAGTGCGGCCCAACTACGAGTACTTCTCGCAGCTGCTGTCACTGCAAGGGCTGATCACGGTGCGGCCCAAGACGTGCGAGATCTATGTGTCGTCGGCCGAGATCAAGATCCAGGACGACGTGGCCTACGACGCAAACAACACGCCCCTGGACCAGGCTTCGTTTCCTCACCTCAACAAGTACACCAACTGCGACGACTTCCCCGATGCCCTGGGCAAGGACGTGCTGCTGCACGAGTACACTCGGTCCCTGGACCGGGCGACGTCAGCATGCCTCAAGACGGTGACCCGGCGATGGCAGAAGGACGCGCCGGCCATGTACGAGACGCTGGACCTGCCAACGCGCGACGAGGAGTGCCTGCTGCTGGAGGTGTGCTCGACGCTGGAGCTGCACGAGCACGCAAAGTTCCCCTCGGGATCCGAGCTCACGGGCTTTGTTGAGGTGGCCATCACGCAGCCGGAGCTGCAGCACCATCACTGGAAGTGCGTCACCCGATTGACGCGACCGGATGAGCTGTACGGCGACGACTCGAAGCGCGGCGTCTACACCAATGAGAGCGGCATCCACCACCGGGGCTGCAGCGACTCCAAGATGAACGACTGCAATTGCCACACGCGGCCCCGGCATGACATCCACGTGCCCTTTCCTGCGGTCGAGTGGGCCAGCATCCTGAGCACGGCCGTGCAATATCCTGACGTGGAGCACCAGCGGAAGCGGGAGAAGCGCCACGAGGCCAAGAAGCAGCACGATCTGGATAGGGCCGGCAGCAAGCGAAAGAGATCCGAGGACGAGGGCGACGCCGCATCGTGGAGCCGACGAGAGCCAATGGGCAGCGACCTGATCTGCAAGGTGGCCATGTACCAGGAGCTGTGGTCGCGGGCGCCCGACTCGACGCAGTGGAAGAGGCAGGCCATCATCTTCTGGCGCTTCAACACCACGAACCAGTGGTACAAGTACAGCCCCGTGTTCAAGCCGTCGGGCACTTCGTGGCGCTGGCTCACCATCAACGACCCCATGTCGCGGTATCACCAACAGAAGGCACTCATCTACCCCTCGTCCTCGTCCTCGTCCGCCGCCGCTGGCGCCGTTTCCAGGGACGCCGTCATGTCTCCGACGCCCAGTGTGAGCCAGCAGCTGGCGGGCATCATGAACGAGAACCTGAGCTCGGCGTGGGCAAGCGGCGCGCAGGTGCCCCCGGTCCAGACAAACATGAACGTGTTTGACTTTCCGACAGGGCTGGCCACACCACCGCCGACGGCGACCGTCCATGGCCCCTACGCGGGCGGGAGCTTTGACCCTGTGAACAGCTACCTGCCAACAGTGAGCGGCGCGACGGTGGGCGGCGCGGCGAATGAGCGATCGCATTCTCACTCGCTGGCGTTGGCTCACGGCCCTTCGTACTTTGAGGGCCAGGCAGGCTTCGCGGACATGAAGCCCATGACGACGACGCAGTATCTTGCCGCGACAACGGCCGCCCCCCTGGATCTGGCCACGCAGCTGGTCTACGACGATACGGCCGCCATCCAGGGGTGGGACATGGCGCCTCTCGATGCCTGGCCCGGCCCGGCCTCTGCGACGTCCGCGGGCGGCGATTGGGCGGCTCCCACCGCGTCGACGCTGCCCAAGGCGGAGCCCAGTGACCACACGGTGCTCTGGAACCCCAGCCAATGGGACATGCCAGGGTCTGCGGTTGGGGGCGAGCACGATGACAGCCCTAGGGCCATGAAGAGGAGGCGGACAGAGCCTTCGATGAACGCACATGTGCCTCTTCCGGGGGCGTGGTAAAGCGGATGCGGGATCATGGGGCTGGGAGAAATTACGGGACTACTACGACGATAGATACACACGGGGTTCTGGACTGGATGGCACTTTTTGTCTTTTCTTGTTTTTCTTCTTCTCTCGAACTCTTTGCATCTGGGTCATGATTTTACGGCTGGAACACTGAAGAAATTTGAGGCAGGACAACATCACATGAGGTTTGTGAGATACCAGGAGACACAGTGATTGGCGGGGGGGACTGGCGAATACGCGGCGTTTGTAAATCACATCTTGTCTGTCTTGCGTGTGTGTGTGTGAAATTACTTGAAAGTGGCCGAATGGGAGAAGAAGAGAGGAGGGAAGGCAAGGGGGGGGGGCGTTGGTTGAGAGTTTTTCTTTCGCTTCTGGGCACATTTTTTGAAAAACAAAAGGTTACGAGTAATAAAAAGAGCCTGAGACGGGCTTGCTGCGAGCAAGTTTACGCTTATTCTTGTCTCTTGTTCAAAGTTGGCAATCTATGTGATGTGATTCGATCAAAGGGGGTGGGAACAGGGGGCGAAAAGTGAGTGAAAGTGAAGAGGTGCTTTGCTTTGCTCGGCTTTGTTTGGATACCTTAGGTACCTAGATGACATACATGTACATACGAAGCTTGGACTTGGGTCGAATCAGTCGAATCACACGGGGAGGCGTTTCAAGCTTGGCAGTGACACAGACGCAAAGAAAAAAAGAGAGAGTTTTCCTGATTTGTGAAGAGAAAAGAAAGCAAAGGGGAAAACGGAAAAGTGACAGATGATTTGCATCTGTGGCTGCACGAGATCGAACTTTCGCATGGATACATGTGCATGTGCATGTGTACTTCGTATTCTGAGACTACCTATCAAGGTAAGGTACAGGTAAGTTAAAAGATCGAAAAAGTAGTAGAAGAAGGATACGTTACGTGCTGTGCTTTGCAAGGTTACAAGGTGGTAGGAAAAAGAGGCGGATCGCCACCGGAGGAGAAGATCCAGATCGAACTTTGGAAAGGAGATATAGTATACTACTAGTATGATGTGCTACCTAAGGTTCCTAGGAGTTGGATTGGCCGTTTGCGGCAGGACGTGCGTTGGTGGGTGGTGGTTTTTGGGTCTAAACCTCTAGGCTCGATCTGTCCCGCGCACTTGCGAGTTGCTAGATAGTAGTAGTTCGATTTAACTTAGACCGTATGGAGCAACGAAGATGCAAGATAGAGTTACATGTAAGTGGATGTACATCTAGAGTAGGTACATACATACGTTAGTGTACGAGATGGAAAAATGTCAGATGTGATAGATAAGGCGAGACAAGAGGAAGCCAAGGCAGAGAAAGTGACGCTCAGACCAGGTTTCGATGAAGCTTGTGAGCCCAACAGCACCTGACTGAAAAAAAAGGTGGAGGTGAAAAGGGGGGTGTGGAAGGGGGGTGTTGAAATAAGAAAGGAGAAGGGAAATCAAAGTGAGGATTTGAAAAATAGGTCAGCGGGACGGGGGGGGGGATCCTGTTTGTTCGGTTCGGCTCTGTTGAAGGCTGTCCCCGTGGGTGAGTAAGTTTTGGTTGTCTCAGAAGCAAGGGGGGAGGAGGGGTCATCCCGGCTACCTAGCTGTCGTTATTTTTACCGCGGCATTACGTGGGAGGAATATGTAGTATCTCAAGGGAGAGCAATATGGGGGGAGAGGAGGCGCGTATATTGAATTTCAAGGGGAAAAGGGCGAAGCGCGTAAAGTGGTTTTTGAAAAGGAATATATATAGAGGATAATGGATTCCCGAGTTTGTGGTTATCCTTTTTTAGACGGAATGCCCTTTTGGAAGGAGAGAGGGGAATGTGGAGGGGGTTTCGAGAGAGAGGTATTATTGGTGTTTGGTATTGGATTGGGGGAATGAGGATATTGGTGACGAGGATTGAAGGACTTCCTGACTAGTGATTTTCTGCTTGATCGACTATCGTGAGAGATGTTCTGCTGCGATGGTCTCTCATTCTGAAGAGGACAGCGGGATGTGCAAGATAGATGAATGTTAGCGTCGGGATCAGGGGGAGCTCTTTGAGTTCGCTGGGAAACACATACGCATTTGAGTGCCTGTTGTTTGATGAAGTGGGCATGTGTCTAGTGGTAGGCTTTGACGTCGTTCACTGATGTGTATGAGTATGCCATCTCATGATGTAAGTGATGAGAGGAAGTGAGTTGTATCACTATCTGTTCATCTCTGAGCGTTGTGCTTATGATAATATTCTGTATGATGACGATGTTGCACCAGGTCACAGCTTCAGTCAGCATAGTAAGTGTCAGGTAGATATGTTGATACGTGTATATATATACTTGGAGGCCTCATATCAACATCAACCTATATACAGTGTATACAATCAAGGCAGTAAGCCGCCAGCATATATATACTCTTTTCACATTTCCCATTTACTCCTGACGCAGTTAGACGGTATAACGGCCGACATCACCACCGCCACCAGGCCACGAGCCAGTGAAGCCGTTGGCCGTGTTGATAAACGTGCCATCCCCGAGGCGCAATGTATTGACGGAGTCCTTGGAGCAGAGTCCAAACGCTTGGAGGTTACTGGGCGTGCTGGCAATCCAGTGCATGGTTTCTACTCAGCCAACCATCAGTAAAAGTAATCAAGAGAGACAGATGCTTATACAAGGAAGGGACAAGAAACTTACGCTGGCACTGAAACTGCGAACAGCCCTGTCCCGGCCCGCTGAAAAACGCCCACGAAGCAGAGGCATACGTGTAGATGTTCGACCCCCCGTTGATGTAGTTGCCAAAGCCCATCCTGCACCGCTTGTCGCCGCCGCTGCACCACGAAAAGTTGGGATCGCCCCAGGCGTCCACGTTGGCGACCCAGGGGGCGGGCACGACCTGCTGCGCGTTGGCGCCCTGCTCGTAGTTGGTCTCGGACTGGAGCATCGAGACGACGACGTTGTTTGCGTTGCGCAGGTTGAGCTGGTACAGCCACCAGTGCTCGCTGCCCAGCGCATACAGCCACGTCGCCTTGGAGCTCTCGACCAGCACGCCGCCCTTGCCCGCGATGGAGGAGCCGCCGCCGAAGCTCTCGGCGATGTGGTCCGCCACCCAGTTCCAGACGTTCTGGACGTAGGCCGACGAGTTCTTGGTGATGTGGATGCCCAGGAACGCGCCCTTGCACTCGTTGTCCGGGTTTGTGCAGGCGCTGGTTAAGGCGGAAGCACCACGCGTGCCGCCCACGGTGACGAGCGAGTTCCAGAGGGCAACGTCGCCCGGGTTGCGGCCGGCCATGTTAAACTGCACGACGATGGCGCCGGGGAGGACGTCGGAGACGGTGAAGCGCATGTCCTGGATCTGCGCGACGCCGACGTCCCCGGGGCGGCCGACGGCGACGACGGGCTGCGGGCTGTTCTCGTTCTTGAAGAACTGGCCGTTGCCGGTGATGGTCGACCAGGCCTCGCCCACGATGCGGGACCCCGGAGGGATAAAGAGCGTGCTGTCGACCCGATACTTTCCAAAGGGGAAGTAGGCGATCTTGTTCTGGCTGGCGGCGAGGGCCAGGATGGCATTCAGCGTGGCTGCTTCGTCGACGGTGTTGTCACCCTTGACGACTCTGTTTCCGTTCTGCGCCGGGTCCTTGACGTTCAAGAAGCCGGAGACGGGAACATCGGCATATGTCGGCGGCGGGACATACGGGTATCGTCCACCAGGGGCCAGAGCACCAGGCCTCGTGTTTTGAGATCTCACCTCCCCATAGATGGGGTTTCTCCCAACCGTATTTCCAAAGGAATAGGTATCGATGTGAGTGGAGGCTCCAACCAGAGTTGATCCACGAGCAACAACCACAGCCGAAGTCGTATCCTTGGTCAGATTCTCAATCAAGAAGGAAGGGAATCCCGTCGTCGTAAAGGTCACGCCCGAATTGATGGATTTGGCGTCCACCAGGGCAATCCACGGAGCACCGCCCGTGTTGGAAATGCCCGTTCCGCAGGTATCAAACGTGGACGAGAAGATGCTAAAGGTGTTGCCGCCGCTGATGAGCATCCCGACAGTGTTCTGGAAGAAGTAGATGTTGTGGAAGGCAGCCTGCTGGTGGCCGTCGACCCAGATGCCGTTTTGGCCACGCTCGACGCGGACGTCGGCGAGGCCGAGCGTCGAGCCGCGTCCCATCCGGATGCCCGTGTGGCCGTTGCCGTTCTGCGAGGAGGCCATGGTGATCTTGACATTCTGCAGCTGAGCGGCCTGGGCGACTCCCCACCAGAGGGCCGTGAACTGGTTGCCGCCGGGGATGGCGGTCGTGTCGAGGATGACGTTCTTGAGGGACACGGCAAAGGACAGCTCGCCCTTTTCGTTGGTGGTCGGGTCCTGGCCGCTGACGAGGGTCTGGTCGCCCGAGAAGCCAGCGGCGGCCTTGATGATGGGAGGGTTGGTGGCATCGCCCATCAAGACGGTGTCGGTGTTGAACCTCAGCGTCTGCGTGAGAGTGTATGTCCCGGGCGGGATGTACACGACCTGAAAGACGGGACGACATGTCAGTCATCTATTGCATTACTGCTCTGGTGCGTGTTAAACCCATCTTCATACTCTTGGCTGTGAGGCGAACCACTGGGGGTGGCGCGAGCCGCTGCCATCGCTGGTAATGGCTCGCTGCAGAGCAGCTCCGTCTCCTGGGTTGACGGTCTGATAGACCTGGTAGTTGAAGTTGCCGTCGAGGTCAGGGGCGAAGCCGCGGGGGGCATTCACGTGGTCCATGTTGGGGTACCAGAAGCTGGTGGCACGCTTGGTGATGCCCTCCTCGTTGGCTGGAGGGCTGGGGGTGGGCGTGGCAGACGCCGCCCCCAGCAGGAGGGCGACGATGGTTGCGAGCTTCAACATGGTGTTGACGCTTGATGACGAGGAACGATCGTCAAAGCAACATCCCATAAGGCGGCATTCATCTCTTTATAGCTGAAAGGGATCCATGTCCTGTCCGACTGCGACCTCAACCCCGTCTATGCTTCTTTCATGGTCCATTGTGGCCTCGTCCAGCGTCAGCCCGCATCTCCGCATCGAGCATGTGCACCATTCGGGCCGGGTCTAGTGCAAATGTAAGCCTTGCTGCTGGGTAAAGAGAGCAACAGGCGTGGCATAGACTATTCCGTGGGTAGATGTTGGAATCTTGACATAGACATACGGAGCGTCAGGGGTCGAGGCCCATGAAGGCATGCGGGTGCCGCGCTCACCTTCACTGGGATAGTGGCATTGAAGCATGCCCACTGGAGTCGAGAATCAGGGGAGGCGGGTCTAGAGCTGATATCCGAGTCCCTAGATCATTTGGAAGAGACTTGAGAGAGTTACGTTGTCGTGTCTGATTTGATCAAGCTTGCCAAGGGTTCAAGACAGGCAGCTGCTCAAGAATGCCTAGACTGGCAGCGGGTCGGTGGCTGCTGCGGGTTGCAGGGACTAGAGCACTTGTCCGGGGTAATATATAATAAGAAATGACCTGCTTGATCAAATCAAGTATGTATGTCGATATGCTTATTTTCTTTCTAATCTGTGACCACGGCCGCGAGCGTGGGGATATTTTGTCAGACGTGAGCTGCTTGGACTCGTGAATGGTTCAATTTCCATCTCTTACTCTTGTTGGGCACCAGTATCGACACCATTAAAAGCCAAGAGACATACAAGAGCAACGTCTGGACTCGCCATCGAGCATCAAGAAAGCCTGTGCCGGTGCTGGCCATTGGTGGAATGGAACATGCCGAGACGAGAAGTCGGGCAATGGTGACTAAAAGTAAGATTGAAGATAGAGTTGCAAGAATGTAACCTTGCCAACAGACTGACCGGGATACCCAAGCCAAGTCGCTTTTTCACCCAGGTACATAGCCTTTCGTACTAATAATGCCATCGTGAACATGAACGTCTACCGGTGGTGGTATTTTGGAGTGTGTTTTAGGAGAGGAGAGAGAAGATAGCAATGCCAAGCAGACGCCGACTTTCTTTAGCTTGCGGAGAGGCCGGTCCTTTTACGCCCAGCTTCCTATCCGAGACTGGCTGCGGATGGGCGAGGGACGGGGTTTGCGGGCATGAGGTGAGTTGGAGGAGGTGAGTGCCAGTTATATTCTAGTTGTGAGCTTACCGTAGTGTTGGTGTTGCTTTACGCACCTGAACTGGCTGCGATCTTGTGATGGATCAACAGGCGCCGAGTGGCATCGAGACGGAGCACAAGTCGATAAGTAAGCTTGGAGGGCCCTGTGCCATGGGTTGAAGTTGAACGTGTCGCGGATGGTGAGACTGTATTTTGAGGTGTAAGATTCCAGCTTAGATAAATCAATTGCTGCCCTGGCTGTATGTATTTTACGTGAGCACAGCATCACATCCCAGTGACATTGCCTGATACGCCGTAGTCACCCGTTTTTGCTACATTGGGTAGGTGATTGCGTCTTGGCTTTCTTAGCAGATGAGATGATGGATGGATGAGAGAAAAGGGCAGCTTGATTCAGTGCAGAGTAAGCCTGTTGCGTTTGCATGAACGGCGTACAACTTGATCTAAAGTTAGGGAGGTTTCCATCACATTACTTCTGCTAGATATAAGCTGGTGATATAAGCAATGGGCCATGGCAGGGCTGCTAGAGGATTTTCTATCAAAATAGAAGAACAAGTAAATTTTCCATCGCACATGGAATGATATGTCTGGTGAAGTATAGTTAAATGCCTTCTTTTCAAGCGAGGCGGATGCAAGTCCGAGTACTCGTCCATGGCTGTGATGCCTCTACATGAACACTCTACTACGGTGTCCCGTTCCTTGTCTTTGGCTGTACCTTGCAGTCTCTATAACCAATATCCTCAATAAGGTCAGATCTACGCATGTGTAACAATTCGATGGATGATCAACCACCTCGGCATGTACCGACTTGGGGTGAGATGAAGAATAATGAGGGCCACTAATAACCTACACGAACTTGAACATTAGAGAGCTGTTCAGGGCATCAATCCCCTGAAGCCACCCGCTGAGCCGCGGCACGGCCCCTGGATCGGCTCACCTGCGCCACTGCAAATTTTCCAGGCGCTTAGTCCTTATCGGCTTATCTGGTTCGATATCGCCTCAGCCTGCAAATCTCGACAGACACCGCCGGAGCCGAATCTCACGATCTTCTCTCTCTCTGCACAGCTCCGACCAAACAGCCTCGTCCATCTCCGTCCTGCTACGAAGCCTCGGCCTTTGACTCGCTACTGTACAAGTACAAACAGGACAATCCTCGTCTCACATCCGACACAATGGGCAACGTAAGACACGACACCATAATTTCCCGCTCCTCCTTCTCTCAATTGGCCTCGTTCTGCCGTTAGGCCCATTGTCGCGTGGCAGTTTGCTGACTTGCATAATGGGAAAAAGGGCGCCAAAGCTCAGCAGAAGCGCGAGCGCAACAACGAAAAGGGCGGGAAGGCTGCCAAGTCCCAGCTCAAAGTGGTGCGTCTCCCGCGATAGTTTATACCTTGATGGCCCGCCGATCGGCAAACAGTCTTGCGGAGAGCTTGTAAGGCTGACCACTCCGCAATAGAACGCCCAGGCCATGGACATCCAGTGCCAGATCTGCAAGTCGACATTCCTCAAGACCACCAAGGCTCCTGCGTACGAATCACACCACCCTTCTTTTCTACCCTCATACATGATGCAACTAACTAACCCATTTCCTGGCTTCGTCTAGACTTACCGAGCACGCCCAGAACAAGCACAGCAAGGGCCTGGCCGATTGCTTCCCGACCTTTGCCGCTTCTTCATGACCATGATCGACTCCTGCTAGCCGTTTGGTATACTATACAAAAAAGAGGGTGCTGTTGGGCTGCTGGCGAAGGCGAAGGGAGTTTGGTTCGGGAGCGGAGCATTTATAGCATGGGCACTGATTTCACGCAAAAAAAGCACACAATAAGACATGGCATAGCGCCAGCGCTGATGTTTTGCCAGTGTTTCTTGTCATGATGGGCATTCTTTATATTTCCTTGTGCGTTCGCTGGTTTGTACGGTGCAACAGTGCTTGCTTTCTCCCACCTCTGTCCCCGACTATTCAACGACGGGTCGACGGATAGTGGTGATGAATCAGGCTCAAGAAGATTCAATGAGCCTCCACAGCCGTGGGAGCCACGTCGGCTGTCGCCTTGGGCAAACTAGGAGCCTGCTGCTTCTGCGCAGGCTGCGCTTGCTCCTCGCGGATCGACTTGAGGATATCCGGATACCAGCGCTCCCCCACGTCCTGATGGCTCTTGACTCTGTTGCGTAGGGTAGCCTCGCCCACGGTGGTGGCCACGGAGCCCTTGTGGAAGGTAAACTCGACGTCGTCGATGCGGCCGCCGTTCCTCTCCACAATCTTCTGCCGCTGCTCCTTCACGCTCGCAGGGACCTCGCCGATGCCGACCTTGTCCAGCTCCTCAAACGTCGCGTCCAGCTTGACGCCCTGGAAGAAGGGGATGCTGAAGCGCGCGCCGGTGCCCGCGGCGGGCGACAGGACACGGTGCGTCGTCGACACGCAGACGCCCTGGGTCAGCGCCTCCATGCCCTGCCCGATGGCCACGACGAGGGTGCCCGCGATGGGCGGGCAGTCGATCCAGCGGCCCTGGACGTTTTGCACCTGCAGGCCGCGGTGGTCCGTCGCTTGCAGCAGGTAGCTGGTCAGCATGCTGTCCTTGTGCGGGCCGACGCCCTGGCCCTGCGCGCCGTCGGGCAGCCCCAGCTCGGCGAGGTCCGGGTACTTTACGATCTTGAGCTTGTGCTGCGGGTCGGCCTCAAAGTACTTTTCGAAGGCGTCGCGCGGCAGGCCGATGGCCTCGGCGATGAGGGAGGTGAAGTAGATTGTGATGGCGCCCATCTGGCGCATGTACTCGGTGTAGGTGCGGCGGAAGCCGGGCGCGCTCGCCTCGGACGGCCACTGGTTGGGGCCGAGGAGGTTGTGGTGGCGAGGGGCGTCCGGGCCGGGGAGGGCGTGCTCGGTCGAGAGGTCGATTTGCTCGCGGTGGTCGATGGCGCCGGCGGTGATTTCGGCGGAGAGCTGGGAGTAGCCGAGGAAGGACGGGGCGTTTTTCATTTCAATCTTGAGTCTGTGCCGTCGGAGTTAGCAAGTTGCATCTCATCAAGTGGTTACAGATGAGAACCTACTTTTCTTCTTGGGGAATGTCAAAGAAGCCTTTCCCTTGCCTGATGACCTCGTCCCAGAGCTCCTGTGAGATGCCCACGTTCTTGAGATACAAGAAGCCGACTTCCATGAGGGCATGGCGGAGCTGATTGAGGAACTCGGGCTTCGTGGCCGGGTCTCTGGACAGATCCAAGTCGAGAATAGGGATTGATGTGAATGCCATGATGAGAGGCCGGGACGGATGAGCCTGCCTGGCTACCTCTGGCACAGTCCGATGCCTTTTTAACACGTCGCTTGAGGTCTATGTTATCTCACTGTGAACCTAGTAAGAAGCCAGTTGTCAATTCGGTTGATGCGGTTTGATGAAGTCAAGTTGGTATTTGAATGTCGGGCTTTATTAATCATCTCTGGGGGCAAGTCAGCACAAGCGCAGATGGCGCCATACAGCTAAATGCTGCTTGCTACTGTTACGCCCTCTCATCAACCGGACATCTGCCCACCCTCCACATTGGAATTCCCCGCACTCGCCAATCAATTCGGCGAGGGGCGAATCGGAACGGATGACTTGAGTCGGCATAGACGGCGTAGTGAGGGTCGAGGCACGGAGTAGCCTGGATATTCCCCATACAGAATTGGGTAGAGTTGTTGCCATCGGAATTACTATTTCTGATCTCCCTCTTTCGTTATCATATTGGCTTCATACCAACTCTACCTTTTTACTGTGAAATCTGTGAATATGCCAGAGTGAGCTATATATGATTGATGAACTGACGTAAATGCGTCGGAGTAAGTTATTGTACATGCCATTCTTTTGTCTACTGCATGCTTTTACTTGAAAGGTTTGAAAGTGATGAGAAAGGGATAGATGCCAACAGCCTCACAGCGCACGGCAAATTCGACTACGGCAAGCTTCAAACGGATTGCCTAACCTGCAGAGGTAGCTTTTACTCACACTCTGGAAGAGTGCATTGTGGAATAAAAGACACAGACGGAGCTGATGCCATGCCGGACCGCTTACTCTCGCAGCTTCTCACTTCATCAACCGAACAGTCTCGATAGGCAAAGTACAGTGTCATGGCCCTAAAGTGGCATTCTCTCTGTCTCTTCCGTGACGCTGCATGTCTGTATATGTCATGATAGGTGCATACTCCATTCGCGTGATAACTCGCCGAGGTGGAAAAAAGTCAGGATGCACGGGAGAATCGATGGAAAGTGATGTACACCGGCTACACATCTGTGCAAAGTCGGCGGCGTCTCTATATTCACATCGGATGCTCACATGGGCTTTTGTTTCATCGTTGCATCAGGTCAGGCTTGATTTACCGCGAGACAGAGGTTGATGCTGCGCTATACGAGTCAAGAGGAGCAAGACAAGTTACAAGACATGTTGGTCATATGCTTCTGACATACTCCCCTTGGGGACGGACACCTTCTGGAACATGCGTTGTTTGACCGATGCGATACGTACACTCTCATGCCGTCGCTTTAGTATTTTGCAAGTAGAATCGAAGGAAGAGTATTTACATCTCACCGCACTGAGCGATGACGACATCCAGATTCGGCACATCCTTGCCTCGGTAGCCAGTCTTGGTCGCCTCCATCTTCTTCACAACGTCCATGCCGTCCACGACTTTGCCAAAGACGACGTGCTTGCCGTCCAGGAAGGGCGTGGGCACGGTGGTGATGAAAAATTGAGAGCCGTTGGTGTTGGGGCCGGCGTTCTGGACGTATTACACAAGGTTAGCAATCGCGTGTGGCTATATGAGCTTTGGGGAGACGGGGGTGACAAGTGAGGGAGTAGAAACGTACCGCCATAGAGAGCAGACCGGGTCGGTCGTGCTTAATGTTGAAGTTTTCATCGTCAAAGGACTTGTAGCCCCAGATGCAGGTAGACCCCGTTCCGTCGCCCTTGAGAAAGTCACCGCCCTGG
The DNA here is from genome assembly GCA_020002365.1 of Trichoderma gracile. Taxonomy (NCBI): domain Eukaryota; kingdom Fungi; phylum Ascomycota; class Sordariomycetes; order Hypocreales; family Hypocreaceae; genus Trichoderma; species Trichoderma gracile. The sequence continues at coordinate 789,815 of JAINEY010000003.1, forward strand.
CACATGAAGTTGGGAATCTAGAGACCACGCAAGTCAGCATCCGGGATGCAGCTGCATGTAGCAGGATCTCATGGCGCGCAGAAGGGCCCTTTACAATCCTGTGGAATTTCGACCCCTTGTAGCCCTGTGGCCGGTTGGACGCGTCCTTTGATTCGCCGGTGCAGAATTGGCGAAAGTTTTCGGCTGTCTTGGGGACGACGTCTTTGAAGAGCTCGAATGTGATGCGGCCGAGGGGTTCGCCTGTGTGAAGTGCATTTTGAGTCAGCGGTGATGAAGGGCTGCTGGTGAGTGAATCTGATGAGGGATAATATAGATGATATGACTGGATTTGATTGACGAAGAAAAGTTAAGATAGGAAGCAGTGGGTAGGTAGACGAGCAATGAAGCTCCGAGCGCTCTTGTTCTTGAAGCGGTTGTGTATGACCACCCAGCGTTTGCGGCCACTGTGTTGCGATGGCAATCTACTGACCTCCAATTGTGATGTCAAAAAAGACCCTGGAAATGAAGAATTATTAGCTTTGGGCTCTGAGGTCTAGAGAATGGCTCATGAAAGACGAGCAAGTTTGAAATTGCTGGACGGAACAGGGCCTTGATATGAGAGTCCGGCTGGGGTGAAACGTACAGCGGGTTGCCGTTTTCTGGCAGCTTAGTGGGCGGCATGGTGATGATCGTCTCAAACGGTGAGCTTGAAATATACCAGTTTCACGGTATTGCTTCTTGGTCTGTTTTACGTCGTGAGAGGGATGCGTCGAGCTTGGCGGTTTGCGGTTCGTGGTTGAGTGAGATGAGATTCGTTGAGCTCACCGAGAATTTCATGATCGCACTGTGATGAAATGGTGACTAAGCCACTGATGGCCCGTTGAAAGACGCTGAAGCTGTGAGCGAGGCCTCAGCAGCTGCACCATGGAAAATCATGCAGACTTCCACTTCTCTGTAGAAACTGCTCAATATCAGGTATTTCGAAACGGTACTGGCGACAGTATTGTATCTACAAGATTTTGCATTCATGGAATTTTCAATATGTACGCAACAGCAGCATCTCACGATAGCACACCCTGCACTGTACGGGACCCGCATCGATATCTCTCCTGTTAACCGTGGAACAGACATCGTGCCTAAATCTCTGGAATAGCTGCCTCCTCTGCCGAAACGCCCGCCTTCCACCTAAAGGTCGACGCGACATGCTCATCCAGAGGCCCAGTCTGTGAGCTCTTCTTATAAAAGTTCTCGCGATACGTGCCTCCCGGAACGGCATAGTCGTCCCAGAAGAGACCGCGCTTCTTCAGCTCGGGCAGCAGCAGCTCGATAATGTCCTTGAACGACTGAGGGAAGAGAGTGTAGGCCTGTAACTCTACTGGTCAGTCACCCGCCTGAGAATGTCATTCGATCAAGGGATACTAACAAAGTTGAAGCCGTCAATGTCGGCCTCTTGAATCCACGTCTCGAGCCCGTCGGCCACCTGCTCGGCCGTGCCCACCAGCACAGGCCCGTTGCCGCCGATGCTGACGTGCTCGGCAATGGTGTGCTTTGTCCATTTGGCCGTGCCTGGAGAGAACCTGGCGTAGCCTTGGACGGTAGACCTATTGCGGAATCAGCATCATGGCTACTCGCTGGAGAAGAGACAACGAGAGACTCACTTGACGGCATTGCTCTCCACCTCTCGCAGTTCCTCCTCGTCGCCGTATTGGCTCAGGTCAATACCCGTCCAGCCACCAAAGAGAGCAAGGGCTCCCTCAAGCGAGGCGTACTGCCTGTAATCCGCCAACTTGGCCTGAGCCTCCTCCTCCGTCCTGCCAAGGACCGGGCACACCAAGGCAAGGACCTTGATGTTGCTGGGATCGCGGCCAAACTGCGTCTTGGCCAGCTCCCTGATCTCGGCGATGCTCTTGGCGCAGACCTGGGGCGCGTGCGCAGAGACGAAGATGGCCTCGGCGTGCTGCGCGGCAAACACCTTGCCGGCCTTGGAAGTGCCGGCCTGCAGCAGCAGCGGCGTCCTCTGCGGGCTGGGCGAGCAGATGTGAGGGCCGGGGACGGTGAAGAACTTGCCGATGTGGTTGATCTTGCGGACACGATCAGGGTGAGTGTAGATGCCCGACGCGCGGTCGAGCGCAACGGCGTCATCTCGCCATGACGACTCGAAGAGCTTGTACATGACTTTGATGTACTCTTCAGCTTGAGCATATCGGTCGTCATGCTGGGAATGAGTCAGCACATGGCTACAACCACAGCTCTGTGTTCCCACAGGGAAATGCAACATGAAAGACTGACCTGGGGTTGCTGAGCTAAACCCATGTTCTTGGCTGCAGAGTCCAGGTAGGAGGTGACGATCTAGGTACAGCCATCGTTAGCCTTCCGCATACAACGGCACACACTTTCTGCCGCCCCCCTTGTCGATGGCTGCATTGCATAGGCCAGATCTTGCCGACTTACGTTCCATCCGATCCTGTCAAGGCTGTCAGCTGCACGTTCCAACGTCGTCGGCATCGAATCAGGGGGGGCTAGTCTTACCGTCCCTTGGTAAGATGGTCGAGGGTGGACAGCCTCCGAGCCAGGTGGTAAGGCTGCTCATAGGTCGTTGACACGGTGACTCCGAAGCCGATGCTCTTGGTCACTGCAGCCATGGCAGAGATGACGGCCAGGGGCTCGTGGACCGGCCATTGCGCGCCTGAGCGGACGGCAGGGTCCAAGGAGCCGGTGTAGACATCATAGCCACCTGCACGGCAACAAACATGGGTTAATCGAGATAGTAGGGAGCATCGACCATGTTCGGCGTCACCTTACCCAGAACGTCGGCGATGAAGATGCCGTGGAACTTGGCCTCTTCGAGCAGCTTGGCCAGCTCAGTCCAGTGCTCAATCTCGTTGAAGCGCGAGGACTGGTCGTCGGGATGTCGCCATAGGCCGGGTGACTGGTGGCCACTGCCTTTGTGGCCGTCAGTAACAATGCCCTCTTCCTTTGATTTTGCTGCCCTGCAGGGTGAGTCTGGGAGAATTGCTATTGGACGCACACATCTCTACAAAGGCGTTGAGCACTAGGCTCTTCTTTCCGGTCTGCGAGGAACTCATGGCTGCCCAACAATGGTGTATGTGCTGGAAGAGATGATGTGCTTGCTTGCTTGCTTGTTTACTTTGTCGTCCCTTGTCGCTATCCAAGAAGCAGTTCTTTGATATGCGTGACTATGTAATCCCCTACAGCCTTGCTGATACAGCCGATACGACACATATATCTCTACATGGCTGTTCGACACACACGTCCGATCTTCGGTCTCTGGGCACGCTTCTCACCCTTGTGTCCTCGACTTGGCAATGCTGTGCAACACGACTCATCTAGCCCTCTTACCACGATGGTGCAATCCCAGTGATGCAAGCACGCAAGATACGCTTTCCCCCCTCTCCACTCTGCGACGGTGATTTCGAACGGGCTTTTTTGGGGTAGCTTTGCAGCAGATTCATTATCACTCAGATGTGTCCTATGCATGTTTCAAACCCCCCCTGTTTGAAAAAGGTAGCTTCCCCGGATTTACCCTTTCTGGCGCCCGTGTCGAAATCACGTCAGCCCGGGTGGGGATACCGCCATACACAAATCTATCTGTGATATCTGAGAGCTGACACGCTAAAGGAGCTGATCTTCAGTTAATAGTACAAGTATATCCACTGATGAGATATCGAGCGAGCTTGATTGCTTGATTAAGCTGTGGGAGACGCTTCAGGCAATGGTGTCGGTAAATGGTGGAGTTGCGCGTATCAGTATTCTGCTTGAAGCAGGGACAAGGGGTTCAACATGGAGCCGTGTTAGTTGGTGGGAGGGGGGGAAAGGTACCATCTTTCACATGCACAAGTTTGATAGTCGATGGCATCATGGCCAATCACGAGAGCATGGACTCATGTAGGATTTCGCGAGCTGGAGCTCTTTCTCTCTTATTCCCGGGGTTGGTGATGGCAGCCTAATGCTTGTCTCAGCTATCGGGAGATGGCTTTGTTCCTGTTGGTTGGGGACGAGGAAGCTGGGCCTATTGTTCTGGTTGCTCATGTAAGGTAGGTGGGTTGTTTGATTGCTATCTGTACTTACATCTACGTACTCTGTGTGTTTCCAAGAGTTGCCTAATGTGGAAATATCTTGAGAAAGCTTTGGTCTGTGTAAGACACAGCTCCTGTTCCTACATCGGCGAGGGATCCGTCTCGTCTGATGCCTATACTCATTCTACGGCAGTATCAGAGGAAGGATATACACCCACAATTTCAAAGACATTAATCAACATCACACCGATCTATACGTCAAGATTCCATAGCCATAAGCACAAGAAGGAGTCAATGTAGTACTGTTGCAGCATCATCTTCCATCTACAAATCCCTCCACAACCTCACGTCTCATGAGCCTTTGCCGACACATGATTCTCCTCTGCCACCACAACCCCCGGCACCTCCCCCGAGCTCCCCGACTCGCGATCCCACTGCGACGCCTCCTCCCCCTCCTCCTTGCCGCTGCCAAAGTGCCTCAGCACCAGCCACGCCGGCGCAATGGCAATCGCCCATAGCGCAAAGTTCATGTAGATGCCGCCGACCTGGGCGAAGACGGTGAGGGAGGTGAGGCCGTAGCTGACGGCCTGCCAGGCGGATTCCGTGCCGCGCAGGAGGGCGGCGTAGCGGATGACTTCGCCCTGGTCCTTGGCGATGTGCGTGACGACAAAGTAGCTGCAGGGAATAAACCTGTCAGTTGATGTCTCTTTTGACAAAAAGGGGAACAAGGTTGAGCTTTGTGGGACTTACAGGAAGAGGTAGTTGATCTGGAAGCCAAAGGTGAGAAAGATGTAGACTCCAAAGCCAGATCCGAAGCCTGAATCCGTCCAGTCGTAGGTCGGGAGGGTTTGGCGGTATCGTGTTGATACGATGGTGGCCCAGAGCCACCATGCGCCTTGGGTGACGACGATGAACCAGAAGGTGTATCGCGCGCGTACTTTGAGTGAGATTTTGTTTTGGTCAAGCCACCACTATGAAGGAGTGTCAGTTGGATGTTTTGGGGTTACGGGATGAAAGGTATAGACTTACACCCGTGAGGTTTCCGATGATGATGGCGACGATGCCGCCCAAGAAGGATCCCAGAGCTCGAGCTCGGACTGAGAACCAGACTGATATCAAGTCAGTATCCTTTGTGGAATGTGGGATATCAAAGCAGACGTACGGGAGAGGTAAGTAAAGTAAACCGCCTCCGAAAACACAGCCTGGCCAATCCAAAGCACAATCAAAAGAAACTTCGGATTCATGAAGGCCTTCGCAGTAGCCTTAATCTCAAACCACGGATTCTCAACAATCGTCAACCGCACTGTCTTGCCATCCTCCCTCTGGACATGCTTGGGCCTATTCAACAACAGCGCAACCAGCGCTCCCGCGGCCTGAATGGCGATGAAGACAATGTACACCGTGTACGACACCTTCCCGGCCTCGTTCCTGTCAATATTGAGGCTGAGGTTCACGGCGCCGCCGATGATCTGGCCCATGACGCGGAAGGTGAGCCAGTAGCCGAGGGCCTTGCCGCGGTTCCAGGGCTCCGGGTAGGCGATTGCGATGGCGGCCTCGGCGGCCCAGAAGACGCCGGCGGAGATGCCGCAGAGGGCGGCGCCGAGGATGACGAGCCAGGTTGTGCCGAAGCGGTTGTTTGTGTAGAGGCCGGCTGCGTAGGGGGCGTAGCCCATGCTGAACGAATCCATGTTAGTCGTTACATTGCCGTGTGATATGGCTGAAGCTGTGAAGTTGGAGAGATGAGGGGAAGAATCATACGTTCCAAAGACGAGCGCGCCTTTAATCCCGACATATCGAACGAGAACACTTGAAAAGTAGCACGATAGGACCATGAGGCAGAATGTCAGTGCGTTGGCGGCGTTGACGAGCTGTGGTGACTGGCTGCCGCCTGCGCCGAGGGAGTTCATGGCGCCCCAGATGCCCGGCGCTGCGAGGTTGCAGAGGCCGAGCACCGTCATGTTGTAGAATGTTGATCGGTACCATTTTACTGTTGGTTGTTGTAAAGATACGGAGTTGTCAGTGAGCTGCTCGTTTGTGAGGGTCTTGTGTGGGTGTAGATGTCTATTCTTTACCTTTATGTCGTTGCTCCTTGGGCATTGGTGTTGTGTCGGATGAAAAGGCATCTTCCTTGTCCGCCATGTTGACTTGATGTCTTGAGCTTGGGCGTATCACCAACAAGCAAGTGTATTTGAAGTATTATAACGATAAAAAGTCAAGACGGTGTAAGTGTAAGACTCTGATAGAGAGCTTCACCCGTTCAACTCTGGGCGACTTGCCTCATATCAATCATTCCCTCTCCGACACGAAAATCTTCAATACCGACTCATATCACTACCATTACGTTACAAGTCTCTTCCGCCTCTCGTAATGGATGTATCTGGTCTACGGATTGCGACATCGGGATATATGCGACTACCGATGGCATGGTCGTGCTTAGGCGGCTTACGAAGCACATGCTTGCCAGCACGCCATCGAGGGGCCGAGATGCTACAGCAAGCGATTTACAGATGATTTAGCCTTTGAGCTACAAAATATTTGCTATCTGAGGTTCCACGAGTAAGAAAGCTTTATAGTTACTAGGCTGATAATGGAGATCTATAGGTCTTGATCCAGGCATCTGGGAGTTGCCTTACCGAGATCCTCTTCCGAGACACGCACGCACATGGTCCATCCCCGTCTTCAAGGGGGACATTGGCTAAAAGCCACAGCAAATCTAGACTCTTTTCACATGATTCATATTGAAGAACTTTATGTAACAAGATGAACACGATGATACTGTATAGGTAGCTAGCAATACTATTGCCATCGTCTACGGCACAACCCACCACTCCTCGTGCAGCCCCCGCAAATCCGCCTCCCCGGCCCTGAGATACGGCGTCACGTCCGCCCCGGGATCGGCCTCGACCGCCGTGCTGCCGTTGCCAAAGTACCACGCGAACCGGTTCCCCGTCTCGGACAGGTACTCGTACTCCCAGTCCTCCCAGCGCGGGTCCTTTTGCACGACCGTCAGATGCGTCGCGCTTCCCGGCCACAGGCCGTGGATGCGACCCCCCGGGACGCCGCCGTTGTACCACGAGCTGCACTTTTCGGACAGCACCGTCGTCTCGAAGAAGGCGTCGCTGTAGGCGACAAAGTCGTCTGTTGCCGCGCGGGAGGGTGCCATTGTCTTGATGCCCTCGCGGCTCACCTTGCGCAGGATCTTTGCGAAAAAGGTGATTTGGTTCTCGACGTTGTGCGGCACCGTGCCTGATCTCCCCGAGGCGCTCGGCCCGTGGATGAAGAGCAGGTTGGGAAATCCCGGCGAGGCAACGCCCATGTATGCGTAGGGGAATCCGTATGCGCCGGAATGGCTCCAGTCGCGGCTCAAATCAGAACCCCCTGAGCGGACGGGAAAAGGGGGCGCCATGTCCGAGTTTGCGCCCGTAGCGCAAAAGATTGCGTCGACCTCACGGATCTTGCCGTCGGTCGTCTCGATGCCCGTCTCCGTAAACCGCTTGATGTGCGTCTGGATGTACTCGACGTTGGGCTGCGAGAGGGCCTCGAAGTAGCCCGGCCCCGGTGTAAGTCGGCGGCAGTGGGGGGAAAAGTCCGGGATGATGCGCGCGAACAGGTCCGGGTCGGAGGCCAGCCGCGTCTTGGCCAGCTGCGTAAAGGCCTCCTTGGCCTCCTCGTTGCTCTCGGAGCCCTTGAGCCAGCCCTTGAAGCCCCGGAAGTAGGTCTGCTCCATGTCCTTGCGGTACTTGAGGTACGCCTCTGGGCTCTTCTTGAACGAGTCGCGGAGCTCCTGCGGGATCGTCTTGGGCTCGATGGACGTCTCGTGGCCGGCGAAGGAGGCGGCCACCCACGTCTTGTTGCGGGCGTAGTGGTCCAGCCGCTCGACGCGCTTCTGGATGTTGGCGACGAGCTGGATCCCGCTTGCGCCGTTGCCGATGACGGCGACCTTCTTGCCCGTGACGTCGAACGACGGGTCCCAGTTGGAGGTGTGCCGCAGGAGGCCCTTGAAGTCCTTAATGCCGGGATAGTCGGGCAGTTTCCACGCGTTGAAGCGGCCAATGGCCGTCAGGACAAAGTCTGCCTTGTCCACCCGCGAGGCGTTCGTCTTGAGATCGCGCACATTGATGAGCCACTGCGCCGTCTCCGGATCCCAGTCGAGGGCCTCTACCCTCTGCGAGAGCTTGAGCAGCTTGTAAACGTCATGCTTCCGCGCGAGCCCCTTCCAGTACTCGAGGATCTCGGGGCCCTGGGCAAACTCCTCGGTCCACTGCGTGTTGGGGTCAAACGTCGACTGGTAGACGTGCGCGGGCACGTCGCAGCGCACGCCCGGGTAGATGTTCTCGAACCAGGTGCCTCCCACGTCTGCGTTCTTCTCGTAGATGGTGAGCTTGATGCCGGGGACCTTGGCGGAGAGCAGGATCCCCGCCAGGACGCCGGCCAGACCGGCGCCAATGACGGCCACGTTGAGTTCCCGCGGCTGGTCGATGAAGCGGTTCACAAGATTGATGTTGGGCACCTCATATGGCTTGGGGATAGTAGCAGAAGCGGCAGCGGTTGAGGGAGAGGATGGAACAGGGGATGCTGGGCTAGGCTTGGGGGACGTCCGCGCCGTTTCTGGGGGAGTTGGCAGATCAACACTAGCCATGGTGATGTTGTACAAATAACCGTTTAACAAGGGGAATAAAGAAGGGAATAAAGAGAAAGGTAAAATGTAAAAGGTCCGATCAAGGCATACAAGCAGAACGAAGCTCAGCTCAGCTCAACTGTCGTTCTTTAAATCCGCGAGCGCTGATGTCGGGATCTTTTAGCTTATCATCAACCAAGCCTGCCCTTTGCTCGTGTAAGTCAAGAAGCCTCAACCGAGGATATCAAGATGCGAAACAAAAAGACCAAGCCGGTCAGTTATCAACTCCATTTTTCAACACAGACACAAAACTCAGGCCCCTCCTCCCCATCTGTCGCCATTCTCTCCAACTCTTGTCCCTTTAGGCAATCCTCAACTAATACAATAACCCCCCCGGACCGCACGAGTGGATTGTCGCCCGCCCGGGGGTTTATTGAGCAAGCCTGGTGAGCAATCACGCAATCCGCCGTGCCTCTGCGCCCATCGCTTTTGTGGTGACAGAACAAATCTGAGGAGTAACGCACACATGTATGTACTACCCATTAGACGTATGACTAGTAACAATTGCCTTAGCATTATCTTTTGCTGACGGAATCTCGAAATCGAAGAGCGCACCTCCGAAAGCGGGCTCCCCTTATCCCTTCCCCCCCCCCAATCGTCGATTTGGCGATGCTAATTGCCGTCTGCTTAGCCATCTCGTCAGCGGAATCTCGACAGTATGGGGCTCGGCTGAACATACAAAGATGATCTCCTTTCTATATTAAGAGATGCTAGGCAGCGGAGAGCGCGGAGGTAAAAGAGGCGGGCACGATGTTACACTTTGCATCTTGATAAGCAGCCCTCTTTTGAAAGCTTCCCTTCTCTTTGCCTACCTTATCGCTCTTCCTTTCGTTCACATCTATTACTTCTTCTCTTCTCTTGTTGGTTGTTCACGCTTCTTCTTCTTCTGCATAAGACGCAATTCTTCAGACCATGGCGGGAGACGCAGCTCAAGCACAGACCGTCCTGCTCCTTCACGGACCGCGGCAGGCATATCAGATTACAAATGACTATCCCGTGCCGCGGCTGGTCGAGGATGATGAGACGCTCATCAGGACGCACACGATAGGGCTGAACCCGATCGACTGGAAAGCGCCGTATGAAGAACCCCCCTCCCTTGCCGTGCAAAACAGGGATACATGTAGAGCAAATCGACATCTAACATGCAAACGGCAAAACAGAGACTTCAACTTTGGCATCGCAACACTGCCATACATTGCAGGCCGCGAACTCGCCGGCCGAGTCACACAAACTCCCCGCCGCAACTCCCGCTTAAGAGAAGGCGACCGAGTACGTGACCTTCTCAAGCCTTCCTTCACTTACACACGCTCTCAATATACACCCTCCCAAGTCTAACAAAAGAGCCTCGTTGTCGTCACCAGGTGCTGGCCATCTCAACAGACTACCGCGACCTCCGCAAGGCCGCATACCAAGAGTACTCCGTCTCGTCAGATTTCAACGTCGCGAGGATACCGCCGTCCATCTCCTTCCAGCAGGCCGCCGGCCTGGGCGTCGCCTTTTCCGCCGCCGCCATCACCCTGGGCATCTGCATGGGCGTCGACTTCTCGTCCATCCTCGACGGGCCGGACCTGCTGCAGCTCGTGCGCCAGGTGGCGCCGGAGAGCATCCCCGAGGACGTGAGGGCCGAGTGCCTGCAGGGCATCACCGACTCTGAGAGGGCTGTTCCGGGGGACTGGATTGCCGTCTGGGGAGGTGTGTATCCCGTCTCATTGATGGCTTCATTCGTCGTAAAAGACCAGGATGAGAGAGAGGCTGACCAGTCTTGTTAAAACGTAGGATCCTCCACATCAGCCAACATCACCGTCCAGCTCGCCCGCCTCGCCGGCCTCAAAGTCATCACCATCGTCGACACAGCCAAGCACGGCCTCCGCATCTCAAGCTGCTCCGCCCAGCGGCCCGACCTCCTCGTCGACAGCCACGACGCCGCCCGCGCCGTCGACATCATCAGCGCCAGCGTCGGCTCCCAGCTGCGCTTCGCCCTCGACACGCGCGGCCGCGAGTCTGCAACCATCCTGCTGGACGCGCTGACGCGGCAGAAGAGGCTCGCCGAGGCCCCGCCGTCGCCGCCCGACACGCCGCGGGAGAGCAAGACGCAGACGGCGCACCTCGTCGGCCTGACGGGGCTGCCCAAGGAGGCGCCGCCCGAGGGGATCGCGTATCATACCGTGCCCATCAAGATCTTCCACTCGGTGCCTTCTGTGGGCGAGGCGCTGGTGCTGTGGTTGGAGAGGCTGTTGGAGCAGGGCCTGCTTGCGCCGCCGCCGGTTATAGGCGTGGAGAGCGGGTTCGATGGCGTGAATAGGGGGCTGGATAGGATGAGGGCTGGTGAGATCAGTGGAGGACGACTCGTCGTTGATATAGTATCTTAGTTCCACAACTGTAGTTTGGGTTTAGAAATGGGCTTGAATATACAAAAGTCAAGAGAACACGTACCAGCACCACTCTAAGAGAATATGGAAAACGACCAACATGAGAGGTCTTCACTTTCTCACCCTTTTCGACCGTCTCAATGCCGTGCTCTCCTCAATCGGATCCTTCTTGGCGGCTGTCACCTCTGCCTTCTTCTCCTTCTTGTCACTCCCCTCGGACGCCGTCTTTCGCTTCTTCGACGACGACGAGGCAGTAGAAGTCGCCGCCTTGGCCGGCGCTCTGGCCTTTGCCGTTACATCTGCCTTAAACTCCCTCGTCACCTCTGGCTGCTTCATCAACACATACGCCACCTTCTCAACCTCCACCGCCGACACACCTAGCCTCTCCATCAGCACATCCGCCTCCGTCCGCAAAGCATGATACTCCTTGGGCGTATACTTGATAGACTCCTTCTTCCCCCCGCAGCACAGCCAGTAAAACGCCTCGTCCGAGAAGAAGATGACGTTGTCGGCGTCGTGGACGGAGAGCAACAGGGACGCGGTGGCGGGGCCGATGCCCTTGAGCTCCGAGAGCATCCTGATGGCGCTGCCGGCGTCTTTGGAGTTTGCGTAGAACTTGATGGCGAATTGAATCGTTTGGGAGGATGAGGGGGGGTTGGAGGAGACGAGGGACATGAGCGTTGGGCGGAACTTGCCGTGGCGTCTGTGTGTGTGTCAGTCATATTCCAAAATTCATCAAGTTACATATGTGTAGCAGGAGTGTGAGTGAGATGCATAGGTCTGTTCAGATGAATGAAAACCTGAGTCTTCCTCTCACAGCATGACTCCTACACGTCATGCTGGAAGATGATAGCGGGCATGATGAAAGGCCATACAATGACTTACAGCTTCCACTCGACGAGCATCTTAACATCATCGAGGTTCATCTCCCGCTTCTGTTTCTTCAGACTAAACGTCTCGACGGCATCCACATATCGGTACTGGTCCAGCTCAGAGAGCGTCCTTTGCCCATCCTTGGCTGTCACGCGCAAGTTTTGTCAGCTTTCCACCTAGAAAAGAGAGAGGCAATTAGGCAGTGAAGGAGGAAAAGAGTGACGTACCGCCTTTGGATTGGGATATCGCCTCGACGACGGCCGGGTATTGACTGAGATACGACGCGAACTGCCCCTTTGTGATTTCGCTGTGTAGTGGTACGTCTGAAGTCGTCATTTTCTCTTCTTCTTTATTCTGTTCTCTTCTCTCGATATCTCCGAGAGGAATCGTACACGAGTCAGTCAAGTACGGGGTTTGTAATCAGAAAGCGTCCTGTGATTGAGCTTCGTCTTCGCAGTTTGAACTGTGGTATGTGAATCGGGGCACTGAGGAGATAACGAGCGAGTCCGGCAGCGAAGAGGCGAGGCGGAAGTACTAGGTATTCTAGGGAAGAAGCGGAGCTCGACTCTCGCGCTTGAAAGGGGTTTAGACCCCGTTCGCCAGTCCCGCATTTAGCCGTCTTGAATAAGGTTGTCGGAATAAGCAGGTACGACTACAGCCGTATTTATCAGATGAAAGATGCTGTTGTAATTCAAGGCGTCAAAGGCTGTATACTCAAAGCAAAAATGCAGTGATGAAACGCATCTTGAGATCAGAGACAATTAGAATATGCCTGTCTCATTGCACCTCACTACCGACAATCGACCATTCTGTCACCTGGATCGCTCTCCCGAACCGACAGCTCAAAGTACTTCGTAGCCCCCCTCGCGTCAACCAGCTCTTACATCCGACATCTTTTACAAATCACTAGGTACTTCATTATTCTCAATATTCTACTGACAGCAACCAGTTTCAAAATGTCCGCACTACGAAAAAAATATCCTCACAAAAAGAGGCCCCCATCCCTTGCACCAAACTATGGACATTCGGAACTCTAGGGCTATGTCCGAGCCTCTCATGCGGATCCATAGAGTTGGTGTTACTTACAAAGCAGGCTGCGCTGTTTCGGGGCTTCCTCTGCTGTGATTTGCTCGTGTCTAAGTGGACTTTGTGGTTTTTGGAGCAGCACCTTAAGTCCGGACCGAGATGCCTTGGTTTGTAAGGAAGAAGGCATCGTGATGATGTTGAACAAGAAGCATCACGAAAGATATAAGAATAAGGAGAGAAGATCAGAAAAACGAAGAAGAAAATAAGCCATAGAAACAACAATAAAAACATTACCATCAAAACAACCATACTCAAGCACTCCAACAACTTCAACAAACATGTCCCCAACCGTCGTCCTCGTCACCGGTCCGTCCCATTAAACCCCATTCCAATTCATAAACACCAGCAGCAAAGGCTAACATTCTGTCTTCACCCTCAAAAGGAGCAAACCGCGGCATCGGCTACGAAATCGTCAAGTCCCTCATCCAATCCCCCCTCCCCTACAAAATCTTCCTCGCCGCCCGCGACCCATCCAGAGGCCAAGCCGCCGCCTCCTCCCTCCGCCCCCTCATCAACCCCCTCACCGGAGCATCAAACAACCAAACTACAATCTCCGTCGTCCAGCTCGACGTCTCCTCCCCAGAGTCCATCCACTCCGCCGCAGAACAAGTCAAGCACGAAGCAGGCAGACTCGACATCCTCGTCAACAACGCCGGCATCGTCGACCAATCCCCCGACCCCCTCCTCCGCCTGCGCAACACCCTCGAGGTCAACACCATCGGGCCCTTTGCCGTCACCCAGGCCTTTAAGCCCCTCCTCAAGATCCAGCCCGACGGCCAGGGAGAGGAGCCCAAAGTGAAGCGCATCATCCATGTTTCTAGCGGCCTCGGGTCTATTGGGGAGAGGCTCAACCCAAAGGGCTCCTACTACGCCACTGGGGCGCCCGAGTACCGCATGAGCAAGGCCGCCCTCAACATGCTCGCCGCGTGCGACGCCTACGAGCTCAGGGATGACGGGGTAAAGGTCTTTGCGTACGACCCCGAGTTTGTGGCCACGGATTTGACGGGCACCCCTGAGGAGCGCCGCAAGATGGGCGCGCTGGAGCCGAGCGTCAGTGCCGAGAGCTGCCGCGACATCATCGAGGGCAAGCGAGACGCCGATGCGCACAAGTTTCTCAGCATCAACGGCAAGGATTGGCCATGGTGAGACTTGAGCCTGTCTCTCAGATTAGCGAGCAATGAGGGTTGAAGATTGTTTGAAGCGCTATTTAGAGGTCAGATATAGAATGTAATTCGCGACAAGAGCTGTCAAATTGGCCAGAGTAATATACAGTTAGTTATGAGACCCAAAACCAGAAATCCACACACGTCCACTGCTTCCTGTACCTCGGCAAGATGAAAACTTGCTCTTCTTTGGCTTTCCGCAACAGCATCATAGGCGATTCGTAGGTGAGAAAAGCCCTTGAATCAATTCACTTGGCTCCATCCCGGCACTCGCTTTGTGCTCCTGACTCCTGATTCTCCTTGACATATACGCCTTGGGTGGTTCAATCTTTGTTCACAAACACCAGTTTGCAACACAACTCCCAACACCCGATATGCAGAACAGAAGAGCATGGCTTATCTGGCCTTGCGGCTTTCACCATCAGTCTGGGTAGCGGCATACTTGTCGCTAAGCTCGGAATAGGCCTTGTTCAGCTGTTCCGCCTGCTTCTGCAGGTTCTCGAGATCCTGCTCCTTCTTCTCAAGCTTCTTCTTGAGGGCCGCGAGCTCGCCGGGCTTTCCGGCAACGGCCAGCTTCTCGCTTTCCTTGGTGTTTTGGCTGGTGCCCTCGTAGGCCCTCAGCTTGTCCTCCAGGCGCATGACTTCCAGAATCATGACGTAGGTGCGGTTGAGGATCAGGGACAGGAACAGCGTGAAGCCGCAGAGGTACATGTTGCGCTGGGAATAGAACTTGCGGGCCTGGACCTCGAGGCGCTCGGATCCCATGACGGCGGCAGCACTATTGACGTATTCGTTAGACAATGGACGACAGTTTTGGTTGGGTTTACCTAGAAGTCACTCACTTTCCCTTAACAGCATGCTCGTGGGCGGCCATGACCTCGAGCTGCACCCTATAGACTCGGTTGAGACTGTCGACAAAGAGTATCAGGATGAAGAAGAAGGTGATCTTCATCCAGTACTGCAACTTGGCAATCACCGGACTCTCGGAGATGAAGCTGTCGTGCGCCACGTCAGCATCTGAGTTATCCTAGGAGACCGGCCGACAACGTACGTAAAGATCTTGCGCTTGGCGCTGAACGGCAGCGGCACGAGCAGCAGCATAAACAGCGCCATCTCGGCCATGAGGAGACCAAACACCTTTTGACTAGTTAGACCTATCCAGCGGATTCTTCGTTATGTCCATCGTCGCAGGCTCGGCAACGTACGAGGGTGTAGTAGAGCGTCATTGTGGTGTCGTGGCAATGGCCTCCAACTGCGAGCTCTTGTGATGTTTGCTTCTGTGTTCTTTCGGCGGGGTCAACGGAGGAGGCTCGATGACGACAATCTCAGAGTATGGGTGAAAGCAAGAGGCAGAAAGTGACGATGCCCTCGGTATGTTTTGTGAATCGCAATTGTTGTTGCTGTTGTTGTAGAATGGAGAGTGAAGAGAAAGGGAAGAGAGAAGTCGCAAGTTAAAAAGCAGGCAAAGGTGTTCTGTTTGCTGCCTGTGGGTTCGGGTTCAAGGTCAGGTCAGGTACGAAGTGCTCGTACCTTCAGCTTGGTGCAGCTTCCAGCCGCGTCGAATCGCCCACGTCATCGTTAGCTGTCTCTGTGGCTGGTGAGTCGCCCCGCCCCCGCTATAAGGTAGAGATGTGGCTTGACTGCGGCATCAACTGAAGTGCCATTGCTGAGTGTCACCTTATTGCTTGCTTGTCGTGAAGGTCTCGAGTTGCAATGTCACATGCAAGTTCTGTCCTGGCGGTCCTGCAATTGTGAATTACCTCTTTCATTTTCCAAGATGCATACTGAGAATAATTGCTTCGTATCAGATACACGCAAACTGCTCGTTGCCCTGCTGGTATCCGAGGTTCACAAGTATTTGTCCTGACAGGGCATTGACCAAGGCAGAGACTCAGCTCTGCGCCACATTCCAGGTACGTGCTGCCCTTGTCTCTATCAAAAGGGCTCCATCACATGCTCGTCATCGCCTTTACTCGTATCCTGTTTGGCAGCTTTCCCCATTCTGAGTGCACGGTATCTTTCAAATTGCGACTCCCTCATCAGGGTACACACCATCACCGTCACAATGCTCTAAGCCCTGTGCTTTCTTGATTCAAAATCGGACCAGTTTTTTGTCTACATCATTCGCAGTACCTAGTCTATCATTAATAACTCCTTTCTGTACAGCTCCATAACCCCTTATAACCTTGACACGTTTGACCTGATTACGCCTATGCCTCTTCCCTAAATTTCGCCGGTAGCCGTCTATTCCTCGACGTCCTAATCATCGTCACCACGTCCTGGTCCTCTCCGTCTTCAATCTCAACAGCCTCTTCGGGCACCTCTCCGCGGCCCGCCCTGCTTTGCTTGGGCGTGGACGGTGCAGGTGTCGGCGTCTGCGTGGGAGCAGAGGCACTAGTGTTCACCTCGAGCTGCGACTCCTGAGACGACTCAGCGGGCAGTGTCGCTTGGGCAGGCTGCGGAGGTTCTTTGTTCGGCCTTGGGATGACTCGAGGATGCTTTCTAGGTCGTCCGCTGCCGGGTCGGGCCCCTCCGCGCTTGCCCCGCGGCTTCTGCTCCTCTGATCCCGGAGCCTTGGCTGCTGGTGTCTCGGGCTCCTTGGCCCTCTGTGACCGCGTCGTCTTCCGCAGCCGCTTCGACCCCAAAAGCTCCCCCTCTTCGGTCATGGCATGTGCAGCTGCGGACGACGCTGTGTCTGCGCCAGGAGGATGGTATTCTTCCTCCTCAGAATCAATCACCGTGTGACGTTTCCGCTTGCGGGTATAGATTTCCACTGATGGGCTGGCAGCTGCAGAATCGTCATCCGAGGCTGCCACCACTGCCGCCTGGACGGTCGTAGTCGTAGTCGTAGTAACAGTCGTCGCCGTTGCCGTTGCCGTTGCCGCCATCTTCTTCTTCTTTGACTTTGGTCTTCCCGCCTTCTTGTGCTCTATCTTGGGTACCTTGCGTGCCACTCGATCGCCAGTCTCGGCACGCTTGGGTCGGCCAACCTTTCTAGGGCCATCCGCCTTCTCCCCAGACTTGGTATCGAGCAGCTTCTTGGTCAGATTGGGGAAGTTCTCGCCATAGTTGAAAAAGAGCTCTTCTCCGGCCTTGATATCCCGCAATGCGGTAAACTTGATTCGGAACTCTCCATTGACGTAGAGGATCCGCGGCGTAATGTTGCATCCCCGGGTATCGTGCTCTGAAGCGTGGTTGATGTACCGACTGAGGTTGCCGTAAATAGCGGCGTCGACCCAGATGCCCTCGTTTTCAAGCAGAGTAAAGACGTATGAAATGTTTGATGTCTCGTCGAATACATCGCCGCGTCTTGCCTCCCGGCGAACGCCCTCGTCGTGGGTGATGAGCTCTCCGACATACTCGACAATGAATTCGTCCTGAGCAATGTCCTCGGCGGTGAAGAGTCCGTAGCCAACCCCTTCGAGCTGGCTCTGTCCGAGGAGAAGCGTCTTGTGCCGCCCACGCTGGAGATCGCAGTTTTGGCAACCCGTGGAGTGCAAAACGTCGTCTTCGGCATTGGCAGGATCCGCACGTTCGAAGGCGCCACACGAACCGCACAGCTGGGGGTCACACTCGCGGTTGAGTTGCACGCAGATACACGGCCTGTCTTTCTGCTTTGGAAGACAGGTCTTGCCGAGAGAGTGGCAAGCACAGCCTGTAAATTTATAAGCGCAATTGGCCTCTGTGCAGCCGCAAAACCTCTCGCACAGAACCCCGGCATCGACGCAGCTGCATATCTTGGGGGCGCAGGGGCCGTCGTGGGAGCATGGTTCGAGCAGTTCCCGTCGCTGATGTTCATGAGTAACGGTGTGTTCTTGCCAGTCTCCAATGAGCATCTTCCGCTTGCGATCGTACCATGAAATGTTTCGCGGTCGAGGCGGTTCCGCGAGGTCAGGCCCAGGTATGCCGATGTTGAGAGACTGAAATTCTGCATATACCTCATCGCAGTTGCGGCCCAGAAATTCCGTCGCAAGACAGATTGGGTCCATCTTCGTCTTACTGAAATCAGTCGTGATATACAAAGTCCGCAGGAGCATGCGCTCATCTTCAGTCCACGGCTTCAGCACCGCACTCGGGTCAGGAGGGATTTTCAGCCGATAGCACCTCCGTCGACACGGGACGTCAGCAATCGTGTTTACCCCTGCTGCCGCTATTCTCTTTCTCCTCAAGATGTCCGACAAGGGCGCGCAGGATGACAGGGAAAAGGTGCGTTTCCAATTCTTGATGTCATACTCGCCGTGGTCGCAGGAATGGCTGAAGCAGATGAGACATCCCAAGATGCAGTAGGTGGCCAGGTTGGACTCGACAACTTCATCCTCGTTGTCTTGCTGGACAATGGAAACCTCCTTGGCCGCAGGCTTGTTGTCCATGACGCTATCAACGGACTCGTCGAGGAACAGCACCTTGCGCAGCTCAATCTGCTTCAGCTGCGGCTGGTTTTCCTTAAAAGCCAACTGGAACGCAGCAGTGAAGAGCTCTGCCGCCTTGTGCTCCTCTGGTGTCATGGCGTGCCCGTGGCCATGGGACTTGATGATGTCCGTCTTCTGCTGGGGCGTTATGGCTTTGTCAGAGGCATGGCTTGCCATGTATCTGATGAGTGTGGATTTGTTGCAGGATGGTATGTTGAGCTCCTTGAGCCACATGTCCAAGTAGAGC
Organism: Trichoderma gracile; assembly: GCA_020002365.1. Classification (NCBI taxonomy): domain Eukaryota; kingdom Fungi; phylum Ascomycota; class Sordariomycetes; order Hypocreales; family Hypocreaceae; genus Trichoderma; species Trichoderma gracile. The sequence goes on from JAINEY010000003.1 coordinate 808,656, forward strand.
GAGAGCGTAGCAGCGCGCTCGCCCTGGATGATGGCGACATACTTCTCGTCGCGATTCATGGGCTTGAACCCTGATTTGAGGTCAATGTCCTCCAGCTCCTTAAGCCAGAGATTGTACTTTGCCTCTTCGGACCCCTCCAGATCCCGCAGATGGGGGACAAACGTCAGCATGGTGTTGGGCATCAAGACGTTCTTCTTGATTTCCACATGGTGAAACCGGTAAGAGGGAACAGCGGGCTTGTTGGTCTTGACGCAGTGCACATTGTAGCGAACGTCCTTTTGTTCCTTCTTGTTTTTGTTGTGCTGCTAAGTCGGGAGGTCAATTCGTGAATTTCAAACAGGATGCTGCAAACCTCGGGTGCTGGTGAAACAAACAGTGCTGGCTGACCTTGAACTTGATTTTGATCTGCTTGCCCTTGATTTCCGGATTGGGGTGAGTCTTCAGCTCACGAAAGAGATCCAGGCCATGCTGCGTGCGCCACTCTCGACACCTTGCGCTCTCAATGGCGTGAGCGACGAGCTGTGCGTGATCCTTCCGAACCTGCTGATTGAACGTCGTGAGCTGCTTCGCCAGCGTCTGGACAGTCCACTCCGTCACGGGCGCCGTCTGAGCCTTGGGAGTCTGTACCGCCTCGGGCTGGCGATGACGCTCTTGCGATGGCGTTGCTGGCGGCATGTCCAGGGCCGGGTTGGAGGTGGATGTGACGCCTTGTTTCTTGGGCTCTGGCATGTCGGGCGCATGTTCAGACACACGGTCTATCAGGGGAACTGAGGCGCGCTCAGGAAGAGGGACGGGCGTCCAGGCTCCGCTACCGCTGCCGCTGCCGGGGTCGCTGGGTCGGGATGCTGAAGATGCTGAAGCCGCTGGAGGAGCAGAAGAGCAGCTTTTCCTCAAGGGAGGAGGGCTGATGGGACCTCTGGTCGACGCCGCGACGCCAGATCCGCTAGTCAAGCCTAGATCTAGACAGGCCAGGTGGCTTGGATCCTCCTCCGACGTTGCCATCACCCGCGGCGGTCCGTGGGGCATCATCCTGGCCTGTATGTCCAGGTAGAACTCCGTGGCTGTTCTGTTGCGCCCCGTTTGTGTCACGGTAGGTGGTGAGCGTTGCCCCTTTCTGTTGAAGCAGGCGGGAAGCGGGAGGCTGGAAGGGATGGCGAACGAAGCCGCAGACGCAACTCTGCAAATGAAGGGCTGAGGCGCGCAAAAGGGGCCTGCATGAGAGGCTCGAAGGGATTGTGCGATGAGAAACTGGTGAAAATGAAGCAAAACAATGGCAACGACAATGGAGTCACGAGGCTGAATAAGCTGGTGTCAAGGAGCGTCTCGTTTGGCCGACAGCAAAGGATCGGCGGCAACTCATGCACATGAGGCTGAAAGGAAGACGGGCTTTGAAGATTCCAGGTCCAACTGCAGGCCGCCGCCAACTTTCCACCACAGAGGCAACAGCTCCAGTCCGAGTGGACAGCTCTCCACTCCTATGAAGGGAAAAAGAGCATCTCCAACGCAGCGCAACAGCAGGGCTCTGAATACTGCAGATTTGATTCTGAAGAATCGCGAATCGAGATGCCTTTCAGATCGCGTTTCGGACAGAGGGCCAGCCTGGAGCACGCGAGTCCTGGTTGGCTGGACCGGGGGCTGCTGGTGATTGGCCAGAGTTTATGCGGCAAGTCCACAAAGGAAAGTTGTCCGGCTAGACTAGATTTGGAGAGCGCGTTTACCTGCGGATTGTTTGATGTCTTGGATGTTTGCGAGCACACATCCAGATTATCTTGAAATGCATCAGGTTGGGTTTTAATAATATGTTTTACAATACGCTATTCACTCTCTACTACATGATTCCTCTTGCGCTGCTTTACCTTAAAAATGAATGGCGCCGAGAAGCTGGACAGAATCTTTCGCTGCTACACTGTCAGCATAAGCGACTCCTTGGTACCATGTAGACCAAATTCCATTGAGCAGCATTCGTTTGACGCCCAGTGAGTCGTGAGAGGCAATGCATGGAGTTCTCTCGAAGATGGATGAGATATACTCGTACGGGAAGCCCACAAAAGAACAAGGATACAAGCGGCATTGATCAACTGTGAGACCATATCCAGCTATCTTACCAACCAACACCCCAAAGCCGAGAATGTGGAGCGTACCTGCATACAGTGAGATTCTCAATGGACCCGTCCCAGATCTGGAATTGCCAGGCTCAAACGGTCCTCTGTGGTAGCAAAAGGGGTAAGCGAGCGTCCGCATGTCAGGGATCAATTGCCATGTTCGTTGATTCTTGCATCTGATACGCGCCAACAGCGGAAGCCAATTGCAGTGTTGACCACTGAAGGTGTGAGGAGAGCGATATACTGCTACTAGAGGTAGTGGTAGTATGGAGCTTAAGGTTAAGGCACTGTGAGCAGTAGCTCATTGTGCACATGCATCCGCCAGTTTGACAGCTCGTTGAATCTGTACTAGGGCAAGCTTTGATTGATTAACAACACGACCACCCCACCGCGGGAGTGTTTGCTGCATGAACCCGACCGTACGTCGAGCCAATCGATCTGGGGATGCATCCTACTCGTCCTGATTACATGGGCCCAGAGACGGTCTATTTCCCTTGCAAACAGATACGAGAATAACCAGCAACTGAAGTCAAGGCGACATCGAGCCGTAAGGGCGCGGATCTGGGGCAGCTGATGCGTCCGGGCTGAGCTGAGCAGGATCAGAACCAGAACAGAGCGCTGTGGGAAATGTGCAAGTAGAAAGCTGTACCATCAGGCACGACTCCAGTAGCGGTGGCGCTGCGACGGCGATGACACATGCAGACATAATCGACACCTTGTGCTCTCAAGGCACAGGGGAGCCGAGATCGTGATAGCGACAGTGGTGTCTCATCCCTGGCACTCGCAAGCTGACGATAAAAAAAACAGGAAAATCAGACACCTGAACGTGTGCTTGTGTGATGAAACAGACTCCAAACGTCGTCATTCACTCCCCCCTAGCCCGGCACTAGCAATCCCTCGATCTCATGGCTCGCCGCTCCAGCAGCGTCTCCAGGCCCAATCCGGCATGGCAGGCAATCCAACCCATCGCCGCTGTGTCTCGGCCAGGACGCCGCTCAGCAGCGCCAGGAAGCTACCAAATCGCCTCGGCTGGGCTGAGACATGCATTCTGACGGCGGCCTGGTTAGCGATACAAGTACAGCGATGCCCTCTCGAATCAATCCGCAGGTCCCGAACCCTAATCTGACGTCGTCGCCGTGGTACCACAAAGAGCAGAGCCAAATCGCAAGCTTGAACGCAATCCTTCACCCGGGCGGCCATCAGCACAACCAGGAAGTATCCTGCAGTACATCTCAGCCTAGCGTAGCGCCGGTATTTGCACAGGCGGTCCAGCGCCGCCGAGGGACCTGCTGGCTGTTAGGGCCCAAGCAGGCTCGCCAGCTGCGGGGATGACGTAGCCGGAGCGCAACTCTGGGCAGCTGTCCAGCCGATGACGATCCGCCAGCTCCGCCAGAAAAGCAGCCGAGGCGTGACATTCCATGTTCTTATAATCGTCTCCCCCGTCCGTCCCCCTCCTGCGTCAGCTCTGATCTCGTCCCACCCAGTATTGATATACAGCACAGCAGTGAAGCACCACTGCTGATCCCTCTCCTGCGCGCTCAACCCCCTATCGCAGCGCCAATACCTTTTTCACTCCCGTTCGACGCGCAGAACAGCATCGCCAATTCGCACCTCTTAGCTCCGTCACACCGCCAAAATGCATCGCACATACTCTATGCGCCAGACCCGCGCGCCAACGGCCTCGCAGCTCCAGGTAGGGATCGGCCGGCATCTTTCCCGTTGTTTGCGGCCGCTCGCAGCTTGACATCGTGGCTGACCAATGCGTACAATAGAGTCCGCCGCCTCCGCCATCGTCCACCAAGTCCGGTCGCTTCTTTGGAAAGGGAAGCTTGGGTGAGTGCTGCGAATACTCGCTAGAGTCCCGTCGAATGGTTCAAGATCGATTGGCACGATTTGATCTTCGATCCCGCCCCGCTTCGATGATCTCTCAACCCGCGGAGCGTACATGTGAAAGCGTTGGCTAAACGACAAAGCAGGTCATGCTCTCCGCCGCAATGCCGGTGGCGCCTTCGGGCCAGATCTGGCCAAGAAGCTGTCCCAGCTCGTCAAGATGGAGAAGAACGTTATGCGGAGTATGGAGCTTGTGGCCAAGGAGCGCATGGAGGTGGCTGTAGGTGGCTTTCCTAACCGCGGCGTCTGACCATGGCTGCTGACTGACGGCTCGACAGCAACAATTGTCTCTTTGGGGTGAAAACACCGACGAGGATGTCTCTGACGTCACCGACAAGATTGGCGTTCTGATCTACGAAATCGGCGAGTTGGAAGATCAGTACGTCGACCGATACGACCAATATCGCATCACAATGAAGAGCATCCGCAATATCGAGGCATCGGTTCAGCCTAGCCGAGACCGTGAGGCAATCCTCAGACCGTGTACATGAAGGATACACCATACTAACCTCGAGCAGGCAAACAGAAAATCACCGATCAAATCGCCCAGCTCAAGTACAAGGAGCCCAACTCCCCCAAGATTGTGGTGCTGGAACAGGAGCTGGTCCGCGCCGAGGCCGAATCGCTCGTGGCAGAGGCTCAGCTGTCCAATATCACCCGCGAAAAGGTCAAGGCTGCATATACCTACCAGTTCGATGCCCTGCGCGAACACTGCGAGAAAGTCGCCATTATCGCTGGCTACGGCAAGCACCTGCTTGACCTGATCGACGACACTCCCGTCACTCCCGGCGAGACGCGAGCGGCATACGATGGCTACGAAGCCAGCAAGGCCATCATCCAGGATTGCGAAGACGCTCTCACAAACTGGGTCACTCAGAATGCTGCCGTGAGCTCCAAGCTTTCCACTCGGTCGCGGAACCTCTCTCAGCGACGGCGCAACACCATCAGGGCCAGGGAAGAGGGCCACGACTTGTCCCACCAGGATGTGCCGCTGAACGACCACGGCTCGTGGACACAACAAGGAGCTCCCATCGACAGCGACGGTGAAGAGGCGGAAGAGGAAGAGGAGCGCCCTCACTCCGCCATGGGTAGCGACGGTGGCATGAACGGCGAGGCACGAGGTCGGACTCAGGAGATTCTCGCCGCCTAAGGTGCGACATGCACGTTGCGTGAGCACAGAGAACAAGAAAGGCGGAGGGGGGACAAAACATGTGCGAGTAAATAGGATTCCAGTCTTGGAAGCCGAGGACTAATGCCGATAATGTTGCTTTGGGTGCCGCCGAGCTGGCGGGGGAGTTTTGGACAAGGCTGGAACAAACGCTGTTTAGGTCGATTTGGTTTATAGTGTCTTTTGGATAGGGGGCGTGTGGTCATTCACCATTAATACCTTGTATGAGTTAGTTGATATTGCTATGAACATGAATAAGTCGATTAAGATGTGTGTTCCTATGATTTCATCTAAACCCCATTCAAACACCAACCGCAACGCCGTCCGCCTCAGTAATAAACAAAACTCCTGCCATAGCTATGTCGCGCATAGTATTTGCGTTGACCTCAACCTCATTACCCCATGACATCAATCTCATTACCCCATTATTTCATTTGACTCAGAAACTGCTCTGCCTCCATCTTGACGATATGGTGGCCAGGAACAACAACCAGGCCCAGATATCGAGACGTCATATCCAGCGTCACAGAGTCGCCGGAAGCATTTGCCGCAGCGGCACTACGCTCCTCTTCAGAAGGCTGTCGGTACTCATGTGTGTTTGCCAGCACGATATTCCTATCCTGTCTCGTCGAGGGCCATATTTAGCATCCTGAGAAGCGGATACTCATCCTTCTTGTATGGGTAGACGAACCGGGTCTGTGCATTTGAAGTTCCCCCGAAACATGCGGCCGTCTGTGGTGTAGACGCGCATGTTCTGGTTCAGGAGAGACGAGAGATACTCGTGAGCCTCATCTTTGTTCATTGTGAGGGGCCTTGACTTTGAGCAGCACAAGGATGCGTGAATGAGATGCAAGGAAGATCCGGTACCTTAATTGAAAGCGTGGGGTGAAGGGTACCGGTCCTTGGTTTATCCGGGCTGCCCTCGGGAGCACCAACATCGCGACTGCCATCAATACCACCTCTCACAAGTAAGGTACCTGATGAGGGCCAGGTTTTCTAACATGCAGTGATTTACCTAGAAGGCCTCTTTCACAGCGCGGCACGCTTTTAGAAAGCACCTGTTGGCTTCAAGATGGATGCCATTGTGCCTCAGAACACGTACCGGACGTACAAACGGGATACGCAGCAGCTGCTGTTCTGGATTATCCACGCCTTCAACTCAACTCTCCAGTCAACGGCAGCCGCAGAGGCATCAAGTGAGGAAATCCAGGGCCGCCAAAATGTGACGGGCCAAGTTACTGTGAAGGAGCTGGTGGCCATGGCCAGGACGATCAGCGAGCATGCCATCCGCATCCCAGGAGCCATCTACCGCAAGCTTCAGTCGGTCACACACGCCAGGTCGGTCATGCACCAGGCGTTTCAGCAGCTCGCTGCCTTGAACCCGAAGCCTGACCCAGAGATGGAGCAGAGTAATACGACTCACAAGTACTTCATTGATGCTCTCACTGAAGTATTTGAGCTCTTTGGAGGGCCGGCTTGGGAGAAGAAGCAGCAGCAGGATCAGAGTCGAAGTCAGGCCGCCCGGCCCGCCGGGAGCAGAGAAGTTGATCTCGACGCCGAACTTGACGCCGAGGTCGAAAACGCCAGGTTTACCAACAAATTTGCGGCGCTTGACCTTGACAGCTCTGCGCATGAAGGACTCAAGGCATCTGCTGTGGATTCTAGCGGCGATGAGGAATCTGACGAGGAGCCGAAACCAGCTGCTGCTGGCCAACAACGCCGTCAAGCTCGACCTGGAAGAGGCAAGAAGAAGAAGAAGGGCGGCAAGCGTGTCAAAAAGAGTAAGCAGGCAGCCAAGCCTGCGCCTCAGACCTTGGACGAGGTCCCGCTTGAAAGCTACCGCATCATCGAGGACGCAGACGGCATCGTCACCGACTACCTCCTGGCGGTCTATGCTCTCTTTCAAGAGATTTGTGATCTGCGAATGTACATGAGCGGCGTGTGGCACGAGGTTGCGTACGAGGGTCTCAACAGCGCCGTGGCAGCTACCTTAAACGATCTGGCCACGGCCATAGTCAAGCGAGCCGAGTCGGCCATCATGGTCGATTTCCCGGGCCACGAGTCGTACGAGACGGTCATGCGGACCATCACGCGTGGTGATATAGAGAAAGCCCAGGGCAACTATACAATGGCGCTCTACCGGACAGGGGGCCCGGACGGACGACCAGAGAAGATGGAAGAGGTGAGCCTGGATGTCAAGGAACAGTTTCTCATCTACGCCTACCGGGACCTCGTCGACTTTGTGACGGACTTTCAGGCCACTCGCAGCGGTAAGCCGACCAAGCGCATGCTCCAGGAGATTGACAAGTGGGACCCGACCTTGAACCTCCAGCGTGCCACCAAGGATCAGAGACACCGCTGGCGTCGATCCTATACCATAAACTGGCTCTACGACCTGGTCAACGTCTACTCTAGCATTGTAGTCCAACGCAACACGATGAAGGGGGAACACCATGTGTACGAAAAGGTCGATTGGTCCGCCGACGGTCAGTGGAGCGAGCATGTGCGGCTCTTTGGCATTAACGAGTTTGCTGGCATTGTGACGTGAGTTGCCTTTCTTACGTTTTCATCTTCCGCCCCCCTTCCTTTCCCTCCTATTCTCAGTCACCGCAACGTGAGATGCTGACTAGTAGAGGACAGCTCTCTTGCTATGCAAAAGCCCGGCACCGACGTCAAGAAGCTCATCAGCCCAAGCTTGGTCTTCCAACTGCAATGCATAGTCGACTCGTTGATGGTCTCGCGGGGTTGGTCCCTCAGCACTTTCAAGGGACATGTTCTGGAGCCACCAATGAGGAGGTTCCGGCCCCGGCGAGATGTCGACCTCTTCCTAGATCGTAACGTTGAGAGATTTGGCAAGGGCGTTTTACAGGGCGCCGATGTGCTGACACAGCTGCTGGAGCGGGACGGCATGATGCATGGCAACCCGAGCCGACACGAGGCACATATCAACGTGCTCCAAGGTCTCTTCGCCGATTTTCGAGACTGGCTAGGCGAATCCAAGTACATGTCTGGGCTGACGACGTTGCCGCCTTCTCGCTTTTCCAACAGCAACTCTAATGGCCTCTGGGAATTCTCGCCCTTCCTCTGCGGCGCGGGATTAGTCGAAGGTCTGGAGCTTGTTTACCGTTTCGGCCTGACGCTCTGGGACCGGATACCCGAGCCTATGCTCATCGTGCACCTGCACAACATGCTCGTACAGAGAAAATATCTCAAACGGCCTATTGGGCTGTTTGCTTCTCTCGAGAGCACCTTCCCGACGGCCTTCTTCGCCGATGGCCGCCCACCTACCTCGGACTTCACCCAGGCCCTCTGCGACCAGATTGGCAAGACGGGCACTCATTTCGAGCAGCGCCGACGAGCCACGCTCAAGAGAACGGTCAAGACATCGGCCAAGACAGCGCACGCCCTGCTAGACCTGGACACGAACCGTTTCTTCCGCACCAAGTGCAATCTTCTCTTATACCGCGAAGCTAGATGGAACCCCGACCGTATCCCTGACGGAGACCTCGGCAAGCACACCCTGTTGTACAACATCCGCTCCCGTCATTCAGATGCCACGCCCACCAGGCACAACCGGTCCTCCGACGCGTGCGCACCCTCTCCACTCCGCAACACTTCCGACAATGACCCCTTGCCCCCGTTCCCCGGCCTTCCAGCACCTGAGACTCTGTCACGGCGAGAACTTCTCGAGCTCATCCGGTGCGACGTCTACTCAGACATCTGCGGTCCCTTCCCATACTCGAGCCTGAACTACTTCTGGGTGACGGCACGCATCATGTCGCTGTTTATGATGTTTGAGGAAGAGCTGAAGAAAGCCAACAACCCCCTGTACTACGACGCCTACGTTGCGAACAGCGGGCGCAGTCCCGAGAAGCGACTCTTCCTGGCGGTGGCAGCCTTGTCCGAGAGGGACGAAGAGTGTCTGCGGATCATGGCCAAGATTATGGAGGAGCAGAGAATGGGCTGGATGCAACACATTTACTGGGAGGACCTTGACTCGTCAATGGATCGGTTCAAACGGCAGAGAGATGATGCAGAAGAGCCAGAGCTAAATATGTGTAACATTATGTAGTTGAGGTGCAAGTGGAGGGAAGATTGAAATTGTCAAGAGGCAGATGAAGGCAATGGGCGATGTCAGATTACTGATATACCTGCCTACCTACAGCGTCATGATAGGCGAATACCTTGGGAGGCTATAGAGCAGAGCTACACATGGGCGTCATGCAAGTGCCCACACAGTACCGCCCTATGATTCCCGCGGCCCCACCGGCCCTGCCAAGGTACCTACAATAGCGTCACTGCGAGAATCCATCGTGAATCTTTGACTCTTTCTTCATCATCACTTCGCCACTTACATTCCGCATTCTCGCCTTTACGATATAGGTGCGGTGGAAGCGAGTCGACCTCGCACCGGCATCATCGCCATGCTCTCATCACCTCACTAGCTCATCCAACCACTTGCGGGCATCTCTTAAGCCCGCACCCTCGCCATGGGTGTTAACGGACTCTGGACGGTGGTCCAGCCATGTGCACGGCCAACCAACCTGGCGACGCTCAACCGAAAGCGCCTGGCAGTAGATGCGTCGATCTGGATCTACCAGTTCCTCAAGGCCGTTCGCGATAAAGAAGGCAATGCGCTGCGCAACTCCCACATTGTGGGCTTCTTCCGCCGCATCTGCAAGCTCCTCTGGTTCGGCATCCAGCCCGTCTTTGTGTTTGATGGCGGCGCGCCGGCACTGAAGCGAGCGACTATCCAGAAGCGCAAGCAGAGACGAGAGGGCAGGCGGGAAGATGCGGTTCGAACGGCGGGAAAGCTCCTTGCCATCCAGATGCAGCGACTGGCGGAGGAAGAGGAGGAAAAGCGCAAAAGGGAAAAAGAGAGGCCGCGAGTCTCGAGAGTGGACGAACAAGAGGAAGTCATACCCGATGCCAAGGACCTGGTCTACGTCGAGGAGATTGGCATGTCTCAGCAGGAGAGGATGCGCAATCGCAAGTTTTACAAGCAGGATGCCTATCACTTGCCGGAGATCGAGGGTGGGATAGCGTCGATGGGGAAGCCAGACGATCCTCGAATCATGAGCGTGGAAGAGCTCGAGGAATATGCGCGGCAATTCAATAATGGAGAGGACATCAACTTGTACGACTTTAGCAAGATTGATTTCGACGGCGACTTCTTCAAGAGCCTTCCACCGCCGGACAGATACAACATCCTCAACGCGGCTCGGTTGAGGAGTCGGCTCCGAATGGGTCTCAGCAAAGAGCAGCTCGACGACATGTTCCCTGACCGCATGGCCTTTTCGAGGTTCCAGATTGAGCGTGTCAAGGAGAGGAATCACCTGACGCAGCGACTCATGTATGAAATTGGCATGTCGGGCACGGACTTGACACTTGGCGTCAATGCTCGTATTGCCGGTGAGAGAGATCGAGAGTACATCTTGGTCAAGAATGAGGGTGTCGAGGGAGGCTGGGCTCTCGGAGTCGTCAGCAAGGACAAAGACGTTGGGCAAGCCCATAAGCCGATCGACGTGGATGCCGTTCAGTTTCACTACCAGACAAAGGATGAAAAAAGTGAAGATGAAGAGGAGGACGACGATGATTTCGAAGACGTACCAATCGAGGGTTTCAACCGATTACCCAAGCTTTCTCAGTCAAATACGGCGAGCCGTGAAGCTGCACAAGGCTTGACTAGTCGACGACAGCAATATTACGCGAGTCACAGACAGGAAGTAGCCACCAATGAAGGCAACAACGAAGGCTCGCTGTTTGTTGGAGGAGCAATGGAACCCATAGAGGCTTCGTATCCTGACCAACCCGGGGGAACTATGCATCCAGAAGAGGAGGATGACCTCAATTTTGCCATTGCTCTATCACTACAGAATCAACATGGCATCGGACGAGAGGTGGGAGACAACACTGAAGCTGAGGATGACACTCGAGACAAGCCAGAGTGGACTCAAGTCGCCGTGGAGGCGCCAAAGCCCATCGGCCATCGCAGCGGCTCCATGATTGCGCACATTGTCAACAACCGGGCTAACGCGGCTGTCCCCAAACGTCAAGAAGCTCCGGCCGAAGAAGACAAAGCAATGGACAGCGACAGCGATGACGACATGCAAGCAATCCTGGCACGATCGCGGAGGATGAAGAAGTCCCAGCCAAACCCAGTTTTTGAGAACAAGAAAAATCCGTTCGACGGGCCGTTGCCGTTCCCAAAGCTGGATTGGGGTTCGTCGCTCTTTGCAAAGAAGAAGGTTACGCGGGAAGAAGAGCCAATTGTCGTCACAGCAGGCGGTGATGGCGGACTGGATAAAGAGGAAAAACAAGAGGAGGAAGCCTTGGGTGGCGGCTTCGAGGTGGAACAGCAGCAGGATGATGGCCCCAAACCGCTTCCCCCATGGCTAGTGGACGACAGCACAGATATCCGAGAGGCAATTAAGAAGCAGCAGGACGTCGACAGAGAAATCAATGCTCAGGACCGAGCCGAGGCGGAGGAAGAAGAGAGACTCCGGCGACGAGAGTTGCGGGACCAGTTGATTGAAATCGAATCTTCGGATGATGAGGATGGCAGCAAACATGCCAAGGTCATTGAAATACCGCCGTCCCCCGAAGCAGCAACTGCCGGTGTCAACGAAGACCAGAAGGCAGATGACGAGGCAGTTCTAGATGTCAAGTCTCCCATCGCCGACTCTATCAAGGAAGAGGTGGAGAAAGTAGACGAGGAATCTCCGGAGCCCGAATTTGAAGAAGTCCCCGTCCTCGAGCAGCCCGCTGCTCCGACCGTCCCCGGTCTCGAATCACAGGAGACCCGTGACTCACCGGAACCCGAGTTTGAAGATGTCCAACCACCAGACAGCACACTAGAAGGAGATGCACAAGCAGCAGCTTTTTTGAGAGAGGCCGCTGCTTCAGGCCAGCAGCCTCTGGCAGAAGCCGCTGTCGGCAGCACTACGATTGCGGATGATGACCTCTTCAACGATGATGTCGAATATGAAGAGTTCAGCGATCCTGAGGATGAGGAACTCCTAGCACAGATGGCCGAAGAAGCAGAGGAGCATGCTCGCTTCGCCAGCGAACTGAACAACAAGTCTACCCAGCAGAACAGGGAGGATTACGAGAGGGAACTGAGGGCCCTTCGAAACCAGCAGAAGAAGGATCGCCGAGACGCGGACGAAGTGACGCAGACGATGATTGCAGAGTGCCAGGCCCTGCTTCGCCTCTTCGGCATCCCGTACATCACGGCGCCGATGGAAGCAGAAGCGCAGTGTGCTGAGCTGGTGCGGCTGGGCATGGTAGACGGCATCGTCACAGATGACTCGGATACTTTTCTCTTTGGGGGAACACGAGTCTACAAGAACATGTTCAACAGCAACAAATTCGTCGAATGCTATATCGCCTCAGATCTCGAGAAGGAAATGTCACTATCACGAGAGCAGCTCATTTCTCTCGCTCAGCTTCTGGGGTCCGATTATACCGAAGGGCTACCTGGCGTCGGCCCGGTCACCGCCGTGGAGATTCTTTCCGAGTTCCCCGGCAAGGATGGCCTCGAGCAATTCCGCGAATGGTGGAAAGAAGTCCAGTCACAGACAAGGCCCAAGGAGGCTGACGCACACTCTCCCTTTCGGCGCAAGTTCCGCAAATCACAGGCCACCAAGCTCTTCTTGCCGCTCGGCTTTCCCAGTCCAGCAGTCTACGAGGCCTATCTGCACCCGATGGTCGACAGCAGCACGGAGAAGTTTCAATGGGGCGTGCCTGACGTGGCGGGGCTGCGAGAGTATCTCATGGCCACGATTGGCTGGAGCAAGGAGCGCACCGACGAGGTGCTCGTTCCGGTGATTCGGGACATGAACAAGCGGGAGGTTGAGGGGACGCAGAGCAACATCACGAGGTTCTTTGGCGGGAGCATCGGGGTGGGCGCAAGAGAGACGTTTGCTCCCAGGCAGCGAGTCCAGGGGAGCAAGCGGATGGCGGCTGCGGTGGATCGCCTGAGGGCGAATGTGGCGGGAGAAGAGGAGGAGGAAGAGGAAGCTGGGGATGGTTCAGGGGCGAATAAACGGAGGAAGACAACTAGACAAAGGCGTTCGTGAGCTACAGGCCCTATCATTTGATGATACCTACCTAGGTAGTCTCGTTGGATTTAGAGAGACGCATAATCATTCTCGTGCTATTGCTTGTTCAGCTGTATGACTGAGGAAGGACTTTGTTGCATCTTATACTGGCAATATCAGGTAGAAGGGTTGTAGAGTGAGCACGTGCGCGCTTCTGACCTAGGATGTCATTGAGGTGCAAATCACGGGTAGCGCATTGACTCTCCTACGCAGAATATAGTGTTTGCATAGGTACCTAGGGGCCCCATGGGTGTTTTTGGTAAGAGATCTGGGAAGAGAGCGACGCTCGTAAGAGGTCCTATAATTGATTTGGGCTTCTGGTAAGTCTTATCCGTCAAGGAAATTACCACTGAAGCTCTTGCCAACGCCTACCTCTTGCCAAATCTCTGACGAAAAACCCGGCCCGCCTGGTAGGTAGGTATACAATGCCACAAAATTCAATGGCAGGCAACAAGGCAAAGGTCACGCTTCATCAACGAACTCTGAAAGAAATTCTGCTTGTCAAGAAGAACTGAGAAACAACCCACGTGACCTCCTCAGCACCTCTTCAACCCCCCATCATGAGAAGAATCATCCCACGACCGGCTAAAGCCCGGCATCTCTCTCTCTCACTCCCGCCTCAAACCCAAACCTGAGCCTATTGCGAAAACGAAACTCGCGCGACCCGCGCCAAAAGGGCTCTCAGCACCAAAAATCCTCGAATAACGAAAGCCCTCAAAACCTTTCTTTCTTCGTTCATCGGGGTGTGCTAATTGCTTGTTTTGCCGCTGCTCTGCAAAACATTTAAATACCTAGACGGAAAGCGCTTCAACTGCCGAGCTTCGTCTTTTCCTTTCCTCTTCTCTTTCTTCCCGCTTTTGTACTTTTTTTCTCTTCTACCTTGCCTTACCTTACCGTCGAAACAGCGTCATCGCTCCCCGTGCCTCGGATCTTGCGCGGACATAGTACCAGCTATTTTACCCGGTTGTCGCATACGCACAATCACCACAAAACACCCGACGACGCAAAAAGAAAAGGAAGGGAGGAAAAGGAATAGAAGGAGAAGAAGAAGCAAGAGGGAATCTCAGAAAGACTGTCGTCATACAGCCCCCGCGATGCCGATGGATCAGCGTGAACTCGAGTCGCGCGTAAAGGCGCTGACCAAAGTCGTGGCCGCCAACGAGCCGCCGGAGAATGCGCTCAAGCTGCTCGAGCTGCTCAAGAAGGATGCGTCGCCGACGGAGGAGATGCTGCGGGTACGTTGATGCTCTCTTCTTCTTCTCTTTTGAGCTTGGGAAGACATGCGCTGTTTGGATGAGGGGACGGGAGAGAATGAGGCGGGCGTGGCGATGGTGTTCTGCCTGGATCGGCTGCTGTGAATGTGTGTTCTTTGGTGGAGGGACTTGGGCTACCTGTCACGTCTGGACAGCTCCCACCCCGTCACTGTCGCATCGCATTCGCGGCTTCTCGTCACTGGCTTCCACGCCCTCGCCTTTCCTCTCCTTCACTGTACTCCCCCAAGCACACAGCTCGGCCCTCTGTCTTGTTCTTCTCAGATTCTTCTCTAACACGCAGCTCGTCGCAAACTCTAGGCCACGCGCGCGGGCGTCTTCGTCGGCAAGCTGAGGTCCAATCCCAACAAGGACATTGCCCGGGCCGCCTCGGAGCTCGTCATCAAGTGGAAGAAGCTGGTTGAGCAGGAGAAGAACTCCAAGCTCCAAAAGGCAAAGATGGGCTCGCCCTCGGCGCCCACCACGGCCGCATCGCCGCCCAACAACAACAGCAGCAACAATGCCAACGCGGCGGCCCCCTCCGCCGGCAAGGCGTACAAGGGCGACCCCGAGAAGCGCAAGTTCGATACGGACGGCGTCAACATCAAGCGCACCGAGTCCAACGTGCGCAACCAGTGCATCGGCCTCATCTACAACGGCCTGGCGTACCGATCGGTCGAGTCCGAGAGCAGCGTCATCGCAAAGGCCGTGGCGGTGGAGAACGCGGCCTACACCGTCTTCAACGGCGAGGGCGCCGAGTACAAGAAGAAGATCCGGTCGCTCTTCGCCAACCTCAAGAACAAGTCCAACCGCGACCTGGGCAAGCGCGTCATGTCGGGCGACATCGCGCCCGAGCGCTTCGTCAGCATGACGGACGAGGACCTCAAGAGCGAGGACCAGCGCCGGATGGAGCTCGAGCTGGAGAAGGAGAACATGAAGAAGGCGCAGGTGCCCATGGCGGAGAAGAGCATCAGCGACAGCCTCGAGTGCGGCAAGTGTAAGAAGAAGAGGGTCAGCTATACCCAGGCGCAGACGCGGAGTGCTGATGAGCCGATGACGACGTTTTGCGAGTGTATGAATTGCGGCAACCGCTGGAAGGTGGGTTTCTTCTCCTGTGATCCTCTGTCTTCTCGTCTTCTCGTCAAAAGTTACAGTGCTGACAATGACTCCATCTACAGTTCTCATAAAGAGATTTCAGAAGAAAGGGAAAATACCGGTAATACAGGCTGACGCGCCACGTCTAATCTGAGGATCATGAAGGACGGTTGTTTTGATAATGGCTTTTTTTTGTTTGACCAAACGCAGCGAACAAGGGGGGGTGGATGGAACATCTTTTATTTTGGGGGTGGGAGTTATGGAAAATTGATTACACGTTATCTTTATCTCCCTCTTTTTCTTTTTTCTTGGGGTAATGAGATGAAGAAGTTTGAGAGCTTCTGACGCCATGTAATGCCATGTTGCTTTCCTTTCCTTTTCTTTTCCACGTCTTGTGGCAGCGATGGCAGACCATAGGGCTTGATCGTGCAATGAGGCTTTTGCGACTGTTTTGTTCTTGAAGCTAGATCGCTCAGTTAGACCTCAATGACTCGCTTTTCGATTGAATGACTACATCGTTGCGCTATGTACAGTCTCCTTAGATCTCGTGCTGCTCTGCTCGTGAAGCTGCAGTATGTACTCAAGACTCTCAGTCTCATGACTGGGATATCCCCAACTCGGCAAACAAATTCGTCGGCTCTCCTTCGTCCTCCAAGCCCATCTCCTTGATATGCTTCCAGAACTTGCTCAAATGCCTCGTACCCGAATCACACAACAGCGTGACAACGCGGCTCCCAGGCGGCAGCGTCATGGCCGTCACAACCGCCGCAACGCAGTTGACGGAACTGCTGCTCCCGACAAAGATGCCATCGTTCTCAACAAGCCACCTCGCCATGCGACAGGCCTGCTCATCAGTGACCTTGACGGCATCGTCCAGCAAGTCCCGTCCAATCTCAAAGTTGTTCGTCAGGCGGTTGATGCCGATACCCTCCACCATGGAGTCGACCTGCTGCCTGCGCCGCGTGCCCTCCTTCTCGGTCGACGAGTACATGACGCCGTGCTTGATCTTGTTGTACAAGCCGCTGCCCTGGGGATCCGCGAGGACGACCCGCAGCTTGTCCATCTTGGCCTCGAGCTTGAGGTACCGCGCCACGCCCGAGATGGTGCCGCCGGTGCCCGCGCCCGCGACAAAGGCGTCGAGGTCGCCGTCCGTCTGCTGGAAGATTTCGGGCCCCGTGCTGACGACGTGGGCCTGCCAGTTGGACTCCGTCTCGAACTGGTTCGCGAAGAAGCCCTTGCTGCCGTCCGTCGACGAGCGCGTGTGCTCAATGGCGCGCCTCCGAGCCAGGTTGACAAAGTGATCCGGGCTCGTGATGGGCGCAACGGGGACTCTCTCCACGGTTGCGCCGAGATGGATCAGCAGATCCGACTTTTCGAATGCCTGGTCGTCCGGCATGCAGATGTGCGCCTTGTATCCCTTTGCGCGCGCCAGCGTCGCCAGCGAGATGCCCGTGCTGCCGACGGTCCCTTCGTAGATGGTGTCCCCCTGGTGCGGCGTCAAGAGGCCCTGCTTCTCCGCCTCGACAATCATGTTCAGCGCCACCCGGTCCTTGGGACTGTTCCCCGCGCCATTGAGAAACTCCGCCTTGGCAAGGATCACCCTCCCCGTGGCCCTTGAGAGCGACTGAATCTCAATCAACGGCGTGTTGCCGATGCACCCTTCGATGCCGCTCGCAATCCCCGCCGCCCGCGTCACCAGCGCCGCGGCTGTCGCCGCATCGTGATCCTCGAGCTTCACCGGCGCGCTCCAGAAGAGGCTGCTCCTCCGGGGATCCGTCGATCGGCGGCGGCTGCCGGCGCTCTTGTGCTGGTATCGCGACTCGAGCTCCGGGTAGAGCTCCTTGAAGCCCAGGGTAGCGACGACGCCGGCTGCGAAGGCGACGGCGATAGCGGCGGTGCCGTAGGCCTTGGGGTGATCGCTCAGTGACATGCTCCTCCTGGTTGTGAATATGTGTCAAGCATCGTAATCACAACGCCCTCATATTTCGGTTCCAATTGCAGGTTGAGAAGATGTTAAAACTGAATCATGCGAGAATGACTGAGAAGAAAGTGGTACCTCTGATGAGGTCATTGCTGATCCCTGCAGCATCGTGGAGAAAAAAAAATGCCTGAGAAGCAGAACAAAAAGATCAGCAGCAATTGAGGGTACGTACCTCTGCCATGCGCATCGCGGGGCAGCCCTGCTCGGAACAAACCTCCTTCCGGATAGCTGCCAATCAGGCAATCAAACACCAAACTCGAAGCTGCTTCAGGGACGCAAATCATCATCCCATCCCTTCAAAAGGCATCGTGATCGCCATGGACTCTCCCATAGTGGCGCATCTCTTCCGCCAGCTGTTCCGCCACCGGCCTCGCGGCTGCCAGGGCCTGCGCAATGGCCTCGCCCGCAGCAGCCACAGGCACCCGACCCGCGGCCTCGCGACGAGACCCTCCATCGACCGCGGCATGAAGACCAACGAGAGCCGCTGGCAGCAGCGGACGCACATCTTGCCCGAGGACCGGAGGGAGGAGTTTGCAGAATATCCGTACATCTCGCTGCAGGAGCTGAAGACGAGGACGGAGCGGCCGCGGAGAGTCAAGATGCTGCTTCGAGACTTTATAGATGGTACGTGCTCATAAGACTCTCCTTGAACGAGAATTGAAGAGGGATACTGACGATGGCGACCCTTCGTAGACAGTCTATACAACCCCTCGTACGGCTACTTCTCCAAGGAAGCCGTCATCTTCAGCCCCGGCGAGCCCTTCGACTTCAATTCCATGCGCGACGAGCTTGAGTTCCAGGCCGAGCTGGGCAGGCGATACACCGAGTTCGAGGACCTGCTCGACGAGAGAGACGGCGAGAGTCCCACGAGACAGCTTTGGCACACGCCGACAGAGCTCTTCCGGCCGCACTACGGCGAGGCCATCGCGCGGTACCTCGTCTCCAACTACCGGCTGACGACGTATCCCTACGACGACCTGCTCATCTTCGAGATGGGCGCCGGCAGGGGCACCCTCATGCTCAACATCCTCGACTACATCCGCGCCGCCGACCCGCAGGTCTACGCCCGCACAAAGTTCAACATTATTGAGATCTCGTCGTCGCTCGCCGCCCTCCAGAGCCAACACCTGCTCTCCACGGCCGAGTCGCGCGGCCACGCCGACAAGGTCGAGATCGTCAACCGCTCCATCTTCGACTGGGACCGCTACGTGCCGTCGCCGTGCTTCTTCCTCGCCATGGAGGTCTTTGACAACTTCTCCCACGACGGCATCCGCTACGACGTCCTCACCGAGGAGCCCCTGCAGGGCCACGTCCTCATCGACGGCGACGGCGACTTTTACGAGTTTTACGTCCACGAGCTGGACCCCCTGGCCGCGCGCTTCTTCCGCGTCCGCCATGCCGCCACGGGCGGCAACTATCCCAAGCCGTATCCCTCCAACCCGCTGCTGCGCTACCTGTCCACCAAGATGCCCTTTGCCGCCAACCTGTCGCAGGCCGAGTTCATCCCCACCAGGCTCATGCAGTTCTTTGACGTCCTGGAAAAGTACTTTCCCGCGCACCGCCTGCTCACGTCGGACTTTGACTCCTTGCCCCAGGCCATCAAGGGCCTCAACGCACCCGTAGTGCAGACGCGCTTCCAGCGGAAAATGGTCCCCGTCACCACTCCCCTTGTGAGTCTTTGGCCCCCCTTAAACTCCCCCCAATCAGTTTGAGCATCAATCAACTAATCGCGGCTTTTGTAAATGATGTGTCAAGGTCCACCAAGGCTATTTTGACATCCTCTTCCCCACAGACTTCCACATCACAGAGGCCATCTACCGCGCCATCACGGGCAAGCTGACCCGCGTCATGTCCCACGGCGACTTCATGCGCCGCTGGGCGTACGTCGAGGACACGGAGACGAGGAGCGGCGAGAATCCGCTGCTATCGCATTACAGAAACGCCAGTGTCATGGTTACGGTATGAATATGTATATAACAACAGTCATTCGGAACCGTCAAGGCAGTTGTACTATAGATGTCCAATTATCAGGTTCCGACTTGTATCAGTACACAGGATCACTTGGTTCGAGATGGAGCAGTGAGCGTGAAATCCCATCAGGATTTGGACATCAATTGTGCCGCAAATATTCTTCCAAGTGCCTTTATATCGATTTAAATCCTCCATTCATCTGCGCGCTATCTGATCCCTTTATCCCGTCCATCATCCATAGTCATAGATCCCTTTACCCAAATTCAAGCACACGTCCACTTAAGTGTTGGCAACAAACAAATATATATCTGCTAAATAATATACATAAAGAAAAAGCTGTTTCCTTTCTCTTTCTTCTTCTTTTTACAGCTTCAGCTTCTCTTCCAGCCATTTCCTGGCAGTCTCCACCGCGTCGTCAATCTTCTCTGGCTGCGTTCCCTGGCCCTGGCGGGACGGCTCCTTGCCGCCTGAGCGGCCGCCAATGACTTCCGATACGGACGCGGCCCATTGCTCGGCAGTGACGCCTTGTGAAGACAGATGCTGAAAGAAGAAAACTGTTAGTCGACATGTCGATTAAGAAAAAGGGGGGAAGGGGGCTTAATATGATATGGGGAATAACTCACTGTTCCAACATAGACACCGTGGGCAACGGCGCCCTCCTCCGCGCCGCCGACAAACACGTACACCGACTTCTCCTTGTCCTTGGACTGGTAGTACTTGATGACCTCGCCCACCGCCTTGGCGTTGGCGCTGATGGGCAGCCGGCCGACAAAGTACTTGCTGTCCTTGTTCGTCTCAAAGTGCTTGGCCACGGCGTCGGCCGCCGTCTTGGACTCGGCCTTTTGCTTCTTCTTCTGCTCCGCCACGACCGCGTTGGCAATCTTCTGGAAGCGCTGGTTGAACTCGTCCTTGGTCAGCGTGGAGATGACCAGCTGGCTGAGCTCCTGCGACACGGCCTTGACCTGGGCCTCCTTCTCGGGGCCAAAGGGGAGGCTGTCGAGCTCGTCCAGCTTCTGCTCAAACAGCTTGGCCTCGCGCTGCACCTGGTGAGCCGCCTCGCCAGTGTAGGCGATGATGCGGCGGATGCCCTTGGCGATTCCGCTCTCCTCGACAATGACGAGGTCCTTGATCAGGCCGGTCTGCTCGACGTGGGTGCCGCCACAGAACTCGACGCTGTATTTTCGCCACTCGGGCTTCTTGGGGTCGGCCAGCAGGGTGTCGACATCCATGCCGATGGAAACGACGCGCACGGGGTTGGGGTAGGTCTCGCCAAAGACGGCACGAAGGCCCTCAATCTGCAGAGCACGATCCAGCTCCACGTCCTTGGAGTAGATCTTGGCGTTGGCGCGGATATCCTTGTTGGAGAGCTCCTCAATCTTCTTCAGCTCATCCAGCTTGACCTGGGTCTTGTGTGAAAAGTCGAAACGCAGCTTCTCGTTGTCGACCAGCGAGCCCTTCTGGTGGACATCGTCACCCAGCACCTCCCGCAGAGAGTGGTTCAGGATATGTGTGCCGGTGTGGTTGTTGCGGATGGGGGAGCGGCGAAGCTCGTCGTACTCGCAGATGACCTCATCGCCGGAAGAAAGCTCTCCGTACTCAATGTAGCCGCTGTGGAGGATGTAGCCACCGAAGTCCTGGACGTCCATGACCTTGAACTCGACAACATCGTCAATCACGATGCGGCCAGTGTCGGCGACCTGGCCACCGGACTCGGCGTAGAAGTTGGTTTGGTCGAGCAGGACACCAATGGCAGTGTTGGCAGGGATATCCTTGGTCGACTTGAGGAAGGCCTTTCCGTCAAAGATGTACTGGACCTTGCCCTTGCTGTCCCCCTTGAGGTACTTGGCGTCGTCGTTCGTCCTGGGAACCTTGAGGTCGGTGTCGAGCTCCGCAATCTTGTGGACGTCAAGTTTGGCAAACGTCTGGACGGAGTCCTTGACAGCCTTGCTGGCCTCTCGAGCCTTTTCACGGGCCACAGCAACCTCGGCCTCGTCAATCTCCAAACCTCGCTCCTCGGCCATCAGCTTGGTCAGGTCGACGGGGAAGCCAAACGTGTCGTAGAGCCTCCACACAACGTCTCCGTCCAGCTTCTTGACGTTGTCCTTGGCAGCCTTTGCCGCATATCTCTCAAATTGGGCCTCACCACGGTCTAGGGTGCGGGAGAAGGCCTCCTCCTCCTCGTCGAGGATCTCCTTGATGTCCGCCTGCTTCTTGGCAAGGTCGGGGAACTGTTCACCCATCTGCGCAACAAGGGCAGGCAGAATCTTGGAGAAGAAGGAGCCGATCTCGGCATTCAGATACTTGCGGGCGTATCGGACGCCACGGCGGAGGATTCGTCGAATGACATAGCCGCGGCCGTCGTTGTTGGGCACAGCACCATCCGTGATGGCAAAGGACATGGTTCGGATGTGGTCGGCGACAACTCGGTAGGCGGTATCGATGCCATCTACGTCGTCGGCACCGTACTTGTCGGTGTAGGGTCGGGCGCCAGTAACCTCCTCGATCTGCTTGAAGAGCGGCGTGAAGCAGTCGGTGGCATAGTTGGAGGCGGTGTTCTGCAGCGCAGAGACCAGGCGCTCGAAACCCATACCGGTATCAATGTGCTTCGCGGGCAGAGGCTTGAGGCTTCCATCCTTCTGTCGGTCGAACTGCATGAAAACGAGGTTCCAGATCTCAACAACCATGGGATCGTCCATGTTGACAAGGCTGGCGGCATTGCGGCCTCCAATCTTGTCGTAATGGACCTCACTGCAAGGACCGCATGGACCCTGATCACCCATCTCCCAGAAGTTGTCCTTCATGTTTCCAGGCAGAATCTGGTCCTCGGGCACGCCCACCGACTTCCACAGCTCCTTGGCTTCCAGATCGGGCTCGAGGTTGAGGGCCGGGTTGCCCTCAAAGTACGTGACGTAGAGGCGGGCAGGGTCGAGGCCGTAAACCTTGGTCAGCAGCTCCCAGGCCATCTCGATGGCATCCTTCTTGAAGTAGTCGCCAAATGACCAGTTGCCCAGCATCTCGAAGAAGGTGTGGTGGTAGCTGTCCTTGCCGACATCGTCGAGATCGTTGTGTTTGCCACCGGCGCGGATGACCTTTTGGGTGTCGACGGCGCGCTTGAGGTTGGACATGGGATCGGACTTGTTGACGGTGCCGAGGAAGATGGGCTTGAACTGGTTCATGCCGGCGTTGGTGAAGAGCAGGGTCGGGTCATTGTGAGGGACGACGGAGCCGGAGGGCACTTGATAAGAGTCAGTCAGCGCTTGGTTCTGAGTGAAGATGCTGCTGATAGTCCGCCATGGTGGAGATCTTGATGAGAACAAAGCAAGGCGATGGTTGTAAAACAATGAGAGAGAGAGACAAGCCGAATCACTGGAACAGCGTCTTGTCGTCTGTCGTTGCGGCACTGCAAAGGGACCTTTGGCGATGTTGAGATCTTCTCACATCAACCCCGCCACTTGGAGGGGCGAACCTGGCGATACCTGCAGCTGTATATTTTTTTTTCTTCTTCTTAGGTCAACTCACCCAGCGTGTGACCCCTCTGCTCGAAAAAGTCGAAAAAGGTCTTGCGCACCTGCGCCTCGGGCCAGTTGCCCGCCATTCTTGCGAGAGTGTGAGCGTGCAAGCAGACGCGCGTCGAGGTGCAGAAGCTGCGAGGGCGTATGCGAAGGGTACGACGGGATCGAAGATGCTGGTGCAGATGCAGATGCGATGCTTCGGAGAGCAATCGGCGGGGTTGTGGCGGGTGGGTTTCGGTTTTGTAGAAACTTCTACAAGAGTGACTCAGGCCTGATAAAAGGGCGGTGCCGCTGGAGCACTGTGGCCGCGTCCTTGCCAGCGACTGCATCAATCAATCAGCACTGACGCTGAATGCCTGCAATTGCATGCTCTTTCGCTGAGGGTCCGTGTCAACTGCAAAGAAGAGAAAAAGAGTTGGTAATTGAATCCAACGCCCGTTATCGTTTCTTCGTTTGGCTATTCCTCGTTTGCCCGCTTCAATCTCGGCTACTAGTCGGCGGACAGCTTGCAGAAGGGCGGAACCGAATTGCTGGTCTCGACAGTGGAAATAGAGGCGGAGACAAAGAGACTGAAGACGCACAGCGCAGCGCAGCAAAGCGAGACCGGACGAGGCGAAGGAGACAGAAAGAGAGACAAAAGACGGAAACAAATACAAATTAGCCACTGGACTGCACAACATCTACCATCTTAGACATGCTGGGGACGTCATCCGCGCCAGCCATCTTCTCAATGGACGCTCGCGATCCGGCGAGGCTCCGGCGCAAGAGGAAGGCCGACTCGCACGACTTTAGCGATCGCGAGCGTCTGTCCAAGCGCCTCAGCCGCCTCAACATAGGTGAGCATTGCCCATCTTCCTTCTTCTCTCCCTTTCATCCATTCTATCTCTTCCATCGTGCATCGCATCCCATTGCATTCCAATCGTCAGCCTCGGCTATTCGCTAACACTGCTTCTCGCTACAGAACCATCCGGCCCCAGACTCTACGTCCCCGTCGAAGCTCCCGCCAATGCAGCAGCAGCAACATCCTTGTCCCCCTCCTCATCCTCCTCCTCCTCCAATCCGCCGTCGCAGAGCGATGAGACGATGCAGCTCGACGACTCCAAGCACAAAGTCTACATCTACGACCTCGACGCCGAGCTCTCCTCCGACAGCGACAACGACGAAGGGAAGCTCATCTTCCTCCCGGACATTGAGAAGCACCTCCGGGAAAGCCGCATCCCGCGCGGCGTCCTGGCCAACGACGAGGGCGAGCTGGCCGGCATGCAGCTGGTGCTCTACAGCGATCCCAAATCCCTCTCCGTGCCTGAGGAGCGGGACGGCGTGCGAAGGGCCATCATCGAGGCCCGTCAGCGAGCGAGAGAAGCACAGGCACAGAAGAATGGCGGGACATACGCCCACGGCACGGCATCTCCGGTAGCCTCACAGCCGATTTCCCAGACGGCGCCACCTCATACATATCCTCCGATGATCCCTCCGTCTTTCTCTCAACCTATTTCCGAAGCGATACCACACATTGACCCAGCGCCACCTCAACCCTTCCCCGTCGATGATGCTGACGCTATGGAGGTTGATTAACAGCCTCGCGCAGAGCCGACTATGACTGATGTGCAACGAGTGATTATAAACGTACACGCTATACCCAGGGGTTCGCTTTTCAAGGAGTTATGGCTTTGCTTCTGTTTTCTTTGCCTTTATCGTTATTCCTCGTCGGTGGCCCATGCCTGCCGCTGCATGCTAGCATCTTTTCCGATGCTCAAGCATCGAGATCTGTATATTGACTGAGACTTTAGGATACCATGTTATCCATAGTAAATAAATTGAATGCCGTTCCCAGGCCCCTACACTCTTATCGTCCACTTCCATTATTATTCTATCCTCCAGCTATCAAATCACTTTCAATTGCTCCAGCCATTCAACCGTCGGACTTCAACCCAGTCACCTCATCACTGCAGAAGGTGAAGGTCCCGCAGGAGGTTCATACGCCGGCAAGGCCTCGTCACCATCTCTCTCAGCTGGCTCCTGCGGAGAAACAGACTTTGCACCTCCATCCGCATGATTGCCATCCATGTGATGCGGATACGAGGGAAACGCAGCAGCATCGTTCACCGGCGCCGCAGCATGAGTACTTTGCCGAGCCTCTTCCTGTGCCGCCAATGCCGCCAATGCCGCCTCTCGTTTTCTCTCATGCTTCTCTATAGCCGATTTGAACAAGTACTGCCAGGCCAACACACATTAGTCTTTCTGACGGAAGGCAACATTCTACCAATAAGGAGTGTGTGTGACTAACCTTTTCGTATGGTCGTAGCGGCAATCCGCCGTTAAGTCTCGCCTTGAAGCCAATGTATATGCCCAGGGAGGTTATCATCATCGATGCAATGACACTCGCGATGATGTAGTATTTCGTACTGTCGTAATGCTATAAAGTTCTTGTTAGTGACATGTGCAATGTGCTTCCAGACAAGTTAAGATTATGGAGAGGTGCCTTACGCCTGATGAGTAGAAGAAAATTATCCTGGGGTGAAGATGTGAGCTGAGAGACACATGCTCTGCGGCCTTTGACGGAATGGTGTTTATGCTGGGCATCTTGATAGGGTCTTGTTAGTTGAGGTTATGCAAAGACAGGACCAAAAGGAATCGAGAGAGAGAGAGACGTGCGTGTTTGCAATTCTACGCAGAAACAATTTTCAAGAAAATTGAGACAAAGCACGAAGGAGATATATACTACTATCCAGAGCATGTTTGTCTACCTAGTTCAACGTCTCGAACCATCCCCGACCAACAAGCGGCCCTTGCTCTTCTCCCAGAGAGAAAAATATTCTTTACAAGCAGTACCTTACCACAGGAGTCATCCGGCGAAAGCTCAGTCCAGTGTCAAGTCTGTGCTTCTTTAGCTCACGATGGGCTTTTTCTCATGGAGGCGTTACATCAAGGACGGGCATGAACTTCCTCGGGCATGAACTTCCTCGAGCATCTCGTGGCACATCGACACTCACTTCGAAAAACTTCGTCAGGGGAAGGGCTATTCTATAACTAGTATATAGCAGACATATGTTTGAGCAATATCTGAAGGTCGTCGAATGACCCTATATATCTCTATAATGCGTCTTGTCGTACCTCTGACTATATCGCGAAGAGGCTCGCGAAGAGGCTCGCGAAGAGGCGTCTTCTGTCCAGGTGGGGAGTGAGTTGGTTCGAGCCAGAGGCTGGAATTGCCCGTCTTATTTACCAAGACAAGACTCTACAACCCAGAGAGCAAGACGGAGAATCTGATTGTAACAGCGGAAAAGAGCTCTTCAACTAAGGTAGCCTAAGTACAGGATGACCACGAGATCCTTACAGTCACGATGCTAGGCTTGTACCACCTCTCTCCTTATGCAGCGAGAAAAGCATACCATCTCATTCATTCAGCACGCTCCCCTAATTTCCAGGCAGATACATACACTTTCAAAAGCAGAGAGCACCGCCGCTATACATGTCCATACTTTTACATCCGTTAAACGCCACCCATATTTATATATATGCACGCAGGCATCTTGCACTTTATAAGCCCATCCCTCCCCCTGCCCACGCGGGAAACGCGTCTTCGGGGTTGACGGCGTTGCCCTGCGGCTGCCTCTGGTTCTGACGCGCCCCCTCGTCGTTCTGCGCGTGCTGTTGCTGCTGCATCCTCTGCCTCCACCACAGGAGCAGCACCAGAGCCGCCGTGATTCCTAGAATCAGAGCGCTCTCGACCACCCCATCCAAGGCGTCCTCGCCCTCGTTTCCAATCGTCTCATCGTAGTAATCATCATAGTACTCGTCCTCGTACAGTGCTCCATCGTCCTCCAAGAAATTGGCTATCCACTCCGAGAGCGACCAGTCCTTCTTTTTCTCTGTTCACAGGCTGTCAGCACATTTCCTCGGCGTCTGCGTCTTGAATGAGAAAACTTACTCGGCTCGTCTTGGATGGAGTGAACTGATCCATTGGTCAGCGTATTCCAAGCGCTTCGTACGCGAAGTTTGAGCAGTCCTAGGGTGACGGGCAAGTACGCTTCGTCGTTGACGGCCAAGGCATGATCGTAGTATCTCTTGGCGAGGTGGAAGTCCTGTGTCAGTCCGATGCCGTTTTCATGCATCCAGCCCAGGTTGAAGAGTGCTTGGGCGCTTTGCGAATAGTCGGAAGCGCCAGTGTAGCACTGAACCGCCTTGCTAACATCTCGCTCTGCGCCGACTCCGTAGAAGTAGTAATCGCCCATCTTCACAAGCGCGTCAACGTTTGCCTGCCGCGATGACCGCGTCCAGTGAATCAGGGCCAGTGTAGGGTTATCGAGAAGCCCAGATTTATCCCTTCGTTTGCGCATCATCTCATAGAATGGTAGTTTGGATCGGAGTGTGTCAAGGAGGTACGCAACGTTGGTCTGCGCCTTCTCGTATCCTTGCTCGGCCGCCAGGAGATAATGGAGGAATGCCAGGTCGTGGTCTCCAGCCTCGTATGCGTCGTTTGCGTCTGCCCAAGACGAGACTAGAGGCTCTGCCTTTTCGGCCACACTCTTGTAGTAGCTCAGCGCCATGCTACAGAGCTTCTCGCGACCCAAGCCGTGGAAAACCAGCTCCGCCAGATAGTAGTTCGCCTCAATGTTGCCATATCGAGCCGCCAGCTCAAAGTAATTGTTGGCTATGCGAACATCCTCAGTCCCACCTTGGTCGAGGTACAGCTGTCCCATCTGGACTTGCGCCGGGGCATAGTCGTGGTCGGCCGATACCCTAAAGAGCTCCACGGCTTTCACGACGTTCTCCTTGACGCCGTAGCCGTGCAGGTACATGAGGCCCAGACCATATCGTGACAGCGCGTCAGCCTGCGAATCGCCACGTTCAAACCAGAGCTTTGCCCTCTCAAAATTTTGAGGCACGCCGTCTCCCCTGAGGTACATGCGGCCGAGGTAGCCGGCGGCCTTACCGGCCAGCTTTTCGATGCCCGACTTGGCGTTGTCCACAATGCGTCCATTTTTCCAGTACCTTGATGCTACCAGTAAAAAATACTTCCTGGCGAGCTCGTAGTCGTGGTCCAGTCCTCGTTGGCCCTCGTAATAGATGCGACCCAAGTTGAATGACGCTTTGGAATCCCCCTTTTGGGACATCAAATCCAGATACTCAATGACATCGCCGATAGCGGCATTGGCATCCGAGTTGGGGCTAGGCTTGAATGCATTCATGCCGGCACTTGAAGCACTTGCCCCTTCTCCATACAATCCCCCGTCATCGTCCGCAATGCGCCAAGACTGAGATACCCACGACATCCCCCCTGGGGGACCCGAGCGGTACCACTCGATGGCCTTGTCCGCCACACGCTTGTAGTACTTGACAGCGCTCTCGCAACTCTTAGTTGTCCCAATGCCTGCCAGATGGCGGAAGCCGGTGGCCATTTCGGCTCGGGTGTCTCCTCGAACGGCAGCAAACGTGTAGTAGAGGAGCGCTTTGCCCTGGTCCCGAGGCACGACATCACCAATGCCTGTCGAGTAGTACACGCCAAGCATGTACTGCGCCGTGGTGTTTCCATGACTTGAAGCTAGTTGTCGGTAGTACTTGAAGGCAGCACCGAGGTCTCTGGGGTGGCTGTAGTTGCCGAAGAAGTTGAAGTCGGCGAGGATGTAGAGCGCATCGGAGTTGTTCTGCTGCGCAGCTTGTTC
Organism: Trichoderma gracile; assembly: GCA_020002365.1. NCBI lineage: Eukaryota > Fungi > Ascomycota > Sordariomycetes > Hypocreales > Hypocreaceae > Trichoderma > Trichoderma gracile. The sequence continues at coordinate 837,393 of JAINEY010000003.1, forward strand.
GAGATATTCTACCGCGTTCACCAGCGGACCGCTGAGCGTCGTCGTCTTCGATTGCGATGGCGCAGTTACTGGCCCGGTTGGGATAGTCCTGAGGAGCAGGCGCAGGGCTGAGCTGAATATTCCAGGCGCCTCTCGACCTCTTCGGTGTGGTTGGGGTATCTTTCGAAGCTCGGCGAGTGCTGCATCGACGAGGCCGTGTCCTTTGTGCATGTCAGCGTCCTCCGTCGCAGCTTGTGTGATTATGGACAAGTGACGGATTGCATACCAGGCTGGGGATGGGCAGGTTTCTGCTGTCCTGCAGGGACGTCTAGGAAGGATTCGACCGCATGCCTATCGCCCGCGGTTTGCGCCGAGGCGTCGGTTTGGCTGCCGAGAGGTTGTTGATCGTGCGAGCTGATGACGGCTGTGGCCTGCGCAAGCACTGAGACAAACCGGCGTGAGCTCCCATCCAAGCAAGGCAAGGCAAGGCATTAGCAATGCGAATGGCAACTTACGGAGGAGCCAGGCTGTCCAGCCTCTCATTGTGGGCAAATGCTATGTGCCTATGGTTCGAACGGCAGCCCGCGGCATGGCTATCGTGTGTAGATGGGGAAGCAAAGCTGGTGAGTCGCAAGACGGTGCATCAGATGCAGGTCGCTATCGTACAAGCTGTCCACTACTCGGGCTATGATAGGTAAGCTATGCGGCCATTCCGCTCCATTCCGCGCCATGGCGTATGATGACTAAGCATCCCCACGTTTGCCAGGAACTGCGGCGTCATCGCAAAGACTCGGCACGTGTCGCAGCAGCAAATCATCCAACAGCGGGAAAGGGCATGGAAGTCCGAGTCCTTGTAGTACAGTAGGGTTGCGAGCAGAATCCAATGATGATGAGGTATACCGAGTATGGATTCTGTTCAAGAAACAAAGAGCAATTGCTAGACAATTCGTTCCCTTCTAGCTCAGCCACTCACTTGCATGATCCCACAGCTGCACAAAATGTCGAGCTGCGGAAGCGGCTTCGGATGCCCGTGATGTGGGCCCCCGATTCGGCCAGGCCAGGGTCGCTCCCCCCAAGGCATGTTTCAAGCACTGGCTCAGATCCAGTGGCGGTGCCCAGGCGCATTGGTGCTGACCCGGGCGCTGAAGGTTGGCGAGCCGGACGAGTTACAGCGCTCGGAGGCACTGCTGGCGAGACGCCCTGCGCACCACGGCAGAGCCTCCAGCGCTAACGCCGCCACTTTGCAGCCGTCACGCGTGCAAGTCCCAGGGCTGCAGCGCGTTAATGGGTGCCCTAGCCCGCGTCGGCAGACGCGCTTCCTGGCAGCACCTTTTCTCTGAATCTGGAGCCCAGCCATCTTGCCTGTGCTCAAAATCCCATCAAAGTCTCTACAGCCAAACACGCATCAACCCGGTTCCGCAACCTCTTGGATCTCGACTCTTGTCACTCCGCCTCTTACAACCCGTTTCTGTTTCAATTCTTGGTTCATTTCATACCGGTCATCCCATTTCGTCGCCGTGTCTGGACTCATCACTTCGTGGGCTATTCCTGCGTCTTCCCTCTGTCGACGGCTGAGCCGTGCAACTCCACTTCTCCGTCACCTTCACTTCCGCACAATGTCGAATCTCAAGAGAAAGGCAGCCACTATAGGCAACGAGGCAGAGGCGAAGAAGCCAAAGGCGAACGGCAGCATCGCGTCCTTCTTCGGGGCTGTCCCAAAACCTGCGGGTGCCAGTCCTGCGTCTGCTCCCTCTCCAGCGGCCAAGTTTGACAAGGCTAAATGGGTCGAGAGCCTGACTGACGAGCAGAAGGAGCTGCTCAAGCTCGAGATTGAGACGCTTCACGACAGTTGGCTTGCATTGCTCAAGGATGACGTAACTTCCAAGGAGTTCTTGGAGCTGAAGAAGTTTCTCAACCGTGAGACGGCCGCTGGCAGGAAATGGTTCCCACCAAAGGAAGACGTCTATTCCTGGTAGGCCCTCCCAGCTTTCTGAACATCGTCTTCGCATGCCACGTACCCTAACAGCTCTAGGTCTCGTCACACGCCTTTCAACGAAGTCAAAGTCGTCATTCTCGGTCAAGATCCTTACCACAACGTCAACCAGGCCCACGGCATGGCCTTTTCTGTCCGACCGCCCACGCCAGCGCCGCCATCGCTCAGAAATATGTACATCGCCCTGAAGAAGGATTACCCCAGCTTCATCGAGCCAGCGAACCGGGGCGGGCTGCTGATACCGTGGGCCGACCGAGGCGTATTGATGCTCAATACATGTCTTACCGTTCGTGCGCACGAAGCCAATTCACATGCCAACCGTGGCTGGGAGCGCTTCACACAAAAGGTCATCGACCTTGTCGCTCAGAAGCGGACACGAGGCGTCGTCTTCATGGCATGGGGAACACCAGCTAGCAAGCGAGTGCAGAAGATCGACAAGCAGCGCCATCTCGTGCTCCTCAGCGTCCACCCCAGTCCGCTCAGCGCATCACGAGGATTCTTCGATTGCGGTCACTTCAGATTGGCAAACGAATGGCTCATTTCTCGATATGGCGATGATGGCGAGATTGATTGGGCACTGAGGCCTGGAAATACGACCAAAAAGGTAATCAAAGAGGCTCTCAAAGAAGTCGTCAATGAAGAGAAAGCGGCTCCAGTGAATGGGGAAGTAAAGGAGACCAAAGGGACCGATAAGAAGGAAGAAGGGAACTCCAAAGAACTCTCAATGGAGACTGCCAGGGGAGAAGCGACAGCTAACGGCGATATCAAGACGAAGAAGCCAGAGCTGAACAGCGACGAGGATGACGTCGATTCTGATGAGGAGGCTGCCCTAGAAGAGGCGCTTAAACTTGCAGAAGAACAGATTAAGAACTAGACAGCCCGGCTTGCCCGCAGCGATTGGGCGAATTTTGCCAGCCAGGCAGCGATGATGGAGCACTCACGACGATTTCTGTGTATTTATGAAGTATAAACTAACGGCAACTTGGGTTACGCTGTCACGATGAAGGTTGACGGCGCGGGATTTGGGATTCAGATTGATATATCAGGTGCTTGTATAGGAACACGGAAACATATATGATTTGGCCAAGAAATCTTGCAAATATTACATGGCAGGGTGCCCTTTGATTTCGCCTACGGAGCACGGGTCCTTCGGCACAGCCCGCAGAGCGCAGCGCCATGTGTCGTCCGGTTCTGAAGCCGAGCTTCGGCGACGAGATGCCAGAGATTGGCTGGAAAGTTCGAGGCCCGGTTATCTGATGTCAATTTCGCATTTGTATTGTGAGGGGCGCGGCTAGCCAGCTATTCAAATTAACTGCACGTATTGGACCCTCCAGGAATTGAGTCTCGATGGCTTCACTCTACTTCACTCCGGGACATTGGATACTGTATCTACCGCCGCTCTCTTGGTTAATTGACACGGACAGCCCGTAACCCCTTGGCCCTGCCTAATGGGAACCTCACAGGCAAATGAAGTCGGATGCCAAACTTGCCGCAGAGTGGCCAGCTGAATTTCCGTCCCGCGCCGTACCTATATTGAGTGAGGCTGGTCCTGTAGACTTGATGGGTCTGCAAAGCTGATACGGAACGCCCTCAGCCGCGGCAGCCTTGTCTATATTACTCTCGCTTTGTAATAATGACAGTCGGACATTATATAGGGGCTATTCTCTAGAACAACAGCATCTGGATCTGTGGGTGTATCGCCGTCTTCTTCCAGACGGTACCCTCAACCTCTCTTAAGCATACCTGCCTACCTGACCTACGAGGACGGAGCATTGACCCAAATAGTACAAAGTAATACACAAACAAATCTCTGCAAACGACGTCAATCAACATCAAACGGCGTCTTCTGATAGGATGGACATTCCGCAAGCACTGCTCTTCGCAGCAAATAAGAGACGGGCTGCTGACAACCCAAATGGCAGAGCTGGGGATTTGTTTCATAGAATCCTGGCCAAGCAATCAATCAATATCGCCGGTTGGCCCGAGCTCGTCGAAACCCTGGTCCCGTATGATTTCATGTCTTTTCGAAGACGTAAGGAGCTGAGTCTTGCTGGTCAAGAGCCATGCAGGCTCTCTGTATGCACTCCGCATGGAGAAAAGCTCCCGCCCGAATGTGTCCCCTTTATCAGAGATGCGAGTACGGAGCACATGTTGTTGCAGATCAGATACCCGACTGCGGCGATAGAGGAGTTGTACTTGTGGTACATACGCTTGGGGGCGGAGGCCGCACGGGACTGTGCAACGCAGTGAGGCCGCTGTTGAACAGCTTGGCGTGCATGTGGCGTGCTGGCATACATGTAGCAGTGGATGTGCATCCAGCGAAGCTGAAGAAAGATTGGCGGTGATCTTGGTGTTGCTTGGACTCGACTCTGCATGTGCCTAATCCCACCAGGCCAGCCTCACGATGGAGGACACGGCATGTACGAGGACTTCCTTGGCCACATGCCTGGTGCTCCGTAGTGCCAACAAAGACATCGTTGATCCATGTCGACACGAGTGACCGGCTTCCAAGTTTCCAAGGCTTTGCTGGCTGTGACCATGGAGGTTCCAGCTTCGACGCCCAATGGACTGGCGCAATTTAAATTTCAGGGATAGCCCGGATACTGCATGTAGCCCATGTTTGGCGTTGAGGGCCAAAGGGTACCTGTACCTGTGCCTGTATCTGTACCGTCGGGCTGGTGGCAGCGCTGGCCCGTCGCTCGCTCAGGTACCAGATGAGACATGGCGGCCGTCCCGCAGTCCGCACCAGATGGCCGCCCATTCAGCCGCTACCATTGAACCCACCCCCACCTGCTGTCTTGCCAAAAGGCTGTAGCCACTGCCGCCGCCAGGAACCGGTACCGGTACCTGTTCTGTCTCTCCACGGCACGGGGCTCCACCGGCGTTCCTCCCCAATTCCCAGCAGATGGGGGGGGCATCACCCCGTTTCCAAGGTTGAGCTTGTCGAGCTGGCGGGCGATACGTGTACAAACACCACACACGTGTGCATGTCGACAGACAGACGTGCTGGACGCATTCGAGGCGCCTCGGCCAATCATCCCGCACACACAAGGCGGGAGCGTGCAAACGGCATGCCAGTGCGACGACACGCCGGAGCCCAATTGGGCGCTGTGGCCTCCAGGCACAGGCCTCTTCCCGCGGCCTCGTGCTTTGAGGGGGGGGAGCACCAACAACAGCCGTCTTCAAGTTGATAGCAGTGATACCTACCCAAAAAGAACCCCGACGTGGAAATCAATCAACCACAATCGCAAGTCGCTTTCGATCCAATGCCACCATGCCCAACCCCAAAGTACCTCTCCGCGCTGTTCCCGCCGAGCGAGTACTTGCGGCCCCAGCTGGCGCCCACACAATTTAGCATCTAATCTTAGTCGCATAAAGACCCCGTAGGCGTGGCCCCTGGCCTGGTCTGGTCTGGTCGTGTCCTGTCGCGCCCCCTGAAAGACGAGACGAGCAGGAAAAAGAAAGAAGAGAGAGAAAAAAAAAAGAAAAAAAAAAAAGAAAGTGATTCCCACCATTTTCTTCACCATTGGCCTCGAGCAAGCGAAATCATTCCTCTTCCACTCTGCAAGCGGGACGGCGTCCCTTCTGGAGCATCGAGAGCCACTGTCCTGTTGCGCGCCGGCTGCTTTCCAGCTTCCTGCCTCCCCTCGTCGAGCTTCAAGCTTCATCCTCGCCTACAGCAGAGTGCCCCTCCTTTTCTTCAGGTTGTCTTTTTTTTTCTTCTTCTTTTTTTTTCAACATCTTCGTTTCGTTTCCCTTGTTTCGCCTCGAGTTCTGATACGACATTCGCAGCGCGAATTGACTTGACTGCCTTCTTCTCCTACCCCGTTGCCGAGGCCGGTGGTGCGATTGCCATCGCGGCAGGTTCACTCGCCGACGAGACCTGAGTGACTCGCCCGAGGCTCGGCTTTCCTCTTTTTCTTCTACTTCTTCTGGCTGCAGATCTTCAGGTTCCAAACGCCCGGCATCCACCGCCTCTTGGCCAACCTGGATCCCGGCAGCAGCAGTTTCCAGCAGGCCTCTTCATTCTTGTTACTTTTCTCCTTCTTTGCAAAGCATCTGTGCCCGGCCGTCATCGCAATCCGTCACGATGCCCAGCATCTTCTCTCGCCGCAAAAAGGACGGCAAGTCCAAGAAGGACGGACTCGACGACGCAGACTTGGTGCTGCAGAAGCCAAAGTGGGACGATGCTTGGACTCGCAAGACGGTTGAGCCTGAGGAGGTTCGAGAGCTTCTTCACGGCTGCACCGAAGAGCTCAAGTCGCGAGGTACGACTTCTTCTACCATGCGATGCCTGGCTGTTCGTGCAGCTTGCCTTCATATCGGCGCTTCTATCCCACGTTACTCGTCAACTGACAATTTCCCGCTCTAGGTCTCGACCACCCGTTCTTTCTGCTGCCGTTCCGACCGACATCGAACCCCAGTGCCGTGCGCACCTTTATTCGAAACTTCTTCAGCCATGATCCTCCACTCAGCGGCGAGCTGCTGCTCCAGGAGCTACGCCTGACGGAGCCCATGGTACGTGATTCGATATCTCGGTGTATATGGCAAGGCAGGAGTCTCACAAAATGTGCAGGTCATCTCCGGCGTCGTGAAATGGTGCTGGAGCCGCCTTGAGGGCGGTCTTGTCGGCTGGACTGCGTATGACTTGTTCAGGGTTGGAGAACGAGGTAAGTAGCTACGGCTTCACTCAAGCGCCTTACGGTTACATGCAGCCGCTGACTTGCCGGTGCGACACAAAAGACTCCAACATGGCCCGCGATTCGTTCAAGACCTTTATCCCCCTCAGCGTTGACAATGCTGCGCGCCAGCAGATCATCTTTGATTTCTTCAGTCTGATAGCGGCAGTGGCTGCGCACGGCAAGAACAACGGCTTTGGTGGGCGCAAGCTGTCCCGAATGGCCTCTTGGTGGGCCTTTGACCACAACGATACGGGCAACGGCTTCGATGGTGGTTACGGGGCGTGGCTCAGGTACGATGACGAGTTGTCTTGTTGGGGAAAGAAGGAAACGTGGAGGGGAGATTCTTGCTGACTTGTCTTGCGCTTGCAGAGCTGCCGACGCCACGAGCCATCTGTTCTTCGCTTATCTGCGGTCGCTTGCCCCTGAGCAAGACCCCACTGGCATCTCCATGCTGCCCAGGTCCCTCCAGAAGCTGCTCCAGGAAACCGAGTATCCCCCACAGAGACCAGAGTTGCTCATTGTTAAGACCAAAAAGGTGGCCATGATCGTGGAGACGGTTTCCCCGACCCCGTTCGCCTTGTTAAGGAGAGCCAACCATTTCCAATATCGCGACTCCGATAGCGAACTCCAGGAATTCTCCAGCTACGAAGATCCGGTGCAGGCACTGACCGACGAATGCCAGCGAGTTCTCAAGGCCATCTCATCAGCTAACCAGTCACAAGCTTCGAGCGCAAAGCATTCGACGAGCCTACGCGACGCTTCTTGGTCCCGATTCGAGGATTTGGGTTTCACCACCTCCCTCGAGGAGGACGACGATACCGAGGGAAGCATTCTCCCAAGCAGGAGAGTGCAAGAGCTCAAGCCGTTCCAGGGTCTTCGCAACAGTCCACTATCCGGCGGCAACGGGGTGGCGCGCCCAACGACACCTTCGTGGGCAGACTTCTTGTCGGCCGGCTTCGTGGACGACTCTCACTCAAAGCCCACCTACCTTCTGCCTCCCGACAAGATTCTCCCGCCTCTGTCGCCGGATGCCCGTCAACTCAGCTCGCAGTCACATCAGCCTCGGCTCGAGAGCGAACGCGACGTCGAACCGGGCGAGCTCGCAAGCATCAAGGTCATTGACCTGGATGACGCCTTCTGGTGGGTGTGGATGACGAGTCTTGCGCCAGAGGAAACCCCTGAGCGAAAATCGGCCTTTGGAAGATGCGCCGTTGTCGAGACCCAGATCCGTGGCTGCCGCTGGCTTGTCGTGGAGGAGATCATCGCAGGGGCTTCACATGATGCCCAAGACGGCGCCTACATTGCCGAGAAGAAGGGTCTCTTCTCGTGGACCAAGCGCTCCAAGACGGTTTCTCGGCGCAAATTGGAAAAGCACCATGATAAGCCAACCAGCGCGAATGCCAACGCCAATGTCAACGACAGCAAGGCCAGTCTCGGCCCCGACGCACATGCCAGAGTTCAGGCAAAGGCTGCGCAGATGAGGGCTCAGCAGAACAAGGAGGAGACCAACCCGGCACCCGTTCGCCGCGGCCGCACCGATGCCGAGTTGCTCGCTGAAAAGACTAATAGTGTTATGACCCTTCAGCCCAGTATTCTGGGAGAGGCCTCTTCCGCACTCAAGTGGGTGAAGAGTTACGACAAGGGCACCATCAAGGACATTTACATGGCCAATGACGGCGCAGGCCGAGGAACAGCCTTCACCCCCTCTGAACTGGTTGACAGCCAGGATACCTCCGCAGACAGCCTGCCATCGCCTGCAGTGCCTCCCAAGGATAGTCTCCTGACGCCGGCCGCTTCACCCTTGCCTCATGGACATGGACACTCTGCCCTTTCCCTGGTTCCCGAAAGCGTGATGGAGGAGTCGCGGTCCCGCTCGCCTCTGCCAGACAAGGCTGCCACGCCTGTGCCTCCCGCTGCCGAACAGCCAAAGGCAGAACCCAGCCTGCCGACGCCACCCAAAGAAGAGCCGGCTGCGCGGGTCAAGTCTCCCACGTTCAACGGCAACAAGCCTTCGTCGTTCGAAGCCCCACGGAGCCCTGAAACCGGAAAGCAACACAAGGGCGGCTTCCTCAAGCTGTTTGGCCGCAAGAAGCGCAACTCTAAGAACCTTGACAGTGTCACGACTGACTTGAACAAGATGCTCGAGCAGAACGCTGCCAAGAAGTCTATCGAGAAGCCAATGGCCAGTCCTGCTGTTGTCTCGCCCATTGTGGAGCAGCAACCAGAAACGCCTGTCGAGGGAGAGCCGGTGTACGAACCGATCTACGACCAGCCAGCCGACGATGAAGCCGAGGACACCGATGCCCACAACGCTCCCGAGACGGAGCATGACTTTAACAGATTCGATCAGGGCCCTCTGGATGATGTACCAGCCTTTATCCCCGAGGAAGACGAGGAGGATGAGTTTGAGGATGCAGTGCCACAACCGATTGCTCGCCCCGTCCGACAGGAACTTCCCCGCAAGGATCTGCCCCGACAGATGCCTCCCCGGCGGGAGCCTCCCCAGCCGGAAGCTCCCAAGTTCAACTCCAGGCCGCCTGTAAAGGAAGGGCTGTCTACCGGCACGAGCCCCGGCATCCAGGACCGATGGGCCCAGATTCGCAAGAACGCGGCTGAGCGAAGCGCCGCTCGCCCTCTGGAAGACCCCAACCTGCCGAGGCCTGTGAGGCCGACTGACGGTGACGATGAAACCAGTGGAGAGGAGAGTAAGTGCCGATGACTGTCCCGTCCCTATTCATCATGTGCCAGTATAAAAGGTTCTAACCAAATTATTTCCTTGCAGCAATCGAGTCCCGTGTCGCCCGCATCAAGGCTCGTGTCGCCGAGCTGACGGGCAACATGGAGGGCACATCGGTGCCTCTCCGCAACTGAGCGACCGCCGATTTTCATCTTCTTGTTGACAATACTCTGTTTCCCTTTAACCGATATCTGCCGCAATTTGATACCACTCGTCGTCATTTTTCCTTGAAAAGCAATCAGAGATACGATGCAATGTGCAGCGTTTCAAATCTAATCACTAGTCATTCTCTATCTCTTTGTCCCTTTGATCATATCATTATACACATATTTATTTTTCTTTTCCAGATATCCTGTATGATACCACCACCACCCAGAAAACACAAAGGGGAAAGGATGGGAAGCATTGGCCATTGTTGGGGGATCTTGCACCATTTTCTTTCGAGCACAACGCTTTATATGCCTGCCGAAGGAGTTGCAAAGCGTCTAAATGCCCGGACTTTGTCTTTGGCTTTCCCTCTTTTACCATTATCTACCCGACCTCTTTCAGTTTGAGATAAAAAGCTGTTTGTCATCTCTCCATTTCTACTTCTATTTCTATTCTATTTTTTTTTCTTCTTACCGACATTTTGTCTGATCCTGTTGTGAAAGATGTGATCAGTGGAGGATACCGCGTGAAGGGGGATCAAGTCATGCACGTAGTTGATATATATCTCCTTGGGAGGCCGGAGCCTGATACACGGAACCTGAAAATGCAACACAAACTACTCGTGCTGGGCTATCTTTACACTTTGCTCTTGGAAAGATGTTTGTGATGATTCGAAAGTATATCATGTATGAATTGCCGTTGTGTTGGCGCGCTATAAACGCTACGTGGACTGCTCAGGTCATTCCCATAAAGCGCCTATTAACATGACGTCTTTTAGATGCCCTGTTCAACGCTTTTAGAAGCGCCGTTGTATCCTTCATACGTTGGCCCTCCTGTTCGGCCCGCATATTCATGTCAGGGGCTGATACCTCGAGCGCATCGTCGGACTCTCTGGCCATGTCTTGAGGCACAAACTCGAGATGTTTCATGAGGCTATCAATCCTTTCCAGGGAATCTTTCATCTACTTGAATGAAGTTTCAATCTCCCTGATAGTCTCCCCAAGCAGACCGGCCTTGGCACCCAACGAACTCCGACACATCCTCGATTCGCGTCGTGCGGGTAGAACCGCCGAACCTCCCATGCTGGACTCGTACCGCGTTACTGCGCAGCCAGCGACAGTGCTGGAGGCCCAGCGCCGACGCCCGAGAGGTTTACCGGCGGACGGCATACAGTGAATTTTGTCGTTTCGATGAGGACTGGGTCCAGAGCCTTGACGGCGATGTCCTTCTTTTTATGGTAGTGGCAGATGTGGGGGGTTGCGAGAGAGTTTTGTTCGGCGGAGTGTGAGTTGGCAGAGGTTTTTGATGCGGCGGATTCGCTTGATGATGGAGACTATGTTTACTTGGGTTATGGAGATTTGCTTGCGAGCTGTGAGTAGCTGTCGCCGTTGGACCTCGTTATTGAGAGCCCTGAGGATTCTTACATGGGTCTTACCTTGTTCAACCATATTGACAATTACATATCTCGAGAAGCACACCATGAGTTATTCTTATGTGATGTCATTCTACTGCATCTGAAGAGCAATATCATGATATGGATCATGTTGTTTGTTGAGGGTGGCTGCATCCCGCTTCTCAATCGAGTATCACTACCACCACCCTATACCTAGCCCTTCATCAGTCCTTTTCAGAGACGTGCTCAAATCGCCCTCCTCGAATATCATCATATATTTAATAATTGCTACATACATTCAAGAAGCTATTATTTGACCCATCTCCCATGGCGTTGATCTGCTAAGGCCGCATCGCAACATTATTCGTACATATACTTCGGAAATGCCACTGCATAAACTCCCCAAGTCCGGCTATCACCGAACCCCACCTCCTCCATCTTTCATCATCAACTCTCACATGAACATCTCGCAAACGCATAATCAGCGACCTCAACATCTCCAATCACTCTACAGCATTTCCTCACACAATCGCTCTATCATCCCATCCGACGGTCCATCTCAAACCTTCACTATACCCCAATTCTCAACCCCCCTCACCACCAGCCATCACCAACAATCCTCACCTCTCCATAGTCCCGCTTCACTCAAACATGCCCGAACCTCTCCACCTCTTCGACCTCCCCGTCGACATCCTCTCCCTCATCCTCACCAACCTCCTCACAGCCCCCGAAAACGGCACCATCCCCCTCTGCCCCTGCACAACCACCCACCGCCTCCCCACCAACCCGCTCTCCATCTTCCTCGTCCACCCCTCCCTCTACGCCATCGCCCACCCGCTCTTCTACGGACCGGCAAACACATTCCTCCTAGACCTCACGGGAACTCACGCCTCCCACGTCCGGCACTTTATCGACGACGCAGCAGAAGACGCCCAAGAAGACAACAACACCACCACCAATAGGCACCACCAACAAGCCCAGAAACAGCTCCTCCTCCTCCGCCACACAGGAGGCCCCTTCCTCCTCCTCTCCCAACAATCAAGGCGCAAAGTCCGCAAACTCGAAATGCGCATCGACCGCCTCCGCGGCTGGCTCTGGGATGACCTGGGCCCCTTCCTGCAGGACATGGCCGTCCGAGGCGAGCTCGCCGACATGACCCTCCTAGTAGACGAGAGCAGCAACAGCAGCAAGGACAACAACAACAACAGGGCGCAGTCCAGTTCGAGGGCGTTCCTGCGCGAAAAGAGGCGCGTCTTTGAGAGGCCCCCGCTGGAAGGGCTCGTGAGGCTGCTCGCAGACCCGGGGATCAGGGACGCGAGGCTGAGGGTCAGGGGTAGGCATCAGCGGGCGTGGTGCGAGTTTCATGCTGGGGGCAGTTGCGCCTCGCCGCTGCGTTTTTTGAGGCAGAGAGGTGCGGACGGGGCGGATGGGGATGGCGGTGCTTTGAAGAAGGAGGAGGAGGATGAGGAGGTGGTTGATGTTGACTGGCGGGCGATATTGAGCATGGTTGATCCTGAGGGGAGGAGGAGAGCGGTGGCGTGGCAGGTGTAGATGGTCAATCTCTTATTTGGCCGTTATAGATCTGCTTGTCAAGTATGCTGAATATCTTCCAGGTTTGTTTGCCTATGGTGATACGTTGTCAACGTAGTCAATCACGCTTCCTATAGGACATGCTCTGGGGTGATGAAGAATTTTCGATATCGCCTGGAAGGCCAGCATCTCTCCAGATTTCCGAAGAGATTGGGTTCATATCGTCACGTAAAAATACTCAACAAATCGAGTATACGATATGTGCTACCCGTACCCAGCGTCGGCTGGCACATTTAACTTGCGGCGACTGTTGTGACATCTCGGAGCGTACGCATATACAGCACACAAGGAAGACATGTTGTATATTCCATCTGCTCTCTGTATCTCTTACCGAATGGGTAGTCCAATCCCTTGCACATGCGATGACTGAAAAATGAGCCATCCCTTGAGAGGAGCTAAAAGGTTTAGGAGAGCGGTCTCTAAATGGCCTCATCTAGAATGAATCAGCCCCTGAATTACTTCCCAACAATATGAATCTGCTCTTCACCATCACTCACGAGAGTGCTTTCTAAAATGCAAACCATTCCAACAGAAGCAGCTTGGGTATTCCATGCGTGACTCAGTGCCGCAACCAACACGGTCACGACAACACGGTCACGACTCACAGCGTCCAAGAGGCATCAACAACACTCACCAACCATGCAATGCCCCCGAAAGCAAACCTTCCACATTTCCATCATTCTCTCCAAATGGGCTCTCTTCTTCTGCACTGAGTGCATCTCCATTTTACGACATGCTGGCATACAATGAGAGCCATTCAAAAGCCGTCCCCAAGTGTCACGATACACAACAGTGGGAGCAATCAACGACAAATCCTCAAGCATCTCGGCGATGAAGAAATGCAAGATATCACCAGAAGACCGTCTTTCAACGCCGTTCGATGCCGTTTTACTCGCAGAAGCCCTGCTATAAAGCCATCGTCAGTATCCCGGGATATTGCTCGTTGGATATACAAAGTCCAAGCAAAGCATCAACTCTCCCACCGACATCTCAGGCTGAACACTCGAGCCAGGACGTCCTTTGGTTTCGACATCGAGAAATCTCAGATTGCCACACTAATCGCTCTCGCAGACAGAAAACTCCGCATTCGAGGATTTCGAGCGTGCAGGAGTTCCCTCAAGATGCCCTATTCCAGCAGACACGGCTCGGTGCGAAGCGGGTCATCCATAGACTCTGACCGCTCCCGGACAAGGAAACCGAACCCAACCTGCGAAGACTGCAATGGTAAGGGATGGTTCAAGACAGGAAGAGAGGAGAGGGTCAGTGTGGCGTGCAACGTCTGCCGGGCCAGGGGATGGGTGTACTGCTGCCAGGGCCCTTCAATATTCTGCAGATACTGCCGTAACGGAATTCCGCGCCGAATAGACTGTGGACGCTGCTCTGGTCTTGGCCGAATACTCGTCGTCAGGACTCGATACACAGAACACGAATGTGGGTGTGCATACTGATGGTAAAGCCGCAGAGTCGGAGTCTGAAAAGTTCACCTGCTGCCCTTTGTTTACAGCTCGCGTCTCCTCCAGCTGGGGGCAGTACATTTCTTTGGACATCTGCAGAGCGTGCCATTAGATTTCATTGCTGTTGTTTGACAGTCAGCAAGAGCAGACAATGGGATATACGAAAGAAGAAATAGAGCGTGGAAGCAGATGTGTCATCGGCCTTTGACGGGATTGGATCCATGAGCGATGCTATTTTGGCGTCCATAGTAACAGAGCAAAGAGAATAATACCTCCTACGTGCTAAACGCGGACAGACCCTGTGTGAATGGATTGATAAGGCTGGCCACGACATCACCAGTCCAAAGTGATAGACTTTGTGTGGCTGGTGACAGCTCCTGCTTCTGAGTCAGCTGATGAAGGATAACTTGACCTCGTAGCTGGTGATCGGACGGGAAAGAAACAGCTAAAATCACACAAGCTGAGGTGATGCTCGTTGCTTCAAGTCGACTGCATATCTGCACAAGGTCTGGCTTACCAACACGTACAGTATGATGTCTGGCATCGTAGTGATCCTGCAAGCAGCGTCAGCAATGTAGGATGCACTTGCATATGACTGCATTTGCATGAGTTGAGACACGATCTAGTCCAGACGGTGGTCGCTGTCTGATGACAGCCACCAGGATCTGCCTCTGCTGGGCGATCTATTTGCACGCATAGCAGTCGACGGAGGTAATAATCCCAGCTTTCTCTTGTAAAAGCTGTCCAAAGAACCTACCGCGTTCTTCGCCAGCACTCAACTTAATGACATCAAGGCATTAGACAACGCATCCTACCCACGACCAACCGGAGATGCTGAAAGCCGTTGTATGCAACCATTCTGGCGCCAATCAGACAGGGACAAGGGGTCGAGCTTTGGTCATCAAGGCCATGTCATTGCTCCCAGCAGATCCTTTCTCTCTTTTGCCCCTCAGATCTCGCTGTGGGGCTTGCTTGCGTCGGATCAAGATCAATCATCAGGGTCCCTGTAGCTTTTGTTCCGAGGCATCCATGGACAGGAGAGAGTAATGCGACGCAGCCCATGGATGGCAGACATCGGTGAGGAGCGCATGCTTCTCTCTCGCGTTCAGACCGATGACTCGCCAATACAGCTGCGGGATTGATGGCAAATGCGAGACGACGAACGCGCAATATTCGTACAAATGCGTACTACAAGAAGAAGACGGCATGAAGACGAGAAAAAGGGAGAGGCGAATAGGTAGCAGAGGCCAAGGCGGCTGCTTACAGAGCTGTGCTAGCTGGTCCCCAAGCCAAGAAGCCGCTCCTGCCAATACCTGCACAACGTGCCTGCCCCGTTGCACGTCCGCCGACGCTTCGTCATGCCTTCCTCGGCTACAGCCACCGCTACGGCTCCTTCCCACACACAGCTGGGGCAAGTCGCCTGGATCTCTGATATGCTAATGCGGTCTGCACCTTCCTACTGCAAAAAAGGCATGATTTTCCAATCTATTGTGGATTCCAGTTTCATCGTCTGTCCAGTTCCTTTGTTCTCTGCGGTTTCTCCACGCTACTCGGCATCTACTTCCCCTCCTCGCCCATTCACCGCAACTTTGCCATGTAACCACCGCGTACTCGTACAATGCTTGCTTTTGGCTGCGATTCTTCCTTCCTCCTGTGCGACGGTCGTTTCGGATTGACAGGGAAGCGAACACGCGAAGGCAGCGAGGAAAGGAGAGAGAACCACTGCATCTGCCAAGCAACAATCAAAGCGTTCTGGCCAAGAAGTAAAGGGAGGGAGAGAATGTAGAAGAGAAAGGAAGCGTGGGGGTTCTTTTTCTCTACGGATTGCGGCCTCCCCGCACCTGGTTGGTGAACAAGCAGCAGTTTGTGACGCCGACTGCGAGATTGCTGTGTGACGATGGCTGCGGTGCATCGTGGATGACAATTGGTATGACATGCGGTCTGCCGAATAACAGTAAGTAGTACGACGTCACGCTTCAGAGGCTTGAAGGCTGAGGAGGTTGAAGATGGAGACAACAGGCCCTCCTGAGGTATCTCGACGTCTTCCACTTGTCCGTCTCTCCTCCTTCTTCATGCATCCTGCTCCCCCCCTCAAACCCCCTGTATGAGAGCAAAGGAAGACGACACGGACCTCTCACAACTCACAAAAGCTACTGCGAGTACCTACAATGCTGCAACACACATGCATACATAGCACAGAGGCCTAGATGAATCCCTTCTTCTTCGCCATCTCCCACAGCCTCGGGAAGCCTGCTACTAAGACCACCTTAGCTCACAAGGGTAACCCCAAGCTAGCCATGGACTCCCCCTCACATCATGCTATGCTTGCATGAAAAGCAAACCATTTCTCTGTCTGCGGCCCCTGGTTTCCCCGTTTCGTATACACATCTCAGCAGAGATTTACTTTTATTTTTCGCATTCTTTTTCTGGCTGCGCATCCGGGTTTCGACATGTGAAGATTTCTTTCATTCTTTCCTTTGCGTCGAATCATTGCTCATTGCGTTCTTACCCACTTGCCGGCTATCACCGGGCGGTCAAGTGGAAGACTGGAAGACTCGGAATAGGAGCATTTGAAAAGCTTCCTCCTCCCCAGTTTTCCGGGGCAGATCATCCTCACATGTTACCTGTTATACCCGTTATCTATCTTCATGTGCATTAGTGAGCAGCCGAAATTCTGGAAGCTCCTCTTCTGAACGATGCTCTTCTCGTTCAGTACATCACCCTATGGATTCTAGAGCATTACCTACCCGAGGTTCTTTGAACCCCCCCTGCTATTCCTTCGTACTCTGTCAGTGAACTTTCTCGACACTGATGTGCCAGTCGGAGCAGTCAGTATCTATCTACAAAGTCTGCTGTAGTACTTGTATCATTTCGCTGCCTCTGCCAAGCAGCCTCGCCACCCCCATGTCTCAGTCCAAGGTATCACCGAAATCTTGATACCAACTCAGCCAAGAAAGAAAAGAGAGACATACATCTCCTCGCATGAAATGAGCAGCATCCAGAGACACGGCAATTCAAGCTTAAACTGACATTCTCTCGCCTTTCCAGCCACGCCAAGAAAAGGCGGGAGGCGTCGTCAGCGCAGTTGATTCACAAAAGTTGTAGTAGCACGACTTGAGATAGCAGTCGTTCGTACAGTAGGTAGTGATGGTAACATCTTGGGTCTTTGGGGGAAGCATGTTTCACCGGATGCCAAGTGCTCTGGGTGTCTCTTGTATGTGTATTGATCTGATACTGTTGCACATCTTGCGCGCAACACTATCTCTTATTCCCACCGAGTGGCTCCCGTAGCACAATCTTGCAAACTAGGTGGTACTATCTGAAAACCCCCATCTTCAAATTACACCGAAGTGTTTCGATACATTCTTTCCATAGATGCATGGATCTTGCTCATTCGCCAATGAGATGAACAAGAAAAAAAAGAGACATAGGCAGGAAATGCAGTTCGCTTGATTCATCCGAAATTCATTCCAGTAACATATGCCAAGCCGAGCACAATCAGGCGCTAATACGGCGCCAGCGCTGGCTATGAGGGAGTAGATCTGTTCCCTCGAGTCATTCTGCTCTTTTTTCCCCAACTTTTGTTGTTCTTTCGCCGCCAAAACCCTTTTTTTGGTGCGCTGGTAATCACAATAGATATCGCTTGCTTCATCCCCTCGTGGGGTAGGATAAACAAAAAAAAACCATATGCAATAGAGAAGAAGGAAAAACGCCAATTGCCGTGTTCGTCAGTTGAGCGAAATACATCTCCATCTTCTTTAAGGAGAGGCGGGAACATCGTGAAAGTCGTCCTTGTGCTCATCGGCATGCTGTCCCCAGTAAACGGGGCCCAGCTTCAGCACCCTGAAGCCCGTGGTGGAGCTCGAGGAGGATCGTCGCCTCTCAGGGAGAGCATCATCAGGGTTGCTGGCAGGCATCTGTGGGTAGGATGACGAGGTGGTCGGTGCCAGAGAGAGGAAGGCAGAGGGAGCAACGGCCGGTGAGGGAGGCGTGGCTGGGACGTCGTAGAAGTCGTCCTTGTTCTGGCCGATGTGTTCACCGCAGTAGACGGGGGCGAGCTTCAGGACCCGGAGGCCCGTGGGGGAGCTGATGGAGGCTCGTCGTGGCCGGACCGTACCCTCCGTAACAGAGGGCCGTCTCTCTGGGTGAGGGTACGACGAGGAAGTAGTAGGAGCCAGCGGAAGGAAGAAGGAAGGGCGGCGCTCAGCAAGAGCGGCACGGGCAAAGTCGAGAGACATCTTGAGATAATAGAGCTGTGGAATTTGGGCTCTGGGTAATGGAAGATCGTGGCAGGCACACAAGAGAGAGATGGCAGAGATAAGAGATGTTGTATTGTGTGAGTTTGGCGGAATATGAAGAGTGTAGGCCGACGAGGGATGGCCGGATTATATAGACGTTGAGGATGGTTGAACGAGGAAGAGACAAGGAAAGGAGCCCACGGCAACAAGAAGGCGATTGCGTGCTCTTTATGCTCACCAGCGCCGGCACTCGTGTCACAGCTGCTTACGGATGCACATCCCAAGGAGGCGCGTACGATCACCTAACTCGAGACAGCGCTGTCACTGACGCTAAGCCGTCATGTCCGGACAGCATGGGGGACCCGCGCAGAGATCGGGAGCGCGGATGTCGAGAGATATGCTCTCGACATGACATGCCCTAAAGGGGTGCGTCATGGGAGGTAGGAGGTGGGCTGAGACGCGGGCATGGATCTGACGACACACTGGCAGTTTTCGCCTCCTGCCAATCTTCTCACAGCCCAACTACACACCTCACCATCATCATGTGAACAGCAGCGCTCACCCTCTGGATCTCTGAGGCGGTGGTCCTGGCTGTACCGTCATT
The DNA here is from genome assembly GCA_020002365.1 of Trichoderma gracile. Taxonomy (NCBI): domain Eukaryota; kingdom Fungi; phylum Ascomycota; class Sordariomycetes; order Hypocreales; family Hypocreaceae; genus Trichoderma; species Trichoderma gracile. Next base: position 856,210 of record JAINEY010000003.1, read on the forward strand.
GGGCCCAGACGCTTTTGCGTCGCGTCCGTGAACCAAACCAGGAAGCAAGTCGGACCACTCACGTCTGTCTGCCTGGCATCTGCTTCATGCAGAGCTGGTATGGCCCCCCCTTCTGTTGAGCGGCACCAATGATAGACATCTATCCCCCCACGCCGGCCGGGGTCTCGCACTCAGTTTTTCCCTCCCAGATTGTCTTTTCCTGCTCTGGTGCCGGTTCTTTCGGCCTGGCGGTCTTCGCGGCAAAGGAGATAAGAACCCACGTGCGAATTTACGACAGCTAGCTCCGAATTGGGCTTAAAGCAAGTTGACGTGCCGTGCACAACTCGAATTGCATAAGATGCATAGAACGAAGAGCCAGAGATTTGCCGACTGGCAAGCGGGCACTGGTTCGTCTTCGGAGGAGGGCCTCCAAGTCTCCGGAGAGCGCAAAACGGTGTCACGGTGATGCTTCACCGTCGAAGATGGACACCACGGAAGCCGAACTCCACTTGAAGATCGGGCGGTAGTATCATGTAGCGACTGAGATCCGGGGTGCAGACCGTAGTCCCGGCCGATTCTCGAGGCTCATTGGACGCTGGAAGCGCGTTCCGGCACCCAAAGGGATTTTTCGGAACCGATGTCGGGAATATCGCCCCCCCAGCCCAGCGCTGCCATGTGCCTGTGGGCCGAAGCAGAATGCGGGGAGAGATCTGGACTTGCTTCAAGATCTCCTGACAGCTGCAGTGACAGATTGATCAAGCTTTTTGAAGGGCCTTGGCTACATCCATGTTGGATCACACCACGGCGTGATGCCGAGCTATAGCCCTGCAGGTTTGACGCTTTGTCGGCAGAGGCACGCTTGTGTCCCGGAAGTTGCCGACCGACACAACCTCGCTATTTCCAAATGATGTGCGGTTTGTCAAAGTGATCCGACCGTGACGATCTGCTGAAGAAGGTGCGGGTAGCAGCGGCAATACACAGACCATTTCTTCCCAAGTAGGTTGTCTTTGCGATCATTGCCCCGTCACTCTCGCGAGCTTAGGATTGTCTGTGCTCTGGACCTTGCTACCATGGGGATAGTGCATTCCATTTCGTTGTAGAATCTGCTTGCCATTATCGTTACAGTGATGTGAAAGACTCATGGCTGCGTGTCTATGATCGACACTTTGACACTGTAGATAGAGGGAAGGAGGAGGAAAGTGGAAGACGGGGACGAGGGCTCTGGCAAGGGGCGCAAGTGTGCGGCATGCTACCAGTAGCAAGCCTCTTTGAAGAATCTTGTGATATATGCCAGACGGTGGAAGTCCCTTACACAGCCTAGGGAGTAGAATGATGGCACTGACAGAGAGCGAGCCGGTTGCTTAAAGTTTCTTGACTGTGATATTGCAGCCCCTGGTGACGAAGAAGATGGAATGGCTGGAAGAGCGAGAGTTCATTGCTAATGATAGCCATCCGCGGCTATTATCATTGCAGCTGCCAACCTTGTCAGTTGATTGTTCGAGTCGTGAGACAGGCGGAGAAGGGCATCTGGAGGAGCAAAAAGACGCGGACGGCACGAATTGAAGTTGAACTTAGCTACGCCTTTGTACGTTATGCAGAAGCCTTCTTCACCACAATCGAGCTCATACACTTGACGTCTGTATGATCAATGGTTGTATAAGCTGATCGAAGTGAGTGACAACTTCTCCGTAAAGTCTATGGCATGGCCTGTCTATTGACAGTAATACATTAGCAAATCTCCAATTTCGAATCGCAGACATCTTCTAGCATGCCTTTCCAGCGTTAGACTCACTGTTATTAGGCATCTTAATGCTCATAACCAGTAAGACATCGGCCAATGAACTAGAGTCGGTCACTCAATCCTTCAAAGTCAGCAGTATGCTCAGCTCGACAACGCTTAGCGACTCGCTTCTTTTGACCATATATCACTTACACGAAAGCACGCCATGACTCCTCGATGACAAGAAAGAACCATGGATCTCTCATATCAAGCTGGGGGAGCCCTCGATATCCCTCTTTTGCGTCCATGGCAGTCGACTTGGGGCTTTTCCATCATCGACCCTGTCTTCGGTCTTCCGAGGCCCCACTGAGTGAATTCTGCCTCCTTGCGGCTGAGAGCATGTGAACAAGGTTGAAGAAGCAAGACAAATCGCCGGCTGACCGTCGTGAAGGCAGCCCGCATTTCCGTCGTTCTGTGGAGACGTGGGAATATTAGCCCGACCCTGCAAAATACGAGCAGGTTGGAGCGGACTCTGCCTGAATGGCGAGTGATCGGCCTTGGATAAGAAAGATGCCTGGCCTTGGAAGAGGTACCCGCAGGCTCATCCCGTCTCAAGGGGTGTATGTATAAGTGATCCATTCCCAAGCCTAGCGGTCGAACTTCTGTTCCCATCCAGCGAAATGGACAATGCCGTTGGTGATTGCTTCAGCAAGTTGCAGAACAAGCCGTCCACCTTGCCATTGCTGCATATGAAAGCCTGCTTGATACCCTTTCGCATCGGTCCGTGCCATGCCAGCAGTGCTTCTGAGTGGCTCGCGGAGCTCCCCGGGGAAAAGCAGCCCTTGGGCTAATGATGTAGAGGACGCTCGGCTGTCGTAAGTTCAACCACTAAGAGTCGCCAGAGTCGCCCTCATCCCGCTACTGATCGGTTTGCCGCGTCAGTCTACTGGATAGGCGAGCGTCTATAGACGCGATTCTCTCCCTTGAAGTTGACTTGTAAGCCATCCGCCCTGAGTCTCATTGCCCGTTTCGGTCAAAGCATGTTCGGTCCACGGTGGGTCGAGTTACCGCGAGTGGTAATCTGAAGCGCTTATAAACGCCTCTGATTGGTTCCGTGGTTCGGCGCTCTCACAGCGTTACATCGAGATACTCGATATGGATGGCAACCTCATTGTAGCCGCCATAAATGCAACGCTCGTCTGTGTTGAGCAAGACATTGATACTCCGTTGGATCATCGTGCAACGAGCGCCGGCGTTTGTCGAGTCGTCCATACGCGCGTTAAGCCAAGGATGCAAATTTCCGCGTCCGCCAGACCCCCGTGCAGAAGCTTCTCCAGTCTAGTCTCAGAGCTGGTTCGGTAATTGCGGATCTGTGCCCGCTCACGACGTTGGAATCAGTTCATTTCCCGCGAAGTCAAGGAGAAAACAAGTATTGAGTTGACCTACACATGCACTGATGACATTTTCCCCTGCGGCCAAGACCACATCCGGCCCCCAAACGTTTGACTTCTGGCAGAAGTTCCAAGATCAGATGGTATCTATCTTTTCATAACGAGATGATGGGAAAAGCCGGATACGGCGATCAAGGAGGTGAATAGACGTAACTGTGGTGTCAATATCAATCCGTTGGTGGTGAACTGCCACAGCCGAAAGATCCAGAGAGAATGGAAGCCGCGATAGCCCGCTTACACAACTTCGTCATGTCTTGAACAAGTATATCTATCAGGAGGCAGAATAATCGATGCAGCAGCCCGGTTATGGTACAGCTGAGCACGGTTTGCGTATACCTACTGAGCGCTTGATCGGTACAGATGTACACAGCCATGAAGTAATACTAGAGATAGAGGAGAAGTTCCGAAAGAACAACCGATGAGATTTTCCACTATAGCATGCATGTGCGCAAATTGTTGTTATGTGCTGCTGCCGATTCATACTAGATAGAGAAGTGTCAGTATCAGTGCTGGCCAAACTGCAACTGTGAACGAAGTCACTTGACCTATGTAAGATGTGCAAGGGTAAGGCTGTTGGATACAGCATGCAAAGGCGTGCAATTGCGTGTGGATCTCGGATCATGGAATCACGAACGGATACCAGAACCATGATGCAATGCACACTCGACATCACCGCGGAGCTCCGGCCCCCCTCGGGGTAACATTGGCACTGATAATGAGGCCATTGAAAGCCTGAATTGCTGCCCAAGCTTAGAAAGGCCCGAGTGGTGCTGCGCCATGCATCAATAGTATTCCTCCTGAGCGTCTGAGGGACGTGGCGGCTGATACGTAACGAAGGATCATCTCACTCAGATACGGTTTCCAGTGTGACCACCATTTCAGCACTGCCGGCTGCGGCAATTATACGGCCGCATAGCAGGCCGCATTGAACTTTGAGCGGGAAGATCTCAAGAGCCGCATAGAGAGGTGTCGGCCGCATCTTCGGCCGCATCACTGATCTCTTCATGTGGAGATACGTCCAATCGCCACAAGACCCGGTGGGCACAAGGGTCCCAGACGCGGACGGATCGGAGCCCGAAGGCAGACAGCAGGTCTGGTGAACCGTAGACGCAGCCGCGATAACAGAAGGCCAACAACGCCATTGCACAGCAATCATTCTGCAGTCTCATGCGGTAGACCGGTTAGTAGTTGGTTCGACAAAAATTATCGACTTACAGGTCGTCACTCATAGGAGAGCCAGAAGAGCGGGCTGTCCCGTGTCAACGCCACCAGCATCCCGAACCTTACCTATTACATAGCGAAAACAAGCCAACACCATGAGACGGAGCGGGGGGGTTCTCAACGCAGTTGAGCGATTGACCCTCCCTAGTCAAGTCGCCCAAGGTGGAGGGGTGATCCTAGATATGATGTTGTTCCAGCCGCAGCGGCACCGCCCGCCTGGGTTTGCCGACGACACAAAGCCAACAAGTTCCCTAGGAGGTACAACGACCAACACTGCGAAGAAAAGAACGGTGCGAGTGCGCTACATGACTCTGATACCGGATTCAGCAGTGAGAAGTAGCCCCGGTGCTCAGAAGCGATGCAACGGGGAAGGCAATGGCAAAGAGGGTGGCAGAATGCAACTGGTGTATACTGCAGTACTCCTCATCCGTCCAACACGGTGCTCAAGACAAGGGAAGCTGCAGCCATAACAGCGGCGGTCCATAGCTGTCTGTACGGGACAGATGCGTTGCCGGATGACGACATGCGGTCCGAACAGGATGGCAGACGTGTTCGATGCGCTTGTACTCTGGCCCTGAGGGCGGCTCTTGGGCGGCGGGCGTCTGGAAACCCCTGGATGTCGCTTGTGTCGAGGTTGTGAATGGAGGAAAGGGGAGAAGCGCCTTTCACAGCCGCGCGTGCGGAGGTTCGTATACTCATTCAGGCTGACAGGTCGCCAGCCGGCCAATCGCAGCCCACAGCGGCATCCCACCCACCCAAAGAGGCGCCTTGTGCCTGAAAATCGTGGGATTTGATTCGGTACCTGCATGCTGGGTCGGCGGCTGTGCTCCCTGTCTATTCTTCCAGATTCGTCTCCAGAAATGCGGCGCAGGCTGTTTCCGTGGAGCGGCCTCATCAGCGACAGCACTGACCGAGAGCGACAGCTGGGGAGAGCCTTCAGTCCGACCCCGGATCCGACGTACTGTATTCTGGCATCGCCAGCATTTGGGAATTTGAGAGGCAAGTCAAGACGGACTGCTGTTTGGCAAAGGGGCGAAAAGCGCATGCGGCGGCTGAGAAGTTGCAGGCAATTGCCAGGTCAATTGCATGGTGGAGGAAGTTGGAAGTCAAGTCACCAAAATCGTGAGGGAGGTACAAATTGTGAGCTGTGTTTGTACCTTGTGGATTGGCAGGTGCGAAGCCTCGTTTCAGCCTGCACACTGACCGCTTTATTTTGGCACCTGAGGCACTCAATGATTAGTCAGATGGTTGGTGCACACAGCACGCAGCATCTTGACCTCCGAAAAAAACAATTGGAAGCCATTCATCAACATTGCTCTCTTCTTCGTTTCAGACCGAGGCTGGGCTCAAGGCTGCAAGCACCATCAGATACACCTATTGGACTCCTTCGAAATTGTCCTGCTGCCTCACGGCACAGGAGACTGTGGACGTTATGTTGTGCCTGTTTAGACTGAACGGCATCAGTCGAGACAGGAGCAAAAGGTCCCTAACGGCATGAAAACTGCTGCCGATGACGATGCATACAACAGTCAAAAATGGGCAAAATACCAAGTGAGAGGCACCACAATATCTTTCCTGTGCAATTAGTACAAAGAACCTGGATTAACAGTATGTCTTGTGCTTTGCCCGGGGCCGGTGCAAGAGCATCACCCGTCTTTTGGGCCGTCTTACACGGGGATCCGAGGAACGACAAAAATACTCATACGATGCCACCTTCAGGCCTTAGCACGGGACGTTTGCAGGGATCAACTGCATAGCGCTTTTCGTCACCCTCCAATACGTCTTCGTAGACGTATTACCACGAAGTGACGATACAACTTCTAGCTCACTGAGACGTGGGAGCCGAACGTCAACAAGTCCCATGAAAAGCCACCTCCGAATGCCATGTCAGTGAAGATGCGCCATTACCGCTTCCATTACAAAGGCTACCAGCCCCCCCTATTCGCCGTTTGCCTGACCAGGATCTTTGAACCCAGTCTCCGTACGGCAGCCGACCTCAACGCCACAACCCACTGGAATCAGCGGCGTTGGTCCTTGGTCGCCCAATCCCAGGCGCAGGTATTCTTCATAGCTGCACGAGCGGTGATACCCAGACGCCTCTTGCTTTCCAAGCTGAGGCAGCCCTTGGCCGCTACACAGAGGCAGGAGAGCAAATGAGGGCCGCTGGCGCAGCAGCTTTATCCACCTCCTAGGCCGCCGCTTTTCCACTGCCACAATGGCAATGGCTTTGTTTGATCAATTGGGCGCGGATCATAGGCTGGCAGCTGCCCACAAACCGTCGTGGGGTTCTTACATGTATCTGGTCGGAGCGTGGAGCCATTGAGCGCGGGTGTGCTGTGAGAGCCGCACTGCAATGGAACAAAGACACCGGTTGTGTTTCCTTGTTTCCACCTCACGAGCCAGTTATGCCGTACGGCAAGCCCGTTTAGACAACCGATGCGACGCTGCTCTTCCAGATCGGGATGCAGCAGTCATCATCTCGCCTTGGCCTTGTATACGAAGCAAACGTCCAGGTCTTAGCCTCCTAGGATACCAGCGCCTGGTTCGTGAGCATATCCATGCACCGAAACGGGCCAAAGCGGCGAGCACCACTCCATAGTAGTGAGATACTAGTATCATGCCTGGAGGGAAAAGGACACGGACTGCAAACAATTCGACTGCGTACGAGCGTTTCAAACTTGGGCCATAGTCTTACGGTAACAAATGTCAAAGCATGGGCAAGTGGGAATCGGTACGCTCTCTCGCAACGAAGAGGTACTGGCGGGTTTTTGAGGTACGCTGCAGCTAAAGTAGGGGCTAGAGTGCGCCTTGCTGAGACTTCCCAAGCTCGTTATTCCCAATATCCATGTTTATCCACTGACTACGACTTACAGGTACATGGACACACTCAGCTGCGACCTCGCCAGCACCCGTGTGGCTTTCTCCGGTCCAGCTCCAGCGACCACGCCAACGCCCACTATTGGTGGATAGTACACATGTCTCGTTTTCTCTGAGATTGGACGAAGCTGCCCTTTTTCGACTCTACTCATCTGGTCTTCAGGATGCAACGTTCGGTCCGCCCCATATCCATACACACCTGGCGTGTGCCAGTTATACTTCATGTACCAGAGGACAAGCCTTACCTTGCTGTGGAGGATTGGTGATGGCCTCAACAGCTATGCCCCAAGTAGAATAAGAACGTTTCTCGCTGCGGATCATGTGCGACATCCATAAGATCCACAGGGCGTCTAACGCTTGTGATACCCCCGTCGACTTCCCACAGGCGCAACAACCACGACGCCTTGCGGAGCCAACAAGCACACTTTCGAGACGGGCAACACATCAGAAGCAAACGTTCAGCCGCGCTGGCCGGCTCTACGATGGCAGAGTAGAGTGATCGCCATCCTGATCCTGATCCTGATCCTGATCCTGGTCTTGATCCGTCGCCAAAGAGACATCCGCAAAGTCAGATTACAGTCTTCCGATCGCCAAAGGATGAAGGACGGAAGCTAAGACGTCTCCGGTGGCACTGGCTTCTCCTCGGTGAGCGCGCCAAGTCACCACGAGAAAAGGCAGTTGAGAGATGGACTCTCCATTGGCGCGACCCGCGCGTCCCGATTTTCCCTCGCTGCGTTGGCGTCTCTTTTCCTCTTTGTCTCCTCCCCGATCTAGGCCACAATATCACGCACACGATGTGATAATTCTACACACTTTGCAGCTCCCCCATCCGCTCGCCGCACCTCCCCCTCAGATCCCTGATCTGCTCACTCCCCAGCCCGTACTTGGCCGAAGCACATCTACTTGCAATCCTCTCCACTCCCCCAGTCCCTTCAACGTCCACTCCCAATGGTTCCATGTAGTGACAGCCAGATAGTCATGGCCTTTCTCCGTTAGCATACCTTAGCCTATACGATGTACTTGAAGACGTGTGTCACGGCCGGTATGGCAACCCGGCTACATGCACCAAACCATTGTTTCCCGTCTCTCACCCGGCACATAGCATGGGGAGAAAGCCCACTCGGTCTGCGAACATGTTTGCGACTCCACTGCCTACCTGTATGTACATGGACGTATGTACATGGAGTCAAGATCTTTGCTTGCAAGGGTCTCTAGCGTGTGGGCATCTGGTCGAAACGGCTCTTCCGCGTGCTGAATCTTCAACTCGACACAACCAACAGCCTCGAGGCAGTCAATAGGGGTGGGGGAGTATGGGCGTGTGGCCTCGTCCTCATCGACGGAAGGGGGGAAACCCGCAAAGAGAGGGCGAAATTAAGCGAAATTTCTTCTTACAGCTCTAATGACTCTCCCGATGGTTCGGACGACATCAACGTCGACTTTGACGGCATCGTCGCGTTGCATCACCACCACGAACACGACATCTCCAACTGGGAATCCCCGCCACCCTTCTGGGAGTTGCAGACTCAGCCCACAGCCCGTGTTGACGGCACTGGAACGGAGAATAGGGCAGGCCTTTCGCCATCACGGCACCAATTGCGGCTCCTGCATCGTAGCTCGCATTTGGCGTCGTCGAATGGCAGGGCCAGTGGGGGGGCTAGGCCTTGCCTTGAGGTTCTTAGATGCAAATCGCCTCCACTGAGTTCCTTGAGTTGCTGTCACTTTTCTCCTCTCTCCACCAAAAGCCAATCTCTGCTCCCCCACCATCCAACCCGTCAAAGGAGATGCACACAAGATTCATCGACCACATGCGCATACGTGCAGGCAGACACCCGTAGCTATACGTACAGAGTATAGCATCATCTCATACCTACATGGACATGGACAGGGGGGTGGTGAGTTGTTGTTGGTTGTGGACATCATCCAGGCCTTGCCGACCGGCTACACCCACAGCCCTTTGACATGGCCCTGTGCAAACTGCCGATACTTCGATGCCTCGTGGCCCCGATCCGGGCTCCTTGCTGTCATATCACTGCCTCCCCCTTCTCACAGACAACAGAATGCCCCCTGGGCGAGAGAACAGGCCAAAAGGCAGACAGATCCTCGCACCTACCGCGGCGTTGACTCGACTCCGACTAACACCCATCATCCGACATAACAACGGCTGCGCATGCGAAGCAGTTCATATCCGCGTGTATTGGTGGCGACCAACGTACTCGTTCATGTCGGCTCCTGGTCCTGTTATGTCTCTGGTGCCCTGCAACTGTGCGTCTAACAGCCGTGTGCATGCGTCTGGGAAGTCCCGAAGAAGAGGAAGAAACAGCAGAAGCAAAGAGCCAACAGCCGACCCTCAGTTGACGTCTAGTCTTGTTCTCTCTCTGCCTGAAGGGGGCGTCGTTGCTGGGTAAGAACGATCACCGTCCTGAGCAAACAATGTCTATTCACAGCCTCTACGCAGTCCCGAGGCTCTCGTTCCACAAGATATATAAACGACAAACACGCCTGCTGTGTCTATCCATATCCTCGCTCAAGCTTCATCCAGCAAGAGAAACACTCAGACATATACTTCAGACAGCTTCCTTTGGACAATTTGGAGCTCTCGTAAAGCATCCTTTTTCCTCGCTGATTTAGACATCTATATACTTGGTCATTTATATCAAGGCAAAACTCTAATCTTTGCTCGGGCTAGGAAGATCCAAGGGCAAAGTTTGTATGCACGAACCATTCTCCGGGAGGCCACAGATTGCAGCAAACAATACTGACAGATATGTCTCCTCTCAGTGAGCCAGTTTCTAGACAGGAGTACTACCTCTGAACAGAGATCCGTGCCTCTACGCTCCCCATCCGACGCCACCGAAACAATCAACATGTGTGTTTGGATCCTTCGACAGCACTACAAACACTGTGGCTGCACCATCACGGAGACTCACCGCAGGCCGGCTTGTGGCTGCTCTAGAATCGAGGACCAAGGCACTCAGGAATGGGCGACTGAGTGCGGGCGACCTGAGTGCCCCAACCCGGGCCATTGAGGAATCACCAGCCTGTGGCGCCAATAGTACATAGGCTCAAATGCCGTCCTCGCGGCTAGCTGTGTACAACCTGCAGCCTTCTTTCGTCTCTTCCTTTTTCCCTGCTTTCTCCTTTTCTTCATTTCATCTTTCTGTCAACTTCTTCTCCTTCTATTCTTGACAATCTCTTCCTTATAGTTGGTTTCTTTTCTCTTCAGCTTTTTCATATATCCCCATCTTCTTCCTTTCTTCGTCTTTCTTTATGATTCACTTATAGACAAAAGTCCAATGCCCTAGCAGTCGGCCTAGGCTTATTTAGCCTCTGATGCTGGCTTCTTTTCTCTCAAGAGGCGTGCCCAGGCCTGCCATCTCTGCTATGTTTCCAATTCTCTTCTTTTCTTGCTTCCATTGATCCTCTTATCTATTTCATCTTTCCGCGTTTGTATTCGTTATTTCATTTTCCCTTTTTCTTTTTTTTTTTTCTTCTTCCTCTTCCTCTTCTTCTTCTTCCTCTTGTCTTGACTTCACTCTTGTCCGTCTTCACTTTGCTGCCTTTCTTACAATCTCGTTAACATTTGCGGGGAGGATTCGATTTTCTTGTACGCTGGATGAATGATGGCTCATGTACATAGTCGAATGGTTATGAGGCAACGATTGGGTATGGTGGATTTGCGAGGGGCCCCTTGTTGTTCCTTGGTCTCAACCCTTTATTTGCCTATACCTACCTTAGGCCGCAAAAGCCTACAGCATCATACAAAATCGAACAGCGGTGTATCGTTTCTGCGTTAACTGTTACCTGTCTTTTTTTTTTCTCTCCTCTGAATGATGTTCTGTTTCCTGAATTGCCGTTGAGAGAATGTCTGCCTCGTGGGCCAAGTGGTCCAAAAATTCTAACGCCGTTGGTTGACCAACACACATCATAGCCAGGCCGCATATGCGGCCGCAGCCCACTCCTTTGGAAGCTAAAGACTGGCCACAGCCACCAATTCAGGGACCAAGAGGGAAGAAAAAATCGATATTATTAGCTTCTTATGCCCACGAATACCCATTGGCTTCGGCACCTTTGTTTCCTAGGTTTCATCTTTTGGCTGCCGCCATGGGCTCGTGGCAAGACTCTCGCGCGCTGTCAAAAGGAGGGATTGCGGCTGCGCGCATGATCAGGAGTGTATCACAGGACACGGCTTTCTTCCATCCACAGAGCCCCCCTCTCCCCAGCTATTGACGGCGCGACGGCCAGAAAGCCCATGTTACGCAATGTCAGCAGCTGGCCGCGTTTTGGCCAAGCCCGTGGGAAGAAGAGAATCCCCCTTTGGGGGGGATTGTGGGAAAGGCTGTCCTGCGAGTTTGGCTGGGCGAGTGTGAGTGAGGTCAGAGCTGCTCCTCTCTTGCATATCGTGGCCGTTGCCATGGCACTACTCGAGGCCTCCCCTTTGATTTGATGCGTGTGCCTTGTCTGTGCGCCTTGTTTTTTGGTGGCACGGCGTTCTTTGTGGGGATCCCGTTGATACGAGATGTTTTCGATGGGGGGTTGATACGCTCTTTGTGATGATGTTGATGACGGTGCTGTTTCTGGGATTTGGAGGGCCTACATCCTGGAATGGAGGGCCTGCTTTTCCTGGGCCGTTCATTTCAAAAAGGCAAGTATATGATGGGAATGACATGTTGCCTTGGTGAAGGGTCTGGAGCTATCAATAGGTCAGTCATCGAGGCCGTGCGCCTATACAATGGCAAGTGTATATTTCTCTTCTACCCGCGCGGGCCACGAAACATCACAACATGCCGACGACCGTCTCCCGTCCCGTCTCCCGCCCGTCATTTGAATTGAAGCTCTGTCGTCCTCCGCAGTGCTAGGATGAGGGAGTATAAGCTTATTTATATACGTGTATGTGAGTGGCGGCGGGAGAGCGGGAGAGACGTTGCAACACGGCACGGCTAGTCGTATGGGTGATGTGAAGCACAGACGCAGACACGCGGCAGGACAATACGAGCGCGGAATTGAGGAGGGTGTTTGTTGACGGTAGGTATGCAGGAGATGAAAAGGTTCGAAAGTGACATCCAGCGTTTAAGGGAACGGCGGAGAGGCTTTGTTTGCGTTGCGGTGGGTGAGCGGTAAGGAGCATGTATAGGTAAGTTGGTATCAGAAGAAGATACATGTACAAGGATTTGAATATCGCAGAGGCTTCAACCATCAATTCTTTCCTCTCTGGCCTCTAGCAGTTATTATTTTAGGTAGACGGAATGGGATTGTTCTTTGGTGTTTTATTCGCCGTCTCTGCTCGAAATGATACTTCATGTTTTTCACAACCAACAACGGGGATATTTTGTGTGATGGCAGTGCGATCACATGATCTCGTGAAGATGCGTGAATGCATGCGTAGTGTTGACAAGGGGGCTTGGCCAAGCGACGCATTTTGGTGGGAGGGAGATAACTACATAGTCCGGACGCGGGGGAAGGGAGGAGGAAATAATCATGACACTATGGGTGAAAGTCTTCGAATTGGAACAAAAAGCGATGCCGTTGCGACTATCTAGTTCGTGTGTTGTGAAGTGTGTTGTGAGGAGGGATGGGAGAGGCTTTTTTTTGGGTTTTGTCACGGTGGTGGTTGGGATGAATGAGATAGCTCGAGTTATCACAGCTTTCAAAGAACGATGACACTTGGGGAATCAAGGTCAGCACTCGGTGATGGAAGTCTTCGCATCACAGCAGAATCAGCAAGCATTCGCCGGGAACAATGAACAAATCGCATCAAATAGGCCAGTCAATTTGCATCTATCAACTGCCCTATATAACGACATCGATCATTCAGAGTCTTCCCCTCCGCTTTGCCCATTATCCTGTTTCCGCTTTTTTTTCTTTCTTGCAATTTGATTCCAATCTGAGTGAACAATCCATTCCCCTGGTGTGTGGCCGGCTTCTTTTGGGTCAAAGCTGGTGGTGACCCTGGCAAGTTCTTCTTGTTTTCTCTCAGTCCCTGCGTCTAGTATACATGTCCAGCCTGCCAAAGCCTGTCGGCATCACCCTTTTCTAATCTCCCTCCCACTCTCTCCCTCACTCTCTGGTGAGTAGACCGTGCGAATCGAAGAAAACTCTGCGCGTGTTTTTTTTTGTAGCTGTTCTTGGGGTTTTTATTCACTTTCGGCTTTTGCCACTGACTGCATAAACGTCTATCATGCTCGTGTCCTCTCAATCCATTTCACCTGGAGAACCTATAGGAGATAAATAAAGAAAACACGAAGTAAAGAAAAAGGACAAACTGATGGCCGACAGCGAACAGAAAGTGCGTGTCGTGCGCATTACAGGGAAAATCAATCGTTAGCCGGGGAATTAGGTGAACTGCAACAACACGGTTAGTCAACATCCAATGAATGTTTGGAGCTGAAAGAAGCACTCACTATTGGTTTCCAGAAGCTCCCGGGCCGGGGGTCCGGGGAGAAAATGAGGGAGAAGTGGGCGAGTAGCTGGGGCTGGTGGGGGATTGTTGCGACCCAGGGCTCTTGGAGAAGCTGGGACTCGTAGGCGAGTAAGCCTCGGGAGATGTGGGAGACCAAGAGGGTGAGGCAGGAGAGTATGAAGGAGAGGTGGCGCCAACTCCGTGAAGGTTGGGAGAGGCTGGGCTGTAGTTGGGGCTGGCGGGCGAGTAGCTGGGCGAGGTGGGAGAGTTGAACTGAGCCGGCGACGTGGGCGAGTAGTGTCTCGGCGATGAAGGAGACGCAGGCGAGTAGCTCGGCGATGTCGGGCTGTAGTTGGGGCTGGCTGGGCTTGTAGGACGCAGCATGGGCGACGTCGGCGAGAAGGATGGGGAAGAGGGACTGAATGACGGAGATGTCGCATATCGTCCAATTCCGCCATCGATCATGGGAGACGTCGGGGAGTATCCCGCGTTGGGCGACGTAGGAGAGTAGCCACCCATGCCCGAGCTGAAAGGCGATGTCGGCGAGGTGCTGAACGGGCTGGTTGCTCCACGCATAGAGTACGGGCTCATGGACCCGATGCCACCAAAGCCGCCACCGCCATACTCGGTGCCGAAGCCAGCAGGCGTCTCCGAGCCCGCGCCCTGGATGGGCGAGAAATTTCCAGCAGCAGGAGAGTTGAGGCTGAGGTAGCCAGAGTCGCCCATGGGAGATCCGGTATCGTACGGTGTGGCCGCACCCTCGACGTCTCCCTCCTTGACGGGCATGCCAGGCATGAGACCCATGCGAGAGTTGTCCGAAATGACCGTCTCCAGCATCTTCGGGTCAAGGTAGACATCAAAGTTGCCAGTACCCATGGGAGCCATCTGGCCAAGCATGACGTTCTCAGAGATACCCCGGCAGTCGTCAAGCTCACCAGTAGCAGCTGCCTCGAGGAGAATCTCGACAGTCTCCTCGAATGAACATCGCATCAGGGCACCCGTATCGGCTCGGTTGATTCCGTGACGGGTCACGGCAGAAATACTTCCGCGGTACGTCATGACATCACAGAGCAGGGCAATGTGTCGGTGGTTGACGTAGGAACCGTCAAAGGCCAACACAGCCGTCAACTCCTTGACCAAGGCAGCTCGAGTACCTTCGATTCCAAACACCTCGATGATCTGCCACAGGTCGTTGGTGTAGGTTCGCGTAGGGTCAACTCCGGGAACGGCCAACACTTCGCGGAGGGCTGAACCACTAGTATCCAGATACCACTGAGTGCATCGGGGATCGTCCTTGAGCGCAAGCTCAGATCCGTCAGCAGCCTCCACGAGGCGAGTGCCCTTGGTCAAGAAGGCCCTTTCAACGCCAGGCACACCTCGCAGCGTCAAAGTATCCAGAAGATGGGCCTCCAGTCGCTTGAGCATCACGTCGTCTTCGATCTTCTTTTCGCCGTCCTCGTCCTTTTCGTCTTGGCGAATGGTGCGGATGCGGATGACTTGCTCGTCGGCGTTGTTGTCGCTGAAGATGACAGCCAGATCATTGGGGTACTCCTCCTTGATGCGCTGAGCGACGTCATCGATCTTAATTTCCTTGTCAAGCAACTTCTGTCTATCGAGAGTGATACGCAAAAGCCACCTCGACTGCTGATCGATGGTGTCTTGGCTGTCGTCAGGAATCAAGAAGTAGGACTCGACCATATCGAGATCCTCTGGAATCGTCGTAGACTGGACGTCCGGATCGTAGTAGATCTCAGTGACGGAAGTGATCGACCGCAGGTTGGTGTACTCGACCAAACTTCGCAGCTTCTTCGCTTGCTCCTGCTTGGCCAGCGGAGTGTCCAAATAAACCGCCATACTGGGCGTCTTAATGTTCTTTGCCAGATTGAGAATTTCCTTGAGACGGGGCACACCGAGCGTGACGTTCTTGGAAGACACACCAGCAAAGTGGAAGGTGTTCAGAGTCATCTGCGTAGCAGGCTCACCGATGGACTGAGCCGCCAGGACACCCACCATTTCACCGGGGTTGACAAACGACCGATCCCATCGGTTCTGGAGCTCTCCGAGAACATGATCGAATGCCAGCTTATTCAGGCGATGCTCCTTGACCACCTCTTTGAAGGCCAGTCGAGATCGAAGAAGAGCTTTGAAGAGGATGGTGGCACTAGTATCCGCCTCTTTCGAAATCTGATCCTCACCTCGGACAATCTTGAGCTTGTTGATGACGTTCCTCACGACGGGGATGACATCCGAAGGTCTCAAGTTGCTTCGGTCGTTGGCCTTGACGTTGAAGACGCGCTTGGCAGTTTCGATCATGCGACCGATGTTGAGAGGAAGCTGCATCATCTCTTCGCCCATCTTGGCGCGATTGATCTCTCGTACTTCGCGGCGATCGGCCAGGAGTTGATCCCACTCTTCGTCGAGCAGAGCCATGGAGGCCTTATCACCAGTCAACTCGTTGCCATACTCGTAATCCTTTCTGAACCAGTCTGGCGGGTTGGCCAGATCAAGGCGATACTTCTTCTCAAATGCCTCGTCAGACATCTTCAAGATGCCAAGCTTCTGCTTCTCGATGCACATAGCGTCGAGACCGTCTTCGCCATAGAGGAACTGAATGATATCGCCAAGAGAGTTGCGCACAGTACCATCATACTGCGCATTAAGATCTTCCAGAGCCTTGACAAGACGTCGCTGAATGTAACCTGTCTCGGCTGTCTTGACGGCCGTATCAATGAGACCTTCACGACCAGCCATGGCGTGGAAAAAGAACTCAGTCGGCGTAAGGCCACGCAGGTATGAGTTCTCCACAAAGCCACGGGCCTCGGGTGAATAATCGTCCTTGGTGAAATGGGGCAGAGTCCGATATTTGAAGCCAAACGGAATACGCTTTCCTTCGACAATCTGCTGTCCCACAAGGGCCGTCATCTGAGAAATGTTGATGGACGAACCCTTTGAGCCGGACTCGGCCATTGTCACGGCGTTGTTGGAGTCCTTCAAACTCTTCTGGGTCGTAGTACCAGCCTGGTCACGAGCCATGTTAAGAGCCATGGAGACCTTGTTCTCAAAGGTCGCTCGGACGTTCATACCAGGCAAGGCTTCCAACTCGTTGTTTGTAGCCATGGCCGTGAGCCTGGCGACCTCGGCCTTTTGGGTGTCAATGTGCACCTGGACCTTCTCGATCGTCTGCTTGTCCGGAATGGTATCACCGATACCAATGCTGTGGCCGTTCTGCAACAGCCAGTAGGTAACCACTTGCTGAACCCCGTTAAGGAACGCCATGGCACCTTCTGGTCCCAGCTCGTTGTAGCAGAGATGAATCACACCACCAGAAGCTGAACCAATGTTCTTCTTCTTCATGAGACCGTACATGAGCTCACCAGCCTGGATGAGCAGACCAGCGTCCTTGAGAGGAGAGTCAGACTTGTCTTCAGGAGCGTGCAGGCTGATTTCCTTGGGAATGACCATGCTGATGATCTGCTTGCCAGTCCAGCGCGGTCTGGGCTTCAGGATGGCGGGCTGAGGAATGACACCGTCCCAGTTAGGGACCCAGAGCATGAGGTTCATGACCTGGTTCTTGTCAAGGAAGGTGTCTCGACGACAGAGCTTGTAGGCGCCAGCAAGCGAGTCCTGGACGATACCCATCAACGGACCGTTCTTCTGAGGCGAGACGATGTTGTTAGGAACCAGGCAAAGCTCTTTAACTTCAGCACGAGTCTCTTCGCTTTGCGGAACGTGAAGGTTCATCTCGTCGCCATCGAAATCGGCGTTGTAGGGAGAAGTCACAGACAGGTTGAGTCGGAAAGTGGAGTAAGGCATGACGCGGACACGGTGACCCATCATGGACTCCTTGTGAAGCGAGGGTTGACGGTTGAAGATGATATAATCACCGTCCATAAGATGACGCTCAACCTTCCAGCCATACTCGAGAGAGATTTGAGCCGCTCGTCTGTGGTGTCGCAGGTCGATGCGGGTCCCGTCGGATCTGATAACGTACTTGGCTCCAGGATGCTCATTGGGACCGTTCTCGACCAGTTGATGCAACTTGCCAATGTTGTAAGGCGTCACTGTCTCGGGGTAGGTCAGCGTCCGAGCAATACTGCGAGGAACACCGACTTCGTGCAGAGACAGGTTGGCGTCTCCCGTGATGACAGTACGAGCAGAAAAGTCGACACGCTTTCCCATCAAATTGCCTCTCAGGCGGCCCTCCTTTCCCTTGAGACGGGCACGAATGGCCTTGACGGGGCGTCCACTCTTCTGCAGCGCACGGGGCTGGCCAGCGATGTCGTTGTCCATGTAGGTGGCAACGTGATATTGCAGCAGCTCTTCGAAGTCTCTGGCGATATGCTGAGGGGAGCCCTCACGGATGGCCTGCTTGACATTGCCATTGGCGCGGATGATATCACCAAGCTTGTAGGTCAAGTCGTCTTCGTTGCGCATTCCGGTTCCAGTGCCGTCCATGGAGATACTGGGACGAACCGGTGGTGGGGGGACAGGCAGGACGGTGATGATCATCCACTCCGGGCGGGCGTAATCTGAGTTGAGACCCATGTTGCGCAGATCCTTCTCAGAGATGCGGCGCAGGATGCTATGGGCCATCTCTGGGGTGATGGGAGCCGTCTCTTTCCGCTTAGGACCATCCTCTTGGACGACCTCGAAGGCGGCCTTGAGCTGGAGGGCGACCTGTCGAACCTGAGGCTGCACATTGCCGCAGCCGCCGTGGCTTTCGACGACGGGTGGCTTCATGCCAGGCGCAAACTCCTCGTCCTTGTTCTTCTCTGACCGGTCGTCATTCTCACACCTCCGCTTCTTCTTGCAGACGGCCCATACCCGCTTGAAGCGGAGCTTTGCGTCTCGAGTATTGATTGCTGCGACAAACTCGGGATCGCTCTGGGAAAGTTCAGGTTAGCATCCAGTGAGGCAAACGCTTCATGGAAGAGAGAAGACCAACTTCATCAGCCAACACCTTGCTGCAGTTGTGGCAGACAATTTCCAAGATCTTCTTGACTTTCTTGATGAAGCCAGGGTGGTACACCGGCTTGGCCAGTTCGATGTGTCCGAAGTGGCCAGGGCACTCGCCCATTGCCTGCGTGCACGTCTTGCACTTGAACTGCCGGTCGATGGAGCCGAGGAGAGGGTCGTTGAGGCCACCGTCGCGCGGCTTCGTGCCGCCTTCCTCCATCGTCTCGGGATACAGGATGTGGGCCACGCTCATGCTCTTGATCTCCTCGGGAGACATGAGGCCAAACTGGATCTCCTGCACCGTCTTGAGCGGAGCGCTCGAGTGGGTGAAGTAAAGGTTCGCCATTTTGAACGGTCGTTATGAATTTTCAATCGAGGAGCTGAAAAGGATCGGTGTGGGCGGCAAATGCACCACGCGCCTCGTAGTCGCGATAAAGGTGCCGAGTGCAATGAAAGATCCCGGAAATCCCAAGCGGCGACAGTTTCCAGTCGCGGAAAGTCGAAGAATCGATGCCTCGAGCGGTTGTGAATTGTTGAGAGATGGCGCTCTCTCTCAATCGCCAGTCCTGGCCACCAGGCCCAGGAGAACCTCACGGCTGGTCTCCCCCGTCGCCACCAGCGCTGAAGCCGTATCGACACGTAAATCGCAGGTCGTCGGCTCAAATCGTATCGTTTGCGGCGGTTCCAGGCGCCAGACTCGATGCCCGACACGCTTGGTGATGAAGGTGAACCGGGGCAGAGGTTTTGTCGTGGTTGAAGGCGAAACGAACAGAAGCCCGAAAGTTTGGGATGGACGTGAGGCGCTTGTTGCCTCAGATGCCGCTAGACCGCGTTTGGACAATCCGCCTCCTTGTACCTCAGCAGTTGTGCCTCAGGCATCAGCTGAATAATCGGCGGGGCGCGGTCACTTCTGCGTATCACGGTGGAAGCGAGAGGAAGAGAACAATAAGAAGCAGCGCCAGCAAGTGTGAAATGTGCGCAGAAATGTCTCATTATTATTGTCAGCTGTCCGTTATTAAGCAGCTCGTCTCTCATTCAGTGCGCGCTTCCTCGGCCAATTCGCCGGTGACTCATCCTGTTGGGCTGAACTTCACTTTAGCCTCACATGCTCCTCAGTTGTCACAATTTCAGAGCGCCTCATCGATGTGGCGTCTAGGTACAGATCATTGTCTATGCCCTCATCCCCTCTGCCAAAAGCATGTAAACGAAGTCGAGAAGAGGGGAAACGCCATCCAACCCGCCCAATCCAATTGAGCAGCCCATTTCTACTTCTTCTTGCCTTTCCCTCCCCTAGCTCCAGCCTTCTTGCGCACCGGCGCCGCAGGCTCTGCCCCAGCACTCAGGTCAGCCTGGCTCTCCCCGGGGCTTCTCCGCCGCATGGTCCCAGTCGAAACCGCAACGAATTCGTCTTCGCTGTCGCTCTCGCCAAGGTTGAATAGGATGGGCATGCGGAAATTGGCGAGGTCTTCCCCGTCTTTGGTGGGATCAGCTGTCAACACGTCGACATCTTCGTCCTCAGCGTCGAGCCGTCTCCTGTGGATCTCTTCCTGCGCGTATATGTCGAACTCGTCCTCCCGCTCCATGTATTCGACATTTTCTTCGACCTCTGCAAAGTCCGGCGCCAGCGCCGACCACTTTTGCGGACTGATGACGGACCATATGTATATGCGGCCGGTTTCCAGGCCGCACGCCGCCAGCAGCGGGCGAGAGGGGTGCCACTCTATGACACCCTGCTCCTCCTTGGGATCTTTGAGCATGCAGACCAAGCTGCCGTGATTCCGTTCCCAAACGTAGAGTTCGTGATTGTTGTAGGTGGACGCGGCCACGTATTCGCCCGTTGCGCTAAACGTGACATGATTCCAGGACAGTTTGTTCACTACATCCTGGAATTTATGCTCCAAGGGTAGCTGTATTGTGTCGGGATCGAGGTCGGGCACCGCGAGGTTTGGTATTCGAAACGTTCGGATGATGCGATCCTGTGAGTTGACCAGCAAGTCTCGGCCAGAAGACGTTATCCTCATGGTGGTTATGACTCCAGTGCATATTTTCTCTGAGTATATTATCTCGAGTGTCTTGGCATCAATTATGTTCAATTTGCCTTTGCTCGTTCCTGCAATGATGTGATCGCCGCTTGCAGTCCAGATTGCAGACGTCGTCATCTGCTTTGCGTCTTCTTTCGCCTGCTTCTCCTTCAGGGCGATGTCGCTATCGGCGTTTGATCGCTTTGGCGCTGACGGCAGAACGCGTTTGACATCGACTGGCTCGGAGATGTCGACGAGCAGCGGCTGCTCTTCGAAAAGCGACGCGACAAAGAGATTACTGGATAGGGAGATGTAAGTAATCGGGTCAAGCGGCGCGTCGTGTAATGCGAGTGCGCCATTGAAAGATGAGAATGCACATACTGATTCCATGGATGAAGCTCGGCCATGTATGCTGGAGCGCGAAAGCGCACCTCGCGATGTCGCTGTCCCGTCTCCAGGTCCCAGAGTATGGCCTTCCAGCCTTGACACGTTGACAGCAGATACCGCCCGCATCTGGACCAGCTCAGGAATGTGATGCTCTTGTTGTGACCTCTCATCTTGAGGGCGACCCCCATCGTCTCCAAGTCCCAAACAACGACGGTCCCGTCCACCCGGCCAGAGGCAAGGTAGTCGCCCGTGCGATTGAACCTGAGCATTGTCGCATGGCCGGACCGGATCGTGCTCGTCATGCTCTCAGGATAATCCTGGAGAAGGTAGTCGTCCGAAAGTAGCAGATTCATCGTCGCGGTAGCAATGCTGGGGCTATTCGGGAGATGCAGAGCAACATGGTAGAAGAGACGCGAGAAGGCTGCGAGGAGCTCGAGTTGTGAAAGCCAGGCCTGAGCTGCAAGGCTGACGAAAAGTTGCTGCTTTGTCGCGGTTCTGCGCCACAGGAGGGGTGCGTCTAGCATGTTACTGGCGAGGCAGCGAATGAGCTTGCAAACGCGGAATTACTGCGACAAGCTCCACCGCGGGGATGTGCGCTACCTCAGTTGCTCAGATTTTAGCATGACGCACAAGTACCTACTCGATATCATCGTCCAAACGAGGACCTCTTCTCTTACATCCTTTTACAGAGGCTCAAACGGTATCCTCCCTGGCCTCAAGATGGCAAACTCAAAGTACGGTGCCGGTCGTCCTTTTCGCGTTGTGCTCCAAAGTCATATGCTAAGTGCGCTCCAGATTCGAATATGTTCGAAACTTTGAGCAGCCGGATTCTCTGTTGCCCAACACATGGATCGTAGTTCGCATAGATGGAAGAGGCTTCACAAAGTAAAGACACATATGAGGAAGCCCCTTACTAGAGCTTCAAATATTAACATTCGCGGTCAAGGATGTGTGCCAAGTATGAGTTTGAAAAGCCAAATGACCGGAGAGCACTCGATCTCATGAATGCTGCGGCCAAGGCGGTCGTGACTGATCTGCCGGAAATCACCATTGCGTATGGGGTCAGCGATGAGTACAGGTATTCTCCCCCTCGAGTCAAATAGAACCGATTATACGGTCTGACACATCTCAGTTTTGTCTTCCACAAGTCCTGCAACCTCTTCGAGAGGAGAGCAAGGTGAGTTGAGGCCCTCCCTACCCTACAATCCTCCGCCAACTGACCAGGCTTCAGTAAACTTGTCAGCACAGTGGTCTCTACATTCACAGCAAACTACGTCTACTTGTGGCCGACCTACTTCCCTGACACGCCACTTTCTTTCCCTCTCCCGACGTTTGATGGTCGAGCTGTCTGCTACCCGGCGGTGCAGAATCTGCGGGACTACATGAGCTGGAGGCAGGCTGACTGTAAGGCGATTTTGTTGATAATAACGGGAGCTTTCCGCTAATGAATTGCAAGGTCACATCAACAATTTGTACAACACAGCCTTCTGGAAGCTGATACAGCTTGGCGGCCTCGACAACAAAGAGGCCGAGAAAACACTTGCCGTGCGTCCCCCTCTATGTGTCCTAAGATTATGTACTGACACAGATGCAGGGAACGTTGGCTGCGGATAAGAATGAAATATTGTTCTCTCGGTTCCGTATCAATTATAACAACGAGCCCGAGATCTTCAGGAAAGGGAGTGTCATATTCAGAGATGTGAGATATCCATGCATGTGACAAGTTAGCATGTCAGGGGCTAACAGCTACAGTACGAACTGGCCGAGCCCGGCAGTAACAACGCAGCGGCAGCAGCAGATGCTCTCGCTGAGCCAGCAGTGCAATCCAAGTCGCAGGCTGAAAAGGACAAGAAGCGCAGGGCCAAGGCAAAGGTGGTGGTGGAGCACGTAGATATCATCAAGGATGAGTTCTGGGATAGGCGGCCTTGGATCTTGTCCGGCAAGCCAGGCCAGCCTGGGAAGGCGTCCAAAGAAATACAAACTTGAAACGCTCTCTCTAATTTGGGTATCCCTTGTGGTCGAAAACACTACTCAAACTCCCTGCTAATGCGCCGCCTATGATTATGTCTTTGGGTGCTGGTCCCATTAACCGCCCTTAGCCTTCTTCTCCTTCAATTCTTTTCTCCTGCGCTTCTCCTCCTTCTGAGCACGCCTCAGCCGCTTCTCTTCTGCCGTACTGCTGCTGGATCCTGATGATGTATCCTTCTTTTTCTCTGCTCTTCGTAGCCTTCTCTCGGCCTTTGCCGCTCTTCGGAGCGCGCGCGCCTCTTTTCGTCTCCTCTTCTCCTCTTTTCGTGCTCTCTTCTCTTCTTTGCTTTCCTTCTTTGGCTTTGTAGGTTTTGGCGTCTTAGAGGGTGCCGTCTTCTTGTCGCCGCTCTTGTCCGATTCGGTGCTCGTCGAATCGTCCGTCAACTCCGGAGTAAGTGTTCCCTGCAGAAAGCCACCTCGAACAAAGGAAGCATAGATGGAATATTTCGACACGCGTCCCGGGTCGAGAGCATTGAGCTTCCCGGTCGTCACTGTCTGCTCAACCTTGCCTTCTTTGGATGTGTCAAGCCCCTTTAGCTGTTCGTCGAAGGCATCCATCCACCATAGATCGCTTGTGAAGTGCTTCGTGTTGCCGAGACCCTTTGTGTTGGTCTTGCGGTTGAGGAGGAGAGGCTTAGCGAGGCCAATGGAATCGTCTGTCTTGTGCAGCGAATGGCCTGTTCCCCGCCAGCCTTGGGCGGAAAGCAGCGCATGCGCGTCCATTGTGTCGAAGAGGGCTAATGGTACGACTGGCGCACCTGGAGAATGAAGGGCCGTGTTATCGGTGGTGAAGATACATTGACACGAGGCTTTGTGGACTGAGAGACTGTTGCTGCTTTCCCTTTGGCGGCGCGAAATGGCTGGCTGGCAACTCTGCGCTGGTAAGAAGCAGATGGGATTTTTTCAGTGGAGCCGGACTTATCGAGCGCTTATCGGGCCACCGCTAAACCGGTGCTGCACAGGCACCGGCGAAACAGGTGTCTTAGGTGGAGTTAGTTCGCTGCCTGTCAACTCTTCAACATCCTCTGGGTGGTCTAGTTGGTTCATGGCGTCTGACTGTAATGGTAACATCTCATCAGAAAGTCGGCGGTTCGATTCCGTCCCCGGAGAGCAATTCTCCCCGGAGAAGAGTTACATTTTTGCCCTTTTTTTGTAAAATGCTCGCACTTGCCATCTCTTTCTCTTTACCTTTTTATCATTTTGCTGTCGTCCTGTTCTTTTTCTATTCCTGTTTGCTGTTGGCTTATGGAAAGTCTTTTGGAACTCTAATGTTGCTCTTGCTGGGAATGTGATTCGGCGTGGGTCAATAGCACAGTGAACTTCGTTGACTAAGGAAGAACAGAGCCAGCTCACAGACGAGATCTCAGATCTGATGCGGTGAACACTGTCTTACCTAGTACTTCTATCGATATAACAGTACACACTGCTTCACCACTTCTTTGCGCTTAACGTAAGGTATTTCAAAATCGCCTTCAGAAGCGCACTGTTTCTTCTAACTATTCGATCGACAGCCTTGGCTGAAAGATTCGATGGCCCGACCGACCGCTTGATCCAGGTGACGTGTAATGTGCCATCAGCCAGCCGCCATCTCTGCACAAGGTTCTGCCAAGTCATTACAATCGCCGTCCGATTGTCTTCCTCCACTCAGACACTCAATTATACGAGTGACGATAATTCGAGACACTTCAACATGGCGCCACCTTGCGCGGATCCGCGGCAGATTGTCATCACCTTGAACCCCGCCAGGCGAAAGGCTCTCCTGGCTCTTGTCCAAGGCATCATCGCCTACATGATCTCCGAGCTGGAGACGCATCCTGATGAACTTGGCTCCATTGCTCCAGACGATGAAGGCAACAACTACGATGAAACGCCTCCTCCAGGCTCAGCTGAAAAGCCGGGCAACAGCTCCGTCTCTCAAGGTGGCAAGCCTCGAGGCCTACCGCAGCCGAGAGTAAAGACGACTAGAGAGGCAGAGAAAGCCCTGGGTGCGGCTCTGGCATACACCCTCGAATGGAGGGATGAAGTCGTATCCAAGCTCGAAGAGATTGTCAACGTCGAGGATACGCCAAAGATTTTGGCGGAGAGGAAAGCTCGGCGGGAGGCATTGGACAAGAAGCAGCTTGAGATGCCCAATACCGACCGCCAGCTCGTGGATATAGACGGAGTTCCGGTAGATGCAACCGAGGATATCTCTACGCTGCAATCGGCGTACAAACCGATACCTACCAGGCTGACGACCATCCCTGTTGAGGACCGAGAAGAGGCGCTCACCTGCATCTTGCTGCTGCTCCTCTCCACCGGCAAATACTCAGCCCATTCCCGCGCGCTGGTGCTCTATCTGGCCTCGTCGTTGGAGCTCTCCCAGACGTTTCTCAACAAGACGGAAGCGGAGATCGCCATGTCCCTTATGGAGTCTTCCACGGCCAGCAACGACCAGAGAGAAGCCATGTCTGCAGATGCCGAGGCGGCCAAGCGGCGACAGCAGAACAAGGTCAGCCGCTTCTGGAAAGTTGGCCTGGCGTCTGTGGCCGGCGCTGCGGTGATAGGGGTCACTGGAGGACTGGCCGCTCCGCTTGTTGCGGGAGCTATTGGAAGTGTACTGGGAGGCGTTGGACTGGGAGGAGTGGCGAGCTTTCTGGGCATCTTCTGGATGAATGGGGCTTTGGTCGGGACTCTCTTTGGAGCGTATGGAGCCAAGATGACGGTAAGTGAAAGACATTGCAAGCCGCCTTTACACATGCTGATCTTACTTCTGCTACAGGGCGAAATGATGGACAATTATGCGAAAGAAGTCGAAGACTTCCGCTTTCTTCCTCTTAGAGAAGACGCTACGACAGACGTCCCGGAAAACATCACCAAAGAGCAAAAAGAACAGCGCCGCCTCCGCGTCACCATCGGCATCAACGGCTGGCTCAATTCGGAAGACGACATCACGAAGCCCTGGCGCATCCTGGGCACGGAAACGGAAGTCTTTGCCCTGCGATACGAGATGAAGGTCCTCCTGACCCTCGGCACCGCCCTCAACGACCTCGTCCGTTCGTTTGCCTGGACGGCGTTCAAATCCGAAGTCATCAAGCGGACCGTCCTGGCGACGCTCTGGGCCGCCCTCTGGCCGATCCAGGTGCTGGCCGTGGCCTCCAACGTGGACAACCCCTTCAACCGCGCCAACAACCGGTCCCGCAAGGCCGGACAGCTCCTCGCCGACGCGCTCATCAACAGGGTCCAGGGCGAGAGACCGGTGACGCTCGTGGGGTATTCTCTCGGCGCGACGACGATCCACGCCTGTTTGCAGTCTCTCGCCGAGCGCCATGCCTTCGGCCTCGTCGACACGGTCGTCATCATCGGCACGCCGGCTCCCTCCGATCCGGCTCACTGGCGGGCCATCCGGCCTGTCGTCTCGGGAAAGATCTTCAATGTGTATTCGGAGAACGACATGGTCCTGGGTTTCGTCTACCGAATGCACAGCCTCGCGCTGGGTGTTGCCGGGCTGCAGCCGATCAAGGACGTCCATGGAATCGTCAATGTGGATTTGAGCGAGAGCGTTAGCGGCCATCTTCGGTATCCTTCTCTCACGGGCGAGATCCTGCGCAAGTGCGGCTTCGTCAA
Organism: Trichoderma gracile; assembly: GCA_020002365.1. Lineage (NCBI taxonomy): Eukaryota > Fungi > Ascomycota > Sordariomycetes > Hypocreales > Hypocreaceae > Trichoderma > Trichoderma gracile. Next base: position 882,853 of record JAINEY010000003.1, read on the forward strand.
CGTCAGGGCTGGAAAGGACATTGAACGAGACGACGTCATCCAGATGAAGGACAAAGAAGAGAACCTCATCGACTTTGAAGACCGCCCCGGGCACAACCTCAGCGAAGCAGACAAGTCAGCTGAAGCCCTTCACGGCCTGACAATCACCCCTCCGGGTCTCATGCCGCAACCCACCAATCCGCCTCTTCCCAAACGACCGACCAACGATATGGACCTCGAGAGACCGAGTCTTCCTCCCCGGCACGCCGAGTCCGTGCCTCCACCTGTCACGCAAGATGCGGAGGAGGAGGAGCCCGCTCCTCCCTTGCCGAGGCGCCAGACGGCGCCCCTGCCGGAGCTGAGGATCCCGCGACGGCCGGTGCCGGGGACGAACATGGTTGAGGAACCGGCTAGTCCAATGACGCCGCTGACGCCGCAGTATGATTCTGATGATGAACGACATGTGTCTATCTCGATGGTGGACAGGGATGGGGATGATGATGATCATCATCACCGAGGTTAGCTGTCATACACAATGTAGCATAGCGTTGCTCCTAGGTAGAGATGGGTCGAAAGGGGGGAAGACTATGAATCTCCAAGCCATACAAGAATCCTCGTTGTTCTCTTAAGCCATCTATGAAGGAATGATGAACAGAGGTGGCGTGAACGAAATGGCGCAAACGTTAAAGGCATGCAATAATCTTGAGGGAGAACTAAATGCTAATGCAAACTCGCCCTGTTCATATCTAATGATTGAGATGGTTAATCACTTTCCCTGGCCGTTCTATCTTACAATTAGGCAACTGCTTGGACGATATCAGAAGATAGTATAGCAGATGTTCAAACATCTTTAGAAGACATCACAAGAGCATGGTGGCACATGAAGTATGTTTTAACAATTTTCATCTGTTCTTTCCATTCTACCGAGTCTATGCGTATTCCACATATCATGCATGCCTCAGCATGAGCAGATTCTCCCAATCATGCTGTAGGCATCACCATCGTCGTCTTTTTTCATGAAACCCAAGCTATTTGGCATGTCATTATTTGCACCCATGCAAGAAGTCGAGGACAAGTGAAAATGCGAAAATGAAAAAAGAAATGTAACTCTTCATGATGCCTCGGTTCTTCTCAATAGAATGGACACAGATGTTGAGAGAGAAATATGAAACAAGGAAATAGGAGGCTTTGTGCTTTTGTCCTCCCATGATAGCGCTCTTCCCAAGGCGCTAAAGACCGGTGAGCTTTTTCTCTGATGCTACCAGTCGCCCAGAATTTTTGTTTTCCACACCCAACTCCCGGAATCCCACCACATCCCGCTTATTTTGGTTTTATCTTTTTTTCCTCATGACCCTACCGTCGCTCCCTAGGCGATATGCATTTATCGGGAGGACATGGCCTTGGTGACAAGGCGCTTGAGGGCGAGCTCCTGCTTCTTCAGGTCCTCAGCGGTGCTGTCGGAGAGCTCAAGAGCACCCATAGCGTCGCTGATGGTCTGCTCAATCTTCTCCTTCTGGCCACGCTTGAGCTTGAGAGACAGAGTGGGGTCGGAGACGATCTCCTCAACACGGCCAATGTAGGACTCGAGCTGCTGCTTGGCCTCGAATCGCTTGCTGAAGGCCTCGTCGTTGCTCTTGAAGGCCTCGGCATCGCTGATCATCTTCTCAATCTCGCCGGTGGAGAGCTTGCCGACGGAGTTGGAGATGGTGATGTTGGCACTGCGGCCAGAGGACTTCTCGGTAGCGGTGACCTTGAGGATACCGTTGACGTCGACCTCGAAGACGACCTCGAGGACGGCCTCACCAGCCCTCATGGGAGGGATGGGAGCAAGAGTGAACTCACCCAGGGAGGTGTTGTCCTCGCAGTTGACACGCTCACCCTGGTAAACGGGGAACTGAACGGTCTGCTGGTTGTCGGCAACGGTGGTGAAGGTCCTCTTGCGGATGGTGGGGACGGTCTGACCACGGGGAACGACGGGGGCGAAGATGTTACCCTCCATGGCAACACCGAGGGACAGGGGGACAACGTCGAGAAGCAGGAGGTCGGCAGTCTCGGCGGAGGTGGCCTTTCCAGAGAGGATACCGGCCTGGACGGCAGCACCGTAGGCGACGGCCTCATCGGGGTTGATGCTCTTCTCGAGCTTCTTGCCGTCGAAGAACTCGGACAGCAGCTTCTGGATCTTGGGGATACGGGTAGAACCACCGACGAGGACAATCTCGTCAACGGCGCTCTTCTCAATGGCGGCGTCCTTGAGGACCTGGGCAACAGGCTCGAGGGTGCCGGCGAAGGCCTTGGCGTTGAGCTCCTCGAAACGAGCACGGGTGATGGTCATGGTGAAATCCTCACCCTCGAAGAGAGAGTCGATCTCAATGGTGGCCTGGGCACCGCTGGAGAGGGTACGCTTGGCACGCTCGCAAGCAGTGCGGAGTCTTCGCAGAGCACGGGGGTCGTTGCTGGGGTCCTTCTTGGTCTTGCGAGTGAACTCCTTCTTGCAGTGGTCGAGCAGGTTGGTGTCGAAGTCCTGGCCACCCAAGTGGGTGTCACCGGCGGTAGCCTTGACGGTGAAGACACCACCCTGGATGTTCAGGAGGGAGACATCGAAGGTACCACCACCCAGATCGTAGATCAGGACGTTGCGCTCCTTGTCAGTCTTGCCAGCACCCAGGCCGTAGGCGATAGCAGCGGCAGTAGGCTCGTTGATGATACGGAGGACGTTGAGGCCAGCAATGGCACCAGCATCCTTGGTAGCCTGACGCTGGTTGTCGTTGAAGTAGGCGGGGACGGTGATGACAGCCTTCTCAACCTTCTTGCCAAGCTTGGTCTCGGCAATCTCCTTCATCTGTAGGTTGAATGCTTGTCAGCTAAAGGTTCTACGGCACAAATTTTCTCGCTCCGGCCATGCCACTAGCCGGACCGCAGGGGTGACGTACCTTGAGGAGGACCATGGAGGAGATCTCCTGGGCAGAGAAGGTCTTCTTCTCGCCGAGGTACTCGACCTCGATCTTGGGGGTGCCGGCATCGTCGACAACCTTGAAGGGCCAGGACTCGATGTCCTTCTTGACGGTGGGGTCGTCGAAGCGGCGGCCGATCAGACGCCTAGAGGTGAAAATTTTGTCAGCAACCGAAATTTTTCACCGCAGTGGGAGATAAGAGGCGAGGACTGAGTACTCACTTGGCATCGAAGACGGTGTTTCTGGGGTTCATGGCGGCATTGTTCTTGGCAGCCTCACCAATGAGACGCTCCTTGTCCGTGAAGGAAACGAAGGAGGGGGTGGTGAAGGAACCCTGCTCGTTGGCAATGATCTCGACATTGTTGCCCTCGTAGGTGGCAACGCAAGAGTAGGTGGTACCTGTGGGAAGGATTGAGGTCAGTCTCGGGTGTCCAGATACTGAAGACGGTTGCTTGAAGCTGAAGGAGAAGATGATTCTCTCCCGGTCGTCTCCCAATGCCGCTCGTTGGGTTGCCAGTCAACGACCAGGTGAGGGGCATCTCCAAGAGGCAGAAGAAAGAGATTTTCGTGGCAGCAACTTACCCAGATCGATGCCGACGGCACCGTCGTAAACCTCGTCCGCCATTTTTTTGGATGAAGGGTATGAAGAAATTAGAGAAAGAAGAAAAAACAGAAACCTTCAGACTTGTGTGAAGGATTCAAAGATGAAGGGAGGAGATGATATGGATGGGTTGGAGGAGAGGGAAGAAAAAGAGAGCAAACGTGGGGTCGGTTTGCAAAGAAATACCCTTCCACTACAAATTTTTGCACTGGCGAACTTTTTCTTTTTTTTTTTTTTTTCGCCTTTCCCTCCTTCCGCTCGTTTTTCCTCTTTGCAAGTGTGCAAGCAGGGGTGGGGCCAAGCGATAAGTTTTTTCTTGCCGTGCTTGGATGGTCCCTTGGGGCGCTAGGCCTGTCCTGGACAAGTCCTGTCGCTGAAATTTTCTTTTGGCGCCTCTGAGAGGCTGAGCCTCCAGTTAAAGTGGTGATATATCAGCCAATGAAAGGGCAGGAATATGGCAGATCTGATCCACGAGGCGACTCTCTCTTGTCTCTCCTCACTTCAACTTGGCCTGCCGAGGGCGTTGCTGGGGTCACAGGTTGATGCTGTTGACTTGTTCTTCGATTCGTGTTGTACTGTGATAATAACGGTAATCTTTACGAACTGCTTCGAGTCATGAAGTATACATGGTGATGCCTATGTACCCAATCTCTCGCCATCTTACAGCCATGCTACCCCTCGAACTACGAAACGATCAATTGCCCTCTCACAAGCCGAGGCTCTTTGCCTTTCGACGGCCAAACTTTGTCAAAACCATACTCATACCCAGAAGCACTCAACAACATCATCTCCAGAAGCACTTTTGAGTTGCCTTGTTGAAACGCCATGTGCAGGCCAGATAAGAACAGAGGCTTGTTACATTGACTGGGAGGCATATAGTTGGCAGGTAATCAATTCTCAGTGATGCCACACATGCGTATCATGAGTATGATACTGTGAATTTCGCCGTCTTACAGCACGCCCAAACCCCTTTTGGACGACCAACGACACCAGGGCTCTATGTCTTTGGACGTATAAGTTTGGCAACAACATCACCATCCACGAAACCACTCCTGAGATACCTTGTTGGGATGCCATATGCGGGGTTGATTAGGTACAATGGCATGCTATATTGACTGGAGGGTATATTTTAGGTATATACTCAAAGCGCAGTGTTGCTACACCAGCAGCGTCACATCAAATAGAACTCCTTGCGGTCATACAGCACGCCTTGACCCCCCTCGAACAACGAAACAACGGAAACCCCACCTACAATCCAAGGCTCTTTGCCTTTACACTGACAACATTGGCAATGTCATCCTCCACCGAGTCATTCACCTGGGGTTCCCAGCCAAGATACTTCTTGAACCTTTGGCCCACGCTCTTGGAGTTTTGACCCAGCGAATCCGCAACAGGGAGGTAACCCTTGAGCTGCTTCTGCTCAGCGATAGACACGGGCTTGACTGCCGCGTCCTTCACATATCCTTGCTTCTTGACCTCCTCAGCAACCCGCTCCGCAATCCTCTTAAAGTTGAGGACGCCCTTCGGGCCGAAGAAGTAGCCGTGGCGACCAAAGATCTCGGGGTTGTTCTTCTTTTCAGGGTCCTGGCTGGCCTCAAACAGCTTGAGGAACATCTCGCCAACATCGTCCACGTGTACGTAGTCCCACTCGGTCTTGCCCTGGCCGACGAGCGGTACGAAGCCTTCCCGCAGAGTCATCTCGACAAGAGTCGGAATCTGGATCGTCAGCTGGTTGCCGGGACCCGAACCCTGGCCGAAGATGAGCGGAGGGCAAATGATGGCAGGCTTGACAGAGTCCGAGACGGCGGCCTGGACAATCTTGTCGACGTCTCTGTGGGGGGCTCGGTCGTCGAGGTTGAGGATGCGGTCGATGTCGTCGATGTCGTGGTATTTCTGGTCGGGCAGGGGACCCTCGCCCTCTCTGCCGTTGACGACGTCGTACCAGGTCAGGATGCCTGTGCCGGAGAGGTGAATCCAGTACCCGGGCTTCTCGGGCGTGTGGCCCTGTTCCAGGCCCTTGGCGATGGCGGCGGCACTGGGGGCATGGTCGGCTGATTCTGCGGTGTCTGTGTGTGTGTTGCGGTGTAAGCTCACGATCAACAGCAAAGTTGTTTGACTTTTGGTTATGGACAAGACTTACGGATGACGACGTCTGCTTCGGCAGCAGCTTGCTCAATGACATTGACGTCATCAAGAGAGCCGTAGACAAACTTGACAGTTGGGTATTTGGCCTTTACAGGCTCAGCTCGGGACTCGTTGCGGACGAGGAGCGTGTACTCATTGTCGGGATGAGCTCTGTAGATCTTGTCAAAGGCCGTGCCGCCGATGTAGCCTGAACAATGTTAGTTCCAACATCGTTCATCGTGTCGACTTGGAGTTGGTGCAATTACCAGTAACGCCGGTCCTGCGAACCGATCCGAGTTAGCCTCACAACATACTCGTGCACTGCCTATAGGGGCAGAGCGTTAATGCCAGGGAATATACGTACATAAAAACCTTGACAGCCATGGTGATTGCTTGTGGTTGTAATCTAGGGTACGTGATCGAATAGGGTGTGCTTGTGATGGTATGGGGTATTGCAGCGCGTTGTAGATTGTCTGAATTGAAATTATCTCACGTCTTTTGCTATCGAGAACAACAGCAGGCACCGGCTATATATAGCCATTCGATCAAATCGATCGTACATGTCACTTGCTTGACTCTTCCCCCCTGAAGAATCACCAAGTCGATTTGTAACATCGCGCTCAAAGTTTCCCATGCTGCACCCGGTTATGGGGCCTGGAGGGGTGGAGCGTTGGCGTGACATCATGCACCGAGCGTTTAGCTAACGAAGAGGGCGAAGCTGAAGGACGCCAGCGAACATTCATGTGGCTTCTGAGGCTGTTCCATCTAATGCCATAAGAGGCAACACCTTTATGGTAGACGCGGAGAAAGTTGTCAATATTCGTGGACCTTGGCTTGGCTCTGGAGGGGTATTACTCAGCAAGTAGTCTTTGACACAAGACCTCCAGGGGCTCTTAATGTTCAATCTTCTTGGCCAAGTTTAAAAGCATCTCGGGCCACCCCCGCGTTTCAATGCCGTTGAATCGCCGAAAACAACAAAGTGGCTTCCGGCGTGTCGAGACAGAGCTGACCAGAAACCAATTATTCAGCTGTCAGGTTTGACACCCAAGTTCAAAATTGAGTTTACTAGACACAGAATCACCAATGGCCCAGCCTGAGAGTCGAATCATTTTCTCCTTCCCCTCGATTGTGACGCCCCAGCATTGCCTTCTCTGCGTTCTCCGTAGTGTCCAAAGCTGTGTCTCCTACCTTCCCTGAAGCAACACCAATCGCGCCATTCTCAGCCAGGGCCACTCGCTTCCAACTTCTTACTTCTGCCGGAAGTAACAGTATGCAATGAGAAGTAACATTCGGGCAGTAGCGTAGCATCTCTTGAGGTAGGAAGCATTGATTTCATGTTGTTTTCAGCCTAGTACAGTTGGCCTCCCACAGACCACCCAGTAGCTCCAAAAGTCATAAGCTTCGCATCTCCTCTCCAGCTCTCTTCCACTTCCACTCTTCTCTTTCCTGTCAACTCTTCTGCAAAGCCTCCAACCACAAACGAAAGCTCATCCAAATCCAATCTCGATATCCACACACCAGAAACACTTTCAAACATGCCTGACTACACGTACAAGAGCTCCGGCACCAACAGCCAGGTAAACCGCCCCATCCGCAACACCTCACTACCTTACCTATGCAATCTTCCTTGCGTACGGCACCCAAAGCTATGAACTTTGAGCTGACTGAAGGATTCTCTTCTCTCAAGGGTAACCACTACTGCGCGCGTGACTACGGCAGCGGTGCCTCCAACTCCAACTCGTACCACTACTCCAACTCGTAAGTCTCTACCCTTCCACGCAACACATGCTCGAGCACCACCAGGACTTCTTCTCTGACAGCCTGTTCCAGGGACGGCTCCTACTACTACTCCAACTCCAATGGCAGCACCTACTACAATGATGGTGCCGGAAGCTCCACCTACACTTCGCCCAGCGGCTACTCCACCACGCAGTCCAATGATGGCGGCAAGAAATAGAGGGCAAAGTCCGTAGATGGCCTGGGGAGAAGAGCCACTGCCGGAGGGAGGATCCCGTGCTTGAGGTCTATAGTCTCCAAAAAAGTTTTGATAACTATGGCTTATGTTCTGCGGCGATTCGGCGATTTGGGCTGAGTCTCTAGATACGCAACAACGGAATCAAGATATCATGCATACGTCTCTCTTGTACCGCATCTCTTTCACGACTCTTACGCCATACCGTGCTATGAACCGCTCATTCACATGTATGCCTACGGTCACTTGGTACTTCTTTGCAATTGTCTCAACGTGATTCCACTACATAACGACAATGACTACCTAACGTTTGGTTCCTGGAGATTTCCCCCTTATCTCGTCCACAATGACCTGATGTGAAGACTCAAATGTCCATTCTCCAACTCGACACCCCATATATAAGAAGCAAGATCCCCCTTAGCCTAGAAAGGAAGCAAGAAAGATGAGTCCCCTAGAACCGAAATCGCAACCGAAGTGAAAAGAAAAGACAGAAGGAAACAGAGGAAGACGGAAAATTAGACGACCAGGCGCAACAAGATCATCATGCTCGGTGCGCAAACTTGTCTGATGAATTGATCAAAAGCGAGACGCCATCATGTTTGCTTCGAGTCGGCGTCCAACAATGGTCAGGACAACATGATGAGATCTTTTCTGGCGAATGGCGTTTGTCAAACTGACAGCACTCGATCGAGATTATCGCACTATCGCCAGGAGTCGCCGGAAAGAAAGAAAAAAAGAACCGACCGATGTTGCCACCATATTTGCCGTGGAAGTCGTTCTAGAGCCCTGACAGAAGATGGTTCATTCTGGCTGTCGAAAGATGTCATCTGAGAACAAGAAGAAGCAGCGCAAGACGACCTGTGCCCTGTGAAATGTCGCCCGAAAACGAACGAACCAGCGCCAGATGGTCATTGTGTCTGCTGCGAAATGCGGCCTCAACCATGAAAAGCGCGACATGGTAACCTTGTCTGCTGTGAATACGATCCGAAATTGAAAATGAAAAAAAAAAAGAAAGAAGAGAAAAACAAAAACACAATGGCGTCATCTTCTTTGCTGTGAAATGCGTCCTGAAATGGAATAACTGTCGTCTGCCTGTCCATGATGCGAGTTGTAAAAGGGGGATAAAGGAACCAAAGCGTCATAGTCATGTCTGTAGTCAGATGTGGTGCGAGGTGTGAAGCGCCACGAAGATGATGACGATCGAGTAAACGAATATCTCGACGAGGAGTTGCTGAAGGAGCATGCCGCGCTGTTCCTTGGTGAAGTCTTTGATCTCGCCGTAGGTAAACCAGGCGATCGTCGAGTCGAACTTGCGAATCAGCGCAATGAATCCGATGAAGGGAAAGACGATGGAGGACACCATGATGAGAATGAAGACCAGAGTACGCTTCTTCTCCAACTTCTCGGGAGATCGGCGACGGTCCATGATTTCTCCCCGGGCGGACTCGATCAACTCCGCCTCAGACGGTGTGAGGACTCCTCCTGTTTGATTCCTCGCGGTTGGCCATTGGTCCTTCTTCTTAGCAGGAGCTTTGATTCGGAGACACTTGGCTCCCAAGGCCGCAGCGGCTTTGAAAGGATCAAGACTGTATGAAGACTTCTCTTTGTCCTTCTTCTTGGCGGAGCCCAGATTCACCTTGGATCTGAGCGAGCCCAGGATAGCCGACGAGGGGCTCGGGGTGCTCTCCTCAATGCCGTCAAACCCATCTAAAAAGTCTAAGCGTTAGTCATGCCATTGCCTGGAGCTTCTATTCATCATGACGAGCAACTTACGGGTGGGACGGCCGCGAGTGATTTGATCGCGAAACACGGCGGTAGAGGGGCGCTCCAGAGGAGGGTTGTCAGAGCCACCAAAACGGTAGGCACCAGATGATGGGCCGGCTTCAGTAGACTGGTCAGACCAGAGAGGTCCAAGTTTCGCTCTCTGAGCAAAAGTATTGGCTTCGTCGGTGTTGCGATAGCGTTGCGAGCCGTGTGTCTTTGCAGCTTCTTTGAGGTCGATCAAGCTGAAGGGCAGACGAGAGAATACGTTGGCAGAATCATCGCTCGGCAGAGTCGTATCGCCAATGCGAGTTTCGCAGAACGCTTGGTCAAAGTCGTTGACCGTCTCGTCACGACGGGGCACCTGTGGCCAAACAGTCTCGGTCGACTCGGTTCGTGTCAGGGGAGGAGCGTCTGCTCGTGTCTTGATGCCGACATCCGTATCAACAGCCTTGCCCTTGCATGTGCATTGCTCAGGGCTGTCGTCCAATTCTACAACTCTGCCGGTACTCTTCCAGCTGGGAGGGGTCTGGAAGGGGTTCACCACTCGTGGGGCGGCAACCCGAGCAGTCTCGCCAAAGACGTTCTGAGGACGATGGCCGGCGCTGGAAGCGTAATCGTTGTTCGTGTGAGGACCAGCCAGCGCAAAGCCGTCGGCGTAGAAACCCTTGGGACGATGGATAGACTGATTGCGCTGATGAGAGACTGCGCCTGCGGCTCGGCGGTGTTCAATCGGCGTTGGCTCTTCCTCCACAATGTCAGAGACGTCAGCAAGGCTGCTACCGGTATCCTTGATCAAGTTGAGTTCCGAGGTGTTGAGGCCCTTGCAGACTGGTCCGGTGGTTACAGTTTGCCAATCAGCTTCTGCTGCAGCGTCGTTGCCGCCGACTCGGGGCCAGCACTCTTCTTCTTCCTCCTCGACGGCTGGCTCAGGGCTCTGCTCGGGGCTGGGCTCGTAACGAGCATTTTCGCCCCTATCAACGGGAACTCGCACCTCGTCATTGACCTTCTAGGTCGATCGAACGGCGGTGGGATTATAGAAGGTATTCTTGTTGTGCAGTCCGTCCTCTTCTCCGGCTCTAGTTTTCTGCACAACCAGGCGGTCGTCTTCGAAAGAGGCTGCAGGAAGACGCTTTGCAACATCCCGCGTGGTAGAGCGGTGCAGAAAGGTGGAATAAGCTTCTCCGTCATACTTGAAGAGATCAGTGCTCTCGTCGCTTGAGGCCTTGGAAGCCTTGGGGCGCGAAAGTCCTCCGCCAAGGCCTCCATGGACAGGCTGCCTAACGAATCCAGTATGCCCGCAGTAGGCAGGGGATGGGGTGTAGCTCGCCTCCAGATCCATGGCATGAGAGCGTGGTTGAAGGGCTTCGGGGCTCTTGGAGAAGCCGAATGCGTCGAATGGGGTTCCAGGCCGTGTGAAGGCTGGTTCCTTGCCTTTGCCTTTGGAGTCAGGGGCATTGATGTCAGTCGCCTTGTTGTCATCATTGGTGTCATCGCCGATGTCGCCGGCAAGGATGTCTTCAGAGTTGTTTGGTATGACACCCAAACTCTTCAGGGTCACCGGGGGTGCTGGCGGACAGGTCAAGCGACTGTCGCCTTCGTCGTCGCCCACGATAGTCTCCCAGTCTGACCGCCCTTCATCGCGGTCGAGCTTGAGAAGCTTGGGATGGGTAAGGTTGCGGCCCATGCTCCATTTGGAGAGAGAGGGACGATCCGAAGCGTAGGATTGCTGGGTGCCATTGTCATCGTAGGGAGAGACACCCGGAGGCGGAATGGCATTCCTAGCACATGCAGCGAAGGGATCTTCGACGGCTTGGTTGCGCGCCTGGTATTGCTCATAGGCAATAGGAAGAGTGATCTTCACTGGTGGGTTCCATCCATGAGTTGTCTTTTGGAAGTTAGCATTGTCAGCAACGATAGGAGTGGCTAAGGAGGGAGCGAACCTTGTCAAATTGAGGCATGATGGGCTATCGGATGATTCAATCCTTCTTGAGTCTTTTCTTGATGGGGTTTGGCTTGATGATTGATGGTTGCTTGCCCGAAGCCGATTGGCTAGGATGGACTTGACTCCGACGAGAGAGGAGAGACTTGGCGGCAAGCGGCGCGCGAGCTGAAAGACTTCTCAGAGGAAAAAGGGGGGAAAGACGAAGTTTGCTTAATGACTTTGATAGAAGTTCTTGATGTTGATGCGATGGGAGGGATGTTTGATGATGCTTGAAGGGGTTGCTGATCCTTGACGAGGGGCTGGTGATGGAAGATGATGGAGGAGGAGAGATGGCACAGAGCGTTCAAGTCCAAGCTAGGAATTGAACATGGAAAGAAGCATGCCCGGCACGTGCACGCGTCTTCGAAGGAGGAATATCACGAGGCAGCGTGTCTTGGGCGTGAGGATAGGTGAATTGGTTTGGTCTGGTTGGTTTGTGGGTGGAGGAGAAAAGAGGAGTTGCTGGTGCCTGAGGTTGAGGGGGAGGAAAGAGATGACTGCGAACCCGCCAGCTGGCAGAGGAGGTGGGAGAGCCGTGGGCAAGGCCAAAATTCAAGCAAATGCCCTAACACGTCTGCCTCCCCCTAATAGGTTGCTTTGTTTACAGCAGACACGTCCAATGCTACAGGTCCTCTGCTTTGGATGAATCATCCGTCCGGATCTCCAACACGCTACGCGTCTTTCTTGTAGTCCACCATGATATATTTGAGAAGGATATTGCAGAAGAGTAATTCCTCGTTGTGAATTGCTTGGGAGATGGAAGTATGCGTATGGCCTCGTGCTGCATAATCGCAGGTGTACCCCCCTAAGACACTCCTATATACTTTGTAATTTACAAGGCTATCAATGCCAGGAAGTAGTAGAATGCAATGAGGCTCTCGTGAGGATGATGATGCTGCCAAACTTGTGTGGAGCAGATGCGTGGCTTTTGGTTGGTATGGAGGTGTTGACCAGTGGACTCAGCCTTGCAGAGGCTGGAGGAACTGCTCGAACTGCCACACAGACCACTTCCCCTACAGAACTTGTTATAGCGTACATGCATCATTGCCATTGCCATGCAAAGAGAATTGGTTGACAGACGCAATGGCTGCACTGGAAGCACGTCTGGTTGAACAAGGAATCGTACTCATTCAAAGGGGGGGCTCTTCATACAACACTGTCGAGATCAAGTCTCTCCTTTCCTAAGCAGCGCCAGGTAGCCTCACTGTTCAATAAAGGTATATTCACATCGTCTAACTCTCGTGATCTCGCCGCCACTTCTAAGTTGTCGTTGACTGATGTACTGCCATTGGGCCGATGGACCTGAGATGGCTTGGGCTGGGATCCGATGCTAGTGCAGCCTTTGTCGATGCTAGCACAACGTCCTGCTCGAGCTAAAGACATGGAGCCCAGCCCCCTTTACCTTATCCGTTGCGCCGGCCAATCAGCTCCCCAGCCTGCTGTGGCCAACAAGGCCTCTCCCAGCTCGATGGTGTAAATGTTCCCCCAATCAAGCCCGCTGCTAACTCGGCACCCGAGGCACGGAACCGGATCCTTGCCACTGGTTTGCAGAACTGGTCTTACGCGATATTTACGGAGCAGAGCGCTGGGGGGGAGTCTGTCACTCTCTTACGCTAGCGGCGAGGCCACGGACAGGTCCCTGTTTAAATCACGCTCGAGACATCTCTGGGCCGGACGTCTTTGCCGCCTCCTCCCTTCCGTGGCCGACTCCATCAGCGACATCGAGAGAGAGCCCGTCTCGCCCAGGGCGATTCTTCTTGATTCTTCCCCCTCACCACCGGCAGAGCAGCATTGAGGCCTGCGTCAAAACCTCTCGCCATGGCTTCGTCCGGTCGGTCCTCGCGCTGGGACGAGCTCCCCGATGAGATCGTGCTCCAGATTCTTAGCTGTAAGAAGATCCACCCGTACCTCCACTATGTCGTTCAATCTCCGTGTGGACGGGAACAAACAAGATGAGGCCTGTGCTCACTTAACTCAATCTCTCTGTTGCCATCAGATCTCGACCCCTTGCACATCACCAGGCTGCAGCTGGTCTCGCGAAAGCTGCAGAAGCTCTGCCTCGACGACGAACTGTGGAAACGACGCTGCTTCGAAGAATCGCCCTGGTACCAATACCTGAAGAACCGTCGCCGACTCTCCAACGAATCCGAAGGCGAACACCGAGATGGAGCGGCGTTGCAGAGCCCCGAGGCCAATGGCAACACCAACGGCGACGGCGATAAGACCGCTCCAGATGGGAAAAAGGGCAAGGCTGAGCCGGGCAAGACGCGGCGGAGGTATCAACGATGGCAAGAGATCCAAGACATGGCCAACTGGGACCCGACGTTTCCCAACGAACGAGTCTCTTGGTACAGCGAGTACATCCAACGCAATGGACCAGCTTGCGTCAACTGGCTGCAGACGCCCCGGATCCGCGATCGAGGCTACGAGGCCATGATGGAAGCTCGGGGACTGGAGCTCTATTATCCATACGACGGAAACGACGGCATAGGCGCTATGCTCGCGGTGTCGCCGCTTGACGATGGCTCTGTATGTCTGTGGGACGTCAAAGGGACGCGGGGCAAGGCCGGATCTCTCCTCGCCACCAGCAAATCCGACATTCTCTTCATCGATGGCCCAGGCAGCCAGAACACTCGACGCTCTAAGAGGGTTGATACCGGGGTTACGGAATGCGTCAGCGTTGATAACCAGAGGCACCGTGCATATTTTGCTGTGCAAAGCCGTGAGTAACCATACCAACCAACCTCCCTCGTCCACAGCAATCATCCCATCCAGATACTGACGGGTAGCCGCAGACTTGATCGAAATCGACCTCGAACGACTGGAGGTCGTGAGCCGCGAATCCTTCGAGTGGTCCATCACGGCCCTCTCAAAGATCCAGAACGACGTTCCTCTGACGGTGGGAACATCTTTGGGAATCCATCTACACGACTTCCGCACAAGAGCCCGAGGGACGCATTCGGCCGTTGAGCGAGTGGATCAGAATGACATTTTCAAGTCCATCTTTGACCCAACACCGCTGCTCCCGTACGCACCTCTATCGCAGCCGACCCCTGTCAGCATCATACATTTGCCTCTACGGGGATCTCCGGACCTGGTGTCGAACGATATCTACGTGGCCGGCAGATTCTCCAACATCCTGCACTACGATCGACGCAAGTTCCCTGTCATTATGGACTCCATCTACTCGGGGGCTACGATCAATAGTATGGCGGCAATGCCTCACCCATTCTCGTCGCTCGACAGCGAAGTGCGGCGGCACGGAGAGCTCAGCACGGAGCAGGTCATCCGGTCCAAGGAAGACGGCGAAGGCTGGACACTCATCGCAGGGGGAACATACAAGTCTAAGGGTTCCCTGGAGATCTTTGGCCTCAGCCAGACCGCTGCGGACCCGGTCGGACGCGAGATGATGCAGACGTCCACCATGAAGAACAGGCAAACTGCAGCGTCAGCTGCGATCCTATCGGTGGTCAATCACGGCACCAAGATTGTCTTCTCCGATGGAGCTGGCTCCATCAAGTGGTTCGAGAGAGACGGCTTGACCGAATGCCGCCGGCTGAGGATTGGCCATTGCGAAGGAGACGAGGCGCCATCGCTGTTCGCCTCCATGAGCGCGGCGGGCGAGCTGGCACGGAAGATCGTGTCCACCAAATCGAGGGAGGGTCCGGACCGCCCCAATGACGATAACATCTTGTTCTGGACGGGCGAGAGGCTGGGGCTCGTCAGCTTCACTCCGACGCCGCTCTACCAGTCCAAGGATTTCGATGAGGAGGAGCCTGACCCTGCTGCGGAGGCAGAAGAAGAAGAGAGGAAGCGAGTTGCCGAGCAGATGCGCGAAGCCCTGGAACGGCAGGCGGATGAGGTTCGATTCATGCAGACATTTGGACACGGGGTACTCAGCGAATGAGGGAGGATTCACTTGTATACTGGCTGTTTTTTCTTTCTGCATAAGCGTATCAAGATTGTCTGTTATATGCGATACACTTGCTTTTTGGAGCGAGAGGGGGATATCAGGCATGCAAGACGGGAAGCCATTACGACACCTGGCCACACAGCGAAAAGGAAAAGAGATTGATCACTCACTTACAAAAGTAGTCTCCAGTAGAGAGCAGCGTTACATAATTCCACGGCCAGCGACGAGCTGCTGTCAATCAAGGCCAAGCAGGCGATCAGATGACCCGTGGTAACATGATTTGCCATGGCACAGAGCCGCGTGAACTAATAGCAATCCAGACCACTGTTGAGCATGAAGTCTACTGCAACGCTACTCCGTGCATACATGAGCCTGCTGTCTACAGTACGTACTGTCGACTGCTGTGCTTCGTATCAGATTTGAGTGGTTTGAATGTTGGTTGATACTGATAGGATAGATGAATCTGCATCTTGTACGCAGCCGAGCCAATGGATCTCCAGGTGGCGGCAAAATAGATGAAGAGCGAAGGGAAAGAAAACGGTCAGAGGCGAGGGAAGACGAGCGAGCCAATGAGGCGAGGGACGCGGCAAGTTTTTCCTTGCACCGCAAGCGAAAGGATTCTGGCGAAGAACTGGGGATATTAACTGTTGAGGTTTTTGCGTCTCTCACCACCATCCCTTGCACATGTATGTATATGTACGTGTGCATGCAAGGTATGTCAAGGAACATGCAACATGTAGTCTAGTAGCACACTTCAAGAGATGACATTCGTCTTGTTCTTTTCTTTACTTCACGAACAGCAAGCAGATAGCATCTGGGGGCGAGCCAGGGTTACCTCGTCTTGCTTTCTGTCTGGATTTTCTTTACTTATACCCTGGCATCGTAGCAAAGGCGCTGATGTCACCTATAGTTTTTGATCTCCCTTTCCTTTTTGTCCTGGACAGGGTCTATAGATGGTGGATGTGCCCAAAGTGCCATCAGGAAAAATGTCATGTGTGAGTGAGTGGGGAGTGGGCAAGCGAGGAGGGAGACGACTCTACAACAAGGCAGCCAATCATTGGAATCGACGTGGGAAGAATTTGCCTGCGGGCTTGTGTGTACTATTCGCTCGTTAGATGCGCGCATCATGTCCAATGACGACGTTCTTTGAATTCTCGACAAATCGGTCTGGAGGGGAGGCGGCACGGGAGGGATTGGCGGTGCCTGTGTGGTTGGACCGAAATCTGCTGGGAAGTCTGGGTTGCTTTTTTTGATGGGCGGTAGTTGTTGCGTTTTCAATTTACGGGATGTGCATGTATGTAGTCTTTATTGCACCAATATGAGAAGAGGGATGACGATGATGATGGTGATGATGGACTACGAGTATGGAGAGAGGTCATATCTTGAGAGCAAAGGAGCTGAAATTGCGGTATACATACACCTGTTGTAGTAGCTGAAAAAGCTCAAGGATGAGGTTGGATTTTGGCGTCCAGAGTCGGTCATCTGACACGAGACCCAAGGCCTTCTTGCATCGGTAGCTTGGCGTCGAGTGCCGGCATTCTATGAGAGCGAGCCAGAGGAGAAGAAGGGAGCTGCATGGTCGGATGCAGATGCTGGAGGTTTACTGAGCCTCGCGCGAGGTTACAACTACAGCATAGTACATACATACAGGCTGAATATACCTATATATCGGAAATGACATCCTATCAGAGGTTGCTGTATGCTATAGACCACAGACGGAGAATCAGTGCAGAGGAAAGAGGCTTTCCGTGTAACTTCAGAGAGGCAAACGTCGAGAGAAGGAGAGAGGCAGACGGAAGACGATCCCAGGTGCAGAGTTGCAACAGCACGAGCAAGGGTCTGTCTGCCAGCGCGCTGCTGCAGCCGCCCCCTCCACCATTGTGCAGAAGGGAGAGGCGCTAGACAGGACCAGACGGCTCGTAGTGGCATTTGCGTCCTGGGTCGGTATTATTGGGGAGAGGCGGATTATGTGCTTCTTTGTATGTGCGTCGTTTCTGCTCGTCAGTTGCTCGTGCAGGAGAGAGGGCCGGGAAAGGTTTGGTCTTGTTGGTGCTACTGCTGCTGCTGCTGCTGCCGGTGGGAGGTGGAAGTAGGGAGGAGGCGGCTCGGTGCTCGTCTCGTCTTGGCTGGTCTCGTCTGCATTCTCCGGACTGGTTCACCTCACCGGTCAACTGACTTGTGTAGGCACTAAAACGTACGATCAGCAAGTGGTCATGGACACCTGGATGGCTAGAAGCATGGCCAAGCTACTGTTTGGTACTGTAGAAGCAGATGCTGCCCCTACCTAGAAGGTGCTTCAGGCGGCAGTAAGTTCATACGAGCAACCTGTCACGACGACTCGTATACCCCAGTAAAACCTCAAGATATACTGCTCAAAGCTTCCTCACTGCTGTCACTGACTCCAAGTCCCAGTAACATCCAGACATTTCGCGGGATGCCGCCAAGCATCCGGATTCCGGATACCGCAGACCCACGGCAGCGCCCTCCAGGAAACCCTAGTCTCTCATTGTCTCTTGTTTCCTCCCGACTGCGCTCGAAAATGACGAGAGAGAAGACGGAGAAGAAAAAAATAGGGTCGCTGAGCTGTTCCTCAGAAATCGCCGCACAGAGAGCCTGGAACCCGCTAAGCGGCCCTGGGCGCATGTCTGGTTGCATGGATGCTGCATGCTGCATACACCGCTGGGACGATCCAATGGCGGCTGTCCCACAGGGCGTGGAACGTGCCAGCAGCGGGCCCTTTGGGACGGGGATATTTCTGTCGTTTCTCGCCAGATGGGACTGATGAGGGGAGGAGGGGCAGAGAGGCTGCTTTCCGGTGAGACTCGGCGAGCATCAACGAGAGAGAGGATGATGCCTTTTGGGAGACGGAGGAAGAGGAGGCGATGGGTGGATGGAGCATGGAGAGGATGGGTGAGGACAGGTGGCGGAGAGTTGAACGGAGAGATCTGTCGTTACTTAGTGGACGGAACTATTCACGACTTGGCAGTACTAGAAGGCATGAAGCATGAAGCATGAAGTGCGAGGCATGGGATCGGAGACTGGGAGTGCTTGTATGAAGAGGTCAGAAGAATAGACAGCTAGACAGCCTTGGGTCGAATGAGTTCAATACTAGCTGCGACTCAACTGATCGTCCCAGTGTGGGGGTGTCTGTTGAACAATACCTGGTAGGTATGATGGGGGAAGAAGAGGATAGAGGGAATAGCAATCTTCGATTGACATGATGTTTGCTGAAACTGCAGTGCTTGATGGTATTGAAATGGGCATATAATCTGTAGAGTGATGATGGTAGCTGCAGTGGTCAGCAGCTGTTGCCTCTTGCCTTGAACCGAGTCTCTTCTCTCCCCCATGCTCCCTCTTCTCCCTCCCCTACCTACTACATACACACAATCTCCATCTTCAAGCACCCCTCCCTCCCTCCGCTTCCCACCTTCGGCATCTTCCTCTATCCGTCAACGCCTCCATCGATCAAGCAGGCAAGCAATCAATATCAATCAATCAATCAATCAACCACCTCCATCAACCATCGACAATCAATCAATCCCGCTCGAGCTGCAGAAGCAGAGGCAGCAGCAGTTGCATCATCCGCGTTCGTCGGGACCAAGCACCGCAATTTGTATCAAGGCCACCTCAACGCCAATCCTCTGCCAATCGTCCCCCCATCCCCATGCTCGTATCGTTACACCCTCCACGCAGCCGAAATACACAGGCCACGCCACGCACGCACTCGCGCATCCGCACACACAGAAGCCCATCCATGCGCACATAGCAGCATGTCTAGCTGGTCCGCACACACGCACTCGCACATGCACCACGCACAAACCCGCATATCACGCCTGTCCACGCTGGCTGGCATCAGAAACGAGCCAGCGAGGCGATGATCAAGTCGTGTCCGTCCCCGGCTGGCTTTGCCATGCAGCCTCTTGCAGTCGTCTCGACACAGAGCCCGGGATCCCTTTGCTGCTTGCTGCATCGCTGAGGCGATTGAGTCCTTGTCACACTTTTTTCTCCCCTTGCACCCCTGCGCCTTCGCTTCCTCAGCATTGCAGAGCCGTTTGTGGTGATTTCCTTTCTTCTTTTCTTTCTTCCTTCTTCGCTTCTCTCTTCTCTCTTCTCTCTCCGCTTGCCTTCAGTTTGCGCTTCTGGCGTTTTCTGTTTCTTTAATTTTCTCGGCGATTTCTTCATGGCAGCCGAGAGGGTGATTCCAGATTGTATTTGAGGTAGGTACTAATCCAATCCATCATGTCCCCCAGCCTCTCCCTTGTCAATGCTTTCCACACCGACGGCGTGCTGGCCTGGTCTCTATTCTCCGGAATCGGTGCCACCTATCACGAGGCCAACTTCAAGACTTGCCAACTCATAGGCTTCATCTCATCTCCAAAATCTGCAATCCACCAGAGTTCAACACATGCTGGTCCAGCACGCCAGAGCATGAGAGAGAAATAAGAGGGTCAAAGAGTGAAAAGAGGACAGAAAAAGGTTAACACGGCCCAGCAGGATCTTGCATCGCGCCGGCTGTCCAGCGGAGACGTATCGCAGCTTTGACCACGTCCAGCCAATACTCAACTCCCGTTACCCGCTTGCTGGCAGCCCGAACTGGTGCTTCTGGAGCATATGCTGCCCGATGGCCTTCTGGGTGGTTGGCGGGGGAAATCCGCTTGGTGACGCTGCCTCCTCTAGTCGAGGTCAGGTGGCGGCTTACATCAAGGGCGAGGCTCTGGGGTCCAATGGCAAGCGGAGGGTCTTTGCAGATGGAGGCGCGTCTGCCTGCAGCGAGGCGGGCTGCTACGGCATCACCAAGAGGCCGCGGCTGGACGACTGGGGGCGCGTCATTGGCTTCCACGGCAAGGGCCATCATGCGGCCGGCTGCGAGCACGAGCGTTCCGGCCTTGTGAGCCCTGCTGCCGCCGCTGCCGAAGCCGAAGCCGCCTCGATCCACGTCAAGAACCTCGCCTTTCTCGTCATCCGCGAGCGGGAGCCCTCTCCGCCTCCGACGCCGCCCCCGCAGAAGGGCCTGTCTCCGGACCTCCGCCCCGGATACCCTGGCCTCGCCCCGTCCTATGCCCCGGCCCCGATGGAGCGCACCCAATCTGGCCTCTCCATCTCATCCGACACGTCTGCCGTCGACACCCGCGACAGCGACCTCGAGCCGCTGCTGAGCGATCTTGCCGCGGCTCGGTTGGTGCGGCGACATGTGGCCAACAACGGTCGGTGGAAGCACCGCGACTCGCAGCACGGCCGCATCCTCAAGGCCCTCATCAACCCCAAGTCACGAGAGGCCGACTTCCCCCTCGACAACGACGCCCTCCGCAGCATCTTCTCGGCCGCCAACGAGCTCTTCTTCGCCAACAAGCTGACGCAGAGGGTTACCTGGGACTGGAGCCACCCGGCCAGCGCGCAGTACGAGAGCCACATTGTCGGCACCACGGCTCTACGCCGGAGTGTCCGTCTGGGCGGCTATGAGACGCTCATTGTGCTGTCGTCGCCCATTCTCAAGGACACAAAGTACAACCGCCGGCTTCTCATCTCCACCTTCTTGCACGAGATGATTCACAGCTTTCTCTTCATCACGTGTGGCATCAAGGCCCGGTACCAAGGTGGCCATACCGAAGGCTTTCGTCAGATCGCCGAGATCATTGACGACTGGGTTGGAGCAGAGCACCTTCGGCTGCGGGACATGGAAGCTGATCTCGAGCGCTTCATTGAGGACGACGGCCCTCCTGCTACGGCTATTCGAGCTTCCATCGAGGGCGGGTTTTCCCACTCGAGCCATTATTACTACGGTAGCAATGCCAATGGCAGCAACCACGGCCACAGTCATGGACACAACCCTCCCACGACATGGCCGGTCTCCGAATGGCAGCACGCCGAGAATCATGATTATCGTCTCATTGAGGCGCCTCAGCCTTATACACGATATCCCAGCAACTATGACGAGTGGGAGTGGCATGACAGGGAGGGCTTTCCAGCCCATGCCGCCCATCCATACCATCATTAACGACGTTACGACAACACCAGTGTTTGTTTTTGACCGTTGTTTTCCCCTTTCTCTCTCTTTGTATTCGAACCGACATATATATTTTCCTTTGATATCCAGCCCGGCGTGTACAAAGCAATCACGCGTACAGAGACATTACAGCTTTTTCCTTTGTTGAGAGGGACATGAAAGACCAGAAAACAGCATGACATGATTGTAGAATTTGGGCAGAAATGACGGGAGTTTCTGTGTTTTGTTTAACTTTTTTTGTATCAGAAAATGGTGTGAACGAGTAAATCTCTGTTTCTATCTCTGTTGTCTTGGTTATGTATAGATTTCGCTGGGGTTTTGTAATCTTTTTGATAATGTTTCTATTTTTTTCTTCTTTATGTCATTGTCTTTTTGCTTTTCTGCGTCTCTATCTTATGACTTTTTTGTAGCACGCATGATTCGAACGGTACTGGATACTGCTTTTGAATGACCTGTTTAGCAAGGCGTTTTGGCGAATGAATGTTTATTGATGCTTTACAAGTCTCCGTCCGGTACCGTGTATTGATTTGGTATGTCACAGGTACAACAGGCTGCTGGGGAATTCTGATGATCTAGAAGAAGCTGAGCACACTGGCTCGGATCAAGTCGGTGAGACACCCGCCGAGGAAGACGCACAATACAAAAAGCACGAAGCTGCTATCTGGTGGAGGACGTGCCAGTCTCATTCCCCGGGGCATTTTCAGTTCTCGAGCGTGCAGCTCCCTGGTAGGGTCCCATGGAATCCTGCATGAGGGGAAAAGGGGGGAAAGAGGAAACAGAGCCCATAAAAGCTCGACAGGTCATTTTTATTCCTCCTCTATTCACGTGTTCAGGTCTATACAGTAACGTCATTCCTTGCGCTGGCAATGGAGTCTGGAGTAGGAAGAATGGGACGAGTCCCCTGTTTCCCGTCTTCTAGGTGACTCCAACCCTCACCGTCTTCTTTTTGTTTTCGTTGCGCTTGAAGAAGGTATCGTGTTTATTCTTGTCTCGTGCTACCTATATTCGAATACCAGATTTTTCCTACCAAACGCCAGAATGCCGATACCAAAACAAGCAGAACTGTCAGTCACAAAACACGTGTTTGTGTGGATGTGTATGTGTAGATCATCCAAAGCATCCTCACCCGATATACATAGATGTACTTTCCCATCTATTGATTGCTGTGGCCAATTCGTGGACTCCCGAGAGGGGAGGGGGAGGGGGAAGATCATCCTGTCTTCCTTCAGCGGCCCCTCACCTCCCTCCCTTTTCCCCAGAAATCGTTTGCCACGTTGATCCCCTCTCCTCTTTTCTCTTTGCTTTGTTTTGAATACTCTTTTTCTTGGCGCGCTCGATTGTGGGCGTAGAAATTGAACGTCCGAAAGCATCTCTTCCTATGATGAAGATATGTAGTAGTAGTTCTGTCAAGTTTTAGTTTTGAGGTGAACTTGTTCTGTAAGTGGTGCGCTTGCTGGCACCAAGCAGAGGAGACGCCGCAGTAGCCTCGTCATCATCACTCGCCTCCTCATAGCTGTTGTCGTCGTCCACGGGGCTCTCGTCCTCCAGCATGATAATTGCATTCTCCTCCTCCTCCTCCTCATTATCCTCGTTGTCGCTGCTCTCAGCCGACGCCGCCGTCGGGCCCCTGCCTTCCACAATCATGAACACGGGCACGGCGCCCACGGCGGCGACGAGCCCGAGGAAGAAGTACGCCGAGACAATGTACCCGTGCTCGACGCCCCAGGAAAAGGCCCAGCCGGTGGAGGCCGGGCCGGCGGCGCGGCCGAGGCCGCTGAACATGGTGGCGAAGCCGTTGAGGGTGCCGAGGATGCGCAGGGAGGTGGCGGAGTTGGTGAGGAGGATGGTGGTCGAGGGGAAGGCGATGATGATGGCGAAGGCCTTGAGCATCATGACGGTGAGGATGGCGGCGAAGCGCGTTCCCGGGGTGGGGAGGAGGGACGTGTAGGGGGTGATGAAGTAGACGAATGGGGTCAGCACAGCTGGGGCAAGCAAGCTCTGGTTAGCACTTTTTGGGGGTACAAAGTGGTTGATTTGGATGATGTAGAGAGAAGACTTACAGACTACTTTGAAGCAGTTGAGAACGCCGTAGCGGTTGACCATTGGCGGATAAATGAGAAACTGGATTAGTCCACAAGTGATGCCGTAGATGGTGAATAGCGTTCCGATATTGCCAGAGGACAAGCCGAAGCCTCCCGTAAAGTAAAAGGGGAACTTTGTGTTCTCGGGCGTCCGGGGAATGACGGGATAATCCAGGAAGACGGTAATGTTCTGGTCGTACGCAACCGAGTGAAAGGCCAAGAAGGTGTACGAGATGAGATTGATTGTCGTCTGGTACGTAAACACCTCTCTCATGCCTGTAGGTTCCCTCTTTGGTGCTGCGGCTTTCTTGGGCGTGACGATGCTTGGGACGAGGGGCGCGGTGGCCTCGCCGTCGACAAAGGACCTCCGGCGCTGAGAAATGAGCTGCGGCTTTCGGCGGAAAAGGCGAGTGAGACGCTCTCCGACCAACAGTCCCCAGTCCTTGTGTCCCTTCTTGTCGGCCAGCGTTTCTCTCAGGAAGAAGGTGGCGCTGGCGGCGGAGATGAGGAAGAATACGGTAGCCAGGAGGTTCGGCAGCAGGTAGGGGAACTTCTTGAAGAGCTCAATGTTGCCGAAGACGTTGGGGAACTGCTTGGCGGGCTGGGCAAAGAAGCCTCCAAAGGCCGGCCCCACGACTGAGCCAAGAGACCAGACCAGAGGCATGATGGAAAAGGCCCTTGGCTGCAGCTCCTTTTCAGTCACCATTTCTGCCACCATGGTTCGGATAATGCCAACTGATCGGACCGCACATTAGCCCTGTTCCACTCGAGCATCGAATCCAAGATGGGCTAAGGGAAAAACGAGGACAACTCACCGTTTCCGTTGCCGCCGCCCATGATGGCCCTGACGGTAATGGCCATGGTCAGACTCGTCGACATGCCCCATACTATGAAGCAGATCATGGTACTGAGAAGCCCGAGAATGAGCACTGGCTTTCTGCCAAAGGTATCCGACGCCCTGCCCCAGGGAACGGCCGTGATGCTCTGGCAGACGGAGAAGACGGAGGACGTGACGCCGGCCCATTTCGCTACCTCGTCACGCTTGACGCCAAAGCCTCGAATCATCTCGGGGAGGTACGGCCAGACGGAGGTGTAGGCTAGGGGCTCTGCGAACCTGGCAACGGCTAGAGTTTACATTGTCAGCATGAGGAGCTCGAGTTTTGATGCCCCTGGGTGTGGCTATCGTAGTTGAACCGATATATTGTAGCTTGAACGCCGCGCCGGAACAGCTGTGGACAGTCCGTAGAGCCAGTAATAGACAAGAACCACACAGTCGAAACAGCAATGTTCACGACACTATTGTAGACGAGCGTGTTGCATGGATCGTATATGTGCTTTGGCCGATGCCTTGGTCATGCTCACAGTGCCTCAAATTGGCGAGTTGAACCAGTTTGTCATCTCACCACCCCTCAGTCCAGCTTACCTAGAATCGCCAGCTGCTGCACAGGGAGCTTCGCTTTGGATGAACTCTTCGTCATGGTCACGGCCGTTCTTCGTCGTCTTGCGGATTACTTTCGAAAATCAATAATAGAAGAAGGAGTCGGCGGTTAAAGTCTGTCCATGTATGTAGTCAAATTGAGGCGGACAGAGGCCGGTAACGATGAAGAGCGCTCTCGTGCCTTAGTAGAGCATGACTCAGTCGAAAGCAATTATTCACAACTTCAATCCAGCACGAAAGAAAGAGACAGAAATAGAAATGTCCACAGCTCAACTAACAGCGTAGAGCCAGCATGTAAAGTGAAAGTAAGTGAGAAGTGAAGGAAAGAAGGAGGGCGTGGGAGGTTGAAGTCGTAGAGACTGAAGAAAAGCCATTGGCGAGAAAGTTTGTCAATCACACACAAGCATCCCTGGCCGACAAGATCCCCACCCAGGCCAGTCATCTGCACAAGCGGTCGATGCGCTAGAAAAACAGGAACGGGCTGGGGTGGTGGTTGAATACGGGGGGCCACGGACTGGGTACAGAGAAGCACAAGTCCAGCTTCGGCTTCGGAGTAGAAAGAGAGAGGGAGGGAGGGAGAGGGCCACTAGCTGGCGGCTCGGAAACGCTACGGATGATGGAGATGGTGGCCGGACTGTCGATGAGAGGGCGAAGACTAGATGTGCCCGTCTAGTGCCCGTGATGGTGGTGATGCTTCAGACTCGATCACGGAGCACCGAGCCGTCATCTTTTCTGCTTACTTCAGGTTTTGTCTTGCTGTGCTACCGCGAGAGGTCACCTTGTGGCACCAAGCATTCTATGTCACAAACTACTGTATACAGTTCATAAAGCGTGGAAGAAATGAACCCTCGACGACTTACATGGCTCCATGGCCCTCTTCGCGCTTCGGCTCCGGTGCCGTGATGCAGGTGAGCCGAGATGCATCCATCCGCGTCTGCAGCGGACGAGGCCAAGACGTGATTGGACTGGGGATATGTAACAGTATGTACAGTCCAGAGCCGGCCAACCGCGGGCGCGATCGCAGACACCGATCCCTACAGCGTCACACCTTCAAAGGTAGTACCTTCAACGGCTTCGCAGCTTTGACACAAGCAAGCTGACCTGCCGGGTGCTGTCAGTCGGTGATGCTTTTTTCCCGTCCCATGACACCTGAATGCGTCCGACAGCGGAGAAGGCGTCTGTAGCCGCGGCGGTTGGTGTGGACGCCATGTCTCAAATGCTGGTGCTGGAGACAAAGCTGATGGATGGATGGATGGATGGATGGATGGATGGATGGGTATGGAACAATACAGTTGTCAGTAGGCAGACCGACTCTTTGCTGCCCTGGAGGGCGAAAGGCGCGAATGGGTCCAGCAAGAGGCACAAGCCTGGCAAAAAACGCAGGCAGCGACCCTCCCCCGGCATACCCCTTGTTCCTACATGCAGGGCGTCTTGTGAGCTGCCCCGCGCGTCCCCCGAGTGAATCACAACCGATTCGCTGCTCTTGGGTATTCTGGGCACGCCGGTCCGGGATGGAGATGGAGACGGCGATGGAGGTGGAGGTGGAGGTGGCCGGATTCGTGATGCTGGCTATGCTCGGCTCGACGAAGCTAAAGGGAAAAGAGGGCTGCTTAGTCCAGCCAAGCCCGCGAGAGGGGACCAGGGGGGATGGAAGGCTATGGTGAAGCTGCTAGGATACCGGATTCCGAGAATAAAGAGGAGAAAAGGCACATTTTTCTTGGCCGCTGGACTGGTTCATCCGCTGAATGCGACTCTGGATGCTCTCCGCCTCTTGGGTGTCCACCAGTAGGCCGTGTGTGTGTGTGTGTGCGAAGAACAGGACGGGCATTAGGTAGAGAATCCGAGTACCTAGTATGTCCGTGCCATTTCCACGATGGGTTCAGGAAATGGAGTCGTGTTGGAACGTGTGTAATCGGTGGTTCGCACCATGCGAGCTGCTCTCGATAGGCGGCAGAATTCAAAGGCGTGTCTGCTGACTCCGTCTACCAATCTCCATTCTTTGTCTCGTTATGCCGGATTTCTCTCAAGTCTTTTGGCTCGCTTTTTAGAAGTTGAACAGAGAGAATCGCACCTTGTCGACATTACGTGCAAGAAACCAACGGCTCCCCCACCGATGGCCGGCTGGAGCAGGCGTTCGTAATAGCGTGACGTCGTTGCGTGCTTCTGCCAGGAACCTTTGCGTCAAGCTCGCGATAAGATAGGCAAACTGCTCCAGCATCAATCCAGGGTCGTCACGGCAATATGCCCGATTCTGCTTGTTCTATCTACTATCTATCTATCGACTGGAGACGGACAAGATAGCTTTGTAATTCAAAGATGGCCGGGACAATGGCTGTGGTTCGTCTCGCGGGATGATCAGCCGAATCCCTTGCCATCTCTGTCTCTTGTCACTCTTCCCCCTCTTTTCTTCCCTTCTTCTTCTCTCTCATCCCTCTGAATGCCCTCAAATTTGACGATTTGAGCATCTAAACCTCGGACTGCACATTGGGTTGCTACATCCTCCCGCCTCCAGACAATGGCCAAGGTGTAAGTCACCCTCCAATTGCCGCCTCTAGCTCTCTTGTCTCCCGCCATCATCTGCCTCGCCACTTTGGTCACACCCCCCCAACAGTTCTGAAATCATGTGGCGTCGCGAATCAAAGCTCAACTTTATCGCAACTCCGCACCCGCGTCTCACTCCAGAACTTACACAGAACAAACCAAGCAACAAATCGTCAGATTTCAAACGCTCATCACTAACACTGTGGGTTCACAACAAATAAGGCCGGCGACCGAGCCTGAAAAGATGGCCAACGAGTCGACGCCGTTGATCCAGACAGTGCGAGTCGGGCCGCCGCGCAGGAGATATCGTCACCACACGCTTCGTCGCTTCTGCAACATTGCCTGCGTCAGCCTGCTGCTCTGTGGCTTCGCCTCCTTTGCGCTGCACTCGCTCTACATCTGGCCCTCTGGACAAGAGCACCGCCACCGTCATCCTCACCACCCTCACCACGATCACGGGCATAAGCACCTTAGCCACGAGGATCTGCAGGCCATCCTGCTCGACACGCCTTCTGCGGAAAAGGCCGAGGAATGGAGCCGCTATTACACGTCGGGAGCTCACCTTGCCGGGAAGAACTATTCACAGGTACGTCAGGGGAGCTCAGGGGAACTCAAAACTCGAGGCTATTCCAGAGCTCGAGACGATATACTTGATGTATGAAGCCGCTTCTTGCATACTAACGCCAGCAACACTAGGCCGAATGGACCAAGGACAGATGGGAGGAATGGGGCGTCAAGTCCAGCATCGTCGCCTATGATGTCTACATCAACTATCCCGTCGATCACAGCGTCTCTTTGCTGGAAAAGTCGAGCGACGCCAAATCCTGGAACGTCGCATTCAAGGCCTCTCTGACCGAAGACGTTCTCGAGGAAGACCCCACCACCGCTGCCAAAGACAAGATTCCGACGTTCCACGGCTACTCCGCCAGCGGCAATGTCACCGGTTCGTTTGTCTATGTCAACTATGGAACGTATCGAGACTTTGCAGATCTGGTCGAGGCTGGCATTAACCTCGAGGGAAAGATTGCCATTGCCAGGTATGGAGGCATCTTCCGAGGTCTCAAGGTCAAGCGCGCCCAGGAACTCGGCATGATTGGTGTCCTCATCTACAGTGACCCTGGCGACGATGGCGAAATTACCGAAGAGAACGGTTACGCTGCCTATCCGGAGGGCCCTGCTCGCAACCCCAGCAGCGTACAGCGCGGAAGTGTCCAGTTCCTGAGCTCGCGCCCTGGCGACCCGTGAGTGATCCGACATCGTCACCTTTAATTTTGTTCACTCGACCTAACTCATATTGCAGAACGACTCCCGGTTACCCTTCGAAGCCCGGTGTCCCTCGTGCACCGGCTGATGAAACCACCCCGTCAATTCCCTCCATCCCCATCTCTTACGCCGATGCTTTGCCGCTGCTCAAGGCGCTCAACGGTCACGGCCCTCGGGCCAGCGACCTGAACAAGTGGTGGAACAGAAAGCTCGGTTTGGGCTACAAGGGTGTTGACTACCACATTGGACCCTCGCCCGATGACGTTGTCATCAACCTCTACAACGAGCAGGACTATGTCATCGCCCCTCAATGGGACGTGATTGGCATCATCAACGGCACCATCCCGAACGAGGTCATCATTGTGGGCAACCACCGAGACGCTTGGATCGTCGGCGGTGCGTCTGATCCCAACAGCGGCTCGTCCGTCCTGAACGAAGCCGTTCGAAGCATTGGAAAGGCCTTAGAAGCTGGCTGGAAGCCTCTCCGAACGATTGTCTTTGCCAGCTGGGATGGAGAGGAATATGGCCTGATTGGAAGCACGGAGTGGGTTGAAGAATACCTCCCCTGGCTTACTGATGCCAACGTGGCATACGTCAACGTCGATGGCGGTGCTTCGGGACCGCAATTCTCTGCCTCAGCAGCGCCTCTTCTGAACCAAGTTCTCCGAGACGCCACCCATCTGGTTCCATCACCCAACCAGACTGTTGCTGGCCAGACCGTGGGAGATGTCTGGGACGGTAAGATTAGCACAATGGGCTCTGGCAGCGACTTCACTGCCTTCCAAGACTACGCCGGCATTCCCAGCCTTGACGTGGGCTTCGGCGGAAATGGCAGTGGCCCCGTTTACCACTATCACAGCAACTATGACAGCTTCCACTGGATGAGCGAATATGCCGACCCCGGCTTCGTCTACCACCGAACTATGGCCCAGGTCCTCGCCGTTCTCATTGGTGAGCTTGTCGACCGAGTGGTGATCCCCTTCGGAGCTACTGAGTACGCAGATGCTCTTGACAGCTATCTCGACAAGGTCGAGGCCAAGCTGCAGCCTGCCGATGCCGACCTGGCTACTGACGATGAGATCTTTGCCGTTAGAGGCAGTGTTTCTTCTCAGGAGGTGATTGGGAGTCAGGACGCCTTTGAGGAAAGCCTGAAGAAGATCCGCCACTCCATTTCCGAATTCAGGGACAAGGCAGTCAAGCTAGACGAGCGCGCGGCCTGGGCAAAGCAGAAACTCGAGGAAGGTCTCCCGTGGTGGAATATCATTGGCAAGGCCAAACTCGGGCTCAGTATTATCAAAGTGAACCACCAATACAAGTATATTGAGCGACAGTTTGTCTTTGAGGGAGGCCTAGACAACCGCAGCTGGTTCAAGCACGTTGTCTTTGCTCCAGGCCTGTGGACGGGCTATGCTGGTGGTATGTTGTTCTCCATTTATATCCTCTCTCTCTTAACTTCCGTCTTTGTACTTGTCGACAATACTGACAATGTCTTGTAGCTGTCTATCCCGGCCTCGTCGAAAGCATCGATGCCAAGAACTACAGCAATGGTCTGAAGTGGGCTGGAATCATCAAGCACGCTGTCGACAAGGCCACAAAGAGCATCCAGTAGGGACTGCTCACCCGGTGAAGGGGAGACGGTCAAGATGTCATGTATGGAATGAATATCATGTGCTTGCGCTCTTTTCAATATCCTGTAATTCACTGCCATTGTGTCGAAGAAACAGCGCTGCTTTAGTCATTACATGTTCTCTTTCATCCTGCCGGACTACCCAGTGTCAAGATACCATCATTCTGTCTTCATTCGAAGCTGATATTTCAAAACAAGTTGTTCCTTCATCCAACGTGCTAATCCTCCCACCATTACTGCTCAAACACCCCCATCGGCGCTATCACTGCGCCCACCATGTCCGCCTGCACCACTGCCGTCAAAGCCAACCGATTGCGAGGCCGACGCTTCTTGTCCCTTGAAAAGCATCTCAACTCGCTCAGCAAGCGTAGGCTTGACACGCGGCTTCTGGGGAGGCGACACGGGGATCGGTTTGGCTTGCTGTCTCTCCGCCATTGAAGCCCTCTTCTTGAGAGGCTTGGAGGGCAGGCCGATTTGGCGGTGGCGGCGGATGACGACGGCGTCGATAATCCATGATGAGCAGAAGAGGGAGCTAATAATCATCTCACATTAGCTTTCTTTCATACCAAATACCCCCGCCCTGGACTGAAGGATAAAGGGAAATAAGGAGGGAACAAGGAGGGGGTAAGAACTTACAATTCCAGACACGCAAGCCCGGCGATGGCATAAAACGTCGAAACGTGGCTCTCATGAAGAGGATGCTGATGCTGCTGCTCAGGATGATCGAAGCGATTCCCCGTGACGCTCCGCTGGGCGACGAGGGCCGAGGTATGCGAGACGAGGATCGACCCGGAGACGGTCCAGGCGACGAAGATGAGGAAGTCGAGGACGAGGGTGATCCAGTATCTGAATGCGCGGGGGGACGAGAATTGGGCGACGATGAGCCAGATTGTAAGGCCGACGGAGGCAGCAGACTAATTCTCATGATGATATGGTTAGAAGTTTGGTTACCTTCTGGAAGAACGAATGGATGAATGAGTTGGGGAAGGTTGTTGAGGGCATGATGGATGGATGGAGGAGGAGGAGCAAGAGGAGGAGAACGTACAATGACAATCATGACAATGGAAAGATCCATCAAGATACGGAACCCTTCCAAGGCGTGAATCGACAGGAAAAGCACCGTCAGCCCGACGACGAGCTGGAACACGCGCATCCAGATCCAGAGCTTGGGATACTCTGGGATGTGTTCCTGGCCACGAGGCCGCTCAGAGGCATCCATCCTGATCAACTCTTTGGGGGGTACCTGAAACAGCAATGGAGATCTCTATGTTTCTTACTTCACTTCAGCAAGAACAGAAGACAACAGAAAAGCATACTAATAGCTCAAGCAGTGGAAAAGAATCAGACGAAAGGAGAAACGAAGGGGGGGCGCGACAGATCTCGGGGATCTCGTTTGCTTTTAAAGATCGTCCCATCTTTTTCGAGAAACACACACACACACACACACAGGCTCACACAGAACAAGTCACAGACAGTCACAGACACACAAATCTCTTCACACACCAAATGGGACGAAGTTTGCTGCATGTCTCGCTCGCCCTGCGTTACACGCGAGACACACACAGCAACGGCAGAGAAAAAAAGGAAAACCCATCCCGCCCTCTACTATCACCCTTCCTTATCTACTACTACCTAGTAGTAATATCGTCTGGGCGAATCGGTAGACGGCATGTCTCGGTTCTTGCACAAAGTGTGGGTGTAACTACTACCGATACGTGCTTTATGTACCCCCCTTTCTTTTCCTTTATCCCTTCTCTTCCGTTCTTCCTTTTCACTTCTCTTGATGGAAGTTTGGTCACCAGCGAGGCCGAATTTATTCCTGTGGGTTGCCGAAACACGGTGCGCAGCCATGCCATGTAATTTCCGTTCAGGCAGCGAGCCGTCTTCAATCCAGTTTCTTTTGAAAGAAGGGGGGTTTTAAAAGTGTTCCTACTGTTTCTCCCTTGGAGCGGTCAGAGCCAGTCTGGAAATAACGGCAAATGACCCTTGATCTTGTGTAGCCGATGCTCAGGGAGCGCGGGTCTGTGTTTCCCTTGGAGCCGATTTGTCTGACATGACGAAGCAAGTTTTCCTTTTGTCCACGTAGATCTTGGCCTGTGTAACGTGACAATAGGTGTGGCATCATATGTTCCTCGTTTAGCCTTTTGGGCTCTATCTTCTACTGAATATCTACATTTGACTATCAAACAATGCAGTTCGAGCGTGCTCTTTTCTAGGCTCTATTTCCGCACACACACACACACACACCGTCTAGAACTTGTACACCTGCTCAGCAGTGTAGCCAAGCTCCTTCAGAGCACCCGTCAGCTCGCCCTGGTCCTTGGGGCTCGTCTTGGGGCCCGAAATGGCCTTCATCAAGCCGGGAGGGCCGCAGACAAAGACCTTGATGTTCTCGCTCTTGGGCTCGGGCAGGACCTGCTTCAGCAGATCCTTGGTGATGAAGCCGCCGCCGCCGACCCAGTCCTTGGGGGGCTTGTCCAGGGTGTAGAAGGCGCGGAAGCGCTGCGGGTAGGTGTTCTCCAGCTCGTCAAACTTGCTCTTGAGCAGAATGTCCTCCTTGGTGACGTTGCCGAAGACGAGCGTGACCTTTGTCTTGTCGTTGGGGTTCTTGAAGATGGCGCGGACGAGCTGGTACATCGGGGTGATGCCGGTGCCGCCGGCGATGAGGGCGATGTGCTCGTGCTTGTTCTCGGTCCAGGGGTACTTGGGGAGGGGGCCCTTGATGGCCAGCGAGTCGCCGACCTTGAGGCTGTGGATGTGGGTGCTCATGGGTCCGTTGGGGTACTTCTTGACCAGAAGGTCGATGAAGCCCCGGTCGTCTTGAATGGCATTACATGTTAGCGGCTCGGTCGGTATGGGCAGCATTGTTTCTCCAGCATACCTTCGTCACTGATCGGGGTGTAAGGCCTCAGAGTGGCCTTTTCAGCATCGGGGGCCTTGAACTTGGTCAGGAGGGCGCTGGCAACGTGCAGGCCAGAAACCTGATCCTTCTCCGGCAGCTCGAATCGGACCCTCTTGGTGTTGTGGTTCACCTCCTCAACCTCAGAGACCTTGAGCGAGAGGAAGCCCTGGTCACCGCCGGTAAAGGCCTTGGGGGCCGCCACGCCCAGAGCCTCCTTGGCCTTGGTCTCGGCCTTGCTGGCGGCGGGTGAGCCGCTCAGGAAGTAATAGCCCGCACCGAGGACACCGACGGCACCGGCGCCGTAGAGCAGAGTGTTGGAGCTGCCCTTGGCGCCAGACTCGGTGGCATAGCGGCGCGCGTGCTAGAGAGGCAGAGGAAAAGGTAACAATCAGCTTGTCTGCAGCGGCAATCGGGGCAACGAGGCTGTAGCCATAGCGAGAGACGGAGAGGGAGAGAGCGTCATTGACTCGGGCTTCTTGGACGTACCATCTTCAGCGGCTGAGCCGCGCGGAAGGCAGATCGGGCAAACATGGTGTGTCTCTTTAGGGAGTCGTCCTTCTCAGAGAGCTAATTGGGGGATCTGTAGGGGGTCGGATTGGCCTGAACAGACGCCGTGAAGTGCTCAGGAAGCGAAGAGAGGTTCAAAGAACTGGACGAGTCAAATCAGAGGCTTGCGGATGGCTTGAATTGATTTCCGAGCTTTGGAGAGCAAATGACGGCATCTGCCACGTGATTGGCCCGTTGCCGCCGTCCACTTTTCGCCGGCCAAAAACCTGTCCTTGTCGTCGTCTATTTCCGAGGCGTTGATTCCACAGTGCTCCGATCAAAGGTACAGTATCAGGTAATACTCGGCATTGACGTGCCATTCTTGCCATCATCAAAAGCCCTGTTCTATATGAATATATAACTTCCATGGAATAAACGTGCGTCTCTTTGCGCAGATAGCAAGCCTGTTCAGAGAGTTACCTGTCGGAAAGGCAGAGAAAGCCTCGAAGCACCAGGAACCAGGAACCAGGCACCATGTCCTCCGGAAACTGGGTTTGTCCCAAAGTGGAAGAGGAGGAAGATGGTTACATCATACAATCCAGCACATGCGGTAGACACACAACTGGCGCATCATGTCTTCGACCAATCATGAAGGTTCGTTTATATATGGAATCGATGTATGGCCGACTTTAAAGTCCATGTTTGTGATGACTTCACATCGACTGAGCCTGAATATCTGATATCTCTCTGGTTTCTTCTCGGATACTTTGCCGTTTGGAGCCATAGGAATGAAGATATGCTATCGAAACGAAACTCCGAAACCCGACGATACTGCCATTTACCAGGCCTTGAAGATGCAGTCTGTCTCTTGGCATTGATAATGGACACACAGCTGATAGAGTCGCTGCGGTTGGCAAAAAAGCAATCGGAGAAAGCTCTCAATCAATTAACTACTCAGGCCCGGATACAACCGTAGACTCTGAATATGGCAGTGAGGAGCTGAAACCGAAGAGATCCTGGACTTCGAAGTTCTCGCCACGGATAACGAGAAGAATTATCATCTCGTGAGCTACAGACCTCGTGCATGCCGTTGGATCATACAGAAGAAGAGAACAAGAAACGTGACAGACTCATTTGCCTTGGTCAAAAAGTTTTCTTCGTTTTAATTACATCCAACAACTAAACCCTTGCCCATGGCAATCCAGGCACAATGCTATATAACACCCCATCCCGCCATATCTTGTCCCTTCCCATTCGACCATGCTGAAAGCAGAGCCACCAAGGCCAGGCACTGCTCAAATACAGAAATGCTTATGATACTAACAAACAATTTATAAGAAAAGAAAACGAGGCCCAGCCTATGAAAGTTACGGGAGTTTGTCATCCGATCATGGCGTCGCTCCAAGGCGCTTTCTCTCTTCTTGGCCCCCTCTCCCCACTGCCACACATAGGTAGGCTTTGTCCAGCTCTTCTGGCTCATAAAAAGCGCAGAGAACGACCTTTTTTGTCCCCTTTGTCATCTTGATCGTCCAGGATGCACCAGGCCTTTTGCAAATAGCCCAATGACCGCATCCTCCAAGGGATGGCCGAATCTGGCCGTCTCTTCCACCACGAAATTATGCCGCTGTGCGGCTGGAACGTACTCTGTATATCCGGTCTCATTATGGCTGGGTTGTCTATCACGTCCCAAGTTCTTAACATCCCTTTGAATCTCCAAACAAGTTGAAGATGTAGGAGTAGGTATTTGTACATCTGGCTCGAGGTTGAGATTCGGCGCCATTTGTAGAATCTTCCTCTAGACTGTTCATCACCGCTCTGTATCCACCTTCTCGTCCGACACCTGGGTATCTGTGCTTTTCTCATTGGGCTCGTCTTGTGCCGTCGTCGAGGCAGAATCGAGCTTCGTCTCCGCGTCCTGGCTCGCCCTTCTCGGCGTCTCAGACTCCAAGAGCTGGTTCAGTGTAGGTGTGCTCATCTGGCTTCCTCCCCTCTGTCCGTGGTAATGAACGACTTGAGGAGGGGCTTGGCCAGCTTGAATGCCGAGCTGTTCCGTAGGATAGGGGTTAAGGTCCTTGCTCGAGGTGGAAAACATGGAGACAACAGGCTGGTGGTATCCGTTGGTGGAAGTGCTCTGCGTGGGGGTGTGGCCAGACTGGCTGCCGTGTTCTGGCTGCGTGGGAGTGCCGGCATCGTTGGGGGATCCCGACGCGTCGACGAGGGCTCCTGTGAGGCTGTTCATGCCGCCTTCAATGTCCCGGAGCAGTCGGACATATTCCTCTGGGACCAAACCACTCTCCTGTGTCTTTGGGTCTTCTGCAACCAGCCAGCCTTGGCCATGACGGTATGACACCCAGATGATTTGACCTTCCACCAATGGTAGCTCGTTCTCGTTCTCTCGCTCAAAATCGAACAGAGCCACGGCCTTACCATGAAACTCTTCGTCGGGAGATGTGATTGTGAATTGGTAATCTCGCGAATAGCGTGATTGGTCGCCTTCTGGTCCTCCCGGTGAGGATGAGCTGCTGGAGTGATCCGACTCGTAGCCTTCCATGCCGTGGCCAAGTTGCTGCGAATACTGGTATGGGTGGCTATGGTGCGCCTGATCAGGTGGATAGGTGACGAGCTCGCCGCCTGGTCCGTTGGCTTCGCCCCCGTGGCTCACGTAGTACCGCTCGCTCCCATCTCCACCAATGCCCAGGTAGTAGCTCTGGCTATCATCGTAGCTGGAGCTGATGAGTGCACCTCTATCGTGGTCACGACCAGTGCGCCCCCTATGCGTATTGAGAGCCGACGAGGTCGACTTGTGCTTGCGGTGCCTCGTGGAGACGACTGGGCTCTGTAAATCTTCATCTTCGCTGTAGGGAGGACCGTCTCCAAAGTGGATCGGCGGTAGATCGTGGGCCCGGCTGAAGGAATCCGGAGCCCACGAGTCCCACGGCATCTTCTGGTCCCACGAGACGGACGGCTCGGAAAGCCTCCTGCCCTCGCTCATTGGCGTCGTCAGGCCGGATGGCGGCCCCGAAGGCTCGGGTGGCGGGCCGTAGTGCATAGGGTGCATGACGGGATATGCAAAGTCGCGAACCTGCGTGTAGGCCAGGCTCGAGGGGAACATGGGGAACACGTGCGACTGAGGCCGCGATCGGGTGGGCAGCGATCCGGCAATCGAGTATTGCGACAGTCTGTTCTTGGACGCATACGACAGCGGGCGGGACAGAGTGCTGTGGCGGGACGAGGTCGAGGTCGAGTTCAGAGGCGCCGGGCCAGAGTCGATTGCGTCCGACAAGGGCGAGGCCAGGTCCGCCGGGGACGCTGATGCGGAGGGCGAGTTCATGGACATTGTTGCGGTCGCGGTCATCCCTCCCCAGGCGAGTCGATCTCGAGGTTATATGAACAGTAGTAGATGTGTATGTATGATGCTGCCAGGATGGCTCGGCGCCGGTTGGACGGCTCTTGTCAGCACCACGCCTCGGCTCGTGAATAAGCCAGCTTCAGCAGCCGCCACCACGCCGTGTATCCAAGTCTCTGGTCCAGCGCAACGCTCAAGCAGAGGCTGGCGATGTTCTGGTCGTCTGTCTGGTCGTCTGTCCGTCTGTCTGCGAGGGCGTCGGTTTGCTTTGCGGCAGACGGCAGAGCGAGTTTCGGTCAGCAGAGCGATCGGTCTTGCGGAGGTGGGAGGCTCTGGAAACCCTAATCTGAGACAGGCGGTCGCCAGTGTGTCAGGGCAGGGTTGTTGCAGAAGAGGCTTCGAGGGAGGCTAGCGGTGATACTGAAGGGATGCTGGCACTGAGAAACGGCAACCCCCTGCGCTGGCGACGGGATGCTTCCAGCGCTGGCGGCGAGAGGAGGCTCTGAGAGAGGACGACGGATCGTGAGAGAGCGACGGCGAAGAGTGCGAATGCGGGACGATGGAGATCAGTTGGCCAGGCTCATGGAGTTGGCCCAGGCAAAAGTTCAGTTCAGTTGTTGTAGAATCAGACAGATCCAACGATGGCGGCCACAGAAAGTATGGGCCAGGTAGCGGTACTCCAGGTACTGGCCAGGTACTCGTACTTCCGCCAGAACTGCTGCCGTCTGTCCAAAAGTTTCAAGGTTAGTTGTTAGTGGCGAACCGCTGTCAAAGGCCCGGCCTGCTGGGTTGCTGCCGCCTGCACTGATTCGACAGAAGGCCCTGGAGCCAGCGCGTCAGGCCCTGTTTCTACTGGCTGAGCCGCAGAAGACCCAACGAGTCAGCGCCTGGAGCTCGATCCAATGGCCTCGAGACTTGCCTGCAGAAGAGTCACCTCACTGGAATCGTTTGCCTTGTCCTGGATGGTCGTTGATGGGGCTGAGCTGAATGGGGATCCGATAGCGCCAGATTCGACAGAGCGGCAAGGCGAGTTTGATCTGGTTGCGCCGTGGGATGGCGTACTTTTATCGAATGTTGTGCATGAAATCCCCGTCTCCAGTCCGAGTTCGACTTGCGGGCGGGGTGGTGAGGTTGAGGTTGAGTGAAGGCGGAGACCGATGAACAAAGTCCCAATACTACCTATAGTGATGCGGGACAAACAAGGAAAGGCTGCAGGTTGGTAGCATTTTGATATTGTCAGCGAACAAGAAGCACGACAAGTCAATCTGTGTAAACGTTTGTTGCCGCAGAGCAGCTGAGCAGTCGGCTCTGTTATACCAGTGCTTCGAGACGGCCTGGACGCTGCTGCTCTGCGCATATGTCATCACCATATCACAGCCAATACAGCATTATCAAATCTGCCGAGAGAAGGCATAGGCATAGGCATAGGCATAGGCATCTGAATGAGATATTTCAGTTAGATTAAACCATCGCACGGCAGAGAATTGCGAGATCAGTCCAGTGTTATGCGGAACAGGTGACTTGAAACTACACGCTCCAAGATCTAGCCGCCAGCTCTTGTTGCTGGAGGACGGCGCAATATCGAGGTTCCCCACCTGTACCTCCAGCATTGCTCCGCATCTCACTGCTCCCACCGATGCCACTCGCTCCATTCATGCCATCCATCATTCGTTTCCACGCAGGCAATATTACAAACGCTGCTCCTACGGGGTCATCCAAAGGATACTTGGCATCGTCCCTTTAGGATCTTCAATGACGACCCGGACAGTGACCATCCGCAAAATGCGTGCGAACCGCGTTTCTGGGCTGGCCATCAGACCCCACATGGGGGCTCTGAACCCCAACCTGGCCCAGGCTCATACAGAAGAATCGATTGGGGATCAGGAGCAATTTCGTTTCCGTGTCTGATGTCTGCCGGTCGAACAAGCCGCTGGCTCGGTCGGATTTTCCGTTCCGTTCCGCTGCTGAAATGGAAGGAACTGCATTGTCAAGGTTCGCCATCATTTTAAGGCTGCTAATGAGATACGCAACTTCCAGGCGAGCAAGATCTACTGGCAGCAGAGATGGAGCCTTGATGGATATCGAACCGTATGTACCGTTACTCTGAATACTTACTTGTTGCGTAGTACAGATATTGATTTACAAGGGCAACGTGTAGAAGCTTGAGAAGCACTCATCTCGCCCCATCTCCGCTCACGGCAGTGCCAGCTACACAATATTGCTGCACCAAGAGAATCCATGATGCCATCATATGCATGTATACTCCTACAGAGTCAGGCGGCTCATCTCTGCTGGAGGTCAGAATAGATTAAAGTAAAATGAACGAGACGGAATACGCTTCGTCAATCGTAAGCCCTGCGGCTCAAAGAGCGAGACGCAAGACGCCACAACGGGCCAGGCCTCATTTCCCGTCTTTCTTCTCAGAGAGAGGGACGCCTTTCTATCTGCCTTTCGCTGCAACACATGAAGAACTGCCGTCTATTTTTGGAAGCCGGCGACCGACAGGGTTATCGAGGCAAAGCGCTGATTGGTGAATCTGCAAGCGTCGTCTGTTTCAGGTTATGCGGGTGCCTGGTCAGCCAATCACGAGCCTCTGAAGGGTCTGCAATGGGGCATCCGCTCAGCGAACCAAATTTCGCGAGCATGCCGTCAAACCAGCGACGGGTTGAGCAGAACTGGCAAGGTTGCACCAGGAATGCGCTCAGTGCTTGTTGTATCTCGTTTTCTTTGCGTCTGCCTTGTACATACAGTAGTGCTGCCTTAGACAACATGGAATAGCCTCACAGGACGGAGGACACGTAAGGTAACAGCTTGTTCTCGGAACAAGGTTTCGGCGCCGACAACCTGCCAGCTCCGCTCCCATGGAGCTTGTTGCGAATCTTATCGGGGGACGTTGCATTTCATGGTTCATCTGAAACCGAGCCAAGTGCAAAGTACCTCAAAGTCCAGGTACAAATGCTTCCGTGGAAAGCCAACGGCGGCCGGATAGATTAGTCAGGACGGGTGCCGTCCGCATTATATAATGCCACAAGAGATCTGCGGGCTTATCCGACATTTAGCCCTCATCGCGTCAACAAGGTCCCGCCTCCAAGCTTTTCCTTCACCTCCACGCTTTTGACCAGAGCTTCCTCAAATATTGCTTCAGGCTGGAGCGAAATTGTCCAGCCCTGGCGCCACGCACATTTTGCATTGGTCAATCAATGGCTGCTACTTGACGCATGAATTTGCGTACCTGCGACGGTTACGAGCATCAAAAGGTAAACAGAACCCTGAAAACATCCTCCCCCCTCTCTCTTCCGTGATGAAACTTTTATTGGAGCTGTCTGAGCTGTTGCTCTGATGAGAAACTTTAATTACTTAATATACGATTCTAGCTGATGAAGAGAAATTGTTCCGTTTGCGATGATGATGTCTGTCAAGATACCGACCATTTGCTGACGCTGCTCTGATCAGGGTACGGGCCAACGTATAGCCAGGAGCTTGAGAATGCACCGTATCTCCTCACACAGCTCTCGCATTACCTTGTCTCCTGGATAGATTGTTGCCCAGCATGGAGACTGCGAAAGACACAACAACGGCCCCTACAGGGTCGTCAAATGAGGCTGGAGACTTCAAGCTCAGATTCTGCACTGTCTGCGCCAGCAATCAAAACAGGTCAGCACCCAGTCGCAACGGACCAGTCACCCCCAGCTTCCTAACATGACTCCAGATCCATGGAAGCTCATCTCCGACTCTCGCAAGCCAATTATCCCGTGATATCATTTGGTACGGGCTCTCTGGTCCGCTTGCCAGGCCCGACCATTACCCAGCCGAACGTGTATCAGTTTAACAAGACGTCGTACGATAGCATGTACAAGGAGCTGGAGGCCAAGGACCCTAGACTGTACCGCAACAACGGTATATTGAACATGCTGGGAAGGAATCGAGGCGTGAAATGGGGTCCCGAACGCTGGCAAGATTGGCCCGTTGGCGTGCCTCGACTGCAGCACACCAGTGACAAAGGCAGCGAGGGCACCGAAGGCGGGATAGTCGACGTAGTTTTCACCTGCGAGGAGCGATGCTGGGATGCCGTCATCGATGATCTCCTCAATCGCGGCTCTCCGTTGAATCGGCCTGTGCACGTGATCAACGTGGATATCAAGGACAACCACGAGGAAGCACACATTGGCGGGCAGGGCATCCTCGACCTCGCCAACTCCCTGAATGCCGCTGCCGCAGAAGAGCGAGGCACGGTTGGGCCGGCCGCCTTTGACAGCGGAAGTGCAGCTGCGCGGGCCAGCTTTGACGAGCGGGTGCCGGAGATTATTGCGGCCTGGCAAGAACGCTGGCCCAATCTGCCCTCGACCTGGACTCTGGCGTGGTTCTAGAGGAAGATGAGATATGATTCTCGTGGCACGATTTGCTTTATGATGATATTTCACGGGCGACTGAGGTTCGTCTTGGATTTGGCGTGGCGTTTTGGCGATTGGCATAGAGTGCTTGACTCACTATTTACTCTTTACGAATACATTCCCGAGGATATCAAGCCGGGCGATGCCGAACGAGCTTCGACTTTAAATTTCCTAACTTCCTTTCGACAAGTTTGACTCTGTTCGATCTTGAACTATCCTGACGTAGTGGACGCTGCTTTGTATCGATGCTGTACCCCAGACCCGAAATGGCCATTGCAGGCTGCGTGTAATGCCCCAATGGAAGCGCCATCCATGAAGTCGTACGCTTAGAAGAACCAACAAACTATCATCCGCTGCCAATGTACGAGGTGAAAAGAGAGTAAGGCCAAGCTTTTCTGTTTCATGGCGTTTCTGATCGACGAACGGGAAGGGGGAAACGTAGCAACCTCGTATATGCAACCACCCGCATCTTAGGCGCCAAAGTGGCTTGCAGCAGCTCTTGTTTGATCTGCCACCCAATCGAATCGAACCCGAAATCGAGATGTAAGATCTCTGCAATCTCGGAATTGGCGTCTATGTGCTTAAGGTGATGAATAGGCTGCTGATTGGCGATTGTTCCTTTGTTGGTTCCTCGGTACTTAAATATCGGATCCAAGAGGTGTGTCTACAACTCTTAGAATATTTGACTCGTTGCAAATCAGACCTCCTCCACTAGTATGTGAAGAGCTCAAGATTTTACAGAAGCCAATTCATTATAGATGAATATCTTTGTTATTGCCAGTAATAGGTATATGTATCTAGTGGCCGCGGCTGTGAAGCCGTAGAATAACATGCATTGCCGTCGACGTTTCCATCCAGATAAATCCGAGCGGTGCATCCTAAGCGCTCATGTCGCGACCACATGTCTTGGAGCATTGAGAGGGATGCGCGTCATATCCTACATGCGGTTCACGTGCAGATTGTCAATGCTCTTTCTGTGCGGGAATCGAAGATACCCGGCACTTGATATTACAGAGTCGCAGCGCTACGGGACTAGCTTTGGAGCCTACGAGAACAGGTGACGATATCACCATGGCTTTCTTGGAGGAGTTAGGATCTTGGAGGATTTGGGGCCAATTAGACAAGAGAGCATGCCTGAACAAGGATTTTCCTAGTCTGCAGGTTGCTTCGAGATGAGATTAGATGCGGGTTCTGTGTGGTTTGGGTTGCGTGCTACGTAGCACGAGCTTTTATTCCTCCGAGTTCCCTTCGAATCCTTTCGATGTTCCAGTATCACAAAAGTCGAAGGATAGAAATGGTACTACCGAGGAGAAAATGCACACTCGTAAAATCAAACTGTCCCATGGGGTATGGATGGTCCTTGAGTACCATGCTCTTCCAAGCCACGACGCATAGTAATTACCGGAATCTGGCTGTGTCTGTATCGGATTCTGGTGAATATTGAACCCCCCGGGTGAAGAAGCGGCCAACCTTGCGTCTATTTTCTTCCGGTCAGCGAATATGCCCCGATAGTCCGCGCTTTGATGCGTTTCAGTCCAAACAAGACGGACGGCATTGAGAGTTACGATGCCGACAAAACCCGTGATCTCGATGAAATTGGTGGATCAATGCCACAATCTAGATGAAGTGTACAGAGTGGCAGTA
This sequence comes from Trichoderma gracile, assembly GCA_020002365.1. NCBI lineage: Eukaryota > Fungi > Ascomycota > Sordariomycetes > Hypocreales > Hypocreaceae > Trichoderma > Trichoderma gracile. The sequence continues at coordinate 925,861 of JAINEY010000003.1, forward strand.
CCCGAATTCGCAGCCGCATGGACCCCATTCATCAACCGGGCCATTATTATTGCAGGCATCACGGAGGCCTCGTTCCTGGATCAACGAATCCCCAACTCGGGACAGGCAATTGGACAACCCACACCACAGCAGGTGAATGGGCCACCCACAGCAGCCAGACACAGTTGAGACCCAGAATCTCCCCGATCCCGCCGTAGCGCGGGCGATTGCAGAACAAATCAGGACCCGGCGACACCGCAATTCAGGGGGAAAACTGAGCAGAGTCCACTCTCCCCGGTCTCTACCTGTACTGTAGTGCTGCGTACGTACCACTTCACTAAAAGGTAGCCGAACGCTTACGCAAAATGGCGCCAACGGGCCATGAGGCGAGGCGAGGACAACTAAGGCGAACGACTCGCTTTTTGCTTGTGTTGCTGGCAGGGGCTGGAAGGCTTGGGAGACTGCATGCTCGTAATGAGTCCAGACATACTTGCCTAGTGGCCTGTTTCTGACCACAATTGCTCTGAGATATATCATGGCAGCTGCTGGGAGAATCTACTGATATCGCAAAGCAACATGAAGTCTGCACACCGACGATTGGGGTACAGTGGAGAGAGCATGAGGCCATTTCGCGCCAGCCCCAGCGGATGGCCAGTCACGATGCGCAGCATGAGCCGAAGCAGCCAAAGAGAGTCGACCACCGTGCCTATTCGGGATTAAAGCATTATGTGGCGGAAGACAGTGAACATGGTGGTGACTTCAAGTTTGTGCTTCCACTGCAGTGCCCAGCCCGTAGCGAGATGCAAGTACCTGCCAAAACCGAGGTGCCTTGCAGAGGCGTCTCCCCTGACCTTGTCCAGCGCATTGATGATTTCGCGGGTTTGTAGTTTGTACAGTACATGTATGTTTGCACCGGAGAGGTCCAACTGAGATACCTTCAAGACATGTCAGGGAGGACAATTCAAGTACCTACCGCCTTCCGATCGATCATCTCTGATTTGCGGTGGCTTCCCTGCTCGTCTTTGTTCCTTTGCTCCCCCTTCTTTCAGCCAGCTCTCTTCCCACCATCTCAGATCGTCGACGGGAATCTGTGGAAGCGCCAGCTAGGACATTCAAACCCGGGCAGTCTGGTACTACTCTCCACCCCCCATGCCGAGCTCCCTCCTTCGTCTGCACCCAAACTCGCCACGGGCCCGTCTGGCAAGAAATTGCACCCGACCTTCTTTTTTTTTTCACTTCCAAGTTATGACCAACAAGGGCATAGCAGCTCATTTCCGACCCTGCGCCAGATCAGTGTGATCTCTGCCAGCACGAAATCGCCAAAGCCCCCCCCTTTTGACGCACGCCTCCTCCGGGGGGCAACGTGTGGCCGGGCCAAAGGTCAGCCCTTTCGATTCGAGAGCTCTGCCGCATCCCTGCCCTGCTCGCACTGCCGTTTGAAGCGCCGTTGCGGGTTTTGCCTTGCTTTTTGCCTTTCTTTTTTCTTCTTTCTCGTGTCTTTGCGTCTCACGCCACGCCTCATTTCCTTGGCCCAGCTGGTTTCTACTTAGTAGTACTCAATTTCATACAGGTTTGGTACCTGACCTGACCTGACTTGACCTGGTCGAGCTGCTATTACCAGGTTGTGGTGGTGCTAGTACTACTCGGCTGCGAGCTCCGTGCAAAGCGTGGGAGTGCCTTTTACAGCATCTGTACCGCCGGCACTGACACTGACTCTGGGAGTTTGCTGTGTTCTGACACTTCAGGTGCTGCTTTAGAGCAGTTCGAGACATCAAATCGTTGGGGCTTTCAAAAAAGGCTGCCGGTGTAATTACCAGTTGGCCTCAACACCCCCGATTCTGACGATTGGATCTCGCGGCTGCTCTCACGGTTAACAGCACAGGCCAGATCCCAGCACGCACCTCTCTTGCACTCCAGTCGGCATCTGAGCCTGCTTGTCTTCTCTTCTCCTCGACATTATCAATTCTCTTCGAGTTGGTATTACCTGATCAAGTCCTCTCTGAGCTCGGTGTCTGTCCTGCTCACCGCGTCGATTCCATCCAGCCTTCAGCTCAGCTACTGTACAAGCACCATCCCTGGAACCTGAACTGCCCTGGATCTGGCGCTGTTCCGGTATTACCACAGCACACCAGGTACCGACCTAGGGGCGCCACAGTGTGGGGATCGGCGGCTTAGCAGCACGTCCAGCGCCCTTCTCTGGCTTGTCTAGGTCTCTTCAGGCTCAGCTTCGTTCCACTGCCGCTCTCGTCCTGCAGGCACGGGCGCAACACCACCACGACCCCAACCCAAACCAAGCCTCTCTCCAATCTCGTGGCGTCTGGGCTAGCCGCTTCCATTCCCTCTAGTCTCAACCCGCTGCCTTTGATCCTCCTTCTCCCTCCTCCCGGCCTCTCTCACCTCCCACCACCAGCAATGAGCACCATCAGCGACCGCAATGCGCCGCTCTCCCCAGTCTCTGTAGGCGGCAGCGAGTGGTCCTTCTCCCGCTACCAGGCCAACGACGACGGCTCCGGCTCCTATCCCAGCCGGCCAAACAACATCCTCACGTCGCCTCCCACCTCCGGGACCATGAGCATGAATGGCTTCCCCCCGGGGCCGACCAACACCGGGGGCCCGTCGCCGCCGCCCTCCGTCGGCCGCTCCAGCAACGGCATGAACATGTACGCCAGGAGCGAGGCCGGCGGCGAGTCGCCCACCACGGCCATCGACGACGGCGTCCTGGCCGAGCACTACGTCGCCCTGCGCGTCTTCCTCACCTCGCGCGACCCCAACGTCAAGCAGCCGCCCAACAAGGCCCGCGACAAGCTGCTGCGCCTGTCGCCCGTCCAGTTCTTCGAGCTGAGCACCGACGTCTACGACGAGCTGATGCGCCGCCAGGCCGCCGCGCGCATCCCCCCCAATGCGCCCAACGTCCCGCCCGCCTTCCTGCTGCCCGAGAAGACGTTCCATCCCAAGCGGAACCAGGCCCGCCAGCGCCTCTCCTCGCTCGGCCCTCCTCGCTTCCGCGACCTCGCCGCCGATGTCTTCCACGAGCTGGAGCGCAGGTATCCGCAGTTCATGGGCAACGACATCCCGCGCGTGGGCAGCTCCATGTCCAACCGGAGCGGACCCATGAACCGCACAGGAACGCCCTCCAACGGCGGCGACTACCCGCCCAGGGGCCAGAGCCGCATGCGAAGGCCGTCCAATGCCAGCTCCATCAGAGGACCGCCCCCGATCGACACTTACGGCGTGCCGCCCTCGCCCAGCATCCCCAATGGCAACTTTGCCCGGCCAATGCCGCGACTCCCCACGCAGAATAACACGATTGTACCTAATAAGAGCACAATGATTGAAGAGGACGACGACGGTGCCGACGATTATGGGCTCGGAGACACGTCTGAGAACGGACAAGCAAACTCAGAGGTGAGTATTCTTCTTCGTGTTTCTTTATAGACTCCCCCTTATTACTTGGTATCTTGCTATGGGGCCAATGGACTAGATTCTAACACAGACATGACAGGCGAATAAGAAGGCTCTTGAGGAGTACGAGGCGCAAGTCAAAGACTTGAACTCCAAGATCCAAAGCATGGAAGATGAAATCAAGAAGAAGGAAGAGGAAATCAACAATCTGCGCGATAACCAGTCCCAGGCCGCAGCCAAAGACGAAGAGAAGCAGGAACTGGCAGAAGTCCGCTCGGACCTCGAGGGCAAGCTGACGGAGGCGGAAAAGCTTAGCAACTCGCTCAAGCAGGAGCTGGAGCGCATGCGCGAAGAACACGAAAACGAGACGCGGCAGCTTCGGGAACAGGTGCGACAGAGCGTCAGCGTCATGTCCTCTGCAAGCGTAAATGAGGATCTACAGCGGGAGAACGAGGAGCTGCGACAGTCGCTCCAGCTACAGCAGCAGGTTACGGAGGAAGCGCGGGCTGAAGCGCGAGAGTTCTTGCGCGAGATGCGGCAGCTCTCGCAGCAGAGCGGCTCTACATACGAGAAACAGGCAGAGCTCGAAAAGACGATTGAACAGCTCGAGCGCGAGGTTCGGGAGTGGAGGAACCGCTACGCCAAGACCAAGACCCAGATCAGGAGCCTGCGAGGCTCTTCCGCCGGATTCAGCGTCGATGGAGATGCCACCAAGCTTCCGAGCGATAACACCCTGCTGGACGAGGGTGGTCGGGTCAGGGACGTCCACGTCACCAAGTACCAGATGGCCATCGACGAGCTCCTGCAAAAGGTCCGCGACGACAACCCAGAGAACGTCATAGATGCCATGAAGGCGGTTGTGGTCAGCGTCCGGCGCATTACGAGAGATCTGGACGAGTCCGCGCCGCGCGGAAATGAAGCGTCTCAGCAGCAGCAGAGAAAGCTCAGGTCGAGGATCTCCGCCACCGCGAACAGCTTGATCACCGTCTCCAAGAGCTTCGCGGCCAGCGCTGGCATCACTCCCATCTCCCTTGTGGACGCCGCGGCGTCTCATCTGACCGTAGCCATTGTGGAGATGCTTAGGGCCGTCAAGATCCGACCCACGCCCACCGAGGAGCTGGAGGACGACGAGGATGGAAACGCGACCCCCATCGACTCCAGCGGCTTCTTTTCCCCGCGCAGCACGGCGCGAGGTTCGGCAACCCACGAGGGCCTGCCTCCGGCCCCGGCTTTCAAGACGCTTGCGAACATCAGGGCCAGCATCGAGTCCTCGGCCTATAGCCCCGTCAACTCCCCCCGGGCATCGGTGGATGCGTATGCGAAGTCGGCGCCCAACGGACACGCTGAGGAACATTACGACGGCCCAATCGCAGGTCTGAAGGTACGGGCTTAGGGCGACAACTAACCAAGTTGAAGAAAAAAAACCATACAAACACGACCCGCGACTGTGAACTGACCATGGCCCCAGACCTACCTTGAAGAACAAAACACCCTATTGATACCCGACATTCACAATCTAGTAAACTGCGCTCGGGCGGACGGTGACATCGGCCAAATCACGATGCATGTCAGCTCCATCAATGGCTTCGTGGACAAGATCCTCTCGGAGACTCGACGATACGGACGCGGCAACATGGTTGTTCGCCTGAGCGAATGCCGAGAGCGCCTCGTCCAAGCCAACCGTCGGGGCCAGGAGATGGCGGCCTCTCAAGTCGACGAGAGGGAGTGGAAAGCTTGGTCCCTGATGTTGCCACCCATTGCGTTTGAGATTGCCCGGGAAACCATGGATCTTGTCGAAATGGTGGAGGAGCTTGCGGCAACATCACAAGACGCAGACGACTTTTCATGAGCTTGGCGAGTCGTCATTAATCATTAATCTCAATAAATCGCTTCCTTTTTCTTCTGTTTTGCTGGGAAGAGAGGCAGGAATGGGGGTCTCTCGAGATTCTTGCGAGGGACATGGGTCGAGTTATCCCCCTTCCTCATCAGGTGTTCTACCAGAGGCTTCCGTCTTCGTTACCGGCGTCACCCCTCACTCTGTTAGCTTTCTTCTCTCTGGAGGGGTGAGGAGGAGTCTCAATACCCCCTTGTGTATATTCTTTTTTCTTTTCTCTGGCACGGCAAAGCTTTGTTCTGCCTGTTTATCTCGATTGCGGATGATATGGACTAGCCTTTGCTGTCTGGTTTATTTTTTTGTTCTTTATTGTTTGTATTTTCCTTCTTCTGTTTTTGAGCGGAGGATGTGGCAAAGGCATATGCCCTGATGAAGTTATGTTGTCAGGAGAAACGAGCCGGTTTCAGGCTTTTGTTGTTGCGGATATCAAAGAATGGATGGCATCTTCAATGGCCGCGAGTGGATGGGAAAATGGAAAGAGCATTTGATTGTGCGAAGAAATGGTGGGTGGATTCTGGGCTGCATGCAGAGAATGAAAGAACCAAATAAAACAGGGTGCATTTAAAGATTGCAATGATCTCTCCCGCTGTGCTGGACTGGTGTCTTTTGGTGGGCTTCTCTCTCCTCTCTTTGGTATGACTTGAGGTTGAGTTTGGTTGAGTTTGGTGATATCGCGACCAGCAACTGACTACATGTAGTAGCTTTACTTGATTCAGGTTAGACGTTGACGACGATTTTGTCTCGTCTCGGGCGTATAGTAAATAGCCTTAGTAGCAACGTCACACCAGTTCTCGAGACACCGTCGTACAGATCCAAATCTTCCCGAGATGCCATTCTTGTGCCATTACAATTGGTCGTCTTTCTACGTGCAGTAGTGTGTGCTTCATACACACCTCTTGTGCCACGCAAATGTGCCCCCCAAGACCCCTGGACCGATCCCCCGCGTCCACTCGATAATAAAAGGCAAATCCTTCCCCTTAAAAAAAAGAGAAAGGTAAAAAACGGGGAGGGGCGTTGTCGATCCCGGAACGGGCAATTGGGAAGCTGACTGGCCTGATCCCTGTTCTCCCGCTTGTTGGCGGTGGGTGGCTCGATTTGCGATCCCGCGCGTCCACTTTTGAACGGGAGGATCGAAGGGAGTCAAAAGGAATCGAGTTGGAAGCAGACCTGTCAGCAAGGTACAGAAACAGCTGTCTGTAGGACAGTATGAGTGGTTGGCTGGACTTTATTGGGCTGTTTGGGATGGTTAATGATGATGATGGATGGCATTCCGGATTTGGTTTATGGGAGGTTTCTCGAGGTCAGGTGGTATCTTGGGAGGTCGTGTTTGGATGGGGGTTTGCGAGGGGAGTGCTCCTGGATTCGTGTATTTAGTTCTACCTCGTATGCACGGCATATTGGGGCTATGGAGTGATTCGGTCTTCTGCATGACATGGCTTGCAGCCACAATCTACCATCGCAACTCATCGTCTTTTCTGCGAAATCCATCAGTCTCCTCTAGAACAGTCGCCAGCACAGCAACAGCACAAGCAGGGCGGGTACCTGTCAAGCACGCAGCCGCGCCAGCCAAACGGCAAGTACCCAATACTAGCACCTCGATCCAAGGAAAACGAAAACGCCTCGCCCCCAGAAAAACAAGCTGGGAACTGCCACCACCATCTTTCAGACACACACACACACACTCACCTTCTCTTCTGTCTTCCATCGCCTTTGGAATTTTCCTGCTTGTTCAAGGTTTCTATCTACTTCTCTTCCCCATCTTGAACGACGTCTTTTGATCTACTCTCGACACAACACTCTCCTTTTTTTCTTTCTCGTTTCCCATTTCCGCATCTTCCTCCCTGCGTCCCCCATCGCAACTCCTCACCTCAACTCACTTCTTCGAGGGCGGTTTTTTTGTACCCGGATATAGTAGCCTTTTGGCTGAACATTTGACGTCAGCGAAGGGACAAGAAGAACGCAGCGGCAGCGCCGAAAATTTTCTGCTCTTTTTGGCGTTTTGGTGGCTTTTGGCGAAAGTCGATTCTGCGATTCTCCCCTACCCAATCGTCATTTTTCAGCAGCAGCCTGGGCCGTTTGTTCTCCAGTCATTCACGGGAAGAGTGCACTTCTCAGCTCGTCTCTCCCTTGAACCTGAGGTCTCTCACTCTCTTCACTTTGATTATATTCCTTTTAAAAACCAACGACAAGGCAGACTTTACACGACTTTTCGACACTCAAGAGAAGAACCGCGCCCTGCATTTGTCTCTGTTTCCGGTTTCTTTGAGATTCTCCTCGCGAAATCGTGTTTGCTCAGGGTGCAGCTACCCGTGGCCTCGTTCTTGCGTGGAGGGTGGGAATCAGCCTCACTCTCTTCGACACGGCCGCGGCCTGTTTCAGCCTTGCCCAGATACCCAGGACCAACAACATCTTCGCCCTCTTCCTCCACAGGGTTTCCACACCTTTTGAAAACTGAGAACAGCTTCGAGCGAAGCAGCTCGGATAAGGCAGACCTAGAGGCAGCCTACGTTTCAGCCTCTGGTCTTTCCTGGCAACTCGAGGGCTGTCGAGCAGTACGCCGCTAGCCACTCACACGTTCAGCGACATCCAGATACGAGATTCATTCTAGGGAATCATGGACAAGCTTCCTGTTCACGAGGCACCCGAGGCTGCCTGCGATGTGACTCGGGACATGGAAATCCGCCTAGAGCAAAGCCTTTTGGAGACCAGCGTATCTCAGTCTTTGCCTTCACCTTCGGCTTGTGTGCTTCTTGAAAAGGGCGCCGAGTGGACGACCACAGGGACTGAAAACGAGAGACTTGTTCTGAAAGATGATGAGAACCCAACTCTTTACTCTGAACCTCTCGCTCAATCAACACAAGAACTCCAAGAACGACATTCCGCATCAGACATCAGCTTAACAGCGATGCGTCCTTTACCTGAGGCAATGATTGAGCCGGCACTCACCCTTGAAGAAGTGTCTACCTCGCTGCCAATGGACACAGAAGCACCATTGCAGGAAGCAGCTCAAAAAGCGACTGCGGATCTAGCACAAGAGAAGCCAGGAACCATGGGCGCTTCTTCTACAGTACTGGAGTCGGGCAAGTCGGTTGACGAAGTTGAGCTGGTCAGGTGTGGCAGCTCAACAGAGCATTACAGCTCTCCACCCAGCATGAGCAGTCGACTTAGCTCGCCCCTGAGTGAGCTTGAAGCTCCGCAAATAGCATGTTCTTACGACGGTCCCCCTGGGCATCGCATCCTGCATCTGCGGCCAACGCCCGAGCAGTGGACCGATTTCCCTGCGCTGCTCTCTTTCGCACGGAGCCTCCACGCTGAGCAGGATGGTTGTTTCAAGATTGTGCTCCCCAAGGAGCTTCAGGAACCACTTCCAGAGAAGGAGTCGCAGCAGGCCCCTGCCAATGCATATCGAATTCGACAAACCAATCATCGGACTTTTTGGCAGGTGAGCACAGTTCCAAGCGATGGTACCTTTTCTTCTTCCGAGCTAGATGCCGAGCTCTCGGCCAGCCCGGAGGAGTGTTTCAAGAGGCTGAAGAAGCTCTTCAACAAAAACATCGACAAGCAACTGCGTCATATCCGCTACAGGGTGGATGTCCCGGCGTGGACTGCGAAGCAGAGACTGGAAGCAGGTGTTCCGGAACGGAGTCCAATCCATCCCCTGGCGGGTGACAAGTTGGATCATACAAAGGCAGTCATTCCTGGCGTACATACGCCGTATGTCTACGAATCTGCCAATCACTTCGGAGCGACCTTTCAACTTCACGCTGAGGACTTTCGCCTGTCGTCGTTGAACCATCTGTACAAGGGCCGGAAGATATGGGTGGTGGTCCCGTCTACGGCTGTTGATCTTGCTGAGGAGGCCCTGAACCGGAAGGGCAGGTGCTCACAGTTTATGCGTCATCGAGCAGAATTTTTCTTTCCAGACAAGCTCCAGAAGATGGGCATCCCATATCGGATCGTTGATCAGCGCCCTGGCGAGACCATCGTCATATTGCCCGATGCGTACCATGAGGGCTTTAGTACAGGTTATACGCTGGCCGAGGCCAAGAACTATGCCGATAGTGAATGGACTTCGGACACGTATCAGCCATGTGAGTCGAGTTGCCAATTGGCAACGGCCATTCCGGAAGAGTACATGCGCCCCTTGAAGGAAGGGGAAGCGAGACTTGACCTGTGTGCTGGCTATAACGGGCATGAGGACGACGACGATGACGACGAAGAGCCTGAGGAGAAGCGGCACGAGAGAGGATTGCAGGAAGACGGCTATATCCTGTCGACTGAACCACCGTCGGGCCCTACGCTGAAGCGGCCGATGGAGGTTGATCTTTCAGAAGGATTCATCGCGAAGCACCCTCGACTCGGCTGAAGGCTCTTCTTCCACGAGACACTTTACGTTCTTGTTCTTTCTTTTCTCCTCCCCCGCTGATAATATGGCGTCGGCGGAAGGACGAGCTGGATCAATCGTCTTTCAATTATCTACCGGCCTTTTTTTCCTCTTTTTTATTCCTCTTCCTCTTCGGCAGGTAATAAGGATTCAATGGTAATGAAAGGGTCTCTGAGGAACACTTTCCGTCGGCGAACGGGGATCACGGAGGCGAAACGGGTCGACTGGCAAGGAAATGGCGATGACAATGATTTTGAGAAGTCAATCTGGTAATGCCGCACATGACAAGAAAGGGCTGACTATCTGTGAAAGGGGGATGGAGTTTGGACCTGGACAATGGAATTAATAGATAAGGGAAACGGCAAAGGGTAAAGAAAGGGTTAGGAAATCAGGCGTTTTAGTGAGCTGGAGAACTGCGGTTCTCCTAAATCTCTTCTCTTATTTGTTTGATTAATTCCAATATTGATCATTAGATCTTGAATGATGGATATGCCGTAGCCTTTGGCACCAGTTGGTCCACGTCTCCTCTGTAAGAATTATCTTGTCATTCTAGGGATGTTATGAGTTACGGGCAGCGCAATAACGGTTCATAGAAGAGTATTGTGATTATTATTCTTGAATTCCCATCTTCTGCTTCGTCAGACTCTTCTCCCCCCTTCACCTCTTCATTTACGCATTAGTTTCGTCAGGACATCTAGCCAACGTACAAATTATCATCTCAAACAATGCAAGCCAACGTTGATGCTTCGTAAATCATGTACACCAAGTCACGTCCTATCATGACCACCAGGATCACGATCCATCACCCCTCTCGCCCTCCCCCTTTGTTTTCCCTCATCAACCATCAGAGTCTCTCTTAGAATCCACGCCTCTCCTGGTGCTGCCGGTCCAGCTCATCCCGGAAAGCATTCCGGGCCCCTCCCCTGGTGCCCTGGCCCTCAAAGTTCTCGTGGACGGGCGTTCCGGCCAAGCTCCCCAGCGCCTCGCTATCCCGACGGCCCGAGATGGGCGCATCGTGATACTCGCCGTCAGACAGGTGGTCGTCGGCGTTGTGCAGCTGGATGCTGGCGGCGTCCTTCTGCCCGCGGAACAAGTTGCGGCGGGCCTTGCGGCCGCTGTAGCCGTGGCGCGCGCGGCCCATGATGCTGCCGAGCTGGATGCGGCGCGCGCTGCGGTTCCAGAGGAAGACGCCGATGACGATGAAGAGCACGCTGCCGAGGGCGACGGGCAGCGCAATGGACAGGGTGCGGCCCTTGGGCACCTGGGGCTCCGGGTTCGACGGCAGGGCCGGGTCCTGGAATGCGACGTGCAGGGGGATGGAGCTGTTGCTGTCCTTGGAGCCGCGCGGGGCGACCTGCAGCGTGATGGTGACGTTGTTGGTCTTTTGGCCCTTGAGCATGTCGCCCGTGACCTGCAGGGGGAAGACGCCCCAGGAGGTGGGCACGCGGTCCTGGTCAAAGGTCTTGAGCTTGACGAATTCGTTGCTCGTCTTGTTGAGGAAGTCGAGGCGGACGGTGATTTCGTATGTCGAGTTGGAGGTCTTGACGCCCGTCTTGTTGTAGTAGTCGGGGTCCCAGGTGACTGCAGTAAGGCAATTGTTGTTAGCCAACGTTTCATCTCAATCTTTCCTTCTTCCCAGTATCCAGAGTGTCAACTCACTGTAGTAGGTGTTGCCCGTCAGCAGCGTGCTGGCATTGTAGGGCGAGCAGAACGGCGCGTCGTCGCCGTCCTTGTTGTAGCAGCGCGAAAAGACGCCCTCGCCGTCCTTGGACGTGGCCGTGGGGTTCGGCGGACGGCCGGTGCTGGTGGTGATGGAGCCCCAGGTGGTCCAGGTGTAGACCGAGGCGGTGATGTCGTGCGGCGCGACGCTGACGAGCGTGGGCGTGCCGCTGATGGTGGTCATTGTGGGCGTGATGGTCTTGACGGGCTTGCCCTCGTCGCCGACGGTGACCCAGGGAGCCGTGGGATCGGCTCGGGGCTCGATGTTGGCGCGGCGGGCGAGGTCGAGGGCTGCCAGCTGAGGCTCGGGGGTGGCCTTGGGCATGGCCGTGGCAGGGCCGCAGAGCGCGGCTGCGGCGCCGAGGAGGGCGATGGCGTGCATGGTGGTTGTATCGCCTTTTTGCTTATTGACTCCTTTCAATTGATCGGCTTGTAAATTCAAACCTCGTTCGAACTTCGAGGGTTTGAGTTGTAGGACGCGTCGAGAGCTATTATATGGCAAGACGAGGGGACAGATCAATGTCGCGTCCAGCTAACGAATGTGTGATACGATCAATTGCCGCCGCAAGGAAAAGACCAACAAGAGAGCGAGAGAAAGAGGGACGAAGATTGAAGAAAAAGGGAGGGGAGGGGTCAAGAAGGAGAGAGGTAGAAAAGGAAAACAAGCATAGCTAACAGAAAGAAAAAAAAAACCAGAGCCAGCAGAGTTTCACCACTGTCCTGCTTAGTACGGAGTTTCCGGCTCCTTTCTCCTGGCCTTGCATTGATTGTTCCCCATCACCACTAAAAGCCTGCTAGCCGAACCTCGATGCAAACAAGGTACGAGCCGATTGCCCGAACGGGAACAGCGAGGCTTTTTGTCGACGCTCTCATTTGATGGATGGGTTGGGGCGACAAAATGCCGCTGATGGGGGACCTTGCAGATGGATCTCGGACGCTTGGCTGGTTTGGCCCTTTGTCGAGTGGGTGGGGGAGAATAGGGGGGGAGGGGGGGGATCTCTGGTGCCTGTTCCAGAAGAGAAGACTTCAATTCAAGGTAAGATGGTATCAAAGCTCGTCTTCTTTTTTCCCTCTTGCTTCTCCTTTGTCAATATGCGGTGAACAAGAGGTCTCTACCTGAATTATCTCACGTAGCAGACACATGCTCCCAGCTACCCAGGTGGCATCGCAGGCGACACAAGTCGGCGCCAACTCTTGCCAGCCGCCACACAGACCTTTTCCAGCTTTGACCGCTCATGGAACAATCCATGCTACTATCGGCCCTTGGCACGAGCACCCGCATTACTACTGCTGTACCTACATTAGTCAGGGGTCATGGACTTGTCTTCGCCTGTTAGCGAGACGCGGTGCTCCGTACTTGTAGGCCTAACGAGCGATGGAAACGAGCCAGTTGTGCTTTGCTGCGGAACATGGACGATGTCCTGCCGCGCTGCAAAGCGAGACATGCAGTCCGCTACTAGGCAGGCTGATGTACATATAAAGGTCCATAGGATGATGCGCATCAATGGCCTATCATCGTGTGTTCCTTTTGTGCGCAATTGCCCAGCTTCTATAGTATAGTCCTTATCACGAATAGAAGCCACAAATCATAAAGGGTAAAGCCGGTGAGCACTACGAGTACCTTGTCCGTGTGTCTTGATGCATTGAAGTCGTGGGTCAGCAAGGGGTCCACAAAGGAGATCCCGATCCCGGTATTAAAGGCTCGGCACGATCACTGACTGCGCTCTTGAAGCTCTGAAATGAAGTCGGTATATAGAAGTGCATATCATGCATTGCTTGCCACTGTATCTCGATGAAGCATTTTGAATATGCTCGTCCAACTTCATTAGTACCTAGATAGCCATATCGAGCTGGGTATAATTGCACCGTCCCCTTCCCTGGGTTCGAATCATTGAGTAACAACCAGCCCCTGTAAGACCGTCTCCCTCAGATCATCATGTTGTTAAGCTGGTCATGAACCTCATCCGCCGTGATATAAAATGAAGCTCATAGATGGCCGCTGCCATACCAGCTTATATAACGTATGTTCTTCCAAAAATCGATCGTTTGTGTAGTTTTAACAGTCCGAAAAGGGGAGATGGTTCCCTTTACCTGGACAATGACAGACTGTGTAAGGTGTTAGCCAAAATGCTCAAAGGTTATGAGCAGACAATGATAAGCCTACCTTAAATGGATCGTTGTTTCCTGCGCAAGCAAACCATCCACTGGTATTGGCTCGAGGGTATCTCTTCGAAGGCGCCGGCACTTTGAATGACGGTTTTGGCTCTTCGTTAAGGGCAGGCATCTAAGGAGTGATGGAGCGAATAGGCATTCCGTCGTCTCCAAACTCAATGGCCCTCCTCCTTTTCTTAAGATCGTCGTCATCCTTGATGGTGATTGCTCCCATATACCTGGAAAAGGCCGAGATCTCAATCTCTGACGATGCGGATGAGAAGTCGTCTTCGTCGCTGCTCTCAAAGACTTGGCTTTGCATGGACTGCTCGGCCATTTGGACAAGAGTCAGGGCCTCATCGTCATGCCATTGCCGGGGTACGCCATTGAACGGCACAGGGTTCTTTGAATGGTTGCAGTACCATGTTAGAACATCGACCTCGAACTTGTCTTGGCTCCAAGATGTCGACGTGGAGACTCACCTGGACCTGTACGATTTGTGTTGACGAAGACGCAACAGCAGCAGCAGCGGGAGTGGCAGCATCTCCAGGAGGCACACTCAGAAACGACTCGCGCCTCTCGCTCGCCTTGACGACAGGTAGCTTCCTGAACCATTTCGCAGCAAACTCGGCCTTCCTGGCCTTGTCCTTGGCCTCCCACTCCGCTCGAGCTTTAGCCAGAGCAGCGGCCCTGGCGGCCTCGACCTTGGCGCGCTCCTCGAATAGCTTGGCCGCAATGCCGGTGCTCTTGCACTCCTGGGTCGGACACTCGTAGACGGTCATGTGGCGCTTGAGGCGCTGGCGGTTGTTTTCGGGGAACTGCTCGCATTCCGAGGGGTGCTGGGATGGGAGGCCGGCAGCGCAGCCCTTCTTGAGGAGCTGTCTGTTCTCGGCACAGCGGTCCCAGTTGTAGTGTCTCCAGGCGCCGCAGAATCTGCATTTGACAATGTATTGCAGACACATGTTTGGAAGGAAATGTTGGTGGTGTGTATTGGGATTCAGATGTTTGGATTGTGATGCTTCGTGGTCTGGCCAAAAAAGGAGTTGATGCTATGCAGTAGAGAGGGATGATTGCAAAGGGACGACGATGACGAGAAGGAAGAAGGAGGCACGAGGATGAGAAAGTGCCGGGCGGTGCGCGTTCAGCTTGCAGGGCGATATACGGCAGAATTTACTGTTGAACAGCTTGCAGCTGCGTACGATGGCACCGTTCACTGGCTTTTGACAGCTGGGAGGATGGATCAAGAGACGAGCCAAGTGCTTGAAGCAGGAACTCCAAGTCATCTGGCTGGCAGCTGGGCAGATTTGCATGGTAAATCATGATACGGGAGGCATTTTCAGCTCACTTCGTCCTCACTTTGGCCGTTTGATGGCAGAGTTCCCTCGCCAAGGGCAGTGGGCCAGCGATGGATGGGACGAACTTGCATTTGCCCAGCCTCTGGTGAATGGGCAGAGGCAGTTCAAGATCACGGACGGGCTTGACGACTGCATACCGTACTCGTCTCTAGAATTTGTAACGTTTCTCCATACAGACTGTTATCACGTCACTTGTTTTGCTCATCCGACGCCATACCGATACTTCAAGCCATTGAACAACCGATCCTCCTATACAAGACATCTTGCCATGTCTCCAATCATTGCAGAAGTCACTCTCACACTCATTTGGACATTGCAAGTAACAGGAGCCAGACTACCTTATGGAATATATGCCTCGGTATATATGAGATGGCTCCGAACTGGTTGCCGCGAAGCCCCCTTTTGAACGACTAGACCTTTGTTCCAGATCTCTAGCGTTGTCTGCATCCATGGACAAAGAGATTCCTCTAAAGCATCTGGACTTTTTCTCCTCTGCATATCATCTCTACACAATCTTCTTCGATGTCTCAGTTCTCTTCCCATTATCCTTGTCTTAAAGACCGGCTCGATGCCCTACGTCTACTCCTGGTCCAGCGAAACTCGCAACACTGCCAACGACGAAACAAATACAACTGGTCGCTATATAACTTCTTTCGAAAGCATTTCCAAGATATATTAAAGGAGCCAAGAATGCAGTTTCACACATGTCTATTTCTGGTATAAGGCTGCCTGTAAGCAGCTGTCGTGACACGACTGCCTCCGAAAAAGAGAGCATGGCAAAAATTGCTTACGATACACTTCCGATTGCCATCCTTACTCGGTGCTTTGATATCCCGAGGTCCAGGGGAACATGATGAAGCTCCCAGCACAAGGGAGGGAGAAATCAATGATGCAATTGGCGCATTCACCCTGGCCGCGTCGGTCTCCTCTTCGCACTTGCTTCGTTCCTGATGTGGCTTCATGTCCAAGAAGCCTTTTTGATGGCGACTTGTGGGATTACCAAAAGCGACAAGTCCATTTACCAGCCTTCATCTCACCATCGAGACAAGGCCATCATCATGATCCATGTCAACCTCCCAGAATGGATGACGTCGCCACGGTCAGACACACTGGTGATAAGGATTTTGCGGGCGTCGCAACCTCGTAATGTTGAGATCCAACGTAACCCTGCAAGTAATATCTTTGCAGGTCGCCGCATCGTCAGAGCCTCATCTCTACTCGTCATTAACTGTTAACCCAACACAAACACAACGCGAGACAATACTGCATGGCCCAGCAGCTGCCTGTTTTAACATGGCAACTTCATCTAAATATGCCCCTGCTGGGCCTGTTCAGAGTAAGGCTTGTTTACTCATGCATCTCGACCTTCTCGCGACTGTTGCTTGACTGGGAGAGCGTCTCGCGGAAAGTCCATGGCTCGCCCACAGCGAGTGCGGAACGAAAACGAATCGAGCCTGGCAATGCCGACTGAAGCCTCGCCTCCCCGCATTGTCATGCAAAGGCATGCCTCTGCCCTGTACGCCTCGGATGTACTCCGTAGCTGGCAGATCGTCCGTTGATCCCTGCAAATCACACACGGCCATGGGTCTCGGCGTCTGCCAAAGCTGCGTCGTGCGGTCGCTCAGCGTCAGCCCAGCTTAGTTATATCTAATAGATTTAACAGCAGACGTCCGGGGCATCTCAACGTGATACAAGATCATCTGCGTCGAATTTCCCGAATCCCCCTCTGTCTGGCCTCTGATGCTGCTTGATGGGGCAAATTCAGGCGCCGAATAACAGGGCTGGATGGGCGGTTATAGCAGGCATATGCTGCTCGTCGTCAGGCTGTGGCAGCATGGGGCAAGGCCAGCAAAAGGCGGCCATATTAGCATCCCTCGTATGTGCGCTGTGTGTGGCCGGGGGCTGATCACAGGATATCCGAAAAGGAAGGCATACATACAGACACATGAACAACCCATACACAGAGCACGCATGTAGGGCGCCACCACCGCTCCGTGCAGTGCACTCGACCACGACCCTGGTAGAAGGAGGATGGAGGGAAACCGGGAAGTTTGGGACATGGAACCAGGCAGGGCCCTGCAGCCGCACCTTTTGGAACGCCACGCATCGAGAGCCTCTTGAGTCGTCCGCCTCCCGGTCTGCTGCTGTTTTTGCTTTTCCGTTGCTTTTCCTCTTCCTCTTTCTTTCTCCTTTGCAGCCGTCCTGCGGCGAGCAGACATTCAGTGTCGCTTTTTGCTCTGTTGCTCGATGGTTTCTGCTCTTTCTGGTGGGCAAAGCTGAAAGATGAGGACATGGATTTATTTTCATTGTTTGGTTTATACAAGCCGGAACCCTGGCAACCGCAACTGGGCTGCTACGAGGCGCGGCACCTGCCCTCACCCGTCAGAGTTCAACCACCTGCCTCAGCTCTTTTCTCTCTCTGCTTTTTTACTCCTCTTCTCTTCTCTTCTTCTCCTTCATACAATTCGCTTCCTCAAATTCAAAGCCTCTTCTCTCTCATTTAGCCCTCGCCAAAATCATTCCCATTCAGCCAAAAATCACTCCAGCCTTCGACAGACGCAACGACGCAAACTTCGAGTGTGTCATGCTAAACCAGGCCTTTTCCGTGGCTGCATGAGAACGAACCAACCGGTGGCCGAGTTTCGATGAGGGGGATGCGGACGAGGCGAACAACGCATTGGGGGCTCCTTTTCCCCTCTTCATCAGGCTGGTGGTCTTTTCATCTTTTGTTCGTTTGCTTGATGCTCTTGTTCGTTCGTCCATTGTTCGTTCATTCATTCATTATCATGTGTGGATATATGCGTATAACCTATGCCAGCTCCTGTTCATGATCCCAGTCCCCATCCCCATCCCCGTTTCTGTCCCTATACAACGCCAGCATGGAAGCTGATCAAGGCCAACATGGCCAATTATTAGGCGAGGATCAACCCATTATATCGTGTGTTCCATTCTCCAACTTCCAAGTCTCTCAACTTTGAATCGCCATCTTCTCTCGCCACTCCCGTGCCGCTTGGGCAATCTGCAAGGCCGCTGCCTCGATCCTCCTCGCTCGTTCCATGAGACTGTGGTCTCTCCGCGTGCCCGATGGCCTCTTGAGATGGGCAATCATCTCCAGCACGGCCATGTGGTCCACCACCTTGTCCGGATCCCTCATACTCTCGCCGACTCGATCCCGGCCACCTGACAAGGGGGTTCTCCTCCCAGACGCATTGCAGGCGTGCTCGACTCCATCATAAAGACAGTTGCTACACGGGCCCGTCACCCCTGGCGCTTGGCTGACGCCTTCCGGGGCCACAACGCACTGGGGTGAGATGCCCTGGCCAGCACGACAACGACTGCAGCGTCTGTCGCTGGTGTTCTGCTCTATGCCCCTCTCGTACATCATGATTGCTTCCGCCACTCGAACCTCGGCGAAGGCAGGCTCCTCTCGCCATCGCCACCTGCCCCATCTGCGGACGGTAGGAAGGGGGCCTAAGGCCTCGATGAGGTATGACCACGGCCGCGCGGATGGCGGCACGGACACGTCGTCGAAGACGCACAGGGCGTGCATTTCTCTCATGGCTAGTTCGCTTGCCTCGTCCGGATGGTCGCTTGCGTGCCGCTCCAGTCCTCCAGGCCAGCCCTGTATTGATGGACCCGGATCGACATCATTGTCGCTCTCTTCGGCGTCGTACTCCATCTCCAGCTGGATCTGATGCATTGAACGGCCAGCTATGACGGCCGAAGGGTTGGGGATTGAATTGTCAAGGACAAGCGGAGGGAGCACCAGGGCAGGGCCGCGGGCCTGGCTACCAGAGGCCGCCATTGACATTGTCGTCGACCCGTCATCACTTGTAGATGCTTCGTGGATGCTCATTGTCACCAGTGATATGCGAGAGACACAACGGCTCAGCAGGGCTCACGGCGCATGTTGCTCCGGCACTCATGTGGCAGGACGACAAGCCCCAGACCCGAGAGACGACAAGACACCACACGATGCTGACGGGAGCAAATGGCAAGGCAGAGAAGGCGCCCTCGGGGACTGGGGGCATGGTCGTGTTTTTAACCTATTCAAGAAAAGAAGGACGGAGCACGGCAGTGAGGTATATGTACCATTTTGCCGCTCTAATGGCCTTGGTACACGTTGGCTTAGCTGTGCCCTGCACTCCCGCAGCAGCTGGATGCGCGTGGGGGAGGGGGTATGATATTAAGCTGGATCCGATTTGACTTTGGAGACAGACCAACAAACCCTCGAGCAGGTCTCCGATAACTCGGCGATGCGCCCCCCTTGCTAGGCCTTACTAGAACGACGACCGCTCGTCCGTGGACAGAGATTAGGTAAGTCTAGAGTAACGAAAACAGCGTTCCAAGGCACGGCTCCATCCGAGCAAGGTGCTGGTCCCGCCGATTTCTCGCAGCTACCATCTCACGAGAATGGGAGCCGGCCAGCTTGTTTTGGGGGCTGGGCCTGGGGTGTCTTGTGCCGGCCCTTTGGGGACTTGGAGGGAGGGAAGAGGAGGGGAGGGGCAGCAAGAGGCAAAAGGCAGGAAAAGGAGGGAACAAGAAAAAGACGCTCCCCCATTACCCCATACTTTTTCCCTTTGATTTTCCTGCTTGCGAGACGCTCTCCGGGTTTTCGAGCTGTGGAGCCTCCCCCTCGACGTCGAAGGAAGCAGCGCGAGCATTTAACGGGCGCCCTTGTGCATATGGATGCTGCCCGTTGGCGGAATGTGACATCGGCCGCTGGTTGGAGTAGGCCTAATGCCTACAAGTGAGTCGCTGCCGGTGACACAGCAAGTGCTCAGCACAATGCGATGCGGAGGCATCAATCCTGCCCTGCTGGCAGCCAGTAGCAGCAGGTCGACGACAGACGCACGCCCAGATAATACGAAGTTGCTGCCGATTCGGACGCAGGCCAGGCCAGGCGGCCTCTTCCCCCGCATTCGGTCCTCCTCTTTTCCATTCTCTTTTCTCCTTGGGCGATCACCTCCCAGCTCAGCCCACCTCCCCCAAGCTTCCGTCCCCTCCCGTACCCCCGGTCTGCTAAATGTCATAGGGGGATCCGACCGATCGCATGGGATCCACGCCTGCTAGCTACAGGAAAGCTCCGTGGAGCAGCACACACAAGCTCTGCTGGACACATGGAACCAGCCCCGATGGCTGACGGAGTGGTCCTGTGGGACGAGTTGGCTGTGTGGGGTAGAGGCAAGGTAGCGAATCTTTTTCTTCTGTTTCCTTCTTTGTTGCTTTTTACCTATTTGGCCCCGTGTCCCGAGTACACACCGGAAGTACTCCGTGCAGTATCACCCTGTGTCTGACGAGGTATGAGAGAGAGGTGAGAAAGTCAGAAAGCACTTTTATGCTGGCCTTTTTTTTATGCACGGTACAGCAGGCGGCTGGCTGAAGCAGAAGCTCTCCTCCGTGGGGGGAAGCGGATCGCGCTCCGCCAGGGTCCATCGTGGGGGACGTACACAAGCAGAAAGGAGCAACCACCCTATACACAGAGTTTGACTACTCATCAGGGGATACCAGCCATTGACGTTATGGTGCTGATCCGGCTGTGGTGTGGTGGTATTATATATCAGGCACTGCCACCTTGTGAACAGCTACGGGTATGTTCATGAAGAAAGCCCTCCCCCCTTCCCATTGAACGTTCTAACCTTGTCGAAATAAATCGTCCTACTATTTGGGTCTTTTGATTTCGGCATAAGTTTTCATATCCTCGAGCAATAACATCCCGGGGAGAAGCACTCTTGTTTATTTGCCCCATCTCCTGTTATATACCTATAAGTCACTCACAGATCCGCCGCAATGACAGCTTCTACCGAGGTCAATGGCCTTTCCAGCCACAATGGCTCGAGCCAGGGAGCATGTACCCCTACAGCACCGCTGACACCGGGCCTGTACGTGCCCACAGTGGCATTCTTCACTCCCGAAGACAGCATCGACGAAGAGACAACAGCAGCACATGCGAAGCGCTTGGTTGGAGCCGGTGTCACCGGCATCGTGACCCACGGTTCCAACGGCGAAGCTGTCCATCTCGATCACGACGAACGACGAGTCGTCACCCGTATTACGCGATCTGTCATGGATGCTGCTGGCAAACGTGACATGCCCCTTATTGTTGGATGCGGCAGCCAATCCACGCGGGAGACGATACAGCTTTGCCGTGAGGCTGCCGAATCGGGAGGCACACACGCCCTCGTGCTGCCGCCAGCGTATTACGGCAGCCTGCTGTCCACTGATCTCATCATGCTCCATTTCAAGACCGTGGCCGATGCGAGCCCAATTCCCATTTTGATATACAACTTCCCCGGCGCGTGCAGTGGACTTGATCTCAGCTCGGACACCATCCTAGCCTTGGCCGAGCACCCCAACATCGTCGGGGTCAAGCTGACCTGCGGCAACACGGGCAAGCTGGCTCGTGTTGTCGCTGGCACGCGTGGGACAGCATTCAGGACCTTTGGCGGCAGCGCCGACTTCGCCATCCAGACCCTGGCCGTGGGCGGGCACGGCGTCATTGCGGGATTGGCCAATGTGGCACCCAAAGCGTGCGCCGAGGTGATGCGGCTGTGGACTCAGGGCAAGACGGAGGAGGCGACGCTGCTGCAGGGGATCGTTGCCGGCGGCGACTGGACCGCCATCAAGGGCGGCTTCGTCTCGGTCAAGGCGGCGCTGCAGAGATACTACGGCTACGGCGGCGAGCCTCGCAAGCCCTGTGCCTTTCTCGAGGGCAAGGCGTTGGAGGCGCAGATGCAGGGCTTTGCCGAGCTGGTCGAGACGGAGAAGAAGCTCGACGCCCTGGACTAGGCGTGCCACGATGAGTACAACTACCTAGGCAACAATGCTTTGAATAGGTTATTACTACTCACCTACCTAGCACCTGCGAGTAGTGCTCGCCCTGCCTCCACCATATGCCTCTGGATCTTGTGCTACTCGAACCACCAGCAACAGGCAGACGAATTCTATCCATCGTCATTTGACGGGGAAGCGGCTGTTGTGGACGAAACATAACGTTTGACCTCGCTTTGTGGGGCGTGGGGGGGGGAAAAGCAGGGGAAGGATCTCGAGTCTGACAAGGCCAAGCAACAGACGAGGCGAGCGTGGGACTTGTGGAGGCTTCGCTAGCGGGGAACGGAATCCCAGATCCATGTCTGCCGTACTTTGAGCTATGTATTGCACTCAAGCGGGCTCGTGCTTGGGGTCAAGTATTTGTGTCATTAGCGCAGAGAGAGAGAGAAACTTTGGAGTTGATGGGGGTAACGGTATGGGGAACAGCTGCGGAGCTGAGGGAGGAGACAGCGTCATTCTAGAGAAAACCCATATTGATATGGATAGGTACACGTACTTGTCAGCTAACCCTGGCATCTAACTTTTACACTTTTACCTGCAGTCATGCAACTTACCAAAGGGGGGAAGATGACTCGGTACATGAATTCGATGGAAGAGCTGTTTATCATAAAAGACCCAAGTATCATGGATATTAGGGTGGATGTGGCACAGGTTCTCTTTGTAAATTGCTCTGAATGGCAACGACTGAATCCTTTCATTCCTATATACCACTCTTGTGGCACCACGAGACGCCATCCTACCCACTTGACCCCAGTTACTCTACACCAGGAAGCCCTCCAACAGTTTGACGAGACCATGCGCGCCAGGATCAGGGCACTCGCTCCATCCATCCGCATTGACATAGACTGAACGACCCAAGCTAGCCTCCATGCCCTTCGTCGATTCCGAGCCTTTCCTCGCAGCCTCGACGGCCTTGTCAACATCGAGCGTCTCGGCAAGCGTGTCGACAAAGGGCACCAGCGCATCGACAACGGTACGATCCCCTGGCTGAGCGGGCGTGTACCTGGCCAAGCTCTGGACGGCTGCCCGCAGAGCAGCTGCCCACGTCTTTGCGGTGACGGCGGTCTTCTTTTGGCTGGTGGACTGGCTCTGGAGGCCTGAGGCCAGGGCGTTGATGAAGATGGCGTAGAGGGCGCCCGAAGTGCCGTCCATGTTTGACTCGATGACTTGGGCAATGGTTCGGACAAAGTGAACAATGTCTAGATCTCCTGCTGTTGAGACGCCTTCGAGGTGCTTGAGCACAGCTTCGGCACCGGTCTTGAGGCAGAGTCCGCAGTCGCCGTCGCCGACAATGGTGTCGAATTTGGTAATTTCGTGCTCAGCAGTGATGAGGCTCTTGAGTGCTGACTGCAGCTTGGCAGTTGTAAAAGTAGCGTCCACTAATCAAATAAGTCAACTTCAGATTTTACGCAGCGGGCCAGAAAGAAGAGTCTCACAATTAAGATTGCTGGGGGCTGAATCGTTCGCAGTTGGGGCCTCATCCTTAGTCTCCAACTTGGTGGTATCAATGCCTCGAGCCCAGTTCTCGGGACTGACTGCCGGTGACCAGCCAGCAGCGTCGGCAGGGGCATCAATCAAAGGCAATATGGCCTTGTCCGTCGCCTTGAGAATCGTAATGCTGAATCCGAGGCCGTTCAAGCTGGTCATATAAGTGCCGCTGAGCAGCCTTGCCGGCTTGATCTGATACGAGGCATCGAGCTGATCGATGACCTCGGTCGTGATGGCGCCAAGCTCAAGAGGGCTGATACCGCCAAGGTTGTTCACCATGACGACGACGTCATCTCCGGACTTGACGTCGATGTAAGCGCGGTCACTGTCGGACTGATCAAGGAGCTGCTTGAGCATGGTCTCGACAAGGCCTTTCAGGGTCGTCTTGACACGTGCGAAGCCCTCCTCGTTGTGAATACCCATGCCGATTTCAATTTCATCTCCTAGCTCATCAGGAGTGATTTCGCGGCCAGGGACATGGACATGAGATAGAGAGGCACCGACGGTGGCAAGATTCTCAGAAGCAAGGCTGGCAATTTGTGAGACCTGCTCGAGGGATTGGCTGTTTGTAAGAGAATGCAACATGTTAGAAACAACGCAGCTACGTGTTTGACCAGGATCACAGAGCTCAAACTTACCCCTGGGCGGCAGCGGCAGCGGCAATCTTCTGCACAAGGACTGTTCCCGCCAGACCTCTCCTGCCAATCCGCCCTCCACGCTTTCGGCCAACGCCAACGTCGTCTCCCACCACCAGGAGCTCAGTCTTGATGCCCTCGGCGCGCGCCTTTTCCACTGCCATGCCAAAGTGCAGCATGTCGCCAGTGTAGTTCATGATGAGCACCAGGACGCCGCGTTGGGGCTGCTCTGCGCCCACGCGACGGATTGCGCGGAAGACCTGCTCTGCAGACGGGGAGGCGAAGACGGAACCCGCAACGGCAGCGGTCAGGAAGCCCTTGCCGACGAAGCCCGCAAAGGACGGCTCGTGGCCCGAACCGCCTCCGGAGATCAAGGCGATGGTGGGCTGGGTAGCAGCATCGCGCAGGAAGACGGTCTTTTGCGCGGCGTCAAAGGCGACGGAGGGGTTGGTGTATGTGGCCGAGCGGAGCGCGGCATTGACGAGAGCCAGAGGCTCGTTGACAAAGTGCTTGGCTGGAGGTGAAGTTCGTTTTAGCTGGAGCTCATGTTTCCGAGTGGATTGTGAGCAATGACTTACACGACATGGCAAGCCAGAGCGAATTGTACGGTTCTTGTCGATACTACCGCGTACTACCTTGAAAATCCAAGGAGGCTGGAAGAAAGATGAAGGAAACGGAGGACGGGAAGAGAGGCAATTCCCATCATGTCCTCGGTTTTGTCTTCCCCGCGCCGCGGCCTTGTTGTCTTATTTTGAGAAAGATCGAGAGTTACCCCATTCTCTCAAGCGTCGGCCATGGAGGCGCGAGCTTCGCCTCGTTTGCGCCTGGATGCAACGAGGGCCATCGTGAATGGGGGGCAGAGGGCAAGGAAAGCAGTTGGATAGACGGTTCCCACGCAGGGCTTAGTACCGCCATCGATGGCTTTCTTACCCTATAAAGCAGAGGGCAGCTGTCGAGTTTGGCGGCAGTGACCCCCGTGTAGGTAGTGGGAGGACAAGAAGATGAAGTGAAGAGAGGAAATGAAGAGGGAATGGAACAATCAATGGTTGATATGGGAGAGATATTGGGGGGACAATGAGGTAAGCATCACGGTACGTATTTCCCCAATATCAAGATAAAACCCCCATCTGACCCCCGTCATCCGCAATGGGGGACAACAGGCAACATGGCGAGAGCATCAAACCATGACTTGAGCATAAAAATGAGGACGAAGACGAGATTGCACAAGATGACAATCATATCTTCATCTGCATCTATGCAGTCGTGACCGCTCCCAAGAAGGTGACTGGCCACAAGCCCGTGCCTGTACATACGTGTCTGTATGTGCCCGTGATCCTTCGCCTTTGTATGCCAGAGAAAATACTCGACCAATCCTACAACAAACGCCGTGTCTGCCCATGCGGCTCAGCTTGGCCCAACTGCTCCCTCAGCATTCTAAGAATATGTGTATTATTTACGACTGGTCGCACGGAGTTCGCTCCGGCCTCCTGTACCGTAAGCATCTGCAGCAGCGCACAAAAAAGAGAACAATCTGAGGAATCGGATGCCAGATCATGGGTCCCTTGCGGGCGTGGGTGACCATTTCCCCAACTTTTGTGCCCAGCTTATGCCGGCCCAAATCTCGATTGGCGCCCCTTCTGCCGATTCCCCCAAGGCACTGTTGCTACGTTGTGTATGTACGGGAGCAGGCAGAAATCGGAATCGACGGACTGGGAGTAGAGAGTCTGAGAGGGTAATTGATGCCAATGCTAGTGCTGCCATTGCTGCCCGACCCTTATAGAAGACGAGACCGGTGTGAGACGCCTCTTATTGTCATGAAAGTGCAATCAATTCTTGGTCACGCTGAGTGAGAATCTTCTACATCGGCAGTTGCCATCCTTGCTTCATGCAGGCTTTTTTTTAACCACGAGATCAGGTTTCTCGCGCCCTCTATTTGCTCTTCTGTTCTTCATCATCAGCCGTATGTCAGACAGAGACCGGCGACGTGTCAAAGGACCCTCCCCCTCCCCTACAGACAGTGACCGCCAGCGGCATGCACTTCACTACTAGTAGCACCATTAACTAGTATTCTCGCGAAGAGCAAAGAGATAGAATGAGATGTATCTTTCCTGGGAGGTACATACATGATCGTTGACCCCAGGGGCGTGGACTCGCGATAGCAGCTGGCACCAATAACCGACCCTGTACTTTACATTTCCATCCCTACATATACGGTGAGGCAGCTCGCCTCGTCACCTGGCCTCTTCTCCCCCACACTTTTGCATTGCCGGCATTGCCTTTTTGGCGTGTCTCTTTGCTTTTTTCCTTTTACAGTCCAGTTCCATTTCCTCTTTCCGTAGGGCCAAGTACACGTACAACCACACGCCCCTTAAACTTGGATACGGCGCAGCCCAATCGAGTGCAGCTTTGTTTCTTATACTACTTTCTCATCTGCAGCGTTAGAGTACATCCAGCAGCACGAGGGTCTTCTGACTCGCCACGTTCATGGCATAGTTAGTTGAGATGTAGAACCTCTTTGAAAGCTGGAGTGCTTACGGGTGCTTGAGGACGGTTATGCCTCCCCAGCGTTTCTATTCTCCCCTTTTGTCTCCTTGGAGACTTCTTTCTTCTTGCCAAATACTCATGGCTTCAGAGCTGAAGGCGAGAGTTTGCAAGCCATCGGGAATACCCTTGAGATAAGACTCCCCATTGGAGATATCAATAGGTGTGGTTTCACCAATGCAATCAGAGCTGGTAAACATGTAAACGCCCAAAGTCGTGAGAAAACGAATCCCATGCTGCCTTCGTACTTGAATAATTGCGTAGAGTATCTAATGCACTGGATCATTCCACGCTCATTACTCATTGCAACACGCATGTACTGCTTGGCCAGAGATCCCATTGCCTGCATACTCCTCCTCTCCGCCCTACCGGAAACACAAGCATAACGAACCCCCTACAAGAAACTCCTTGAACTGAACTGGAAGTCAAAATGCTGCAACATGCTCATTCTCCCGCGTCATCCAGGTTCTCCATCTCGCTGTCCACAATAAACCACTGCGTCAGAAATTATGTAGCCGCATTGGCGGTGCCGTTCCCGACGGCATGCGCGTCTCGTCTTGGCCAAAACAGTTCGTTAACACAGAGGTTTACCGCAGACCAGGACATTCCTCCCGAATTTGAAGAAAAGAGCTAGAGAGTTTGAAGAAAAGAGCTAGATAACTTGAAGTAAAGAGCTAGAGTTTTGTGGAGGCAAGTGAGTGGTGTTATGTCGGCATATCATGTTGCTGGTGTGATACCGGGGAGAGGGGAGTTGGTGTTTGAAGTATTTTTGCAATTTGGATAAAGATGTATATTATCTATTTTTCAATGAAGGGAAATAGAAAGGAGAAGAAAGCCAGGAGAGGGGCGAGAAAAGGCTTTATATACACGAGCATCGCCCTTCGGAGACTAACTAGGAAATAAGTTCTTCAGATGCGGAAAGGTTGGTCAACTCCATCCGGGCTGGATATACAGCAGGCTTTGTGCTTGAGTTTCTAGACGAAGATTCTCCCTTATCTGCCGAAACTCTCGTCTCTCGTCCCCTGACATATCTGCTAAAGGAAGCACGCCTCCAAAAGCTTGGACATGATATCGGGAACATGTTATGCTTTCTACCACCACTCATACCATGCCTACCGCTCATAATCCCCGGGCAACTGTGAAAATAACATGTACGGAGAGAATAGTCAAGATTCGGAAACAATATATTACTCTATCCCGAAAAGAAAAAGCAGGTCAACGCCGCGCCCCAATAGTACCTTGTTCCTTCTTGGTATATCAAACCATCTGGTGTACATGATTCCACCCATCCCAAAGCTTCTATTGTTTTTTATTTGCCCTTCTTCCCCTTCTTGGCCTTCTTCCGAGTGTCGTCCCCAAAAGTCTGCTCGTAAAGCTCCGCGGCCGTCGTCTGGCCCGCCTTGCGCTTCTGCTTGGCCGACTTGACGCTGACTACCACGTTTGACTTTCCGTCTTTGGCGGCGCTGGACACTTGCCGTTCGGCCTCTTGCCAGGCTGGGGCATCGCCGTCAATCTCATATCTGTAAATTGTTAGCATCGAGTTGAACTGATAATAGTGAGAAAAAGGCGGGCTGCTTACTGATCCAGAGGCAGAGAGTCAATCATCTCTCTCTGCTTCTGCCTAAGAGCCCGAAGGGCCTCATCACCTCCCTCTTCGAGCTCGTCCTCAAGGGCAGTCTCCAAGGGAACGAATCGGTCGTCCACGACCTCATCGTCGTGGGCCCCGCTGGCATTCTCTCGGCTGACGCCAATGTTCTCAGCCCGGGGGAGCTCGGCCTCGGCCGCGGCGGTGACCAAGGAGTTGAAGTGCGCCGTGACCTTGCGCAGGATCTTGATGAACATGGCCAGGAGCTGCGACGAGGGCATGTTCATCTCTTGAGCAATCTGCTCCACGTCCTTGCGCTGCAGTCCGATGGCGAGGAGAATCGCCTGCTGGACGCCCGTGAGGGAGATGTCGGACTTGAGCTTGCCGGTGAAGTATAGGTGCGCAATGATGGGCATGAGGTCCAGGATGACGTGGTAGTCAAGCATGTTGTTTGCGTACGACGTCAGTCGCTTCAGGTCAAATGGCGACATGAGGCTGTCCAGTTCGGATTTGGTCAAGGGAGACTGAGGAGTGGCATCGAGCTGAGCACCCATGTTTGCTGACTGGTCAATGCCCAGCGCAGTGACGGCAGGGAAGGTCCGGAACTGGTAGGATAGCAATGAGAGGAACCTCTTCTGGAAATCTCTTGAGAAGGCACCCAGCCATGTCTTGTCGCCGCTGCTATCAAGGGGTCTGAGCATGACGCAGGTGTGCTCGCCAGTGAGGTCATTGGCGGTCTGCCGCAGGTAGACGGGTGAAAATGAGACGTGCTTCCAGAACTTGTGCAGCTCCTTGGTCATGCCGTAGCTGACACCGAGGTAGTCGAGTCTCTCCGGCTTCTTCTCCCACATCTTGGCAAAGAGAGGAGCCATATGCTTGTCATCTCTGACGGTAATCTTCTCTTCCAACAGAGACTCCTTGGCCAGCTCAGCGTCCGTCACGCGAGCAGTCCCATTCTCCATGACCTGGTCATCGTCCTCGGACAAGTTGGCGAACCGACCCTCGTAGTAGTCGACGAGGAGCTGCATGGCTCGCTTTCCGTATCCCATGCCCATGTAGGCCGGGTTGGTGGCAATGCGAACAATTCGGGCACCAGAGAGAGAGGCAAACTCTTCATCCTGGAACTGCTGGCTCACAAGCCAGGGGATCAGATCGCCATGTGGCCTTTCACCTCGGCTCAAGCTATTGATCACGCTCTGTCGGCTAATCTTTCCTTCCAGGGCGACTTGAACGACAACGAGGGGCTCGGGTAACCTGCCGCTGTTCTCTGAAGTAGGAGCGGTAAGGACAAACAGTTGGTGGGCCGGGGCATCGCTCATCAACTGCAAGTCGTCGGGCGAGTTCTTGTAGTGGCTGGCGACGTAAAGTGCTACCATTTGTTGGAGGAATGCTTCGGGAATAGGGTGGAATGAGAAGAGGGTGTCGCGGTTTACGTTGAGAAGCTCGCAGAGGTTAGGATCTGGTGCACCGTTGGAGCTGGCCTTGGGCAAGGTTGCGTCCAGGCAAAGGAGCTTGTTCAGCCACTTTTCAACTGGGTCGCCCTGAGCATAACGGATAGGCTCCGAAAGCGTAATCTCGCGCAGCTTTCGGCTGGCCTGGTACTCCTCCGATTTGGAAGCCCTTCCGGTAGACCGGTCGGCAACCTGGGTGTCGTCGTCCGTGGTGGCCCGGCGGGATTGTTCTCGCAGCTGCTTGATGAGCTTGAGTGACAGGGATCGACCAGTACCCTCATAACCGTTGATGGTGGAAGCCATGAAGACCAGATAAGGGCCCATCAGCTTTCGAACGAGGGGCAGGGGAATGGCAGCCGCCTCATCGATGACCACCAACTCAGCCTGGCCAAGCACATGAGCATCCTGGGGACGGATATACTGAATCGTCTGTCTGTGCTGTCGGTGGATGTTCACACGAACAATGGCCTTGTTGAAGTCGGGGTTCGTGCTCTGAATGATGGAGTAATCGGCGTGGTCAGCGTAGCCGAGAGCATCGAAGCCCTTGAAGACGAACTCGAACAGCGTCTTCAAGTTCTCTGGAGAGGGTGATGTGATGAAGATGTTGCTGTATCCGTACGCCACCGCAGCAGCCACGGCGACACCCATGGCAGCCGACTTTCCTCGTCCTCTGGCAGCCGTCAGGGCAACGGTGCTTCGCAGCGTCTTCTCGGCAATGGCATCGGTAAAAGTCAGCAGAGCCTTTGCCTGGTCCACGGTTCTCGCAAGGTTGATGAGCGCTCCAACGGGCTGTCGTTCCTGGTGCTCGTCCTTGATGGATTCCAGCTCCAGCATCTGGGGGGTCTTGGGCTGGTCGGCATCCGGGGGTGGCAGAGCCCTGACGTTCTTGCCGCCAGAGATGGGAAGGACGTTGAGCTCGTCGTCGATGACAAGACAAGATTCGCAGCTCCCCAATGACAGCAGGAAACGCTCGTTGAACCTCGCTACCACATCGTCGTGGGCCTCTGTCCGGTATTTCGAGTGGGCATCCATGGAGAGGTTATAGAGCTGCCTCAGACTGTTCATTCCCTTGAGCAGCATAATGACCAAGCCACCACCCTCGACCGTCTCGATCGTCCGGGCCAGAATGTTGGGCGTAATGGCTTCGAAGTCTTGCAGAATGCACATGCCGTATGTGTTACCGAGGATCTTGTCGGTCTCCTTGTAGTAGGTGTAGCGGATATTGTGCAGGGAGACGAAGAGCTCGAACGGGTCCTCGGAGTTGGCTTCTCGGATTCCGCGTCTGATTTCCTTCTTGATCTTGTCTTCTCGCTTCTTTCGGTGACTGCGTGCACGCAACTAGCAGTCAGCAACCAGGCTCTTCTAACCAACCGAAGGATAAGAGAAATCCAAGCATGCTCACCTTGTGAATCCCAACAGCTTCTTCTTGTATGCCCACAGAACAGACTTGTTCTGCTTAATGTCCACCATGGACATGATATAATGCAGCCGCACAATCACATCCTTGGCCTGGTCTCCTACGACGACGAAAAAGCTTCTCTTCTTCTCCTGCAGTCCATTGCGAATCAGCGCGCCAATGCGCTCGTCTCTGCACGAGAAGTCAGCCGTCAGCCACCAGAACAACACCAAAAAAACAGAAACATTTCTGTTCCTCCTTTTCCTTGACTTACACTTGCTTGCGCTGCATCTTGCCAACACTTTGTCACAGCCAATGGTCCGTGGTAAAGGATTGCGCAAGACTTGGCTGGCCGTTCGGACGAGTTTATTGCGGGACCTCGTTGGCGCATACAAGAACATTTGTCCCGGCCAAAAAAATCCAAAAATTTGGCGGTGGAGCTGCATTCTGCCGGGCGGTGGAGGGCGGCTGGCTGCGCTAGTGCAGAGGCCTGACCGAAGGCCTCACCGAGGTGTGTCTTTGACCGAGAAGGTTCGCAAACAGGCGAGAGGATGCTGTTTGAGATAGAATATGCGACCGTATCAACCGAACAAAGGTCTAATTTTTTTATAAGTGTTCATATCGGAGTTCATAGCTTGATTATTCAAGTGTCAATCAGACACCCTGGATGTACTAGGCGACTTGACGGTCTACCAAACACTGAATATGACCTTGCATATCACTTCTCGTTCATAGCTCAAGAGAAAACGAAAAGCAACTGATGCTACATGTTCGTCTTATTCATACTATTTTACAAATGCCGATATAAAGGGAAGGGCCGTGTCCCCAGTCATGCTCCACGACAACCCGACAACTGCAATCTTCTCAAAGTCTATGGAAGAGAAAGAACCCCAGGAGCGCGATGCGTAACTCATGGTCGACAAAAAGAAAGTCTGGCCAACCGCCAGGCAGACACCAACCCAGGAACCCGGTCAAACCCCAGGCGCAACAAAGAGAAAAACAAAGGAATAGTGAAACCCGCAATGTCTACACGGCCACAAATGCCACAACCCCCCTTACGTTCGATCCAGCTTGCGGCGCAAGTTCCTCGTTCGCTTCATCAGCTTCTTGTACTTCTTCTTCTTCATCTTGAGCTTTCGTTGCCGCTTGACGCTGATGGCATACATGTCGCGGTGGCCGCGAGTTTGGTCGAAACGCAGCTGGCGCAGGGCCAGGCGCTCGAGAAAGTTCCGGGGCTGCTCGTCCTGCATGATTCGAGGGCTGTGGGCGATGATCCTGATCTGGCCGTCCGGCTCCGTAGACTCCTCAATGGTGAACATGGCCTTGTACACCCTGTGATGGGCCGCCTCTTCCAGGGCCTCAGACTCAGCAGCGACTCCGTCCGCCTCGACGCCTTGTTGCGGCTGAGGCAACGGAGGGGGGCGGAAAGGCAGGAACTCGCCCGACATGGCATCGACCTGGAGATAGATGCTCGACTCGCTTCCGTCAGAGTTCTTGACATCAAGCCTGTGCATGCCGTCGCTGGCGCCTTGGTCCTGGCCTCCTATTGTCATCTGGGTCATCGGGCCTTCCAGCTGATCGATGGTGTCGGAAAGCGTAGACACGGTGTCCCGTATCCTGCTCGACTTAGACCGAGTCGCGAATATGGATGCAAAGTGCTCGTCTGTAACGGTCCGGGGCATGGTCTGTGTGACGGAGATGGGTCGGTGGAGCGAGAAGAAGGTCGATAACCCCAGAGCTGTAATCCGAGTTAGTATCGAAGAACACATGTTGAAACACAAAAGCATGCAGCGCTCACCTTCTTCAGACATGTGGTGGGTGCTGGGAACGCTGGGAAGCTTCTTGAAGGCCGCATTTCGGTCAGCCGCGTCCTTGGTCTTGCGTTTCCTGCCGGCCTTGCTCTCGCCGCGCGCCGACGCGGATGCCGGCACCGACTGTCCGGCCGCGATATCGTTGGGCTCATCGGATCGGGAGGGTTTCGACGACGACATACGCCTCTGAGGGCGGTTCAAGATGAAGCTCGAGGCTGCGACCTTGGGGACGGAGGTGGCTAAAGAGGTCAGCCCGGCCCCCTGAGGGGCAGAGGCCACCGCGCGCCGCACCGACAGAGGCAACATTTGCGTCGCCGGGATCGGGCTTCTTGGTAGATAAGACAAAAATGAAGAAGAGAAGAGCGACGAATGGGTTCAGTTCGAGCGCGGAGGCTGAACCTGATGATGTCGTTTGTGTTTCTTTGCCAGCCCGGACTTGGCCGCTGGTTCGGCAAAACGATTTGCAAGGCGGCAAAAAGAGGGATGAGTCAGCGGGCACTAAGCCCTCTATGGCCTAAGGTATCAAAGGAGTTCTGGCTGAACTGAGTAAGCCGATGCAGGCAGGCTTATCGCGGTCGCGCTTCTTCCTCTATGCTTATCAGATGAGGAAGAAGAGTTGTAATAAGAAACAATACGAGAAGCATTGCAGGCTGGATTACGAAGATACGAGTGATATTAGAGGCTTCCTCTTATCAGTCTGGGCGTTCGTCATTGTTCCCCTAAATACGGCTCATCTAAAACCGCATTATTACCTACGCAGGTGGCACTGTAATTTAGTCAGAGCTTGTATAAGATGTTTAGCACATTAACAGAAGTTATACTATGCTGCTAGAGAAATATTATATTTATTATATGTCTTAGGTTCTAAATATAGGACTTTAAAAATTATATATTAGCTTAATATATATTTTACATATATTATCTTATTTATACTAAATAGATATATAATTCTAATTTTTTCTATTAGTAGTAACTTTTATTACTATATAAGCTTTATTAATCTTAATATTTATTAATAGTAAAAAAATCTAATAACTGTAAAATATGCTTTATCTTATATTAAGTTATATATTTAAATAATATTTAGTCTTTTAAAAATTTAAAATAAGGTAAGAATAGATTTTTTTTATATTATAATTATATTTACTTATATAATAACTTTTATAGTTAAAATTAAAAAACTTTAATATCTTATAGCCTATAAAAAAATGCTTTATAATTTAAAAATATATTCTATTTAAAGGCTATCTGCCTTTTGCTTATATAATATATTTAAAGCTATAATAAGTAAGTAGGTAAGTAAGTACTTATAAAACTTAATATAAGAATAGCTTTATATTCTATTATATAAAAGATATATATATAAAAGCTTACTCTATATATAAGATTAGGTATATATATTAAATTAAGAAGCTATATTCTTAATATAGTAAATGCCTAGGCTACTTATAAATGCTGGTTTTTTAAAAATATAAAATAGTAAAAAGCCTTATTATAAAAATAGTTATATTCTTATATTATAGTAGTAGTATACACTCTTTTATTAACTACCTATTATTTATCTTAATATACCTATTCTTAAAATGCCTTAAACTATAGTAAGTATATTCCTTTATATATGCTATTAAAAAATTAGAAATATAAAACTTTTATTATTATATCCTGCAGAAAAAGAAAAGCAGTAAATAAACTTTAATATGCTATAAAAGAAATAGCTATAAAAACTCCTGCTATATTAATAAGTATATAATTAAAAGCAAATGCTAGTATACTTAATAAAATAAAGCAGTTACTATATATATTATAAAATAACTAAGATAGGTAATATCTTTACCTATTAGTTATATTATTAAGCATTAGTTATAATCTAGCTATATATTAACAGTAAGTAAAAATAGTAATAAGATATTTTTATAATATAATAGCATTTAAAGATATAGCTTCTTTAGTATTTTTTATTTATAAATATTATATTATAATAAAATAAAGATAATAATAAAAGTATAGCAGCAGTAGTTTTATATTTTACTATTAACTATTATAAATTAGTATTAGTATCCTAGTTAGTAAGTTAGTCCTAGTTAATAATATAATAGTCTTTAGCATAATATATACTTAATAAGAATACTAAATTAATCTTTATATTTTTATATTCTTTATTAGCAGTCTCTTAGTATTTAGCTTTTAATATAAGTGCAGTTAGATAGTTTAGTAGCTTAGCAGTTTTACTAGTAATAGCTAGGGCACTTAAATTTATAATTATAGTATTATTTATATTTCCTGCTAGTAATAGATTTAGATTTACTAATAATAGCTGCAGTTCTTAAATATTAATAGCTTAATTAGCAGATATAATATATATAGTAGATTTAGCTTACTTAATATACTTAAGGCCTAGTAATAGCTTTAGTAAAGTAAAGAATAGCTCTTTATTACTATTATCTTATAACACTAGCTTTTATAACTTTTATAGCTTTTAAACTCTCTTTAAAATATCCTGCTTTCCTTTCTTAAAGTTAGTTTAGTTTACTAAATCTAGTATACCTTTCTTATTATACTATAGGTTAAATATAGTAAAATAAAGAGCTATTTTTATAGTCTGTTAATTAATCTTAACTTTAAATTTTTTATTTATAAGCATTCTTAGTTTAATAACTAAGTGTCTTATATATAAAGTAATATTTAGGTTTATATTTATATATTACTTTTATTTAGTTAGTAGATACTCTTTATTAAGACCTTTTATACTAAGCAGTGCTTTAGTAAGCTAGGTTATAGTTAGACCTTTCTTTAGGTTTTTTAATTTAGTAAAGTATATATAAAGAAATAATTAGTAAATAGTATTTTTAGCTATAAAGTATTTCTTATAAACTGCAGGTTTCTTATTAGTAAGAGTTTTAGTAATACTATTTTTTATTATAGTATTCTTCTTTTATATAGTATTTTTTTATAGCTTTAATAAAGCTATTTATAAATAAATGCTATTAGCTATTTATAAAATATAGCTATAATAATAATATAAGGTGCATGCCTATTTAATATAAAAGCACTAGATATAGAATAAATGCTTTACCTTATAGCTTTTAAATATATGCAGTTATATTTAGGTAGGTAATAGCTAAACTTTAGGTTAATACTAAAGCACTTATAAAAAATAGGCAGAGAATATTAAGAACTAGAGAGAAATAAAAGCTATTAATATAATAAGTTAAAATAACTAAGAATATTATAATAAACTTTCTTTAAAATGCAGCTTATATATTAAAGAGATAATATTATAGTATTATAAAGGAGAGAAGTTTAAAAAAGAGAAGTTAAAGGAGAGAAGTTAAGGAGAGAAAAAGTATAAATAGTAATTAAATTTTATATTATAAGTAATATAGCCTTAGGCTCTCTCTCTCCTATACCTACAGTAATTAAAGCAAGGCCTAATAAAATATAACAGCAGTTATAAAACTATACCTACTATTATTAATAATTATTCTCTTCTTTATAAAATATAATATATAAAAAGCAGCCTTATAGTATAGCATTTACTA
This sequence comes from Trichoderma gracile, assembly GCA_020002365.1. Taxonomy (NCBI): domain Eukaryota; kingdom Fungi; phylum Ascomycota; class Sordariomycetes; order Hypocreales; family Hypocreaceae; genus Trichoderma; species Trichoderma gracile. Next base: position 962,022 of record JAINEY010000003.1, read on the forward strand.
ATTAAGTTATATTTATAAATCTAAGAATTCTAGTATTTATTTAGTATAGTATAAGCTTAGCCTTATAAAATAGTAAAGATAATATATATACTAGGTATATAAAGGTAATATATAAGAATAGTGTATTAAGTTATAAATAAGAAGATTACCTAAGTTATTATTATATATATATGCTATTAAAAAAAAACAGGCAGTTTATAAAACTAATATTAACTTTTATTTATTCTTATTACTAAATAACTTTATATACTTTATTAAATTATTAAAAAACAGTAATATATTAAGCTTATAAAACAGATAGCGCCCTTATAGTTAAATTATTATCTATTTCCACCTACTTATTAAATTTAAATAAAATATTATTAACTGCTTAGGATATATATCTTTAAAAAGGCTTAAGAGTAGGAATAAGCACTAATTCCCTTAAAATATAGACTAGCTTTAAGCAAGGCTTTTACAGTTCTAGCAGCATAAATAGCACTACCTCTTTTAAATATAGTATATATTTTTATAGCTAGTTAGATTAAGAAAAGTAGTATATTTTCTAGAGGATAGCATATTTAAAGTATTAGCTATCTAGATCCTAAATATAGCCTTTAACTATATTAAGGTATAGCTTAATTTTAAAGCTAATATAGCCCTAAATAACTAACTAGGTTAAAATTAAAAAAAAAAAGATTTTATAATAAGTAGTAAGATATATATTTTAGCACTACTGCTAAACCTTTAAAGTTAATTAGTAAAGATATATTAACTTCCTAGTAAATTAAAAAATATATAAGAAGTTCTTTATACTATATACTATATTAAAGTAGTTCTAAATTTAAACTTAATTATATTTATTAATAAAAAGCAGTTAGCCCTTTAATAGCACCTTAGTAAATGCCTAAGTAAAGCTATTATATTAATATACTAATACTATAATAAGGCATTCCTAAAATACTTATTATAAAATATTTAAAAATATAGCTTTACTAACTATTAATATTAGTTTAGTATTTCTTTTAAGCATCTTTAAAAATACCCCTAGTACTAGGTCTTTTAATGCCTTTAAAGTTATAATATATAGCGTCTTTCTTATAATCTTTATTAAGTTAATATAGTATAAATATATAGCATATCTCCTTAAGTTCTTTAAACTAATTCTTAACTTTTTTAATTTACTTTTCTTTTTTCTTTATATTTTAGCGCTTTACTAAAATAAGGTTAAAGCCTTATTTACTATTATCTAAAGGATGCTTTTTAACTATTATAAACTAAGATTATAAAATAAGTTAGTTAATATAATATATAGTTACTAGCATAGTATTATTTATAACTTTAATAAGATCTTCCTACTAGCGCGGTTTTTAATAATATGCATTTAGATTATGCGCTCTCTGCTAATATGCTTTTTAAGCTTTATAAGGCGCTTTCTGCTAAAGCTCTATATTTAATAAAGAGAAAATATTATTATTATCTTAAGTAGGCTAAAATATTATTTATAAAATTAGTTAGATAATAAGTATATTACTATTAGTATAGTTTTACTTATGCATTTAGTGCTACTTTTATTTATAATTACTATAATAGTTATTAGGTCTAGTAACTTAATAATATTATCTTCCTTATTATTTTTACTATTACTTATATAATAGTTATTTAAGTCTAATACTTTATTATCCTTTATATCTTTATTATTTAATACTGCTTAAGGCTAGGCTAATTAATTTAAATCCTCTGCTTATTAGTAGGCATTAACAGTATTTACTTAGGTTAGTACTTGCTTATATAAAGCTTTATAAACCAGGCTATTAAGCAGTTAGAGTTAGATAAGCAGTATATAAGTATCTTTTAATTAAAAAGCCTGTCTTTTATTATTAGCAGGCTAGGTATTCTATCTTTAGAAAGTTATAGGCTAGATAGTCTATTTTTAAAAAGTTATAGGCTAGATAGTTTATTTTTAAAAAGTTATAGGCTAGACAGTTTGTTTTTAAGCAGTTATAGGCTAGATAGTCTGTTTTTTAAAAGCTAGGGCCTGGCTAGGCGCTAATAATGCTTTTTATATATTAAGAATAATATATTAGTAAAATATTTATAAATATATTTCTAATACCTTTACTTATTTTAACTTATAGTCTTTTTTTTAGTTTTACTTAGCTTAGATTAAGCAGTTAGTTTAGTATTATTACCTGCTATAGTATTTATTAACTATAAATATAAGAAACTTAAAATTTTAAAGGCTTATAAAGTTTAATTTAAAGACTATAATATAATGCCTTAAAATAGTATAAAAGATATATTTTAAGGCAGAAGTAATTTATAATATAAAAGTAAAAGGTATAACTATTAAGGCTTATAGCAGCGCTTTTATATTAAAATAAGGCTATTAATAAGCCTAATAAGATTAAAACATTAAGTAAATTAATTTATATAGGTTTAACTTTAGTTTAATTATCTTTCTTTATCTTTATAAAAATATACTTATTAAGATTTTTTAAATTTTTAATTTACTATATAGCACTATATAAGTTTTTCTAAATATATTAATATATTAGTCTTAATTATAAATTATAATGCTAATATTTACTAAGGAGTTAATGCATACTATATTTACTATACTATAGTAAAATTAGTAATATTAAAATATTTATTTTTAAAAGGTAGATTTATTAGAATTTAATACTTAAAATAATATTAGTTATACTAAAAGGCATATAAAGAGTTAATTATTAACTGCTAATAATAATATTACTAAGATAGGTAATAATAAATTATAAAACACCCTAGATAATAATACAGAAGCTAGGCATAAAGAATATTTAATTAAGCAGCTATTAACTGCTTTAGTATTATAAAATATTAAGACATTTATAAATCTAGTAATTAATCTCTTTATAAACTAGATTAATAATATAGACTTTATTACTGCAGCTATAGAAGAGTTTTATAATAGTATTATTAATAATATAGCTAATTTAAATAATATATTATTAGTTAATAATCTACCTTAATATAAACTAGATAACGCTTTAGATCTTATTATATATATCTTATAAAATAAAACTGCTAATATACTAATAAGTATTAATTAACTACTTAATAAGCTAGCTAAAAATATAAATATAAATATATTAATTTCTTAAAAAGCACCTGCTTTATAAAATTCTATTTATAATTACTTTAAGGATACTAATATTTTTATACTCTATAATAAAGATAAGAATATAATAATACTATTAAAAGATAATAAGAATATATTTAAAATTAGTTTACAGCCTAAAACTATATTTAAAACTTTACTAAAAGATATGCTATTTAAAGATTAAATAAAGGAGAAGAAGTACTTAGTTAAGTCCTTTATATTATTAGTTTTTAAAATAGCACTCTTTTTATAAGTATAATAATATAGCATCTTTTAGTAGGGCTATTAAAGTCTTTATAAAGTTCTTAATCTTATTAAGGATATTACTAAGCTATAATATCTGCTACTATAAAAATAAACTCTTAAGAAAAAGTTCTATTATAGCCTTTTACTTTTTACACTTTAATAACATACCCTTAATCTTAACTTACAGGTTTTACTAACATATAGTAAATTAATAGAAGATATATTAATCTTTAATATAAGAGCAATTCTGCAAGTCTTTTTAAGTTCTTTAATTAATTAGAATCTAGTGTACTATAGTATAGCAGTTTATATAAATAGTAAAATATATAAACTATAGGAGGTAAGATAATAAGGGGAGTTAATTTAAATAATATCTAGCTACTATATCTATAATATTACTAAAGAACTAATTTAGCCCTTTAATTTTATTACTTAGTCTAATCTTAATACTAATAATAACTTTAAGTATAATTATATAATTTAATATAGCCTAGACTACACCTTTAATACTAAGGGGAATAGCTACTTTAAGAGAGAGATTATTAAGGTTTAAAAAGCTTATCTTACTACTACACTCCTAGCTAATATAAAGACTTCTATAATAAACTAAGATAATCTAGTGTTTTTATAAATATTAAGTATACAGGTTAAGTTTATTATTATTAATAATATAATATACCTCCTAGTCTTAACCTAAGTTTAAAGCTATATATCTAGTGTTTATATAAACTATGCCTTTAATCCTACTTTTAAAAATCCCCCTCTTTTATAACCTTATACTATATAATATATTTATACTTAATTTATAGTAAAATATTAGCTAGTTAAGCTTAGCATATTACTATAAGCTAAGTAAGAGATTTAAAACTTAGGCTATAAATATCTTAATAGTTAATTTACTAATTTAAATATACTATTACTGCTATTCTTTTTATTTATAAATATATTTAGTCTATTTAAGAATATATATTATTTTATTATAGGCTTTTACCTAATACTATAATTTATTAAGAGATCTATTTATAACTAATAGAGGAGTTTAATTATATTAACGCTTGCTTTATTTAGGTCTAACTTAGCTTATATTATATAAAGTCTAAGACACTTCTTAAAACTTAATAAAGGCCTTAAACTTAATATTAATAGTAAGAAGGTATTTATTTACTTATTTATTAATAGCTTTATAAGTAATATACTATAATAATAAACTCTTATTAAATGCCTTAGTTTATAAGCAGGAATACTATGCTAATATTACCTTATTACCTTTAAAAAATAATTAAACCTTAACTTTAATATAGTTAAATTTAGTTACTACTTTAAGTAAACTTATTAAGATATTAAATATATTAAATAGATGCTATTAAAAGGTAATAAAAATAAAGCGCTAAAGGATCTTAATTTATATAATAAATAAGATTTTATAATAGCACTTAGTATATATTATAATTTACTATATATATAGTTATAGCTAAAGATAGCTAATTACTATTAATATAAATTACCTATTACTATTTATAAATATAATTTAAAGCTAATTTATTAATATAGTATACTTAAAGTATTAAGGTATTATAAAATTGCTCTTTACTATGCTTTTTAATAAGCTAGGACTGCTTACCTTAAAGGCATGCTAAAGTTTTATAAATAGCTTTTAAATATTTATCTTTTTATTAAGCTAAAAGCAGTTACAGTCTTTAACTTAGTATTTAAAATTATAGTAAATATAAGAGCTTATATAAGGCATAATTATTATTTCTATCTTTCTTTATATTTAGCTAGAGAATAATTATATTAAACTAGAGTATTATTCTATACTGCCCCTTTTTATAAAGGATTACTTTAATTTCTTTTAGTAGCCTAGGCTATATAATACTAGTAAATTTATATATATTAAATAAATTATTATAGCTTATTAGGCATTTGCAAAATCTATACTTATAATTTATACACTTTTTTTTTATAAGCAGCTTAACTAGCTTTATAAGTAAGTTATTACTAGTAAGCAAGCTTTTTATTTCTTAATTAAAGCATTTATTAAAGTATTAAAGCTAAGGAAAGGTGTGTTTTTATTTACCTTATAATATAATCTCCTTTACTAACTTTATAAATAGGCTTTAGTAAAACTTTTATCTAGCTCTCCTTTATGCTATTATTATAACTTAGTAATGCTAGTAATATAAAGACAGTTTTTAAGAGTAGTAATATTCTTACTATAGTATTAGGTTTTAGTATATAAGTAATAAAAATACAGGCGCCTGCTTAGCTAAAGGCGCTGTTTATATTAAAGAAAGGTTTACCTAATATATATATAGGACTTTATTATTAAGAGGTTATAAGAGAGTATAATAGCTATAATATAATATTTATGCTTTTTAAAGAGGATAAGTATAAGTCTGCTTAATTAATTTAAAAAAGTATATATTAAATATAGGCTAATTTTTTTTTCTAATAGAGAGTTTAAGGCTAATATTTTAAATATAAATTTCTATAATGCTGCTATAACTTTAATTTACTAAGAGAATTTCTAACTTATAATATTATTTCTTTTTAATAGCTGCTATATATATATATATTTAGAAGTTTACTAAATATTCTTTATTATCTCTTAAAGCTGCCTAACGCTTTATAAAATAATTAATCCTTAACTTAAAGATAATAATAATAATAATAAAAGCGCCTTAAAAATAAAGCTATATAGTAACTAAAAATACTAAAACCCCCTAGCTTTTTATTATATAGTATATAGTAAGTAAGAGGTAGCCTAGGATCTATTTATTAATAAGCAAGTTATAAAGAATTTTAGTTAAGATAATAACTTCTGCAAGAAGCTTAGTAAGGTATATTATAAAAGCTATAGCATAATAGTCTTTCTATACCTTAAAAAGGGTATAATCTAGTAGTATTATAAAGTCTCTTTTATAACTAGGTAAGTAAGCTACTTTAATACTATTAATACTAACTTACTTACTAATACTTTACAGGCCTTAAAAGTGCGCCTGTTTTTAGCTTAGCAATTTTATATTAATAAGATCTTTATATATATAAATTATTATGCTACTTATTTATTTATAAGTAATATACTAATACCTTTTTATTATTATTTAGTTTATAGCTTAAAAACCTAGTATTAAAGGAATAGACTTCCTTTTAAATGTTAATATATATAACCTAGCTAAGCAGAGAGTTATTATAAGCCTACTAAAGATTAGAGATAAAAGGGTCTAGATAGTTAAATAATATAAGGATAGATTTCTATATATAAAATATAATATATAGTTTATATAGTAAATAATTAAATATTTATATTTATGCTAAAATAAATACTACTACTTTATGCTTTACTACTTTACTAAAACCTATATAAAAGACTTATATTTATACTTTACTAGCTAACTTTATTATACTTATAAAGTTTTTATAATCTCTTTTAAAAGTGTAAATAGGTGTATTACTGCTAAAGTAAATAATACTATTAAATACTATTATAAGTATAAAAATTCTGCTATATGCATATAATAAGGGGATACTGCTTTTAAAATAAAATAATTAATAATACCTATTATAATTACTACTTATTATATTCTTTATAAAGTTATTTTCTTTATATACTGCTTCTGCACTTTATTATACCTTATTATTTTATTTATTACTAGATTACTTCTTAATTTATAATTATAGCTCCTGTATTATTATATTATTACCCCCTAGCTTATTTTAACTCCTAGACTATTAATAGTTATTAATAATAAGAATGCTATTTACTAAAAAGGAGATAGAAACTAGAGAATAATAGCATTAAGTATAACTAATAACCTTAATAGTATATCCTTTTAGTAAGCTACTATTTACTATAAGAGATTTAGAGATATTAAGCAGGTTAAACCTAGCACTATAAAAAAGAACTATATCCTTATATAAAGACTACTTAGTAATAACTTATAAAGCATTTTTTAGTAGCTGCTTATTTTATAATTTAGGCCTTATAATACTATAGCTATAGCTTATTACTAGTTTATAGGCATTTCCTATATATACTTATATACTATATATATAGCTAAGTGTTTTTATAATCTCCTATATTTAAATACCACTAACCTAAGATTATATAGTAGAACTTATTAGCATTTTTATTTAATATTATTATAAGATATATTTATATAATTAATACTAAATTAAAAATAAGTAAATAAGTATCTCTTATTTATATCTATCCTTATTTACTAAATAATTATAAATATAAATATATAAACAGTTTAGCTAGATAAAACCTATAGCAAATATAGTAATGCTTTTTTAAATTTATAAAATTAACTTAGTAAAGTCTTTATAGTAAATAATATAAAGATATAAGTAAGTGTCTTTGCCTATCTGTTTATAAGTGTATATTACTATAATAACTAACTTATAAGCAGATATTATAAAGGAGCATCTTTTAAATTATTTTATAATAAATACTTTATACTAGTTAGTAATAGACTATTACTATTCTACTAGGCTATTTTTACCTAGCTTTTAAAATAATACTACTAATATATTATAAATAGCAAGGCTCTCCTTAATATACACTCTTTAAATAGTTACTAATAATGCTAGTAGATCTTGCTATCTTAATACTGCTATATCCTTTATTATAATATAAGTATAGTTCTTAGTATATTTATTTATATATCTCCTATATTTAGTAATATATTACTTACTTTGCTTAATTAAATCTAAAATCCTTTTTTATAATTTAGTTATATTTAGTCTAGTTATTTTTTATTTAGAGATCCTTCTTATAGCTTAGCTATCCTTAAATATCCTTCTTATAGCTTAGCTATCCTTAAATATCCTTTTTATAGCTTAGTTATTCTTAAATATCCTTTTTATAACTTAGCTATCCTTAAATATCCTTCTTATAGCTTAGCTATTTATAAAAATCCTTTTTATAGCTTAGCTGTCTTTAATTTATTTTATTAGCCTTACTTTAGCTAAACTAGAATTTAGCAGTTATTATAATTTAAAGTTTTTTCTATTTTTATTAATAATAATATAAGATATATAGCTAACTATTCTTTATATAAAAAAAGACTATAACTATGCTATATGCCTGCTATAGCTTTTTTAAAGTATAGATATATTTAGGCTTCTTCCTTTTTATAACTAAATGCTTTTTTTATATTTAGGGATAAATAGGAATATATGCAGGCTACTTATAGGCTATATTACCTCCTTAATTATATAATATATACTTAGTAAGAGAGCGCTTTTAGTTATTTATAAATATAAGCAGTATAAAAGCATGCGCTTATAAATAAGTATATTCTTTACTATTTAGCACTTATATACTATAGTTTTATATATTTTTTAAACTATTTTAAAATTATTTTTTATATTTATCTTTATAACACTAAAATATCTTATTATAATTATAAATCTTAGCTTTATTAGTACCTTTAATATACCTTATAGTATATTTATAAATGCTATTAAAAATTCTAATTAGCCTAGTATGCTATTATAATATTAATAATTACTATATATACTTTTTACTAAAGTAAAAAGAGATAAGGTTATACTAATATTATAAAAGGCATTAGCAGTTAATTAAGCAAGATATATTATATATAGAAGAGGGGGTGGCTAGTATACTATTTATATAAAGGGAATAAAGATAGGGAGTGTAAATAAAGTAGGCTTTTATAATTAATATTAAATAAAAAGAGATAAATTATTATATACTATATGCTTACCTTTATATATATTTTTATAATAATAGTAGTTATTTATAACTTATATTATAGTAAAAAGATAAATATATTAATAATATATTACTTTTATACTATATATTTAATAAAAAATATAAAATTACTTAAAAAGCAATTTAATATTATAATAGATATTAATTATAATATAATTAAAAAAAAATATATAAAGTTCTTTTTAAATTAATCTTAAAATATATTTTATAATATAGAATATATATTTATTAATATATATATTAACTTTAAAAAAAAATCTATATATAGTAGATTTTTAAGATAATAGATTTTATATAGAATAGACGTTTTTATATTATAATAAAATTAAAGCATAAAACAGTAGTTATATATAATAGATTTTAATCTCTATTTAATAAATGTTTAATATTAATACATGTTTATATAAATATCATACTGCATTAAAAAACCTATATATGTATAAGTTATTTTTAATTAAAACATAATTGCATAAAGAAATCTATTATAATTAAGCAGACTTGTAGTATAACTTTTCTATTAACATATGTTAAAGGTGAAATTATGCCTTCCCCTCTTATAGTAGCTCTGTTTTAGATACACTACCGATCGCGTAGGTAGACTCGGTCACAAGACCGCGACGACGTCAGCATACGTACAAGGGGGAATGACAGTGACAGTGCTTCGACTGCATCTGTTGACGTCTGCACAGAATAGAGTATCACTGTGTTTCTTACGAAAGACTCCGACCGAGCATCCTCGTGAGACCGCAAAGTGAAACAGATGCACTGTGTCGTCATGCATTGCCTGTATGAATTATCATGAAGTACTTTTACCGCATTTCAAAGCATTCCTTCTAGACGTCTAATATCTTGTCTTTTCTTTTCCCTTCCCTCTAACGCAGACCAAATCATGGAAACAAAGAAAACCAAAAGGAACTTGATACCGTCAAAGCAGCAGTAACCAGCAAACAAAAGAGGACACAATTTAGGTGGCCGGGGCGGCGATCAACTCGTGGTCCTGGCTGCCGCCCTTGCTGTTGACCCAGCTCAGGTAGCTGTTCCAGCCGATGGAGATGACATTGGCAAACAGCAGACGGTACTGCAGAGGCAAAAAGGTGAAGTTGACAAACTGCACCGCCGGCCACAGCACCCAGTTGGCCTTGAGGGCGGGCCACCAGGTCTGGTCGAGGCGCTCCTTGGGGCTCTTGCCCTCCATCGTGGCCATGCTGCTGAGGAAGACTCCGATCATGACGGGAGCAAACAGCAGCTGGTCAGCCGCCACGCGCGCCAGCGTCTCGACCCGGGCATTCCTCAGGCGGACGCGACGGGCCAGGAAGCCCAGCCAGGTCGTAGCAACAGGGCCAAAGACGCCTTGGAAAACAACAAATCAGCTGGGTGAGCAAAATAAAAATTTTTACAATGGACCTGCTGTGTGGTGCTGGGCTGGCGTGGGATAGTCGAGGGAAGGGAAGGGGAGGAGAGGCGAGATTGTGGGTTTAGGCAGCCGAATAAAACTTACATCCACCATACAGCGCCATGCGGCTGGTTCGCGAGGTGTCGTGGCCCTTGATGCCCCTTTTCTCAACGACGAGCTGCTGGGCGGTGATGTCGCCAGTTGCAAACAGAACTGCAGTCGTCACGCCCTGCGTGAGAAACGGACGGGCTGCGAGCCTTCCATTGTACCTGATGCCCCGTTGTCAGGAAACCAAAGTGAGAGACGGGGAATCAGCAAGCGGTGGCAAACTTACCAGCGGAAAAAGGATGCCATGATGAAGTGAAGAGGGAAAAAAAAAATGAAAATGAATCTATCCGTCTATTTCGTAGAAACGCCGGCACAAGTGTGCAAAAAAGAAAAAGATTTTGATAAGGAAAGAAGAGGTTGTGTTGTCGAGGTTTGCTTGGGTGTCGATGAGAAAGACTGGCGAAGTAAGTCTTTTATAGAGGATGCCCGAATGCGCTGTAGTTTGCCGCTTTGGGTAACTCCTCTCACTAGCAGACCGGGGGCCGATATGCGGAGATTTGGGGGGGAACTTGGAATGAACAACCCCAAAGTTCGGGGTGAGGAGTCGATATGTAAATTGGAGAAAAATCGAATTGAACTTTAGAGCGTCTACAAGTCGGTGAGAGAAGAGGAGAGGAAAATTTTGATCTATAAGACGGAAAGAAAAATGGACGAAAAAACTGGATTGACAATAGGAGAGCCAGTGGAGGAGGGTCGATCACTTGCAGCTGAAAGTTCTGTACATACAGTATTACAGACGGCCTACTGTACTTGGGGGTTAAATTTCGCTAAAACTTGGTGGTTTGAATCATGAATTTGCCCAAGACAAACAGACAATTGATGTTCGAACCGCAAGACCGCCCTTCAGCTAGCACGACAACACCTTGCCTGAATTGTAGCCTCCGCCCCCCTTCTCCGTCGTCCATCTACAAAGCATCCGCAGTGAAAGGTAACAAGCCAATAAATGTATAGAATAGCAATTCTTGTACCACTACAGCAGGACATGATAGCCCAACATCCAGAGCATCAGCCCAAGGTATCTTTTGCCCAAACAACGCCAATACAAGCCATCCAACGACCCGTATGTACCCAAATCCCATCATGAATCATTACAGCGTCAAATCACACAGCTACTGCTTCTTCCCCCGAGCAATGAGCTTCTCATACAGTTCATCCACCACATCGCTCCACGGCTCGCCCTCAGCGCCAACAGTCTTGCCAATCCTGGTGCCCAGGAACTCCCCAACTTTGCCCACGTTGAATTGTTCCCCATAGATGACTTTGGCGTCCGTCGAGACATCCACGTTGACACCCTCTGGCCCGCTGGACCCCTTGAGGTTGAATATCACTTCGATGCGTGTTTCCAAGGGTGCCAACAGGAGGGAGCTAGTAACAGCTATGCTTGCATCGGACGTCTTGGAGACCTTTGTCGGAAAGGTAACATTGATGCGACTGACTTCGCGCGAGATCCAGTTCGATTTGTCCCAGGCCGTCTTCACCACGCTGAGGAGGTGAGACAGCTTCGTCCGGCTCTGTGACATTGCTCGAATGTGCTCCCGGATGCATTGCAAGACGAATTCCTTTTCCGCAGTCCGCGGCAGAGGATTGACCGCGCGGCTGTCGGCGATATACCACAGGTCTATGGGCGAGTTTGGCTGCTTCGGTTGGAAGGACGTAATGTCCAGGACAAGCTCAATCTCCCGCTTGTATGTCATCGACAGCGTAGAGCCTGCGATGCCCGTTACGGCCCATCCGTGCTCCTTTTCGATGGCCTCTACCCGCGCTGTCATTGGATGTTAGCTTGCTTTTGAGAGTAGACAATGAGGACGATAACTGTACCTTTGAGATTGTTGACTTCGGTGCTGGTCCAGCCACGGCACTCTTCTCTGATTCGCTCCGACTCTTTGATCTCAGCAAGACACTGAGTCTTCCGCGCTGTCAATTCCTCCACGTCGGCTGCCGAGGCCTCAAACTCCTGTCGAAGCTTGGCAATAAGCTCCTTCTTCTGAGCAATATCGTCATCCAGGCTCGTCAACTCTTCTCGGGCCGCCTGGAGTTCAGCAGGATCACAGTCGGCTATTTCTTTGGCAGCTTCCTCGAGGCTGCTGCTTTCCTCCAGTAGCGATTCGTAACGGGTTACAAGACTGGGCATCACGCTTTTCAGAAGCTTCTCTTGCTCCTCAATCACCTTGAGATCATCCTTCATGCCGTCGGAGATGCTGACGAGGCCTTCGTTCAGTCCGTCCTGCAACTTCATCCTCCATTCGTACCACATCGCCTTGCTAAGGTGACGGGCATGAGTCCTGACGTTCTTAAACTGATTGTCCATCAATGCCTTGACGTCGGGAGTCGCGGATAGATACTCTCGGAATAGAGGCGGGTTTTCCTCAAAAGTCTCCGTTTCAATCTCCTTGACTATTCTTCGGCCCTCAGAGATGTACTTCTTCAACTCCCGGCAGGAATGTTGATACAGCTCCAACATGGGCACGGTACAAGCGCCCGCCACGACACATCGCTCCAGAGACCGGTCGTCTTCTCCATCTGGCAGAATGCCGCTCTGTGATGTCCTCGGGGCGATTGTGTGGCGCCTCTTGGTCGTGTTTAGCTCCATGAAGCGAATCGACGTCAAGTTCAAGAAATCCTGGAGATGCATCTGATGTTCTTCGATTGTTTCCAGAACTTGAGGGTCGTTGTTCGCCACTGGTTGGTGTATTTGCACATCATGGACCGTCTGGTTCTCTTTTCCCGCTCGGGAGAACTTCTGGCTCAACAGCGTGGCACTATCGCTGCCTTTCAATGGGGATGACTGAGCGGATTGGGACGTTTTGCCGGCAAAGTCAAAGCTCAATCGAGTTGACCTTCTCAGCCTGCCGGTTGTCTCTTCTTTCGAAGGCGGTTGCTGAAGCTTCACATTCTTGACGGGGCTGCCCTGACGACCCTTCAGTCTCTTGACGCCGTCATTCTCCTCGGCTTCCGCTTCCTCGTCCAATTCAGCGGGTCGTTTACCCAGGAGGCCCCTGGCACTGCCAATGTGGAGGCTCTTTCGGCCTCTGAGCGGGTTTCGCTTGGGACTCATGCTATCAATCATCTCTCTAAGGTTGAGTGTAGCATCGCGCCCACCTGACTTCCGCCGAGTCCCTTCGTCACTCTCCTGATCAAGCTCTTGCGCAAAGACCTTGGGGTCGCTGAAAGCAACAGCGCGCTTTCCAGCCACAAACGTGCTCGTTGATTCAGTCAAGGACTCTCGACGATTGAAAATGGCTGCAACTTGGGGTGATCCCAGGCCAGGTCTATCTGCACCCACACCAGAGAGTCGTCGAGGTGTGGATACATCTCGCTGATTCGACTTTGTGCTGCTCTTTGGAGTTGATTTAACAGGTGAGGGTGTTCGACTCGCACGTTGTGATGGTTGGTTTCTGGACGCTGATCTGAGAGTTCGGCTTTGTGACGTCGGCGTTTGCGGTTTGGTCGACGAGGCCTGCCGAGGGGTTGTAGAAGGTTTAGATGCTGGAGTTTTCGGAGTCGTCGAAGTTTTCGGAGTCGTAGAGGTCTTCGGTGTTGTAGAAGTTCCCGGAGTCGTGGAAGTCTTCGGAGTCGTCGAAGGCTTCGGTGTCGTAGAAGTCTTTGGTGTAGTCAAAAAGTTGGGCGTTGGTGGTGTTGTCGAAAAATCAATCAGGGGCCCTCTGGCCGCTTGAGGCGTAGCAACTTGGGCTGCGCTTTCTTGCACAGCCTGCGACGCTGTCTTTGCAAGAGGAGTGCTTCGCTCAGGGAGCGGTTGCGATGCGGCTGCTGATCTCGATCGCCGGGGGCTCTCCGATTGCTCCGTCTGAGACCCAAAGAAGCTCTTTCTAAGAGCTTGCGAGGTGTTCTTGATGATTCCGCCAATGGCTGTGGTTATATCCATGCCCATTGTCTCATCACCATCACCATCGCCATCGTCATTGTCGGCCGACTTCTGGTTGGCTCCAGAGAGAATGTTTCCGAAACCAACAGTCATGTCCATAGTGGCATCTTCACCCAGCTTCGCAGTCTGGTTCAGTGTTTGTCGTCGAGGGGCCTCATTCTGCTCTTGTTCTCGACGAGCTAACAGGCCTCCCATGACGCTGGTGAGCTCCATTGACATGTCTTCGTTTGCGTCGTAGTCGGTTTCGGCATTCGGAAGCTCAGGGTAATGTATGCCTCCAACCGCAGTCGTGAATTCCATCGTGGCATCTTCCATCTCACCAGACTCTGAAGGTGCATCACTGGGTCTCCCACCTGATATAATGCCACCAAATGCACGAGTGACGTCCATGGAGACTTCTGCTTCTGGCTCTGGCTCTCTCTCGTCATCACCAGGCCCAGAGGGCTTGATAATCTTCCCCATTACTTGCGTTATATCCATGTCCATGTCCATTTCTGTAGTATTTTCGGAGTGTTGATCCACTGGTGATTTTGCAGGCTCATTGCTCCCGCTGGCTGCGGGCTGCGGGATGGGCTTTCTCGCCCAACCAAATGATGGGATAATCTCTTCGCCGTCGTCAGAGTCGTCTCCGAGTTGTTGGGTAGCTGCGCGGCGGGCAGCCATGCGAAGAGCCTCGTCGAGCGTAGAGGAATCTTCGTCCAGGTCATCCATTGGCTTTTCAGATGCCACGGTTGTGCCCGTAAGTTCTTCTGTCTCAAGGCTCATCATCGTCCCGTCGTCAGAGTCGCTGTTGGAGTTTTCCTCCTCCTCCACTTCCTCCTCATCTGTGGGAATCTCCTCGACCGCATCAGCAGGCTCAGAGTCCGAACTGTATATAACCGAGGTACTGTTCTCATCTTGGCTCTGGGTATTACTCTGTCCACCGAGCGAGCTTCTCTTCCCTTGCGTGCTCTGATCCTCAGCGGGAGTCGCGTCGGCACTTCGAGTGTTCAATCCGGAGCCTGACTTTCTTCTTGACTCTGTCGAATTCCGAGACTGCATATATTCCACTTCATGGAATGTATGCAATGTTGCCTCTGCCGCAAACGAGACTCTGCGGTTGGCCAGTGATTTGCGACGAGCATCTCGCCTCTCGCGCTCCTCTCTCTCTCTTGCTGCAGCTTGCTGCTCCTCCTCTGTTCGTACGGCAATTTTGGATCCGCCCAACTCATCCTCGGGCTGCTTGGACGTTAACGCGCCAACTGACTTTCTCTGTGCTCTCGACTTCAACGGTGGGATTTCGGGTAGAGGAGAAATCGTTGGCTTGAGAATCGAGCGAGGGATCTTGGTCGGCGCCGCAAGAGACTATGTGAGAGTTCAGCAACCGTCTGAGCGTCCGCGACAGAAGGACTTCTTTCCATACCGCGCGCCTGTTGCCATTCCCCTGCCTGAGCGCATCCAGGCCGCCGGGACCGATGCTCTTGCTCCGTGATTTGCGACTGGCAGCCATTGACTGGCCACCGTCGAGTGTAGCATTTTCCTTGCGTGAGTTTGAAAGTTCTGTGTGCACGCCGATTGATTTCCTCGTCCGGCGCGTGGTCGGTATCGTCGACTCGCCAGGCGCAGGCATCTTGGGTCGTTGTCGTGGTTTCGTCACGACAGTCCAAGGGCAGGAGATCCGACTTGGACCATCGAAAAGGGCCCGATGACCGCGTTTGTTTACTTCCACCTTTGGGGAGTAACGGTACGTACCCCGATTGAGCTTAGCCACAACTCCAGATGGTGAGCCACAGCAAGTGGGGAGGCAGACCGGGTCCAGATCCATCTTTGAGCGCGTCACGTGCCTTCAATCGGCGAGCGCTGACAGCAAGCAGCATCACGTGCCGATAACGCAGCAGTCCCACTGTTTGGTTCGCCTAATCAGCCAATCTAAATTTTGCAAGCCCTAAGGTGGGAAAGTGGCCCGAAAAAAGTGCGCCGTTGCCCTACTCCTCCAACCTGTGCAAAACCATCTAACATCGTCTTCCCACCCTCTACGATACGCCCTCAGTTACGGTACCTCTCCGGAGCAGGATAATTCAAGATGTCAGTTTTGCCCGCCCGCGCTGCGCCATACCGATCTGTCGACGACGACGTCCTTTTGCTAACAGTCACACCAGGGCGACCGAATTGACCGTCCAGTCGGAGCGTGCTTTCCAGAAGCAGCCTCACATCTTCTTGAACTCCAAGACCAAGACCAAGAGCACCAGACCGGGCAAGGGCGGACGACGATGGTACAAGGATGTTGGTCTGGGTTTCCGTACCCCTAAGACCGCCATCGAGGGCAGCTACATCGGTACGTGCGAAGCAACGGCGAGATTTGGACGGGTTTCGAAGATCGGCAAATGGGAAGAATCGAGCAAATAGGTGGAAAACAAGGAAGGACGCAAGACTCGATCGACACGACGAGGACGAGATGGATACGAACGATGATATCTCGACGGAGACGGAATTGCTGACTTTGATGCCTATAGACAAGAAGTGCCCCTTCACCGGTCTCGTCTCCATCCGTGGCCGTATCCTGACCGGCACCGTCGTTTCCACCAAGATGCACCGAACCGTCATCATCCGAAGAGAGTACCTCCACTACATCCCCAAGTACTCTCGTTACGAGAAGCGACACAAGAACCTCGCCGCCCACGTCTCTCCTGCTTTCCGTGTCGAGGAGGGTGACCAGGTTACCGTTGGCCAGTGCAGGCCTCTCAGCAAGACTGTACGTTTTGTCCGATATTTTCTGGCACCAATGATGCGGCTTTGATACTGACGCGTCACTCTCTAGATCCGCTTCAACGTCCTGCGCGTTCTGCCCCGAACTGGCAAGGCGGTCAAGTCGTTCACCAAGTTCTAAATTGGGTTTCTCTAACTGGCATTTTTGGCGTGATAAACATCAGGGGGGAAAATAAGTTATCCCCGCTGGAGGGTCGGCATGGGAAGTTGCTTTACAAAATGAGTTGTAGACGCAATCGTGAATAAAAAAGGATTCATGACCACGATCTCGACGTCTCAGGGCTGTTTACGACGCTTAATTCGATTCCCCATTTGGACCGCGGTGCGAAGGACATCTTGACGATGAGGCCCTCCGGTGATTTATGAATAAAGTCAACGTCTAAATGATTGCAAAGAAGTTGCGGCTACAGTGACGGAATTTGAAATGCTTGTTGAGAACAACGACGCGTGACGCCGGAATCAGTTGCCACACTGATAGACCTCTGCTGAGGTAGTTGTGACAATCTTGAGACGCTGATAGGTCTGTAATCAATGTCAATGGAATACCTATGATGTCTTCTCAGTCTCTTCAATCTTTCCGAGTGAACGATATTACAGTAACACAAGCACATGGGATAATGCAGGTTGACATAAGGTGTCTCCTGTTCATGCCCCCAGCTCCATAAAACTGCACACAGTGCATCGTCCACCCGCATTATGTAATATTCGCACCCTTGTCAAAAGCCCATCCTCCGATCCCATTCTGTTGGGGGGGACGTCAGAGGATCCCTTTTGTTAGTTTCCAGGTCAAAGAACCCCCCGATATAATAACCCCTTCCCTTGGGTCGCCGTCCACGGCCACGACTTGTCCGCACATTCACCATGGGCTGGCTTCCTTCAATCTTTGGCGGCGACGCCCCGACGAATCCCCTCGGCAAGCTGGACCCTAAGCTCCGCGAGTTTCTCGAAAAGGAATCCCCCGTCAAATACATCCCCAACCAGCAAGCAACAACACTATCACCATCACCACCATCACAGCGGCAAGATGCTCTCCCAGGGGTGGCGGCAGCACTAGACGCGAAGAATCCGGAGCCCGCGCCGGTCCCCTCAGCGAGCCTCTACCAAGACGGGCGGTATGCGCACCTGTGGAAGAACTACCGGCCGCTAGCAGAGGTCGAGGAGGAGAACTCGACGGACCACGACAAGCTCATGTCCGTGCTGGAGGGGTACAAGGAGCGCAAGGCGGCGATTGCGAGGGCCGGGCTCGAGAACTGCGCGCCGCAGCAGGAGGAGTGGATCAACTGCATGAAGAGCGGCAGCTGGGAGGACCAGCTGCAGATGTGCCGGCATCAGGTGCGGCGGTTCGAGAGGTGCTACACCATGCAATCTGTACGAGAATCACTCTCTTCCTTTTCTTCGAAGCGTGGCATCGCGCGCAAAAGGGGGCCATGATGCTAACGTTTGTCTTCTTTTCGCAGAGATTCTTGAGAGCGCTGGGATACGGATCAGTAGCAGGCCGCCCGGCAGAAGTCGACGAAGACATCCAGCTCCACGCCGACGCGCTCTTCCAGCGCATGCTCCAGCACGAAGCCGAGGTCGAAAAGGCAAAGGAGAACGGCACCCTCATCCCGGCCTTTGACCCGTCCATCCCCAAGCCGAGCAGCGCGACAATGACGACGACGACGCCCGCCGTCAGGCCCTCCGAGGAGCTCCAGAAGCAGTGGAAGGAGAAGCTGGACCAGCTGCCCGAGGACGAGCGGCCCGCGGAGGAGGCGGCGCTGCGGGCGGATCTGCAGGCCAAGGCGGACGTTGCGCGCAACGTCAAGAAGATTTGGGACGCCAAGAGGGAGGAGAGGGAGGTCCGGCGGGCGGAAGGGCAGGCGACGTTTTCGGATACGATTGCGGCGCTGTTTAGCAGGGGGAAATGATGTTCTGCATGTTTGGTGTTTTTGGTTCTCTATGAAGGTGGTTTGGTTTCAACACATTTGTATGGGTTATGCGCGCATGGTCTCATAGCAGCCGTCATTGCGCTTTGTTACTTTTCTTGGTTTGTGTTACGGGGGTGGTTGAATGTAAATTATGGCATATGAGCGTGGGTGGGATATCTCATGTATTAAATCTCTATAGAACGACGAAGCCATCACGGCTTGACAATGTACAGACTGTATCATTGGATACTAGATGAATTTTATCTCTTGAGTTCCTCATTACACCCACTTGGCCATTTCTTCCTCGGGTATTGGTCCTGTTGTTATGCTCGGATTTCGCTGAGAATTGCTGAACATCGACAAACTGGCTCAGATCGTGCAAGATGAAGTGAAGTTTGCTCCTCAGGTACGTCCAACAGCCAGTCAGCAAGCTCATAGAGAGATAGAAGCCAAACGTTGATATCGAAAAGCATCTGGTTCCGTGGTCTAGTTGGTTATGACATTTCGTTAACAGTTCAGTTGACACCACCGAAAAGGTCCCCGGTTCGAGCCCGGGCGGAATCACTCCTTTTTTTGCATTTTCCCACGACTTCTCCTTTCAACTTCAGTTTCTTTCTTTTTTTTTTTTTGCCACGACGGTGAGCTATTCATAGGCAGACATACCACAATCGACGGGATGCACATTGTTCATTTGAGAAACGTGTGTGAATTTCAGAGAAAGCTGGTGTGGGAACCTATGTATCGTAACAGAATATCGAAGCCAGTCAATCACAGCAAAGAAATGTGTAGAGCCTAACGAATCACCAGAACCATGGGAGACTGCCAAGTCGGGTAATGGTGTCAGAGAACCCTACTGGAATTGCTCTCGGATCGAACCAAGATGGACAGCAGATTGATAGCTGCAGCCCATTTATGCTCGTGTAAAAGCGTTCAGATCCAGATGTCAAAAGGGGTCAAGTTTACACACTAGGTTAGCAAAAGGCATCACGGGGAAGAAATACATCCTCCGGAGCAATGTTCCCAAACATCACCAGATCAAAGGGAAGGACTCAGTCATATGGTGAGATTGATCGACTGCATAATCGACTACCTTCTCCATACTACTGACGCGAAAGCCGCGCAGCTCTGAACCGGCTGGTGGGCTGCTCGTCCATCTCATTGCGTACGGGCTTGATGGGAGACTCGTCAGGCTTGAGGAACCCACCTTCGCGCTGGATGAACTTCTTGCGCATCCGCTGATACTCATCGGCGACCTCCTGGTGGGTCATCAGGTCGTTGACCTCGTCGGGGGCGATGGCAGCAGACGTCGACTCTCTCTCGACCAGCGTGTCGGCTATTGTAACGCCCTCTGGCCCAGTCGGCACCGGCGGCAGAGGATCATCCACGAATTTCGGCCGAATATCCAGGGGTCCCTTGGGGACAGCGCTTGCTGTATCAGTAGTGTCTTTGGCTTTCTTGAACCGCGACGCTCTTTTCGCGGGTTGGGCTGTTGGCTGTTTGGCAGGTCTTGATGAACTGCTACGCTCGACAATGTCGCTGAGGGGCTCGACGAGATCCTTCTTTTCGCTGACCACGGGAGCAGATATCTCCTTTTCAGGCGCGATATCGAGGCTGGCCGCAAAACGGACGCCCTTCTTTCCTTCGGAATCGCTGCTTGGTCTCTCCTTGAGGTTCGACTTGAGCGGGGCAGCGTTCGTGGCAGTGGATGAAGACGAGGCTTGTGCCTCTCGATTGACAACGATGCGACCGATTCCTTCATCGTTGTCATCGTCGTCTGAGCCGTCCTCGTCAGGACTAGGCTTGGTTTTCCTTGCGGAGTGCGAATTGATGCCAAGCTTCTTTTCGAGCTGAAGCATTCTTCGACGATACTCGTCTGTGACAATGCTCCCCTGATAGCGTCCGTATTGGTCTTCCTCGTCTTCTTCATCATCGTAGTCGTCAAGGTCTTCGTCAAAGTCCTCGTCAAGCTCGGAAATCTCATCCGACTCGCCTTCCTCAAGCTCGAGTTCGGCAACGACGGCTCCCACTTCGCTCATGCCGTACCGCAGCATCTGTTGCCGCAGGGCTGCATCTTCTGGTGACTCGTCCTTGGGTATAACAGCAGCTCGCATGCTAATGTCCTCTTGTTCTTTGGCGGTGCCCATAATCTCCTTGACACGTTTCGCTCTCCATGATATTTCAGGCTCCGGCTCCTCGGCAGGTTTTGTGTCATCTGAGAAGGAGACAGTCTTCTTTGCCTCATACGCAGGCTTGGGAGAAGGCGGTTTAGGTGATGCCGCAGGTGCAGCAGGCTCAACCTTTGCTTTTGGAGGTTCCTGCTGGTCTACAATGCTACTTGAGGTCGCAGCCTCTTCCTCGGGCTGAGCCTCCGCATCGTCTGTGACACCGGCCTTGTTGAGAAGAGCCTCGACACTGCCCAGAGACTCGCCGGGCCTGTTTACCCGGAAAGAGATGACGTTGTCGTCATCGTCCAGTTCCTCGACAATGTCCATGATGGGTTGGCCATCTTCGTCAGCGGCATCAGGCTGGCTGATGACCGTCGCAGCAGCGTACTTGTTCTCGGCTGTTTCCAGCTGTTTCCGCAGCGTCTCAATGTTCTTTGAGACGTAGTCAATGCGGCGGTCCAGGACGTTGACGATCTGCTCCCTGGTCTTGAGGCTCGGCTTCCCAAAAATATCGTCAAGCTCCTTGCCTTTCAGCAGCTCGCCGTCAAAGTCGCCATGGACGCGGTGCAGGTCTTCGGCCGCGCTCACGGCCTCGACCTCCTCCTTGAGAGCCTCATACTCGGCATCCCATGTCTGCCAGTGCTGCAGAGCTTTCCGCAGGCTGCTGACGGTTTCTTCCAGCCGTAGGCGATGCTTCTCGAGGTCAGAAAAACTGTCTCTGGCATCCGACATGACGTGTGATGAGAGCAAGGCCGATGGCGTCAATGAGCAACAACGTGGAAGTGATGAAAACAAGGTGAAAGGAAAATTTGATAAGAGAGTTGGGGTGCGCGTATGGAAAATGGGGGCTGTCCGGCGGGACTTCGGTTAATCCGGCCCTGCATCTTGAACCCCGAATTCCCATCGCCACTAACATCGTTCACTCGCCAAGGTCGGAGGCGGGTGTCATCCCGGAGCAACTATTCACTCCAGCTTATCTGCTTTGCCCGCTTGTTGCCTACGCCAGACGGGCGGCTAATATCAGAATGGACTACGGGGGAGCGTCAGAGACTCGACTTCAGACCCCCACGCAAGTCCGTCGGGCTTTGGATGAGGGCAGACATGGAGGATGCAGGGCAGGGACATGAAGCGTGAATATCGCCCTTGACATTGTATATAAATCAAGCACAGGAGCTGCCGTTCAAGTTTGAATCATCTTCGCAACTCCTCGCACAGCACAATGGCAGCCCAGACCAAGACTCTCGAGGCCAAGTGCCTCTGCGGCTCTGTCCACTTCACTGTAGACGTTCCAGCCGTCTCTCTCCCGCTTGGGGTCAACATCTGCCATTGCAGCGTGTGCCGCTACACATCAGGAGCGCCGTGCATGTTTCGCACGCAGGAGCAAGGGCTCAAGCCCAGGTTTGTTGCGCCATCCAGTGAGAAGAGCTTGACGAGTTACGCCGTCAAAGGAGCAGACTGCACGTACGACTTTTGCACGACCTGCGGGTGTCACATTGCCGGCGTTTCGCTCGATAGAGAGGGATGGACCCTTTCGACGTCGGTATTCCGAGACCATGGACCGGACAACTTCAGGATCAAGACGCACGTCTTCAGCGACTCGGCTAAGGACAAGGGCCTTGCGCAGGCACTGACACATTATGACGGCGTCGAGCTGCCAGACTGGAATCCTCCAAAGGACGATCCCCGAGCCAAGATTGTCGAAGCAGAGCCCGAAGTAGGCGAGGACGGACAGGAACGGCTGCGAGCGCAGTGTCACTGCGGCGGCGTGTCCTTCACCATCAGGCGGCCGACGCAGGAGATCCGCGACCATGAGCTCCTCCGCAACGCCGTCTCTCCCATCGATCCCGGCAAGTGGATGGCCTCGTACGACCTGTGCGACGACTGCCGCCTCTCCAACGGCACGCACCTCGTCGGCTGGGCGTTTCTGCCTCTGTCGTTCTGCGAACCCGAGATCAAGAGCGATCTCCGGATCGGAACCCTTAAGGCATATGCTTCGTCGCCGGGCGTCCAGCGCTGCTTCTGCGGCACCTGCGGCGCAACGGTGTTTTACGCCTGCGACGAGCGCAAGCTGCCGGGTCCGGGCAACTGGCAGGTCGTGGATCTTGCGACGGGGATTCTGCGAGCGCCGGAGGGATCCATGGCGGACGAGTGGCTAACCTGGAGGTCGCGCTTGGCTTGGGCAGACAGCGGCAGACGGTATGATGCATTGTTTTGCAGTGGTTTGGAGCAGGGACTGAAGAAGGTGGTTGTCGCCAAGGTTGGGAAAGAGTTGGACATGGATATCAGTTTTGGTGAAGCTTGAAGTTGGCTGAACTGTTCATGATGATTATTATGAAAGTGTTTCATGTTAGTGCGAGGTGGTTGAGCGAGCAGCATTACATGTATTCGAGATTCAACATTTAAGAGTATACTTAAGATGTGTCTTGTATTACCTTACAATCCAATGAACCTAGTTCAATATGTAGTTTAGAGCAACAGAAATTGAGACGTGCTCGAAGATGGCACAAAAAGCCAGCCATTACACAATTGAGTGTCGTTGGACAGACTCACTCGAGGGCGATGCCGATAGTATCCGGATAAAAAGACGCTATGATAACATCAACGGCACCGGCTTTTTCTCTCAGCTAAAAGTTTACAGTACATACACATCACTCAATGAATCAACACTCAAAGCCAATCAACAACAGGAAGAGAGACTCCGAGCTCACGAATACAGCCCTGTCGAAGTCTAGACCAAGTAATCGCCGAAACAGAAAACCAATTGACAACTCGCACCGCGCTCTACGAGACCAATTTGCCTCTCTCAATCCTGTCATCCTAAATCAACAAAGCCGATCCCGGCGATTCTCTCACTCGCTGACAGTGGGGGACGGGCGCCTAACAATTATTTTTCTCTCTCTTTTTCCGTCCCTATCACATGAGGCGAATCCTGCCAACGCCGCAGGGGACCCTGATTCCAGCTTTCCGCATAGTATAATAAGACGCTGGACCGGATGCGTTATGCATCACCGCGGCCCTCGACCTTGTTGTTCAAATACGTAGCCGTGAGCCTTTCGGGTGCGCGAAGCATGGCGTCTTCAGGCAGGTCTTACAATGTATATCTCTCTCACTCCCACTCACTCTCTCTCTCACTCATCTCTCATCTGTATAGTAGAGCAGTCATGACTAATGGTTCCGTTGACAGGATGCCATTGACAAGCTCAACGAGCTCCAGACGCCGTTCGCGGTGATCGAAGCCCGTCGCAAGGCCGGCATCCTGCCCGACTCGGTCCTGGGCATCGCCAAGATGAGGACATATCTCACACGCATCGGATACACAGTCGGTGATCCCGCATTCTCAGTTCTCATCGCAAAACACCAAACGGAGCGTATATACTGACCTCAAAGGCAGCCCTCAGACCTGGACCGCCTCAACATCGTCCACGTCGCCGGCACAAAGGGCAAAGGCAGCACCTGCGCCTTCGTCGACTCCATCCTCTCGCAGTACCAGCACCACGGCAGCGGCGGCGGCCCCCGCAAGACGGGCCTCTTCACGTCGCCTCACCTCATGGCCGTGCGGGAGCGCATCCGCATCGACTCGCGGCCCATCTCCGAGGAGCTCTTTGCAAAGTACTTCTTCCAGGTCTGGGACCGCCTCGAGGAGTCGCGCGAGGCGCCCGACGAGGACACGCCGTTTGGGTCCAAGCCCGTGTATGCGCGCTATCTCACGCTCGTCAGCTGGCATGCGTTCTTGCAGGAGGGCGTCGAGGTGGCTGTGTACGAGACGGGCATAGGAGGCGAATACGACTCGACGAATCTCGTGGAGAAGCCGGTGGCGTCTGGTATCAGCACGCTTGGAATTGATCATGTTGCTATTCTGGGAGACACAGTCGAGAAGATTGCCTGGCACAAGGCCGGCATCATGAAGACGGGCTGTCCGGCATTCACCATCGAGCAGCTTCCTGGCGCAGAAGAAGTGCTGGTGAACCGTGCGAAGGAAAAGAACGTCGATCTCAAGGTTTTGAAGATTGATCCTCGGCTCGAGGGCGTCCACATCAGGCCCAACGCAGTGTTTCAGAAGAAGAACGCAACGCTGGCAATCGCCCTCGCGGAGACGGTCCTCAAGAAGCTGGGTCTCGTGAAGGAGATTCCTAAAGACAAACTCCCTCAGGAATTCATTGACGGTTTGGAAAAGTGCGTCTTCAGGGGCCGATGCGAGGTCAAGCAGGAGAAGAACGTCATCTGGCACCTCGACGGCGCCCACACGGCAGACAGCCTGAAGATGTCATCCAAATGGTTCGCCAGCGAAATCGCAGACCTGTAAGTTCTTCCACATTCCTCAATTCAAAAGCAGGGCCAGAAGAAAAGAGTCAATGCTAACATCTTGAGCAGGACCGGCCCCAGAGTCATGATCTTCAACCAGCAAGGCCGCATCGAAGCAGTCGACTTCCTCCAGCCCATCTGCACCACCCTCAAGACCACCGCCCAGCAGGACAGACCAGCCTTTGACCACGTCGTCTTCTGCACAAACGTCACCTACGCCCAGACCGGCTACAAGCGCGACTTTGTCAACAACACCATTGACCCGACCGAAGTCGACAAGCTCACTGTCCAGCGCAGCTTTGCCGAGAAGTGGTCCGCCCTAGATCCGCAGTCCAAGGTCGTCGTCCTGCCGACCATTGAAGACGCGCTGAACTATGCGCGCGAGGTGGCTGGTGGTTTGCCCGAGGAGGGAGAGGACAAGGTGCTGGTGTATGTTACGGGGAGTTTGCATCTCGTGGGGGTGCGTTAGGGATTCTGGAGGAGACGGATGCTTTGTAGGGGGGGAAAGGAGTCAATGGTATGGGCGGGTATGGGGATGAAGGTGGGATGGACTGGTATGGAGTAAGGGGTAGGATGGTCATGGTCAATGGAAGCGTGGGTTATCATTTTATAGATCAACTGCATTAGAGCCTTGTCATTTCTTTCGCTTCAATGGTTCAACACATTTACGGCTCAAGAACCTGCAATATGCTCCCCACAAGATGCAAGCTGCCCGTCACCAAGACCCTCCCCTTCTCCTCCCCATCCCGTCCCTTTGCCAGCCTCCTCGCCTCCGCCACCGCATCCGTGGTATGATCAAGCACCCTGACTTCGCAGCCGGGCATCAGAGCACGCATCCTCTCCGCCGCCTGCTCCTGCACAAGCACATCCCTTTCCTCCCCAGCACCGGGCTTCGCAACCTCGTTCCGCGTAAACAGCGCATACCGAAAGACGTCTTCCCTGCCGGCTTCTCTCCTGCAGTCTCCCATAAAGCCTTCCAGGAGCTGCGCAATGTTCCTCTCTTGCTGATTGAATATCAATATCAACGGCTCGTCAGCACTTGCACGATGATGCTGGATCGCCCACTTGGCCACCTCCTCCAGACTATCCTTTGTATGCGCTCCGTCCAAGAGCCACTCTGCCTGCCCGTCGTCAACAACCTCACACCGCCCCCTGAGCCTCGCCTCCCGCAATCCCTCGATCATCTCCCTTGGAATATCTTCCAACGGCTTATCATTCCCTCCCAGACCAAGATGTTCCCGCACAGCCAGCACAGCCAGCGCCTGGTTTCTCTTCTGAAAGTCCCCCTTCAGGTTTCCCTCCACGCCACCCCATCTCTCCACCTCCTCCTCATCAACCTCCACCAGCACCGCACCCTTCTCCGCCGCCCTCTTCCTCAGAACGTCCATCACGCCAGGCTGATCCCTGAGCTTCATCGTAAACCCCTTCACACCAGGCTTCAGTATCCCAGCCTTATGCCACGCAATCTTCTCCACCGTGTCCCCCAGCATGGCCACATGATCAATCCCCAACTGCGCAACCACCGCCGCCGAAACAGCCTCCTTCGGCAAAACATTCGTCGAGTCATACTCCCCCCCAATCCCACACTCAATCACAACATCCTTTACCCCCCTCTTCAAAAAAATATGCCACGCCATAATCGTCAAAAACCGAAAATAAAAAGGCTTCGATGCCGCTCCCCGTGCTTCACCCTCCGCCATGCCCGCCGCAATCGCAGCCTCCGTCAACCGATCCCAAATCTCAAAAAACGCAGCCGCAAATTCTTCCCGCGAGACGGGCTCCCCATTGATGGCGATGCGCTCCCGCACGTGCACCAGATGCGGACTCGTGTACGTCCCTACCACAGCGTTGTTGTTGTTGTTGTTGTACTTTGCCAGCATTGCCGTTGCGTACGCGCACACGGAGCCTTTGCCCTTGGTGCCGGAGACGTGGATGTGCTTCATGCGGGCGAGGTCTGCTTGCGTGTAGCCTGCTCGGCGGAGCCACTCGAGCATTTCGGGGATTGCAGCGGCGTTGAGGTCTTTGGCTGGTTTGTGTGGGGAGGAGGGTTTTGCGGTGGTAGTGGTAGAGGGGGATTCGAAGAGGGTTGTGATGATGCGGTTGGATTGTAGGAGGGAGAGCTTGGAGAGGGCTTCGTCGTAGGAGCGGGCCATTGTGCTGAAGGGGGATGGGAGTGATGATGGGGAGGTGAGGCGGTTGGTGATGATGGATGAGTGCACTGGTGGACGAGACACTGGGAAGCGCGCTCTGAGAGCGGTCCTGGTGCTCATTTCTCGCTGAGTAATAATTGAAATTGAGAAAAGAGAGAGTGTATATCTCAGGCAACCTCTGGTTTGGACCAACACAGTTAAGGCAGAGACGGTATTGAATTTACACGCGGATGTACTGAATGTGAAGAAGCTTGAATTATCTCAGGTGTCGAGAAATCGGAGCCGTCTGACAGCCACATGGTGGGGCGCCGTCTTCTTATAGTATTATTCTGGGGAAGAGAGTGCACAGTAATTTTGAAGGTATGCAGAGCAACAGATCAGAAAGTTGATATCCATTATCATTAATTGTAAAATGTAATCAGGGCTTGCCTCCTACATGGTCTAAAGTAGTCTGGTTACAAGTCTTCACATCTACCCAACTAGGTAGATCATCCTCACCCCCGATAATCATCGTCATCTTCATCGTCTCCCGACCTCCTCTCCCGCCCTCTCTTCCGAATCACCAGCGAACTCGCCGCCACACTCTCTCTCCACCCCCTCGCAGGGACAATTGGCTTCAAGAAGCCATCCACATGCACCGCCCCCAGCACTTCATCCTCGCTGTCCCACTCCTCGTCCTCGTCTCCTCTTCCGGGATGCACGAGCTGCATGTGCCGCCGCAAGTTCTGCCGCCGCGTAAAGCCCGTAGCTGAACGCTCGCACGTCGGCACCGGACAGAAGTGGAAGCCGGCCGACGACCGAGAGCGTGAGCGGGACCGGGACTTTGATTGGGAGCGCTTCCCGGGCGTTCCAAAGGCGGATGACGAGGGGTGAGGAGAGGCCCGGCCGCGAGACGAACTGCGGCCGCGGCTTGATAGGCGGCCCAGCGATGGCTGGCGAGACGACAGTGCAGTTGCCACATCTGCTTCGCTGTCGGAATCAGAATCGCCTCCCAGCTCAATCTTCTCCGGCCGATATTCCATCGTGTGAAAGGCCGGTGCTCTCGAGGCTGGTATTTCGTCCAGACGCCGCATCACCATCCCTTCTCCAAACAGGTTCGCGCATCGCTTCGCCGTCCGGGCAATGACCTGATGAGAGAATCCGGCCAGCGCGGCCGCACCCACAACGTCGCTCCAATCGCGGAGACCGAGCCTTCGCAGGCGTCTCTCCTGAGCACTTGCCTGAGGATCAATGCCCAGCTCTTCCTCCTCTCTAAGGAGGGCCTCTTCGCGCGCCCGTCTCTCGTCGCCCTGGCGAAGCCATTCCTCAAACGCTGCGTCTCTTTCTTTTGCCGTCATGGGGAGCCTTCTGTGGGATTCACGGGCGATTCGAACGAGCATCTCTTCGTATGTTTCACCCTCATTGGGTACGTGGACTTTTCGCGGACGCCCTCGTTTGCTGGTCTTGGGTTTGGCGGTAGCGCCTGGGTGAGGCGAGGTTTCGGTGCCTGTCAGCTGGGTGCTGCGAGGGCGTCCACGTTTGCGCTTGGGACCAGACTGGGTATCAGATTCCGAGTCTGAAGTTGCGGAAGAGTCGGATGCGTAGTTGGTTGTGGCAACGCGCGCGTTGTGCAGGATACGCAGCGTGGAATCCAGCTGTGAGAGTATATGTCGAACAGACGGTCTGAGGATCTCGTAGGATAGATCGTCGTTGGACGACATGACAGGTTCCCTGACCTCGTCTGCTTTTTCTCGGTCTTCTCGTTTGACGAAGCCATCATCATCATCATCCTCAGAGTACATCCTCATCTTCAAGTCCTCGAGATCACTTCTCTGTGACGGCGATGGCGGACCTGGTAAACTCGATGTAGCTTCATCCTCCCTTGAGCCCTCGGCATCAGTCGGAAGCGCCGCATCCCCCTCGATAGACGTGAGCACTGTCTTCCGTCTGCTCTTCTCCAACCCTTTGCGAAACCGCTCGCCAGCGAACCGCAAGATGGTCGCTCCCAACTCCTCGTGCAACTCCGAGCTGGGCATGTGCCTCTCCGCCTTGCGAAAAGTGAACCTGTCAAACTCATCGTGATCTCTCTGGATGACTCTCTGTTTTGGAACGCGTCTTTCACTCAGAGGCCACGCCGTCCAAACTCTCGGGGGCGCCCATATGCGCTGCTGTCCGTCTTCCTGTGCTCCACGCGTCAGTTCAGCGCTCATTGAGTGACGAAGCAAAACAGGGCCTAATCATTATATTCATCATCATCATGGATATGCTCAAGTACAATAGAGGAAAAGAATCGTACCGTGACAATCGTGACATCTCGCGCCGTCTGAGGGTCCTTGCCGCGCCTCTTCAGCGCATGCGCATTGTACAGGTGAACTGCCAAATCCTGAGTCTCCACCGCCTGCATCGACTGCCAGAGCCGTCGCTCTTCTATGGTGAAGCGCTGCCATTCTCGTCGAGGGCCTGTCCAGCGGTTCGGCCTGCCTTCGTGGAGGTCCTGAGATGCGACGGATGCGATCTCGTCGCTATCGAGATCCCATTCTGTATCGCTTCGGTCCATGCTCGAAACGCTTCACTACCACCACATGAACAACTTTGCGCATCAGTGGGGAACTTCAAAATAATCTCATATCAACAGGGAGATGATATGAATGAAAGGGGTACTCTTGATCAAGTATTGCGGAAACAAATCAAGCCAAAGAATGTGCAATGAATGAAAAAAGTGAGGTCGAGGTTGTTGTAGTGAAAAGTATAAGTTCACGTGCTAGCAAGAAAATTCGAGTCCGCTCACATTGGGTCTCACAGCAGTCCTACATGTACGACTTCCTTCAGTCACTGAACCAGTGTATCTCGTGCTTGCGAACATTCTGATCATGATAATCTCAAGACATTTTATTTTCATCGCAAGTACGCCGTTAATCCTATATTTACTAGTATATTAAAACAAAAAGTCCCGAAAATTACGCCTTGCTCTTGGCCTGTTCCTTCTCCAGCTTTCTCCTCTTGGAGCGCAGCTTGGCATCCTCTGCGCTCTTCTTGTTGTTCGTGTACTGCATCTGCTCAAATAGCTTTCTCTTCTTCTTGCTCAGCATGCCCTTGGCTCGCTCCAGGTCCTCGGCCTCTTCGCGGGCCTTCTTGGCGAGCGCTTTTCGGGCCTCCTCCTTGGCCTTGGTCTTCGGGTTGGCAGCCTTTGACTGGACCGTCTTGCCGGACATTTCGGCCTCCAGCTCAATCTGTCGCTGCAGGGCCTCGTCTTCGTCCTCTTCTTCCTCTTCCTCTTCATCCTCGTCAACCTCATCCTCATCGTCCTCTGCCTCCTCATCCTCCTCATCCTCATCTGACTCTGCGACATCCATACCCTCGACAGTCTCATCCGCGTCAGCTTCCTCATCGTCATCACCATTCTCAATCGCCTCGTGCTCGGGCTCCTGCTCCTCGAGAGTCATTGTCGGGTCGTAGGCTCCCTGCACCTTTCTGACGAAGGGGCTAAGATGCGGCGGCAGCGCCGCACCAGGCGCATACAGATGAGGCTCCTTCAGCTCGCCGTCGTTGATGGAATCCCAGACCCACTGGGGCTGGACGTATATCCTGCCAGGGACACGTCGGTTGGCCGCCAGCTTCTGTGCCGTCTGGTTATCCTCACCATCGCCGTCCTCGTTCATCGAAGCTTGTATCGGAGGTCGGTCGACGATCTGGTGGGTGATGGAGGGGTTGAGCTCGTCTGTTGTGAAAGCGCCGGCGCCAAGCACAGCATCCCAGCCAACACGCTTGCAGCCGAATGACTTGAGGATAAACTCGAGCGGCTGGCGAGGAGTCTCTCGGGACAGGTAGACTGTGAAGTTTGAGAAGAGTGTGTTGGGGCTGTTGCCCGTGTATGATGGCTGAGGCAGGATGTCGCCTCCCGGAGCCGCTGGCTCAAACTTGTCAATGGCGCCATCGACGTCTTGCTCTGCCTCCTCGCTGTCTGCAGGCGTGGCATCATCAGTAGCAGCGCCATTGGCCTCTCCATTCGACATGCTCTTCAAGACTTTGTTGACGGCAGCCTGAACCTTGGGGTCCGGCTTGTGCGCAACGTCTTCGAGCTTCTTCTGCTCCTCGCCGCCAACCAGAGTCTTGCCCTCTAAGGTGAAGGCTCCCAACTCGGCAGCATTCTCATCCTTGACGGCATCAAACTTGGGCGGGTACTTGAGGCCAATCGAGGTGTAAAGTCTAAAGTTGACGAAGCCGAGAAGCGTCATGTAGAACTCGATAAAGGTTCCCATGATGCGGAAGTCGACGTCGCCGACGATTCTCTGGTTGAACTTGTAAGGGACCAGCCACAGGACCTCCTCGCCCTGGATGTTGGCCTGGTAGTAGATACCCTTGATGGACAGGAAGGACTTGGTAAGGCTCTTGGAGACGATGAGATAGTGCTGGAACTCGAGGCACAATCGCTCGCAGCGGGCAATCATCTTGGCGGGAACCTGGGTGGTCGAGGGCAGGTTCGCGAAGAGGAAGAGCATGGAGAGACAGTCGTCCAGGTCCCTCAATGCGTCGACAAACGTCGGGTAGCGCTCGCGGACAACGTGGTCCAGAGTGTAGGTCGGCTTGCCGGTCTTGTCGGGCCGGCTGGCGTTGCTCTCGAGTCTGGCGGCATCGCTGACATCGCCTCGACCCAATGCTCTTGAAATCTTCTTCTCGAGAACCTTGTGGTCGCGGAACTTTTGCACCAGAGGCTCGTGGAGGAGATACTGGATGTCTTTTGTGTAGTAAAAGGTCGTCGAGGCGGTCGAAGACTTGGACACCTTCTTCTTGCTGCGCGGCTCGCGAGGGTAGATTCCCTTCCAGATGCAGAGCTTTCGGAAGTCGGGGAGGCTCAGCTGCAGCTTCTTGATCGCCTGGTTGCGCGTAATGAAGTTCTTGGCCGCACCGGCCTGTCCCTTCTTCTTGATGCGCGCCATTGTGCTGGAACTGTTTGGCGATTTGCTTGGGGGAAACTGATGCTCTGGGGAAGAAAAGTTTCCGCGGGGCAATTCAGTCTGTATATCGCCAACAAACGGGTTTCAACTTTTTTTTTCTTTGGACCAAGCTGGAAATTTTAATGCCGTGCGCCACCGCCTGGGTCGACGTCTGGAACCGGACTAGCCGCCTGCTTCTGCTCTCACCGCCCAGCCCACCCACCAGCCACACTCAAGCCACGCCGCGAGCCTTGCCTGGAGCATCCGGCGATTTGGTTGGCCAGCAGCTTCAAGGCTGAGCTGCGGCCAAGTGGCCTACTAAGCAATCCAGGAACCTCTGCACCTCAAATGTGCCGAGCTTCCATGAATCAACAGCATCTCCCCTCGCTCAATATGGCCTAGGAGATGCCATGTCGACCACCATGACTCTGCAGAGCAAGGTCGGCGTCTTTGCTGGCGCCGCCTTGCTGCGACTCGTCCTGTTTACCGCGTTCCCCAGCCTACCGGATCTGCTGACCGGCCGCGTCGAGATCTCCACGCCCGTGACGAGCTTCAAACGATGTAAGGCGCATCGCGAGCCCCAGCCCGGCCAGGCGGCATTGAGTCCAATGAACTGACGGGCTGACGAATTTGCTTTTGGTTGCGCAGTACAGGAAGGATTGTTTCTATATAACCACAATGTCTCGCCCTACGATGGCGGCGTCTTCCACCAGGCGCCGCTTCTGCTCCCGCTCTTCTCGCTGCTTCCAGACGTCAAGACGTGGCCGATATTCACAGCCTTGCTGTACATCCTCGTTGATCTTCTCAGCGCTTATGCGCTCCTCGTGATTGCGGACTCGGGAGAAGCTGGCCAGTCGAAGCACTTTACTTCCCCTCGACGGGCCAAGAGATCTTCGGGACTCTTGGTAGCTGCTGCGTAAGGCTGCCCGCCCATCTGCGGCCCAAGGGGGAAACTGCTTGAGGGATGCTTAGAGATGTCGCTAACTTTTGGACTCCAAAGCTTCCTGTTCAACCCCTACACGATCGCATCCTGCATTGGCCGATCAACAAGCGCATTCACCAACTGCGCGATCCTCTTCGCCATTGCCAAGGCCCTGTCCGGCTCTCCCTTCAACTCCATGGTCGCCATCTCCTTCGCATCCTACCTCTCCATGTACCCGATTCTCCTCCTCCCGCCTCTAGTCCTCCTCGCATACGACCGCCAGTCCGAAAAGCGACGCATCGACTCCGCCGTGCAGTTCTCGTTGAGGGCCATTCTCATCGCCGCCACCTGCATCTCTCTCCTGCTGGCCATGTCCTTTGCGCTCACGGGCAACTCGTGGGACTTTTTGGCTCGGACATACGGCATCCAACTCACCCTGTCCGATCTCACTCCCACCGTCGGTCTGTGGTGGTACTTCTTCATTGAGATATTCGACTCGTTCCGGGCCTTCTTCCTCGCCGTCTTTTGGCTCCACCTCGTCATCTACGTCGGCGGCCTCTCCATCCGCCTGCGCACCCAGCCTCTGGCCGTGCTGACGATTCTCCTCGGCATCTTCGCCGTCTTCAAGCCCTACCCATCTATCTCCGACACAAGCCTGTTCCTCGCCATGCTGGCGCTGTATCGACACTTATACCCGATTATGCGATACACGTACGTTGCCTCCGCGACGATGCTCTACGCGACGTTCCTCGGCCCTGCCTTTTATCATTTGTGGATATACGCCGGTAGCGGCAACGCCAACTTTTTCTATGCCATCACGTTGGTGTGGAGCTTGGGGCAGAGCCTGTTTGTGTCTGATTTGACGTTTGCCGTGCTGAGAGATGAGTGGGAGGTGGAGAGGCCTGACATGGTGGGCAAGGAGATTCGACAGATTTAGATGGCATGTCATCGGAATGAACCAATAGATAAGAATGCGAATGCCATGTTCTCGCTGGAGCAATGCTGTACCGATATAGAGTGATGAACAACACATAGGAAGCATATCACGTACCAGCGTAATCTTCATACATCAAACGTGATGAATAGCAGCTTCAATGTGCAGACTTCCGAGCCCTCCTTTTCAAATCAGTCTATCTCGGAATCTACTTCCACCAACTTGCCATGCTCCCCTCCCACATCGAGCCCACTCGGCACAGGCTGATACGGTCCCATGGCACTACTCAGCATCGTCCCAAGCTGCCCGAAATCGCTCAACCTCGTCCGCTCCCTCCTGGGCTGCCACGTCTGGCTCGAAGCTCCAAACGGCTGCAGCGCCCTGTAATACTGGACCCCATACCCCGTGGCCAGACCAACGAGCGCCGCGCCGACAATGAGCATCGCGGCTCTCTGGTCCACGCCCTTCTTCTGCCGCTCGGCCCTGTAGCGCATCTCGGCGGCGTAGTGCCCGCCCACGCCAGGGACGTGACGCATCACAGAGTCGAGGATGCGGCCGCCGAAGCGGACAGCGGGCGTCGGGGCGGGATCTGTCCAGGGGAGATCGCCGCGGGCGGCCATGGTGGCGAGCATTGAGTCGACGAACTTGTGTAGTCTAGGGGTCTTCGACTCGAGCCAGTCTCTGAGGAAACATCGCGGCACGGGAGGCTTCTGCATGAGAGCCAGGTATCCGAACGCCAGACAATCCAACGACGAAACCGCCCCATCCGTGAAGAAGAACCGAGGGTCATCTGCACTGTTGCCCTCCTCCATCAAATCGTCCAGCACCTTGAGGCAATCCTCCGTCAGGCCAAAGAGCCGTATCGCCGTGGCCTGCTCCGGCGTCATCTCCTCGCGGACAGACGGCTTCTTCGCCATCAACGGGATGTGCCGCCGGAAGGTCTCGGGCAGGGCATCCCTCCCCGTCAGATGGAGGCCGCCGTTAGGATCAAAGTCGCTGTCCAGCTCGGCCAGGCCAAGGTGCTCCGCGCGCGCAATGGCTTCCGCCCTGATGAGCGTGGGCACCGTCCACGTTAGGGGAAACGACAAGAGCGAGCTGTACGCGGGCCTGGTGGTGGCGACCCAGTTTGCCGCCGAGACGTACAGCGACAGGTCGACTAGGGGGCCTGCGTGAGCTCTCAGGTAGGCGCTGCTTGCGACGCTGTCTGCTCTTTGGATGCTGCTGAGCGGCTCGTCCAGGTCGTTGCCGATGGCTGCTGATGATAGGTATCGCACTATGGGCTGGAAGCCGCTTACCCAGGTGTCTTCGTGATGCAAGGCTGGCAATAGATCTGGATGGTTCATGTCAGGATATGTAGTGAGATATCGTCTGCCAACTTGATATGATTGCAGCGGCATAGCTTCAGCCAACGACTTACTTGAGGGGCTGACGGCGGGATCATTGCTGGGGATGAGGCGCCACTGTGAGGGCGGCAGTGCATTGTGCAGATATGCGATGATGGCTAGGCA
The DNA here is from genome assembly GCA_020002365.1 of Trichoderma gracile. NCBI lineage: Eukaryota > Fungi > Ascomycota > Sordariomycetes > Hypocreales > Hypocreaceae > Trichoderma > Trichoderma gracile. The sequence goes on from JAINEY010000003.1 coordinate 998,065, forward strand.
TTCGGCATCGATGGAGGGCAGGCCAAACGCCGGGCCCCAGACATGGAGATGCAGCATGCTTGAGCCCAAAGGGTTGAAGCCGATGCGGCCACACAGTATGGCACAGAGCAGTGCCCTATCAAGTCCAGCTCGTGATTTCGCGAGTGATGCAAATGATTGCTATGGGATTGGCGTCGGGATCGCTTCTCGTTGACTATTGGCGGGGTTCAAGACTTGGTTGGTCTGGTGAGATGAAGCGTCGTTGATCTTGTCAAGCCTCCAAGAGAACATGAAGGCATCAAAATCCCCAAGTCCCACAATTCGCCGGCCCCACTAATGCCCATCGTCAACGTTGGAGATGCGCCACAAAGAACTTGCGAGATGCTGAAGCGATTCGCTGCTGAATTTACTGATGGATCAGTACAGATTTTATCAATCTTGTCGTTGCGACATTTTATATCGTTCCGACAATGGAATCAAATATGCACAAATGGACTTTTTACAGCCCAGCGACGGGTGAAAAGGGTATCAATTGATTCACCTCGACGTGATACCCTTGGTAGGCATCCATCAGGCAAGATGGAATCAGAGTAAGAGACGGAGTCAAATCATCGTCTACCTCTGGGATAGAGAGCAGAATACAAGAGATGCTTACTCCATACTTGATGTAATCATCAACAAGTCGTCGCAGACATTAACATCTCGTACCATCATATTCACGCTGAGCGACCAACATACCTGGAAGGTAAGATTCGTATAGGGAGGGCATCAAGCAAGCCACGAGCCGTGTCACACGTCAGTCTACATGTAAGGTAGACGTCCGATAGCAAAAGCAAAGTGACATTCTAGCCTTCACTGACAGGCAAAACACCATAGTACGATACTTGAGCCTGCATACATGTGTACATGTATGCAAGAGTGCGTACAAGATGTCCACGACGTCTCTAAAGGCCGCCAACAACCGCGATTCCAGCACTACAGTCGGTTGCATCAAGCCGCAAGCCAGCAACAGCAGGTGACACCTACAATCAAAACACGGAATCTTGGCATCGGCCGTAAGAGCGGCTGGAAGCTGTACGAAGTAGATGGAACAGAAACACCACTTCGCACATGCCTACTTGGTCGCCTTGCATATATGAAGTGGCTTGACGGAAGCGGGAGGAAATCCGGGGTGAGCTCTTGACCAGGAACGAGGCCGCGCCATCAATGTTACCCGTCACAAGAGGCGTCAAAAAGCCAAGGCATCTAGACCCTACTCGGCTGTGGCTGTTCATATGAAGAGTTCGTCGTACTTTGCATGGCTACTCCAAGAGGCAAGACGCTACCGTTGAGAGTAGGACTCCTACAGCCTCGACCCAAGGGCCGCTTTGCTTTGAGTCATCAGAGGCTCATTGACGACCTCGACTGTGGTCAGATTCCTTACCTTTATATAGAAGAGGGTCTGTGCCATGCTTGCTCTTGATCCGGGGCCGTCGAAGGAAATTACCAGATACGATACGTGCTGCCCGTGCGTGTGTGCCTGCATGCTCGTATACCACAGCCGCCAGATGCTCTTCGAGGATCCGAATCCGTCAAAGCAACGATAACACAGCTCATCCAATCAATCTGTGGACAAGCATCTCGCACAAGGAGCAAAAGAGCATAAAACACCGCCGGCACTCCCCACCCTGTATGTATCGAAGCATAACAAGGCATCACCGAGCACAAGGATCATACATATGGCGGGCGTCTCACTCGCACCTCGTCCACACAAAATCCATGTCACCAACAACACGAACAAGGCAGAATCGCGATACCCTCTCGCATCAGCAGCCCCCCCCTGCAAAGCTGAATGATGAAGACGCAAGGGGGAAGGTGTCAATCGTTCGTTTGATCGGCTCCCCTTTCGCGCCATAGGGATCGAGCGAGCGGCGTCCTCAGCCCGAGGAAGGGAAAAGATTGCATCAGCCAATGATGATCACCATAGCCTCCCCCAGGCGCCAGCAAGCCACAGCTGAAAGAAAGAATGTCATCAGAAAAATGGGTAGGGGTCCATGATTTTGGCGATATTAGACGCCCCCGGGGGGATCGACTGATACGTGGCAGGGCCTCATATGCAGCCACCTCTCGATTCGAGCAGGACGGCAGCTCAGCCTTGACAAGATCCTGGACAGTTTTGGAAGCGATGGGAGGCTTGCGGCCGCGGCAACCGCACGTGACGCCTCCTGTGTCTCTTGAGGTAAGGTAGTAAGAAGATGGCTTGGATGCCTTTTGAGCTTACAAACTCTACAAGTACTCTTTCATGGATATGGACATGGACAAGGACAAGGACAAGGACAAGGACGGCCAGGCGCCAATGCAATGCACATGTACGGCGGACGGACGCGACGGAGTACATACATACGACCTGTTGCCTTTTGCGAGAAGTCGTTGAATTAATGACCTGTCTTGCTTGTAATTACATACTTGCAAGGTCTGAACGTCCGCTTTCTATATTACATGTTACTTGCATATGCACGTCGCTTTGGCGAGCATCCTGAAACGCTGTCAATGGCCAAAAATGCGGCGTCTCCGTTGGAGTGTGCGATTATCATCGATCCTCGTACATAGTATGAAGGCATTACGGTTACGGAATACTGCTACAAATTCTTGATATCACTGCTTCGTAATACTACCAGCAATTGGTACCATATCAATGCCTCCAGCCAATGCTTAAAGGGGGCTGCCCTTGTATGTTGAGCAAGTGGCGAACTGTTTCAGAACGAGGCGCAGCCCTGCGAAACAATTGAAGATGGATGGACGGGTTCCTGCTGTAGTCCGATGCTAGCAGTCTTTTTGCCAGGAACGCGCCACTTGGACGTCAATAGGGTGATTTCATGATTTCAACTGCGTGTAAGCCGTATTCTCGCTGCTGCAGAATTGGGGATGGACAGACGAAATACTACCTAGAGACAATGCAGTTCCACTGCCAAACGGCGGATGCACTCGTGCATGTCCGGTAGCACCTCACAATCGTGAAACATTGGCATCGAATGTTTTCTTCCTTCGGTGATACGGCAGAGCCTCTTGTCCATGTCTTCTTTCGGCAGGCATCTGAAGTGATCCAGCCAATCGAGTCCACAGACAACTTAATGAAAGGATTTTCCCTTCATTGTTTGAAATGCCGATGCGCATCCAGCAAATCAAATCGCCACAGCACTTTATGTGTTTCTCATTCGTCGCTCCCATATGGCATTCAAAAACGTGCAGATACTTATCGTCAAAATCCCACCACCCCCTTAAGCCGTGCATATTGTTAATTTCACAAATCCTTGGTTATGCCCCAATTCGCCACAGCTCGATTCTCAGCTTGCAACGACATCTCAGATCGGGGACAATGCTCGACCAATGGAAGGATCTCAATGGATTCCCCATTCCCCTCACCCCCATCAACACAGCCTTGTTCTGACATGAACTATTGGGCATCACCCCTTACATGTGAATGCAGGCAGATGGTCGCCTCGCTGTTACATGTACTCGTACTTTCAACCATCGTTACACGTATGCACTTCAAGAAGAGGAACAGACACATGTGACATCGTACGTTGTAAGCAGGCAAGATGAAAGTCGAGCCAGTCCAATCATCATCCCACCCGAGTCATGAGAGTCAACCCAGCACTTCGAATAGATTGAATACGAATTGGAACAAAGCCAATCGGCCATCGTGCCTTGCGCATTCAGTTTTGAAAAGGCTGCCACCACCGGTTCGGAGCTTTGAAACCAACATACACCTAAGCTCGGCACCGCCACTTCGGCGCAACGGCAAAGCCCAGTAATCATACTACTAGCACGAACCGAGAAGACGCCATCGTGATCCAGCAACAGAACCAGAAAGGGTGTGTGTGTGTGTGCGTCCTCCCGCTAGAAGCTCAAATAGAAGCATGGAAAATTTTCTTCTTTTCTTACCAATGGATAGGGATATTTTAGGTTGTTCGTAGTTCCCGATAGCTTCGACTCTACGAGAAACCCAGCTATACTAGTCCGCTCCACGGGTTCTCCTGCTCACCGCTTCATCTACCCACGAAATCTCATGGAAGCCCAAATGGAAAGATCCAAAGAAGGGATCACGGACCAGCAGGCCAAGACAAGGGTATCCCGACATCGCTCAGCTCGCTCTCTCCACCAAAGTCAAGCTGAGAGCTCAGATGGAAGAGACACACCCCCCGGCAAGCCGAATCATTCACATCATATGTACTCTTTCGGTGTGGTCTGGGTCTTCCGAGAGGGTTTAGGCTGTGGCGGCCTCCCCGTGATGATAGATAGCCTCGGCCATTGAAACCATCAGAGGAAAAAGAGGAAGAAGAGAAAAAAAGCAATAGGGGAGACGCCCATCGAATCTGTTTAGTTATTTCCCTTTAAACCCTCCCCCACATGCCCACACAACCTTTCGGTCTTGTCCAGTTCATCAAAGCCCATCCAATCCCAGCGTCTCTCCTTATGTCTGTTTATCTCCGGGCAAAACAATGTACGGAGTCCGGAGCGTCCTCTGAGTTTCATTCTCCAGACGCACGCACACGTAACCATCGATCGCCGATCCCTCTCTCTCTTTCTATCTTTGCTCTCCATGGGGTCTAATTGTGTTATTCAAGGTCATGTCTGAAACATGGGTTGTCCTAATTCCCACCTCGCATACAAGCATCTTGGCTGCAACGGTATATCTCGGCTACAACATCCTCAACTACCACCTACCTACCTTTTACCTCCTGACGCATTAATAATCCCGTGATGTACCGTAGGTAGGTAGTATCCAAGCAAATTAAAAAGACACTTTTGTCCGAGTAAACAAAGTAGTACGTACGAAGGAGCAATTCGGAAGACAATAACAGCCCACGGAGACAACGGCAAAGATGGCATCGTCTTGGCTCTTGGCATGGGCATCAAGTTCTTGAGTGATTTTTTTTTTGCCCACAATATACCTTGTCTGTACCATACGCAGTACATTACATACCCCGTACATTGTAATACTCCATGTAAATTCATTCGTCGGCCTTTTTCTCGTTTCCCTTGCCGTTTGAGGGTTTCGTCCGGAGATGGACCACCGCCTATTATTCACATACCTGTACGAATACAACTAGAGTAGTCCACTCAAAGCCCAGCTCAGGTGGGATTCCCGAGGCGCAGCGACCACGAGCTTGAACAACCGGCGGAGCGTAGCTGCGTAGCTGCGCAGCTGGCCGCCGCGCTGCCTCTTGCTAATCAAACATTGCCCCATACTTGTCTCAAATTACAGGCGACACGTCACTTTGCCCATCGGACGATCACCCAACAAAGATCACAGCACCCCAAAGACAATCCCGTACATAAGGCATTCACGCAAGCGGGGAAGACGAGTGAAGCGAGTAATGTAGATGGTGGTAGTAGTAGTAGTAGCAGAAAATGCTAGGTTTCATTGTAGTAATGTCTATGACTGCCAGACAGGGCAAGATGGTAATAAGTTCTCAATCCCGCATTTCAATCGTTATCTCTGCCCGTCGTATCCCAACCAAAAACCAGAAAACAGTAACAAGAGTCGTCAACATCCCAGGGTATTCCGCGACGCACCCCCGAATGATCCTCAGTAGATGAGGTAGTAGTAGTACATGATTCCCTTCCAATTCCCATTGCCAGTAGATATTCCCCCGCCGCCGCCGCCGCCTTCCATAGACGTTGTTGATGCTGAACGCCAAAAGTGAAAACAGTAAAGAAAAAGAGAGAAAGAGAAGAAGGAAGAAATGGTGAAAAGGTATCCGGAGATATTACAAAGATAGTAAGAAGAGTGTGTGTATGAGATGGCGTCACACAACACAAGCGAAGCCGATGATCGAAACAAAGGTGCAAGTACCCGCTCGAGCCAGCGAAGACGGTGTGGAGAGAAGTGAAGAGAGGAGAGGTGTGATAACCGCGGCCTGTCATGTGGCCAGGCGTTTCGAGAGAGAGAGAGAGTTGGTGGGGCGGTCTTCTTCGAGTGCTGGCGGCTATGACGGCGTCATTGTCGAGAGAAGTTGTCATTGATTCAGAAGAGCCGTTGAGAGCAGGGTTGGCGACTCGATGTCGACGCGCCCAAGAAACAGCCGAGCTCGGTGGGGGTGGGTGTCACCGCGGCTCGGCCACGGGTTGAAGCAGATGACCCCCAAAGGGAGGAGAATCTGGAGGAGATGCAGGTCCCATGTCCAGCTCGGGGAGGAGAGAGCAGGTCGCATGAAGACGTGTGCCATGTCCAGCCCCGCAGCGGTTTGGAAGAATGTGTGCTGTGTGTAGTAGCACGGAGTCGCAGCGCAAGTGGTGACGTGCAGCTCCGATCCGCTTCGCATGGCAGATTGATGCGCTCGGTTGGAGTGGAGAGGCATCGATTTGCCGCGCCATTGACCCTGGCGGTCAGGAGCCAGAGCCCATTGTAAAGCCGTGTATCAGATCCGGGGAAACCATTGACGAAGAGGGAAGCTCAGCCAAGGAGAGGAGTAGCCGTTGTGTAGTAGCTGTTGTTGTTCCTCAGCGGCGGCTCTCATTTGGGCAGAGGAGGCAGAGGTCGGCTGGGCGGGGGGCCCGGGCAGGGAGGAAGGTGAGAAGGTCGCTGAGCAGGCATTGTGGTTGTAAGGTTTGTTGTTGTAGAAGCTGAGAAGCTTGGTGTTGATGCGAGACGGCGGAAGAGGCGGCGTCTCGTGTAAGTGGTTGATCGAAGAGGGCGAGGCTGCGAGGCAGTGGTGCAGAAGCAAGTTGAAGCAGATGCTTTGATGGAGAGGATGTTGCAAAGTTTGGTCTGAGTCTGGACTGCAGAGGGCTGATGCTGTTGCTGATGCTGATGCTGGTGATCTGGAGAGTAAACAGGCCGTGGGGAGAGGAGGGCAATCGTCCTTATGTATTTCAGACGGGCAAAGGCAAATCTGACGAGCGAGAGGGCAGCTGGACGAAGTACATCGTACCAGGGGCGTCCCAGCAGGCGTGCGATGCGCGGGAGGGGGCGTGCGCGGATCAGCGCTACGAGGGAAGGTACGAGCGCCATCAGGCACGCCGGTACGTCGCTACAGTGGTACAAGTACAGCCGCCATGTACCTCAGGTACGTACCGCCGTCGTTCGGTTCTGTTGAGCGTCCCGTCGTCCAATCCATCAAATGACGGGCATGCATTGCTGCACATACGTCAGCCCAGTCTTGGGAGGGGGGTCCCTGGCTACCTGGGTACCAGCGGGGCTTGTACCTCGCCGACTCTTCTCTGTCGCTCTCCCCCCAAAAAAAGCCAGACCGCAAAATGGCACAGCACAAAGTCCAGCCCCCACCAGGCCCTTCCCGTGTGCCATCTGATGGGCGCTTCTCACAGCTGATGCGACCCTGGCTGGTGACGCAGCGGCCAGCCCAGCGGGGGGTGGAGGCCAGGCACTGCGAGGAAATTGAAACAGGCCTGTCGAGCCCTGATCCCTGATCCCTGGCACAGGCACAGGCAACTGAACTGAATCAACTGGATGCAGGGAGGGCGGTGGGAGTTGGTCAGTCAGTTTTGATTGAAGACTGAGAGATAGCGTGCGAGAGCGAGAGACACTGGTCGGCGACGACGGTCTGGCTCAGGCTAGTCGCGACAAGCTCAAGCTCTCACCTCGAATGTGCTCGTATTATTTGATTCAGAGTTCTGTCCTGGACATGCCGGCGCCGTATCGGGAGATGGGAGGTCCAAGTTTAGAAACCGTGGTCGGAAACGGTGAGCTCGGGAGGCTTCCATCTTGGGCGTTTCGATCCTTTCCTTTCCCTTCCTTTCCTTCTGGCCTCGTTCCAGCGCCCGCCCACCGCAATCTGGCTTGCATTTGCCATCGCCTTCAGGTACCTACAGTGGTTACCGCCCGCCGATGAGCTGTTGCTCCAACAAGAGTACCTAGTACCTACTGTTGGTACATGCAGTCATGTACCCGTCCACCTGCTGCGACCGTATGGGCAGATCATTGTAAAAAGTACCTGCACGCAGGAGGCCAAGCAGTAGCAGCACCGGGTGGCAGTTACAACTTCTCAACGTATTGCATGCTATGCCCCCTTTCCGTTCCTTGGTCAGGCCATCGCGCCGTTCCCGTATCAGTGTTCGTTTCCCAAAATTAGAACGCTGAAACCTGCCGAGAGAGAGCTACCCAGGTAAGGTACACCTTCCAAGAAAGCTACAGCACGTACAAATCCCGACTCTCTCAAGCGCCCTTCTTTCGGACGAGTCGAACCGAATGGGAACGGACTAGCCGTGCCCTTCTCCGTATTCTCACCTGTCTATCTGTCTACCAGCCCAGGTACCAGCCAGGATCATACCTGTACGATACGATACTTGCTGCTTCCGTACCTGGAGATGCCCAGCATCCAAAGCTTCTCCTTTGCCCACTTCGCCGCCTCCGTTTTCCTGCTTCCCATCCATGGAAACCATCGACTCCCTCGTTTCTCCTTAAACGGAGCTTCGGCTCCACCGTATGGAAGCCTTCTGGAAGCCTGACTTTTTTCTAGCGCAGAAATTCCTCCCCCCTGGTGTGGAGAAAGAGCGACAACTTCAAATGCTGGCGGTTTAGCACGTTTCAGCACGTCCTCGATTATTGGCAGGACCGCCCGTCTCGCTCGCCTCTCCTCATTTTGTGTGTTCCCAAGGTTCCTTCCCTCTGGAACCCTCGCGGTTCAGCCAGCGCAAGGACCAGCTCTTGACGGCATCTCAGGGCTGCGCAAAAATCGTGGGGCAAAAAAAAGACCGCCAAGGGCCACTTTCTGGAAATTAGATGTGCAAAATATTGGCCCTTATCTCCATCTAAACAGGACTAATTATTGGGTATTTAGCACAAATCTTATTAATCCAGACAAGGGCAGCTCGCCGAAAACGAGGCACTACCTTTAGACTAGTACTCGTAGCAGCAGTTGATTGATTTGACTTCAAAGTCGCATCGTGGCCTTTCCAGCCTTTCCCGGACCATGCACAGCTGAGGCCACGGCGAACGAACGGCACAAGGCTCCAAAGGCAGGGGTGAAGCAGCATTCGTCTCTCCGATACAGACAAGTCAGTTATTCGTCATTCTTCATTATAACATCATGCAAGTGCGCGTGTGCGTGTGATTCATACCTACGCCGTATTAGCCGGCGTAGCTCAGCGTCTGCGAGTGCGACCTTGCCTGGCCTGATCTCTCCCACCACACCGACCCAGGCACACACAACACACAATAACACAGCATCATCGCCAGATCACACAAAACAACGGGAATACTTTACACGGCGGGAATAGGAACAACGAAAAAAAACCAAAGTGATCAGGTGCCTCCAAGGGAACAAACCGCCCCAGCCTAGGCGGGTCTTGGCGCTCGTTGGCCCTCTTTCTCTCTTCTTCCCCCTTGTCCACTTTCTTGTCATTATTAGTAGAGCCTCTTTTTGGGGCTTGTCCGACCCCCCGTCCGGCAATCCGATGCATATCTGCAACCTGGCCAGCCCTTTGGCCTCAGGTCTTTTTTTTTTTTCTCTCCGCTGACCGCCAGATTTGTTTCGCGTTCCAGGCGGTAAAAAAATACTTTTGGATGGCTGCCAAGTATCTATGGAGTCAGGTCAGGTAGGGACCCGAGGCTTGTTCTGCATGACAGAGCGGCCGGTGTGGATTATTTCATGTGAGATGGCGCGACGCTACACCTTCGTGTGAAAGCGATGAACAGAAGAAGCAGTAGCAGAAAGAAGAAGAAGAAGAGAAGAAAAAAACATGTCATCTAGCGTTCGATGATGCCCCCTCCCTTGTACTTCAATGCCGCGGCACGTAGCACTGGCGTGTTCGACAACGGTGTATTACAGTAATCTGTGTAAAGGTGCCATATGGCGTCGGTGACACTCGTACGAGTACGACGTCAACGAGTCTACAGGTGGTGAGGATTTTTGATTAACAACGCCTGCCTCTCTTTCTCCGAAACGGATCTGCAGGGCTTTTTTCACACAAGACAGATCGAGATTTCTGCGGGGGCCGGCGGACAACGCTGTCGAGATTGTATGTCTCTGCTATTACTTGACATACGGTCAGCTGCCCTCTTCTGATACCGGATGTTTTACATCCCTAGCTGGGAGAAGGTGAGGCATTGTGAAACAACAAGTCTGCTCTGCTTTGTCCAAGGGCTGGTCTCTGCCCTGATGTTTCCGCCCTCGGAGTTGGCTATGGCTTGATTGAAGCAATCTCCATCAAGTTGATCTGCGACTTCGTACAAGAGTCTGTGCTACAAGTGTTGCTACTACTAGCCAGAGAGCTCCCCAGCTAACAAGAGCACTAAAAACGGGTGCCTGGTTCTATTTTGCTTCCATCTACCCCATCGAAAAAGGTCCTGGACCAAACGCCCAAATTTCAATAGCAACAAACGCCTCTGCCGAGAGAGAGGGACTCGGACTATCCTACTCGATCTGGCGGGCATCACGACTCGAGCACGTACAGTCCACACCTCCGTTAGCTCGCTCGCTGCCTCGCTCACCGCATTGCGGGACGGTGCAGAGCCGAGACCACTTTCTCGGTCAGGCTGGAACTGACGTGAACAATCGGCAATCTGGGGGGGCCCCCCCAGTTGGATGGGGACAGAAAATTTTTTGGAGGAGAGGGTGTGTGAAGAGGACAAGCAAAAAGAAATGCGTGTAGCCGCCCGAGTCTCTGGTAACGAATGGCACACAAAGTCGAGATGATGATACTAGTAATGCGCCCCCACGGTGCCCCGTTGGGTCTCTTTTTTTGCTCGTGACCGCCAAATCACGGCGGGTTTTTTAATAATAGGGTGCATGAATGAGATGGGACTTGGATTAGACGGTCAACAACAAACGATTGATTGTCAATTATTGTTTTTCTTCTGTTGGCCGGTCTGTGAGTGGACAAGGACATGCGGTGTCGAGATGAGACAGACACTCGGATGCACTTACACGACCGAGTCACATGAAATCGTCACTACGATCTACATTGCAGGTGCTGTGGTTTTTGCCGGACCAGTAGGAAACCATTGCACTCACACTCTTCACGCATACTAGAACGCTGCAGCCTTATCCTCCCACGTCGTTGCCACTTTTTCCACATGAACCCTGGGCAAACAAGGCGTCAGCTTGTGGCTAGAATTTGGCCGCCCAGCGGCTCGCTCGCAAAAGCAGAACCCTTACATGTACTCTTTGCATTTGCTGTTTATCTGTGTGTTCGTGAAGAGTTCAATGACATGGGTTGTTGTTGTTGAGAGGGGGATGTGTGTGTGCGACGGAGGCTAAATGCCAGCGAACCCCTGCAGCGAAGGAAAATCATCGTCATCGGGCTTCAAATAGTATGTGTAATAATGCATGGACGGGCTGGCTGGGCATGACTCACATGGTCGTTTTGATATGCGAGGTTGAGGCTGGCTGTCAGACACGGGGCCCCCCTCTCCCATCTATTGGTTTCTTACTCGTTCAAGCGGAGTATCGTATGCATGGGGTGCAGAAGGTGAGGGCAAGGTGTTCAAGGTATGCCGCGTTAAGCCAGAGAACCACTGTACCTACGCCGAAAAATGACACCTCGATGCCAAGTTGCGAGGCGCAATGTGATGACTGCGGGGACATGATTTGGTGTTGAGAACGCGGATCAGATACTCCCCTTCAGCGGGAGTGTTGCGAGAATTCATCTCCCATAAATTGCCAGGTCACTCGAACCGTGAAACACCGATCCCCATATCATATCGTTTGATTGATACACATCAACATCTCCGATGGCAGTTCTCATCGACGCACGTCCCATTCCAAAGAGGCCTCAACTCTTGAAAGTGTGGGGGGGCCAGCGATGAAATCATAGGGGTCCTCTTTTTCATCTCCCTCTTCCCGCTCTGTAGCTCTTCTTTGCTTTTTTTTTTTCTTCGTCTCGCATCTCGCAGACCCTTGTGAGATTTCGAACGAGCATCCATTCTGCGGACTGTTTGTCCCAGGATCATCGTGAGCATGGTCTGTCTTGGGGCTAGCCTTGGATGACAGCCCGCGTTTCTGTCATGGCCTCTTTTTTTTTCTGCTCTACCTAGGTAGGTACTTTGGGGTGTTTGTGCTCTTTTTTCTATGGAGTCTGGAGTAATATTAGCCTGGCCATCTCGCATTCTGCCGAGGCCTTTGTCACATCCACACGAAAAACTGCCCCCGCCCGTTTTTAATTTCTCGGGACCCTGAACAACACGAAGAAGAAGAAAAAAAATCAAAACGTCATACGAAGCTATATAAGCAGCTGGCAAACGGCAGTCTTATCTGCCAAGAAAAAGACTCCACATCCATCACTAACACACACCCCCAGGGCAGAGACTTGAGCCTCCGGATATATCCGGGCCTATCCTTTGCCACCAGTTCGCCGATTCACAAGGAACAGGGCACAAAAATCTTCATACTAGAGCATAGAGCATAAGGTAATGGAAGGAAAATCGAAGCATTCTAGCTGAGGAAGCAAGGACCAGGTCTCGAGAAGAAACGTCAAAAGATTCAGAGTGGAAGAGGCAGAGAATGAGAGGCAGCAAGGCGCACGGGGCAAGAAAAGGTCCATCCTCTCTGTTTTTTGCCTTTCCTACCTCTATTACCGCCTCAACAACACAGGCCGAAGGTGTGAAACCCCGAAACTGACAGGGCTGTCGGTAATTCGGATAAGGCGTCATACTTTTTTTCCCCTTCTACTCGCCCTTCTGCTCCGTTGTCTAAGCCACCCAAGGACAGAACGGGTACCTGGGCGAGCTGGACCTGTCTGGACCTCGTCCTTTTTTTTCTCTCCCTTCCCGTCTTGCGTATTTTTTGACGGGTGGATGCTTCGAGGACCGTCACTTGTTGCCTGGCAGGCAGTCAACCCCTGCTTATCTTGGTTTCAATGTCTCATTTACATACGTCGTGGTTCTATTTACGTGTACATACCGTACGATTGCGGCTGGGTACGCGTAAAAGTTCGTACTCGCATGTGATGCGAGATGACCACCGACTTTGACAGCTTCAAGACATTGTTGCTTCTCGATCAAATCCTGCCACGATGGCGTATGCCAATGTTTCACCTTTTTGTCTAAGAGCTCACGATCTGTTACTTTCGCGTAAGGCACAGGCAGTAGCTGTACTTGTGCTCTTACTTGGACACTGTTTTGTACGACAGGGGCAAGTTGAAAGTCTTGTCTTACGCTGTTTGACAGATCGGCTCGTGGTGTCAGTTACTTCGCGCCTTGTCACTCGAACACAGAGCCAGTGGTGATACTACTTTTAGCAACGTCGAAGATGGATCAAAGCCTCGAAGGATTCGAGCCCTTGCGTTACACGTCGTACAGTGACCTCGTAAATTCTCAAACGGATGCCTTGTGGTGTTACCCAAGCCGTCGCCCGATCTCCAGAGCTTGACGCTTACCCGGTATTAGATCACGCGGCAACACCAAGGATCTCTGCAGGGCTTCTGCCTCTCTGCGTTCCATGTTGATACCGTACTCGTACGAGTATTCGCCAACAGGTGAGTCGTCGTCCTTTCACGCATTGATTGGAATCCTTCCTCGATGTCGTGCTGCAGCACCCGCAGGATTCGCCTTGCAGGATGAATGGGATGACATGCTGTGATATGATACCTTTGAATGTACATGCAACAACCGAGGGCCTCCGTATTGTTCCCCGAGAACACGTGCTGCCCTCCAACACTTTATTCTCTTCCTCTTTTAGTGCCGTCAATCAAGGAGCTAGAAGGACAGCTAGAGTCTCTCTTGTTCGTCATATCGCTTGGCCGAAACCGTGTCTCTCGACTCTTAGCGCTCCCTCCTCCTCCTCCTCAATCTCCCAGATTTGGCATCAGCCGGCCTCGGTACATCCCACACGCCCCCAGCGCGTCACACAACAAGCTTCTTTTCCCAAGCATGCAGTACACCGCCGTTTCGAATTGATCGAGCTTGCTGGCAGATTCTTGTGCCGTGCTATTTTCATTTTCTTTTTCTATCTCGCGTGGTGATGATGTGTCTCTCGTTCTCTCTTTGTCTTACACCATGCCTCCCCACCGAGCTTGCTTCGTTGAGCCACACCCTCCCCCTCCCTGTATGTACAAAGGGACCCTCACTCTGTAAAAATCCAAAAGGCCCAAATGTCTCGGATATCGTTGCTGCAAGTCAAATTTGCGTGCGGAGCAGGAGTTGACAACGACGGATCATGACGACGTGATGCCCACAAGCTAACATCCCTTGTCGTGTGTGTGTACATGAGGCCCGAGTACCGCGTTGTGAATGGTCGACAGCTGCCGTTTCATCGTGTCCTAGCTCCCGTGGGACCAGCGCCCGCAGCTGTCACCTCTTTTGATGCTTGTTGTTGGTAAGATATTTCTAATAGTTGCCGTGCTTGTATAGCAAATTGATCGAGAATTTTCCTGAGTCGGTATTTGTCAGTTGATTACCTTTGAATTGCCGGAGTGCCGACGGCATCAGAAATACTGGGAGAGGGAGCAGATTACACTACCGAGATGCTCTGAGTGCTTCGGTCGTGAGATGACGGGAGGCAATCGCGGCTAAACCGGGAACACCTATGTACGACATGCACGCACTACACGCATCTACGGTATGACACTGGCTTCCAATGCGCCTTTCCCTTGAATTTTTCTTCCTTCAGCTTCTGTTGGGAAGGCATCCATCGCTCGCTGGCTGTCATAAAGTACAGAACTGCAAGCAGATGCACGCTCACGACCTGTACATACCTAGGTAGCGGACACGTCTATTCCTCCAAGCCCTCTTACCAGCCCGTCATTAATGATAAGACGTGCCAAAAGGGTGTGATGACCACGGCCATACGCAATTGACTTTTTGTTTTTCTTCATGCAAACCGTTGATACGAATTGACTTATTTTGCCTTTTGGCCCCTATGCAGGTACCTCCAAACCTTGGTTCCCTCCATCTCTCCCACAGCCCGTCTCTGACTGGTCGACGCGGCCATCACAGCTCAACTCGACGCCGAGATGTGGCAGTTCCTGACAGGAACAGCGACCGGACGAGCGCCCGTTTGCACGGCTCGAGTTCGCCACCTCCTGACGCCAACGATGTTCTTGCAGTTCATTTCATTCTGCAACCATCCATCCATCCGTTGCTGCAACCCTGGGCCTACATAGCCGGCGCCGGAGGGGATGCCACGCAGAGAAAGCACCACAAGGCAGATCTCGCCAATGGAGCGAGTAAGCACAGGGTAGCATCGTTGCTAGCCCTATCATATCGAGCCCTCCTCTTTCGCCGCCGCCAGCAGTTTTACAGGCCCCTTGCCAGCGCACCAGTAATGAAGAAGAAGAGTCACAGCCAGCCAGCAAGCAGCAGCAAAAAAAGTGAAAGCTGACGACAAGCCAGCCACATCCAAACGAACCTCGTCAACCTGCCCCCCTTGTTCCAGGTTCCAGCCATCTGGGCCGTCCTGACGCAAACCGGCGCCTTCCAATCACCGTGCCGTGTCAGCCCTCCGCATTTCCCGAGAGTCGTCGTTCGTTTCACCATCTTCTGTGGTCCTTATTTTTGCCCAGTTTTTTTTTTTTCTTCAGAGTACCTGCAGATGGACGCCTTTCTGCTGTCTATTTGTAAGAAGAACGAAGTACCTCATTCGAATCTCGGATATGTGGCCAATCACGGGTTGCCATTTGGTGATAACTCGTTGACTGTCGAGGCCGTGGAAGGTTTCCATTTTGCTTCCATCATCGACACTGATCATTGATAATACTCTCCCCTTTCTTTCATCTTTGCTTGTACCTGGAACCGGTCTGGCCACCAAGAAAAAGCTTGGCAGCTACGCGAAACGGCGAGGCCGTTCTCCAAGAACCTGAGCGTTCGCCGCTTATCTCGAACCTTGTCCGAAAACTTGCAGCCGCCGAACCTGCAGTTCGCATATGCTAGCCCAAGGGCGGCTGAACTGCTGCTGTTGGTGTCTTCGAGACAGTATAGTATATTACGGCATGGGTTCTGTCCATGGGCTATTGTGAGATTCCACCCTTTCATCTCTGGGGTGCATACGCCTTCGCAGGGTCAGCTGCTTCGCCGTGCATGGCAGGATTCGACTCTTGGCCCTGGTCCATCGTCAGATGATCACGGTCCGTGGCTGCGGGGATCCTTGCATCTGTCTCGCTGGGTGAGTGCCTACCAACCCGATCCATCATACAATGCTACTTTGAATCGACAGAGACAGGAGGGGAAAGGGCAGAGAGACAGCGCGCTGTTGTGCGTCGACTGTGATGCTCGCATTGTGCATGGCTGGGCCATCCATGTGCACGTGGGTCGAGGAGAGAGAAGAGCCCTCAGGATTGTCAGCCTTGTCTCTGTTGAATCCATCCCCTTGGGACGGGGTCAAGCATTCTCCAAGGGCTGTACTTCCAGCGCGGAGAAGTCATGCAGCTGGCCCCCCTCCTCCCCCTTGCCGACGACGCCCGCAGCTGCGGCAGAAGGATTATCACTGCTCATGCACGCGTGGTGACTGCCAGTACAATACGATACGAAGCAGTACATGGTTCACGTGGCCACGCGCGTCCGACTTTCGAGCTCCTGGGCGAGCCTCTTCTGGTACATTGATGGCTGCGGACGATGAACGATGCGACGGCGGCTGGTCCCTTGCGAACCCTCCTCTTCAGCCGCACTCGCCTAAGGGCCAAGGCCAAGCGCAGGCACGCAGCCCGACAGCTGACGACAAGGCCGCTCAGGCACAGGAACAGGCACGAACTCCAAGGACCCTGCGAGAATGCGCTACGAGTTGGTGGCCGTCAAGCGGTTCGTATAGGACAAAGTACCATCAAACGGCACCTCTTTGCCCCTGTACAGATGCGGCCCTACGGACTAGGTACTCAGTATACGAGAATTGACTGCATCGTGCAGGTATCTGTATAGCCATGCAGGCTATGCTATGTATTCAGTCTCATACCCCGGGCGTGTGCGTGGCTGTCATGCAGGAGGATCGAATGCCGTCACGCTCTTGTTTTGGCAGCGCCATTGACAAGATGCATGTGCATACAGACTCCAGCCGCACCGCACGACGGGTCAATATTGCCATGTATTCGATTCCTTGAAGCTGGACACCTGCCGTCTATGTCCCGGATCCGCCACGAGCCAGTCACTTCTCCCGCTGCCTAGGTACTGTACCTACATGGTCGACAGGCTGACATGGCTGCCTCCGCGGAGGAAGTGCTTGGTAATGCCGTACCTTGATAATCGGCTTGCTCGGCCATGGGCTCCCTCGGCGATGCAGATCTGCCGTCACCGTAACACTCGAGCTGTCAGAATGACGCGGCTCGGGGAGATACATGGCATGACAAGAATGGTATCGAATCGAAGGTCGGTACTCTGCGCCATAGCGGCGATAAGGAGAATTCTGGCCGCAAGTGATGGATGTCAGCCAGGGCTCCCGTATCTTGAAAGTCACCGTATATGGTGCCCAAATGTTCTTAGAGTCATATCGGAGACTGATCAACCGCCGAACCAGAGGGCGCGCCCTAGGTCACAGATCGTCTGGTTTGGCATACTATGCCTACATCCATGGTGTTAGAGGCACATGGCGGATGATAGCTCAGAGCATCAGTCCATCCTCGAAAGCCATCCTCCAGAGATCATGGAATCAGCGACTCCACCGCAAAGCACAAGCCACTTCCTCTCGACCTTTTCCACGTGGAGGGCAGGGGTATGATAGCTGTGTGGCTTTTTGGGGAAACTTGTCAAACCCCTGGCGATCGTCGGGCCAGCGATGGGCGAATGAACTTGGGCGGGATGCCACACCTTTTTCTTTCGCGCTGCCAGCCATCCAGCCAGCAAAGGCAGGATCCAGAGAAAGGTGTCGCGGCCGTGCGCTGCCATTGATCGGGGATGGAGCTGAAGGGAACAGAAGTCGAGGGCGATCTGGGGTGAGTGGACTTGTCGTCCTTATCGGATACGGTCGTTCAGCACATGTTATGATAAAGAAGGCGTCGATTGCGGTTACGGATCAGCGGACATTGGTTTGTTCTGATGGAGCTGAGCTGAGCTGAGCTGCGCCGTCTTCTGCGCCGTCGTCACAGCCCAGTCTTGCAATTTCTCTTCCTGCGTCTGAATGGACTATCACTGATACTACAACCAACATACATAGTGGTGGTCTACTCGCATTGCTTTAACCCCTCTCTTCCTTTGCTGTTGATGCGCCTGTGATGGATGACGACATGAATAGATGACGACAGGCCTCTGGCGAGCGGAGAACAAAGTCCGGCGTTCTGAGACAATCCATCGTACTGACCATCTCGTCCTTTGTGTATCCCTGCCAGTCTTGAACTCATCGAAGATGCTAGTACTTGTGAAATCAACGACGAACGGGCTAAACTGTCCGCTTTCTGTGCGAAGCTACAAAAGGACGAGATGCTAAAGAGTACGCCACCCGGGAATACAACGAGAAAGAGAAGCAAGTATTAGGTATCTTACGGAAAGAAACACACGGACCGCCGCGCCAACACGTTGTTTCGAAGTTCTCCGTAAAAAAACGTGGGCAGATCGCGGAGAAGAGGGCCCGCGCGGGCTTTTGTCTGCTAGTACTGTAATACAAGCGCTTGCGTGTGTGTCTTGTGTGTGTAACATGTGCATAGAGTACGAGTAGATTTTGGGTTCAATATGCTGGAGATTACCGGGTAAGGCCGCTTGTTGTTTCGAAGTATCCGTGCATTTTTTACGTGTTCTAACGCTCTCTGTGGGGTTTTGCGCTCCCATGTCAGATGTAGCGATATGGGCACTGTTGTTGGTTCTTGTCGCCTTGGCCGCATTGCAGAGACGAATTGCTCTATCCAAGCCGAAAGATGCCCCCAATCTACGTCCTACTACCTACCAGTAAGTTGATGCTTGCAGCGGCAGAGGAGAATATATTAACGTAAGGTAAGGTATCCGTGATGTGCATTGGTCATGAAATTCCTTCGCTTGCGGCACAGGGGCAACTCCGAGCGAACCTAAAATTCCCCTCGAATAATCTCGGCTCGCGAAAAGAGGCGGCCGCTAACTCAAGCCACAAACCCCCTCTGTCCGCTTGGGAGTAACGAAGGGATTTAGTTTTGCGATGGCTTCAAAGCTCGTCTCGCCTAGGACTTTGGTACCTTGGTGAACTTGAGCTAGGTAGCTATCTAGTATGGACCTTAGAGAGACCTGGTCGGGATGGTGTAGCGGGACGAAGCCTGTGTGGTTGAGACGAGGGGGGGCGAGAGCGGCCCGGCAGCAGAGAGGATATCGTTCTGGCTGCGAGCACAGGCTTCAGCTTGATGAGTTTCTGGTGAAATATGACACGACATGTCGTTTTGTCGAGACGGTGCTTCGCTTTGACTCAGGTACTAAACAGACGAGTCTCTTTCTCGAGCGGTACTTGTGGCACAGGTACTCTTTGTCTTTCTTGACGAGTTCGTTGAGTGAGTGTGTGTCTATTCCCACTCCCGGCTTGCATGGATCTTTAACGGCGCCGTCATGCGAGGCCAAAAGCGAGAGATGCCGTGGTTGTACGTACATCATCACATCTGAGTGCAATTGCCCGCGGCATTCTCGGCAAACCCCATCACCGCAGCCAAGACCAGCTCCCATGTCAAAGGCCTCCATGTCCTCTGCGGGGGGGCCATAGATACCTTACTGTACGATACTCCGTACCTACAGAATATTGCACACCAAAACCGCAGCTAACCTTCTCTCGTACGCGAATGAGTGCGACGATGCCGTGCATATGCCCCATCGCCCTCTCCTCCACGAGCCTAAGCTACCGAGAACGTAGCATCGCCAACGGGGCACCTTCATGCTTTGCGCGCATCTGACAGAGACAGCCTGCCCTTTTTGAAGACGAACCGCGAGCCTCTTCTCCTCCCGGTAACCAATCACCGCCGCGCCGGCACAAAAAGAGGTCCTGATGATGATGGCATACAGTACCCGCATATGATATGATCACCACCCGTAGGTGCCCTGAGCTTCAATCCCGTTGCGGCTCGGCGGTAGTAGTATCTGGCCATGTCTCACGCCCACCATAACGGCCGACGATGTGGTTTGTCGCCCCTGATATGCCTGCTCAACGGTTGCAGCGACCTGTTTTTGCGACCGCTCACCCGCCCGCTCCGAGCCCTAGCAACAGGAAGAATCCCGACGGCAGGAAGAGGAAAATAAAGGCAAAATGCCAACGGACTGCTACATCATCTCCCTTGCATGTTCATGCCCTTAGATGAACGGCTCCATCAATGAGTCGCCGGTGACGTGACAAGACGGGATGCGAGGCTGGCCTGCGCGCCCAATGGCTCGTCTTGGTTGGAACATGCCACCTTCATACCTACAAGTACAACATGAGCTGCGCACATGATCCATTGATCCGAGGTATCCCGGCTCAATTCTGCGTTATCTCTGCCCTTCGTCGCCAACACCCCAGGAACATGATAATAATCCACAGAAAGCAATCGAGGCTAGAGAGGCAACCCCGTAACAAGCCAAGGCATCTAGCACGTATCGTACTCGTAGCGGCTGGCACCGTAGCTTCGAGATAGCCGCAGCATAAACAACAAGGCACAGGCAGCCATCAACTTCCCATGCGCTTCGCAGCAACACAGCCAATCAGGCGCGACGCAGCCTTGTCATGGCGCCTCACGTGGGCAGGTCGAGACGAGACAATTAATCAACGTCAACGGCCCGGCTCGGTTGGCCTGTATCCTGACCACGGGCCAGTCACGGCGCTTCGTGCTGCTTTGGGGGGCGCATCTGGAGTCCTGAACTCTCACCGGAAACGCATTCAACCTCAGACGCGACATGGGCAGACATGGGCAGAGTGGCCGGACTTTTGTCTAAAATGACAATTGCCGCCAAGAGCATGTCCTCCGCAGCATTGCTGCCATTATCGATGGGGTATCTCCACCATTCCACTCCGTACGCGCCGCTGTACTGACAACATCACCACCCTCAGTGGATGATGTACACGCAGACGCACAAACGGCGCAAGGTGAGCGGGATGATCCGTTTGAAACGGTTGCAGAGAGCATGGGCCCATGACAGACCATTTGTTGATCCATTGTCCGGTTATACAAACACCGGGGCTGAGCGCAATTCCCATGCTGCTCCGCGTTCTCTCAAGACACGCCCTCGTTTGGTGAAACAGCATGCATGTTGCTCAGGGACCTCCAGCGACGCCACGGACCCAGAATGATGTCAACTTTGACGTGATCGGGCCTCCAGCTGGCGTTCTGATATGATCCTCAGTATCAAAGATACTATCCTGTCTGCACTTCGTAATCTGGAGGTGTCTAGCACCCGAGTCGAGGATCCTATCGGAGGCATTCTGTCGGAGAAACCCCGTCGGAGGCATCCCATGAGGCATCCATCAGGATCACTGCATCATATCGCCTTGCATCCCATCATATCGCTGTGGATTGCGCCGCCTCTGCAATGGGACGATTGTCCAATGCGTTGATGGGTGGCCTGATCTATATCGGGTTTGCGAAGGTCGACTCTGTAGCGATGCGCAGACAGATCGCAAGCCGGACGATACCCAGCCCGGGGCGCATACTCGATGGTGAGGACTGTCGTGAGCATTTCAGGCGTTCAAGGCCATCCTAAGCATGATCATGAGCCCTCTTCGCCAACCGGTATCTGCGTTGACGTGATCCAGTTCTCCATCTTGGCCTGGCCTCCGAGAGCTTGCTGCGGCTTGTTCTCCCTCTTCTTCACGACCAGGCATAGCACGCGTCCGTAGATCGCGAAGCCCTCATATGACACATCCATTGCGAGCTTCTTCTTGTAGTCGTCTTCGTCGTCGAGGCCACCCTCTGGCTCTGCTGGCGGGTTCGCAAGGCCCCTCTGGCGTTTTGGCAAAGGTTGGAGACCAGCAGGGCCTGCATCGGCAACCGAGTCGGAGTCGTCTCCAGCATCCTCGAAATCATCGTCGTCGCCATCTTCAATGGTACTGCTCCTTTGGCGCTTCGCTTGCCTGCGGGTGTTGGCAGAGGGGATATCGCTGAGCGCCACGCCTTCGTTGTCACTGTCCTCCTCGATGCGGATGGGCGCAAAGTCGCTGGCCTCTACGTCGATGGGATTCGCATTCGTCTCTGCAATGAGCTTTGACGAGTTGGACTGCATTGCAGATGGGTCCTTTTCGCGGAAGAGCTTGTGCTTTGAGAGAAGGGAGTGTCGCGTGTCCGTTTCCATCAAGAAGACAGACACCTCAAAGTCATCTGCTGGCTGTTAGGTTTTGTCTTCCACACCCTGTGCCGTCTTGTTTTCCCGCAGCAGCGGCAGTAGGTGATATTTCGTACCTTTGACTATGACATCTTTGATCGTCTTCTTCTTGGTGCTCTTCTTCTTACTCCTTTCCTTCTCTTCACGCAGCTTTGGTATTACGAGCGGCCGGATAGCTTCGATGACTTTTGGAAGAATCGGATCGCGAGGGTTGAGAAGCCATGACTGTGCCAGCGCCGGGCTGTCCAAGTATATCCTGCACTCTAGAACGGAATACTTTGTGATCCTGAGATATCGGCGGATGGGCGCCATCTTGGCCTCGACTTCTGACCAGATAAATGTATAGTGAGAGCGTGAATGATGAAAAGAGCACTGAAGTCGGAGCTCGAGCCTCCTTCGCCGGTGATGTAATCGAGGCTTCGGAGCCACATGCCCCGCGCCGTCCACTAAAAGGAGCCCTGAGGGCCCCAAGGGCGCTGTAAGCTTCCGCCCAAGGATCCAATTGGAGCGCCCAATCGCAACTGGCGCGGGGCATTTGATGGTCAGGTCGCGATATCTTCAAGGCCTGGGGGAAAAAAAAAACTTCAAATTGTGTCTTTGGAGTCTCCATTCGCAGAGCGCCAATTCGCATCGCATCCCCCCTTTGCCCCTGAGGCTCAAGTCCAGCCTGCCAGCCCTCCGGCATGGTCTTGGTACGAACATGTCAAAGTCATGGAAAGCCACGCTGAGGCTGCCCCGTTCAACCTTTCCGTAAGTTGGCCAACAGAGCAAAGATCAGATGGCCCGTCACTTATAGACGAGTTCGCTGACTCGAGAGTAGAGCTCGGCCGAATCCTAAGTTGCAGCAGCAGCTCCTACGCGACTGTACCGATAGCTTCTACCAGTGGCAGACAAGCAACAGGCCCCAAGAGAACCCGTTCGTCCTTCACGATGGCCCGCCGTACGCCAACGGGCCGCTCCATGCCGGCCATGCGATCAACAAGACCCTCAAGGACATCATCAACAGGATTCAGGTGCAGGCAGGCAGGAGGGTCATGTACAGGCCGAGTTGGGACTGCCACGGCCTTCCCATTGAGATGAAGGCGCTCGGCGAGAGCGGCACCAAGGGACTGAGCCCGCCCAAGATTCGAGAGTCCGCCAGGCGCTTGGCGAGCAAGACGATCCTGGATCAGATGAAGGGATTCCAGTCCTTTGCTGTCATGGCTGAGTGGGATAACAAGTGGACGACAATGGATCGATTGTTTGAGATTAGGCAGCTTCGTGTGTTCCAGAAGATGGTCCGCAGCGGCCTTATATATCGCAAGCACAAGCCGGTGTACTGGTCGCCATCGTCTCGCACGGCTCTGGCCGAGGCAGAGTTGGAGTACCGTGACGACCATGTGTCGACTGCCGCCTATGTCAGATTCCCCATCATGTCGGACTGGACCTCGGTTCCTGGTTTGAGCGAGTTCAAGGGTCGACTCTACGCTGCTATATGGACAACCACCCCCTGGACGCTTCCCGCTAACAAGGCCATTGCTGTGCACGATGAACTCGAGTATGCCGTGCTGCAGGTTGGGGACGACGGACTTCTAATCGCCGAAAGCCGTGTAGAGGTCGTTCAGAAGAACATACCCTCTGCAGTGGTTATCGCGAAATCGATCCCAGGTTCGCAACTGAAGGGTCTCATGTATCGAAATAAGCTCAGGGGAAGCTCTTCGTCTCTACAGCCAATTGTTCACGCTGATTTTGTCTCTGCCGACTCGGGTACTGGTCTGGTCCACATGGCACCTGGACATGGCCAGGAAGATTACCAAGCTTGCTCAGCGTTTGGCATCGAAGCGTTTGCTCCCATCACGAACGAGGGTCATTTCACCGCAGAGGCCTATCCCGACGATCCCGAGAAGCTAACCTCAGCGCCTTCCATTCTCGAGGGCGGGAGTCAAGCCGTGCTCGACCTGGTAGGCGAAGATGTACTCTGGACGCATAAACTCGAACACAAGTATCCATACGACTGGCGTACGAAGAAGCCAGTGGTCATCCGGGCGACGGCGCAATGGTTCGCAGACGTTGAAAGCATCAAGGAAGACGCTCTGCAGGCGCTGAGCAAGGTACGCTTCGTTCCAGAATCTGGTAGGGTACGCCTGGAAAGCTTTGTCAAAGGGAGGAGTGAATGGTGCATTTCTCGACAGCGATCCTGGGGCGTGCCAATTCCCGCTCTGTATGACGAGAATGGGAACGCCGTCATGACAGACGAATCCATCGAGCACATCATATCTGTCATGGAACAAAAGACATCAGACGCCTGGTTCTCCGATGCCCCAGACGACCCTGCGTGGATCGCGCCATCGCTCAAGGGAACATATCGGCGTGGAACCGATACAATGGATGTTTGGTTTGACAGCGGCAGCAGCTGGACAGAGATCGGGCGTCCCGTGGATGTCTATCTCGAGGGCTCCGACCAGCACCGAGGCTGGTTCCAGTCGAGTCTCCTCACCTTCGTGGCAGCCCAAAAGGCAGATGGCAAAGCTCGAGCCGATATTGCTGCTCCTTTTGGCACGCTGATAACCCACGGGTTCACGCTCGATGCGCAAGGCAAGAAGATGTCCAAGTCTCTTGGCAACACTATCGTACCCAGCGAAATCATGGAGGGCAAGCTGCTGCCTCCCTTGAAGACCAAAGGAAGCGATACCCCTAAGCGATTCGATGCCCTCGGCGCCGATGCCATGCGACTCTGGGCTGCCAGCAGCGACTTTACGTCCGACATCCTCGTGGGCGCGTCCATACTGCAGCCGATCCACAACGCCCTCATCAAGTACCGGACGACTCTGAAGATGCTGCTTGGGTCACTGCACCAGTCTGCGCTCCAGGCGCCGTTGACGAAGCTTGACCAGATTGCCATTCTGCAGCTTCAGGATGTCATGGCGCAGGTTTGGGAGGCCTACGGCAACTACGAATTCCACAAGGCTACCGGGCTGATCAACCGATGGATTGCTACTGATCTCTCGGCTTTCTACCTGGAAGCCCTGAAGGACCGCCTCTACTGTGGTGACGGGGGCGGAGTTCTGGTGCCTATCCTGAACGGATTTCTGCGAATGCTGGCGCCAATCACGCCGATGCTGGTTGAAGAGGCCTGGTCTCACAGGCCATCGTGGATGGCGGAAGATGCGTAAGTTCGCCACATGACGGTGCTCTCTCGCTCGTGCTGTCTTTCTCTAACATAACTCCACATCTAGATCATTTGAACATCCGGCACGGCAGCTCTACAACTCGCCCGTAATTGACCCTGCCAGGTTGACGCTGGACCAGGCGCAGCTCCGACGAGACTTGCCCGTCTTGTCCGCCGTACACGATGCAGTCAAGGCGGGACTGGAGCAGGGCCGAGAGTCGAAAGCGCTCGGCAGCTCCCTGCAGTGCTCCTTGAACATTTGCGTCACGGATGACCGCTTAGCGAACGTTTTGGAGAGATACCTTGACGAGCTGGACGCCATGTTTGTGGTATCATCTGTCGAGTTGAACACGTCTCTGTCATCAGAGAGTCACGACTGGTGCTATTCCAAGGAGTTTACCGTGGACGGCATGCAGGGCGTTGTGCATGTTTTGCCGCCGAAGCAGAGCAAATGTTCTCGGTGCTGGAGATATGCTGCTGAAGTGGAGGAGGGATTGTGTGGACGATGCGAAGATGTTGTGGCAGCCCATCCTGATGCTGCTTCATAGGTGGGCGAGCCTATCCGGCAGTGTGATGGCTGCATAATCTCTGTACTTGTATGTGTGATTGGATGTATGTATGATATCTATTAGATGTGACTGACAAGAATCAAGAAACATATAGAATCAAGATTAAAAGGCCCAGATAGAGAGGACCCAATTCAAGCATGGATGTCATCGGGTGCAGATTGGCGTCTAACTGATGGCGGCATACATAACATCACCGTGCATGACTGCGCATGAGTCTCATCATGATTCGCCAGCACACAATCACCATCACCACCACGATTCGTCCTCGTACTCGTAGTATCTTCTTATACAGCATCACATGCACAGGTACCGATGACATGCTGCCGCCCCCCAAGGCCAATAAATAAAAACCGGGCCTCGTTCGCAGGGACAATCAAAGAGCCATGTTTCAAAGCCAATTTCACAGCCGTGTCCGAGCTTCAGCCGGGTTCGGAGCAAGCGAGTTGCGCGTCAAAAAAGGTTGGCTTGCGCTGCGCCTCGTTTCCGTGCCGGATTTGCGGTTCTTGGGCGCGGACGAGGCGAAACTCTGCTGCGAATAGAGTTGGGAGGGCTTCAGCTTTAGACGTTGGTGGTGGTTGCTGCTAAAAGTGCTGCTAACTCGATGCTAGGAGGTTGGCTTGTCGCGTACTATTACGGTACTGCTCTTAAAGTAGAGTGGGCATTCAGCTTCACCACCCTGTTTGTGCCTTTTGTTGCGCATCGCCAGACGACCTGATTCTTCTCTTGTCATCTCCTGTCCTGTTTCGTTTCTCGTCCCTAGTGGAACTTGCACCCCTCCTTAAACGAAAACCCCCCTATTGCCGGTTCCATCTCCCTTGTGCCTCTGATTCTTCATTTCTCTCTCTCCCCTCTTCATACTCTTCTCCCTTGCCTAGAACCCTCCTCGCCATGTTACCGATCTCCTCGACCCTCCAGTAGCACGACGGGATTCGCAACGAGCAACCTAGAGGCAGAGAACGGGCTGCTCACTGGCGACTATGAGCCGGCGCCCAAGCAATGGCTGATCACCACATGCCTGCGCCTCGGTCCGCAGGGCACTATTCGGCGACTCGAGACGGACGACGGGATGGCCCTGCGACGCCCGAGCGGCGGCGCAACAGCAGCCACGAGATGGGCAGGGCCGGCAATGCCACCAGCCAGCGAGACGACGTCTTCTCCCCGGACGGCCTGTTCCACGATGACGACGACGCCGATGCCGACGCCATGAGTCCTGGACACGCCGAGGGCTCTTTGCACGCCGACGACGGACACGGACACGATCACGACCACGGTCACGGACATGGAAGCGGCCACCGAGAAGAGCGCGCGCATAAGAAGCACAAGGGGCGTCTGGGTGGAGGGTTCCTGCTACACGATGCCTTTGCAGGAGTGCGATCTCGCCGACAGCGGACCGCTCTCCCGCAGGCTCCTGGTCCTGCGGCTTTCCAGCCCGCGTCTGGCCCTGCTCCTGTCCTCGACCTGGGCATGCGGCAGATGGCTGCACCCAGCCGGCGATCTGCTGGAGAGGCTGCAAACTCCCCGCCCAGCACTGGCCACTCCGCCGAGGACAGGAGGTTCCCTGATGCGCACTACCAAGAGCCGCCCGCGACGGCGGATCTGGATCCCACTCAGATTGTCAACATGGCGCTCAGCTTGAGCGAGTCTCGCCGTCTCGCCGCTCGACGAAGTGTTTCTCGGACGGTCGCCCCTCCGCGCCTTGCCCCTATCCCAGACGCATCGTCTTCGAATAATATCCGACACCACCTCCAGCAGCAACGCAAGGTTTCGCGGACCGAATCTCCCACCCTTATGCAAGAGTCATCCTCTGGAGCCGTGGTCCCTGGATCGAGAAGCAGCGGCACTTTTCAGCCTTCGTTCGAAACTTCCCTCGATCCGCAATACCGCTGGCAATTTTCCCCATCGACTCTGGCCAGAGCCCAAAAGGCAAAGGTGCATCTCGAGCTGTGGGCGCAGTACAGGCGGCTGCTCGACGTGCTGCCTCCCCTGCAGCCGGGCCTCGAGAGGCCGCTGTCGGGTAGCGGTCCAGACTCCCCTGTCCAAGCTTCGGGGTCCCAGCCGTCTGCTATCCCACTGGGGCGGCAGTACAATCCGCTGCAGTATATCCGGAACCGCAAGGTGCGGGCGCGTGAGAGAAAGGTCATTGATGGCAAGCGTCAGGGCTTCAGCGATGTAGAGGCCGTTAGGCTGTGGGTTGATTCGGTATATCAACAAATGTCGCTGGCCGGCACCTCGCTTGCGGACGAAAGACCGTCCATTCCCCCTTATCAATATGCCGAAGAGTCGGACGTACAGAGCACGCCTTCTGAAGCAGTAGCGAGGTCTCGGCGGCCCAGGGTTGACTGGTACTTGGAGCCTTGCGACGTGATTGCCGACGCATACTGGCTGGAACAAAACGGACACAAGTATCTCATCGAAGACCGCCATTGGCGCAAGATCTTCCCGCCCCCGGCGAATTCCGACCTGAGCAGGCCTCTATCTCGAGACATGGACGATACGAGCAGCAAGATTTCTCCCTTTACAACGAGAGACGTCGATGTAACCGAAACCCTTACAGAAGGAAAGGACTTTGGGTTATCCAAGGTTCGCTCGGAATTGTCTCACAGCAGTGCAAAGGAGCGGGCCAAGCAGAAGCTACAGCATATCAAGGGCTTCCACCACCGGCACGGAAGCACTTCGCACGGCCACGATCAAGTACGGCACAAGAAGGACTCCGGATCCGACTATTCAGACAGCGACAACGACAGTGAGCCAAAGAGGAGATCGAAGCCTGCTCGCAAAGGAACCATCTCGAGCAACTCCAACGACCTACTTCAGAAGCAGATGCTGGAAATGGTGGCCAAGGAGGCGCGCGAAAGAGAGCTTGAAGAGAGGGCTTTGGCTCACAATGAGAGTGCTGATGATCATAGCGTTGATGCACAGGATATGAAACGAGTCTCTCAACCTCCGTCTCGATTCGCCAGCCGGAGAGGATCCATGGCAGAATTTAGCGACTCTGAGCGCAAATATGCGGTTCTGGAGAAGCTGAAGCACGCCTCTCCCACACGCCAGAGCCTGGATGTCAACCGTTACTCCTTCTCTCCAAGCAAACAATCTTCGTTTCCCAACTCGCCAGAAATCATGCCGGTTCGCAATGGCAAGTCCGAGTCGGTCGCCAGCATTGATCCTTCACCTCCCTGGAGCCGATCGGCATCTCCCACCCGGAACCCCTTTAGCAAGATCAAGTCCATCATTCGAGACAAGAATGATGACGCCGATGAAGCCGAAGACGACAGACAAGGCCGATCGTCGAAACGTGACAAGCTGGCGCGTTCAGGCTCCGCGTCTGACATGGGCAGGCGTGAAACCAGCCCTGTCGGAAAGCCGCTGTCAACAACAGACAGCGGCAAAAGCGCTCGCAACACGGGAAGCGCACGGCTTCGAGGCGACGACGGCGTGGGACTGCGTGGCATGTTCAAAGCTCCCCGCATCGACAATGTGTTCCGTGGCGGTGTTTCGAAGCTGGGAGACATGATACGGAAGAAGGACGGGCCTGGTGAGGCGCAGGACGTTGAGACTACGGATGATTCAGACAGTGACAAGGCCAGAGGGCGAAAAACGACCCCTTTGACCTTGTCGCGGAAGCCGTCTGCCAGGGCACAAGAGGCGCAGCAGCAGCACCAGCCCAAGCACTTTCTCGATTCCATGCCGCAGTTCCATCGCATGCCGGACTATCGCCACGCCAACGGTGGTGACAAGTCTGCTGCTGACGGTTTGGCAAATGGTCGTCGGGCTGCAGCTGATGAGCTCAAGCCTCCGATGATCAAGATTCGAAGCGCATCGTCGTCCGCGTCGCCCGCGCCACTAGCCCACAAGACTCGGCTGGGAGAATCGGCAGACGTCTCCGAATCTGAGTCCCTGTTGAACAACCACGTCTCGGACACTGTGGATAGGCGTATGAACTCTGCCGTTTCGCTCAGCGACAGGGACAACCATCACGGGCGACTGCCGGGCCAGCACTGGTCAATTGTGGACCGCGGCTTGCCTGGCCAGATGAAGCTGTCGAAGCGCGAGGTTGCCCGGATGCGAACTCTGATACTCAGCTCCGGCATCAAGGCCATGGAGCTGCGCCGGCGGGCCAACGAGCAGCACGTACCCTTCAGCGAGGAGCGTCTCGCGCAGAAAGACGCCCACCTCACGGAACCCGGCGGCATCCCCTGGTCGGACATTGCGAGGCTCACGCCCGAGCATGCCCAGCTCACCCTCCAGCTGCACAAGCAGCAGGTGGCAGCCTGCGACCTGTACCCCTTTGCCGCGCGGACGCTGGCGACGGCCATCCAGACGTGGGGCCAGCGGTGGCAGTCGTCGGCGGACTACTTCCGGGACAAGACGGCGCAGGAGCTCCGGACGCGCGTGTGGGAGGTGCGCACGCAGGTGGCCGACGACCTGTCGGAGCTGGCGCGCAAGGCGGCGGACGAGGCGGACGAGACGAGCCGCGACCTGATGCTGGGCCAGCCGCTCAAGATCAAGCACGTCATCGACACCATGGACAAGATGCTGCGGACGCGGCGGCGCAGGTTCCGCTGGCTGCGGCGCGGGCTGTGGCTCACGGTGGAGTGGCTGCTCGTGGGCTTCATGTGGTATGTCTGGTTCATGGTGATGATCTTGCGCGTCTTCCTGGGCGTGGGCAAGGGCGTTTTGCGGGGTGTCAAGTGGCTTCTTTGGTTGTGATGCTGCCTTTAACACTGCTCATACGTGCCCCCCTTCTCCTTATCTTGTGACTCCTTCTGGTGTTATACTTTGCCTCTCTTATATAACCTTTGGTGGAAAGCTGTGGTGCACTGAACACCCATCTCTACGTGTGCTATTATCATTACACTGCTAGCACTGGTGTGACATTCTTCCCCCCCCTTTTGTTTTCTTCTCTTCTGTTATGTTTCTTCTTATATCTCCTTTTTTCTCTATGTCTTCAGATAATTTCCTTTCTGTCTGATACGATACCCCCCAAGTCTTTTATCGTTCTATCAAGTCTTTATTACATGATTCCTGTTTGGTGTTGTTGGCTGGCAAAATTAAGTTACACCTGATGAGCTGCATAGCCATGGAGTGAGATAGTTACAAATAATGCATATAAATATATATATTCTCATTGTAAATCTGGTTTCCCTTATCTGGCACCTTGATCATGTGTTTTCTCAATTTGCAGAGTAACTACTACACATCCTTGATGAAGACAAAGAGTCTTTCGCAGGTATAAGACTTTACGCCGTTTGATCACGTCATCGAGATATGAAAGCCAGGTTAAATTGATTGAGCTACAATACATCTATCCTCTGATGTTGCCCTTTACGTTTCCACAGTATCCCAAAGGAGCACAGATTTTACCCAAAGGAGCACCGATCTTAAAGAAGACAAGCCAAAAGAGAGAGAGAATGAGGGGACCAAATAAGGAGAAATCAGTCTTCATCTAGTAGTATTCTGACTCTATCTAAAGCAACCATGGCGGCTCTTGATTCTCCTGTCTTCTTGACTTGACGCACAACGGTCTCGTCAACTGTTGTGTAAACCGAGAGCAAAATAGCAACAACAGATAAACAACATCTAGAAGGGAAACCACCCCGCAAGGCCATTTTGGTTTACGTCTGATGACGGGAAACGGAGAAATTACATATATAACGCTGCATGCTGCAGGCAAAAGAAGTCTAACAGCGACGAAAGAAAACATGGGAAATGGAACCGATAAAGGGGGGGGGGGGCGGGAAAGAAGGAAAGGGGATTCAAAAGGAAAAGCTGTGAGATATAAAGGCCGTGGATCCTCTAGAACCGCATGTGGCGTTAGGCCTCTCTATTCAATCCTCTTTTTACCCTCCTCCGCATTGATGAACCGAGCGGTGCTCATTCCACGCTCGTGCCTGGCAACGAGGGACCCAATGACGGCGTCCTTTCTGGCCTTATTGTAGCTCTCGGCGAAGCCATCGACGGCGTAGGGCAGAGGGTTCAGACGCGGCCAGTTAACCTACAGAATATGTCAGCATATGTCTTACCATAGAACCGCAGTGTTTGATTTGAGGGAACAGATGCCATGTGAGATTTGCTTACATAGAGCATGCCGTGCGTCCAGATAAAGTGAAAGCACCAGGCTGCCACGCTGGACCAAAAGAGGATGAAGAGCCGCATGGGAATGACGCTCGAGTTGGGAGGCCTTCTGGTGAAGATGCCCACGAGAACAATGAAGACGCTAAAGGCGAGGATGTACGGAATCGCCTGGATGAGAACCGGCCGCCTGTCGCCGAAGATGAGGTTCGTGCCGACGTTGGCCTCGCCGGGCTGATAGACCCCGAGGAATAAGTCGTACGCGTCCTGACGAGGGCCGTCGAGGAAGTTGTTGAGGCACCATCGCGTGACGCCGATGCGGCCGTCCTGCAGGGCTCCCATGGGGGTACGCTTGCCCAGCCTGGTGACGTCCGTCTTCATGGCGCCGGTGCCAGAGTAGGCCGCGGACACGACGTCGGCGTTGTCGGCCCAGATGTTGCGGAAGAGGAACTCAAAGGCGGGATCCTCGTCCTTGAACGTCGAGCCCTTGGCGAGCAGGCCCAGGTCCTGCAGCATGCGGTCGAGCATGTGGCGGGCAAAGATGCTCTGGACGACGTTGGTGCGGTCGAGGCAGTCCATGCAGTTTGTGCGCATGACGCTGGTCTGCAGACTGCGGGCTTCGATCCTCCCGTCGTTGCCAGGCATGTCGACGCCGCGGAAGTAGCCCTGAGCATCGACGGCGTCCCGGAGCCTGTCGACAATGGCATGTGCCTTGTGCATCTGCATGCCCTTCGTTTCGGTGTGGTAGTCAAAGTAGACGTAGTGGAGGCGGTCAAACTGTTGGCGGCTCGAGCCGGGTTGGATCTCGGTGAACTTTTCGTCGGTCAGACGGTCGGCCTCTCGTCGTTCCCTGGGCATGGAGATGAGAGCCTTGGTCATCTGCTCGTAAGACTCCTTGACCTTGGACTCTCGCCCCTTGTGGTTGACGAGGTTGATGAGGTAGTTGTCGCCGTAGATGCGAATCTGCTCCTCAAAGTGCTTGGCCGAAGCAGCAAGGGCGGCGTCGGTGCTGCGCACGTGGATCTTGGGCGTATACTTGAGGTCGTTGACCTCGGACCAAAACGTCGGCACGCTGCCTCGGGTCTGGACGTAGGACAGGATCTGCACCTCCTGGCCCGCTGCCGCGCCAAACTTGCCGCTCTGCATGTCGCTGCTGCCGGCGAAGCCCCCCAGCCCGGTGCTGCTGTCGTTGAGGATGACAATCTGC
The DNA here is from genome assembly GCA_020002365.1 of Trichoderma gracile. Lineage (NCBI taxonomy): Eukaryota > Fungi > Ascomycota > Sordariomycetes > Hypocreales > Hypocreaceae > Trichoderma > Trichoderma gracile. The sequence goes on from JAINEY010000003.1 coordinate 1,031,136, forward strand.
TCCGTCTCGTTGTAGTTGGCAACATGGCCGTTCTCGTCCACGCCTCGAGTGAAGAATCGAGTGCCGCCACGGTACCGTGAGCGTCGCGATATCAAGATCAGCGTCAGGGGCGTGCTCTTGAACGTGGTCTGCCTAATCTCCAACATGCCAAATATGCAGGGGAGAATGTAGGGATCGGTAGCGGGCTGCGAGCCGGGCTGGCTGCGGGATCCGGCAGTCCGGAACTTGATGAGCTCGGACTGCAGATGCTTGTTGAAGAAGAAGCGGTCGTCCGTCCTCAGCCACAGGGGGCGGGAGACGTCGGCCTGGGACTGGCGCTGGATCGAGTTTGTGAGGTCGATGGAGTAGGAAAAGTACAGGGGCGCCTGGGCGAGGAAGGTCTTGAGGAGGTTGATGAAGGTGTCTTCGTCCGGATCGTGGATCTGGCGCTCGCGCATGGGCAGAATGTCGGTCGAGAGCACCTTGTAGACCATCTGGCCCTTGAGGCGGCCCATGGGCTTGGCCTTTGTGATGATGATGACATACTTGTCTGTGGCACATGAACAATCGTTAGGGGAGAACTCGTTCAGAGCTGGAGGGGTGAGGGAGGCAGCAAACTGTGCTATGCTACTGACCTAGAGGCAGCTGGATGATGCCCAGGATGCCCGGGATGCTCGACACACGCGTCGCGCGCTTGGTCGAATTGAAGCCGCCCTGGACCAGCCGGATGTCGCCCATGGGCCGGTCGATGACGAGGGACGGCGCATCGGGCGAAGAGGGCGACGTGAAGGTGTAGGCATCGCTAGTGACCCGGAGGTTAATGTCGCGATAGGGCAGCTTGGAGGCTGCGAGGTGCGCCATTGCGGCGGATGGCTGCTGCAGCTCCGGGGTTACAGGCTCGACGCCGCTGATTCTGGTGGCAGTCTTGCTCTGTTAAAGGTCTAGCACTGCGTTTGGATTGCCGTAGAGGTGCAGATGCTGTCAAAAAGCTCAGCTTGTCCGTCTCCTTGGGAGATCAATCACATGCGGAAAACGGGGGAAATGCGGCGTGTTCAATCAAAGGCAACTGCCAGCACGGACTCGAAAAGGATATTGGAGCAGCACAGCCTCATCGATTGGCGGGCAAAACGTGCAAAACGTCACTGCAAAGCCACAGGCAGAGCTAGGCAAAAGGGGGAATCAGTGGCGCAGCTTACACATGCCATACCGGAGAACTTCCCCTTATTGGAGATGACGAGGGGCATCGAGGGGAAATAGAAGAATGCTATCTATTCCCCTTTCATAGTGAGAGACGGACTGGATGAAAGGAGAATTACGAGGCAGTGGTATTGATGAGATGATCTTATGTCTGATCAATTCAAATTTGAATAAAAGCTGTTAACAATGGATAAAAGTATAGAAACGGCATGCCAACGGTCCCTCACTGGATATACTGCGCCAAATCCTACGCCTCGCTACAAAGCCCAAGTCCAGCCATCAACTCCTCTGCCGTAACATCAATCGCCCCCGACGCCCTATCCTCAATACCAAATCCAATAAACAACTCATCATCCAAATATCCGTGATACCGCAGGCCGGCGCTCTTCCACGCAATCGACGTAACGTAAAACATGTCCGAGGTGAGCAGGTCCAAGTGCTGCTGCCGCCCATGGATCCAGAGGGGCCGCTTCGACACGGCGTGTACGGCAAAGGGCGCCTCCTGCTGGAAAAGCATGACGTACGGCTCGTAGACGCCGTGGAAGTTGTAAAAGGTCTTGTGCTGCCAGATGGTGAAGATGAAGGTGTTGTCCTTGCTCGGCACGCAGCCTGCGTCGGACCGCTTGCACATGGTGACCTTGAGAGAGTTGCTTGCTTGATGGACCGATTCGAGGCCCCTGTCTGCTTTGGGCATGTATCTCGCGAGGCACTTGTCGTCTTCGGCCTCGGTGAGCACAGCCAGGTTGACGCTGACGGAGCCATCGGGCTGGGCTCGAGCAAAGACTCGCTTTGGCGCAACGTCATAATGAATATACATCTGGCCCGCCGGGTCCCAGAAGGGGAACCAGTTCTTCTCAATCGCACCCCACGGCAGGGGACGCTGTAGCTCTGTGCCGGTGAGGAAATCCCTTGGTCCAGCCTCTGAGGCTGGCCAGTCCACGAGCTGGCGAAAGTCCTGAATGAACTGGCCAAAGCAGGTAAACTGCGAATTCGACCCGTACACAATGTACGGGCTCTCTGGTCCGTACAGAACGCGGGCATCGTGAGGGCCAACGTTGAGACCGAAAAAGGCCAGGTCGCCGTTACAGTTGTTGCCTTGTGTTGGTGCAACAGGAAGTGCTGTCGGAGGCGCAAGGCACCGCAAAACACCGTCTTGGAAGACGGCATTGCAGACGAGTTCTGTGAAGTAAACGGTCTGCTCTTCTGCGCTCCTCACCAGCTGTGCCACCACAATCCACGTATTGGCCAGTGTGGGATGAGGGATGATGTTGGGGTTCATCCCATTGAGCTGCCCGGCAAAGTCGATGGGAAAGTATTTCCTATCAGGGGTCGACACTGAGAATATCTCCTGGTGGGAGGCCTGGATGTCAAGCGGATTGGACGTATTGCTCAACGGCGGCCGCGGCGGCGGACCATTTGCGGCTGTAGGGCTCCCATCCTTGGAAGGCTTTTCAGAAGATGATTCTGAATGTCCAAAGCTGATTGGCACCTCTGCCTCCTGCTCATGATCCGACTCGACATTCCCTTTCCCTTGGCTTGAGTCGAGTCTGTCCGAGATCCATTCGTTGACTTTGGATGGAACAATAGGCGTGTGCTGATAGAACTTGAGGATGGTGCAGAAAATAACGACAACAGGCACCACGACAAGCAATAGCCGCTTGAAGTCTCTGGCGAGCATCGTAAAGGCCCTTGCAGCCAGCTGCTGGCCAGGAGATGTCCGAGGTCAGATTTGGTTGTGGCGTGTCCAGAATCCAGTGTGACAGGGGACGGGCTTCCACACCTGAGCTGGTAGCAGGGCTACTGCTTCTTGTTCGGTGAAGGGGAGTGAGGACGACTCTGTTATGACTTATTGTACAAGAACAGGCTGCAGAGCTTTTGGGCCGTGGAGACTCGCAGAGTTCGGTAGGCCAAGGCGAAGAGGGAGAACGAGCTCTGACCTCGAGGACAGCCCGTGGCTTGACTGTGGCTTTTCTCAAACCCGACGTACCCAACCGGAGATATTTCAGGCACGCCTCCCCGGAGTCTTTGTGTAGATTATATGAGGTAAACCCTTTGGACTTGGGGATACGGCTGTCTGGCACTTCAGGAGAGCGCAGGAAATGCAACAGAGAGTTAAGCCCAATGGGACGTCATCGAACGAAAAGGCTTAGATGAGAGACGCTATGCGTGCTTGATGCCCGTTGTAGCGCGGCTGTCAAATAAAGTTATCATGTGTATGAAGAAAGTCAATGAAGATACCAAACGATGAAGACGAACTGGGCCACACCCGCGATGGTCGAGGTTCTGCCGTGTGGCCTAGACGCGGCGATGTGACGCTGTAGGTTGCAGGAAAGAGAATTGCCGGCTGCAGGGGGGGGTTCGTTGATGATTCTGCGGTCAACAAGGCACTTAGCTAACGGCGGCGTGCTGAACTCTAGCCAATGGCACGTCAATGCTGCACCCGAGTTGCAATGAAGGAACACCATCTGGAAGCCTTATGCACTGTGAACAAATCAGAAGGATTGCAGTGGCAGATCAGAGCATATGATGTCAGGGTTGGACTAGATTGTAGTAGTAGGTACATACGATGGTAGACCGGACGCATGGATTATGTGCTGCTGTTTGCTGCTCACGGCAAAGTATCACGAGATCATCTTTTTTTCTATTCTATGTACAGTACTCACTCGCTCATAGAGAAACGGTACTGCCGTACATGGCGAACTGCTACTGTAGTCTCAATTACTGGATCGAGTATAAAGAATTTACCATGTTGGTGTCGCCATCCGGGAGGGGGCGAGTCGAGGCGAGCTCTCTTGATAAAAGATGGACGAGACCTTGCCCATTCGCAGTGGACACCCATGGAGCAAAAGTGGTGCAATCGGGGCGAGCATGACCGGGATGCCTTCATCGAGTGATTCCAGGTAAAAGGCAGACCAAGAAGAACAGCGAAAGTTGCTCTGAGGAGAAGATACATAACTCGACAACGGACACCTCGAAAGAGAACAGGTAGAAAGGTCAAGGCAGTTGTCATGTGCAAACACCCAGATGCCGAGGAACGACGCCATTTCGCATATAATTCCAGCCCCCAAAAACAATTGAACCCATCCATCGCAACACACGCCAAAAACGAAAAAGAGACGGCCCTCAGCACCCTCAAGTTCACTCACATCATCGATCACGTACCTGTACCTTCACGCGCAAACGAACTTCTGGCCCAGGCGTCCACTAAACCAGAGTTGAGCCCACCTGAGTTTCCACCTCCGCACGCCAATCTCTGTCAAGCGACAAAAAAGTGCCCTTTCTCCACCAACAAGACGAGAGAAAAAAACAAGCATCGACAACAGATTCAAAGGGGGGGGCCTGCTCTTTAGTGTGCTGGCAGGGGTTCCCCAATTTGGTCCCCTGTCGTGCCGATCGCACTCTCTCTGTGATCAGCAGAGGGAAAGACGGAAAAAAAAAAGAGAGACGTGGGGATTGAAAGGATGGAGGGGCGCTTGTGCTGGATCGGGGCAAATGGCCGTTGTTGTGTGAGTGTGACAAATTTCTATGTATTTCAGCGGGAGATTTGGTTGAGGACGAGGAAAATAGGAGAAGTCGGTGGGAGGGAGGACGTGGAAGAGGCTGTGATGACGAGGGCGTACAGTAGTGTTTGAACATGGTCTCCAACAGTTCAGATGATGGATGTTCTTCTCCAGCACAACAGTACGAAGACTCTCCAACAGATCCAACAAACTGCCAAGAGCATCTAAGGACGCAACTTGTACTCGTACCTTACAGCGCCACAGCAGCCAAGCAGATTGACGAGATCCATCCACCGCTTGTCGGCTGCCAAACGGAAACTTGGCGTATTTAAGGTGCAGCCACACCAGGAACCAACACAAGAACAAGTGCCAACAACGCCTCGGTACCTCGGAGAGACTTTTCTCGAAATTCGTCAATGTCCAAATGTGTCCGGCTTAGCCACACAACTTTGACAGTGATGAAAAGGAGAGAAACTTGCTGATTGCAGGCTATTGTCGAAACTATCCCAGGAGAGGCAACAGTGTAGAATCTGGATGGAGAGAACAAAATTCTAGTCGGAACTGGGAGATTAGAACATGAACACGCGGAGAAATGTAACAGGGGATGGCACTTGATTCAAAGTAAAATCCCCGACGGTGACATTCGCCCTGGTTCCTGTTGTTGGCATGCCCTTGACCAGACCAACTCAAATGCGCCAGCCCAAGGTTACATGTAAGGTGCAAGACAAATCTCCGCTCAATTGTAAAGTAGGTAATCCTCTACGCCAAATCCCAGCTGTATATACATCCGTCTAATAGAAGGCTTCCATGGTGTGCTGTAATCAGGTAGCCACCCGTCCATGTGCAATTGCAATCAAATACCATGCAGTATTAAAGTAGCATCACTACTAGTAGAATCCCCCTTTTGCCTGCATCACGCCCTGGCCTGCTTCGCCAGCACCGGATCCGATCCGCCCAGCGTCTTATGATACAGCCACGAGCAAAACTTGACGCTCGGCGTGTCCACCCACCGCGTCACGGCCTCGGCCAGCGCCAGCGTCAGCGGCAGCAGCACCACATGCGGCACCAGGAACGACACCTCGAGCCCCAGAGGACCCGACTTTGGCAGAGGCAGCTTGTCCACCCAGTGCGGCATGTGCTGCAGATGCTCGTCCGTCCGCCAGCCAACGGCCGCGTAGATGCGGTCTCCCAGCGTCCATAGCACGGGGCCATGCACCATGTAGAGCGCAAAGGAGATGCGCCCCAGGTACTGGCAGAACTTGGTCTCGAAGAAGCGCTTCAGCCAGGTGATGCGCGGGATGGACGCGACCAGAAAGGTGGCCGCCAGCCACAGGTAGAACCACTTGTAGTCGAAGACGGCCTGGGGCTTGAGCCACGACAGGTAGTACCACCCGCGGCTCTTTTGCAGGTTCTGGACGTCTGTGGTTTCGCTCGGGATGCCGCCCAGGAAGAGGCTGAAGGCGAGCAGGTGGTAGTAGATGAAGTCCTTGGCCGGTTCGAGGCAGCTCAGGAACAAGGGCAGCTCGCCCTTGTTTGCGAGCAAGTCCAGGTCGCAGAGCAGCATGCCCGTGCAGAACATGGCGCAGTACCAGCCGTCTGCGATGAACATGAAGTAAAACACCAAGAAGGCCTCGCACGAGAGCCGCGCCGCCTTGGAGCTCCTCGACAGGGCCAGCTGCGCGGCGTACACCACCATGGAGCCCTTGAACTCGACCGGGATGGACCACAGGTGGAAGTTGTAGCTCAGCCAGGGAACGCCTCCCTCTTTGAAGACGAAGCTGAAGTTCTTGAACTCCCTATACAAGGCCACGACCTCTTCCGACCAGCTTTCCGCCCGCTTCATGCCGTTGATCCACATGCCGGTCATGTGCCATAGCGTAACGTATGTCAAGACGACCGCGATGATGGGCATGTAAAGTCGTGGCCACCGCCTGAAGAAGGCCGACGCCAGGTTGTCGCCCAGCTTTGCGAGCTCGCCGGCCTGCACAAGGCTCAGGGGCTTCAGAGAGAGGACGTAGCCCGATATGATGAAAAAGGTCGAGACGGCATAGTGTCCGCCGCTGAAGAAGTTGCGTATGCCGGGGAACGCGGCCATGTAGTATTTGCCGTCGTACCCAAAGCCATTCTCAAAGATGTAATTTTCCTTTGTCCAGCCGTGAACCCATAGCTCGTGATGATGCCAGTAGACGAGAAAGGCGGCGAAGCCCCGAAGGCCATCCAGATACGACGTCGGGCGCAGCTTCTCAGCCACTGTAAAGGCAATGGGAATCTTGGAGAGCGCGTTGACAACTCGGCCAATGACCCGCTTGTGCTTGGGGGTATAAGGAATCGCCTTCCATATTGCATACCCCTTCGACTCCTTGATCGATTCCGGGTCATAGTCGGGCTTGATCTCTTCCCAGTCTCTGCTGGTGTTGAGGATGTTTTGCTGGAGCATCTTGTCGCGATGTAGCGAGAGCTGCATGCAGAGCCCAGCCAGAAGAACGAAGCAGATGAGAGGCAATGCAAAGAGACACACGCCCCAGCTTCGACCCAGCAAGCAAGCCTTGCACGGGGCAACGGCTTGGACAAGGTCAACTTGACCGCCGCCTCTGAATCGTTCCGGCAGCGATGCCAAGCTTCCCCAGACGGCTTCGATCTGGGTTATGGATCTTTCGGCAGCGCCCAGAACCCAGGTCGAGGTCACGGACTCACGACACGTTGACACGTCGTATCCGTCAATCTGGGAATCGGGAATGACGACAGCAAGCTAATACTGTAGAGGTCCCCAGAAGCACGGCTTCCCCAGCTTTCACAAGCCGACGATCAGAAGCTCGGGCGTCCAAATGAGAGGCTCGTCCCGAGGTTTGAGCAATGCGGAGGCGAAGGATAAACGCGGGGGTGGTCCGAGCCTCCTCGTACAGATCGACTAGCAACTCGTAGCTGAGAGGGGAGATGCAAATCGCTAGCTGACGATTTCACCCGAGAGGAGAGGAGAATCGACGAGATGATCAAGCACCAGCTCTTGTTGATGCCGAGGGAAGACCCAGAATGGCCAGCCCGGGTGGTGGGAGGAGGGAAGGGGGAGAAGTGCCAGAAGAGGTCAAGACTGAACTCCGAGGACACGCAATGACGGCATGGGCTGGAGGCAATCGGAGCTGCGTCGAGGCTGGTCCGGGATGGTAATGTTCTAGTTCCTGTATGCACTCGTACTGGAGGGTCGAGGTTCTCCAACTTTCACATGAAAAGGCGTCTCTTTTTTCTGTGTTGTTGTGGCCTCGTCCCTCGGTGATGCGCCGGTTCATGCAATGTACAGCACAGGTACAGCCAATAATGGCCACACCACCCCATCCTTCTCCTCACGCAACGCCATCGAAAACGCCACAAGGGACGAATGGCTTCTTCCAAAGGACCTTTGACCAAGAAAAGCACTGCACATCAGCAAGCCCAGAGCCCACAACTTTTGCTGAAGATTTTGGCCGTCCCGTCATCTCGGGGAACTCCATCGCCCAGCAAAAGTGCTGCCCTCTTCAACTGGGGAGAAACGGCACGTCAGACCCCTGCTGCGTGGAGTCTCTGGACATGGGCCATGACTTATGGGCCCCCTCTTATACTATTGTCACCATCACACCAAGAACTGCTGCATGCATGCGACCAGGGGGGTTTTCTTTGACGGCAGCTGCATCGTGTGTGTGGCTGATCGGCGCTTCGGACACACGAGCAGCCAACATGCATATCCAGCTTAGCAGCCTGCCGGCGAATTTGCGTCTTTTGTTCCTTCGACTCAACGACGGGAGATTGGGTCAGCCGGGAGGTACAGTTACTTTGGCGTATGGTGCATTCAGGCATTATCTAGGTACCAATGTCTGGTTCTTTCCAAAGGAAAGCAGCAGTTGGAGCTCTGTCATTTGAAGGCATTTTCTGTATCAATCCCAACTGGGCATTGCGGTTCGATAAGCGATGCTGACGAGCTGATGCGATGCAATGCCATGTACAAGCACAGTAAGATAGGAATCGCAACCATGTCTTCTCTACCTGGACCGGGATATCATCCGCTGCCAGCCAGTCAAACATGGTCGAGAAATCAAGACGAAATGTGAGCAGTTCCTTCAGTTGCCTGCAGAAGCCGTCGAGAAATGACAGGTACAGGTACCGGTACATGCAGGGCTTTGGTGTCGGGACATTCCCGCGCGCCGTCTCAGCTAGATGGATTCCACCAGCTTCTGACCTCCCGTTGGGAGAATAGCGGCGATTACCGGGCGTTACACCTGTAAGACAAGCGCCTGTACGCGGAAATAATCGCAACTTCGTGGCGGACCTGCAGCAGAACCTGTACAAGTAAGTACTGTAGCAAAGCAGGAGTCCGGATAAGAAGAGGCGCTGGACGGGCCGTGGCTTGCAGTCTATCTGCTTTATGCTTTGCCCCCGGGCTGTAGATGGCTGTCATGGCCGTGCTAGTTTGTACATGTATGTGTCGTGGACAGCTGAGCATGCTGTGCAACCGTTGAAAGAATCTGAAGGACCGTACGCACCGTGAGTGCGGTATTGTTGTGCCGATGAAGACGAGAGACATGGCCGCTCTGCGGACATTGCAGGTCCAGCCGGTGCGTCTCTCCACCAGCCAACCTGCTGTCAACATCAAGCCTTGTCCCTGTCCGCCTCCCCATGTTCCCCCAAACTGGCTTCTTTTGCTGTGCCGCCGCCCTTTTGCACGCTTTGGGCAGCTGGTCCGGCTCTAGCAGCGCTTCTTGCCCGTGGCTCCCCAGCCGTAATCAAGGCGATGATGTCCTGATCCCCTGGCGGAGGAGCAGGGATCCACCGGCGAGCGGGTTCGACAGCCTTCACATGATGGATCCCCGGCATCTTCAACAGCCTGCCGTCCATCCATCCATCCATCCATCCAACTGCGAGTTAGACATTACATGTAAGTTGTTGTAGGTACTGTAGACACGTACCGGTACAAGCCACCACGCAGCCAACCTGCAATGCAACCCGACGGAACCGCTGCTGCCACGCAAGTACCGTGTACATGGGTCCTCCGTGCAGCTCCCGGTCCCCTCTCCATGCCTTGCTTTGGTCGCAGAACAGCAACGAAACTGCCTGTGACTGCACCCATGGACGGCCCGGATAGCCCTTTTGATATGGCCGAGTTATAAGATGCGCATGGGCCAGTGCCAGTGGAGGTGAGGTGTGCGCATTTTCCAGCTTCTCCTCCTTCCCCGGGTTTGCTGATCCAAGTAGGTATTGCATACCTTACCTCACCTTACTTACATCAATGCTCGGTTGAGTCCCTCAGTACTGTACCTGACGGCGAGTTACTCGGCCACCTCAGCCTCCTTATCAAACTCTACCCAGGTATCATCGACTTGCCCAACACAGGAAGAACCATCCGGAGAGGCTCAATTCATTCCCTTTCTCCCCCCTTGTCAGAACAAGCCCTAGCCCTGCCTGAAAGTTCTTCTTCCAAATTCCCAGGGCTTTTGTTGCGTTGTGCTCAGGTGGCGTACGGACAGGGTCTCCCCCAGAGTTTCGATCCTCGATAGTTGTCCGAGTCAGAGCCATTGTCCGACTTCTTGGGCTGCTGTCTGCTGTTGACCTCATTCTTCACACGCACTTGCCATCTCTCTCTTTCTCTGTGGCATTGCCAAAGTCTCTCAGTCTTCCCAACCCTCTTCCCTCTACCTTCCCTCTGTCACTTGTCCATTGCGGCTGTTGCCGTTCATAGCATGGTGCCCATTGTCTGAATCGGTCCTGCCATTGCTGCTCTCGCTCGTTAAACATTTCCATCCTCGATCTTCCTCCACCTAAACTCTGCAAACAAGAAGCGAGAAACAGAGGCTCGTCAAGATGAGCTCGCCTCTTGGATCGCCGAGGCTCATGCACTCGGCCAGCCCCTTCCGCAACAAGGTGCCCACACAGATGAGAAGGTGCCTGCCTCTCTACATCACCGTCGTCTGCGTCTTCCTCGTCATTGTCAACTTTGACTGGATCCTCGCGATACCCAATCCCGCCTCCGTCCTGCGCCGCGAGCCAAAGGTGCCTCCTCTGCCGGGCAGCACGTTTCCGCAAAAGATTTGGCAGACATGGAAGGTCGATCCTCTCAACTTTGACGAGCGCGATCTGGTCACGGCGCGGACTTGGACGACCATCAACCCGGGCATGCGCTACGAAGTCGTGACCGATGCCAACGAGATGGCCTACATCGAGGATCGCTACGGCCCCAACGGCTTCGAACGGCCCGACATTGTCGAGTTCTACAAGATGATCAACCTGCCCATCATCAAGGCCGACCTGCTGCGCTACATGATCATGTACGCCGAGGGCGGCATCTACGCAGACATTGACGTCGAGACCATGAAGCCCTTCCACCGCTTCATCCCGGACCGCTACGACGAAAAGGACATTGACATCATCATCGGCGTCGAGATTGACCAGCCCGACTTCAAGGACCACCCCATATTGGGCAAAAAGTCCATGTCCTTCTGCCAGTGGACCTTTGTGGCGCGCCCGCAGCAGCCCGTCATGATGCGCCTGATTGAGAACATCATGAAGTGGTTCAAGGCCGTGGCCAGGGACCAGGGCGTGCCCCTGGGCGAGGTGCAGCTCGACTTTGACCAGGTCATCAGCGGCACCGGCCCCTCGGCCTTTACAAAGGCCATGCTGGAGGAGATGAACCGCAAGACCAAGGGCCCCAAGGTCACCTGGGACGCCTTCCATAACCTGGACGAGTCCAAGCTCGTCGGCGGCGTCCTCGTCCTCACCGTCGAGGCCTTTTGCGCCGGGCAGGGCCACTCGGACTCGGGCAACCACAACGCCCGTAACGCCCTCGTCAAGCACCATTTCCACGCGTCCAACTGGCCCAGCCGCCACCCTCGCTACAAACATCCCGCCTATGGCCAGGTCGAGGACTGCAACTGGGTGCCCGAGTGTGTCCGCAAGTGGGACGAGGACACGGGCAACTGGGACAAGTACTCGGAGAACGAGCAGAAGAGGATTCTCCAAGACATTGAGAATGCGCGACTGGAGCGGGAGCGGCAGCAGCAGGCGTTGGCGAATCTACCAGCTGCGCTTCCTTGAGCAAAACGCAAGGCTGATGATGGCTTGGTGATGATTCTCTTGTGTCTGCAATCTGCTCCCATCTACAGACTGCGGCCGATCTAGACTTTGGGTTGTTATGGTATCATGGGCTTTTATGACTTTTTCTGGCGCTGGAGTTGTTCCTCGGGGGCATGGAGTTGGCGATGCTTTGCATGATCTTAAAAGGACGAGGCGGATGGGTTGTGGCATCTCGACGGCGATTTACCTCAAGAAGCAAGTTGACGACATGTGCCCTTGCATCAGTACATGGCATTGTATATATATAGATTGATGTAATGAATTCGAAACTTTTTGAATATCTGCTGGGTGCTGAATGGACGTTGTTTTGATGCGTGCTGTTGGCTGTCTGTGCTGAGGTCTATCTTTCGTTTTGAGTGCCCTTGTTGGGTCAGTCAGTCAGTAGCAGTACCAGCACCAGCACCAGCATCTCTCTCGTGCAAAAGAACTGAATCGATGACGTCTTATGTTGCTGTGAATTGTCAACTTGTCTTTTTGGATGACTTTGCTTTCTCCAGTCAAGTTCAAGCTGTCCTCCAGCTTTTAAAGCCACCAGGTTGTCTCTTTCAAACATAAACAATGATGGGCTAAATCACGCTGCAAATGCTCAACTCCCCTTGACGCACCAAAGCCAAAGCCCGGTTCTGCAGTGGCAGCCTCGGCTTACCTAATGCCCGCCCATGCCTTTGGGCCATCTGACCCGCCCTCTAGCCTGACGTGTACCGCCCGTCTCTGGCATTCGCCGCATCCAACCTCCATCTGCAGACTCGCAACTTCGACTCTTATCCTCTCCCAGCCCTTCGACCTCTCCATCGCCTGCGCCTCCTCCATCAACCGCCTCGTGTTTCCGCAGCCCTCGCGACGACTCCGCTGCTCTCTTCGGCAAACTCTACGCACGCCGACGCTTTTTAGATCTCGACGCCTTTTTCCTTCGCCCGCTGCCGGCTCCCCGCCACACACACACTCTCTCTCTTTCACTCTCGCTACGTCGGTAGAGCGCAAACGAGCCAAATCAGCCACTCGACGAAATGGCCGCTCGCGCACCTCCCGCTGGCCGACCGGGCCTCAACACTCGTTTCGCGCAGTTCAAACTCGTCCTCTTGGGTGCGTAGATTCTCTGACTATAGCGACCGATAGACGAACCAAGGTGGCGGTTGATGGGTTTGAGTGCTGACATTGTTGTTTTGCGACAGGCGAATCTGCTGTTGGAAAGGTGAACTAGCAACGCCTTTGGCTCGCGGTGCCGAGTCTACAATGGAAGAGGAAGATGTAAGACGGAGAGGCTAACATTTCTGTTGCAGAGTTCAATAGTCCTTCGTTTCGTCAAGGTATGATTGCATGTCGTGTCCCGGGAGGCCTCTGGGACCGCCTAGCTAACGAGAGCTCATCAGGATCAATTCGACTCGTTCCGGGAATCGACCATTGGAGCGGCTTTCCTCACCCAGACCATCTCGCTCGATGAGAACACGACGGTCAAGTTTGAGATTTGGGATACGGCTGGCCAGGAGCGATACAAGTCGCTGGCGCCCATGTACTACCGAAACGCCAACTGTGCCGTTGTCGTATACGACATTACGCAATCCGTATGTTGACGTCCGAGGAAGCGACCCGAAATGGGGGCTGAGATATTGACTTGAACAACGCAGGCATCACTAGACAAGGCCAAGGCGTGGGTCAAGGAACTCCAGCGCCAGGCAAACGAAAACATCATCATCGCCCTCGCCGGCAACAAGCTCGACTTGGTCAATGAGCAGCCCGATAAGCGGGCCATTTCCACCGCCGACGCCGAGGCCTACGCGCGCGAGGCCGGTCTCCTCTTCTTCGAGACGTCCGCGAAGACGGCCGAGAACGTGCGGGAGCTCTTCACCGCCATTGCTAAGAAGCTGCCCTTGGACCAAGTCGGCCCCAGACATGCGCGACCCGGGCAGCGTCCCGGCGTCAGTCTTGCACCAGAGAGCTCCAACACTAATGCCAACGGACCTTGCAGCTGCTAGACGAAGAATGTGTTTTCCAACAACAACAAGGTTGCGGTGGGACGTCTAATGATGACCTATGTACCTACGTCCTGCAATGCAAAACATCCGCGGGGGTGGACGGGTTGACGAGATTCAGGTTCAGGCCGGGATAGACTGACAGCAGTGATTCAAGGCCTCGGCTTGCGTCGAGGCAAGTCGAGGGTATGTGTCGTATATTTCTCGGAGTCTTGGGTTTGGAGGGTTACTGGCCGACGATTTACCACTTTTGGTCTTTGTTTCTTTTTTATCTTCCTCGTTTTGTTATAATATGCACTTTATGATGTCTTTTGTGCTCGTCCTGGTTGAGGGGAGGACCGAGGGGATTTTGCTCTCCCTGCCTTTTGGCACGTTCTGAGCCTCAGGACACGCCTGATGGAAATGATGATACGGGGGATGATGTGTATCTGACCGAGCGTCTAATAGATTGCTGCGTTGATTAGATTACGGCCTTACATTGTGCTTTCTTGTGTCTGTCCTGTGATGGCATGGAGATGCTCCGTTGAAGCCGGGATTTGCACGAGCAAGTGGGTCGCTCATTGTTCGAGAGACGGTAGGATAAAATGCACAAGAAGTTGCATCACAAAGCTAATAGCAGTCAAGTCATGGAAAGTTTTAGAAGATGATATATATTCTCAGCTATATTACGGACTGGCGATGATACATATCTGGAACATCTGAATGCCACATAAAACGTTAGCTGACCACTGCAGTTACGGTACGTGCATGACTGACCCGTTGCGTCACGGCTCCGGTTCCCGCCGGTACTGGAAGGAAAGACGGCGAAAAAAAGGCAAGACCCATCATTAGCCGAACTTTTTCCCTGAGCGTTTAATTCCATTGGGAAGCCAACTTTTGGAGCTTCCTCTGGGCATCTGACCGAGATAACGAACCAAGTTTTTTTTTTCTTTCCACATCCCAACCTCCTTTGCGTCGGGGCCAATTGAGCAGTCTCGATTATGTTGCGGTCATCGCTTCGGTCGGCGAGATTGCTGGGCGGCAAGCCCATTGCGGCGGCTGCCGGGCGCCAATGGTCTGTTGCTGCGGCGCGACAGGTGCCTTTGGCCAAGGTATGGACTGTTTTTGCTTTCTCCCTGTCTTTTTGGCTTGGGGCATGGATGAATGGAGCTTGATATGGCTTGGCTTGAGGGACGAGAGGGGATCTGGATAGTTGAGAAGAGGGTGGAGGAACCGGTCCTGTGGCTCCGTGGTTTCCTGTTCATGTTGCCATTGCATTATGTGAATGACCGGCTGGCTGACTTGACATATCTTTTGCCTGCATCTAGAGATTCTATGCCGACCAGAAAACCCCCCGGTCCTGCCCACGTCCGAGACCCTGTCCTCTGAGCGCGCTCCCCCTCCTCCCGCCCCGGAGCTCGTCGACACGACGGTGACGCCCTCGGAGATCCCCCCCACGCCGCCGCCCCCCCCGCCCGTCAGCCAGAGCGCAGAGACGCCCAAGGCCAGCCCGCCGCCGCCGCCGCCCAAGAAGAAGAAGGGCTTCTTCCGGAGGCTGCGCAACTTCATCTTCACCCTCATGGTGCTTGGCGCGGCCGGCTTCGGCGGCGGCGTCTGGTACTCGCGCGTCAACGACACCTTCCACGACTTCTTCACCGAGTACGTCCCCTTTGGCGAGCAGGCCGTGCTGTACCTGGAGGAGCTCGACTTCAAGAAGAGGTTCCCCAATGCCCGCCTCGGCGGCGGACGACGCACCGACCCCGGCGAGAAGGTCAGGATCCCCGCGCAGAGCGGCGCCTCCTGGAGGGTGGCGGAGAAGACGGAGCCTTCCGAGCGACGCACGAGCGCCTCTCCCAGCGTCAAGAAGCCCGAGAGCAAGCCCGAGGAACCGACCAAACCCGCGCCGCAGCAGGAGACTATTGTTGCCAAGCCGGCTGAGAAGGTGTCTCCCGCAGACGAGTCTTCGACTGTTACTCCCAAGGCCAAGCCGACGGAGGTCAAGGATACGCCCGCAGCCAAGCCCCTCAAGTCCATCGACCTGATGTCCCTGCCCGATGCCAAGGAGCCCATCGTTCGAGATCTTGTCCACATGCTCAACGACCTCATCCTGGTCATCAACGCCGACGGTGCCTCCGGCAAGTACTCTTCAACAGTCGAAAAGGCCAAGGACGAGGTTCTGAGGATCGGCAGCCGGCTGAAGGATCTCAAGAGCGAGGCTGAAAAGAAGGCTTCCGAGGATGTCCGATCCACCGTTGCCGAGTTCGACGTCGCTGCCAATGACCTGATTCGACGGGTGGAGGGCACCATGGCTCAGCAAGAGGTTGCCTGGCGCAAGGAGTTTGAGGAGCAGATGAAGTCTGTCCGCGAGAGCTACGAGGAGCGCGTCAAGCTGCTGGAGGAGCGTGAGAAGAAGCTCAACGAGGAGAAGCTTCAGAACCAGCTCCTGGAGCAGGCCATCGCCCTGAAGAAGGAGTTCCTCAAGGAGGTGGAGTCCCGCGTCGAGGAGGAGCGCAACGGCCGGCTCGGCAAGCTCAACGACCTGAGCGCCGCCGTGTCGCAGCTGGAACAGCTCACCGCCGGCTGGAACGAGGTCGTGGACACCAACCTCAAGACGCAGCAGCTGCACGTGGCCGTCGAGGCCGTCCGCGCCAGCCTCGAGGACGGCCAGCACCCTCGGCCGTTCATCCGGGAGCTCGTCGCGCTCAAGGAGATTGCGGCCGACGACGCCGTCGTGGACGCCGCCATTGCCTCCATCACCCCCTCGGCGTACCAGCGCGGCATCTCCACCTCTTCTCAGCTGATTGACCGGTTCCGCCGCGTGGCCAGCGAGGTCCGGAAGGCGTCCCTGCTGCCCGACGATGCGGGCGTCGCCAGCCACGCCTCCAGCTGGGTCCTGAGCCACGTCATGTTCAAGAAGCAGGGTCTTGCCGAAGGAGACGACGTCGAGAGCATCCTGACCCGCACGCAGACGTATCTGGAGGAGGGCGACTTGGACGCCGCGACGAGAGAGATGAATGGCCTGCAGGGTTGGGCCAAGACGCTGAGTAAGGATTGGCTGGCCGAGGCTCGAAAGGTTCTCGAGGTCCGGCAGGCGCTTGATGTGAGTTTTTACATGGAATCTCCCCCCTCTCCCCCCCCCCCTGACAATGACGAGAGAAGACATGGTTTGCTGATAATGTTTGGTAATAGGTTATTGCTGCGGAGGCTAGACTACAGAGCCTGAGGGTGGAATAAACAAAAACAAAAAAGAACTTGAGAGTTTTGAAAGGGGAGGTGTTTTTATGAAGTTCTGTGTAATACATTGACCAAGCGAGAAAGGGTAGAAAGAAAAAAGTAGAGGGCTTCCGGCCCCGTGTATAGTTTATCAAGAAGATACTGCCAGTTAAATCAGGTTAACCGCTGGGCTCCAAAGCTGTGATGCATTATGCTATGAATTGCTCCAAAGACGGGCGTGTTCATACCTACTGAACAACACATGCTTGTCCATAAGGTATAAGGTGGGAAAAGAGGTAGGTACCTACCTAGTAGTACCTTATATAGGGAAGAATGATCAAAGGCTGACAACCCGTGGGATCTGATATTTGGCGCTTGCCAGGACAGCCTTTCAAAAGACTATTGAAACAGATACATCACGTAGAAATAAAAGACAATGACATGGCTTCTTGAGCCCCTGTTCGTACAACGCTATAAACCGACAAAATCATAGAAAAAATAATGCATTACCCATGACATTACAAAGCGTCATCTCCCACATCAGCATCATCATGCCTTATCCTCTGATCTCCCGCTCCCATCTGCGAGCCAGCCTCATCCCGTGCCTCGCCCTCAGCAGCCTTCTCCCTCGCCCGCTCCAGCCTCTCCAGAGCACCTTTAATAATCTCATATTGCTCGCTCAGCGTAGTCTGCGCCTGTTGTTGACCCCCAGCTTCATCGCCCCAGACAACGGACGAAGAAGCATCGCGCTTAAGTAGATCACCCAGATAGGCCTGGATGTCCTTGAGCTGCTCAATTAGTGAAAGGAGATGGGAGAGCGTCGCAGCGTACTGCGCGTCCGCCTTCTTCAGCAGCGCAACCTCCTCGCGCAGGGTATTCTTCTCCTCCACGAAGCGCCCAATGTACGCCCATACATTGGACAGGAACGAGGAGCCGCCGCCGCCGCCGGATTTAGTCCTGCCGAAGCTGGAAGAGAGGCGTCGTTCGGCCTGCTCGTTGATGGCGCTCATATGGGCCTGGCCCTGGCGGAGGAGCAGCGAGAGGGCATTACCTTCCTCGAGGAGCTTGTCCAGACGATCCTGCACGAGGATGACGTGCTCCGAGTACTTGTCCCACAGGGCCTTGTCGTTCCCATCTTGGCCTGAAGACCGGAAGATGATGCTCAGCGGACGGACGGCCCATGCGATGATGGGAGGAAGGGACGGAACCCCCTCGGCCTGTTCTACGGAAAGGGAGTTGATGTGGCGCAGGGTCCAGCGGTTGATGTTGATGACGGAGTCGACGGTCGATCCGACGTGGATGTGGAACGTCTGCATGGCTGCGGCCGCGCGGCCGACTTTTTCAATGTAGCTGTTGAGCTCTGCCATGAGGTCTTCTGCGGTCGCGTCTTGGCTCTTTTTGAGGAGTGATCTTAGATTCCGCGTGACCAGCTCTGACTCTTTGAGTTGACGGGGCATGGACAGCCCTTCTGTGGTCTTTTCCAGTACGCTCTCGAAGCCTGATTGAACGTCCATGAGGCTTGAGAAGTCGATGAATGAGGTCGCAGCTGCAGGGCGGGATGGCTCGGCCTCGAAGAATGGCATCTGAAAGTGGGAAACGCTCGGAATGTTGTGGAGGGACTTGAGGGAGAACGACTGGCGCGCAACGTCCAAAGAGACGCCATTGCTGTGGACCAGAAATGCGGCCGTGGCGATGGCAGCGGGTATTGCTGCGAAACGCAAGACTCGAAGCAATCGGCCGGAGGAGCTGGACATTGTCGAGCTTGACGCGCGGTAGTTGCCATTGGCCGCAGCAGCCTCGTATTCCTCCTTTGAAAGCCGGGCAAGTTCTTTCTCCGTGTCCCAATTCCGCTGGTATGGATTATCGCCGTTCAAGCCCTCTTGCTCATCACCCCACAGACTGCCCTCCTCGGTATCCTCGTCAGCCGTCCTGGCGCTTCGCGACGCCTCGCTCGCGACGAGATTGTTGGCCTCGACGAGCGGCATGCGGAACTGCATGTCGGACCGCGGATACGACGTGCGCTGCGACGTGGCGACGCTCGAGGGCACGGTGGGCCGGAAGGGCTGTCGCAGGATGACGTCGTCCTCGTTCTGGAAGTTGGCAAAGTCGCGGATGCTGTCTTGCGACCCGAAGCCGCCCGCACTACTATCGATGCTGCTCATGCTTTGCGAAAAGGACTGCGTGGGGAGCCCCGACGAGGGCATCGCGCTGGAAGGGGGGCTCATGTCGTCGTCGAGAGGCGGAGGGTCGATGATGCTGGTGTCGAAGCTGTCGTTTTCGCCGTCGACGAGGCGCCATGAGCTCTCGGGGGGGATTTCGCGCCGCCGCGGTGGCATCTTTTCTTTCTTTGTCGTTTGACGGGATGTTGGAGAGGTTCTCGAGAAGGGAGATGCGACGACTGGGGAGGATGCGAAAAGAAGGGGAACTGGTCGCCACTTGGCTTCGTCCTTCTCCGGGGCCGGCTTTTTGTCAAGATGGAATTGGGCGTGTTTTTTTATGGTTCGAGGGATGGGTGAAACTGAATCAATCCTCCGTCTTCCGCCCACGACCTCGAGATTGCGCAAACATGGGCTCAGGTCGGTCTGAGAGATTCGCGATCTAGAGCCCTGTGGAGGCGTGAATCGCGACGACGGGGAGCGCAAGTGGCGCGAGCGAGGCAGCAGTTGTCGGTTGATATACAGGTAAGGGTACCCTGGTAGCACGTTGGACGTTGTGAACTTGAAGTTGTGATGTATCGAATGCTATGGATCGATTGACGTGATTTAGGCGGGATCGCGTCGCGACGAGGAATGAGTCACACAGGGGAGTGAATGAATGGCGAATGGGAGAGACACGGCGAAGCAAGGCGGGAAGCAGGAGCAGAGGCAGAAGCACAGGGTCACGGCTAGGCAGATGCGGGTTGTTTATCAATGGAGATGCGGGAGATGCAGTTGTGCATAACAAGGTAAGGTATGCAGTGGTTGAAGCTGGGGGAGTTTGTTTATGGAGCAATAAGGTAGAGAGGGAGAGCTAGGCTGCATCGAGGGCGGGTCTGGCTGCTCTAGTGCCATCTGAGGGTACATGTACTTATGGAGAGTGTGGAGGGACGACGGTGAGGGTACAAGTGATTTCGAGTCGCATCTGTTCATGATGAAGCTGAGTATTGAGGCCTGATATGAGAGATGTAGGACTGTATGTAGAGTAACAGGATAGTTGAGATTAATATTGTCAACAGGTGAGTCAGGTAAGGTGCAGTTGAGGATGCACCACGTATAAAGGATCTAGAGAGAGTATCGGACTATCTGGAGAGATACGCCAGCTGCGTCGTGATATAATGCAATCACCCTTGGAAAAGCAAGTTTGGCTCATTTATACGAAACATACTTATACAGTACATGGCAATAAAGACTCCTGTTACTGCTTTTCTCTTTATTCTACACGAGAGACGTTTGGCGACTTGACCAACAGCTCCCAGTCAGCACATCAAGGTGCCGCATCACATGACAAACCCTGGACAATTTCCTGTCTCAGCATTGCACAATCCAAGGTGGATGGCAGTGAATCAGCCAACAATGCAGCCAAAAACGATGACTTACAGCCTCAGAAGTCCATTGCATGTGCTCACGTAGGCTCTCTGGGTTGACCCGTAAGGTATCAGTATCGGTAATGTCACTTGGTGCTAAATGACGGCTCGGCCCCGGCCTATCACGGCGCAGATCCACGAGCCGAAGTCACCCCAGCTTTTCCAACCTCGGCTCACTCGCTCAGCTCCCAGTCAGCTTTCATAATCGCCATTTCAATTACAACACTATCATCCCAACTTCCCGCGATTCCCCCCAGCGCAGCATGCACTCTTGACGCAACAACGACGCGAGCACTCCGATTCAACCATCTGCGACCCTCAATGCCGACTCCATGAACGACTCGAGCTTCGTCCAAGCCCAGCAGCGCGTCGCTGCACGACGACAGGCCCGCGAGGCCGAGCAACGAGCCCGAATCGCGGCCCAGCGCGAGTCCTCCCGCGTCAACGCACAGCTGCAGCGTCTGCCCTATCCGCTCAACCGCCTCGTCAATGCCTGGGACGCCGCCTCGTCCATAGAGAGCGCGCGGCCGGCGTTTCGCGTGGCGCAGGTCGATGCCGAGCTGCTGGATGAGGAGCTGCTGGACCTCCTCAAGGGGCAGGTCGGCGACGCCCTCAAGTACTACGCCGGCGGCCATCTCAAGGATGACTGGTCTGCCGAGATTCTGCTGGCTCTGAGAGCCATCTTATTCAAGTTGACAGTCTGGGACAACGATGCAACGTACGGAGCGGCCCTGCAGAACCTCAAATATACCGATGCCAGAAAAGGGGGCCCTGTGCTGGCACCTCCAACGAAGCTACAAAAGTCGCTGTACGGCCTGGTCACAGTTTTTGGGAAATATGCCTGGAACAGATGGGAGGACTGGCTCGTGGACCAGGACGATGGCTACAGCGACCCCAGCCCTCGAATACAGAGGCTGTCTCGGTTAACGTCTGGGCTGACCACGGTGCACTCCGCGGCGGCATGCGTCTCCTTTTTGGTGTTTCTGTTCCGCGGACAGTACCGCACCGTCCTCGACCGCGTCCTGCGCATGCGGCTGGCGCCCCCCACGAGCCACGTCAGCCGCGAGGTCTCCTTTGAGTACCTCAACCGCCAGCTGGTGTGGCACGCCTTTACCGAATTCCTGCTATTTGTGCTGCCCCTGATTGGCATCAACCGTTGGCGACGATGGCTCAGCCGCACCTGGCGGAAGACCAAGGAGATTATCAACACAAAACAAGGGGGCGACTCTGCCAACGGCGAGTACGGGTTCTTGCCCGAGAGGACGTGCGCCATCTGCTACCAGGACCAGAATGCCGCGGCGTCGTCAGAGTCGGAGATTATGGCGGCGGCTGCCTCAAGCGGTGTCATCGGGTCAGCGCAGACAGACGTCACGAATCCCTACGAGGCCATTCCATGCGGGTGCATCTACTGCTTCGTGTGCATCGCAACGCGGCTGGACCGGGAGGAGGGCGAGGGCTGGACGTGTCTGCGGTGCGGAGAGCACGTCAAGGAATGCAAGCCATGGAACGGCGACGTGCTCGAGCCGAGCCGCAAGTCGACGTCGACCAAGACGGTGGCGTTTTCGGACGATGTTGTTGGAGGATCTGATGATGGGTCGGTCATTTCGAGACAGGAAGGCGTTGAGGTGCTGAAGCGTTGATTTGATGGTGAGAGTCACGAAGCATAGAGCTATCGTACTTTATCTGCCTGCCTATGGTAAGAGAAGGTGGATTGGGGCTGCATATACTCAGCTGGAATTCGGGCTGGGATTGTTTGTATTGTACAGCATGGTGTGTAAAGCTGATGGGACATTTATCATGGGACGTTTTGGCAATTTGGAGTACAGCGTTTTCAGTATCGTCTTGGTATGGTTATATAAACCAGGCAAAAGGGCTATAATAGACATAACAGAACTTAAGATCTCACATACACGGACAGAGCAATTCTAGGTTTCTGATGATGGAGCCTGAGCTGAATACAAGTAATAGTTGAAGCCTCGAGATTTCAATACCGAGGCTGAATAGTCGGGTGTGTTTATCCCAAACTGGCGTTGGTTCCCCGTCCGATAGGTACCTTAGCAGGCGCCAGTGATGTCATTCCCGTTACACCGCCCTTGTGCCTCCAGGTGGCTTTCAGGGGTCCTTCTGGCGGCAACCGCGTCATTCTGCCGCAAATCTGCTTCGCCAGAAGCGCCGCATCTGCTGTGCATCTTCTCAACTGCGATGGAGGGGTGCTGCGAGCCCTGCTGTGCATCTGCTGCAGCTGCTGTAGCTGCTGCTGTAGCGCCGAATCCCTCACCAACAAGCATTAACTGCATCTCGTCTCCAGCTTCCATCTGCACAGAATATTCCAGGTGATGCCTTACTCTACAGTAGCAGCTCCTCTCACCTCGGCACTTGTACCTGTATGGATGTAGTACTTACGGCCACATGCCCAAACCCATGCACCAGCACCGGCATCTCCCCATCTTCAAGACACACAAATCCATTCCCCCATCATGCAGATGCAGGGATGCCCCTCTGCCCACGAGACCCTGCCGTAGGTCCATGTCAGTTCCACATGCTTCTTTTTTCCTCCGCTGCTGGCCGCCGTTGTTCCCGCGAGATCGACGCCCCGAAGTCGCATTCCAGTCTTGCTGCTCTTCGCATCTCTTGACCTCGGAGCTCTCTCGCAGAGCTACCTTAGCTGTCTGTTCCAACCGCCTGTCTGTCTTTCTTGTTCCTTGGCTGTCCCTGTCCTGCACAAGCCGCAACAGACAAGACGGATGAGAAGGGACGAGCAGCGCCCAGCTGTTCGCCGCCTCGCTTCTCTTGTCTAGTCTTGTCATCCGTTTCTTGACTTCGTCTCAACCCGCGCGCCCTTGCTTCTCGTCTCCAGCTTCATCTTGTTCCAAGCTGTGTCTCTCTCTTTCTGCCCCCATGGTCCAGCCATGCCCTCCTTCTTCCAGTTCACCCAGGGCTCTGAATCGCGCGTCCGCCCTACAGACTCGTCGCCTCTGCTCGGCCGCTATCGAGCCGTGCCTCCTCGTCCGCGCCGACCCAGCAGTCCCCTGGGCCTTCTCTCCGCTCGCTATGAAAACGGGCGCGACAGCATACATGTTGGGTACGGAGCGCTGATTGTGGCCGAGATCGAGGCCGGGCTTCTGGACGGTCGGGATGGCTCCAGTGCCGGTGACAGAACTGAGGACGGCGAGTCGAGATCAAGATGGGAGAGGCTGTGGCAGAGCTACTTTGTCGATCTGTTTGTGAATCCCAGGCCGTCGGCCGTGAAGCGCGTCGTCGACAGGTGGTGGACTCGGTATGGGCTGCTTGTCCTCCTTCCTGCGGCGCTGGTATGTTTATTGATTCCAGTGTCCTTGCTTCGTTGACCATTCTCTACGCTGGCGAGTGAGCGCTTTGCTCCCGAACCCGACGCTGACACATGTGCCCGTCCAGGCCGTTGCATGGTGTGCAGTGCCTTTCCCGCAGTACTCGATCCCGGACGAGGGCGACGATGGCGATTCGGCGACGAGCCTGTGGGTGCGACTTACACGATCCGTGGCAACGCTCGACAGCAAGATTCCCGGTCACGGAGAGGCCCGCGTGCAGGTCAACTTTTGGTTCTTCCTTTTTGTCTACTATGGCTTCTATAACCTCAGCGCGCTGATTTGGATTACGAAAGTGTTCAATCTCTATAACCTGAACTGGTATGCAATATGGCGATCTCATTGCCCCTATATCAATCGGACTCAGCTGACAATGAGTTTTCCCAAGGTGGCCGCAGTCGTTTGGCTTCCCTGTGACAATCTCTTTGCTCGCCATCATCTCTCTTGCTGTTCCTATTCCCGTGTACTTTACGCCTTCTACCCGCTTCCTCACCGCCCACAACACAGCCTGGGTATCATGGACCTTCATCGTCATGGCCATGCCCGTCGCCATCTCCTTTCTCATCCTCATGACCAACGAGCGCCACATCAAGCTACGGCAGTCACTCTCCGAGACCCAGCGCATCTTCACGACTTCGTGGTGGACGGGGGAGCCCGACTCGTTTCCTAACCGACAGCGGCGGCGCCACGACCTCACCGACGACCTCTGGGAGCAAGATGTTCTGAGGGTTCTGCCTCCGTCCGGCACGTCTAGGGTGGCGCTGCGACGACGATGGCTGCCGGCCAGCTTTGTGAGGTTCCTGTGGTTTTGCGTAGCGCTCTTCATCGGGCTGATGGCCTATGTCCTCGGAGAGGCGTATGCCGAGATTTACCTCCGCACGCTGCCTCACAACAACTTTGAGACTGTTGTGTACGTGTACGGATGGGTGGTGACTGTGCATTTGCTGGATGCTCTGACGGGCTGGGTGCTGGGCATCAAGGAAGGCGAGCGTGTTGGGAGTTATCCCCTGAGCTGGGTCTTCAAGCTGTTAGTCTCACTTATACCGCCTCACTCTCTTCTGCTTCCCCCAGTGGACCAACCAGCCCTTGATTTCGGAACGGAATTGCCTTGCTAACAGATGGCACAGCTACTTTATGTTGACTTACCAGACTTACGTCCGAGCTCTATATGCCCGCCTCCGCTCGCCGTCCCAGTTCGTCATTCTCCAGATTCTCTCCTCCACGGGGCTGGTCATCATCACGCCCATCATGATGACTCGCCTGTTCCATAGAATCCTGACCATACTCGGCCTTAGTGGGCTGACGTACGGCACATACCAGAAGCTGCAGACGCGCAACCTCTTCATCCGCTTCCTGGCCGAAAACACCTCCATGGCCACCTTCCTGGGCAGCATCCTGGTGCTCCACTTTGGCGCCAACAAGGACGTGTACCCGTACTTTGCCTTTGACAAGGCCGAGGACGAGACGCTGCAGTACGACTTCAACCTGACCTTTTACGCCTCCATGGTGACGTGGGGGTGCGAGCTGGTGGCGAGCCTCGTCGTGCGCGGGCTGATTGCGCTCTTCTTTGGTATCGATGTCGGGCTGGAGGGGAAGTTGGATCTGGCGGTTTGGCCGGAGCTTTTGCCTACGAGCGTGGCTGTCATGCTGCATGTTTTGCAGAATATGTTGTTTTCTATTATACGTTTGCAGTTTCGCACATGAACAAAGGGAGAGAGAAGATGATGGCTGCAGTTAGCTCGTGAGAAGAAACAGAAGCAGCAGCAAGTAGAAGACAATTCTTGTTTATTTACCTGGGTTTTTCTAATTTGTCGTTTCTTGCAGTAGATTTCTTACAGCCAGTCTTACCCTTCTCTCTTCACCCATTCCCTTTTCTTTCAACAGTATATAATGCTTGAGCGTGCTGAGTATCCTGATACCCCTCATTCTACTCACTATATCCAAGATGGTTTCCTCATTTCATAGAGCTTCTTGTGCTTCGTATCAGATGTATTGATGCACTGTGCGATTGCCGGCAGCTTCCTCAGTCAATGGATCAATCCCATGCCTTGAATTGGTGTATACATCACGACCACTACATCGATATTGGAGACAATCGCCCCCATGGACAGTTATCCGCTTCGATTAGAAATGGCCATCTAGTGCTTAAAAGTAACCGTCTTCGTCCTCACCCACTCATCCAGCCCAATCGCGGCATTGAACCGCCCAAACCCGCTCGCCTTGGTCCCCCCATGCGGCAAAGCCGGCTCGTCGTGCACAGTCATGCCATTGATGTGCACGGCGCCGCTATCAATCTCCCTCGCGAATCGCAAGCCCCTCCTCAGGTCCTCGGTGAAGACGGCCGCCGTCAGGCCGTACTCGGAGTCGTTGGCCAGCTCCAGGGCCTGCGCCTCCGTCTCGACCTCGTACAGGGAGACGGTCGGGCCAAAGGACTCGGTCGCGTAGAGGTCCATCTCGGGCGTCACGCTGCCGACGACGACGGGGCGCAGTTCCGCGGCGCGCGACTCCCTGGCGTGGACGTCGCCGAGGATCACGGTGGCGCCCTTGGCCGTGGCGTCTGCGACGAGCGCCTTGTTGCGCTGGACGGCCGCTTCGTTGATGAGCATCGGGGCCGGGGCGTCGCGCGGGAAGATTTCGTTGACGGCGGCGACGAACTTTTCCTGGAACGGGGCCTTGACCTTGCCGTGCACGATGATCTTCTCCGTGGACATGCAGATCTGGCCGCCGTGCAGGAACGCGCCAATGGCGCACTGCTGCGCCGCGAGGTCCAGATCGGCGTCCTCCCACACAATGGCCGGCGCCTTGCCGCCGAGCTCCAGGATGACGGGCTTGAGGTGCTCGCCTGCGAGCCTCCCAATGATGCGCCCGACGCTGGTGCTGCCCGTGAAGTTGACCTTTCTGACGTGCGGGTTGGCGATGAGCGCCGTGGTGATCTCGGCTGCGGTGTCGCGGTCGTGGGCAATCATGTTCATGACGCCGCTGGGCACACCCGCCTCGTGGAAGACGGATATGAGAGCCTTCATACACGCGGGGGCGTGCTCTGAGGCTTTCAAGACGACGGTGTTTCCGGCTGCAGCAGGGCCGACAATGGAGCGGGTGGGCAGAATGTAGGGAGCGTTCCTAAGTCCTGTTGTGAGATTCGACTCCTGCAAGGATGAAAAGGCCGTGGCAGAACATACCATGGAGCGATAGACAAGACAACGCCATAGGGTTCTCGTAGCACGATACCACTGCTGCTGGGGTCTGCCAGGGCAGGGAACGACCCTTCAATGGCAGAGATCCGGCTGGCAGCGTCCCGAATCAGCTCGCCCGCCGTCTTGAGGTTGAAGAGAGCCCAGGGAAGGGTGGCCCCCGTCTCCTTTGCCATGATGTCGGCCAGCTCGCCGCTCTTTTGCTGGATCAAGTCGGCGGCCTTGAGGAAGACGTCACGGCGAAACGCAGGTGTCGTCCGTTTCCATGTCTTGAAGGCCGCCGCCGCCGCATCGACGGCCGCAGCGGCGTCCGAGACGGTGGCTGCACCGCATCGGTGGGAGACTTTGCCGGTGACGGGGGAGACGACGTCGAATGAGCGCTCTGGATGGTAGTCTTTGCCGTTGATGAAGAAGGGCACGACGTGCGTGTCCTTGGCGTCTCCCAGGGACATTTTGATATATGACGTGGCTTGACGAAGGGATTGGCCGGTGTGAGGACAAGCTGAATGGCGAATCAAACAAGCGATGATATTGTTGACTGTTGCAGCTCCTCCGTCCTGGTCAAACGGAGGTACTTATACCCTCACGAGAGTGGACAGCACTGTAATGAGGGCCCCCGAATCCATGCAGTTTAACCGACGATAGAATTTGACATGGTTATTAAGTGATCTGCGTACTAGGCAGCTTAATAGTCGTGTTAAACAAGGCACCCTGATTTATGCGGGGTCGGTTTCCCAGATGCGCCTCGACAAAGACTAAGACATTGATTGATAGCGTCGGCTCCGGGGGGCGGCACTGCAGCGTCAAGCAGCACAGAAAAGCCGTGGACGCCTCCCGAGTGCTTGAATGGAGGCTCGTGAGTAACGTCTTGGTGAGCATGAGGCTGTTCAGCATCCCGGCAGGCTTGCGTGTTCCCGGCCAGAGATTACAAACCGGCATCATTGGTTAGTCAGGTGCTTCGGAAGACAGGCGTCAGAAGTGAGTAGATCCGACCGAGAGCTCGCAGTGAGGCATGGATAAAGCCGAAGACTAGGGAAACGTCATCGGAAGTCTCCTGTTTCATTTCCACTGCTCCAACTGGTCGGGCTCGAGGAATGGCTGTGGCACTGCCATGGTGTTGATGCGGACGATTTCTGGCAATGGCACGGCATGTAAGCAACCCGGGTCTGAGCGACGTGAAGGAGGATTCAACGCGACAACTTACCAGGCTCCGGCACAGAGCCGGGCAGAGCAAATTGATCGTTGAATTTCGTCTTGGAGCAGTGCACGTGAGTACCGCGATCGGGAACCGGCTTCAGCACCCGTTTCACTGGCTGTTTTACCACTTCCTTGCTGTCCGTCATGATAGACACGAGACGTCTCTCAAGTAGTACAGGGCCACTCGATCAATGATTCGTATGACAATAGGCTGAGAGCTGGGTGTGACAGAAAGAAGAGAATCGGCCAATGCCAATTGTTAACAATGAGGTCAGGATGACCAATTCAGGAACCACAGGCGGACCAGAGAAAGACAAAAGAAGCTTATGTATAGAGTGTCCGCGCTTCCGGGAGCAAGACGGTTAGGGCCAGACCAGAAGCCAGCAATTGGTCCGAGACAGCTCAATCAGCCCAGGTGATTAAAGATGTCTCACGATACCGATTGGCGACAAGCTTATTCAGGTACAAGAGAGATCAGCCCTTGATTGGCCTGAGCGGTGTCATCCGGAGTGGTGCCACGTTGGCTGATGAGACAAGGAGAGGAAACAACCGGATCTGCCTCTGAATCTTAGAAGTGGGATCCAGGTTGAGATTCAAGGGTGGGATCCGGTTGGCTGACCGCACTCGAGAACGGAGAGATGCACCCCGATCCACAAACGGCGACACCCAAACAAGATGGTAGAGAAAAGACAGTAATAGTCGTGATGTTGTAGTCAAAGTAAGGTAAGGAAGGCAATCGATGGAAGAAGCCAAGCGCTTATTACGGTGCAGGTGAGATGATCGGGCAGCTTCAAACCCGGAACTACCTTACTTACATGTGCTAACTGCTGTCTTAGGTAAGCCGTCCTCAACAGGCAATGGCATCTACCTAATGGCGATTCAGGCTTTACTAAGCACAGAGCATTCCTGCAATACTGCCCGACGAGTCCCTTACTTTGTTCGTGTCTTACATGAAGTGCGCTGCTTGTGAGGAAACGGAGAGCTGAAACGTAGCAAGCCTGGAGACGAGTATCCGTAATAGCAGCTCAGCTGTGGGATAGTACTGACAAGGTAGAAAGGCAAAAAGGAAAGGGTCGCCCCGTCCGCTAACATTCTGTGTGAAAGTGTATGGAGGTACGAGGTAGTTCAACTTGATCTTGTCGGGCTCAAGTGCGGAAGCCGTATCCGGTATTTATGATATTATGGCCATCTTCGCCAGCTATAATGTAAGTACTCTCACTTTATCCTTCATGATAAAGATTGCGACAAAGTAGACATCAAGTATTGCTCTCTATCTGATACTCCTCCCCGTGATTTAATATCACAGAATCCCGTCCTCACAGACAAACTCAGTAGTTCCGCTGCACAGCGGCATTAGTGGGCGTTTTAGTGCTGCACCTTGCCATGAGGCCGACGCCCTCCACGGCCCGGCAGACCAATCAAGAGCCACAATCGTGGCGGATGCCCACATTTGCTGCTTAACAATACCCCGCTCCTGAGTCTCATTGCCAAATTCTGATTGGTCTGTTGCCGCATCCAGCCTCCTCACGTGATACCCAGCATGGCCTACGTCCAATCAGAACTTGCGGACCCCACTGTGGCTGGCCTCCTCTCGCCGTGTCTCCGCGCCTTGTGGACTTCAAGTGGCTTTTTGGGTGCAACGTCCTGGATCCTCGAGGGACTTTTCTGGGCCATTTCTGGGTTGTTTTCCACAAGGCCTGCAGCTGGACGGCAAGCACTTGCATACGGAGGCGCTCCAGGTGATGCTCTGAATACACCACAGCCGCGGCGCGTGGTGCTGAGGGACGGGAGTAGCTTAGAAGTAGCGGGCGTGGTAGGTTGGTGATGAAGGGTAGGACACGGCAAGAAGAGGAAGACATGATACCTTATAGAAGGCGGGGTCAGGAGGACTGTGGCGAAAAGAAGAAGAGTAATCAAGAGGATTGATATTCAGCGTCGTAATGAGGAAAAGCAGAGGAGATAATGGAGTCATTCACGGCCAGAATGGGCGCATTGCTGCCACGAAACCTGATGTGATGTGATGGACGGAATGCTGCAGCTGCAGGACGGGATATCAGAGCACCTGCAAATATACTCGTACTCGTAGTATCAATATTGAACCTCCACTGGATCCACGAGTAGGATATTATAGGAGGTACTTGCGCGGTACTTGTACCTGTTCCCCGGCCACAACTCCACTCGCCTGCGCACCGCCGGCAGGTACCGTCCCAGCACGTCGACTTTTTGCCAGGCCGCGTGCGGGTGCTCCAACTTTGTCGACTTTTTTTCCCTCCACTCGTCGCCAAAAAATTACGAGACATCAGTCATAGGCCCTCCCAGCATCATCCTCTGCTGTCCTCCGCTGTCGGCCTTTCACCACCCACTGCTCCAGCATCGTCATCGCCAGCATTCATCGCTTCCTGACCACCGCCGCTGTTCCGCCGCAGCCTCGCGCGACCAGCCCGGCTGCTGCAAAGCCGCCACTTGAGAGTCGCCTCGGTCCCTAGCCGCGAGATTCCCCTCCATATTATTCCCATCCTCGGTTGTCCATAACCCTCGCAACAGCGGCTGCACCCACTTGCTGCCAGGCACCGTCTCTCGGCCAGCAGAGAGGCACAGGCAGAGGCAAGCCAGAGCCGGTCCAAGCGCACTCGCACATCGGCATGGATGGCTCACCGGGCCTCGGTCGAGGGGCCTCTTCCATGAGCCCGACGAGCCCTGCCAGCTCTCGCCAAGGCAATGGAATGCCCAAGCGCAAGAGGAGCGGCGGCATGGGCCTCGAGAGCAGCCCCGGCAGCATCAACGAGGACGACCACGGCGACCAGCACGATCACGGCGAGCACGACAAGAAGCGACAGCCCGGTGTCAAGCGGGCGTGCAACGAGTGTCGCCAGCAAAAGGTGAGTCAACCCCTCTGTCCCGGCGAGGCTGTTCCCCCGCCAAGGGGGGGTTCCAGACATGCGAGGTGTGTGCGAGAGAGAGAGAGAGACGGGGAGACAACAGAGGGCGAAGAGTTGCTGCTGTTGCCATGGCGTGCACTCGACGTTCTTCTGCTTTGCTTTGCTTTGCTTTGCTCTGCTCTGCTCTGCTCTGTTCTGCTCTGTCACGGCTCGCTTTGCCATGGCTGGCTCTTCAGCTCCCAATTGTTTTGGGTTGTTCTTCCTGATGGCTAACCCCGTGGTGCAATTGCTGCGCAACAGTTACGGTGTAATGTCGTCCAGGAACCGTTCCAGAGCTGCTCGCGGTGCAACCGTCTGAAGCTCGAGTGCAAGATCGAATCAAACTTCAAGCGCATTGGCAAGCGATCGAAACATGCCGAGATGGAAAAGGAGATTGACCGCCTGCGGCGTAACATTGCCCGCGCCCAGGCGCAAGGCTACATCCTCGAGGACGACGAAACACTCAATTCTCCAATGGCTCCCAGCACCGCGACCTACAGCCACACGCGAAACCCTTCTCTGATGGGCTCCGACGAGGCCGTTTCCTCCCTTCTCCACCTCAAGAGAGGCGGCTCGTATAGCATGCCGCGCTTCTCCCACGAATTAGAGGGGGTACAGTTGACGGACGAAGCAGTCACCCACCTCTTCAACGAATTCTTCGCCTTCTACCACCCTTTCCTTCCGTTCCTCAACCCTCAGCAGTCCCCAGACCAATATCACCAACAACACCCTCTCCTTTTCTGGTCCATTGTTGCCGTTGCTGCGCGTCGATTCAGCCCGGCCAACTGCGCCAACCTCATCTCGAACCTGTCTGGGCCCCTTACTCGATTCTTGTGGACCACCATCGGCGAGGTACCGAGCAACTACTATGTCGTCAAGGCCATGTGCCTGCTGTGCGCATGGCCGCTGCCTACCAGCACAACCACTTCGGATCCGACTCACATCCTCTGCGGAGTCATGATGAAGACGGCCACGGGCATCGGATTGCATCGCCCCAACCACATCCAGGACTTCTCGAGGACATCGGTCGATCTCAACAAGGAGCAGCTTGCCGACCGTGTCACCACGTGGGCCGTGTGCAACATTGTGGCACAAAACATCGGCACCGGCTATGGCCAACCAGCTTCTTCGCTGTACGACTGGACCTTGGCCCTCCGGCCCGGCGACGATCCGGCGCTGCATCTGTCTCCTGAGCTGGAAGCACGACTGCAGATTGAAAGATTCTGCGACAAAGTCTCCAAGGAGATGTACAGCAACGCAAGTGATCCCAGGGGCGTTGCCGGGGACGAGCACAGGGCAATGCTCATGCGCGTATACCGGCGTGAGTATTCGGAGCTGTATGCTTCCATCATGTCCCAGCAGCTGGGCCCCGTTGTCAACCTCCACTTGCGTGCCGCCGCCCTCCACATGAGGTTGGCCGGCTTCTTCGACTCCAGCAAGACGCCGGGTTACCTGGACGACCTTATGGGCTTGTGGCGGGCGACAGTCAGCTTCCTGGATGACCTCTTGGAAGTCGACAAGGTATCCTCTCCGCACGACAACATTGGGGGCACCTTTCTGCTCTATGCCACCAACTACATTCAGCAAATGCTAGTTGCGGCTGCCTTTACCCTGCTTAAGCTGATGCGGTCCTTCTTCTCCAAGACGATTGACTTCCAGCGCGGGCGAAACCTCTTCCACCGTTCCATCCAGGCCATCCGGGCCACCAGTGTGGTTACCAATGACTTGCAGTGGCGTTTGGCCGAGCTAATGGTGCAGATGTGGAACGGCGCCCGTTTGGATCAGAAGAACTACAACCAGGAAGACGACTCGCCCATCCAGGTCGACGACAGCTTGCAGCTCAAGGTTCGGTGTCGCCACAGCATGAGCCTTGTTTTCGACTCCGTCTGGCGATGGAGAGAGGAGTATCAAGCTTTGGGCAGAGGATCGCTCGAAGGTAAGCGATACAATTCGGCCTGTGGGTACACCAGCTGCAATTCAAACCTGCAGGATTCCTCCCCCTTTCCCCTTTGCCTTCCACTTCTTTCCACATCGGAATCGAGGGGGTTGTGTCGTTTGAGAGTCGGGCAGAAAGCTAACCTTGGTCGTTTCATGCAGCCGCCTTGAAGCATCCTACAAATCCGGATTCGGCCAATGAGTCCTCAGCCGCGTCGTCGCAACTTGACAGCACGTTGATGCCATCACACAGTCTCCCCACGTCCAACAACATGCTCACTGCGAATGGTGTACTAACACCAGGCGCCCCAGGCTTGTCTGCCCCTGCAACCGGAACGACCAGCATGATTGGAAACATCAACTATGGCGGCGACACCAACTATGACTTTTTCGATCCCCAGCACTGGATGCTGGACGGCCTCCTTGACTTCAACTATTCGTTTGTGCCGCCCCTCGAAGGTGCATAGAGTGCCGAGAGGCAAAGTGAAGGGGTCGGGGACTTGAATCCATGAGTCGGTGCTTTTTTTCTTTTTCCTTTTCCGCGTTCCTCTTCCACCATACCCCCATTGTTCCCTGATTCCCCATTTTCTTGCTACTGGAGAGGCCCCAACCTAAGTGCCAAGCTTGCAGAGACGACGGCACAGGAGACTGCTGGGACTACTATATCAGTTGCGTCCATGGTCGGCTTCGTGTTATGAACGAGTGCCGAGATGATATCCATATTGGCAGTGTTTACATGTGAAGGGGGGGGCATATTGGGGTCCTCACCAGTGAGTTTTTGTCTTATATACCAGAGTGCTTTTTTTTTTACCTTGGGTACGCGTGCGTGCGTTACAGCATATGATTGGGGGCCTGGGAGTATCGCGTGAAGGGTTCTCGCGGAACTCTTGCCCAGGTCTGCTGCTATTTTGGCTTTGCAGATGATATCGTCTTTACTATACGCTGGCATGGTTCTTTTGACTCTTTTTTTTTTTTTTTTTTTTTTTTTTTTTTTTCTTATCTGTTTTCTCTTATTTTGCTGGTCATGGAGGAAAACGCATGGATCGGATCTTGGTCGCTTTTGCTTTTGACGAATGGAAAAGGGGCTTGGACTGTGCATACAGGCAAATCATGTAGGTAGTGTAATGAATGGTTATATATTGAACGACACTCGGGGTGTTGTACGTGGTTTTGCAGATCTATTGCTGTTCCCACGTGTTACATATCGTCGCCTACCCTAAACTGATCTTGCTTTGTTCAAATTATATCTTCTTGGAGTCCAAATCAAGTCTTCGCAGCAAATGTCCGTTGCAAATATTGACAGCAAGAATTCACAGCAATAGTTGCCTGTCGAGTTGAGTCGCACAGAGTGACAAGTTGTCAAACGTTGGGGCTTTGACGATTGTCTTTGCTCGGCGAGGGTTTCATCTTGGCTATTAAACTCGCTCCCGAAGCTCGAAGTTTCAATGGGTTGACAGGATGTCACGAAGGTGAAGCAGTTTGATCAAAAACAAGGTCTATTCAGCGTGCTTCGGACATCTCCTCTATATGCGTCTGCTAGAATAAATACCGCTTCTTCTCCAGTCTACCCTTGCACGTGAAGTCTTCATGTCCAACGTTCGCTCAACCCATAGTGCGCCTCTCAAAGAACAATGCTTTTCCAAAGTCAACCTAGGGAATTGCAAGTGTGCCATTACACCTGGAAGAGAAGAATGTGTGATGGCGAACCTTGAGAAAAGACATACCTCAGGTATGTACACACATTTTGCCGGGAGGCCTGTTTGATAGACCAAGACGCAGGTAAAAGTGGCTTTCAAGAGAATTCTTGACTCTAATCACTCGGTCGCGCTAAGTTTCTCTTACTCGGTTCTGATATAGAATATATGTATACTTGATGTATGGCTTCGTGAGAAGAAGACGTATAGCCGTGGAAGGCAGAGAGATAGACAGACCTAGAAGAACGCATGCAGAGCACATCAAAGACTAACAACCACTACAAGTCTTGAACCAGGCCTGAAGAAAGACAGATAGCCTTGCTCCCTCAGAGAAGTCAGAGAAGCAAAAGAAGAGAGGAGCTGTAGCAACCCCAAGTAAATGCCACCACGACATAATCCCAATCAACCACCAACCTTTGCAGTCAATTCATCAACAAAGACCAAGACCAGCACCTTGTCCTACCAATGTCGATAAGAATGCTTGTCCTCCAAGTTTTCAAGTATTATTAAGAGACAAAGATCCGGAAAGGGGAGGAATACGACTTATCAAAGTATACGCAGTCTCTGCAACTGCCACTGCCAGAAAGGAGTCGAACTTCTTCTTATGCCGTACATTGCCCTGCTCAATGACACTTGTCCCTGCAAACAATCTCTGAGGAGACCAACTTTCATGCCACATCCCCAGCAGCAATCCTGCTCCAAATCAATCAACTTCCCTCCAAGATCCCCCTTTCCCCAATAATCGCAGCAAACATTCAAGTCCACTGAACCAGAATATGATCTTGGCATGCTCAACGTTACTCTCTACTTTCTCTCTCTCTTCCTTCACCCCGTCTCATTTTTCCCACTCGTCAAGGATCGCTAAACGAGATACTACATAACCCATCTATATGCTGTTGGTCAGACCCCTGGGACCTTTCAAACCCCCTCCAATAAAAAAAGGGGGTGGGAAAAAAAAACAAGACACAACAACACCAACAACCAGAAAGGAAGAAATACAATGTTACACTCGGCTTTGAACCTAGACGCTCAAATCCCAGTATTTGGCATATCTTCGTCTGATCGAGTAAACTCAAATAATCATGATAAGGGTCATAAATAGCCTGAGTTCGAAAATAATAGTAAGCTCGCTTGGATCGAAGTCTGCATCCTGCACTTTCACATATCCAGGGGTCTCATAGGCAACAACAACAACGACATCAAACAGGTCAGGGTATGTAATAATAGTGATAGGAACGAGGGTATTCCTTCCTACCCAGCCCCTTGGGATCGAAACACATACACACCCTCGAACCAACAAACCAATAGGCAGCCGTGGCCCGTCTCCCGCTTCGCTCCCCTATCAATCAACAGAATCTGCAATTTACCCGCCGTGCCACTCATTCTCTCTGAATTCCAAATATCACGGTAGCATTTTCCTTCCTTCGACGCGAGTTTGCCAATTCCATAGGGGAGGGCTTAAGCGTTCCGTTGTGTTGGTCGTCGTCTGTTCGCCTAGGTCGCTTCACCGTAGCGCTGGTATCATTCTCATCTCAGAGCAGGGAAAAGGAGAAACAAAAAGGAAACAGACCGTTTCGACGCTTTCTATTTCTCCGCGAAACAGATGCCGTTGCCGTTGCCGTTGCCGCTGCCGCTGCCGCTGCCGTTGTTTGTTCATCCTGCTGTTAGGCCTCATGCCAACGACAGTTTTCCCCCCCAAGATTCGAACGGGAAGAGCGGATGAAGCCGCCAACAGGAGGGGGCGAAAGACCCCAAATCTCGCACTTGTTTTTTGCAAATTGCCGGTTCAAATCCCCAGATGCCGCTGTGTTGCGTCTAGTAGTCCTTCCTAGCTGCCGCCTGCTGGGCATGTCATGACACAACAGCCCGGGGCGAACGGAGCAGGAGCACTGTCTCACGAGACATCCTGTCCTCATCTGCTTGTGCATGTAATAAGGTACCATCGTAGTCCTAGGTAGTACTATCCATACTTATAGTTGCTTGTATGACGGCTGTGTCGTGGCGTTGTCGTCGCGCTTGGCCTCCCGAACTGGCCGTCCCGGCGCCGCAGACCCCGGCCGGCCCAAAAAGCGGCCACATCGGCTTTGACGTCTCTCTCCATTACAAGATGGGCATATAAAGCAATGAG
This sequence comes from Trichoderma gracile, assembly GCA_020002365.1. Lineage (NCBI taxonomy): Eukaryota > Fungi > Ascomycota > Sordariomycetes > Hypocreales > Hypocreaceae > Trichoderma > Trichoderma gracile. The sequence continues at coordinate 1,068,038 of JAINEY010000003.1, forward strand.
GAGGCGCATTCTCGTCTTCCTTTTCTCATAAACAGGGAATCTGCCTTGTTTGAGGCGCAGATCTGTAGTGAAATGATGCTCGGACTGAATGACGAACGACTCGGGGCCACAATTCTCGCCCAAACGGATGCCGGCCAGCATGTCAGTCCATGTATCCGACGCCATCCTGACGAGCAAATTTGCCAACTCGGCCCAATACAATCGCCAGACGATGCCAGTCAAAGCGTCTTGTCGAACGAGGTGAGGCGACTGGGCGTCACAGGCAATCCCGCACACCCCTCCCCCTCCCCCTCCTCTTCTCACGCCTAGAATATGTCCTTTCCCCTCCTCCAAGTCATCGTTTCCAAGCTCATACGGAGTACATCTTGCTCTGAAAACAGACTAGGAGGGAATGCCTTGGCCACTCCTTGGTATCGACCACGAAGATGGCCTTGATTTACCCAAGTGGGGAGAGGAGAAGGGGTACGTGCTGGCGTTGTCAAGTCTAAAACCGATCGAGGGAAAAACCAATCTGTGTTGGTCAACCAACAGCAGCCAAGGACCCCGTCTCATTCCTTCCAGGGCAGGGCAAACGGTATTTGGAAAAGGAAGACGGAAAATAAAACTAAAACAGAGGAGAATAGAAGAGAGAAGGAGGCAGTACATGAAATGACGAGGCCTGGGTCATTGAGGGAGCCAACATGGACGACGAGAGGCCTCTTCATTTTGCCTTCATCTTGCGGGCTAGCGGAGACTTTTGAGAGGCAAGAAGTCGCCGCCGCACAAACTGAACTGCCGGCATGCTTTGGTGCGCACGATCCAGCCAGAGGTCTGGTGATTTACGAGCAACGACAGCGCTGGGCACACACGTCCAGATCGCGCCTGTGTGTCTGCAAGTCAATCCTATGCGGCTTGCCCCCCCTTTGACTCCTTGTTGGGGAGTCTGCGAGATAGAGATTCGGAGATGAAGATAAAGACGGGACCATCATGGGTTGGTAGAGACTGTGGATTTCTGCACGCTTGCTTGTGGTGGAATCTGGGAGTTTCTCACGTCTGGGCGTAGAATGAAGAAGCAGGGAGGAGCTTCATGCCCTGAGCAAAGCAAAAGTGTCCGCAATATTCTCAGTATGCGACAAGCAAGTATGATGTCTCCGCGAACGCATGGCTAGCGGATTGTCTGAGATCACTATCGATGTTAGATGATGCAAGCCTGCAATTTGACCACATGTCGACGCAAGGGGGTACCAGGCACGTACCTATGATGAACCAGATGATCTCGTACGAGAAGAGAGTGGCACGCCAATGTTGATCCGTGGCGAGCATTGATAGCCCTATCTTGCGAGCAAGATGAAGGGAACATCACTTGTCTCGAGGTGTGGCCAGCGTCCGACGGCGCAAGATTGAGGCGAACATCCGCAGGAATAGATGACTTCAAGAATAGGCACTGCTCACTGGGTGGTCCTTGAATCTGCTCGCCTCGCTTGGCACTTCCTCGCTGGGAATAGGACGCAGGCTTTCTGAAGAATGCAAATGCTCTCCCGAGCTCCCACCCATCTTGCATAGACGCCCCCTCCTATGTGATTTCGGCAGACGAAGGCGTACTGTCCGCTCGGTACTCCATGGATTGCCGGCGTTGACTCTGCTCGGACATCTGCTAGAGCCATGGCCCCCATAATGGCTTGCTGAACTGTCTCTGGAGCATGTGGGGGCTTATGGCCGCTCATATTCGCCATTGAGGGAACGAATCACCCTGGAAGTAGACATACATAGAGTGCAGATTCTCGAGCATGGCGATATCCAACGATACGATCCGGAGATCAGCATGACGTTTTGAGGAAACCCAAAACACGAAAGTTACATGCGGTCTGCCTCAACCGGATCATGCATCTCAACAAAGGAATTGTTGTCTGAAGCTTGCCTCGTTGCCACGGAAACTGTTCGTAAAGTACGGAAGAGCTTATCATCCTCCTTCAGCAGGTCTAGTAGGCAACCGACTCGCAAGGGATGGAAGAAATGCCATGTACTCTAAGAACCACTATTGGCTGGCTGAGGCAGATAGTGCTTGCAATCATGTCATATACCTGCATGAAAAGGATTGGTGCGGATGTGTACTCAAGGGCAAGTCGAGGAGAAATAGCGCCGAGGGATCCGTCAGTAAGAGCGAAGGCCCTAGAAGAGTGGGCGCCAAGTGGACGAAACCGATGGTGTGTCTTTTGCCCGAGAACTCCGTGAGGGGCGACGATATATGCGCGGGACATTGCCTCACAGGAACAAAGCTCAGAGCGAACCAAACGCGTCCAAGTGAGATGAGAATATCCGTACGTTGGGTGAGGGGCTTGACGAACGGACAGATGAAACCGTGTCAAGAGACTTGCTTGCCGTTTTGTTCTCTTGATCCACAGAGTGGCCATGAAGGAAGCCACAGAAGTGCCACGACATGAGCAGGAGCCTGCAGAGTAATCAGTGGTCCAGATGGAGTCAACAGATGGAGTCAACAGGACGGTAGCGGAACGGCGGAGAACCTCGTATTCGACAGAATTCCTTCTCCCAGTGTCTGCATGCATAGCGGTGGTGGGGAGGAGGGGAGAGGAGAGGAGCAGGGCACTGATGCGAGTAGAAAGTGTCACCACCTCCATTCGGCCTGTCCCCCATTCATCTAGGGACCCATGTGGAAAGGGACCTGCAGCCGCCTGACACCTGAACGCAAAACCGACCGTCTCTTGTCACTAATGAAAAGGAGTCCGCCGATTTGAGCATTCCATCGGTCCGTAGAGCGGAACTGTTGGACCATGCGGTTGCTGTGTAGCCAATGACAGTTCTTGACATCACTGAGCCGCGTTATTCCGGGGAAATGCTTGATGCGGGAGAGCAAGTGGCCACCGCTCGGACTCTCCAAGTGAGGAGAGCCGTCTTGGCCCTGTCTCATTGTAGGGCTTTGACAGAGGACCGCTGGGTTTTGAGCTCACCGAATCTCCAGAACAGGGTTGCAGATATGTCTTGTATGTGCAGTGCAGCCCTTCGATTAGACAAGCACCGCGAGATCTGCAGCAACTGAGTTGGTCCAGAAAGTCCTGTAAGGGAATCGTGGCATTAGTGGCAGGCGGGAGATATGAGACATCGAGCCATCTCCCCAGAAGGCAAACGATGACTTTGCAGGCGTGATTACGAGCATCATTGTGGATGCTGGTAAACAGGTGTGCTGCAGGGGCGCGGAGTGACGCAGCTAATATGCATAACCCGATGAAGCGGCCGATCAAGAGTTGGTTAGGCGGCGGTATCACTTCAGGTCGTTGATGAGATGCAAGATCGACCTGCTAGTAGACGCCGGCTTCCTCGCACCTTAACGCCTTGCGGCGGAGCAATCGTACGACGCGCCGTTTGATTTCCATAGCATGTACTTGTCAAGGACCGCCAGCCAAGATGCTTCCAGGCAATTTGAGCCATCCGTAGAAAACAAGCGCAGGGGGTTGGACTCCGAGGAGGCGAGCGGGGAGACACTGGCCCCCTCCCCCTCCAGGGTGAGAAGAGCGAACCAGAACAGGCTCCAGCAGCCCGGTAGCGCCCAGTTTGCATCACATCGCGACCGTGCGGACTGTTTACGAGGGTCACGCAGGAGCTATATGATCAAATACGGCAAGCCGTCTGCCGCTGTTTGACGTGTCTTTCCGTCGTTGGCCGCCTCGCGGCTAATGAGAGTTGGTTCGCAGACGTGAACAAGCTGTGAGCGGAAGTGGAAATCTTGGAGATATAACAGAAAGGCGGCAATCGCAGTACCAGCAGTGGTTCCAAAGCTGGCGCTTAGGTGTGAACGACACCAACGATCAGCAGGCGTGAGCATCCGTGGTCGAGATAGCCGCCGTTTGTGCCACCGATCAGAGGATGGCAGTCGGCAGCGGAAGCCCCTCTCCGTATAGTACGTCCGCACGGCGATAAGTTGAAAGAGCCGGGGCAAGCGGAAATCTTTCGGCGACACAGAGTGAGAGGCGCCAAAATCAAGAGGCTTCTGACCGGGAAATTGCTCGTTGGTCGCCGTATCGTGCCCAAGTCTCTGACCAACGGTGTCGATTTGCACAGAGAGCAGCTCATGCAGACGTGGAACGGCCAGGGGAACGGCCAGGGGCAAGGTCAACCGGCAGGAACCAAGTGCTTCTGCCTGGGTCTGAATTGACCTCGTCGGCGAAAAGGATACCAACAGGGGCTTTCTCAGACGGCGCCATGTAAGGCTGTGGGATGGCTCAACGCAAGGCTGTCTCGTCGGTGGTGTCGCAGTAGGTCTCCGGGTGCGGCGAAGCCGACCAAGGTCGCTACCAAACACCAAATGGGGCACATCATTGTGCCGTGTGGCGGTTCTCTTGACTGAAAGCGTTTTCGTAATAATTCCGACAGAAATACGCCGTAGAATTGCGAATCGTGGCCGAGATAGCAATCGGAGAGGTAGCGAGCTGGCAGCAAGAGCAAGTGCGCTGAAGGTGACAGCCAGCGCCGCCCGTCAGCAGCCAGCAAATACGCAGCAGAGCGGGCAAGAATCAGAGCAGAAAACGGTGTTGGTCGACCGACAGAATTCGTCTGGGAAGACTAGTGAGGGTATGGATGGTTGTGTGTTGGCCGTGCAGCGGCGATGTCTGCTGTTGTTGCAGTTGCAGCGCAGGCTCGCTTACGGCGCTGTCGGTACCCAATGACAGGCCGTTTCACAGCGGGTAGACGCGCGCGTAGGCGCTCTGCTTCAGGACTAGCGTACAAGTCCGGAGAGGTCGCCCATTGGCTGGACAGGGGCAGTGCGGGCAGTCGCAGGGATACCTGGCTGGTGGAGGGGGCGTGCGCTGTCTCTGGCCAATGCCAGACCTTATTATCCCTGCTAGCGCGTCCCGACGGGACGGATCGCACTATGCTAGTGTGCATTAGCGGAATGGAGCGCTGCGCCATGAGATGAGTGGCCAGACGCGGGGCCGAACTCTCTTGCTTCGTCCGCCTGAGCCAGCAGTGCGAGAGGGAGAGAGGGGGGGGAGAAAAAGAAAGCTGCCATTCAGCCCAGACTGGCATCTCCCTACCCAACCTGGGATGCCGGATGATACTCATCCATTGGCTCGGCCAGTTACTCTCGGCACCTTTTCTCCCTGTTGACGGCTCTGCGTGGGCAAGTGATTCATTCATTCCACTTCGGGCTTCTCCCTCCGCGCGAGCACCACGCCGTACTTCGTACTCCCACCACTCAAATGCGTGCAGACAAGGCCATCGGAGAGGGTGTGGTGCCACCGCACGCACGCCCACTGCCGTCAGTCGGCGGTCATCTATCCCACTGCGTGATGGCTCCCCACACTCTTCTGTTGTGCCGCTACCTGGAATGGCAGCGCTATGCGTGTATGTAGAGTAGAGAGATTTCCCGTGTTGGTGCGATCGCATCGGCAGTACTATGGGAGCTATGTCTGCTGTCAGTGAGTCAAACTCTACAGCGGGCGATGAAGAGATGGGTCTGCCCACGCAAACCGCACATCCCATGTTGAGGCTCGACACGCAGGCACCTCGCTGGGTCTCTGCCACATACACGAACCGCTGCGTCTCGGACGAAGTCTGCGTGGTCCCATTGCGGACTGGCCTGTTGTGGCCTAAAATCAGAAGTTCCACGACTCCGCCGCGCGAGGTATGCGAAAGACGCCGTGGGGTCCCGAAAGCGTGGAAATTGAGGCAGGACATGCTGCCTCGATACCACTCTCGACGGGGGTCATCGGACAGGATGTGCGGATGCGACCATTGACTTGTCGAGCAATGTGCATGGACCACGGTGAGTATCAGAGGATGTTCCTCTCCAGGTTCATCGTGGCCCTCGCGCCTAGGCCTTCGAGCTTGACTCCGCCCATGGCCGCTGTTTTAGCGTCTTCGTAAGGCGGTTCGAGACAAAGCACGCTTGGCCCGATCGCTGCACTGTTCTAAGCGGGACGTGATAAGTCTCCGCCAAGGAAAGAGCTGAATGAGGCTCAAAGGCGGCGATATCCGGAAAACGGCGATTGTTCGAGGAGTTGATCCTGTGGCCCCTCTAAGAAAGGTAGACCACAAAACGAGGCTCACTGATATTGAAAGTGAATCATAGCATGCTCGGCATTTCTGTCGCTGCTGAAGACTGGCTGATGTTCCCTGCGAGTTTTGCCTCAGGCACACTACAACGGTGTTGCGCCAGAGGCGTCAAGAGTCGATTGTGCGAGCTGTGCGTATGAGCACGGAGCATATCGTGGCAAGCTTCCGCGCTAATCTAGCTTGGCATCTATTGAACACACAGTTGCCCAGCCTAGCAGGCCATTGAATAATGTGATGCTGTTGATTGAATGTCAGATGAATGAGCGAAGACAGGTTTTAGCATTCCCTTGGCTAACAGCCATGATCCACTAGATGATCAGCTTCAACGACGAAGCACTCATATGCCCCTTGGAAGGGGCCCCCGGTGGACGGATGTTGATTTATCTCTTATTACAGGTAGCTTCGGGACAACACTCACCGATCGGAGCCGGGCGAGGAAGCAGCTTCGATGGGCTCACACATGAGATATGGAGGCGGCAGATCAGGAAGCGCCCATATCTGCCAGCTGCCAATGCCTGATGCACACGAGGCATACTAGGTAGGCAAGTAGGCACGATCCTAAGGCTTGTATAACAATGTCGACATATGACGCCTGCTTCCCATCATGCCTACACAGCCGTCCTTCGCAAGAGAGATTGGCTGGCTTCGACGATCGTCTCCCCTTGTTTGGGGCCCATGACGCTGCCCTCGAACATCAACGCTAGCGGCACTGTGGATGAGATGCTGGCCGGCTCGGGGAAATATCTTACCCAGGGGCTCAAGGCACGCCGGCAGACAAACTGCTTGCGTGGCTGGGAATCGCATGGCGTCCCTGATGGGATGCATTTTCTGCCTTGGTGACCCTTTACCGGCAGATTCAAATTCGTCAGAGAAGTTCTTTGGGCAGCAGTGCCATTGGCTTGGAATTGGAAGAACACTTACATGTCCATTGTCGACTCCATGACAGCCGTTGGGTCGCGAATTGGGCCGCACTGTGGTCGGTTGCGAGGGCAGTGCTGTGGTGATTTCTGGGTCAAGGCAGACAGGGAGAGGTTTTTGCGCACCTTGACCAAGACCTGCCTGCTGAAGCTTCACAGTGCCTGTGATTGCTTTGCGGCTTGCCCCAGGTAAGGTAGGTCGACCAACTTGAAACGAGTAGGAACGGTGGTCATCTTGAGAATTTGACAATTAGACAGGTTCCTTCCTCGGCAGCCAGCACTCGCGAAATGGGTAGGTACCTGCAGGAATCTACGCACCGGCTACCTCGCACTTGCCCCTGCTATGGCGACATGCTGCGGAGTCTGGAGCACGGCAAGTGCCCTTTGCGCAGTAGTATTATCTACCTAGATTACAGAGAAGCAAGTGCGCATGTTCCTGCCGTCAAGTCGAGTCGTCGAGTGAATGAGCAGTGCATTGCGTTCAGGCCTAAATTGTTTACGTACGAGATATTGTTTCGCATGGGTACATCTTCCGGGGCTATCGCTCGCCCAGTTCATTTGTCCACCGCCTGCAAAAAACTGCCTAGAGCTACTTCTGAGCACTTTTACCTCGGCCGTTTCAGTCGTACCCAGGCGAGTACAGAGGAACCTGTCCGCAACGACCGCTGAGAGAATGGGCAATTGCGTCCTGCCCACACTAGCCTCGATCAGGCCGGCAGTGGCACTTCAGCCAAAACAGCCCCGAACGAGCAGCAGCCTCTGATTTGCGACTTCCTCATCTCCACCACGAGGCGGATCCTGCTCTCGGCCACTCCAGCCTAAAAGTAAGTAAGTACCTATTGAGGCTCCCTCACGTTGCCATTTGGCCAGCTCCATCTGTCACAGTCGAGGCGGCGGGCTAGCAGAGCGCTCGCTAGTACGATCTCGGCAATCGGCCTGTCTCTCCATTTGCTCTCCAGGCAATGGCTTCTGCTGTGCTGGTCGAGGGAGGTACTGACTACTTCCTAAGCGTTCTCTTTTGCGGCTGGTGTCTCGCTGGGATTGTGTAGCCGCTACCGACGGAGAGCTAGCAGACGCATGCCGCCATCATGTCGACTCCTGTGGCGGCTGCCTCTGCCTTGAGCACAGCACGATTCCCACCTGTCTTCACCTCGGATACTATTTGCTTTTCTGAGGCGACGGCTGAGATGGCAGAGATAGAGATGAGAGAATGTCTCCGTCTCGCTTCCAAGGCGGCTGCAGGGAGTCCGGGGCTCCGAAGCAGCAGACAAAGACGACATTGACGATGGATGGCGCCAACCTTCCGTGCACCTCTGAGGCTCTGCGGAGTATTGGGGAATTATAGACCTGGTATGAGGACGAGGTCTGGTGAGCCTTCTCCCTCCTACCTCATTTGGCGCTTCTGCAGGGTCCGTTCGTTCGCGGACGCACTTCGAGCTGTTAGAATCTCATCTCTCACCAGATCCTTCGGGGGGCTGATAGAATACGTCAGTGGCAATCTGGGAGCGATCTATCTGGTGCGAGATGCCTATTCGTGGCCTTTGGAACACGTTACAGGGCGTTTCTATTGTTTGACGACTACTGGGGTACTGCGCTCATCATCGGGGCCATCTTTTCATCTTGCGTGGTCTGTTACAATGCCGGATCCGCAAGAAGCCTTGCCCTAACCGTTGCGACGTCAAGTCGTTGCGAGCCTCCTCAAGTTGGCTGGACGCAAATCGCCGCCATGAAAGCAGAAGAGGGCAAATTAAGCCCTATCTTAGGGGACCTTCGGCATATTGGCAATTACTCGCAGTCGCCCGTGCTCGCTCATCATCGACTGGGGAAATGGGCAATTGGATCTCTGGTCCCTTTGGCTAGTGCCCCCGCCGCTATTGATTGTTCTCTACCGTGATCTCCTCGGAACCCGCTGTTTATTACCTTCCTATTGTCATGTGTCCACCGCACACGCCTGAGTCGATCCTCGTCGGACGCGAAGCAGAGACACGCCGTGCCTATCGACCACCATTGACAGATTCGTGGAGCCTCGTCCGCACGCCCCAGCCTGGTCGCATCCACGCCCCTGCCGTTTCTCCAACAAAGGCCCATCTCCAGCTCTGGCACGCCTCGGCGGCTATCTCATGCACGACAGTGCTAGCCACTGTATGTACATTCGAACACGACCAGCCCTGTCCGTGGCTGACGGGGGTCCCTAGCTCGAGACCATTCGACGCTGCCTGCACTCCCCGAACCCCCTGGTCGACTAGGATCGAGAGCAAGATCCCTGCACCCTGGGCGCACACACTAGGCCACGTCGGGGTGCTGGTACTTTGATTCCCGTGCTCTGTCGACTCACGGGTCCTGCGACCTTGGAGAGCTCACCCGGCTGTTGATCTGAGCCTCCATTCATACAAAGAGTCGTGCCATCTCCTCCAGTTTCCGTTCCTGTTCGCAAGGCTCTCTTCCTCATCTGCCGTTTCTGCACCTCTCTTGGCCCCCATTCCACCCCGCTAGATCATCTCCAACTTTATCGTCAGACCTTTGACCAACCACGGCCGCGGCCAAGGTAGGCAGAATCTTCACACACTTTGGCGGCTCATCTGCCATTCATTGCCAGCTGTCCGCCACTCCACCAAACCTCACTGGACCTGCTCTGCCTTCCAACTGCCCACTCTCGGATACATAAACGTGTCGCTTGACGGTCTCCGAATCGACGATTTCCTTCTTTCCTCATTCAGAAGTCAACCCTTTCCATTTTCCTCACAACATCTTTCTACACCTTACGACCTACTTGGTCGACATTGGCTTGCCATACAAAGCAGCGGCCAACGGTACAACCCCTGTCACTCTGGGCCATCGAGGACCGCGCTGCAACTGACCCTCCGCCTCTGCCGCCACTATCCGACACCACATATATATTCTTCCTTGGCTGTTTGACTTGATCAGCGCCCAAGGAGCCCTACCCAAAGTGCCGCCTGCATGAACATGGTAGAGCAACAACAGTATATTCCTGCAGGTCTACCACACACAGGTGACCTGGCAGGATCCCACGGCTTATCTGAGGCCAGATCCATAGCTCCTGCGGGCACTTCAGCCTATCCAGAATTGGCTCCCTTTTCAGCAGTAAGTTATCCATGCGCGTCCTTTCCCTTCCAAGAAGCAGCCTGGAAGACAAGTCCCCACGCTCTGTATCCTATCAGAAAGAAAGATCTTCGCTGTCCCGTCCCTCGTTTATGTTTTTCCGTACTTTTTTCTTGTTTCGTACCTACGCCTTGGTTTATAAGCTCACCATTGAGTTTTCCTCTCAGGTGTCGTCTTTCAACGTTCCTGCGACGTGCGACTCTAGCCTTCTCACTCCCGTCTCTACCACCAATTCTCCCCCACTCCACCAGATCCGCAAGCTGGCACCGCAATATCCTCCTCCCCCGAGCACCCCCTATACCCAGGTCCCGACACCTCCCGGCAGCTCCAAGATGTATCACCAATCGTGGAACGGCCCATTCGAAATGCACTCACAGAGCGCGCAAAACCCCACGCCCATGAACAACCAAGTGCCGGTGTCATCGGATTTCTACATGGCTCCTGATGACCGCCGCAGCACGCCCAATCCTCCGACGGAGCCGTACTACGGGTCCTTCAGTGTGTCTGAAGGCCCAGAAACGCACTCCATGCATCATCAGGGACCGCAGTCCTTCTACGTGCCTCTTGAAATGGGAAACCAGGGCTCCAATATGATGATGCGCGATGCTCGTCACATGCCCATGGAGCCGCACCCCCGTGACATGGACCGCACTCACGCATCGTCCCTTCTGGCGCAGTCGCACTTCAACAATGCTCGCCGGGCCAGCACAGACGACCGCAGTTACAGCAGCCGTGCCGATACCCTTCGCCGCTCGTCCAGCGGCTCGCCTCGTCGGCGCTCCATCGCTCAGGGCAGCTCCCGTGTGAAGAAGTCGAGGTCGTCCAAGCGGCCGGGGGCCTCCTTCCGAAGCCAGCAGCAGGTCGATCCCGGCGACGAGCACAAGAACTGTTTTGGTCAAGAGGCCCCTCCTCTAATCAAGAAGAACTGCCCCGAGGAAGAGCGGTGCATCTTCGAGTCTCGATGGCGACACCGCCACCAGCGCGGGCAAGACATGTGGGACAGTATCCAGAATGACTTCGAAAAGCGGTTTGACAAGAGGCACGGCAAAGAAATGCTCCAGATGAAATTCAAACGTGGCCGAGCCAAGTACTACGAGTGGCTCGAGGAGGATGTAAGTAGATGCACCTTGTCGGGCCCTGTCACACACGTCCTACCTTTGAATTACGAGCAATACTAACCATTTCGCCCGATCAAACAGGTCAAGATCCTGCGAGCCGCTTTCAAGAAATTGGAGAAGGACAGATACACGATCATACTGAACAACTTTCTTGAGATGGGGGGCTCCCGTAACATGCTGCTGAGCCCCAGCGACATTGAGATCAAGATTGTCAACGATCTCAAATGGGAAGAACCCATCTACATCGAAGGCATGGAGGAATGCATTCGTCGTCGCCGCAAGACTATTGTCAAGAAGCGGTCGACAGGTCGAGGAGAGCCCGGCGGCGACGTTGCCGTGAGCGACGACATGCTGCGGATTTCTCAGACGCCTCACAACGAAGACGACGTGATCAACCAGGTATTTGCCGCTCGACGAGAGCCGCCACGAGAGCAACGCTGGGACGAGGACATGACGTCTGTCAACGGCGAAATGATGGATTCCCACATGTGGGAGAACCGGGCGCCGATGAAGATGGAGACAGAGGCCCTGGTGCCCACAGGGGGCGAGCACATGGCACGGATACACAGCGGCGCAAGCCAGCACCCCATGGGCAACCCTTGCATTCGGCCGGTGTCATCAGCGTACCATCCAATGCCCAAGGCACCATGATGCAGGACTTGCATAGATTGCATCGGAGATGGCGCTCGACGCTAGCCAATGGGTGCAGCAACTTGACACATTGGGACGGCATCGGCTTGGGGGCGGAAGAGGGCGGCACTCTCTGGTTATGGCGGAAGGTTTTTTGGGACGGGAATACCCAACGCATTCCCTTTTGTTTGGCTTTGTAATTTAGAACGGCTTCCATCTTCTCGACGAAGAGTTACTCGCTCCTTTTGGAATTTCATGCGCTACTCCTACAGATCTCTTTTAGTTGTTTTGCTCTTTCCATACTTTTCTTACCCTCAGATGTCTTCTACTGTGTCATCTCTTTCGTTTTTTCCCTCCATATCATTGATGAGGAGTTACCTACTGGTCTAAGGGGCGGGAGCTTATGGGACCTTGCGACTACTAAGTTGCTGCAAGGTGGATGGATATGTTGGATTTACCTGGATACATCCTGTCTGATTAGACGTAAAGTTATGCTGCCATGCCTACGAGTAACGACCAGAGGATTCAAAGAAGGCCTTATAGATGTCAACAGTGTAATACATTTCGAACTCGGGTGTGTCTGTAACACTTTGGTTTGCCTTGTCTATATGGTCGTACAGTTATGGATGTATGAAGCAAGGCTCGCCAGTGGTCCAGGCATGCCAGGGAAATAGTCGATGAGGACGAAATATCAAGAAATCACAGGACGTTAGAATGAAGCAGAAACAGACAAATAAAAAGAATCACAGCAGCTGGGCATGGCGAGTATTTAGTGGCGGGCTGAAGATCATGAATCTCCTGTATATAGATAGGTAGTTCACCTCAGGGACGTCAATGACAAATATTTGTACGGGTGTCAAAAGCCGTCCCCGGCCCTGAGTCCATTCTAGCACTTGTTCGAGAAGACGGCATGATATGGCAGGGCCTGGATTCTTTGAGCTCTGCTGCTAACGATATAATCCGATACACCACACGACTATGTTACAGCAACTTCAAGCCTTGAGCATTATTGCCGCCTAGGGAGGCCTATTCTCACATTTTCACATTCTGTGAGACTCACAGATGGTCTTCAAAGAACATACTAGTATTGGGTACAAGGCAGACAGAGGCGAGCGAAAGCGGAACAAGGAGAGACAGCGGAACATGAGAAACAGAAAATGTCGGGGGGGTGGCCGAACATGCTTGCATAGAGCAATCGATTTTTTTTTACAGGGCCCCAGAAGAAACAGACAGAGAGAAGGAAAAAAAAAAAAGTAAAACAGTGGAAAATCAAAAAAAGGTGAGATGGCAAGGCATCATCCAGTCAAGGCCTCGAGACAGGCGCCGAAGCGGATCCGCAAACACGCAACAAGGTGGTCAGGCTGGCATGGGCCCATGCCAGTTGCAGGCCTTGGCCGTCCAGTGCGCAGCGAGCCCACACCTCCGTTTCCCAACTGTCGGGTAGGCGCTTTTCTTGATGTAGAAGAGGCTGCATCACGGAATCCCTGGAGAGGGGGGGCAAAGGAGGAGGAAGGGTGGCAGGGGGGGGGAGGAAAAGGGAGACGAGGGCATCGCAGGGTTAGGTATGAGTGTTGTTGGTACAAAGTATGTATGGGGGGGCTGAAGGGATGATGGATGTAAGGTAGGGGCGGAGAGTTAAGAGTAAAAAAAAAAATAAGAACCAAAAGAGAGATATGGAAAAAGTGAATGGATAAATGCGGCTCTTGCATCTTGTCTTGCCGTCATGGGCGTTGTCTCTGCTGGATGTGAGGGGGGAGCATTTCCTCCTCTTCACTCACACACACTCACACACACACACAGATGCTGTCACAGCTGCACAGTACTTCTTGGTCCAGGCGCACGCCCGGTCTGCACACCGTGCCGACACAGCTGCAGCCCCGCACGGAGTACTTTGCACATGCAGACATGCGCCTGCGCCTGCGCCTGCCCACCGCAGCGCCCAGCCAAACACAACGTTGAACCCCCATGCCACCTTCCCCTCTCCCCCGTTTGCACAGTACGGAAGACTGTGGACTCCTCCGGCCGCGGCACTCGAGGCGTACATCCGTTGGCATCATCCCCCTTGTCTCCTCACCAGTGCCATTTTTCTTCCTCGCATGCTACCGGTCCTTGTCTGTACATACTTGTCCATACTGTACGCGCTGCTCGATGCTACGTTGATGCTGGGCTGGCGGAGAAGCTCTTTTCGCTCTGCTTGCCCCTTGCTGGGCCCGTAGGCGATGGCACCAAGGCGTGGCTTCTGCAGCTGGCATGCTGGGCGGCGGTATGTTGTGCTGCTCTTTGCCCGTTTCTGCTGCATTGACGAATGCTGCTGGCAGGTTGGCGGGCTGTTACAGTGAGACCTCTATCTACGGAGTACCTGCTGCGGCAGTCAACCAACCTTGCTCGTCCGGATAAACATGGCTGACACTGGAGGAACAGCTTGCAAGGTGGCCCAGGGCGAGCATCGTCGCCATGCGCTTGTTGTCCCGTTCAGCTCCTTGTTACCACCAGTCAATGCGAGATGGCTTACCGCAAGGGTGTGGTCAGCACATGGCTGGCCTGGAATCGCATCGCTTAGAAGCCCATTTCGATTGCTGTACCTCTGGTAAGGGCAGTTGAGGGTCCCCCCTGGAGCTGTCCGGGGTCGCCAGAGCTCTCAGGAACGGCTGGGGCTGAGGCCCAGGCTCGAGAACCATGATCGGTACGGATAGAGATGCGCTAAGCGGGAGGAAGCACCATTTCAACTGCCTAAACCTGGCAGCCGGGGCAACGAAGGCGTCCCTGGCTCATCTCTCTGCGACTTGTCATTACAATGGCTAGAACGAGTACGAAGTACGGGAGTCTGCTCTTTACCGGCCTAGCCTCGCCCATCCTGCAAGCCGTCGACTTGGTTGCTGGCGCTCACGACAACGTCGGCTCGGGAATAGGCAGAGATAAGGTGTCAGATGTGCCCACAATCCTGAGCCAGCCGGCGGAGGTGCGCCTCGGGGCCGCCTGATGTGCCCATCGATCCCGCTCGCTAGAACGACAGCCCCCCCGATCTGCCAAACGCTCCGCAGGTTTATAGCCGCTGCGAGGCGGGTGGACATGGACGGTGCAGTGTCTCGACTCTTGATCGTCGCTCTCTATTCGGTCTTTGCTGATTCGACACCGTCCCCCTTTACCGCTGGCGTTGCTCTCACTCTCTCGCTTTCACTCACACTCACCCTCTTCCATCTTACCTGCTTTTTGCCTGTATTTTCGGGCGGGTTTCGCGGAAGGGCGCAGCCGCACTGTACGGAACACCCATGTCTCAGTCCACCGCCCCTCCGTCCCGACAGTCTGGAAAATGACGCGGTGTGAAGTGGATTCGCAATCTCGAGGTCCATGAAGCGGCAGCAGCTCGCGAGAACGATTGGAGGATGGGCTGGACAGAGAGCAAGGGGGCTGCTCTGCTCCCTCGTTCCCCTCGTCTCTCTCTGTTTCCTCCCCCTTGCCTCTTCTCTTCCCTTACCCGCTCGGGCAGCGAGCACGCACAAGGACATCAGAGAGCTCGGGTCAAGAGAGAGGACGGCGGCATGACGCATTCGGCCAGCAATGGCACCTCGGCTGGCGGCCGTGCGCTTTGCTCCTGTTAACGGCGCGCCCCGGCCGGTCGATCGACGGGGTTGCAATGCGGAGCCCGTGTCATCCTGGACGGAGTCGTGCTCCAAAAGACCGAAAATGGTCCCAGGCGGCGGTGCAGGAATGATGCAAGCATATCCTGCTGCTGCTGCTGCTACCTAATACTCTGCATTGCTACTGCCTGCTACGTGGCAAACGAGCGGCTCGATGCCTGGTTGTGCTGCTTCTCGAATATCACACAAGCCCCGTGAGGAAGACTGAAGATGGCGGGCGGGCGGCCGCATGACAAGCACCATCGTCGACTGGTGGTGCGTGCGGCACACATGACTTTGTGTCGTATATTCGGTCCCTGCTGCTCTTTGCGCTTGAACTATGCGGGACAAGGGCAGAGATCAATTGCCACGTCGGATGAATGCAGGCGAGTGCGTACTACTGTGCTATCGAAGTGCTGCCTGTACATAGGGCTTTGCCTACAGGGCCATCGGGGGATACGACAGAGCGGTAGACAGGAAGCAGCTTGCAGGCGTCGACCGCAGCAATTTGCGTCTTGCCCCCGGCTGTGCCGCTGCTATTCGGGGGGATCACCAATAGAGAAGTCTCGGATGTGAGTGGTTCCGAGGAGCAACTAGCTGTCGAGGCTGGTGCCATGTGCGTATTGCATAGCAAATGGGGGATCAGTTGTTGATGTCTAGATATGTTTTCGGGGTCGCAACAAGTCAACCAACTGCGAGGCAGCGACAATCAGAGCCGCAGTCCGATTTCAAAGCATGCGCGACTCGGCCGTCATCCTAGCTGGGCTCGGCGACAGTCCGCCTTGCAAGCGATGTCCTCCGAGCAATTGAGGCTTACCGTTTGTTCAGATCTATCTGCCGGCAGCTGGTTGCCGCAACTAGAATTTCTTGGAGTCAACGTTTCACGCAGGAAGGATGCCGGGCCATTGCGGCGCCGTCTCATCAATGGCCATGGTGAGGAGAGGCGGTTTACTTACTACAGGCTCAATTCCACCCCCAAGCCTGGCATGCCTGCCAGTTACTTGATCCAGGTAATGAGCCAGGAGCCAAATTGGATCTATATCCGGGTCTGCTACGGATCTGCCACTCCTGTTGTGCTAGCCTGGATGGACCTGGTAGTACGAAGTAAGTTGATGGGGTGACCGGGTATTCGTGCCCTGCCCGTGTCCAGCATGTGCGCGTTCCTGGGATGATGCAACAATGCTGACTCTGGAGTCATAGGAGGTTGGCGGGTGATAAGAGGCTGGCTTAGCGGCCGAGAGGCCTTCTCTTGTGGCTTCATGATACTCTGGAGAGAGCGAAGAGCATTGGCGCGACAGAATAACAGATTCAAGCAAGATTTTACCGACTTATTCTTGTCGGCACGTCAAGGTACGCTGTATTGGCACAAATAAGCTGCGTACACCTCAACCCCTGCCACCATGTCACGCTAGAAACTCTATAGACTGACCTAGAATTTGTGTCACCTGCTGCTCACCTGGTCATATTCGACAAGAGACGTACGCAGCCGCATAGTTGTACACATGTCCAGGCTGCTACTTTCAGCTTGCCGCACTGCCAGTCCCGGTGGATGTCTGACAAGAGCCGATGGCGCTTGGAACCCGACGCACGGCATTGACGGTGGGACAAGTCCGTTTGCTCGCTCTCTCGTTGTCACCCGATTTACGAGAGACGGGATTGGCAGATGAAGAAAAGGAACAGAATGCGGTGACGGTGTTTGCTCGGCATTTGCTACATCCTCCTTTTTTTCTTGAATCCTTTGCAAAGCAGAGCCCGCTGCAGAGAAACCCAGGATTCCCCTGCCCTGATTCGGGAGAGGGAACCTTGCGAGAAGAAGGTTCTCTTTCATCTTGCTGCGCTTGTATTGGATGATGAAGACGCCCTCCCCTCTCTCATTCTCCCGCCATTTCCACACCCACACACCCCTCCCCCCCCTGGCTCGAGAATCCGGCGCTTGACCTTTTGCAGCTGGTTTTGGGATGCCATTGTACAGTACTGCAGGATGATCCTTTGTGACTTCTTTACTGCTGCTCTACTGAATGTATTCACACTGGGTAACACCAAGGAAGAGAGAGAAAGTTGGAGGGAGTTGTCTAGATGTGGGGAAGAGGTGACAGATGCATATAGACTTGTGCCAGGTCAGTGCTCAGTGCTTGGTTCTGTCGTACCTTATCTATCATATGCATCTGCAGACATGTGCTCTCTACACCAATTGTCGGGTTGGATTTGAATTCATGCTGACTTGGTTTAGGTGCCCTGTAGGAGCTCGTATTCTACAGGAGAAATAGGTGTGCATGGTTGTCGGCGCAGGTGAGCTATCAGTCTCCAAGGAGCGGTATGATGCTGGAATATCTGTGTTATTCTTGCAAGTTTTCCCTGTGTGGTGCGGGTGGTGGAGGACGACGCAGAGGGTCGGGGGTTTGTGTAACATGCTGCTCTCAGTGTATTGGCTGCCAATAGCCGACAAACGCCAGGCGCTGGGGGAGGAGGGAAGGGGTACCAAGTTTGTAAGTTTGAGGAGTAGAAGGGGATAGATGACGAGGAATGGTACCTGGCCAGGGACGATTATGGAAGGATTTCCTTTGCCGTATTGGGATTGCTGGGGAGGAGGATGAATCGGCCGAGTTGGTTTGTTGTATAATTGCTTGGTATCTCGACGGACATGATCCGTGAGATGGGGTTATGGATTGGTAGCCTAGCTAGCTATGTATCTTATGCGGAGTATCTGAGACCTAGACAAGCTCAGATGGCAGGCAGGCTTGTAGAAGGAAGACGTCGGACTAGCTGACACTGTATCTGGTGCCTTTTCGTAGGGCAATCAAATCATCCAATTGTTTTCCTTTCGTGCCGCAAGGGGGATGGTTGGGGTAAGTAAGTATGAGGAGGTATCGCCATTTTAGGAGAATTCTCGGGGCAAACGAGTTTGTGGAACACGACAACTATCTTGTTTGAGAAAACTTTGGAGTTCAGCTCCGGTCAGAAAAGCAAAGCAAGGAGAATGCCACTACCATCTAGACGATGATGCAAACCAAACCTGTAGGCAAGGGTAATGAAAAGATCATGCAAGGAGACTTTGAGAGAGAAAAAAGTCTCCGTGTAAGTTTCCGTGGTGCGGTGTATGTCTCATCCATCCATCACGGGTACCAGCAGCAGCAAAGCAGCAGCAAAGCAGCAAAGCAGCAACGCCACTAAGCAGGAGAACAAGCAGCAGCAGGAGAGCAAGCAGCAGCAGCAAAGAAAGGGGTGGGAGAGAGAGGAGGGGGGGGATGAAGACCCTCGATTTTGCCGCTTTAGGAGAAATAGAAACAAAAAACAAGGCAAAATGTTGTTCCTTTTTTGGGGGTGGGTTTGCAGAGGGATGGTATGGCATGGGCATGTTCTGCGTTTGCAACTTTGTCTAGTGATGGTGTTTTGATTGGTTGTTTTACGACGCCACATCCTGGTGCTTTGCGCGAACCAACATGAAAGAAAAGTTTACCTTGAGGGGGGAGGGGGGAGTTCGCACGGTGATAGGGTGAGCGTGGTGAAGCGGGTTATCAAGAGGAGGCAGAGGGAGGGAGATGGTACGGTTTGGGGGAAAGATGACGATGATGATGATGATGGAGAGGACGCATGTGCATGGGAGTGAGGGCGGCTGGCACGAATGAGGTGGTTTCCGATCTGTAGGCAACTGTGTAGGGGAGGACGAGGCACCGAGATGTGGTTGAACAGGTTTTGGGGGCCTTTTTTTTGTGTTTGTGACGGGCGGTTCCTGGATATAGTGCTCTGCTTGGGGAAAGACGTAGAGGTGAAGGGTGGTTCAACAGCATTTGGGGGTTCTTTTTGCGGTTGAACAGACTACGGCTTGTCCCTTTGATGCTATTCCTGTGGCCTTTCTGCGGTCATTCGTGCTACATCGTTTACTTGATGCTGATAACCCTCACCTGTCGTTCTTCAACAGCCCGTCTGCCTACGAGGAAGGTACATACTTCTCAAGGACACACATCCTTCTCTCCCCCCTCCCACCCCTTATTTCGCCGAACAAACAGAGATGGAGAGCGGCAGTTCTCATGGACTGAACAGGATCTGGGAATCCTTCAGGACGACAGAGCCACGAGGCAGAAGCAGAGATGAGGGTGTGAAAGCCACGAGGCCCTCCCCCTCTTCCCCTGGGCAATTTGCGAGTGCCGAAGCGTTGGTGTCGTTGTTATCTGCTACGGCCTGTTCCTCTGCTGTTGGCCGTTAAGGGGAGGAGAGTAGAGAAGAAAACCTTCAGCAGACGGCAGCGGTTCCCACAGGGCTGAGTGAGAGATGGAGGGCTTGGCTGGTTTGAGGGGATGTAATGTTACATGTTCTTTTTCGTTCATTATGGCTACCGTGGGAGAATGTGGGATAATTATGTTCAACGGCTCATTGATATACTATGTATTCTTGGGAGGAGTGTGTCCAGCAAGCGGCTTCTTTGAGGGCTGGGAGATTGGATGACGAAACGCAGTACTAGTAATAAGGAGGGGACTTAGGAAGGGGCGTCAAAACCGCCGTAGATCATGGGTCTGGGAGGAACGTTAGCATCATTATCCTACGGACTTGGCTTTGTCCCTGTATCCTAGGCACTCGATGAAAGGGCTCAGAAAGGCGTCAGACACGGTTTCTAGCAGGACGGAGAGATAGAAGTTCCAACTCTACTGGTATTTACCCCGAGGATTTGCTTCCGAGCCCTCCGCCTTTGCGTGAGAAAGACTTGGCTTCCCATAGCGTAACGCGTAGCCCAGCAATGGCGCTCTAGCAGAACAATCGTCACTTGCGCTAAAAAGGGGGCGTGGTCGGGAACAAAACAGCTAGCTCTGGGGGGCTTCAATGGCTTCAATGGCTTCAATGAATGGGGGAATGACTGAGATGGAGGTGATCATGAGATGAGAAAGGCCAAAAGGCTACAGCCACCGTCACGCGTGGGGAGAAGCCCTCGGTGACTTTGGAGGTAAACAGGGCTGGCTTGGAGCTGAGTCGTTTGTCCAGCCAGCTTTACAGCGTTGTGGCGGCTTCGTTTTTCCTGGCGAAAGAGGCCACGTGGGGTTGAAGGGAGGGCCATGACGACGAGAAGGGCAGCCCAAGGAACATTGAATTGCTTCTTTGTCCCCCACGCGAGAAAGAAGTAATTCTTCAATAACATGAGACAAAGGAGGAGGCTGATCACCCACGAAAACTTCTCGAGAAGGGCTGGGCAAATACGATCTTCCCTATTCACCGGTTTCCCCTCTTCCCCCCATCCCCCCCTTTTTTTGGAGGTGAAAAATTCTTAAGGGCGTGAGACATGTTAGCGTCTCTGTTTCTCCGTGCTTCTGAGTCGATCTCGATTGTTTGTGAAATCGGGGATCCTATGACGCTCTGAACACGCTGATGAGACACGTCCGAGACAAGAAACCAATGACATTTTCCTGTCTCTCGATCCTCCGAGACTGATTTCGACGTCAAGAATGCAAGGGCCCCCCAAATCGATCTAGACGATCTCTTTTTCTCCAACGTACATTCTGTAGAACTCGGCGAGAGTAACCAACAACCTGAAATATCTACAGCAAGCTTTCACCGATCAAAGTTTCAGTCTCACCAGAACTATGTACTGCCTAACAAAGACATTGATGATTATGAAAAAACAAACATCGGGCATTAGGGCAACCGTCCAACGGCCTGAAGCCGCCGTCGAGCCCCCTTCTCGCGCGTTGTTCTTCCATTAGCGCCCCTAGCCATACGGGCCTTGCCTTGGAGCCGCCGAGGCCATCGTCCATCACCCGCGCGTCAAAAGCTCACTGCTACTACAACGGTTGTCGGCCAAGAGTGTCATGTTCGTCATGTCAGTAAGTTCTTGTATACATACAGTAGTAGGGGTAGAAGGGGGGAGGGGGGTCTGGCAAAGTGGTTTGCACACGACGGAGTTTCCTTTGTCGTGCGTAAAGCTCCATGCTAACAAGTTGCGGTGCCTTTCTCTTTCGTTTTGTGCCTATTTCCCCCCTGTGGTGGCTTGCAGTAGCTCGGTTCGTTTTTGAAGTTTCGGTCTTCGGGCTCGGTGTAATTGAAAAGCACGGGAGTTACTGCTTTTTGCATTAGGCAAATGGCCATCGATGGCGAATCGCATGGCCAGGGACAAGACGCCGCTCATGAGTCAATCCCGCTTGAGCAGACCTTGTGGCTTCGGGAAGAATAGCATCCGTCTGAGCCCTAAAGACGACGAGGAAATGATCAAGGGAGGGGCGTGGAAGTCGAGAAGCTCCCCCCCCTCACCCAAGAACGGCTTCGCTCAACCATGAACGAAGAGGCGAGCCAGGGCTAAGCGGAAGCTCTTCCGGCTCTGCTGTCCATCCCCTACCTGCTACTCCACAAAGATGATCACCGAAATCACCCCCATAAAAACCAGGGCATCTGTCAAGGAAAAAGCAAAAAAAGAGGACAGCAAGGGCTTTTGTCCGTGATCTGCCTGCTACTGTAGAGCCTGGGGCCCCCCTGGTCTGTCACCGGCCGAGCTTGATTTGCACGGGGAAAAAGGCCTTCCACGAACGGGGCGGTGGACAAACTCCGTCTGCGCCTGGAATTTGTCATAGGACTGGTTGCCTTTGTAGTAGTAGTATGTTCGTATCAATCTTTGGCTCTTTAGTTATTCATTCATCCACCAATGTGATCGGTCCTGGAGCAGGCGGGCGGCTCCGATCGAGAAGTTCCCCTTGCTCGGCGCGGCATCAGACTTGCGCTTCGAGCTGCATGACAATAGCAACACAATACAGGACACGAGTTCCATCCATGTAATGTAGTTCTGTGTGCATTTGACGGCCCTTTTCGTCCTCCACTTTGCGGGTCATGGTCGATATGCCCTGCAGTCAGACGGGTATAGAAGGCTCATCTGCATTTTATACACGTACTGACTCTGTTGACCAGCTTACAGCACACGAATCCTCACATCATCTGCTCAATAGATATTATGTACGTGTAGTGATACAGTAAGTGAGGAGGTAGAAGAAGTAAGACAGGGCGTGTGATGGAGAGAGGGTTTCATTCAGCCTTGACAGGGCTCCAGGGCGTGGGCGCTACGATGATCCGGGATTTTTTGACTGCGGCCTCCATCACACAATCTACTTCGTTGCGTTTTCCTTCTCAACCCATGTCTTCTCCACCACCCCCTTCGAGACGGCTACATGGCCTATCAGCCATGTGATCTGGAGCCGCCCCGAACGTCGGTTCCCTGTCGGCTTTCCTCTGCCAGATCCACAGCCCAAGGACAGAACGCATCGGCGATTGCCCAAGAGGGAGGGAGGTCCATGTCTGTATGCATGTGTATGTATGTATGTGTTCATGTTCTTGTTTTCCTGTGCCACAATCGATGGATGGGCGTGTCGTAACCGGTGCAGGCGAGAGAAGCGAATCAACTTGTGAGTGTGGAAAGGGGAAGGGAAACCTTGCCTTGGTCTCTTCCATATCCCCGGCCGACAGAAGGCCAAGAGGAAGGATATTCCCACGGAGTATCGGTATTACCACCCCTGGCCAACTTTGACAAGAAGAGAGATATCCTACTTGTACAAGAAGGGGAAGGGAAGGGTACAAACAGAGTGCTGATGAGTGATGATGCGAGCTGGCAAGGGGGAGCAACGGAACGTGTCCGTGGCAAGGCGGGCTCTCCTCGATCGGTCGACGTACAGATTACAGATCCATTCCAAGGCAGGCATCCGATCGCTTGTGCGAAGTGGAAGCTCAATCGCGGAAGACGACCTAAATACGAGCAATGGAAACAAGCGCCTCTGCGAGGAGCGGACAAGGGGGGAGATGGTAGTTGCTTAGACTCGCCATGTAATGCCATGCCATGCCATGCCTTCATTCTCATTGATTAGCCCTCGGAAGAGGGACAGCTACGAGATGCGCCTCTCTCATACTACAGTACTAGCCATACGCCTCGCTGCTTCTTGAATGGAACCCGGAGTAGCACAGCAAGGGGGCCCCCGTACGAGGATGATCAACCTTTTGGCGCTGGAGCAACTTGCTTGTACGCACACGCCCTCCCCTCCCCTGCTGGTGAGATGAGACTTCCATCCCCTGACAGCAATCAACCAGCTAGCCCAAAGAGACCAAGACAACCCATGCTCCCAAGTACTCACAGTATGGATCGCAAGCCCCGTGAACTGTAGCGCTAATCTCATTCTTCCTTGTCGCGCCGGGGCACAAAAGAAAGGAACGAAAAGAGAGAGAGAGAGAAGATTGGAGTGAGGGGGGGAGGAGAGAAGCGATGGCGCGACAATTTGCGACAGGCTGGGCTGTTAGCAGTGGTTAGTGCGAGATTGAGATGCTAGCCAGCGAGATTAATCTCCTAGCCCAACTGTCTAGAAGCTGGAGATTTGCTAGTAGTAACTAGGAGGAGATCAATGGATGCGTGGAAGCGTTGTGTTAGGGGCCCGAGCTGGGAACTATCTGGTAGGGCGGACGGGGAGGCTTTCCGGAGTTGTTAGCTTCAGTGGGTGGCATCGTGCAGTTGCTGCGGATCCTCCGCTCTTTGAAGTCCTCTTGGGCAAGCTAATTGTTCTGTTCTGCTTCTTCGTAAACATGACGATACTGTTCTTTGCGAAGACAGGTTACAGAATAATGGAGAAGTCATCCTGTCATCGTCGACTTACACGCGGTGCCATTATGCCTATGCTTCAGCCTGACAAGTGGAACTCGATGGCAGTGTAATCGCATCGCCAGGCCCGTTCCTGCGACCCGATCTACACCCGTCCACCCTCGTTTTCATGACCAACCGCATACTTTACATGTAGTTGCAGAATCCTAACGGCCCTCTGACAGGTTCCAGAAGCCGCTGCTGACATGACCAGCCTTTGTAAAACTCGGCCGCCGCTTAGGCCCGTATATGCGGTCTTACACGGGAGAGCAACGTCAACGAGATCCTCCGTTCGCACTTCGGATGAACCTACGATGCCTCCGCCCGCGACATGAGATCCCAGGAGCATCGTAGAGCCATTACTAAACATGCCGAAGTCCGCGTGGCCATTGCGTGTCTGCTTCCTTTGCGACTGGGTTTTGCTTCCTTCATTTACCCATTCTTCTAGCGCAGGTGGAGCAGCTTGATGTCGGGAGGATGGCGGATTTGCCCCATGGCTAGAGTCACGAACCAGGGTAACAAGTGAAAGTGGAAGAGCTAGAATACTCGTACATAGAAAGACAGAGGCACGGACAAAGATGCCAATGCCACGCCCATCTGACAGGCATCAAGAGGTTGCAGGATGGTAGCCGTCTCAAGAGCCGTTCGGCTACAGCTGGACTCAGCGCTGAGCCTCACAACTAAGCGACAAAGAGATATCGTAAAACCCTGGTGATATCCCCGCTCTGGGAGTTTTGCGTTCAAGGGCCAGAGGCAGGCAAAAGAGCGTCAACCGAATATGAGGACATCGCTGTGAGATGCAGGCGCTGCTCGATACAATCCATTTGCGGCACAAGCGCTTCCAGACAAGGTCTTGGTTCCCGACTTCGGCTTCAGGTTGAGTTGAAGACTGCGGACACACCCGTGATGCTTGTCATACTTCGTTTCTCATATCCAGGCTCTTGGATACCTACCTGGGGCGGCAAGTGACTCTTAGATGACCCCAACCCAGGAATGCTCCTCTGCCCTCCTTGAGAGTCAAGTAACTAAGATGTGGGCTCGACACAAAGTCTCGAAAGACAACGCAACTCCCAAACAAGTTGTCAGTTGCTTGCTGGGATAGTCATCCAAGCCGCTTCCTGCGGATGTACAAAGATGCCTGCCATTGTTCCAGGCTGTCAAGTCGGACGTTGAACGGCTACACGGCATCCTCGAAGACTCGTCTCAACGTCCAGAACTGGCCTGCTCCGAGTCATCATCGGATATAGACCCCCAAAGGTGGGTTCCTGCTGAACGCGGCTATCATAGCGAGGCCAGGCATTCAGCTCCTCATCTACCCCATGATGTGAGAGCAAGCGGTTGAAATAGACGCCCGTGGATGGATGCCTTAGCCGCCCGTGTTACACGCTCTTATCCCACAACTCCAGCGCCAACCCACACTCCACCCAAGCATCAGTCAAACTGGCTGTAGAAAGCGCCGGCTTCACACCCTCTGTCCCTGGCGGCTTGTACAACACAAACCCAGCCTCGTCCGCGAAGCTCTAGCGATAAGCGCGCTGAGGGCGTGCGAAAACACACAAGATACCATGCCCATCCCACGGAACGAGGCGAGCCTTGCCAGGGCCCTCGTTCCTGGATCGCCTGGGTGACTCAGTGGTTCATGCCTGTATCCTGTACTGTAACCTGTTCAGGACGGGAGTCGTATTCCGCACTCGTCTCGCCAAGATCCCTGCTCAAGTTGCCTTATCGCCGGTCGGCTGATGTACCGGGGAAGCGTGCCGGTGACTTGATGCTCGCATGGGATAGATTTTGGCAATAAGACGGAAACGAAACATCTTCAGCAAAGAGTTGGGATGAAGTTTTGGCATTGATTGGTAAGCAGAGAGCGTGGTCCTCAGAGATGCGGTGTATTGGTCAGCAGCTGCAGGAATGCACCAGCCACACTTGATTGCGCATTCAGCCACGAATCTGCTCGACTCAACCCAGTTCGTCTGTGGCGCTGCGCAAAGATGACAGACAAGCAAGACGAAATGACTCCGGCAGCTGGTGATGGTAACGGCCAGCGTCGTTGACGGCTATCCGCCATACGAACCAGATTTCCACAGAGCCCGCGATAGTCTCACGCAGCCAGACAAGGCGGCTCCTCTCCGTCGCAACCGCGGCTTCTATGCTGCCGGCTTCTCTCGACCGTCTCGCTCCTCCGATGCGTCTCCCGCCGGCACGTGCCAGCTTCTCCGAATGGTTCTGCAGCCGCGTCAACGCTCTTCGAATCGCTCCGACACGATGATGCTGGTGGCGATTGCACTTGTATGGCTGGGGTGCTCGCTGCTGCGGCCGGTGGGAGCCATGCGCGCAGACTATCTGGCCCAGCTGCGGCAGGAGACGGTGGACATGTTCTATCACGGATATAGCAACTACATGGAGCATGCGTTTCCCGAAGACGAGGTGGGTTCCGCTGCGATAGAAGATGTTGTTGGGGCTGGTGTACTCTTGAACCAGTTCCGAGGGATTGGAATCACATATAGACCTAGACAGACAAGAGCTAACGAGTCACTTTCTTCCACATGCTTAGCTGCGTCCCATATCGTGCACTCCCCTGACGCGAGATCGAGACAATCCGGGGCGCATCAGCCTCAACGACGCCCTCGGCAACTACTCCCTGACTCTCATAGACAGCCTGTCCACCCTTGCCATCCTGGCCGGCGGCCCGCAGAACGGCCCTTACACGGGACCGCAGGCTCTGAGCGACTTCCAGGATGGCGTGGCCGAGTTTGTGCGACACTACGGAGACGGGCGGTCGGGGCCCTCTGGCGCTGGGATACGGGCCCGAGGCTTTGATCTCGACAGCAAAGTCCAGGTCTTCGAGACGGTCATTCGAGGCGTGGGCGGTCTCCTAAGCGCGCACCTGTTCGCCATTGGGGAGCTGCCGATTACTGGATACGTGCCCAGGCCGGAGGGTGTCGCAGGCGATGATCCTCTGGAGCTGGCTCCTATCCCGTGGCCCAATGGGTTCAAGTACGACGGCCAGCTGCTGAGGCTCGCGCTCGACCTATCCGAGAGGCTGCTCCCTGCGTTTTACACGCCGACGGGCATCCCGTATCCTCGTGTCAACCTCCGCAGCGGCATCCCCTTTTACGTCAACTCGCCTCTCCACCAAAACCTGGGCGAGGCAGTGGAAGAGCAGAGCGGTCGTCCTGAAATCACTGAGACCTGCAGTGCTGGGGCGGGAAGCCTCGTCCTCGAGTTCACTGTCTTGAGCAGACTCACGGGTGACCCCAGGTTTGAACAAGCCGCCAAGCGAGCATTCTGGGAGGTCTGGCATCGCAGGAGCGAGATTGGCTTGATTGGGAACGGCATCGACGCCGAGCGCGGGCTGTGGATCGGCCCTCACGCGGGCATTGGCGCAGGCATGGACAGCTTTTTTGAATATGCGCTCAAGAGCCATATCCTGCTGTCAGGCCTCGGTATGCCCAACGCCTCCACGTCGCGCCGACAAAGCACGACCAGCTGGCTGGATCCAAACTCCCTACACCCGCCGCTGCCGCCCGAGATGCACACGTCAGACGCCTTCCTCCAGGCATGGCACCAAGCCCACGCCTCGGTCAAGCGGTACCTGTACACCGACCGGAGCCACTTCCCCTATTACTCCAACAATCACCGTGCCACAGGCCAGCCGTATGCCATGTGGATCGACAGCCTGGGCGCCTTCTACCCGGGGCTCCTAGCCCTGGCCGGTGAGGTGGAAGAGGCCATTGAGGCGAACCTCGTCTACACGGCCTTGTGGACTCGGTACTCTGCGCTGCCCGAACGCTGGTCCGTCCGCGAAGGCAACGTTGAGGCGGGCATCGGCTGGTGGCCCGGGAGGCCCGAGTTCATCGAGTCCACGTACCACATCTACCGCGCGACCCGCGACCCGTGGTATCTGCACGTCGGCGAGATGGTTCTCCGCGACATTCGGCGTCGGTGCTACGCGGAATGCGGCTGGGCCGGGCTCCAGGACGTGCAGACGGGTGAGAAGCAGGACCGCATGGAGAGCTTCTTCCTGGGAGAAACGGCAAAGTACATGTACCTGTTATTTGACCCAGACCATCCACTCAACAACTTGGATGCTGCCTATGTCTTCACCACAGAAGGCCATCCGCTTGTCATACCCAAGAGCAAAAGGGGCAGCGGCTCCCACCGAGAGAGCCGCGCTCGCAAAGCCAAGAAGAGCAAAGACGTAGCGGTCTACACTTATTACGATGAGAGCTTCACAAACTCTTGTCCTGCGCCTCGGCCGCCTCCAGAGCATCATCTGATAGGCTCAGCCACGGCAGCCAGGCCAGATTTGTTCTCCGTCTCTCGCTTCACAGACCTGTACAGAACGCCCAACGTACACGGGCCCTTGGAGAAGGTGGAATTGCGAGACAAGAAGAAGGGCCATGTGGTCAGATACAAGGCCACCTCAAACCACACCATCTTCCCCTGGACTCTTCCCCCAGCCATGCTGCCGGAGAACGGCACTTGCGCGGCTCCCCCAGAGCGCATTATTTCTCTGATTGAGTTCCCGGCCAACGACATCACTAGCGGTATCACATCGCGGTTTGGCAATCACCTATCATGGCAGACACACCTGGGGCCAACGGTCAATATCCTAGAGGGACTGAGGCTCCAACTCGAGCAGGTGTCGGACCCGGCCACGGGGGAAGACAAGTGGAGGATCACGCACATTGGCAACACACAGCTAGGGCGCCACGAGACGGTCTTCTTCCACGCGGAGCACATCAGGCATCTTAAGGACGAGGTCTTTTCGTGCCGCAGAAGGAGGGACGCCGTGGAAATTGAGCTCCTGGTCGACAAGCCGAGCGAGACCAACAACACGCTTGCCTCTTCTGATGACGATATCGTGGAAGCAGAGGAGCAAGACGACATTCTCGACGACGACGACGACGACACGTTCGACGACGCCACGCTCGACGCAGAAACGCTCTCCTCAAACTCCCTATTCCAATCCCTTCTCCGCGCCGTCTCCTCCGTCTTCGAGCCCGTCTACACCGCCCTCCCCGAGTCCGACCCCAGCGATGGCACCGCCAAGATTTACAGCTTCGACGCCTACACCTCCACCGGCCCCGGCGCGTATCCCATGCCGTCCATCGCGGACACGCCCATCCCCGGCAACCCCTTTTACAACTTCCGCAACCCGGCCTCCAACTTCCCCTGGTCGACCGTCTTCCTCGCGGGCCAGGCCTGCGACGGCCCGCTCCCCGCGTCCGCCCCGCGCGAGCACCAGGTCATCGTCATGCTCCGGGGCGGCTGCTCATTCAGTCGCAAGCTGGACAATATCCCCAGCTTCTCGCCCCATGACAGGGCGCTGCAGCTCGTCATTGTCCTCGACGAACCGCCGCCGCCGCCGCCGCCCGCCAGCCAGAAGAACAGCGGCGGTGGGGGTGACGACGAGGAGGACGAAGATGAGGACGCCGACGCCCCCGTCGAGGACAGGCGCGACGTGACGCGGCCGCTGCTCGACACGGAGCAGACCACGCCCAAGGGCATGAAGCGCCTCCACGGCATCCCAATGGTCCTCGTGCGAGCCGCGCGGGGCGACTACGAGCGGTTCGGGAATGCCATTGGCGTGGGCATGAGGCGCAAGTATCGCGTTGAAAGTCAGGGGCTTGTCGTGGAGAATGCGGTTGTGCTGTGAGAAAGAAGCAAACAACCAGAGGAATGCCTGAATTTGTTGATTCTTTTGGGATGGGTTCTGTTTATATTGTTATGAAGTATGTATCATATTCTATAATAGGCATTCTTACATATTACGCTTGCATATACATATAGCAACGTTACGTCTGCATTGGTTTGGAATGAGGAATTTGATATCCCCTGGAGATTGCATAGATAGATTTCATGAATAGGAGAGAGAATGAAGCATACGCATACTACTCGTGCTGTCCACTTTACGTTCTTCGGGGTGATGACTAGGTCTTGGTAAGGTTGTTGAAGTCGAGCTCGAAATTTCTGTAACATCAGTGAAGAAAGCTTGTTTTGGGGGGGCAGGTGGTGTGGACAATGAGAAAGAAGGTTATATGGCAACAGCATCGTTCATGCAAAGTCTTGATTCGAACAGCCGAGAGAGTCACTCGGGATCTAGCAATGAGATGAATCGAGACACAGCACTCATTCCTTGCAAGGGGAAGCCGTGAACATTCAAACATTAACGTCAAATAACTGAACGATCGGTGTCAAATGCCTGCGTGAAAGTGGTCATTGTTAGCACGAAGAATATGATGATATACTCGCCCATACGGAGTGGCATTTCGGAACGCCTGTAAAGGTGGATTCAGAAGTCGAAATGAGAGAGATTGAGGACAATATTCAATTGCATGAAGACCAAGCCCCTAGCTGTATCATTAAATATCCATCCCTATCCCAAAACTTTTCTTCCCAACACATCTTGTTGCTATCCCCAAACCCGTTGCGTGCTCTCGTCGTCGTCGATATCTTTCTCCTTTTTGTGTTATCGCCTACTCCTCCCCATCCTCTAGCAAGAAGTGCGGGGTGCAGTCTATATGAGTGTATGTGTGGTATGTAAAGAGAAAAGCAGGGATGAGAGCTGTCGTGAAACAGACAAAACAGAGGCACTGCAACCCCACTCCCCAGTTCCCGGTGAGAAGAACGCTTTCCATAGTCTATTGGTTATTTGATTGTAAAATTGCACAAGAAGCCCCCAAGATGAAATTGGAATAGGAAAATGAAACCGAACATGTGAGAAAGTTTTGAGATCCAAAAGGAAAAGCCCCAACAACCAACTTTTGATGTATATGAAGCGTGCCGAGCAAGGAGGAGCACAGGACTCTAAAATTCGCGGCGCCAGCTGAGAAGTCGTCCATCTTGGCGCTTCGAATCGATTCGAGCATCTAGGATTGACAATGCTGTCGTCCAAGTTGTGGACGCTTCCAATGAGATAAGGCCAGCGACCTATGAGAGAATGGAGATCCAACCATGTCGTCTCTGTGCTGAATGGCGCCGCCGCTTATCGAGAGAATGGGAACATGAGGCCCGCTTCTCCGTCCCCAGGGAGAATCTAGGGATTCTCAAGGAGGATAGTAGTAGGGGCGCCTCCGAGCTTCTCACGGCCATTGAGACCGGGAATCTCGAGAATGAAAAGGTAACCAACGACCTGACCCTTGAGCTGGTGAACAAGATCTGCTGCCGCCGCCGCCGAACCACCTGTAAAATTTTATAGTCAGCCCTCTAAATGTCCGCTGGATAAATTTTGACATGGCAGCACAGTAGGCCATGGGAAGAGACTCACCCGTCGCAATGATGTCGTCAACAATCAGAACCTTCTGCCCCTCGCGGATGGCATCCTGCTGCATCTGGAACAGGTCCTTGCCGTACTCCTTGACGTACTCGGCAGTGACGCAAGGGCCCGGCAGCTTGCCCTTCTTGCGGACGGCAGCAAAGCCGACGCCGAGGCGCAGGGCCAAGCCGGGACCGAAGAGGAAGCCGCGGGCGTCGAGGCCGACAATGATATCGGGCTTGTTGGCGCCGAAGGACTCTGAGATTTGCAGCTCGAGGGCGGACAGCAGCGTGGCGTGGGCGTCCGGGTTGGCGAAGAGGGGCATAATGTCGACGAAGTCAATCCCCGGGATGGGGAAGTCGGGGAACTGGCGCAGCGTCTTGCGCAGGCTTATCTGTGCACTGGCGAGTTGGGCGGCGGAGGAGGAGGCGGCGGAGGGCTGTCGTCCCGAGGCATCTTGGCTGGCGGTTGAGGAAGAGGGAATGTCCTGGGGCTCTGTGGAGGAGGACATTGTGAGGAGAGGAAAAGGGGGAAAAGGAAGAGAAGAAGAGAAGAAGGAAGAAGGAAGAAAAAGAGGAGGTGAGCGAGCGAGCGCGAGAGTCAGAGGAGGTTAGGCAGACAGGATGCAGAGAGCAATAGGAGCAAGACTTTCTGTCTGGGGTGGTGTGAATTTTTTTGTTTTGGGGTGGCGGGATAAGCCGAGATAGCACGAAGCGGGAATTGGCCCTTTTTTTTCTTAGGTATTCTTTTTTTATTTTTCGAATTATTTGCGGCGGGCAGTAACGACCAGCGCGCGCGGAAGGAGGGGACATGGTGTGTTACTGCCTGCCGATTATACTTTTTCCAATTCTATGGGCCCTTCTCTCCTTCTCAAAACTATATCTATCCATGTAACGTACTTGCTCTTGACCTTGAATGCGCTCGTCGTGCTGCCTGTGTCTCTCCTTCCACAAGCCTCATCATGGTGGGGTGAACAGCCGAAAAATCACAAGCTGGCAGTCGCAGCCCAGCGCAAACGGAGGGGGTGCACACAGCAGAGCACAGCACCTGGCGCGGAGGGGGAAGGCACGATGCGATACTGTACCTATACGATACGATGGTCACTGCAGCTTGTGTATCAGAAACAGTAGCCCAGCCTGTCCAATTACCCCGGCGGTACCTGGCCATCGTCCCGGGGTCCTCGCTCCAGACAGACAAAAGCGGAGGGCCATCAAGTCGCGGGCTGGTATCCAAGCGCTGGGAGCTTGCTGTCGAACCCCGGCCGAAACGAGAAATATGGAGTATCGAGTACGTCGTACATGGACGAGCACGAGCCAGGCTGTTACCTTACTCTGGACTTGAAGTACCTATTAGGTACACAAAGCACAAGCCCAGGAGGCGCAACGTGGCCATCACAAGCAAATGGCCAGCGATGCGCACATGTCGTGATGCTGCCACTGCAGCCAAGCGCGAGGTAACGGTACTGCCAGTCCGGGGCAGTGGAGGTGGCGATACGGCGTACAGGTACCAGGACAGCCCGGTACTTACAGCGTGGACGGACAGGGAACAAACACCGAGCAGAGCCCAACACCATCCTTAAACCTGCTTCAAGCGTTGTCCTGTCCGACAGCTCAATCTCACTTGTGCCTTCAAGTACTCTTCAAGTGTCGGTGAGTCAGTCAGTACAAGTACCGTATATCGTCTATGTATTGCTTGCTGTTACTATTAACAACATGACTGCTCCGTCCTCGCTCTGGCTCCCCTTTGGCTCGATGCTAGCAACGAATAAACTGGGCTCAGCCGCCCGGATAAAATCACTCAAGGTTCCATCTGGTAACCAAGCATCGGGACTACTGTGCGCACTCCTCCCCAAGCCGGCAAAGGGTGCGTGCGCGATAATCACCCTCGTACCTGGTGGTAGCAGCAGCAAAAGCGAGGGCCAGCCTGGCTTGTTCTCTGGTCTTGTTCTGTCGTCTCGTTCTAGGACCTGCTCTCCTGGCTTTAGCATTCATGTCATTACTCGTAGCGATGCATTGGGGCGAGACACTGACACATCTTAGCACCTCGGTCCTTGTCCTTGTGGGGGAGCAAGCACGCAAGCAAGCAAACGGCTTCAAGTCTAGCTGGCGACAGCATGAAAGCTGGTCCTTGCCGAGCCGGGCCGTTTCTCTGTTGCAGCCCGATCGATAGTAACAGGTAGGATGAGCATCAATGCCCGGGTGCTCCGTGTGCCCAGAGCAATCAGGAGCTGTTCATGCTACCAACTGATCCATGCTCTTGTTAGTATTGCTCTCAGGATTGCGGGCTATTACCTTCGACCAGGAAACAAACGATACGGTTCTTCGTACCGGCTTTTGGTGGTGAATCTCATGGTGATTTCAAGACTCGCCCCGTCGACAAACGCTGTCGGGCCCGTATCTGCCCTCGTCCCATCGGACCAGGTTCAGACGGCCGCTACGATCCATCGGCCTCACAGGCAGCAAATGGATGGCCGAGCCGCTGCCCAGGCGTGAGATTCATTGGCCGCAGAGGCACGGAGCGAAATGATATGCATGTACGCTCTTGAGGGGCCTCCTCTTTGCCCCCATCGGCCTGCCTTTTGATCGATACTACTAGCTGGGGCGTCTGGAGGAGCCAGAGAAGTCTCCAGTCGCCGTCTCTTTTTCTCACGCTCTCACCTCGCTTCGCCCTTGGTGTCGGGCCTGGGTGCGTCCAATCACCGATTTCTCGCCGGTGCGCCGCAGGTAAAGGGTTGCATTGGACCATCTTTCTCGGCTTGAGAGGGCTGAGCACCCAACCCACACGTACTGGGATGCACGAAGCACCAAGTAACTTGCAGTTGCAGCGGTGATGGGTGGTGGAGGTGTGTGCTTCGTACGCGATACCCGTCATCTCTCGTCCAGACTCGCATGCATTCACATCAGCCACAGCAAAGGCCACTGCTGCCGTGTCGGTCTGCCACTGGGCTCATATGAAGCTTGTCCTGCATCTCCGACACACGCACTCACGCATCCTTTGCCGCTGATACCCTACATACCCAGGGTGGTATTACTCGTATGTGTACGTGCGCGGAGGAGCTGCTCCAATATCAAGATAAGGCTGGATGGCTGGCACATCTGTGTGAAAAGCTTACCCACCTCCACAAACGCAGAGCCGTCCGTGTTACCACAAGCCTTCCGTCTTCCCGTCCTCCCCGATCACTGACCAAAGATGACTGGCTGCTGGCCAAAAAGCTTGATACCAAAAGCCCACGGAGAACAAGAGGATTGAAACACACCCAAAACGCCTCTTGTC
Source organism: Trichoderma gracile (assembly GCA_020002365.1). Taxonomy (NCBI): domain Eukaryota; kingdom Fungi; phylum Ascomycota; class Sordariomycetes; order Hypocreales; family Hypocreaceae; genus Trichoderma; species Trichoderma gracile. The sequence continues at coordinate 1,102,609 of JAINEY010000003.1, forward strand.
CTCCCGTCTTCCGTTTCCCCCTCCCTTTCCCTCCCCTGTGGCACGTTCCTGTCGTAACCGTCGTACGCCTATTACACAATCGATGGCGTGAGGACCCCATGCCGTGCCAATACTGGCGGTTTATCTGGCTGGGCAAAACCAGCGACCGCGGCCTGTGCTAAACGTCGCTTTCTGGCGGCTATATGCTCTCTACAGGCCTTTATATACGGACAACTCGGGTGTTTCGTAGTATCTAGGTGCTATATAGTAGTAGGTTCAAAATGCCCAGCTGCATCCGTTCAAGATGCAACCAGCCACGCCAAGCTCATCCTCTTTACCCTATATCAACCGTCCATTCGTCCATTTGCTCATCAGCCATCCATCCCAATACCTCGCCAATGGTTTCTTCATTGCCAAGGTGATTGGCACCAGACAAAGGCAGCAGCAATGCTCCCATTCCAGCTTATAGTGACCATACTTACTGGAACTACCTAGACTTCATAGCCTTCGTTTATGGCTGCGTGCTTCCTGTTGATTAATGGTCAACATACTGGGGACCCGTTCGAATCCGACCGAGTTTTTTTTCTTCTTGGCAGATTACCTTGTAAAGCAACGAAGCTGATGATATCTGACAGCTTTCGCAGACCCCCACCAGTTGTATCTGCTCAGCACAATGGATGGAGACTTCTACCACCTCGTTGCCTGGTGTAAGCACCTACGATAAACTGATTCAAATGACTTTAGCATGATGATTGAGCACAGGCAAGGGAGTCATTTGCCTTGAAATCATAAAGTAATTCTGTACTGTGTCAAAACACGCCTTGCACACCTCAGAAGAAGATGGACGGCATCTCCAGCGATAGTTCCTATCGATAACACATTATGTAATCTCGAGTCCTGCCGGTTAAGGGAAATTTTGCTCCTCTCCCCAAACCTCAAATCGCATCTCCAAAAAGCCTGTGACGACATCAACCTCTAAACCCAAGAGAATTTGATTGCGAATCTTCCCGGACGCCCTCGACTTCGCTCACTCCGAATCTCTCATTTAACAAGAAAAAAGAAACCAAGCAACAAAAACATATCAAAAACATTACATCATGTCTTTCCTGGGAATCGGTCGTCCTCAACCCACCTCGGAGCAAAAGATTGCTGCCGTCGAGGGCGAGATGCGCATGATGGCCGACACATACAACCGGTGCGGAAAAAAAAACCCCCCCTTCAGGACCTTTTCGCTCTTGCTTCCCAAACAAAGTAAAAGAAAAAGAGAGAGGAAGTCATATCTATAACTAACCATTTTTGCCGGGAAACAGACTGCAAAAGACGTGCCAGAAGAAGTGCGTCCCGACCGACTACCGCGAAGGCGAGCTCAACAAGGGCGAGTCCGTCTGCCTCGACCGGTGCACGGCAAAGTTCCTCGACACGTCCATGAAGATTAGCGAGATTATGCAGCAGCAGGGTCAGGCCATGGGCGGAGGACCTCAGGCCGGCGGCATGTTCTAGGCGCCTTTTTCTTTCTTTCTTTTTTCCGGACGATATGATGGCGGAGTTGGAGATTTTTAAATCACATGGGCGTGTTTCGCTTGATCTTGGCTACCTGCTTCGAGGGCTTGTGAACGGGATGTCACGGCTGTCGGTTGTACGATTACGTGGGAGGTAGGGAGGCACGGAGAGAGAGAGTGGGAGGGAGGTAAGGAGGAAATGCAAGTGGATTGCGGCTTAAAACGGGCTTTGATATTACGGGATCACGGATATACACGATATCATGTCAAGATGTATAAAGCTATCAAACAAGTATACGAGGTGTGCTGCCCAGGCTGCAGCCTAGTCAATCATGAAGAACAAACATCCTCTCTGCGAAATGGTATCTATCCTCTTGCAAGAAAGACAAAGAACATGACAGGTGAAGATATAAACGCCGGTTCCGTGTATCCCCATATGTATGATTCAGTTTTCCAACTCCAACCCAAGCTCTTTTCAGAAGATGACGATTAAAGTAGATAAAGAGTAAAAGAGGAAATTTCGACACAGAGGGCGAAAGAAGACGACTCTCGGGCGAGTCATCACGACTCAGCAGACCGGGTGATGTGAGGGCCGGTGCCCACGCCAGTCAAGGTCCTGACGAACCAATGCAGCCAACTCTCGGTTTCGAGCTGCCTTTTCAGTTCCTCTGCTCGCCTCTCGACGTCTTCGACCTGCCTCTCAAAGTTCTGGATGCCGTCTTCCACGTCGTTGATTTTCTGTACCAGCGCATTGATCTCGTAGTCGAGGCGTGCCACGAGGATTTCAATCTCCTTGACGCTTTCAGTCAGGCTGGCGCGTTCCTCGGCCAGCATCTCGTCGGAGCTGTACTTGACTCGGTGATAGATTTCGCTGAACTGATGATGCAGGTTTTGGATTTCCGCCTTGTCCCTGCCGTACTTGTCGTCAAGCAGTTGCAGAAGCGTGATCTTCTCCTTGACCCAGGGCTCGATGTCATGTACAATTCCTTCAATGTATTGTGCGAGACGGCAAGCGTTCACCGCTCGAGCTTCGGCCTCGTCTTCATCCTCTGTTTCGTCCATGAGGTCGACGAGTTCGTCCCATGACAGGACGGCTTCTTCGGCGTCGCCAAATGACATACGGCGTGCCCACCGGTCTTCGTTGAGCACCCGCTTCGTGCATAGCGCTGCTATGTCACAGCTGTGACGTCTTGATAGTGCCAGCTGCCGTAGGTCGGATCTCTCCCTGATTTGGGGACAAATCGCTTCAACGTCGCTCTCAGCAATGGATGGCACGGCCGAAGTCGTTCTTTGATGGGACAATTTGTGGACGTCTGGGCTGAGAATATCCAACGATCTGTCCGAATCTCTCGGCTTCCTATCGTATGCACCTTTGAGGTCCGCTGTTGATGAAGGCGATGACACTGCTGCAAACCCAGGCAGAGCGTCAGGGTCTCCCCGTCTGATAGCCGACAGATACTCCTCCGGCTTCGTTTTCCAGGTGAATGCCCGGCTGACCGCGGCAGCGGGGCTTGGCGGGATGCTCAAGTTCGAATATCCGTTGGCGTTTCCGTTTTCCAGAACATCCTCCTTGGTCGAGATGGACAGGCGCGTGCCATGGCCCCTTCCTCTGGCCCCAACTGCCTCTTTGAAGCGTCCAAAGCCTGACCGAGCGTCGCTCATTTTCCCGGCGACGCTCTTGAAGACAGTCTTGTGCAGAGCATCTCTCTCTACCGGGCCCTCCATCATGCTCATCGTAGGACGTATAGCGTTTCCAGCATCTGGCGAGAGCAGATCGTCCTTCCGTTTCATCTCCAAGTCATCCTCTACTGGCAAGGAATGAGTTCGTTTTCCAGGCTGGCTGGCCGCCTCCGCCTTTGGTAGTGCCGAAGCCGTGTCCTGATCTTCCTGTTCAGGCTGGCCTACCGGAGTCCGGCGCGGCTTGCCATGCCATAGCCATCTTGGCCGCTCGCCGTATACCAAGCTGGCAAACTTGTCAATGTCTACGGTTTCGATGTCGGCAAGGCCAGCCTTGTCTTTTCCAGACACCATGTCGATGACAATCTCTCCTCGCTTGCCTCCTATTTCCGTGACTGTCGACTTGATGGCCTTTTGCACACCCCAGTCCTCTTTGACCGCTGCCTTAGTGGTTGCCGTATGCAGCTTGAAAAGCGTCTGCTGGTCCAGCCGTCGGGTCCTTTCCAACTTCAGGGCCTTTTGGAAGTAAGAAATGCCGCGCTTGGTACCCTCAAGGTCAAAGACATCCTTTGGAACCGGGGCGCCTTGCCAGTGCAGTCGATTTCGCGCCCCCATCAACATGCCCAGCAGGGCTGCAACGGTTGACGGTCCAAGAATCCCATCCGTCGGCTCGTAGTTGTAGTGTTCAGCCCCAACCTCGGTCCACCAGTTACTAATCGCCCTTTCCGTGACATCGCAAAGCAGCCCGTCAATGTAGGCGTGGTCCAGCTTGTCGAACATGTATAGGGCGACCTGGCAAAGCTTGACAAGTTCCACCACCGCCTCTTTCAAGGGAACACGATCGTTTATTCGGTAAAGCTGCTGAAATTTGGACTGAGTCGCCTCGGTGGGTTCCGTAAGCGTAAGGCCAGATCGCCCAGAGCATCCTAGACGTTTCAAGTCTTCGTTGACAATGAACAGGTTGCGGTATTGTCGGAGATCGCCCTCGGGCACTGCAATGACAGTGAGTGAAGACGGGAAACTGCTGAGGTTCGTGACCATGAGCTCTCCAAGCTCGGTATTCTTCGGTCGCGCATGGTTCTGCTCCGTCTTCTTCAGATACAGTCGGACCTCCTCGGACAACAAGCTCTCGTCTGCCGGCACCGCCAGCACCCCGACGACGATGGAGTCCTTTTCGTTACCGGTGTAGGTAGCAATGACGAGAGTCGGGGGCCGCCGCGAGCAGGCCCACTGCTCGACGAGATACAGGTCATAGCCGCGGAGGACGCTTCGTCGGTGTACCACTTCCACGCATGGGTCGTTCTCGAGAAACCTGGGTTAGGGAGACGGTCAGTGTCTGGCTTTTTCTGTAGTGCAAACGCTGATCTCGAGCCGAAGTAACCTACTTGAAGGCGATGGAATCCGGGAAGACGAGGTGCCGCTGCGGCAGTTTGGCGCTGGGTTCCGCGCGATGTGCCGTGTCGACCATGTGCATCTCGGAGAGATTCAGGGTCCCATCGGAGGGAAGAGGTCGAGAGGTTCGTCGGTCCAGCTTGGCCAGGCCGGAGTGGTCTTCGTCTCGATAGACCCTCCCGTCCTGGGAGAAGGACGGCATGAAGGACATTGTGGAGTTCGCCAGCCCCTGGAGGCGTTCAAGGCCGGGCCGGGCTAATCAAGGAGCATCTTCGAGGGCAGAAACAGCCGGGATCTTGGCCTGGCGATGCTGGGATTTGGGGGGTGCCTGCGCACTGCACACTGCACACGGCCGCTCTCTGATGGCTGCTGCGCATGTGCTGCAACTGTAGGCCAGGGCAAGGTAGCGGCAGAGCAGCAGCCTCAGAGTCAAGCAAGACCTGGTCAGCGCCTCCAGCTGAGAGCGCTCATATGATGCAATGTGGCAGCGCACTATGAACCGCTACTCCAGACTCGTCGTGGGTGTCTTTTTGGCTTTGCCTTAAGCCCTTGATTGATGCATCGACGCATCTGGGACCTGCAGCTAAACTTGGTTCCGGCTCCAGAGCGGGGCAGGCCATGCTCCTCCTTAACGGGGTTCACCGCTGATCCGAGGCAGCTAAGGTAGTGAGGCCTCTTAATCACGGCAAAGCATGGAGTAAAGGTAAAACACATGGCATGGCATGGCATGGCATGCCCGTCATTTCGGTTTGGCCCCGAGTTCTGAGGAGTTGCCTTGATGATATTTAGAATGCCGGTTTATATGTGATCGCTGTATAATGGCGAGGTCAAGAGATGCACTGATAGTATTACTACCTAGTACTAGGTAGGTACCTCAGGTAGGTAGAATGAACGCTGCATTTTTCGCTTGGTGCATTACAGTACCTCCCTGAGTCCCTGAGTGTTACGTAATACAGGGATTTGACATAACCGAGCACAGTTATGCACGATGACACACTGTCATGCTTATCTGCATAACTCCTGTCAAGGCCGAGCCTCCCCATTCTCGCCATCCGCGACGCCGGCAGCTGCCCTATCGATAAGCCGCTGCCCGTACCTCATACGGTACTTGGATGACAACCTCCAACCGCTGCCGGCAATCCTCCCACCTGAACCCAACAGACCTTCTTGGAGAGCCCATTCGCTGGGCCGGAATTCCCCTCGTTCGCATTCAGATGTTCACTCTTACTAGCCTCATGCGCGGCTTCGTACAGTAGAATCCTACATTGCTCCACGACCACCGCTTTCCCTCCGCGATCATGGCTGGGCTGGGCCAGGACATCGTCTCGCCGTTTGGCCCGCTGCAGGCTGAACTCGCCCGCATGCGCAAGTCGAACCTCACAGCCGCTATCCAGGATGTCGACAAGATTATAGATTACCTTGTGGCTGCCAGGGAGCAGGTTGCTGCCGGTATGAGATCTGAACGACCCTCGGACCTTGGAGTACTGACTAATAACGCTGTTCACCGTGTAGCTGATGCCGACTCCCATCGTATCAGCATGGCGATGACAACCCTTCAGAATCCGGTCAAGGACCGCCTTGACGCCATCACCAATGACCTCAAAGACGTCACCAAGGCGCAGCGGAGCTACGGGAAGGCTCTGGACAAGGTATGTCATATAGAATTCCGCTCTCCGTCACTTCAAGCCTGCTTGGTAGACGACTGCTGACTTTCGGTCTTTTTCAGGCTCTGCCGCACAAGGAACTACCGATGGAAACAGACGCGATGGCCGACCACACCGCTCTCATAAATCGCGCCATCGCAATGCACCTCGTCCGCGAGGGCCAATTCTCCGTTGCATCAACGTTTGTACGCGAGTCACGAGACCCGCCCCCCAGTTCATACGACGCCTTGTCGCCTCGTACGGCGCGGACGGACGAAGACGGCGATGACGACATGATACAAGACTACGAGGAAGACGAGAGGGATTACGGCCATGGAGCAAATGACTATCCCGAGGACCTACAAGGGCAATTTGCAGAAATGTACAATCTCCTCTCGGAGCTGAAGAACAGGAACCTTGGCCCAGCAATCAGGTGGGCACGTCAGAACAACAGCAGACTAGAGGCGGCAGGAAGCAATCTCGAGTTTGAACTGTGTAAGCTGCAGTTCATCTGGTTGTTCAAGGGTCCGCGGGTAAACGGTCTTCCAGACGACGTGAGAAATGGCCAGATGGGCGCGCTGTGGTATGCCAGAGAGCACTTTGCACGGTTCCAGACGAGGCACCTCAGAGACATACAACAGCTGTGCGGCGCCATGGTTTTCGCACCCAACATTGAGGCCTCCCCCTACCGGCACATCTTCCAGATTGATTCGGCCTTTGAGGACGTGGCCACCTCCTTCACTCGGGAGTTCTGCTCTCTCCTGGGTCTTTCGGCGGAGTCACCGCTGTATGTGGCCGTCACGGCGGGCTCCATTGCGCTGCCCCGACTCATCAAGTACACGACATATATGAAGGAGAAGAAGACGGAGTGGACGACGGAGAATGAGCTGGCCTTTGAGACGCCGCTGCCGCCGTCCATGATCTACCACTCCATCTTTGTGTGCCCCGTGAGCAAGGAACAGACGACGGAACAGAATCCCGCAATGATGCTGCCGTGCGGGCATGTCATTTGCAGAGAGAGCTTGCACAACATGGCCAAGGGATCCAGGTACAAGTGTCCCTACTGCCCGACAGAAGGCCATTTGAAGGATGCCATTAAGATTACGCTTTGAATAATGTCGCAAACAGTATATGTGAGGAGTCTTAGCTTTATTCCCCCCCCTTTTTTTCCATCTTGCATCTCCTCATTTGTTTCCCGGGACATTCATTACAAGTTCGTGCACCGTTTATTATATTGAGTCATGAACTGGGTTTCGGAGAGTGCTCAGCCGGAGACATGTCCCCCAAATCCGTTATTGCACATCGATTTCCATCGGATTCTATTCCTCTTTTTTCTTTTTCTGGTCTACGAAAGCGCAGGGTCATACGTTCTTTGGGAGTAATTCGGGCTTCATTTTTTTTTCTTTCACGATAATTCGGTATTATATCATTCCTCTCTTTCGTTGGCTGTTAATAGCATGTCAATAAATTTGGATCCGTAGCATAGGATTATATAAAGCTCAATCTATTCTCTACACGTGCCGTGATCTGTTCTTTCTCACATGCGAAAGGGAATCTACCTAGTTAAACTCATAACACAGTTTTCAATCACACACAAAGATAATCAAAGGAAGAAAGGTAAGGAGAGAGAGACAAAGAATCAACAGGAATATGCCAAGGAGAGTCCCTCACACTACAAAGTCGTCGACAAGGTGCAATAGTCATGTTCTAAGTCAAACGAATGCCAAAAATAGCAAGAAGAAGAAGAAAAGGCAACAATAATAGTACTCAAAAAAAGAGCGACACGGGTCATCTATAAAGTCACTCTTTATTCCAATAAGATATCCTTCGGTATCAAACAAATCACGGGTATTCAGACACAAAACTCCCGGCTGTTATTCCGGGAGGGAATGCGAAGCACAAGATCCAACGCCCCTTCATTGCTGAGCCTACTTGATGAATAGAACATTGACAAAAGAAAATGGTACAAAGGAGATAAAAGTTCCGACAAAGCAAATGATAAAAAAAAAAAAAAAATTGGTATCCATTTAGTTTACGGGATGTTATCAAAGATCCCATCTTCCAGCATAGCCCTTCCGAGTTTTGCCTTTGGTGCTGAGCCTGTATGAGGCGGCTCACGTTGTGTATAAAAAGGGGCCAACCCATTCCCTTTCGTAAATTCGTTTCTTTGTACATTCCCATCTCTCCGCGACCCTGATACATTTTCTTTCACTCTCCAACATGGGGCAGAGGTGGCTCCCTTAATCGATCGTCATGCGGTTCTGCATCGGGGACTTGACATCGGTCATGCCGAACGAGTTGGCGTCCGTCTTCTCTTCGTCCCTGCGGGGAGCCATCAGGTGGGCCTTGAGGCCGGCGCCAAAGTTGTGCATGCAGATGATGGCGTTGATGATGGTCATGATGATGAGCAGAATGGTGATGACGGCGAAGGCAGTGAGTGATCTGCGAACGGCCATGTAGAACTGAGCGTGGCTGGGTTCGTAGATGCGGAAGAGCTTGAAGATGAAGTATGACAGGCCGCCAAAGTAGAGGATGATAACGACGACCATGCCGGGCTTGTTCTCCCGCTGGGTGAAGAATGCAGCGGCGATGAGAATGGCAATCGTAATCGGAATGGTCGCAATGGTGAGGGCGAATTCGGGATCGGTCTTTTGGGCGACGACGACGACAAACTGGATGATGAAGCCGAGGAAGAAGAAGAAATCGAACTTGAGCAGGGCGATGTAAATCTAGCAAACGTGTCAGTCCGGTCCGTGTCTATGCGACTCGCAGGCAGGCATCCATACCTGGTAGTGAAGGAATCGCTTCTTCATGCGATAATCAGCACCGATATTCTTGAGAATGTCCCAGGCAAACTGCTGGTACAGCTTCCAGGCAACGTAGACCATGGCGATGGTGGTGACGGCAATGATGACGGGACTGGCAATCAGGTAGGCCTTGATGTCGCTCCAGAGCATAGCTGAGGTGGTGCCCGGTTCCAGCGCGCCATTGACCTCCAAAATTCCCAGGGCGACCTGAATCTGCTCAATCTGGAGGGCCGCATAGACCAAGAGCGCCAGGTTGGCGATGCAGACACCAATGATCTGAATGGTGTTCTTCATGCGCAGGGCATCCAGGACGATGATGAGCTCGTAAAGGAAGCCGAAAATGAAGAGCGTCAAAAAGGTAGGGATCGTCTTGTACTGAGACTGAACCTGAGGGTCCGTGATGTAGGCGCCCAAGCTCAGCTGGAATTTGCCAAACACATAGCTGCGTCAAATCTTAGCATGCGCCACATTACCCTAACAAGTGAAATGAAGAGAGGGTAAGAAAAAGGGGGGAGGTTCCCGAAGTCGGTTGACATACGCTTCAAACGCCAGGTTGATGAGAGCCTGGATACCGGTAATGGCCAAGAATGCCGTGGGCCATCTGCCCTTGAGGAACGCGAGCTTGCGTCCGCTAGTGCCGCCAGCAGCACCAGCTGTCTCTGCCTCTTGGTTCAGGCTCGTGTGCTCGGCGTAGGTGGGCTGAGCATAGGCCGTCTGAGTGAGGGATGCCTGGGGGTAGGCCTGGCCGTATTCTGTGCCGTAGTCGCCGCTCTGGCTGACGGAGCGGTGGTGGTACTGTGCGCCATTCTGGTCGAAAGCCGGGTCGCCTCGAAGCAGGGTGTTTTGCGCGTCGATTGTGGCCGCCACGATGGGCAACTGGTCGACTCCTACCGGGAGTCTGCGGGAAGCGATGGAACGGACGGGCGAGGCGATGCTGGGTGCTCCAAGAACCGGAGCCGACTAATTCATTCCCAGCCTCGGAGACGGTTTGCGCGCGCGCTGCCTCGGTGTCGATGGCCGGGCGATGGAAGACGATGGAGCGACGACGGTCGGCGGAAGGAGACGAAGTAAGAGACGGAGAGAGAGTCGAGAAGGGGTCAAGATGAATAGACGAAGCAGTACTGAGTAAGATGCGAGACGGCGGAAGGAAAAGACACTCTATCGCTGTGATAGGAGTCACTTTAGTCGTTTGACAGAAGAGCCAACAAAGGGCCAAGCGGAAACATGGAGCAAACGAGAGACGGGAACAAAGACGCAGGCAAGGCAAAGGCAAGATTTGATGGAAAATGAAAAAGGGAAAAAGGCGCGGAAAGCGGAGGCCGCGAGTCGAAGAACCAGGTACAAGTGAAAAAGGTACGAAATAAGGTACTTGGTAAGAGCGGGAAGAACCCCGAAAAGTGGCTGTCGAGGATTTCTGGGTTTCTGGGAAGCCGCAGCCAGGGGGCGCCTTCTGTCTTGGTTGGGAGCGAGGGTTTGGATGGGTCAAGGTGAAACGCACTTTCGCGAGGCAGGGGCGACTTGGCCGCGATACTTGTACTTGCGCTTGGCGGGGAGGCTTTGCTTGTACTTGTATGTGTGTGTCTGTTTGCTCAGCAGCCTCGACTTTAGCCTCGTGCATTGTGTGCCTCGCTACTGTCAGCCACTACCTCATGATTCGACATCGAGATGCAGGCCAAGAGACGACAGACGAGACCACTCTACTGCTACCCAGTGGTACTCATCATCATGCAGATCCCGTCCTGCTAATGCATGTACCTCCAGACACGCTACCTGTACGACGGCTACAAGTACCATTACCAGCAGAGACAGGGGCACCGCAAGGGACCATCATTTCGAATGGAGAGCAAAGCAAAACACAGCACAAGCACAGCAACGCACGCAAGCAGGTAATCAAGCAGCAGCCAAGGGAGCAAGGGAGCAAAGAAGCAAGGGGGCTGCCTCTTTTCCCGGGGGGGCTTGCATGCCTAGGCTGGGCTGACTGGGCGGAGCATGCGAGCTGCCTTAGCTGTTGGTGCAATTGGGTGCTCTCTGCGGTGATCAGCGCTGGAGCCAGGTGATTAGCATGGTGAGACATTGTTTAATACGGGAGTACGAAGAGCCGTCAAATTTTACGCGTGTGAGTGTCCTCTGCGCCGAGGAGACGTTTCTTGAAGGTACAAGAAGGTCATTGGATATTGACTGGAAGCTGACCGAGGGCTTAAAGGCACCAGCAGAGTCCTCGCAAACGAGAGGTCATCGGCAGCGACGATACGATGGATCAACCCTCCTCTTCTCGATCAGCGAAGTGGGCCCCGTGAGCACGATGCATCTTGTTTGCATCGCATCTGCCTCCATGTCCTGTGGGAGCCGGCGGGAGCGCAGAGTGCCGTTCAAGGACGCAAGGCTGTGCCTGTTGGTAGGGTAAGGAGCAACCGCGGACCACTCCGTGCTGCGCATCGTATGTTAAATGACGATGATCGCTTCAAATATTAGAGTGCGCCAACGGGAAAGGGAAGAAACAGAACAAGGTCGGAACCGTGCAAGACCATTTGCTGTTTCTCCTCAACCCATCAGCACGGGTAGCAATCGTGGCGTCAGCCGACCGCCGCCACTTGGGCGATAGTCTTATTTTTGGCATCCTACCTGCAGTCAGCTAGTATCGAGCACTGACAGACGTTCTCCATACTAAACGCATCTCTAGTGTGTCGATATGCTATTTTAATCCAAGACTCGGAGGCACTTCCTTGGCTTGAGGCTCTGCAGGTACGATGCGATACATCTCCTCTTACCGCGGCCACAGGCTCAAGAGCTCAAAACGCAAACTCCTATTACGCTACATATCGATCTATGAGTCTACGCACTGGCACACTTGCTACGAGCAACGGCCCAAGGAACTGCCGGAGTCTCCCTACGGAATACATATATGCAGCCTCGTTTGGATACACAGCCCGACTGGAACACCGTCGGAATTGTACGAAAGTGCCGTCCTTGTCTGGGGCAACTTCTATCTCCCGAGTCCCGACCGCAGCACCACCAGGTATTACGAGGACTCCCAGCTGTATGAATCGGGTTGTTGTTAGTGAACTTGTATCTTCCCGTACTGCCCGTCCTTGCACCCGCGGAGGTGGTACCGGTGGGGCACAACGGCAGCATCGGGGGGGCCCATCGCGAGATGACGAGTGCCGCAATCTTGCCTTTGTTCCCCCCGTTTTCTCTCTTTGTTGAGAAAGGAACCCTGTCCGGTTCGGCGAGACGAGCTTTTTCTAGCGAATTGCCGATTCGGGATGTATCTTGCAAGTTCTTGCATAGGTATCTACGGCTACGAACCGGCTTGAGCGGCCTGTATCCCGTACGTCGAGATAAGTTATGGAGTGCATGCCGAGGTTTGGACATGGAGTTTAGTACATGTCCTACAAAAAGAAGTCCAGCCCGGCCTCAAAGGCACTCAAGGAATCACAGCAGTGATTGAGCCTGATAAGAGAAGGGAAAACAGGGAGAATGCAGGACAAGGGGGGCCAGGCTGGCCGCCTCCGGTTCGTCTCAGCGCCACTCCGAAACATACGCAGGACCCCGAACTGCAGTGTGAAGCATGCGTTTCCCCAGAAGGGTTGCACCCAAGCTGCGTGTTGCAGAAGCGACCAGACAAGAGACAGGTTGGCATTGCACGCACGTACAAGTGGCTGGTTGGCTTTGGCTGTCTTGGCTGTCTTCTGGGTGGTGTTCGGGTCGCCCTCCCCCGTTTCAAGCCGCCCAATGGAATGTTTACAAGTCATCCAAGGGGTTCTTGTTTTCGTCTGTTGATCCGGAGGTGGCTGAAGGAGGGTTGATTTGCCTGTGCACACACGCTGGATGATGTGTGAGTAGCATTGGAACTGGTTTGTGTTTTCATTCTTGAATATAAGCGAGGCACAACTGTGGCAGCGGGTTCAAGCTGTGCAGGCTGGTCGCATTTGGGTGAGTGAAGTCTGTTGAGGTGCGAATAAGGGGGATTTTGTTGGTGTCGCAGAACTGAGACTCGGGGCCTGCGTTTCAAAGGGGAGGGAAGAAGCTTTCGTCTGTTGGCCTTGATTGATCGATTGGAAGAGCAGTATGCAATCTGATTTATCGTATCACCGGAAAGGAGTTATTCACATGCATGCATGCCGGCATGCATCTCAACAGGTTTGAAGATACGGGACTCTACTGATCATCTCGCTCGCAGCCGAGTTCCCAGACCATAATCAAAGGCCTCCACCGAAAACGTGGCTGTACAGGGCTAGAAGCACTGAGAAATGGAAATAAAGGCCGCCAAGCTTTTCCATGGCTTGTCCAGGACCCTCCCCAGCCGCGCCGGGACATTGCGATCAATGATCTTAGCAGCTCTTGCAGCTGTGCTACTAGTAACGCTATTCATGGGCCATGGATCATGGGAGTTTATTAGTATCTAGGTAGGCTACAATTTGGGGAGACCGGGAAGGACAGTAGTTGTACCGGGTAGTAGTAGTCAATTGTCTGCATGAATCTGTGTTTAATTGAACTTGCGTGGTGAGAGGGATTGGATCGAGCTCAGCTTGGTTCATACCCTGATTGAGGTACGAGTACTACTATATTTGCACCATGTCGGTGATTGCACGCATCGATGTTACGCGTCACCCTCTGTAACAAGGTCTGGGAGGTGGACGGAATCTCCGTACGAGAGACAACCTTGGAAGACGGGGCTCTCCTGAAGAGCGTGATGACATAATCTCAAGGCTGCTGCTGCTGTTGGTTTTGTACCTCTGGAGACGGCCACAGCAAGCTGAAGACGAGAATCACCAGAACGCACAAGCTTGGGACAGCTGACACTCTACTTGTCCTATCATCATACACAGGTTCTACAGCTAACAGGGCGACTTGATATGCAGACGACTTGTCCTCTTCCTGAGCTTTGAGAGCATGCTTGCACAGCCCGCAATCGAAATCAATTGGCCATTGGACCCCCTCTCACTGCGACACAGTTCGTACAGTAGCGCTTCTGATAGCTCAGTCCTTCAGCTGTGCCAGGTCTCCTCTGCATCTATGGTCGCAGCTTATACGGCGGGGTAGCTTCGTCGGCTACAGAGGGGTCTCTTACGTAGTGCCGCAAGCCCATCTGTATATATTCAACTCAATCCAATCCACCATCATCATCGTCATCGTCAATCAGCAGCGCCTTCTTTGCCTCTATTCCTCCTCGTTCCAGCAGCCTTCTTCATTTCTAGATATCGTAGATAAAGCATCACAACATGGACAACGTTGTCAAGATCGGCAAGGAGTTCCTCGAGCAGCAGGTCTCTGGCTCTGGCTCCGGCTCCCAAGGTATGTGCCTCATCACTCCTATTCCCGTCCCCGTCATCTTCACCAAACGGTCTATCAAATGCAGAAGCATTACGCTGTCCTATAACAGTATGATCCAATGCTGACCATCGACCAACAATAGAGAACAGCCACCTCCCTCCCGGCAACAGTCAGTCACATCCCCTCCCCCACCTCCCGCCTCTCGCCCCCTTACTCGAAGCCCCATGAACTCTACATCTGACACGAGACACCGTTTCTCCGCGATTGTATAGAGGCATACGGAGGCAACTATCCCGCCGGCGGCGACTTCCACCACGAAGACGAGGAGCTCCGCACCGCCCACCAGCAAGCCCAGCAGTACGCCGGCTCGTCTGGCAGCAGCGAGCTCTTTTCCCAGATCATCAGCAGCATCAGCCAGAAGAAGAACCGGCTGGCCGAGGACGACATTGACGAGCAGGGTGAGACTTTTTTTTTTTTTTTTTTTTTTTTTTTTTTTTTTTTTTTCGAAACGCACACACACAAACACCCGGAGAGAATAGAATCAAATGCTGACAATGTTGTCGCTGTTGTTTTTGTTAGATGCCATTCGCAAGCACAAGCAGACGTACGAACAAGACGCCGACAACCTAGACTCGGGCAGCCTCGGCTCCGCTGCCGCGCTGCAGGCGCTCAAGAAGTTTACACAGGGCGAGACGGGCGGTAATCAGAGCCAGGGCGCGTTCTTGGGTCTGGCCATGTCGGAGGCCAGTAAGGTAAGCGACTGCCTTCCATACAAAAGGAAACACAATATCCAATCGAGAATCTATCGGTACATCTCGGACGATGACGAATTGATGCTGACGATTGTCGTCAATAACAGCTCTTCGACTCCAAGGCCGCCAACGGAAAGGTCTCCTCCGAGGCGAGCAAGGAGTCCGCGATCCAGCAGGCGGGCGAGTTGGCGTTGAAGATGTACTTCAAGAGTCAGGGCGGGGGTCAGCAGGGTCCTTCTGGGTTGATGGGACTTGCTTCCAAGTTCCTCTGAGCTATATTGAGTATTCATGATTTCGTGGGATATATAACATGTAGTAGTCGTTTAAACTCCCTTGTCTTGGGGGAAGACTTGATCAATGAGCTTACGAAGATTTGATTCCCACAGCTGACAACCAGTCTCAACATCTGGTGTTGCTACTTGTTTCTGTACACGGAGAGCAAGCTGCGATAATCTTACGACCCCTTCATTACTCCCCTCGCGCCAACGCGAAAACGTCCGCCCATGCATCAGGCCGTCTCCGTCCCTCTGGATACGTCTCGTGAAGATAGTCCTCCGCCTCCCTCGCCCACGCCAGCAACTGCTCCTCGCTCCCCCACTCCCCCGTCGCGAGCAGGCTGACGGGCAGCTTCCCCTCGCCCTGCTCCGGATCGACATAGCCCACCGGCGCAGAGACGGACGGGTTCCCAGCCATATTGGCCAAAAACACGTACGACATGTTGCGCAGGGTAATATTCGTGTCGCTCATGCCGTGGGCATCATCCCCCGGCGACCGCGGCCACCCGGCGAGGGGCGTCGTGGGCGTCATGATGAGCAGACCCGGGTGCTGCTGGAAGAGGTGGGCGAGGTGGCGCATGAGGACGGTGCGCAGGGCGTTGGCCTTGAGGTAGTCGGCGGCGGACGTCTGCGCGCCCACGGCGAGGAGGATCTTGTTGGCGGCGCCGACGAGGGAGAGGTGGTCGGCCGCGTTGTCGGGGGTCCGGCGGCGGGCCTTTTCGGCCATTTCGGCGATGCAGAGGCCCGCGTGGGCGACTTGCGTCTCGGGCAGGAAGGGGATGCTGATGTCGACGATTTGGTAGCCGCGCTGGGAGGCGAAGTAGTCGAGGGCCTTGTCGCACAGGTCTCGCACGGGAGGGTCGGCGCGGTTGTACCAGTCGCGGAAGACGCCCATGACGCGGCCCGTGGTCGCGGACGGCGATGGCGGCGGCAGGGAGAGGGCGAAGCGGGCTTGCGTGGGACAGGAGGCGTCGGGCTGGGCCATGACGCGGTAGGCAATGGTCAGGTCGGCGGCGGTGGCGGCGAGGGGCCCCGTGACGCAGACGGTGCCCTCCATGGCCATGGTGCGGTGGTGGCTGGGCTTGAGGCCGTAGATGCCGTTGAAGTTGGCCGGGATGCGGATGCTGCCGCCGGCGTCGGTGCCGACGCAGATGGGGACGATGCCGGCCGAGATGGAGGACCCGGCGCCGTTGGAGGAGCCGCCCGGGTAGTAGGCGTTGTTGAGGTGGTTTGTGGGCGTTCCTTGGACGACCTGTGGCGTGTTGTGTCAGTTCAGTATATAGCTCAGGATCACACCGGGATGTGATATGAAGATGGCGGTGTATGTGTCATGATCAGACAAGACTTACGTTGAGGCCGCTCGTATCTGTATCAACAGCATCGTCAGCGCTCCATGTCACACACACATACACACACATGATCCGAGAATATAAGAGGCTTCTTTCTTCAGCTTACCTGAACCCAGCTCATGCATCTTATTCTTCCCCAACACAATAGCCCCAGCCTCCTGCAGCTTCCTCACCGGCCACGCCGTCTCCTCCCGCGGCGCAAACGCCGGCAGCGCAGCATTGTACTTCATGCCGTAATGGTTCACATACCCCTTGACGTCGGTGTCGTCCTTGACGCCCACCGGCACGCCGTCCAGCACGCCGAGGGGCGTCCCCGCGGCCCACCGCTGCGTCGACGCCCTGGCCGCCTCGACGGCGAGCTTCTCGGCGCCGTGCGCGTCCGCCCAGGCGTCGCTGTACTTGCCCCCGCCCGTGGTCAGGCCCAGCAGCGTCTCGACGACCTGCAGCGGAGTGAGGGCGCCGCTCTTGTACATGGCGTGGTAGTCGCTTGCGGAGTAGTAGCGGGACGGTGAGGAGGCGTGCTTGGAGGTGAGTAGCTCTGGTTCGAAGTCGAGCATGGGGCCTGTTGGGCCGAGAGGCGTCACCGTGGGCTTGTAGAGAAAGAGGTCGTCAGCCGGGTTTGTTTGATCTCATACATATACATTTGACCGAGAGCGAGTGAGAATGGGGGGGTTGAAGGGAAAGTTGGGTGAGAGCATACGTGGAAAGTAGGCGTGACATTGTCCAGCTCTGGCATGTCCTTGAGCTTGGTGATGCCAGAGTTGTTGAGGAAGTATCTTGAGATGATGCCGCTCCGGGATATACTAGAATGAGATCACCGCGGATTCATGTCAGCTCAGCCACATCTCTCATTTGAGAATCCGTTGAAGGGCATCACATACATCTCGGCGCCCACGGCGAGGGGCAGCCCCCGGAGCACCGGGTTGTGGTCTACCCGCTGGTCATATCCAGTGTCGGGCCCCTGGACGACATCAGGATAGTTGGCAAAGTTGTCCGGAGGAGCCATTTGCTCTTCAGGGAGTGTGACAATTTGGTTGGAATTGACCGATTGGGGGGTTTGTTGCAAGATGTCTCGGAACAGCAGATTGGAGGGGAGGGGCGAATGTGCAGGTCACGCAGCGAGATTGAGTATTACTGGTTCAGCCGAGGTTTTGATGAGGGAGAGTGTCGGGTGTCTCTTTGTTTAGCGTTTCGATCCCTCGACGCAGTCAGTTAAGGTATAGATGATTGTTTCCTCCGACCCAATCTTGCATGAAATGGATCGACTTCATTACCTAGTGGTCATTCAGGCGGGGAGAACCAGCAGCCAACAGATGGGACTTGTCGCTCAATCCCCTCGGCGCCGGTCGAATATTTTGTCTTGCTGACTCGAAGTAACTTGGTCTAATAAATTGGCAAAGTAAAATTGTAAAATGTTTGCTTTTCCTTCAACCTCGACACATGCCGTTCCGCCTCTACGTGAGGATGACGGGTTGATGTAGGTTAGGCACTACTGGGAGCGGATAAGCACACGTCAACTCAGAGAGGGGGCTGCAGAAGAGGTCTTGGAACAAGCCGAAGAGCTAGCGGCAGTTGATTGAACTGTTAACTACCTTATCACCTCATAAGCCACCTCTCACCTAGAGACAAGCTCCGAGCATTCCTTTAATGCGGGGGCTTTGGGAGCTTATTATCCCATCTGCTGTGTCGGGTTTGAGACAGCATGAATTGCCATTGCGTGGACAAGTGACAATCCGTTGGAGATAATGAGTTCGAAATTATTGTTGAGACATGGGCATGAACAGTTGCTACCATGGCACCTGACTGCATCATCTTTGCTCGTTGATCCTTTCCCGAGCACATGTACAGTACATCAGATGGAACCTCAAAGTGGCAGAAGTGATGATTGATCAATCAATAACATGGCCGTATTCTATTCGTATGCTCCCAAAGCAGAAAACCGTGGCTTCTTCGCCACGTACATCCGTGTCCGTCTAATTCTGCTTCCAAATGCCGCCTCCCAATGGGGGTATCATAATCGTGTACAGATGCCCATGCCAAAAACAGGTGATGAAGAGAAGAAAAAATAACAGGGAGAAGAAGAAGAGAAAAAGATCAGGTTGTAAAAGAGAAGAAGATGAAAAGAAGATGAAAGGAAAAATAAAAGAAAAAAGGCCGCCGATCGTCCACCGCCCCCCCAAAACGAAGAATCGCCCAGCAGAATTGGTGAAACAAAGGTAGGCAAGTTCCCTGTCGCCAGTGATATATGCGTTCTTTTAAAGCCAACCCAAAACTCCGTTATCAGGTTCCCGTTCGTAAAAAGCAGTTTGAGCGCGAAGTTTCCGGTTCGACCGTGTCTTTAAAGAGTATACCTAGGTAGCTATCCCCTGTCGCCTGCAGCCTTGTTTGGCCGACTGCTTCTTCGCCCGCCGTCGTTAGCTACCGATGGGCTTGGTCAAGGGCGTGCCGACGCTGTTGCGCTTCTTCTCCTTCTTGGCCCAGCGCAGTCCGCAGGCGTTGCAGAGCGTCTTTGGCCCGCTCGGTCCTTTTCGCCATTCGGGGGAATCGAGAGTGCCTGAAGAACCGTCGTTAGCAGCTTATTCAGAGGTGGTCGCCTGGGAGGAGCGCCATCTTCCCAAAGAGGAGTGTCCAAGCCCAAAGCAAACCAAGCCCAACAAAACGGGTAGATTGAAAAGGAATAAAAGGGGGGGTTGTACCGCAATCAGTGCAGACGTATTCTTCGGCCAACTTGAGCTTCTTCTTCTTCTCGCCCGACTTGGAATCTCTATCCATGGGCATCGCAATTCCTGCATCGCCCTTGATCAGAGTAGGGCTCCGGTTGCCGTTGCTCATCCGCTCCCCGTTTTCTATGCCTGTCAAGAACGCTATCGTATCCGCCGAGGACGCCTCGAACCGTGCCATCTTGTCACGCAGTGAGTCCTGTCGATTCCCCCCCGGTGCGCCCTCCAGGTTCTTCCTCGTCAATGCACCATCGACGGCAGCGGCAGCGGCGGCGGCCGCTGCTGCTGCTGCTGATGGTATGGGAATCTCGTTGGGGAGGCTGGAATATCCGTACACCGTTGACGCTGCTGTACTAGCATTCTCAGAGGTGCCGGCGTCGGATCGACCCTCCCGACTGTGCGCCCACATCCTCTGCGCCTCCTCTGCCTCTGCCTCCTCCTCCCTGCGCAGCTCAGCTATGCGACGCCTCAGCCTTTCGTTCTCAATCTTGTGCTCCAGAAACGAGTCCAGCAGGGCTGCGTTTTTTGTCGGGTAAAGGCGTGCCATCATGAAGACGGCCTGGCAAAAGGGCGATTGATTGTTTGGGTTCGGAGCAAATCTGGCCGCCGCAATGTGGGCGTGGCCGACGGCCTCGAATATCGCATAGGTGCCGTCCTTCTTCTTCATGCGATAGAACATGCGCAGCGGGTTGCCGGTGGCGATGGACTCGTGCAGCTCGGAGACGAGCACGCCTTGGTCGTCGGGGTGGATCAGATGCTTCAAAAAGGTGTCCTGGACCTCCTCGGGGGTGTACCCCGCCAGGGCCGTGATGCTGGGCGACACATACTTGATGCGCCCGTTGGAGTCGAGGATCTGCAGCAGGTCCCTGAGCTCCTCCACCACCTTGGCCGGCCAGTTGCGCCTCTTGGTGAACTCGGTCAGCGGGTTGTTGCTGCTGTTGGCGCTGCCGCTGGCCATGGCGGTGGGCGTAAAGGCAGCCGCTGGCATGGGCCCCGCGCCCGGGACGTCGTTGGCGACGGAGTTGAACTGGTCCTGCGGCTTGAACATGGCGTCGGGGGATATGAGACGACCGTCCATGTCGCCGCCGTCTTCGTCCAGCACGGCGGCCATGGGGTCGATGTTGAGAGCCATGTCGGCGCCAAAGTGAGCCATCATGGTGCTCTCGAGAAGTGCCATGGCGTCGCTGCTGGAGTCGTCGAGGAGAAGCGCATCAGAGATGCCGGTTGCGCTGGACGCTGGCCCGGAAATGCCCTGGCTGTGGGCTGCTGGTGCTCCCTGGAACATGGGCAGGACGTCGATGTTGCCGAAGCCAAAAAGGTCGCCGTGCAGAGGAGGTGGGCCGGACATGGTCGCGGTGGTATTGCTATACCGCCAGCTTTTGAACTTTCCACATCAGGAGGGCGTCAGATTAGCGGGCAGTTCGGGGGCAAGCTTGCAAGCCTTGGGTGCGTTCAGTGGCGTCTTGGGGGTTCTGTTTTTGGGGTGGCTTTTGTTCAGTGTTCTGTTAGGTGAGGGGCCTGCGGCTGTCGTCTTTCTGGCGTGAAGGTTCGTGGGGATTTGCTGCTTGTGCTGGCCGGCTTTTGCTTGCCCTGGTCCGAGACCCGGGACGAGGAGCTGGGGGGAAAGGCGGTTGAGTCGGACGAGAAGCTGTCGTGTAGCGCAGCGCGCCTGTAAGGGAGGGAGGAGATGTAGGAAAGAAGCAAGCCGAGGCCAGAGGGTCGCAGGATCGTCTTGGTGGCATTCGCAGCCAGCGGTGGTATCCGAGTTTATATGCCAGCCGCAAGGCATCGAGAAGATGGAAGTGGACAAGGCAAATGCCATCCGATCAACTGCTAGTGCAGTGCCAGCACCTGGGATTTCAGCTAAGCTGGGGCCGGGCCAGGACCTGGCCACTGGCCTGCAGCAACAGCGGGCTGAGCGCTGTCTTGTTGCTGAGCAGGCCGGAGAATTGCCCCCGTGAAAAGCGGGCTGGGCATGTGCCTGGCTGGGGTCGGGTCCGGGTTTGTTTCATTGTGGGAGAGGACGGGCGAGGCTAAGGCATGCACTTTGGTGGGAGTTGGTTGAATTTAGCGGTTGTACATAGGGAGGGAGGGAGGGAGGGACCATGGGTGCGAACTGGATTGTATGTGAGATCCATGGATAGGTACACGCAGGTGACATATTGCGCATTAGTTAGCAGGGACGTGTAGTTGTAGTATGTACTGCTAGTAGCCGTCATGTCAAGGGATACAGAGGGTGGAACAGGGTTGGTTACAGCTCAGGCAAATGTGTCAAGCAGTCTCACCCACAACAAGGCCCTTGTGCTGGAGAGCAGCAGCAGCAGCAATTGGATGTCTGGCAGCAAAAGTGGCCACTCTTCCTATGTATTACCTATTACTCACTACCTTACTCGATTAGCATCAAGAACGTGTTAAGTTGCCTAACCAGCAAATAGCGGGGGGCGGACAGCTGAGCAGAGCAGAGCAGAGCAGCGCGGGTCCATCCACGGACCCCAACCCAGCCCAGCCCATCAATCAAATCAGATGGACGAGAGCCAAAAAACCAAGAAACACCAAGAGATTTCAGGCATGACGCAACCCTCTCCTGCGGCGCTGCTTTAGCGGCTGCTGCGGGAAGACGTCGCGACTGCGCTAAGAAAAGCGGTCCTCGGCTTTGTATCTGGATAGGAATCTGATGAATGGAGATGATGGAGAAGGCATTCAGCAACGGCAATTTGATGTCATCCACAAATCTGCGGCGCACAGATGGAGGCGACGGGCCCTGAGCAAGTGTGCTGTGCTGTACCGAGGCTAGGAACACATTAAGATCTGATTCGTAAGATAGGTTCTATGTATCATTCGTAATACGGCTCGATTATGTTCGGAGAGCTGAAATAGTATGCCTCAATAGGTGGACGAAGCGACGAGTCATTGAATCGACAATGCCAGACACACGCTCTGTCGTTTCCCGTCACAAAAGCCACCGTCCGTCCGTCCATCAATCTGCGACAGCTTCAACCTTGCTTGGTGCAGGAAAAAGAAAGGCCTGCTGACCGGCGTCGTGCCGATTGTGCAGCCCGTCACGGCTAACAGGCCTCGGGGCCTCTCACAGCTGCATCCGATTCGACCACCTGGCCTGGCTAAAGCACCGCGCATCTCTGGGGAGGGGGAAAACAAGAATGCAAGGGAAATCGTTGCCTGATACATCACCGCAGGCTTGTTCCTGGAAACTCGAGGCCGGCCAGGCGCCAAGCAGCGGCTGTAGGTACGGCATCTACAGTACTAACTATGTCTTGTCATCTTGTTTACAACTGAAGTAATGCCTGGAGGATACGAGCAGAGATGGGCTCTGCAGTAATGAATAAGGTGTGTTGGCGATAAAGGCATCTCACTCGCGGGGGGAGGCATATGATGCCCTGGTGCCGTCTGTATCACGTACATACGCGATGCGGTAATCATTCTCACTCCGACGCTGATGCGGAGAGAGGGCACGACGGTATGATATGACGGGGCACCATCTGTCCTGCATCACCGTCATATTCGACAGGACATAAGGTACCTTACCTACCTTATACCTACCACACCACGCAGTACCTGACGGATACCTCCAGAGACTCGCAACAACCCCCGACCCAGCACCAGGCTAAGAGACAACAAGCCCCGAGCCCGTCGTTCCCACCCTGACTTTCGCATCGCAATGCCCAATCCCGCCCATGCGTGATGCAACATTTCGACCTGTGGGACGCCCGAGTCCAGCCCGAGGCGTCAGTGGCTGCGTGACATCAAGTGCCCGCCGAGTACACGCAAAGTACTGCACCACAAATCCCATCCATCTGTGTGTTCCACCTATACTACCTTAGTAGAGGGGGGGGCCAATGGCTTGGATGGAAGCGTTTGAGTGGTGCAGATCCACCGCTCCTGATGGGCCTGATGGACAAAAGTGCAGAGCTGTATCGGTGCCCCGTTTTTGCCCATCTTGCTCATCTTGCCCATCCATCTGTTTAGCAGCTTGTTGATTTTAATTAGTGCTGCAACCTTTTCGGGGAGGGGTTTTGAAGTGATGATTTCTCGTCTATCTTATCGCACGTGAGCACGCATCAGTGTAGCGCATGGCGCTCAACGCGTGACTGGCGGCGCTGCCTGGAGCGCGTTTCGACTATCATCGGGATAGTACCAACTGCTATCTTGACTGGCTAGTAGTTGGGCATCTTGACTGCACGCACTCGGCATTCACACCCGTGGGTATCGGTTCAGTCAGCCAGATACAGATGGAAATGCCACGGCCTTGATTGATCGTCGTTTCTGCTCTTCTCCAGCATCACTTCGGCATCCGGCCCTCCGAAATTCGTCATCCTCGCCCCAGTCGCCCTCCACCATGTCGAGAATCGACAAGCTCTCCATCTCCGGCGTTCGCTCCTTCAGCCCGGCTGTTCGCGAAGCCATCCAGTTCAACACCCCGCTGACTCTCATTGTCGGCTACAATGGCTCCGGAAAGACGACAATCATCGAATGCCTGAAATACGCAACCACAGGCCAGCTGCCTCCCAACAGCAAGGGCGGCGCCTTTGTTCACGACCCAAAGGCAAGCCAAAATCCGTGTCTGTCCCGTCAACGTCCGCGCGCTCCGCTAACGACAGTTGCTATCGCATCCAGCTCGTTGGGGAAAAAGAGGTCCTGGCCCAGGTCAAACTGCAGTTTCGCTCCATCAACGATCGACAACATGTCGCGACTCGAAGCCTTCAAGTCACGCAAAAGAAAACATCAAAGGCGCAAAAGACTCTCGACTGTTCACTGGTGGTCGTCAACAACGGAGAACGAACTACGACATCGACAAGCCTTGCGCAGCTCGATGAGATGATCCCCGAACGCCTCGGTGTCTCTCGAGCGGTCCTCGATGCTGTCATATTCTGCCACCAGGACGAGTCTCTCTGGCCGCTGAGCGAGCCGTCAGTCTTGAAGACGCGCTTCGACGAGATCTTTGAGGCCATGAAGTACGCAAAGGCCATTGAGAATCTCAAGTTGCTCCGGAAAAAGCAGTTGGAGGAGCTGAAATTACTCGAAAGGGACGAGGCACACAACAAGGTCAACAAGGATAGGGGTGAGCGGGCCGAAAAGCGCATGAGTGCGCTGCAGGCTGAGATTGAAGAAGCCCGCGAAAAGTGCGAAAACCTGACAAACGACATGGAGCAGACGCAGGATAGGATACGGCAGAAGCACGAACAAGCCAATAGTTTTCTCCAAATCGTGCAGAACCTCGATAACAGGCGGGAGCAGCTTGAATATAGACAGGACGCTGTTAACGAGCTCAGACAGACGATTGAGGAATTGCCGGACGACGATGCGGCCCTCGAGCGCTCCTTGTCCCAGTACGAGGACAGCATGGCTCGCTATCAACAAGAGGCCGAGCAGAACAAGGCACAATATGCCGAGCTGCAGAGGGAGCTGGCGAATCATCGCCAAGCCCTGTCTGCGAAAATGGCCGAGCAGGGAAAGCACCAGTCGGACAAGGACAAATATGAGCGCCAACTCAAAGCGAGGGTGGAGCTGATCCAGGAAGCCGCACGGCAGTATAACCTCAGAGGGTTTGACGGAGACTTGAATGGCCAGCAGATTCAAGCCTTCCACGACAAGATCCAGAAGCTCCTGGCAGAGAAGAAGCGTGATCTGGAGCGACTGCAGAAGGAAAACGCTGCGGAGCTCGACAAGGCTACGGCTATCATCACGGAGCTCGAGGGTCGCAAAGCCGCTCGAACGCAAGATCGCGTATCTGCGAAACAGCGCATGGGGGCCATTGACAAGCGCACAAGCATCCTCCAGAACGAAGCCGGGAGCATCGACGTTGACGAGGGAGCCAAGGCCCTTCTGGACGCACAGCTTGCGGAATTGGAAGCAAGGTTCAGGCAAGTCCAACAAGACTTGGACAAGTCCAACTGGGACCAGCAGTTGAGCGAGGCCAACGATAAGCAGTGGCAGTTGGAGAACGAGAACGAGAAGCTGGGCCGTGAGCTCATTGAGTGTACGAGGCTGGCCTCGGAGCGGGCGCAGCTCGAACTACGCAAGAAGGAAATGGCAGATCGGAAACGAAAGCTTGAAACCCTGACCGAGACCTGGAAGCCCAAGCTCAACGGTGTTCTGGGGAGCAATTGGGAGCCGGAATCGCTAGACTCCCTGTTCCAGTCGGTCCAGGGCCGTCAAAGCAAAGCTCTTCAAGAGGCCCAGAAACGTCGAGACCAGGCAAGGCAGAAGCAGCAAAAGGTCGAGTACAAGCTGAAGAATGCCAAAGAAACGCACGCAACAAAGTCCCAATCAATGAATCGGAGCAAGCAAGAAGTTGTCGTTGCGCTGCAGAAGGTGCGGGACGGTGCCGTCGTGGAAGACTATGTGGAAGAGGTTGCTGCTGTTGAGCAGCAAGTCGAAGAGCTTCGCACTGATCTCAGTCTCTTTGATGCTCTCTTCGACTACTATAACAAGTGCAAGCGTATGCTGGACACATCCAAGAAGTGCAGACTTTGCGAACGCCATTTCGATGACAGCCAGGCTGCAACTCTTGATCGCCTGCGCAAGAAGATTGACAAGCATCTGGACCCGAAAGGCAAAATTGATACGGAAAAGGATCTGAAAGAGGCAGTGGACAACCTCGAATCGCTGCGGGCGGTGCGCTCGGCCTTTGACACATTTCAACGGCTATCGACAGAGCTGCCCCCTCTCCTGGACGAGTGGAAGACTGCAGAGGCCGAATACGAGTCCCTGGAAAAGCAGCTTGAAGACGAAGACGCCCTTGTCGTTACAGAGGAGGAGAAAATGAGAGATCTTGGCGACCTGGCCAAAACAGTGGCGAATATCTCTCAGACGATCAAAGACATCAGAGATGCCGAGGCTCAAGTAGACCGCATCGTCTCGCAGCAGTCTTCCAGCAGCGTCACTCGCAGCGTGGAGGAGATCCACGAGCTGCAGTCCCACGTGTCTGAGCAGCTCAGAAGCCTCAAGACCAAGATTGCCAAGCTCACGACTGACAGGCAGCGGATGAGGGATCAGCTCAACTCACTCGAGCTGGAGAAGAGCGAGCTGAGAAACAAGATTGGGCGCACCGCGGGGCAGCTGGAGAAGAAGAAGGACCTCCAGAAACAGATCCAAACGCTGAAGGAGGATTGGAACCACCAGCGTGAAATCATCCAGCGCACCGACGAGGAACTGGAAAAGATTGAGCCGGGCATTGCAGAGGCGAGGTCTGCGCGCGACGAGATTCTTCGCCAGGGCCGTTCCAAGGAGCAAGTCATTACCGAGGAGCGAGACGCCATCCTCAACTCTATGAGCGAAATCAAGATGATGGATCTCGACATCCAGGACTATGTCGACCGAGGTGGCCTCACTAACCTGGCGTCGAACCAGCGGGCAATCGCATCTCTGGAGACGGCCATCAGGACCACAGAAAAGGAGATTGCCGATCTGACGGTGCGGACAAACAAGCTCAAGCAGGACATTGACAGCGGGGACCGCAAGAAGAAGAATATCAGCGACAACCTCAACTACCGCAAACATCTGCGAACCCTCGACGTCTTGCGGCGAGACATTGCTGAGCTGGAGGATCGCAACGCCCACGAAGACTACGAGCGCCTGCAGGCCGAGGCCCGCTCGCTGGAGAACATGGCCAACCGGCTGCTGGCGGAGCGCGGATCCGTCATGGGCTCGATGAAGACCAAGGACGAGGAGCTCGGCCGGCTCCTGCAGGAATGGGAGATGGACTACAAGGACGCCAAGCAAAAGTACCGCGAGTCGCACATCCGCGTCGAGACGACCAAGGCGGCCATCGAGGACCTGGGGCAGTGCCGCCTGGCCGTCGAGGCGGGCGTGATGCAGTACCACGCCATGAAGATGGCCGAGGTGAACCGCATCGCCGGCGAGCTGTGGCAGACGACGTACCAGGGCACCGACATCGACACGATCCTCATCCGCTCCTCCACCGAGGCCACGAGCAGGCGCACCTACGACTACCGCCTGGTCATGGTCAAGCAGGACGCCGAGATGGACATGCGCGGCCGCTGCTCCGCCGGCCAAAAGGTGCTGGCCAGCATCGTCATCCGCCTCGCCCTCGCCGAGAGCTTCGGCGTCAACTGCGGCCTCATTGCCCTCGACGAGCCGACGACCAACCTCGACCGCGACAACATCAAGTCCCTCGCCGAGAGCCTGCACCGCATCATCCAGGCCCGGCAGCAGCAGAGCAACTTCCAGCTGATTGTCATTACCCATGACGAGGAGTTTTTGCGGCACATGCGGTGCAGCGACTTTTGCGATAGCTTTTTTAGGGTCAAGAGGGATGAGAAGCAGAATAGTGTCATTTCGAGGGAAAGCATCACCAAGATCTTTTGAGTCACTGCAATCGCAAATTTTCACGACTTTTCCCTTTCTTTTTCCTTTGGGGTCGATGACGGGATTTGCTTTGCAACAGTGGAGTTGACTTTTATGGGGTTTCCTTTCCCAAGGGAGATGAGAAAAATGGAGAGGAAGGAGATGTTGGCAAAAATGTGTATGAACATGTATATAAAGAACTTTTTATCAGATCACACAATCGGCATATAAAGAGAGCTCAATGAAACATAAAAAACACCATCTTGCTAATATCTGCATTCAGCACTATGAAACCGAAAAAGAAAGAAAGAAGCAAACAGCATCGGGTATCAAACTGCTCAATAACCCTATCCATGACCACGAAAATGAAAATTCAACCCGTCCAGCCCTACCTAACCAAGCCCTTTTCTGATCCCATCCAAAGAACACTAGGGGCAAAGGTAATAAAAAAAACGAAAAAAGGAGAAGCCTCTCCACAAGTGTCACGCAGCCCCCAAGTTGTCTCCCTTCTCCTTTACTTACAATGGGAAGTGAAATCCAACCTTGGGCTGTTATTGTATCGTATAATTGACGAAACAAACGAGGTAAGAAAGAGAGAAAAAGACAATTGCGCTCTGCATCGCTTCGTAACCGACCAACCCAAACTCCGTAATTTAGTGCCTGCCCAGCAATCCTTCCCTCTGAAATTGACAAAAAGAAAGGAAAAAGAAAGGCACAAACAATGCCAATGAAGGGCACTGATAGATAGGCACCTTGGTAATGTAGGCAAGAGAGATCTTTCTCCCATAGATAACCAACAAGACAACACTCCCCCCTGTAGTTACGGAGGCCATCTGATCAATCATACTCCCCTCAGTTTATCCGCGGACTCTTTCTCCTCGCCATGCTCTCCGCCAGCGCCGTCAGCGGCAAATTCTCACGGCCCTCGGGAAGCAAACTATGCTTCCTCAAGCTCGCCCGCGTGGATCGAGCGCTGCGCTTAAACAGCGGCATCGAGTCCCCCGACCCGGCGGACATGGTGCTCGAGCCCGACTCAAAGGAGATGACGCTCGAGGCGAGACTGGAGATGTTGGGATTGACTTCGCGCAGGCTTGCGCTCTTGTCTGAGATGCTTTCCGTCGAAGGACGTGGTGGTGAGCTCGCGTTCTTGGAAGCAGTGTCGAGGTCGGTAAAGACAAGGGTGTCGTTGTCCTCGTCGGCATCTCTTTCTGCATCAGCAGCCTCGTTAGGGTTCGGAGAGTTGCCGCCACTCTT
This sequence comes from Trichoderma gracile, assembly GCA_020002365.1. Taxonomy (NCBI): domain Eukaryota; kingdom Fungi; phylum Ascomycota; class Sordariomycetes; order Hypocreales; family Hypocreaceae; genus Trichoderma; species Trichoderma gracile. The sequence goes on from JAINEY010000003.1 coordinate 1,131,555, forward strand.
GAAATTGATGGCAGCGTGCGTCTCAGTACGTGGCAAGCTTGTAGGGAAGTGGTACTGTGCTTTCTGGGGAGTCTCCCCGGTCGGCCGGTAATCCTGAAGCGCTGTCTTGCCAATCTGTTCGCGCAGGGCCGAAAGGGGCTGGCATATCTGCGCCGTGAGAGGCTCGAGGCTGTCATGCAGATCGCCGGCGTCAAGATCCATGGCCTCGCCGAGGTTCTTGACGCGATCAAAGGTGGTCTTGAAGTGGGCCGAGATGTTGCCAAATGATTGATCAACCGTGTTCGACAGCGCCTGGATAGACTGCATGTGCGTCTCGTGGTGGGTGTTGCTCTCGGACTTGGCACGAGTCACAAAGTCGTCCATAGCTTCCATCTGCAGGTCCAGGTCGTCGATTTGAACGCCCACCACGCGGACGGTCTCGGCGTGGACTTGGTTCGCCGTGCTTCGGATGGAGTTGCTGCGGCCCTCGGCAGAGTTCCAGTCGTCCTTGAGCTTCGTCTTGAGCTGATCGCGCGACTTCTTGACCTCCTCTAGCAGCTCGCCCTCCTTTCCGTCCCACGCGTCCATGCCTTGACCGTACTGAGCAATGGCACCCTCGAGGGATGCGTTGTAGTCGGCCATGTTCTTTTGGATCTGCGAGGTCCTCTCTGCGAAGCGGCTCTCCTGTGCTTCAGCCTGGGAGTTGATCAAGGCTGAGATTTGACCAAGGAGCTTTTGTCGCTCCTCGGCCGCTTGTCGCCTCTCTTCTTCCAATGCCTCCTGCATGCGGGTCGATATGTTGGCGTTCTGAAGCATAATGGTATTGGTGGCGCTCTGCAGCTGCCTCCTCAGGTTGTCGGACTCGCAGCGCTGAGCGGTAATGTGCCGGACGAGCTCCTCGAAGATGGACTTGAAATCCTTGCCCAGGGAGCTGTACGACGTGTGAAGCTGGTCGTGGAACTCTGTCATCTCATTCAACACGTCGCCGGCAATCCTCTCCGCGGCCTGCGCAATGGCTTGCAGACTTTCGCCGACTCGTTCTTTAACGTTGTCGCGAACCTCCTTGATCTCCTCCAGCACCTCGTCCATGTCGTCCTTAGATTTCTGCTTCTGCTCGAGGAGCTGTCTCTTGGACTCTGCAAAGGCGTCAAAGTTCTCCTCCAGGAAGGCTTGGGTGGCGGAAAGCTTCTGTAGCTCTTCTTGAACAAACGTCTCCATCCTTCTTGATACGCTCAAGATCTGTTCCTGCTGTTCCTCCTGGAATACACGAACCCGCCGCTCCACCATTGACGTTACCTCTGCAACCTGAGACTGGGATGAGTTCCAGGCCGTCCGGTTGAGTAAGTGCAGATCCGATTTGCGCTTATTCTTTGCGTGCAGACCATTGACATCCTTGACCGTCTTCTGCAGCTTGTCAATCAGCACGCTGCCAATCTCCGTCAGCTTCTCCTCCGTCTCCTCGTGAGCCTTGCGCCGCTCCGTCTCCTCTTCCAGTGTCTTTCGGGTCGCGGCGAGAATAATGTCTGTCTGGTCAAGGACACCTTGTGTCTCGTCCAGCTGCGCCTTTGTCGCCTCGTGGTCTTTCTTCATACCCATAAAGGAGATGTTGAGGGAAAAGAGCTCTTGGACCTTGTTCCGCAGATTCGCCTCCAATGTCTCGAGACGCGCGCTTTTCTCCTCCAGCACTATCCTCCTTGACTCGCTCTGCGCAGTCATCTCCTCGAACATTTCGTTGGATAGGTACACGCCGTTGCGCTGCCTCGTGGATATCAGCTCACTCTTGAGCTTCTCAATTTCGACTGTAAAGTCCCTCAGGAGCATCTTTTTTGACATCATATGCATCTGAGGCTTGTTTCGTATGTTCTTGGCGCGGAAGGCATATTCGAGAGTTGAAATTGTTTCTTCGAGGTTGCTCTTTGAGGGAGAAATGGTGGCAATAATGCATGTTTTGGTTCGGCCCCCTAGCGAATCTTGTAGGAGACGGGTCAACTTCGACTCTCGGTAGGGGATGTGAGGGCTGTGGTCCACCAGAGCATTGATGACTCGGCCCAGGGTGAGCAGCGATTTGTTGATCAGGCCGGCTTCGGTGGCTCGCTTGTTCTCTGCGCCCGATCTCTGGATGTTTTCGCTACCAGCCAAATCCACCAGATTCAGCTTGCCGGCGCTCACGAGCTCCTCCACCCCCTGATCGTTTGAGCTCTTGACGTAGGCCGTAATGGTGAAAACGGTGTGACTCCGCGAACTCAGATCGTTGCACTTGGTGGCCGCAACCTGGCGCTTCAGGCTGCCCTCCTGGAGCACCTTGATTCCCTCGGCTGCGTTTTTGATGTGCTTCTCCTCCATGCCCTGAACAAGCGTAGTCGCATGGCCTCGTCTTGATGCATCGTCGTAGATTTTGAGCTTTGCGCTCTCGTCGGTGGAGAGCAAATCTCGGAGCTCTTCGTTGTATAGTTCGATAAAGGAGCACTTGACGCAGTTGTCGGTGTTTTCGTTTTCGAGTTTATCAAACAGCTGCTGCAGGACGCGGGGGATAATGCCGGCCTCGTCCGACAGCATGCCCAGCGTGTCGGACATGTCCCCTGACATTGTGTACGTCTTGCCCGTCCCTGTCTGGCCATAGGCGAATATCGTGCAGTTGTAGCCAGCGAGCATCTGCGGTAAACCTCAACGTTAGCATATGCCATGAACACCACTGCTGGAACCAGATCTTGAGCGCAGCAGGGTGTCGAGATTCAGAGAGAGAGGACCAACCTCCTCCAAGATGGGCTTGACCACATCGTCAAACACCATCGACTGATCCGCCGCCGGCGAAAACACGCGGTCAAAGCTGTACGTCTTGTTGCTCAGCGCGTTTGCGCCCATCGACAGCTCAATCACCTGCCCCTTGACGCCGTCGGCATTCACCACCACGGTGCTGTTCTCCTTGACCTCCCTCTGGCTGCGCCCGCGGCACCGCACCACGACGTTGATGTTGGTCTCCTCGCCGCCGCCCACCATGACGTCCGCCGCCTCAAAGTCGCGCTCCTTGCGCTTCGTCCCAATCGCCGACGAGTCCGCGGGCGACATGGCGCTCGTCCTGTCGCCGCCGCCTCGCGCCGCGGTCGCCAGGTGTCGGTTCGTCGGGACCGCCGAGGAGGATCGTGTGCCGTTGAGACGCGTGCTGCTGCTGCGCATGCCGGCGGCGCCTGGGCGGATGCCCGACGACGAGCTCAATGCCGGCCGCGTGGGCTCTCGATCGGTGCGTGTTCGAGGGTGAGCCATGCTGACAGCGGTATGAGGCCACCCAGCTGCCGATAATGGCCTTTTGCTGTCGTTCAAATTCTGCGGCTTAAGGTATGTGTATGCGTGCACCTCTGTAAATGTGTTGTGTGCTGGTTGTTGTTGATAATTCCCTGGGCGGGGATAAGCGGTGGAGCATTGGGCGATTAGGAGGTACCCATGTATCTCGCCGGGTACAGATGCTGTCAACTGTGTTGTTACCCTGAACTGGGGGAGCTCAGATCAAAACAAATAGCATTATAGAACCGCTTGTGTGCAAAGGTTGACGATTAGGAAATCCTGTGCGCGAGTTCTAGACTTCTTGCAAGACACCAAAGTGCTGTGTTGAAGAATTGCTTTATATCGGGTACAAGAGGATACCGCGGAGTAATTGACAGGTGATTCAGGTTCAGGTACTTTAACACGCTAGCTTAGCTGCCTACACCTCAGGTACCGGGAACCTAACGCATCTTTGCACATTGAGTGGATCATGTAACCGGTCACCACAGCAACGGCATCTAGCAGCAATTACATGGTCTGGCTGCATCTTGAAGTGAATTTACAAACAATGACTTCAAGATGACAGGCGCGCAAATATTGCATCAATCAATTCATTCGTTAGTATTAAAGTAGTAAGTAATCTTCGTAAGGTATATATGCAGAAGTCTAAATCATATGCAAAATGTAGCGGCAGGAAGAGGCACACCCAACAGCTCCTCCGCCAATACGTATCTAAGCTGGATATCTTTGCGATGCATCGTCCTTTTTCAACCCATATCAACGCCGGTTCCCAATGAACAGAATCACAATTGAAATCTTTGGATAAAAGATGAATATGCTTATTCAGCAACGTCCACGGCCTTTTCAACATCGGCCGGCTTCTTCTTGGTCTCCTGCTTGAGTGAGCTGAGGCCCGTCTTGTGCTCCGTGTGCTGCTTGCTGAGCGTCTTCTGCTTCACAAAGAAGCTGATGAGAAGACCGACAAAGACGAAGCACGTGTAAGCGATGAACATCTTCTGCATGGCATTCCAGTAAGCAGTCTGGGCCACCTCTCGCTGGTGGCCCTTGAGGCTGGCCACCAGGAACACGCTTGACGCAGCCTCAGAGCCGGAGAGCTTGCTGGCCAACTCGGGCCCCAGCTCGCGAATGAGATGGGCTTGCTGCTTCTGCATCTCGTTGTCGAAGATGACGCCGCCGATAACGACAGAGGTGGACGTTCCGAGCTGACGGAGGAACTGGAAGCTGGCGGTAGCAGCTCCAATATCGCGGGGCTCGACGTTGGTCTGCAGAGCAATAAGGGGAGACTGGAAGTTGGGTCCGACACCGATACCAGCAATGATCTGGAAGATGATGATCTTGACCCAGTTCGCCTTGGCGCCCAGGTCAATGAACAGACCAAAGCCCAAAGTCATGATGGTCAGTCCCGACACGATGGGGATCTTGTAGTTGCCAGTCTTCTTGATGAAGACACCCGTCAAGGCAGACGTGATAGACAGGGCCAGGACGTACGGCAGAATGTAGACACCGGAGAGGAGAGAAGTGGCGCCCAACACAGCCTGGAAGTAGAGAGGAAGCCAGTAGCTGCCAGACATGAAGGTCATGGCGTGCATGATAGACAGGCCATAGGCGGCAATGCTAGTCCTGCCGCGGAAAAGGCGAGTCGGCATGACGGGGAATTTGGCGACTCGGTTCTCGTACAAGCCAAAGAGGGCAATGGTGATGAAGCCAAAGACAATGAGGCAGATGACGGTAGCGGATTTCCAGGGGAACTGGACGCCGCCAAACTCAAGCCCAAAGAGCAGCATGAGCGTGCCGCCGATGATGAGGACGTTGCCAACCCAGTCGATGGCAGCCAGTCCCTGCTTGACGGGTGTGCGGGGGTTGTGGAGCTTGAGGACGAAGATGAGGATGAGCAGTCCGATACCACCCAGAGGCAGGTTGATGTAGAAGCACCATCTCCACGAAACCTTGCTGGTGAAGACACCGCCGAGGATGGGTCCAATGGCCGAAGCGAGGGCCCAGACCATGCCGAGGATACCAAAGTACATGCCGCGCTTGCGCATGGAGAAGAGGTCAGAGATGCAGATGTTGGGGAGAACGATGGTGCCGCCTCCGCCCACGCCCTGGATGGCACGGGCAGCAATGAGCATGCCCATGCTGGTGCTGACGGCGCATAGCAGCGAGCCAATCCAGAAGATGGTAACGGTAGCGATGAGCGTGGGCTTCCGGCCGAAGATGTCGGATATCTTGCCCCATGTGGGCACAAACGCAGCGTTGCCGAGCAGGTAGGCACTTCCGATCCAGACGTAGCCAGCGCTTGACCCAAAGTGATTCGAGATGGTCGGGATGGCAGTGGTGATAATAGTCATGTCCAGCGCCGCCAAGAACAGCGCCAGACACAGGGCGAAGATGATGAGGACCGTCTCGATGTTTGTCCGGCTGGCTTCGGGTTCGTCTGCAGGTGGTTGCTGTGCTGGGGGACCACCAGCTTCCGCTGCCTTTGCCGGGGCTTCATCTTCGTGGCCTACTGATGAGACGCCAATCTCGCCGTCTCCCAGCTCCTTGTCAACGCCCTCGCCAGCCTCAAGGGCCTTGATCTCGCCGTCGGTGCTGCGCGCAGGATGGACCGTTTCATCTGAGCTGGTGCGCCTATCTGGCGTTGTGGCTTGATCGACAGCCATAACGAGGCGTCGACGGTTTTCTGAGACAGGAACTCGATGGGTTAGGGTTCGGCGGCCGAGACTTTTTGGTGGAGCCTTCGCGTGGCGAGATGAAGGCTGATTCTCGTGGCGACTCCTCTTGGATTTCTTTCTTTGGCCTGTCTCTGCTTATGAGCAACTGAGATAGAGACTCGCGTCTTGTCAAGTGCAGGTCAAGCAGGGGAGCCCAATGAAAGGGGGCAAGGAAAGACTCAGGACGATGAAAAAGTGTTCAAGATGGGCAAAACAGGATGGTTGTCTCGATGGGGGGCTGCTATTACTATATAGAATGGTAGCGCATAGGTTGTCTCGCCTCCCCAGCAGAGAAGGTAAAAAAGGAACGGTCAAATGCGTCAAGCATTTGCGTTTGTCATCAAGAGAAGACGACGAAGAAGGACCAAAACTCATCGGCCGGCCCACTAAACACCGGGCTTTTCGTACTTCGTATGTACGAAGGTGGACTGCGTGGGTTCGGCATGGGCCTGGGCCGAAACCCGGAAACCGGCACGGGACAAGTGCGAAGTCTTGGGTCCTTCAAGAGCCCATCAGCAACGATAGATGATTCATCAAAGACTGGCGCTGCACTGATCATCTGCCTCGAGACGCCGAGCGGCCTCGTGCGAGCTTGCACCCGTCCATCGCCGTCGACCGCGCCCGCTGTCGTGGTGCTGTTTGGCGCGTGGCCCTGCGATGGGCGTGGATGCTTACCATTGGAGTTTGTCCTCTTCCCTGCCTGCAAGGAGACTTGAGTGACCCCGTCCATCCTGTGAACAACTGGCAGCTCCATGCCACACCGCAAAAGACGCCTTCCGGGCTGGAGTTGGCACCACCCAGCCCAAAGTTGGATCTTTTTCTCAAGCAGTGGGGGCCAGGGTGAGCACTGGCCCTCCTACCCGGTCCCATCGCATCGGCCGAGAGCGGGTGCCAGCATTGGGCTTTTTGAGATAGGCCAATGGAAGCGGCTGGCTCTCGCTCGCAGTTCCGCTTGTGGGAGGCTTCCAGTAGCTCGAGCATTAGGCCGTGGATTTAAGGAGCCGGCAATAATTGATTGGGCTGCTGGTTTGAAGAGCCCCTTTGCCGTCTGAAGAATAGCGTTCGCTGATGCCAGCATTCAAACCGTCTCGTCTCTGCGCGCCGGTGATTGCAAAGTCCGAACAGCGAACGGAGTCGAGGAACTATCTCTCGCCCATGTGGTGTTTGTGCGAACGTGAGACGTCGAAAGCAGTGACTCGTGTCAGCGTTGCTTGTGGCTATTCGTGCATTCGATTCGCACCGGTCCAGCGACACCGGGAAACAGAGCAGCTGGGTCAGGTAATAAGTGTATGCCATTCCCTGGATCCAATGAACGTACCGCCTCATATCGAATCACATCTCGTCACACCTTGTTCCAGACCAGCTCTGCACTGAATGGGATAAACGTAGGTCAGACTTGCAGCCCCGCGCGGCAACCTTGTCAACTCCCCTGTAGCACTCCGTAAGATTTTTCTCCTCTGCTGAGGCTCATGCCGCTCATTGTCATGCTGTACGAGAGGGGGCCATGCATTTGCACTACATAGGTAGAGTGAACTTGGCAAGGTCACATCCGATAAGCTGCGGATGCACGCAATTGGAGAGGCAGCCTCTTACATACCCTTCTCCTCATGTCACAGCCAGCTCTTGCCTTGGATGGCTGATCGGAAAACAAATCCCGAATACGGAAAATTCCGACAGGCGGATGGCAGGCGCGATGGCCAGTCCGTGACCTTGTTCTCACTGTTCACTGACAAACCTCACTTCTCTTCTCACAACAAGCTCAGATTCAGCGCCTTTGCAAAGCTTCGACTAGGTACTATAGGCAATTACAATGACTTCCGTGAAGACTTGCAAGATACCTCAGCAGCATGTCTCATTATCAGAGGGCAACGTGGGAGGCAGACTCCCTATTTCGGTCCAGATTCACCTACACATCTCCGTGCAAGCAACTGTCACCAGCTCTCCTACCGATTGAAACGGTGTGAATGGCTTCAGGCCGTGTTGATTGTGGATGCGTTACCGAAGTCGGGCTACGCCGTACCGAGCAGTGTCTTTGATCGCCCTGGTCGTTGAGCCAGGGCAGACGACCGGCGATGATTGGACGCTTCGCTCAACGGCGCAGGGGGCGCACCGAGATTGTACAAGTATGTATCGATGAATGAGCATTTGGTCGAGAATGCTGTCTAACACAAAGAGAATAGGCAAACTTTCAAGTGTATCCCAAGCGACCGTCTTCCAGCACAGTGACAGGGGCTCTAAATCAACTTTCGATGTTGATAACCACCAAACGCTATTGGGGGTTTACCACTTTCACCTCGGGATGTCTTACCTTTCAGTTCCCTCCTTGCCACAGTTTCTGCACTCGGACGAAGACTGAAATCAAGACTCCGTCAGCAAAGAGCAACCTTCAACCAACTAGACTGCGTCTCAGTTATAGCGCAGAGGAAAGAGACAAGGCCCTCATGAATGAAGCAAATGCCTACGCAAATTCTCTCAAAGCTGCCAAGGGAGAAGATGGCTTCTTGAAAACCAAGCTCCGTATTACACGCGAACTCGGATTCTGCGGCACGATCTGCGTAGACCTCAAGGACGGTGCTGTGGATATGGCAGAGTGTCTACTTGAAGGCTCCGACCACCATCACCTAGTACTCTTCGTTGACGGCTCTATCAGACCGAAAGGTCGCAGAGAGTCAGGCCTTTCTGCTACTGCTGGCACGGCCGTCGGTTACAAGCCTCTTGGGGGGAACCAAATCTGGGTCGAGAGATATTTTTCTCCAGCTAAATGCAAGGGTAAAGCCCTTCGAGCAGAGATCATTGCTATCCTCAATGGCTTGAAAGTTGCCGCGGTTGAGGTGGAACTTTTCAGAGGCCGCGAGACGAGAAACCCCGACTCCCCAGCGGCAAACATCAGAGTGACAATACTCTCGGACTGCACACGTGCTCTGCATCTCCTGGAAAGGCTTCAAAATATTGCCGCTGATCCCGAGCTGCTCAACAGTCGCATCATGAGCGAGCTCGTTGCCGTGTCTCAATACCTGCATCGAAAGGGAGTCGAGGTCAACTTGCGCTGGGTTCGGGGCCATTCAACAAGCAAGGGCAATGCACTCGCACATAGTGCAGCTCGATACGCAGCAAGGCATCCAGAGATTGGTGCGATTCTCGAGAAACAGCTACGAGTGCAGTTTGAGCCCTTATCGAAAGCTACAAAAGCTCGTTCTGGGAAAGAAAAGAAGAAAAGCACTCGCTGTGAGGCTGCGACACCGATCATTCTACCCGAAGTACAGAATCATATAATTCACAGCGAACGCACCTCTGAACTTTAAGATGATGATGTCCGATGATGGATGCATGGACGTTGAAGAATGAAGCACACATCTTAGGTCTACTGTCTGGCTCTCAACGCAAAGGAAGTATATATCGACATGCCCATGGATTGTCTTTAGCTGGGTAGACGGAAGTATACTTGACAGACTTATTATACCAACATAACACTATATCAGATATGCGATTGATCAGTATTCCATCAACTCATAATGTCGTCGTCGTTTCTCGCGGAACGATTTAGTGAGCTGCTTTTTCCATTATGCACATGAACAGTAGGCAGGCAACAGCAAGTATGCTCGTCAAGTTGTCTGGAGACGATTTGACTTCGTTTGCCAGAAATTGTAGCCGAGAGAGAGCTCTGCAATAAAGCCACCTCAGCCGCGAAGTTAAGAAGAAGAAAGGGAATAAATACACGAGGGGGGGACTAACACCCTGCCTTAAGTCAACCCCATTTCAGGCGCAGCATACGCACAGGTTTAGAAGAAGGCCAAGGTTCTAGATAAATTCCACATCATCTTCAGATACTCAGTTAAAGGTATTATAAACCTTAAAATCTACCCAAACACCCAACAAACGTCCCACACGATAAACGAATATATCAACATCAAAGCCCATGATTCCAAAATCACTCGCTCCATAAAGCAAATCAAGCACATCAATGCACAAACGCCCCATCTCATCCCACCTTATCTATCCTTCTCCCAAGCCCTCCCACAACTCATTCCCCAAGCCTCAAAACACCGTCACGGTATTCACATAATCATTCCTCAAAACCTCAAACACCATCCCCGGAAACCCATACAGCGTCGTCGTCGAATCCCCGTTATTCGCCTCCGGCCTCCTCGCCCCGCTCTCTTCCCACCCGCCCAGGAACTCGCAGCTGCTGCCCGGGCTGTCCCCCCAGCCGCGGTTCAGGACCATACCCCCTTGCCGCGGCTGCTGCTGCTGCGCCTTGTTGCCGTCGCCGCCGCCGCCGCCCGCCGAAGGGTACGCCCCCTCCCATTTCCGCCGCATCAGGCTCTCAATCGCCTTGAACTCCATCTCCGAGTTGACGTGCCCGCCGTCCCCGACCATGTCGTCCAGGTAGCTAATCTCCCACCGGCAGCGCCGGTGCCGGTTGAACTCGTACGACCCGGGGATGTTGCCGTGGAGCACCAGCTTCGTCGCCACCAGCCGGTCGGGCGCGTGGTTCTTGATGCCGTTCCCCACGTCGTCCGGCACCTGCGTCTCGCCCGGCGGCAGGATTGACGGGGCCACGGGCGTGGACATGAGGATGTCGAAGCCAAAGTAAAAGTAGTTGTAGAAGCACTCTCCTGACGCGTTCTCCCCCGTTTCGTCTTCCACCGCAGCCTCGTTGTCCGATTCGTCAGACCCGGTATGCATAGATGACTGGTCCGTATCCGTCGACTCATCCGGTCGACCCAGGTCCTTGGCGCTGGGACGCCCATGCGCGTTGCTGGCAGCCCGCATCTTGTGAATCACCATCTTCTGGTCATTCTTGCGGTAAATCGCATTCGGCGGGCCCAGCTCCGCGACAATGTCCTGCGGCGTCGTCTCCCCCAAAATGATCCAGAAGGAGTTGGGCGTCCACTTCCGAAACAGCTGGATCTTGCCTCCGCCGTGCAGCCGCACCAGGGACACCTCGTCCGGGTACACGTCCTTGCCGCGGGGCGTCGTCGACGTCACCTTGACGCTCGGCAGCACCTCCGTCCACAGCGTCGGCCGGACCTCTGCCCAAGAGTTGCCGCTGAAGACGGCCATGGACGTGGCGACCTGCGACGACGACGCGGACAGCAGCGAGACGACGTCCTTGTCCGCGGAGTACGCCGCCGTGGGCACGGAGAAGTTGAACGCCACGCCGGGATACGACAGCACATACGTCCCGTTGCCCTGCGACGAGCCCGCCGGGGGGATGAACTCGCCCGCGTACGTCGGCCCCAGTAGCCGGTGGTAGATGTGCCTAAAGGTAGGCCCTGCCGCCGACGATGACGACTCCCCAGCCACTTCCGGGGAGGCGGCGCCGGCGCCGGCACCGGCCGGCCGTACCAGATCGCGATCCTTAAAGGTGATGTGGCTCTTTGTAAAGTCGATGACTTCGATGAGGCGCAGGCGCTGCTCGGGCCCGTCGAAGCGCAGCCTGATTCCGTTCTGCGGCAGGACCACGCATACCGGCTCGGTGACGGGCTGGTCGCGGGAGTAGAGGACTTCGAGCTTCGGGAACGCTTGCGGTTCGGCCTTGACGCGGGTCAGGACATCGTGGAGGGACGCGCCGAGGGCTAGAAAGACAAGGCCGGGTTAGATTCGCACAGGCGTTTTCGAGGGGGTTAAGAACTAAGTAGAGGGAGCCCGCTAACTGAAGAAGCCCAGAGCCCGTCCGGGATGAAGCTGTGCGGTAAAGAGCGACATTGGAGAGAGAGAGAGATGGTGAGGGACGCGACAGACCCAGGGGGGTCGGCGGGGTTTGCTAAACGCAGTGACAACACTCTGCTTGGCTGTATAGCAGGGCGGTTTCTGGGATGGTTTGCCTTCTTACGTTGCTGCTCTGGAGATGGAGGCTCTATAGAGTCATTCGGCGAGAAGAGGATGGTTGCGAGGGATCAGTTCATGCAGCAGTTGAGGATGAAGAAGGCCGAGAAGACGCTGGAATGACAGGGCCTGGAGGCTGTTCGGCAGCTGGCAGTGTCACGAGCTTGGAGTTGGCGCAGGGACCAGCACAAGGGGTGCCAGATGACGGCATGGCGCGGGTCCGGGGTCTGATTAGATAAGCAGCGTGACTTATAACCTGAAGAGTCGGGAGAGACGAGAGACAAGCAGAAAGAGAGGGACGGTTGAGGGTTGACAGAGCAGACAGCTTTTGATCGTAACAGTAGGTAGTATTGCATCTCATCTATCAAACATCATGTTGTTGCAGTGACACTCACCACATATAATACAGATTGTCACAATGCCGTGACGCCCCTCACCACTCCTTGACCTCGCCGCTCTTGGGCTTCTGCGCGCGAACCACCTTGTCGCAGTTCAACAAGCACAAGGGATCAAACGCCTTTTTGATCTGCATCGTCATGTTAGCAACACCTCGGATCTATCTTCAAGTACTGGTTCTTCAGCAACTTACCTGGCGCATCGCGTCCACAGTTGTCTCACCCAGTTCATGAGGCAGGTAATCCCTCTTACCCAAGCCAACGCCATGCTCGCCCTATTGCCAGTGTCAGTACCAGGAGCCTTGCTTCTGCTGCAAGATAACTTGATGAATGCCGTCTTCGACTTACCGTGACTGTGCCCTCAAGCTCAACAGCCCGCTTCACCATCCGTGAAACAACCGTCTCCGCCTTCTTCCGCTGCGCATCGTTATACAACAGAATAGCTATTCCCCAGTCAGCATGTTCCGCAGTCAAAAGCAACCAGCAGCTCAAAAAACTCACTGTGAAAGTTTCCATCCCCAACATGCCCGACAATCGACGCAAACAGCCCGCTCCGCTGGATATCCGCCTTGGTCTCCTCAATCAGCTGCGGCAACCTGCTCATGGGCACGGCCACGTCCCCCGTCCACACGTGGTCGCCCTCCTTCTTCATCGCCATGGTGCTCCAGAGCGCCTCCTTGCGCGCGCTCCACAGCTCCTCGCGCTCGGCCTCGCTGCGGGCAAACTCAAACGTCCTGCTGCCCGCCTGGGACGCCAGCGCCTGGACCTGCGCGACCTGCTCCTTGACGCCCAGCGGCGTGCCCGCGAACTTGAAGAAGAGCGTCGGCGCCTCGGCCCACGTGCGCGACGTCGCCTGCGAGGCGTTGATGCACTTCATCTGCACGTCGTCGAGGATCTCCACGGCCGCCACGGGGATGCCCTTGCCGACGACCTTGCTCACGCACGTCGCCGCGTGGTGGATGCTGGGGAACGAGCAGATGGCGACGCTCGTCGACTCGGGCTTCACCGTGAGCTTGAGCGTGGCCTCCGTCACCAGGCCGAGGGTGCCCTCGGACCCGATGAAGAGCTTGGTCAGGTCGTAGCCGGCAGAGCTCTTGCGAGGCCGTTGCCTAGTCTTGACGATGGTGCCGTCGGCCATGACGACCGTCAGGCTCAGAACCCACTCCCGCATCGTGCCGTATCTGTAGGCGTTGGTCCCGCTGCATCCCGTCCCAACCATGCCCCCAATCATGGCCCCTGGGCCTGGGTCAGGAGGGAAGAACAGGCCCTTGTCGGAGAGCGCATTGTTCAGCTCCTCCCAGCCAACGGCCGGCTGAACAACCACATCCAAATCCTCCTCATGCAGCGCGAGAATCTTGTCCATCCGCCCAAAGTCAATCGAAATACCCTTCTTCGTCGGCGTAAAGTGCCCCTCGAGGCTCGTGCCCCCGCTGTACGCCGTGACCGGGATCCGCCGCTGATGGCACACCTTCATGACCTCGGCCACCTCCTCCGTCGAGCCCGGATACACGACGCAAAACGGCCGCTCGTCGGGCCCGGCCACGTGCGTCGACCAGTCCGACGTCGCGTGCGCATTCACCTGGTCCTCGTCCGTCGAGACGTTGTCCTTGCCCACAATCTTGACAAAGTCGGCCCACGCCGCCTGCATGTTCTCCAGCTTGACGTTGTGCGTCAGCGGCCGCACCTTGGACAGCGGCAGCGTCGACGTCGGCTCGGGGTCTCGCGGCCAGTACGTGCCCAGCCAGTAGGCGATGCCGACGCTCGATAGGAAGACTGCATTTCCATTGAACACATTGTTGTCAGTTGCCGTACTCGTATAGACTCCGCCCAATTGCAAGCAAACATACAGAAAGTAATCATCCAGTTCCTCGCCGGGTCGTTCATGTCCCTCCACTTCTCGTACTGCTCTCTCTGCTCCCGCTCGCGCCTCAGCCGCGCGCCGATGCTGCCCATGACCTGCCCCTGGAACGACCTCCCCAGCTTCTGCTCGTTGCCCTGCCGCGTCGGCGCCTTGGGCCTCTCGGGCTCAATCTCTGTCGCATACTGTCTCGCTGCCGCCGCTGTCGCTGCTGCTCCGGCACGAGGCACCGCAGCCAGGCGCCGGAGAGCCTGTGCGCGCAGCGGTTGCGCCGCCGAGCCGCACCTGAGCATTGGGTCTCTCGTGTGTCTCGGTTTCTGTCGATTCGTGGGGCTGGATCTTGAGGCTGCAGACGCAAATTGCGAGAGGGAGGTCAATTGGTGGCGCTCAGGCTGGTCGGGGCCTGCATTTGAGGATGTCGCAAGTTTTGGTGAAGATGCGAAAGCTTAGCTTTTGCGTTCGCCATGGTGGGGGTGGGACAGGAAACATTAGCGGCGGGGCGGTCGAGTTCGGATATCAAGTGCTGTGTACGCCTCGTCAAACTGCGTCTTGCGATATCCGCAATCTTTTGGGCCTTTTATTCCTGAACCGGCGTGTTATTAAAAGCATGGCAATGAGTACGAAGGATTGGGCTTGAAGAATGCTTATGCATCTATCCAGTTGTTTGTAAATCATCTATAAGTATCCCGATATAAAATCCAACCATGACTCCCAACGACTATCCATACGTCTAGTACTCAATCCTATTCAACACATGCTGCAATTCAGACGAATCAACTGCGATTTCCATTGTCGTCGAGTCGTGGATGAACCCTTACATCATACTAAACTCCTCCCATATCCAAACCCAGCTAAAAGAGTAAAAGTAAACAGTGCCCAAAAAACAAAAGGTAGGTATCGATCAGACCAATGGTCAACTTATCGATCAAACAAATGGGTATTGGCAAACAGCAAACATCTACATATCGCTCAGACAAATCCACATCATCCATAGAGACTCATCAATCATTAAAAAAAGGAAAAGCAACAGGCTATGCGTAACACCCGGAAAGAGAGCAACAGGCAATAGCTCATCAGGGCAGCTCATGCACCAGCTGAACGCTGAGCATGGGTGGCTTGACCGACGAGAGGTACCCAGTCAGATCGTAGTCATCGCTCAAGGGAATGGAATCTCCGCCATTGTGCGTAAACACCCCGTAGACGTTCAGGCAGGCCGCGCCGGGGAACCTGTTCGCTACAGCCTGGTGGACCCCTTCCATCGTCTGTGAACCAATCACGTCCACCCAGAACGGTGTGTCGACTCCGTAGATTGAAGAGGGATGCGAAGCAAAATAAACCGTGACTTCTCCTGGGGCGGGTGTTGAGGACCCATGGAGCACCATCGGCGCGGACGACGGCTGGGCGGCGTAAGGCTCGGCGAGCAAACCCGCGTGTACGTCTGCTGGGAAGAGCAGCGGTTGTCCAACCGTCGGGGGTGAAGGGACGTTTGATGCCACTGCAGGAGTGTAGATTGGCTGGGGAGGGACGGACGGATGCTGTGGCCGAGGCCAGGTGAAGCCATGAGGATTCAGGTAGTGCGACATGGCGCCAGTGTCAGAACTCAGCATGCCGGCAGTGTAAGAAGAAGTAAACTGGATCTCGGGCGTTTCGTGATATGTGATTGCCGGCAAGTGATGCCCCGTGTCCAGTTGAGTGCCCACCAGCGGATTGACGTCGTCGTCCCGTACCTGCAGGCCACCGGCATAAGGCTGGGATGTAGCTGTTGGCAAGTCATGACTTGGGTCCGTCGGACCGGTAGACGAACGAGGATCGGGATGCGAAGTGATCTCCTGCCGGGGATTCGCGTGAGATTGGTGTGCCTCCGTGGAAGCCTGATCGACCTGCTGTTGCTTCCTAGAGTGCCTGTCCGGTCGATTATCGCGCAGCCTCTTCAGGATATCTCGGGCCAAGGAATCCAAGGCCTTTGCCTTCTTGGAGCCCTCGCCCTGGCCAGAGCGTATCTCGCTCAAGATCCTGCGAACTGGCCCAGAGCGTTGACCCCACAGGCCCTTGAGTTCATCCCATTGCTGGGGCGTAGGTGTAGGCGCAAGCGTGCCGTCGGGCTTGTTGGCGAACCCAAACGCCTCCAGCAGCTCCGTCAGGACGAGCCGCATCTCCCTGGCCTCCTGGGGGTTGATGCGCAGCGCCATCTTGGCCTCCATCTGCGTCATCTTGGACTCCGTGTAGCGCTTCGACTTCGCGACGTCCTTGCAGATGGCGTCCAGGGCGACCTGCTTCGTCTCCAGCTCGTCACGGGGCGTGCACAGCTTCTCGTAGAGCATGGGCAGGTCATGCATCAGCCGGGTCTTTGCAGACTCCCACTTCTCGGGCTCGTCCATCTTCCTGCTGATGTTGAGCGTGGCGCAGACCCGGGTGAAGACGTCCCGGAGCGAACGATAGGCGGCCTTGTCCAGACCCAGCTTTCTTCGGGCATCGTCGAGCGTCATCTCGGAAGGGTATCGGGCGGTGGTGCCAGGAGTGTCCTTCCTGCCTGTCCTGCGCTTCTTCGAGTCCCTGTGTTCGGAGGGGTCTGCATCACGGAAAAAGAGCGACGAGGAGGAAGATGACTGCGTCGAGATGGTCCGCGACATTGGCACACCTCCCTCGGGACGCAGCGGGAAAGGGACATCGATCGAGCCCCCGGAATCCTCAGTCTCCGGCTGTTGAGGCTCGCCATGGAACTCGGGCCTGGGCTTCTCTATGCTGGGCCCACGCATCTGCAAGCCGATCCTGCCGCGCAGCTTGGCCACGTCCGCCGAAGTCACCTGGAAGCCCTCCTGTCGAAGCACCTGGGTCATGCCTCTCTGCGACAGGTTCATCTCCCACAGCTCCCTGACGCGCGCCACCAAGGTGCCGTCCTGCTCATGGCTTTTTACCTTGGAGGGAAACTCCCAGCGCCGGAACTGGTCTTGGAAGGCCCGTCGACTATGTTCACAGTTAGCTGCATCACCGCTGGTTGCGTTTTTGGATAAAATGGCACTACAACGCCGTCATCTCGACACACACCCTCTCGCCCCTGTTATTCAGTTCACAATGGCTTGCAACAGCATTCAATACACGAAGCATAAGGTACAACCTGGCTGGAGGAGGGAGAAAGAAGGAGATTGCATTAGCCGTCACAGTACCTTGGGGTGAAGCCGGCGCTGCTCTGCAGATACGCCATGATGCGCTCGAGGGGCCAGCCCTGCTCGATGTACAGGCGGTAGCACGTCTCCCGGTGCTCTTCCCAGCGATAGCCCATGGCTTCCGTCGCAGTGCTGCCGGGGGCGGGTGTCGGAGGTCGGGGAACCTGAAAGGATCACGGATGCCGTTCCGGAGGGAAAAAGATGGCTGCGCTTTTGAGGCTGCCCGGCCCCGCCCATAGACGGGCAGTAATATGGAGAAGTACGAGCAAGGCTGGGCGATGACATGGCACTGTGTCACGTGCCGGAGATGAGTTGTCTCCGGTCATTGAGCATCAGATTCAAGCACTTGTTAGACACTTGTATGAAGATACGACTGGAGGCTTCTCATCGATGCCCTACGAGTCAGCAGTGAGCATGGGAAGGAGACAATCAAGCTTTATCTTTCGAGGTTTGGACTTTTTATTTTTCATTGGCTGCCGTTGAAGGTCTAGTTCTGCTAAGGTCCGAGTAGCAGCTGGATTTCGACAAGGGATCAAAGGTCCACTGGCTTGTCTGCTCTTGGGCACTAACACAACAGGTGAATGCTCTGGAAGAGGCCTCGCGGCATGATTTTCTGACAAAGTACTTTTCTTTGCCAAGTGCCATCTGTTGAATCAACATCTTCTCAATGACACGTGAGATCAGCTTAGATGATACGGTAAACCAAGTACTAGTATCAAGTCCGCTCACGGGCTACGAAGCTGCAGACGCCCGGCCCGCGGTGGGGCAGCCGAGGTCCAACGGCAACGGCTCCAGAACCCCCAGATTGTCTGTCTGTCAGCAGTGACAACTCTCGACTTAAACACCAACCTCATCTCATGCATCGCCAACTCCATCTCAGGCTCTGCATACCCAGACCCTCATACCCGCAATCTACTCATCAGCATCTCATATGAATAGCATCTCTCGTTTCCACAAACTCATCTCAAACTCACTCCATCCACGCAAACCCCTCCGCCCGAGCCTCAACAACACCCATCTCAACATCCCCCATCCCATCACGCCAACCTTCTCAAACCACCGACGACAAACAAGCTCAGCAGCAGCAACAGCAACAGCAGCAGCAACAATGGCAGCCACCCTCCCCAAAGCTACAACACCCTCACCCTCCCAACCCTCCTCCTCTCCCACCACCCATCCACCTCCCCCTCCGTCACCCCCGTCATCATCATCAAGCTCCACCGCCCTCAAGCCCGCAACGCCTTCACAGCCGAAATGGCCACCTCCCTCATCTCCGCCTTCGACCTCCTCTCCGCCGACCCCCGCGTCAAGGCCATCGTCCTCACCTCCTCCGACCCCTCCAACAAGTTCTTCTGCGCCGGCATGGACTTCCACGGCGGCGGCGGCCCCTCCGGCACGTCCCCCGACACGCACCGCGACGAGGGCGGCCAGGTCAGCCTCGCCATGTACCGCTGCGCGAAGCCCGTCATCGCCGCCATCAACGGCTCCGCCGTCGGCGTCGGCATCACAATGACCCTCCCCGCCAGCATCCGCATCGCCTCCAAAGACGCCAAGGTCGGCTTCGTCTTCGCCCGCCGCGGCTTCTGCCTCGAGGCCTGCTCCAGCTTCTTCCTCCCGCGCCTCGTCGGCGCCGCGCGCGCCCTGCACCTCGCCAGCACCGGCGCCGTCTACCCGGCCGGCCACAGGCTGCTTGACGGGCTCTTCAGCGACGTCGTCGACGACGCCGACAAGGTGCTCCCCACGGCGCTGGGCATCGCGGAGGACATTGCCGCCAATGTGAGCATGGTCTCTGCCGCGGTGATGAAGAACCAAATCTTCCGCACGCCGGCGTCGCCCGAGGAGGCGCATCTCGTGGAGAGCAAGATGTTTTACTCGCTTGTCAGGAGCAAGGATGCCAAGGAGGGCATCGAGAGCTTTTTGCAAAAGAGAAAGCCTGAGTTTAAGGATACCATTGACGACGATGCGCCGCCGGGGTATCCCTGGTGGACGCCCGTGGACGTGAGGCCCAAGGCGAAGCTTTGAGGGAGCTGCATGCTGGAGTGGTCGAGTATGGGGAGATTTACATATGAGTTGAGAATGAATGATACCATTTGCCGCAAGTTATCTAAGGTGATGTTGACAGTGAAGCAGATGTGTTATATGAAGGTAAAGCCAATGCTCATATCAGCACTTGTCAACACCTTCACCGAGCCTCACCGATCCCACTGCAACCCTCACATCCCAAACCAAGAAACCCCAGGAACGAATCAAACACCAAAGCCCAACTCCGCGTCCTGATCATCCCCACCCCCCTGGTAATCCTCTCACACATAATCAATCTCATTCGCGCGCGCGCGCTCCAAGCCAATTGGCAACCAACCGGAACCAAGCCGTATTGCGCTCCAGCACTAACTAGACTACATAAGATCAACCAAAACAAGAACAAGCAGCACATACAGCCGAGCTAAGGGAAAACAACAAGCGACGTCCATCGCTTCACTCTGAATTGCCTATTCTGATCATCAGCCTCGACAATCGGTCCAATGGCGTTTGTCGGGCTCTCGGCAGAGTTACATGGCTTTGCATGGCGCGAAGCCACACGCAAATCCCCAAACGGTTCAAGTAAACAAAAAACATGTAAATAAAGAGCACTGAGAAACATCGACGTATGCATGCACGATAACGATGAAAGAGATCAGAAAGTGATTGGCAACTTGTTCGTATTTCTTTTTTTCACACCACCACTCAGAATCGCCTACAGACAGATGATGCTAATGCTCCTGACCCCCTTTCCCCTTCCTCCCTAGGTAGTATGCAAGCCATCCCATCCACCACCAAAACAAAGCTCATCCCCTCTCCCACAGATGCTCATCATCATCATGATCATCATCCAAACGGCATTCGTTTCCAAAGAGAAGCGATCCGCAAAAGAAATCCCGAACAAGAAGCCCAATCTTCGGGTACGGCACCAAGACATTGGGGGTATTCGTCGCCTTTCCCGCCCAAAACAAATGTCCGGCCATACGGGCTGTGTCCAACTGCATGTCGCCTGTGTGTTGAATCACTCCCTCTTGGTCTTGGCCAAGAAATGTCAAAAATTCCTCTAATGTTTCCACCCCCCAAAAAAAAAAGAAGCACATGTGCCCTTTCAAAAATGTGTATTTCCTCCTGTATGCAATTCGTAAAAGACCCCAAATAGATGATGGGCGTCAGAGAAATAGAAAATTCGTAAGACTCGATGGAAGTGTCAGAGCCAGAAAAGAAAAGAAAAAAAATGAAGAATAAAGGTCAAACATGTCCTCCCAATGCTTGTATTCTTCCGGATCCGTAACGCCTCGCAATTGTGATTCGCGTGAGAAATCAAAATGGTAATGGAGAGAAAAAAAGAAACGGCAGTTCCAGGTGTAGAGTGCGCCTGGGGCCTGTTGCTCCCCATCTGGATCAATGGGCCGTGAAAAGTGAGATATGAGTCGTGATTATGCTTAAAGATGTCGGCTGAACCCAGCGCAATGCTCTCGGGAGTGGTAATTGTGTGATCGACGAGTAGAGAGAAATGGGGGAGAGGCGGATGGTGAGAGATATGCAAACACATATGATGATATGTGGTGAATTAATGAGTCCAGAGGTTGAACGGAGCATTGAAGGTGAGTGCTGTTGATATATGATGTGAGAGCCATGATCAAAGGCAGGCTGGGTTTTGGCGCTGCTCTTCCGCTGATGAGAGGCAAATCTCGGAATGAAAGACGGGCCTTTCATCGCTGTCGTCTGGCCAGCTTCAGCAGACGGGTTCTCAGCCAGAGCATGAATGCTGTCCAGAGGCTGTTTGTCCTGCGCTTGGCCGACTTGCTTCGGGAGGGCGCCTCTTGGGGCTGGCTGCCATTGAGCGGGTCAGACTCAGTCTTTTCGCGGACGCTGGACGAGTTCCTGGCGCTGGAGATGGGCGTGGTGTAGCCAAAGCTCGTCTTGCGCTTCTGGGCCTGGGCGCGCTCAATCTTGTGAGCCTCCTTGGCGTCGGCGCGCTCGCGCTTCTTGATCTGCTCGCGGGCGTACTTCTCCTCCTTCTCCTTCTCCTTGGCCTCGAACTTGCGGCGGGCCTCGCGGACCTGCTCCTGGCGGGTGGACGAGTCCATCTCGCTCCGCGAGCGCAGGCGGAAGCCGTTCATGTCCAGCGACGTGCGGAAGGGGGAGATTGGCGAGGTAGAGCAGACCGGGTTGGAGGCCGTCTTCTGCTGGGTGGTGGAGATGAGCAAGGGCACGGAGGCGGCATTGGAGGATGATGAGGAGTCGTTTGCCAACGCGGAGGACTGGTGATTCACAGCGCCTTGGGTGAGACGTTGTACAGAAGGGCCCGAGTTGGAGCGAGTGGTGGCCGCCCTGACGGAGGGGCCATCTGAGCTGGTGCGCTGGCTGCCGGACAGCGAGGGCCGCCCGGATAGAGAGTGGCGGCCAGGAGGCGGCGCGGGCTTGGAATTGGGCGAGTTTGAGCGCAGGCTGGAGGAGTAGGAGAGCTTCTTGGTGCTCGTGGCGGAAGCGGGCTGGTTGGGGCCGTCGCCGGACTGGGAGGCGCACCGAGGCGCGGGCGAGGCCAGCGGCGGCTCGTCGAGGTCCAGCCTGTCGTCGTCGCTGTTGCTGCTGTCGCTGCTCTCGGCAATGGCCGAGGTCAGGTCGCGCTGCTGCTGGGCGGTGAGGCCGCCGTCGAGCGAGGAGAGGGAGTTTGCGTACGAGTGCAGCGGCGGCGTCGAGGTCCGGGGCATCTGCTGGAAGGGGTGGACGAATGAGCCGGCGCGGGTGGTGGCGGCGGCGGCGGCCGAGACTGAGGTGCCGCTGGTCGAGCGGGCGTGCGAGGTGGGCGAGAAGGAGAAGGTGTTTGCGCGGGCGAGGCCAGGCGGCGCGGCGCCCAGCTCCGTCTTGGTCTTGGGCAGGCTGGTGAAGCTGACGTCGCGGGCGAGCTTTGCGCCGGCGGCTGGCGCAGCTGCGTAGGTGGAATACAGGCGGCGGTCGGCGCTCAGGTCGTCGAGGTCGCGCGCGCCAAAGTCGAAGGAGCCGTACTCGAGCTCGGGCGTCGTGGCCACGGGCTGGTCGTCCCAGCCGCGGTTGAGGTCGAGCGAGTTGCGCTCCGAGTGGGAGTGGACGTGGTGCAGCCGCTTGAGGATGGGCTTGACGACGATGCGGCTGCGCGACTTGGTGAGCTTGCCGGCGCCGCTCAGGCCCGACGGCTGCGTCTGTAATGAAGCCATGGCTGCCGCGGGCAGGTGTGTGTGTGTGTGTGTGTCTGTGTATGTATGTGGGTGGGTGTTTTGAGCTGGTGAAGGTGACCAGAGAGAGAGAGAGAGAACGAGGAGGAGAGAGGTATAATGAAGGATAGATGGATGATACAGCCAGCCAGCCAAGACTGAGCAAAGGAAAGCTTCTCTCTCTTCACACAAAGGTCAAGGCAGAGCTGGGTACATGGACGAGGTAAACGGTGAAAAGGTAAGGTAAGGTATTGTACGACGACGAGAGAAACGATGGATGCGGCTTCGACGATGCTTCCTCCTGGCCTTTGTTGCTTTAAGTTTCGGATTGCAATCCCCCAAGCAGCAACCCCCTGTCGGATGCCCGCGAAGTCGTTTCGTCCGGGACACGCAGTTCAGTGGCTAGCATCCAATCTAATATTACCTACACCGACTGCAAGCCATCGTTGCCGTGGTTCCTGGAGCTGCAGCTGGAGCGAACGAGTTACACGGTGACCGACTGCGAAGCTCCACCAAGCGTCTGCATTGGGCTCCCGGAAACGCACCCCAAAGGACCCAGACGATGCAAGAGAACGATAGAAACAAGGTCTGGCGTGGTCCGGGGGTGAGAAGGGAAAGAAGAAAAAAGGAGGGAAAACGGGGCCCGGACAAGGGAAAGGGGGGAGGGTTATGAGTGCTAGCAGCAAGCAACAGGATGGGGGATGGAGATGGCGATGGGCCAAGAAGGTGAGGCCGAGGATGCCAGACAGCATACGGGTAATAATATGGCGGTGGTCCGGGGGGGGCTTAATTGGTGAGGGGGGGAGATGGGGGGCCCTCTAAATGGCGCTGGACAGGCACCGGCGCAGGCTGGATGCGGCACTGCTGGAGGCGCTGGAGGCGGTTTGGCGGTATGGCCCGGGAGCCGGTAGGGGTCAGCCAGTGGCCCGGCTAGCGCTGGCCGGGGTCTGATTGCGCTGCTCCAGTTGCATACAGCTGCGTGCGGTGCGGTGCGCTTGCGGCCAAGGCGGTGTTATTTGATGGAGAGATGGATGTTGGCTTGGGTACATGTAGGATGGTTCCATCTGGTGGCAAACGGACGGGCAGAACTGGAGCCAGAGTCAGATGTTAGTACTCGTAGTATTCACTTTGATACATCGTCGAGGACTCGAGAGAAAGCGAGCGCGGAAGCGATGGGAGTTCGGAAACGGACGTGGCTTGGCCGCGGGCATCCATCCCTCTGGCTGTTCTTGGTTCTGACACCAGCATCAGCACTGCAATCCAACTCCCAAGTCGGCCAGATTCCTGCTGCAGCCGCCAAAACGGTTGCGCCGGCTACCGTTTCTGTTCTCTTCTGATACTATCACCTCACTTGAACTTGGACTCGTCATTAATTAACCCACGATCCTTCGCCCGGCTTCCAAGCCTCAGCATCGAATCGAAGCGTCATCCCCTCCTTCGTCGCGTCACTTGTCGCTGCTGCTCCCCCAGACCCAGCCTCTGTGAATCAATCAAACCATCGATCAGTCACCGAATCGATCACCGCTGTCAGCAATCGAAGCCGCTCCCTCTCCCTCTCTCTGCCTGTCTGTCTGCCTGCCTAATACCTACCTGCTTGGTCCCCCCCCCTCGGCAATGCGAGGCACGTGGACGCGACACCAAGCGGCGACGGAGCCCTTCGACAGCGTTTCCAGACGTTCCGCCCGGCCCATCACAACCCTTGCCAACCGTCAATGGCCCTGTGGGGAGCAGCAGGGGGTTGCAGAACCCATGGAACCCGACCCATGGACACTATTTCCATCCAGCGAAATTTGATGGCTCCTCCGCTGCGGATGTACCTGTCGCAGCATGTTTGCGCCGTCGGTGTACTTGTTGCAATATCAAACCCCCCCAGCCCGCTCCTGTGAAATTGCTCGTACTCTCGTCTACCATTGGCGAGGCCGGCCGTGCGAGTACTTTCTGTAACGAGAAGGCGGCGCGGCAACGATATTACGAGCTGCTGCTGCTCCTTTTAGTATTATTACCGCGTATCTAGGTACCTAGTATGAGTATTACAGTTCGGAGACACGAAAAGTACAAGTAGAGCCAAGAAGAAGCTCAGCACGCGGGCAGCTGTTTGCGTCCGAGAGCAGGTCGAAATTACCGCAGCCTGAGGTAAATGGCTGAGACAACCTGTTGCCCTGCCCTGCCCTGCCCTGCCAAAAGCAACAGGCGACTTTTCGAGGTCAGAATGTCTTACACGAGGGGCCCGAGATCACATGTATTATCATCATCTGTGACCCCTTCTACTGCTCCGTCTTCACCGCAAGCTCCGATGGCGTCCCGTGAGTTGGCGGGATGGCTTCCAAGGTTGCTTTGCATGCTCCTTTGTACATACACTGTTCTCTTCTCTTTGCTTCCCTCCGCCTTCTTTGCCCTTTTTCTTGATAATTACTGCCCCTCCCCATCTCCATCTCTCTCTACCACTTAGATTGGAACAACGCAAAAGAGCGCGGGTCAGGAAAGGCGGTATCATGAACCGCCCCCCTTGCTCTGCTGTGGCGGGTTCTGATGCACCTTGCGGAGCCCGGAACCATGTACTTGGTACCCTCGCAGACGCGACCGGGGCAGCGCGGAATACGTGGCCGCCAGAGTCCCGGACTCCGTACTCGGTACTCGTGAGCTTCTCAAGTATTGTTGTCAGCGACCCGTCCGAGGCAAAATTACCGTGCTCCGTAGTATGTACTCTCGTACCGTTTGACGGGTTTATTGATTCCCATTAATTGCTGTGATGATCGATCCGATTGCGACCCTGTTGTGCTGCGCCTCCGGTTGGGCCAAGCAGTGCAAAAGTGAGTGTCTAGTGGTTAGTAGTAGGTAGGTAGTAAGGATCAATTACGGAGTCGAGAAATGAATTCATCCCGCTTCCCCGTTGCCACTATCCAAAGCTACTATGAGTATTTAATGAGAAGGGACTCGACGCCCACTCGTTGCTCATGTGAAAGGACCTGCGAGAGATGCATCGTGAAAAGAGCTCATCACCGCCCACGCCAACCGTTTCGACGTTTCTCCTCTCCGTACTACTACTTGTTCATCTTCAGTTGCATCCTTTCTCAATACTGTTGGGCGCTGCTGTTAGGTATACAGAGGCAAACTGTAGTGAGTCAGTCCGCAGCCCTCGATCCATATCAAAAAGCGCGCAAAAGCTGCAGGCAAAACACCGCCCAGATGCAACGCACGGCATGACGCGAACAAGACACTTGAAATGCAAGCGGTACCTTATAACGGAGCATGTATGTATGTATGCCCTGTACATACAGAATTGCGGTAAGGCATGCATGTAGGCATGTACAGGTGATTCCGTCCCGTATACGAGTATACTTGCTGTTTGGGGGAGGCTCAAAGCTCGACTTTGCGCCGTGCTTTGCTTTTTTCCCTGGAATCCACAGACAGCCCCCCCGGGAGACAGAAAACCCCCCTGGTCTGCGCCGTCTTCTCCGCTCCGGCGACGAAAGAGCTGTCCTGCGTGACTTTTGCTGGCGTCTTTCCCGCCTCCCGCCTCCCTTATTGTTCTCCTACAGGGCCCCGTCGGTGGCTCCCGCATGAGTTTACCGGCAGCAGCAGCAGCAGCAGCAGCAGCAGCTCCCGGGGCTCAGGCATGACCGATCGCCTGTGCTGTTACGCGCTGATATCGGAGGGGCTTGGCGGACTTGGGATGAGACGGAGCTGGAGGCGAGATACAACTACTATCACAGTCATCCATTCATACAAGTTCTTGCTTCATCACTCACCTCGTCACAAGGTAACACTACATACGATGTATACATACGTCGCCTTGAGCAGCAGCAGCTGGGACTTACATGTAGTACAGTACTTGTCAACTCCAAGACACGATCTGCTCATCACGTAATACTCTCTGCCTTGTCTCAGTTGAAAACGTCCCTCATCACCACCAGTCTCATGCCAGCGCAAGAAAAGAACTCTGCCGAAGCGCCCCCGGGGCAGCGCGGGACGTATTATTCGCCAGAAAGCTTCAACTTCACCTTTTCTTCTTGTCTCCTCACTCTCTCTCACTCTCATTCTGGCGGTAAATGATCTGCATAGGGTAATAATAAGGTAAGGGGACCCAGCAGGACGCGCGCTGTTGATGAGCTGTTCCCTCTTTGCTCGTGCAGCTTCCTGTTCCTGTTCCTGGTCCTGTTCCTGCACCGCAAGAAAAGAGAAAGGAAAGGAAAGCAGGCGACAGGCGACAGGGCGGGCATGCATGGGACCAAAGAGGCGCATATGCAGCCCAGCATCTGCCACCGCCTTTCCATCCCTTGCCTGCTGCAGTTGCAGCTTCGTCTGTGGAGTTGTTGCTTTCGTATATATGTATGTATGTACTTGTTTACTTCCATACCTTACCGCCATACCATATCGTGGACGCATCGTATCGTATCGTATCGTATGTCTGTCTGTAATATGGAGCTGTGATAAGAAGGGGGGGGGGGGGCAAGGGCAGAAATCAAGGCACAGAGCGAGAGCAACACCTCACTAGTACTGTGTGTCTGGACGAAAAGGGCATCTCCTTTCAGCCCGCCACCGCGACCGTCTATCTGGCCGTGCATATACTTGTACGTAGTTCGACCTGCATGTGTGTGTGTGTGTGTGTGTGTGTGTGTGTGTGCCGTGAAAGGCGGTGGAAGGAAAACAAAATCTTGATCCTGTTTTACAAGACGGACAGACAGACAGACAGGCACAAGGATGAAAAACACATGATAGGCGGCGCGATTGGCTCCTTAGGAACGATGCATGTGCTTTTTCGTACGAGTCCAACGCAGCATGTCCACGATCGTACGAAAAAGAAAGTCCTTCGTATCATCGCTTGCGAATAACGCGGACGCGAAGACGCCCGAGTGACATCCCACTGTAACGGCAGAAGACTCGATTTTGAGTCGAGCAACGCGCCTCAGTACCTTATCCTACGGTATGTACCTTAGAATCAATTCTTCCGTCCTCTACGGGGACCCTTGTCGTATCGTGATCGTTATCGAAGAAGCAATACAACTAGTTCGGCTTTCCACGAGGCTCTTTGTATCATCATACAGTATGTGCTGCAACACCGAGAGCAGAAAACGGCAGCTGGGAAAAAGGCAGACTCGCAATCCCCCACCAGTCGTCTCTTTTGTCTGTGTGTTTTCCTCTTCCTTTCCAATTAGATCCCTTCTTGCTCTCACGGTGAATACTTCCATCTTCCCACAACTCCCGAGTCTCACAGTCTTGTGCTGCCTCGCTTCGCCATATCGGCTCCATCTCTCTATCAAACCCCAACCACCTTCTACCTCGGTTCCCCCATATACTATCACAGCACCACCGTCAAGAAATCACGCTATTATCCCGCGCTATTCCTCCGGGGAACTCACGATAGCGTCCCCTACCAACTACTAATACTGGGTAACCTCCAACAACACGCAAACCTGTGCTCGTGCTTGTGCTTGTGCTTGTGCCACCAGTTGCCGCCCGTTAACAGACAGATGAGACAGCTTCCCAGACGACCCGCTCCCGCCGTCAGTCAGTCACTCAGGCGAATCAGACAAAACAGACAAACAGGGCAAAACTCCACAGCAACAATAGAACATCTTCAACTTGTGGCTTGCGACAAGCTCCATCTGGTGGCGCACCTCACGCCGCCCTTCGATGCGGGCGGGAGCAACGGCGTCTTCGGCTGCCATCCAACAGCTCCCGCGAAGAAGAGCTGCCAGAGCTCCCGAAGCTCCGAGACTTGGCGCCTCTTTTTCTTTTTCATCTTGTCTTTCAGCTTCAGCTTTCAGCTCCTTGTTGTTGGCTCAATCGTGATTATTTTGGCCCTTGTTGGATGATAACTAACATAGTCCGATGATATAACCCCTCACTTGTATATGATGGCTGCCAACCACCCCTCTTTCTCTTTGTTCCATCCACGTGTATCCAAGTGGCTGCCATCTTCTTGCAATGGCGTTTTATTTCCTTCGTCCTCTGCCCTGCTACCATTGCGAGGTTTCTGTCTGCACGTGTCTGCCCAATCATTTATCCCATTTCGGCAATTGTCCGTTCTCTGCTCGGGCGCGGCTCAACTCGATTAAGCTCAGCAACTTGTCAGCGTCTAAACAGGAGCCTCTTGTCTCATGGGCGCGAGGTTCCGGGCCATCTGGGAGGCGGCCAATCACTTGCTCCATGACGCTGACCACCCCCTCGCTCGGCTTGCGGATGAACCTTGGCGACGTTTGTTCTATCATTCTGAGCCTTTTCGTCGTGAGGAATTAGTTAAGCAAGTTAAATGTGCCCAGCCTCATCCTCAGCCTCATGGCAGCCTTGTGGGCTTATACATGAACTCCGCCACCTTGGAGTCGTATATTCGTATGGCTTGACGCGGCAACGGTCCTGAAGGTGAGCCACGTGAATGAACTCTTACGGCGATTTCCATATCGAGGACTGTGTTCTCGAATCCTTAGCATTCACATCCTCTGCGGCCCCTTTCTTATCTCGAACCACAACCGGGGCATATCATCTTGATACCTCCTCACATGCCCGCAGCTTTGTCCAGCTTCGCTTCCTTTCTGCGAAAATATGCCAACAAGCGCGCATTAAATGGAGTTCTACTCCGCCATTGAGTGAGTCGTCGTCACACGATGAAGTCAGCTGGTTTGTGAACTTCTGTGATGTCTCCATTAGTTTAAAGACCTAGTAGCTATCTTGCAGGCATGGTCCTTGCTATGAAACCCTCCGCGATCAGATCTTCGATAATTGACTCGATCAACCCCCTCTTTCGCTCATCGACGCTTGTCATACTAGTGTTTCTTTTGCGGGGATGCATCAACTTACATCCAACGACTTTAAGCTCAGTGACATGGTGTTGGTGAAGGTGTCATAGAGAGAAGAGATCCTCGCAGTGCTCATTATGTCTCAATGACAATGAAGCTTTGTCTTTGTAGATACACGATACAGTAAATCCTTTCATCAGCGTCTATTGCGTTGTCGATGTCCTCTCAGATCTTCTCCCGCGCTGTAAAATGCCCATCAGATCTCGAGCTACTATGTCGTCGACCAAGCGCATCTCTAGCTGTCAGCACCGTACGATACATAGTCTACAGGAGAAGCTGCGGATGAACATTCCCGATGTAGAGTTAAAGTGGCCTATGTCATATAGCTCGCTCGCCTACATCCAGGAGGAACAGAGAGAGCCATATGAGATTGTTCCTTGGGCATGTTTCATGATTCAAAGCATGGCAGCTCCTGGGCTGCAACGATTGACAAGCCCCAACAGCTACAGTCTTTCATTTGAGGTTGGACAATTTCATATACTGCTGGAATAGAGGAATGGAGTGCCATTATATGACCGACGAACAAAAAGCCGATGCTGGGGTATAAGCAGATCGATTTACATGATCTGAAAGTCAACGATAGTGTTTCAAAGTAACCCTCTGAGTTTTCTTTTGAAGCAAAGGCTTGGTCAGATGAACATCCAACAAGCTGTCCTGGTATGGCAAATCTTAAGAGTCGTATGGCCGTCTCCCTCTGACGGAAATGCCTTCCATCGAGATGTCACAGAGCAGGCTGACTTTGGGTATATGAACTTGATAGCGGTTCGCATACAGATCGCGCAATTGTGTTGGTGCCATCTGTGAAAGCAGAATTTCTTCAAAGCTTCATCAAAAGGTGAAACATAAAAGTAGGCTTTGAGGGTATATGCGTTCGTCCGACGTACTAGGATATAGCTCCAATAACGCTTGTAGCTCTTCATCAACCAGATGCCGACTATTTGCTTGTTGCTATACCGCTCACACAATGTCTTCAGGACAAGACTCGCTCCATTCAATCGGAACCGGAGAAGCTAGGGAGGTTATGGAAATAGCTGCTGGTTTCTTGTCGAACAGTTTGAATGGCTATGCTCCAAGGTCGAACCTTCAACGTCTAGTAGCAAAGGGCCTTCATCATATCACGGTCGTCAGTCTACATTTATGTTTCTTACCAAGAGTGACCAGTACGTGAAACAAGGCAGCGACTACATATCAAATCAGTAGGTCTGCTGCTTATTTAAGACGTCTGATCGAGTGTCATTTATCACTCCATGCTAGCAAGGGGGCGATTCATCACATCACTACCATCAGGACGAGCTCCGGAGTTCGTGGCCACATGAAGCCTTTGCACCGTCATGATGTCGATGACATTCTCGTGTCAACAATGGCTCGCCTGATAGACGGCCGAGACGTCATGGTGTTTGGTATGTGCCATCGAGGTAGCAGATAGCAGAAGACCTGCATTCCAACATGCTCTCGAGGTATACAGAGCATGATCACAAACAAACGAAACATGGAATCCTTCAACAAGCATACGGATAACGCGGCGAAAGACTACTTAGAGCACACATTTGGTTCTCAAGAGACTCAATCTTACAACTAGTCTGCTTGGATAAAGCTTTTTGCAGGAATCATGTCTTATAAGCTTATCATCAGTCTCCGACCAGGACTTGAACGCTATGCTGTCACGAGCTGTGTGCAAGCAAAAACCAAGCCTCATTCAGCCAGACTACACATGACCACCTCTGCTCTCATTGACACACAGTTGCTGATAGCACGTTAACGCAGAGGCATGGCTATGTTCTTCCCGGATTCGATACAGTGGACTTGACTGACTCAACAGAAAAGAGCCACAGAGAAGAAGTGGCACCAGAACCTCACCAAGTGAATATTTCTCTTCTCTGTATCTGCGCGTAAGAAACTTCTCTCATAAAGAGGTCGAATACCCTACCGTTGGAACTTGTGCCCGCACCCTCGCTCTTGCGAATAGACGTTGAGTCTGCGCATTGAGCAATCGACGAGGATGATGGAGGCTGTTACGAACTTGGTCTAGAATCATATATTTGTTAGAATGAGTAATGTCTGTCACAGACCTGATACCTGCGTCGAGACAAGGTAGCTCATTGCTGAAGAAATTTTCGGTTCTGGTCTCCTCTCGTCCTCCCGAAGTATGGCATATACTAAACAGCTTCATTGTCTTGGTTGTAGATGGCAACCTTAACTTGAAATCTCAGGCCTCTCGTGGAGGCTTGCTACCACCTTCAGTGTTATTCATTTTGTCCTTTACGCAGGGATCAGTGTTTCTGGTCTACCTCACATGGTCCCCAACTATACCAGCGATATCATGAACACCTACAGTCCGAAGATCTTATACGAGGCCTATATATCCCGCTAGTCTCACAACTCTTTGGGGAAGCAACCTCTATGCTTCGTGATACAATCTTTGTTCCGCTACTACATGGCCTCGGAAAGACCCCGTAACCCGCTCCGAGGCCAGCCTCTTAGGCTTGGTTACTGAGTTAGAAAGCTCATCATCAATCAGACGTCAGACTCCTGATTTGGCATAACCTTGTGCGAGCTAATCCAACGCAGGTGAGTTCAAGGTAGATCTCCACAGAGGCAGAATCCGGATGTACCTGGCCCTTCGTACAAGAGTCAACAGACATTGAAAAGCTCCAAGCACTTTGATCTAGAAAGGCCAGCTTCAGCTCACTAGAATACCAACGAATGAAGCATATTTGCAAATATACCAATGCTCATGGCACAACACCATACTAACGGAACTGCTATTAGTGTGCTGAACGTTCCGCTGCTTCGTTCGGTAGGTAGTACTGACTTCAGGGAACAAGGTCGACGAGGCGTTTGATCGCCGAAACCCCAAGCTTTGACCGTAGAGCGCCCGACCACGCAGAGACGTAAGGGTGGCCCTTACCAGAGACAAGAAAGAGTCCGAGGCCGTTACGCCTATAGTACCCTTGACTCTCAACATGCCAGGCCTCTCTTCCATCAACAAGGACACACATACATCAGGAAGTACTCGCCGTCCGGGTTTTATATCGCATACATCTTCCCCCTTTCACCCGGTATACGACCATATATATGTACTCACACAGTCATCAATGTGGTGCTACAGCGGATCTTCCGAGCAGGTGGCATCACATCACAACCTAAGAATCTGAATCCAACGGACGACTGATGTACATCATCTTCAAAAAGACACACCAATCTCATCCGTATCGGCAAATAGGCAAAGCAGCCAACGAAACACAACCGGCAAACACACACCACAAGCATCCGAGACGAACCATTTCGTGCTCCTCAAGAAAAGCCCGGTATTACCACACCTCTCACCCCAACCAGATCGCATCCACACACCACCTCTCACCGGCACCAAACCTGTCACGGCATATTACAGCATCATGCCGAGCCGTGTTCCCAACCCGGGAAGATCCAGTCTAGCGCAATGACATCAGGCTCGCCAGGGGGAAAGCACTCACAGCTGGAGATTTAGATCGTTGATGGCTGATCTTGCTTGCACCATTCTTTACCTCGTTTCTCAGCCACACCTTTGACAGCATCCATAGGCTGAAGGAAGGACATTCCAGTGGGCTACAAAACCCGAGACCGAAGCACCATGCGCGGGTGGAAATAGAGCAGGACGCGGCATTGCATGTTGATCAAGAAGAAACAAAAAGCCAATTCGCCGTGACATCAGGCTATTCTCCTTCGACATCCGCAGCGCCAGGGGTTCTATATTCGTGTGTGTCATGTCATCAATATCGACATACAGGAACACACACACACATCTTCCTCCAATACGTCCTTGAAGAGACCCCTCACCTCCCTCCAAACAGCCAAGTTTCATTCTCTTCCGTGACGCCATCAGCAAGCAGTCAGCCGCAACGATCGCCAGTGCATTGCTTCTTTTCGGACAAACCGCAGAAGTTTCTTCCGATCCCCCATCCCTCGAAGATTGGTACAACCAGATAAAGGACTGTGAATCCTCCCAAAGTTTGCAGCCTCCTCTGTATGCAGACTAGGTAGACGTGTGCGGTTCCCGGGAAATTTCCTTCTAGATCCCTGCAACGGCGACGTCCAATGTTGCTGTGTTCCAAGATACCTAGACATGACTTGTGTTTCTCTTCTTCTGTTCTTGTCTTTGAATCGTCGCATCATGGTTGTTCTGCATAACGTGTCGTGGGCAATGACTCGCAGACCATACCGTAGACGACCAATAACCCCCGGAGCCTCGTCAAGGATAAACCCAAAATGCAACGTCTGCAGCTCTACAAATAACAATCGGAGACGTCAAGTACCTTGTACGTCGTATCCTTATGCACACATACGTAAAGAGACAGGTGTCTGCAGGTGTCGTTCGTCTCTATATCTTCCATCTCCCGGTTTGCGCTCTTCCCCCTACCCACGCAACCCTGCCCTGTATTACAACCCTCCACGGAATCGACACACAGAACGGTGACATCCGAACTTCTAAATCGTACACGCCCTCCTCTTTGTCAAAAATGAGTAGAGTCCCAGGGGTAACCTTGGCTCTTCCAAAATGTCAACTTTTGGCGGTGGTGTACAGTCAGTGTACAGCGGCAGTATTATGTACTTGGCTTTCAAGCTTCATGTTCAGCCCCCGTCTATCATGTGTCAGAATTGTATCTGTTCCCTCATCGGCCTTCTTTTTCCCTTTGGCCAAGATCTGAGTATCGCAGACAGATGTCTATCTGTACTTGGCTGAGAAGAGGAGTTCCATACGAGACGGTAGTTACATGTCCGGGATGAGAGATTGGAGTTCCTTCGTATCTTTGCTTTGTGAACACCATGCTGTGCTTTATCGTTGTCCCGAGACTCCTTACACAAGATGTGGTGAGGAATGGTGAAGAGCCATCACCTTTGTCATCCCAGGTCACTCTACGTAAGGCTAGGCACATTCCAGTCGGCTGCAGAAACTTGCGAATTATGTGGCAATACATGTGCCAAGGACGCGTGTATCCCATATGAATGGCTGTAGCTAAGTCTTTTTGCAACGATTGGAGCAGCGTACACCTACTTACACGACATTCGGCTAAAACGTAGTTTTCAATAAGAAGGTGCCGTGTAAACGACATCGACTTCAAGTCCAGGTAGCCCAAGACGAGCCGTTAGATGGCTATGGATTATTCTTAAGTTCCAGGCATCAGTCCTTTCCCATATATACCCATACCTGTAACCTTAATAACTGCAAAGTATCAATTCAGAGTAGTATCGGTAGTGTCCACAAGAGATGCATATCCTTCTTCTTCATTCTAAGCATGACATGACTTCCACGAACCCATCCACTCCCATCCTACGTAACGCCCATTCACGTAAGCTGCTACAGTGTATGATACCAGTAACTCTCATATCATAATCTCTCGGGCAGCGCAAGCGTCGACTACGGCCTGGAAAGAAAGTGAACAATACTCAGCTCAATGTCATATAGTCATACATCCTCCATACATCAAATGAATCGCTTCCAACACATCCATCAGCGAGAAGCAACAAGTATCTCTAATAACTCTGCCGTCAAACGATGCATACAAGCCCTTAGCCTAGAAGATAACAATCAGCCGCCATGTTCTCGACAAGAGCCTCGATACGCCCGACTAACCTCCGGCGTCTATCCGTCTCAACGTCCAACTTTAGGCCACAGAAAGGAGTCAGCCGAAATGCCAGCGCATCGCGTCCTCAGTAATTCTACCCTTCTAGACAGACGATTCCCTCAAACCTCGCTTATCCATGGAGAGAGACTGCTGCTGACTCGAACTTGATCAGATCCTGCACCTAAGAGTGGGATGCTCACTTAGCGACGTGATCTTCCCGCAGCCAGCACAAGAAAGGGGCGGTCACATGTAGCCGCATTCTCAACACAGGGAGGCGTAAGACCTTTCTTTCACCTGTCAGGCATCGATTTATGCTGGCCATGGGGTACGCACTCGGCAAATTGCCAGGCACAGACGCCCATATTCAAACAGGTACTTTTCTCCTTCGCCTCAAATACGACACCTACCCTATGGGGACATCTTCTATTTTCCAACACCACATTGCAGATGATGTGCCATCCGGGGGGGTTCCAAAAAGACACGAGAGTGGAAGACATTCGCAGATCCAAGCCATGAACCATCGAAGTAGGTCAATGTTTTCAGAGATATGACATTCAACTCGCTCGGGGAAGTTTGCTACTGTTCAAGCATTCCATGTCTGCTCATCTCATGAAAGCAGACCAAGTACGAGAGTGAGAGTCGAATTCCAAGGAATGTGATACTTTACCATCTACTCAACTGGCTATTATCACTGCTGCAACGGTGCTTGCATTGTAGGTTAGTTGATCGTCTCCCGTGCATGGATTAACCTACAGTAGCTCTCCCAGCTTGTAGTGTTTCTTCGCTACTCCGGAATAGGGACTCCCGGATTGCCTTGGGGAGGTGGGCAGCCCAAGCGACCCGACGCGGACTCCATCTTGCCGCATTCTTCATCGACTTGGCCGTGGGCCTGTGCTCGCAGGCTTCAACGTCTGGTTTGGCCGAAGAAGATTGGCATGTGGGCCGGGACCTTTCCATCTCCGTACACTGCAGTGCGGATCAAGGGGGCCAAGAATTGGCCTTGCTTCGAACACGACCAATGCCATATTGCCGGGTCAGTCAAAGCACACACAAACTGGTTTGCCCTTTTTGGGTTGCGGAATGTCCGAGTCGACACACCGTCAAGCCCGGACCTCGTAGGGCTCCGTCCGAGAGCAACCCTCCCCCGTGCTGGGCCGATCTGCGCAGCGGAGGAGGTCGACCACCTCCGGTCACGCCACTCAGGCGTACGACCAACAGCCTTCTCTGTAGAATCATGCAACAACAGTCGGTAATGTGTTGTTCCTCCTGTCGCCTTGCGGCTAGGCCAGATAACGACACCCGCGTCGCGTATGGAGCGAGCCGGATCGCAAAGCGGCCACGGTTTTCAAAGCTTCAGGCACCCTCGGCACCCTTAGTCGCCCCCCACAGCAATTGGCTGAGGCCCCTTTCTCGTCTCTCACTCAAGCATTCTCTTCCAGATCGATCGACAAGCAGATCAAGCGTAGAGCTCGGGCAATCCAAAGAACCGGGGGGTGTTCCCGGCGTAATCTCGCCCTCTGCCGGTATTGTCGCGGCTGCGGTTGTATGTACGTACGTGCAGCTTCGAAGACAGCTTCCCCCTTGGCGGCACACAACACACGTCGAGACCGAATCGAGGCCTCGAAGCAGTCGACACTGGAATTTGTCCGTCTCGCCCGCCAGAAGGAGCGAAGCCGAATGGAGACCGAAGGGACAGTGATCCCGGCCGAACCGTCCATTGTGGACACGGGCTTTGGTTGAGGAGCCTGTAAGATCGTGCCAGGTGCCTCTCGATGCTACAAGTATGTGCATGTACGAGCACGTCGGCGGTTGGCCCTGCTCCATGCGTCTCCCACGCTCGTACAACTCGGGTATTAGTCTGCACATACACACACACAGAGGATGCTGCTTTGTGCCCTCCGTACAGGTAGTCTTGTAAGCCGCCTCCACAGCGGGACACGCAACGGCCCAGTCAGAGGAGCAGAGAAGGGCCGGGGGTCCGCTATCAGTCGGGCCCGCGATGGCTTAAACGATGGCGTTGCATGCGCACAATGACTCTTGCCCGTCTG
Organism: Trichoderma gracile; assembly: GCA_020002365.1. Classification (NCBI taxonomy): domain Eukaryota; kingdom Fungi; phylum Ascomycota; class Sordariomycetes; order Hypocreales; family Hypocreaceae; genus Trichoderma; species Trichoderma gracile. The sequence goes on from JAINEY010000003.1 coordinate 1,168,431, forward strand.
CAGAGCAAAAGGCCAGAATTATGCCAGACGAGGTGGTGGTCTGGAAGACGGGACCCTAGAGTCGAGTTGCTAGTGGGAAAAGAAAAGGAGCCTATTAGCCGTCATGCGGTTGGTTGCACGTTGCATGGCATGGGCTCTGCTTCTTGCACATACCCCTTTGACGTGGGCAGGGAGCATCTGCGAGTGGCACGTCCAGCATCCTCTGCTGCAGTGCGACAGGAATTCCGTGTAGGACAGAGTGTGCCGTACGGCTGCATTCCGCACTCGTTGGCAGTGCAACCTGGACATGTTAAAAAGAGCCGGCAGTTTGGCCAAGAATATGTGCGAGAGGCTGTCGTTGAAAAGACAGGACAGACAGACCCCTGGAAACCACTCGTTGGTCGCCACTTGATGCCGCGATGGCCAAAGCTGCATCGTTAGCAGTCGCGCTGTGCACAATAGTCCTCACTGAACCATCATGAGTTCATACGTGTATCATGCACCCGTCAGCGGTACGTGGTGACACAGAGCAAGAGATGTGATTCTCGTCGAGGAATGACGGGACTGCCTAAAAGGTCGACATGCGTGACGGCTAGGGTTTGGGGAGAACGGCCTGCGCTTCCGAGGCGCTCGAGCTGGCTTAACGAGGGGTGCTCAGGAGCAGAATATGACTTGCCCCGTCCCGCCAGACTACCCCGTATCTGGATGGCCAGCCATCAGATATGGAGGCAGATCATCGTGGTGCGGAGCATTCGTGTCCCGCCATGGAGCCATGGAGCCGGATGGCGTCGCCCGTGGTCGTGGACAAGGCAGAGCAACACACACTCGCGCTACCGGCAGTCCCAAGCATCGTACTGCAAGCAGCATATGCGAACAAGCAACAGCAAGTAGCGAGCCGACACGACAAAGGGAGCGCAGGCGAACGCCCAGAATAGACAGGAGCGCTAATTGCAGGTTGACTTGCAGTCGGCGCGTGCCAGTCGGGTTGGTTCAGATACATCCCGTGCATCGTATACCAGCCAGAGAAGTCCACGAATACTGTAGTGCTGCCAGAATACAGCGAGGCGAGGGGAGCACAGCATTTGGCGAGATGAACGGCGCCGCAAGGAGCACAAGAGCATTCAGTCAATCGAGGCGCCGCGATCCAAGGCAATGAGGCACCGGGACTGGCCGGGGGGCCCCCTTTGTTCCTTTTCGTCCACTTCCATGTCCCACTGCTCCTTGGACGGAAACCCCCTGGCGACGCTGCAGCTCGGGATGAACTTCTCCAGCGCTGGCTTCGCTGGTGCCTTAGATTATCAGCAACCAGCTGGTTGTGCGAGTCCATGAGTTGGGCGTTGCCTTGGGCCAGATGGCGGATCGGTCGCAGTATTGCCCTCGACATATGTCGAACATGAAGAGAGTGTCCGCGGGATGGCGGTGAGCTTCATAACGGCCTGACGGAACGCAAGATGCTGCGCGCCTGGCCTGAGAGATACAGCAGAGGACGGCGGAAAGGTGACAAGAAGATTTGATAGATCAGAGTGGATTGTCGACTGGATCTTGACGGCTCAAGGCGGCTAGTGGACGGCGGCTGGTGCTGTATTGTGGACCGAGTCTACAACATGAACTGTGAACAAGGGCTTCAATGGGGCTTCAAGGGGGGGCCCTCTGCTCACAAAGTGTTGTTGCGGCCCTCTCCTGGGTTGGTGTCACCCGTGGCGGCGCTTCACCGTCAACCACTTGAACTGCCAAGCCTCAGATCTAGTGATACCAGGCATTGGTATGAAGCACAGAGCAGCCGAGGCCAAAGCACAGCTGAAAACGTACTGGCGACTTGCATGTGGTGCTGGCAGAGCGACAGGTTGCTCGTTTGTACATCAAAGCCCCATCTCCTGACGACCTCCTAGTCCTCGTACCTGACAGTTGGACAGCGGCTATCGTCAAAAGGCTCCATTCACAGTGGTTCCCTGTGAGCTAAGGTGGTGATTCCCCCACTGACCTGCGCCGATGGAGAGGCAAAACGGTTCTATCTTCCATCCCCTGGCGCTGCCAACCATCGCGAGAGTCTGCGCGAGGCCAGGGCGTCTTGCAGAAGCACAAGAAAGGGTCATGGCAGGATCCAAGGACGTATCTGACGGAGGGTATTTCAACTCCACGTACATGCGCTAGGCATGGTATACCACGACTCTCGCCTTGAGAGTTGGCATGAATCTTGCAGCCGCGGGCGTCGTGGGCACAAATTGAACTGCGGAGAATAAGCCGGCGACTTCCCTCGTGTTTCGTTCGCGATAATTCGCGGCCAATACCTGGTCAACGTGGTGGCACTGCGTTGCGGGATGGCATGGGATCGCGGGATAGTGCTTGAGCAAGTCGCACAGAAGATGAAGGGGCTTCCTGACAGAGCACCCTGCTGGGGTAAAGTAACTGGTAGTTCCCCCCCAGAGGCAGAATGGAGCCACCGTCGATATGGAGAGCTGAGCTTACTCGTAGCAATAGTACATGTTTTGGCATTCCAGGTACGAAGCATGAGGGAGCAGTGCTGTGTTGTACGCCTCCTCCACCGGCCGGTTCGGCGGTCCTGTATCCTTGTTCGAGATCCCTGTTTGAGATGATTGATCCGGACACCAGACAATTGGTTTAACACGTCTAACTCCCGTGGTATAAGTAGTGTCAGTACTTGGTGCTTCATCCCCGTAGGTAGTTGTGTCACTTGCTCGTTTTCTTTGACGGATGCATACAGCAGCATGCATGGGGGCATGATGAACGTATCTGTGTCGGCCAGCTCCGGCCCTCATGTCCGGAGTAGTAGGAGCCTTTGAACCAAAGGAAGACAATGGGTCAATAATGAAAAGTGACGGGGGGAGAAGACAAAACTGGCCAGGGCCCGGCCACGCGACGTCAGGCAGGGGAAGGGCGAGACAGGCGTCGGAACAATGCCAGAGTCTCGATAGACGAGAAGGACCCTGAGATTTCGCTTCGTTCAAGAGCGTGCGCATGCTGGGAGCAGGCAGATAACTCAACCGTAACCTTGACTTGGTAGCTCGTAGGTACCAAGCAGGTATCCTGGCCTCATCTGACTGTGTGATGCGTTCATTGTGTCGTTGTTGACCTCCCACACAATGCTACATCAGATACCGATGAAGTACTCGTCGCACACGGCACGGCGCAGAGCGGTATGTACCTCCCTAGGCCTCCGCGAGGAACATTCGTCCTGTTACCCATGGGACATCCCGAGCCCATTGCCTCTTTGAGCTGTCCGAAAGAGTACACGGACATGTTTGGCAGGGCCCTTCACATGAGACTGGGGGCGTGCTTCATTCTTGCCTCTCACTTGTCTCATATCTGGCCTGTGAGATGGTCCAAGAAAGCCTCAGTGCTCTTCGAGCCGCACTGCTCCAGTTCTCTCGCGAGCGCACAAAAGGACAAATGATTCGTCCATATTCCATACCAATTCAAGCGAATGAACGGGGCATCAGGTAAAATGACCTCGATCAGGCTGATGCATCTTGTCGCTTGTGCAAGCACAAGAAACAGTAACAAAGTACTACTCAGGTTTCTTTTCCCCTGCCCGTCGTTTCTGTCGTAGCGGCAGACTTGCCGCCCTTGAAGCAGTCAGTATATCCATGGCCTGCACCTCGAGAGTTGAGCCCCGTTTTCTCAATCTGTGCTGCTTGACTGTTGGTCTCGTGGAAGCAGCTGTATGGACGATGAAAGTTCTCGGCCACTTTTTCTCATCAAATACCCTTTGCCAGCACAACACAAAGAGAGTGTATACTGACACGGAATGCATCACTCAATGACATCTGCCAATTCCGCAACGAGAATATGCTGTTGGTCGTGCTCATAGCGGCTCTTTGAGCCCGGAATGGCAGCACATACACAGGGCAACTATGCAGGGCGTCCCACAGAGCGCGGGGATGTATCTGCTCTCGTGCACGTCCTCGCCTTATCAGAGTTAGCTCATGTAGTTGTCAGGTGAAATGTTGCACCACATGCCTCAACTCAACTCCCGCACTCGTACATATACGACTGTCGTGCAACGGCACGTACAGCCCGTACATAAAGTTGCTGAGACCGGACCGTTGGCCGCCACGATCTGCCGCCGTCGTCCGTGGCGCGGATTGCCCATCACCCGAGTCCAAATTAGCCAGGGCGCATGCCTTGCTTGGCCAAATCATCTTGGGCCCTCTGCTGGTGCTCTGCGTCTGCTTGACCAGGCCATTGGCTAACGTCATGTCGGCGACAGTTTTGCATGCATGCCCATGACGGTCCTCATGCTGCTGCTGCAACGACGTGTTTCGTACATGTCTGTGGTACGCAAACGCAAGTCAAGATGGCGTCGAAGCAACCAATTACCAAGCTGTGCAGGTGGCTTCAACGAGTGGACCGAAACGAATCGTATCAAATCGGCCGCCTCTCTATGGCACATGGCTCAGATTCGACGGAGCAGATGCGACGAGGTGTAATATGGCTATCTGTACGGTGCACTCATGTACCTGCATCTCCAGGCCGGCTGCCAGACAGACACGGGCTTCTGGGGTTGGGCAGGGCAAGAGTTGAGAAGTTGAGCCTGCAATCTTGCTTCCAGTGTGGTGCGCGTGAGACGTCGGGATGGCCATGCAAGGCATCTCAAGCTCAACAGATGGCACAGGAACGTTAAGCGCAGGCATTGCAGGCAGATACGCAAGCCCGTTGAGCATCTTGGTGCTCTGACTGCATCCAGAGTTGTACAGACTGACAAGGGAGAAAGCTGCGTCCTACCCACCGTCTTCGACGTACCTTGGTCACAATGTGCAGTGTGCGAGCGGGTGGTACGAAGTACTCGGGTGTAAGACGTCGGCAGAAACTCGAGAGGCAGCCTGGCCCGGGGGAATACCTGGTAGACGGAGCTCAAGGTAGTACATGTAATCAACTGTCAGATGCTGTTCAAAATTAGCAGTTGGTCTTGACAGGGCCCAGTTGCAGCCTCAAGGTACCACGAGGTTAAACAAGCAAGTATCTTGGTCAAAGAAGCACCTTGCTGAGCTAACTTCCAAACAGAGCCGCAACTCGGAGTAGATGCCGTCAATCTCAACACCAACTCGGCTGGACTGTTGCTTAGAAGTGCGACGCCTGCCTCGCCGGCATGTAAACCCACGCCCCTTACAACTATAGCCCTCGCTTGCTCATTCAAGACCTGATCCCCGGCGGACACGAAGGCGCATAGAGCAAGCGACCAACTTTGTAACTTGAAGCTGCATGTATGCTGTCGCGGCTGTTTGGCTCGATGATAACAATGTCGTAGCGCAGAGTCCAGACCAGGGCAATATAACGCAACGCAACGCAAGGCAACGCAACACCAGCAGTAGCAGTAGCAGTAGCAGCAGACAACGAGACGTAACGCAGTGCAGCGCAGCATCCTGGAAACTTACACGCAAAGCAACCCACCAATCGCCCGGTAGACTTGCAGCCGAGGTCTTGTACGACTGCGTCTGCCCTGCTCGCCATTCTCAATGCTGTTGGCGAGTGCCCAGGAGCCATACATACGAGACTTGACGCCAAACCCTGCCTTCTCATTTTATCCGCTATTGCGCTGTCTCTGCTCCAATCTCCAGTCAATATCGACAATCGCTGCTGTTTGCTGCCCTTGTCCTCGCCTCCCGCATTCACTAGCGAATCGCCCCACGGCGATGATTTGACTGCTCGCAAACGCTCGCTTGGCCGAAGGACCCTGGCCCAGTCCATCGATGGTTCTCGAGCGTCTTGGGCGAATGGACATGGCGCTTGTGAGTGGTCAGCCAGGTGCTGAAGGCAAAAAAACGAAGTGAGGAGGCCCTGGCACAGATTTCTCTGCATCCACCATCCACCTCAGAGTCACAGGCTGACAGCTGACTTGAATAAAGGACTGAGGTGGACAATGTCTCGGATACCAAAAAAAGCCCACGCCACCATTGGCACATGTGCCCTGCTCCGTGGGTGCCTCACCTTTTGGACGCTGTCTTCCGTATCACTCTGTGCTCTGAACCATCTTCACGGTGCCTTTCTGGAACCAATGCCCCCAGGCTGCTGTGCTTTGTACTTGTATGCACTGCGTACATTTGCCAGGCCTGCTCGCCGATTCGGTCAATTTGGCGTGAGGGGGGGATCGAACGTTGCGAGTACAAAGACCCGCGAGACCGTGGATATCGATGTGCCTCAACGTCTGCACAAGACGGATCATCATCACAATCTTGGAGCGCCGCCGTCTGGGTCCTCTTTTAGCGCTCGTGCGGGCGAGCCATCCACATGGCCGGCAAGCGCAGTTCTGGCGGCTCCTACTGCTTGTGGATTGTACAAGAGATAATAATAGGGTTTGACTAGAGCACACCCCTAATCCCTTAGGTAGCACCCCTTGCGCACTACATAATACTGTCTAGTGAGGTATCCTCACACTACATACAGCACATACTTAGGTACTCAATAACAGGAATTACACATACAGCAGCTGCCACTACTATCCTAACAGGCTGCATTACACACAGCAACTGCAATTGCTGCATAGCAATTACTGCTATAATATTAAGAGTTTTAAATCTACCTATAGTGCTACTACATCTAGTGCCTATCACTACCTCAGTTCACTTGTAGGTGCGCTGGCATTATATGTGGAAGAAAGGCTGCAACTACTTAACCTAATAGTAGGCGTAAGAGACAGTCAGACTGTGTGATTATCTAAAGCGTCAAGTACCTCCCATACAAAGAGGTACCTTTGGGGTGCTACCTAAGGGGATCGGGGTGTGCTCTAGTCAAACCCTAATAATACTTGTAGGTACCTACCTTACCTTATGTGCCCGTACATCACACCTCACTTGGCTTAGTCCCCCGTTGTATGTACGTAGTGCCTGCCATTCTTGCAACAGCGGCATCAATGCTGTTCGGGAAGGCATCGACAAGAGCCATGGCAGGAGCAAGCTATCCAAGGCAGCAAATAGCACCTCACTTCTCGATCAAATTGCCTACTGTCCTTTGTGCAAGGAAAGAGTACTTGCCGCGAGATATTAGTTGTACATCATCACCTCTATATCCAAGACCAGTAAAAGGCCCGGCATGGTGGAGTGCAAAGCACAATTGGAAGTGCAAAGCACACATGCAAGCACAAGCTGCTCGTCGCATTTTCTTGAGGTCGAGGACGGAGGAGTTGTACCTTTGGTAAGGTAAGGTACCTTACGAATTGAAATGAGCTTCCAACTCCAACCTGCCCGGCGCTAGCCCCAGAGCAGCGCGGTACAAGTCGCGACATGGCTGGGAATCTCCCCAATAGCGCCACGCCCCCCTGCTGCTCCCCTCCTTCTGCAGCACGCCGCACCCCTTCAGGGAGGCACCTCGTACCGCCTACCTTACGGAGCGTCCCCTCCCATCAAGTACCCTCAATGTTGCCTGGTCCGTACGAGTACAGGTACAGGTGGCCCCCCCTCCGCCCATCTCTCCGCTACGAGAGACAGCCCTCCACCCTGCTGCTTCTTTGGCGCCATCCGGATTCGCTCAGCAAATGCTACCCTGCGTGGCTCGTTTCCATCTGGACCAACTGCTAGGGCGACAAGTCGACGACCTGATGGATCGAAAATGAATGGATGCCAATAATACCTGGCCTTGCCTTACACTCGCACGTCCTGCTGCACGGCCGTGTACGGGAATGGAGGTACTAGCACTGGTCTCCCGTCGAGTAGCACCACTTGTACATTCCTCCATGGCATGCATCTGGCTCGACAACCTAACAGAGACCCTCTTTGGCTCCATGCTCATGCATGGCATTGGCCTTGGGTAGTACCAGGCCATATCGGAATCATCCTTGATGGCGCCGGCTAGTCGACGCTGGCCGTATCGTAAGGTTAAGCTACCTGACCATCGTCTGGCTATGGGCCTTTTGGTATATAACTCCCGTCGACTCGATCAACCGTGGCTGCCATACTCCTCTCTTCTCCTTCACGACCTCTGCCTCCTTCTCTCCTCTCCTCATCGAACTAATTTCTCTTCTCCGTCTTCCCCGTTCTACCCCAGAGGCGATCAAGGTGGTTCAGATCCTGCAATGACAGCGTCTGCCTCCTAAAGCCTCTTCAGCTTCTCTTTCCCGTTCGTTATACTGGACCTTTCTTTTGCTTCATCCTTATTTTTGTCATTGGTTTACAGCAACCTTGAAGTTCTCTGCTCCTCTGTTTCTCCAAGTGTTCTAGGCCCTCTTCGACTCGGCATCTCGGATCTCGCTCCGTCAGGCCTCCTTCCTCGTCCCTTTCAAACCTTGCCTTGCATACCTCTACTCGGCAGTCCGGACATCTCTCCAGGCTCGTTCGCATCGCTCCTCCTTCGTTCGCGGTGCGTTGGCGGTCTGGACAGTCTAGACTCGAGCAATTGGCTTCTCGTGAGCCTGGTCTTTGGAAAGACGCCCCCGTTTGGGTTAGAACACTCGCTTGTCACAGAAATTCGCCTCACGCGCGGTGGGAGCGGGCAGAACTCGAGAATCCGGGGATCGGCTACAAGTAGAGGCCCTTGCTTCCAGCTTGTCTGCATCTCCCCCTCTTGTCAATCCCTCATCCGTTAGATCCTCTTGCGTGCCAAGAGACGGTATCCTCTCCTCTGAGCCTGTGTCGTCGAAATACCACACAGTCCTCGCCCTCCGCGCAGTCTCCACGCCTTTTCCAACAGCGGCAGTCCTCCTTCTGCCTACCGGAACAGGTCAAGACACCGAGATCTCCATGAGAAATTGACGAGGCCCTGGCATACACGACAAGAGAAATCTTATCCCAGCCTTGGCCCCACATCATGGATTGGTTTCTTGGTGAGCTACCGGCCAAGCTGATGCCCCTGGTCACCTCCAAATTGCATCTGGTCAAGTCGGATGTCTGGCACTCGGCAACGTTCTGGGCATGCGTCTTCTGGGTTCTATGGTCCGTTCAGCTGCAATTTCTCATTTCCTGCCTTCAATTGAGCCCCTCCAGCTAACAATCGTCCTGCATAGGCTGCATCGCTACGTTCGACTGCTAGTGCACTGCGTCAGTCATTGGACCTACAAATCGAAGCCCATCCCCAGCAAGCCGACCTTTACCAACGAAGACGTGACGGTCATCATTCCTACAATTCATAATGTGTTTGAGGAACTGCGCCCATCACTCCAGAGCATCCTGGCCTGCAAGCCTGCCGAGCTGATCCTCGTCACGACATACGACAAGCGCAAGGCACTCGACAAGCTGGCCAAGACGCTCAACTACCCCAAGGTCCGCGTCATGCACTCGCCCATTGCCAACAAGCGCCTCCAGGTCTGCGAGGCCCTGCCCACGGTTGAGACTCCCATCACCATCATGGCCGACGACGACGTGACCTGGCCGTCTACGCTGATGCCCTGGATCCTGGCCCCCTTCGAGGACCCCCGGATGGGCGGCGTCGGCACCTGCCAGCGAGTCAAGCGCGTGTGGACTGGTCCGTGGTCCGTCCGCATCTGGAACTGGCTCGGAGCCGCGTACATTGAGCGCCGCAACTTTGAGATCTCGGCCACGCACAACATCGACGGCGGCACCTCGTGCATGTCTGGCCGCACTGGAGCGTACCGATCCGAAATCCTCAAGAGCCATACCTTCCTCGAGGGCTTCAAGACGGAGAAGTGGAGAAAGTGGATCCTGAATGCTGACGACGACAACTTTGTCACGCGATGGTTGGTGAGCCACCAGTGGAAGACCTGGATCCAGTACGAGCGCGAGTGCGAGATTGAGACGACGCTGGAGAACGGCCCCAAATTCCTCTATCAGTGCTCCCGCTGGGCGCGCAGCAACTGGCGAAGCAACTGGACCAGCCTGGTCCAGGAGCGGCACGTGTGGAGGTGAGTTGCGCCTTGGAACCCTTGTCGCCGCGGTGTCTAAAATAGCGCGAGTGTACTAACGAAAGATGACCTGCAACATAGACAACAGCCCTGGTGCACCTACGCCCTCCACTTCGCTACCTTCACCTCCCTTGCCTTCGTCGTCGACCCGCTTTTGCTCGCCTCGTGCTGGTTGGCGACGAGCGAGTGGGATCTCCGCTACAGACTCTGCGCCTTTTGGGCCCAGTTCATCTTCATGTTCGCCTTCACCAAGTTTGTCAAGCTCATGGGACTTTTGTTGCGAAACCCCAGCGACATCGTCTTTGTCCCCGTCTCCATTGTCTTTGGATATTTCCACGGGCTCATCAAGCTCTATGCCCTCTTTACTCTTAACATGGTGCGTACCTCCCGATGCTGCTGATGACCCCTTTTCTGAGCGGCGACAGCCAGAGGGCAGAGTGCTGACAAGTTGATTTCCAGACGTCATGGGGCAGTCGAGCCGATGGTGATGCAAATGATGCGGAGCGGCTCGCGCCGGCGCCAACACCGCACAAGGTATTGACGATCCCTCCTGGTCCTAGCTCGCTCATCCGCTACAACAACGTCCGTCAGAAGGGACGACAGACGCAGACGCGGACCGAGCAGGACTCGGTGTGGGAGAAGCGTGGCTGCGCCGCCTACGACTCCAGCGCCTCGCACAATCCGAACAGGATCATGTCCGAGAAGCATGAGGACTCTGAGATGCAGAATCACCACGACCAGCCACAGTCGATGCGGTTCAGCAACACCTCGGATTAATGAGACCATGACCAACCCCCTTATGTTATGCTTTTTTCTTCAATTTTCTGGGCGCCTTCTCTTTCCTTCTCTTGATGATTGAAACGAGAGCCCATCCCCGTTCTGTCCAGTCGGGGATTTGATTTCACACGAGCTACGAGAAATGACATGTTTCATGGGATTTGGGGTTTGGTTCTTTTATCATGAATATCAGGCATGGTATAAAAGAAGGTATGCCTTGTTCTGTTTCTTTCTTTTACGGGCTGTTCAGGGCGGGGTGGAAACCACAAATTGCGTTACGGCGGGATCGATACTACAGCATATAATGGGCCTGCTGAAAAGGGAACAACATGGGACGGATTTGGGACGGACGGGACGGAATGGATGGAAACTAGGTTGATTTTCTTGGGGCTGCCCGGTGGTGTGGCAGGGACCGCGAGTCCCCTTGCTCACCGAGGCATGCCAGGGACTCTTGGCTGTTAACAAGAGGTGGCGTTATGTCGTTGACCCCATCAGGCGTTGATTGCTTTAGATCACCCCTTTTGTCTCTTTCTATTTTCCATGTCTGCGAATGGGACGGAATTGGGGGAACAGGATGGGATTCAGAAAACGAAAAGAAGAAAAAAAAACAGGGTCATTAAATCACACAGAATGACAAAACCGCGACGCATTCGTCGTCGGGAAATTTTTCCTACAGACTACACCTGCTAGGTAATACAATTGATCTTTTGAACCATGACTGCACGTGGAGGACTGCACGCCAAAAGATGAAGAGGGCGAGAAAATAGCCCGCGCGTCATTTGTGCTAATGAGCGAGACGTTGCTATTGTTTTTTCGTTATTCCTAGGTGGCTGGTGCGGTGGCAAAGAAGGACGGGAAGTTTGTTCCTTTTTTTTCCCTTTCCTGTGAAAGGGTCCGTGTCTCATGGCTTGCTTTTCCAGCCTCAGACCAATTTGACACATGGGCAGCACGTTTTACCCCCTTCCACATGGCGGATTTTTAGGCTTTTTGGGCCTTGTCTCACAGTCTGTGCAACCATTGGTCTGAGGTTTGGTGAAGGCTGTGCTGAGTGCAGACGGTGTACTGCTATTGGTCGCCACCGTTTGCTGCCTCCCGATGACCAATTGGCAGCCAGGGATGCATACCTTACCTGGAAAAAAAGGGCAATAGCATGTCAGGATCGATGCATCAATGGGCATGGACATAGAAACTTGGCGTTCAACGAGACGATACACGTCTTCTGGGTTCATTTTCCTGCACGTTCAGCCCCAGCTATGCAGATGAGCGAGGCAAGGCGACGCGAGATGGACAAGGTGCGGAGCTGCTGCGCGTATACGAGCTGAGCCAGCCTTGCGTGGCAGACGCATGTACGCACAACGTATGAATCAGACAAGCAGTTGAGACATGACAGTCGAGATAAAACAGGCAAGAGACATGAACACAAGTGAAACATGGACAAGTGAAAACTGACAAGAGGGGAGAGAGCTAAGACGAAAAGATTGCACAGCTCAGCAAAGCCACTTGAGATGTCCAGTCGGATTCACGCAAGCTCTGTCCTGTTCTAGCTCGGACGGACGAGGTGCAGTTGCGGTGCGGCGCAGATCAAATGAGGTGCTACTACGTATGCGATTGTGGCTGCAGTGCTGAGTTGCACGACATATCTGACGGGGAGGGCAAAAGAAGGGGAAAAGGGACCCCCCAATGCCAGGCGGCTGATCTGATAGGCAGGCCGGCAAGAAGGCATGAGTGTCAGTGTTAGCCTCAATGGGCATAAAGGTGGAGGGGGAAGCATGTCAGGCAAGGCACGGCAATGTAATTCTTGCATGTGCGGAGATCTCGATGGTATGCATGGGGGAAATACACGACAGCAGCCGAGGAAGAATCCGCTTGGCTGGAGGGAATGGAGACGAGGGGAGAGGGCGTCAGGGCTGTGCGCGTTTTGGGGCCATGGGAAGCAAGAGGGTGGGTGCCGAGCGGGCGGCGAGAGAAACGAAGATGAGATGAGATGATGCACAACACGTGAGGCAAGGTGACAAGGCGACAAGGCATCGAGGTGACATGGCGTCGCTGTGTGGCGCCGCTGGCGTCCGGTGAGCTCGTGATGGACTATGCCGGGCCTCATGTAGGATGAGGAAAGAGGAAACCCTTACTCCGCTATCAGAGCACAAAAGCAAGTCAAGGTAATCCGAGCGAGAGCTCCCATCGGCTACGCGAGGCTATAGCGTCGATGAGGAACGACTACTCCGTTCCTAGCGGAGGTGCTAGCACCAAGCGAAGCCCATTTTGAGTGCTGGACGGGGCCTCAGATGGAGGTGATGTGCAAATGGGCTGCTGGGCTAAAATCGCTCTTGATCGGCGGCCCCCGTCAAGGGCTGGAATAGCCCGGCGTCGGTCGTCGGAGCTGGAGCTGGAAGCTGGAGCCGGGTCGCGATTCAGGACGACGGCCGGGCTCGCAGCCCAGCCTCGCGGAGAGGGAGAATGGGTTCGAGAACTGAGAGCGTTAGACATTGCGCGGCGGCTGGCGAGCGTGCCATTGTTGGTTTGAGACGCTTTCTCTTCCCTTCGGAGCGTCTCCCCTTCTCCTGCCATTGAGTCCCCGAGGCGTTGACATTGGAGATGATGGTGGGGAAGCAGAGGGCAGACGATAGCAGTACAAGAGAATACCTGCACAAGCCAAAGCGGGAGGGGCGTGCAGCCAACGGCTGAGGCTTGTGGGGGTGCGGCCAGGCTGATCAACTGCCAGTTGTACATGCAAGTCACTGGCCCCAAGTGGGCTTACTCTTCTGCAAATTGCCCATTTAACCTCTTCCAACAACTGGCCGGACGAGGACGTGTACCTTGCATTGCATGGTTCTGGGGCCCCAAACGGACTGCCATTGGCCTCGGCGGCCGAGGGCATTGCGGTGGTTGATGTATGTAATAGGGGAGAGGCGACGCTGTGTGTGCTGGACCGCATCGCCGCGAGCTGGGGCCGAGACAGCACAGCGGACGAGACGTGGATATCATGCGATGCGATGCGATGCGATGCGCGATGCGATGCGATGGATGCGATGCCACCACCCCTTGTGCCAGTCCTGCTAGGCCTGGCTCTAGCAGGGAGCAGGCGTGCGAGTAGCATCGTCCGGTTGCTGCCACACGCCAAACCAAATTCCGTCAACCATGCAGATGCAGACGCAGGTCCAAGCTAACGCGGTGGAGAAGGCGAGCGGCCTGTTTACCAATTGCTGAGCCCCATTCCCGTATTCTCCGTCGCCCAATGAGCACCGTCGGTTTACTCTCGTCAGAAATCGTAGCCAGCAGCCTCGTCAATTACGACGAGATGCCCTTGGTGGATGCGAGCGACAGCTGATACGTTGTGTATTCCGTATCGAGCATGAGGATGCGGTATCAAGCACAGGGCCGGATACACGCCCACCCTTCTCAATTCCACCTCTCTCTCTCGACGGGTGGCTCCAACATGGGGGAAAACGGTCATCCAAAGCAAGCATCCCGTTCAGAGGTTGAAGAGTCAAGCCTGTGCGTGAAGATGCGCAAGTTACCTCGCCCGAGCGTTGTCAGCAGCAGGACGCACCGGCCCGGCCATCTGGAAGCCTTGGCCGAACAAGCGCGTGAGGCAGAGCCAGCACACGACCCAAAGAGGAATCTATACAACAAGCGCCCCTCCCCCAGCGGCCTCGTGGCGGCTAGCCACATGGACTTTTGGTCACTGGACTTGGAAGTGAAGGGTTTGAGGCGTGAGCTGATTTCGTGGTGCTGGCCGGATCGAACAAACTTGAGGCCATTCTGGTGTTGGCGTGAGGTCATCTGAAAGGCATGGAGGGAATGGAGAGAATTGAGGGCGGCTGTGCGATCCAGCGTCATGATGCTTGCATGCTTGACCCGTCTGCCGCCCAAGGGTCCCCGAATGGGGCTGATCTGAGGCCTATGTCGAGCTATTCCGTGCCGAAGGCAAGACCCATTGATGTGCCCGCCGGGGCCGAGTTCGCGCGCGTTGCTGATGATCCTGATATGACGAGTACCGACCTCAGCCTACCACCGTGGTATGTATACCAAGTACATGGCCCAAATACGGAGCGAACAAGGCGTCTGTATGGAGTAGGTTAGTAGACTACATAGGGCAGAGGATGGAGACGACGGTGAGACACGACGAGGATGAAGCGGCTCCGCACCCCATACTGGCTTGTGCGCTGCTGGCGGCCGCTCATATTGCGCCGTCTTCTCGGAGCTGAACCGCCCTGTGCTTGTGATGAGGGGATTCTCTGGGTCCTGAGTACTAGGAAATCTTACATTAGCGACCATGCTCTTCTATCGGCGGCAGATCATCAGGGATCATCCATGTTGGACTGGGTGCCAAGTACTAGATTGGATGGTAGGCCAGTAATACGATTTTTTCCTGTTTTTCCTTTCCTCATGAAACTCGTCTGCGCGTCTTCGTCTTTCTTTGCGGCTAAGGCATGCAGACCCGAGTCAATCCGTAAAGGACGAGCGTCATCTGGCGATTTGCAAGCCGTCCGATGAGGCTATAAGCCTACATGATTAGCCGATTAGCACTCCCCTCTCTCGCAGATCCACAGGGCCGGGCAGACGCGGGACACTGCGGTCACTTACCTGCCATGAAGTACATACTCGTAGATTGCTGCAGAAGAGAAGAGAATTGCCGTTGGCAGTAAGTGTCAAGAGCGGCGACAATTCGGAGCAATTGAGGCACAGAGTTGCATTCGAGCTGCAATGCTCCAAGCCCGGAACCATCTCTGCAAGGGAATGCCTACCCATCACCAAGGCCGTGCGCGTGTCGTATCATATTCGCGCTCGGAGCGTATGTCCGGAGTGACTGTGCAAAGCAGAACAAGCACGAAAGCGCAGTGCTTGTATGAGTACTCCATAGTGTCGTCCCCAGTCCCCATTTGCAGCCGCCGTGGCTGCGTCGCTTGATGCTGAAGCCCGGCCAAGGTGCGCAGAGATTGGCCACTCCGATATGCAGGGCCCAGCCCTTTCGGCCATCCACAGCGAGGCCATCCCAGCGGCAACAGACGTGGGTATCAAGATATGCAGCTCGATGACTGGGTTCCAGTCGCCATTTGCTTGGACCATTGCCTCGTACGACGGATGGGATGAAGTATCCATACATGGCTTCGGCTCTGTGTACTCCTTGCTGGCGCCACGGGGGGGCTGGGGTCGTTTGTCTTCGTGGCACGACGAGAAGCAATAACACTACCAGTCGAATCGATGCATCATGAGTGTGAAGCGGGATTCAGTCATTCCCGTCGGTTTGGTCGTAAACAAGTGTCAGGCACGGATTTGCTTTTTGCGGGTGGACGGGAGGCTGGCGGGCGGATCTCCGTAAGCGAGACGCAATAAAAAGCAACAACAGCCCTGGATAAACATCTCCAGAGCATTCAAGGTAGGTACCTTAGGTACATTCAGTATAAAATGCCTTAGTAACGAACATTGGAAAATTGGGTAGGTACGACTACAAGGGCAAGGACGGAAATGACCAACCCCATCGATATCCCGTGCGGAGAGGCAAGTGCGAGCTACTAGCTCGCTGTGGCTGGCCTCCTTCTGTGCTTAGCGGCGCTCTTTTCACCATTTCGAGCCCGGGCGTACCTGCTCGTTTCGTTTCTCGTCGACTGCATGGGAAAGAGCAAAGGTTGGAGATGGCGAAGCGATGGGCAGGCAAGACCCACGAAGAAACGAAATTATTGTGGAGGCTCGATTTGGATGATTTCAGTAGTAGTACTGACACGAGGAGGAAGGAAGAGGTTGCTTGCTGGTGATATCTTGTCTGTCACACACACGCACGAGTGACATGGAGGCTTGACATGTGGTGCAGTGTTACAGTAGCAATGGATGGAAACCGCCATCCGTTTTGATTGCCATGGTTTCTCTCTAAAATTCTAGTGGTTTTTATAAGGTAGCTGGTAGACAGGTATTTCTCCATGGCCACTGAATGACTCGAAGCAGTATTACTCCGCCTTCTTGTGAAGATCACATTTCAAAATCAGTTGCTCTCCAGATGCACATTCTCGCTTGTCTATACGGCAAGCGGAGGTCCTCGGCGACGGCTGGCCCCGGTCCCCGCCGTCGTCCCTCTTCTCCCCCGCGAAAGCCCGGAGATTGCTTCGCTCTAGCCAAAGGACAGAAGTATCACGATGGGCTTGTTCATCGCCTTGAGTCTCGACCAAGGGAGGGGGTGCAATAACAGGCAGGGAGTCCAACAGAAACCGAGAGAAGGACGTTGTGGAAACGTCTCGAGGCCGTCGATGAATGGATGGGCGTTGGCTACGTGTACCAACCGTGCCCAAGGTAATACTTGAGCGTGCTTGTTTGTTGCGCCTTGCGTTTCTTAGTTCTGCCGCGACTGAGAGGCGCAGAAAGTATCTCCGGAGTGGCTGGATGTGGGCTGCAGGCGATGCGTGCTGGAGTTGACAGGTCAACATATCTGCACGGCTTCTGGTTGTCGCCTAGCTTGCTCTCTTCTCGAGACATGAGTCGTCCGGAGCACGTCCAGAGCGCCCACGATTGCGCATAAGCGGTCTTTTCGCCCCCTTTCGCAAGAGTCGTCATTCGTCTGGTGAATACCCGCCGACTTACCCTGCATGAAGTCCATCCAACCACGACTTTTTGTTCATTTTCATGGCATCTTCTTTGTTCATTACAAGTTGTCAGGTGCTGATTTGTTGTTCCCTTTCCTCCGCCGCCCCGTTATTGCCCATTACTGTCATGGCGTCGTTGTCTCTTTTCTCATGCGTCAGAATGGGCCTCAAGGCTTTATTAGGTAGTTGAAAACTGTCGTCTCAGGCCCTCTTCTCACACGGTCCGTAACACACTGTCCGCCATGGCGACAAACTTTGGACCGTCAGACACGGTGTCCGCGAGCCGGTCCGTCCGGAAGGTTGATCGGGCTTGACAGAAAGCCATTTTCAACGTCCAATGACTCGTCCAAAGACCCTGATTCGCTTGGGGAAAAAATAAGGGTATTCACTGTTGCAGAAATCGACAGTCGTCTGCTAGAACCAACAACAACAGGAATCTGCATCAAACGCCACCATAACAACAAGCAACCATCGGCATGCCCGCAGTGCATGTTGCAACTCCTTCCTACTTAGTGTTCGCTTGATCTCAATTCGGAGTCATGCTTTCGGGCCGCTATAGTCAACTTTACTCCGATATCTCACAAGTACGAAGTAGCAATTGAAACATCACCAACGACAGTTCGGCCGCATATCATACGCCCCCTTCCGCCTCCGATAGAGAGAGGACATGTACAAGTATGCATATCATTCGGACGAGATACCTCCGGACGAACTTCTGAACCGAACGACGGATCCCCCTCTCCGAATTGTTTTCGCGATCCTAGTTGCGATAGCGGCATTTGGCGGCACTCCCCGGAGATGTTGAAGGCAGCCGGGACTCTCAATCCCGTGGGCAGTCAAGCGGGTTTTCTCCCTCTCCGTAGTCGGCTCACCACTGGGGCCACGACCCAGTCTGCAAACGCGGGGGAAAATCGTGGGCTTGCATCTGCCTGGCACTACTCCGTATATTCTTCCTGCTAGTAACACGTTGGCTCTTTGCGGCCTGCTTTCCGTAACCAGAACCTTGTGCAGATAAAAAGAGTCGCTTGCCGTGAGCTGAGGCTTGGTGGCTAGACAGAAGCCTGGAACCGGCAGCAGAGGCGCGGCAGTGTTGACATTTGCTGGCCACGGATGCGCGCCCTTTTGCTTTAGCTGCTTGACATCTGTGTAGATTACTAGTTGACAGGTAAGTAAATAGATATGTAGGTAGAGAAGATGCGCAAGATAGAGTGCCCCTCTAAGCTTTTTCCTTGGCTTCAATTGGCGCCGCGTCTCTCAATCAAGCTCAGCCATTATAGTACCTCGCAGATGACTAGCAGACTGTGGCATCACCAGTCCCACGCTGAATTCGCTTCGGCCAAGCATTATACGTATGTACGCCACCCACCTACTGCTCCCCATGCCAACCTCGCCTCTGGATCGAGATGTCCTGCATCCCATCCATCCATCCATCACTTATCCATGCACCCTTTTCGGTGTCCAGAGCTGCAAATTTGCAGCCGCACCACGTCTCTGCCTTTTACGCAATTTGGCCAGCCAGTGACGTGTGCCTGGTGACAGCCGCTTTTGCTTTGCATTTGCGGTTTGTGCAACCTCCATGGATTGTCCTCGCGGTTGCTTTTCGTCAGATACCTAATACAATATGCCAAGGCACCGGAGGACACGATGGAGGCCCCAGCCTGCCGCAGCAAGCATGGCGTGCAGTGGACGACGGGACACATAAGCAAGTTGGTGAGTGAGAACAAGTCTCTGCCTAAAGTAGTCTGGGAGGATCAGTAGTAGTGCTCATGGCAATAGAAGCGAGGCAATCCAGATCGAGCAGCTGAGAGCAGTAGTAGGTAGGTAGATAGTAATACCTTACTGTAGGTACTAAGACGAAGTCCAAGGGTCATAATCTCCACTCTCCTCCCCTCTCCTCTCTTCGCCCCCCCTCCCCCCAGTTTATTAGTGACAAGACGCACAGCAGAAGCGAAAACGAGGCCGGGGCTTATCGCCTTTCAGGTGAGGCGTTCGCTTGCTGGCAGTGACGGATCGTGGCATCATGATGGAGGACCAGAGGGGGGAGAGAGGGGAGAGGGAGTGTGCGTATTTCTGGCTTGGGACGATTCTGTGCATATCCAGCGGAGCCCTTTGCCTAGCCTTGGAATCAGTGGAGGTCGGGGGACGATTAGAATGATGGGTATCACAAGTATCGTTCAAGTACTGCCATCAAGACGAGCGAGTCTAAAAGAGAGAAGATGGGAAAAGATGGGCGATGGAGGGGGCGTGGAAAGGACACATATAGCAGGCCCTGCAGTCGTTGATGCCGAAAAGTTGGAATCCGGCATCAAGCATGCATACCTAGTACTGCATGTATGCATGTAAGTATGTGGTGGCAGCGGGCTTTTGCTAACCAAAACATCAGGTTTTTTTCGGTTACACACAGAGACACGCACAGAATCTGCCAAAGTGGTGTTTGGTGCACCTGCATCTGCATGTTGACGGTGGGCGCATCTGGCCGTTCTGGGAATCGAGCAACTTACGTGTCATGGATTTGCCTCCTCTTTTTTTTTCCCTTTGTCTGTGTATTGCGATGTGATTTGTGTGTGTGATTATGTAGCATGACTTGGCCCGTCTACGACTACTGTACCGTGCCTTACTCAGTGTGAGCTATGCATGTGGCCATTTGATAGACCGTTTGACTCATGTTGTTCGACGAGTGCTGCGGCTGGTCGAGACTTGTCCCGAGGCGAAAAGTGTAGAATAGGACGGACTAGACAAAGATCCGGGTCGTTATCGGCTCAGTGAACGCCCGAGTCGCGACCTCATGAGCCCAGACAAGTATTGACAGATGACGGACGGACGGTCTAGACATCCAAACCATGAAGACAAGGTGTGTGTAAGGTAAGCGTAAGGTGTGTCTCCGGAGGTTTTTTCTTCAGCCCTGTCACCGATATAAACGAGAAACGGGCTCAGCTCATGACGACCACCCTGCGTCTGCCTCCCACCCGAGGCTGAGCAACGGGCGATCCGGCTATCGAGGGGATCATCCGCCCATCTGGAGCACCCGTATTCCGTAATAGGTGCTGCTTGGAGGGCGACGCTATCTACGCAACGGCCGCAATCGCTAGTTCTTCGTAGACCCTTCACACCCCCAAAGGGCGGTTATGTAATGAGAGCTATTCAAGGAGGAGAGCATTTTGCCACCTTGGGCTTCCCGTACCTACATGTACAACTATGACGAGTGCTGTAGGTCTTTTACAGGCAGATCGGGTCGGGGGAGCTCAGCTGAGAGTGGGCTGCTTCGTATTGGCTCGGGCGTGGTGAGGGATGGACAGCCTTGCGGGATGAGAGATGCTATTGGAGAGCTAGGATAGGTGTCTCTGGATGCTTAGAATGAAGAGGTGTCGAATTGTTGACTTTATTCGCACCTTCTTTGAGAACAGGCGATGTATGGGATGTCGTATATGATGTGTCAGTGATGAGATAAACCGGAAGAGGCTATATGCTGCGGCGCGTTGGACCGTGTACTTCGTGTGGTCTGGTCAGTGTCGGTGACAGTGCTGTATAGCGACAAGAAGACGTGCAATGATCTCAAAGGAGACAATGGTTCATCCTCTTCTCAAGTTCCTTGTGATTCAGGAGCTCCCGGGATACTAAACGCTACAAAAGAGTACGTGTCACGCTGCGGAGGAGCGGATGGTGGACTATGAGACAGGACCACGTATGGTTCGCATTCCTTCTATAAGAAAGTCCTTTGGTGGAACTTTGAAGAGCAAGGTTACTAGCTTCAGGGCAGGGAAAATCTGAAAAGAGGTAAAGCTGACCGAACGGCCGTATCAGATCCAGGCAATGAGTGACAAAACAATGAGAAACTGGAACATTACTGGATAGCAAGTGATTGGTAACGTAACAACGGCGGTTGTGATGGGACATTGGTATCTGATAAACCAGCGTCGTTTGTGGCACCTGATCATCTCCACGATATAGCTTTACTGTTACGGTGCACCTCCTAATGAACAGACAGAAATCTTGATCAGTTAATTTAGGATACCTTGATAAGACTTCCCGACTTATGTCAAGCAATTGACAAGGAGAGACATTCTGGCTATGTATACTAGGAGGAAGAAAGATAGGAAAAATGGAAGAAGGAAGAGGGAGAAGAAGAGAAGCCTGAGATGAGAATGGAAAGTGGAGAGAAGGAAACCGCTATGGTTCATGTGTGGTAGGCCAAGTTTTTGGATACCATAGTACCCCGTAACTTTCTTCTGGTCTGTTGCACATCTTTCCACCGAGGTATATGACATTCTCTGTCGCTTTCGCTGAAAGGAACACCGTATTCCCCGTATAGACGTAGGCCACCGTCTCGGGCCACGCCTCGGGCTGGGGCAGTGCCAAATCGATCATGTCTCCTCGCTTGACCCGATCCGACATGATGATGGCGGCCAGCGCTGGCAATGATGCTCGTGCGTAATCGAGGTCTACATACGTCCCTCTGGTCAATGCCCGCTGCCGACAAGGAAGTAAGTTTCAGGACAAGGAAGATGAATGTACTCACTCATGGGCACGCCCATTGACTGAAGTCCCCGGGCCTTGATGGGTCTGCTGCGCTCACTCATCATCCTTGCGGCCTTTCCCTCGTCCGCCTCGGGGTCTTTGCTGTTACAGGAGGATGCTGCCCCCGGCCAAGACGCCCGTCGTGTGTCGCCAGACAGCTGCAGTTTTGACAGCCATTTCTCCCGGTCAAAGTGACGTGACATGTCCCTACCAACCAGCGGCTCAGGTATCGTTTCCCTCAGGGCATCCAAGTCGAAATCGCGCTTCAAGCCAAAAGGCGGGTTGGACCGTGAATGGATGATTGCTCGAAGGGAAAGGCGCTTCGGGACCGTCGACTTGGGAGAGGACAGCGTGGAGGTCGGCACGTCCGGCGGCTCCTCGGACGTCGATGCGGTAGGACTGCGAGCCCCTGTGAGCGGCAGCGCCCTGACGAAGACGTGTGCGTCGTCGAGGCGGCCCAGCCTCTCGTATCCTTCCTCCCAGAGCAGGAGCTGCGAGCCTTGCATCTCCTCGAGCTGCCTCTTTCGAAGCCACACGGCCACTTCAGGCTCAGAAAGGCCCGGCGGAGGAGGCGTGGAGGGTGGGGAGGCGAGGGTGCCGTCGCTCATGCGCACCCGGGGACGAGGAGCCCTGACTGCGATGGGTGTCTTCGTGTACTGTATGCACTTCGTGCTACGCCGGCGGCCGAAGAGATCAGGGGGTTCGAATGCCCACTCCGGCCACTGACCTCGGGGGCCTGTCGCGGAGTACCTCCGCCTCCTCTCCAGTCGTGCCGCGGCTGAGGCTTTGTTGACTTTATGTGCTGATGGTCTGAGCCTCGCCAAATTGCGGGCTCGCGAGCGTCGTGAGTAGCCTGACCCTATGAACCTGGGGCGGAGGCTCTTTGGGGAATCTGGGGAAGAGGACATGATGGAAGGCAAGGCGAGTCCGGAGCTGGGGAAGGGGATGAAGGCGAAGCGTCCCAGTGTTGTAGAAGATCTTGCTGGACGAGTCGGTGTAACTCGAGGCTAGAGAATCAGGAAAGCTAGCAGCTGTATTGCGAGGGAACAGGAGGAGAGATATATCACAATGGTATTAACCTCCCCTTTACCCTGCGTGGCGTCCATGATATCACGACGGTTGATCGCGCGGCGTGGATTGGTCCAACTACCTCTTACAATAGCCACGACGGCCATTCAGGTCCCAAGCATGATCCTTGTTATTGTTGTTATTGTCTTCTACCCTCCTCTTTTCCCATCAAATTCTAGTCCTTCTTTCTTTTTTTTTTTTCTTTCTCCCCGCATATCAAAGGCCAAGTGGCCGTGACGTGGCGGCCCGACTTTCAGACATGGTCAAACAAGAAACCGGTTGGTGATGCTCGATATCGCTGGTGTGACAAAGGGCGCCGCACGGGCTCACTCTCAACTCATCCCGCCAACACGCAGGACAAAGGGAGGCAAAAGCCTCAAGCCTGATTCTGCAGCATGAAAGAGAAATTCAACGTGTGCGTTTGTTGTTGCTGTTTTGCTTCTTTTCTTTTCTCGTAATTATCGCGGAATCCAGCTGTTGGGCCTCGTTTGATGAAGTCCTCAACTTACATATAATTGCCCCTACATGGGAAAAGAGTGAAGCAAATGCATGCAAACCAGCCACACTGCGTTTCAATTCACTCGAGGTCAACAACTGCTGTGAGCCTCTGCGCCGCGCACGTGACGGCCCATTACAGGCGACAAATGTCCACGAAGCGGCAGATGATTGGCTCAGCAACCCCCAAAAGCAAAAGCCGCGGCCATTTCCAAAGAGAGAGGCCATCAAATGAACAGCGCATCGTTTTGACACAAGGCGTCAAAGAGAATAGAATACCAAGCGGGCAGATTGGAAGCGCTCGGGCATCGTTCTAGACCAGTTGTCATTCTTCTTTCCGTTTTTCCAACCTCTTCGCTTTTTGCTTTTTCTGCATTCCCCGAGCTGCCCGTCGTTCAGCAGCTACCATGCGATAGGCTGTTCTCTTTGGAACTCCAGAGAAACAACGCCACCAAGGATAGAAGTCATCTCTAATGTCTAATATGGCGGCGAGCTACAAGCAGCGCAAGGAGGACTTTGTGTCCAACCTGTCGGGCGGCTCCGTCACGGAAATCAGCTACGTGACAGCTGTCGCGCCCGTGAGTCCATGTCCTTTGCCGCCGTTTCATCCTCTGCATCTGCATCTGCCCGTTGAATGTGATGTCTGGTTGGGGTCTGACTTGAGCTTGTCATTGTGGTCCTGGTTGCTAACTCACCGATGGGCGTAGGCGGCCGTGCTGCTGTGGTCTGTTCTCCAGGCCCGGCAGTCCTTCTTCAAGCCGTACTCCCTGCTTGGGTTTGTCGTCGACTTCTCACTCACCGTCGGCACTTTTCTGCTGGCCACTACTCTCTACTCGGGCACGCCCGTGTTGTTGAACTTGCTTCTACTGGCGCCGGCTCTCCTGATATGGCTCCTCCCGCCATCCACCACGGCGTCAAGGAAGAAAGCGAGGCTTCCGCCGAATGCCCAGTCCAAGGCTGCCGCGGGGCCTCTGCCCACCCTGAGCATCAAGCCCTTTCTCACGACGTATCGCGGGTACATGATGATCACGACCTGCGTTGCGATCCTGGCCGTCGACTTCCGGCTCTTCCCCCGGCGCTTCGCCAAAGTAGAGACCTGGGGCACGTCCCTCATGGACATGGGCGTTGGCTCTTTTGTCTTCTCCGCCGGCATTGTGGCTGCTCGCCCGGTGCTCAAAGAAAGGGCGCTGGGCCGTCGGACGCCCCTCACCACCCGATTGTTGCAATCCTTCCGCCATTCCATCCCGCTGCTCGTCCTGGGCTTCGTCCGGCTCCTCAGCGTCAAAGGCCTCGAGTACGCCGAGCACGTCTCCGAGTACGGCGTCCACTGGAACTTCTTCTTCACCCTGGGCTTTCTGCCCCCGTTCGTGGCCATCTTCCAGTCCATCTTCGACGTCATCCCGTCGCACGCCGCGCTGGCTCTGCTCCTTGTGGGGACGTACCAAGCTCTGCTCGAGTATACGAACCTCAAGGCATACATCCTCACCGCCCCACGGGTGGACATCATCTCCATGAACCGCGAGGGCATCTTCAGCTTCATAGGCTACCTCGCCATCTTCCTGGCCGGGCAGGACCTCGGCAAGTTCATCATCCCGCGGAGCATCACGTCAAGCAGCAACTCCACGGCGGGCATGCAGAGGAACACGCTGCTCATGACGATAGCCGTCTGGGCCGGCATCTGGACCGTGCTGTACGCCCTCGCCACGAGCTACGACTTTGGGCTCGGCCTGACCGTCTCGCGCCGCCTGGCCAACCTGCCCTACGTCCTCTGGGTCGCGGCCTTCAACTGCTGGCAGATTCTGGCCTTTTGTGTCATTGACACAATCTTCTTCCCCGCATTTTACAACGCCGCGGACGCGCGGTCGGAGAAGGAGGCCTATGACGCGGCCACGAGCTACGTCCTGAAGGCGTACAACCGCAACGGCCTGGCCGTGTTTCTCATTGCAAACTTGCTGACGGGCTTGGTCAATATGACGATCCCGACGCTGGATGCGACGCCGGTCGTGGCCATGGGGATTCTCTTGGCTTACACGGCGACTGTGACGGGTGTTGCGGTGCTGCTTGATATCTATGACATTTCGATCAAGCTGTAAGGACTTACCAGGACGGGGTGCTTTCTCATGGGTACGAACACTCTCACGGATGAGAGACACCTTTGCCGCCATTGTAATCTGTATCGAGCGACATGTCCACCTCAAGGGCTCCCATCACAAATACAAATCAAGAAATTCCGAGACACAAAGAGGGACAACCTCCCTTGAAAAGGAGAAACAGGAGCATTGTTGTTGTTATTGTCCGCATCAGACGCCAGCCATTTGGAAGCTGTCGACGGCCCTGATTGGAGGGGCTGCCGCCCTTGACGAGGCGGCAAGCCAGCTCATGCAAGACACGATCTAGATGACGGCGAGGTTTGGCAAATTTGGCGCGCTAGAGAGGATCTGGAACGGGAATCTAGTGGTGCTTTTTCTTGCAGTACAGTAGCATCATCTGAGTCCAAACGTAGTAGTAGGGCGATCTCTTGCATGTACACAGATGCTCGAATCAAGATTCGATATCAATTCATGGGGTTGTGCGTCTTTCGGGCTGCGGAATCGTGCTCGGTACAACGGCTCCGAGCTACCCTACTAATGCTGCCGAGATTCCAGAATACCAGTGCTATGACGAATCAAGGACGGTGCCTTACCATACCAAGGGGGGGGGGGCCCATCTGTTTGTCTCTTCGCTCGGTGTCTACTCCCGAATCTGTTATGAAAGGGAAAAACAAAAAGGCTGAGAGGCGGAGCGTTTGGCGGGTTAAGATGAAGCCATTTTAACTCGCCCGAGCCAAGTCGCTCATTTCCGGCTTCAATGCGATCAGCAACGAAGGGCGCCACAAAATGTATGCAGTGGATCTGGGAATACGCGGGTAGGATCGAGTTCTTTTCGACGAACCATAGGCGTGATCCGTCTCAGCGAGATCAAGTACTCTATATTGATTGATATACTATCTAGTACTTGTGCGAAGATGTCGGGTTTGCGTGGGTGTTGCTGTTGGTAGTTATCTATGTGGCCGAACTTGCAGATACTGTAGTACAACTACATGCGTGTAAGAAGAGTGAAATGGTAACCGCGGAAGCTTAAAAGTCAGACGAGATCATTGTGTTTCAAACCCGTTATGCTGTTGCCGACAGGTGGTGGAAATTTGGGGGACGTGACACCAGGTTTCACGTTTGAGTGAGCTTGTCTCGGGTTGCGGCTCACAAAGGGGGAAGAGCGGGAATATTCTACCTCTGTGATCCCATCTTTCGTGTGAGACTTGAAGCATGACGAAGAACGAGACGGAAAATTCAAGGACAAGACAAGTACGAAATATAAGGTGCCTTTTAGCGAATTGGGAACAGATACATACCTAGGTAGTAGTCGTAGTTAATTCCAGAGCATACCGGGTAGATTGAGTGTATGGTTGTGAGATGACATGCGAAGGCGTGAAGAGCTCGAATGGATCAAGGCCATGTCCCGTCTTCTTATTGGCAGTTACTAACCTGTTTGCCGAGGCGGGATGTAAACAAGACAGGAGGGTAAGGCAGGGCGAGGTAAGGTAAGGTAAGGTAGTATCGCTCATGCAGGTACAGAAAGCATATTAAATGGAAGGATTGGCTTCATTGGACGACATCTAATGCGCTTCTGAGGCGAGTGACACAACATGTCGCTATTGGTCGGATGAAATGTTGCGACTGTTCCTTGCGTCTTCCTCCCCTCTTCCTCTTCTTTACCTGGGTAAGCAATAACATTAGGGATTTGACGGATGCTGATTGTAGATATGGGGCCGAGTTGAATGGCTTTGATATATGTAATATGATTTGCCTGTGGCGAGATTGGGCATCAAGTTTTGTTGCCGTTTTCTACAGAGAGGCATGATTTCGGCATGGGTTGAAAGCGCGCAGCATCGCAATCTTGAAGCCGGGATCGAGATTAGTGCGCCTCGTACGAAGGACTAGCCGCCCGCGTTTCGCTTTATTTATATAACTACAGAGTTGCCGGGGTTTTAACTATGCGTGTGCGCATCAGCCGGCGCAGCAAGGCCGCTGGACGGCTTGCGGGCGAGGGAGAGTCGTTCGAGGGAGCGCGTGCACGGCTCGAGGCACTTGGTGATTGTTATGCGTTAGGTAACAAGCCTTGGGGGTTGCTTGGTGATGCTACAGCTAAGGTCAAGGTATGTGACGAGTCGACAATTGTTTGCTCTGCCGCGGTCTTTCATCGTAATGACCTGCCTCTCTTCGACTCCTGTGGTTCAATGGGCGCATCCAAGCGAGCAATGAGAAGCTCCGTTTGTCGTCGGGGCTTGTTTGTCCCTTGCGACTATTAGTACGAGTATGAGATGGCATGCGGCAACTGAAATCGATGGCCTTTGCAAGGATTCCCACCTCACGGTTGCGCTACCGGGGTGGCCCCCCCCTTGCGCCGAGGCCAAGCAGGTGTTTGCGGCGTCACCGAGGGGAGCTGGGGGATATTGGTGGCCGGCATTGGGAAGCTAGGGACGGGAAGGGTGGTGGGTGATGAGGGCATGCTGATGCCGATGATGGTGAGGGATGATGATGATGCTGACCTGGCTTTTGCTTGGTTCAAACGGCGAACTGCGTCAGAGAGTATCGATATTTTGATGTACTGTGGGAGGATCACGGTGGCGCATACATGTATAGTAAAACAGTCGCTTGCGAGGAGCGTGGATGAAAGAGAGAGAATTGGCCGACTCTTTACTTAGGTACCTAGATGCAAACTTCGCCATAACATGCTCGCGCTTGACCAAGTCCCATATCCGTATAAAGCACCTTGGATCAGCAGGGCACCTGTTTCTCTGAGAGCCGCATACAATTGAAGTACTACAATAAACCACCTCCCCCTTCACAACTTCGTCTCCAATGCCGGCTCCGAGTCGAGCGCAGGGTGTCTATCTGCTTTGCTTTGCCGGGTGAGAGCTAATTTGGCGGCCATCGTGACGCTCCGGCCCAGCCAGTCAGTCATGCATGCTGCCTGTAATCGCCCGTACCCAGTACCTGCATGCAGGAACCGACGAGGGGGGCCCCTGAAATCTGTTGACCTGCCTTCATGTTGGTAATAGCGCGTTTCGGCCGGGGGTTGACGATGTGTTGAGTACCTCGAGGTTCAAGTAGTGAGGTGGTATCGCGACATCAAGGACGGGCAGTGCTTCCGATTGATGAC
The DNA here is from genome assembly GCA_020002365.1 of Trichoderma gracile. Taxonomy (NCBI): domain Eukaryota; kingdom Fungi; phylum Ascomycota; class Sordariomycetes; order Hypocreales; family Hypocreaceae; genus Trichoderma; species Trichoderma gracile. The sequence goes on from JAINEY010000003.1 coordinate 1,196,847, forward strand.
ATAGTTGCGAATACCAGGAAATTGGGAAGAAGTGATGGAACAGAGAGACGAAATGTAAGGCGAGGTGAGGTCAAGATACTTGAGATAATGTACGGCTACCTGGAGGCACATCCCTGGCCGCTGCAAACACCGAAAGAGGCTCCACCGAGCGGCGCGGGTCCAGCGGCTGTAATAGTTCGTGTGAGTGAGTCGCTGCAGCTTCAAGGTTCTCACGATCAATTTCGCGAAAGGGCTGGGCCTTGGGGGCCTTGGGGGCCTTGTTGGAGCTGTGAGGCCTTGGCCCGTCCGCCGTGTCGCGGCTTTTTGACAGCTCCATGTCGGCCGCCCTCTGCTGTGGCCGCGTCTAGATGTACAACTACTAAGGTACGAGTACATGCAATCCCCTTTTGCCTGCCTTGCCTCGCGCAGCAAGTGTAGATGGTACCTTGACCGTATAGGACCTGAGGTACCTCGAGGTGAGGAAGAGGAGGTCTCATCTTCAAAGCTTGTGGCATGACCGCAGATGGAACTGGCACTGCTACTGCTGGCTGGCCCGGCTCTGCTTGATATCGATATCCTATCTGTCTGAAATTGCTTCATTGGACCGAACTGGATCAGGGTAATTGATCAATTTGCACGCTGCCATCTCTGGTACCTTACTTGACCTCTAAGGTGAGGTACATTAGCTGTCTGTGAGCGAGGTGGTGCTTGCCTTGCTCGGCAGCTTTGCAGTGGCAACAGCGTCAGCTCAGCTCAGCTCAGCGTGCAGTCATCGCTAAGGCTGCCGGCTACAGCGCCAGCAGCAGCTCGACTCGCCCTGCCAAAAAGACCAGACTCCAAGACTCAAACCCTCACCTGCTCTCCTCAACCCTCACCACCTCCAGCCTCCGACTCTCGACGGGCTGCGAGCAACGCCGGGCCGGGCATATTCAAGGACCAAGCAAGGCACCCAATCCGCGCTTCGTCCTGCCCTACTGCTGCTGCTACACCACATCCAGCAACGACTAGCAGCTGCGGTAGCACCAGGTACGACCAGCCCGTACCGAGTACCTTGCTGCTCTGCACAACCACATCCTGAACCCTGTCGACTCCTCCCCCTTGGCCCTGCGCGCGTCCGGACGGCCTGCCCACTTGAGCAGCTTCAGGGGACTCTCATCTGCCATCTGCTGAATCCGCTGGGCCACGACGTTCGTCTGTGAAACATCTCGCCAGAAGAAGGAACAAAGAAACCCCAAGCTGTGCTTCGCTCTTCTCTTCCGTGGCCGCCGTCCGTCCATCCGTCGAAACGGGCTATGAAATCGTGCTGAATTGGCTCGTCGGCGCACCTCGAGAGACGCCGAGTTTGTCCTGTCTTGCCTCTGGCCGCCCTTTGTTTTCTTGCGTCTTCCTCTTCAGCTGATCAGCAGCCGCCGCTCCTCTGTCTGGGCTCTGGTCCCGTCCTGGCCTTGGCCCGTCTTCGCGCCCCCGATCCTCCTCTCCCTCTCATACATACTAGTCCTACTAATACAACACAAACACCACGCCAACCAGCCGCTACTGCTGCTGAGGCTCAAGCGTCTGCCGCGTTGCCAAGGTTGCGCGCCGCTGGACCGATCTTTTTGTTTTCTTTTTCACCGCTGTGAGCGAATCCCAAGCCAACGAAACGGTCCGTCGTTCCCTCTTGCAGCATCTGCCACAAACCCACACGGGCTCAGCTGCTGCCCGTCCGCCTCTGGCTCCAAGCATTGACAGCCGCCTCAGAACGAAACCTCGCCGTGCTTGCTCTCTCTCTCTCCAACAGCTTGCGCTCACCGTCTCCGCAGCCGATCGTTAGAACCTGACCCCTGGTGGGCCAGCCCGTCACGCGTAGCAACGCGGGAAGAATGTCGTCGGCTGCTCTCCAAACGGCCCCTCCACACCAGCCAACCGCGTTGCCGTCCTCGCTGCCAACCTCGAACCGCCAGTACTCGCAGTCGCAGTCCTCCCCCAGTCGGGACATCCACAATGCCCAGAGCGCATCAACACCACCATCGTCAAGGCGCCCTCCCTCTCGCAAGTCCAGCGCCCAAGGCGCAGCCGCTGCATCCGACCCCAGCGCTCCTTTAAACTCCCGCATTCCCACCAGCGCGACCCGTGCTGCCGCTGCCGACCAGCACTCCAGGGCTGACCGCCTGGCGTCTGCGCCCGTCGCCCCTCCGCGAACCTCGTCCAACAATCCCGACGCTGGCCAGGGACGCGGCCACTCGGGCGACAAGATGAACAATTCACCGCGCCGGGCCCAGGCCGATGGCTCGCGCATCGCCTCTCGCGGTGACACAAACGGCGCCGCTGACCATGCCAGGACCAAGAGGGCTTCCAACTACCACACTCCGCAGGATTCCTCAGCCTCAGCTCAGCCCGCCAGTGCTCGCGGAAGCCATGCCTCCGAACCGCCCTCTTCCATCCCCATCCCCATCCGCACCCATCAGACGGCGACCAACTCCAAGTCCTCGCGCGAGGCAAGCGAGAACCTGCACCGGGTCATTTCCAACGGCGACGAAGCCAACGGCCGAGGCGCTACTCACCACAGCTTAGCTCAGGACGTCGATCCCGCGGCGCCTCCTCCCGTCATCTCCATGACTGCCGGGTCCGAGGAGCGGCGAGGCGGCCGAAGCCGCCAGGACCACAGCCGCAACAGCAAGGCAACCACCAAGTTTGGCGACTTCATCCTTGGAAACACCATTGGCGAGGGAGAGTTTGGCAAGGTCAAGCTTGGATGGAAGCAGGATAGCAACGTGCAGGTAAGTTTCTTTCCGCCCGTTGCCATCCGTCGCCCGCAGCGACAATGAGAGGGAAAATAGGGCATGATGTTTCAAGAAACCTAGGCAGTGCTGACGAGATGTATGCAGGTTGCCATCAAGCTCATCAAGAGAGATACCGTTGGCCACAACCCGTCGCGGCTGGCCAAGATCAAGCGCGAAGTCACCATTCTCCGCGGCATCCACCACCCGAACATTGTGCGGTTGATAGACATGGTTGAGACTGATAGATACATTGGCATTATCCTCGAATACGCATCGGGAGGCGAGCTTTTTGACTACATCTTGAACCATCGTTATCTGAAAGACAACTCGGCGCGCCGACTCTTTGCCCAGCTGGTCTCGGGAGTGGGCTACCTTCACAAAAAGGGCATCGTCCATCGCGACCTCAAGCTGGAAAATCTGCTCCTCGATCGAAACCGCAACATCATCATCACGGACTTTGGCTTTGCTAACACCTTTGACCCTCGTGACGAGTTGACGGAGGAAGAGGAGCTCAACCTGTCGGATCGCGAGTACGTGAAGAGGCTTGGCATCGACAAGATCAAGCCCAACGGTATGCGCAAGGGCGACTTGATGCAGACCAGCTGCGGCAGCCCCTGCTATGCTGCTCCAGAGCTCGTGGTTAGCGACTCACTGTATACTGGAAGAAAGGTTGATGTGTGGAGCTGTGGTGTCATCTTGGTGAGTGCAGAGGATTCTTTGCTTCTTTTTTCTTTAGGCCAGACAGCTAACGACTCTGGATCATCAACAGTACGCCATGCTAGCCGGCTATCTGCCCTTCGACGACGACCCTGCCAACCCGGAAGGCGATAATATCAACCTTTTGTACAAGTACATCGTCACTACGCCTCTGACCTTCCCCGAATACGTTACGCCGCATGCTCGAGATCTCCTGCGACGAATCCTCGTGCCGAATCCGAGAAAGCGAGCGGACTTGTTCGAGGTTGCTCGCCACAGCTGGCTGAGCGAGTATGCCCACGTTGTCGAGTTCATCACCAGCTCGACCACATCGCCATCCGAGGTCCAAAGTGTCAGCGCGGCGGGCTCAGACTACGCCGAGGCTCCCATGGTTACGAGGAGCGCCTCCGTTCGCGAAGCGCCAAAGCAGAAATCTCCCCAACCCGCTGTCGTCGGTGGCCTGGCCAAGACGCACGGGAAAATCGATTCGCCTCCCGAAACTACCCAACGCACATCCAAGGACGCGAAGCGTCGTACCGTCCAGGTCGAATACGTCGCGCCCGTCACTCAGACGCAGCGCGGTGCCAGCGAGCCAGAAGTGTCCAGGCATCAGGCCGCGCCAACATCGCGGCATCATCACGAGTCGGTCCAAGAAGATTTGTCGCTGGATGACAGGCACGTGGCGCGACCACAGTCGAAGAGAGGGCCGCCCCCTGGGTCGCAAACAAGTGGAATTCCTCAGCCGGCGCTCTCCTCACGGGATACTCGCTCGGCTGCCGACAACTCGTACAACATGGGTGTTCCCGCAGCAAACGCTCGTCCACGCACTGGCAACTCTATGCAGTCTGCCACTTCTCTTGGCTTGCAGTCTGGAGGCAACTATGGCCAACCAGCGCCTCCTGCCATTGCTGACACTAACGTTCAGGGCCGTATCCAGCAGCCCGCAGGCGCTGGCAATGATGTTGAGGAGCTAGGGCGAACCAGCACCAACGTGCCGCCCAAGTTTGCGCGGATGTCAGGCTTCCATGAGCCTAAGAGCAGTGATGGAAAGGGCCACAAGAGGTCCAACACGATAGGAGACATTGGCTCCAAGCTCCTGGGCCGCAGCGGGTCCGTCTTCGGGCGCAAGGCAAAGAAGTCGGATCAGTCGGCTGAAAAGACCAAGAAATACCCTCCCATTAGCATGGCCAACACTGGCATGGCTGCGGGAGAAGAGCCTCGGTCGCGACCCTCGATAGACTCGAAGGCATCCCGCCGATCCTTTACTCTCGGCCTCGGAAAGAAAGCGAGCGGAAGCATCAACGGCTCTCAAGATTCCATCGACAAGAAGGAGCGCCGACGCTTCTCCCTTCTTCCCGCGTCCTTTTCTCTCAAGTCCTTTGGCAATCCCAAGGATCTCGGAAGCGCACCCCCTTCTTCGCAAGACTTACCCATCCAAAATCCTCGCACCGCTGACCTCGGACGGATCGTGACGACCCACGGAGGCAGCACACCTTTCTTCGACAACGCCTACGATGGCCAACAGTCAGACACGGCCCTGGCGCCCAATCAAGGCCAGAATCCCAGCCTAGCACCGGCAGACGCTGCCAGACGACCGAATGCGGTCCCTCAGTATCTGCAGCAAGGTACACACCTCAACAGTGGATCCGAGACGTCGGTCGACATGCGCCAGCCTTCCGCGGGAGCTCGACAGGGCCCCTACCAGTACGGATATACCCAATCCGAAGGCTTCGACGGGCGAGGAGTTGGTACGGGCCGCGGGGTGTTACAAAAGAGCCACAAGCGGTTCACGGATGCCTACGACCAGGGAGACTACCGTGGCCACGAAGGAAGCAGCGGAGCTGCTAAGCGCGTCATGGACTTTTTCAGGAGACGAGGCAAAGCCAGGGGCGGCGACGAGCGATAACCGATGGCCCTGCGAAACAAGGGCAAAGAATTCGCACTTACCGATTTGCGCTGGAGCTAGCCGAGTAGTTCACCGTTGTGTTCTTCTCCTGTCTTCGCCTTCTTGAGGTTTTGACCGGCTCGATCTGGTTGCCTTGTTATATTTTTTTTTATATTTCCATACAGGAGGCATTGCCGAATTTTGCCAACATCAAGTTGTAATCATCAGAGCGCGCAAAGCAGATATCGTTCAGCCTGTTTAATATCCCCCACTTACAAAAACTGGTCGAGAGTAGCTTGTGCCTACATGGCCTACTACCTACTACAGAGTGCGCTGGATGGGGAGGGGCATGCCTTATTTGGCACTGTTTTTTTACTGCTTTTTCATTGTTTTTCCTTTGTATTGTATTTCGACTAGCATGATCTTGCCAATCGTATATTGCGCTCATGTGGAGGCTGTTATGAAGCAAATACACTCACGCACGAACACATGCCTCGACTGGATCTGGTTGTGGGATTTTGTGACGCGGCATCAGAAAGCCTGTGGTACAATGCTTTTCTCTCTTTCCTTTCCCCCAAATCGGGTAGAAGCTGTTTGATTCAGTATTTGGGGATGTGTTGTTCTATATACCTGTATCGCTTGTTGTATTTGCCACTTCTTGTTATCAAATTTGTATGGTTGGGCATTGTTTTGGCAGGACATTTAGCGGAGTCTATGATTTGACATTTTAGCTTGGGTTGAAGCAGGGGAGGGGGGAAGAAACAGAGAGGTGTGCTTTTGTTTTCGTTTTTGCTTTTTATTGTTTCTCCCCCTTTTGCTCTTTATTGTTCATTGGTTTTCCAGAGGTTTGTAAGATGGAAGAAAATATGAGGAAAGCATTCTGTTTGTGTGAGGGTGTGTATGTGAGGTGAGGTTTCGAGCTTTTGCTTTATTCGTTATAAAAGCACCGGGTACCTACATCTTGTTCTTTCTGTGATGGCTGCATTGTCTGTGAGTTGTGGCGGGGGGCTTGCAAGTAGACTTGTTTCTTTCGATGTGTATTAGGGTGTTTCTTGTATTCGCATGTGTTGAGCTTCTTGTATCGTGGGATATGAAGGGTGTGTTGTTGATGTGATAATTTGCGGTTATGGTATTGTAATACTAGTTACTATCTTACTTCATCAAATCTTGGCGTTCTTATAGCGGTCTTGACTCTCCTGTAAAATCTCGTGTGCATGACTATGGAGCAATGTCGTTCTATCTTTGTTGCAAAGTACTAGAGACTACCTAGTATTACCTTGCCCATGCTTTCTAGTACGAGTAGTAGCAATAACATCCTTAGACGCTGTGAGAACTGCAATATCTTGCCGGATGATGAATGCCGAGTCGGGGTTTCACACGACCTACGAGTACACCGAGGACCGGATTCCGTTGAGTTTCCCTGCTTGTTCCCCCCTTCTTTTCCACGGACGTGATGCCTTGATCGCATCAGCTCACTTTTTCTCAGGTTGCACGGTGTGCGTTGTGCCATTCAGGTACGTCATTGATGAGGTTATCTTGGTTCTGGAAAGCTTTGAGAGCGACGACTCGGAGAATACAGGTCATCGTGATGGATTCACCGAGATTGGCTTGTTACCTCATATTTGCTGCGCCTCGTTGTTTGCTGGCTTTCCTTTTTACGCGTACTTACTTACTTACCTAAGGTAGTTCTGCTGGTGAATCATGGATGCGGTGTGGCTGATGCTTTTGCCTTCGCTGTATACAGCGTAGAGTGTGGCGAAGCAGGGGGCCTGGGCTGATGATGTGTGTGTGGGGGTTTCAAGCATTTGGGAGCTTTTATTGCCGGGCCACGTGTGTGTCTTCTTTTGGCTTCGAATGGAATTTCCTGGCTTGGGATATTTTCCGCGTGTATTCCTTGTGCCGAGGCGGCGATTACGGTGAATTGGTGAATTACTTGATGGACGTGGGAGGTGAATTGTCCGGTTGGGACGAATCGAGGCGGAAGGATTGGCTTTGCATTTGGAGGCATGGTTCTGGTCCTGGTGGTTGGGGTTTCCAGGGGACCAAGTCTTGAAGTGTTACTGCGCTTGAATTTGTGGGGATGGGCTGATACCGGTATTGAAAGGGCAAACATCAATTGGAAGGTTTCAATGGATTCGCGTTGGTTATTCTATTCTGCGATACCCAGCTATTTGCAGAGATACAGATTCTTTGGGAGGCCATGATCACATATGCTGTGAATTCAGTCAATGGCATGCTGGCGACTTTGCTCTGGAGTGCCATGTCTCGGACCCTGTTTGTGCCCTTGGGTTGGGTTGGCGAGTCTCGGGAATCGGCTCAGTGGACTCGCACAAGGGAGGGGAACGGGCATGATGATGCGTTGCAGTTTGCCGCCAATTGAGATGGGAATGACGTTTTGTAAGAGCTCGATTGAAAGTGGCAGCACGTTTCCGTTGAAAGATACTTCGTACCTGGGTTAAGAGAATCAAAGACAAAGAAGAAGCTCAGCTCAGATTCCAGATGCTGCTGCTGCTTTGCTCGGTTGGCCTTGACCGCTAGCGCGCATTGGCGGCGGAGGAGGCCCTGACGATGATGTCGTTGCAGCACTCGAGGCGGGGGCTCTGATTGGGCGGTGCGAGGCCACCGCCTTGCTTCCCCACGGTGAATCATGCGCTAGGCTTTGAACGGGTTGGGTTGCTTCTTGGCGTGTTGTCGCGGTCCAAGTGCCCTGAGACTGAGACTGAGGTACCTGGTGGCGCGTTGATGGTGATATGGTCTGCCTTGCTTGAGAACTAATTGTTGGAGCTGCATTGCAACGAGATGGTATTAATTGCGAGGCTAGTAACAGTTTAAAGAGTCTCTGCAAAGTGGCTGCCAAGGTAATGTCGACCTGAGTGGTTGAGCGTGTGCTTAAGCTTCAAAGGCCAAAAGGACAAGGACTTGCAAGGCCTAGCGCACGGCTTATCAGAAGCGTGGCGCCTCCCCCTGTCGGCTCAGCGTCATCCACATTCCCCGTCAACAGCCACAGCCCGCCTCTTTCCAGCTTAAAAAGGGATCCTGCTTCCCGCCTTCTCTCGCCCGACCTCTTGATACCCTCTTCCTCCCATTTCCATTCCGGGATCTGTTTCCCCCCATCTTCCTCTCAATTCCATCAGTATCGTGAGATTCTTCACTCTTCCAGTTTCCAGCACGATTCTCCCTGCATTTGCTTAGCTGCCTGCCCGTCCCGTCTCGCGCCGCTGCTCCTCCAACACCTGTTCGATGAAGAAAGCCTCAACAGACCCCGATATAGCTGCCCGAGCGAATGGACTCTCCGATCGGCCGGATACTGAGCTTCGCGACCTGCCGCCCTTGAACAAGCACGAGCGCGCCGCCGCCGCTGCTTCTACCACCACCACCGGCACCACCGCCACCCCAAACGACCAGACCAACAGCCGCAATGGCGCTCGCAGCACCGATGCCCCCAGCGCCGACGAAAAGCCTGGCCGCCGCTCCCTCAAGTCGGCATTCGCCAAGAAGCGCGCGTCGGCGCCATCCGCGCAGGATGAGAGGCAGGGGCCTTTCGTAGGGACCAAGGAGGCCCTCGCAAACACCTCTGCCCCCGAGAATGCGGGAACCGGAAACGGAACCGACAATGACGGCGGCGACAAGAAGAAGAAGCGCACCTTTGTCCAGGAGTTCCGAAGGAGCTTCTGGCTGGTCCTCACCCACAGCTGGTTCAACGTCCTGCTAATCTTTGTGCCCGTCGGCATCGTCGTCGCCAACGTTGGCAACGTCAACAGCGGCATCGTCTTCGCCATGAACTGCATTGCCGTGATCCCGCTCGCTGGCCTCCTCAGCTTCGCGACCGAGTCGGTGGCCCTCAAGATGGGCGACGCACTTGGCGCCCTGCTCAACGTGACGTTTGGCAACGCCGTGGAATTGATCATCTTCATCATTGCCCTGGTCAAGGATGAGATCCGCATCGTCCAAGCGTCTTTGCTGGGTTCCATCCTGGCCAACCTGCTGCTCATCCTGGGCATGGGCTTCTTCCTCGGTGGCTTGCGCTTCCGGGAGCAGGTCTACAACAGCACCGTGACTCAGATGAGCGCCTGTCTTCTTAGTTTGAGCGTCATCAGTCTGGTTTTGCCCGTATGTTCACAAAACTTCCCTGCTGCTCTCCTTGTTTAAGCGATTCGGCTAACTGAATATCAGACGGCTTTCCACGCCTCCTTCAGCGACCCAAATTTGGCTGATCACGAGTCTCTCAAGATCAGCCGCGGCACTAGCGTTGTAAGTGTTCTTGCCTGACCAATTCATCGCATCCGTCACCGTCTAACAATGACAGATTCTACTGCTGGTATACGTCATCTATCTCATGTTCCAGCTCAAGTCCCACGCATATCTGTACGAGTCCACTCCGCAGAATATCGTCGATGCCGAATCAGTTCCTGGTCCCGCCGCTGCCTGGCTGGAGACTTCCAGCTCCGATTCCAGCTCGTCTGAAAGCTCGGACTCTGACGATTCGAGTCATTCGCGGGATACAGTTCGCCGCGCGATGAGAAAGGTCCTCCGCCATGGGCGCAGGAGAAAGTCGTCCGTGGCGTCTGTAGAAACCGGTGACCTCCAGCCTACTAGGACATCGTCTTTTGGCACCACAACCACCAGTCCCCAGGAAGAATCTTCTGAAGCTTCGACTTCGCGCCCGCAGTTTCCTAGGTTGTCGTCTGTGGAAACGAATGAAGAAGCTGTCGAGGACGACGAGAGGCCGCATCACAAGCACAGGAAATCCAGTATTCGGCAGATGCGCAAGAAGTACAAGAAGCACCGCCGTCACAATCGCCACAGGGATGCCGACGGCGACGCTCAGCAGGCAATTAGCGAGCAGCCCGAGCCGTCTCAGACGGGGAACGAGGACGGAGAGCCTCGCCGCGTCGATTTTGCCATCCAAAACGCGCCAACTGCCGATAGCGGCAACGAGACGTCTAAGCGGCCATTCCCTGGCCTCCGATCCATGTCTGTCAAGAACCTGGCGCCCCCTGTCTTTGTCCAGAAGCCCGATGTATTGGCTTCCATGGCTGCGGGCCCGGTTCCGCGCGTTCGGTACGGCATTCGACGCACCAACTCTCTTCCCGACAGGCTGAACCACCAGATGCGACCCCCCGGTGCCCTCTTCCCGGCTCAGGTGCCACTGGTCGCCTTGACGGCGAGTGGCCTCGATGAGGAAGAGGAGGGCGAGCACCTGACGCAGTCGGCAGCCGTTATACTCTTGCTCTTGACGACTGGCCTTGTTGCGGCATGTGCCGAGTTTCTGATTGGCTCCATCCAAGACGTTGTGGCCACGTCGAGCGTCGGTGAGATCTTCATCGGTCTCATTGTCCTGCCCATCGTGGGCAATGCGGCAGAGCACGTCACCGCCGTGACCGTGGCGATGAAGAACAAGATGGATCTTGCGATTGGCGTTGCTATTGGCAGCTCCATCCAGATTGCCATCTTTGTCACGCCGCTGGTTGTCATCCTGGGCTGGATCATGGACAAGGAGATGACGCTGTACTTTACGCTCTTTGAGACGGTGTGCCTGTTTGTGTCGACGTTCATGGTCAACTTTCTGGTCCTGGACGGGCGGAGCAACTACCTCGAGGGTGCTCTGCTGTGTGCAGTGTACTGCATCATTGGCGTTGTCGCCTTCTTTTATCCTGACGAAGCCGACGCCAGCTCGTGGGGCAGTTAATACTTGAAGAGTTAATAGTTGGGCAGGGAAGAAGATAGATAGTCTGCTATTGACGGGCCTTTTGTTTGTGATTCAAGTTAAGAATTGGGACAAGGCTATGAATGGGATGTTTAATGATGGTTCAGGAGATTCGATGGGAACATCGGTTGAGTCTAGCGCAACATCTATGTCTGCATGCTTTCTCACTTGTACGAAGCAGCGTTGAGTGTGCTTTGGCCGCTCGGATAATACATACTGTTATTCGCTGCATATGACGTGTTCCTTGTGCGTATTGGTAACGGTTTCTTGCGCCTTGTGATATAAGGTCTCTCATAATTACCGGAGAGACGTGACGGGCTGTGCAAGAAGCGCAGTTGTCTTGTCTGAGGCAGCCCGGCGTCATCTGACGGGCAGCCGAGCGTGTTTGCGCCTCCTTTTTCCTCATTCTTTTGCGTGTTGCAGCCGAACTACCTGCAAAGTCCAATTGCGGCGAGATTCCCCGCCCCGAAAAGCCACCTTTCCACTCATTTTGACTGCTTGAATCCACTATTTAAGCAGCAGCATTAGCGCGTTGCTAGAAGCTGATGCTATTGAGTGCTAAGATGAAGTATTTGGAAGGCAAAAAAGGGACCAGAGACACAAGGCGGGTTTGCTTGCACAGCCACAAGGAGGGACAGAAACGTCACCGGCTTTAAACGCAAGCCTCTCCTCCGCTTCCTCTCTTACTTTCCATAACTACCTACAAGGTGCCTTGCCGTGCCTTGATTCCTTGTCCGGCTCGATTCTTTTCTTGGCTTTTTCTTTCGTCTTTGACGTATATCTCACTCTTCACGCTTTCTCTTTTAACACACACAATTGCTCTCTCCCAATCTCAATTTCTCACTCCCACACTCTTCACACGGCTTCATTCTTCAGGTCTCGCTGTTTGAGACAAAGCTGTCCACGAAGCGCTTACTTACCTTACCTTAGGTAGCTGCTTCAACTTCTCGAGAGATATACACTTCCACTTTCACGCGTCACACACACACAGACACACACTTGAAACAGCTACCTACCCGGACAAAAGCAGATCAAGACAAAGGGCGCAATGTGTTTCGGCGGCCGGAACGAGAGGAGCGACGATCCCCCGCCGAGGCCGGCGCAGGGCGGCGATGGCAAGACGGGGCGGTATGGCGCGCAGGGGAGTGCCGCTGTGGGAGGAGGACCCTTGGGGTCCCAGGACCTGAGTCAGGGACAGCAGCAGTTGTATGACGGGCAGCAGCATGGCCAGCAGCATTACCAGGGACAGCAGCAGTATCAAGGCCAAGGACAGCACCATCAGGCTTACCAGGCACAGCAGCAGCAGTCGCATCAGCAATCGACGTTCGAGGACTACGCTCCCCCTCCAGGCCCGCCTCCCGGGAAGCGACAGGAGCAAGACGACTACGCACCGCCTGCTGGACCACCGCCGGGACGTCAGCAGCACCAGGCTGATTATGCTCCACCGCCGGGGCCTCCGCCGTCACACTTGCAGAATGACTATGCTCCTCCTCCTGGACCGCCTCCCTCTCACCAGAAGGGAGACTATGTGCCGCCGCCAGGTCCGCCGCCGTCTGCTGGCAAAGCTGACTGGACTGCTCCTCCGTCGAACGCCCATGCTTCTCAGTCCTCTGCGGCGCACGACTGGCAGTCTGCCGTGCCGGATACTTCTCTCTTCCCACCGCCACCCCTGATATTCAGTGGCTATGACAGGTCGCCAGCCAACAACGCGACCGAGGAAGAGGCAGAGGCTGGTGAGGCGTGGTGCCGGCAGTTCCCGCTCGTGCCACCCATGGTTCTCGATGAGCCAGGCAGGGCTGCTCTCCAGTCCAACAATATCCGGCTCATGGAGCCAGCGGGCTTCAACGGCACCCTCAAGTGGCTTGGGCCTGGTCATTGGGAGGGCCAGACGGCCAAGGACAGCCCCGATCGATGCATCATCGGCTATCCTCCTCTCTACGTGGTCCGCGAGCACGACCCGACGGTGTCGAATCAGCCAAAGACTATCTACTACGAGGTAAAGATTCGCCGTGATAGCCGCACCATCAACCTGGCCTTGGGCTTCACGGCCCTCCCCTACCCGTCCTTCCGCCTCCCAGGATGGCATCGCGGTAGCTTGGGTGTCCATGGAGACGACGGCCACAAGTACATCAACGACCGGTGGGGAGGCAAAGACTTTACCCAGGAGTATCGCAAGGGCGAGACGTACGGCATTGGCATGACCTTTGCCCCGACGGGCTCGCACAAGCCCCGCGTCGACATTTTCTTCACGAGGAACGGCAAGCGGGCTGGCGGCTGGCATCTCCACGAGGAGACGGACGCCGAGCAGGATCTGCCCGTGACGGGCCTGGAGGGCTTCCACGACTTGAGCTGCGCCATTGGCACGTTTGACGCGACGAGCTTTGAGGTGGTGTTTGATCCGGCTAAGTGGCTGTACAGGGAGGCCAGGTTTGATCTTTGAGGGGATGAGTTTGTGAGTTCCGGGTTGGAGCCGCTCAGTGAGTGATGATGGGTTTGTTGGAATATGTGCGTATGCTTCGTTTTTTGTTTGCTTGAGCGGTAGATGGTATTTCGACAAAAGCTGGTGAGTATCAGCTCTCAATAGCGTATGGACGTTAGTAATACATTAGTACCTAGTTTGATGAGGCCCTTGTCGTGGAGTCTTTGCGGTCTACTACATCTCATGGGAACGACTGCATGTTTCGTGCCTGACATTAGAGTCTTCAGCAAATCCTAATATACGTAGCAATGCTGCAATCTCAACCCGGTTGCTGCTCGAAGCTCACACTGCAGGCGAATCGCAGTTATATCCACGCCTGTGAACGACTTATGCACTTATCCATTACATGCAGCCTCGCTTTGCCGCAACACCCCACCAAGTCAATACTGCCTAGGCGCCCTCTATCAGTCCCAGCCAAACGCCTTCGACCGGTAGGTAGTTACAGAACACCTCTCGAAACCCATCACCACTTCACGCATTAATTTTTTTTTTTCTTTTTCTCTGTTGCTCATGGAAGTGGACAGCGACAATGACTTCCTTGGCAGAACCGCCGCCGGAGAGCTCGTTGCTTCGTATGTGGCTCATACTGGATTCTCTTTTCTCAATCGTAGCCGGAAGCCTTGCTAACATCGGATTGCTTCGTCCGCTTGCAGAGAGGCCTGGCCAGCTCTGCGCGACGAGATCCTTGCGCGGCTAGACAAGGTGCGTTTTGTTCTTGGTTCCCTCCTCTCCCAGCGCTGGTGTCGCGGTAGCATCCCGCAGTAGTAGGAGGAGAGCTAGCCAAGTCGAAACGGCGAGTGGAAAGAAACATTGCTAACGGGACATCATCATCATCTCGGGTTCGGCCAGATTGTTCACGACGAGTTCCCCATCCCCAAGCTGCCGCCCCCGTTGCCACGCTCGCGGTATCCCGACACGCGACGACCCATCTCCCCGCCGTCATCGTCGCCGGCCGAGCACTTCACCGACGACGCCAACAAGGAGAATGCGCCCGCGCAAGAGCAGTCCGCGGCCGCGGCCGAGCAGCCAGCAGCGCCAGGCGCGACGACATCTCAGCCGCAGTCGTCACCGCCCCAGCAGCAGCAGCAGCAGCAGCAGCAAGCCTCCACCTCCACCTCGTCGCAGCAGACCCAAGAGCCCGGCGCGCTGCCGAAGCAGCTTGCGGAAATGGTCGACGAGATCAAGAGCCACATCGCAAGCTTCAAGTCGTACCCGCCACACACGATCCAGAGGATCGCCGAGCTGATCCTGCGCCCGCGCGCGCACTACAAGGCGCTGGCGTCGTACCTGCACGCCCTGGACCGGGTCGCGGCCGTGACGTCGGGGACGGACACGTATCCGCTGCCGCCGCCGATCCCGGACATGTCGTCGATACAGCTCAACGGGGACGAGCCCAACGACCCGGCCATGGCCGTGTCGTGGAGCAACCCTGCCGCGGTGGCGGTGGGCTCGGACGAGGCCCTGGGAGGGGCGCTGCTGACGCCCATCCCCTGGCTGATTAGGAGGAGCACGCCGCCGGAGAGCGTCGGCGAGGCGGCGCCGGCGGGCGCGCAGATTCACAGCGAGAGCACCGAGACGATTGACGGGCCCAACGGCGTGGGCAGCATCGAGACCGTCTCCGTCAGCATCAACGGCGTGCCGTCCATGGGGGCCTCCAGGGGCGTCACGCAGGGCGAGCTGCTTAGGCAGGAGCAGAGGGCCGGCATCGTCCCCGTCAGCCAGCTCACCAAGGGGCACGACATGATGGGCGAGGGCGGACGAGGGGCTCCGGCGCCGTCGGAAGACCATCCCATGGGCGACGAGGAGGATGAGGAGGAAGGGGAGGAGGGAGAAGAGGAGGCGCCGCATGTGAGGGGACCGGACGAGATTGGTATCGGTGACACTGGTCCTCAGTCGGAGACGACGAGCGTCGTGGGCGATGACGGCATCGAGATGCAGGGCATCGACCTCGAGGCCGCGGTGGGCCGGAAACACGCCGACGAAAAGGACGGAGCGGTCGATTCTACAACGTCTGGTGATCGGGATGCCGACGGCAAGCCCCGGTTTGAGCGGTCCAAGAGTCCCAGCGCCGAGAGCGTTGCCTCCAAGCGCGAAGCGGAAGATGACCTCGAGGAGGACGTCGTGGCGAAGAAGGTCAAGGAGACTAGCTCGACAGACGATGGGGATACTAAGATGTCCTCCGGGACGCCCGAGCCCGAAGAAGATGTCAAAGAGGGCGAAAATGGCAAAGCGGCGGATGTCAAGGAGGAGGATGCGGATAAGGATGCTTCAAAGATGGAAGAGGGCGCGTGAAACCGCAGCAATATATCGCCTAAGCTGGGGCACCCGCTGAGGGAAGAAAAACCATTGCGCCAGAATCCAAACACTCCCTCATCTTTGCTCAACCTCTTCTGGTCTCATACCCAAAATTTCACCCTCTTCGAGTCGGGTTTCGGCTTAAGAGAGCAATCTCGCGCGGCGAAGCAGCAAAAGTCACTCTTCACCTTTTCGCATTCAAGAGAGACAAAGCCAAAGAGGAGACAAACCCCGAGAGCCTAAAGCTCGTCACTGCCCATTCACTGATGAAGCAAAGAGATTATCAGCGGAGCAATCCAGTCTGTTTGTCGAGGCGATAAATGCTCCTCCGGGACATGATCGAGGGAGGAGAGTATGCTATATACCCCGTCCGCGAAGGAGGCGTTCCTTGCTAGGAAAAGAGGAAAGGAAAAGGGTTTCATCTCCCGCGCTTGTATAATTAGAAAAGGACAACCACGGTTATTGAATCATGGGTATGGACACGGGGGATGCAACAATCGTACAAAAGTATGACTTGTGCTAGGGAGATGAATAGATACTGAAGTCTGATTTGTGCTCTTTCGCCCTCCCGGAGACGCTGGATCTTCGAGATGGTCACGGAGGGGGCTGGATAGATTCCGGACGAAATGAAAGTTTCTGTTCGTCTACTTCGATAGGTATTCACAAATTCAGTCTTCACTCTCACAATTATTCTAAGTACTCCTGCCCACCGACAGCGGTTGGTTATCATCATTGTATTTGACTCTCTCCAGGACTCGGAAGTGTCCAAGACAGCATCGACACGGCGCTTGAACATTGCATAAGTACAAGACAAACATCAAAGCCGTCGATTCTGCCCCAGACGCATCACCTATTTTTTTTCTCTTTCATTGTACATAATGGTAGCCATTGAGCCAACACGTCACATTGAGACAGAAATATCCAAAGAGAATAGAGACAGAGCACGCCCGCCCCAAACGCCGCCAGTCCTTCCTGGAGGGCCCCCAGCATTACAAACATGGTTGCAGTTGTAGGTGCCCCAAGCCCTCTCTATATCGCGCGTTTTCTTCAGTTGGAAGAAATCTAGATGAAGAGTGCGTAGCATCGTAAATCGGTAAGCATCGCCCCGCAAGCCTACTGCTCGTAGAAAAAGTCGAATCGTCTCTTGATGATGGTGGTTGATCGCCTAAAGCGACGGGGGTTTGAGAGTCGTCATGATGGTGCGGAAACGTAGCGGAATCTTGAACGTATATGTGTTTCCAACACGCTCAAGCAAAAGGGAAAAGAAAGGTAACAAGCGTAATAGAAGAAAGCAACCACCCAGTGAGAAGCAGAACGCCGACGCCATGCTATTCCTTAAAGCAGTCAAATGGTGTCATCAGGAAGAGACGACAAGCCAAGTACAGGTCATATGAATCCAGGGAACACACTCGAGACAACACGCCGCCCTTTAGTACTGATGTTAGCTCCATCTCATTGACAAGAAGGAAAGTAAAGCAAACTCACATTTGGGACGCTTCAGGTCCGGATCGTCAAATGGCGCGTTCTGGCTTGCAATCTCCCGCATGCGCTCTCGAGCAAACGAAGAAGGGCTGTGGCCACCTGAAGGGTGTGCCATAACCAATTCGACGCCCTCGGGAGCCGTGGGCAGCAGCCTCAGAGCACGCGGTTGAGGCTTTCGGGTTTTCGCTCGTGTTGTCGGTGCCGGAGTTTGCGTTACTGCGGCTGGCGTCTCTCCCGTGGCATCTTCTTCCGATTCGGATACGTCCATGAGCGTCGTTGTCCCGGACGGCGCCGCTGGTGATGATGCTTCTCTGATTTCTGTTTCGGCGACAGTCTGCTCGGAAGACGTCGCTGGCGCCTTCTTCCCACTGGCATCTTGGCTTGGCTTGTTGACCTTGACCGGCGTCAACGGAACGTCAGGCGAAGCTGTATGGCTCCCCGGGTGGAAGATCCTCTTGCCCCAGCCTTTGAGCTTGCTCTCGCCGGATTCCAGAGAAGAAACGTCCAAATCCACCCTACCGCGGAGTCTCCGCAGAGCGCGTTCGCGACGGACCATTCCGTTGGTGATGGGAGGGCAGTAGCCACGGGGCAACATGCAATGCTTGCACATCGGACACAGCGAGCTGTTTTCGAGAAGAAACTCGTCTATACAGTCAGGGTGGAAGATGTGGCCGCAGGGCAGTTCCTTGATGACGGTGACGCGATGTTCGAAGCGGTCGAGACAAATGTGGCATCGGGGCTGGAAGTTGGTGGCGGTGGTGTCGGATCCTGTGATGCTTGACCTCTTACTCCGCACACTCCGTGTGCTGCGGATGCTGCGCTCGCTAGGGGATATGATGTCGCTCTGGGCACTTCGATCGCGTCGATGATGTCTCCTGGAGGATTTCCCACTACGAGAAGCCCCGCGTACGGTCGGGGAAGAGGGCGTCGACTGGCCGCTGAGATGGTCCGGATCCTGGTTGTAGGTAAAAAGCGGAAATCCCTGAACAAACGTCGACGGCACGGTGAGTCTCTTGATGCCCATGGCCTCGAGATCGACCTCGCCGGACATGACGCGGCGCCTCAGTGAGATGCGTCGCCGCCTCTGGACCAGATGCATGGTGATTGAAATGCCACCGATGATGAAGAGCAAGGCGCCAATGACGATGAGGAAGAAGATCCACAGGGCTGGTATGTTGGTGGGATTCTTCATGTTCAACTCGGTCCATATTCGCACGTAGTCCTTTGGGTTGGGGCCGTAGAGTTGCGAAATTTCCTGGCCGTGAGGAATCTGCTCGACGGTTCCCGAATACAAGCTGAGCTGGGTCATCATCTTCTGGCCCTCGAGTCCGGAGACGGCGAAGACGGGATACTGGTTCTGATCCTTCCAAGCGCCATCGTCGTCGAGGTTCCATACGGGGGAGTTGACATCCTGGGGCTTGTTGGAGGAGTTGTTCGGCTTGTAGAAGACGAACGCGCGGATGGGATCGGCGCGGGCGGCAGCGAGATAGGCCTGAGTGCAGTCTATGCTGAACCAAGGGGCAAGGGCGATGAGGTTATAGTTGGTCGGAGGGAGGTTGGCGCGGCGGGTGACATTTCTGGGAATGAAGTCGTACTGCTGGGTATCACAAGACGGCATTCGGCTGATGTCGGGAACGTACAAAAGACCCTGAATGAGTCCATTGAGAGTGTCGGCGTTTGTGGTGGTCAGAGTGGTGATGTTGCCGTCGATGCGCTCTTCGTATGCTATCTGACTCTGTCGGACCCAGTCACGTCAGCTGGTGGTTAGGAAGGCGGGAGGGGAGAGCGTGAACTTGGGGTAGACGCACGGAGAGCGCAGTGATGTTTCTGATGATGGTGGTGGGCACAGTTTTGGCGCCATTCCAGACGGGATTACTGAAGAGAAGCCTGGTGGTGGCGGAGAGTCAGTAGGCGGAGGACAGCTGGTCGCGGCAGAAGGAGACGGAGAATGAGAGGGCGGGCGAGGAAGATGAAGACGAAAACTGGCTGGTGAGCTGGAAAAATCGTAGTGGTGAGAGGACACAAAGGGGGGGGATATGGGCAACGGCACTGCCGCTTCAATGAGGAGAGGGAAGCTGGTCATAGCGGAGAGAAGCAGACAAAGCGGAGAGAGCTGAGGGGGGTTCAAAGGCCGAAGCAGGCGACGATGGCCATTGCACCAGCCAGGCACAGCGAGGGCGACCAGAGCGGCGACGACGGAAGAGCAAGGTAAAAGAGCAGGCGGCGGCGTCAAAGGGGCATCACGAGGCAGAGCATCTCGTTCGCGGCATGGACATACACGACATTTCGAATCTCGGAGAGCGCTGTGAGACGTCAGTTGCCGGCCGCCAAGACTGGGGTCACGTAGGGGCAGTCTTGGCCGCTGCACAAGTGTCGAACTGCGCAAGAAGAGCTGAGCGAGCAGCGGCCGAGAGCGCGAGCGAGACTCACACATTCTTCTAACACATATTGCTGGCGAGGCGGGAGGCGGCAGTCATGGTCTGCGAGGCACCGGCGGTGCGACGGCGAGAAGGACAGACAAAGACAGAGAGCCGGGCGAGGGAGAGGCGAGGCGGCCGCGAAGGGGGAGGCTGTCGACAAGTCGAAGGGGGCGCGCGCGAAGGTGGTTTGGAGGAAGCAAATTGGCGTAGGGGGGCCGCCGGGCGAGTCGAGATCAGGATGAGGAAAAAAAAGACGTGGACGGCACAGCAGGGATGGCGGGCGAGGTTGCAGCCCGGCGGCATGCGGTGGGCGCAGGTACTGGTACCGCCGCGGCCGGGCGGGTTCCAGGGGCCAGCGCTAAACCCGTAGTCCGGGCAGCCGTCCAGCGGGCAGCAGCGCTGGAGAGTCCACTGGCTGGGCCAGCCCACATCACCGCTACCCCGTGCTGGAGGCGCTGTGGAGGCGCTATCGACGTGTGCTGGGGCGCTGCTAGGCCGTGGGGCTGCCTTGTACCGCTACCTGCCTGTCCGCACAGAGGCCACCGGCCTTGACACGCCCAACTTGCGTCGTGGTGGAGGCTGGCGGGGCGGCTGGACGGGAAGTCGGAACAAGAAGCAGAAACAGACACAAAAAGTGGCGTGTCTGCTGCGCAGGCAGGTGTGTGTGTGTGTGTGTGTGTGATGTGTCTGGTTACTAGCAAGAATTGCTGTGCTCTCCAGGAACCTGTTGTGACGACTTGCGAGGGGAGAGAGACCACCCACGACGACTTCAAGCTGCACGGACAATCTGGCCTTGACACTCGCCAATTAGTCAAAGGAACCCGTCCAGATCCAAGACATGGCGCCAGCATGGCTGAGGTGCTCTGTACAACCTACCTCGATGGCAGTTGGGCAAGTTGTTCAGCTCAGTACTCCCTGATACTTTAGGTTGTCATAGTCCACGTCCATGTTCAAGTGAGTGGTAGACCGGGGACCAGCTCGTGAGCTCCCGCAAGAACAAAGCCATATCTCCGGAGCCATGTGGGATGGATGGGAGGGCGGTGCGCTGCCGCTCCTGAGCCATACCTTGGGGTCAGCAGGCGAAGACGAGTCTCTGCTTGCTAGAGGCAGACGCAGAGCTGCCAAGTACATTAGCACTGCCGTTCGACATCATAGAGCCAACATACATAGGTACGATACTTGATACCTCCTATCAAAACCATCGGTACCTTGCGTACTATTAGTGCCCTACTAGGTATGCCATGCTTTATACCGGCTCGGCGCAGAGGCCATCGCCAAGGACGATATGCAGATGCCACGGTCGAAGCCAGTGTCGCGCGGCAGCGGCGAGGTCACGCATAGCTCATGGAGCAGAGCAAGAGATGAAGTCTCGGATAGGATATACCCGGCGCTGGAGGCTCATTTCGCATAGATCAAAGCCATGAAACCGTCACCGGAGTCGAGGCTGGTATCGTAGGTAGCTAAGCAGAGATTCTTCGATGGGGCATGTATTATCCAAAACCTGCTTCCGCAAGAATCAACAAGGCAGCCGCTCTGTAGCACGGAGGGGAATCAAATCAGGCAAGGTACTTCGTACTCGCACACGTACTAACAGGTTGGTGATGTCGTCCAGAGGAGAAAACGCCAAGCGCCCTTTTTCGTGTATGCATGTGCGGGTGCTGGAGGCATCGCTAGTCGTGGCGATCACAGCTGCAGAGGGCCGCCATTCCGGACTGATTCCGCTGTGAATTGCGAGCCACCCCGGCAGGCTGAGCTTTTTCTCGGCTTTCCCTGCCTGGATATCTGGATTGGTCGATATCTCTCTCAGGTTGGGAATGCTGTCCAAGGCAGTGGTTTAGTCGATGCTTGGTAAGGTAACTTTGGAACTACCTGACATAAGGTAAGTACCTATGTAGGTATTCTTTCCAGATGTGACAGGCGGTCAAGTTTACCGCATCTCATCCCCTTTGCTCCATAACCCCAAACAACGTCAGCATCAACAATATCCATCAGCACCAACCACCGTCCGTCTCAGTGACATCAAGAATCCGGAGTCTCTCCCCGGAGCCCTGGCGCTAATCCTGGACCGCATTGGCGGCTATTTCTCCATACATGTAGGTAGCTC
Organism: Trichoderma gracile; assembly: GCA_020002365.1. Taxonomy (NCBI): domain Eukaryota; kingdom Fungi; phylum Ascomycota; class Sordariomycetes; order Hypocreales; family Hypocreaceae; genus Trichoderma; species Trichoderma gracile. The sequence continues at coordinate 1,218,656 of JAINEY010000003.1, forward strand.
AGCGGCGTCGGCCAAGGCCCCCTGTCCCAGGTGAACGCATGGAGCGATCGAGGGCTGCGGGCAAGATGGCAATGGCACCGGCAAAACGGGAGGGGCGGAGTTCAACGAGGGAAACCAGCAGCACAGCTCCTGTGCCCTTCTCGCAACCGGTCTTCTGATGTCCATGAGCGTGCCCGTCCCCGAAACCCAAGTCTATCGAGCAATGGATGCTATCCACGGCGCCTGCGTGTGAGTAGATACGGGCGTGGAGTTGATCTCAGGTTTCTTGATCCATTCCCAAGTGGACATGCTTGTGTCCGTCGTTGTGGTGCTCACACATAGCGATAGAGACGGATTTCGCCTCAACTTCAGCCCGAGCCTTCGCCCGCCTTGGCAACTACCAATTCTAGGTGAAAGTCCACTAGGCATCTTCATACATAGACACTGTATTTTACATACAGAATCGCGGGCATTCGCGCCTCCTATCTACATGTCCTTGACCCCGAGGCAACACAGCAACTTCTGTATATCAGAGAGCCTGCAAACAACAAGCGCCGCGATCCTTTTGAATTCTCGGTCCCGACGTTCTTTGTTGAAACGTCGGCGAATCAGATGACGACGGGAAAGCTCGTTCTACCGACAGTATAACTCTCAAGCCACTGCCATTGGCCCCCATTGCCTAGCGCCCTGGTTTCCCGTCGATGCCAACGGAGCGCCGCCGGGTTGCCAGAAACAGCTGGACGGATCATGGGATGCTACCTATGTACTCCATGAAATCTGCTGACAGCCAACCCGAGAACAGAGTACGTTGGTCTATTCATGTATACAATCCATCCATTCGATATCTGTCTATGCTCATACAAGCACATGCTCTCCGATTGTTTCTAGAGGTAATTGGAAAGCAGCCCTTTAGTTATGCATACACTGCCCCTCAAACCAACCATCTCGCCGGCGCAGAGGAGCAGATCTAGAGACGAGCCATCACATCACATTCCGAGACCCCATCGAGTGCTACTGACGACTCTCATCTTGGTTACTATGCTACCACAAACCTTATCACACGAGTTCGCCAGGACCCTTGCCAAAAGGAACGGCCCTCGAACAAAGATAGAAGAACACAAACAAGCCCAAACTCGCTCCATGTGGTCTCACGGTCCAACAAACAGTCCAGGTCCTTCTCTTCTGTGAGGCGTATGCATGAGAATACCAGTGCCGCCGCTGCTAGAACTTGCGCCGGTGAACATCGTAGTGGAAGACATAGACGGACCGAATTGGCTCTTAATTCTCAGCACAGCGGCCATGGATGTATCAAAGCTTTCTTGCTTCTCTTTTGCCTTACTCAATAGTTCCGACATTCTTCACGCATGTGTAAGATTCTGACGACGCATCCAGCTTCAACTTCTTCAAGTGGCGTGGCTCTGTATAAATGGGTATACATAACTATCTACGTCCCTTAGGTACCTGCTCGGGCATTGAGCCCTTTCTTGAATACCGAGTACCTAAATAGGTATCAGAAGCCAGATGGTCTCCCAGAAGGCAGCCAGCCTACCCCCAACCGATATTTGACTAGAACCTGTAACCGCCGCTGTTACCGCCGCGATCTCGGGACCTGTACTCGTCGTCTTCGGCCTCGTCATCGTCGTCGCGGCGGTGGCCGTGTCGTCTGCTGTGGCCGCCCTCCTCTCGGGATCCGTACTCGCCGCCGTAGCTGTCCTCATCGCGGCGGCCGTAACCGCTGCTGCCGTAGTTGTCCTCTTCACGACGTCCGTAGCCGCCGCTGCCGTAGCTCTCTTCCTCGCGTCGTCCATAACCGCCGCTGCCATAGCTGTCCTCCTCGCGCCGTCCGTAACCGCCGCTGCCATAGCTGTCCTCGTCACGACGTCCGTAGCCGCTGCTACCGTAGCTGTCTTCGTCGCGGCGTTCGTAGCTCGATTGATGGCGGCTGCTTTCCTCACGGTCCCCGTATTCCTTCCCTGATTCATCGTCAGAATCGCTACTGTTATGATGCTTGTGCTTGTGCTTGTGCTTGTCACTGTGGCTGTGACTGTGACTGTGACTGTGACTGTGACTATGGCTATGGCTGTGGCTGTGTTTCTTACGGCTTTCATTGGATCCTCTGCTGTCGCTTCTGCGGCCATAGTCACCTCTGTAGCTGTCCTCTGTAGAGCGATACTCGCGTCGTTCGGTGCGCTGCTCGTACGATCCGTAGGAGCTCTCGTGAGTCTCGCGCCTCTCTTCATAGCTGGAGCCGCCATAGCCTCCGCCGTACGATTGCTGCTGCTCGGTGCGGCGGTACTCGGATTCGCGTCCGCCATCGGGGCGGTAGGTCTGGCTGTACTCGGCCTGGCCGTATCGATCTCCCTGTTGGCCATATTCAGTTTGTCGCTGGGTATAAGAACCATCTTGTCCAGTCTCGTAGCTGGTTTCTTTCTTAGTTGAGCCTTCAAAGGCCCCTCCCAGCAGGCTGCCAGCCATGCCGCTGATGAGACCGCTGATGGGGTCACCTCCGCTCGACTCTTCACGTCGAGACGAAGGAAGGTCAATGCCGGCATTTTGAGAAACAAATCCGGACAGGGCATCGGTGGCTCCTGAGAAGATGGCGTTTGCGGCTGCGCCGGCAATCTGGTCCTCGACACCCTGGGGCTCGCCGAATTCCTTACGCATCTTCAGCTTGCCCGCGCAACCATGACCGGTATCGTGGACACCCTCCTTGTGGTTTTCGCCGTTCATGACGCCCCGAGGAGAGAGCTTGCGGCGGTAGTCCTCCTGTTGCTCTTCGCTCATGGAGCTCCACCACTCCTGGACAGAGTTGAAGATGAGCTGTCGCGCCTCAGCAGCACCGTCAGAGCCCATTTCGCGCTGGGCAGGGTGGTGCATGACACCGGTCACGATACGGTCCAGCAAGCGATCAACGTCGACCGAGTCGTCGTCAATAGCTTCCATGATCTGCGGCACAACCCAGTGAAGCATCCTGGCGGCAGTTCGGCCGGCGATCTCGTTGAGAATCTGCAATGATATTAGCTCGTGAAACCTCATCGAGGCATTCTGGGTGAGGACTCACGTTGGAGAAGTGATCCTTGGAAAGCATTGAGTGGGTGGGGTCAGAAGAGTAGTCGTCGTCGAAAACGATGTGCTGCTCCTTCTTACTGCTCTCAATAATTTCGGAAGATCCGGTTTGGAGCTCGTTCCTGATCTGGTGAATCAAGGGAACGATGAAGGGGGCAATGATGGAGAAGACAAAGATGGAGAGCTGCTCTTCCAGCTGCTCGATGACCTTGGGGAGGATAGGAATGTTCTCAATGGCACCGCTGATACTCTTCATGATGCTATCGTGGAATTCGATAACCGGCATGATCTGCTGGTAGATCTTCTGGACGTAAATTGTAAACTCTTCGGGATCTCTGGGGGAAACGGGCTCGGTTTCCTCCTGGGCGGCAGCCGCATTGTGCTGAATCTCGTCGAGCTTTTCGCCCTGGTTGTTGTTGCCCAGGATGCCAGGGGGGAGGTTGTTGAGCAGGTTCTGGAGCAAGCTAGTATCGCCAGACTTGCCTTCGTTGAGAGCTCCCTCGAGTTCGTCAATTTCGTTTTGAGTCAACTTGTCCGATACTAGGTAAGGAGTTGTTAGTTGAAGAATGCCACGAGACATAAGGCAAGATGTGCACTTACCTTCACCGGTGACGGAGTGGAGGAAATCCACGCCTCCGAAAGTACCCGTCGTGATGGGATAGACGGAATGGCGAGCACCTTCCAGCTGAATCTGAGTGTTGCGGCCAACGTGGGGGAAGACGTTGCGCTCGCCCATTTCAATGAGCGCAAGCTCGATGTAGTTGCTGTGGGCGAAGAAGTCTAGTTATCCGGTTAGGGCTGTCATTGTGGCCGTCTTGTGATTCTCATGTAATGTGATCATGGGCATACCTTCCAAGCAGTGCAGTCCAGTTCCCATCAGTCGGAGAGCTTCGTAGAGCTCCGGCTTGTTGCCCGAGCGCCTGTACCGGCGACCAAGCTCGATGCATCGACCAAACAGATCGCGGACGTGCCTAGCAGAGGTCATGATGCCGGCTCGCTCGTTGGCAATGTAGTTCTTCATTCCAGTTTCGGGGTCGATGGCAAGCTCGACGTTCTCGTCAACGGGACCTCTGAGGCGGGGGTCAAAGTCGCGGGCGTCGAGGCCTTCGGCATAGCCCTTGGGGTTGTCGATGTGATCTTCGGGGCGGTAGCATCCAAGACGCTCAGCGGTGACTTCGAACTCGCCGGAGCCGTATCCGAAAGACATGAAACCGAGGACGCAGAGGAGCAGTCGGATGGCCTCGGCAGAGACCATCTTGACGGTGGCCACGTCGATGGCCTGGGAGTAGTCACGCAGCCAGTTGCCAAAGTAGACTCGCGCGACGGTCCGCTTGTTGAACTTTCGACCTCCCTTGATGGCCTGGGCCATTGCCAGGGACAGCAAGGCATCTTCGATGTCACCGTGTCGCCCTGTGAAGTCAAGAGTTAGCGACGAAAGGACGCAGGAGAGCTCAGGCGGCGGCTGGCGTACAGTTTTGGCCCTCGACCTTGGAAACAGAGGCAATGTTGCCGGCGCCAAAAGCAGCGGCCGGCTGGACCAGGCAGACAAGGAGCACCAGCCCCAAGAGGAAGCCAGGCGATCTGAAGTCGATCATCGTGGCAAAGCTTCGAGGCTACGGTCTGAAGTCGTGGATGCCCTTGTGCGATACGGCACGATCTTTGTAGCTGTCAGAACAGGTAGGTAAGGTATTGATTTGATGGCGGAATTTGGCGAGTACAGAATTCTCTAGGGAAAAGAAAAGACGCAGTAAGAGGAAGAGAAGAGAAGAAGTGGTGAGAAAGGCGGTAGGTAAGGTGTAGAGAGATTGCCGGAGAAGAAGAGGACTGTCGGAAAATGCGAGAGAGGGGCACAATAGGAGGGGCAGCGTTTGGGTGGGCGGTCGTACTCGTACGGAGTCACTGTCGTCGTCTATACTTAGCAGTGCTACCTCGCGAGTTACTGCCATTGCTGGCATCAGGGAATCGGCAGCATCAGCGTGTCGGAAGGGGTCTTGGCGCAAGCTCCAGGAGGCCGTTCAGAGACCAACCAGACACGAGCTGCCCGCCGTCCGCCAGCCGTGAGTGGCCAGGATGCGTGGAAACCGGTCGACAGCGATGATTTCATGCCGGCGCCGTTTCATGCCGCGAGGGGCGTCAGAACAATGCCGGCGTCTGGTGGGGCGGGACGACTGATACCTGAGCTTTGGTGGCTGTCTGCATACAGTTGACGGGTATCTCTGTCGACATCCGCCACGCTTGTGGCAGACGCTATGTCGGCCAGGGGTTGTTGGTCAAGGACAGGCGATGAGGTGTGTGGGAGAAAAGTAAGGTTACTTGTTACTTTGTTTATTCTAAACCGACTACCGAGAGTACCAGACAGTCCCCTAGGAAGTGCGCATCACTTATGAGAAATGCATGCGGTTGGCTGAGGGTTCATGTACTGGTGATAAGATCAACATCGACAAGAGCAGAAATGACGTTGATTCGATATACGGACACGTCATGAGAGACACAGTATATGTGCAGATACTGCAAGGCTGACTCTATTCTATGCATGGTTGTGCATGTCCTATCATGACGTTGACGGTGCCCCGCCAAGAGAAGGGAGCTGGGAGCCTCACCCTCACCACTTCAAGTGATGATGCCTATCGTATAGAAGAGCTTCGTAGATTAGCTTTGAAGACCAACGGAAATGAACTCGTCAATGTGTGCAAGGGAAAGAGATTCCATCTGCGTTAATATGCAGGATGGCCTTGCTGACGCAAATTGAGCAGCCAAATCATTGAAGCGGGAGCTACCAAGTGTGGCAAATTCGAGCGCAGAGGCACTTCAAATGCTGTCAGGCTATATGTATGAGGACTCTCTTTACAGAGTCAAGCCGCTTAATGCTGCAGGAGGACGGTTCTCTATAACAAGGTAAGAAGAGGGGCCAAGGCAACCCAAAGCCAGCCTTGAGCTTGCTCAGACATGTATTAAATCCTGCCAGTTTCTCCAAGACTTCCAATTATCACTACATATATTCTCGTGAGACTCGTCTTCGTCAATTGAGCTGGTGGAAAGCCTCAAAGACATGATCACAGCAAGTTAGGTAAAGAAGTACCTAACGTGAGGTGAGGACGTCCTGAATGAATTCCTTTTGGCCGCTTTTTGCCATGACACCCAACTACTCCGTCAATTAGAAGACATTGGGAATTCATTCGAGGAAGACATCGTGCGTGCTTTGCTACAAGAGTAACTGGATTGCACAATCTGACATATAAGCCACCTGGCAGGTAGCATGAGGGAGGTGTTCTGTCGACGCTTGTCCATCCCAAATTGTCCAGGAGCGTCGAGGCTGTATGAATCGCATTCGAAAGCACGTGTGCTGTGAATGCCAAAGTGAGATTACTTTGACATCGAAACGAATCGTTCACTGGAGCCTGACAAGATTTGCGAGAACATCAGCACAAGCAAGGTGCCTATATGATTCAGCTGAAATGCCGTTCCTGGCTCCGCACTTGGACGAGCTGCTATGACAAGCTCCAACTTGTGATTGAGACTGCTCAATGTTCTCACTACCTATGGGCGAGCCATAGCACGAAGTATCGTCGAGGGTCTTGATTGTGCCCCAAGTGTCCTGAGCAGTGTACCTAGTAGTCGCGTGTAAGTCCTTCGAAATGCACGCACAGGACTTAGGTAGACACTGGAACGACAGCGGTCAAATGCATGCTGCGTCCATCCATGCCATGTGCAGCGCAGGTCCATCATGCCACAGCTCCTTCAACGGCTAACTCATCACTAGAAGGAACCTCAGCTGTCTGTAGGTCGGGCTTCCCAGCTGAATATGAGACATGGAAGAACGAGGGATCAGACCGCATCGAACGATTCAAACTGCGCGGTAGAGGCGGGGTAAGTCGTCCAGTCCTAGAAACAACCAGTAACAGCCTGTAGGTCGCTCGTTCGCTGGCTGTTCGATGGCAGTCCTCTTCTTCCAGTGGCAGAAGGTCAGCGAGGAGACCTTGGGAGCGTCAGTCACCAGCAGCAACAGAGTACGGCATCAGACAGCAGTAGCGCCCAGCCAGCGCTACAGAAGACACGGCGAAAACGAATGCGCACCTCAGACAAGCACCGTCTTCCACGCCGTCAACGACAGACTGGACTGATGGCGAGTGCACCTCTATTGATACACTTGCCGCTTCTAGGCGCTGAAGCTCCGTGTCGACTCGAGTGATGAGGGGGGCCATTCATCATCGTGCTGAAATGTACGCCACGCGCGGGCGCCTAAAGCTGGCCGAGAGGACCGCTAGCATTCCGTCTGGGCCTTCAATTGGCTCGCGCTGTCAGGTGCTGTCCCAGTGTAACCAGCTTTGCCAGAGGGGGGAAGAGAAGAGCACAGATCAGCACGGCCAGCCAGAGCTTGAGGTGTCCAGTCCAGCGCAATTTCACAGGGAGGGACCCGACGCCATCCGGGGCGCTTTCAGAGGGTGATGCTGGTTGATGATGTCGGGTCGCCGGCAGGCGCCGCGGAATAGCACAGCTGGTGGTGAGCTGGGAGCTTCAGAGGGTCGGCATCGGCACGCGGGCCGGCGGAGGCCAGCACAGGACAACGCGCCAAGCTCAAAAGGACTAAGATAAAAGAGTGGAAGGGTAGGATACATGTAGTAGGTAATTGAGAAACAACGACAGCAGCAGCACTCGAATTGAGAGAACGATAAGGTAAACTACCACTGCACCAGAAGCAATAAGCGAGTACGCACAAAGTGCACATATCATATGGACGTGTCAAAATCGGTGAACATCGAGTGCCAAAAGCCAATGCCTTGCGCGTAGGGAAAGAGCTCTCGTGCAAGTGGAGCGGCGGCGACTGACCGCCCAACTGAGCTGCATCATGGGGAAAGAGCTAAGGGAAGTCGCGGCTGTGCTGGATTCTGCCAGGTCGATGACAGCAGCTGCAGCCGATCGGTTCGCCGTCGGTCGTGTCCATCGAGGTCTGTCGGTACCTGTGGCAGGCTGTGCTGTACATACCTCGCATTGTATTACTCGGAGAGCGCATATTTGGATGTGGTTGAATGACGGGCATGGAACGTGCTGCTACGGTAAGATGAATCGATCAATTTCAGAGACATGGAGACATGCGGCGTCAGTGTGCTGATCGTTATGGGCAGTACTACAGGCATGTAGGTACAAGTGTCTGTAGGCACGAGACCTCAGCGAGCTGGAGGCAGGCAAGTCGATGAGCAAAAGAGGCTGGGAGCGTGCCCTGACGAGAACATTCTGAGGGGCTGCTGCAAGCGCTATAGCACCAATCGTGCGTCTGTCGGTTTGCCCCAGACTCTCGCGGCCAGCATCTCCTGGGCTGGTAGAAGCTTCAGCGACTCGATGTAACATGAGGCACTGGCGTCTGGTCGCCGTGCGCCAAGTGCTAAATCTCCCAGTCCTGCAGAGGCTCAGCAGCCCAGACGCCTGAGGACAGACAGCCCGAGGCAGACCTCGAGCTCTCAGCAGTGCGGGGTCTCGCTCATCTGCTCACAAGAGCCAGGGCAGGCTGCAGCTCCGCGGCCACGGAGGACATGTTCCAGCGGCCAGCCCAGGGAAACGGGCGCTCGGCAGCGTCAACTGGATGAACCTGTCTGTCATTCAGACGCTGGCGTGGCTGGTGGCCTGGCACTGCGCAGAGTTCCCCTGCAGACCAGCACAGCACCAAGCAAGAGAAATTGATGGATGGATGGAGGGAACAGGAAACAAATACGCGCCAGAAGAGCGTCAGTGGGTGTCCTCTAGCACGGCCAAATCAGCGGGCAGACGACCAGCCCAGGCCCTGAGTGGGAGCGGAGGAGGGGCGCGAAAAAAATGAGCAAAAAGTGAGCCCAGCTGGAGCCCAAGAGAAAAAAACGGCGGCGACTGCTGGCTGGGCTGCTGCCGCTCTTGCGCTGATTGCGCGCCCCCCCAAAGGCCCCCAGCGCAGGTACTTATTGCCGCCACCGCCCACCACCAAGCCCCAACCCCCGAATTTCTGTTTTCCCCCGTTCTTCAGCACTCATCCATCCCCCCAAACCCGAGCCCGATCCACCACCTCGACCTTCTCATCCCGCTATCCTTTAGATCGCCTCCAGCGGCCTTCCCTGAACTCACTGAACAGAGTTGCGACAGCGCATCGCCTCTCCTTGCACGGCAAACGGCCTGAAGTTCCCAACGCAGAACAGCGAATCTCGCACAGAAACGTCCAGCGCCCGCCGCTCAGCACCGCGCCCGGGCTATTTTTCAGAACCTCGCCCCCCTCAGCAGCCTCGCCACATTATTTTTTTTTTTTGGTCCGCCTCGTCGCAATGCCTCGCCCGCCCAAGAAGTCCGCCGAGGAAAAGGCCAAGCTGCCCGTGGCCGTTGTGCCTCCTCCCACCATGGTGCCCGCTCCCGTCGTCGCCGGCCTGCACCCAGGCGTTGCTGTTCCTGGCCCGGTTCCCGGCGTGCCTCAGCGCGTGGTTGACAATGACAGTTTCCTGCGCGTTCGCGACTCGGTAAGTCACAGCTGCAACTCTTCTCTTCTCTCATATCTTCACCTTTGGTATGGCTTTTTCAGCGCTTCGCCCAGTAGTTATTGAGGTGCTGCATCTCTCTTGCTGCCCAGTGGCGGGCTGGAGTGACGTTGAGTGAGCTGGTATCCCGTCTCTTGTCTGCATGCCTTGTGCGGCAAGTGCTCGCTTCAGGCATCGTGGAACAGTAAAGGAGAGGAAAAGGGCACACGTGAAGACACAGGCAATTCTGCAGCTGTGCATCTCAACGTCTCATGGCAGTGTCCCGCCTCAGTCAGCCGGGTTACATGACCTCGAAGCTGCGCTTCCCCAGACGCGCCAGCCCGCACTGCAAGCCCCTCGCGCTTGTTTACATGATCGCTGAGCCCCGCGTTCTCACTGAGCCCAGCTCAGGCCTCAAGCCGCCTGAGACCGCCAGCGCTCGTCCAGTTGGGGGCCGTTGTACCATCTGTGGCGGCTCTGGGGCAGTGAGGCATCGCTAGCACTCATCCATCTTACACCTGCCATCACGTTGCCTCCTCTCTTTTTCCCATCATAACAATTGTGTGCTTGGACCTTGCACTAACATGAGAAAATCAGGCTGTCGGCAGGCTCACCACCATCCTGGAGCTCCTGAGGTCCTTCACCAATGACTACATCCGCCAGACCAATCTGCTCCTGGGCGAGGGCACCGCAGAGGGCCCTCAGGGCGACCTCCTCAACACCTTTGATGCCGCTGCCCAGCTCATTGGCAATGTCATGCCCATGCCCGACATGACGCCCATGGTCGAGGAGAAGAAGGAGCGCAAGAAGCGGACTCACGACCCCAACGCCCCCAAGCGCCCGCTGACCCCCTACTTCCTGTACATGCAGCACGCTCGGTCCATCATCGCTAATGACCTTGGTGCCGACGCTCCCAAGGGCGCTGTCCAGGAAGAGGGCCAGCGCCGCTGGGCGCACATGACTCCCCAGGAGAAGCAGGGCTGGAACAACGCCTACCAGTACAACCTGCGCCTGTACAATGCCCGCGTGCACTCGTACAAGAATGGAAACCCCCTCGCGAAGAACATGAACGATGAGGAAGCGCTCAAGTACGCAGAGGACTTTCACATTCCCATGCCCGAGATCAAGGACGCCTCCGCCCAGGTCGAGGCCCCCGTCAATGACCAGGATGCCATTGCCGAGCAGCTCCAGCAGGTCGCCGCCGCCACCAGTGAGGGCGACGAGATCGAGGCGCCCGCTGCCAAGACGCCCAAGAAGCCTGCCTCCAGCCGCAAGCGCAAGACGGCCACGCCCGCTGCCGAGCAAGAGACTCCCAAGGTCGCCGCCCCCGTCTCTCCGGATAAGAAGCGGAGGAGGACGTCGGCCAAGGTCGCCGAGCCCGAGAAGGAGGAGCCCAAGAAGTCGGGACGCAAGAAGACTAAGAGCACTTGAACGACGCCTCTCCCTGGCAGCTAGCAGCCATCAAGCATCGGCTGTCTTCTCATTTTTCATACGGTTGGCCCCCAGTCGGTCCGCCTAACAGGAGCGATGGTGGAAGGACATTCTTTCCTTGTCGGTCGCCCATCACTGCACGAATTCATCCTTTCTTAAGCCGACTACTACGGGCTGCGAAACGAACTTGCGCGAGGAGTTTGTCTGAACTTCGTTTATTCATTCGAGTTGAATCTTGGCTTGCTTTTCCCTTTATGTTTTGGTTGAGAAGGAAATCAATGATACCTCGGACGAAGAAAACGGCATGGCAGACGGAGGGCACTTGTCCTCTTTGACTTCCTTTTGATGCGAGTTTCATCTTTCATGCATCTCGTTCTATGCTGGCCTTTGTTTTGGTATGAAATCAAGGGGAAGCGGCCGCCGTCATGTTTCTCTCCCTCTTTCACCCTCTATATCTCTCGCTTCTTTCCGACTTTTGTTTTTTTCTCCCTCCTTTCATCGCCTCGGGCATGGCGGTTCGTATAAAAACGGGTTCATAGGGCGTATAGTCTTTTTCCATTGTTCTTATTTCCTTTTCTGCTAGGTTGTCTTACGGTACGGTGGGAATGGGAGGAAACAAACGGGGGGGAAGAAGGGGAGAAGGGGATTTTGAAAGGGGGATGGAAAGACCGGGAAAGGAGGTCAGACGTCGTGTATGTAAAGTCTTTTGCGCTTGTTTTTTCTGGACGGCCGAACTTTGTATGCGATGATGAAACCAATGATTTAAGCAGAATGACTCTCACTCTTGCCTTGTTCTTTTTTCTTCCTTGTCTACGCTGTGAAGGTGAAGATGAACCGATGGGAATAGCTCGTTCAAGAACAAAGTGCTAGTATCTTTCTCGTACTACCACTCTATTTGCCTCTCACACCCTAAGGCGTATCTGCCTCTTGAACCTGGTCTAGGTACCTCATACACATCAATGTTCACAATGTCGAATCGACATGACAGCGGCTCCTCCATCTAATACAGATACCAAGCCTGCGTAAGCGGCAACCTCGTCGCCGGCTCGGCAGCGCACACTTGCCCGTCGGCCTCGACGGCGTAGCTCTCCGGGTCGACCCTCATCCGGGGCATGGCGTCGTTGAAGCGCATGTCGCGCTTGCTGACGGAGCGGCAGCCCCTGACGGCCTCGACGCGCTTGCGCAGGCCGTACGAGGCCACGGCGCCCGAGGCGACGGACGCGCCCGAGACGAAGAGGACGCTGGTCTGCGGGACGAGGGGGGCGAACATGGGGCGGGCGATGATGGGCTGGACGGTGGGGATGGAGGCGTTGGGGTCGCCCTGGGAGGAGAATACCTGTCAGTAGCTCGTCGAGCTTTTCATAAAAGACGGAGTAATAAGAAGCGAGTGATATAGGGGAGGGGTAGATTGCGTGGAGGGGAAGTTCAGGAGTAAGGGGTGAAGAGAGAAGACTCACCATCTGAGCCAGGGCAATGAGACCGCTCTTGATGACAAGCGAAGGCTTGCTCCCGAACCACGCCGGATCCCACACCACCAGGTCCGCCAGCTTGCCGACCTCGACGCTGCCGACGAGGTGCCCGAACCCTTGCGCCAGCGCCGGGTTGATGGTGTACTTGCTGACGTAGCGCTTGACCCTGAAGTTGTCGGCGCCCGTGCCGGCGTCCTCGGCCAGGGCGCCCCTCTGCGCCTTGTTCTTGTCGGCCGTGTTCCACGTCCGCAGGATGACCTCGCCGCAGCGGCCCATGGCCTGCGAGTCGGAGCTCATCATGCTGATGGCGCCCAGGTCGTGCAGCACGTCCTCGGCCGCGATGGTCTTGTCGCGGATGCGGCTCTCGGCAAAGGCCACGTCCTCGGGTATGTCCCTGGACAGGTGGTGGCACACCATGAGCATGTCCAGGTGCTCGTCGAGCGTGTTGTTGGTGTAGGGCCTGGTCGGGTTGGTCGACGAGGGGAGCACGTACGGGTGCTCGACCACGGAGATGATGTCCGGGGCATGGCCACCGCCCGCGCCCTCGGTGTGGTAGGTGTGGATTGTCCGGCCCTTGAAGGATTCAATGGTTGACTCGACGAAGCCAGACTCATTCAGCGTATCGGTATGGATCAGACACTGGACGTCAAGCTCATCACAGACCTGCAGACATGAATCGATGGCTGCGGGAGTGCTGCCCCAGTCCTCATGCAGCTTGAGACCACATGCTCCGGCGGCGACTTGTTCACGAAGGGCAACGGGAGAGCTGTCATTGCCCTTTCCGGTGATGCCAACATTGACAGGTAACTCGTCACACGCTTGGAGCATCTGGCGCATGTAATTCTTTCCGGGGGTGCACGTTGTTGCGTTGGTGCCAGCACTGCAATGATTCAAACGTCAATAAAGGGGGAGTTGTTACTCGAGTGGAATCTTCTTGACACACTCACCTGGGTCCCACGCCGCCTCCGAGCAGCGTGGTGATTCCGGACGCAAGAGACTCATTCGCCTGCTGCGGGCATATAAAGTGAATATGCGTGTCGATGCCGCCGGCCGTGACAATCTTGCCCTCGCCAGCAATGACATCGGTGCAGCTGCCCACGACCATCCCCGGGGACACGCCATCCATGACATCGGGGTTGCCCGCCTTGCCGATTCCCACAATGTGGCCGTCCTTGACGCCAATGTCGGCCTTGTAGATGCCCGTCCAGTCAATGACGAGGGCATTGGTCACCACCATGTCCAGGGAGTCGGCGTCCAGACGTCCAGTCGCCTGTCCCATGCCCTCGCGCAGCGTCTTGCCGCCGCCAAACTTGCACTCGTCCCCGTAAACGGTGTAGTCCTTCTCGACCTTGACCCAGAGGCTGGTGTTTCCCAGCCGGACCAGGTCGCCCGTCGTGGGGCCGAACATTGTGGCATATGCGGCGCGGTCAATCTGGAAGGCGTCAATGAGAGCGGCGTCGGCCTGAGGGTCGGGCGTGTGCGAGAAGCCAGCCTGCTGCAGCTTCTCAACAATGTCCTTGACTCTCCACAGCTCCAGGCCGCCAGTCGCCATGTGGTTGCCTCCGCGGATGACCCTGTTGCCGCCGATCTCGACAAGCGTCACCGTCTTGGTGTCGCCGGGCTCGAAGCGGACCGAGGTGCCGGCGGCAATGTCCAGCCGGAAGCCATAGGCCCTCTCCCGATCAAAGTCCAGCTGCGGGTTCGTCTCGATGAAGTGGTAATGCGAGCCCACCTGGATGGGCCGGTCTCCCTTGCTCGTCACCTTGAGCCTGATCCTCTTGCGGTTCTGGTTGAGCGCAATCTTGCCCTTGGCGGCCACGACAACGCCCGGCTGCGCGGTAGCCTCGTACTCCTCGGGCGCCGCGAGGGGGAACAGGTCGGCGTCCGGGACGGGCAGGAAGCTGCCGTAGAGGGCGCGGGCCAGATCGCCGTCGTCGGTGCGGATGGGGTTGTGGACGGTGACGAGGTATGTGCCGGTGGGAAAGGTGCCCTCGACCTGGATCTCGGTCAGGGTCGCGCAGACCGAGGGCTGGACGTGGCGGCGGCCCAGCATGGTCGAGCCGAGGTCCATGAGGTCTGCGACAGTGTGGTTGCCATCGCGGATGAGCTCCTGGAGGTTGTTTGCGATGAGGGCCTGAGGCAGGTCAGTTGAGTCTTGGGTCTGGTCAAGTAGTACCTTGTGTGTTGAAGCTGGGTGATGGCGAGGAGATGAAGCACCCGACAGCAGCAGGAGAGGGCAGAGATAAAAGAACAGTGAGTGTCTGCATACCGTTGCTTCGCTGTGGTTCAGCTTGACGCCTCGGGCGAGTCGCTTCTGCGCCAGGAATCCCACCTGTGAGATGACAAGCTTGTCGAGCTGAGCTCAGGCACAGCAGAGCAATTGCTTGGTGGTTAGCCGGCGAGATCCACCAGAGCTACAGCTGCCTACAGCTACAGCTCCCAAGCCACTATAAGGGACTTATAGTAAGTTACACACCTCTTTGGGCACCAGATGCATCGTGTCACACAGGCGCCGCAATTGCGCTCGATTTCAGATACAGCACACAATGAAGCCGAAGCAGCGGTAAGGAGAGAGAATCACAGAAAGCAACCCTAGAAGCATAGTTCATGTTGCAGCGTTTCCCCGCAGGAAAGATGCTCAGCGCTTCCTCGTTCTATCGGGTCTGGTTGGCAAGTGAGGGATAGATAAGCAACTCGATGGGCTGATACGGCATCGCTGTAGGCGTTACCTCATCGCCTCAGCGTTATCGCTCGGGCTAGCAATGGACATGGATTCAACACCCAGCAATTCAACTCACTCGCGCCATCTCAATGCGTGTGGCATCGACACCTCGTCTCTTTGCTTCATTCTAACCAAACATTACGCTCGATGACAGGCAAAAATCACGAAGATAATTGAATCCATTTAATAAATTTGTGTACATCTCTGAATCGATTCACAAAAGACAAACCCATACATGACATCCATACCCCAACGCCGGTCCCTTCTGTCAAAGACGATCAATCATAACCTGATCGAGGCATGGATCTTCAAGCCCCAACGCCAAAAACTCCGTCCAAACTTCACAGCTACTCCTCTTCAATCTCCTCATCCCACTGGTCCTTCTCCTTCTTCATCAACTCCGCCATCTCGTCCGGCTTGAAGATGGAACTGTCCGGATCCTCGGATCGGGGCACCTTGTTCAGATTCTCACCGTCAAATACGGATCCTATCGTATCGATCCACCTCCGACGTCGCTCCATCAGCGTCTTGGTCAGGTCTCCTATTCCTGGACGCGCCATGCCCGCCGCTGCGCCGACAAAGTGGCTGCCTCCGCCGGCACCTCCAGGCCGCTTAGACTTCTTGCTCTTGCCCATCGTCCGGGTGCGCTTGAGATAGGCGGCATTGACCTGCGAGTCCAGATCCTCGAGAATGGTCTGGTATTCCTGGTGGGCCATCCGCTCGCGGACCAGGTCCATCAGTCGTGCCTTGCGAGCGCCGTTGACGAGCATCTGCTCCTTCAGCCTGGCCTGCAACAGCCGCAGTCGGCCTGCAACCTCATCGTCGAAATGGCCGTCGTATTCGCTTTCGATGTTGTCCGGTGGCAGAAACCCAACATGCCGGAGCTCCTGCTTAAGCCGTTCCTCCACCTGGGCATACTCGAGTTTCGGATGCGTCGCCTTTCGCCACGCTTCCGATGTCGACTCCACCATGAACGTAGCGGGGGGCATCGCGTTGGACTTGTCGTCGGGCATGCCATTCGCCTCATCGCCGTTAATGTCCCCATTCATGCTGACGTCGCCGTTCGTGACGCCGTTGGCGGCCGGTTTATCGTCAGACACTGGCACTCTCGACTCGGGCCGCAGTGTCTGCAGGAGTCGTGCGGCGAGCGGCCCTATGGATAGTGCATCCGTCTCGGCCACGCTGTCGTTCATGTTTTCGATGCTGCCGCGAGGCTGATTCGGCGGTAACTTGTCGCGACCCTGCTGGGGAGTGTCGATGGACATGGCGCCATCCTCCTCGGCCCAGATCTCGGTATAGTGCCTCTTGCCGCGCTTAGGCATGACAAAAGGCGTCACGCGATCGTGGCGTTCTCTCAGAAACGCCAAGTCCTCCTCTGTAAACGGGCGGAAATATGGATCGATGTAGCTCGAAAAGGTCGAAAAGTTGATTTGGCTGCTTGGTTTCGCATTGCTAAAATCCTTGTCCGGAGGGTCGCCGGCAATCAGATCTGAAAGATCGCTCTTCGGATACACTGCGACGGAGTAGATCTTCTTTCGTTCTTCGTCCGGCATTCCATCGTAGGTTGGCAGGATTTCGTAGACGGTCGGGTCCGGAAAGGTGGAAGGATCTTCTCCAAACGTCTGTGCCTGCGGCAGCTCGCGTCTCGGTGGTGCGCCCTCGTCTTCTGAGCTTTCCTCCTCCTCTTCGTTTTCCTCCTTTTTAGGCTTCTCGTCGGTTTCCATGGCGTTGGGAGATGCTCCGCCGGCGATGGGAGAGAGCGACGAGCTGGCATCGTCGTTGTCGCGCACGTGCTTCCTCTTTGAGTCTCTCAGAGGGGACGATTGTTCTATTGCGATTATTCTGCGTTAGTCCAGAGTTCCTGTAAATGCGGATGCCCGTGCGATCAAGTGCGGCTTCAGAGTTAGATGTCAACATACCCTGGCTTCCTTCGCCCGGCCCTGAGGCATCGGCGCCCTTCTTGCGCTTGTGCTTGGACTTCTTCGTCTCTGGCTCTCCCGCTTCCACTCGCAGGTCGTCGGGGCGCTTCTTGCGCTCGTCGGCCAGGTAGCGCATTCCCCGGTCGTAGAAGGTGGAGCGCTTCTCCATGATGCTGATGAGCGTCTTAAGCTTATCAAGCATGGCGTCGATGCTCCGCGAGTCGGGCACGGCAGCGCTGGAGGCGCTCTGGTCGACCAGGTTGTCAAAGGTCAGGTTCGCAAACAGGATGACGCGCGTGTTGAGGTAGTCCGGGTCGTAAAACTCCTGCGGCGGCAGCGCCGATGCTGGGGCCGGCACCGGCGTCGAGTTGCGGCTCGGCTTGGGCATGGCCGAGTTCTTCTTGCCGGTGCCCTTTTGTCCTGATCCGGGAGGCATGATGGCGGCGTGGCGGCGAGCGCGGGCTCAGGCTCAGGCTCAGGCACAGGGCGGCAGGTGCTCCCTAGAGGGTCATAGACGGCGTCTCGGGCACGCGAAACCAGTTGCGACGGACCTGCAATGGCTTCGGGAGTAGGGAACGACCGGAGTGAAGCTCGGCGACTTCAGGTTGTGCGGCGGTTGCTGTGAGTGATGGAGCAGCGGCCCATTGTCGCGTGTGAGCCTCATGTAAGCGCAGAAGTAGCGTCATGAATGGGGGGCTGATTGTCGCGATCGAGTGGGCGTGAGGTCGGAGAGGGAGATGTTCCGCGCAGGCTTATGTAATCAATCGCAGCTCACCATGCGCTCATGCTGTCAGACAATGGCGATGCCTCGTGTTGCTTTTTCCTGTGCTGCTATTGAGACATTACGTTGACATTGAGCTCACCCTGGTGGTATATCCAGTCTTTTCGATCATTTACTGGTCGATGCAACTGCAACTGGCACCTCATTGTACCTTTGCAGTAGGCACGGAGTTATTTGTCCTTAAGCGATTTCCTCTTCCAGCTGTCTTCTCCCAGCATGATTGGGGCAACAACAACAGCTACCCTACTTCTACTACTGATTTATGATCTTGATGCGTCGATATGCTCCAAGTGATGCCTCAACCAGCCCGCAAGTTTTCCATGTGCGTCGCAGATCTCATTGCTGCGAGTGCATTCAATCTCAGGTTGGTAGACATACTGCACCTATGTCCACAAACGCTCGCATACGACTACAGTAGCATCGTGTCATGTGGCAGATGTCTCACGATGGTGATGGATGGAGCATCATGCTAATCATGGAGAGCAGATCTCGAGCAAAACCCCCTACGGCATCAGCTCCCCACCACATGTGCCGTGGATGCCCTGCTTGATTGGCCGTCCCCAGATACTGCTAGCAGCTCCGCCGGGCTGGTGCTAATCGATGACTTGACGCCAACACAAATTAGCCTGATAAGAGAAGTCGATCCAGGGACTCTGCACACAAAACGAGGCCGTCAGGCTGGGGCACGAGGGTCCTCCAGACACCCTCAGCACCTCTGGACGGCGAGCGAGGACCCTGCGAATTCTGCCGGCGTCATCAGGTTGCATCGTCCATGCCCTCAATCCATCCAGTACAGGTTTATGTGCCTGTGGGCTGAGAGCTGTGTGTTGAATCCCGAGAGATTTCCATCAATTGGTCCTGGATGATGCCCAACGTCACGAAAGACGAACCTTTCGATCCCAATCCCTTGACTGTTGAGGCCATCTCGTACTGAATGGTAGTACTATCACATGCAAAATCTCAAGGCACCACAAACGGAAATCGCCTGTACGAGTCTCGATTCCCCACGCCAGAACGACATCCATCCCCGGGGATCCCCCACTCACGATGCTCGCACCCCACTGCATGTAACCAGGACCACAATGAGGCCTATCATGTCAGTCTCACGATGCAGGTAACCACCTCTTGCTCTCTATGTACGCAACGAGACACGGTGTACGTACTTGGCCTCTGCTCCGCGAACCCCTCCAGAGACCCCTGAGCCTCGTCGTCTCCCGCATCCCAGCTACGACGGCATCCCGTGGAGAAGCTATGGAACAAAGCCTGCCTCAACAATTCTGCACGTGTGTGGCCCAACAATCTTCCCCCCTGGCACAGCTCGTTGCCCAAGCATGTGGTTCAGCCATTGGCTCCAGCTGCTGCTCCGATTGGCGCACTATCCACGGATCGTGAGGCAGGTCACCGGCCGTTTGAGATGGTTGATCCCTGCGCTGCAGAGCAGAAGCTGTTCAACAGCAGCCAGTCTGTTTGACATGTGAAAGCGTTCGCAAACTGCTGGCTGTGAAGCGAATTGTTCTTCTCACATCACTGCTGGAGCTGCACAGTATGAGTTGCTTCTCATGTTGTTCAGGGCTGGCAGGATGCGCCAAAGACAATGCTGCCCGCTCTTGGATGTGGGCTCTCCTGCGTTGTGTAACCCCAGCTCGCGTCTCGATATAGCCGTGAGCGAGTGAGCCCGGTGACTTGTATCAGTCCACACGGAAGTTGGTGTTTGTACTTTGACGAGCAGTACTGTGTAGGCAATCTGAAAGTTTGTCCTCGTAGAGAATGATGTAGATGTACTTGCGGCCAGCCTGGACGCAACATGGAAGGCCAACTCTCTCGTCCTTCTTCCACCCTTCAAGTACAGCTATTTATCCTCTTGTTTTGCTCTTGTTTTTTTCCAGCTTCTCCCTCTCAGTTTATCTTTCCACCATTTTCAACCTCCCCCCTCCTGACACTTGGATTCAACACCGATCCTTGTCCCGTGATCAACTTTCCTCTCTATTCTCTCCTAGAAAAATGAGAGAATATCATGGCTTTTCCTGTAAGCTGTCACTCGAACTCTTCTAATATCCATTACCAGAACAGATCACATGCTGACTGGAGAAACTCTCTCGTCCCCAGGGTGGTAACATTAACATTCTGCCTTTTGGCACCGAGATCAATCCTCTGTATGCTGGAATAGCGGCCACTCTCCTTGGTGGCATCGCCATTTCACGCTTGGTTGCCTCTCGAGGCACCGGAAAAGATGACGAGACGCCTGGCGTGCTCCGGTCCTTTTTCCTCTTCTTCTACTCTTGCTTCATCAAACCCCACCAGGGCGATTCCAAGGCTTCCCAGCAGGACGCCCTCGAGAGCTTCTACAAGAAGCAGGCCGGGGCTTATGATGCCACTCGAAAGCTTCTTCTCCGCGGCCGCGAGGACATGCTTGCTCTTGTTGCTGCCCAGCTTGAGGCGAAAGCCAAGATGGCCAGTGGCGACGGCAAGACGAAGCGTATCTGGGTTGATGTGAGTGCCCAAGACCCTGATGCCCAATCTTCTACCAGTTTTTGCAAGAAGATTCGACGGCACCTAGACCAATCGCGTGGCAGCCAGTACTGACTGCAGACGAACAGGTCGGAGGCGGCACTGGCTGGAACATTGAGGCCATGGCGCGCTTCGTCGACGTCCCCAGCTTCTTCTCCAGCGTCTACCTCGTCGACTTCTCCCCCTCTCTCTGCGAGGTAGCCAGGAAGCGTTTCGAGAGACTCGGATGGAAGAATGTCCGAGTCGTCTGCCAGGACGCTCGCAAGTTCCGCCTTGAGGACTACGAGACCGGCATGAAGCAGCAGGTTGCTCCGCGATCTCCCTCGCTCAGCTATCTCACCCAGCAGCGCCAGGATTATGGCGGTGCTGACCTAGTCACCTTTTCGTACAGCTTGTCCATGATTGTGAGTTTGTTTTACACTTCATAACATGGATCGCTTGCCCTGTTCTCTTGCTAACGCTGTCGCAGCCTGACTACTACTCTGTCGTCGACTCTGTAACTTCGCTGCTGGCACCTCATGGCATCCTTGGAGTTGTGGACTTTTATGTTCAGAACCAGATTGACTTCTCGTTCCGCAACTACACCGGCGGTCTCGTGGACCGCCACGTCAACATGCTGTCGCGCAACTTCTGGCGTGCCTGGTTCGACATTGACCGCGTTGGCCTCGAGCCCGGCCGCCGGGATTACCTCGAATACAAGTTTGGCACCGTCCTTAACTCCAACTTCCGCAACCGCACTCTGGGCTACATCCCGTACTACATCTGGGTGGGATGCCACAAGAAGCCCTTCTCGCCATCGAGTCTGCCTCATGAAATCGTCGAGCGCATCGACGCCCTGGCTACCGAGTCGCCGTACCTGTACCCTGCCAACCAGGGAGATGCTCTGACTCGTGCGATTGAGAGGTCTGCACCAGAGATCCGCTCCAAGGCCTTCATCACCGCTGTCGAGAACCTGTCTGCGAACCTGCCTCTCCCCTCCTTCTTCTACCAGAACCACCACTGGCGGATCTACTACGACGACAGGCTCCAGAAGCACACCCAGTTCAACGACGAGTACATCTACGCCTTTACCTGGGAGGATGCCCGAGTCGATGAGCGCCTGCTGAAGCTTGGCCCTGATGACAAGGTCCTTGCCATCAGCTCTGCCGGAGACAACATCATCTCGTACCTTGCCCAGAGCCCTGCCCGCGTCCACGCCGTCGACCTCAACCCGACCCAGAACCACCTCCTGGAGCTCAAGGCCGCAGCCTACACCGCGCTGCCGTATGAGGACTTTTGGAAGATCTTTGGCGATGGAAAGCACCCCGACTTCCGCAACATCCTCATCACCAAGCTGTCGCCCCATCTGTCCGGCCGCGCATTCCAGTACTGGCTCAAGAACACTCACGTCTTCCAGAACAACAAGGGCTACGGTCTTTACGACACCGGCGGCTCTCGCCATGCTATCCGGACCTTCCGCTGGATCTCCCGCGTCTTTGGTCTGCAGTCCGCCGTCAAGAAGCTGCTGTCCGTCCGCACCCTGAACGAGCAGCGCGAGATTTGGCGCAACAAGATCCGGCCCGCCCTCATGTCCAAGCTCATCTGCAACCTGGTGGTGGCCCAGGAGAGCTTCCTCTGGGCCGCGCTCGGCGTCCCCAAGAACCAGCTGGCCATGATTGAAAAGGACCACGCCGAGTCGGACATTGTCAAGCAGGGCAGGGCCAAAAACACGCGCTCCCACGCCATCTGGCACTACATGGTCAACACGCTGGACCCCGTGGCAGAGGAGACGCACATCGGCGGCGACAACCCCTACTACTACGTCTGCCTGGACGGCAAGTTCTCGCGACAGTGCCACCCCGAGTATCTCCGCCCCGAGGTGCACGCCAAGCTGTCCCGCCCCGGCGCCCTCGACGGGCTGCGCATCCACACCGACGAGCTCGAGGAGGTGATTGCCCGCATCAGCCCCGGCACGCTCACCGTCGCCGTCATCATGGACAGCATGGACTGGTTCGACACGGGCTCCCACGCCGCGGCCGCCCAGGTCAGCAAGCTCAACCGGGCCCTCCAGACGGGCGGCCGCGTCCTGCTGCGCTCCTCCGCGCTGAGCCCCTGGTACATCAAGGTCTTTGAGGCCCACGGCTTCGCGGCCCGGTGCCACGGCTCTCGCGTGGACGGCGCGTGCATTGATCGCGTCAACATGTATGCGAGCTGCTGGATCTGCACCAAGACGGAGAACCTGCCGCCGCCGACGCCCGAGTTTGACCGCATTGGCGGAAGCGACATTACCAGTCTTACCATCTAGGCTTTATTACTCTGCGTCGATCTGGGAGGGATTGACGAGGGGGTATCGTCCAACACTGTACCCAGGATTTGTGTGAAACGGCGAGTTGTTTGTAGCATGGAATTGATTGCAAATTGTTAACACAGGAAGATTGATCTATATGAGAGTGCAATCAATTATAACGATGGCCGTAAAAGTGTGACAAGGTGGTTATCAAAGTAATGATGGGAATATTGTCTCACCCGTGACTTTACTACTTCTGCATCCGCCCTGTAGGACCTTCGACTTGTTGTTTTGAATTGTTCTGGGTCATCATCATGACTGTAATTCGAAGTTAGACACACCTTTGCCTCTTCCTAGCCAAAGGAAGCTTGGCATCAATCAATTACAAGTGGAGAAAAAGATAGAAAAGCCACATAAATAAAGAAGAAAAAGAGACAGAGGTATGAAGATAAAAAAAGGGATATTTTCAGGCAAGAAAAAAAAGCAAAAAATGTAACTCTTCTCCGGGGAGAATGTGCTCTCCGGGGACGGAATCGAACCGCCGACTTTCTGATGAGATGTTACCATTACAGTCAGACGCCATGAACCAACTAGACCACCCAGAGGATGTTGAAGAGTTGCTAGGAGACTTCT
The DNA here is from genome assembly GCA_020002365.1 of Trichoderma gracile. Taxonomy (NCBI): domain Eukaryota; kingdom Fungi; phylum Ascomycota; class Sordariomycetes; order Hypocreales; family Hypocreaceae; genus Trichoderma; species Trichoderma gracile. Next base: position 1,241,900 of record JAINEY010000003.1, read on the forward strand.
GTATTTGGCTCATAACCCTTACTAGCAGGGTTCAGCTTTAGTGGAAGGAGACTTGCCGGGAATGATGTGGGGGTAGAGCTCGAAAACCTGGAACCCATTCTGTGCTAGTAATGGCTGTTTGACTGTCAATGATGCAGTTCGTTGATCTTCCTTCTTCTGAACACCTACCTCACAAGGCTGTATTCTTACTGCTAGTTTAGATTATTGAGCGTCACGAGGGAATCGGAGGGATGCAGTCCACCATAGCGGCGCTGTCATTAAGAGGCTGATTTGCATGATATCATCAAGCCTTATGCATGGAGTTAATGGGCGCGAGCTACTACGTACAAGAGCCTCACATGTACGAAACATGCATCATCATTCGTGATACCACATCTCAACACCCAGACATGCTTTTTCTCAGAAACCGGAAGACACTTGGTGAAAATGGTACCGTTTACTTCTCTCAACAGTAAGTACATCTATACAGGCGCTTACACCCCTTGTGGCCCAAACAGCGCGTAATATCAGATACACAGTCCTCCCAAAACCTGCGAGCAATCCACCCCTTCCAGCACTTGAATCATAAAATTATCGAGACGTCTCCCTTCTTCAATCCCCTCTCCATCCCTCCTCTTTTTCAACATCCCACCTCACGCCTTCCAGAGCTTCTTGATGGCCTCCGTGACACCAACATCATTCGTCTCAAACTCATACAAGCCCACGCCGACAGTCAGCGTCGCGAGGTTCAGGCCCCACATGAACAGCTTCCGCAGGCCCGGGTGAGACTTCTGGGGGATGTAGTCGATGATGACGGACTGGAAGCCGATGTGGGAGTGCAGCAGGACGGCGGAGCACAGGATGGCGTCGGTGGTGGGGTTGAGGGAGCCGGCGGCGAAGGGCGCGACGGAGAGCGGCACGAGGCCGGCGGCGAGGAGGCGCTCAAAGGTCCAGTGATACGAGCCGTGGGCGGCGCTGGGGGGAGGGACCGGGGCGGGATCGTTGACTTGAGAGCTTGTGCGTTAGCTTTTTGTCTTTGTGTGCTGTTTTGTTCGTCGTCATGGATGCGACATGTGACGGGGTCAAGGCGGGACAGGGTTGCGCGCCGTACCTGTGCCCTCAATTCGCTCTACAGAAACAGTATTGTTAGCTTGGGTCAACGTTCAAGTCGAAAATCGGTAGACTTCTGGGCATTCTCACGAGGTCCGGGAGAGATAAAAGCAGAGCGCCGAGTCGACGTGTGGAAGGCAGATGCCCTCAGGGCGCTGTTTCGGAACGCAGGCTTCGCTGCCAGCGCAGTCTGCCGCAGCAGGGAAGGTCGCACAATCGAGGCCATGGCTGAATATCGGGCTCTGAAATTGGTATTTCGCGATGAAGCTTCGGCGGTCACTGTTTGCGCTGGCAGAAAATCACAGCTTCCTTCCAGCCAAAAGGTTCCGATATGGTCGGGATGACGGGCAACAAGACGGACGAAACTCGACGGGTCAGCGTATTGCCGAGGATCTTGAATTGCGAGCTCCGTGATTGGCTGAGGCTGTTCCGAAGGCTGGGGTTCCGGGGACGCAACAATCTATTTCCGGGCCGCGAAGGGAGGAAGAGGCAGGTCTGCTCTGATTGGCTGGCTTTTAGAGGTTGCATGTGAATTTTTGTTGCAGAAGGTCCAATGCCGCTTCGCATTGAAATTGTTCGAGGTGGGATGAAGCTTGTGGTGACGCCTTGATACCCCCCTTCATCTGTGCAGTTTGTACATCGACGCTCAGGAGTGTGGGCATGGTGGCTTTGAGGGTGATTTGATTTCTTTTTGAATTGTCGAGCCCGTGGCCCCTTTGGCGGCTCTATACCGTTTGCAATGGCTCCTCAGACAGCGATATCCAAGGCCCTGCTCGTGCTGCGATGCGCCGGCTCCCGACATGCCGCTCGACAATCCCCCTGGGCCCTGAGCCAGCTTCACAGGGCGCGCGGCATTGCGACGTCGTATCTGGAAAAGGTTGCAGATGGCGAGAAGCGCTGGGAGGAGAGGGCCGTCAAGATCAAGAACGGCGAGCTGCCGCATGTGTGGGATCTTCTTGACGAACGAGGCTATATCAAGGATGTCGCGGGGTATGGTTTCTTCTCCTCTGCTGTCTCAAAAACGCAATCAAACCGCTGACACACGGTTCTGATTTAGAACACCCGACAAAATCAAGGAGCTGATGCGAGTCAAGCGAATAGGCGCCTACGTCGGCGTCGACCCCACGGCAGACTCCATGCACGTCGGCCACCTGCTCCCCATGATGCCTCTCTTCTGGCTCTGGTTCCACGGCCACCCTGCCGTGACGCTCCTCGGCGGCGCGACTGCGCGAATCGGCGACCCGTCCGGCCGCTTGCAGTCCCGCGAGATCATGTCCAACGCGGACATCTCCAAGAACGTGACTAAGCTGCACTACCAGCTGTCGAGGCTATGGCACAACGTGGCGGCCCTGAGGGAAAAGTACGGCTTCGAGAAGGACTGGGCGGCGAAGCAGCGGCTGCTGAACAACAGCATGTGGCTGCAGGGCTTGACCATGTACGATTTCACAAAGAGGCTTGCACGATATACCAGGATTGGGCCAATGTTGTCGCGCGATACGTGAGTTTCGCTTCTTTCTCCCCGTACCTCGCGTTGTTCTTTGCTAATGAGGATGATTCGAATCAGCGTCAAGCGAAAAATGACAGAGGGCGATGGCATGTCTCTGGGCGAATTCATGTACCCCCTATTCCAGGGCTGGGACTTTTGGCACATGTACCAGAAACTGGGAATCCAAATGCAGATTGGCGGCTCCGACCAGTACGGAAACATTGTTGCCGGCATCGATGCCTTGAAGATTGTCAGGGAGTCAGAGGAGTCGCCCGAGATGAGGATTGATCCCACATGGCAGAACGAGCCGGTAGGCTTCACCGTGCCGCTCCTGACCGATTCCGCGGGCGTCAAGTTTGGCAAGAGTACAGGCAACGCGGTCTGGCTGGACGAATTCAAGACGTCGCCGTTTGAGCTCTACGGCTACTTCATGCGACGATCGGACGACGAGGTTGAGAAACTGCTGAAGCTCTTCACGTTCATGCCAATGAGCAAGATCCAGGAGGTCATGGTCGAGCACCAGGCCGACCCATCGAAGCGCATCGCCCAGCACACGCTCGCGTTCGAGGTCCTGTCGCTCGTCCACGGCTCGCAGCGGGCCGTGCAGGAGGCGCAGCAGCACCAGTTCCGCTTCGGCGGCCAGCTGCCCTACTACGTCCGCGAGCCCGCGCCCGAGACGGGCATCCTGACGCCCAACACGGCGCCGAGGAAGGACATTGAGCTCCCGCAGTCGGTGCTCAAGCTGTCGCCCGCCAAGATCCTCTACGCGGCAGGGCTCGTCGGCAGCGCCAGCGAGGGCCAGCGGCTGGTGGCGCAGCAGGGCGCCTACGTCGCCGCGCGGCCCGGCCAGAAGCGCGGCCTCGTGCCGGGCAACCTCGACTGGACGCCCATGAAGATGTGGTTCCCCGAGGAGACGACCAAGTTTGTCATTGACGACAAGCTGCTGATCCTGCGCAAGGGCAAGCACAACATCCGCATCATCGAGCTCGTCAGCGACGAGGAGTGGGCGGCGAGCAAGAGGATCTATCCCGGCCAGCCGTACACGGGCGTGGTCCGACAGGTCAAGGAGCAGCTGCGGGCCGAGGCGGAGGAGAAGGGCGAGCGCATGTCGAATCGGAAGATTGTTGCGGAGCTCAACAGGAGGAAGAGGGAGGAGGAGCCCGTCAAGGTTCCGAATAACCCCAACATTGAGCTGCCCAAGAGGGTGCCGTCGTATCTGAAGAGGGGGAGGGTGAACAAGAATGACTCGAATGACTCGTCCAGGTGGTAGGGGGAGATGGACTTATCAGAAGCAGCCAATTGCTTGCGAAGTTTTCGCGTTGTAACATTATCATTTTGGAAAAACAGGCATGGGAAGAAAAGGCATGTATGATCAGACGTTATAGATTTCATGAACCTAGATGCTGTATATAAATATATCTTGTAGATGAAAACAAAACAAACGATACTCCTGCAACTCCTTGTCCCATCCAAAAGGCTACCTGTAAAACACCGTGATATCGCCCCTTGGAACGGGCAGCATCTTGAGCCTATCCATGACCTGGTCATTGGTCAAGTTCTGCTCCGTCATGATCTGATCCATGTGATGGCACCCATCCGTGTACTTTTGCAACGGATCGCCGCCAGCCAACGGCCTGCTCTGCCCCGTGGCGAGCGAGGCGAGGTACTGCTTGGACACGACGTACTTGTGCACGCGGTAAAGGCAGCCCTTGATGACGCCGAACTGGACGAAACGCCGGATGTCAATGTACGACATGAGCTCGAACCCATTGTCGCGATGGTTCATGATCCACTCCTTGATGCTCTTTCCGGGGGAAAAGGACGCCATGAAGCGGATGAGCAGGTAATTGCTGACCCTGGCCCTGCCGTGGGACACGTAGCCGGCGCACTCGTCGACGATGCCGTCGACGTTGCGGATGAAGTCGTGGATGCCCGGCCGGGGCGCGTAGCAGGAGCTGAAGAAGAAGATGTCGAGCAGCAGGATGGTGTCGTAGTAGAGCAGGTGGCGGATGGCGATCTTGGCGAGGTCGAGGGAGACGCAGGCCTCGTGGGCGATGCGGCGCACGTCGGAGACGCCGTCGATCTTGGCGACGACCTTTTGCAGCGTGATGTCCCAGGTCGGGTCGACTATCTCGGGGAACTTTGTGCGGGCGACGGGGACGTGCCAGCCCTTGACGACTGGGGGGGTTGCGTGGTGTGGGAAGAGCTTCATGTTGATGATGTTTGCTTCGTCTGGGGAGAGTGTGAGTATTTTTCGGAATAGGAATGGGGTGCTGGTGGTGGGAGATGAATCTGAAAGGAGAGGGTAAGATGAGATGAGAGGGGAGGGTTGTGAACTGACCAACGGGTATCATGCACTCGCCATAGTTGTTGAGATCTTCCTTGACAATCTCCAGCAGGCTCTCAATGGGCCTCCGCATGGAGTCGTCCTCGGGCCCCTTTGCCTCGCTGAGGCTGAGGTACTCGTTCTGCTTCTCCATCTCGGCGAAGGTCTCGGCGAGGCAGCGGACGACGCTCTCAAAGGGCGTCTGGTCGCAGTCGGCGTCGACGAGCAGGCCAAAGTTGAAGATGAACTCATTGCGCATGTATTTGGTGTGGGGGATGACGACGGGGAAGCCCAGGATGGTGTACTTGCCGTCCGGGGAGTTGATGGAGATGAAGCGGTTGCAAAAGGCCTGGCGGGGGATGATGTATTCCTGGAGGACGTCGAAGTCGACGAGGGGGCTGTTGTTGCTGTTGTTGTGCGTGTTGTTGTGCTGCGTGTTGGTGCTGTTGGTGCTGTTGTTGTTATTGTTGCCCGAGGATGAGGATGAGGCGGTGATGCAGCCTGGAGGGGATTGAGCGACGATTTTAGGGCCTAGAGATGAGTGTGAGCTTATGATTAGAGGAGGATGAAGACTGAGATGGGATGGGATGAGATGAGATGAGGATACCTTCCTGGGGGAAGAATCGCGCGTAAAAGATGCCGAGGATCATGGTGATGAAGGTGATTGCAGCGTCATGGCGCTGAGACTTCTTTTCTATGTTTTGTTGAAGCGGCTATGTCATTTGGAGTGAAGGTGATCGTCTAGCTATTCGAAGCAGAGATATAGGCTTTGTGAGATGATTTGATGGTGTTGTTGATGGCGATTTTGGGTGGGTGTGAGTGAGGTGAAGAGATGAGGTTTGAATAAGCTTTTCGCATCTGGTGGTTGAAGCAAAGACGAGTACTTGATCGCCGTATGCCGGACTTGGACATGGAGTTTCCCGCTAAGACGCAAAGGTCAGGGTCGCTGTACTTGTAGGTAGATTTTGAAGTTGAATTCTAATTCATGAAGTTGACATGTTCTTTATTCACTGATACCTAAGATTAAATTGTCCGAATTGTCTATACAAGTCTGAACCATCTTTTATCAGATTGGAGCATCGCTTACACTCTCTGATAGGTACAAATGATGCGCCAATGTGAAGAATGCCGGGTAGTTGAAAAGGCTCCGATGTGTTAACCAACCACTGAACCCATGCCATTTGAGCTGAGCCTTAGTCAGTATCAACGAACAAATAGACGGGCATGTGTCCATAGAAGCCAACAGACTGCAATGGAAGCGCATTGGTACGTGCAGCAGCTGCCTGGACTGACGGATTGCTCCCAGCTTATGTACTTGTAGGCAACACGGATCATAAATAGCTGGAGAGAACAGCGCACCTCATCCACTGAAACTCAGCACTGCTGCCACCATCTCAGGCACCGCAGAAGCGCTGGAGTCCAGTGATGCCACAGCTGCTCAAGACGCTGGAGTGATCCGCAAATCGCAGCTCCAGTTGAGCACCAATCGATAGAATCTGCCCCACCACGAGCCTCAGCCTCTCGTCACCTCTGCATGTTCTGGTGGTGCCTTATGTAAACTGCCGCATCTCGCCACAGACGCATTTTCCCACCTCATCCTACCTTATCTCACCTTAACCTACTATACACCTGGCTGGCGACCAGCTTCTCGCATTTCTAGCAGCGCGGCTTTCGTCTTGCTGATCTGCTACCGCGACTCTCATCCTCACCAACGCCGTTCCCACCTATCGCACGGCAACAGAGACAACCTCGAACCGCCTCGCTCACCCTCTGCCCCTCTCTCTGTCACAATCTCCATCTCCATCTCCCACCCGTTTGTTTGCTTCGCCTCGCCATGGCCGACAACGCAGAAGCGGGCGGCGATGCCCAGGTCACCTTCAAGGTCAAGACGGCGCAGGAGGGCTCGCACACCATCACCATGCCCGAGTCCGCGACGGTGCTGGAGCTCAAGACGAAGCTGTCGACGCCCGAGTTCGAGAACATCCCGGTCGAGCGCCAGCGCCTCATCTACTCGGGCCGCGTCATGAAGAACGACGACACGCTGGCCACGTACAAGATCAAGCCCAACAACACCATCCACATGGTCAAGAGCGCCGCCAGCAACGCTGCCCCGGCCGCCTCCTCCTCGACGCCCACCCCCGCCGCCGTGCCCACCAACATGGCCTCCGGCACCGCCAACAACCCGCTGGCCGGCCTGACGGGTGCCAGGTACGCCGGCCACCAGATCAACCTGCCCGGCATGGACATGTTTGGCCCTGACGGCGGCGTAAGTGTTTTTCTCATCCTCCCTGAGTGACAAAGGGCTTGCTGTGGCTGTGGTTGTGGTTGTGGTTCGCATGACTGACTGACGCTTCCTGCAACAGATGGGTCCTCCCATGGACGAAGAGCGATTGTCGCGCATGATGTCCGATCCCAACGTGCAGCAATCCATGAACGAGGCTCTCAACAACCCCGACTTTATCAACATGCTCATCGAGTCGAACCCGATGCTGCGCAACATCCCCAACGCCCGCGAGATCATCACGTCGCCGTTTATGCGCCAGATGATGAGCAACCCGCAGATGATGACACAAGCGATGCGCATGCAGCGCGCAATGGGCAGAGGCGGCGACTCGGCCTTCCCCGCCCCTGGCGCCACGGACACCACCCCCGAGGGCGCGCCCGCGGCCGACGGCGCCGCTGGTCAGGGCACCACGCCGCAGCAGAACCCCTTTGCGAACCCGTTCATGCTGCCGGGCTTCATGGGGGGTGCTGGCGGCGCCAACGGCCTCAGCATGCTGCAGCAGATGTTCAACTTTCCCCCTCCACCCCAGGCCGGCTCGGACGCGGCCTCGACGACGGGATCGACGACGACGGCAAGCGACACGAACACCAACACGAGCGCTGGTTCGGCCACTACTGCCACTACCGCCACTACAGGCACGGGCCAGCCCCAGGCGGCGGCGAACCCCTTTGCGGCTCTGTTTCCTCCCTCGGCGGCTGGAGGCGCGAACCCCTTCGCCATGGGCCCCGAGCAGTTCCAGCAGATGATGCAGATGTTTGCGCCGCAGGCAGCCGCTCCCGCGGACAATAGGCCACCCGAGGAGCGCTATGCGGAGCAGCTGAGGCAGCTCAACGACATGGGGTTCTACGACTTTGACCGAAACGTGGCCGCGCTGAGGCGCAGCGGAGGAAGCGTGCAGGGTGCAGTCGAGCATCTGCTCGGGGGTGTTTGAGCGGTTGGAGGAAGGGCACATGTGCCGGTTCGCTTTTCAATTTTAGGATCAAGCGTGGATAATGACGGAAGCGTTGAGATATCTGGCTGATAATATTGGCCACAGCGCCACGACGAGCAAGGAGGCGTGGACGGGCCTTTTTGTTTTCTCTCTTATGGAAACACTGGGCCCCGGAGAGAGTTTGCATGGCAACCGGGCGCGATTTACTCTGTGTATTTTGTTTCTTCTTAACGTAATGAGAAGTATTGTGTATAAACACGACCGGTAGACGCCGTTGCAGCTCCGTAGTAGTAGGGGTGTAACTGGGGTAAGGCTGGGGGGGGGGACGGAGGTTACCTCCATCTCGAGCCTTGACGATAGAATGCACGTATGTACACAAGAGGGCCATTCCAACCTAAACAACCAAGTTACTAGTTGATTTTAAGAACAAATCATAGATGATAGTAACTAGAACCCTGCAAACAAAATGACTGTGAATTCTCCAGCTGATCGTCCACGGATTCCTGCATCTCAAGTCGATCCAGGATTATAAGCCACTCTGTCGGCTACCCGCTTCCGAAGGTGGGAGATGCCTCGGCTCCTCTTCCCCACTCAACCCCCCCAAACGACCCCGGACTTGTCACCTCTATTGGGCTTACCTCGCCTTATGTACACCTTTTCCCCAACTTCGTGGGCAAGCTGACTTTATCTTACCTTATGCCTTGAGCTGACGTTTTGCGTATTGATTGTTCACATCTTGTTTCTTCTTCATTTTGCATAATCGATTTCTTTCATCTCAATTTACTTCTTTATCTTTCAACAATTGGATCCAGAACACAAGATGCGTGGCATTGAGATTCGGAAATATGTCAAGGTTAGACCAGACCAGCCTTACCAACCTCACCTCATCCCTTCCGAGACATCCAGCCTCATCTCCGTCAACCCAAGATGAAAAGCCAAACAGCTGCTGACGTGAAGGACAACGACACGCATCTCGTCGTTTTATAGAGCCCTGAAGAGCTCCAAGTCACAGACCTGCCCGATCCCATTCCCAAAGACGACGAATATGTCATTGAAGTGCACGCCGCGGCCGCCAACTTCTTTGACATTCTCCAGGTCCAAGGCCGCTATCAAAACCAGCCTCGTATGCTTTCTCATCATTTCCCCCAACTTCAACCCCTCCAAATACAATCCTCCCTCTCTCTGTTTCTCTCAGTATGATGTCAAAAAAGCTGATCTAATCTGGTTCAAAATAAACAGCCTTCCCATGGGTAGCCGGCGCCGAATTCGCCGGCATCGTCCTCTCCGTCCCGCGCCGGTCCCGCTCGCGCCCGCGCTTCGCCGTCGGCGCCCGCGTCTTCGGCGCCGCGCAGGGCGCCTTCGCGACCAAGCTGTGCGTGCGCGAGGTCGCGCTGCTGCCCGTGCCCGAGGGCTGGTCGTTCCGCGACGCGGCGGGCCTCTTCGTCACGGCGCCGACGAGCTACGGCGCGCTGGTGGTGAGGGCGGGCGTCAGGGCCGGTGATGTCGTGCTTGTGCATGCGGCGGCGGGGGGCGTTGGGCTGGCGGCTGTGCAGGGTGAGTTTGTTTCATTATCATAGTCCTTGTTTATCGTTGTAGTTGTGAGGGTGTGTGTTGAGTGAGAGTGATGAGTTGTGTTGAGTTGAGAGAGACAAAGAGTGGCTTCAGCTCGAATACTCTCATCAACACCACCACCACTGATATCCGCCATCCATACCCAAACTCATCGAATCAAGAACTAGACTAACCACAACACGCAGTCGCCAAAGCCTTCGGCGCAACCGTCATAGCAACAGCTTCCACCCCCCGCAAGCTCGACATCGCCCGCTCCTTCGGCGCCGACCACGCCCTCTCCTACGCAGACCCGGACTGGCCCTCCAAGGTGAAAGCCCTGACCCCGCGCGGCCGCGGCGTCGACATCGTCTTCGACCCCGTCGGCCTCGTCGACAAGTCCACGAAATGCATCGCCTGGAACGGCCGCATCCTCGTCGTCGGCTTCGCGGCGGGCGCCATCGAAAAGGTCGCCATGAACAAGGTCCTGCTCAAGAACATTTCGCTTGTTGGCATTCACTGGGGCGCGTATTCCGTGCATGAGAGGGAGACGATTCCGAGGGTGTGGGAGGGGATTATGAGGCTTGTGAGGGAGGGCAAGATCAGGGGCACCGAGTATACGGATGAGGAGTTTGTGGGGCTGGATAGGGTCAAGGATGCGCTTTTGGCGTTGGGCGGGAGGGGGACTTGGGGTAAGGTTGTTATCAAGATTCCTCAGGAGGGCAGCAGTCGGCTGTAAAGGTTTGTTTTGAATATGGTGAGAGGTGGACATGAGACGATAGAGGCGCAAGGACGGCCAGGGTGAACGCAACGCAACACACATGGACCCGCAGCCATGTATATCCTGGTTTATATCAGCAGCTGCCAGTTCTAAGCAGATCTTTTCTTTCCTTTTCTATACCACCCTCACGCCAAAGATGGTAAAGGTGGCAGTCGCTCATCCAAGTCATATTCTCATTAACTAGTATCCTCCAAACCCTGCGCAGCTCTAACTTTTCTCATTTTCCAGCTCACACCACCATCTCTTTCTCTCACTGAGGCACCTCGTTCAACATCTTCTGAAAGGCGTCCATAACCGCCTTATCCACGTTGTCCACATAATTCTCCTGAAAGACCGCCTCGCCCCCGATCCGCGCAACAACGTCCTGCAGCCTGACCTTGACAAACTGCAGCGCGTTGACGCAGTGGATCGGGTCCTTGTGCTGGCTCTGCTTCTCCAGGATCATCTTTGGGGTATCATAGTCGTACACCTCCGGCTCTCCGCTCCATATCAGACAGTCGTTGCCGGGCCCCGCGTTGTCTTGAAGCTCCATTATGAGGTTCGTCCACATGTCCAGGTAGTCTTGTAGCTTGTCCAGCACCAGCTCCTGCATGGGCGATCCTAGCTCCAACAGTCGCGTCAGGCCTAGCAGATACAGCTTCTGGCGCTCCAGATTGTCCATCCCAGACTGGTATGAGAACCACTCCGCCGACAGCCAGGCCCACACCTCGTGCACGTTTCCAACCGAGCCCAGCATCTGTACAAACAGGTTTGGCTCTGCCAGCAAGAGGCGCGCGAGAATGGCAAAGTAGTCACCTTGCGTCACCGTGCTGAGTCTACTCGATTTCTTGTTGGGTCCGGTAGTTTGGCGAGACTCCCACGCGTCGTGGAGATTGGCCACGAGCTTGTTCACAAAGCCCGTCTCAACCATGTCCTGGATGATGACAGAGACCCCCTCGGCCCCGCCCAGCTCGGCCGCCGACCGGATCAGAAGCTCGATGCACGTTGTGCCGAGGCGGACGTGCTCCCGGCTCTTGGAATCCAGGCTCGTGCTCAGCGCCACCAGCATCGGCCGTCGGAACCTGTCCTCTAGCATGGCCGCAGGGGCGATCAGGATGTAGGACTCAATGGCCTGGAGGGCCAAGGACACCACGTCGGACGAATACTCCAGCAGCGGTAGCAGCAGCTCAACCAGGTCGACGAGCTCCCGCGCAAGCGGAGGATTGCTTTGCGATAGGATCGAAATCCACAGCTCCAGCGACTCGTCAATGAGGTTCAGGTGCAGGTCTGAGCCCGGCCTGGCCGCTTCGGCAAGCAAGGGGAGCATGGACGGCTGATAGCGCTGTGAGTTCGGGCCCATGCTCATAACGAGTGCCGAGAAGATGGCAATGACCGCCTGCTTGATCATGTATTCTTCCGGCCCCGAAGCCTCCCAGACCGAAGGCAGAGCCAGCATGAGCTGGTCTCCAAACTGTGCTACTTGGTCCTCCATCCTCGTCACCAGGATGCGAATGGACTCGAGAATGGCAAGCTTGGTTTCGTCACTTTCCACAGTCTGAACGAGCTCTGTCAGAGCATTGAGCACGTCAGAAGTGTACGGCAGAAACGCGGTGGCACTAAAATCAAGTTCGTCGGCAACCCACCGAAGCTGCCTCGCCGCCGTGATCCTCACCACAATATCGTTTGTCTCGTCGTTCGAAGAGAGAAAGTGCTGGAAGATCTGGTAGACAATGGGTCGGCTCGACTCCGCCAGCCTCACCGGCGCCCACTGGCTGATGAGAATGGCAATGCGTCGCCGCAGCACCTTGTACAGACCACCCTGCTGCTGAGCGTCATTGACAATGGTCGTGGCCAGGATCGCATCAAAGTCAAAGGCGGACGAGACGTGCGCGGCTGAGAGACCCATGGCCGTATACACGGCTTCCTTGGTCGCAATGTCCGCTTGCGGAGACTGCGCCGTCTGGAAGTACGACAGCAGCGGCGGCACCAGCAGCGGCTTGAAGTTGGTGAGGAGATCTAGGAAGAGCTTTTCGGCGCATGGGCGGACCTCCCATTCGTACGCGCTGCTCTCGAGCTGCTCCTGAAGCTCCCAGTCTTCCGGGTCCTCCTCCCAAGCCTCGAGGTCCGATTGGCGGAAGACAAACAGGTGAGAGATGATGGTGTTGACAATCTGAATCACTAGATCGTCCTTGAACAGCTCATTCCTAATAATCTCCTTGGCCCTTTCCTGCTCGGCCTTTGTCTCCGGAGATCGGTACTTGAATGTCTGCACTGCCTGAAAGGCCATCCTCACACAGGCGCGGAGGAGGATGAGGCCCTTCAGCGCAAGCTTCTCTATAAGAGGCCCTTCTTTCTTTGCCTTGGACCCTGCATCCCCTGCGCCCTGCCGGATGCCGCCCGAGGAGACGAAGATTTCGGCAAAGTTGGAGATGAGGTCCCAGTATGCATTGACGAGGGATATCGAGTTGGGCAGAAAAGCAAAGCTCGCAACAAAGTGCTCGGCCTGGTCGATGTGGAACTTGGCAAACTGAAGGAGGTGCTTGCCAACCAACTCTTGATACTGCGGCGGCACGGCCGAGTCGTGGTTCACGAAGCCCAGGAACTGGCCAAACTGATTCTGCGACAGCGTCCAGAACTGCGTGACCGAACTGTCGTCATGAGGTCGCGTGTAGCCCACGTTGATGAGGCGACGCAGCGTCTTGAGAGCGGACAGACTGTTCTCCATGGCCAAGCTAGCCTCGTCGCCGTCCCCTTGCCCCGTGCTCAGAAAGTTGGTCCATTGTGACGACTTTTCCGAGTAAATCTCTGACAAGATGTATACGAATTCGGGCGTGATGGACTGCAGCGCGGTTTGCGATTTCCTCAGCCGCGCACTACCCATCTCCTTGATGACTCGAAGCAGCAGGACGAGGGTGCCATGGAGATGATGCTGATTGCCGTTCTGCGTCGACCGCAGCAGGTGTACTATGCTCGGAAGCGCATCGGGCCAGTCGTCTGGGTAGTCGACCCGGACGATCTTGGCAATGACCAGGGCATTGTGCAGAGCCAGGTGCCTTACTTCCTCCTCGACGGTTCCCTGGAACAGCCGTGACCGTATCAGGTTCTTTTCCTCGGGGGTGATGCCGAGCCTGGAATGCGAGAACCTCCAATTCTTGTCTATTCCGTTCTTGATCTGTATAATCGCCAGGAATCGAATCTCGAGCGGGAGCGACTTGTCGAGGAACACGGACTGGCAAGTGAGACAAAGCTCCGTTAGCACGACAAGACGAAAGGAGTCCCGGGAGGGGGATGGACAAACAACGGGCGTACCTGCAACGACGAGTAATACCCGGCCTGTGACTCCCAGGTGGCGAGCTGCTGGCCGGCCGCCTGTCGCTGGACGTGGTCCGAGGACGAAGTGGCCGCGTGCAACGTGCGGCAGAGCTCCTGCAGGGACAGCGGCGCCGCGTCTCCTGGGACTTCGATGGCGAAACTCATGGCCGGTGCCGAGGCGGCTCGAGACGGCAGTCGGGCTGGATGGTGATGGTGTGGATGGCGAGTAGTTGCGGATGCGGATGTGGTTATGTGAGGTGTTATGCTGTAGTCACCAAGGCGAAAGCCTGAGGCGCAGCTGGACTGTTATAAGGAGGAAGAAGAAGCAGAAACAGAAGCAGAAGCAGAGGGGAGGTTGAGGATGGTTAGCAGCTGTTGGCGATGGTGGGGCTGAGTTTGGTCGCTGGCGGAGGGAAATGCGAACCAGCCTGAATGTCATGGTTCCATTTGAAGGCTTGGAGGGGTAGCAGCAGGGGGATTCAGCAAGGCTGCAGCGAACGTCTGAGATTGCCGGGTGCTTCTGCCTGTCACGGGCGAGTATTTGACTTCATCTTGCTTGTTTGAATCAAAACGGATGCATCGTTCATTGTCAATCTTTAGTAACATGGTCGAGCTTCGATATCGAGTATGAGGACCTCTTGCTCTCAGGAACCATTTACAGCGAGACCCTGGAGGACTTCTTAGCGCCAAGCACCACCAAACTAGCCCCCCCGCCATTAAAGCCATTGAAAAAGCTCCCGCCACGATAGACGCAGTTTACACAACTCTCTACGACAATCTCTACCCAGACACCACTCACTCTCCTCGGCAGCAAGCCATTGCTCCTCTGGCACGTCCACATGCCATGATCCGCTCGCGCACCTCCAGGCTCGCCGCCTCCGCCCTCGCCAGACGGCAGTGGACGTGCCCGGCATGCCTCTCCAGGCGCCGATACTCCAAGCAGCCCGAGAGGCGCGAGCCGCCCGATCACCGCAAGCTGGGCAACCAGCAGGAGCTGTTCATGACCTCCGTCTACAGCCCCGGCTCGCCCATATTCCTGCCCAACGGCGCCCGGATCTTCAATCGGCTGGTGGACTTCCTGCGGAAGCAGTACGTGCGCTATGGCTTCCAGGAGGTCATCACGCCGACCATCTACAAGAAGTCGCTGTGGGCCAAGTCTGGGCATCTGGAGAACTACGCAGACGACATGTACTCCGTGACGGGCAACAAACGGGCTTCAGACCTGGAGGGAGCGACGGGGTGTTGCGGAACGGATCATACCAAGGGCGAAGAGGTAGCAGAGGACGACGACGACTACGGCCTGAAGCCCATGAACTGCCCGGGACACTGCCTCATCTTTGCTTCCAAGCTGCATAGCTACAGAGACCTGCCCGTCCGATACGCAGACTTCAGCCCGCTCCATCGCAACGAGATATCGGGCGCCCTGTCGGGACTGACCCGCGTGCGCCGCTTCCACCAAGACGACGGCCACATCTTTTGCAGACCGAGCCAAGTCGAGGACGAGATTGGAAAGACGCTCGACTTTGTCAAGACGGTGTACAGCGTGCTGCGCCTGGGCGTCAGCTACCGCCTCGCCCTGTCCACGCGGCCAAAGGACCACTACATTGGCACGGAGGAGGAATGGGCGCGCGCGGAAGACAGCTTGAAGCGGGCGCTCGACGCCTCGGGCATGGACTGGACCATCAACGAGGGCGACGGCGCCTTTTACGGCCCAAAGATTGACATTGTGCTCAAGGACTCGGAGGGCAAGGAGCACCAGACAGCCACCATTCAGCTGGACTTTCAGCTGCCGAAGCGGTTCGAGCTGGAGTACCAGGCTCCGGCGCCCGAGTATGAAGCTCGGGGGGAGACGACTACCGATCCGGAGCTTCTTGCTCAGTATGGGCCCGTTCGGCCGGTCATGATTCATCGTGCTGTTCTGGGATCCGTGGAGCGGCTGCTGGCGCTTCTGATTGAGAACTACGACGGGAAATGGCCGTTTTGGCTGAACCCGAGACAGGCCATCATCTTGACGGTCAACACGTCGGATCCGGTGATTGAGTGGGCTGACCAGGTGCGCAATGTCCTTCTGGGCATCAAGAAGTTAGAGGCCAATGGCCTGCCGCCCATGGAGAGCCTCACGGGGCAGACGGGCCTGGCGGTAGACATGGATACGACGGCAAGGCCACTGGGAACCAAGATTCGAGAGGCCCTCACGAGCGGCTACGGTCTTGTGCTGGTGGTTGGCGAGCAAGATGTCAAGAACCAGCAGGTCAGCCTTGGCAAGGAGAGGCTGAGCCCGCTTGAGCTGCGCGATAGAATGCTTCGCATGGTAGATACATTTGAATGACTGACTCCCATCTATTGATCCTATCCAATTGCGCCAAGTGTTATCTGTATCTTGTTTCCATCATCTGCTGACATCCGTTAAGTGATGCCCGTTCACTATCATAGAGTCGTCGTAAGAGCACCCCAGGTGAACCCACCGCGCACAGCCATCGCTGCCACAGTAGCTCTTTCGTACACTCGCTTGAATATCACAGCTCATGGCCTTGTGCCCGCTCGTCCTCGGCCACGAGCCCAGACTACCCAGCTCAAACTCGTCGTTCATCGCGAAGACCCCTGCCTCGGTAGCTGTGCAGCCCTATGTCCACCGTCAATGAACGTTCACTCCCTCGACTCGTTCCAAACACCTTCCCAGTCTCCCCAGTTCAGCCTTACTTTTTGTACTTGGGATCAACAGTCCCGCCCGCCCGTTCGATGCGCTCAATCAGCGCCTGCCGCTGCACAATCTGGTCGCGCATGTAATCGACGGTGCGCTTCAGCACGAGGCCCTCGGAGCGGCCCTGGCCCTCCAGTCCGGGCACGAGCTCGGTGAGGCGGTCGAAGCCTTCGCGGATGGCCTGCCGACGCTTTTGTTCTGCGCGCGCGCGCAACACACACCGGGTTAGCATGTTGAAACTGCGAGACACGCAAAAGTTGTGCGGGCGTTTTCTCAATCTTTCTGCAGCTTGGTGTTATTTACCTGATGCGATGTGGTTCTGCTTCTTCTCCTCCTCTGTGAGGCGCGGCTTGTCGTCTGCTGCAGCTGCTGCTGCGGCGGCGGCGGAAGAAGATGATGTTGATGTTGTTGTTACGGGAGCTGTTGTAGAGGGCGTGGCTTTGCTGGCGTCGCCGGAGCCTGGGGTTTGGCTTGGTGAGGATGACATTGGATCATGTGCGATGTGGTGACGACGACGACGAGGAGGGCATGTGATTGCCGGTGCGCATAACGATGGACTTTTGGTGCTCAATGCGACGCCATGCAATAAGACATTAGAGAAAGAAATCGCATAAGATTTCGATGGTATCAAGAGAAAGGATGCGCCAAGCAAGTTGTAGATGCGCTGAGGAGAGTGTTTATCCTATAAAGGTGGTATGATTTCCTGCGACGAGATTCATTGTTGAGGATCATGTCAGAAGGAGGAATCACATGCGTAGCGCGAGCTCAAAGAAAAGGGAAATACTAATAAGACTTAGGTTGCTAGGAAAATAAACAACTTTGATTTGACGAGACACCTGAAAGAGACAAGCCACAGCGGCCTGTTACAGCGCTAGAGGGAGATGAAGGAGCAAGGATGTTGCCCCAGATTCTCGGGGGCCGAAGAGCCGGTCCCTGCGTCTAAGGGGACTGATAGCTTGCAAAGGGCTTGAGCTTGGGTTGATGCTGGTCATTGGTGAGGGTGGTTTTATGGATCTGATGGTTTCAATGTTCGTGTTTCTCTGATAGTTCATTTTGACTTCAGAAGCAACTGAGACTTAAAGAATTAACAAACAGGTTTCAGTGCTTGATATTGCACCCATTGATGGTATGCAGCTGTTGCCAAGAATCTGTATTTTGTACGACGCCAATCTCTATCCCGTGGTCAGGACTCCATTCACATGCTACTCAAACTGCAGCTGTCCGATCGTGTCCTGGATACGGTAAAGCACATGATAGTGTAGCACTCATTTGCACGCAATCAGCTGGCGCTGATGAACTGCGGCCCATTCTGAAGGGGAACTCCAATGCCGACATCTCTCACATCAGCAGCAAAGGCCAAAGATTCCTTCTCTTTCCTCTGCCGATTCGTGGCCAGCCTGACGGTGGCACAAAGGACACGCTTGTAATATCCATTTCATCCGAGAAGCGCCTGCGCCGTGATAACTCAAATCATCCTCCCAAGTCACTACACCACAATCACCAATTCCCCTCATTCCGAAGCTGAGCCCTCTCCATCGTCATACTCGTCCCGATCCTGCTGGAAAGTGACTTTTTCGGCCAACGACAGCGTCTTCTTAACCGGCAGTCCAATGACATTGTCCACGCTGCCCTCTATCTTCTCCACCAGCAGCATCCCTCCAATGCCCTGGATTCCATAGCCGCCAGCCTTGTCGACGCCCTCCCGCGTCTTAACGTAGGACTCAATCACATCGTCTGGCAGCCCGTTTCCTTCTTCCCAGAAATACACCTTGGTCTCCTCGGTGTGGCTTTGAATGTCGTAGCCCGGATGCCTCGCGTCTTCTCGCGGTGCGAGCACGCAGACGGATGTCAGCACTCGGTGCATGCGGGTGTCGCGGAGGTGCTTGAGCATTCGCATGTGGTCTGCCTCACTGCGAGGCTTCTCCAGGATGCGCCCGTCGCGGGTGACAATGATGGTGTCTGCGGCTATGACGAGCGAGGGATCCGGGATGGAAGCTAGGTGGGTGTCCAATGTTGTGGTGTAGACTTCAAGGCACTTGTTGCGGGCCGTGGTTGCGACATATTCCCAGGGACCATATGTCTTTTTGTCCAGGTCCTCAGGCTTGGTTGAGGGAGTTATTTCCAGATTGGTGAGACCGATCTGAATTGCAATTGTTACTCAAAACGCTGCACTGACACCGATTGAATCTATATCGTTCCATACCTGTTGTAGAAGCTGTTTCCTCCGCGGAGAGGCAGATGCTAGGATTACTCGCTTGGAGTTGAGGTGCTGGATAATGGGGAGGTCAAGGGGCTGCAGGGGTCTGCGCATGGATCCGGCTCTGGGGCGTCCGGCGGGAGACGCTGCCTGAGCAGCGGAAGCGTCTGACATCTTTGGCGAGCAATTGGACGATGGATTGGGCTGTATGAGATGATGGATAGGTAGTGAAGCGACAGCTATGGGAGAGTGAGGCCTGAGAGGTTGAAGTGAGGCGGTATGTGCTTTTAAGGAGCAAGTCGTCATGAGATGGTGGGGTTATGCAGTTGGACCCCACCGTCCGCGTCTGGAATTGATTTGATGTCGGATCTGGAGGAAGACGAGCAGAAGAAGGTGAGGTGAGGGGAGATGATGGAGAAGAGCTGGATTCGGAGAGTCAAAGGGATTGCCAATGAGGCGTATCTTGAACAATGAGAGATCAGGTTGCGTCAAAGATTCCGTGTTGGGCGAAAGCTGAAAGCTTGAACTGTATCAGATAAGCCGTCAACCAGCTTGAGCTTCAGCTTGATAAGTCGGTACCTGTACGGTTGAACGAAGGCCATAACACTCACTCTCAACTCACAATTGAGTCATTCTCTACACAGAATCATCAACTCATTGATTGTTTCACTCTTGAGTCCAGCCATTACGCACGTGCAATATCTGTCTGAGCCGCAGTCTCATCCATTGCGTGCCTCATCTTCAAGGTGTCCGTCTGCCTCATGGCCGCATCGGGCCTAGCGCCAGCCGCGGTACCTGGCCGTGGTAGCCGGTACTTCTTGCAAGGTACCGTTCGTCGCACTCTCTCTCACTCCTCCCTGCTCTCGCGCCCTCACAGGGAAAAAGCCAAAACTTTTGGTCCTCTAAACAAGCGTCGACAAGCAACGAAATCCGCCTCGAGTCGCCTGCACCTCCCGCCCTGCCGCCCTGCGTCTAAGCACCTCGACCGGTGTTGAAGCGTCTGTCGATTCTGCCGTCGGCCAGCACTTGGTCACAACCGTCCAGCAGCCGCGAGCCCGTCAAGCCCCAGGCCAAAACGCCGCTCCAGCAAAAAAGCCACAATAGTCGCGCGCGACGCCCTCCAGCCGAGGACGCAAAAGCGAAGAAAAGAAGAGAAACATCCCTTCCAACACGCGTCAATCCACGCTGGTGATCATCGTCGCCAGCCTGTGGTTTGCGACTCGGGACTCAAGAAGCCATTGAGCCTCCACGACTGCGCAGCAGGTCCCTCGCCGTAGCTGACGGTAATGCGCCTGCTGTAACGCTAACAATCCAGACCAAGATGGAGGCCAAGCGCAAGGCAAATGGAACCGTTGATGCGGATGAACGCGCTGCCAAGCGCCGCAAAGTAGCTGTGAGTCTTGTCTTTCTCTTTACTGGATGCTCTGGATTCTGCATCATTTGCACCTTGGACGTCCTTTGCGTCTACTGTCGGGGCAAGCAGGGGGGGGAGCTCGGATTCGACTTGTGCACGTCCGCGCGCCCCAGCTGAAGAAGCTCTTACACTGACTGGCCTGCATGTCGCATCCGATCTGATCTGCGCGCTAACTTTCTCCATTTCCGCACATATAGCAAGGCTTCGATCTTTCCAAGGGCGAGTCCCGCGAATCGACCACTGCGCATGGATTGGTGTTTCTCGAGCAGATCCGCCGGACAGCCGATAAAAGGTACTGCCGCCTCTGGGCCCTTTCCCCCATATGTCAAAGCATACAATCTGACCGTGTCCCGACAGTGGCCGTCTTGTCGCAACGTACTTTGAAACCCTCGTTCCGCGAGAAAGCAACCCCGACTATTACAAGAAGACGCGACTACCCATCTCCCTCGAGACGATTGAGCAGAAGCTTCTCGATGGCGAGTTCAAGACCCTCGCCGAGCTCGAGAGCTACTTCAAGCGGATGATTGCCAATGCAAAGGAATACTACAGCCGCGGGTCGCAGATCTTCGAAGATGCCGAGCGGGTTCGAAAGGCGCTCAGCAACTACATGACCAAGACCAACCCTGCGTACAGCAACCGCTCGTACCAAGCCATACCCACTCCGCTGCCACCTGAAACCGAAGAGGAGGGAGAGCAGGACGCAGAAGCCGAAGAAGAAGAGGGGGCGAATGACGCTGAGGGAGACGAAGATGCCGAGGGCGAAGACGCCGAAGGTGAGGAGGATGCCCCAGGTGAAGACGAGGACGCAGAGGGCGAAGAGGAGCCCGAGGAGAACCAGGAGCCGAGGTCGCGGCGAAAAGCCATCATACTCAAGCGCAGCCGCACACGCAGGAGTTCCAATCACGAAAGCCAACCAGCTCGCTCACCGCCGGCCAAACCCGATCATCAATACGAGAATGTCCCATACAAAGGCCTCACTTTTCAGCAGGCCCAGGAGAAGATTGTGGAAGAACTTCTGCGACACAAGGAACCAGAGTGCGTCATTCACCTTGTCGGCAAAGCATTGCTTCTCCTCTCATGAAATACTGACTTGGCTCGATTTTTAGTTATGACGATGCCTACTTCGAGCCTTTCATTAACCTTCCCCCTCGCGCCTTGAGAGACTACTACAAGGTCATTACCGATCCGTTATCCATCAAGAAGCTCCAGAAGCTTGTCAAAGGCGTGCAGGGACGCAATGACGCGACTGGAGTGAGCGAGTTCAAGAGCTGGGGTGCCTTTGAAGAAAAGGCGAAGTTGCTCTGGACCAATGCCTACTTTTACAATGAAGAGGGCAGCGACATCTATGTGCTCGCGCAAGAGCTTGAGGTGAGTCCACGCAATCGCGCATTTTATCCTCCTCGAGAATCTCACAATTGCTCTAGAAATTCTTCTACAGCCACCTGAAAAAGGCACAGGCAGCCGTGCCAGAGCCGTCGCAGCCCAAGATCAAGCTCAAGGTCGGCCAGGGCTCCGAAACGCCCAGTTCGTCCAAGAAGATCACCATCCACGTCGGCGGCCGCGACAGCTCCGTAGCGTCGCCAGCACCCCAGGTGAACCAGGCTTCAGAGGCCATTGCTGCGGCCAACGTCAATGGCGCTACTGCTCAGCTCTCGGCCAACCTCGAGCCTCCTCGAAGCGTCTCGGCGTCTGCACCCTCCCCAACCCCTTCATCGCAGGTAGGAATGAAGGTCGAGGAGGGCGCTCGAGCATCTCCAGCCGTTGCCAACACGCCAGCGGGAGCGCCCGGGCAACCGGTTGCGCGGCCGCCCATCCCTGCGATCCCGTCGCAGCCATTCCAGACGAATCCTCTTGTCAATGGCTATGCGGACCAGAGGAGATTCCGGCCGGCCGGCAAAGGTATGTGCAGTTTGATCCAGCTTCATGAGGAGAATATTCCTCGTTTGATGGTCTGCTGACATTAATTCATAGGAATCGAGAGTGCGTTGATTGAAAAACTACGAATTCAAACTCATCCCAGCGTCCCTAACGAACGCCCTACGCTGGTCACGATCCTGCCCAACGCAAAGGAGATGCAACAGTCGGCCACCATCAACCTCCCGCCGACGCAGACCCGCATCTGGATTGTCGTGACGCTGCCCACCTTTCTGCAGGACCGTCAGTACAGCCTTTGGACCTTGGTGGACAAGCAGCCCTGGAAGCAGTTGATGCAGCCCATCCCCAACCAGACTCACCACGAGCGAGCATTCGATGTCATGCTGCACCCCGGGCTCAACGTCATCGAGACTCATCTGATCGCCGCCATCCCCCGGCAAGAGAGAGAGCCAGGCGGACCGGAGGCAGAGTTGGAAGTTTTTACCGTTCTGATCAACGTTGCGCGACCATACTAAGGCGGAATGAAGCCCAAGCAGCACGTATCGGCTTCGAATATGGACCGCTTCCGCCCCCGCTATCAAGGGGGGCTTATTCGGACATTCATCCGCGGCGCCCCCAATGCGCATCAGAGATGTCGAAAGTGGGAAGCAGATGCGGTATTCCGCACCTTGACCCGCATTGACGGGGGTTGGAAACGGGACAGCCGGTGGGAGGAGGTTTTATCAGGTAGCGAGACAACAAAATCTGGACAATTGGGTGGGATTTTGGCATGACTATCATCAATGTTTACCTTTTTTTCTTCCCTTTATTCTATTTTTCTTTTCCCTCGCTTTCTCTTTGCAATTATGTCGATGCAGCACGGTCAAAGGCCAGGATTGAGTTCCGTGTTGCCGACGGCCGCGTCATTTGCGTTCAGAACTAGCCCTGAGACTTTGTTACGAGCATTAGTCTATGTATTGGGAAGGTTATGAGTGAGGGATGTGGCATGTGGTTGTCGTATATCGTAAAGCTGGCCCGGTAGCAATTGGTTTGGGTACCTTTGAGCACTGCACCTTTCAACTGTTACTCGGACGTGTGGAGGTGCTAAATCTCACGATCTTTGCTCTCTGGGAGCTCTCCGGGGTCAGGTGGGTACGAAGTAGTGCGGTAGTTTATTCCTAAAGAAGAGGCGAAGACAATATGATGATGCCGTTTATTCACCATAGATCGAGATATACGAATTACACTGGGCTGTAGAGGTGCAGCGGGGGAATCTTACACTTACAATTAAACCCGACAAAGTGACCCCCATTCTGATGTAGGATATCGGAGATGTGACTACGCGTATTACACATGTATGAGGGCTGTTTATAACATTGATCGGTAAAATCAGTAAAATGCTTTCTTTTTTTTTTTTTCCTTGATTTAATATGCTTTCACGTCTGATGGTTTATTTGTCGTCAAGCAATCAGGGTGGTAGGTAATAGTCTCATCACACTAAGTTGTGATCATCGATGCCATGCGACTTTGATCTGCTTTCTTTCGTGTTCCTTGTTCGGAAACCAACCTTGAGGCACGTTTAGCATGTGTCTTCTTTGATATATGACGAAGTATGCATAGAAAAGTATATCTCGTAGTCCAATTTCCAAAACGCCACCGTAAGAGCCTGATGCTGTCTTTGTAGGTATTAGACATAACGGAAGTCATGGATGTCCTTTTTCCATGGAGCGGCGGGAGAGCGGACGCGGCGGACGCGGACGCGGACACGGAGGCGGAGAGTGGGTACTCCGCCGCCGGCATTACTTTTGGTTGCTGACGTCTGGGACAACCTAGGTAAGGAAGAATATTGACTTCATGAGACACAAAGGGTAATTCGTGAAAGCGGTTGTTGTTCATTTAGAAGTGCACCCTAGTAGAAGTAAACGATGATGGAGGGCCCGTGTAAGCCACGTGGTTTTGTAGGTATGGAGGCTGATGCTTTCGGAGGCATCGGCGGCTAGGTAGTCATGTTGTGTGAGTCCAAAAGACGAGATGTTCTTTAGTGTTTGAATACCTTGCTTGCATTGACCGGTCCATTACGTATGTAGGCTTCTCAACAAATGCAGCACTCATGTCATAATTAATATACCACGGTCTCTTCTACCATGACGGGATGTAAGAGGATGTAAGATCGTCTTGTTTAATGGCTCGGACTGGAACGAAGACATTCAAGTTACCCCGAGCTCACCAAGGAGCTCATGTCTCTCAGGGAAATACGTCAAAGAGATACAGCGTTGTCACACTTCATCTTTGCAGCCAACCCGCACCTCCAGGACCAATCTGATCTAGACAAGAACGATGCCCTCATCATCTTGGCTCTGCATCACCTCCACAACTACCACGAGTCCGGAGACAGCCCTGCTCGGCTCGACCCGGACTGGTGGGACGCGGAGCAACACAAGAACCGATATCAGGGATTGTTTTTGGCCGTTCAGCGCGGGGGACTGCAGTGCATCGGATTTAAACTTGGAGCTGGACGAAGTCCAAGTATACCTTGCCTGGTGTATCTTACAAGTTAACGCTGGCAAAGAGGGACGAGGCTGTTCAATATGATCCACACCAGGTGGTCATCAAAGAGAGACGGGTCCGATGGCCGGCAAGGCATGAATAACGTCGCCGATGGGCTGATCCGCTTTCCTTCTCGCCTCTAAAAGTCGTCCACGACTCGTGGAGACAACGATCTTGATCACCCCCCCTGCTGCGGTGGGCATGATGCATCGGTGTATAGGAGAAACCGCTTCGCGTAGATTTGTTCAGGGACCGATATAAGCTTACACGTGCTCCGTAGCTGACACACTATCGCCAAGTTCAGAGTCCCCCTGCTGCTGTGACCCAACATGTGGAATCAGCTCAAGCGGCACTTGAGCCGGCATACTGACAATGAAATTGTCAATCGAAAAACGCACATGGCGCATGGGAAAAAGATCTCCGAATTTTTGTCCGAATTTTTCTCCTGGTTGAGGGCTAATTAATAAGGAGCGTGTCAGCAATGCATAAGGCGGAAGCAAGAGATTGAGTTGGCCGTCACTTGCTGGGGCACCTCTGTACTAAGGTGTCTGTGGTTATCTTTGTATGGCTGGAAGGGCTGTGTGATAGGCTTATGAACATGGGGCATTTCCTTAGGATCTGCAGTACGATACTTTTTGATTTCTCGACTTTTGTTGGAGCCGGATCTTACCTATCCGGATGAGTTACTTGTTATGAGAGTTGAGTTGGAATCTCCATAACTCTTAAAGGGGAGTATTTGGCTGGAGTATTTATCAAATGAGCGCAAATTGGAGATTGAAGCAGTATATGCAAATACTACTGTAGTGGAACATTTATCTATCAGGCATGGGTTAGCTGTAGTTGAGATGAGAACAAAGGACAAACAAGGTGTATAGGGGCTAGAAGAGCTTCAAACGTAGGAGACGTGGTGTATAACAGATAACCAGATAGGACCTATTAGAGTCCTGAGAAAAAGGCAAAACTCGCTTGGAAAAACCCATCAGTTTGAATTGCTAATCATTTCATTTTACTACAATATCAGAGTTTATTTCTCTGGTTTCTTCTTTCTTTTCCCTTGTCCGATCTTCAATCTCTAGCCCCTGTAAATCGGCGGGCACCCAATCAATCACCCACCTCAACCGTACAACTTCCCAATCTAGTCAAGGTGGATGCAACTCAGCTTCGCTTCAATATTATCCTTTCAAATCAAATCAAGTCTATCGCGTCAGCCGTAGACGAATCATGTTCAAATACCTGCAGCCCTACTCATGACTCGCCCCTTTGCGGGATAGTACGACAAGTGCGTAAACTTTGGAAAATCAGCTGTGGATAATTTGTCTGAGTTGCCATGTGCCGCTGTTCATTGCCGGCGGACGTAAAGCGATTGAGTTTCTAGAGAGTTCATTAAAGGTTGCTGAAGGCTTGCAATGACGGCCTTGGGGGCGGTAATAGTTTGGTCGGTGTGTGAATCCGGTTAGATATGCAGTGAGCCTAGGAATGACCTTGTCCGTGGTCAAAAGGAGTATATGACGACCATTTGAGTCTACATGTATTAGGTACGTTATTAAGTCCTTGATTCCCTCTTTGGCACGCTATGAGTCCACATGGAGCTTATCATTGTATTTAACCCAAAGGGTATGGGGGTCATCGGCAATATATCCTTTTCGTTGCTTGAGTTGCAAGGCGAGGTCTTGAGGCGCTCACCAGGAAACACGCAACAGTACAACCCCACAGCCATATATGAGAGAGCAATATCAGACTTCAATGTTTATACTAAAGACAGAAAGTACAGGAAGCAATCATGTAAGCAGAAAATTGATACAAAACTGTCGGTTATCGAGTCATCTCAGACGCTCTTCTTCTTCTACCTGACAACCTATGCCTATGTGAGCATTCTCTCTAGCATCTGATCTAAGGGGTGGTATCGTGAAATAAAAAACCAAAAGCAAACCCCCTGCGCCGATCCATGCCATGCCGTACCAGAACCAAAACGCTGCTGTGTACTCCATATTGTACATCATTACCAAAGGTTACCGCATCAAAGCCAACTGTCCGCGTCGGGAGCCATCAGCGCTAGCCGCCACCTGCTGGTCTTTGCTTCAGTTGTATGAGGTGCTTCAAACCGGTCTGGACACCCATGTACTTTCGTTGTTTGGGGTCGTACCATCCCAGGACGTATACAGCCATGACTGCAGATTTGCCCTGCAACTCCACGAGTCCATCAACCCTGATACAACCCCTGCTTGGCGGCTGCTTGGCGGGCTGCCAATTCTTCGTAAACGTGACAGTAGCCGCCTGGAGAGCCGCCTGTATTCGGGGATCGACCTGGCTTACGCCACTGAACGGTGTGCCAGGAATCTCGCTGATGCCGGTGTGGACCGGAAAGCTGGATTTGTCCGGCTGCCCAGGGACCTTGACCGTTTGCTTGCCAGTCGTGCCGAGTTCGCCCTGTTCTTTGATACGGTTAAGGATGGCGGCCTGCCATGTAGCCTCGGGTGGAGGTGGCGTGTTGAAGCCGAGGGCCTTGGCAACATCTTGAGCCGTCTGTCCGGCCAAAGACTTCAGGAACGCCCAAACGGATAATGCCACTGCTTTCGGATAAATTGCTGTGTTGAGGTGGCTGGCAGCCAGCGAGTCAATTGGCCGGTCGCCCCAGAAGATGCCATCATCATCAATGATGATCCTGCACAGAGCATTAGCAGACTTGCTAGAGTAGAGGCTTACTATTCCACGGCTTGCTTACCCAGAAACGTAATGCTTGGGGGGTGGCGCGGGTGGATATATGATATCCAGCCACAGCTTCTTGAGTTTGATTTCCCGACCACCGAGCAATTGAACATAGGCAGGGTTCCTTTCGACTCCTCGGCGTATCAACTCCGCAAGTCCCACTACGAGGGCGGTCGGTTAGTTATGATGCGGCTTTCCATGGGATTTTGTCCTTGCATCACGCTCACTTTTGATGTCCTTTTGTAACTGTGGGTCTTTGTTCACAGCAATGAATGTTGCCCACTCGGGGTCAGAACCTTTATACGGCGGCTGTCTGACCTCCTTTGTCGTGAAAGGGAACGGGAGGAACAGGATGGGCTCGTCCTCGTCTGCCATATCCTCCATCTCCCTCTTTTCCTTCTCCGACAACGCCTCCCATTCGTGGTCTGCCCAGTCGAGTAGCGGATCGAAGACGACGGTCGCGAAGATCTGCCAACAGGCATATGCTGCTAGGCACGTGAAGACGGCTCGGCTGCACACGACATTAGTCCATATACTGTCGCATCGCAGCGGCGACGACTTACTTCAAACGGCGCCGAAAGGCACCCGACTTGGCCGGGACGACGGGTTTGGCAAAGTAAACCGGAAGCCCGTCCGGCACTGGCCTATTCCGCCATGGTAGAAAGGATATCTGTCGGCTGATGGAGGGAATGCGATGGGCGGGGAGGCGAGGAGAGGCGACTGATAAGAGGTTTGCGTGTCGCGAAGCGACCGCTGCGCGCCGCAGCATCCCGACTTTCAGCTGGATTCTGTGTTTTTCCAAGAGGCTTCAATATAAAACAAGACAGTATAGGAGAACAAAAAGAGCATAAAAGGTTTATCGAAGCCACCGGCGCATTGTGTATTTCGAGCTATTGGATGATGATCAAGGCGAAGTTGCGCAGCGATATTACACATCTTGCTCGCATGTGGTTACGCAGGGATCTGACCGGAACATCATGCCCCCACTTCCGATGCGCCAACCACATGCAGCTTAGCCAAGCAGCTTGAAGCGTCACCTACGTACTTCGTACTTCAATCGTCGGTGCAACTTGTGACGCCGAGCCCTTTTTGCGCGCCTTCACCATCCACGACAGCTTCAACGGAGACGATCATCATCATGAAGCTTGCGCTGGGCTTTGCCGCAGCGCTTGCGGGCTGTGCTGCTGCCTCACAGCCCGCCGCCGACGTCTACGTCCTACCGAATCGCGGAGCCGCGTCTCCTCCATCCATCCCCAGCAGCGTCGCTGGGCTTATCACACAGCAGCGAGCGTCATCCGGCTCAGTCGCCTCCGTTAGCGAGATCCCAGACAATGTCGCCGCGGAAACGGTGGTCTCACTGTTGAACCAATTCGGAAAGACCCGGCCCTCGTTGTTCGATGAACTCACCGAAGAGCCCAAGCAGCTGTTCGTTATGCTGGAGGGTCTGACGGAAGAGCAGATCAAGGACACCCGAGCAAAGCTGAACCAGCAGCCATCATTCACCATCCCTGACGCGCCTTCTGTCGACCGCCTGCGGTGGGCCACGGGCCTTGACATGTCGATTCATAAGGGGTCAAAGAAGGAGAAGATGGCTTGTTCGTTTGACGAGTTGATCAACCCCCTCGAGGAGAAATGCTGGAAGGGAGATAACCTCATCACTGAGTACAATGTTCAAAAGGTACGCACCAATGAGGGTAGTAGATGCGCTGATACGTACTACATCATGAGAATGGGATGAACTATTGAGCTGACTCCGCTGTTTGCTCCAAATAGACGCCGGACATTCTCAACGACGTGATCAACAACTTCTCCCGGCTGGTTTCGCTTGCTGAGATTGGCGAAATGCAAGTGACTTTGTTGCTTCTGCCTTCTGTTGGCAAGTCATCGGGCAAGAAGCAGGCATTGAACCGACGCCAAGCAGAGCGAGTCATCTCCTCCTTTCGCAAGACCGCCGCCCCCGCGGTACCGACCTCGCCGGCGGACAAGAACAAGAACGCCTTCACGTCCGCAACACCCATCCCTGCCTGCTTCGACTCCGTGGACAGCTGCATCTCGGCGACCGGCAACTGCTCTCACCAAGGGCAATGCCTGGACAAGTTCAAGTCGGATGCTGCTGGTGGCAAGGTCTGCTTTGCATGCCACTGCCTGAGCACCCGCTCAACAGATGATGGACCGCTTACCCACTGGGCGGGGCCTACTTGCGCCAAGAAAGACATAAGCGTTCCCTTTTGGCTGTTTGCGGGCTTCACCTTGCTTCTGCTGGGAACGATATCATTGGCCGTCACTATGCTCTACAACGTGGGTGAAGAGAAGCTACCCGGCGTCATTGGCGCCGGAGTCTCCAAGTCTAAATAATAGGTCAATGGGGCCTTGCGAACGCTCCCCCGTTGTGACTCACGTTGATTTTTGGGTTCTTTTGTGTCCCCTGGACAGGTAATGGGCGAGGATATCATGAGTTGTTGGCCTGGACAGAGGCCAAGTTGGGCATATAAGAGACGGGAAGAGCACTCCTTCGATGAGAGACTCTGCCATGTAATCATTGGAGCCAACGCCTCATGTATCATACACATGTATTCAATAGCGGTTTGTTTTTGTTTTGTCGCAGTTTGATAGAAGACTAAGTCGGCAACAGGGCTGAGACTCTGATTCTGAAACTAAGGCGAACTCCGCGTCTCGTGATGTCGAAGGTTGTAAGAGGTGGTGATGCATTGCTGATAGACGAACTGTCAAGCATTAGACCTGAGGTCATAAGGCACGTGGAGCTCCGAGTACGCGTACTTCGTATTTAGCCTTGATGAACACTACCTAATATGTACGAGGTGTTAAAACGGACTTAGGTCGAGATCCGGCTTATGGCAGTGGAAACCATAAGCATCTACCTTGCCATACCTTATGCAGAAGACTGCGATCTCGAGGTTTAATCGGGGGCCATCTGCCAGCGTAGCATCAGATTCACGCCCCAATCGGCCGAGAGCTTGAACTCAGCAGTATTTCCCGTTCAGGACTAGCCCGCCACTGACACGTTAAGCATATCACATGTGGGCGATATGCTGCCTGTTGCAGACTAGCGCATCTGTCGCAGCTGAGCCCCGTCACGGTGGAGCTGCGGCAGGAACAAGCATCTTCAACAGCAGGAGCAACCTTGGAAGCTTCAAACGGCAAGGGCGAAACTGCCAGCATAAGGTACCGAGGATTTCAGGCAACGGTCTGGAGCGACTTCGGGCTGACTGGGATTCTCCCAGCTGCACATCTGACATCCTCGGCATGCTTCTTTGTCTCTCTGGCCTGCGAATCTGCACCGTTTTCGAGTCTCGGGTTTGCCCGCGTCTGACCTGGAAATCCCCCGGAGCCGAGAGGCATGGCTGACGAGCCAATCACTGCCCAGGGGAGTTCTGGCCGAGGCCCCACCTGCGCCATGGCCGGACTTTTGGGCTAAAGGCCGCTCCAGCTTGAATCGGTCCCGAGCAACTCGAGTCGCTCCCAGGGTCGATCGAGACGATGAACCTCTTATTAAGTCGAAAGCCCGCCGGACTTCGGTCTCAGCTCCCGCGAACAAACCATGTATCCTTTTTTGATTGCTTGCATAACTTAGCGGGCTACCAAAGAGCAGCACGGGAGAGACAGTGACAGAGACAAGACAGTGAACGAAACGAATCGTCTGTCTTATCGGCCGATGACAAACGATGGATACTGAGCCCTCGCGATCAACCACTAACAGCTCGAGAGGCGAGCGGCCAAAGCTTCCCACCGCGAAATGGGGAGCTGCGTGTGCGCCGTGTGCGACGGCAAAAGCGAAGTGTATACGATCAAACGAAGCTTCGGGAGCTAAATGCGACAGGTGAGTTACAGCAGACAAGATCCCAGTCTCAGCCTTTCCTCGATCTGGCTTGTTATGAGGAGGAAATTGAAGACAAGAGAAACGTGATATATGAACATGGTCGTTGCAACTCTTTTCTCTCAAGCATCCTGGTTTTCTGGCTTTTCATCTCATGCTGATATCATGATGATCCCTTTCGTTCCGTTATTATCGTGAGCAACACTAACACGTCAATTGTTGTTGTCGCACTTATAGGTGTGAAAGACTGTTGAAAGAGTGTTCCAACCAAATCCATCGGCCCCGAAAGAAAAGACAAGCAAAGCCCTCGTAAGTCGTCAAGTCTCGTTTATGTACTTGCCAATTCATAGCATGCTCTATGCTGGAACTCTGGTTTCACCGTGTCACCGGAGTTGTTGGCCTTCTCTCGGCCCCTCTAGATCCCAGAACTCCGCTGGAACGGAGATTTCACTGCACCAAGGGCGCTAGGAACCTCCGTTCTCGTCAAGAATCAACGGAGACTTACATTCCGGGACCTCCGCTCTAACATGCCCTGTGTAGCCGAACGTCCCAGATCGAAGAGCGACTGAACGGCCTTGTGAGCCTCCTCAAGGCCTCCGGGGAAATTCCTGGAACTCAACCCGAACCCTCCTCCCAAGGGGATACCAACGAAGATCCGAGAACGGAAGCCTCTTCCGGCCGCCCATCACCCTTTTCGAGCCGATCCAGTGCCATTCCCAGCATCTCCAACCAGGCCAATACCTGGGTCATCGACCCTTCATACAACTCCTTCACTCCGAAATCATGCATCTGCCATCCAGACACCATGGAGGCGCCACCACCCCCCGAATCGGACGAGGTCCTACTTGACTTTTACCGAAAGAATCTTCAACCCGTCCATCCCTTTGTCATCATACCGCCCAGTGTCTCGGCGGCCGTTCTGGCAGCGAGAAGGCCGTTTCTCATGGCCGCTATTCGGATGGTCAGCTCGTTTCGAAGCATCAGGTCGATGAGGGCGCAAATGTATCATCTGATGAAGCATATTGCAGACCACATGCTTATCCGCTCAGAGAAATCTCTGGACCTGCTCCTGGGAATCATCGTCATGCTAGGATATCAACAGTACCACTGCTGTCTTCACGGACAGCTCAACAACTTGATAACCCTGGCGGGCAGTTTGATCGGCGACATGGGATTGTCTAAACCTCCGGGTGTACACGAACGAACGCGGTTGATGGTCGTGCGTCCACCGGAATTACACGGTCGGACTAACGAAGAGAGGAGAGCGTTCGCAGGGGCTTGGTACTGGGCATCGGTGTTGGTCGCCTTCTTACTACCCTATCCAGCAGTATGAGGCATGATGGCTTACTTCTCCTCCACAGGATATCCATGAACTTCCAGCGAGTAGAACCCATGCGATACAATGGCTATCTTCAAGAGTGCATTCGATACCTCGAAGAACACCCAGACTATGACACCGACATTTCGCTTGTGTATCTCATCAGGATACAGAGGTTGACAGAGCGCATCGCCGAGCTCAACTCGAGAGAGGGAGCCTCAGAGGAGCTTTCATCTGTTCCTTCAGCCCCTGTGTCAGCTTATATCCTGGCATTTCAGAACGAGCTTAACCAGATACGCGCTTCCATGCCTAAGCATTTGCAGGAGGATAGTCAGTAGTCGTGCATAAACCCTTGCGTTGAGATTGTTTCTAACAGCATGCCATAGAAACCTTTCAGCTCTTTCTGGAAAGCGCGAGGCTTCGATTATATGAGCCTCCCGTCGTCGACAAGAAATTGGTCCGATCCTTATCTAAATCACTCTCTGCCGTATCGATGGCTACCGATTCCCCTCTTGACAAGATCTACCAGTCAAGTGCCGCTCTGAGAGCATGGTTCAACGCTTGGCTCTCTCTTCCCATGTCGACCTACTACTTTCAGACCACGGCAGTTGGCTCGCATCTAGTTTACGCTCTTGTCATGTTGGCTCGCTGGGCAAGGCTGGCGACCCCTCGAGCAATGTATGAAGGGAAGACAGCGATGCCAGATGACCCGAGTGCAAACAACCCCAACGTCGCCTTATACAACTCTGACATGGCCAACGCGCAGTGCGACCCCAGAATGATGCAAGACAAGTGCGGCATGCCTCAGGAACACTTGCCAGGACGACCCGATTTAGAGGACTCCGACCTAGCAGCTACCGTGGCCATCTTGCGCACGCAGCTACAGACGCAGCCAGGCCTCATGATAAACATCCCGGAAATTCTCTCGGCCATCTCCAGCCGCTTTGAGCATGCCAACGCGACCTTTCAGCTATGCTCTGCAGACACAGAAAGGGTTAATAGGAATGTCTGGATGATGACTGCGCTGAAGGTCCGCATCGCGCGCGCGAAATTGGAGAAGTGGGCTGAGCTGGTGGCTGAAGGTGCCGAAACCATGCCTCTGGAACATCGACCCGATCCAGACCAGAGAATGGCAGACTGGCAAGCGGCGATGCACATACCGCAGATTGAATGTGCTGGGCTGGACGACATGGGTCTCTTTGCCGATGATGGATTGCGGGAGTCACAGACGGACGGCAACTGGGGGAACATGGCGCATAACTCCTGGAGTACTGATCTGCTATCTGGTTTCGATCCGAGCGGATGGTTTGATGGATATGTGGATTGGAACTCGCTTCCAATGCACGCTGCGACTTCTGCAGAACGATGAGCCCTCTTCATACTCGTCGTGCTGAGCCTGCTGAGGATCTAGATGCCCATACGAGGACGAAATACTCGTCGGATAGCTGATGCCTTCTACGAAGAGGCACAGCTCCTTCCCACCACCCCATACGTTGAATACGCAGAAGGCGTTGCGACACGATATCGTTGATGTATACTGTTTGAGAATTTCCAACATCTAATTTCACGGTGGGCGTTTATCAGATACTTCTTCTAACTCTTCCCTTTCTACCTGTATATCCTTGTTATTTGGGGCCACACTCTGATTTTTATAAACGTGGTCTGAAACGCAGCCTTTGATGATAGACGATATGCTGGGCCTACCAATCGGACATAAAGAAACACGAATGTCTGGTTTACTTCTTTCCATATCACCTGTATCAACGTCTGTGTTTGGCCATGCTAGAATGAATGCCATGTCTCTGTGAGGCACCAGTCTATATTTCTCTCGAAGATACGAGGATCGCCTTTTGCGTCTTTCCGCTGAGAGTCACGTTGTGCAAGTCCTGAGTTGGAGGAGATGTGCGGGGTCTCATCCAACCGCGGCTCCGTGAAACTCACACATCACCAGCACTCTTTGCTTCTTCCGACCCGTTTACGAAAGCTCATTGCCAAACCCTCAGCTTCATCCAGACCTTTGTTCTGTCAGATACCGAAGATGAGCTTTTCCACACAGCAATACGAAGAGATTCCGCCGCCCAAGGCCTCTTGCGACGTCGTCGAGCCGGCTGAAGTCTACGCATGGCTCGAACAGCACAAGGCAGCTGGGGAAGACGCACAAAGGGACTTTCAGCTTGTGGACGTGCGTCTGGGTGAATGGCAGGGCGGGACGATTACCACGTCCATCAATCTGCCTGCTCAGTCGTTCTATCAGGCGCGAGAGATGGTGTACATGCTTTCGAAGCAGGCTGGGGTGAAGAAGGTTGTCTTTTACTGCGGTGAGTTTGGTCCGTCACTTGGAAAATATGCTTGGAACGGATGGCATCTTTGTTTGGAATTGGAGAGGATGAGAAAAGCTGATGATGGCATGTAACAGGGAGCTGTGGAACTAGAGGGCCGAAATGCGCAGGTTGGTTCCAAGAATATCTCGACTCGGTCGGTGAGACGGAGATGAAGGCTCTGGTACTCAAAGGAGGCTTCAAAGGGTGGCAGAAGGCGTACAATGGCCAGATGGTGGATGTCTGTGATCCCGATGCCTGGCGCTACGCCTGGCGCTCACCAAGCAAATAGAGAAGACAAGATTTCCCCCCGCCGTGGCTGTACATGATAATTCTCTTTCTTTATGTTTCCCCTTTCCCGTAATTGAGCCTCGGAGTAAAACAAGAAAAAGAAAGTGCCAAAGAGTCTAGCATCAATAGACAGAAGACGATTCTCCGCGCATCAAACAGTCCCGTGTATAGCCCCACCCTCCCTTTCGTCTGCCCCCGTAAACGCCAAAACGAAAAACATGTATCTCAGGTATATTTTCCATAGTTCAATCTTCCATTTCGCAGAGCTTTGCTGGTCGTCGTGAGTTCAAAAGACGGATTTCATCGGCCTTGCCTGTCGTCGCCGCCGATCCTCTCAAGAGCCTCGAGCATGACCACGGAGTTGCCTCGGATAACCTGTTGTCGTTTCACCTCAAAGTAAGCGTGATGTCGTTCCCTAAAGGGGGTAATATGGAAGGGGAGGAGCGAAAGTCCATTGGGGGATTTGGGAACTTGTCGGGTGGTGTTGACGCACAACCATGCCGAGCCTAATCTTCTCGCCGCCGTCCTTCTCCTCGACTGCCTCGTCCAGCACAATGTTCAGGAAGACCTTGGGCGCTTGTTAGCTTTCCAGCCTCTTTGTTCCTCTGGGAAAGTCGGGCCGTTCTCACATCGTATCCGCGGAGCACGCCGATGACTTTACGGCTGCCGTTGAGCTGGACAAACAGCCGCTTGTCGAGGTACTAAGGTTGCAAACGTCAGCAAGATGGATCGATTGAGCAGCAATTCAATCAAATCAAGTTGAGAGATGGAAGCAGGAAGTTCTGCAGGTTTTGAGCAGACTGGGATCTCGGCACTCACTTTCTTGAGCTCAGGTTGGGCGGGCGCCATCTTGAGCAATCGAGTGGTGGTTTGAACGTGGGAAAACGGTCGATCTGCGACGCGATGGCTGAAGCGCTATCGCAAGGTTGAGAGAAGCTCGTTGTAGCGTGTGTGTGTGTGTGAACGAGCATGCCTCTATTGCTATCTGCTGTCTCCTGTGGGAGACCTATATAGGTGTGTGTCACGTGACACATGCTACATCTCCCGGCTCGCGAAAAAAATGCGACGTCCCCGTCGCGCGTTCCGTCATTTCCTTTGCATTTTCTTTGCCACAAATGTCTGCAGGGTGCAAAGTGTTTCCGCCAGGAGATTGCATTTTTCATCCGTCCTGTTGATTGTGTCCCGCAACTTGTCAATATGGGTCTCACATGCGTCAAGTTGCTGCTGCAGTGCCGTGTTCTTTGTCGTCAGGTCCTCGACCTTTGCCTGAAGTCTGTCCACATCACCCTCCAAGATGTGGATTGCGCGTGTGTTGTCTCCCTCCGTTGAGTCCGCGCTACTGTCATCGTCGTCCGTGACTGGCAGTTGGACCCAGTTTCCCGGTAGAGTCACATCAGAGAACCTGTTGTTCAACGTGGGGGCCGTGGTCTGTTTCAGACCGCGCGAGGTCCCGGCTGCGCTGTCCTGTGAGACCTTTTGGCCGTTCCATGTTCGCTGGGCGGGGGTTGATGACGTCTTTGTTGGCGTGTTTGTCGTGGACGAAGACGGAATCAGCGGTTTGATGATCTTCGTCGGGGTGTACTCCTGGGTGATGATCTCCGTGTGTGGCCGCGGAGGCGTCCAGGGCATCTTGCCGTCGATGATCTGTTTAGCATTCGGCGGCACAACGGCTGACGGACCTGGTTCCCGCAGAGCTGGGTATTGTCGGGCAATGTCTTTGAAATACGATTGCCTTGCCACGGCCTGCGGTCCAAACATAACTCGCAGCATCCAGCAGGCCACCCAGTTGGGGTTGTTCATGTTGTTCTTGTGCATCCTGTGGCTGCTGATCGTGTTTGTGCTGGGATGTACGATTATGCTTTGGCGAGGGGCGATTTGGCGGAACTCGTCGCGTTGTTGCTCTGTCCACGTTGGGTAATCTTGTTTGAGAGCTTCAATCAACGCTAGTCGGACGGCCTCTGTCACCGGGTTCGGGTCCTGATATCTCGCGAAGACCTCGTCAGGGTGGGGAATGTCGTCAATCGCCGTTGCTGGTGCTTTTCCCTTCTGCATTGTGCGGATGAGGGCCAGTGCAGAGTCAAAGGGAACGTCGGCTGGCGACTGTTGCACGTCGTCAGTCGTCTTGTCTTGTCGTTCTGGTGTTGTGTCCTTGCGTCGAGTGTCGTCCGTTGTCTCCGGTGTCATTGGGTCTTGAGTCTCGTTTCTCGTGGTCTCGGGTGTCGGCGCGTCTTCGGTGGTTTCGTTCTGAGGGTCGTCGCCGTCGTCGCTGAACGCTGCCCGATATTCTGCTTCCATGAGAGCTATGTCCTCGTCCGTGATTGTCGCCTCGTTTTGCTTGTGTTTCTTGTTTGTCGGCTCGTCTGGCTTGTGCCTCTTGCTTGTGGGATCGTCTTGCTTGTGTTTTTTGTTTGTCTGGTGCGAGTTTGAGGTTGACGGCCGCTTTTTTGCCAGGCCACGCAGAACGTTCTTGATGGCCGTCGTTCGTCTGGCCTCTTTGATGCCCTTGGCTCGTTTTGCGTTACCCATGGTTGGCGTCGGGTGTGCTGGTTGTGCGGGATGAGTCGGAGAGGAAGTGGGAAGGGAGAGGAAGTACTGCAGTATATGTATGTTTTACGGGTTTTCTCTCTTTTTTTTTTTTTTTTTTTTTTTTTTTTTTTTTTTTGACATTCTTCTCACTTTTCTCTCACTTTTTCTTCACATTTATTCCAATTGTATGGGAGGGTCTGAGGTGGCGGCAGTGCTGGCAGCTGTCTAGGTGGCAGCTGTCTAGGGGTGATATTTCTTCTTATACCAGTCGTGGAGCAATTTTGCTGCGTCATTGCCCAGTTTCGTGGCTGTCAGCCATCGACTGTTTGCTGCTGGCAGGCCTACGATGCGTGTAAGATATTAGGTCTGTCCGTTAACTTCACGCTCGTTGATGATGCCGTCAAATGTCGCGTCTGTAGTGCGGATCGGGACCAAGGGTGTCTGCGTTATGACATCGTCATCAGGTGCTGCGATCGTGGCAGGGGCTGGTTCCAGGTGGTCAATGGAGATGACCGGGTGTATATGCCACTGGGATAGGATGTCCAGTCGGTAGGCCGAGCGTCCGATGCGTTCGACGATTTTAAACGGGCCAGCAAATTATGGTCCGTATTTGGGAGATATCGTCGCCAGTATCTCGTATCCCTTGTTAAGGCGCAGGTAGACGTTATCGTCAACGTTAAAGAACTTTGTAGTATGTCGTCTATCATAGTGGTCTTTCATTGTCACCGCGGCGATAGACATGGCATCATGGACTGAGAGTCTAGTCTTAGGCAGATTAAGAAGTTCGGTCAGCTTGTTGCTGAGGATCGTTAGCACGTCATTAGGTGTGAAACCTTTAACGATTTCGTTTAGGGAGAGATATGTTATCGCTAATTTAGCGTTGTTAATGCCGAACTGTATGTAGGGGACTGTTATCTCCCAGTCTGCCAGGTCATGCAGACTGGCGATGTAGACGCGTATTGCAGAAGCCACCCATTATATCATACGTTCTGACTGACCGTCTGTCTGAGGGTGGTATGCTGTGCTATGCAATAGTGTTATCCTGAATGCCTTCCACAGAGCTGTCCAGATGGCAGACAGGAACTTGCGGTCTCGGTCAGAGATAATAATGCGAGGGATGCCCCAGTTTGCGTTAAGGAGTCTCGCCACCAGGCTGTTGGCGATTATAGGCGCGTCGTCTATCTTCTTAACGGGTTCCAGGATGACTTCCTTGCTGAACTTGTCGACTGTCACCAGTAAGGCTTCATTGCCGTTTTTTAATCTTAGTAATACAAGGAGGAAGTCAATCATAATAGTGTGGTATAGGGAGGGTGGGGGAAGCAGTGGTTGTAGGTTTCCGTATGCTTAGTAATGCCTTTTCTAGTACACCTTACAAACACCGCACGCCTGGAGATACTTGCGTAGTTTCTGCAGTCCTTTATAGATGCAGAATGTTTCGACAACGTCGCTCAGTTTGTCATATCCACTGTGGTTGCCTGTATGGATACTGTCAAAGACGTCTTATTCGCAGTCATGCAGGATGCACAGTCGGGGGGGCGTTCCGGGTGTCTCTTTCCACAGAAGACCGTCTTGCCAATAAAAGGGTAATCGTGCCCAGTTTTCTTCTAGCAGTTAGTCGTTGTTTTATAGGACTCCTGATATTCGTTTCCACACAGGGTCCTTGGTATACCCTTGTTTGAGCTTTATCTTAAACTCTAGTGACATGCTGACGAGATGCGCTATTGCCTCAGGTTTTAGCTGAAGTTGGCCGTCTAGGAACGCCATGTTTGCCGGGGGTTTTATAACAGAGGTCGCCTGGAAAGCTCGTGGGGCGTCGATCCAGTCCTCTGGTCTCACATGTGGCAAGTCGTCCAGTTCAGCCTCTTTGTTCCCTTGTCGTTGATCGATTGTGCGCAGTCGGCTAAGCGCGTCGGGAATGTGGTGGTCCTTGCCAGGCTTGTGTAGGAGACGCATGTTAAGTTGGCTGGCGAACTCGAGGGCGCAGATGAGTTTCTTGTTTACTGATGCTTTGCTTGTCGTGTTGGATATGTCGACGTGTCGTTGCATGTCAACCAAAGAGTGATAGTCAGTGAAGCCAATAACCAGTGGGCGCGACGTCGCATCTATCCAGTGTTTTGTCTTCTTCAGCGTCCAGATGTATCCTGCCATCTCGGATTCCGTTGACCAGTATCGTTTTTCAACATCAGAGAGCACTCGTGACAAGAAGCAAATTGGTTAAATTGCGTTGCTTAGGGGGTATTTAGCGATTTTACCATCAACCATCATCTTTAGCAGGGCGTCATCTTTAACGTGGTAGACCATGACGCCGATGCCCTCTTATGAGGTGTCAAAGTCGATAAAGAGTTGTCTATCGGCTAAAAAGAATACGAGGGCCGTGTGCTTTGTGAGTGCGGCCTTGACAGCGTTAAATGAATTGATCTCCGCAGCTGTCAGGGTAACAAGGTTGATTCTGTTAGCCCAGGCTTGTCTGGCTGCTTTGGGGCGTTTTCCCGTCCGTGGCTGCCCTGTGTGTTGCGTCTCACGTTTCTTGTCCAATGCTGCATTTGCCATTTTCAGCAGAGCCGTCTTCCAAGCTTGCAGTGGTTCCACGATCATTGCGTACTTGGGGACGTTGTGTCTCAGGGATCCGGCGAACCCGAGGAAGTACTCCAGGGCTTTGAGGTTCTCAGGAAATGCCAGATTGCGGACGGCTGCGAGTTTCTCGTCGCTGGTTGTCATGCCTAGACTGTCGACTAGCTTTCCAAGTACTGTGTTAACTGGGTATCCGACATATGACTTGGTGGGACCGATCGCAATGTTGTTGTCCTGTAGTCTGGTGAAGACTTCTTCCAGGTCGCGGATGTGCATCGAAAAGTCTTTAGATGCGATGACAATGTCATCACAGTAGGCACGTCCCGCCGTTCCGTGGAGTATGTTGTCGATGCGTCGTTGGACGTAGGCGTTGGAACCCTTGTATCCCATGATAGGAACGTCAAAGGTGTATTGTCCAAGGTGCGTTGCGATAGTAAAGGCCCATTTTGAGTCTGGGTGTAGCCGCCATTGGTAGTAGAAAGACATGGCGTCGATCACCGTTATGTATTTCGCGTCGGCGATCTTCACCATCATGTCTTCCTGTCGGGTGATAGGGTATGCGTCTGACAGGGTCATGTTGTTAAGTGGTCGTAGGTCAACGACCATTCGTCCTTTTCGTTTTTCGCCTGTGCCCTGCCACACCACGAAGACAGGGAATGCGAATGGGACCTGTTCTGTGGTGCGGTGCATTTTGTCCGTGTTGCACAATTTGGCGATTTGTTTCTCGATGACGTCTCTGTCGTCGGGGCCTGTTGGGTAGACTTTGCATTTTCTTGGCACGAATTGGTGCCAGTCTGGTCGTAGGCGTATACGCATGAACTCGTCTGGTGGACAGTCGGCGAAGCCTGTGTCTTCAAACAACTTTGCGTGTCGCGTGACCAGGTTTTCAAATGCGTCTGCCTCGTCTGGTTGCGCGCTGTAGACCTGAACTCCGTTGTGGCATGTCCGGGTGTGGTGCTTCAGCAAGTCGTCAGCGGACAGAAAGTGTCGCTCTGGGCGGGCGGTCTCCTTCAGGGTGAGGTCCATGTGCTCTTGGGTGACGTCTTCAATCTGGTAGCCGTGGGCGTCAGGGTCAATTGTGTGGAGGTGTCCCAGTAGCTGACGGGCGTTCAAGGTTTGTGGTCTGTCCGACGAATTCCTCACCCACACGTGGTGTGTCTCGGCGTCGACGATGCCCGCGTACAGTCCGAATACTGTCGTTGTTCGGGGGTTGAAGATGTAGTCTGTACGTGGCGCGGCCGAGTGTCGGACTGCGACCTTCTGTGCAGTGTTTGCAGGTACCACCACTGTCTCTGCAGCTCTGACTTTGTGCTTCTCCGGGCGGCGATTCGTCCATGCTGACATGGAGATCTTAAGATTTCGACATGTGCCGATTGTGGCGTAGCCGGTGCTGAGGCTGATGTCGAATTTTTCAGGTTGTAGGATGTCTATGCCGATCAGCATGTTTGCCTGGAGGCCATCGACAATCGTCACTTCTCGGATGAAGGTTCCCATTGCGTTGCCGTCGGCTGTCTTGCCCTGGAAGTAGAACGGTAATAGGACGTATTTGTCCGAGGTGTGTGAGTTGTCTTGGATGCCTCTGACTGTGACTGGTCGGCTCCTGGTGCGGACCTCGACATGTGGGTAGTGTTTTGCCAGCCATGTGCGGTCGACGAGGGATATTGAACATCCCGTGTCTGCGCAGACCGATTGCTGTGTCACTGGCTGTTCTGGGTCGGGTGTGATCCATAGCTTCAAGTAGGTCCACGTCCTAAACGCGAAGCCCGTGCCCAGTTCGGCGTCATCTGCGTCAGAGACGATGCGTGGGGTCTTTGATGTGTTTCCTTCGACGGCTGCGGCCTTGTCTGGCTTGTCATCATCACGAGCGAACAGGGAGTAATAAGTATTGTCTTGCATTGATGGGGTGACTATCTGTGCCTCGGTGCTGACAGCAGTTGTGTCATTTGTGTCATTCTGGGTATGCTTGTTCCTTGCTATGTGATGATCCTTTTCAAGATAGGCAAAAAGGGCATTGTTGGAGGGAAATGTGGCCTTGCACATTCTACAGGTTTTTGGTATGTCCGTGGCTACTGCGACAAAGTGGGCGTCCGCCGTGTCGCTGCCGGTTGTCTGCTCGGCTATCTGCCATCCCATTTCAGCGTTCGGTTATTCGGGCCACGCTGGCGTGCCGTAATAGGCGTTGTCGTATGGGTGGAGCGGGTGGTGGGCGTTGTCATACTGTTCGTCCAGGACAGGCGCATCGCCTTCGCCAAAGTATCCCTGATGTGGTTCCTCAAAGTAGTTGTCCCAGTATTGGTCGTAGAACTCGTCAGGGTAATCGTCGTTTTATCCGAAATACGCACGAGTGGCGTACGGGCGATACGGTCTGAAGCCGCCGAAGTTTCCGCAGGGTGGGCCGCTGGCGGGAGCCTAAGGGGT
The DNA here is from genome assembly GCA_020002365.1 of Trichoderma gracile. Lineage (NCBI taxonomy): Eukaryota > Fungi > Ascomycota > Sordariomycetes > Hypocreales > Hypocreaceae > Trichoderma > Trichoderma gracile. The sequence goes on from JAINEY010000003.1 coordinate 1,284,332, forward strand.
CTGGCGGAAGGGATTTGGACCTGTGTTAACCGGTTGTGTCTGGGGCTGTTGTTGGGTGTTCTGCGGCTGTTAGTTCGGCGTGTTCTGTCTTCCGTCTACTTGGTTGTTGCCTAGGTTTTGCCAATTCCAACGTGGCTGACCCCATGGTTGATATCCTTGCTGTTGCTGATATCCCTGCTGTTGTTGGTAGCCTTGCTGTGGGTTGTTTGCCTGGCGGTTGTAGTTGTCTCGGTAGCCGCCGCGTCGCCAGTTGTACCAACCACGGCCTCGGTATCGGCCTCGGTAACCTCCGCGAAAATTGTTGTCTGGCTGTCGGCCGTAGTCTGTGCGTTGGAAGCGTTCGTTCGCCATGGCACGTATGGTGTTCTCGCGGTCGCGGAGTTGGGTCAGGAAGGTGTCCACTGTGGTGTGGTCGGTGGGAGGTTGTAGGAGTGCCTGGATAGACGCGTCAAAAGCTTGGTAGACTGTAGTCAGTTGTCCTTGTTCGCCGAAGTTCGCGGACTTCGCGTCGCGCAGAAGGTTGTACACGAAGGCGTGGATGTCTTTCTTGCGAAAGGCGTCGGCCAGTGTGTACTTGGCATTTTTGATCCGGTCGAGAGCGTCAGCTGCGGGCTCTTTGAACCTGTCTACCAGTTTCTGGCATATGGCGTCGATGGTTGCAGTCTGGAGCAAGGCTTTGTCTGCGTCAGACAGGTATCGTGTGTGCCAAACCAGAGCGCTTCCTCGGAGACATGCGGTCCAGGTGTCGCGGACCATGTTTTCGCCGCGGGTGGAAGCGAGGTGTTTGAGCCTGTCGGTGAAGGCGTAGACACACGTGTAGATGGAGTCTTTGGAAGATATGATACCTACGCCGGTGGCGTCGACCTCATCGGGATTGAAGTATCCGATGTCCTGAGGGCGGAGGTTAGACGTGGTGGTAGGGGGAGGGGACGACTGTTGGAGATTTTGTTGTAGTCCTTGCATAGCGTGGGCCCACAACATTGCGATGTTGGTCATCGTGGCTGGAGCGTTAGGGTCAAAGCCGTGATTGCTTGGAGTTTCTTCAGGGTCGTAGTCAGGAGGGGGTCCTCGCCCGTGGAGTGTTGGTCTGCCATGTCTTGTTCCGAGTCGGACAACAGTCCGTGGTCAGATGAGGATGATCTCGGCGGAGGCCAGTGTCCTGGGATGACGGGGGTCGGTGTGTTAGGTATGAAGGGGGAGCTGCTCTGCTGGGGGGATGAAAGGGCAGGGTTGTCAACAAGGGCTTCAAGGGAGGATGGAGCTGGGTTTTGTGTCGGGAGGGGGGTGGTGTCGGTCGTGACTGGTCCCTCGTTTTGTTGGGGCGTTGGGACGGGCTCTAGGGCAGGTGTCTCCTGTGAGCTGGTTGTGCGAGCAGGTGCGTCTGCGTCGTCTTGGTTGTCTGCGGCAAGAGGTTGTGGGATGTCAGCGGGGTCCTGAAAAGCGAGGGTAGGCGCGAGGAGTGTTTGGGCAGGAGCTGGTGGGTTTTGTGTGCTGGCTTGCACGGGGTTTGGCAGTTGCAATGGCGTGTCGATGATCCGTGTCTCGGATAAGCGAAGAGTCAATGACGTGACTGGTCGCTCGCTTTCCTCGGTCTGTTGTTGGGCATCGGTCGCGCCTTCGGTTGTGGCGTCAGGTAGCTGGAAGTCGGGGAGCAGCTGTAGGGCGCGTGTACGCCAGTGACGTAGGAAGGCGTTGAAGCTGCGAGGAGCCTCAGCCCAGCTGACGGGGTAGTCGAAGGCGTTTGTCGTCTCTGGTCGGTGTCGTTGGATGAACTCGTCGAGGATGAGTCGGTCGGCGTGAGAGACGGTCGCCGCGTTCGGGTGTCCGATGGCGATGAAGTTGGCGAGCTGGTTGGAGCTGATGCGGACGCTGTCGAGCGTCACGGTGCGGAATCGTAGGGAGGCTCCTTGGTTGTCGGGCATGGCTCGTCTGGTGTGTCTGGTGCAGGTTGGGCTCTGCGTAGCCTGGTGTGTACAGCAGATGTCTGTCTGGTGCAACGTTTGGCGTGTTGCGTTCGCTGGTGATCTTTTTTTGTTTTTCGCGTCCGATCGTGACGCGCAATTGCTACCAACTGTAGCGTGTGTGTGTGTGTGAACGAGCATGCCTCTATTGCTATCTGCTGTCTCCTGTGGGAGACCTATATAGGTGTGTGTCACGTGACACATGCTACACTCGTCCGCCTGGAAAAGCGGGTCACGTGCTGATTAGATAACGAATCCCGGGATATCGACACTCTCTGGTCGAAGATCAACCTCTTGCAACTCCCGCTCCAAGCTCATCATCAGCATAGACTCGAGAAAATGAGCTCATTCGGTGCGAGACGAAAGGCAAAGGTCATTAGAGTTGACTACGATGACGACGAGAGCAGCGGAGACGCGCCGCCTGCGATAGAGGGCGCAAGCCTCAAAGATGGTACGTCCTGCACACCCTGGTATTGCGATTGTCTTTTGCTGATGGAGAACAAAGGCTGACTTTTGGCTGTGGTGACAGACGGCGCGAAGCCAGTGTTTTCATCAAAGATAAATCGAAAGCCGTTGCGACAATCTGGGCTGCGCAATGCCTTGAATGCACGGGACGAGGAGACGTCGGGCGACAGGGACGAGGCCTCGCAGGCCAACGAAGAGGATGACGATGGTCCGGTGGTTGTGCGGCCGAGTAACAACCGGGCGGGCGCATCGAAGCAAAAGAAGAAGATTGCGAGATCAAAAGTGTCGTTTGGCGACGACGCGGGCCAAGATGAGGACGAGCCGAGCAGCGATTTCACCACTCCAAAGAAGTCGGCAATGGGACAGAAGGTGTTCGAAACGAACAGCATCAAGCGAGGCATGGCCGCTAGAAAACTGCCGCTGCCGGTTCGATCATATCAGGATGATGACGACAGGCCACGGTATAGCAAAGAGTATCTCGACGAGCTGAAATCATCAACGCCGAATACCCCGAGCGACCTTTCATCTCTAAAGGCGAACCTCGACGACGAAATGGAGCTCGACCCCTCAGAGCTGGAAGGCGCCTTGATAGTAGAATCGCCGATACCAACTTCCGTCAGCCAGCCGCAGACGACTCAGATCCTTACCGAAGCCGAGATTCGCGAGAGGAAAGAGCGCAGAGCTCGGTTAGCAAAGGAACAGGGCTTTCTCTCGATGGAGGACGAGGACGATGGCTTGTCGGCGCGGAAGAAGAAAGACGAGACCCGACTGGTTGCCGAAGATGAGGATCTGGGCGAAGGCTTCGACGAGTACGTCGAAGACGGTGGATTGTCACTAGGCAAACGCGCGGAAAAGGAGCGGCGAAAGAAGGATCGTCAGAAGATGGCCGAGCTTATCAACGCAGCCGAAGGGCATACTTCGGACTCTTCATCAGATAGCGACGCAGAGCGACGAATCGCCTACGAAACGGCGCAGACGCGCGCGGGACTGGACGGGCTTAAGAAACCGAAAAAGGACCCCAACGAGCTGCTGCTGCAGGTTCCGCCCAAGATTACGCCATTGTCGAGTCTTGCGGAATGCTTGGTGCAGCTGCAGGCGACGCTGAAGACGATGGAGGCAAACATCAACACCAAGGCGGCGACAGTAGCGCAGCTTACCCGCGAGAGAGACGATATCATCCAGAGGGAAGCTGAAGTACAGGCCTTCTTGAACGAAACGGGCAAAAAGTACGAGGAGGCCATGGGGCGGAAGCCCACTTCTACTGACGGAGTTGCTGGCGCGTTGGCTGGCGAAAGGGGGCTGGAGAGTTTGGGTGCGACGCCAGTGAATGAAGTCCATATGGAGGACCTGGCTTGATGAACTTGGTTGATGCTTTTGATCTTTCTATATGTACGAGTATATAGCGGGTTACTTGAGAAGCTGCCGTTTGGGCAGTGGATGCAGCATAGACCGATTGGTCAAGCTGATGGCGATTGCCATGAATATACATTACAGTAATTCTGACTCTTTAAGACGATTATGATCCTACAGATGATAAGCGCGTATTAGCAGGACAATGTTCGGCTTGTTGAAGGGAACCGGGGACACACAAGTATTTGGAAGAGTACTGCTCTTTGAACTCGGTATCATATTCCTTGAAATGTTTTGTATCTAGGCAGAATCCATTATAATAAGGTAGTTATAACTGGAATAAGCTTGGATCAAAGATGGCGCTTGGTCATCGTCACCCAAAAGTCGGATGCAAAAAGAAATATCGAAGCGGTCGTCTTGATCGGGTTCTCAGGGTTGACGATGCAAAAGTCGAAGCGCCGTACAAGCTGTCAATCACAGAAGCCGAATCAGCCTCTCCTCTTCTTCAGTCATTCTTCCATCCCCACCGGTATGAGCTGAATCTTGTCTTGCCTCATCTCGCGTAACGACAGATGTGATCCCCGTGACGGCAACGTACCTCGAAAACAGCCTTGTGCAGCTCCATCAAAGCAATCTGCTTCCCCAGACACGAATACTTGCCGTGTCCGAAATGCGTATCCAGCGCATTCCTCATCTTCTTCAACGCCTCCCCCTCAGCACGAAGCCACCTCTCCGGTCGAAAGACATCCGCGTCCGGCCCCCAAACAGCAGTTGATCGACCGACGCCGTGGAAGCCCTGCCCAATCTCGGTGCCGCCGGGGACGAAGTAGCCGTTGAGGGTGTCGCCCTCGGGGGGAACGGTTTTGAAGCCGAGGCCGCTGACGGGGGGCCACATGCGGAGACCTTCGCTGACGACGGCTTGGAGGTACGGCAGCGAATGGATCTGGGACCAGGAGATTATGCGAGAGGTGGTGGTGAGGGAGCGGATTTCGGTGAGGAGGGCGGTGTATGCTGGGGGGTTGGTTATGAGGGCGAGGAGGGTCATGCGGAGGGCGTGGGCGGAGGAGTTGGAGCCGGCGATGCTGGAGTTCGTGTGTGTAAGTGTATATGTAAGTGGCATATGCCATGAAGAAGGCTGAAGTGAAGCCACCAGCAGCAACACTGTTGGGCGGGGAATGAAAGAAAGGGGGGAAAGCATGAATGCTTACATGGAGAGAAGGACTTGTTGGATGAGGTCGTTTTTGGTCATGCCGTTGTCAATGTGCGCTTGCATCATATCATGAGCGCGCGGAGACTTGGGGTCGAGGCGTCTCTCGACGTAGCTTCGTGCAAAGCTTCATTCGGCTTTAGCACTATATGGATTCGTTATGACTGCATCATGAGAAAGATCTGGTACTCACTGCATCAGTCGACCAAAGCCAACTTGGTCCCCTTCCTTGGGCAACAACAGCCTCAGCGGCCACGTATGGATAAGACTCGCCAGCGCCGGCATCACAGAAACGAGGGTCATGACGGGCAACGACGTCCTGTTGATCTTGTTGTACTGGTACAAGTCCTGGTCCTTTTCCAGATAGCCAAAGGGCTGGCCAAGGGAGATGTCGCCAATGGCATCTAGAGCGAAGAATTGCGTCTTCTCGGCCATGTCAAAGGGGCGCACGTCCGAGCCGGAGGAGACGTACTTGCGCTCGAGTAGGTTGATGAAGCTGAGTAGTTGGCGATCTAGGGCTGGTTCGAAGCTGAAGCCCTCGTTGGCCTTGGCAGAGAACTACGAGAGACGTTGAGATGAATATCAGTCATTGGGGGTGTTATATTTGTTTGACAGTAGGGAGAAAAGAGGGAGAGTGACTGGGGATGCTTATGGCTTACACCGGGCATCATGAGGGCGCGCATCTCCTTGTGCTTGGCTGGATCTCGGAGGGAGACGACATTGTCCACCCCGGGGACGATCTTGCCGCTGGCGTAGAAGCGGCCCTTTGTGTAGCCGCTGCGGACGGCGGACATGTGGCGGAGGACGTCGGGGTCGACGGAGAGGAGCTGGTTGGGGCCGATGCGGACCAGAGGGCCTATATCCTCACAGCGTCAGAAATGACTTCCTCGTCTTGTCAAGGCTGAGCTTGAACGGTATACAGACCATATGTGTCGGCAGCTTCTTTTAACCGCTCATGATATCGCCCGGACATTGCGCCGGAGAGCTGCCACCAGATTGTCCATGCTGCGCTGGGCGGGCCGGGGATGTGACGGAGGCGTTGCCAGAGATAGATTCTTCTGGCGACGAAGGCGAAGAGAAAAAAGAGGCAGATGCTGGATATGTTGATGGTTGTGAGCGGCATTGCTGAAGTTTGGGAGCGGATGAGCTGAATGGGAAGAGCCAATCGGATACGTTGTGATATATGCACGTCTTTGCGGCTTGTGATTATGGATGCTACATGGACACGATGTGATAATCCGGTCGAATCCACTGTGAATTGCCAGATGAAGATGAGAAAATATATATGAAATGAAAAGAAAGACTAGAACAGGGTGAGGTAGTTTGTGGAGGGTTGAGAGACGGCATTTATGGTTTCAAATCATTCTAACCCTCTATGCGTATTATAGTGATGATACCCCGGTTGCTGTCAATCTGGAGACCCTGGAATATATCGAGTGCTAGTACTAGGTACCTGGTTGCTACGCCTCGCAAGTATTTGACAGGCAGGCTGGCAGGCCTTGGGAATGAATCAAGCGGGTTTGACGGCTGAATGAAGAAGTTGTAGATCCGGGGTACGTTTAGCAGGGGCGTGGACAGGAATTGGGCACATCATGCCGCCTTGCTTTTTCTTTGCCTGATCTTGATGTCAAGCATATGAGGCTCAATGTTGAGCTTGACCGCGTGCCATCACAGGTTTCAATAGCGAACCCTCTAGTCCAGCTTGTATGCATATCTTATCGTGGTGAGTGTAAGGGCAGCCAAAATACTAGCTTTACGCACCTGAGTGTTATTATCTTGACTCTCGACAACTTCAAGGAACCTCCTGATGGCCCTGTTCAGCTGCCCAATATATACAATACTTGCTTCGCTAGTTGCGGGCCGAGCCAGGCCTCATGGGGCCACTATATTAGCGCTGAACGGGACGAGTTCCGAGAGGTTTCAATGAATTGTTCGACTTGATCAATTCGAGGTTCTGCTCACCTCAATGTTGACAAGACCGGGCAAAGAAGCATGCGCTGAGACGCAATACGTCCAGATACAGAGTGTCCTACATCTGAGTACTGCTAATGCACATGCGAACTACAAAACTCAAAGCCGTGAGTATTCAAGGAGAAGAACAGGTTAACAGGGTCAATCGCAGTAAGTTCGTGATCCTGCCATTATTACTAGATCCCCCATCATCATTGATATCCCTGGCCCCCAACTTTCACTATAACCCCGGAGTCCAAGACATCGCCGACAACCATTCAACAAGGCCATGCCTAACCTGCATAAACGAAACTCAAAGTAAGATCCGGCAGCCGCTCTCCCTAGAACTGGTGCGTCTCCATGAGGAGGAGAATTTAATAGCATCTGCATTGGTGCACGATTGGCTTCCGACAACAGCACGTCAAACGGCGCTGATGGTCTGGCGGATATTTTCTTGTTGAATTACCTCACGTCTAGTCGATTGTTGATTGGGAAAGCCATTCTAAAAAATGTTCGTGGCTGTTGTCGGCGATGCTGTTGCTGTAACGGTGTGGTTGAGCAGAAGTGGTGGTTTATCATGTGAGTCCGTGTTGGTAAGAGGCTGAGACACGACGACAACTTCCAGCGCTGCATCCATCAACAATCAACTCATAGGAATGGACTTGATAGTATCACTCAGAATTGAAGCCATCCAACTTGTCTCGCTATATAGCATCTCCATCTAGGATAATATCAAGCGCGGTCTACAAGATCAAGCCCAAGCATCGTGGTCCGTTATTGCGTCTTCTTGGTCTCCTTCTTCGTATACTCCAGCCCATCCCTCATATTGCCAAACCACAGCGCCCACAAATCCACAAACAAATTCAACCGCCCATAAAACGGCGCCACGCCCGTCGCCTTGGGTATCCTGTCCACCGCCTTGACGAAATACGAGCTCTTTGCATTCGTGCTCGACAGCCGCGGCATCCCCTCCGTCCGCTCAATGACAGGGACCACGCTCGTCGCGTTCTCCGCCTCCATCTGCTTCAGCACGCGAATGGCCAGCTTGGTCATTGAGTCGGCGCCCGGCGTCCATGTCGTCGTCACGTAGCCAAAGACGGAGGCCAAGTTGGGCACGCCCTCGACCATGCAGCCTCGCCATGCGTACTGCTCGCCGACGTTGATTGCCTTGCCGTCGACGTGCGGGTGGATTCCGCTGAGGATCTGGATGTGGAGGCCCGTGGCGGTGATGATGATGTCTGCTGGGAGATGGCGGCCGGATTTGAGCAGGATTCCGTCCTTGTCAGTGGTGTCAATCACGTCTGTTACTACTTCGACGTTGTCGCGATGCAGGGCGTTGAAGAACTCGTCATCGGGCGTCAGGCAGAGCCGCTGCTCAAACGGGCCATACGTCGGATTGAAGTGAACCGCAGCGTCAATCTTCTTGGGCAGCTTCTTGTCCAGATCCAGCGTGATCAAGTAGCGTCCAAGGCGAGGCCACCGCAGACAAAGTTCCGAGATGAAGACCTCGAACCAGACGTCGATCCAATGGCCGATCCAGTACACCCACGACAGGGGCAGCACCATCGAGAGGAAGGATTCAAACTTTGAGCGTCTGTCGACAGAGACGACGTACGAGGGCGTCCGTTGCAGCATCGTGACGGACGCTGCTTTTTCCGCCATCGCTGGCAGCAGAGTGATGGCGGTTGCTCCGCTGCCGACGATGACGACGCGCTTGTCGCTGTAGTCGAGATCCTCCGGCCACCACTGCGGATGGACGACTGTGCCCTCAAACTTGTCGATGCCGGGAATGGGGCTCTTGAGGGACTGCTCGTACGAGTAGTAGCCCATGCAGGAGACGACAAAGTTGGCCTTGAGCAGCTTCGCGGAGCCATGCACATCGACCTGCAGCGTCCATCTCTGCTCGTCACTGCTCCAGTCGCTGCGGACGACCCGGTGTCCGAGCCGGATCTTGTCCAGCGTGCCGTCTGCCCGGGCCGCGTCCTCGAGATAGGCGCAGATCTCGGCGGCAGAGGCAATCTTGTGCGGGTGCTTCCAGGGGTGCCAGGGGAAGCCAAAGGAGCGCAGGGACGAGTCGCTGCGCATGCCGGGATACTTGAAGAAGCTCCAGGTGCCGCCGATGACGTCGCGGGCCTCGAGGATGGTCAGGGTCCGGTGAGGGAGCTCGGTTCGCAGCCGGTGAGCGGCGTTGATGCCGCTGAGGCCGGCGCCGATGATGACGATGTCATGCTCCTCGACGGGCAGATTGGAGGCAGCCATTGATAGTGCTGTACCTCAGGGTAGCTCTACAAGATTCAATCTTGTCCAATGCTATGGGAGGCGATTGGGTGCGACGTTGGCTGGCCAGGACGTCGATAGATGCTGTGTAACGGCCACCAACGGCATTTGATGTGAATTGGGCAGATTGGGGTTGACAAGTTCAGGGACTTTTAGGCTCTTGGGTCTTTATATGGCGCCACTAAGGTACAGCCCGAGGCCAAATACCTTAGTGACCGGGCAAGACTTTTAGTTCGCCCTGCTGCTGGTCTTTGACAACGGCAAGGGAGTCTCGCAATAGGTTCCGTCGCCAGACCAGGGCGACAGATTTGATCCGCCTGCATGCAATCAGATGTGGTGGATGGTGATAGGGTGCAGTCGAAGCACTAGAGGTGCTGTGCATGAGAAATAAGGTAGAGACTCCATATGGTTGGTAACAGGACTCTAGAAGTGCTTTGAGTGCATTAGGAACACCAAGCTTCAACTCGATGGGAATCTACATCGATATACGAGTATGATCCTCCGATTAGTTGTCTCCAGATATTCATATGTAAATCCCAGGTTTCCAGCTACCCAAGGTATGGAATCTAGAGATAGCTTCATGGCCCCTGCTGTCTCCCATCTCCCCGTCGTCCTCTTTCCCCTGGCTAATTGCTCGTCCCAGCATTGACAGGAGATGTGATTGGTCAATTTGAATGATACTAATAGACGTCCCGTCTAACCTCTAGAACTGGATCTGCTAGGATTTGGGTCAAGTATCGCCTATAATCTCACCCTCACTGACTGTACTGTAATGCTTCAAGCAATCCAGAGCCTCAGCCTCATCAACCGCCTGCCCCACACCAGCTCAAAGCGGGGCGGGATCCCGCATCGAAGCAGCTAGAAGGTGCCTGTATTTTGCATTTCAACCCCACATGCACACTGCAGTCAGTGCCTCTGCTTCTCTTCATCCAGAGCAGATCATCGCCAAAAGCTTCACTTTTTCTTTTGCGTCTTGACTGATTTGATTGCTTGACTTGATTATCTGATACCCTACCAACTGTCTTACCCGATCGTCTACGACCGCTCAAGGCTTCACCATGGCTTCCGCAGACGAGCTCAAAGCTCTGGGCAACAAGGCCATTGCCGAAAAGAACTTTGACGACGCCATGTAAGCCCATCAATCCTCAACCCCTCCAACGACAATCAGCAGACGAGGCTTAAATACAGAAGCTAACATTCTTTTACAACAGCGACAAGTTCACCCAGGCCATCGCCCTGCAGCCCGACAACCACATCCTCTACTCCAACCGATCCGCCGCCTACGCCTCCAAGAAGGACTGGGACAACGCCCTCAAGGACGCCGAGAAGACCACCGAGCTCAAGCCGGACTGGGGCAAGGGCTGGGGGCGCAAAGCCGCCGCTCTCCACGGCAAGGGAGACCTGCTCGGCGCAAACGATGCCTACGAGACCGGTCTCAAGCACGACCCCGACAATGCGCAGCTCAAGAGCGGCCTGGCCTCTGTCGAAAAGGCCATGCAGCAGGAAGCTGGTATGTTCCACCCATAGCCCAAACCGCTCCCACGCTCTTATTTGCATCTACTCTGACATGACAACTTCCCACAGGTGGCGGACTCGACCCGACTGGCGGCATTGGCAAGATGTTCAAGGACCCCCAGCTGATCCAGAAGCTCGCCTCCAACCCCAAGACGAGCTCCTTCCTGGCCGACCCCGCCTTCATGGCCAAGCTGCAGCAGATCCAGCAGAACCCCCTCAACTCCCAAGACCTCTTCAGCGACCCCCGGATGATCCAGGTGCTGGGCGTCCTGATGGGCGTCGACATGGAGATGCGGGACAGCCCCCCTGAGGGTGCCCAGACCTACAATGTGTCCGAAGATACCCCCATGGCCGACGCTCCCAAGAAGCAGCCCGAGCCCAAGAAGGAGCCCACACCCGAACCCGAACCCCTGGACGAAGAGGCTCTGGAAAAGAAGAAGAAGAAGGAAGAGGCCGACAAGGAGAAGGCCCTCGGCACCGAGAACTACAAGAAGCGCAACTTTGACGCCGCCATCGAGCACTACAGCAAGGCCTGGGAGATTTACCAGGACATCACCTACCTGAACAACCTCGGCGCGGCCTACTTTGAGAAGGGCGACTACGACAAGTGCATCGAGACTTGCCAGAAGGCCATTGATGAGGGCCGACAGATCTATGCCGACTTCAAGCTCATCGCCAAGAGCTACGCCCGTATCGGCACTGCTTACGAGAAGAAGGGCGACCTGGCGCTGGCGGTCGAAAACTACAACAAGTCCTTGACCGAGCACCGAACCCCCGAGGTCCTGAACAAGCTCCGCGCCGCCGAGCGAGCCAAGACTGAGGCCGCCAAGAAGGCCTACATCGACCCCGTCAAGGCCGAGGAGGCCCGTGAGGAGGGTAACAAGAAGTTCAAGGAGATGGACTTCCCCGGCGCCGTGGCCGCCTACACCGAGATGATCAAGCGAGCGCCCGACGACCCCAGGGGATACAGCAACCGCGCCGCCGCGTTTGTCAAGCTCTTCGAGTTCCCCAGCGCCCTGGACGATTGCAACACGGCCATCAAGAAGGACCCGACCTTCATCCGGGCCTACATCCGAAAGGCGCAGGCCTACTTTGGCATGCGCAAGTACTCCGACTGTGTTGATACCTGCGACGAGGCCATGAAGGTGGACGCGGAGCACCACAAGGGCGCCAACGCTCGTGAGATTGAGCAGCAGCAGCAGAAGGCTTTTGCGGCCATGTACTCAGCGCGTGAGAACGAGACGGAGGAGCAGACGAGGCAGCGGCTGATGCAAGACCCAGAGGTAAGATTTTTTTTTTCTCGTCCTTTGTATAGCAACCAAATGAGAGCTCTTGGCTAACAAGAATCATTGCAGATCATGGGCATCATGCAAGATCCAGTCATGCAGGCCATCCTGCAGCAGGCGCAGTCAGACCCCATGGCGCTCCAGGAGCACATGAAGAACCCGAGCGTGCGGTCCAAGATCCAGAAGCTGATCGCGGCGGGTGTCATTAGAGTCGGCGGTCGGCCATGAGCGCGAGGGGGGAAAACGGGGTCATAAGGGGTGTTTTGTAAATCCAATTAATGAGTCAATGAAACAGCTTCATATGTAATGTGTATAATCTAGTAGGTGCGTCTGAACAAGCATAAATCAGTCTAAGATATCTTGCTGCTGCTCCCAGAACTTGACGAGATCAACGAGTTGAAGACGAGCGGGTGGATCTTCTTCGAGACACTGCATGACGACGGCTTTCCAGGCGTCGGGAATATCGGCCGCATCTCCATCCCAAGACACTTGAAGCTCCTCGGGGCTGAGATGTTGAATATCGTCCTGAAGAACCTGCTGCAACAACATCCACATTGTCCGACCAAGACTAAATACTTCTGCGGCCTCTGCAGCCTTTGGCCACTTTTCGCTCCATTCGGGGAAGACGTTCCATTCCGGTCTCCCCCCTGGGAGGTTGACCCGCTCCGGACCGTGATATCTCGTGTACACCAGCCGTAACGCATCGTCATGGTTTTCCTGAGCAACATCCCATTCGCCGTTTGCCTCGGGAGCGAGAGTATACCACGGCGCGCCGCTCTGTTCCCAGTCTATGAGCACTGCGTGCCCTTCGTCGTTGACGAGGAAGTTTGCGGGTTTGATGTCCATGTGGAATGTTTTGGCAATGTGGTGCGTGTGAAGCAGTGCTCTGGACATTTGGAGACACCAACGGGCTTTATTGCGCAGATTTATGCGTGATCTGGTTTCCTGGGCGGTTGTTATCTGGGTGTCGAGGGTGCCTTGGGTCATGTATGGGTAGAGAGTCCCTTGTAAGAGGACTTGGTCCTGGTGGTTTGTCGTGACGAGGATTCGGGGAGGGGGCTGGATGTTTGGATGGGGTGGGATGGAGGATATGAGTTTGATGGAGTGGTAGAGCGAGTTGCGGTTGTATGTGAATTCTTCGTGGGAGTCTAAGAGGTCTGTGAAGTCGATTGTCTTCATGGCGTAGAGCGAGTTTGGTTCAGAGGAGAGGTGGACTAGGGAGGATGTTCCCCTTCCCGGGAGGCGGTGCACCAGGACAACGTCGTTACTGTCGATGAGCTTGATAGCTTCTTTGCTCGCAGAGTGCATATCGGGGAAGAAATCTTCGACGGGGAGAAGCGCATCGAGGTATTCCCGATACAGCATCCTCTCATATCGCACACGCCACTTGCCATCAACTCCATCTCCATCATCAAAAAGGTCAACAACAGCATCCGGTGCCGCAGCAGCATACACACAACTAGGCCATGCTCGTCGGATAGCATCGCCAAGTGCTTTGCGCATGGACGTGATGTCGGGAAACGTTGCGGTGCTGGAGGAGACGGGCAGGTCGTGGAAGCGGGCGACGATGCGGTTTGCAAAGGCCTGTGGCTGCTGGGCGGCGTTTTGGGTGATGCGGAAGGTGAGGGAGAGGCCGGTTGCGTTGTGGGCGTGGGCGAAGACTTGGCTTTCGGAGTCGTTGCCCCAGATGAGGTCGATTTGGGGCATGTTGAAGTGTTTGGGTGGGTGGATGGTGAGGGTTGAGGATGGCTGTGATCCGGAGGAGAGGAAGGGACACTATTTGAGGATGAAACTGTTCACTATTCGAGGCATCATATGTTTGTCTGGTCTGTGTGATGTTGGAGCTTCACGCGCATGGGGCTGGAATGGCTGAACCAACAGTCTCGTGGCCTTTCATAAAGGCTCCAGGAATAGGGGGTGTAGTTTTATTTTGCATCGACATCGTCAACTCGGAACGGAGTTGCTGAACCGCCCCATCTTACCACCTCTTCATAAGATGGATTCGTTGAGAATCCTCTTGGAAATGCCTGAATGGATGAGTATCACAGCTCCTGGTTGCTGTGTTTTGAGAACCTCATGCATGGTCGTGTATGGTGCTCGCAAGGGGGAACAAGAGCCCTCCCTCACTATCATGGCACCCCTATTACCTCTGCAATTTACACCAGAATTACCTCCCCGTGGGCACTCACGCCAGAAGACTTCTCTCTTTTTCTTGGTCGAACAGATTCAAACTCGCCTTCTCAAGTAATTGTTGAGTTGTTGCACAAACTCATCTCGTGCTCTCTGCTTATGAGGATGCTTACATAATCTTGCCTTACATGCAATATGAATACAATCGTTCTGCCGACTCACCGATTCTATTCCATCCATCAAACTCCAACCACAGTTAGGCACAATGCTTATCGAAGCACCATGAACTCATCCCTCGCAGAGAGGGTTGATGTTATAGCCATTGACGACGACGATGAGGCAGAAGACTTCATCCTGATCGACGTAAGCGATGAAGAGGAAGAGCAGGAGGAGATCCCCGACAGCCAAGAGTCAACCCCAGAGCCCGACGAACCCATCCTTGGAATCTCGCATGTCAACATCGCCAGAGCACCATCTCCACCGAGCACCGGACCGCCGTTGTGTAAGGAGCAACTTGACCTGCTGCATCTCATCGCCTGCGGAAGAAATGTCTTCTTCACCGGCTCGGCAGGCTGCGGAAAATCCACCGTTCTGAAGGCCGCGGTAAAGCTGCTGCGCGATATGGGCAAGATTGTCCATGTCGTTGCGCCGACAGGCCGCGCAGCACTTCAGGTCGACGGCATGTCGACGTGGTCCTACATGGGCTGGACGCCGGACTACCACAAGTTCCCCATGGACAAGCTCATTTCCAAGGGCTTCCGTACGCATATCTTGAAGCGCTTGAGGGCCACCGAGGTGCTCATCATTGACGAGATCAGCATGGTGGAAAATCACCACCTGGAGCGCATCAACCACTGCATGAAGGCGGTCATTTGCTGGAAGGAGTACCGGACAGAGAGAGATGACTGGGAGGAAATGTCGAGCATTGATGCTTTTGGGGGCGTGCAGGTCATCGTTACGGGCGACTTTTGTCAACTACCCCCCGTCAAGCCATTCGACTTCTGCATGCAGTGCGGGAAGGAAATGATTGTCGGCGAAGATGGAACCAACTTCAACTGCGAAGAGAACCATGGTCCATTCCCCGAGACGGACAAGTGGGCGTTCAAGAGCAAGGCTTGGGAGGAGGCCAAGTTCGTCCACGTGAATCTGGAGGAGATACATCGCCAGAAGGACGAGGAGTTCATCAGGATGCTGCAGAAGTGCCGTCTGGGGATTCCCTTTTCGCTCCAGGAGATGCAGATTCTCATGGAACATCCGTGTGAGGTGCACAAGGCCACGAAACTGCTCTGCACGAAAAATGAGGTTGCCCGGGTAAACCAGGTGAATTTTGATAAGCTCAAGACTCCATTGTGGGAATACCACGCCCTGGACGGCTTCATTGCTCGTCAAGAGAAGCACAAGCAACTCCCGCAATATTACGACCGTTTCCATGACGGGACGCTGGTGGCTTGCAAGGACCATCGCCTGGAGCGGCACGTCACGCTGCGTGGCGGTATGCTGGTGATTCTGCAGGTCAATCTCGATATCAAGGGAGGCCTAGTCAACGGAAGTCAGGGCATAATTTACGGATTCGAAGAGTTCAACCCCGACAGGCTCCCAATTGCAGCCAAGGGCAAAAAGGCTGAACGGATTCCTTCCCACCAACGCATCACTGGAGAATACGCCGAGCTTCGAGAGAGGCAGATAGAGAGCTTCATGGTAGAGCAGTGGAATCGCCCGGGGATGGCCCAGGGTTGGCCGAGGGTGCACTTTCACAACGGCGAGAAGCGCGTCATCTATCCGACCTGCGTCGTCAACTCGGTTGGTGATAAGGAGCCGTATTCGCTGCTGCATCGGACACAGATTCCCCTCATGCCGGGCTGGGCGATGAGCGTCCATCGAAGCCAGGGTATGACGCTGGATCGCGTCATTGTCGACCTTTCAAATGCGTTTGAAGAAGGGCAGGTCTATGTCGCGCTGTCTCGAGCGACGACTCTGGAGGGACTCAAGATTGAGGGCAGCGCGAGCGGACTGTTCACAACGGGAGGAAACGAAGATGTGCGGAAATTTCTGGAAACGAGGTTTGGCGAAGAATTGTTCAGGGCGGTACGAGAGCTTTCGACTTCACAGCTTGCTCGAAGTGCTCGTATTACTGCTGGAAAAGACGACAACGGCTGAAATATTTTCGTACGGAGCGATCTGATGACCACCATCTAAAGGTCGAAAGATGGTTGCTTCTGCCTCGAGTACGCCTAAGACTCTTGAAGATGTTTGCATATGCACAGGTCAATATAAACTGTTCCCTCGAGGAAATACCAGAGCGACTACTAGGGCGCTTCATTTCCACCGTCTATCCAGAGAGCTGCCCAAGTTACTCTACTGATAACATACTGCCGCGGCTTTGCAGGACCAGGGAGCTCTACCCTGTGACGGGGGAATCATTAATTATGGCGTATATCTTTTCTGGACTGTCCGCGTTTGGTTTTGTTGGATTTCCAAGGCGTTAGGGCTGCCTTCTGCGCGACTTGCTTCGAACAGGAGCTTATAGGTACCTTAGTTTAGGGATACCCACTGGATAAGATTGAGAGTTGCATGACGCTTTTCAGACGTTTAGGAATGATATTAACTGGATAAAGCCATGCATAGAATCAATGATATGAGACTTGTAATATCGAGGCATATGTATGGATAAAGCGAAATTCCAACACCATGGTTGTCTCTCAGTATCTCTCATCTCAAAGGTGATATACTCTAAGAGTAAGCGGCCTCAATCAGATGTGTTGTTACCATGAAACAGACAGTGACGTTCACAGACAGTTTATCTATGCAAAGATTCCTCCTTGAGTTTGTCAAAATTCTCTCGACTTCGCCTAAAAAGTCAGTTCGTGTCTGTCTCTTTGCGTCAGCATATTCTGGGATAAGCAGAATTATCTCCTAAGGCGAACCCAAGGAGACAAGTCCATCTTGATCAAGGCTCTTTGCGGCAGCAGAGATATATATAGACACGGCAAGTACCAGGACCGCAGCGGCTGCTGGTCTGAGATGGCGTCCAATGCTTCGATCTTGGCTGATGAACCGATGGAAATACCGTCCCTAATCTACACCTCCTCACACAAACAAGCCGCCAAGCTTGAGAATCGTCAGCAAGAAGCCACATGTAAACATCCCAATGCCCTGCCAAGATCAATCACAACCCCAGACTGAGACTTGCCGATTTGTCCGGGCAATACTAGTAGGAACTGCGTTTCAGGGGCGCTTTTGGCTACGGAATCCGTGCGTCGACCCACGACACTATATCACCGTCTGTTGGTCGAACAATCGTTCATGAATACAAATTTATCGTCCAAGCTCAGGCCAAAAACTCGAGAAAAAGCTCGGAAATTGAAAGACAAAAGGTTCCGACTCGCTGGTCTGGGCGGCTGGTGCGGGATTTCAAAATGCATTTATGAAGCCCCCTTACCTGCGTGTCCGGCGCCTTTTGACTCTCCTTATCGCTGGACCATAATCACTGTATATCACCAATCTCTATCGAGTCATCTTCCGAGGCACCCTACCAAAACGCAAATCAAGATGAAGACTGCTTCCCTCTTCTTCGCGGCCTCAATGGCCGTCGCCGTCGCCGCAAAGGGTCTTACGGATGTGCTGCCCAAATGCGCCGTGGGCTGCGCCCAGGACGCCTTGAAGGCGACCAAGTGCAACATCGATGATGCAGCCTGCCTCTGCGCGGATCAGGAAACCTACCAGACCCTCCTTCAGCCAGCAGTCGAGTGCATCGTCAAGGCATGCGGCCAGAAAGAGACACTCAGTAAGACTTCCCCCGTTTGATCATGATGGCCGCGGATGTTCTATACATGTCAGCCCTAACACAACACGACACAGACAACATTGCCCCTGCTGTGATTCAGTTCTGCGTTGCCGAGAACCCCAAGCTTACGGCTCGTCCTTCTGCTGCCTCTACCTCTGGCCCGGCCGGGCCCAAGTCGACTCCCGCGTTTGCTACCAAGGGCCCGTCTGCTTTGGCTTCTCCCGAGGCGTCCAAGACTACCATCCCCGAGAAGAAGTGGACGTCTGACGAGCCTTCCGACGTCGCCGAGTCAACTGCCAGTGAACTACTATCGACTGCTGCTTCATCTGGGCAGCCTTCTTCGACCACAGCCACGGCCACCGCGGCGCCTTCGACTGCTGCGGCTGCTGGAGCTGCCGGGCCCATGATGGCGGCTGCGGTCCTTGTTGCCGGTGCCGCTGCCATGCTGTAGATGGTGTGCAAGTTGTGAGAACTGCGGCTGAGTGGCATGCATGGGAGGATGACGGTGCTGAGAGGTGAAGGAGTCATGTTGAGTTCATGTTATCAGACTCTGGGACGTCGACATGTACAGGTATCGTGTGCTTACATAAGCCAAGTGGATGACATGGGAATGCAGATGCAGATTCACATCCAGTCGGCGGTAAATCTCCGTAGAGATGGCAAATGAAATTCCGGATCCTGAGGGCTGCCCCTTGTCCGCGTCATGACGTTGTATCTGTAGGTATTCATGTACAAAGCGCCTTCGCAGCTGCAAGCACGCTGCAGGAGAACAAACAAGATGAGCAAACACACAAAGCAAGCTCTCGCTGTCCACGATGGCCAACAAATCTTATTACTACAGGGACGAGCCTTGTAGATTCAGTCAGTGCAGCTTGAGTGCCCGGTACCTTGCAGTGTCAGGGTCCAGCCAGACTGGCGGTGTCTTGGAGAGTTCACGAATCATGGCCGTCATTTGATGTCGGCGTATCAACATGAACATGAATGGAGCGCATCGCAGCAGCGCACATGCAGCCGGCGCAGGCCTTTATAGGTGCCAAGTACAGGGTACATGCACGGGCATGCAGCGCGCTGGGGAGCCCCCAAAACAGCACTGGACCCCTCCCTCACAGCACCTCTAGAAAGCACTGAGCGCGAATGACAGCACCCAAAGACCCCCAAACCTGCCTCAAAGGATTGAGGGATGGCCCCCCCAAAGTCGCCCCCCTATGATTGCGCCCCCCTCAAGGGTCTTCGTCCAGCGCATCGCATCATCACACGATGACTGGCAGCCGCAAGCTCTGCACTGCGGTTTCAGCACGCCGCCCGCGCCTATCCTGTGCGACTCCTTGGCCGGTTGCTGCTGAGCTGATTTGCTTGCTTGATTGATCCTACTTGTACGTGGCGCCTTGCGATGGAGACGGAGGCCAGAGCCGGCGAAAAAGGGACCTCCACGTGACCCTTTTCTGCGTCTGCCGCCAAGGGAACCCGACCGACTCCCCTCCCCACCGACCCGTATGCGGCAGGTCACGATCCAGTCGGCGCTGGCCTGGCTTGTCTCTCCCGTCGCCTTCTCGTCTCCTGCTCAGTCTCCCTGGCCTGCTGCTGCTGCTGCTGCTGCTGCTTCTCGAGCTGTCGGAAATATTACGCAGAGACCCGAAGCCTCCCCAAAGGCTGCCTGAGAGTCTGCCGCTGCCGCTGCTGCTGCTTTCACAGGCTGCCGCTGGGGGTCCGTCCTGTCCGTGTCCAGCCTAGCTGTCTCTTCCCAGCTCTTTTTTCCCTAGCTCCTCCAGCTGCCTCCGACCCCGACCCCGACCCCGATCCCGCAACGACCGCCTCGGCCCTCAGCCCCCCCTCGGCCTCACACGCCCGCCATGTCTGAAGAGGACCTGGACCTCGCCGCCCAGGACGCCCAAGGCGCCGGCCGCGTCGATCGCGACCGCCGAGCGCCGCGCTTCAGCTGGACGCCCGCCTACGAGGCCACCTTCTTCCGCAGCCTGTGCGAGAGCGTCCAGCTGGGCATGCGGGAAAACAGCAGCTTCAAGGCCGAGGCGTGGGAGCGCGCCATGCTGGCCCTGCAGGAGCACCACGGCGCCTACCCGGCCAAGAGCCACCTGATCAACAAGAGCGACAACGCCCGCAAGCGCTTCCGCCTGTGGCGCGGCCTGCGAGAGGACCCGGACTTTGTCTACAACCCCGTGACGAGGACGGTGACGGCCACCGAGGAAGCTTGGAGAGCGCACATCGAAGTGAGTTGGGGCCGACTTCTCGCCCACGCCTGCCGCCGGGTTGCTGATGTTCTTTTTCTTTGTTTTTCTGCCATAGAGAGAGCCGCTGTCGCGAGCCCTGAGGGGAAGGCCCTTTGACCACGAGGAGTACATGGAGGTGCTGTATCCGGACGTGGTCGGGTCGGGAGGAGCGCCCAAGAGGATCATGAAGCCACGCCGAAAGACCGACGGCCAGCCTTGCGACGAGACGGAGATGCCGGGGACGGGCGTGCTGAACCTGCAGACGGAGCCGACGCCCCTGGTGCAAGAGCCCTCCGAAGGGCCGAGCCAACAGCCGCCGCAGCCGCAGCCACCACCTCCACACAAGGGCTCCCTGACCCAAGCACCGACGGCGACTTCGTCCGCAGCAGGCGTCCAGCAACGACCAACGACAGCCCCCTCGATACCTCGCAATCTCACTGTCGGACAAGGCTCGGCGTTAACGCCTCCCGACGAGTCGATTCCCCAGAGCCGGAAGCGGCCCTCCCCCATGGGGCGACAGTCTTCCGGCGACCTTGCTCAGTCAACAGCTGTCCCGATTCTCGCACAGTCAGCTCTACCGACCTCGCCGGAAAAGCGTCGCCGGCTGTCGTCCCGAGATGAATCCAACGCCAGTATAAGCACCCCCACTCCATTGTTGGGCTCCTCGGCTCTGTCAAGGCCCGCCCTCGAAGCTCGATCTCGCTCGGAAACCCAGAGTGCCGGTCTGCAGTCGATCATAGAGGAGCTGTCAAAGACAAGCAGGGCCCGGATGTGGAGAGAGGAGGCTGTCGACATACTGTTCAAGGAGTTCGCAAACGAGGATGCAGACCTGCAGATCCAGATATCAGAGAACGTTTTGAGCGACGAGCACAAGGCCATGGTGTTTTGCAAGATGCCGCTGCATCTGAGACAGCATTGGGTCAAGAAGCACCGCGGCCCTGCATCATGAACGGAGGAAAAGAGCGACTTGGAAGATACCCCCCCTTGGTACTGGATAGCCAAGATGATGGAAGCCGAAGCATTTCTTGCCGGGCAGGATTCTTTCCGTTTTGCGAAAGACCGAACGGAGCATTTCGTTGCTGTTGGAATATAAAGCGAGCGGCGTGATGGTGTCGAGGACTCGTGGGTGGGAGAGGCGCGTTGAGAGAGACCATGATACCCCGATTCACGGCGTTGGAATCACTTGTTGCATTTCAGCGAAGATTGTTGTCGTTGACCATGGCGTTGGTGTGTCATTGCATTTGCGTGTCTGGCTCGCGGTCATGAACAAGCTGCTGTTTGTACCTGTTTTCGATCTTGTCTTCTTCTTTGTCATTGCCACATATAACCTGCTGCCCCCTTTTTCAGACTCTGGCCTACGTCGCTTAACGATGTGGTCGGGAGAAGTTTTGACAGTCATTTGGAGATACATAGCTCTTTTGTTGAAGCATTTTGGATCATGAATCTGTCCAGATGAGGGCTCGTGTTAGATGCGAAAGGTGGTACGGAGTATTGTTGTAGAAGTCGACTCGTGAGAGCTCGTGAGAACCAACCTTTCTTGGTGGTGAAGTGAAGAATAGCGAGCAAAGCAGCCGAAAGAAATGGATGGATGCATCACACTTCCATCAAAGCCAGCAAGCAACAAGTTTCTACGCTCGTTTGCAATTGTCCTCTCGAGCAGACCCTGCTTTTAGCTCTCGTCCCGTCCTAAAACATGCATAAATTCCCAACCCCTGCATCATTGATGTAATCGAAGCTTCCCCCCAGCTTTTTGCCAAGGCACCACGACCCAAAAAGCGCCCCTGCGGAAAGCCGAGGCTTTTATGCGAGCCGCATACGTCATCATCACGGCTTCTTTTTCCAAGACGAACGATTTATTTTCTAGCTTTGGCGTGACTTTTGCGGAGAGCGTTTGCGTCACGGCGGGTGAAGTACCTTTTTTGAACGAGTGCTCAATTGGGTTTTTATTTCCTTTGAGGGGAGGTATTTATAGTTGTTGCGACTCCGGTGTTTGGCCTTTTCTTACCCTTTCTTCCTTTATCGTGAAGCTTTAAAACACAACATCAACACCTTGAATTCCATCAACTGAATCTCCAACGCAACCACCTTTTGATCCATCCCTTTCCATTCGACAACCTTCAAGAGTAAGTTGCTGCGATGGCTTGCAGATTCTAGTGATGGATCGTGGTTACTGATCGCCTGGACAGTGTCTTACGCCGACGCAGCTGCAAAGGGTGCCAAGCAGACTCCCGAAGAGGTATGACGCCCTCCCACACAAACAAGAAGAAGAGCCTTCAAGCAATGAAGGGGGAAACATGTTACTCTAACTCACACAAATCAGGCCGCCGCCCCTCAACCCCCCGAAATCATCCCCAACGAATCCTCCTCCACGGCATCCCTCATCGACGTCGACATGCCCAGCGTGCACACCGTGCCGCCCGACTTCCTCGAGCAGGACGTGCAGACGGAGACGCAAGCGGAGCGCATCAAGCGCGAGGAGGAAGCCGCCGAGCAAGCCAAGCAGCAGCAGCAAGCCGCAGCCGCGAAGAAAAAGGCCGCCAGCAAGGCCAAGAGGGCCGACTCGTGGCTGACGCGCCAGTTCTCGCAGCTGTCGGACGGCAGCGTGACGGCGATTGCGCTGGCCAACGTGGCGGGCGTCGTGGGCGTCAGCGGGTTCCTGGGGTACCGCGCCTGGGGCCTGTACGAGCGGCGGGTGCTGGACTGGAAGCACGTTGGCGTGGGCGTGGGCGTGCTGGCTGCTGTGGGCGCGGTGGAGGCGGTGCTTGGACGTTATTTGTACAAGAGCAAGGAGAGCGATTCTCGATGAAGGGTTACTTTGACTTTCTGCTTGGGGATCGGGATGGGGGTTTTCCAAAGATGATTTTTTTTTTGTCTTTTGTTTTGTTTTCTTGTTCAACTCTGGGCGTTTCGGTTAGGAGAGCTTTTGGTGTTGAGCTCTTGTCTCTGCTCTGATTATGGCCACCCATTATTCGATCGAAGTGGCAGTTACATACTCAAAAAACAACGCACATAACGACGACTCTCTTCTAATTTGACATTATACCCCCCCATGTTCAACTTGTCCATTCAATCCTTTAGAAGCACCGCTCATCTGTCCAACGTATCATTACGTACCCAGCTCAGCCTCGTTAACAGTGCGTCTCGCAGGCCGCACAGCTCGTTCACATGTCTGTGAGCGCTGTGACGTCATCGTCATCATCCCACTAAGCAGCTATCTCACTCACGATGCCCACGATCAGAGGGACAGAACCCCGATCGACTGATGAGATTCGTTTACAATACTAGGAGGAGAGCCAAGGCAAGAAAAAAAGAAAGAGGCCTAACAGCAATCCAACAGGGCCAAGGACATCGTCAGCCGAGCATGCCGCTCTGTCCGTCCTCTGCCCTTATCAACGTTGTCTCTATATAACCCAACAAGTACGACGCCATATGACGCCCGCCACCTTATCTCTCTCTCTCTCTATCTCTCTCTGCAACCTTCATCTTTTCAACACAGAAATAACATACAATCTCTAGACGACTACAAATACAATATAAGAGGCACATGCTCCCCTACCACCACAACAAGGCCACCAAATCCCGCCTCGCCCGCATCATGCACTCCCTCCGCCTCCGTCCCGCCCGCGACGAAGACGTCCCCGCCATGGCCGCCCTCGAGGTCGCCGCCTTCCTCGACAGCCCCATGCACAAGGCCATGTTCCCCAAGCGGCTGCGCATCAAGCCCGGCGTGCAGGACCAGCTGGAGTGGAACGTGGCGCGCATGCGCAAGGGGCTGGCGGATCCGAATCTGCATTATCTCGTTGTCTTGACGGACGCGCCGGGGAGGGGGGAGATTATCGTTGGGTGCGCGGAGTGGTCTGCGCCGGCGCATGATGATGATGATGCTGATGATGAGGATTATTGCGATGCGCATGGGAATGATGGCAGTGGCGTGGGGAGGAGGAGGAGGAGGAAGAGTGAAGAGGAGGAGAGGGCAAGGGATCTAGAGCTGCGCATGGCCAGGCTGCCGCCCTTCCTGGACAAGAGCGCGCTGCTGGACGCCAACGACGAGGTGATGGAGCTGATTGAAAGTTCGAGGGACGCCTTCCGGGGCCAGAACCGGCACCGGATGTGGACGCTCAACTCGATTTCCGTAGACGGCGACTACCGCGGCATCGGCGTCGGCAAGATGCTCACGCGCTGGGGCATGGAGCGCGCTGATAGGGACAAGACGGGCATTTGGATCATTTCGTCGCCGTTGGGACTGCAGCTGTATAAGTCGCTCGGGTTTCAGCAGGTTGCGGAGGGGTCGAGGTTGGGGGAGCCGCAGTATCTTATGCTTAAGTTTTATGAGCCTGGGGCTGAGGCGGAGCGGAATGGGGATGGGCAGGAGGATGCTAAGGTGATTAAAGATGGGAACGCGGCGAAGGTGGTGGCGGCGTGAGGGCATTAGGGGGAGGTCTGGGGATTTGGTATTTGGGGTATTGGATGGGTGCAAGGCGTTTGGATTCTGGGGCTTGGGTATTGGTGCTAATTGTTTGTTTGGATTGATACCGTAGAGTCTTTGATCAATACTGTATGAGATAATGCTACTACTAAGGGATGTAGACCACACCACCATGTCCTCGGCAATACACGCAAAGTTGAATGTCGTGAATTTCCTCCTTTAAGAATACAATGCGGCCGTCTATCGTAAGGCCCTCAACACCATTTGAATACATCGGTCTCTTTGCCAAGAGCCCGCTTAGAATACACTGAAGACCGTCCCAACTCGACTGCCTTCTAATTTTCTTCCCAACCATCTATAAGCGCCTCCTTTTTTTCTCGTCATTAACCACTCTTCCCTTCTTAGTTTTGCTCCTTCTTTTCGGCAGCCTCCTCAGTCGCCTTTGGGGCTACGGTCTCAACCAGCCTGACTCCAGGAAGGTTGTCCGTCTCGGAGCCGTCCGAGCGGCCACCCTTCACAGTGACCTCCCGAAGCTCCTGTCGGTCCTCGGGGAAAGGCTCGGGAGCCGTCACGACAGCCGCGGGAGTGACCGCCTCTTGTCCTTCGGCGGGCGCATCGGCTTCGGCATCGGCGTCTTCGAGCTCAGAGCCGTAAATCTCGGGGTACTTTCGGAAGCACTCTTGCATGCCCCTATAACACTGTCAGCACGCAACAATCCCTTCACCTCAACTTATGCCGATAGGAGTGGTTTCGTACTGGAACTTTTCAATGCAGTCCATGCCCTTGGGCTCCTCGGTCGAGTACACGAAGCAGCTAAACGCCGTCTTGAACTCCTCTCCGCAAGGCCCATGCGCCATGCCGCCCAGGCAGGGGCAGTCCCAGTTGATCTCGCCCGTCTCCGGGTTGAAGGCGCCCTCCTGGCTGGCCTCCTCCTCCAGCGCATCGGCCGATTCGCCGCCGAAGCCGGCGGCGCTCTGGGCGGGCGTTTCTGACTTGTCCTTTGTCGTCGTGGGGGCTTCTCCTGTCTTGGGGGCCTCGGGCTTGGGAGCTTCGGTCTTTGTTGAAGCGGGTTCGACGGATTGAGGAGGGCTAGCCTGCTTTCGCTTCTGCTCGATCAGGGCGTCGACGGTGGGCAGTTCGTTGTCGGTATACGGCGCAGCGACGGGCAGGGCGTGGGCTACCGCTGGTCAGTAGGATGCTCGATAGACTCACAACATGTGATTAGCAGGAAACAACATACCCTCAGACTCGTCCGCGAAGATGGAGCTCGTGTTGTAGTAGTAGACACCAGCAACCGCCAACCCCCACCGAAGAGCCGAGCTCTTCCATGACCGCGGCCTGTCTGCGGGAGCCGTTGAGGCAAATCGCCGGGGTGCGGCCTGGACCAGAGAAGTGCGCAAGCCGACAGCGGGCCGTGAGGCCGTTCTTAGCGCTCCACGATACATTGTGAGAAGAGTATTAAATGTGCGAATGGGATAAGTACAGAGACCAATGGGAGAAAGACGATGAATATGTTCAACGGAAGCAGTATCAATGGCAGCGCAAGTTGGATATGTAATCGCGGAAAAAAAAAGAAGCTTGGATCGGATCCATGACAGAATCGCCAGATTGGTCAGCGGGCCTTATCTCATCATCGTTCGGAGCAGAGAGGTGCGGAAACTGAAGGTATTTAGCCGAGAATCTTCCATGACGTGTTTCCGCAGTGGGGAATGCGGGAGAGCAGCTGTGCTTCAGTTGGTTTTATAGGAGCCGGTTGCGGTTGCATCAGGGAAGGAGACCTTGGAAGGCTATCAATTGAATGCCTGCACAAAGCCGGACCTGCATCTTGGAGGTACCCTGGAGAGCTCATGTGATGCCCTGGCCTTTATCGAGTTATCTAATCCTTGAAGAATCAAGGCAAAGCTCAGCATGTACGTAGAAACAAAGAGAATCTGGACTCTCGTGCCTGTCTCAACAGCCGCATGCAGGAGCTCATGTCATGCCGCAATCCTACCCTGACTAAGCGCTCCCATCCAATCACACACGCGCATTCACATCCCCGTCGAAAAAGCATTGATATCAGCTGTCCAGGGGTTGAGCCGCTGATCGCAGGGCCATTCGGTGAAGCTTGGACTGAACCTGAAAAGGGCATTGATGGCATTTCCATCCTTTCATCTTTTACGAGCTGAAATTCCAGTTCAAAAGGTTCGCACAAACCAGCTGGAACCGAAAAAAGGGACACAGCTCGCCTACCTACCTATTTAACCAGCTTCTCAAAACGCAAACGCGCAATCTTCAGAGGGGCAGTGAGATTTGAACTACTAAAGTGGCTCTGCTCTGCATCTGCATAACCCGGTTTCTTTCACTCTCCCTCCGTCCTCAACTCACCTTCTCACCTCCATCCCTGGTCAGCGCCCCTGGTCTGGCCTGTTGAGAGCTGAAAGGGACTTCAACCGCCTCACCTCTTCCGCCTCTCTTTTCTCTCCTCTCTTCACGCGTCACACACCAGCCGAACGGTACCAAGTCAGCAACCATCGACACCGAGCTCTCATCAACCATCAACGCCCCCGATGGACTCGGTATTCGAGTGGCAGCCCAACAGGTTCCTGCTGGACCAGCGGAGTCCGCAGCCCTTTGCCCTCCTGGTGCTGAACCAGCCGCTCAAGAACGGCAGCAATCTGCGCAAGCTCTGGAGGAACTGTACGCTTTCAAACCCCCTTCTATGCCTTATATAGAGGCGATGACATTCAATGCTAACTTTCGACAAGCATCTCTCCGTGTCGCTGCGGATGGCGGCGCCAACCGTCTTCATGAGCTCTCTTCGTTCCAGGGCAAATACGTGAGTTTCTCTTCTCATTACGGCAATGACATCATTAGACTTCTGTCACACCGTTTCCTTATATCTCTTGACACTATCGAACAGCCTCGGCTAACACACTGTCCAGTCAAACCTCCAAGTCATCATCGGCGACCTCGACTCCCTGAGGCCGCACGTCCACAACTTCTACACCTCCCAGCACACACCCGCCAAGATCATCCACGACACCGACCAGAATTCGACCGACTTCGGCAAGGCCATCACCTGGATCCGCAAGACGCAGCCCCCCGGAACCGACATCATCGCCCTGGGCGGCATCGGCGGCCGCATCGACCAGGGCCTCAGCCAGCTGCACCACCTCTACCTCTTCCAGTCCGACCCTGCCTACGCCGAGGGCCGCGTCTACCTCCTCTCCGGCTCCAGCCTCACCTTTCTCCTCAAGACGGGCACCCACCGCATCCAGGTTCGGGAGGACGGCGAGGAGGACGTGTTCGGCAAGCACGTGGGCATCATCCCGCTGCAGGAGCCGAGCCGCATCACGACCAAGGGGCTGGAGTGGGACGTGACCGACTGGGAGACGCGCATGGGCGGCAAGATCAGCACGAGCAACCACGTGCTCCCGGAGACGAAGATTGTCGAGGTGCAGACCACAAAGGACGTCCTCTTCACGATAGCGCTGAGCTGCATCGACGGCGAGGAGGACGGTTGAAGAGCATGGCTGCAGAACGGGGAGGGGACTTTGGGTCACCTTTTTTGATAGCTTTTCATGCGGGTGCGCGCGCGCGAGAGAGAGAGAGAGAGAGAGAGAGAAATGTATTCACTTTGATATACCCCCAGACCTGAAAACGCCAAGGCGCCGCTCCGCACGCTACCAAAAATTGCAATCATCGTAGGAAGTGAATGACGAGCCAGCAGAACAGAAAGAAGACAATGACGCCCGCGACGAAGATCCACTTGTCCTCGCGGGCACGGCGCTCCACCATGCGGATCGTGTCGCCGCTCACGCCCAGCGTGTTGGCGATGCCGTAGAGCCGCTTCTGCGTGTTCTTGAGCGTCTCGCGCTGCTGGCCCAGGTCCCCCAGCACGGCCTGCCCGCGCGCGATGAAGTCGTCGAGCGCATGGTTCGTGTTGTTGAAGAAGTTTTGCTCGCGGAAGGCGTGCGCCTCGCGCAGGTCGTCGCCGGCGCCCGTCGTCAGCGAGGCGCTGTTGGAGCTCGTGTGCCGGGGCTGGAACGACGAGTGCGTCGTCGTCGTCGGCGCGGCGCTGGCGTAGGGGTTCTCGGGCGTGGCGTTGTACGGTCTCCGGCCGAGGAGCTCGGAGCGGTTGTGGTGGTGCTGCGCTTCTTCCCGGGCTCGCTTGACGACGTCGAGCTTGGCGCGGAACTCGGACAGCTCCTCGCGGAAGCGCTTCACTCGCTCGTAGGCCTCTTCTTGCTTCTTGGGGACGAGCTCCTGGCGCGCGAGGTTGTGGTATTCGTCGAGGGATTTGGAAAAGGAGGTGAGGGAGACGGAGACGCTGCCAATCTCGGCGGGCGTGGGCGCGGCCTTGGACTCGAGGTTGGCGAGGTCACTGCGGATGGCCTTGCTCTGCCGCAGCACCGTGTTGTAGGCGACGTTCTATTGACATAACGATCAAACTGATTAGTCACAAGAAGATTGAATCCAGTAGAGCAATGTTGTAGCTCACCATCTTGAACAGCGCAATGAGCAATTAGGTACAGTTCTGTTGCCCCTGTGCAGGAGCTGAGCTGAGCCCATCTTCCTCCACAACGGTTCAAGCTGCTGCTTGTTTAGTGGCCACATGGCTGCAACAGACCCCGGAATTAGCGGTTTTTCCATGCCGCCGGCCACGAGGTACGAGTGCCGAGTATCTTTTCGGCAGATGGAGATTTCGGCTGTGGAGTCGCCGATACAGCCGATTTGGAGAGACCAAAAGACGACGGAAAACATCCGGCTTGGCGATATTGAATTGACGTCGTGCTTATTCTGCGAAATGTACTGCAATACAACAGGGCGCTTTTGTGCATTCGTCCGACTTTATCAGATGGTTACTAGAGCATGAAGATACCAGCTACCTTAGATACCCAGCATGCTAACTAAGTGACAATAAGGGTACCATTGTGTTGGAATCGTGGCGCATTACTGTAATCAGATACATACCTTCATAAACACCAAATCCAAGGCATCTCCAGCAGATCGCCCGCTTCGTGTTATCGTCATGCACGTCATCCGCATGCTGACCGCCTATGTACTTTCCCTCTTCCACCGCCAAAATGGCCTGCAATCGAGTGATGCGCCGTGACAGATTGCCTATTCGGGACGGCGCCGCAACCACAGGTTGGTTCAATGGCAGTTTTGCCGATCTCGGCACCGACGAGCGGCGACACCTTCACGGATGCAAGTTGCCGACCGCTGGCCGATGGCAAGCTTTTTTTCTCCATAGAATATTCTCCTTTTCTTATGTTATAAGACGCCGAGAAGTGGTGGATTTTGTTTCATTTTTCATACTCTATAAAAGCTGCGAGCTTCAGACATTTCGAGGTCAGCTCTGGAGAGTCTTCACTATAGGCTGGGACATGATTTTACCGCCGTCGTCCGTATAAGCTCAACGCCACCATGGGCGCTCCAGAAGATACAACAACCGCCTCTTCAGAGTCGGACAAGCCCCGTCTCTCAAATGAACTCGCCGACCCGGAAAAGCAGCGACTCCCAGCACAAGAAACCACCGTCCCTCCCCCTTACTCCATCTACACAACATGGCAGAAGCGAATGCTGGCCCTCGGAGCCGCCTGCACGGCCTTCTTCTCGCCCATGTCAGCCCAGATCTACCTGCCGGCCCTGACGCAGCTCTCCGAGGAGCTTCACGTGTCGAGCACGCAGATCAACCTCACCATCACGACTTACATGATCTTCCAGGGCATCACGCCAATGGTCCTGGGCTCGCTGGCGGACAGTGGTGGCAGGAGGCCGGCTTACATTATCTGCTTCGTGATATATATTGCCGCCAACATTGGCCTTGCTCTGGCTCCCAACTACGGCGCCATTCTCGGCCTTCGATGTCTTCAGTCTGCCGGATCGAGCACAACGGTGGCATTGTGCATGGCCGTCGTGGCCGATGTCATCACCTCAGCTGAACGAGGCCAATACGTCGGCTACACCGTCGTCCCTGTCGTCCTCGCCCCAGCCATCGGTCCCATCCTCGGCGGTGTCCTTGCTCAGGAGCTCGGCTGGAGGTCCATCTTCTGGTTCCTCGTCATCTTCGCAGGAGTCACTGTCGTCCTCCTCTTCATGTTCCTCCCCGAAACATGCCGCCACATCGTCGGCGATGGCTCCATCTATCCACCGCCGCTGTACAGATCGGGATGGCAGATGCTCACCTCCCACCGAAACAAGAACCGCACGGCTCCCCCGCCGGAAAACACCTTCAAGTTCAAGCCGCCCAATATCCTGGGTTCTCTCATCATGCTGCTAGAAAAGGAGACCGGACTGTTACTCGGAAGCAGCAGCCTGGTCTTCGCAGGCTTCTACTGCATCTCCGCTGCCATGCCGACCTTGTTCAAGGACTCATACGGATACGACGAGATCACCGTGGGCTTGATGTACTTGCCGCTGGCCATGGGCTCCGTCCTCGCTGCTCTGATTGTTGGTCCGGCAATCAACAGGAACTACAAGCGATACTGCCAGAAGCTCAACATCCCCCTCGACCGCAGCCGCCAGCAGGACCTGTCCAACTTCCCCATCGAGCGCGTCCGCCTCGAAGTCGGCCTCCCCCTGCTCTGCCTCAGCGGCCTCGCCCTCATTGGCTGGGGCTGGGCCATGAACTACGCCGTCCACGTCTCGGTGCCGTGCATCCTGAGCTGCATCATGGGCATGGGCATGATTGGCTTCAACAACACGACCAACACGCTGCTCGTCGACATCCATCCCGGAAAGGCGGGGACGGCGAGCGCGGCGAACAACTTCTCGCGGTGTCTGGTGGGCGCTGGAGCGACGGCGGCGATTGTTCCGCTGATGGACGCCATTGGGGTGGGTTGGTCGTTTACGATGCTTGGTGCTATATATATCGTGTGTTGCTTGCCGCTGATGGTCATCATGGCGAAGGGCATCAAGTGGAGGGCGGAGAAAAAGGCCAAGCAGGAGCAGAAGCAGGAGAGGAAACAGGAGCGGAAGCAGAAGAAGGAGGAATCCAAGTAATATGTTTGAGTTGGGATTTCAATATGGTAAGATGGCACAGAATGATGATAGATTTGGGAGAGCTCGATACCCATACAGATAGATCTTTTACTTGGCAGATCTGCATATCGGCGTCTAATTAGCTATGTTAATATAATTCGTATGGCATTAAGTCAAGTGTTTTGCATTGTGTAAAACCGCACAGCTTCGACTATCGTTTGACTCATGGCTGCTGATTGATACAAGACTACAGCAGTCTGTACCACGACACAGAATACTATCAAGGTATCATTTCGACTCTTTCGATTGGAAAGAAGGTCATGAAGGGAGAGTAACAGAGAAGAACTTCTTTATGCGCCGTTGTTGCAAGTGTACGCAGCAACGTTTCAGGGCTGTCTAAGCCACGGCCACGAAATGGGCCAACATCCCATCCCTCTGAAGGATGCCTTGATCGGGCAGAAACTATTGGGGTGTTCAGCACCGCAGGACTTTATACACTGAACAAGGCGAAGCTCTACGTTAGGCAACCTCATGAGGCAGCCAACCAACAGCAAAGGCAGTCTTGTGCTATAGCAAAGGTTGCAGGCCACCCGCATGGAATCATTTGGCAGGAGTGGCAGTACCCAGAAGCGCGGGGTATAACTTGATGCTATCGCGGGCTGCGAGAGGTGTCCAGTCTCTGATTCCTATATCTCCTTACCTCACGCGTACCAGCAAAAGATTGATACAACAACGAGGTATTCATATGTCATGGCCGTCCTCTTTGATGCAGATGCCTACGAATGCGAGGACCTTCCGGAAAGGTTCTATCGAGTAACCTACCCCGGGTCGCAAACTCGGGATGAAGACACTGGAGATTATGTCTCAGACACCACTCTCGAAATCTCCGACGATATCGATCTGAAGCAGGTCGTTGAGGACCACTTCTACTGGCGGAGAGAGCCCAGCCCTTTCATCTCCGTCTTTTGTGATGAGGCGCATGCCCGCAACTGGGCTCGCAAACGAGTGGAAAAGCTCAATTGCAGCCTGGGCGACGTCTACATCAGCGAGATTGATACGGCGAAGCTTCCGGCCGATACGCCCGTGTTTGATGCTACGTTTCTGGCCGATATGCTGGATATTTACCATCCATATTCAGAGGATGAATATCTTGTTCTCCATCGCATTCCCTGCGCGTCTATCATGAGCACACGGAGCTTGGAGGAGATTGAGGCAGACGGTACGTGGTCTTGCAGCCAAAATGGGAACAAACCTCCGCTGACGGACAAACAGAATTGGCGCAGACATTGGCTATTTTGGGAATTGACGATCCTATCCGAATCTTTATCGATGAGGACTCAGAGTAACTCAATCGCACAGAGCTAAAAGTAGAAGCATGAAGGCAGGTGTGCCTCAATCTGCGTATCAGGGAGATTCAAGCCTGTGCGGGTTACCTAACAAAGCTTCTACGACAAAGATTATAACATGTATCCTAGCATGGTGGCCAGAACTGGGAATCAGTGACGCAGAATTTGGAATCTGGGAATTGAAAGCGGTACAGAGCTGAACAATGCATACTACTGACTTAGTGAGCCAGGTATCTCGACTTGGTCGTGTAGTCCTTCATGTTGTCTCCCATATATGTAGCATAGTAAGCGGTTTCATAGGTCAGTCATGCTGGAATGTTGGACTCGAAGCAGTGTTCACGGCCTTGAGTCCTCTATACGGAGGTAACCCTCGAGCGTCTATAGTACATTCTTGATGTCAAGGATGGACCGTAAGCTCTTGGACACAATCTAGGCAAGCCCAATAAACGTCGTGCAAATGCTGCTTACAGGATCTATACTGTTTTCGACGAAACTTTACAAACTTGATTGTCGTGAGATACTTTTTGCAATCTTCAATCTTCTCACTTTGACGTCCGCATAATTGTTCAATACTGCATATATCTAGAATCTTCGCACTTCCTAGCCAAGGCTGCCTTGGTAAGGCAGAAACCGTATGCAGCACCTCAGGACGACTCACACGTCATAAGACGAGGCTCCGCGTTGGGCATTCATAAAAGCCAGCCAACCAACAGTAAAAGAAGCCCTACGCCGGACAACGAGGTCGGCCACCCGCATGGGAAAGCATTAGGCAGGAGTGGCAGTGCCAGCCAGTCCTACCGCGAAGCGCAGAGTATATAACATGCTGTCGTCTGCATCGATTTGGGTTGCGAAGACATGAAGTTGAGTTGTTGCGTGTTGTATCAATAACAGCTTCTTTCAACTTGCTCTTGGCAACATTGTTCTTCATTATCGAATAGTTGCATACCATCACTGGGTTCATACAAGCACCCAAAAGCCATGGCCAACGACTTCAACCTGGACAAATTCAAATGCCCCTCCCTCCCGCCAAGATTCTGGCATGTAACCCATCAGCAGTCCCAATCGAAGATAGACGCAGACACGAGAGATCTCGTCGCTTCGGACTACACTCGCGAAATTTCTGATGAATCGGGGCTCGGGCAAGCCGCCGAGAAGCATCTCGACTGGAAAACCCGGCGAATGCGTAGCTGTTTCATATCCGTCTTCAGTGACGGACAACATGCCTCCAACTGGGCCATGTCAATTGCGATGGACAGATGTCCCGATGATTTTAAGTACGACATCGTCGAGATCGACACAGCAAAGCTACCGCCTGGCATACCGGTCTTGCACGCTTTGTCTCTGGTCAACACCCTTCATCTGGAAGTCCCTCGCAAAGCAGCTCCACAGGATGAATACCTATTCCTGCATCGCATTCCGCACGAGGCCATTGTCAATCCGGAGAGTCTACAGAACCTTGGTGTGATCAACAGGATTCAGGAGCCTAAGGAACCAGATACATCCGATATGGCAGTCAACGATCGGACAGCCTCCCCTGACAAACAGACAGACCTGGCGCGAGAGTTTGTTAGACTGAATATCAGTAAATCGGTGTTTGGTAGGCCTACAGTTGTCAAGATGAGGACCAGGAAGAAGCCAATCGCACCGGTAAAGGATGAGCCGGCTATTTTGTAAAAGTGGACTAAGATGAGGAAGAGGCGTAGAGTCGGGCAAGCTCGGATCGGTGTACAGAGAGGAGCTTCAAAGCTGGTCCGAGAATTGG
Organism: Trichoderma gracile; assembly: GCA_020002365.1. Classification (NCBI taxonomy): domain Eukaryota; kingdom Fungi; phylum Ascomycota; class Sordariomycetes; order Hypocreales; family Hypocreaceae; genus Trichoderma; species Trichoderma gracile. The sequence continues at coordinate 1,318,985 of JAINEY010000003.1, forward strand.
TTCTTGATGGCTTATAGCGAAATTGGAAACCTATATCTTATTTTGATGTTCGCCTTTGCTGTAGATCAAGAGCGCAAAATCAGAAGACTGGAGGTCGAAACTTGGAGGGGAGCGGAACAGTCACAAGGAGTGTGAATTACTTTACTTATATGAAACTGGGCGAGAAGAAAGCCTACCTACCCAGTGGCCAAAGCGAAGTACATGTATAGACGCCCGCAAAGTTGGTAGGCAGTTCAGACCTTTGTCGACTTGTGGTGTCTGAACCGATGTAGCGCCAAGATATCCTCCTTATAGCAGTATCCGATATATCGTAATCCAGACTTTAGTTCCCCTGAAAGTCGAGTTTCAGTATCATCACTGGTATAGAAGTCTGACCAGTCGTGACCCATGATATTGCTATTCTCGGTTCGCTTTTTAAACCTCTAAATTTGGGGGGCATGAAAGTTATCAAGCTACCTAAGGAACATATTGACGAGTCATTACAAGAAGTCTTCTAAACTCTTCGGAACTGATGCTTTCAATATCCCAATGCTACCTAGGTACCGTCACCTGGTAATCCTGTCTCAGATCTAGAAGCTTGTTAATCACTTCATGAACTGAGTTCAAGCTCATATTCTCACTTAGGCGCTTACCCTGTAAAACGCAGAAATTCCGTTGGCGAATAACCCCGATACAAGACTTAAACAAACCTCCACTAGCACTGCAAGCAGTAATTCAGTTAACAAATGATGCTGCACTCGCCCACAATTTTCACATGATCGTGATATGAGATGATTCAGCTGTTTATCATCTGGGCAACCAGCTGAATGTGGTGGGAATGGAAGTGGGAGCCGGGCTGATATGTACTCCTCTCTGGGCGCTGTGCTACGGACTCGGCGTGCTCCTCTTGAGCATCACAACCATTGTCCTGTATAGACTGTTTCTTCACCCGCTGGCACGAATCCCAGGCCCAAAACTCGCCGCCGTCTCAAACATTTGGCACGCATATCATGCTCGCAATGGACACATGTTCGACCTGGGACGGAGGCTGCATCGGGAGTATGGCGAGGTGGTGCGGGTTGGACCCAATGAGCTCTGGTTCAACAGTGCAGAGGCCTTTGACAAGATATATAGTACGTGGAAGGATGGGCAATTACTTGACGTACTGCGGCTGACAAGTCAAAAGGTAGCACAAAGGGCTTTGAGAAGACTGATTTCTACTGTACGTTGTATCCAGTCAAAGCATCATGTGGGTTGACTTGCTTACTGGTTGACCAATGGCTGCAGTGGCAACCAGCCTCAACTGGCCAAAGATCGATGCCTTCTTGCGGCCTCATTTCGCCGACGGCCTGGATCTCCTTTCAGAGCGGGACATGAAGCGTTACCGCCTCCAGAGACGACTCATTGGACGAGTCTACCAGACGGCCAACGTGGTCAAGTTCGAAGCAGCAGTCGACGATGTTATCAAGCAGGTTATTGCACGACTGGAAGCCCTCAATGGTGCAGAAATCGACCTGAAGGAATGGATGCACATCATCGCCGTCGAGTGCCTGGGAGCGTCGGTCCTCTCATGGTCTCCGGGATTGCTCAAGGCGGGAACAGATTGGGGTTCCAGCGCGCATAGCTACCTTGGCTGGAGAAGGAAGAGTGTCATGGGACTCTTTCCGACTTTGACCAAGTTGACCCTGCGGTCAAACCTGTTCGAGTGGATATTCAGGGATCTCTGGAACTTGAAGTATGTTGCTCCGCCCGGATTTCGAACATTCTTTCCGGTCAGTTGCATTCCCATCGCATACCCCTGAGTCGCTGTAGGTCCTTTTGCTCATCTGGACATTAGGACGTTGCGAAGCGCATCTCTCGAAGGATCAAGTCTGCCCTGAAGCCAAACGCCCCCAGAGACAATCGGGCAGATCTACTGGCGGACCTGATCCAGCTTCACAACGACAAGCCTGACTTCACAGAGAACTATCTCAGGAAAATGGCCATGACCAACTTTGGCGCAGGGCATGAGACCATGGCATCGACTCTGACATCAATCTTCACCATGATTGGCACCCATGACGAGGTGCAGAGGAGAGTAAGACAAGAGGTTCGGAGCGCCACGGATGCCTCGTCCTATGCAGGTACACTTCAACTGCAATATATGCGTGCGGCAGCAAGAGAAGCGATGCGCCTCCATCCGGTCCTGAGCATGTCGCTTCCTCGTCGGGTCCCTGACGCGGGCGCACACATTCACGGCCACTTCATCCCGGGAGGCACGACAGTGGGGTGCAACCCCGTGGCGTTGCATCGAAATGCAGACATCGTGACGGGACCCGATCCAGACGCCTACGACCCGGATCGCTGGCTTGGTGGCGAGTCTTCGGATACGCGCCTCATGGAGCGATACAGCCTCAACTGGGGCGGCGGACCAAGGACTTGTCCGGGGAAGAACTTGGCCGAGATGGTCGTTTACAAAGTCGTATCAGCCCTATTCGAGCGGTTCGATGTGGAGGTGGCTGTACCACAGAAAGTTGGACAACCGTCCTATTTCCTGTCCATGATCACGGGGGTCAAGGCCCGGTTCTTGTCTGTCGATCCACAGGCGGCGGGGAAAGGCGGCATCTAGTGAGAGCTCTGCGATACATAGTTCAGCGTGCGTTGATGACGGAAAGGTGTAAAGTACAAAGTGGGAGCGACCTGTAGCGCTGCGTCTCTGTTGATGAACATGGTTCGGCCCAGCAGAGGACGTTGATACCAGGTTGATCAATGCTAAGGCTGTAGTTATCTCTTGGCATCGAACGGGAAGCCGGGGCAGGTTATCGGCTTCTCGTGTTAATACTCACCGAGAACGCAGCTGAAAGGGAGTCCAGGACGTCAGAATGCAGTATCTCGACATGTAAGAATGTCACACTTGAGGATGGATACCCGCTTCAACAAAGATGGGCTGCTCTTCTGTCCCAGATGATTAGTCGGTGCCCGTACATGCATGCCGGCAATATGGCAAAGAGAAGGAGGCGACTATTGTCGAACCTTCGATGGCTATCGGTCGTTTCAAGAGGTTGCATTGATACGCCAATCATTTCACACTCTCCGGGCCAAATTCATGCTGCTTTCCTGCGTTGATGCTAATGTGTCTGCTTAGGCGCTAATGCCGTGAGGGAGTGGTCCCGTTGCAACTCCATCACATTTGACAGAGGCTCACCTCCAAATGCCAAGGAGTCGGTGGTGGAGCTGGCGAGGTCTGCTAACGGAGATGGCAACGAACAGGGGAAAGCGTGGGTTGAGGGAGTTGAAGCCTCGTGTACGAGTAGATTCCGAAGATACCTAGCTGCGGGTTGTTAGTCGACCAGGACGCAGACAAGCAGATGGAAAGCCGGTGACATGGTGGCTTCAGCCACACGCAAAACTTTTCCCTCACAATGGTCTCTGGACGCAAACTTGAATTGCGAAAGGGTGTTGTGCTCGCCTTTCTAGCCTCCCAATGGCCAGATCTCGACAATGGGGCGAAAATCGAATGTTCGGCGAAGCGCCATCTCCGATGGCTCGTCTCGCTCTTCGGGGACGCCTCGTGGAAAAAAGAGACGGCGTTGGCTTAGAACCCATCCAGCAGCTCTGGACCGGACTGTTTCCCATCCAAGCCAAGGATGCGCCATCCCCGCTTCCCTCGTGTCCCCCGGACATGTCTAGAAATGTTAATATCGAACCCTTCCATTCGTGGCGTTATTAGAGGATAACAAATGGCCGAGAGAATAGGCCGGAAGCAGCTGAGCAACCTGGTCAGCCCTCCCCCTTCATCACTCCACCTAGATAACCCTTCCATTCTGCAATGGCCTGGAGCGGAAAGGTGTGTGAGGGCTGATAATATTCTTACATACGAAGTACTGGGAATGGGTGCTTCGTAATACCGCGTCGTGCGTATCCTGAGGGGGATGATGGCTAATGAGCACTCCGACAAAGCCAAGGCGGATTCCGCCAAGTGATAAAAGCATTCGTCCGGGACCAATGAGCAGCGATGCATATGTATCATGTCTTGATAAGGCAGGACGGCGATGCGCCCACCACGGTGGAACATCTGACGATGCCTGGCATTAACGGCAAAAAGAGATGGCCTTTGCTCCGTTGGGTCGAAGAACACGGCTGATGGTGTCCCAAAAGGTCGCCCTTGTCACCTCGTCGTTCATCTCAGCCGCGGAATCGATTCCTCGTGGGCCAGAATCCAGCAGCTTGTCCATGCAAGCCATGGTAAGCCGTCCTTGGCCGTTGAGTGACGCGCTAGCCAAATAGCCTTTCACCTCTGCCTCTGGAGAAGGAGTTTGCGAAGCCCAACAGTGACAATCTGGTGAAGTCATCGTCGTGGCTGATTGCCCAAACAAACACGAGCTCTGGCCCGTCTGGGGTAATCTGGATCTCCTGGCCGGCGCATCGACGTCAAAATCTAGGGACTGGACGAAGCTCGGCCTCTCCCCAGATTTTCCCCAATATCTTGACTAACAGATTGCTTTCACCCCGTCGCGACGTTGATTCCGAGCGTGCGCATTACGAGATGGTTTTGAAGGCAGTGGCAATTGGCCCACTCAACCCCGTATGGTTTGAGATGGACATGCGCAACGAAGACGCTGAAGGGGCGGAGGGACTGTCACCACTAGACGCCGGTGGGCCTCGGGCAGCCGATAGGGTTGCATCCATCGGTTTGGAGAGGCCCAAGTCGCGCCTGCTCATGGTCATCGACGAGGTTGAAGCGCGGAAGTCGATCGCGATGAGTAGCGATCCTGTACATCAAGCAGTATAACAAGACAAGCATCGTAAAAATCGCCTTGGCGAAGGACTTTTGCGCAAGCCACATGGACATGGCTTTCCACCGTTCAGCGTTAGCAAAGCTTGGCCGGCCGCCACGCAGAGGGCCAAGGCTGTTGTCAACCACACCGTTGGCCTAGCCTGTCCTCTCCGAGCGGCATGGATGGGATCACCAGGATATGGTTCCCTCATCGGGCTGCCCTCCGTGCACGCCACCCGCACTTTGGGCTTGGGCCAACGGCACATGCCTGTCGAGGCGTTCCAGGAACGAAAGCGCGCAGCCCGGCATCAAACGTTGCTTCGGATCCTATCTGCTTCGACTGACTCTTGCTGGCTGCGTTCTTGCACGGACCCGAATTGCGTGCTTTCGGCGGCTGCCGGGGTCCAGACCAACGGGACTCCTGGAATGCTGATACGGCTGCTAGCAGTAGTAATCTTCATTATGAGTGAGACCATGTACTAGCCCGCCTTGAGGTCGTCGTGCGTATTACTATGGAGCAGCAATGGTTCAAAAAGTAACCTTGAGCATTTGAGCTTTACGCTTGAAATTAGAGAGCGACGGGGGGGCCCTCTGGTATCTGTGGAGGTCGCATGTCTCCCCTGCAAGCTGCAAGCTTAAAGGAGATAACGGCGATGCCATTGGATCCCGCCATGCCGCAGAGAGGGTCGAAGGGATTCAAGGGGACTTTTGCAGAGTGGCGCCTGTGCGTGGGTTGGGCCGAGAGGGTCGCTCACCATGCCTGGACCAGCCTAGGGTGACATGCCCTCCTTGCTGACGGTGGGTTTCCCGTCGTCTTTTGCTGCCATCGCCGGACCCGGCCGAGAGAGAGGAGAGAAGAAGCATAACAAGCTTATTGTAAGGTTGTGGTAACACGGAGAATATCGAACGTCGAACATTGTGTGGAATGCAACATCTGGCTGGCGAAGCAAACAGGGCGGCCGCGCGCAGTCGATCTGGTGTCTTGCCTGCATCTGTGTCAGCGATGATGCAGTCGTCAGGCAACGGATTGTTTGATCTTGGCGACGCAGACCAGCAAACCAGATGGCGATACACCGGCCGGCCCAATATCTGTGTCATCGCTTAGACGCCAAGCAGGCTATCTTTCGTCGCCCCGCCGCCATCACAAGGCTTGTCGCGTGCTTCCGAGCATGTACGAACATTTGGTATGATAGCAGCCGCTGTTAGACTGTTGCGCCAACTCGACGGATCGTTTCGGCGTCCGGCGAGAAAGCCGTGCTGGGCAGCTCATGCGACGTCCATTGCGCTGAGTTCAGCTTTGGAGCAGATATAGCGGGTTCGCCGTAGTCTGAGGCGTAGCACCACGATCCAGGCCCTCGGTGAGCATGATGCAATTTCAGCGATGCGCCAGAGTGCCCGACGGCGAAGCATGTGAGTCTTAAATAACCGAGGAGGAGGGACAGGCGAGGCCCTTGTTGGATGGCGACAGCGATGGTGGTGCAGGCCATTGTATGGCTATCGCTGCACCGTGACTGTGAGTGTGGAGGAGGAGGAGAGACGATGGTATCCATGACCTGCACGGGTAAGGTAGGTAGCAATGAATACGAGGGCACCTGCCTGTGAGGCTTCAGGTTCGCTCAGTGGTGATGCCCCCCAGCTGGCAGGCGGTCAGAGCACTGAAGATTAGCGGCCAGGAGCACCGCAGACAGTTGAGGTTCCAATTGTTCCGGGCACTTGGCCATGCCGCCGCCGCCGCATTAGCTCCAGCCTCGCGCAGAGTTGAATCTCCTCCTCACCCTCCCTCGCTATCAATCTGGCGCCTCGCCACCTCCACTCTGGAACCATCTCTTGCGTGCTGGCCCCGGCACTGGTCCGGGATCTTTTGTCTAGTTGCCACCGCCTTGCCCTGAAGCAGTATCGCGCTCCGGCGGCTGCTTGTCTTGGCCCGAGGCGCCTGGTGGTGTGCCTGTCTGGCCTGCTCTAGCACCAAACGGGCAGCAGAGCCAGAACCTCGTCCTTTCGCCTCCACGCGAGAACTGCAGCGCTGTCTGGCACCAACAACTCGCGCGATACGGACGAACAAGGACAAGGCCGAGCCAGCACATGGTTGCCCATGGTTTGGGTTGCGCGGGCTTGATGGAGGGGTTCCTCGGGGGGTCCTTGGGGGTGTCTTTTCCGCAGCCGGCTGATCGAAACCCCCATTTGACTCGGACGCTTCCCTCCATCGTCGTACCAAGTATATAAGTCGACCTCTCGGCCGCATACAGAAGGCTTCTCTCTTTTCTTCCTCCTTGTGCTGCGAAGCCCATCCCATCCCTGCCCACTTCATTCTGCTGGGTCGCCAACTCGAGCTCTCCTCAGAAGCTCAGAGCATCAGTCCAGTCCACCATGAGCAACGCTGCCAACCTCGACGTGGACGTCATTGCCGAGGCGGACCACCGCGCCGCCGGCTTTGACGAGAAGCCCACGACCGCCGTCGACGTCCGCAGCGACGAGGAATACGATGACTTCCCTACCGAAGAGGAGCTGCGCACCCTGCGCCGTGTCTCGGGAAAGATCAAGTGGGCCATGTACACCATTGCCTTTGTTGAGCTTTGCGAGCGTTTCTCATACTACGGTTCCTCCGTCCTCTACACAAACTTCGTGAACCGTCCTCTGCCTCCTGGCTCAACCACTGGCTCTGACCCCGATGGCGGCCACCCCGGTGCCCTGGGAATGGGCCCCAAGGCTGCTCAGGGTATCAGCTTGTTCAACCAGTTCTTCGCCTACATCATGCCCCTCGTCGGGTAAGCTTGCGCTCTTCTGCCCTCTGTAACTTCAAGTAATCGGTTGCTGACAACACTTGCCAACAGTGCCTGGATTGCCGATGCCCGCATGGGACGTTTCTGGACTCTGCATCTGGCCATTGGTATCTCCACCATTGCCCACGTCATCCTGGTTGCCGCGTCCGCTCCCGATGTCATCGTCAAGAAGGACAGCGCCTTTGCCGCCTTCATCATCGGCCTCATCTGTCTCTGCGTTGGCACTGGTTTCTTCAAGGCCAACGTCTCTCCCCTGCTGGCCGACCAGAACGAGGACAGGCGCATGCGCGTCGAGACCCTGCCCTCTGGCGAGCGTGTCATTGTCGACCCTGCCGTGACCAACACCCGCATCTTCCTCTACTTCTACTTTGCCATCAACATCGGATCTCTCACCGGTCAGATCGGCATGGTCTACGTCGAGAAGTATGTTGGCTTCTGGCTTGCCTTCCTCATCCCCACCGGCATGTTCCTGACGGCCCCCTTTGTTCTGTGGAGCCAGAAGAAGAACTACCGCCTGCAGCCTCCCACCGGATCTCTGCTCCAGAAGTTCCTGCAGATGTTCTTCTATGCTCGCAAGCGCTCAAAGGGCTTCTTCAAGATCGACTGGGACACTGTTCGCCCCTCTCGCATTGCCATTGATGCCCGCCCCAAGTGGATGACGTACGACGACGCCTGGGTTGACGAAGTCCGCCGTGGTCTGATGGCCTGCAAGGTCTTCCTCTTCCTGCCCGTCTTCTTCCTGTCCTACAACCAGATGACTGGCAACCTGACCATCCAGGCTGGTACCATGGAGCTCCACGGTGTCCCCAACGACATCATCCAGAACCTGAACCCCATCTCCATTGTCATCATGATCCCCCTGATCGACCACCTGCTCTACCCCGGTCTCCGCAGACTCGGCATTGCCTTCACCCCCATTAAGCGTATGACGACGGGTTTCTTCATTGCCGCTCTCTCCATGGTCGCCTCTGCCGTCATGCAGCACTACATCTACAAGATGAGCCCTTGCGGCGACCACGCCAACGGCACCATCATCGTCGATGGCGAGGAGGAGCTCTGCCCCCCGGCGCCCATCAACGTCTGGGCTCAGTGCCTGCCCTACATCCTCATTGGTTTCGCCGAAATCTTTGCCAACGTCACCTCGTACGAGTATGCTTACTCCAAGGCTCCCGAGAACATGAAGTCCCTCGTCATGAGTGTCAACCTGTTCATGAGCGCCATCTCCGCTGCCATTGGCGAGGCCTTTACCCCTCTGTCCGATGACCCTCTCCTGGTCTGGAACTACACCACCGTTGCCTGCATCTCCTTTGTCGGCGGTGCTCTCTTCTGGTTCTGCTTCCGCCACCTCGACTCTGACGAGGACAAGTGGAACATGCTCAAGAAGTCCGAGTTCATTGGCCAGAACCAGCCGGGCCTGGGCAAGGAGGCCGACGCGGAGCCTTGATCTGCTCTCCCTTTTCTTCTTCTTATGTATGTATGGTTGGTGACGCTTTTCAGCGGGGATGGGATATGATACCAAAATTATGTATAGCACTATGAATATTATTTAATGACTATTACAACAATGCCTTGAATCCCCTTTGGTGCCATGTTATGAGGACGAGTGTGGACGAACCTGAAGAATGGTGGATGATTTACCTACTGGTTTAGGCATGAGAGTTTGGCAGAATCCGGGGATTACTTTGCCGAAGCCGGATGCGGAGACGCGACGAGTTTGCGCCGGGATTTCGGTTCATGAACCCGACGAATTATCGGGGCAAGGTAAAGGAACCCTGTTTCGTTGGTTGTTGGACGCTGGAGGGCGCAGATCTCACCGTTTTATTCGTCTATAAGTGCTTATGCTCTTCCGGAACATGGCGTTGTGTTCTCTTGACTTGTTAGAGAGCCGGCGAATCGTTGACATTAGGCTTCGTGGGTCAAGCCTAGAGTAGGAAGAAAGTGTTGGACGGAGTTTAGGATCAAAAACTGGACAGTATATGTTGGACATATTACCAGCAACAGCTCTTTCTACAGTCCCGATGAGAAGAGAGTCTTCAGTGTCTGCGAGACAGCGTTTGCTTAGGACCATACGGAGGACAACATGGATTCCCAAGACGACACGATATCGCGGGTAGCCGTCGACACGATCCAAAGCTCAACACAACGGCACTACTCCAATGAAAAGCAAGTGCAAGATCGAGAGCATGGCCTCCATGAAGAACCCAGCGTCGCCCTCCCCGCGACCATCAACGCCGCCTACGACTGGACCGGCCCCGACGACCCAGACAACCCCCGCAACTTCTCCGCCTCGCTCCGCATCTTCAGCACCATCGCCATCACCATGCTCGCCATGATTGGAACAGTCGCCGGATCCATGTACGCCCCCGCTCAAGATGCCGTCGCCTCGGCCTTCCACTGCAGCCGCATCGTCGCCGTGCTTCCTCTTTCGCTGTACAACCTCGGACTTGCATTCGGGCCCATGGTCGGCGCGCCTCTCTCGGAGACGTATGGCCGCAAGTCCGTCTTCTTGATCTCGACGCCCATCTTCGTACTGTTCATGCTCGGATCGGGATTTAGTCGCTCAGTAGCCGGATTGACGGTTTGCCGGTTCTTTGCGGGCGTCTTTGCTTCGCCGCTGATTAACAATGCGCCCGCGACGCTGCTCGACTTCACGCCGCCGCGATACAGGGGCGTGAGTCTGGGAGGATACTACGCCGTGCCGTCGTTTGGAGCTGCCTTGGGGCCATTGATAGGGGGGTTCGTGCTGCTTGTCAAGCCATGGCAGTGGACGCAATGGATCTCCATCTTCATCACGGTTGCCTTCTACATCCCCGTGTGCTTCACGCGCGAGACATACAAAAAAGTCATTCTCAAACGGCGAGCCACGCGTCTGGGCCTACGAGACTCTGCGTCACAGCGAACGTCCCCAGGACGAGCCTTTCGGTACTTCTTCACTACGCTGATCCAGCGGCCGCTGCACATGCTGTTCACGGAGCCGATAGTCACCCTCGTGAGCGTGTACAACGGGTTCTTGTTTGGGCTTTTGTACACGTTTGTTGTGTCTGTGCCTTGGATCTTTAGACATTACTACGGATGGTCGGTGGAGAGCGAGCCGCTGTCATATCTGGGGCTGATGTGCGGCACGGCGGCGGCGGCGGTGCCCCTGATTGTGATTGATCTGCGGTATTACCAGCGGCGGCTGACGGCATGGCAGATGAGCCACGACGAGGACGAGCCTCTGCCATCAGAGAACCGCCTCATGTCAGCTCTGATAGGCAGCGTCATGCTGCCGATTTGCCTGTTCGCGGTGGGCTGGACGGTGCATTTCCGCGTGCACTGGCTGGTGCCGATCGTCTTCCAGGGGCTCGTCATGCTGTCGTCGCTGCTGGTCTACGCGGGGGCGAACCTCTTCATGCTGGACGCGTACGGGCCGCTGTACGGGGCGTCGGCGTCCGGGGCGATGATGTTTAGTCGGTATTTGCTGTCGGCGGCGTTTCCGCTGTTTGCGCTGAGGATGTATGAGGCGCTGGGGGCGGGATGGGCGACGAGCGTGTTGGGGTTTGTGACGTTGGTGATGGCGCCGATTCCGTGGTTCTTTAGGGGGTTTGGGGAGAGGTTGAGGGGGAGGAGTAAGTATGAGATGAGTACTTAGGGGGTGTGTTGATGATGATGTGATGATTATGACTGGCTTTGCGATTTATTGTGTATGATGTTTATTGAATGAAGATTGTGTATAAGATGAGTTTGTTGAGATGGCAATGTTCGATAGAGATGGCGATGTACGATAGTGAGGGATAGAACACGCAACTCACCGAAATAGAGTCTGACAGGGTAAATTATAGTACTGTAGATCGCGAGATGACTCGGATCGAAACTCAAGTCAAACTCTCGCAACGTCTTCCTTGCCTCCCTTGGGTATCAAAGACCCTCCCGCTCCACCACCAACCGTCCACCACACCAGGGCACAAAATAAAGCCAAGTCTTGAACCGTCACATATCAGATCGACCTCCTTGCCAACTGTACAGCCAGCAGCAACCAGGGCGTGTATTGCAGCGGGATGCGTAATTCTAAAGAGGCTGAGCATAGACGCCAAGAGATAAGCAAAATAACAAGAAGATGAACCAGGCATAATGAATTTTCCTCTTGTTTGAAGTGCGAACTGCACTAGACCGAAGATTGCTAATGCAGATCGGGCATATCGAAATTATAGTTGCCAAGAGTGGCTCCCGTATCAGATCTATATTACTACGACTAGTAGATGCATCTCTTGGAACTTGTATTTTCTTTCTTATCATTCTATATTTGGATGAAACGGTTTTGGGGTCGTTGGGTTTGTCGAGGAGGTGTCATGGTGTATAAGACGGATGGCGTTTCGAGCAAGTGCCGGTGAAGAAGGTTATATGCCGTAGAGGGTGGACGATCGATCTCGTGCGACACTTCGATGGACTAAAAATATCGACAGTGGAGGATTCCGAAGTAGACTATCCATTTGCTGATTCTCGTCGTGATGCTTAATGGTGTTTCGATGAGATGGAGTAGGCGATGCAGGGAGGCGGTGCATTTCTAGTTGAACTGTCCCGTGTCACACATTGCGGCGACTGAGAGAGTAAAGTACACCTTGCCAAGAAGAAGGAAGAATGAGAGAATGAGAGAACTTGACTCAAGATCCTTGATGGCAAGTTGCGATTGGCAAGCTCTGCCTTCCGTGGCTCTTCGTCGCCAAGAGGCCAAATTGTCTCAGTTGGTGGTATTCAATCCATGCTCTTGACGCCTCAGCGCAGTTCTGACGCATCTTGGCGGCGGCAACACCAGTCATGAGTTGTTGGGCTCTTGTTTGCTTGTTTCCTCTCTCTTTCGATAAACCTTTGCGCCTTGGAGTCTCATTAAAGCTCCGAGCTTAAAGTACCGGGGGTCCTGGTCTACCGTGCAGCCCAACGGGAGGTCCGGGTTTTTATCGTCGACTCCCGGAACAGCGGGCGTGTAAGGACGGAGATGTAAGCCGATGTCTGTGGCTCGACGACGACCCAATCTCCCCGAGTGATTAATGCCCATGAGGCCACAAACACAAGGCTATTCTGTTTGCAATTGCCGTTTCTATAGTGCATGTATGATTATACGGAAGAGCGCAAAGCTGCAGGTTGCCGCTGAATATCATGTGCTTGTAGCAATGACCGGGGCCAAGCATCCAATGATTGCATGCTGTTGCTACCTAGACCAGGGCGATCCGGGATTACGCACCCTGGTCAGCTCTTAACGCTGCCATGCTTCGGGAGCTTCTTCTGAGGCATAATTGACCTAAAATGCGTCGCAATCATGCAGCTGTCATCTTTATTCGGTGGGTGCTCTTCGCCATGTCAGAGGCGGTTCCTCTATAAACTCCACCAGAAGCATAAAAATAAGATAATGGAGATACGGAGTCGCGATCGACGGCTTTTTGCGTTTCAAGGGCTATCTTTCGGCTCATGGAAGTCGAGTCGTTGAAGCCCGTGGGAGATGGCTTGCCCGACATGTGAAGGCCTTGGCGCATATGTCGGGATTATGCGATCTCATTTGTCCGTACCTAGACGTGGCCCAGACTTACACCTTGTCGATCAAGGAGCCTCACCGTCGAAGGTTTTGACAGACAGAGCAAAAGTCTGATCCAGAGCACCTTTTTCAGCCTGATGCCATACTCGTAGGGGAGTGTGCAATCTGTGCGATTCGACTACTCCATCCTCTTCTATACCGAACGCTGGAAATCCTTGCCAGGGCCACGACAGGGTGGCAAAGGGGGGGGGGGGGGGGGCTTGCAAAAAGGCTTCGTATGCATCCAGGCTTTTGCTGCCCAAAGTTGCCCATTTTACCTAGTTATGAGATAACGGTTCACCACTTATCTGCCTTGCAGATCATACAAAACCCCTGAGCGTATCTACATCCCCCTGTCAGGACGTGGCCTCGCTAAAAATATTTTAGAATTTGATAGCATCTCCTGCTTGCACTGCCGATTAGTGGGATCGGCTTTTAAGGGCGGCGCAAGTGCCGGGCTGTTGCAAGGGGGGGCCGCCGGGGAGTGCGGTTGTTCGAGATGGACGAAAGATCGTATGTTGATACTAGGTACTACCTTACCTACTGCAGAGACGCCCTCGTGCGGAATAACCGACGTGCGGTTGCTTTTCTTCTGGAGTCTGACAACAAACCCATCGAAATGAGACACCTGTTTTCTTGGCCATGAGACGGATGGGACCTTGATGGCGACGTCTGAGCTTCTTCTGCAACTCTCTTGAGTCAGAACCTCTGTGCGCAGCACATCCCCATTCTCCATCTGCCCGTCTTTGCTTTTCCCTTGGAAGGGGCCACCGGATGTCAGGGAGCTGCCCGGGGGGGCAAGGGTGTTGAATTTCGTCAAGGTCGGTCCAAGAGCAAACAGAGCCCGGGGGGGCAGCGAGATTGTGCGCAGTGGATGAGTACTTAGATATGAAAGGTCCTCGAACGATGGCCGAGGGGCTTGTTCGAAGGAAGTTCAGACAGCAAAAAAACAAAAATCTTCTTCCAATTTCTATTCTAGACATTCCTTTGATGTGCCGCCTTTTTATACTGCTCTGAGACTTTTTGTTTGAACTTATACTTGCCGCTTGCCTGGGCTCTCTCAGCACATACCCGTCCTTCGAACGACAGTTTGCTTGCATACCCCCTTGATAGAATCGACCACAACCACAAGGAAGCATGACGAGACCATTTGGTCCCATGGACGACACCGATGTGGAAAGGGGACACCTCGTATCCAGTCACACGCGAACCTTCTCCGGCGATGTCACTCGCACAAACACTCCTGTCCCAGATGACGAGCGGTCCGCCCGCCACGACAAAGACATGAAAGCGGCATTCCCTCATGCCGTTGACATCTACGACCCAAACCGACCAAAACTGCCTATCCGACAGAGACTTCAGCACTTTACATGGGCGTGGTACACTCTACCCATGAGCACGGGAGGTCTCTCCCTGCTTATCTACGCACAGCCATACCAGTTCGCGGGCGAACGGGTGATTGGCTTGGTCGTATATATCATCAACCTCATCATCTTCTCATTGGTGACGGTGGCCATGACGGCTCGTTTCTTCCTACATGCCGGAGAGCTTGTCCGGTCCATCACTCATCCCCGAGAAGGCTTCTTCGTGCCCACATTCTTTCTGTCTCTGGCTACCATCATCACGAGTACTCAGCGTTATGCTATACCAGATGACCATCCGATACTGGAACCTGCCGTCAAGGTTGCATTCTGGGTGTACGTCGCCCTGACGGCGGTTCTAGCCCTGGGCCAGTACAGCTATGTCTTTGCGGCCCATAACCTCAGCCTCAAGACTTTTATGCCGACCTTGATCCTGCCCATCTTCCCCATCATGCTTTCGGGGACCATTGCCTCCGTCATCGCGGGCACGCAGCCCGAATTCGACGCAATGCCCATCCTTGTCGCTGGCCTCACCTGCCAGGGCCTCGGCATGTCTGTCGCCATCCTTATGTACGCCCACATGATCGGACGCCTGCTCCAGTTCGGCCTGCCCAACCGGGAGCATCGTCCAGGCCTCTTCATGTGCGTTGGTCCGCCGGCATTTACCGCTCTGGCTCTGGTCGGCATGGCCAACGGCGTGCCTGACGGCATCAGCGAGCTGGGCATCGACAAGAGCGTCATCCAGGTGGTGGCCATTCTCGTCGCCGTGTTCCTGTGGGCGCTGAGCTTCTGGTGGTTCGGCATCGCTGTCATTGCAGTCGTTTCTTCGCCGCCAAAGTATTTCCATCTGGGCTGGTGGGCCATGGTGTTTCCCAACACGGGCTTCACGCTGGCGACGATTTCGATTGCAAAGGAGCTGCTTAGTCCTAGCTTGCAGTGGGTGACTATCGGTATGAGCTCCTGCATTTTTATTATCTTCATCTTTGTCTTTGTGAACCATGCTCGGGCTGTGGTTATTCAGGACATTATGTATCCGGGACGAGATGAGAACGTGGAGGATCACTGAGTGGTTGTTGTTTTGGGATGAGATGTGTGCGTGTGTGGAGGGATAGAGCAAGATAGATGGAGGTTTCTCGTTTGGTTGTTTCCTTTTCATGGTTTGCTCCTTGGCTTCTCGGGTTCGACTTTTTGCATGTTCTTCTCTGTCTTTCCGTCTTTTAGATCATCTCTTGGGACTTGTTGAATGTACTTTATGCCTGTAATTCTGGATGTTGCCTGGGCTGATGGGTATATGGCATTAGACGATACATGTGTATTTCAGGTTAGATGCAGAATAACAACATGACAAGCTGGTCTTATCAACTTATACATGGACGGATCCCAGTCGTCTACTGTCAAGAGAGCCACGTAAAAGCCGCTCCGAGACAAGTTACCGAAACAGGCAATCGGCATCGGCGTTGGGCTCGGCATAGCTCCGGGCGCTTCATCGTGCGGTTCCGGCACGACCAATCCTCACCGTACATGAGTAGGGGGGTGAATAGCAGCCGGCCTACTCTCTTGGTAAATAGATCCGGCATCTCAAAACCAGCTCATTCTACAGTCACCGTGTTTGGACTCCTAGATACCGGCCGTTGTTGCAGGTCTGCTCACCTTATGGATACCAATAGGCTTCGCTCAAACATGTGAAAAATCGGCCGCGTGGCCTAATGGCTAAGGCGCTAGATTTCGGTTCTCATTACCTCCTCTAGAGATTCCAGGTTCGACTCCTGGCGTGGTCGCTTCATTTTTTGCCATTTTTTGCTCCCCTTATGATCTGATCTGCCTGAAAACACCAGAATCTCTCTATTACTGACTGGCCAGGAACAAGTGATCAGAAGAGTGTATGATTGTGCGCATGCTTGTATTGAAATGAAGCTGCAAGGACGCTCCCTCCTCTACTCAGAGGAGTCGAAATTTGGACTATCAATCTCCCACCCTCCAGCATCATTCGGCGCAAATCTGAAGTAGCGACGAATATTGTCAATATCCGCTGTCCACATCTCATCTCGATGCTTGTCCAAGTACTCAAAGATAGACTCGCACATGACCTTTGTGCGCACCGTGGCCCACCAAACCTCCCCTGAAAGAAGCCGCCAAGCAGTCGCGTAGAAGCAGAGCATAATAACCAGGGCCTGTGTCTGATTCTGCGCAACATCCTCTTCAAACTCCTTGGAGGCTTTCGCAGGCCAAAACAGAGTGTAGACCTCAATCTGCGGCAACAAGGGCTTGATGACCCGGCCCTTTGACGCGGCATCCATGGTCCGGAGAAGCGGCGTCAGTCGGTCGCAGGCGTTGAAGTCTTCCGAGTCGAAGCAGCACCCGTCGACGGCGCTGAGAGGCATCGTCCGCGCGCTGAAGAAGAAGTCGTCAAAGACGAATGTCTCGCCCAGCGTTGCCTCGAAGCGCCGGAACTCGTCGATGCTCTTGTAGGACATAGGCGCCTTGAAGATGCCGTTTGTGTATCGCTTGTCCTCCTTCATGGTCTTCATGACCGTCTTGAGGCCGGCGGCGAACTTGAGCAGCCTGTCGGGCTCGCTCTTCATGTCCATCTTGTCGTCTTCGTAGGCGAAGAAGGGCATGGACCAGGCGTAGTGCACCAGGAGGAGGGCGCAGGCGATGATGACGTCGTGGTTGAAGTCGTCGGTGCCTTGGGATAAGAGGTCTCTGAAGCCGGAGAGGGTGAGATCGAGATGGTAGGCCATGGATTTGTTGTGTGCTGGGTTGTCGGGCGAGAGACTCCGTTGGTGGGATGCGGCAATCATCAACACGGCGTGCATCACGACTTCGTTCTAACAGAGCGTTAATAGATGGTTGGATCAAGGGGGGGCAGGCGGTATACAGACATTCAATGCTAAAGGAAGCACGCCGTCTCTCCATACTGAGCTGCCAAAAACGAGGGTGGGCGCTGTGTAGTGATCAAAGTGATACATGAGTTGCAGACTGGACATGTCTAGACCCTGGTCGAGGGACTTGGGAATAGGCCCAGGCCCGGTCCTCCGGTTGTAGATTTGTTGGCGGGAGAGCTTTGGCAGCATTGCCATGATGCCAAACTCATAATGGCAGGGCAAGTTCCTCGAAGAGCATCTCGAGCAGATAGGCCGGACTTCGTCGCACTGTCAAATTGTGAACAAGTAGTTCGGCTTCATTAATTACAGAGGCTGGAGACGTACCTTGACTCTGGACGACTTACACGTGAAGCATCCAGCGCGGGACTTGACATGCCGCTTCCGCTGCCGTGGCTCTCGCCCTAGATCGTCTACTTGCGGCGCCGAAGCGGCCTGGTTCTCGCCCGGCTTCGACGAGAGGGCAAACACGCCGAAATTACCATCCGGAGGCATTGCAGTTACTGATTCTTTCGTAATCTCAAATACAGTACAAGTATATGAATGAGTGAGTTGTCGAGGAAAAGGAGTCGTGAGCTCGTCTCTACTTGTTAAATAAGGCTTCGGCTTTCGCCCGCTACTCGCATGACCTGTAAGAGGGCTCAGCTTGTGGCTTGGCTCAGACAAACTAACACAGTATGAGTGCTTTTAGCGGTTTTCGGATAATTACATACCAGAATCCGTCGAGGGTTGGCAGGATAGGCGGAGTCAACTTGAGGAGATGAAGAACCAGGGCGGATGATAATAGACTTGATTGGACCAAGGAAATCTATCTATCGACCGCTACGGCCTACGAATACTCGCTTCATATGCAGTAGATGCAAGGCTCCAGCCCACCATGAAGGTCATGACTCCTGACAGAACTTCCCACGACTCAAAGAGGGTGAGGCTTCGGTGCCTACAAGCTGTTAGCATCGGCACCCTTTTACTTCCTGATCAGCATCAAACATACCTGTGGTGGCGTCACCCAGTCAAAGTGCCCCAACCTCTTGGTCGTCCAAGCATCTTGCGCATATATGGCACCCTTGGCGCCACCCAAAAACTCCTGCGGATATCCAAAGTGGAACGGCACTGCACTCTCAATCGTATTCTTCTCCTCATCCGTAAGATCAATAGCCAAGGCCTCGATATTGGCCTTTAGTTGCTCAATCTTGCGACCGCCCAGGATAGGAAAACAATAAGGAGCCTTGGTCCTGACCCAAGCCAAAGCAATGCTCGTAGTGGATGTGCCGCGCGCCACGGCAATCTTCTCCA
This sequence comes from Trichoderma gracile, assembly GCA_020002365.1. NCBI lineage: Eukaryota > Fungi > Ascomycota > Sordariomycetes > Hypocreales > Hypocreaceae > Trichoderma > Trichoderma gracile. Next base: position 1,337,581 of record JAINEY010000003.1, read on the forward strand.
GCGTGTCCGCCATGACCGTCTTCTGCGGCTTGTCGACAAATGGCACCTTTCGTCCCTCTCTTTCCTCTTCCTTCTCGGCAGCCCGCTGGGCAGAAGTGCGGAAGTAGCCCATCCCCAAGACGCCAAAGGGAGCCTGGGCCATGCCTTCGTCGATACACATGGGGATGACGTCGCGCTCAATGTCTCGCTCGGCGGCGTTCCATTGGCCCTGGTAGACGGAGAATTGGGTGAGTCCCTTTTGGCGGGCGTATTCGTTGGCCCTGGCGACGACCCATGCTGGGGTGCTGGAGATGCCGAGGTAGAGGACCTTGCCGGCGGCGACGAGGTTGTGGAGGGAGCGCATGAGCTCTGGGATGCTTGTGGTGAAGTCCCAGGTGTGAACGTAGTACTATGGAGATTGTATTAGTCTTCCTGTGAATGCGGTTGAGAAAAGCAGAAGAGGCAGTCTTACCAGATCGATGTAAGATGTCTGCAAGTTCCTGAGACTGGCGTCGATGGCAACCGTCAACGACTTTTTGTTGTTTCCGCCAAAGTTGGACTGTATCCGCGTGTCTTGTTCAGCCAGTCGCCAAGGAGACGTGTACTTGGTGGCGAGGATGATTTCCTCCCGGTTGTCGCGAGCCTTCATCCACTCGCCAATGATTGCCTCGGACTCGCCGTTTTGGTAGTTGTTTGCCCTGACACCCTCCCACATCAGCATATAAATCCATTGACAATCACAGAACTGCGGCAGCTCACGTGTCGATAAAGTTGCCGCCCTGGCTGTAAAAGTAGTCCATCAGCTCAAACGACTTGTCCTTGTCGCAGCTGCCCATGATGTCCTCCCAGGCTGTGCCGAATCCCATGCCGCCGAGGCAGAGGGGGCTGACTTTGACGGCGGCTGCGGGAGCGAGCTGGCGGTGGTAGCCCAGCAGGCTCTTGGGCGGGGGAGCATCGCCGGGGAGGTTGTTGATTTTCTTGGACATGGCGGCGGATATGGACAATCGCGGTTGAGTGAATTGGGGGTTATGGTTGTTTCAGTCGGTGGCTTGATGTGCTTGATGCTGTATAAGACGGTTCCAGTATCCATGATGAGCGACTCTCTAACTTATATACTTGCTTCATTTTGTTCGTTTTTCTCTCCTTAGCCGTCGTATCTTGATCCTGTTATACGAAGCTTTTGGAGTTTCTAATCCGGCATTCGACGAGATCGTATTCTCGATATGCAATACCACAGTGAGCAAACACAGTAATGTATCTCCATGCTGCTCCACGTATTCCCATCCATCGTCGTTTGCCGAATCGGGAATACGATGCAGGGCATGTGCTTCCGTCCTCTGCGAGCAGATCGATCCGAGATTGGCTCCTTGAAGAGATTAGGGGCCACTATTTCCATCATTTATTACGGAACATTTCTGTGAGTTCGTCTGTTTGTCCAGTCATGAACATGTAGAGGTATGCTGAAAGACACTGACATGTGCGTATGGTTGAACGCCTTTGTATGTGCGTGTTTGACACCCAGCAGCACCAGTATGTCTAAAGACGTTATTGTGTGCGTATGCTTGAACGGTTATGTGTGTGTATGTTTATGTGCCCCACAAGCAAGGTAGCAATGAAGGGTTGTATTGTAGCCTTTTCAAGAGACCTCAAACAAGTAGTCAATTGGACCGTTGGTTTCTCCGGTGATGCGAATGAACGTACGGTGGCTGGCTGACCTTTATTGTCGTGTGTGTCATGTATCAGTGAAACGGCTGCAGAGGTCACAATTCTTGATAGTCCGGATATAGGCGTTGGCTGCAGGTTTTCCGGATTTATTGCTAAGTCCGCTGGTTAGCCCATCGTTTGACATGTCCAACGTTAAGGTTTCACAGGGCTATCATTGCGAATTAATATCTCGTATGTGTTTTGTGGAATACGATGCAAACTGCGATGATACCTTGGGAACGACTGCAAGTTAACCGGTGTCCCAGACATTGAGGCGAAGAAGGGCATTGCGTTCATCTGAGACAACTAGTGGAGAGCGTGTCACTACGGTATATCATATCTAAGTGTGAGATCGTCACCTATTCGAGGCGCCACTGCAAAGATATGTGTGTTTGAGTTACTCCCAGTATTCACAGTAAATCAGCTTGAATTAGGCTGAAGACAGGAGGACACTCGCTCTTGAACACAGCTCTATGGAGGTAACCATAAGTGCTATAAGAATCTTTGAATATACGGGTTGATTACATGTAGCCACAGCACCTCTGTCGTAGTTGTTTAATTCGAAGAACTAGACATCAGCCACTCCATCGGCCAAGCCCAAAGTTGCGGATACAACTGCGGAGGCTCACCGCGCCAATCGCAATCAAGGTGTAAGCAGCCTGCGTCAACTAGCGTACGAAAGGGAGCCCATAACAGGGATGAGCCGCCATTCAAGGCGTTCCATCTCTCTTCTTCAACTACAATCCACTCTCAGGATAGTATACTGTATAGTCTGCTTCTGATCAAAGCCCCGTCATGCCCAACGCAGAGGACGAATGGAGAGGCACGACGGATCCCAGTCTGCGACGGAGAGTGCAGAACAGGCTGAATCAGAGAGCATATCGTCAAAGGCGAAGGCGGGAGCTCGGGACTTTGGGAAAGACGTCAACCAGAGATGCCAACGAGACGATATCGACAGCTGAGTGTTTGGACCAAGGTGATGCCTCTTCTCCAACAAGGGAAGCCAGAATTGTGCGCCGCCGAACACCAGCGGGAGACACGGGCCATGGCGATAGTCACCATGACTGTAAACAGAGACCTACCAACAGGTCCCCTGATATAGACATACGCATCAAGCAAGCTCCTTGGTACACCGACCCGGCCGCCGTCGCTGCGCAGTTCCGGGCCCTGAAGCTCGGGCGCCATGCGAAGCCTTCGCCCTCCAACGACCGCCTCTTGTGCATCATGCAATTCAACATTATGCGAGCGTTTGGCACCATTACCTCCATAGTTGGATTATCGCCGACGGATCTTCTAGACGATGATACACCATCCCCGTTCTCACCTCGGGCACCCTCCCTCACACGGGAGTCTCCAGCCCGTCACTTAGACTGCGTCTCGTTACCAGAAAGTCTTTCGCCAACATCTCTGCAGAGGTCCACGCCACACCATCCGTGGATCGACATTCTGCCCTTTCCGCGAATGAGAGACAACCTGCTACGCCTTGAAGCCGGTTCAAGCACAACAACTGAGAAGCACCAGTACGACCCGGATAGTCTATGCCATTGGATGGTTGGGCTGGACGGCAGTCAGAAGGAATCGGGCTTCATCTTGTGGGGAGAGCCCTGGGACCTGGCTGCTTGGGAAGTCACTGTTGAGTTTCTTAATAGATGGGGGTGGACGCTCGAGGGCTGTTTTGATCTCTTCCAGTCGACGAATTACTGGAGGAGGAAGAGGGGCCTGAAGCCTCTTTTTGCTATGAGAAAGGAGAAGAGATAAAGATGGAACGCATGACATAGGCCGATTTATAGTCAAGACCTTTCAGATGACTTACACGTTACGGCATGATTTCCAAGAATCACACCTCCACCCCCAGCGCCTTATACACAGCCCTCACATACTCGCCCTCCCTCCCCTCCGCCATGGTCCGATGCGACATCTGGTTCATCGCATACGTAAACGTCAGCCCGCGATCCGCATCAAACACAAACAGCGAACCCCCCCAGCCTCCCCACACGCCAATCCTGCCCGTCGGCATGAAGTTCACAAACCCTCGCCCCCCAAGCGCATACCCGATCCCCCAGCTCACCGGCATCCCCGTCGCCAGGTCGATTCCATCAGCCATCTCCTGGAAAACAAGCTCAATCGTCTTCTGCGACAACAGCCGCACCCCGTCAACCTCCCCACCAAGGGCCAGCACCGAAAAGATCCGATTCATCCCCCTCGCATTCGTAAACCCGTTCAGCGAGCCCAGATCCGCCTTCCGAAACTCCTCTCTCTGGAGCATGTCCGCGTCCAGGCCCGGATACATCATCGACTTAAACGCCACGGATCCCTCCTCGGGCAATCCCCTCGCCGGCGGCTCGTCCTTTTGCGCAATCACGTCGCTCGTTCTCTTGACGTCCTCGTCTTTCAGTCCAATCTGGAAATCCGCGCCCAGAGGGCCGGCAATCTCCTCTGCCACGAACTGCTTCAGCGACTTCCCCGTCACGCGGCGTATAACCTCCGTAATGAGGACGCCATACGTAAACACATGATACGCAGACGCACTGCCGGGCTTCCACAGCGGCGCCTGAGCAGCGAGTTTACTCGCCGCAACATCCTGGTCGCACATTTCCTCCACCGTGATCCTCTCGTCCCACGCAGAAAGCCCCGAAGTATGCGACAGCAAGTGCCGGATTTCAATGTCCTGCTTTCCATTCGCCGCAAACTCGGGCCAGTACTTTGCGACTTTCTCGTATGCGTCCACCAGGCCGCGGTCGATGAGCATCAGCAGGGCAAGGCTCGTCACGCCCTTTGTGGACGACCACACGCCGACAATGGTGTTGGCTTGCCAGGGCTGGGTGCATGCTTCGTCGGCGAAGCCGCCGTATATGTCGACGACGTTTTTGCCGCCCAGGTTGACCGTGATGGAGGCGCCGATTTCTGCTTTCGAGTCGAGGTTTTTCTGGAGGAGGACTTTGAGGGCCTCAAATTGAGGGTCGCAGTGGCCGTAGATCTGTGCCATGGTTTGTATTGCTCTTGATGAGGGGGAGGTTATAGAGCTTGATGGGGGGAAGGGCAAATGAAATCGCAAGATGAGTTGGCCTGATGAATGACAAGACAGTTACACAACTTGGTCACCCGATGGTAACCAGAGCGAGCTCACGATCGACCTTATATAGAGCACTCAGATTTACAAATAAATATTGGTTGGGTCTTGGTGATGCTTGACAACAACGGGGGGTATCGACAAATTATTCCTTGGGCATTTATAACCTTATACAGCGCGGGGACGAGAATCCTGCGCGGGAAGAAGCACAACCTCAGCGCAGGTTCGGAGATACCTGCGGACTTTGAATAATCTTTCCAAGACTGGAAATGATATAGCACAATTCCATCTTATCAAGGGTTTACATCTCGAATCCCACGTACTTACAGTGCAGCCCATCCAGCTTGGTAGACGCTCTATAGTCCAGTCATAGTACGGAGTCATATCTCAGAAGAATACCAAGGTCTCGGCGATATACGTATTTGGCAGGCTAGGCGTCCTCATAAGTAAGGCTAAGATCCATAGCCAACAGCTCATACACAACAATTCTCAGCCTCATCCTCCAAGGCAGAGTTGAAGCAGGTTGACATCATGAAGACGGCACATCATGAAAAATGGCATACATAACTGGAGGCATGTCACGCTTGCGGCTGTCAGACTCCTGCAGGAAGCACTCCTGCATCACACACAGCATCACATGCAGCATCGCACGGCAAACGAGTAGACGGACATGCATTCTTTAGATACCGTTACTCCATTATTCCTTATTTGAAAGGGCTTGCATCAAAAAAGGCCAACCCAAGCTACTCATTTCTCCCAAAGTGCCCTCTCAATTGCACGATTGAAAAACCGTAATGCCCATGCTATGCAAAGACCGGGGTATTATGATAACAAGAGAAAAAAAGAAAAGGCATGCGAAAATTATACAGGTATCCCCTATCCCCAAGGTCATGTCTAAGCCATGCGATTATATATGCAACCCCCCTTCCACACCTTTTTCGAGGCCAAAGTTCTACTTTCTCGCAGGAACGTTGACAGACGGCCGCCGGCTAGCAGCGGGCGTTCCTCTGGGAGTACCCCGAGGGGTGACTCTGCTCTCGCCAAAGAAGCGGTGCTGCTGGCTGTAGCGCCTGGTGTTGTCGGGCCGCAGGTTACTAGCACCAGATGCGGAGGCTGTAAGAGATGGGTTAGCATCCAGTCGTGAGGTGAGTGCAATGGTGGGCATCAACTTACATCGACGCGTCGCAGGATCGTAAGAGATGCTGCCGTGGCGGCCCTCGTTAGTCTGCTCCATTCGAGCATCGGCCAGCCGCTGAGCAAAGGGCGACCTGTGACGCAGATCCGGGCCCTTCCAGTAGATGACATAGACTGCCACAACCAGGACAAAGGAGATGCAGAACAGGATGGTGCTAGCGTACTCCAGGTTGTGTCCGCTGGACTTGCCAATGTTCTGGAAGAAGGGCAGGGCGGGAATGGTGAGAACACCGGCCAGGAAGTCTCGGGCCCAGCCGTTACCACCAGTGGCGGAGGCTGAGTAAGGACCGTAGGCGCAGATCATGTAGTCGATCGTGGCCATGTAGATGGCGTAGTTGGCGATGCCGACAATGGCAACAAAGATCATGGAGCCGATCCAGTGAATGGGAGGGCCCTGGATGGTCCAGGCGAAGCCAATGAGGCCAATGGGCAGGCAAGGAGCCGTGTACAGGAGGAACCAGAGACGAGACTCGTACTGAGCACGCTCATCGTTGGGCTTGGCCTGTCGCTCCTTGATGTTGCGCTTGATGGCCGGGATGAAGAGGAGCCATGCAATGACATAGCCGATACCGATGGGGATGAAGCTCAGACCAATCTCGACGGTGCCGAATCCCCACTGCTGGTACACCAGGGCAAAGGACTGGATGAACATGAAGATGAGGGCGTCGGAAAAGCCAGAAAGCAGGGAGAGCACGAGAACAATGGGCTCGGTAAGGAACATCTTGAAGGGGCGGACCCAGGTGGTGAGAACCTCCTTGGCTGAGAAGCGGTCCCGGAAGGGAACAAGCTCGTCCGGTCCCCAGATGTTCTGGCCCGTCGCCTCACGGCGCTTCTTGGCAATGCGGTTCATGATGATGGTGGTTCGGGTCTCGGGGACGGTGAAGAAGTGGAGCAGCTGGACGAAGCCGCCGAGGATGAGCTGGACCCAGATGGACCATCTGTAAACGCAGTGTAAGCGGATGCCCGAACGAACAGAAACTGCAAGCAATGATGGGTAAACTCACCTCCAGGCCAGATACTTCTCGGTAAAGCCACCGACAATGGGGCCCAGAACAGATCCACCGACAGAGGAAAAGACGACGTAGGCGACAGCGTATTGCTGGTTATCCGCCTCCCACATGTCCGCAATCATTCCCAGGGTGACGGAGCCACCGGCTGAGGAGAGACCACCAAGAGCACGACCAACCATGATGGAGGCAAAGTTGGGCGCCAGCGCGACAGGAAGCTGCCAGACGTTGACCAGGAACAGCGAGAGCTGCAGGACCGGCCAGCGGCCAAACTCCTCCGACCAAGGCGCCCAGAGCTCGCAACCAAAGGCGTAGAGAACCAAGAAGATCATGGCACCGCACCGCGCCGCCTGCTCGCTGACATGGAACTCCTCAGCGATACCAGGGATGGCGTTGGAGTACAGAGACGTGTTGAAGTTCATGGACACTTGAACCCAGAAGATGACCGTCAGGATGAACCACTTCTTCCACGTGGGGAAGCAGTATCCGAGCTCGTCGTAGCAGTCATCCTCGGTGATCTCGTACTTGTCGTTGGTGCCGAGCTTCTCCAGGTTGTTCGCGTTACCGGCGGGGACGCCAGCGTCCTCCTGCTTCTCGATGTTATCGGAGCTGGAACCCTGGCCGTCGGACCTCAGCCGCTCATTGGCGAGGTCCAAGTCACGTTGGTTGAGGACCTGCGGAGGGTCCTCCGAGAAATGGGTGTGGGCGGGCATATTGATGTATGTTGAAGCAAGTCTGTGTTCCGCCTATTCGGAGAACAAACTTGCTAACATGGGACAGGATGAGGAGAAAGTATGGGGAAGGTGAAGTCGGGGAAAAGATTGGGGACCGGGAAGGCGAACTCGTGGGCTTTATATAACCAGGAGCGTCCAGACAAACGGAGACTTACGACCTCTGCCAAGGTCGAGTAGCCTTGTCTCTTTTTCTTCCCACTCTAATAAACTCGCTCAAGCCGTCGCCCAACAAAGGACAAGAAAAGCCACTCGAGCTTTAGCATGCGGCCGGCGGAGGCAATAATGGAGAGTCGGGGTCTCACCATGTCGGTGCTGGAGCAGGGAATATCCACACGCGACGGAGGCTAGCCGATATGACGTCCATGGTGCCCCATCACACCTCCCATAGAGTTTTGCACCCTAACACAAGTTTGGTAGATTCGGAGATCGTCCTGCTTTGCACTAACACGACAGAGGCGCAGAAGGCAGGCCAATTGACAGGCCTACAGTACGGACGCGGATGCTGCTCTCGGCCGTATGCGAAAAGGCCATCGGAAATGGCGCCCTCTGCAGGTTGTCGTTGCAGCCGTTCTCGGAATATGTGGCCGGCACACGGAGCGTTGGCCATGTATCGTATGTACTGTGTAGGTAGTGCATGGGTGGCATCCCAGAGCACGAGGACTCCGTATTTTTGATGCCAGGTTCCTTTTTTCCCCCTTCTGGGGGACTGGGGAATGTTCTCCGCATGCTTGCGGCTCCAATGGGCAGTATCCTCAGCAACAGGGGCGCTGTGAGACAACAGCTCAGCCAGCGAGAACGGCTGACCCAGCACTCGGGGGACCCTGCACGTTCTCGGCCATGATTGCAGGCGAGACATGTAGCAGAGACATGTGCCACAATCCAGGCCCGAAGAAAAAGCTCGTCTGCACACGCTTATCGCTTTTCTCGCCGTGGGAAACAGGGTTCTAGACCGGTGCGTATCCCGGAAGCATAGTCGGTTTGTTTTGAAGCCATCGTGCCATCTCATCCCCGCAGAGGGCCTCGACCATGCCTTGTTCACCCTGTTTTGGGCGTTGAGTTCGTCAGCTTCGCCTTCGCTCTGGGCGTTGGTCTCCCTCTTTCTCGCTCTTTCTGCCATTGTACTCTTCTCTCCGAAGATTCCTGTTTCTCCAATCACCACAATGGCCCAAGTCCCTGGCCGCCACCGTTTAGCCTTAGCCACGGCGGAAAGCAGGCGCTTTCGATACAAGAAGTAATAGTGCTAGTACGAGCGCGCTATGCCTCCAAGTGCCAAGCAGGGCTTCCGATCTTGGTTCGGCAGCGGCGCCAGAGCGTCGCTGTGAGTGGCGGCGGTTGGGCCGGAATACGGCACTTGACCAGAGGCTAGCAGGGGAGCATCGATCGGGCCAAGGAATCGAGCCACCACCGGCCGTTGTGGCCATTCGCGAAGCAGCAGAAGAGCATCGATCGCGCGTGCCTCGTAGGTCAAAATCTTGCACTCTTGTTTAGCGACTGCCCATGTTAGGCGTGAGCCATCACGATACCCCTCAAAGTTACCCCTCAAAATCTCCCCGAGATGCTGCCAAAACCTTGCTGGCGATGAGGAGGCATGGCGGCCGCGCCCCTTGCCTCGCCTGTTCTGCGCCTCATCGGACAGTTTTTGCGCGCGCAGGCACAAGCATCAGACGCCCCCCTGCGAAGAAAAAAAAAACCATCGGCCCATGGGTCCTCGAAATGCTTCTGCCTGATGCTGATCCCTCCCCGATGACGTCGCGGTGATGGAGGCTGATGGAGGCTTGATGGGACCTGCCGAGCAGCCTCTTGGGCGCTATGGCCAATGACGAGGCGCCGGCCGAGGCGGTAGATGGAGCGCCGTGGAACCCCGAGTCAGTGCTTGGGACGCCGTATGAACTTGGTTTTCGCCTTCTGGCCGTTTCGATGCAGCTTCTCGAAGGCTTCAGGTTTTGACTGATGAAGAATTTCAATGGTCGCTGCCGTTAGCGCCTGGTAGCGCGCAGAAGAATCTGGTGACTGGGGCGGAAAATCGTTTTCACGCTCGCACGGCTTCAGCCTCGCGGCGCCTGCGCCGAATCCAATTGGCGACGACAATCGCCTTCAACGTCGTCCATCCAATGGGCACAACTTGTCGGTTACTGCAGCCCAATCACCAGATCCCAGCAAGTCCGCAATATTGCCGAATTCGACTCGACCCTCGTTTTCCTTGGCCTCGTCAACCTCAGCTGGCGCTAAAGCTGCTCGCTTCATCGTCACGCTCGGCGCAACTGAATCGTGGCCTCGCCTTCGCTTCGCCTTCAGATCCCAAATGTGGCTGCCTGGACATTTGACGCTACTGGAACAAGTACCGTACTCCGAATCCATGTACCGTTCACTATGTATTATTCCCGCCTGACGTGTCTTGCTGCCCCCAATGTTCATTTTTTTATTTCCCTGCGCATGTCGATCAATCAGGGTCTCAGGCTTTCACGTTTTGGACTAAGTCTCTCTTCCGCTTTCGACCTGCATCAGCTAACCTTTCTCTTTGCCTCAGTCTCGTTCTCATCATGTCTCTCATATTGCCTAGGCTGAGACGAATCATGGAGAAGAGCTATTTTCAGCTCGACCGCGAGACAAGTCGTCTTCGTACCCCTTACTTGAACATTTTTTTTGCTCCTTGCTCCAGTGTTTGCGATGCCGCCAAGCTGATCGTATGGAGCTGACTCCTCCAATACCCGCAGAATAATACTGGTGCCTAGCGAACCGCATTTTTCTCGGCCCATCCACCACCCTCACGACTGGGACTCTCTCCATGGGCAACTCTCTCCAGGCCCATCCGCCTGATGGCAAAGTCAGGGGCTCGATGGAGAAGAATCCCCATACCATCGGCCTCAATCGAGGAAAAAAGCCAGTAGGTTCCATATTTTCCCCCTGGGCACCATCATGCGTTTATTTCCCCTTGGGCACAATCCCTGATATCCCACTTTTTGTTTGACCTCAGCTTCCAGAACGTAAAGCCCGACGCTGCACATACTGTATGCCACACTGGGCGAGGATGATCTGCGTTGCTGCGGTGTCTGGAGTTCCGGGGACGCCGCTCGTGTGTTCATGTAAGCTGACAGCACCTGGCCGTATCCCATCTCATGACCACGCGCGTCTTCATTGATTTGGCCCCCCAGACGCCGCTGATGGTATGAAGCCTGATCTGATGTCAAGGGGGTGATAACTTGAACTTGAATCTGAATCCCCAGGTTTTACACATTTCATGAGTAAGAAACTTCTAGAGATAGCAGACAGCCCCTATTGACATTGAAATCCAAAGAGAGCAAAAGCTATCGACTTGTAGCATTTAGGGTAGCATTGCTTTGCATTTCTCCAAGGTGGCTGATATCCCAGACAGACCGCGCCCTCCGTTCCACCAGCCAAACCAGCCAAGGCACGTACACCAGTCGCACCCCAAGGCCATTTTCATGAACCGTGGTGAAGAGCGCTCCTGAGGTAAGACTGTGTGGGATCCTTGCCCCACACCGACAAACGTATACCGTACTTGTAGTTACAGTACATCAGTATAAAAGATCTTGATAAATAGCCTCGAATCAACTGGTCATCTATCTCCTATATCTCTCATATCCATTACATCCATTCATGTGGTACCTCCTCATCTCCATCCATCGCAATAATCAAACACATGCTCACGACTACGCTGAAGCTCTAGTCTTGTGGGCAATTTATATCCTGATATATACTTCATCTAGCACTTTTGGATCATATTCTCATTGTCTATCCGCGAAATAGATTTGCAGAATCTTATTGACCAATGCCTTATATCATTAAAAGTATCAGTGAAGCCCGTTACAGGATGGAAATTGTCAAAACATGGGGCCAGCCAGCAAGTTCGAACTCTACCCCGTCCCGTTGATTGGATGCCCTGGCTCTACCCGGTTATCTTGCCATCAAGTCGGCCCCTTACCGCGTGTCATGCCAAGTGAATCAATCAAGCAAGCCCGGAATTCCCCAGACGTGCAGTAAAGTTTGAATGCCATCTGGTCGGTAGAGTAGATGCTCTCAAAAGCGTTGTCGTAGGGATTCGTCATTCCTTACCCGGCCCATTTTGCTGCCAAGATCGCTATTGGCATTAGTGAGCTATTTTCTTTTGCCCATGATGAGATATGATGAGGGAAAAGGATATGAAACAGACCCAAGAGAAAAAAAGGCTTTGGTTGCCTTCCTTCCAGCCAATCTTGGCTGATATCAGAAGCCAGGAGCCGTAGGGGTATGGCTGATCGAAGGCAGCACGACGTCGCAGCCTAGCTGTGTATGTGCTTCTACTATCACATGGCGGATGCACCGGCGGCGGTGCAAAGGAGATCTGTTGGCAGTGGTGAGGGCGTTTTATCGTTCGAGAGACACAGTGAGTATTGCTTATTACTGTGCGATAACAGCATGGTTGAGGTTAAGCGTGAGGGACTAACCTAGAGAGACGGTACTTTTATAAAACCGAGTATTTAAACCAATCTTCCTCTTATATTATCTTATAATTTTTAAAATCTTGCAGGAATTATATTAAATCTTAACCTTTTAAAAGTAGTTTTTTAAATTATTTTATACTTATTTAAGCTACTAGCTTATATACTATAATAGCCCTTTTATAAAAACTAACTGCAGCTATCCTTAATATTAATAACTTAAGGATTATATTATATAATATACCTGCTTTTATAATTAAAATAATTATAGCTAATAATTAAATAAGTATTTAATTTAGTATTTTTAACTTTAATTATAAACTATTTATAAATACTAACTTTAAATACTTAATTAATTTAATTAACTTCTTTTTTATTTAAAAAGGCTATTTATAATAACTATAGTATTAAATCCTTTTATTAATTTAATTTTAATTTTACTTTAGCTTTAGTACTTAAACCTTTTAATAATTAATTATATAAGTATAATTATAATTTAATTTACTTTAGCTTTTTTATTTTATTAACTTTTTATAATAATTTATTTATTAAAGTATTTAAGCTTAACTATTAATAAAAAAGGCAGAATAAATAACTTAAAAAAAGGTTATTATTATACCTTTTTATATTATTAATACTGCTTTTACTAACTTTAAAAAACTTACTTAATAATAATTTATTTTAAAGCTAGTTAAGTATATTTATTTTTATATTATAAACTTCCTTTTTAAATAATAAGCCTTAAAAACCTTTAATTACTTTAAAACTAAAATTAAAACTATAATAATATTTTAATAACCCCTTTTTACTTAAATAGCTTTTTACTACCTTAATTTAATACTTTTAACTACTTTTTTAATAATTAAGGACTTTAACTTTTTTACTTTTTTTTTAATTACTTAGCCTTTTATTATTATAATTATATAAAAGAAATATATTTTATAAGCCTTACTTACTATAAGTAAGCCCTTACTTTAAAACTAAATCCTTACTTAGCTAAATTTATAAGCCTAGCTATAAAGCTAAATAGTTATTTAAGGAAAATATTCTTTTACTTTAATAAGGCTAAGCTTTATTACTTAAACTAACTTAAAAATTAATAAATATATTTTTTTTTAACTAGCTTAAAATAACTTATAATATACCTATTTAATAAATATTATTAAATTATATTTAGCTATATATTATAAAATTATTAAAAATATTATTAGCTTTTTTTAATTTATTTTATTTAGCTTTACTATTACCTTAATAACTTTTACTATTTAAATTACTCTTTTTTAAATATATTATAACTTTATTAAGTATAGGGTGTAAATAAAAAAACCCTTAAAATAATACTATTACTAGCTAAATAAAGTCCTTAAAGTTATTTTTAAAAAAGGGGCTATAAATAGTATTATTACTATTAATAAGTCCCTTTTTATTATAAGGTAGTTATTAAGTAGGTATTAAGAAGTATATTAACTCTTACTTAGGGGTATGCTACTAAGAGGCAGGCAAAAGCCCTTATATACTATAGTAAAAAGGGGCTAAGGCAAGGCAGAGCCCCTATGTCTTAGCATCCTTATATATCTTACAGGTGCTGCTATTATACTTTTATATACTAAGCTAGCTATAATTATTAAGGCTAAACCCCTTTAAGTAACCCCTTTTATATATAATAACTTTTATAACTTTTTTAATTAGCTAGTTATTATATTAGTTATTATTAAGCTAGTTATAGTTTTTAACTCTTACCTTACTTAACCTTATATAAATTTAAACCCTTTTTATTTTATAAAAAATACTATAACTTTTACCTTTAATATATATATATCTGCCTGCTTAAGTGCTTTAATTATAGTAAAATAGGCTATTATATAAAAAACTACTAGTCCTTAAAGCAGTATACTAATTACTATAGCCTATATTAACTAAACTTTTTAATATACCTAGCTTAACTTTAAAAAAAAAATAAATAAATTATCTTACTATTTTAAGCTAACTAGATAGTAGTTTAAACCTTAGGCTAAGACTTATAAAAAAAGAAATAAGTATAATAGCTTATAATAATACTAGTATTAATAATATTACTAGTTTTTAAAACCTAGCTGCCTTAAACCTTTTTATAATAATATGCTTATTTATAAGCTGCCTTAAGCAGCCTTATACTTTTAATACTGCTTTAGCTACTTTTATAGCTTTTTATTTTTAAAAACCTTTAGTTTTAAGGTATTAAGTTTTTTATTTTTTAATAAGTTATTAATTAGTTTATTAATTTAGTTTTAAAAAGTAAGCTAGCTTTAATAGCTTTAAATTTTATTAATAAAGGCTAAAGTAAATATTTTATAAATATTAAATTTATATTCTTTTTAAAAAAAACTAAGTTTAGTATTAATTTTAAAGCTAAGTTTAAATTTAATTATAACCTTTTTATAATTAATTTTTATAAATAAAAAGCTTTAAATTTATTAAGTAAATATAGCTAAAATTAATAAATATTATAATATTATTTTAAATATTATATAAAAGAATAAATTTAATATAGTCTTTATTTAAAAATCTTAAACTAAGGTTATTAATAAAATATATTTAATTAAAACCTATTTTAAATATGCCCTTTTTAATTTTATAATAAACTAGAATATTAAACTTAATATTATTATATATATATAAAAGTATTCTTACTTTTTAATATACTAAATCCCTTTTAACTTAAAATACCTAGGCTTATTATAAACTTAAGTAAATAAGGTTAATATTTTTAATATTTACTATTATATTAATACTTAGCTTAATATTATTAATATATTATAAGCACTTTTACTTTTTTTTTTAAATTTATTTATAGCTAAAGACTTTAATACTTATTATTAAATTTAAAACTTTAATATAAAAAATAATAACCTAAGTTAAAAAACTACTACTTAAGTTAATAAAAATAGGCTTGCCTTTTTACTTAATAAAATGCTTACTTAAGCCTAGGCTAGTAATATAATTAATTTAGTTTTTAATAACCTTTAAATATAATCTTAAATAGTCTTATTCTTATACTTAAGCTTTAATTATTAAATTATTAAGTTTATAATTAGGCTATTATAAGTACTTTTATAACCTTTTATATTAAAGTTTATTATTTTATTAAATTATATTAAGTGCTTTATTAAATTAATTAAATACTATATTACTTACTTAGCCTAGCTTTTAAAAATAAAAAAAGATTATAATACCTTAATTAAAAAAATATAATATACTTTTTAATTAATAATAAAAGGCTTTAAGTATTAATTATATTAAGTAAGATATTAAGTAGCTTAATAAATTAATAAATATAAGTAAGTATATACTATTTATATTATTAATTTAACCTTAAAGTCTTAAAAAAAGCTTTAATATATAATTTATAATTATAAAAAAGTATATTAAGTATAAATTATTTAAAAAGCAGGCTTAAAAAAACTTATTTATAATATAATAAAATAATATAATAAAGTAAACCTTTTTTAGCCTTAGCCTTTTATTATTACTAACTAGGTTTATAATACTTTAAAAAATAAGCTAGGCATTTTAAATAAACCTTTTTTAATTATTAAACTATTAATAATAATATTTTTAACTTTTAAAAACTACTTTTTTTAAAAAATTTAAAGCTACTTTTTTACTTAAAAGTTATAATAAAAAATATTATTAAAGCTATTTTTAAGGTTAGAAATATAACTTTAAAAAGTAATAGTATTATAGTCTAAATATTAAAAATAGCCTAGCTATATATTTTATATATTATTTAAATACTATACTAAGCCTTTATTTATTTTAAATACTACCTTTAAATATTTTATATTATAAAAGTAATTATAATACTTAAGTTAAGTAAAAAGCTATATAACTTTATAAAGTAATAATAATTAATAATACTACTTTTTTATATTAATAAAAGACTAGAATAGCTACTTATTAAATATATTACTTAAGTTATTATTACTTATAAAGTCCTTTCCTTTTAATACTTTAAGGCCTTTTTAAAATAATTAGCTATAAATTTTATAGCCTGCCTTTTTTATAATATAAAAAAAGCTTTAATAAAAAGGCTATAAGTTAGCTTACTTACTTTAAATATTTAAAAAGCCTTTAATATTATTTTAAAAGGTTAACTAATTCTTTAATTATAATAATAAAACTAGCTAAACTAGCTAGCTTATTAAGTTAAAACCTTTTTAACTAATTATATAGTTATTATTTAAATTAATAATAAAGGTATTATTTTAGTTATTTTCTTTTTTTATAATACTTTTTAAAAGTCTTTTATTAACCTTATTTTTTTTATACTTTATATTATTTTACTACTTTAACTTAGCTAGCTATATTAATATTTTAGCTATATTAATAATATTAATACTTTAATAATAAAAACTATAATAAAATTAGTCTAGGCCTAGTTATAAAAAAAGCTAGATTTTTTTATAGCTTAAGGCTAAAAGAATATAATCTTTTTTAACTTTATAAAAGCAGACTTTATTTACTTTATAAAAAAAAAGCTTATAATATAATCCTTATACCTTTAAATAAAAAACTAAGCAGTTATATTATAACTTATAATTTATTAGCTAAAAGTCTTTTTAAATATTATATTAACTTTTAAAAAGTATATAAATTATTAAGTTACTTAGGCCTTTTAGGCTATAAACTTTATTTACTTTTTTAACTATACTTAAAAGGGGTTTTTACTTAATACTATATTTTAAGCTATTAAAGCTATTATAATAATAATAGTATTATATAATATTAATATTTAGTTTTTTAAGCCTTTTTAAAACTTTTATAATAAGCCTTACTATTTAATTTAACTTTATAATAAATAAATAATAAGCTAAGTAAAAAAATGCTTTAAAATAATAGTTAAAAAAGTCCTTTTAATATAATATATTACTTTTATTCTTATACTTTTTAAAAATATAAAAATCCCTTTTATTTTTATAGCCTTTATTTAAGCTTATTTTTATATTTTTACTTATTATATTATATTTAACTAATAGTATTTTTTAATTATATAAATTAAAGGCAGGGGCTGCTTTTTTTTATATTTTTAAACTATTATTACTTTTACTTTTTTTAAAGTTTATTTTAAAATTATCCTCTTTTTTTTAAAATATATTTATTTAAAGCTAGCCTTTTTATTATATAATAAAAATAAAGCTATTATTACTTATAATACCTAAATAAATAAGCTATTATATATAAATATAATTAACTATTTAAATAGCTTTTTTTTAAAAAGTAAGGCTAGTTAAAAAGCTATTATAATTATTTAAAAGCTAAGGCTTATTTATAGCTAATATAATGCTTTATAAATAATAAAGGTTTTTAATATAAAAGTTTTTAAAGCTTTAGCTTTTATTTAAGCTATTATAAAACTTTTTTAAAAAACCTAATACCTTTTTTAAAATTAATAACCTAAGGCTATATACTTTTTCTTAAATAACTTTATAATTATTACTAGCTTTTAAAAGTCTTTATTAAATAGCTTTTAATATAAATTTTTTAAATTTTATTAGCTAGCTTATAAAGCTGCTTAATTAAGCTATAAGACTTTTATTTTATAAGTCTTTAAATATAAAAATATACTAAATAATAAAAAAGTAAATATATTAATAAAATAAGGCATTACTTTTTAACCTTTTAATATATACTTTATACTTACTTTTTTTTAATATAAAAGTAAAAAATAATAAAAGCTATTAGCCTTAAATTACTAAGACTAAATAGTATTATAATAATATAAAAACCTTTATATTCTTTAATACCTTAAATTAAAAAAGCTTTTTATTTTTTAATTAACCTTATATTATTTATTAATAAAAAGGTTAAAATATAGCTTTTATTAATTATATTATAATTATATAAGCTATAATAAAAAAATTACTTATACTTATAAACTTTTTTAAAAGCTATATTATATTTTTTAATATTATAAGTTTTAATATACTTTTTTATATCTTTTATACTTAAAAAAAAATATAATTTTATATTTTTTTAGCTTATAAAGCTATTATACTTTTTAAGGCTTTTTATAATAAGCTAAGCTTTATAAAGTAGTAAATATTTTTAAAAATACCTTTTTTTTAAAAAATACTTTTAATAATAATTAATATTACTAAGCAGTATATAGCTATAAGCTTTTATAATTATAAATAAAAATAATATAATAATATTAATAAGCTACTTACTTTTTTTAGCTAAAATATAAATATAAATTAATAAAAATAAATAATTAAAGGCAGCTAAATATATACTTATTAAGCTTTTAAAATCTCTTATTAATTAATTATTATTATTTAACTTAAATAAGCAGTATAACTTATATTAATATTATAAAGCTAAGGGGAATATAAACTAGATAAATTACTATACTTATTATAAATTTCTCTTTCCTTTATTATACTAAGTGCCTTAAATAGTTTTATATTTTAATTATATATTAAGTATATAGCTAGCTTAGGCTATTTATATTACTTTTTAAGGAGATTTAGATATTAGTTATAAATATTAATAATAAATAAATAAATAAATAAATAAATAAACTAAGTATTTAAATAAGTCTGTTTAAATACGATAACGATTACAAGCCTGATATTAAGTAAAATTCAAAGACAGAATGCACTAAGACACTTATAACTCCCTCTCCATTCACAGTTCATGCCACCATTGACTCTGATTAGTATTGTGAGCAATGGTCATCTTCCCCAAGGTGGCTTAACCCCATGTCATCTTATGTGGGAACAGCTGCAAGTTTCAACGCGAACTGTTTCCTATTTCGGCCAAAGCCACGATTGTGAGGACGACGCCTCGGAAATCGCGGTCACAACAAGCTGATACCAGTTGCAACTTTCTCCAACCTGCCCGCGAACCCCAGAAAACCAAACCCCAGAAAACATTGGGACAAGTTTTCCGCCAAGGGCGTAATTGTGCCAAAGACGTCTAGACATGAGTGACTTTAGGAAGGCCAAGAGATGCAGCACCTGCGCTGCTCGGCGAATAGCGGTAAGTCTGTGCCATTCTAGTGAGAGTGCAGCACATTGTGATAACCCAGGTCAAAAGTGTGATCGAAAATCCCCATCGTGCTCCCAATGCCTGTTAACAGGACGGACCTGCGGAGGCTATCACCGCCAGGCCATCTTCGTCCAGGGGGACATCGGAATCACCAAATCCCGGGGGAGAAGAAGAGCACATGCCACCGACGATCAGCAACCCTCCTCAGCTCCCCGTGTTCATGCCCAACCCACCACCGAACAGGGCAAGACAAGACGGCGACGTCGACACACAAAGGGACCCGCAATCAAGTATCATGTCTCACAGTCCAGCGAGACATTTTCCTCTGAATTGGATTACCTCATCTCCCTCATCATTGAGAATTTCACTCCCCCGGAGGAGAGGTCATTGGTCAGCACCGTAGACGGCTCGGCTGCTTGTCTTGACTCGAGGGTTTGCGGTTCCTGGGTCACCCTGCTTCCGGCTATCGCAGCGCGGTCGTCGGTTCATCTGGATGTTCTTCAGTGTGCGGTTAAGACGTTGGGGTACACGATTTTGAACAATATTCCAAGGGCACTTGAAGAATATGGCGAGACGCTTCGTTTGTTCTCGTCTACCCTCGGGAGCATCGGAGAGGGCTCATTTGAAGTGTTGCTGGCAGCAATATTATGCTTGACACTGGCTGAAGTAGGAAATCTTGCTGCCTGTTTTTCGATGCAGATCACTGACATTATCCTTCCTAGGTCCTGTTAGGCACCGAGCACAATGGATGGCTGGCACACACTCGAGGCATCTCCAAGCTAATCCAAGGAAGAGGGCCCGATGCTTTCAAGGATGGCACTACGCATCAGCTCTTCACAAGCTTTCGTGTATTCATGGTACGTCAAAGACACAGGCTTAGGCCAGCCACGGTGTCACTCACACATGACACAGCTCCTTGAGGCAATCCAATACCGCAGAGAAACCTTCTTAGACGAGCCCGCGTGGAAGACGGTACCCTTTGCATCTGAACCGCAATCTTTGATGCAAAGCCTTTTGGATCAGATCTCTGGCCTACCGGCACTGTTACAGCGGCTTGACACCATTTCTAACGGCAGCCCAAAGGATCAGAATGAGGACATTGTGGCGTCGTATAAGAACTTCGACGCTCAGTTGTTGCGACTTGAGAACTGGGAGACGAACGTTAACACGAGCGCAGCATCCAGACTCCTTTGGTGGCCCGTGGCACTATCTTCTGATACCGGGACTGCCTTTCCAATCTCATATGAGTTCACCAATGTCTTGGTCGCCAACACGATATCCCATTACTGGGGATTTCTTTTAGTTGTGCAGATATCGATGGAAACCTTACATGCTGTTTGTGACGAGCACGGGATTGACGACTCCGACTTCCCAAAGCAAAGAGCAACAGCCTTGTCAAATAGGAAACTGACTTTAGCAAGTGATATCTGTCAATGTGTCCGGTATCATCTGCGCCCCGAGATGAAACTCTACGGTCCAGCTGCGACTCTATTTCCTTTAAACGTGGCGTTAGAGGTATTTAGACGGGAGAATAAGGAGAAAGAGGCAATTTGGTGTGAGGAGATTATTTCTAGGCTTGGTTCGATGGGTATACGGCTCGCTTTTCATATTCCCCCGATTGGAGAGAGAAAGTCTCCGTGAGATTTAGCTGTCTTTGTAGGCCAGGGTATAATCATTGAGTTGCGAATGTCCCCATGGGGAATCTTTCATATGACTATAATCAAGTAACCATCCGTAGACATAATAATTTCACACTATTGCCTAGAATGATTGTCAAGGTTTTCAAGAGAAGTGCCCATGTTAGGAAGCAAAAGGCGTACCCACTGAAGTATGTAGATGCGTGCGAGAAGGTAGTGAGATTATCGGTCACTTTGAGATAAGCATACTTTGCTTCTACCCCGAATTAGGAAACCATTCGCGTTTACTTCGTGGGTGAAGAACATCATAGTATGGCAGTATGTCCCACTGCAGGCAGGTATAAGAAGAGGTCTTTGCCTCACTGATTCTCCTTCATTCAACTTTCTATATCACTTACTCTCCGAACCAACCTCTTATCCTCAGCAGGTTTAGCAAGAGCAAGATGGTATTCAGCGAAGAACTCGTCCAAGGCCTCATCCAGCATGCTGAGTAAGGACCTCCCCAATCCACTTTGCAAGAACGAGTCCTCTAACATAATTTGTTCTTTCAGAAAATGCTCTCTGACGCACCAGCCTTTGCCAACCTTCCAAGAGATGAAAGCCACCCTGCCCCCCGGCGCAAGTGTGCTCATGATCGGTAACCCAACGGCCCTTCAGAGTCTTCTCCTCTATATGGCAGTAACTGAGATGATTCTCTTAACAGTGACTTGTTGCGACCCACGTGTCCTTCCGGACAAGTTCTTTGGAGGAATCGGCATGAGTACTAATGCTCAAATAATCCCCTTACTATACAAAAGTAATGTGCTCTGACATCTCTCTCCAACAGAAATCAGCGAGATTCGTAACGCAGGCGGCCGTGCCAGCGAAGCTCTCCGATCCATCATCTGCGTCGACCAGATGCTTGGCGTCGGAGGAGTCATTGTCATTCATCACACCGGTATGCTACACTCCTTTCTTCCCTTCCCTAAATAGGTAGGTAAGTAACTGATGGCAAATTCAAGAAGCTAACGGAATGCCTGCTAGATTGCGGACTCACTCATCTCCGAAACGAATACCTGCACAAGGCTCTGACTGAAAAAGCACCCGGGAATGCAGATGAGATTGCCAAAATGGAATTTGGCGAGATTCTCGAGTAAGTGACCGATTTTTGCGACTATTTTATGAAAGGGCGATGCTGAAGTTGCGGTGTCTTATAGTCTAGAGGCAAGTGTTGTTGAAGACATGAAGATTCTTAAGGATAGTCCGTACTTGAGAAAGGACTTGAAGGTCTATGGTTATGTGTATGACATCAAGACTGGAAAACTACAGGAAGTCAAGGAGTAGGAGCATTCCGACGATTGAACTGAATGCAACGTAGGCTGATGAGCTATGTATATCTTCTTGATTCGATGTGCTCATTATCAGTTTTTAATCACACAAAGCATAGATATCATTCGTGCTGGACCTTGCAACGTTATAATCAAAATTGCTTGCCAGCTTCCGGAGTACATGGTATCTTCACTACCTTGAAGAAATCTCAACGATAGAACTATATACGGTTCAAGAGATTGATATGTATATACCCAAGACACGCGTTCCCAAACGCACCGACTCCACGCAAAAACCGCTGCTCAGGGTATCACCGCTCATGATTGTTCACGCTAAATCAGAAAACCTCCATGCCGCCCCCAGCTATTGAAACTGCGAGTTGTATCCCAGCCAGTCCGACTCGGGATCCGGCATTCTCATTGACTCCCCGGTCAACCCGTTGACGCCCTGAGTATGCCACGCTTGGCCATTTGCTGACCTTGGCTCTGATAACTTGGGGTAATTGAAGAAGTCGAAAATGTCAATGTTGTCGAGCTCACTTAGTGAAGTCACTTGTGTTGACGTCGGTTCAGAGCCCGACTGCCTTGTTGACGACGTCAAGGTTGCAAGATCGTGCGCGCTCCTATTGGCAATCATGTCAGTACACAACAGTGTAGAATTAGACTGGAGCACGTGGACTCACCTCCGCATAGCTGTAAAGTTCATATCTCCCTGCCGCCCTCTCTGGACAGCCCTGGAAAGGATCTTGGCATAGTTGTTGGCAACCTCCCAGTACTGCCCAATATGACCGAGTATCTCAATGAAGAACTCAATCTTGGGGTCGACAGGGCAGCCTATAGAGGCCGCATGGACCAGAAGCAACCTAGCGGCAACCCATAGACCAAAGATAAAGGGAGGTCCGAGATTATCCAGCCCACTTGCTTCAAACACATCGCGGGCAATGTCTGCGAGACTCTGAACGGCGGACAAGCACCGCTGCATGGCGTAATACGACGGGACGAATAGGTGCGACCTGACGGTCGGATACGCCGCTGAGGAGTGCAGTCGCACAACAGACGTAACGTAGGCGCCGTGCAACATGAACCAGTTTGCCACTCGGCTCCCCGGATCAGAGTGGCAGAGTGCCGAGATCTTGCTGTAGTCGCTGGGCAGGCTCCTCAGCCAGCCATCAAGTGCGCTGTCCAATGATCGGTACGTGTTTCGCCAGCTGGCTACATCGGGTGAAGATGTAATATCGACGGGCGTCTTGAGGAAGTCGTGCACCTTGCTGAGTATCCTCAAGATCTCGCAGTGATACGAGAAGCTGCCCAGATTTTCCGGCTTATTGGTGGCATACCCCGTCGTGCCATATGGCTGGGATGTCGATACCCAAGACCGCGTCTCGACTGGAACATTTCTGGAGAAGAGGTCATAGGAACTTGGAAGCACCCTCTGCATCTTTCTATCTTCGAGCATGAAGTCAAAGGTTGTCGTGGCTATCGTTGCATATCGGTCAAGCAGATACACCATCCAGCACATCCGCCGCCGCCCTTCATCCTCAATCCACGAATCCGGCCGTCCAGCAGTGACTCTTCGTATCGAACCAGTGTGTGGCAGATTATCAGACTGGACGGACAGGTAGACGCTGCTCTCTTCGCACAACCCCAGCTGTTTGACGTTTTGTGCCAGAAGCGAAAGGAGGTTCCAGCCCTTGGGGCCATTTGAGGTGCCCAGTTCATCCAAGCTGAGTATGATCAAGGCCCTGAGCGCGGGGACGCTCACGTTTTCCATTGTATACATCTGCACAATTCGCTTCGACACGGCATGGTGATGAGCTCTCATCTCCGGAGACAGTCGAGGGTCTTTGAGGAACCTCAAGGTCGTGGCCACGATGGCATGCAAAAGCACACGGTCCGGCTCGTTGAGAGAAGTTGACCCAAAGAAGAGGCCGAACGTGGTCTTGCGGTCCAAGATGGGACACCAGGGGTTGCAGTGTTTGAAGTAGAGATCGACGATGGTGTATACAATGTCGTGAGGGGGAAAGTCGTTGACGGCGGATATGGACGAGGGGCCTCTTCGAGAGGCTGCAAAGGTAGAGGACGGGTAAGTTTGGGCATACGAGCTGTTGACCACGGGTGAGTTGGGGTTGGCAAGGGGTGGCATTCGCGCGTCCTGGTAGTTGTCGGCGCCATTTGCGTCCCATGTCGGGCTTACAAGGCCTGGCCTCAAGGTAGGAGTGCTCCGGGCAGCTCCCACCGGACCAAGCCTCGCCACGTCTTGGTGATAGGCATCAGCTGGAGATGGCAGGTGGCTGCTGAGAGCTGGCGAGAGGCCTTGAGTCTGCGAGCTGGGCAGATGATCGTTGGCGATGTGCTCTTCGACACGGCGCCCCAGGCTCTGCAACAGCGCATCGATGCGGTTGACCTTGGCCTCGAGCTCTAGGCTGAAGCCGATACGGCTGCCCGGCTTCTGCCTCTCAAGGTAGACGCACGTCCGATTGTGCCGCGCGCACCATGAACATGCGGGCTCAGCGCGGTCACACTTGACCTTGCGCGCCTTGCAGAGCTCGCAGCTAAGGAGAGAGTCAGCGAGGCTGTTCTGATATGCGGATCGAGTGGCTGTCACATTCACTCTATCTTGGGAGCCATGGCATGAAAGGCCCGAGGCGATATGAGATGGCATGCGACGAGGAGAAGAATGGGGGTAAGATGACGTTGCCCGTGATGAGACAATGAGAGATGGAATAGATGCCATAGGAGATAGGATAGGTAGAGGATTGGACAGATGTACACATACGACGTCTTCTGATACTTGGCCCGCTTGCGCTTCTTGCCTGCCGCCTGCTCAGAGCCATTCTGCGATGACGAGGCAACGGCAGGCGTGGTCTCGTCAGTACTTGAGCCGTCGTCGTGGCTCGATGCCGAGTTTGCGTCGTCCTCGGCCATGGACAGCGAGAGCGGCGCGTGCTGCATGATTCAGATGCGCATGCGCTTAAGCTCGAGGCGTCCCCGGGCTGGATCGATTCTGCGCCCTTGTCCCTTATCGCGCATGCAGAGAGTCGACGCCGCTGGGGATACGCGAGGGGGAGTATCTCGTCATTTGATTGCCGGCCTGAATCACGGCGAGTCTGGCCCTCGGAGCTCGTGGTGGTTTCTGTTCGTTCTGCAAGGCTCGGGGATGGAGGTGGGGGATCGTTGCCCATTATTGGTCGTCTATTCTCCTCATTAGTAACAATCGGGAGTCGTCCAATCCAATCAACCCGACCGTTGAAGCAGCCGGGAATAGGTAAGGTATTGTACCTTCCAAACCTACCCTCTGATGAGAACCCCTAGCGGCGCTGTAGCGGCTCAGTTGCAGGCATGACGGGCAGCTCTAGGCGCGCCGACGGCCCTTTGGGGGTCTATCCGCTACTGCGTACAGGCCGTTTACAGGGAGCAACGAGTGCCCTAGTCAGCCCGAACCTGGAATAGTCGGGACCAGCCAACCTCTGCCATCTCCATCGTCTTGCTTCACCCGTTTAGCCATCAGCCCATTCCGTGGATTCGCGTCTTGGTGGACGACAATGCCGGAACGGCGCTCAATTGGTCTCCTTCTTGGCCTTCCCCGCGATCATTGGCCTGTCTCGTTTGGGGAAGTGGTATGAGAGTCGAGATGCCGCGGCTTCATGCCACGACTCCGCAGGCTGCATGTGGGTGAGGGCGTGTCCGTCTTCTGGTCTTCGTCGCTTCTCTACCTACAGCCAACGCCACTCACCATCTAATCAATCGTGCTCCATCAGGCCCAATCCAAATTCACCGTGGACAGCTTCAATCGGCATCATTCCGCCATGCTGTCTTGCCAAGTGCCGCCTTGACGCACCGAGCGAACATCACGAGACACCTCCAGATTGAAATGCCTCCCAAACGCAGAGCATCGCCATACACCCTTTCGCCCTTCATGCGTCCGCAGCTTCTCCAAAACCGGGGAATACCTCGACTTCCGAGACCGCATCTGCCCCTAGCGCTGCGGCGTTGGAAGGGCCCTGGTCGGCAGAACTGCATGTTGAGGGCTCCCACCACGAGGGCTTCGCTAGCCGTTCTCGTATCGCTCCTCCGTTGGAGCTCGTTGGAAACTAATGGTGACTTGGCCCAAGGAAGTATCGAGGCCTTTTGGTGAAGATTCTCACAAATTGCCGACTGCCCCCGCTCCTGCAGGGATGCCGTTCAACTGCTGCCAACCCAGTCCGCATCTAGATGCACCAAGAAGCACCGACATCTTGGTCTTTGAAAGCCAAGCACGGTCGTCGACGAGAATGCGGAGAAGGCAGAACTTTATCTCAGCGGCCCCGATTGTTTCTCCAGTCGTTCTACTTGTACTTGCTAGTGGCCGGGGTCGTCAAGCGACTGACACACATAAGCTCGCGGGCCTCTGCAGTCTCTGCCCTCCAGACAAGGAAATGGATCATCGAGGTTACTCTGGCTTGGCAGAGCAAACACCCTCCCTGACCGTGACCAACGGACACGAACTTCTTTAGCGTCCCCTCGCTTCCGTTGTGCTGTCTTGGCGATGCCAAATGGAACGCAATGTCAGTCAGTGATCCTGTCTGGCGATCCGCTCCTCGTCTCCACCCTCACTCGGTCTTTTGGAAACCGAGACGCTGCATGGGTTGATCAACGAGGCCGGGAATACAACCCCGAAGCCTTATATGGTGGGAACTCGACAGGGTGCATCAACACCACAGGTCTGGAGAATACTACACGCCCCGGTGGGCTTCCGGACATGCTTCCGTGGGCTCCTGGGAGGCGGCATCGTGGGGTCGACTCCAGCTCGCACGAGCACACATGCAGACCACGCGACGATGTAAGATTGGAAATTCTTCAGATCACTGTGCTTGCATTGAGGAAGTCAGATTGGGAGGTTGAACAGCATGCATACGTGTGATCCATGCCACCGTAGCGCCTTCAGCTCTCTGGCCCTTTCCTAGGAGCAGTGCAACGTACGACGTGGAAGATGCGCAATCGCAATGACAACACAGATCGTGCACCGCTTACACCAGTACCATTCACTAGGGCATCTGGGTCGATGTAGTCCCAGTCGGCATAGGTATCTAGGGTCAAGATGATGAATAGGCAAACCGCTGATATATTATGGGTTTATGAACTGAAGAGAAATCATTACAAGCGCTTCATAAGTTAAAAGAAAAATCAGATCCCGAGTGGCACCATTATTGTACCTCAACCTCATTCAGCCATCCTCTGCTCATATCGACCGCCTTCTCCCATCGGGCAAACTTCTTGCGCGCCTCCTTTTCTGAAATCTGAGGCCGGAAGATGGTGCGGCCCTCGTTGTTGACGTCTTTCAGATCCTCGAAGCTCTTCCAGACACCCACGGCAAGGCCTGCGGCCATGGCAGCACCAAGCGCTGTTGTTTCACGCATTCCTGGTCGGTTGACAGGGAAGCCAATGAAATCTGATTGAGTCTGCGATATTCTGTTAGTTTTTGAAGTAGTCAAGGCAAGGGGGGTAGAGGAACTGGACACGTACCTGCATGATCAGATCGGAAGCGCACATGCCACCGTCCACGCGGAGCTCAGTGAGCGGCTTTCCGCTGTCCTTCTCCATGGCTTTCAGAATGGCTTGCGTCTGGAAACATGTGGCCTCGAGCGTGGCACGGGCAATGTGGCCACGCTTGGTATAGGCAGTGATGCCGAAGATGGTTCCTCGAGCATCGTCGATCCAGTAGGGAGCGAAGAGACCGCTGAACGCAGTCACAAAGGTGCAGCCTCCGCTGTCCTCGACCTCCTCGGCGAGAAGACTCAGCTTGGATGGCGAGTCGATGAAGCCAAAGTTGTTTACCAGGAACATGACGCTGGATCCGGCGGTGGCGATGCTGCCCTCGAGAGCATACATCCGCTTGCCCTCGCCAAAGTCAAAGGCAACCGTGGTCAGGAGGCCGTGTTTGGAAATGACGGGCTTGGAGCCTACGTTGTACAGCAGGAAGCAACCAGTGCCGTATGTGTTCTTGGCCAGGCCGGCGGTGAAGCCCTTTTGGCCCACCAAGGCGGCAGACTGGTCGCCAAGACATCCGGTGATCCTG
This sequence comes from Trichoderma gracile, assembly GCA_020002365.1. NCBI lineage: Eukaryota > Fungi > Ascomycota > Sordariomycetes > Hypocreales > Hypocreaceae > Trichoderma > Trichoderma gracile. Next base: position 1,365,736 of record JAINEY010000003.1, read on the forward strand.
ACGCCCTTGAGGTGGGTGGTGGTGAACGAGCCGTATGCCTGGGGGTCGGAGGAGCTGACGATCTTGGGAAGCGCGACCTTCTTGCGGTCGATGCGGAACCAGTCAAGGAGGTCATCGTCGTACTCAAGGGTCGCAATGTTCATGAACATTGTCCGCGAGGCGTTGGAGGGATCTGTGACGTGGATGTTGCGGGCTGGGCCGCCGTTGAGCTTGTACACCAACCAGGAGTCGACCGTGCCGAACGCCAGGGTGCCACGCTCGTAGGCCTCCTTGACCGCGGGTGCATTGTCAAGGAGCCACAGCAGCTTGCTGGCGGAGGGGTATGTGGAAAGGGGGAGGCCGCAGCGGCTGTTGAGCTCGCCGGAGCCGATGCGGTGCTTGAGCTTGCGGACCAGCTCTTGTGACCGGGCGTCGGTCCAGACAATGGCGTTGTGCAGCGCCTTGCCCGTCGTCTTGTCCCAGACGACGGTGGTCTCGCGCTGGTTGGTGATGCCCACGGCGACAATCTGCTCGCGGGTGTGGCCCTGGTTCTCAAACTCCTCGACACAGCCATTTACGCAGATCTCTACTGACCGGACGAGCTCCTCAGGGTCCTGCTCATGCCAACTGCAAATGATGTCAGTTTTTCTTCTGTCTTTTTTCCTTGTTGCGTTTGGGGGGGAATTTCAAAAAATGACATCAAAAACTTCTTGTGACATCATGGGGATCGACAAACGTACCCAGAATGCGGATAGTGCTGCTGGAACTCTAGCTGATGTGTTGCGACCATGTCGCCCTTCTGGTTGAAGACGAGGAACCGAGAGCTGGTGGTGCCCTGGTCTATGGCTCCGACGAAGCTGGGTCGGATCATGGCTTTGGAACTCCGTGAACTTCTTCTGGACTTGAGTCTTTTGGATAAGGAGGAGATCATTCAAAGCCGCAACTGTGCTTTTTGGTAGGAAGCAGTGTGTGGCGGAAAGGGTGTGGGTCTTGTAAGTTGGTATGAGAGGAGGGAAAAAAAAAAGAATAGTGTGGAAGAAGAAAGAGACACGGCAAGGCTTGTTGTTATATGAACTGACACAACACAGCTGGCAACGCAATGCTATGACGATGAGATGAAGGATGAAGGAGGATGAAGGAGGAAGGAGGAGGAAAATGTCTTTGTTGTTGTTGTTGATTGTTGATGGTATAAAGAAGTGGGAAAACCGGACAGGTGTGTGGTTGCGTGGCTCAAGGTAGGCCGACGAGCGGCCCTTTATGTCGCCCCCAGACATGAATTTGGCTTCTCGGCCCTGACACAAGAGACAAAACCAGACACGAACAAGCAACATCATCCGCCCGGGCGGGCATTACTAGTGTGAGCGTGTGCCTTGCTGCTTAGTTTGCTGGCCGGGGCTCCTTTAGTCGCCCCCCGGAGTAATTGGGTTCCAGGGAGGACATCAGTATTTCGACATCGACTCCGGTGCTCGCACCCTCTCGCACGGCGCTTAAGCAGCCCGTCCTCAACGGGACGCGTGGGATCTACCCCTCAGTTCCACAGTTGCTAATTCCAGGCTCCCCAGATTGTGGAGGCGGAATCGGTCACGAGGGGGCGAGAAACTGAGGTGAGGGCGCTAAGGGGGAGATGACATGGACGCGGGTTGGGCGCAGTTCAACTGGCCTTGCCTCCCGTGTTTACTGTACTCTCTCTCCTAACGAAAAAGAGGAGGAAGAGGAAGAAGGGAGGGTTCCGAACTGGTGGAGAACCAAAAAGCCCGAATTGGGGGCACCGAGATTTGGGGGGCGGTTTATTTTTATTACGGAGCGCCGTACCGAGAGGGCAAATACCTATTCGCCCATGCTAATACGATTACGGACTATGATGCTACCATAGGGTGGTATTGTCTTTGTATTCGCTCCTTGCAATGGCTGTACAGCCGCAGGGCCTGGACCTGCGGTTCCGGCTTACTTTCCCCACGGGCAGCTAGACGAAATGACTTCCGTGCTACAAACATCTCGGTATCTGCCTCGGCTTCCCCCGTTCAGGTTGGGCTCGTTGTGGCTTACAGCCATCGACGATGGACTGCACTTTAATCAGTGCGCCGCATGTGACTAGCAGACATTGAAGCCAACCCCAAGGAATCCTTTCAATACCCCCGCGCAACGTGACAGTTGTAGTAGACCGTTACAAGGGGGGTTCTCCGTTTCGGGCATCAGCATCCCGAGCTCAGATCCGGGGCCCCGATGCAGATAGTAGATGCATAGAGGGAAACACATTGGATGCTTCCCCATCATGAAACCCAAAGGGCCGCACCTCGGCCTCTGCCGCTCCCGACCTAGCTAACGCAAGCTGCCCATCGTCCCAATGCTCAAGAATCCTTTCTTGCTAGCCTCAATGCGCTGCTGCTGGCTGCTGCTGCTCTTCTCGCCTGGGGAAAAGCTCTAGGTCCTCTGGAACGCAGCTAGAAAGCCGCTACTGCTCGGGGAAATGCTCCCCCCAAAGCCAAAGCATGGTCGCGATCTTGATCGGAAAGAATAGCGAGGGGTGGGGGCTGCAGCTTGGGATTGCAATACCGAAAGTGGCTGAGCCGAGCCCGAAATCTGCAAGGTCTCTCTCACGCGCACACCCATCCCGTCGTCCCGCGGCCAGGGTCCGGATAAGCGCCCGTGGTCCGATGGGAGTTCGGCGCATAGTGACTAATGGATATGGTAACGGTAAAGAGGAGGAGAGAGGGGGGGAAAGGGGGAGAAAAAAGGCCACGAGATGGGCAGAGATTTTGACAGGCGCGGGTCTTCTCCGGTGAAGCCAGCGACGATGGGGATTGCCGTTGCACATGCCTGGCTCTCCCCCTCTCGCACTGATAGGCAGCCGCAATGCTCGTACTTTGTGCATGACAGACACACGGCAATGCCCTCTTTGCCCCGTTAGGGGGATGCGCGCCGCTCCATCCTTGCATCAAGCATGGCTGGCGCAACCAGGGGTCGGTTCATGTGCAGGTCTGTATGTACAGGACCCAGAAGCTTAATGTTGTTTGTGCTGATCTGTTGCCTGAGAGGGAAATCGTCGTTCGGGGCACCGTTCGTGTGACTCCAAGATAAAGGTGCATCGTTGCTCTTGTTCTTTTCTCTCGCCTGTTGCCGTCTTGCGTTTCCTCTCTCTCTCCCCCTTTTCGCTCGCTCGCACCGCCAGATCCTCCCCTTTGTGACAGCGGCAAGAGTTGCTGCTTTCTCACTCCGCTGTTTTGCGCTAAGACGACTTTTGGCAGCCGGCCACGTCCGGCGGCGGCCGGGAATCGAGAGGTCTCACCAGGGTCCTAGCCGTCGCCACGATGGTACCGTTTAGCCAGGGAGGGGAGGGGTGCGTATGGTGCGTATGCATGTTGTTCGATGCCCTCCACGGACACAAGACTCCTGAGTGTGTGTGAAGCTGGACCTCGGCCATGGCCCGTTGCCCGCCAGCTTCCCTTTGTGAGACAGTCGCTGTTATTGCGTACTACTAGTAGTGCAGCAGCAGCAACGGCAATGGAACAGCCCGAGTGACATGAAATATTTCGGTGTAAGCCGCCGAGTGCATGTGTCGTAAGAAGGATGATGACCCCGAGATTGCGCGTTCACATACCCAAACCCAGCCAGCCCTTTCGGTCAACTCCTCCAGCATCGTTCGATTCTCAGTTCCCGTCGTCCGTCTCGACCAACGTTGGCAGCCCTTGGCATCATCCGAGGTTCGAGGGATTGGTTCTTGGTTTTTTCGTAGTGCTCGTTTTGCATCAAGTTTCCCTTTCTTTCTGCATCTCTTTCCCGCCGTTGTTGGTCTCTAGCCTTTCCGTCTCATCCCCCCGTATTCGAGGGCGGGGAAGAACGTGTTCTCGATTGCTTCTGAGGTCCACAAAGCAGCAAGGCAGGCGAACCCTTGTTTGCTTCCACCAGATCTGTCTTCCATTTCTGTTCGACAGCCTCTTCAGACCTGTCACTCTGTGCACGCAATCTGGTCATCGCGCGGACACACACCCCTCCCCCTTCCCCTTCCCCTCCCATTCATCTCATCGTGCGCTTGCAGCACCGACTTACCCGGTCTTCTGGTCGTCGCCCTTTTGCTTTCCTATGCCAGCCAGCCTTGAGACCTGTGCATGCTCGTAGGGCGTCGTCCGTAGCTGCGTACCTAGTCCCACGATAAGAGAGACGTAATAGTAATCGACCATTTGTCGTTTGCCAGGCCTGGGGAAGGGTAGATATCGTGAAGGCCGGTCTGGCTGCTGCTGCATCCCAAAGGGAGGGGGAAAGAGAGCTATAATTTGGCAACACCACCCACCATCCCCAATTCTCTGCAACCAGACTCGGACATTTCTTTCTTTCTCTTTCCAGTGACTAGTAGCCTCTGGTTCATATCGTCAACCAAATACCCATATAGGCAGGCACTGAAAGTTCGTGACAAATGTCCGAGTCTGCAGAGGCATCAGAGTTCTCCATCGACAAGGCTGTTCCCGTTGCCATTCCCATACACCACATCAACATGGGAAATCCAAGCCTCCACGACGCGGAGAGAGCAATCTTTTTGACGCCTTCCTTGGAGGAGGAGGAGTTGCTTGCCTGGAGCAAGACCCGGAACTACTGTCAGGACTTCTTTTCTGAGTTCCTGGGAACCATGACATTGATCCTGTTCGGCGATGGTGTCGTTGCGCAGGTCGTGCTGAGTGGTGGCACCAAAGGTGACTACCAAAGCATCTCCTGGGGATGGGGGTAAGTTGTCCGCAGCCATCCGCGGCCATCCGTATTTCGTAGGACGCCATGTCAGGATAGAGAGCCTCGTCCGACTAACAGCAACACAGAATCGCCGTCATGTTGGGCGTCTATGTCGGCGGCAAATCCGGCGGTCACCTCAACCCTGCCGTCACCTTGGCCAACTGCCTGTACCGCGGCCACCCCTGGCGCAAGCTGCCTGTGTACGCCCTGGCCCAGGTCCTCGGAGCCATGGCCGGCGCGGCCATTGTCTATGGCAACTACAAGTCGGCCTTTGACGCTTTTGAGGGAGGAGCCGGGATCCGGACCGTGACGGGGCCTACCGCCACCGCCGGCGTCTTCTGCACGTACCCTGCGCCCTTCATGACCCGGACCGGCATGTTCTTTTCCGAGTTTGTCGCCAGCAGCATCCTCATGTTCTGCATCTTCGCCCTGGCTGATCCGAACAACATTGGCGCCGGGAACCTGATGCCGCTGTGCTTGTTCTTCCTCATCTTCGGCATCGGTGCTTGCTTTGGCTGGGAGACGGGCTATGCCATCAACCTGGCTCGTGACTTTGGTCCTCGGTTGGTGTCCTTCATGATTGGATATGGTCATGAGGTGTGGTCCGCGGGCGGTTACTACTTCTGGGTAAGCATCGTACCCCCTTTGCAGTTCCCCCCCTTAGGCGTTGGTGACGGTTCCTGTGATGTGTCGTCTGCTAACAATGAGCTGCAGATTCCCATGGTTGCCCCGTTCCTGGGCTGCGCGTTTGGTGGCTTCCTGTACGACGTCTTCATCTTCACCGGCCCCAGCCCCATCAACACCCCGATGCTGGGATTGCAGCGCTTGATGCGGCCCCGCAGGAGCGTGTGGTCCAACACCCATCAATCCACCATCGAGACGAAGGTCTAGAACTTGGTTCGATGCTGGGGGATGTTACCCTAAGATAATGATAACAACAGGACGGGGACTGTCTCGGTAATAACAACAGCCAAAGAAAAACAGAATCATATATGATTGGAGGGATCATCGAAAAGATGTGGGCCAGCAATGAATAAGGGGAACAGGGAGGGAACGACAAAAAAAGGCGACGGTGTGTTTTGATGAATTGGTTTGCGAGCCTTTTCAGGTGCTTTTCATGACATTTGAGCGTTGAGAGCTTGGAGTAATGGTCTGTTGTATAGGTAAATATGTATTTAGTAAAGCAAATGATAGTATAGCGAGCGATGTCAATACCAGAGGTAATGTTTGATTCAACCCTCACACCCCAAGAGTACCGTGTACCAAATCGACCTCGATATCGAGCATTGATGACCTCTGTCTTGTCCTTGTGGTCGATATGGGGACGAAGGGCGGAACATGGATGCGTGTATGCATGATGGCGACCCTGAAATTCAACGGAGTAGGAGGATTCTGAGAATGTCCGTGACAGGGGCATGAATCTGCGGTGGCAGGAAACGACAGGCGGATAGTACCGTTGTCGCCCGAGAGATCTCAGAGGGAGACAGTACTTCTGTCTGCATCATCTAAGAGCCTGTGTTGTAGATGAAGTGAGTGCATGATACCAGCTGTAGCCCGCATACTCGGACAGCTCAATACACAGCAATGCAAACCGATGCTTCAGCCCACCGACACTTGCCTGATGCTAAAGCATGGGTTCGTCACCAGCATCGACACCGCCTGCAAGCACGCGTCCATCGGTGAGGCTCGTTGCCACTATCGTGAGATCCTGACAAGGCGATAGTGTTGCCGGTAAGCTCCCGGGTCTGAGCGTCCCTAAGCGATATCGCTTTCAGCCGTTGTTGCCAAGCCATATCCGTCTTCTGATCTCTGTTGTCTCTTACAACCCTTGCGGTGCGAGATCCCGCGCTTAGCCAGAAACACCTTGCAAAGTGTTGCACGGGCTTCTCCGAGCACAAGGGAGCAAAAGACAAGAGAGACTGCATATATGGTCACCTGGCCCGTGTGGAGCTTGCTGCCGCGGAAAGAGAAATGAGATTTGTCGTTTTCTTCCCTTCTCCTTCCTTTCGTTTTCGGGAGGTGGCCTCTGCGTTGCGTTGACGATACTACCTGGTAGGTATCAAGCGTATGCACACGCCCTGCGCCTTTGGCCGCACTTGGCTAGGGGACTGGCGAGAAAACGGAGACATCGTGAGCCAAACGGTAGTGCTACGTCCGCGTAAATCCCGGTAGAGCAACTAGTTGCCATTGGACGGAAAGTTGAAGTTATCGTCGAGGAGATGTGCCGTATGAGATGTGCGGTACTTTCTCTTGAAAAGTTCTCATGATGGCCCGGGGAGCTTGAAGCTGACGGAGGAGAGGTGATGCATGAGGATGCTTGCTCTTCTCAACATTGCGGACGGCTGAATCGTAGCGACGGCTCGATGGTCCCGTAGCAGCTGAGTAGCCATATGCAGCTGGTGTTCGAATGGAGCTGAAAAGGCGTGTGTCCGTTTTGAGACTGGAGGGAGGCTCGCGGTTAAAGACGATTGAACCCCGGCCCTGGTCGTCAATATGTGCGGTTCGATGTTGGAGCAGAATTATCCGGTACCGGCCGTTGAATCGTGGATGGCTGACTAAGTTGTGGCTGGTTGTGGCTGTTGATTCTCCAGCTTGTGCACGTGACCACAACGGCAGCAGGAGCGAAAAGGCAAATCGGCGATTGATTTCGAGGCGTCGCCTCTTCCTTTTAGCATCTGGCATGCAGTTGCTCGCATCGCCGGGAATGCAATCCCTCATATGGAACCATCACAACGAGGCTCCGGAATGGTTGCATTCCGCCAATGGCACGACCAGACGAACGAGGGCTGCCATCACGGCTTTCTCTATCGGTGCTAAGTCGTCCTGACAGCTTCCCATTGTTGTCGCTCTCGGGGATTCTCTACCGAACCATTCCCGACCCCCCTCAGCCATGGGAACCCCTGTCGCGCGCCACAGCCGACCTGGTCATCGACTCTGTCCATTCAAGGCCGTAGCCTGAGCGCGTGGCTCCTGGATTTCGGATCGCCAGCCCCGAGTCGCCCCCGAAGGCACTCGTCCGCTCCACTCTGAGCGCCAACCATCCGCGCACTGCTTGGAGATGCGTGGAGCAGAGACCCGCGTTGGCCGTATCCCGGAGGCCGGGCTGCGGTGTGATTGGCCGGGAGTTGGCGATTCGAACCCTTTAAGGGAATCCGAGCTGGACCTCTTCCGAGCCGGCTTCATCGGGATCGCAGGGCCAGAGCCTGGACGACGTTGCTGATCCGGCAGGTCTTGCTGCGTGACATCACAGAGATGTGGCAGTGATGTGGCCCAAGTTTGCGACTCTGACTGTGAGCATGACTGTGAGCAGGACTGTGAGAAGGACCCAAGCCTCCGAAAAGAGGGAAGAAAAGAGTGCAATGGATGCCCTTGAGGCTCGCAACAAGCCACCTCCACGTGGAGAAGTCGCACGAAAAACCCAGAATGCGCCACGGGTTGGGCGCTCAACAGACTCAAAGATACAAGGCTTACGGCCACGAAGCATCTGATATCGACCCTGCCAAACTTGCTTCTCTTCTCCCCCATCCTCTGTCACTCTCCTCCTCCTCGCCCCTTTCGCCCCACGAATTAGTGCCAAGGACCCCATCCTGATCATCATATCAAGCCAAATCTCGTTTGACCCACGTCAAGCGTCTGTCGGCCGTCATTCACCGAGCTCAGTCTCGGTTGCATCATTGAAGTCACCTCATCTGACGCAAATTCTATCTTCTGATTCTTTTTGTTCCACTTCTGGCATCACAGTGGACTCGCCTCTCTGACATTCTCCTCCTCGTCCTCTCTGCAGTTCTTGCAAGTCGTCACCTTTTTTTACCTTCTTTAAGAGTGCCTTAACCCCCCACCACAAATCTACTCCCTAGAGCATCATCAATCGCGCTTTTGCACAAAGGTTAGGCACTGCCAACGAAAGAATCCCTACCTACCATCTGCGTTCCCTTGTCCTTTCTCCAACGACCGCTTCGCAACCTCATCACCATGGTCAGAGGCTTCTCAAGCCTTCGACGGCCCCTGCTGGGTCTCGGCGTTGTCGCAACCGCTGGAGGTGCCGCTCTCTACGCCAACACCAGGATATCTCACACAACTCAGAAGCCGATCGTGGAAGTTAAGCGCGACAGCAATGGGCGCATCATCCCGCCCTCGTTCCCCGTCGTTCCGTCGCGCCTGCAGCAGCTGGCTGAACTGCGGCGCCACAGCAAAGACAACGAGAATCTCGACGAGTACGACCTCATCGTTATCGGTGCGGGCGCGACGGGCGCTGGAATTGCGCTCGACGCCGTGACTCGAGGCCTTAAAGTGGCCGTTGTTGATCGCGATGACTTCGCGGCGGGAACCAGCTCCAAGAGCACCAAGCTGGTCCACGGCGGCGTGCGCTATCTTGAAAAGGCCGTCATGAACCTGGACTACTCCCAGCTGCAGCTGGTCATGGAGGCGCTGCACGAGCGCAAGACCTTCCTGACGATTTCGCCTCACCTCTCCAACTCGCTTCCCATTCTACTGCCCCTCGACAACTGGTTGCAAGCTCCCTACATGTGGATTGGCACAAAGGCCTACGATCTGCTTGCCGGCTCACAGGGCCTTGAGGGCTCCTATTTCATGAGCAAAAGCAAGGCTCTTGCCAATTTCCCTCTGCTGCGTCAGGACAACCTGGTTGGTGCCCTGGTTTACTACGATGGCCAGCACAACGATTCCCGCATGAACGTTTCTCTCGCCCTTACTGCACAGCTGTACGGCGCTACTGTCCTGAACCACGTCGAGGTCACGGGCTTGGATAAGGACGCGAACGGGCGAATTCGTGGCGCAACTGTCCGAGATACCATGCCCGACGGCGACAACAAGGAGTTTACCGTGAGGGCCAAGGGCGTTATCAATGCCACCGGGCCCTTCACCGACGCCATTGAGCGCATGGACGACCCTTCGCGCATGGATCTCGTTGCTCCCGCCTCGGGCGCCCACGTCATGTTCCCCGGCAGCGTGTGCCCGAACGGCATGGGGTTGCTCGAGGCGCGAACCTCCGATGGGCGAGTTGTTTTCGTGCTGCCCTGGCAGGGTTACACCGTTGCTGGTACGACGGATCATCCTTGCCAAATCGAACGGGAGCCGATTGCGCCTAAGGAGGATGTGGACTTTATTCTCAAGGAAGTCAACAAGCTTCTACGACCGGATATGAAGCTGAGCCAGTCTGACATTCTGGCAACTTGGTCAGGTAAATTACACACATCCTAAAACTCGCTCAAAAAAAGCCTTTTGGACTAACATGAAGCAGGCATCCGACCTCTGGTCCGAGATCCCAAGGCCAAGAACACCGAGTCCTTGGTACGAAACCACCTCGTCAGCGTCTCGCCATCTGGTCTCCTGACCTGCGCCGGTGGCAAATGGACCACCTACCGCCAGATGGCCCAGGACGCGGTCGACGAGGCTATCAAGACATTTGGCCTTACGCCCTCTGTGGTCACTCTGCCCAACATCAGCGGCGCCGGTCTGCCTGGCATTCAGACTACGGGTCACTGCATCACCAAGAAGGTACCTCTGATTGGAGCCCACGGCTACTCGACGTCTTTGGCCTCTCAGCTCATGGAGGCTCACCATATTGATGCCGACGTTGCCCATCACCTGGCGCACAACTACGGCGATCGTGCTTGGGCTATTCTGTCAGCGTCCAATGCTGCCACTCGCCTGATCCCCTCGCTGCCCTTCATTGAGGCCGAGATCCGTCATGGCGCTCGGTCCGAAGCCGCTTGCACCGCCGCCGATCTCATCTCCCGCCGCATTCGCCTCGCTTTCCTAGACGTCGAGAACGCTCTGCGTGCGCTGCCGCGTGTTATCGATGTCATGGCCGAGGAGCTCAAGTGGTCCAACGACCGAAAGCAGCAAGAATGGAAGGAGACCATCTCATTCTTCAGATCGATGGGCTTGGACGAGGCTAAGCAGAACATCACCCGCAAAGAGGTCGAAGCACTGCCTGCTCTGCCCAGCCGAAACCCTAGGGTCGCGACCACGACAGAGCAGGAGGAGCTGGGCAAGGTTGAGGCCAACGGCGTGCTGGCCTAAGTTTAAGCTTCAGTGACATTCTTGTACATATGGTGTTTGGGAAAAGGGTGTTTTGCTTTATTCTGCTTTGTTTTGCTTCATCTTCGGAGTCTGATACCTGGAGTTGGGTTTCGGAAAGAAAGGTATAAAGGATTTGTCACGCAGGTTAGAAGCAGCGGTTGGACTTCAGCAGACAAGATATGGGAGTTATAGACGGCTTCTCATTGTTACTGATATATGGAATTGCATCAGCGATTATCTTCAGTTTGCTGGATACATGTGTGACAACTTGTTCAATGAAGGTATTGCATGACTTGGTGATGGATGAGGGCCTGCTGGGTTGTGGAAGGAGGTGTCGGGATGCAAATGCAGGCACTTCGGCTGTTGAGGAGGAAAGGAAACCAGGAACCCGACAAACAGGCAGTTGCAGAGGCATATGCTATATATACTTGCTGGCACAGTATTAGGGACTTGACACTCCGCCAGCATCGCCATCAGCTTCAGTGTCGGCTTTTGATGAGATCTTTCTCTTACGAGCATTTCTTTTTGGCATCTTTCCCATCGGCATCACGCGTATCACTACGATCACGTCCCCAGCGCAGCAAAGATGGCATGGTTGAAAAAGCTGGCCCTCATCTTGTTGGCAATCGCGCCATATGCCACGGCTTCTCCGGCGGTCAGGCCCAGGTTCCGTGAGATTCTGAGCCTTGAGGATCTCGAATCTGAGGACAAGTACGTCATCGGCCTCAAGCAGGGCCTATCGCCCACGGACTTGAAGAAGCATCTCCTGCGCGTCTCCGCCGTCCAATATCGCAACAAGAACAGCACGTTCGAAGGCGGGACCGGCGTCAAGAGAACGTATGCCATCGGTGACTACCGGGCATACACTGCCGTCCTCGACCGAGACACTGTCCGAGAGATCTGGAACGACACACTGGTGAGTGGATGGATGACTGCGAGCCATCGCCTGTGGTGCTAAGCTTGACGTCTCTAATGCTGCTGGGTGTTGTCAGATCAACTGCATCGAAAGGGAAAAAATCTACACCATTCACGGCAGTGTTGCAACGCAGGAGAAGCCGCCCTGGGGTCTCGCGACGCTCTCGAACAAGAAGCCCCACGGATTCCTGTACCGCTACGACAAGAGCGCGGGCGAGGGAACCTTTGCCTACGTGCTGGATACGGGCATCAACACCAAGCACGTTGACTTTGAGGGCCGCGCCTACATGGGCTTCAATCCCCCCGAGACGGAGCCGACGGACATTAACGGACACGGGACTCATGTTGCGGGCATCATCGGCGGCAAGACCTTTGGCGTGGCCAAGAAGACGCAGCTCATCGGCGTCAAGGTGTTTCTGGATGATGAGGCGACGACGTCGACGCTGATGGAGGGGCTTGAGTGGGCAGTCAATGACATTACAACAAAGAGCCGCCAGGGCCGTTCTGTCATCAACATGTCTCTTGGTGAGTAGCCCTCCCGTGGCATTGTATGGCTGGTGGTGAGGATAGCGAGCTGACACCGAGATAGGAGGACCCTATTCGCAAGCGTTGAACGACGCCGTCGACCACATCGCCGACATGGGGATCCTCCCGGTTGCTGCTGCGGGCAACAAGGGCATTCCAGCCACGTTCATCTCGCCCGCTTCCGCCGACAAGGTGATGACAGTGGGCTCCATCAACTCGGACTGGCAAGAGAGCAACTTTTCCAACTTTGGCCCTCAGGTCAACATCTTGGCTCCCGGAGAAGACGTTCTGTCGGCGTATGTCAGCACAAACACGGCGACCCGCGTGCTATCGGGCACGTCGATGGCGGCGCCGCACGTTGCCGGGCTGGCGCTGTACCTGATGGCGTTGGAGGATTTTGGCTCGACGCAGAAGCTGACGGAGCGCATAGTGCAGCTGGGCATGAAGAACAAGGTGGTCAACTTGATGACGGACTCACCCAACTTGATTATTCACAACAATGTCAAATGATGACTTCGGTCTTGTGTTTCGGTGTTGTGCGTCGGATGCAGATAGTATAGATATTACCTCATTGTCATGGTATTAATAGATCAAATGCTTTCAGCAGGACCTTGTTAGCTGCTCTTCTCACTTGGGTAGTTGATGACGATGTGAGGGCTCTTGCTTTAGGAGGTAGTGCAGGGTATCCTTGAATAGACACGACAGTGTGTTGTATCTCATGATACGGTCTATCTTGTCCTCGATGGAATTGTGTAATTGTATTGACAATTCTCAATGGTCAAATGTATCTCGACTGGGCAGAAAAGCCAGAAGATGACAAAAGTCATCAAGGTGGCATTGTGTAACGCATTTGCTGGAGCACAAAGTCGTCATATATCACCGAAAGTGGCTCGATGGTCACCTCAGCCCAAGTGGTCCAATGAGGAGCAGAGGAGGGCGGGGTTTTGCATGTGAAGAGACCGACTGTCACAATACTGTACGTTAGTTGGTTAGGTGGTGCCTTGTCTAAGCAAGCAGGCGGGGGAGAGGGAAGAGGGAAAAGGTAAGGTGAGATGCCTCGGCTTTTGAGGCTGGACGAGGGTTGGGGTCAGAGGATTTCGTCGGCTGTGTTCCGGACAGGTTTTTGGAGGAAATGGATAAGTTGATGAATGCTACCGAGATGAGATGAAGAGATGGTGAGGGGATGGCATCACGTATTGGATATGTGAGATGTTGGGTCCTGACAGGTTGGCGGGGGAATATTGCGGGGATTTACACCATTCACGATGATGTCGCTACTGTAGTACTGGAGAGGATCAAAGCCCGATTGGAGTGAGAGATTCTACGCATGGCCTGTGTTCTATCTTTGGTGCCTAGTCAGAGCGATGAGATGACTGTCTGATGCAATTGAGGCCGATGATTGGGCTGTCATTTTTTGCATGAGAAGTTTAGGTTGTGATGGTTGAGGAGGACTAAGATGTAAATGGCTCGGTGACGGACGGCTCCCCTGTGGCGGTTTCTCTTATAGTGAGTCGATGTGCTGGAGCAGCTGCCGTGGTCCATTGGGTTTTTACCAAACAGTGTGACTCTCTCTCTATCTGTAAATCGGGTCTGGTTTGGTTCTACTTGTTTGTTGGTAGCTGGAGAGATGGAGGACGCAGCCAACTCGGGCGTGGCAGTCGCATCACCCGATAACAGGCGGGAGTCTCCCCGTTGCATATGCAAGATAAAGCAGCCTCGACGACGGATAAACACAAGAATTAAACAAAAAATATTCCCGCATGCGAGTAGAGTACACGTAGCTGGACCTGATTTTTATTTAATTTTATTTTCCTGTTCTGTGTTGCGTTCTGCTTCATCTTGTCGTCGTCATCTGTTACCCTCCTCATCGTCCATCCCACCATCAACCCCTCACCTGTATTATCTGGCTCAGCTTCTTCTTCTTCTTCGTCTCTCATCGATAAAACCCACCTCTATCTCTCTATACCTATACACCGTCAGTCAGTTCGTCAGTCAGTCATTCAAGTCAATCGTTTATCCCACTCAGTCACACAATGGGCTCGGAAGAGGAGCAGAAGCCCGTCATCATCGTCGGCGGCGGCCTGGCCGGGCTGGTGGCCGCGCACGAGCTGGCCAAGCGCAAGGTGCCGACGGTCATTGTCGACCAGGAGAACGAAAACAACCTGGGCGGGCAGGCGTTCTGGTCGCTGGGCGGCCTGTTCCTCGTCAACTCGTACAGCCAGCGCCGGATGGGCATCAAGGACTCGCGCGAGCTGGCGATGCGCGACTGGCTGGGGTCGGCGCAGTTCGACCGCGACGAGGACTACTGGCCGCGGCAGTGGGCGCGGGCCTTTGTCGACTTCGCGACGGACGAGTTCGAGGACTACGTGCGGGCGCTCGGGCTGGGCTTCCTCTTCAACGTCGGCTGGGCCGAGCGCGGCGACGGCCGGGCGGACGGCCACGGTAACTCGGTGCCGCGCTTCCACATTGCCTGGGGCGCCGGCCCGGAGGTGGTGCGCATCTTTGCGGATCCGGTGCGCAGGGCGGCCGACGAGGGCCTCGTGACGTTCAAGTTCCGGCACCAGGTCGACGGGCTCGTCGTGGACGGCACCGGCAGGGCGGCCGGCGTCCGGGGCAGCGTGCTCGAGGCCGACGACTCGCCCCGGGGCGTGCAGACGTCGCGCGCCGTCGTCGACTCGTTTGAGCTGCACGGCGCCGCCGTCATCGTCACGGCGGGCGGCATCGGCGGCAACATCGAGGCCATCAAGAAGAACTGGCCCGTCGACCGCCTGGGCCCCAAGGTGCCCGACTACTTCGTCACCGGCGTGCCCGCCCACGTCGACGGCCGCATGCTCCAGATCGCCGAGGACGCCGGCGCCAACCTCGTCAACCGCGACCGCATGTGGCACTACACCGAGGGCCTGCAGAACTGGGACCCCATCTGGCCCAACCACGGCATCCGCATCCTGCCGGCCCCGTCGTCGCTGTGGCTCGACGCCTCGGGCAAGCGGTTCCCGCCGTATCTGTTCCCCGGGTCCGACACGCTCGGCACGCTCAGGGCCATCTGCGCCACGGGCTACGACTACAGCTGGTTCATCCTCGACCAGAGCATCATTGCGCGCGAGTTTGCCCTCTCGGGCTCCGAGCAGAACCCCGACCTGACCAGCAAGAGCGTCTGGGAGCTGCTCAAGAATAGGTTCTTCTCCACAAAGGGGACGGCCAACGTGCAGCTGTTCCAGGAGAACGGCAAGGACTTCGTCGTTCGGGACACGCTCAAGGAGCTGGTCGCGGGCATGAACGAGCTGGCCAAGGAGCGCAACGGCCCGGTCCTCGACTACGACAAGATCAAGGAGGTTGTCGACGCCCGCGACGACCAGTTCAACAATGCCTACTCCAAGGACGCCCAGGCCATGCTCATCCACAACGCGAGGTCGTACTGGATCGACAAGCGCAGCCGCGTCGCCGCGCCTCACAAGCTGCTCGACCCTGCCCACGGGCCTCTCATCGCCGTCCGCCTGAACCTGCTCAGCCGCAAGACGCTCGGCGGCCTCGAGACGAACCTGAGCAGCAACGTGATGAGGAGAGACATGACGCCGTTCCCGGGCCTCTACGCCGCGGGTGAGGTGGCGGGCTTCGGCGGCGGAGGCGTCCACGGCTACAACTCGCTCGAGGGAACCTTTCTGGGGGGCTGCATCTTTTCGGGGCGCACGGCTGGGCGAGCTGTGGCGGATGAGCTGGCCGAGGTGGTCAAGGAGTGAGTGTGTTTGGGGAGCATCCTTGGACGAGTGATGAAGTTTTACACCATGTTTTCCTATTGCGAATCCGGGGGGAGCAAAGGGCGAGTTGGAGGAGTTGGTAGCATTCATGATTTCTATGTTCCTAGTGTGTATGGTTACAGGTTTACCTATTCTATTCGATGCAATTGAGACCAATGATGAGCCCCGTGTCACAAATGTTTTCTGTCAAACAGTGTTTCCCTCTCGTCGCTTTTGGTTCTGTCATCATGTCATGCTTGCAGTTGGGGTTCGTGAGGAGGAACAAGGGGAGGAATGGCCTGTGATCAACACGAGGCTAAGTGCGTGATTGGTGGAATATCATGCCGGACGACATCCTTCTGATCGGAAGAATTGGCCCAGGCTCTCGGGTATTTGCCGTGATGCAACTGTATGTATGCATACATGATTATCATCTAGTATGTATTGCTCAGCTGGAGCCAATGTGGGATAAGCGTGTGGTCGAGGGTTGGAGGAGAATCTGGGGAAATCCGGGGAATCTGTCCAGGGAGGGGCGGTATGTAAGACGCTTTTTGTGTATAAATTAGGAGAGGCGTTCGTTGACTGCCTATCGTTACGACGAACCTTTGCTGAAGCAGAGCCAGGTCTGTCCACTCATTCATTGATCGACTGGCTGACTGACTGGACTAAAGAAGCAATGCATTTCTCGTCGCTTTCTTTGGGTCTGCTTTCTGCGGCGGGCGTCGTCAATGGCCTGCCCAGCTTCGGCCTCGGAGATTTGCTCTGGCCCTTGAAGGTGCCCGACACGGTCGTCATTGACGGCTGGCGTCTCGTCGATGCAAAGACTCGTCTCTATCTGGGCGACCGGGAGCTCAAGACGGCGTTGAAACACCTCACAGCCCAGGCAGACTCGTGGCTCTCCCAAGGCCCCTGGACCGTCACCGCCAAAACGAAGCCTCCCCCCAACGGCACCATCCACGACTACTCATCCCAAGCCCCCTACTGGTGGCCCAACCCCAACACGCCCGACGGCTGCCCGTACATTCAAAAGGATGGCGAGCGCAACCCCGAGGTGGACCAGTACCAGGACAGGGTGTCGGTGGGCAAGATGTTCAACTCGACGTATGTGCTTTCGCTGGCGTGGTACTACACCGGCGAGAAGAAGTATTCGCAGCACGCGGCGGATATCCTGCGGACGTGGTTCCTGGACGAGAAGACGGCGATGAATCCGAATCTCGAGCATGCGCAGATTATTCCGTGTGCGAATACGGGGCGGTCGATTGGGATTATCGATTTCAGCCAGGAGTATACGAATGTGGTTGATGCTGTTTCGATACTCAATTCAGGGCCTGCGCCGGGCTGGACGAAGAAGGATAATGAGAGGTTTGTCGATTGGAATAAGCGCTTCTTGGCGTGGCTTGCGGATTCGCCGTTTGGTGTTGAGGAGGCTTCTGCGCAGAATAACCATGGGACATTTGCAAACATGCAGATTGCGGCTTTGGCAGTCTTTACGGGAAACCATTCGCTCGCTGTGCAGAGGACAAAAGTTGCAAAGGACTTTATCAACAGCCAGATTACGAAGAATGGTTCACAGCCGCAGGAGCTGGCTCGTACGAGGAGTTTTCACTATTCGAACTTTGACTTGTGCGCGCATTTGCGGATGGCGCTCATCGCGAGAAAGGTGGGCGTTGATTTGTTTCGGTATAAAGGGCCGGAGGGACAGACGCTGTTTAAGGCGGTGGATTTTGTCGTTCCGGCGGCGAAGGGGGGAGCGGGTGCGTGGACGTATCCTGAGCTGGGGTTTACGCAGTATGCGGCTACGGATAATGTGAGGGCTGCGGCACAGGAGGGGAATTTCGTGGCGATGGGGGCGGTGAAGGGGTTGGAGGCGCCGCCGGGGGGAGATATCTTTGCGTTGAGGCCGGCGCCGGAGCAGTTGGATAGTATTGCGACGGTTGGGTGAGGAAGTGGTTAGGGGATAGACGGGATAGGGGGAGGATGATAAGTGTGGGTATATGCGAGGTGGTGTAACATTACTACAATTGTCATCACTCTTAGCTTTTGTCAAAACTATTTATTACTATTGATACTCTTTAACAGTAATTCTACTCTCTTTATGGGTATTACTAGGTATGTAGATCCCGACGATTCGACCTTGTCCGGGCTTGATGGCGGCAACGACAATCATGAAAGATCTTTTAACACCGTCTTGCATTATCGACCCTAAACATCTATATCTAGACTTGAATTATCACATCTACTCAAGGGAGGGTGTTTTAGAAGAGTCACTCAAAACTGCTGTCATTAGACAGCCCTGTGATCATAATAATTCGGCGGCAGATATCCTACAACTTATATGAGGACTGGAGATGGAATCTGCAACGGGTCTGATGAAAGGAAGCTACTACGGGGGAGAAAGGAGTGATATATGCCACATATATACATCGTCAACAATGTGGTACAGCGTAGCTTTAACATGGATCTTCCATCTTTGACCCTTTGCGCAAGGCCTGGCGTGAACTCAAGGCCGCGTCTCTCGATCCCGCTCGCATCGTGAAGCCTGCGCGAAAGAAGGGCGACGGCATCAGCAAGGGCAACATGGCCGTCCTGTCCCAGGCGTTCATTGGCTACGTCAAGAACTGGGATCGCTGTTATGCGGCCGCGCAGAACGCGCCCCTGTCCTCGCGCTCGGCTCTGGTGGCCGGGTCCGGTGCCCAACCGCCTCCGGTCCCCGCCCTTCCTGTCGCCGGTCGTAGGGCTGCCGGTGTCCAGGCACAGTTCCTAAACCAGTATCTCCATGTACGTTCCATCCCCTCCCCATACTCGTGGGGAACCCATACTAACGCGTCTTGCAGGGCCAGCATGAGATAAATGAGCGTATCGTCCGCATCCTAGAGAATTAACAAGAGCGAGACCGGGCCTGTGAGGAGCGCGAGCGGCTCCGAGACGAGCGCGACGCCCGTCGGGAGATGGACCTGTACGCCCTCGGTTATGGCGCGCCGCGCCAACTCCCAGCGTTAGATTATGGTGCCGCCCCGTCTGACATCGGACTCCTTCGCCTCCAGAAATCCTGCGCAAGCGTTCCTCCCCTGACTATGGAGATCAATATAATGCGTTATGTTCCTCGAAGCTATGGGCATCAGTCATGGATCGTTCTCAGCTTACGCAAACGAGGAGGGGTGGCTACTGTAGACGATTCTGTATCTGTCCCGTGTGCTTTTTCTTCGCAGAGGGCTGTTGCAGAATGGTGAGTGATCTCCATACGTGTTGTATACCGTTTGCTCACGTCTGTATCTTACAGTGATCCTGCCGTCGAACATTGTCGTTGTTGGGACACCACCATTTGCATTCAAGTAGCCGCTGGATCACAGCTCTTGGAGGATTGATTCAGAGCCTGGAAATTGCATCTGGAAGCGGGACGACTGACGGGTTGATAAGTCCTAGTGCACGACACCAAGACTTTCTCATGCCCCTCGTGCCTCTGGATGCTTGGATGAATGATGAATGTTGTGGTTCCAGCATAACGTAAAAGGGGGTCGCCCTAGGTGTCGTGGGGTCATTGTATCGCCAGGGCGAGTCGAAATATCCTCTTCCCATCTCTCGATGATGATCTGTTGATGATGGTGGCCAAACTTGCCAAGAAGGACAATCTTGACCTGGTGGTCTGATGCGGAGAACCACCATCTCATGTCATCCCGAAGGGCACCTAAGGATTCAGATTCCCCTGCCTCGATGTGAGGAGGGTCTTGCACTCCCTTGCCTTTTGCAAAGGCCCGGATCATGGGCTGTTGGGAGACAGGTCACCTGACGTTACCCGCACATATATATGTCCGTCCTTATGGATGCGCGTAAGAGGGACTCAGCTAGATGATCACATTGTTGTGAGGAAGGAGTCTACTGGTGACTACGGAAGGAACGGATTGGAGTACCTATAAAAGGTCTCCATTGACAACTAGCGTTATGGAACAACTTAGCTTCTTCATCAACAATACACTACGTTACTGTTCTCTTCATTTCAACACACATTAAAGACTTCTATTGCATGCACCAGGTTGCTTGTGTCCCCTTGTGTGTCTTAAGTCCAGTGGTTACCTCGAAGGAATGCGATGAAGCTTGGGTTTTGCTTTATCATGGCGGTAAGTTCAGCCCTTGCCAACATTGACGTGGAAGGATATACAAACGGTGGACTTTGATTCTGACTCTGCTTACTGGACGATGGACAAACACTTTCCCAGTGATTGGTCTGGATACGTCCGTGACAAGGACAGTGACTGTCTTGACGGTAAAGGAGGAGGAGAATGACTCTAAGAAACGTCTCCTGGCAGAGAGCACATCGACCTCAGGCAATATCGTCATGATATGCGCTGAACCAGATATCAAGAAGCACGAGGGCTATGAAAAAGTCTGGTTGCCATGTATTGGGACTTACACTTATCGAACCATCAGTCACTCCCTCCGAGATGCTACCTCCAAGTGCTGGATAAGCCCTCCAGACACTGTGTTTTCAGCGGCAACCCGGAGATGAGAGTGCGGATTGAGTCCCAGTCAATGCCAGCCAGCCGGGCGATTGTATTCAGGCAATGGGGGCGCCTATGGCGTCTTTTGCCTTTGAGATCATGCGAAAGCAGCTTGGACAGAGTTGTTCTCGATACCTCCGAGTGTTCTTCCTGGTCCTTTCGGGTCAACCCCGACAGAGTCCAACGTATGGGAGTTCAGAAGACTCAGAACATTGCCGCTGCCCGGGACATTGGAGCCAAGGTGACTTTAGGCATTATGGAGGATTCAAGCCCCCTACCCGACGGAGAGGGACTCATCTTGCACATCTCACGAGGGAGAGGAGGCGCCCTCCAGCTCCCAAGAAGCTGAATTGCCCGAATCGACTCCGGGCGGAACGCCCCCGACAACGCTGCACAAGACGCCCCTGAAAAAGCCTCAGAGGGTGGTTTCCAAAGGCTCAAGTAAAATGAAGATAGCAAAATGTCCTCCGCCGCCAACTCCCGCCAATTCAGTCGCCCCTTTTTCCTTTGTTGTGATCATGCTAACATACAAGTCTCACAAAAGTCCCGGCCAGCCTCGTTTCCAACCATCAGGATCAATCGAGTTTGCTTTGCGCCGCCCTCAAGACGCAGTTTGCAGACGGGATCTGACTCGCGCTTGGGTTTGATGGGATTGTTGCCCGTTGTCTACATGTAGTTCCTGAAGCCAGCTGGAGAGTTAACTTCCAATTGACATGTGAAGGTGGGTCGAACTCATCGCCTTTTGTTGGTGAAGGCCCAAGCTCATCCCGCAACCCCATGTTCTGGGCCTTTACACACCTGGAACCAGGGGCAACATCCCCAACAATGAATACCATGCTAGAGCGGCTCTCGATATCAAGCTGCTTTGAGGAATTTCTCAGGTATCACATGCTAATCGTAAAAGTTACAATCCTTGACCTGGAACGTGGGCTTATCTCGTCAAACGCACTGCAATATGGAGAGAAATTCCTTGAGATGATACTACCAAGTCGGCAAGTCCTAACGTCTAAGCCTAGACAACCCTCCTCTTAGCTGATAACATTTCTCAGTGTCCTTTCTCCAATAATTTCACGGCGGTCGGGATTGAAGCCATCTAGAACACCCGGAAAGGTCTCGTTTACCATCTCCGGCGTATCACAGGCCGTTGGAGGTCGGTCTTGGCGTCGTAGATTGCCAGCTCAGTGATATTCCTATTATAATACCCTGGTTCGACAAGTCTGTAATAACCTTTCCCGATTGTCGCCAATCCGTGACCAACTCCTGCTGTGGAACCATCTGCTTGCAATACCATGCCTTCTACATGTTATTCAGACAAGACTACCCCATCTTTGAGTCAATCCATGCACGGGCATTGGGATCAAAGGTCTCTTGCACCCTATTGACGAGAACGAAAGAGCCTCACGAGCTGGACAGGGACTGTATATTCCTCAGTAGCTCACGCTATACACCTTCCAGTATCCCAATCTCCCATTCAGAGAAGCATAACTCGACGCCCCCCTCCCCCCAACACTCAAATACCGTCCCGATTCCTTCACTTCAAACGAATACCCCTTGCCAGACTTGTAGCCCACCGTAAATACAACAGCCTTCCCAGCATCGCTACAGAGCTGCCCGCCGTCACAGATATAGTTCCGTCCACCATCATCCGAAAGCGTAAACTCATCCCCTCCAATGGTTACTGCATGCGCGATCCACCTCTGAGAGGGAGCGTCATGCCGTTCAGTTGCCCTGCTGAGAGCGAGAGTGCGTGAGGAGGACGTCTTTTGGGCGAGTGCGAAGCCGTTTGCTTCAAGAACGAGGTGGCGGCCTTCAGTGAGCATTCCGCGAAGCTGTTTGAACCCTCTTTCGACTTGCGTCGTCAAGTCAGGGATCACACCGGCGCCGGTGTAAGGAACCGGGGGCTGGACCTCCGAATACAAGGACTGGCAGTACGATGAGCCGTCATACACTCCATTGGAATCCGTATGCGGAGTCTGCGGCTCAGGAAGTTCCGGGATGGAGTAGTCGGGGTGATCAAAGTCAAAGGCATCCGTCAAGTCGGACATGTGGCTACGGCGCCAGTAGACCATCTCCTCCGTCGTGACGTTCCGGCCCTTTGCGGCCTGCCACTTCTCCACAAAGAGAATCTGCGAGTTGTGGTCGCTGTGAGCGGAAAACACGCCGCCGTTGCGCGTCCAGGGCGAGATGATGTAGAATGGCAGCCTGAAGCCGGGTCCGACAAAGGTATATCCTACTTGCCCGTACGGGTCATCAATCCATTCGCCAGCGGTGTCCTTGGGAGAGCGATAGGGGTCGACGTGGTCGAACCAGCCGCCCGTTTCGTCGTACGAAATCATGAGGACCGTCTTGTTGTACTTTGGTGAGTTGAGGACGGCCTGGGCGACCTGGTGCTGCAGCCAGGCGCCATCATGCGGAGAATACGGGGGATGCTCGGAAAGCTCCATGGGGGCAACAATGTAGGAGACTTCGGGAAGCGTGCCGTTGGCAGCCTTTGCGTAAAAAGTGTCGAGCGCAAGGCCCTTCATGCCCCTCTCGTAGAGACTGGAGCCCGGCTCGGCGTCCTGGAACTGCTGGAACCGGGCGTACGAGTTGTCGTCAAAGTTGTCCGCGTCCTGGAAGACCTGCCACGTCACGCCCGCGTCTTCGTAGTGTTCGCCCACGGTCTTCCACTTGAGCGGGTAGCAGTTGAAGCCGCCGGGCTCGCAGCCCGGCGTGATGTTGTTGTCGATGTACGGGTTGCCGCCTTGGTCGGGGGTTTGAGGGCCGCCGGGGACGTTGACGCTGCCGGAGAGCCAGGTTACTCTGTTGGGATTCGTGGCGGCGACAATGGCTTCCTGATGTCCGCATTAGCAATTTTCCCCCCCTTTCAATCCACCTGATATGTGCGAGACGACGTTTACCTGGTACATGTCGGCAACGACGAAATTGTCCGCCAGAGCAAACTGGATCGGGATATCCTGCCGCTTGTAGAAGCCGATGCTGTACGGACTGTTGTCCACGGCCCAGCGGTCATTGCGGCCAGAGTTCCATGCTGCGTGGTTCTCCTGCCAGCTGTTGCTCCCGGAGACCATGCACTGCGTTGCTTCGGTCCAGTTGCCGCCGAGGTAGTTGATGTAGAAGGGGGTCACGTAGTCGGTCTCGTTGGTCAGCTGCGAGTTTGTCACTTGGTTCCAGACGGGGACGCCGTCGTTTGTTTGCAGGTTCGCGTCTGCGAAGCCTCGGACGCCGGCCATTGTGCCAAAGTAGTGGTCAAAGGCACGGTTTTCTACGTTTCTTGGAGTCAATACATGATGCTTAGGCTCTGTCTTGATGCGCAGTGATCATACCCTGCATGAAGAGGACGACATGGTCAATGTCCTTGAGGCTGCCGGCGCTTGCAAGGCCAATGACGGCCATGAACGTCGCCGATGCAGGCGCAAGAGTCCCAAGGCGAGGCATTTCGACGATGGAAACCACGAAACAACAGAGCCTAGGTGCCGGGAGAGCTCCTTGCACTCCGCTTCATCACAGAAGACGAATCTACGACGACAGACATTTGGTGAACGTTATATGGATTCGCCTCAAGTGCACATCATCATCGACACCCCTCACTTCAACGTCAGTTGCCAAGCGCAGTGTAGCATCGAGGGTCCCGACAAGGCGGCCGTCCGTGCCGAAGGTCACGGAGCATCATGCGGTTAAAGGATAAACAGCTGTGTTGTTGCATTCCCCGTCTGGTCTTCTACCAATACCCGAAAGCGGAAGGTAGGTGGCCCATTGTTGAGAAAGGAGATCGCCATGAGGTTGGGACTTTGGTGCTGCAAGGCAGGGCAGTTAGAGAATATGTTGGGATGCTGGCAAGACTGGTTAGCCCGTAGGATAAAGTGCATAGCAACCCCATGTTGTGCACTCAAAGCGGTAGAGTCTCTGATCAAGAGACATGGAGTAGAAAAATTGCAAAGCCGCTAGGAGAAAGATCCAGGTGCAGTGTTGCGCTCAAAAGCATGTGATTGGATCCATCGGGAAAGGACAGATGCGAGATGCGCAGCCAGACGATCAAGACATGTGCTTGCGAGAAGCCAATGGCGGCGACCCGGTGGCCCTCGTGACGGCGGCCGTGGTTGGCTGGGAGCGGCAGCGATGCAAGGATGGGTGAGTTTAGTGCAGGGGACTTGCGAGGTTCCACAAGGACGTAGACCATGATAGTGTGTAGCTGCATGATGCACGTCGAGGGGTGTGGAGACTGAGACTGTGTTTAGGCGACAAGGAGAGAGCGGGAAAGGCCTCATTTGGACGGCTTGGAGATGGATTAGTAGATGAGTCTGAGCCTGAGTCTGTGTTGGGAGGAGAGGGGAGGAGGAGAAGAAGAATGGAGAGAGTGTCTTGACTTACACGGAAGATGCCGTGAGACGTAAGCTCCTAAACACTAGACGGACCGTTCAACACCATCTCCCACTTTCCCGAGACATCGTCTGATGTAAAAGACAAGCAAAACAACTGCCAGCAAGATAACAATAGCCTGCAGACCGGTGCTACTTAGATCAAAAAACCCGGCCGGCCGACAGCATCTTTGGCCTCCTCCTCCTGCGGGGCCCGCCACAAACCCGGGCATTCAACAAATCAAGCGACGGAATCCCCACGTGCGGCGAGTGGCTCGGCAGTCGATGCCGACAGAAGTGGTGACGAATACCTCCGCGCGTCTTTATACCGATGTTGCGAGAAGTCTTGGCATTGTCATTGTCTGTCCGATCACCGCCGTTGTTGTGCTTGTTTTTGTGTCTCTTATCTCTGTGTCATGACGTGTCCTGGGTTCTATCTTTTTCTCTCTCGCTGTT
Source organism: Trichoderma gracile (assembly GCA_020002365.1). Lineage (NCBI taxonomy): Eukaryota > Fungi > Ascomycota > Sordariomycetes > Hypocreales > Hypocreaceae > Trichoderma > Trichoderma gracile. Next base: position 1,390,963 of record JAINEY010000003.1, read on the forward strand.
TGTGTTCCTGACTTTTGCTTGTCCCTCTCGTTGGATGAATATGTCGAGTGAAGTCTGTTGAGAGAGACATGTTCATCAGACCTCTTAGCTGAAAAAGTCAAAGCAACCAAAGCGAAATGAGGGACGAACTCGAAGACCGTCGTCTGCTCGACCAAGTAGACGTCGACAGCGATGACTTGGCAACCCAACCGAGCATCGACGAGGCACGGGAGGCAGAGACAGCTGCAGAGCCTGCGGCCCGTCCAAAGCCCAGCTTCAAACTCGCCCGTATCGCCGGCCTTGTCGTTGCGCTCTGCCTGGGCTCGTTGCTCGTGCTGTTGTTTGCCCTGAACCGCCACGCCTCAGGCGCCCCCCTGGACGACAGCCAGCTTGCCATTCCTCTGCATCCGAACGAGCATTCCACCAGAGATCCCACCACACTGACCTTTGACTGGCACGTCACCCTGGGCACGAAAGCCCCGGATGGGGTGGAGAAGGAGGTGTATCTGATCAACGGTGCGTGAGAATCCGCTCATGCAGGACTTACTGTCTGGAGGGGGGCTCAGAAGGCCACAGTCTGAAGGGCGTGGTCGGTTCGATTGGCTGACGCTTTCTGAGCAGGACAATTCCCAGGGCCAACCATCGAGGCACGATCCGGGGACCGCATCATCGTCCGTGTCCACAATGACCTCAAGGACGAGGCCGACGGCGTCTCGCTGCACTGGCACGGCCTTCGCATGCAGGGCTTCAACGCCATGGACGGAGCCGTCGGCTTCACGCAGTGTCCTATCCCCGCCGGCGGCTCGTTCGTCTACGACTTTCGCATCCGGGACGACGAGCACGGCACGTTCTGGTGGCATGGTCACTCCCAGCTGCAGAGGGGGGACGGCCTCTTTGGCGGGTTGGTGATTCACGAACCGAGACATGGAAACGACAATGAGGCAGTACAGGACGAAGCACTGCTCCTCATCGGTGATTGGTTCCATCGCCGGCAAAGTGATGTCCTCGATTGGTACAGCAGCCCGGCGAGCGCGGGCAATGAGCCTGTGCCGGACTCCGTTGTCATCAACGGCCGCGGTCGATACGATTGCTCCATGGCCGTGCCGGCTCGTCCTGTCAAGTGCAAAGCAACAAGCTTGAGCAACTTCCCGCCACTGATCAAGAAGGCCAACGGGGAGACGTTGCTGAGAGTCGTCAACACAGGCACCGTCGCTGGCTTGACTGTCGCTGTTGATGGTGCTTCCCTCCAGCCAACACATGTCGACGGCGGCTGCAAGGTGGACTCGAAGCCGGCTGATTCCATCGGCACTCTCTATCCTGGCGAGAGGGTCAATGTGCTCCTCAAGTGGAAGACTGACCAGGCGGCGGAGCCGTGGTTCAACGTATATCTGGATCATGAGTGAGTTATCCCACCAATACCTCTTACAACCTCGACGGCGAACGATCGTCTGACCCCCAATAGGAATCTCCGTTTCGGCAACCCGGCATTGAACCCCAACCATACCTTTCCAGCTCTACCGAAAACAGTCACAGCGCATGATAGGGACCAGGCGCCCCCGTTGAGATTCAGCAGCAGTCATCTTGATCTGGGATCCCTTTCTGCTACCGAGAAGCCATCCCCCATCGCCACGGCGGAAGAAGAGCAGACTATCCTGTTATACGTCTCAACTCAGAAGCTTGCGGTGCATGGAAACAAGCCGCTCGGCTTCGTCAATCACACGGTTTGGCAACCCCAGTCGCCGCCACTGCTGTCCTTGAACCGGTCATCCTGGGACGAGCATCAGTTTGTCCCCTTCATCGGCAGCGGATCCAAGCCAACAAAGGTCAAGCTGGTGATTAACAACCTGGACGATGGTTCCCACCCATTCCATCTCCACGGATATTCATTCCACGTCTTGTCCTCCTTCCGGGCAGACAACGCCAAGCTCGGGAGCTATAACCCTTACGAAACGCCGGAAAGCAAATCTCCTGGCCAGTGGAAGCGGGAGAAGCCTCTCCGGAAAGACACCGTCAGCGTGCCGAGAAAAGGCCATGTGGTGCTGTCCTTTGTCGCCGATAACCCCGGGATGTGGATGCTACACTGCCATATGATGGTACACCTGGGAACAGGCATGGCGACGGGCTTCCAGGTCGGAGTTCCGGAAGATGAAGAGCATATATATGGATTGGACGAATCAGCAGCGAGATTGTGCAAGGCGTCGAAATGAAGGAGAACCAAAGATACCCAAGACGAAAATAACACTGATGAGACCAATGAGATAGCATTGTACATTCATGAAAACACAAGCACATAAGAAACAAAAAAATTGAATAAATATCGATGAACCATAGTAGCCCAAAACGTCTTGTGAGAATATACACAGAATATAAACAATGGGGGTATAATTGACCAAGAATAAACATCATATCCAAGACGTAAACGATACCTCAACGGGTAGATTTTCGCGAAGTTACCACAGCATCAAAGAAGATACTGAGAAAAGTAGAGAAATGATCGTAATCCGGGAGAGAGAATCCGGGCGCATCAGGCTCTGCGCATCGTTCTCATCGTCACCGCCCTCACCCGGTGCCGGGACCGGAACGCCAGTGGGCACCGTTGGCGGCGCTCCGGCGAGCACCTTGTCGCCAGACGGATACTGGATGTTCCACACAGGCTGTGACTTGAGCGCATCGGGCGCGCCCAGGGTGCCTGGACAAGACGGCTGGTTGGCGTTGGGCCAGTCCAGAGTGCAGACTTGGTTCTGCCCAAGGGTGCATATCGAGTCGAGGATATTGTACAGGACATAGTTGTCTGCAACCCAGGAGTTCTCCTGCTCGAGGCAGCTGGACAGGAAGTTCATGCTGTTCGCCGCGCTGAGAGGGAGCTTGTGGCCCTTTGTGTGGAGCAGGCTCGCGCACTTGGACGCATCGACATTCTGCGTCGTCATCTCGACGGGTCCTCCTGCAAAGGGCTTGTCGGTGGCGGAGTAGCCCGTGTAGAGGTAGTTCCAGGCATCGTAGCTAACGTCGTGAGCGCCCTGGGACTGGTCCACGCGGAGCAGGTAGACCTGGCGGTCTTGGTACTGCAGGGACACGCAGACGTTGTTGCAGTCGACGGCGTCGGGCCAGTAGGCGACTCGGTTGGTGTTGACCTTGCAGCCCAGCACGCCGATGGACGACGAGTAGCTGTCGTGGGGCGTCGCCCAGACGGTTTTTGACGATGAAGATGAAGAAGAAGAAGAGCTGTCGCCGCGAGGGAGTGAAGCGGCAACGGCAGCAGATGCCAGCAGGGGCAGAAACGCCACAGGCGGTGCCATGAGAGAGTGGAGGCTGAAGAGCATCACGAGAGCGTCGTCATAAGGAACGGAGACTGACTCATCACAGGCCAGACCGGGGCCAGCGATTCAATGAGCAGATAATCAAAACAATAAGGAGTGACAGGCGGCAGTTGGCGCCGTTGCGGCGAGGGTAAAAGGGACAAGGCGCTCGAGGCTCAAAGAGCGTCAATTTCGCGCGTCTGGACGAAGCTGCATGTCAGAGGGAGAAAAAACGGTTCGACAATCACGATGGCTGCAAATCTGGGGGAAATTTGGTCAGGGGAATTGGTACATAGGCGAGCGGGCGGGCTAGTCCCGGGTGGGTTAGCCGAGACAGCCCACTTGAAGCCTTTCCCGATGGGGCCGTTGGCGGGAAAACGTGGACAGGCTCCACCAGTTTCTCCAGAGAGGCGGAAGCTCTGAATATGGGGGAGCTCTCAATTGCTTCAATGTTTGGCTGCGATACGGGTTCACGAGGGCCATCACAACTGCAAAGGTATTGACATGGAAACTCATTCATATTCATGGTATTGAAATATGGAAAAGACGACAAAGGATGAGGGCGGATGTGGGGAATTGATAATAGTACAGGTAACAGTAATCAAACACTCAGCAACTGTCTGACACACATTTTCGTCTCATTTTTCCCTTTGTCTGTGTCGCCATCCACCAAAGGTTAAAAAGCAGAATTGCTCATCCGCCCAGCATCATATAACTCATTTTTTTTTTGTTAATAATTGCGACTTCATCATTTGTTTCTTTATTTCTTTAGATGCAGCGCCTCCTTCACCTTGTCCATCGCCGAGTGGCGACGCTGAGTCTGTCCGGGGGCAGCGCCGGTCTCTGTCTGTTTTGTTGCGTTGAGCGGCTCATCGCCCTCGTCCGGCTGCGTCAGCGCGTGGTCGCCGTGCGCCTTGGACCATGTTAATCCAGCGTTGTCGGCTGAGACTTCTTGTTCACCTGGGAGTTACCTTTTGCTCCTCAACCTCGGCGTTGTGAATGAGGTCATGGCCCTCAATGGCCGCCTCGTCCGTGATGCCAGTGTTCGGGTTCATCGTGATGGGATGTGTCAGGTTTCTTCAGATTTTGATGACAGGTTCAACGTAGCAGTTGGGCGAAGTCAATGGAGATTAAGCGCAGCAGTAGTGGCAAGGAGAGAAAGCAAGCTGTCTTATAGCTCTCTCAACACAGCTCCCCCAAACTGAGTTTTCGTCATCAGGCGAGAGCTGCGTGACGGTTCTGCTGGCAGGTGGTCGCCATCAACGTCATGATGAGGACCATCAACCGCATATTCTCGAATCGCAGCGCTGATACCCCGCCTTGGCTGCGCAGCCATCACCAGCTGTCAGGCGAGACAGTTTTGAAGAATGACGGAGGACTGTATGCCGAACAGGGTTTCGACGTGCGCTGATCCGTGGCAATGCTACTGTGCTTAGTTGTCGATGTGCGCCATTGTCCAATCGCGGGGTTTGAGACAGACGGTATGCAGAATCAGGGAACATGAAGCTTTCGGCTAAGCAGATGGTGGGCGAATGAGGAATGATTGATAGTTTGCTGTTCGCCGCATTGGGCATCAATGTGTGTGTTTCTATTATTAAAGTCCTCGTGACCATTGGGACGGTTGTGCCGGACCGCATCGGAAGGCTGAGGAAGAGAGGATATGTCGATATATCCATATCTTGAATTCTAATCAGAAGATAGAGTTGGTTTTATATGCTAAAAGTCTCTCGTTATTCGTTTTCTAGCGGGAGGATCTCTGCTCGTATGGGCGACAGATACGCAGTCAAGATCTCTCGCTGATACCGACCTGAGGCCTCTTCGACAATAAAACGCATCCGTGGTATGTGATGGAGTGACTCTAAAGGAAGTCAAGTATAAGAATCCCCCTACACATCTTGCTTCACAGGGCTCTTTATCAATGAGGATTTCCTTCAAGAACAAGAGTCGAGTGCATGTCTTATGAAACCGAGTTGATAAGTTCAATGAGACCGGTATGCGAGTCGATTGTTTACATGAGAGCTATATCGGAGGGTGCCAACCTGCTCGCTTACAAATACTCGATGGAAGCCAAGTCTCAAACTTAAGTTGAGCTATATGAGGCCTCGTCCATTTCATGCGTCAGTAGTTCTGGGGCAGAGGGGACACGAAGATTCAATCCACTCGCTGCTTCTACATGACATGGACCAGCACCATCTCAAGGAGGAGATATATTATGAATAGCGAGACTCAACAGACTGCCGAATGTTTCCTACCTCATAAAACTTACTACCTATCGTATAGTATATATATCTGAGCCCTAGCAAGCTATAACTTGTCTAGGCCTTCCTGAGACTAACTACGATATGAAGAGTCTTCTTCTGTGTTAGATTAACATGGGTGGCTACCTGCAAAGTATAACAGCAGATTCCTAAAGCAACCTCAGAAGCCGCCTTAGCATTTCAAAGTCGAAGCCTTCCCAATTCTAATGCAGATGATTTGCACTGGATCAAAATCAAAGGAGATGGGGTAAACGGTCATCGTATGGACTGTTAGTAGAGCCTTCGTCGCTCATGCCGTCTCGCGCAAAGCAACATTCATTCGCCGGTCATCGTTATCAATCTAACAGCAAACCTGCTACATCATGAGCTATTTCAGAAGCTCAACAGCCAATCTGGTGATGGAATCAGCTGAATGGACCACGGCGTTACATCGTGATGCCAGTAGCCCAACGCCGGCATATTGAGCTGTTCGAGACAGCACTGAGCAATTGCAGGCGCTCAACATTCCCATGACTCAACAATTATCATTTATCGAAAAGCCAAGAAGGATTTCGCACATGATGTACTTGTTGGTGTAGAAAAAAGACTGTTTCGGCTCATCCAAGACTCTTCAAGGGTTCACTTATATGCCCGCGTTGCTCCAAGGAGAAGGTGAAGAGCACCAACATATTAGAAAAGTTCTGTGCAGCTAGGGTTGTGGCTCTGCCTACATATTTTCTATATGCCTCATGTATAGAAGAGTCAACCAGACTTGTATCTCAATTAAAAAGACCCTGAGGCTATTCTTGATGCGTCTGAAGTGCCGCCACGTGAAGCCAAGTGCCGAATCATCAGGCGATGCAAAGGCTGGCTGCCAAGCAACACGAGCTGCAACGATTGGCTGGCTGCCGCTCGTCCATTCCATCTTGATGCAGTCCCGGGCGGTTTCCCCTTATTAGCGCCCAGGCCAACTGTACGCGTAGCCCCAACGAACTCCATAGCGGAGGTCATCCACTGTATTCCCCCACGGCGCCGCTAGTTTAGGACCCCCGACCGCTATAGTCGTCGCAAGACGAGTTGCTGCGTGCTCTCACGCTGTCCGAGCATTTGACAGCCCGTAATAGCGCGATATCCCTCATTTGAATGGGGGGTCTCTATGCTTCATGCATATCAGCGGTGTAGCATGATGGATGCGCAGGGTTTGAAAGTGCCGGCAGGCTCGTGATGCCGTCGCTTGACGGCGGGGAGCCGTGAGGTAAGGACGCCATCACCAGCTTCTACCCGGTCTATCCTGGACCTCTAGTGGACCCGTCCTCTCCATATAAGAGATCGATGACGAAGCCTCCTCGCACGCACTAACAGCCATCACTCCAAGGACACAGCAGCTAAATCTGACGCCGTCTCGCTGCCAAATCTGCTACCAAGTGAGAGATTAAAACCGTTACCCTCTTTCGTGTCACTCTATTGACATCGTGTTGAGACAGACAAACCCCAGGATAGTACATGTATGCACCGGAGCAATGAGGCTCCCCTCACTATTTCCCGCAGCGGCTGCTGCCGTCGCCGCCATCCCCCTCTTCTTCGCCTCTCCAGCATCAGCCGCCGCCATTGACTTCAGCTCAAAGGCTCCCCGCGATGCGCTGCCCGGGACGCTTTCCCTCGAAGCCGGACAGTCGCTCTTCACATTCAACTACTCGACGCCGAACCCGGACCCGAAGAACTGGATTGGCGTCTACGAGACGTACTACGGCGGCCCGGACAATGAGGAGTTTGTCGCGGGTTCCCTGACCTGGGCGTATGCGCCTGACGGCAACGGCGAGGTGCACGTCGATGTCTCGAGTCTGTCTGCCGGCTACTACAGGGCCTATTTCCTGGCCAAGGATGGCTACCAGTGGCTTGCGAAGCCCATCGACGTCATCGTGCCCGGCTCGGGGCCTATCGAGTTCATCAACGACCGCATCATCACCCAGAATGCCCACCAGGGGAGCCCCTTCAAGGCCAAGCTGGGCCGTTTGATTGCCAATCCCAAGGACGACGAGACCAAGTTCACCAAGGTCACCACTCACGGCGCCGACTGGGTCAAGGTCGCCAAGGACGGAACCATCTTTGGCACGCCGGGTCCCAAGGACAAGGACACCAGCTTCGTCGTCAAGGCGACGGCCAGCGATGGCTCTTCGGCCACGATTCGGGTCCAGATTCCCGTCCGGGCCAAGAATGTGCCGCTGGTGCGCGAACTCAAGGTCATGTCCTTCAACATGTGGTTTGGCGGCACCAACGTCAACGACTACCACAACAAGCAGGTCCGCTTCCTCATCAACACCAACGTCGACATCGTCGGCCTGCAGGAGAGCTGGAACGGTCAGGCAACTCGTCTTGCCCAGGCACTTGGCTGGTACTCCTGGCAGAGCCCCAACGAGGTCGGCATCATTAGTCGGTATCCCATCGTCGAGGTATTCCCGGAGCAGGCCGCTGGTGGATCGATTCGCATCGAGCTGGACGGTCGCAAGAGCCAGCTCATCATGTGGAACGTGCACTTAGGATTCAATCCGTATGGACCATACGACTTCTGCTTTGACCACATGCCCCTGGCCGAGGTTCTCAACCGAGAGTACCAGTCTGGCCGCACGCCGCAAATCATGGAAATCGTCAGCGCCATGCAAGGTGCCCTTTCCGAGGCTGACGACATCCCCGTCCTCTTGACCGGCGACTTCAACGCGCCCTCTCACCTCGACTGGACAGACGCAACGAAAAAGGCACACTGTGGCACGGGCTTCGTCCCCTGGCCGAGCTCAGAATTTCCCATGCAGTCGGGCTTGATCGACTCTTTCCGCGAGGCGCATCCCGATCCCAACGCCGAGCCGGGCATCACTTGGTCGCCCATTTACCTTGACAACAACGGCCGGCCCGAGCCCTTGGATCGAATTGACTTTGTCTTCCACAAGGGCCGGAGCCTCAAGGTCCTCTCGTCAGAAACACTCGTTGCCGGCGAGCCAACTCCGGAGCCGAATCAGCGGAACAATGAGTGGACGTCGGATCACGCTGCTGTTATGACGACGTACAGGATTGGATACTCGGACGATGATGGAGAGTTGTGAGCTTCGTCTAGACGAGGGTTGTCGTCTCTCGTGCATTTCTTGGGAGTTTTGGGCGTGATTTGTCATTTTAGAGGATTACTATTGGGTTGCATTTGTCGAGGAAGTGTTTGTATATTCGTCACAATGTTCGGAGTATAGCGAGCGGGGTAGATGTCTATCGAGAGAGAGCGAACATGCGCGCATGATCGGTACATGTATATTTCTTATACATTTGGGCGGATAACTGACTTAGATTTGACGGGGAAGAGAGATATCAAAGAACATGAATAAGACGATGGGCGTTCGTTTATGGGAGTTTTGTCCGCGATGTCTGTGACGAAAACTGTCCGTCACTGCAATGAGAGTTGTTGGCTCAACCGGATTTAGTCAACGAATCTCCTCCCATTAAGACAAGAGACGTCGAAACTCGTCATGCGGATCAGAGGAGTTGAAATGGAGCAAGCAAAAAGAATGAGGGGGGTTTTCAGGCGAGTCCAGGAAAGAAGCCAAGAAGGGAGGTAGAATTCCGAGCAAAAAGCAAAAAACTGCGGCCTGTGTGGATCGAACACACGACCTTCAGATAACAGGTGATTGAAGTTGGAACTTCAGTCTGACGCTCTCCCAGCTGAGCTAAGGCCGCTAGTTGAAAGTTGATCGCTAACTTAGAGCTATAAGCCAGCAGCCAAGCCGTAACAGCAATTGCCTGTGATGAACCAGGTTGTTTCCCGGCTCTCATGAGTTTCTGCGTAGATCTGTGAAGATGATTTGAGTTACTGAAAATCCCGACATTAGATTGTCACGCTGATCTGTGTTACGACATAGACAGGTATCGAATAAGTATGCGGGTGTCTCGCTCCATAGTCTAGGCGGCATTTCTCTAGTCATAGGTTTGCGAAGATGTGATCGAGTGAGCCGGCAATAGTTTCTCTGCCCATCAACTGTGGACTTATGGCCGAAATGGATTGGGGATAGCATGAGTGGCTGTATGCCTAACCGCCCATTTCGTCGTCCGAGGCGCTTATATGTGCCTTACATGCTTGGAGCCCCGCCTGGTTTAACACGCATCTTGTGTTCGACCCCTGTGAGACAGCCCGATAGATATTGGTTCTGGCTCAATCCTTTCCATGCAACTTCATGTTTTGGAAGAAATACTTGCGCAGCATATTCATAGCGATGAGTTCAATGAGAACGGAAGCCCTCAGTGTTTTGGCTACCATTGTTGCGGCGATTTGTACCTACTACTGGTTCTTGAGACGACTTACACGAGCGACATCCAAACCTACCAAACCTAATCACACCCGAAAAACAGTATCGTCGTCGAATGTAAGAGCAACGTTTAGAGTCAGTGGTGTGCCCCTAGATTGGGACCGAGAACAGTTGCGATCTGTTTTAACGAGCAAGACAAGCATCACAGATGTGGCTATAGAGTCTCTCGCTCATGAAGCAGGCGTTGATCTCCAGACTGCCACAATAACGCTGGATACTATGCCCCCCCAACTTCAGAATGGCCGTACCTGGCAGATTCCAATACCGCAAGGGCCTGACAGCCAACTCGTTGGCGAACAATGGCTGGCGATTGAACAAGACTTCCATGGCATAACGACGCTTTATGCGCCGCCTCCAGAGGACCATAGCATTGAGTAAGCAACTTCGGCCCCAACAACATGGCCATGGCTGATTCCATCAGCATCGTTGCTTTGTCCGGCCTTGGCCATCACGCTTTCGGTGCGTTCACAGACAAAAGTGGAACTCACATGTGGCTGCGGGACTCGCTTCCATGGCATCTCGTCTCCGAGTCTTCTGGCAAGCCAATGGCGAGGGTCATGATCTATGGCTATGAATCAGCTATTGCGGGAAGCAAAAGTATGCAGAACATTGAGGACCTAGCCACCACGTTCCATAGCAGCCTGTACGCACTGGCCGCCGATCCAGCAAGGAGACGGATCATGTTTATCGGCCACAGCTTTGGAGGTCTAGTTATCAAGCAGGTGGGCAAGCCGACTCATCGAAGTTTCCAAGTACTCACCGACGGCAAGTACAGGCCTTGATATCGCTTGCTAGATCAAAGAACCCAGACGACGTCAAACTCGTGCAGGCTGTGTGCGGCGTCATCTTCATAGGGACTCCGCATGACGGCATGGATATCAGCTCTCTCACTCCCATGGTCGGAGACCGGGCGAACCGTTCTCTGATTGAGTCTATCAATAGGCTCAATTCACAGGTCCTGAGTATACAGCAACGAGACTTCCATAGGGCACTAGGCGATAGCGGTATAGAAATATTTTGCTTCTACGAAACTGTGGAATCACCAACAGCGCAACAAGTAACTGACATCCCACGGTATGTCTTAAGAGAGTATAGTAACATGAACGCAGGACGAGAACGGCGAATGGACAATGACGGGACCTACCGCATTTCTCGTGACAAAGTCTTCGGCTACATATTGTCGTCCTTGGGAGGACGGCCCGGAACACATCTGCGCCATCGCCCGCCCGCATTCTGATCTGGTCCGGTTCGGGCCGTACGACGCCGATTATAGAACCGTGAAGGAGAGGATCAAGCGCATTGCTAGACGGGCTTTGGATGCACAAAGGCCTTTACAGATGGCAGATCCGAAATATTTTGCTGCCGTCAACCCCGGATTGGAAGACAATGGCGATTCAACTGAAGAGGACGCCGCCAAAGCTTCACTGATGCATAAGTTGCCACGATACAATCACCAGGGAGAGCTGAAGATGGTGGAGGCCTTACTACAGGCGGCAAAGTCTCCGGCTCATGAGAAGGATAAGCAGCATGTAAATACACTTGCTTACTTGGATAATCATGAGCTGGCCTTTGTTGACGAGGGGTGGTGGAAAGAGGCAGAAAAGCTAATGTCACAACTCCCTGACCGAAGGAAGCAAATACTCCCAAGGGGGGATTGAAGAATACGTAGTTCTACGAGAGAATGTGGACAAAGATTCTGCTTGAATGGGACGCATGCATGTGCATAAGTTTCGGCCCGAGCTTTGAGGACTTCTTATGATGTGATTTACAAAGAGCTAGAGTCATCGCACATTCATTCCAACTACAACTAGGTAGTATACAATGCAAGGGTAACAACGGCGCATTCAACAGCGTGATATCTTCACAACATCAATTGTGTGACGTGATCGACGATTACTCACTAAGGAAGTGTCACCTCTTATCTCACAAGTTCTAGAAAGAGAACGACAACAAGTCTTCTAGTGTGAGCATGCATTTTGCTCCCCCACCTGTAAACTCTTCCCGTGACATTCGAGACGAGCCTTTCGTCATCTCATCTAATCTATTACGATCTAAACGCCGGATGTCACCTACAAAATATGCGAACAAGGGTTCTGCGAGGACGATTACGAGAAGCCTGCGGAGATCCGCTTATGGAGTTGACAAAGACGGCGATGTCGCGCTGTTTGATTGGCCGTATGCCGCAGATGCAACTACTCTTTCAGATCTAGCTGGACTTTTATACTTCAAATGTAGTGCTGACCTCATACCCCTTCAAGTCCTGACTATCCGTCTGAACCAGAGTGTCGGGATGTAAGCTGCTTTGATTCCAAAACGAATGGACATAAGTATCTCAGCTGCCAATGTCTCTCAAACCGAGTCAAACGCTCTTCAATGCAAGCATATCATTCCCGTATCCTCCTTTAGTCCACCATGTCTTCCAAACGCATTCGCGTTGCGCTGGTTGGGCTCTCAGCCAACGCAATCACATCCTGGGCGGCAACAGCTCATCTCCCATACCTCCAGTCTGCGCGGGGCCAGTCACAATACAAGATTGTTGCGCTTCTCAACTCCAGCAAAGAGGCAGCTGAAAGAGCTCGCTCCCACTTCAACCTCCCCTCTACCGTGAAGACATACGGCGACCCTGCCCAGCTTGCTGCTGACGATGAAGTCGATCTCGTTTCGATCGTCGTTCAATCTAACAAGCATTATGCCGCCGTGGAGCCTTCATTTCGAGCAGGAAAAGCTGTCTATGTGGAATGGCCGCTTACTGAGAGCCTGGAGCGCAGTCTCGCTCTGGTGGGCGAGAGGAAGGGCCGTGACAGAAACATCATTGGCTTACAGGCGCGACTTTCGCCAGTAGCAGCCAAGGTCAAGCAGTTGTTGGCATCTGGCAGGATTGGAAAGGTTCTCAACAGTCAAGTTCGAGGCTTCAGCGCCATGGGCTTGGGGAAACAGCCTGGCACGCTCCTCGAGGGACCTCTGGAAGAGTTATTCAGCCAGCGAGCGATTGGTGGCAACCACTTCTCCGTCCTGTATGCACACATGGTTGATCTTGTCCACTCTGTCCTGGGCGAGTTCAAGGACTTTCACAGCCAACTGCAGATTCGGTGGCCGGAGCTGGGCGTCGTTGACAAGGACGGTGTGCAACTGCGTACACGAAAAAATGATGTCCCAGACCTCATCAGTGCTCACGGAGAGCTTGCTCCCGGTGCTGCAGACATCCAGGAGGGAGCGACTTTGTCTGTGATGTACAGAAGCGGGACGCCTTTCAAGGGCGAACTACCCTATGCGTGGTATATCCAGGGTCAGACCGGAGAGCTGAGGATTACGAGTCCGTTTGGGCCGATTCTACAGGCGGCCACAAAGCCTGGCGTCAAGATTGAGCTTCACGACTATAAGACGGACGAGGTGACGGAGATTGAGTGGGAGTCGGAATGGAAAGACTGGCAGAAGGAGCTCCAGACACCGGGATGCAAGTTGGTGGGAGACATGTATAATCGGTATGCTCTGTGGTACCAGCAGGAAGACAAGGAGGCGGCTCCAGTGGGAGGAGAGTGGCCGACGTTGGACGTTGCGATTCGCAGGCATCAGGAGCTTGACAGGATGCTGAAGGACTTTGACAAGGCATCTCAGACGTAATGACTTGATGCTGTAGAATATATGACGCTTCAAGCTTTCATTGACTGCAAATTAACTATTCTCTAGGATGACAAGAAGAAGTAGCGATGCATATCGGATATTTAGTGTCAGAGTGTTGTTTCAATGTTGACAGCAATGAAGCCTTCGCAGTGCAAATGTGAAGTCTGATGATGATGCAAACATCGGATTAGCTGCAGACATTTCAGGAATTTGGGTTATGCCGTTTCCCAGAAAACACAACTGACTGTAATCTTTTCATGTTCTTGATATATCGTACGGCTATCGATATTCAGCATCTATGGTGAAATATTAAGAACTGGATTCATGGATATTCTCTTGTCTGCTTCAGATGGTCTGGATGCAACTCTGAGGCCCAACAGCGCTAAATCTACAGCAAGCAGCTGGACCCACCCCAGAAGCCCTGACGTAAGAAAGTCCAAGCTCCCTCAATTCTTCAGAGCTTCAACATTCAATCTTTACGTTTTCATCGCAATTGAAGCTTCCTTGTCGCAGCACCATGGACGGGCTGGACGAGTTTGAGAAGAATCTCGCCGCCGAAAAGGCCGAGCGTGAAAAGTCAGAGCACGATCGCGAGCGGCATCGACATCACAGCCACAAGCACAGGCACCATCATCGAGAAGAGCGAAACCGAGACGGCGAAGAGCGACACAGACATCGCCATCGCAGCCGCGAGAGAGACGGAGAGCGCGACAGAGATAGAGAGAGGCATAGAGACAGAGGAGACAGAGACAAGGACAGAGACGACCGTCGCCGTCGCCGACACCACAGCGAGCACGACGACGATGATCGGCGGCACAAGAGGAGACGCGACAACGACGACGACGCCGAAGAGCAACGAAGGCGGCGCTATCGAGAAGACAGACATCGTGATCACAAGGCGTCAGAAGACACTCCCGATCAAGAGAGAAAGCCCAGCGACGACGCAGAGTCAGGATCAAAGCCGCTGGAGCGCGATGCTTGGATGACAGCACCATCAGCCTTCGAAGTCGAGCACGTCCACCGTCCTGGGCAGAACAAACCCCGATCGCCGACGCCCGAACCTCCCAAGCGAGTGATTCACAGCCGCGAGCTCAACAGCGGCCACCTCGAGGACCTGAACAGCGGCAAGGCGCCCGCAAACCAGGAGCAGACGTCCAAGAGGACGGTCGACTACACGTTTGGCGACGCAGGCTCAAAGTGGCGCATGACCAAGCTGAAAGCCGTATACAACACCGCAAAGGAGACGGGACAGCCCGTCGAGGAGATTGCTCTGAAGCAATTTGGTAGCCTGGAATTCTTCGATGACGCGCGCGAAGAAGAGGAGGAGATGGAGCGCAGACGACTTTACGGCGAAGATGCCAAATCCAAAGACAAGCCTACGGGCGAACTCTACAACCAGCGAATAAAGGAGCAGAGGCGAGCAGAACCTGTCAGCCAAGAAACTCAAGGCGAGATTATGCAGGAGAACCCTATCCAGCCTGTCCCTGTGCCAATGGACCAAACGGCATTAAACAGACTGCGCGCCCAGATGATGAAGGCAAAGCTCCGGAGGGCCCCCAACGCCGCTCAGCTGGAAGAGGAATACAACCGCGCGGCAGCCGCAGCAGCCCCGCGCATCAACGCGCCCGAAGCCGTCGTCCTAGGCGTCATGGAGAGTCGTCAGCTCGCCGGCACTCGCGCCGAAGTCAAAGCCGTCGACAACAAGCGCGGGCGTGAGCGCGGCCTCGTCGAAGAAAACACAGACATGACCATCGAGCAGATGCTCCAGGAGGAGCGCCGGACCAAGGGCCAAGCAGGAGGCGAAGGCCTGCGCCTGGCCGAGCGCATCGCCAAGGACGCCAGGTTCGACAACGACCTCGAGTACATGGACGAGAACGCCGAGAAGCTCGCCAAGCGGGTGCACAAGAGCGAGGTGAACCTCAAGAACATGGCCGTCAGCGAGTTCCAGAAGATGAACCGCATCCTCGAAAACTGCCCGCTGTGCCACAAGGAGGACAAGGGCCTGCCGCCGATTGCGCCGGTCGTCTCGCTCGCGACGCGGGTGTTTCTGACGCTGCCCACCGAGCCGGAGATTAATGAGGGAGGGGCGGTGATTGTGCCAATTGCGCATCGTAACAATCTGCTTGAGTGCGACGATGACGAGTGGGAAGAGATTCGGAACTTTATGAAGAGCCTCACGAGGATGTACCATGATCAGGGTCGGGAGGTCATCTTTTACGAGAACGCTGCTGCGCCGCATAGGCACATGCACGCTGCCATGATGGCCGTACCTATCCCTTATGACCAAGGCGCCATGGCACCAGCCTTCTTCAAAGAGGCCTTTCTCTCTTCCGACGAAGAATGGTCTCAGCACCGCAAAATCATCGACACGGAGGCGAAAGCCAAAGAGGGCATGGGCCGGTCCGCTTTCCGCCGGAGCATCGCCAAGGAGATGCCCTACTTTCACGTGTGGTTCTCGCTGGATGGCGGATTGGGCCACATCGTCGAGAACGCGGATCGGTGGCCAAAGGGGGATCTTTTTGCGCGAGAGGTTCTGGGCGGGATCGTGGATGCTGATGCGCATGTTATCAAGAAGCAAGGGCGGTGGGCAAAGGTTGATGGGAGGGTTGAGGGGTTCAAGAAGGGGTGGAGGAAGTTTGATTGGACGAGGGTGTTGGCTGATGCTTGAATGGGCCTTTGTATCTTGATTGTGATTGTGTGTTGTAGGATTTCTGTGTGTGATAGTAGCAACGAGGTTTCCAAGTAGAGTCGTGGTCATCTTATCCTGAGGAGGTGGAAGCTCAATGGTTAACAGTTGTGAGAATTACAGATCAGCAGGAATAGAAGCTTGGTATTAACAGATTAATATCGCCATGTACGCTGGTACAGACCAGACCTCGTCATAAACCGGGCGACTATTAGGTACATGTGGTATACACAGTATAACAAATAGATATATCTAGAGCAGCAAGATAGTTCATCGCATACATCTCATACCTAGCTAGGTAGGCAGCTTCCTCCTCCTTCATCTCCGTGTATCTCTGGGGTATCTTCATCCTCTTTCCTTCGTTCTTCTTTTTTTTCGCAAAAGGAATCAGCCATCTGCCGACTAGATTCTATCCAGAGATCAAGCGGTCCAAGACTTTATATTTGTACAACACTCCTTCCATATTCCAGCTTTCCAGATTAAAAGGTCGGTAAATGATTGAAGAGAAAAGAGGCAGCCTCACCCATGCGGCGGGCTTATATAGAATCTTAGATCGGTAGAGGTGGCTTCGCACCTCACCTCGCTGGAGCTCCTCGTCGTCCCCGCTCGCGCTCCTTCTCCTTCAATGCCTCGGCTTGAGCGTCTTCCCACTCCCTGCTAATCTCCATCAGCACGGAGCCCATCACCGTGGCGCTGGCCATCAATCCGTGGCCCTCTCCTTCGAGCACGCGGACTTCGCACCGACGCATCGTCTTGCCCAACCACTTGACGTTCTCGACGGGCACTCTAGTGTCCCTGCTGCCGTGGCTAATGATGACGGGGCGCGTAATATCGACGTAGCGGAAGCCGATGGTATGCCGCCTTTCCAGGCAGATGAGCAGGTCCACTGCCGGGTTCGCGTTGGTCGTGGCAAGATCCCAGATGGCGTGTGTTAGTCGGATATCGTACGTCTGTTGTCGTTCCTTTTCGGCCAGGGCATCCACTGGAGGAGAGAAGCTCGTCGCTTGGCTGTCCAGTGGGGGTTGGGGCAGTGCCTTGTCTGTGGCATCCGAGGCGTTGAAGGCTGCCGAGTCTTCGCTACCGAATGCGCCATATGAGTCTTTGCCATCCGCAGCATGGTTGATGTTCTCCTTGTCTGCAGACGGTGTAGCATGTTTGCTCTCCTTGGCCCCCGTCTTCCGTCTTGCCCGCCGGGGATTCTTGGGCAGAGAGCTTGTGATGGATGAGCTGGTCGCTGACATGAAGCTGCTGTTGGCTGCTTTGAGGAACGAAGTAGGCAAAACCCGTAGGATTCTCTGGGCCGTGGGAAGCGTGTGCGATGGCGGCGAGACTTGGGAGGATCCGAAGACGTTCATCTGGGAGGGCGGAATCCACGGCGCAAGGAGGTGAATCTTGCCTCGGATGTGCTGGGGCATGCGGAGAGCCGTGGCCAGGGCGTAGATGGCGCCAGCCGAATGAGCCATGAGGGAGAATTTGGTGATTTTGAGCGTTTGGCAAATGGCATATACATCATCTATAAAAGGTCAGTAAGCAGGCAACCAGAATCGTGTATGAACAGCACTCACCGGGCCAACTGAGGGGGGTGCTTGTCCCATCAGTATAGGGCTCGCTGTCGCCAACTCCCGGTCGGTCAGGCGTGATAAGGCGAAGCCTGAGCGTCAGCGCCAACTCGTCGTAAAACGCAGTGATGTATCTCGTCAGGCCCATTCCCACGCAGCAGAAAACAGCGAAACCCTCGGGGTCTCCGACTTCTGAAAATGAAATGATGCGGCCGGTTTGAGGATGGCGAATCTTTTGAGACAACCGCGGAGAGCAAAGATAAGATTCGACAGCGTCATCGATGGAATCGGCTGATTGAGGTCGTTCGTAACCCGTGGGCTTGGGGGGCTGAACGGGCTCCTCGGTGGCTCGCTTGGTCTCGTGCGGACTGAGAGGCGCGGAGAGGCGCTTCAGCCTGGAGCTGCTGCGCTTCAGTTTGAGCGCTTCGTTGGGGCTGGGGAGCGTGCGGGTAGAGAGCCGATGGTCTTTGCGGTCGAATTCATCCCGGCGACGCCCTTGCGAAACTGAGGGAAAGGGTGCTCCATCGTCCTCGAGCTCCTCCTTCTCTTCCGCGATATAGTCCACGCTCAGGTAGGTGCTGGACGCTATCCGCCGTGGCTTATGGTGAGGCTTCTCCTCCTCGTGTGAATACGTCTTGCCAGTGTCGGAGCCTGAGCGGCGATGCTTCATCTTCACCGAGTCGCGGCGGCTGAAGTCGGCGGTTTCAAACATCTTCTCGCTCGCGGACAGGTCGCCGTCCTTGGTTGATCTTCGAACGCTGGATCGCTTCCTGCTGGAGCTCGAGTTGCGCAAACTGGAGTCGCGCGCCGGAATGTGATGCAGGCCGTCTCCCAGCAGTGAATCATACGTCGTGGCCGTCGTCGGTTCCTCCGTAATGGCGCCTCCCACGAAGAAGTTATCCGTCTTGGACCCGGTTTGAGTGCTGCTCGCTGGTGCTGCTGCGCTGCCGCCGACAACTGAGGTAGAAGAAGCACGTTTTCTGTCAACCTGTGGTTCGCGAAGGTGCTCTTTGGAGCCCATGTAACTGAGCACCTTGCTGCCGCGACCCGATTTCTTTCCCCAGCTGTCGAGCGAGCGGCGCGGCCTGAGCTCCGGATGCGGCGCAGAGCCACGTTCTACAGACAGATTTCCGATGCTGCGCGCATCGTCATTCTTGGAGGCGAAGGAGCCCGTGGACGACGGGCGGGAGCTTGCGGCGCTTCGTATAAAGGATCTGAAGCCGCTCTCGCGGCTGGTGCTGCGATGGCTGCGGGGGCTTTGCGGCGCGGTCAGAGGCGAGAAACCGCTCGGGGGCTTCGAGGTGCGGATCACGGGTGGGCTCGCGGCAAGGTCGTCGAGGGAGACGGGTCCGCTGTGGTCGTCGTGAAGCGAAGACTGCCTGTAGGCTCCGTAGTCGACGCCGAAGCTGCCAGAGCCGCTCCTGGAGCTGTGGCCGAGATCGGGGCTCGTCGGTAGGGACAGGCTGGTGGCCAGGCCGGAGTCGAAGTGGTGGTTAGCAGGCTCGGCGATGGCGCTCAGGCTGGTGATGAGGCTGGAGATGATCTCGGGGCTGCCAGGCTGGATGGCGTATCGCTTGCGTGCGGCTGCGGTCGGCGTGGTCGAGATGCGGTTCAGGTTGCGATGCGAGGGATGGACACGGTGGGCGCGCGGCGGGATAGGGGGAGGCATGGCATCTATAGAGGAGCGGTCCATGGCGGGCAGCGGGCAGCCGCAGGGCGACGACTAGGTGCGTCTTGGTCCAACAGGCTGGACGGCCTGCGAGTGTCCGGGAGGTGACGGCGAGTGTCTCGCCCTGCCGCAGCGTGAAATTGGCACACACGCAGACGCAGACGCAGACGCAGCCACGTTCTTCGGGCCCCGGCGGCAGCAAACAAACCGTCGGTGGGTGTCTCTGCTCTGCATGAAGCCCTTCCCCCTCGCACGCACTTCCCAGTCTCACACACTACCGCTCACACAGCGCAGCCGGTCTAACCAATGCAGGCGAAGCGGTCTGGGAGAGACACGACAGGAAAGAAGAAAAAGAAACGAGGAAGCGCGAGTCCAGCGTGCGACGGCTTTGCGCTCGGATGCAGCCAGAGGGACAACCCAAGAGGAGGGCGGAGACACGAAGACGGGCGGTTGCAAGCTTGGACCGTCTTGCTTGAGAACAGAGGACAGGGAGAGAGTGGCTTGCTGGCGGCTAACGGATCAGCTGCATACGTTAGCCCTTGGTCTGTTTGTTCTCAGAGATGCAAGTAATGAGGAAGCGGTGTTCAATTCGATCGGAGCTGAGGGTGAGAGAGTCGTACCAGGTTGACGATGTGCGGTGCCGTGCTCTCAACTGATATGGTCCGGAGATCGAGACACCTCACACAGAGACACAAGCACGCACAAGCACAAAGAACAAAGAAAGGCAGAGCACAGAGCACAACTGAACAGCACGCACAGAGCAGACAGCGGTCAGACACAACCAGAGCCGGCAAACAATAGCTCGCAGCTTTCGTGGGGAGATTTGACAGACCGACAGACAAGCTCAACCTCAACTGGTGATGATGAGCCGGCCCCCTTTCGACAGCTGCAGGCCCACTCCCCAATCAATAGGTATCCCCAAGCGCTGCAGCCAGGGCCAGGGTCGTTTTTTTCTTTCTTTTCCCACGAAACCCCTGCGGCTGAAGAAGCGATCGAGCATTGATTCGGCCGTGACGAACAGGCTGGAGACGGAGGCGCGGCCGCTGATTCGGTGGCTGCAGCAGGGATGCCCAAATTTGTTTTCCTGTAGTCTGGTGGAGCAATGATGGAAGAGACGACAAGGAGGGGGGATTTCGGTGCTCGGCTGCACGTTGACCCCATTCCGAGGGTCTGTCTTGTGTGCTTATAGGCACATAGGTAGGTAGCCGACGAGCTGTTGAAGCTGCAGCTGTGCATGACAAGTGCATCTACACGAGGCCAATCGGGACCTGGACTGCCGCATTGGATGAGATGCTGGCTCTTGCTCGTTGAGTTCCTCGCCTTCTACTCGTCATCATCCTACAGGGTCTGGGCCTGGCATTTGTGCGACTGTGGTGATACACGCGGTGACACGCAGGTTCAACCCACCCCCTACTAGCGAGGCAAGTTGAAGGGCAACAACTGCCGATCTCTAGCAGATATCCAGTAATGAAGGGATTGAAATGAAATGAGCAGATGACATCAATGCAATTAACGTTATACGCCTCTATCCAGCTTCAACCGATTTCGCCGAGGATCCTGGTGCTGTCAGATGAAATTGCCATCGCACGGCGGTTCCGATCAAGTGGAGGCTTGAGGGGAACCATGAACCTTCGTCATCGTATTCGAGAAGCTTTCTTCATACGAAGACGCGACCTTGAGGATGAAGCATTTCCATCAGCTGCCCGCTTATAGTATCGTATACCATGTCCTAGAGGTGTCCAAGGTACATGTAGACAGACTCTCTTACATAAACAATTGGCTGCTGCAGGCGGCTGACTGCTCACCGAGCGAGTTGCTGACTTACCCGGAATTGCTCCAACTGATCCCCAACTTCACTATCCGAAATGATGGACAACGATGTCGTATTACAAATGTCCCGTCATGTTCTCGTATGGCTGGATTCCTGTCCAACAAGTTGTTACTGTAGATTTGATGCTTTTGCTAGTAAGACTTTGGGAAACATACCTACCGAAGACTGTCCCCCATTTCGTGGCTTACACAGTCACTTCTTTTCTTACAAGCTGACAAGGCATCTACTGCCCCAAACCAGTATAGCGCCCTGCTTGTTGAAGCAAGATCTCGGTCTGTAAGCTCTTGTCGGCCATTCAATGATGACAAATTCCGACTTCGTGGAGTTGTGACACCAATCGCCTTGTTCCATACAAAATCCGGGGTCTGGATAGTAGCCCTTTGCCCTCGAAAACATGTATCCCAATCGGGCTGGCAGTGTTGTCGACGATCCTTGACAGACAACTAGAACCCTTATTCGACCAACAAAGCAACCAATTCTCCCTGACAATGAACGCGCCGCCCACTTTCTCCTTTGTTAGCTACGACAATCACCGAGTTCCCCAGGATCCCAAGTCGCGGACACTGATCCGTCGGCATGCCATGCGAGATGTAGCAACTACCAGGAAACAGAAGGGGAACTATCGCGGCAATGCTATCCAGAACCCCGAGTCAATCCTCCCTGCGGAAGAGGAACCGATTCCACTTCGTGGCTCTGATAAGCCATCTGTGCAAGCAAGCAAAAGACGGTCAAACAAGCATAAGTCATCGAAGAAGAAACCGATAGTCGATGATAAGCAGATCAGGAAGCATCAACTCGCTTGCCTTCATACAATATTCGGGGATGACCTGGAACAGAAGATGAGCACGAGATTTCCCATCTTGGAACTCATCGCGCCATTGACAAGCCTGCATCTTGGCTTCGCCACCATCTCATACTTCACTTCTGAAACCGGAAAGACTGGCGACATTCTCTATGCGTTTCCACTGTCCCACCTGCAGAGTCGACGGCTGCTGTCCTACTTGCCAAGTCGATACGGAAAAGTCTCTGCTTTGACTTGCACCGTCGACTGTCTTGTGGCGAGACTTGATCAGATCATCCGAGGTTCCATGACAGGCTGTGCCTCTCAAGGAGAAGAAGATTGTGTGGTGTTCGGCTACTATGCAAAGGCCCTCAAGGAGATTCAGAGGGCGATTGACGATGAAGTACTCCGTACATCTCAAGAGACGTTGTATGCCACGGAGCTACTCGGAATTTTCGAGGTGAGGCGCTATTGAGATGACTTCCTTCTGTTCAGGGGTAAATTGGACGCATTTGCTTACCATGTTCTTCTCTGACTTGTGTAGCTTCTTACTCCTCAAGCGGAAATGAATTCCTGGGTTTACCATACCAGAGGCGCTGCCCAATTGATTCAACTTCGCGGCTTCGACAGGTTTCAGTCAGACTTTGAATTGGCCCTGTTCATGGCACACATCGGCCCAATCGTCAGTACCCCCGTCTCCGAAGCGGTCATTGAGGGACGAAACTGCTGCTAATTTCCTCTTCTAAAAGGTCACTGAAGCTTTCTTGAGCAACAAGACCTGTTTCCTTACCGAAGAACCATGGAAAAAGGTCTTGCGCGCTGCCATCTGCAAGGACCCTTCAATACCGTGGAGGCAAAGCGAACTGATCTATGAGCTATGGTCAAGCCTGATATATGGCCCCAATATCTTCAAGACGGTCACCGATATGGTCCTGGCTCCCGTGGAACCTCCGCCGTCCGTCATAGAGTTGACAATCCGGCGTATACAGAGGGATCTGGATCACTTGAATATGTGGGCAGGGTTGCTTCAAGAGCAGCAATCTGCAATGGAACAGACATGCCTAAAAGGTGAAAGTCAGAAAAGGGTTATCGATTGGAGCTTCAAAGGGGAATATATCCCATGGCAGATCCTCCGGGGCACTTATACAATGTGCAGCATACTCAAAAGGCGGCTCCTGACTTCCCTTGCGCCTGCTCAGTACCCTCACATTGAGGAGGAGTGCCAAGCAATGGCCGCAATGGCTATGGGACTAGGACCTCACGCATCTAATGCAAGCAAGGCCAATGGCCTTCCATGTGGGCTGTTCATGGCACAAACAGTCTGGGTGGCAAAGGCAGTTATCAACACGAAGAGTATATGGTGCGCGAGTGAGGTAGCAATGGATAGGGCCGAGGTACTGGGGGGCTATAAGAGGACAATGATTGACAAGTGGAAGTTCAGGGCGTGGTGTAATGAACTTGGGAGGACAATAGTGTAGAGACTGCTGTGTCATTCAACCCGTACCTTGATCAGTCGAGCCTGAGAATGTGAGAACAGTGGTGGCTTTCAAGGTCACATGCACCATCAACCATGCATCTTCAGTCGATTCATCATACAGATGTGATGGGCTGCTAGAAACTTTTATTGATATTTTGCCTCCCATTTTGAACAAGTATAGACACAATCATAGTCTCATTCAATCAAGACTGGTGTTGGCTACTTGGATCTCTGTGCGAGCCCTTGCTCAAGGCACTGCTTCAACGTCTGGTCGACCTGTCCAAGGTATTCTTCACGACAGTCAGCATAAAATGTCAAAAAGAAACCGTGCAAGATAGATCAAACTTACCCAAAACCTCCTTCCTCAGACGATCCGGAACATCCACCAACGTCGGGATGATATTATGCAGCAACTGCTCCTTTCCATCCCCTTCCTTACACATAATCTCCCACAGCTTCCTTGCCTGCTCATAGTCCTTGTTCGAGAAAGACGTCGAAAACGGAATCACTCGTCCCTGCCAGAGCTCATGCGTCGGCATCGTCACTCGCTTGCTCTGTGCAACGGGACGCAGCTCCGAGAAGATGTAGTCTGGTTCGCTGCCGTAGTTGCCGTTCATCGTGCCTGGGCCGTCGCGCACGTAGGGGGCGTAGACTTTGTTGATTGGGCGGTTGGGTGGGAGTTGAAAGTAATTGGGGCCGACGCGGTATCTTTGGGCGTCTGGGTAGCTGAACATGCGTGCTTGGAGGACTGGATATATGTAGTTAGTGGAGTGGTAATATGAATGGGGTTGAAGAATACATACCTGGATCAGCTGAAGGGCCGATGCCCGGAACCATATTGGACGGCGAGAAGCAAGCCTGCTCAATGTCCTGGAAGTAATTGTCCGGCTATATGAAGTGTAAGCACTGTTCTTATCAGGCAAGGAGTAATGTCACTGTTAAAACCGACCTACATTCTTATTCAGGGTCATGCGGCCAATACGACGAAGGGGATATTTCTCATACGGCCAAGTATAGGTGCAGTCAAAAATGTCAATGGGCGCCGAATTGACCTCTTCGGGCTTCATCACCTGGATGCACACCGACCAAGTCGGATAGTCTCCCCTGTTGATGGCATTAAAGAGGTCCTTGACGTGGTAATCGGGCTCTTCGCCGGCGAGACGGACGGCCGTCTTGGAGTCCATGGTTTTGATCCCGTCGTCGGGTTTGAAGTGCCACTTTACGTAGACATAGCTTCCATCCTACATGCTGTTAGGCTTGTGTCCTCCAGTGTGTATCTTGAATGCATGTCCCATAGGCCAACTTACAGACTTGTTCAAAGTATAAGTGTGAACACCGAAGCCATTGATGTTCCTGAGAGAAGCCGGGATCCCGCGCGGCCCAAAGAGATGCATCAATGCATGGATGCCCTCGGGATTGTTCTTGTGAAAGTCCCAAAACATGGAGTTGTCAGGCACATTGGTCTGAGGGTGCCTCTTGTGGCTGCGATTCATGGACGGGAACTTGATCGGATCCCGAATGAAGAAGACGGGGAGATCATTAAAGACAAAGTCCTGGATGCCCTCTTGGGTGTAGAACTTTGTTGCCCAGCCGCGCACATCGCGGACGGTGTCGCTGGAGCCCTTCTCGCCGCCCACTGTCGAGATGCGAGTGAGAAGCTTGGTTTTCTTGCCGATGCCAGTGAGGAAGTCTGCATCGGTCAGATCAGAGATGTCCTCGAGGACTTCAAACTCGCCAAAGGCACCGGCAGCCTTTGCGTGCACGCTCCTGTTGTGAGGATAGTGAGCTATAGGGCCTTGTAAGTGAAGATGATCAACGAGTCTCTTTCCTACCGCTCTGGAATTCGTTCACGGGCGAAATGCGCGAGGACCTCAATGGTTTGGGTGTCGCTCAGGACAACCAATCCACCATTGGTATCGCCATAGCGAATCTGCCTCACTACGCCTGGGCCGGAACTTGGCTGGCCTAGAGAGCAAAGAGTGAGCTTGTATGATCCAATGGTCTGGAGGGGTGGAAACGGTTAGACTCATAACACACCATTGGCGAGGGTGACAACGGGATTGTCTGAAGTCGCCTATAACGACGAGTAAGCACAAGGTTTTCTTTCAAGACGTGCGAGGACTATAGTTTACCATGTTGTCTGTCGAGACGATTTACTTTGTCAGAACGATTTATCGAAAATTATCTCTTCCAGTTACCATCTTACGATCACTTGAATTTGCTTCCCTTTTGTAACACGAGAGCGACTCTTCAGCCCGTTAGTAGAGTTTTGTCCCATCATCTTCATCTTCGCCGTTGATGCATCAATGGCTGATCACCCCGCACTGTTTCTTGTTTTCCAGGCTCCCGATGCTGCCGGCTCTCGATATGAAATGAGGTCCTGCACAACACAAGATGCAGCTAAAGAGGAGAGTTCAGCTAGCGTTCTGAGCTGAGCTGGGAATGAGAGAAGAGGCATGATTTCTGCACCAATCCGATCTTACGAAACACACGAAGCTCAGCAAGCCACAGCTGTGCCGAAGAAAGTGAATCTCGTAATGCCAGGTCATTGATTGGATCGATTGAGGTGCTACATTGGCCTTGACGCCCCTTCAGATCGGCCGCGACTGATTGTGGCACGTATCTTCGGCACCAGAATGATAGAGGCGACAATGAAGCTCGGGGCGGGATGGACGGGTTATAAGCGGGTGTGGTAATGCCTTCTGAGCTCGGCCACGCTGCATCGACAGCTACCTACCCAGCACAGAAACTTCACATTCAGTTGATACTCATACTCAAGATGGCCCAAGTGGCGAAGCCTCAAGTCAAGGTCGAGAAGCCGTCCAACCGTCCCGATGAGTGGAAGATTGAGCAGGGACTTGCGGGCGCCGAGCTCCCAGTCCTGGATATGACAAAGCCTCAGACGGAGCCTCTGGTTCCCCAGGTCTTTGGTCCCTGTACTAAGGATGAGGAGGCGATCAAGTCTGTCGGCGATCCCAACAAGCTGTTCACCAGAGAGAGAGAAGGCTGGACTGGGTAGGTCGTGCATCCCCAAGATATCAAGTCGCAGCTGTAGATTGCTGACGGTGATGCTCCCTAGATTTGTCGAGTGGGAGAATTATCCCGAGAAAAAGGCTGCCGCCCACAAGATCTTGACCTCTCAGACCTTCCCTCCCAACCCGGAATTCCAGCTTGGCCCTATCCCAGGGACTAATCCTGTTCTTCCGGGCACTCACTGGAAGATGTGGCATCATGCCGTTGGCGGCGAGCTCACCAACATCCCCGAAGACTCTTGGTCCACCGTCCTCAAGGAGAAGCATCCCGATATGCTTCACCTTCTGCAGTTCCCGTACAACGGAGAGCCGCCCAAGCGCCTCGTCACCGACAAGGAAATCACCCCTAACCCTCTCCATTTCGTGAGAAACCACGGAGGTATCCCTCTGATTGACAAGGACAAATACAGCTTCGTCCTGGATGGCCTCGTCGCGAAGCCTCACGAGTACACTCTAGATGACCTTATGGACGACTCTAGGTTTCCGCGCATGGAAAAGATCATCACTATGCAATGCTCTGGTACTCGCCGTATTGAGCAGATCCTCAAGTATCCCGGCCAAGGCGACGAAGTCCCTCAGGCGCCCTGGGCGGAGGGCGCTATTGGAACTGCTAAATACGTCGGAATCAGCCTCAAGAAGGTGATTTTGGAATGCGGAGGCTTAATTGAAGGTGCCAAACATCTCGAATTCTACGGCGCCGACACCTATTTCAAGGATGACAAGACAATGAACTATCTTGTCAGTATTCCTTACTCCAAGGTCAAGGCAAACGAAGTGATGCTCACCTGGGAGATGAATGGCGAGCCCCTTCCCGCCATCCACGGGTATCCCCTCCGCATCATGGTCTTTGGCTACATCGGTGCCAGGAGCGTCAAGTGGCTTTACCGCATCAAGGCCATCAAAGAGCCATCTCGAGCGCCAGTCCAGAGTCAGGAATATCTGTACTTCCCCCAGCAGGTCGGGAAGCACAACTTCAAGCTCACCGACGGCATTCAGATTCAGGAAATGCCCGTCAGCTCCGCCATCATGTCGCCGTGGAACAAGCAAGTGTGCATTCACAACGGCAAGATCCGGTGCAAGGGTTGGGCATACTCCGGAGGCGGTCGATGGCCTGAGCGGGTTGAGCTGTCGTCTGACGGGGGCTTCAACTGGTACACCGTCCCCGTCGACAATCTCTCCAAGAAGCGGAGATGGACGTGGCGCACGTGGGAGTATGAACTCCCTTGCGATCCCGAGGGCTGGGTTGAGATTGTGTGTCGTTGCTGGGACAATGCTTTGAATACGCAGCCGTCCTATGTGCGTACGGCCTGGAACTGGGGCTTACACGTTACGCATTCGTGCCATCGCATCTCCGTGTACAGCGTCAACAAGAGCCGTCCGTTGACCAAGGCTCGTCTTGACGAGTTTGACAAGGCGGGCATTCCGTTTGGGCCGATTACTGTGCCGCTCGCTTTTCCTGCGCAGACCTGGGAGGAATATGAGCAGTATTGGAAGACTCATGATCCTCGTGATGCTGAGGATGACTGAGTGACTTTTGTGAACTTCGTTTCGCAGGAGAGGTCTGAGAATAAGAAAAGTAATACTCGAACACGCCTGTCGTTATCACATTACATCAATGTCCAATCAACATTCATGTCATGATTGCTTGATCTCGAGCTCACCGACTAAATGATCGGATTCACCAGCCCCGTCTTGACATCAAACACAAAACCCCGTGTCTTTTCAATCAGGTCCTTCCTCACAAAAGGCGTCTTTCCAAGCCACTCAAGGTCATCTCGCACACTTTGTTCGACACTGCCCATTGCATGTTAACCAAAGCGTCACTTTACCGTGAACCTGCAATCAGACAACTAGTGTGACGTACTCGGTGATCGCGCCTATGTGCATGGTATCAATGACAGGCCAAAACTCTGAATCCGTCCTTGATCTGAGAGATTGTCGGATATCATCATCTCGAAACCGAAGGGTGCCGCAGTCAGTGTGGTGGACGATGGCAATCTCCTTGAGGCCCAGGACTTCATCTAGGATGATGATGTCGCGAAGGGCGTGACGAACGTTACCGCCAGCATTTCTGTGAACAACAACCTCTGTGAGGCTTGATCAGATGATCATGTCTCAGTGTGACTTCCTAGATCTAAACATACCTCCGGGCTGAATGTTGAAGAATCGTTCTGGTATGCAACGCCGATCGTTGCATGTAACTGAAAGCAACATTCAATTTAGTGAGAGTATCAGTGGTGATATGCGCAGACGACCTAAGAAGAGCCGCAAAGATGTGGAATACTTACTGATCAGAGCTGGATTCTTCCCATAGCCAGGCTCAGTATGATACGGTAACGGCTTATGATTCTCTGCCACTGCTCTGGAAAGATCATCAAGTCTTGTCCTTCTGTAGAGTGTACCGAGGAAATGGTAAGGATGCGACATACCTGTTACGTTCCAGTAGCTCGTCGACTGTAGGCGTCGATTCCATGAGGGAAGGGCAGATCGAGCTGAAGATAATGGTACTGCGCAGTTAATCGCAAGAACCCGGATTTGTGATGGTGTTCTTCAGTGACTCCGAACTTGTGTTTACAGACTCGTTCTCAGGGCCGAGACCATATTTATGAAGTCGCTACCCGGCTATGAATCCTTTCACCATACATGAATCAAACAAATCATCAGCCTGGACTAGCAGGCTGTGGAAGAAAAACACCAGACTACTAGCAGCTTACACACTCCAACCTACCTTAGGTATATATATAGTGCCTATTACTCCTACCTACTATTACTACTGATATTTATAAAAGAAACTGGTCTTTAGTTTCTGCTACTATCGCTATATAATTCTATTTTACTAAAGTACGTTTAGTAAAACCTAGTTAATGTGACTTATACTAGGTAGACTGAGGTACAGAAATCCAGTATTAAACGAGATCATTCCCGTGTTTTCTTTCCACCGCATGACTAGATTACTGACTATCAGGGAACCCAAGTATAAGATGCCATGCTCAGACCACAAATGAAACTGTATCTTTGCAAACATATGACTTGTGATGATAAATCCATGCGATATGGCTGTTGCGGAACGAACACGTGAGGATGAGAAGTCCTTGAGAAAAGCACCAACTGCCCCGAAGCGGAATGGTCTGCCCGTTCAGCTGTGAACTGACACCACATGCAAGTCATACTGGCTTCACCAACGTTCACATGGAGGAAAAACGAGTGTACCATATTGGAGTAGTTGATAAATTCTTACACAAAGAGAGTTGTTGAAGGATGAGTGATAATGAAATAGTAAGTTGACTGGGCTTTCGCTCTCAAATGAGATACATAGTTGTATGTACGGATACGCCGCCAAAGGATGATTTTACGTTGCTAATGCTCTTGACCCGAGGTAAGCCATGTAAGCGAACCAAGCGAGTGGTATTACTCTCAAGCGTAAGAGCTACGGCTATCGGAGTGACAAGTCTTGCGAGCAAACCTCTATCTTACTAGAGGTAGTCAGTTCACCTAATGCATCATGAATTGTGTCATTTGTCAGGATGGACGTCATCATGGAACGCAGAGTTCCCAATAGCTGCATGAGATGGGTGAAGTGATCCAAATAGTCCTGGTCAATAGCTCATGAAATGTTTGCATTGATTTGAAGACAAAACTGATACCGGCTTATGGGAACCAGTGATTGACTTTGTATCATAATGTAGGTATAATTCGGGGCAGTAGAGGGGCTATGTCTGACAAATGCTCCGAACAGCAGAAAGAGGGGACTTGCATCAACTCACCCAATAAGGGAGACAGAGAATCGAGTCGCAGCCAACTGGCAGGCGATTCAAAAGAAGCTATACGTATAGCGCTCACTGTGATATTACTCGAATAAGGCCCCCATAATAGCGTTTATTAACAGGCGATGCCGCCCAGTTGAGATGAGAACGATCACAAAGATACTGGCTGCCATTGGCATACAGAATCTCCTTATAGTATCTGGTAACTGCTTTTCTCCCGCTTTTCATAAGAACCTGCATTTTTGAACCTCCCCCAGACAGACGGGACGATATGGCTGTCACGAAGCTCAGTCCCTCCATTCACATCACCCATATCGGTACGGCAACCGCCATTATCCAGATCGACAACCTGACCATCCTCACCGACCCGTACTTCTCCCCCGAAGGCACCGAATGGGTTGGCAGATCAGGCGCCAAGCTGGTCAATTCATACCAACCGCCACTTGGCCTCGAAGATCTGCCACCGATCGATCTCATCCTCCTAAGCCAGGAAGATCACAAAGACAATTTGGATGATCTGGGCCGTCAGCTTCTCAATGGAAGACATGTCTTCACTACCACCGACGGCGCCCAAAATCTCGCCCCTCGAAAAGGAGTGCGCGGAATGAAGCCGTGGGAAACGACGAGTTTCCAGATTGGCGGCAGCGGCCCACGGTATGAAATCACGGCAACACCTTGCCAGCATCTTCCCGGCGGAGAATGTCTCGGCTTTGTCATCTCTGCCGAGCATTTCGGTATGACAGATGGGAAGCCCAACGCCGTGTACTTCTCTGGCGATACGATATACATAGAGGAGCTTGCGCGTATCAGGAAGCTTTATCACGTTTCTGTTGGTCTGTTCAGTCTCGGAAAGGCTACGGTTCCTAGGCCTGGAGGCGGTACGCTTCAGATCACGATGGATGGAAGACAGGCCGTGCAGCTCATGCGGGACATCAACCCGGATGTTGTGATTCCGCTACATTTTGAGGGATGGAGTCTGTTCAAAGAGGGGAGGGATGGGATTGAAGAGGTGGTGAAGGAAGAGGGAGTTGAAGAGAAGTTCAAGTTTTTGGCGCCAGGGCTCAGTACCAAGATTCTGTAATGTTGATTACATACCTATAGAATTGATGTATGAGAGAGAGCATAATTTGATTTGGGCTCATATTATAGGCGTTTGTTTCTGCTTGCAATAACCCTCAAACCATGATATACTAGGGACAATATACTTGCGCCTAGAGTTGCCTAATTCGGTAAGCCCTTCTTCTCCTCTTAGCCAGTCCTCGCTCACCTTTCACCTCCTCACATGAACATGCCTTATTGACATGAAGGCCAAATTTCTCGTGTATAAGATCAAAAGTCAGTGTACAATGCACTCTCCATGGTTTTCTCCCAAGAATGCAACAGGCGGATCTGGATATGCAGGTGAAGAACCACGTCCTGCCAACACCTCGCCCGACTACGCGCCTTCGACCCAAGACTTTTCAACTCCCTCGACAGGCTGGCAGCTGGATGACTTCGTGCTCGACCCAGGCTATGTCGCATCTCGAGAGGAACTGCGCTGGCTGATGCTCAACACTGCGCAAACTGCCCCGTCATCTCCGGCTCATGGTGACAGCTTCGCACCAGGGTTAGACTCACAGGGTGGCGAGGATCTATCTTCAGCACAGCACGAAACATCTCATCTGCTGTCGCAGGGCCGACGGATCGAGTATCTCAAGAATTACATCAGCCAAGTTGCGCCATGGCTTGACATGTTTGACGACTCTCGTGCATTCGGGATGCAAGTCCCTCTGCTGGCGCAAACATCTCCAGCTCTGCTCTGTGCAATCCTGGCCATCTCCGCGCGGCAAATGGAGCGCAAGGAAGCCTCCAATGGAACATCGACACCCCAAAAGAGCTTCGATAGCCTGGAGCTGTATCAAGAGTCGATTCGGCTCCTGACGCCTCTCTTGGAGGCTCATGACCCGGCGGTGATTCCCATTTGCGTAATACTTTGCTGCCTGGAGATGATGTCGGCGAGCGCAAGAGATTGGCGACGCCATCTTGAGGGTTGCGCTGCTCTTTTTGATGCATTTCAGGTCCATGGATTCTGTGGTGGCTTGCTTCAAGCTGTGTTCTGGTGTCACGCGAGAATGGGTTCGTTTTCTATCTCCGCAGAAGCATTCTCTGATTGTACTTCTCTGACTTGGAAGTATAGATCTATGCGGCGCTTTGATATCAGACGGCACGCAGAGCACCATCATTCCACCCATGGCTTGGCTTCCCCCTGGCACAGACGAGTCCAACGCTCGTCAGTGCTTCCAGAAGATGCAGAGCCCCGACATGCATGCCAACTACGCAGTGTATCTCTGTGCCAAAGTCTGCGAGCTCATTGCTGACCGCACCCATCACGACGAGCTGGGTGTTTCCAACGGTTGCACAGCAGAAGTTTTCTCTTCCCGTTGGACCAGACTATGGGATGATCTACAGGCCTGGATTGATGACCGTCCCCATGAGCTACTACCACTGCAGACTGTCGAATCGCAACCTTTTCCGCAGATACTCTATCTTCATTGGGCCGCCATCTCATCCAACCAGCTGCATCACACTGCTTGTCTCTTGTTGCTGGGTTCGATGCCCAGGAGGCAGAGTCCCATTCCAGGCGTGAAAGGCTCTAGCATATGGCATGCAAAGCGCATCTGTGGGATCTCTTTAACAAACCCACATCAGGGATGTTTGAACAATGCAATCCAGCCTTTGTGGCTAGCTGGCAGGCTCCTAACCCACGAATCCGAGCACTCGATCCTCGTTGACCTGATCCGCGATATCGAGTCCACAACGGGCTGGGGGACCTGCTGGCGGATTTCCGATCTAGGAGCGGCTTGGGGCTATTCTATCAGGAAGTCTTCTCGTTCAAACAATGCTGAAGCCGGCCAGTCTCGAGATATTCAGGCCGGATGACTTTCCGTCATGCCAATATGTTGGTGTATATACTCGTTGGACAAGCTTTCAAATGAGCCACTCTTGACGCAGTCGCTCAACAAAGCCATCAACATGCCAGCCAAGAGCTGCAACACGACTAAATCCCATCAGTATTTCTCTTTGTTGAGCTTCATGCGTCATATGTCGAGCAGCAAGATAGAATGAAGCCAGGAGACAAGGATCCCAGCATTCGCGTCGGTTGTTATTGACCGCAATGCCGCATATTCTCTGTGCGTGCCAGAGCTGTGACAACGACGAAGACCGCCGCTGGTCAAGGTGTAGCGTTCTTGGCTTATGCGCCAGCATCAGCATCATAGCTGTATGATAAAGCTGGTTACCAAGAGTTCCTGCTCCGCTGGTGAAATACAGGGTTGGGAATGGAGATGCTGCGCTGTCAAGTTCAATGACGGGGCGAAACGCGGAGGGTCTGTTTGTATGCCAGTCATTGAGGCTGTTGACAATCGCCTTCCAACGAAATGCTCGGGGCCTTGGTTCGGTGCTGAGGTTGGATGTCTCTTCTTGTAGATATGAGAATTCGAGTGCCTTGGTGCATAGGACGAGAGATTCGTATGCATGGAGAATTTCCAGAGGAATCGAATCATCTCTCTCTGAACTGGAGCTCTTGACTGAAGCTTCGACGATGCTGCTATCGACTATTGATGTGGAGTCATTCAGAAGAGCAACAGCAATGCCTGTATGATTATAAGCAAGGTTCTCATTGGGGACGCACAATTCACTCACCAAATCTCGCAAGCAACCATAGAATGCACCTATTAACTTGTCGAAGAGGGCCGCCCTCCGCCACCTGGGAATAGACCACATGCATAGATCTATTGTTCGCCAGTGCGCCATCCCACGATTGAGGAGGGTCGATGAGAAAACCCCTTGCGGCTGTGAGAATTGACCATAGCTTGACTTCCCACAACTTTGAATGCTCGAGGCTGTACTGCGTAGAGTCTGTGATATGACCTCCATTCACTGATTTGTCGTGATTAGACTCCCGATCACCGGGGCTCTTTGCGTATGAAGTGGCACATAGACCTAAGAGTGCGTCAAATGACACGTCGGACCTCGTTGCCAGATGCGGAATGACAAGGCCAAGCGTCTGATTCGTATCACACATGTCTAGCTTAGTTTTCGACAATTGTCAGAAGAACTCTAGAGAATCTCAAAGCTAGGAGCCTTCACTCACCCATGGCGCGATTTTGTATCTGTAATGCCTCAGCAGCTCGATTGTGCGCCCTGAGGAGAGCTGATGTTGGACGTTGACACTCGCTGGACCAAAGCCGTCGATGCTCTTTAGTATCGATGGAACAGGCGAGCATTCGTCTTCTGCATGATCTTCGCAGGTGGGAGGTGCCGGAGTCTGTGTGTTTATACTTGGGTCTCCCGTTCCAAGGTTCATCAGTACATCTAGTGCAATCTCGTAACTGTCGCCATGGCTGGTTCCTGTATCTTCATGGGTGTGGTCATCAAGGACATGTGACGAGGCGCCGTTCTGTGCCTGTAAATTTTGAACATCGTCGACCTTTTCTCCGGAATCATAAAATGAGGCGTCAGAGTGTCGACAGGGACTCCGTCGTCTCCTCGAAGAAGCACTGGGAGTCGCCTTCGTGCCACCATTGGGAGACACGACATGATGCGCACCAGTGCGCTCTCCTACGTTGGGAGGAAGGTGAGCGGTTGAAGTTGATGACTCTTCACTTCGGCCAGCATCTTTCTGTCTGACAGCTCTATCATCTGCAAACTATCCAACAGTTGGTGTCAGCATGGGAATCTAGGCATAGCTAGACGAAAGACGAAATACTCACCTGGACTCTTGAGTACCTAGTGGCTCCTCTAGGACTACTGGATGATGAAGCCTCACCGGCATCAGAAGAGAGGGTAAAAGCGTTCTTCTGCAAGAATGAGACACGTTGCCCATATACACACTCTGCTTCAGCATCAACGCAGCGCTGACAGCGTGGTTTACCCTCGTCGCCTAGCTTCTAGTTAGACTACTATGTTGATGGGTGGATGATAGTAGAGTGAATATGTCCGAAATGGCAACTATAAGCGCGCAGATGAATCCTGGATTTGGTGTGTATGTTGTGCTCAACGCTCAATGGATTTTCATCTTACATTTTCGTCGCCGCGTGCGGCATCGCAAACAGCCTGTTCTCGCGCGTCTCTTCTGGATGCGATCGGTGCTTGAACTTTCCTTATTCTCCATGGCGTAGTCTTGATATCTGACTAGAGGCTGGCAGGCTGTGCAATCCCGATGGATGCTGGCCGATGCATACATGTAGCTTCGAACCTCCCTGTGACGAAAGATGGAGAGGTTTGTTGCTCGTTTCGGTAGATTTAGGCACAGCTTCGGCTAATTGAAGCCACGGAGCAGAGGATTGATGGACTATTAGCGGTCACGTAGATGAGCTCAACACCATCAGCTAAATTAGGTTGCCGCAGACACTGGGGTCCAACCAAGAGACATGGAGACGAACCAAAGGTTTGCGGTCCTTGAAGAAGTTTCTCTATATCGAGGATCTTAGAGACCTCCACGGCAAGCTGTGAACTTTTACTGTCCTCTCATCGAAATGTCCGTGGTGGTGAGCCAGGCTATTGCTTTCATCAAGGCCTGCATACCGTATGCGGAGCGGGCGGTTACACATACCTAAAGAGGAAATTCAGAGATCAAGCTAGATCAACGCACAATGCAACCACACCTCTTGCAATGACGACTGACGAGGAGATGTATGCCTTCATATTGCCAAATTGTATTACAGAGAAGCAAAGCGGCAAGACATGTTGACGATATGATCCCTCAATCAAAAGGACCTACTTGCGTATTTGCCCAGACATGTTCACCATTTCAGTTGGATATATTCAGTGCAGTGCAACAATGACGGTTTAGATATCTGGATATCAAGATCAACTAGTAGCTACTGTCTACAGATCGACAAATTCCCTCCTCAACAACTCATCTTGCCGAATCCTCTCCAAGTATCCCAACACCTTAGACACAATGCTATCCACGTCAAAGCCAAAGTACTTGTACGCCTCAGGGCCTGGAAGACTGTGTCCAAACCATCTCATGCTTATACCCGCATCCGCATATCTCTCCCAGCCGTTTGGTGCATATGGCTCGACGACAATAGCTGGGATCCCTTGGTGTCTCCGCAGGGTATTCCTCTTATACTCCAAAGACTGGCCCTCAAACAACCTCTGACAGGGGAAACTGACTACTCTGCAGCGAATACCATTCTTTTCCAATAGCAAGTTGGCAGCACCCAGAACATGCGACAATTCCGCTCCGACACCAATGAGAGTGAGCTGAGCATCGTCCTCCTCCTGAATCACATATGCCCCTCTTGCCACGCCGTCTCGTCGGGTTTGTTTCAATTGCGGCACCTTATGCCTCGAAGTCGAGATAATTGAAGACACACCCTCAGCTTCAACGGCAGCAATCCAAGCACCAGCCGTCTCCTCACTATCCGCAGGACGGAAATACAGCAAGTTTGGCATTGCGCGAAACAGCGCTGCAAGTTCAATGGGCTGATGGGTCGGTCCGTCTTCACCCATTCCAATAGAATCATGAGTTGCTGCGTGAATCACCTTCAGGCGTTGGAGAGCGCCCATACGCACGGCTGGTGCTGCGTAGAGGTAGAACATGAAGAAGGAGCTCGTGACGGGGATGAAGGTCCCCGGGGAGAAGGCCGCGATGCCGTTGGAAATGGCACACATGGCGTGTTCGCGGACGCCGTAGTGGATGTATCGGCCTGCGTAAGAGCCATCGATGCCACAAGCTGTGCGAAGATCAGGCTATATCGAGAGACTTGTTAGGAAAGGTGACGGGAAGAGACTCTAAGCGGGTAAAAGTTCACTTACATGCTGAAAGTCTTCTTTGCCCTCCCAGGCCATGTGCACAGATGGCGAGAGGTCCGCTGTTCCCACCATGAACGATTTGATGTTCTTGGCTAGAGGATTGATCATCAGCCCAGATGATGCTCTCGTAGCCAGTGGCTTATCAGCAATATCTTCAGGTCTGGGTATCAGACTTTCCCAATTCGACGGCAGTTGTCCATCGACACGGCGCCGGAACTCTTCAGCTAACAGCGGATGAGCAACAGCATATCGTTCCACCAGATCATTCCACCGTGATACAATCTGCTCTCCACGGCTGGGAAGATGCGAGAAGAATTGTCGTACGTGATCCCCAACGACAAAGTACTCGTCTTCATTGAAGCCATACGCGCGCTTCATCCGTTTGACATCGTCGGCACCAAAAGCAGCTCCGTGAGCCTCTGCTTGTCCAGCAACAGCGCTGTCCAGCCCGATGATTGTTCTAACATTAATGAATATTGGCTTGTCTGTCGAAGATTTCGCCCTTTCCAATGCTGATACAATTCCATCCACATCGTAGCATCCATCCTTGACGTCGATTACATCCCAACCGCAGGCTCGCATTTTCGCATTGACATCTTCGGTGTTGGTCAGATCGACTGATCCATCACAAGTGATTTGATTGTTGTCGTAAATCACGGTCAGGTTGTTCAGCTTCAGATGCCCTGCGAAGGATATTGCTTCCAGTGCCACGCCCTCTTGCAGACAAGCATCGCCAACCATACACCAAATATGATTCGATATGACTTCGTACCCGGGCCGATTATACGTTGCCGCAAGGTTCTTAGTCGCCATGGCCAGCCCAACAGCATTAGCAACTCCCTGTCCCAAAGGACCGGTTGTCACCTCAATGCCTTCAATCTCAATCTCGGGATGGCCGGGACAGATGGAATCCCAGCGCTTCGAGTGATATGACTTGAGTTGATCCATTGTCATGTCACGGTATCCCGTCAGATGCAGAAAGGCGTATTGGAAGAGGCATGTGTGGCCATTGGACAAGACGAATCGGTCTCGGTTGAAGAAGTTTGGCTGTAAGGGGGCGTAGCTCATCACGTATTTCCACAGGGCAATGCCAATGGCGGCCATGCCGATTGCGCCGCCGGGATGGCCGCCGTTGAATTGCTGGCAGAGATCGCTGATGAGCAGCCGGAAGGTTTTGAGAACCAGATCGTGCTCTTCAGCTCTTTGGACATCATCTTGCCGATTGGACGGAGCTGGCTTTGTCGAGTTCTGCGTCCTGCTGGACAGGACGCCGGGGGCCATATTGATGGATTGTTGAGGTAGAGAAGAGAAGTACGCGGTGAAGGTGTGTCGATGTGAGGGAGATTGTCAAACTCCGGTCGTACAAATTCAGCTTCTATATGCCAAAGATCCCCATGAATCAAATAAATGATGTCTCAGATTGTATCAACGCCAATGATTGGTGTATAGCCTCGACATATATAGGCTAATTGAGGTTATTGCATCCCCATCGAGGAAGCCGTGAGGATTGCCGAATCGGGAAGTTTTAGCCACCTCTTGAAGCGCGATAGATTGAACTCCTCAGAAGCCATCAAGGCAGTCTACCCTTTGTAATTTGTTCTCGGCCAACATTCGGTTTCTCAAACCTGAGCACTGGTGAATCATATTTTGCACTTGGGATCCAGGCATTCGCAAACCTAACACTAGCGATCTGCTTACTCTGAATCCTGCTCTCGAGTTTCTGTCGATTATCTTTCACATCTCAGGTCATGGCTTCAACGACTCTCAGCAGCAATGATTCTGACTCTCGAGAGATCGAGAACAAGGTCATCAAAGCTCCACGGCCCAATCCCTCCCTACAAGCAACAGCCGACCACAACCTCAAGCTAGTCGAAGCACCAGTGTACAGGCCAGAGCGCGGACAAGTCTTGCTACAGATCAAAGCCACTGGCATCTGCGGGTGAGTGCCAAGGACTTCAAAGAGAGGCATTTGACTGTGAACTAACAGAGCGCAAGATCGGATGTCCATTTCTGGAAGTCCGGGAGAATAGGCTCTCTCGTCTTTGAAGGAGACTGTATCCTGGGGCACGAGGCAGCCGGCGTGGTGCTCAAGTGCGGAGAGGGAGTGACAAGCCTCAAGCCTGGTGGGTTGCTGAAAGAAAGTTCCATGGCTATCCATGTACTGATATAGATGGACAGGCGACAGGGTGGCCATAGAGCCAGGCGTTCCTTGCGGGGAATGCTTCCTCTGCGTGGACGGCCGGTATAATCTCTGCGACCATGTCATGTTCTCCGGCGTCTATCCGTATCCAGGCACCATCCAGCGGTACAAAACCCATCCAGCCAAATGGCTTCACAAGTAGGTTACAGCATTCACACTGCAACATCTCCGTCCATGGTGCTCATGCTATGCTGCAGACTCCCAGATAATATCTCCTTTGCCGAGGGTGCCCTCCTCGAGCCTCTGAGCGTCGTCCTCCACGGCATCCGAACTGCTGGCCTCAACCTAGGTTGCGGAACCGTCATATGCGGCGCTGGTCCAATTGGCCTCATTGCTTTGGCTGCCGCAAGAGCATCTGGCGCTCACCCAATTGTCATTACTGACATTGAGCCCAAGAGGCTGCAGTTCGCCAGGGAGTTTGTTCCCTCATGTCGGACATACCAGGTTGATCCTTCTCTAAGTGCCGAGGAGAACGGACGCAGGATCCGACAACTGTTTCGAAATACTAGTACTGAAGAATTGCAGGATGACAGAGAAAATGTCCTTGAGGAGTATTTCGCACCTCGGACTGTTCTTGAGTGCACTGGCGTGGAAAGCAGCGTGTGTACCGCAGCTTATGCAGTGCGACGGGGAGGCACTATTTGTGTGATTGGAGTTGGGAAATCGATCATGAACAACTTGCCCTTTATGCACATCTCTTTGGCCGAGGTAAGTCTCGCACTGCAGGTGAAAAGGTTGGCTATGGGGGGCTCGGATTGCTGACAAGCGGGAACAGATTGAGCTC
Source organism: Trichoderma gracile (assembly GCA_020002365.1). Classification (NCBI taxonomy): domain Eukaryota; kingdom Fungi; phylum Ascomycota; class Sordariomycetes; order Hypocreales; family Hypocreaceae; genus Trichoderma; species Trichoderma gracile. The sequence continues at coordinate 1,431,023 of JAINEY010000003.1, forward strand.
AAGTTCATCAACAGATACCGGGATACCTGGCCGGCGGGAATTGCGTGCCTGAGCGGAGGAATTCTGGATCTGAAGCCTCTTGTTACTCACGTCTTTCCTCTGGAGAATGCACTTGAAGCTCTGCATCTGGCAGCTGATGCTAGGAACGGGAGCATCAAGATCCAGATTGTAGATGAAGCTGACGAGGACGTGTTGGGATGGAACACGCGAGAGGGTGTGTGAGCACATGGAACATGAGATAGAGCGGAAGTGAAGATATTACCCGGCCCTGTAATAACAAGAAACTTGCCTTGAAAACTTGTAAGAATCAATGGGGCTGTCCATCATCCCTCCATGCATTGAGCCTGCTGTGTGCAGGTAACAATAGATGTAAGCGATAACATCTCCAACGATTCTGCCACCCATGTGTTGCAATTTGCTCGCCACATCACCCCTGCGTGTTACATGAAGTACATACAATCCCGGAAGACGGCAAATTAATACCACTCCAACCGACGGATGTCCCAGATCCTGATCCTGATGAGCCTGCTTTGTGCCTTCAGCTTGTGCAATACAAGGTAGCACACACAGGTACGAGACCGGGCATATGGCTGGTCCACAGCGCGGAGTAGACTCCGAAAAACCAAGGCCAATCAACCGATGGCTGGGGATTTCTCCTCCCTGCAGCAAGGACCGGCGCATACCTGCATACAGCAGGATGTTCGCGAATGTATCGTGTGTTGGCCAACTCGACGCAATGAGGGGTTCCAGGATCCTTGAGTGTCTCTTAACTCTGGACTCAGCTCAGAGGGGGATAAAAAGCCGCTGAGAAGCCGTGTTCTTGACCCTTGGATGCTTGGGGGACTCAGAATCCGAAGCTGGTCAAAACGCCCCTCTACCTAGTGTATTCACACGGCCTGACATCAGCTTCAGCTGGACCAGCACTGGATGAATCGTCTCCAGGGCCTCAACACCACCCGAAGATCCTTGAGAACCAGATGCCTGATCGACCCTCTCAAGCAAAGGGCCGGCCGCTGCGCCGTGTGCTGCCGGCTCCCGCCCAGCAAGGCCCGGCGACAGCGTCTCCCGGTCCTCCGCCGTCGTCGTCGAGGAAGAACCTGACGCCAGCAGCGTGCAACGCGTGCCGCAAGCAAAAGACAAAGGTGTCTCTCTCCAGCTGCTGCTCCAGCACTCTCGCCCCCCCTCCCTCCTTTTCCTGTTCCAGCTACTAAAACCAAAGTCCCGGCAGTGCTCCGGCGAGCGGCCAAGCTGCTCCCGCTGCGTCCAGCGCCGAACCGAATGCCTCTACACGACCCAGCCCGGCGAGACAACCTCGCAGGCCCTCAAACGAGGCTACCGGGACCTGCGCCAGCGCACGACGGCCCACGAGGAGCTGATTGAGCTGCTGCGGAACCTGCCCGACCGCGAGGCCGAGCACGTCTTCAAGAGAATCAGGGACGGCGCCGACGTCAACACGATCCTCAACCTTATCCGTGCAGGCAACCTGCTGCTGCAGATGGCCGTGGCGCCCGAGACGCGGTTCCGATACGAGTTCCCATATCGGTCCGAGATGCCGGACTATTGCATTGAGAATAACCCGTATCTGGATTCCATCATCTGGGGTGCGGCGTCGTTGTATGCGCAGGACAGGCAGCCTGGTGCTGTGGCTGCTGCTGCTTCTTCATCTGCTGCTGGGCTGGCCGGTGATTATGGCACAGAGGGATACGAGAGCATCTACCTGAAGCCGTTCCATGCGGCTGAGGTCGTCGACCCTCGGTTGACTGATGCCAAAATCTCGGCTTGGACGTCTGTCAGCAGCGACGACGTGCTCATGCGAGAGCTGCTCAGGGTGTTTCTGCGGTGCGAGTACATGTTCACATCGGCGTTTCAAAAGGACTACTTCTTGGACGACCTGGTGGCCGGCCGAGGAGAGTTTTGCTCTTCGCTGCTTGTCAACATCATCCTCGCTTATGCCTGCGTACGAATAGCCCACAATGAGTTATCCATCTCCCATCGAACAAGTACACTCGATAGTTCTAACGAGTTCTCGCATAGGTGTGCTCCCCTCGACTATCAAATCGCGCCGAGTACTGGAACCCCGAGACGCTCGTGTATCGCTTCCTCGCCGAGGCGAAGCGCATATGGGAGTTGGAGTCGGGCCAACCGCGCATCACCACGATACAGGCCGGGATCCTCTTCAGCGTCTTCCACAATCTCTGCGGACTGGATGAGATTGGCCAGCCGTACAGACTTCAGGCCATAGAGCTGGCTCGAGAAATTCGTTTATTCGACAGCACTGTGGGTGGACGCAGCGACAAGATGAAGAAGAGCATGGCGTTTCTGGCATGGACCTTGTTTGACTGGGAATCGTGAGTAATCTCCGACGAATAATTCAACCACCCCTCACGGATTTATCCAACTAATGATTCTGTCTGCATGTAGCCTCGTTGGCTTTTCCTTCGTCTTTTCTCCGTTAATCAAAGAGCCACCAAGTTGGAAACTGCCGGATCCCTCAGAAGAACCGGATTTCTACGGGGAGATATGGCTCAAGTATCCCTTGGGCACGAGTCTTTCGCCGTCGTATTTCGGCAACATCTTTCGCGCCAAGTCTCAGTTCCGGCTCATCATGCATGACTTTTCCATAGCAGCGTATACAGAGGGCTCGCAGGTGACGGTTGAAAAGGCATATGAGCTTCGTCAGAGACTGATGAGCTGGTACGAAGCTCTGCCTGCTCAATTGCAGCCGAGGACGATCGTGCTCCCTGCACACTTGCAACTTCAGTAAGCAACTCGAGAACAAGTCCGCTTTCACTGTTAAAAGTCGCTGACACAGACCAACAACAGCACCTACTACCACTATCTCATCATCACCATCTTCGAACCCCTCCTCGACACAGAAACAGCCCGAGAACCCTCCCCCAAGGAGATTGTCGCCGAATCCAAACGCCAAATCCAAACCCTCATCCGCCTCTACTACCTTCGCCACGGCTACGACGCCATGGACCTTTTCCTCGTCGTCCCCCTCATGCTCGCCGCCTCCGATTGCCTCGAGGCCATCGATCAGGGAACCACCGGTCGGGACCTCGAGGTCCTGCGCTCCACGCTCATCCTCGTCGCAAAGGGACTCTACAACCAGCGCCGCAACCACTACCTGGCGGAGGCGCTGTTCCGGGTCATACGGGGCCGCATGCGCCCGTCAGAAGTTGCTCTGCTGAAGGACACGATGAGCCTTGACGATCGGGAGTGGGATGAGAGGCGGGATATGGTGCAGGCTGTGAGGAGTCAGTGGCCGGTGAGTGTGGTGAAGAAGAAGGAAGACTTAAATTCGCATATCTTGACGAACCTTGTGGAGAACTATGGGCATTTGAACGTGGAGGATACCGTTGCGTGACAAGCTCCTCGGTTTGGCAACGACTGTTGATCATGGTGCTTTGATATGGAGTTGATTTGGCCCGCGATTGGTTTTCGTGTGCAGAGGATGATGTTCCATTAGACGGCGTTGCTTTTTGCCTTCCTGCGTTGAGGGAGTTGCTATTCTGATTCATGTACGGATATCCCCGCAGCCTGACGAGAACAATGAAATCTTATAATGTCTTGAAAAGACCTCCATCGCTCTCAACAGACGATTCTCTCTCTTACTGCACATGCTCCTTCTCCTCCGCCTTGGGAATCCGCACCATGGTAATCGTGATCAAAGCCCCCAGCAAAGCAGAAGCAAGCCCAAACCACCAAATAGCCCGCATCCCCTGCAATCCCACCTCTCCATCCGGCAACATCTCGACCTTGATCCCAATAGACCCAGCCACAGACGTGACAATCGCCAGCGTCAAGTTCTGCACCGTGACCAGCAAACTCCCCGCGGAGCCCTGATACGATCTCGGCACGCTGGAAGTGATGAAGATGGTCGCCGCGGCAAAGCTCAGATCAGGCCCAAAGGTGGCGAGGGCCACGCCCGGCAATGATAGGCTCCAGTATGACGAGCTGGGTGTTTGGGGGAGGAAGAAGACGGGTCCGAGACCGAAGCATACCATGCTGATGGCTAGAATCCAGTGCCCGGGCACGACGTGGAGGGTCTTGGAAACGACCCATGCTGCGGGGACGCCGACGATGCCGTTGGGGAGGATGTACAATGCTGCTGTGAGCGGAGAAGCGCCTTGATACCGAAGCCAGAACTGTATAGCATAGAATTGCCAGGCACCAGCTACACAGATTGATCAGACATTAGCATTCGATGTGAACGAAAGGGCAGGAAACATGAGAAGAACTCACTGTAAGCTCCAAATCCAAACACATACGACACCAACACCGCAATGAACCCAGGCGTCTTCCAAAGCCCACTGGGTATAAGCGGCCTCTTGACCCTCCTCTCCACCAAGTGAAACCCAACAAGAATCAACAACCCAAGAATCACAGAAACATATGTATACGCACTCCACTGCACCGCAGACCCCTGCGTAAGCCCAAACAAGACCAGTCCGCATCCCAGCGACGCAAGTAAAGCCCCGATATAGTCAAACTGCCTCACCGAGGGCCTTTCCGCCGACGAACTGTCCGCCGCGGGACGTAGATCCGGGATCGTAAAGTACGCGGCCACAGCGCATGCCGCGAGGAATATCGCCGTCGTGCCGAAAATCCAGGGGAGATGTGCGCTGAGGAGACCTCCCTGGACGCATCCGATCCAGTATCCAAAGGGAGCTCCAGCAGCCATCATCGAGAAGACGCGTGTCTTGCGAATGCCGGGGTTATACACACGGCCAAGAATGCTCATTGACGCAGAGACAAGGACACCCACCGCAAGACCCTGCATAGCCCTCGCCACGAAAAAGAGCACCTTGAGCTCCGGGGAGACAGCTGCAGCCGTGACGCCGTTCCAAATGGCTTCCCACAGAAAGGCCCCGACCATGAGCGGCTTCGGAGGAGCGAGATCAGCCAGCGGACCAAACACAATGACAGACAGGCCGCTTGCCAGCGCGGAGGATCCGATCAGCCAGGGCGTTTGCGCGGGGAGCATGCCCAGCGCTTCTCGGAAGACGAATTGCGTGACGGAGACTTGACCCATGGTCAGAGAGAAGATGACCTGGCCCGCCGTGCAGACGAGGACGAAGATGACTTCGGAGAGGAGGTTGGGTAGTTCCGGGGGAACGCCTTGGGATAGCGGGTGGGCGGGTGTGCCTTGTTCGTCGGAGAGGCCGGCGGGCGGAGGGTGAGTCTCGAGGTCATTTTGTCTGAGGTTGATGTTGCTTAGCTGGATGTCTTGCTGGATCTGGGGGTTGTCTAGGTTGCATGAGGTTGTCGAGGTTTCGATGTGAGCCTCTGGGGGCAGAAGAAGCGTCGCTTGCGTGATGGACATGATGGTTGCCGACTTGGTAATTTCTTCCCCTTTGTTGTATTGATATTGTTGAAGAGTTGCTCACATGTCGAGAAGTGAGTGACAACGCTTCTGCAAAAGCCTAATCCGACGTATAATGGTCAGTTAGAAATAGTCTGGCAATCAAGAAGGATGAAAATGTGACATTGTACGTCGTCACGCCGATGCAGAACCCAGACACTTGATAGAGTCGGCGACAATACTACCTGTCATCTTGACGACATATCCGAAGCACGCGAAGTCCGCAGCTAACCATTGATAGAAAGCGGTAGGCTGACGGCATATGATTGATTAGTAGTCCTTCTGAAGCTCTCCAATTAGCCGAAATCGATGCAGATTGACTTGGTGGGAGTCACTTCTGGCACCCCAACTTGACGATCCAGCACCAAGGGCGTCAGAAAGCTTCTGTATAATCAAAGCACATTTATGTATTGTAACAATGTAGCCTTCCCTATATGAACATGAATGGTCCGACTCTACCGCCGAACAAAACCCTGGTAGTTACAAGCATACAATCCACGCAAATCCCCCAGGGCACCCAAGGGCTTTATACCACTGGTTCAGAATATCTTCCCCAAAATTGCAGAAGAAATGACTTGCGTGAGCCTTCAAATCCTCCTCAAACCCCCCTCCGAATCGGCTTCTAGCCCCCCTTCCGAATCGGCTTCTAGCCCCCCCCCATGATCACCCGCCGTTGCGTCCATGTCAAAATGGACAGCATATATGCGGCGTTCTTATATTGACCAATCAATACCCAGTCGCCGATGAATTGCCTCCATAGCCTTGAACAGCTCATCTTGTTTCGAGACTGATCAGGCCAGCAAAATGGCTTCCTTTGTAAGACAAGACCCATGTATATTCTTTCTATATTCCCTCAGTCCAATTCAATGACTCGCGATGGCCGCGAAAAGCATGGCCAAATCAATGACAGAGCGATGCTGTTCAGGAGAATCGGCTGGATATGGGGTTGAGCAGGACTCCTGAGAAATAACGGAAATTATCATGTATAGTTTGTCGACGCTGCAACACACGTCCGTCAAGATGGCCCGCTGGTCGGGCTGTTGGACCACTCGGACGAGTCTAACCAATGGAGCAGCTTTTGCAATAGCTTGTTGATGTTGACCGGCTTGGAGATGTAGTCGTCCATTCCCTTTTCTAGGCAGGTTTCGCTATCACCCCTCAGAGCGTACGCAGTCATGGCGATGATCGGTATCGGAATCCCGTGAGTCCGGATCTTTCTCGTCGCCTCGAATCCGTCCATGACGGGCATGCTAATGTCCATGAGGACCAGGTCGTAGGTGTTGGGTGCACCTTTCAGCGTGGAGACGGCCTCTGCCCCGTTGGCGGCAATGGTAGTGTTTTGGAAACCAAGAGACTTCAGGACGCGAGCCAGCACTTTCTGGTTGACAAGATTGTCCTCGGCCGCGAGGATTCGCTTTCGCGGCGCCAGTTCCTTGATCCGCTGCATCATGCGTTCCTTTTCTGCGTCCTGGCGCGACTTTTCACTCTCGCGCTCCGCCTTGTCAGGGGCATCGAGCTGGTTGAGGTTGGCAATCTTCTTGAGCTTGACGGTGAACCAGAAGACGCTGCCGTTGCGCTCGCGATTCGGTCGGTAGCCCATCTGGCCGCCCAGCAGTTCGGCGAGGGACTTGGCGATGGACAGCCCCAGGCCCGTCCCCTGGTACCGCTTCTTGGTCGGCTTCTCGAGCTGGGTAAAGGGCTTGAAGAGATTCTGCACGGCATCCTCGGGCACGCCGATGCCGCTGTCGGTGACCTCGGTGAGTATCGTGTAGTAGGTGTCGTCCTGGCTCGTCACCGACGCCGCCACCTGCACGGAGCCGGCCTCGGTGAACTTGACGGCGTTGTCGATGATGTTCTGGAAGATCTGGCGGAAGCGCAGCGGATCGCCCTGGGCGGACTTGGGCAGGTCCGGCGACAGCAGCAGCTTGATGTAGACGCCCGGCAGCAGCGTCATCTGGACGTTGCGGACGACGGACGTGATGATGCTGGCGACGCCGACCAGGTCCGTGTTGACGGAGAAGTTGCCCGACGCCAGCTTGGAGTAGTCGAGGATGCCGTTGATGACCTGCAGCAGCACCTGGCCCGACTCGGAGATGATGTTGGCCGTGTCGCGCTGGTCGTCGCTCAGGGCCGTGTCGAGCAGCAGCGCGCAGGCCGAGAGCATGCCGTGCATCGGCGTGCGGATCTCGTGGCTCATGTTGGCCAGGAAGTCGTTCTTGAGCTTGGCGCTCTCCTCGTACGCCGCCACCAGCCGCAGCTCGGCCTCGCGGCGCTCCGTCAGGTCGCGCGTCACCTTGCCGAAGCCGACGTGGACGCCGTTGCGGTAGATGGCCGTGATGGTCACGTTGGCCCAGAAGCGGCTGCCGTCCTTGCGGTAGCGCCAGCCCTCGTCCTGGACGCGGCCCTCGCGCAGGCAGGTGATGAGCTCGGCCTCGGGCTTGCCGGCGTCGAGGTCCTCGCGGCCGTAGAAGTTGGAGAAGTGCCGGCCGATGATGTCCTCCTTCTTGTAGCCCTTGAGCAGCTCGGCGCCCGTGTTCCAGGTGGCGACGTAGCCGCGCGTGTCGAGCAGGAAGATGGCGTAGTCCTTGACCGTCTGGATCAGCAGCCGCAGCACCTCGTCGACGGACAGCGCGTGCTGGATGATCTCGCCGCGCGTCTCGGCCGTCGTCGGCTCGATCTCGTCCCACTCCAGCACCAGCGACAGCAGCTGGTCGCCGCGCAGGATGGGGATGATGCGGGCCGAGTACGAGACGCCGTGCGCCGCGTAGGCGCCGTGGCACAGGTTGAACTTGCGCGAGGCCACGGCGACCTCGATGGCCGACGCCAGCGGGATGCGGTCGAAGCGCTCGAGCGGCGAGCCGCCGTACAGCGTGGCGAAGAGGTCCTTGCCCACCAGCTCGTCGGGGCGGCACTTCCACGCGTCGACGACGCCTTGGGACGCTCGCAGGATGCGGAACGACGGCGAGACGACGAGCGTGGGCACGGGCGAGAGGTCGACGAGGTCGACGGCGCTGAAGGAGGCTGTCAGGTCGGTGGTGGTGGTCGGTGGTGGTGTTGTCGTGGTCTTCAATTTGTTTGCGTCGCCCGTCATTATTCCGTCGACTAATGCTTCGTTGTCGTTTCTTCTTCTACTGCTGCTGCTGCTGCTATTATTATTCATGTTGGCACTCCTGTCATCGCCGCCGCCGCCGCCGACGCTGTCCATGCTCATCATGCTGGCGCTCAGGCTCGTATCCAGGCTGCCGCCGCTCATGGCCATCATGTTGGCGCCGCCGCTGTCCTTGTCCGTGTCCTTGGCACCACCGCTGCGACTACTGCCGTCGCTGTTGCAGTTGATGTTGCTGTTGCTGCTGCTGCTGAAGCCGTGCGCGTCCGATCGATCTCGGCGCCCCTGGCTGGCCTCGTGGTCGTCGTGGTGGCTGGATGCTCCCGCGCCCTGAGAAATCATGCTGTCGGCGCCTGGCCCGTCATCACGGGCTCCCATTTCGCACCCGCTGAAGAAACTGCTGGTGGTCATCAAGAGGAGCAGGCCCCATGTCTAGTGCCCTGGAGTAGTGCGGGTAATATGGCAAGGTCAAGGCCAAGGTCAAGCAAGGCCCAAGCAAGGCACATGCACACCCAGACAACTCCCCCCCCCGTCCCCATTCTTCTGTCGGAGCCTACAACATGCTAATTACTAGCAGCAGAATACTAATCTCCGTAGTTTCCTCCTCGTCTTGCTACATAGCCATGACGTAACGACTTCGGAAGTTCTCCTCCGTATGGCTTTTGTGCTTTAAAATGCCCTCCTCGTCCGCCTCTCCCTGGATCGATGTATCTTGCTTCATCCGTCACCTTGGGGCCCGTGGCGTCGTACAAGGGCTTCTCCCGCCTGCGCTGCTGCTATCTTTAGCAGCCCAGAGAGACGCACGGAAACCTCTCGTCTCTTCGCTGGCTCAACTTCTCCTCTCGCGCTTTACCGAGCAAGAACGGGGCCTCCGGAATGCAAGCCCTGCTTACACGGGAGATCACCATTCGTGCTGCCAGGCCTTTCTTCTCCACTCTTCCAACGGTTTGGCGTCGAGCAATTAATGCAAACGTGGCTTAGCCGGCCAAAACCGACTCCGGGTGGCACAAACAGAAATGATTGTCGATGAGGGGGAGGCACCATCTGCCCACGGCGGCACCGCGGAGGGCGGCCTGGGCTTGTCTCTATCTCTGTCCTGTTACTATACCTTACTATACCTGGCAACCCCAGCCCAGATCTTCGAGGACAGCCAGCTACATGATAGTGACGGATGACTATCCGGAGGGCGTAAGGATCACAGGCATACGGAAGTCAAAAGCAGATGCACTGCACTGCGCTCTGACATCTGGACTAGCTCATCCCGGGAGAGAGAGAGCCAAGGCCTGTCTGTCTATCAATCGTGGCTGAAAGGTGGGATTTCTACTCGCCAGTCACCCGTTAGTACATCGATCGCAGGCCGCTGCAGAGCTGCAGTGTGACGACAATGCGCCAACTTCCAAGGCCATGGTACCCCCCCTGACTCGGTACCAACAGTACAAAGGCCATTCCGGAAGAGTTTGGCAGCCCATTCTAAGTTTTTTTTTCTTTTAGTTTTTGCGAGCCAACATGACGGACGGATAGACGACAGAAACCATCCACTTTGATAGACATTCCGTCATGTCCAAAGGCCACCTTATTTTGCCGATAGATCCTCTAGGACTATGGACCGCGACTCTCGGACTCCGATCTCGCACCACAACTTGATGCAACGCAGGGTAAGGCCAAGTAATTCAATCGAGCAAGTAACCATCGAGGGACGTTACAGAAGACGGAAACTGTAGCCGAATCGAACTCCTAGTTGGTAAGAGATCCGACCACTATATGGCTCGAGCGATGAATCTCAATGACCGGCGAAGCGCATTGTTACCTCCACAGCCCATTCGACGGGCGCAGCAATTGACACACGCTTTTGCTATAACATGCCCACTAATTGTTCCTCAAGCGGCGACGGTTGTATCCTTGTCTTGTATACTGTCACCTATCCACACGATAGAGAGAGGGAGGTGTCAGTTGCTTCATACTCTGAGACACGTCTCCTAAACGGCACGCTTTTCAATGCCAGTTTTGCTATGTACACTCACGAATCACGCAGCGGCTCTTTGCATTTGCCGAGCATCCAGCCCAGGACGTCTGTGAACAAAACGGCGATCGGCTTTACTGTTTCAGCCAGACAATCATCATCAACTGCTCTTGAATTGTGAGGTCTTACGGTGATAGGCTGACTTGCTTTGAAATCCGCGTATCCGAACGTGCAAGCCATCCGTGAGCATATAACCCTTGGATACTGATATCATCTTCATTGCATATTTAGAGGTGCAACACCCGGCATCAGATTCCATTTAGAGTCACCTTCTTCGTATGCTCATAGACAAATTATCTTTGTTATGAACCCCCCCTTTAACACTCAATGCCTGTAAATCATGGCGAGATTCAATCTATGATCATCTAGATCTCGTCTGGGATCTCTAACCTTCATTGAGGCGTAATGGACAAGCACGAAAACACCACCTCTTTCGACGTCGCCATCATAGGCACAGGCATCATCGGCGTCCACGTCGCGTTTGGCCTCTTAGACTGAAACATACCCTTCACCATATACGAACAATTAGGCTCTCTTGAAGAATTGGGCATAGGTATCGGGATCCCATCTATAGTCGTCGAGTCCATGACCGCTCTTTACCCTGCCGCTACGAAGAACTTAGTATTTACGTCTATATAGCCGCCTATGTGCATGCCGAAGAGGACTGGCTCGATTTAAACAACTTGACCAGTGTGGAGAAGATACAAGATGTCGAAGCTGCATTTGCCCATTTTGGTCCTACTGTGAGAGAACTTGTCAAGGCACTTCCGAAGGTCTTTATCGCTGGGCTCTTTGCGATAGATACAATCACCCCCTCTGAAGCTACGCTTATGACGTGTGATTCTTGCAGGAGATGCTGCCCATGCGTTAAAACCTCATTATGGCGCTGGAGCGGGCATGGGTATTAAGATGCTTTGCTCTTAGCAACTGTTCTTAAGAAGGCCACAGATCGTCTTACTTCAGAACCAGACCCTATAAGCGAAGACAAGTCTCTCAAAGCAGCTTTCAAGGCATATGATTTCGTTCGACGGGAAATAGTCTCGAAGGAGGTTACCTGTATAGTCTTATGGTGTTGATGTAATGAGGCAACTAGATATGCAAGCATCCAGCTGTAGTCATGAACATGTTGTTCCGCTACATCGCATATCAACAATCTCTGCATCGAGATCAGTTGTATCTGGCCACACATGCCGGCTTTTGGGCATCGTCGTTGGAACACATGTCCTTTAGTCATTAACACGCCCCATTAGCAGTCAAAAAATCAAAATCCACCCCATCCTGAGCCTGCATCACACTCCTCTCATACAACCCCCTATACCCACGCGCCGGCCGCCTCCTAGTCTCTGCAGGTCCAAGCCCTTCCGTCCAACTCTCCAACCTCTCCTTCCTCTCCGAAACTCTCCTCCTAATCTCCGCTTCATCAAGCTCGACGTCAAGCAAACGCCTCTCCACATCACAGCAAATGACATCCCCATCCCGCACAACCGCAAAAACACTTTCCGGCAACGCAGCCTCAGGCGAAATATGCAAAACGATGCTTCCTCCCGCCGTGCCAGACATGCGTCCATCGGAGAGGCGCAATATGTCCTTTACTCCCTGAGCTGCCAATTTGCGTGGGATGGGTATCAGTCCTGCCTCTGGCATCCCTGGGCTTGAGAAGCCAACGGGGCCAATACCCTGTAAAACCAATACGCTGTTTTCATCGACGACGAGAGCTGGATCATCAATGCGTTTGGCAAGATCCTCAGGACCGGCGAATACCACAGCTCGGCCGCGGTGATTTAGGAGATGTCGGTATTTGCTGGCGCTGGCTTTAATAACTGCCCCATGAGGGGCAAGGTTTCCATATAGAACTGCGAGACTGGAAGACGGATACAGTGGGTTGTCCAACGGTCGAATGATCTGAGAAGTAAGCGGAAACGGGCGAAAGTTCTCCTCATCCAGAGCCTCACCCAGCGTCTTACCCGTTATCGTCAGGGCATGCAGCTTAAGAAGTGGTCGCAACACATTGAAGAGAGCAGGAATCCCCCCTGCATTGTGCAAGTCCGTCATGTAATTATCGCCGCTGGGCTTAAGATCAACAACCAACGGCGTCTTTCTTCCAATCTCGTCTATTGTCTGTAACGTGATCTTGCCGTATACTTCTGGATGACGGTTTGCGATGGCGAGGAGATGCACGATGCCATTGGTAGAGCCTCCAATCGCTTGAAGCACAGTAATGGCGTTGTGGAAAGACGCCTCGGAGAGAATGGACTGGGGAGTGCGTCTGTGCTTGGCTGCTGCTATAGCATTTGCACCCGTCTGTTCGGCGATCCGCAGTCGAGCGCTTGACACAGCGGGAGCAGTTGCACCACCTCGAAGTGGAATCAGCCCAAGAGCTGCAGTCAAACAGGCAATTGTGCTTGCAGTGCCCATGACGCCACAGGTTCCGGCCTATGCAGCTGGTGTAAGTCAAGTTTCACCCTCCCCCCAATGAATGACAAGCCTTACCGTCGGAGCAAGTTCCTCGTTCAAGGCTGAGATGTCTTCGATATCAATCTCGTTTGCCCGGAACGCCGCCCAGTTGTTGCGGCAGTCTGTACAGGCCCCGATGCGGCCGCCCCTGAAGCTCCCAGGCATCATTGGCCCCGTTATAAGAGGCAATATGGGCTTGTTGGCGGATATTCCGCCCATGAGCTGAGCCGGGACTGTCTTGTCACATCCTGATCCACGGCATGCCATCAGTCAATCGTACCCAAGACTAGTATGGGAGAAAAGAAGGCGCACCACCAATCACAATACACGCATCCACCGGCTGCGCCTTGATCATCTCCTCCGTGTCCATACTCATGAGATTCCTCAAGAACATGCTTGTCGGCGAAGAGAACGACTCATGAACGCTGATTGTCGGAAACTCAATCGCCAGCCCGCCGTTGAGCTGGACGCCTCTCTTCGCAGCCTCAATGAGTTGCGGAACATTGCCGTGACAGGGATTGAAGCCCGAGTACGTATTGATGATGCCAATGATGGGTCGCGAAAGCGCATCCTCACTGTATCCTAGGGCTTTGATGAACACTTTGCGGAGGAACAGGGAGAAGTGAGGGTCGCCGTAGTTGGGGAGGCCTTGTCTCATCCCGACTGCGGGATGGATTGGGCGAGAGAGATCGTAGTCGGCTCTGGCATCTGGCGTGTTGCCATCTTTTGGCTCTTCTCGGCTGCCCATGTTGTAGTGCCTTTAGACTGTGAAAAACCGTGGAATGTTCGTACATGTATGAAGCGGTTTTTGGTGTTTTGTGCTGGTAATTGCGTGATCTTGCACCAGACGGTCGTTGACAGGGATCAGCTGTGTGGGTTGCGGAGGGGTTGATTGTCATCACGGATATGTATCCGGCTCGAGATCTTAGCCACGGTTTGGACAGCGATCTTCATCTCCGCTGATCTGGATTTCATCAAGAGAAACAATTATTTCTTACTGATGGACATAGCATGTCACAGTGTCACCCAACATCAGCATCAGAATGTTGCCAGCTCGTCAATCCGGTTTATGGAGCCTCACATGTCGTATGTACTGCTAAGTAGTTCGTGTAAGATCTCAGACTGCAAGAGAAGCTGCTCCTAGTATTACAAAGATGACAATTCAAGGTCCATTGTTGTAATGGTTAGACTGGCAATCTAATGAATTATTCATCTACAAGTATGTAACATTGCTTTCCCAATATGCAGCACTCTCCTGTGCCTCCTCGATTCCGGATCCGGGAACTCTAATCTAGTCTTCGGCCAACTGCATTCCGGATCAGCCAATGTCGATCGACGATGAATCTCATCCTGACTTTATCTCATCACGAATACAGATCAGAGACCAGGGGTAAGATATCTCGATCGAGTAAGCATCTGCTGTGGTTCCCGCCATGTTTCTGTTAGTCATAATTTCTGAGACCGGCGCATTCCGTGATGGGGCCGAAGCAAGGCGAAAAACTCTTACCCTGGCCCATCACCTGTGATACCTGACGGCGAAGACGTTCTCTCTCAACTGATGTCGAATAGTTCAGAATATCATAAAACGACGAATATGTGAGAACCTCATATAAGGAACCGTCACATAATGGATATTGATGGATAATTCTAGAACCTACAAACACCAAAACAGGCATTTTGTAACTGCATCCATGCAACACGTAGGGCGTCAACATAAACTCAACTAACACCGGAATCCACTTCTCGAATGAGCGGCAACTCAAGCTCCCGGCTCATCGGTGGCCCCCAATCCAATTTTTTTTCATTGGCTCAGAAGGACGGTTTAAGAACAAGAATTTCCAGTGTCGATTCCTGAAAATGGAAATCTCTGTCCATGCTTGCAATGTCTGTTTGTTTCTTGTGCGCCTTATAGATCAGTTGAGATCGTAGACCCAAAATGGCAACGGCCGGTTCGTCTTTTCCCCATAGACAAACCCCCTTCATGACACTACCCCAGACTTTCACAGAGTCGCAACCCCCTGGCTCGGTCTTTCACAACCTACCTACTCAATCTCAACATACACTGACAACCTCGCTCATAGTCACACTCGCTGCTGAAGACCTCTCAATAACCACCTATCCCGATGGCGGTCTCCAGGCATGGCTCGTCGTCCTCGGCTCATGGGCCTGCATGATCACCTCCATGGGGCTCCTCAACACCATGGCCGTGCTGCAGGCGAGACTGTCAGAGAATGAGCTGAAGCATCTGCCCGAATCGACAATTGGTTGGATTCTCAGCAGCTATGCCTTCTTTCTGTACTTTTGCGGAGCGCAAGTTGGTAAGACTTCCCTCGGCTATATTGCGTCCGATACACCAAGAGAAGATCATACAAGAACCAATTGCTAACCAACTGACACGTCCAGGTCCCATCTTCGACGCATATGATGTGAAATACCTGGTCATACCGGGCAGCATCGGCATCGTCATCTCCATGATGCTCATCGGCCTCTGCAAAGGTCCGTCACTCACTCAACATCCCTCCCCCCTTTCCCCTCGCACACCCAAACTCACAAGAAGAACCACA
Organism: Trichoderma gracile; assembly: GCA_020002365.1. Lineage (NCBI taxonomy): Eukaryota > Fungi > Ascomycota > Sordariomycetes > Hypocreales > Hypocreaceae > Trichoderma > Trichoderma gracile. The sequence goes on from JAINEY010000003.1 coordinate 1,446,535, forward strand.
TCCCAGAATTCTACCAATTCTTCCTCTGCTTCGGCCTCCTCGGCGGCGCCTCCGCCTCCCTCCTCTTCAACCCGGCCATCGCCATCATCGGCCACTACTTCGACAAGCGCCGCGCCCTCGCCACGGGCATCGCATGCACCGCCGGCGGCCTCGGCGGCATCCTCTTCCCCATCATCATCCTCTACCTCACGCCCGAGATCGGCTTCCCCTGGGCCACGCGCGTCATCGCCTTCATCTGCCTCGCCATGGGCTGCCTCGCCGTCGCGCTCATGAAGAAGCGCCTCCCGGACAACAAGAACACGAGCATACGGCCCGGCAGCGCCATCGACCTCGCCGCCCTCCGCGACCCAAAGTACGCCCTCACCACGCTCGCCGTCTTCCTCGTCGAGTTTGCCGTCTTCATCCCGTACACGTACATCTCCTCGTACGCCATCCACGCCGGGATGCCCACCCAGCGGGCATACCTCCTCAACGCCCTCGTCAACGTCGGCGCCATCCCCGGCCGCGCTCTCCCGGGCTATGCGGCCGATCGCTTCGGCGCCTTCAACATCCTCGCCCTCACGGCGACCACCTGCGCGGCTCTCATCTTTGCGCTCTGGTACACTGCGGGTACCAACGAGGCGGAAATTTACTCGTTTACCGTTCTGTACGGCTTCTGGTCTGGTGCTGCGATTAGTGTCACACCGGTGTGTATTAGTCGGGTGTGCAACATTGAGGACATTGGCAAGAGGACTGGCACGGCGTTCTTCATTGCGAGTTTCGGTGTGCTTATTGGGCTGCCTATCGCTGGTGCCATCATAAAGGCCGATAATGGCTCGTATGACGGCGTCATTGTGTTTGCAGGGTGTTTCTATGCGGCGACTGTTGTTACCCTGTATATTGCCCGAGGTGTGGCTGCTGGTTGGGGGCTCAGAGTTGTCTTCTAAATGTGGGATCTTGACGACATAGAATTCAGATGATGATGATGATGATTTTCCATGAGCAGCTTCTTTCCCTGTCTGGCCTCGATAGTTCAGTCCCTCGACATTAGAACATAGAAATGAAATAGGGCCATCCTGTCATACAATTCTGTGATATATTCCGTACATCTTGCTATTTCTACTCTATACAAGTTGTCCAAATCAACGCCCCCCTAGGCCAGGTAAGAAGCAAAAAAGCAAAAAAGCAACAAAAACCCTCTCAAAAGAAGCAGACTCCGTATTCAGTCTTTCAAAGACACCTTTACCCATTTCTTCTGACGACCTCCCTTCTTCGCCGTCTTGCCATGTTCGGCCTCAACCTTCTCAACCGTCTTCATCACTTCGGCCTTATTCACCGGCTTGAGAATGTTCTGCCCATTCCATACCGAATTGGTGTTTGCAACAGTGTTCTGAGGCTTCTGCGCACCCGAGAGCCAGCTCTTTGCTTCTCGAACAGCTTCTGTAGCCTTTTGGGCCTTGAGAGAAGACTTTGCGTCTTTCGAGCCAGCACCGACGGACCTGGTCTGTGGCTGCGAGCCTTTCAATGCGGGAAAGCTCTCTTTAGTAACCCATTTGGGAGCCTTCTTCTTGGAAGTTTGTTTCGCGTGGACTGGTGTCTCCTCAGGCTCTCCCACGCGCCAGCTAGGGTCCGGCGGCGGTGGTGGTACGTAGACCTCTCTAAGAAGATGCTGTCAGTTCCAATCTCGTGATACACGTTGAGCATAAGATTGTCAACACTCACTCAGTAATGCCTGTACTTCTAGTGAGCCGCTCATACTCGGCCCTAGCATATGTAGCATACTGAAACAAGCCGCGGACCCCAGCAAGTCGGTGATTCTCTCCGAGGTCTCTCGCCTTCCTGCCACTGAAATCGACGGCATCGGGGTTCGCACGGTAATTGACGAGCGTGTGCAAGATCTCAACCAGACGGTCCTCCAAGTCATGAGCTTCCTGCCGCAGAACCTCATGCAATGGCGTCTGACCCAGGGTATCCAGTCCGTTGACATCGGCACCGCGTTCCAACAGGTCGGTCACCATATCCAAGAAGCCGAACCGACAGGCAACATGTAGAGCGGTGCTCTTGGTCGTCGTGCAGACAATGGGATTGAAGGGTTGGCCTCTTCTGGCGCACCTTTCCATGGCGTTGAAGAGAAGATAGACAATGTCTTCATGGTCGTGAGCCATGGCACGAACGATTGGAAGGTTTCCTTGTTCATCATTGTGGAAGACGTTTGTACCTCTCTTCATCAGCAGCGACACGACTGACGTGTGGCCAGCGGCAGCAACAAGATGAAGAGATCGTTGACCCAAAGGCGCACAACTCATCGACCTCCAGCACTTGTGGTTGCACTGGTGGCGAAAAGCAGTCTGCGTGATCAGGCTGTGGTCGGCACCAAACCGCAGCAACACGTCGACAGTCTGGACCACGTTGGCATTCCATTGAGTCCTTTCAAGGACAACCATTCTTTCCACATGCTCAGCCTCCAGGTTGATTGGCCAGTGAGTAGCTGTCGAGCGAGCATACGCTGCGGCGTCGTCTCGAAACTCCTTTTGTTCATCAGACAGAGCAAAATCTTGAAAGCGACTCCACGGCAGCTTCCGCATCACGGCGATGTGAAGCGCGGTATAGCCAAAGGGACTGTAAGTGTTGGGGTCGGCACCTCTGGTGAGGAGGTACTCCACAGTCCGTGGAAGAGCATAACTGCAAGCAGTTCGAAGCGGTCCGTCCAAAGCCCCCAAGCTTGTACTGAGAGGTCGAGATATGGCGTTGTATAGGGGTTTGAGGTCAGGGTAGAGCGCCATGCTCTCATCGAGGTTGACGCCTTGTTTGAGTAGAAAGGTGGCCATCTTGGGTGCATCATAGAGCAATGCGGCTTGAACAATGTCAATCTTGTCCATAGGATTGAATGATCTGTGAACGTCAGCCTCTGAGACCTGAATGGACAGAGTCGTCGGATATCTCACACTCTGAGCTGTGAAGTATGCTTGCTAAAGATGGCCCATTGCATCAAGTTCTGCGAATCGTGCTTGGCTGCGTGGACAAAGACAGTCAAGAGAGCGTGATGGAGCCCTTTTGACTCTGCCAGCTTGATGAAGGCTCTGGTGAACAAGGCGTCCGAAACTGCCCAGTAGAGGCCGCGGCTGCATTTGCTGAGGGAGCTCAAGTCTTTTTTCCTCACGATGTGGCCCGTGATGTGGTCCATCATCTCCGGCGGGAGCTTGCTCAACCCGCCCATTTTGCCTGGGTTCTGTCGATTCTGCGTGAGACAAGAGATGCAACAGGGCCTGAGTTGAGGCTGAAGAGAAGGAGGGGTGTGAGATGCGAGATGCAATAGAGTCCAAAGTCGAGGATGATGAAGGAAGCAGGATGTGAGTGTGTGTGAGAGGAGGAAAGCTTGGGGTTGAACAAAAAAGAAGAAGAAAACGTGGTTATGGAAAAGAACGAAAAGGCCAAGTGAATCGTACGTATCGAATCTGCTAAGGTAGATATGGTTGTTTGGCTATGAGGTCCAGCCCGGGCCAAGCCACCAGATTCCGCGTGCCAGCTGTCATTGAAATGGAGGTCAAGAACGGGCTTTTGACTTTGGGCCAGGACTTAGCCGAGTCCTTGGCCGCCCAATTCAATTCCATTGTCGAGTTTGCTCGATTGTAGGTATCTTCAGGTTGTTTTTATCGTTGTCGGTTGCACACGTAGTTTCTGATATTGAATCTTGCTCCCATACCTAGTATTTGAGATCCCAAAACCAGGGATAAGCAGTTGGAGTCATTCAGGCGGGTACAAGGGCGTCCGTGATAAAGAACATTGAGAGCAGCGAGGTTGATACAATTTAGCTACCTGAAGAAGTTATCCTGTCTTCTTTTTCTAATCCTTTTAATATGTAATATATGGGCTGATGGGTGGTTCTCTCGGGACGGTAAAACCCCCCTGACTCCTCCCCATACCCGACAACCATACACTCCAACATTTCGCTATGGACGTCTCACAAACGTGGAATCGAAATTTACTGACGAAATCGCCTACGGGATACAGTCCAAGTAGCGTAGCTACATAGCAAATTATACGCTTATATGATCATGTGCTCGTTATATCCTTTGCGCCATCGCCTGCCCAACGTTCCACACCTGAGCTTCATCCCGCCCCTTTTCCGTCTAAACAAGCAAACTCCAGATAAGGTGCGAAGAGTAAAAGAAAGCCAAAGACAAGAACGAGAGAGCTATCTACATTGTATAAGGCGTCTCTTTCCGAACAATGTACACTTCTCCCACAAGTACCGCGCACCCCACAATCATGGAGATAGAAATGATGGGAAGATTGACGCGTGCAAAATCTAGACTTCTTACGCGAATATGCTTTCTCGCAAGAATATCGCGCCAGAGCAGGCCCGCAAGAGAGGCGCTGAACGCAGTGCTAAAAGCTCCGTAGTTGACACCGATGGCCATGCTGTACACTGTTGCCCAAAAGGTCCGGTCGCTGATGGGGATACCATTCCGATCATGGATTTCCTGCCATTTCTGGATGATCCGGCAAAGTAGTATCGTGGTGCCGATGTTTGTCCCTGCAAACTGCAGCGTCATTAGCCAGCGACCGAACAAGATGTCTGATTACTATACTTACGTTGCATAGAACAACGGAAAGAAAGCCCATGCCCCCAATGGCGCCAACCGTGCCAGTCCTATTCACCCAGTGGTCCCATCCATAGGCGAAAACAGGCACCCAGCCCTTCGTAACCAGTCCCTGGACAAGGACAAACATACAAAAGGCGAATGGAACGAGTGCAAATGGTAAATGAAGGATGACAGCCGCCGCCGTCGGGAATGTCTCCTGGCACCACCTCAGCGCATCTTGGCCCAGGGACTGCAGAGTCGCCGGCCCGCGAGGCATTTGGACCGACGACAGCGAATTCTGGCGCCGTCTCTCCACGTCTTCGTCAGGAGAGGGCACGAAAAGCCCCTCGGGTGGCGATTCAGTGACGACCTGGTTCTGTGTGCTCTTCTCCTCAAGTGAGCTGACGTCGCTCGTCAAATTCTGTTGCGCCTGTTTCTCCGCATCCGCAGATGGTGATAGCATCGAGAGCTCCACGTCGGCCGAAGCCATCGCGGCGAGGGCACGAGCATCGGTGTCTTCGGTCAAGAGGATTTTTGGAGTTGAGACGTGGCCGTGGGCGGGTGGGCTTAAGACTCTCGTGCCATCTCCCTCCTTCAGGTCGCTGACGGCCTTGGACGTATCGTCAAGCTCGTTATCGTCATCCAGATTTGGGGATTGCGCTTCCTTTGTTTTGAAGTCTGGAGGGGAAGAGCCGGGCCCATGGTTCGTACCCTCCTGCAGCGCAGCCTTGGCAACAGACTGTCGCCTCGATTCGTCGGCTAGGATTCGCTCGGCACGCGCAGTCTCAAACTCCAGTCTACCTTTTCTCGCGATCTCGCGCGTTTCTTTCCGGTGATACCACCCAAAGCCGAGATCCCAGCAGAACATGACGAAAGCCGCCGGCAGGGTGACCCAAAACACGGGATGAGCGCCGCTTTTGGTGCTTGCGGCATTGATTGCCAGCACAGTGATGAGAGTGGCAGCCATGATGACGGCACCGAATGCCGCTCCGCCCTTGTCCAGGAATGGATTCATGATCTCTTCTAGCGACAGCAGCTTTCCTTCGTCATCGTTGGCGAGGTCCGCCTCATCTGCATCGGTGTGACCCCTCGCGTGGGGGATATTAGGATTGACGGGCTTCCTGGCCTTGACGTGATCTGGAAGTTCGTGCAGTTCGATCGAATGGGGGATCAGGTCCTCGTTGGCAAAGACAACGTAGAGCAGAAAGGGAAAGAGAACGATGGCGGTGGCGACCACAGGGACAATCATGTTGGCCGTGTAGTTGATGAACTTGATGTTGAAGGCTCCGGCGAGCACAAGATTGGTCGGGTTAGAAGACACCAGAATGGCAGACGCAACATTTGCAATTGCGAACTGGGTATGGATCCACGCTCTGGGGTGTACAATATTGCTTGACACCCGCGTCATGTACGCCAGGAAGGCAGTTCCCGACAGGATGATCGGATCGTTTCCGATGAAGCTGCCCAGGACGAAGAAGAAGGCATAGAGATAAAAGAAGAGCCGATGCCCAACCTCTCCTCCCCATTGGAGCACCCTAAACGCTAGATATCTGATGAGGCCAGATGCGTCAATGGAAATAGCGATGTAGGCCAGGGTGAGAAAGAAGACCATGATGTCGATTGGCGAAATGTTGTCAGCGCCAATGGTGCCGTCGTGGACTTCCTGCCGGCCAATGGCCTGGATCGCTAGCAGGAACAGATCTGCGATGAGAGGCGCAGTGACAAAGTTCATGGGGAAGTTGAGCCGCACCCAGGGCTTGATCTTGCCGTTGTTGTCATTGTCATCAGCATGCGCCAGCGAATGGGAACGAAACCGTCGCTTGGGGATGATTCTTAGCGCTGCAAGTGCGTCCAGAAAGCGATCACAGAGTTTCCTGGGCACGAAGATGGGGATGTGAAATGGACAGAGGACGTTGATATCTGGCAAGGTGAAATGGTCAGTACATGGAGTCTGACAACTGAAGCGAAACCTGGAGTCGTGCTCTGAGTCTGCCCTGGAGTTGAAGCGGTGCTTGGCAAGGCGAATCGACCTACTTGTGAGGATGAAGACAATCAGCGTGATGATTGAGCGCCAGTCCCTGATCTGGCTCGTCGAGAGCGAATCGTCGTCATTCTGCGCCATGTCGGTAACGAGGACTGAGCTTCGCTGAGCCCGACGATGGTCCGCCGTGTCCCTGGCTCGGGTTTCGCTGAGCGCCAAAAGAAAGAGATTGAAAGATTCAATGACGTTGGAAGTTTCGATCTGGTTTCTCACCGTCGCCACCAAGGTGCCAATTCTTTGCGGTCAAAGGCGGTCGGGCTCCAGTCCTGGTACTGTCTGGTGCTTTGATCCAGCCCGGGCAGCTTCTCGATCCTGCTGGGGCCGTTTTAGGCGGTGCCCGGACGCTTCAGCGCACTGAAGCGGCGCTCGGTCAGCGAATACAGGCGTCGACACGCCCTAAGCACCGCTGAACGATAGGACGTTCAATCCACACCGACTTCCAGATTGGAGCTGGAGGTCATGGGATGTTCCGCAGTCCAGCTTCGATTCTTTCTCTCCTCCAGCATTCGGCAGACGAGAATCCTGGAAAGACTATCGTCACTCCCTTCCAGTCATTCAACCGCCGAACCTGCGATCCGTTTTTCTTCTTATACTGCGCCCCGATTCAGCCCCGCGCAAGTACCAGAAACCGGGCTCTTGGCCTTCTTGGCTCATGCGACAGACTCCTCCACGTGCATCTAACTATTCCCTGTGATTGCGTCTCCGGCCACCCAGAAGCAAACAGCAAGCGTTGAGTCTGCTTGTCTGGATCCCTCTATCGAATCCTGGCTAATGGTGCGGATGGTACAGCCATCAAATGCAACCTTCCTGGCGTCGGGACGAAATAGCCTCAGCCCGTCTGGGTCACCGAACCCTTCATATACCGACGCGGCTTGAAGGGATGTGCTGCAGCTCTCGTGCTTGGTCTGGGGTGGCGCCACTTGCGCGACACTCGGCATCAGTCTCCAGACTGGGCTTCCAGAAGGGATGACAAGTACAGATGGTACAAGACCATCGTTTAGACGAGGCTCTGGCGCAGCCTCAGAGTGATGCTGACAGCGGGTCGACGATCCCATCTCGGGGTAGTGGAGCGCCTAGAGACCAAGGCTGGCCGGCAAGACAAAGTCGACATCAAACCGGACGATCAAGCCCATCTTTGGCCCATCAGCTGCTACCAGCTGGTCTGTGTAACCCCCCAGCTCGGGGCAATCATGGCTGTGCTCGTCTCGTCTATGCCTCATCCAGCCGGCTGCAGCAGGGCGAGCTGGCTTATTCTGTTGCCTAAGCCTCTTCTGCAGTGACCAGGTCACAATCTGCTTGGCCGCAGAATGAGGAGACAGCGAAAAGGACGCACCTATGACGAACAAACAGATCCTTCCATCTCCTGGCTTCTTTCCGACGGGGTACCTTCACGTCGTACAATTTAACCTGTGCAGACGCCCGTCCCTGAGCTGGCTGAAGGGGAGGCATGGAACTATTGAAGAGCCTCATGGCAGCAAGAGGCGGCTCCAGCTCCTTCGAAGTCCTGCCTCTTGGTATGTCTTATAACATGCTCACTCACCACCTCCTCCCTTGCATAGGGCGCTACCGTTTTGCACCAGCTGTGTTGGAGGAATTTCTGCACAGCTAGTAGTTGACTTTACTGAGACACCTGCCTGCTCAGCCGCCGCTGCACGGCGATTGCACACCCGCCAGAGAGCTGCTGGGCCGACTCCATCGGCGTCTGCGAGAAGCTGATGCCGGCGCTATCGTGGGATGCTTCGCTGAGTGATGCCATCGTCTCTCATGGCGGCAACCTATCAGTCTCCCTCGCATCGGCAACCAATGCCACAAATCCCGTAAAGGTCATCTGCGCATGGCCAGTCTCTGGCCAGTATGGCGCCGGATCCAGGGTTTTGTAAGTCAAGCTGCTTGAGCTGCTCCATTCAGCGACAGCAATTCAACATACCCTGAGCAATCCACCCGTCAGACAAAGGCACCCTGCTGGTCGAGGGCACTCTGTTTGTAAACTTTCTGACTCTTGATCCACAGATACTACGTGCTAATAGCAGCATGTCTATTTGCTCGGAGGGAGATATGGATCAAGAATGCTTGTTTGGCTGCCGCACTGCTCCTCCCAGCTGTAGCTGCTGTCCATGGCATCGTCCTAGCAGCGTTGCATCGCGACAGTAAGGGTCACCTCCCGCCTGTAGCCAAGTTGCCCAGACTAATAGTTTATCCATGTATAGAGGCTGTTGACATGGACATATATGGTGCCTTTCAGCTGTGCTCAATCGGCGTCCTCGTCGTGCCAGTGACCGTCAGGCTATCCGAGACATATCGCAATACTCCAGGTCGCAATACAATCTTTCTGTGGGCAGGCCTACTTCTTGCAGGTAAGGATCTCAAGTCCAAGCAACCAGTCGACCCCTCTTTGATTCATATCTCGGCTGCCTTTTGCATTCCAAGCACTACACGTCACCGGGAACCCCCAACGACTGACCGATCACCCTTACATCCAGGACTGCTCAGCCTAACCATTGAGTTTTACCGGGCCCAGACATTCCCCTGCAGTCAAGATGCTCAAGGCAACCCCATACCCAGCAACCCATCGAAGTTCCCTTACGGTGAAAGCACCACATGCGGACTCGTTTGCTCCGAAACAGAGGGGCCGTTCTCACCCATGCGAAAGGGCTCATCGAGTGACATCTACGTGGTTCCTGCGCCCAGCCGGCTCACGTTCGGCACGGCGACACTCATCGCGGCGGCATGCTGCGTCCACACCATTGTCTGGATGGCATCCATGGCGGAAATGGTGTTTGAGGACAACTGGAAATCGCCCCTTGGTATCAGAACCGATGATGGCCAGGCCGATGAGCAAATTCCGGGCACCAACGGCGCGACAAAGAACACCATGAGGGACGTCAATGCCATGATTCGTTTCTTCCTCTCCGTGGTAGCAGTTCCCGTCTTTGGAGGTGCCGGGCTTGCTATTCTCATCATTGGCGAGATCAACTTCTTCAGTGGTCCTGTCAGTTACCAAGTCGAGTCGTTGGCCAGCATTGGTAAGTCCCAGCGGGCCACAGAGGCGGATATACTCTTTCGCAAGGTGCTTTCACAAGGTACTAACCAAGTAAAGGACAATGGTCACCTATTGTTGGAACAGGCTTGGCCGTCATCGGATCGCTCTATCTTGTCCTTGCCGCTGATGTGAATGCCGTCAAAGAAGAGTCTGGCTCCGTTGACGCTTGCCCTTGCACATGTTGTTCACATCATGGCTTTGAGCCCGACAACCTCCGCGGACAATCTAGAGCGTTATCCTCCTCGAGCGGCAGCACTCCTGGATCACACTCTTCAGAGGACGGGTACGCCACAGAAACACCCGGATCAAGCACCTTTCCAGAAATGAGACAAACCGACACGGAATCTGCCGTCCCCTTGCACAATGTCGACCGCGTTCAGACCACGCAAACCACCGCTTCCACGAATGCATCAGTGGCCATGCAACGACACACGTCTTCGAACAGCACAGTCAGGCCACCATCTACGACGGGCTCCAGCAGCAGGCGAAGGGTCGCTAGAATCATTGTCTCTGTGGGCGAAACGCTCGGCTCCAAGGCACATAATCTGGTTGACGACTCTGAATTCAGAAGAGGAAAAGCAGTTGATTGGCCGGAGACACCAGGAGAGTCATGGAGAAATCAGCGGCTCCGCGTCACCCGCGCCTTATACAACCCTAGTCGAGATGCAGATGGAAACGCCACCCCGCTCCCACGCTCCCCTTCGCGAGCGGGTAGCTCTAGGGGAGATGCTATAGGACGATCCCCTCGGCCGGGACTATCACCGTCTCGCTCCCATTCTCCCACGCGGCCGCCTCCTGCTGTAGCTAGACAGCAGCGAGCTGGCACAATGCCAGAAACATCGACTTTCACATGTCAGGACCATCGCCCACCACCTCTACCTCTCATTTCCCAACAACGTCAGAGGGCACGAAGTGATACACTCGAAGTTCCTTCTGCGAGCCATCACATCTCTGCTCAAAGCCATTATCCGCAAGCGGTCATGAGCGGAGGGCGAGGTTCATTGCAAGACTTGCAAAGCAGTGACGGCGGTGATGACGAGAAAGCTCCGGCTGTAAGGGGTGCGACAGCGCCTGCCGTCTCATCCCCAGACGCGTCACCATCATCTTCTTCATTATAGTTCTGCATTTTGATTAGCAATGTGTATTATATCGGTATGCTCCCAGTCAGCCGCTTCACATTACCAAGCATTATAGACTCTAGCGTTGAGCTTTTTCTCCTTCTCTCTTCTTCTGTCATTTTATAGGTTGAACGTTATTATGAGTTTGCAAATTTCTGAGCTCCGGTAGGATACAGCATGTTTAAGATGATATTACATAGAGTTTAGAATGATATATTCATTGCATTTTTTTGCATTAGATAAGTCCATAGGCCGAGAAGAAGGCAAGCTTGTTAACAGTTGATGGGGCTAAGCGCAAGAAGAGCCACGCATTCCCCAGCAGATGTCCCAGTACTAGGTATTTTCTGGACATCTCTCATGGCGTTCCTCCTAAAATTCATCCCGATATCCTTCTTGACGCCCGTCTTGACGGCCAGCTTGGAACATTTTGACTCACCGAGGCTCGACCTAGCTGCTGTTTGACAGAGATGGAGGGCCATGCCACCGGAAGAGCAAGGACGTTGCCTATATATAGATTTTTGAAGGCCTCGAAGGATATACATAGCTTCAATGTTGTTTGTTCATCCATTTTTTGGTGGCAGGCCCTCATCAGCCGCCACGTGAACAGAACCGGACCTGATACGTATTCTTCTTACAGTAATTGCTTTACAATTGTGATTCAGCAACAAAATAGAATCACAATATCAACATGTCATGATAGTCACAGGTGGAATACACTTGAGAAGAAGATCATGAGTAGAATCCTGCTGTTCATTCGCGCCATGTAGCACCAAACACTTGTAAACCCATGCTGGCCCTTTACATTTGTCACTGACGATAAGATGTACATGTAACTACTCCCTATCATGTTTTCCATAACATATCAGCAAAAACATGAGTGAACTTGCCACCGACGCATCCTCTCCGACCTCATATCTCAACTTCAGCCCCGGCGTATCCTACCTGCTGGGCGGCCCGAATGCTCTCCCTTCTTGCCTCTATCCATGACCATAAGAGGAGCCCCACGATGGAACCAAATCCACCACAGAGGTAAAGGGCAGCAAGCGTAATGTTGAGCGCAGAAACAACAATACAAGCAATGGTATACGCGGCATTCCGCCCCTCGTCATTAGCCTCAAACCTCCTAAGCCACCTAATGTACGGAAACAGGAGTACAATATGAGGTATCACGTCAAGGACGAGGCCGATACACAGCCGAGAAGGCTTCCCAGAGCTTGACTCGCGTCGTAGTCCAGGACTCGTAGACTGGTTCTTCTTCTTCTGCCATGACAAGATTATGGCACCGCAAGCATCGGAGATGATCATCAGCGCATTTCCCAGGTGGAAAGCGGCGGCGAGGGCGTAAAAGACGATGGCCATCAGGCAGTATCTTCGATCGATTTTGCGGTGCTGCTGGTCGAACTCGTGGTCGCGGATGTGCTGCAGCCAGATGGAGAGTATGATGAGCCCTGTCGCGAAGGAAGCGTGGAATAACCATCGAAGGAAGATCAGGAGCAAAGCGAGCAATGCCCCAAAATCTTCAGCCTCGATGGCCATGACGCAGGGTGTAGGAGTGTAAAGGTGAGGATGCGGGTTTGCTGAATCTGGTTGAGCGAAGATGAGGATGGTGGTAGTTGGGCGATATCAGACAGGCCCGTCAACGAAGTTGAAGAGAATAGCTGTAGTAGAGACTTGGTTTTCTGCTGTTTGGGACTCGCAGCATCAACAAGCAACTAGGTCATCAGAACAAATCTCGCTATGAACGATAGAATTGAATGGAAGGGAAGGCTTTCAGTGAACAAGCGAGAGCAGCCAGCGCGTCTTATATCTGCGCCTTCCCATGGTCGACAAAGCATCTACTCTAGGAAATCTTAAGCGCAGTCACCTTAGCTATTTCAGGGAGCAAACGAAGCTATCTATTTAGAAATGCATTCCGATTGCCACGTACAAACGCGCTTCCGAAAGCTGCAAGATATTTCTGGCAACGTGGGAGATGGTCGTCTGGCCAATCAAGCCTGAGAGGGCATGCCATTGAAGCTGTTTGATGTTTCTTTGTCTTTGTAGTTTAATCCAACCAACGGACTCACACTTCCGAAACCAACTACGCACGCCGCAACCACGAGGTTTATTTTCGACTTCTGAGCAATCATACAGATGCACCGTCTCGCGTCTTTCTGCTTTTCGATTCAGAGTGCCAGGTGATTCAACTACACTTCCTTTGAAGCCAACTCATTGGCCCTGCAGAAGAATGATGGAAAAGGATGCCACTCTTTCATATTATGTGTATTCACTGAATGCTTTCAACACGTTCGTCGTCTTAAGCGAATAATTAGGTGGAATAGTAGCTATGCAGAGTAATTATCCTCTTAATGGGTATTGTCACAGGCCGTTTGTTTAACAAAATGGGCGTTTTGGATCCAAATGGCTACGCTTCATCTCGATATACACGATATACAACCCTTGTTAGGGTAGAGAAGCATCTGACCGGCAAATGATATCAATGTATTTAGAAGCCATAGATATCATCCTCCATTTTCTACTATATGATAACCATATTACTCTATAGAACAGATTGTACTAGCGGTACAACTGTTCACCTTCTTCTTGCTAATACATGTAGGGCGATATGCAGAGAAGACCCCTATGGAGTTGACGTCACCGTTATCTCACCCCCACTAACCGAATATGACGATGCTCTGAGCTCTCTTTCATCAGCCTCAGCTTGAAATAAGTAGATAGAGTGGCAGATGTCACTCGCAAAACAAGATTTGTTCAATCAGTAGTCCGTAAGAGCTAAATCGATACCCTTCTGTAGCCGTACAGCTGCCATTGAATTCCCCGACTTAAACTGCCCGGTACCTGCATCATCCCTCCCGTTCGCCACTCAACTCACTCAACTTACACAAACATCACAGCTTTACAACTCACAGCAACTCAAAACCAAATCAGACGAATAACTCACAGCAACCATCAGCCATCAACACCAACAGCATCTACATCACCAACCAATATCACTCATAGAACTCATTGTCAGATAAGCACCATCACACGCCATGGACCTCCTCTTATCCGTCCCCATGATATCCTACTTCCTCGGACCAGCCCTCACCTCCTGGTCCACCTCCCTCAACCTCCTCTTCTTCTACATGACCTGGTCAACCCTGGTCCTCTCTCAACCCCCCTTAGTCGTCCACACAACCGGCATCCTCGCCATCCGCATCGTCTTCTTCCTCATACCCTCCCTCCTCACCCTCCTCTTCGACGTCTCCCTCCCCTCCCTCGCAGAAGGCATCAAACACGGCGGCCGCAGCGCCCTTCCCCCCCGCGACGCAAAATCCCTCTCCCGCCTCATCGGCCTCGTCCTCCTCAACATCGTCATCCTCACCGCCGTCGAAGCCGGCATCGACTTCGCCTTTACCCAATTCTTCAAGGAGCCCATCTTCAAAACAGCCACCACTTTGCCCCTGCCGTGGCAAATCTTCAAGCACGTCCTCATCCTCCTCTCCGCGCGCGAAACCCTCCTCTACGCCATCCACCGCTTCGTCCTGCACACCAAATCCTCAAACTCAACCTTCCGGGCCCTCTCCAGGCGTCACCAAAAGTACGCCCACGCCAAGGCCGGAGCACCGTTTAGCCTTCGCCTCCTCGCGGACCATCCCCTGCCCCTGCTATGCTACAAGTTCATCCCGCTCTTCCTCCCCGCGGCCATCCTCCGGCCGCACATCCTCACCTATTTCCTCGTATTTTTGCTCTGCACCGGCGAGGAAACGCTCGCAATGTCCGGGTACACGATCGTGCCCGGCATCATCATGGGGGGCATCGTTCAGCGCACGGCGATCCACTACGCGGGCAAGGGGACGTCCAATTATGGCTCGTGGGGGATCCTGGACTGGGTCAACGGGACGAGTCGCGGGAGGGACGTGCTGGAGGACGTGAAGAAGGAGGCGGACAAGCATCACCTGCAGGAACGGTCTGCGAAGAAGGTTGATCAGGGAGCCGGAGCCGTGCAGCAGGGGTTTGATAACTTGAGGGAGGGTGTGAGGACGAGGAGAGGAGGGAGGAAGAAGGCTTCGCAGTAATCTACGGGTCATTCTGTTGGCATTCTGTTTTACTGTTTCGTTATACTGTCGATTATGAGCAATATTGATACCACTACAAGTTCTGATTGATGAAGAAAAGTCACATTGTTACACGGTCCTGTCATCTCGGATCTGTGAAAGCAACGGATAAGGCGCTCCTGTCTGTGCCGTATATATAAGTTGTGATATCTGTCAATTCAGCCTCCCAACCATGCCTGGTTTGTCCTCTTTTGAGTATTCCTCTCTCTAGTAAGTCTATAGCACTTACTCCCCAGCATAAAACGCCATATAAGCCGTCCGTGTATATATGATCCAACCCTCCAGCAAACGCTCCAGGTGAAATGCCAGTCTACCCCATCTAGAAAACTACCGCTCATCCAGATGTATCCTTCCATTCCATTCTCTGTCTTTGTCCTTTACCAGCCATTCTTCTTCTTGAACCAAGCAAGCGTCTCCAGGCCGCTCGTCACCCTCAAGCCGATTCTGGCGTCTAACACGTACGCCTCCCAGACCTTGACCTTGTTGATCTGCTCCTCGCACTCTAGCATCTTCTTCCTCCTGTACTCGAGAATGTCCTCCTTGGTACCCTCTGGGGGATTGCAGCACTCGGTCCATGAGATGGCGCCCATTTCGTAGATTGCTGCTGGCATGACATAGTCATCTTTCATCGTGCCCTTGAAAACGGATCTAGAAGATCATCAGTATTCTTTCTTTCACTCTGTCTTGAGATGGGGGGAACACGACATACTTATCATAGGCAAGAATCTTGTCCTGCAAGAGTGTCCTCGCCTCATCCAGCTTGCCCGCGCCTCTCAGCAGCGATGCCCTGCCCACGGCCCAGACACCCATCTCGTCCTTTTCCTCCTGGATCTTGGCAACGACTTCCTTACTTGCCGTGCATCGCTCCCAGTTCAGATAGTCGAGTCCCTTCTCCAACTCTCGCGGGCCCATGCGCTTCTGTCCATTCCAGACGTAGCACATCTCCAACGCCGGACTGGATCCAATCGCATCCGCCAGGTCAATGCCCAGAGCCTTGGCCCGATCTTCCCACTTTTGGACCTTGCGCTGTAGGAAGGTCTCCAGGGGTAGCTGGCGAGCCATCAATCGCTTCTTCCCAATCACTGTCGGCGCCTTGCGGTAGAACTCCTCCGTCTTGTTCTTCTGTCGCCTCGCCTCGTCCTTGTCGCCTGAGTGGAATGCATTTCGGTACAGTTCTAGGGACGCACAACCAGCCAGGTAATAGTACAATGACGGACTCCAGTCGTTAACCTCGAGGCATTTCAGGAATGAATCGCGCATCAGCTCCCACTCAAAGGCAAACATGCCATCCAGAGACAGTTCGAAGTTGTTAAGTGCAGCGACCTGCTTCATCTTGGACTCCTTGCCCGTCTTGAGCAGCTCCAGCGCCTCGGAGAGCTTGCGTTCGTTGGCGAGCATTCTCGACTCCTCCACTCTCCACAAGCGCGAGTCCGGATATCGAGATCGCATGTTGGCCAGCAGCCTCTCGCACTTTTCAATCGGAGGTCCCACGGCTTCGGCATCGTCATCGTAGTCTTTCTGGTCGGGGAGGATATCCGCAGCTCCGAGCAGGCCATTGTAAAACACCAGCAGCATCATGCCGGCAACGGCGCCGTTGATGTTGGAGTGCGCGGCAGATTTCCAGAGCATCTTGACGGCCCGTGATCGATCTCCGTGGAAGCCAACAACGGAGAGAATGCGCGAGAAAGCAGGCGGGATCAGGCTTAGGATGAGCAGGAGAACTCCGAAGCACATGTTGGCTCCGGAATGAATGAACTTATCGACCGGATTGCCCAGCTCCAAGTCTGAGCTCAGGTCGGAGTCCTTGGATCCCAGGCTCTCCTTGGACGCACCCTCCAGCTTGCCCAGGTTCAGCTTTTCCAGCTGGGAGACGGTCGAGGCTGACAATGCATCAGCCTGGTCATTGGGCGTCTGCTGTCCGGAAAGGGTCTCTCTGGCATCGACAAAGGCGTCAGCGTCACTACCGTTGACCGTCGACGCACTCGATTCCGACCAGGAAGATTCGCCGGCCGACGAGCTACCAGTCAAAGACGTCCGAGAGGAACCCGGTGTCGTCTTGCCCAAGAGTTTCGCCTCAGACGCCACAATGGCATCGAGCGTCAGGAACGCCTTTCGCAGCTTGTAGAAGCTCCGCATGGCCTCGACCAGACTCTCATGCAGCACGCCGACGACGGCGCCCATGAGCTGCGTCTCGGCAATGATGAGCTCGTACTCGGTCCCCGGCGGATACAGCTGGCTGCCGTTGTACGCGGGCCCGTGCTTCTGCGCGCGCTTGAGGTCGGCCCAGGCCCTGTTCTCGCAGTCGTTGAGCCTCGCCGTGGCCTCGGTCATGACCTGCTTCTCGAAGCCCAGGACGGAGCGCATGAAGAAGGCAACGGCCGAGCCCATCTCGTGGAAGGACGAGTCGCCCAGCTGCAGCTTCTCCCAGGCGCCGTCAATGTCGTCGTTCATAATCAGCTCGACCCATTTCATGGCATCCACCAGATTCGCCTTTTCCTTGTTGATGCTGTCCATGGGCGAGGGCGACTCGGCGCCGCTGCCGGGTTTCGCGCCGGAGCGGAACCATCCTGCCAACCGACTCATGGCAAGCAATTGGCCTTGTTTGGTCTCTTCTTTGGTCTTCCTTCTATTCTTTACTTTCCTTTTTCTGTCCCTTGTTCTAGTTCCTGGTGATGCTGACGGTGAGGTTGATGATTGATGTCGGTGGTTAAAGAAGAGGGCGAGCCGTATGAATATGAAGGAGAACAAAGCCCGGCTGACTGATGCAAGACTGCTGACTCCCACAAGCAAAGGATTCCGTTGCCCAAATCCTTCCCGTCCTGCTTGCTCAACCCGGGGCACCGTTTCAATTTGAGGGGAGGGGGCTGCGGCTCAGCTAAATACTCGGTGACGAGGCCCTTGAGAGAGAAGAAGAAGCGAGTGACAGGTGATAGGGCACAGTTGCGTCGACTAAGAACCAGCCCGCATAAACAACTAGGAATAAGAAGAGAAAAAACGACGCCAAAAAAGTTTAGAGACTGAGAAAAACGACGCTTATGCCATGCAAGCACCCCCTCAAAGTCACTCGATTTGCTGGCAGACGCTGTGCCATAGAGCGATGCCCAACAGCCAGCCCGTAAGCGGGATCGACCAATGCCACAGAGCAGATTGGCTGTGCTCAAAGCGAAGATCGGCTCCGTTGAATGCCCTCTTCGAGATGGTTGGGAAGAGAGCCTCAAAGCGAAGAAGCGAGTTCAATGGCTAGTCGTAATGGAAGTCAGGAAGTTGTAAAAGAGAGAAAAAAGAAGCGAATCGAAATCCAGGTTTTGCCCGTGGGGTCTCCAAAAAGAGCCAACCAGTGCATACATGTACAGCAGTCTTCAAGTTACAAGCAGCCTTAAAGCCTGTTTATCGCCCCTCTATCAGTCGCCTTCGTATCCCGGACTTGCGCCTCTTATAATGCTTCTCCTACCTTAGGACAAGCCAGTCCAGGGCTTCCGCTCGGTAATAAAAACGCTCAGGCCGAAATACGCTCGCCGTCATCTTTGTCTTGCGGCATTTCGGAGCCGGCGTCCGCTAGTCACTTAAAGGTCCGGGAGATGCTGAGGCGATGCCATACAAAAGCCGTCTACAGACTACGAGGCTTACCCAAGATACGGGATCCGGACTTGGTGAACTCACCGTGACTTGGCACAATCTCACCTTGCTACATGTACCTACTCGTATACAGCAGACATGATCCTTTTGGCAGTAACTACACATGGCCATCGCTTCGCAGACGAGCACAATTGATTCTCATCCAGAGGAAGAAAAGAGATCATTTGCCGCCTCATCCGTCATAGGTTGATCAATCGACTCAACATTAGCACAAGCCCAAATCGCCACGCACTTCCACAGGCAAACAGGCCCCAACCATCTTGCCCGCTCAAATCAGACCCCTAGAAACCCCCCACGACGGCGCTCCAAAGTCCGCCAGGCCTCAACTGTGCAGCTTCCCCAAACCGGCAAAACCGGTAAGCGCTCAGGCACCTCCGGCACTAACAGCCCGAGATTTACAGGGCTGTTTTACTGCCTGGGCTGTCTGTCTTTGTTCTATCCAACGCAGCCCGGACCTGCGTTCTTCCGTGCCGGTGCTCACCAAAGCTCACCCGTCCAATCTGCCCAATTATGTGAGCTGGAGGTGCTTCTCCTAGGAAACAGCAGCTATTCGTCATCCTCCTCTTAACAAACAGGCCCCAAGTTCAAACCACCAGCTAGCCGCCGAATCCTTGCAACAACAATCAACACCGCGACTCGATCCAGCCTCGGCAGCATCTCCCTTGTTCCTTCGAAATTGGTCATCCATAAGCATCACCGCCATCTTCATCAACACCTCCTCGCCATCTCCAATCCTGTGATTTATCCATCTCAGGCATCAACTCCCTCGAATCCATCACCCCCAGAGCTCGCATCATCACAACCATGGCATCAACCACAGAATCCAAGCCCACCGAACCCGAACAGCTCAACGCCAACGAGCAGAAGCCCGAGCAGAAGCACCTGGCCCTGGGCGAAGACGACGAATTCGAAGACTTTCCCATCGACGGTACTTGACAACCCACCCCTCCTCGATTCCTCATCTTCCTGCTTCTCCCTCTCCCCTCCAAAAGCACCATCTTGTTATCCTACCGTCCCTCTCCAGCTCAAGACAAAACAAAAAGAAACAAGTATTAATGAAAAGCGCGTTGCTTGATATAGACTGGCCCGCCGACCAAACCGAAGCCGCCCAGCGCAACGGCGAGACCAAGCACCTGTGGGAAGAGAGCTGGGACGACGACGACACGAGCGACGACTTTTCGAATCAGCTCAAGTGGGTGGTTGGCTCTCTCCTTGTTTCTACTGTTCTCCTCACCGCGCTGTCGCTTGACTTTCGCCCCCGTCGCCGCTTTCGCTGAGACGCTGCTGCACATACACACATACACTCACGCTTGATGTCTTTCCCTCCTTTTATTTTCGCCCTCTTGCTGTTTGTTTATCTTCCCGTTGCATGTTTGTCATCACGTCTGTTCATGGTTGTTTCTTTGGTGTTTTTTTGATACGAGATATACTGCCTATTTACCTACTTAATGTCTTGTTGAGATGGATCATACCTATACATACATGTTCTTAGAACGTTTGCTTTTTTCCACACCTACTTGTTTGTTTGTTTTTGTTTATTTCTTGCTTGTTGCTATTCTATTCCTTAAGAGTACACGATCCTGACGTGTTTTCTTTGACAGGGAAGAGCTGAAAAAGGTAGAGGCGGCCAAGCGGAGGTAATTCGAGGACGGGAAGGAGACGCTACGAGGATAACGGGCGAACCAAATCGCGTCATGGACATATCAGAAATGATGAGCATATAGATTGGGTCTCCGATTGAAGAAATAAATAAAGATATCACTCTGTCCATCATGACTTGGGAACCATCAACGTCCACTATTCTTCACGAGCGTATGCCTCCAATTTAGTTACGATAGACGGTGGAGTGATTATATGCCATTAATGTTTTTTATTCGGTGATTCACACTAGGTAGGTATTTTGATTTTGTTCATCATAGACGGGATGAGCCGAGCCGGCCTTTTCGCCATCCCTCCCGTCATCATTTTCCGCTCTTCTTAGTTACTTGAAAGTGTCAGTTTACTTACTAGACAGAGCAACAACACCAGGCAGCTCCTTGCCCTCCAACAGCTCCAAGCTGGCACCACCGCCGGTGGAGACATGGCTCAGCTTGTCCTCGACGCCGTACTTGGCGGCAACAGTGGCCGTGTCGCCACCGCCAATGATGACAATCTTGCCGTTCTTGCAGCCCTCGACGACGGCGTCGAGCGTGGCCTTTGTGCCGTTGGCGAACTTGTCAAACTCGAACACGCCGGCGGGGCCGTTCCAGAGGATGGTCTTGGCGTCGGCAATGGCCTCCTTGTACAGCTCAATCGACTTCTCGCCGCAGTCGAGGCCCATCCAGCCGTCGGGGATGCCGCTCTCGTCGGTGGCGGTGCCGGTGTTGGCGTCCTTGTCGAACTTGTCGGCGGTGATGTAGTCGACGGGCAGGACCAGCTTGACGTTCTTGGCCTTGGCCTTCTCGACCAGCTGGGGCACCGTCTTGGCGCCGGCCTCGTCGAAGAGCGAGGTGCCGATGGGGATGTTGTTGAGCACCTTCTTGAAGGTAAAGGCCATGCCGCCGCACACAATGAGGGTGTCGACCTTGTCGAGCAGGTTGTCGATGAGCTGGATCTTGTCAGAGACCTTGGCGCCGCCCAGGATGGCGAGGAAGGGGCGCTGAGGAGACTCGAGGGCCTTGGCGAAGTAGTCGAGCTCCTTCTTCATGAGGAAACCAGCAGCCTTTTGGGGCAGGTCGACGCCGACCATGGAAGAGTGAGCACGGTGGGCAGTGCCAAAGGCATCGTCTATTTTCCACGTGATTAGCTATCTGTCAAAGAGCAAGATATTGAAGGAGAGGGAAGGGCACTGGGACTTACTGATGTAGATGTCGCCCAGAGCAGTCAGGCCCTTGCGGAACTCCTCGACCTTGGCCTTGTCGGCCTTGGTCTTGTTGCCCTCCTTGTCCTTGGCGCTGCCCTCCTCCTCAATGTGGAAGCGGAGGTTCTCCAGCAGGATGACGGCGCCGTTGTCGGCGCCGTTGACAATGGACTCGACCTCGGGGCCGACGCAGTCGGGGGCAAAGGTGACGGACTTGCCCAGCAGGCGCTCGAGCTCGGGGACGACGGGCTTGAGCGAGTACTTGGGGTTGACGGCGCCGTTGGGGCGGCCGAGGTGGGACATGAGGACGACGGCCTTGGCGCCATTGTCGAGAGCGTGCTTGATGGTCGGGATGGCGCCGACGATGCGCTGGTTGTTGGTGATGTTCTTGTTCTCGTCGAGGGGCACGTTGAAGTCGACCTAGAGGGCGTGGAAGGGAGCTTGTTAGCTGACTGGTAGATGGATGATTCGAGCTGTATACATCTTCTGCGTTGTTCCGTTCTCCTTCAGTGGCCATCTCCAGCTGAGCTTGAGGCCCGTGCAAGAGCTCGAAGCTCTGCCATTCTCCCCGTCATTCTCTTCTGTCGGAACCCCTCCATGCAGCTGCAACGGCGGGGCAAAGCCGGACTCACCCGAATCAGGACCCTCTTGCCCTTGAGGTCGACATCAGTGATGGACAGCTTGTTGGAGAGAGACATTTTGGCAGGAAATCGGCGTGGATAGCGTGAGAGGAGTCGCGCTGTTAGGGAGAACGTGGTGAAAGTGGTATGAAGAAGATGTCAATGCTATGGATGGGAAAGAAAAAGCACGCAGAATCAAGCTGTACGATAGGCAAGCTTGGAGGGGCGCGAGGTGGGGTCGTGAGCAATAGATTACAGCACCTAATCGATTGCCTTCGTTACAGGGGGTTTTCAATCGCTGGCAGCGGTGGTGGGGGAGCCTCTGTATTGTATGGGCAGTAATATCTTGAGCAGGGGTTGATCAACTCTTTAATCCGTCCATCCATCTGTTCCAGCTCGACCACGCCAGAGTGACGTGAGCTTCATTCGACGGCCAAAAATCATGCGCAATGTGTCGCCATCTGTCGCCTCCATATGCAGCTTCAATCGATGTCCTGCAGTCCGCATTGACATCAGGCCATAAAATCACTTCATCCAGGTTATTCTTCTATAGTAGCAGCGAAGAGGCTTGTTTACGTCAGACACAGAGGGGGTCATGTTGCATCCATCACACTTCACGACCTGAACAATAAACACGTCGGGTTGAAACACGTAATTGCGTTTATCTGTATCATCTTGCATGTCTGGTTGACTTCCTCTGTTATACACCATTTGAGCAATCAATTCCCAAGCCAAAGGGTCCAGCATCGACAGCAACGCGCGGCAGTACATAAACGAGGGACGTGGTTGAAACTCCAAACGCCGGTATTTCGAGCGCAGACCTGCGCAGCAAAGGTCCCATCCCGAATGCATATATGACATGCGACCTTGATCTTGAATCCTCTCTTTCTCGTCTCTCGCCATGTACAATAGCCAAATCCGCCAGAGGGTTCTAGGTGTCGGCCTCCGACTCTTTCATTCATCTCGCATCTCCTCCACCACCCTTGGCACCGTTTGTATGCCGCGAATCGTGTAACGCGGTGGCTAGAACGTCTCTTGTCGTCTCGCTTCAATCAGATGCGTTGGTAAGAGAGAGGTAGGCGGTCCAGGCAATACCGACAGTCGAAACAAATGGCTAACACGTCGCATTAGTAGTCGACACATCAGATGTATCCAAGCAGGTACTCACCAGCTGGAACTGCACCGGCATCAGGCGGAAGTTGATGACCTGCACCGCCGGCCACACGACATAGTTGGCCTTGAGCGTGGGAATATACATGTCTCGCAGCTTGTGGGCGACCGCACGGCGGCCACCTCCCTCGGCAATGGTCATGGCTGTGAAGAAGACGCCCACGCCAAACGGCGCAAAGATGAGCTGGTCGCAGGCAACCCGCTTCATGGCAGGTACGAATGCGCTCCCTTTGGAGATGGGGAACATCCTCTCGAGGAGCTTGAACCATCTGAACTGCACCGGAGCCATGCAGAAACCGTACGCCATGAACCTCGTGAGTCGCTCAAAGTCGAACGGCGGGGGGAGGCTCTTGGAGTCGGGGATGAGGTCGCGGTCAAGGAAGGGGTTCTTCTCGTCCAGTTCGTGGATTTCAATGGCGAAGCTGTCGTCCTTGGTGACTCCGCCGGGCTTTCTGACGGCTCGCTCGCGGACGGCGGTGATGGTTTGCGCCACGGTATCAGCGATGCCACCGAGGATGGCGTTGGTGACCATCATGGTCATGACTGTGAAGCGAGAACTGGTCAGTTGCTGCTGGGCTCGACAAGATAATCAGAGTATTGGATCGTGGGCACGTACGAGGTCGTTCATTGTAGTGCGCATTGAATCGCGCCGTCAGCCGGGCAAGGAGCGCCATTTCGATGAGAAGGACGATTGTGTGTAGGAGAGGCTATTGAGAGTTGGGCGAGTCAGTCGACAATTGAATCACGAGAGGAGTTCAGATGAAGAACGAAAAAAGAAGCAACCGCGAGAGACGAGACTGGAGCAGAAGTAAATCGAGCGGGTTGCCACAGGAGCGGACGAGTGGGTATTGGAGCATGAATCGAATCGCTGCGCACGTACCAAACGGCCATAGATGTACTTGCTGTTGACGGCGCGGATGAACCGTCGTCGGTTGAGTTCCCAGGTCATGATGCCGGAAAAGGAGGGAGAAAAGCAGAAACAAGGAGTATTTGAGAGACGATCAGGTTTTTGATGAGCAAAGCGGTTATCGTAGCCAGAGCGAGTCTCACCCGCTGCCAAGTGGATCTGGAGTTGACACGATGACGACACCGACAACCAGGTCCTGCTTCGCACCAACAGAAAATCCTCCGAAGCGGGCTGTTACTGTGCTGTCGGGTGCCTGTGCTGTGCTGTGCTGTGCTGTCGGGTACTATTACAGCACCTACACCTGCTGGTGCGCCTGTCAAATAGCGGGTTGATACAGGGGGGCCGCGATTCAGTCAACGACGGCGGCTGGACGAAGCTGTCAAGACGGGCCTGGGGGATCAATAGCGGAGAGCTGCGATTCCGGGGAAAATGGGCCAGCTAAGAGGGTAGTCCGAGGTATTATAGGTAGGTGAAAGTAGGGCCACGAAGGTGGAAGAGAGGTGGGAAGAGGGAGGATGCAGAGGGATGGATGAGCGAGGCAGCCAAAAGAAACAGTGTCTCGTGCCTCTTCCCCACGTCCACGTCCGTCATGGGCTTGCTGTCGTAATCCGTTTCCTGGCTGGTACTCTGTACGAGCCGCAGTGTGCCGCCCATCAAGGTAATCCTCGTACCAACAACCCTTGGCACTAACAGTCGTCAGTTCCCCTCCTCTGGAAGACAGCCTCATTCCTCCTCCCATTCATCAAAATCCTTCCATACATTATCAAAGATGCAGTCGTCTAGATATGTTGCGCAAAGGTGCATTTATGAACTCACCCGATAATAACGGCCACTTTCTCTTTCACCGCATCGATCATCTGAAACCGTGAAAAAAGGCCGCGCGCCTGTAACGCAGATCTGCAGATCGACATGTTATAATACGAGCTTATTACAGTAGATATACGTTGTAAACATCCAAATTCCAAGCGCCAGACATTCAATATTGCTGTTCAAGAGCAGTTGCGGCCAGTCGGAGCAGGCGGGCTTCAGACAAGTACTGTGATGCCGTTCCAGTCAGATAGCTAAGCAGTTTGTATCCTCATCAATGTCACGCTCTCATCCACTTCTTAGGTATGCAAGCCTCCTTTCTCTATCTCAATGGCCGGCTTCGAGATACAGTACCTAGGTAAGCATTGCTGCTCTACATCACCTACTCTCGACTGTCGAAGCACCAAGGAAAGTGACTGCGACTGCATGTAGTCTGAGTACAACTAACGAAAAGATACCTAAAGAAGAGACTGACCGTTCAAGTCTACATACATACATATGTACCTAGGTAGGCCTCTCAAGGTAGCCAATCGTATCTCACTCTCTTTGGAAATGTACCCTGTTCCAGCACACTATATGCATCTAAGGTATCAACTCAATCTCTTTGATCGTTCTTTGGCTCCCGAGTTCTTATTTATTCCACTCGTTCGCTTCATCTCAGTGCTCCTTTCTCCGTACGAGGCTTTCCTCTACTCCTCTTCTGGACTCCCCATTGCAACCTTGCCCGCACTTTTGCTCCCTGCTTTTCAAGTAACTAAGGTATTGAATGTCGTCAACATCCTTTATCTTGGAGTAGCGTCTTCTTGAATAGTTCCATTCTACTCTATATCGTTACTCAATCAGCAATAGGTTATACTGCAAGCTTAAAGTGTCTACATAATTGCCATAGAGACACCATACTGTATGTGAAATCTCAATAGGGGCAAGAATACTTTATTTCAGGTAAATACATGTATTCCGTAGATGTTACTTTCAGAAATAATATATATATATATATATATTCATATTTATATATCACTTGGAACGTAAGGGTTTAATTACAGCATCCTTCACCCCAAAACCAGTCATACTATAGACCCCCGGCCAGCAGTCGCCTCCTCATGGACTCGGCACTCCGTTGTAAAACAGAACTAGTCCCGTGTCGTTTCTGCCACATCCTTCTCGCCATTTACGGGCCATAGCAAGAGGCGTAGACGGAGCAAGCATACGTCTCGCCACAGAAGTTGTCAAAGTTCTGGTCGTTGGCGCGGTAGCAGGTGTAGGTGTTGCCGCCGGCGCTGATGGTGCCCAGCACCTGGTCGGTGGCAGCACCGCAGTTGGTCGTCGACCAGGTGCCATCACCAGACGGCGTGGGAATCGTAGCGCCCGAAGTCGAGCACGAGCCGTCGTCGTAGAGAAACGACGAGTCGTTGCTGTGATACATGGGTCAGCAAGAGGGCTTAAACTTCAATAGATAGGGGGCTCAGAAGAAACCCTCCCCCCACCCTTTCGTGTTTACTTACCAAGAGCCGAGGTTGTTGTCACCCCAGTGGATGTAGAAGTTCTGGACGCAAGAGACACCGCCCTCGCCGATGGGAATGCAACCGTTGCAGTAGCTCATGGTGAGCTTCTGGTCGCGGGCTTGAAGGACAGCGGGAGTAGCTGCAGCGGCGCCAGCCAGGACAGCGGCGACAATGGCACGAGTGAAGAACATCTTGGACTGATTTGCGGTGGATGGGCTGACAGAAGGTAAGATTTGCTTGCTGAATGTCTGATGGAGGACGGTTCAGATCAACTAGCAGGAGGTCGACGAAGGGTTCTTATAGACTTCCAAGACTGTCTCTGCATGATGCGTCGTCACAAGAAAGAGACAGCCTTGGCCCATCGCCGAATGATCTTTCACCGTCTTTGTTGACTTGGATGTTTCCAAGGAACGCTTCCTTGCTGGAGATTCCAATATCCATTAGGCCACTCGCCGCCCCCAACCTCCAGCGTGGTTGAACACGAGTGCCCAGGAGAATAGTCACTATATCCGTTCTGGAGGAACTATAGTCGATTCGGAAAGAGCAAGGTTCCCGGGCTCACTATCTCTTGGGTCGTGCCCAGAGCTGCCGTTCCGACGACCCGAACTACCTACATGGGCCCCCTGACAGCTGGGTCGAAGCTGGACGCTGATCCCTTCCTTCTCCCAGAGGTAATGGCGCACACGTTGGGCCATCACGCATGAGGCCGCGGCAGCTAGAAGCTTCTGCTCGCAGATTTGGGTTCTGCCTAGCGAATAGTCCCCCAGGTTCTTTGCATACCAGGGCGGTATATCAAAAAGATCATCTCCTTTGAAGTGCAACCCTGCAGGGCCTCAGCATGCATTTACAAACTGATCAGCTTGGTATTCGTTTCTTCAAGGGTATCAGTCTATAGTATGGCCTTAGCATGGAAGAAGAGTCACCTCCGTTACCTCTGACGTAGAGCCTGAGACACAGTGATAGAGTTTCCCAATCACACTCACCTCTCCACCTGAACTCGTTGAAGAACCTGTTTCCACGCGACTTCATGGCACAAACTCGTAGTACTTTAGATCGGTATTGTAGGCAAGCCACTGAGATCGTGGGGAAAATGTGGGCGGCTGACCGTTGGGTTTCCTCTTCGAGTAAGACATGACCCTTGGTCTTACATGTTATGAATCGCGGTCCTGGGGGCCCTGTACACCGAATTATACGCCGCAACGACGACATATATAGGCTGAACGGAGAAACTTATTCCGATAAACGAGAAACTCGCATCTATCCTGCAACTCCTTGACTATCACTGCCATATTCAGTCGCATCGTGAGCCACGGTGAATCTTACAAGCCCTCTACCTTGCTCTTGGCATGCACACCAATAACCTCCCAGTACGGACAGCGCCTTCAAAGACTGCGAGCAACTCAAATTCGCGTCAGACGGAAATAGGAACACACTTATGTCATGCTTGATAATAAAGGCAAGCGGCGTATAACCACGTCAACACCTCGGGTTCAGGAGCAGAGAATACTAACCTTCTACATTGGGCTTATGCCCACTACCTGTTTGGGATGTGATGATGTAGAATCTAGCAAAGCATGCCATCTATTTGGTTGTGTAATAGCTGGTCAGGACCGCGAAATAGACACAAGCTGGCACTATTTTCTGTTTTAACAAGGACAGAGAAAAGGGGGGTTAAAGCTCCTTTTGGCATGAGCCGCTGCTAGGCTTGAAGAGGCGTGCAGAGTTACTGTTGCCGTAAGCTAGGACTCGACTGGTAGTATCCTGGCCAGCGTCTGTTGACTTCGCCGAGTATATCGGCGATAGGAAACAGGATCTGGAGTTCAACGAGAAGAGGAACCCTGCTGGGGCTTCTGGAAGTGAGTGGGCTAAATCCAACTCTTTCTTGACCGAAAGCAAGTTTCACACAGGATTTAACCCTCTTTGCCAACTCCATGTCTTGTCTCGGCTCCCCGAGTGATACCGTATGTAAGTATGACTAGTGCGGAGAACTATCTAGAAGGCTGGAACTCAAAGCAGTAAGGTTAATGAGTTTAAGATGAGTGGGTGGCCGCGAGAAATAGATGGTTCATTCGTGCCGAAGCCTCGATCAATTCCACACTGGTCAAGTTCTTGCTTAATTTGTATACAGGCCGGGCGTCCGAAGATCCCTATCAATATCTTGATCCGTCACTTTGCAATTCCTGTGGTCTGACCATAATCTTTGGGAGACAGATGTAGAATGCCTTCCTATGGTGCCCAGCTGTTTGACGTTGTGTAGCGTTCAGGAACCTTTAGGTGACTGAAAGAATAGAAGCCGGATCGCATCGCGATGACTGGTCTCACACAGGCCCCAAGACACCCTCCTAGACATCCTAGCATCTTCTGAATGATACAGGTGGGAGCCCCATGCTGGCAACTCCTTGCCACCTACCGTAGTGTGAAGTAAGCACATTGAGAGAACGCTGCCGTTTCCCTGGCATTTCCCTTGTTCATATGTCAGCATTTAGCCATCCATCCTTGCCTATTCTCGTATGCCATATAGGCCGGTCTATAGTCTGCATCATCTCGAGCTCGCCAGACGGACAATCGCTGTTGGCAATGTCGACAGGATAGCAGCCCGCCAGGAGAGTGCATTCTCCTAGCTGCACACTGGTAGAGTATGTTAGGATCAAGTACTCTGGGAGCGGCATTGTGAGGGCCATAAGCGACACCCTTGCCTTGATCCCTACAATATCATACTTGTTCCATGTCTATGTCTGTAGACGTAGCTACATAAGCCCCCTTTCCGCGCGATATGACGCTTTGAGTATTGGACGTATACTTAACCTCGTATACTACGGCTTGAACCTCCCGAAAGCCCGACGTCCCGAATCAGGCCTCCCGCGGGAGATCGGGGAGCCACGGACATGACAGGGGTCGCTTCTCTCCAGCTTCTCCGTGACACGCGGAACAGCAGTTGATAAGATGACGTATTGCCAATGTCTTGATGGTGGAAACGAACTGTACGACCTGGCTTAAAGGGGAATATTTTCTCTAAAGAGTGTCGAAGATACAGGTGCCCCCTCAATTTGCATTGTATACAGCAGAAACAAATGCGCCACCAACGCGCTCGTCATCCTCCTCCCTCTCCTCCTTGTCCGCCACGCCAATTGTCCAAAGAGGTCAGAGGCTAAGGAGAAGTTGGAGCCCAGACGCAAAGAGGACCAGGCTAAGAAGTATGATCTGTCTGCTACCAAGATGTTCGTGTGCCTCATGGCAACTCAGAATATCAATCGCCAGCTTAGTTGACATGGATCAAGTCACAAACCCTTTTTGTCGTCGTCTGTGGCTTCCTAGGGTTCCCAACAGCTTTCGTCCATGTCCCTTTCTTGTGCCATGCTGGTTGAAAGCTCCAGCTACGTTGGCTTTATAGAAACAGTCAGTTACTTCTACGGTCTTTTCTATTGAGGGAAGAAGTAACTGATCCCTCAGCAGTGCCTTATCCAAATCATCATACATCTCACTCAAATCTTCTGCCCCCATGCAGCGTACCACGGCATAGAACACTCCCCAGCTTCTGCTTCCCTCAACACCTCCCGCCACAACATCTCCAGCTCTTCAAAAGTCATTGGCCTCTCCTCTTCCGGCATATCCTGCAGGTGCATGATGGCAGCACGATGCATCCCCTCCAGCTCCTCATACCCCATCTCCTCAAGCTCTTTCGAATCCGCGCCCTTTCCCAGGATGCTCACACTTTGTCTTTCTCCTATATTCCGAAGCACTCCGTCTCCGGCTCTCTTCAGGATCTCAGTGGTCGACTTGCTCAGCGTCAGATTCAACCCAAGACGAGCCGCAGACCAGGCAATCAGCTTCAACAGCTTCACAAACGCCTTGTCTCCTTCTTCAACCTCACCCAGCGGCAGAGTCGTGTCGACAATCTGAATCCAACCGCCCGGCTTGAGCAACGCGATGAGCCGCCGAACTGCATCGACCGCCCGCTCCATGTCGCCGGTGACAGACAGCGCAGTCCGTTGGTGGACAAAGTCAAAGTACGCCTCCCACTTCTCCGGCCACGGCCTCAAAATGTCCTGCTTTGCGAGCGTAATGTTGCTGGGCATCTCGAGCGGGGGCAAATCCGCAATGTCCGTGCCAATCAACTCCGCCGTCTCCGGATGATCCAGTTGCTCCCGTACCAGCGTCAGAAAGTGTCCGTCAGCGGTTGCACTATCGAGGATACGCAAGCCTTTGCTAGACGTATCCAACGGGCATAGAATCAGGCTGCCACCGAGGGCGTTCACTGCTAGATATCCTTGCACCCGGAGACGTCGAGCCTCGGCAGCATCATGAAAGTCTGGATATTGCGGGTCGGGGGCCTGATCCTGTGATTGTGACATGGCAGTTGTAGAGAATTAAACTTGGTTTGGTTTGATGATAGCTTCTTTTCTTTCTTGAGCTTCTCTATGGAGATTCGGGTTGGTTATATACCAAACTCCAATGGCAGCTATGCAGTTGGTGATGTGACATTGTTGCCGTCTTGTTGCTGACCGTCTGACATGTGCTAAGCTGACAGAAACTGCACTTCATAGTAGACTCACCATCGTTAGGAGATATCTTTTCAACGCTTCTTCCTCCATCTTTGATTAATCTCCAAGAATTCGAAATGAGCGTACGGTATGGAAGCAAGAGTTGTCACTTTGGAAATAACAGCATTGACTGAACGAAGACCCCGTCATCCTCCTTGTAGATAGAAGGTGCCCAAGACCGTGATGCAAATTGTGTCTGCTGACAGGCAATAAAATGGCTCCATTATAAGCTTATCAACGCACAGCAGAGGCGTCCATCACACTTTGCGGACGTTCAAGAGATGCCCAGGGGAAGTATATTATACATCAACTGTCTGGTCGTTTATAGTGGTCATTGTGTAGATGACCAATCTTTTGAAACTTGCAGCCTCGCCTACTCAAATAATTTCTAGTTCATCAAGTATTTCTGCATATATACCACCCTATTGATAGTCTGTCTCGAGGTCTCATCTCCCGCTTCCCCTTTCGACCGCTGTGTATACTTGCGCACCCTCCATCAATATTGCGTCCCGCTAGACGATCCTACATCGTCTTCGTCGTCCTCATCCCTTCAAAGTCATCATCTCTCATC
Source organism: Trichoderma gracile (assembly GCA_020002365.1). Lineage (NCBI taxonomy): Eukaryota > Fungi > Ascomycota > Sordariomycetes > Hypocreales > Hypocreaceae > Trichoderma > Trichoderma gracile. The sequence goes on from JAINEY010000003.1 coordinate 1,477,989, forward strand.
TCGCTTTTCTCCAATTAGGCCGCCTTACCTTGGAAACTTGATTCAGAGCGCTGAAGCCTCCCCAGATAAGGTACGAAGTTCCCTCCCCGGCTCATGTGTACCATTTCTAGCTCTACACACACATACTGCGCTTTTTCTTTCTTTCTTTCTTTCTTTTATTTATTTACATTGCTGGCAGTATATTAAAGTGAAAGACATCAAAGTGAACCTAAATCCTATCTATGCAATTTCTCACAGCTCTCGCAAAAGCCATTAAACATCGCCTTAATACATGTATACAGGGTAATCTGCCTGCCAACGACATGAACCGCCAAGCAGTGCACCATGTCAGCAAAGAAAGCAAGGAACCCATGAAATCTCTCAATTGGAGCACACTTGAATCGAGGCACTTAGATTGGACATATGCACTAGGTAATTATCCGAAGTAGACGGTGAAGGAGACTATCTCACTCAGACGATATGTTACGGCAAGGTGGGTAGCATTGTCTGCAGGAGATAAGCAAATATACGTCAGTTCCATGCAGGGTGCCTCGACACATGTTGCATATGTATGCTTATAGTCTTGCTTCCCTCTTATGTCGACTTGGTAGAGCAGCTACAATCACCTTAAAGCCAGTGATCATGAGTTCACACTTAGAAGGGTCGAGTTCAAGATGTGATAACACCTTAGCCTACCAAGATCAACCATGATAATATATCCACACCCAAGGTTCAAGCTGTCCCATCGTCTTACCTTCACCATGCCACATCATGTCCACGACATTCGTCCCCCAAGTCTATCCTCGCCTGGATACTGAATCGTGAACCCGGGGGACTTACACCGTTCCCGAAGCCCACAGCCGAAAAATACCAGGTCACGGATCCCATGACTTGCTGCACTTCGTGGCTGCATCTTATTCGTCCTTGGCGAATGACTCTCACATCAACAACCTGTTGCTTCAAGTCCCGACGAATCTTTAAAGCCTTCGAGTCAAGCTGCAGTTGACGTGTCTGACAGCCCACACGCAACAAGATAACCCAAAGATGAAAACCACCAGTTCCGACATTGACCTCTCGTTGCGACACAGTACTCAGGTGCCCTGCCGACACAACATCGGATGTCTCCCGGCACATGTTTTGCACGTGGATTTTGGTGATAGCCATGTCAAAGATGCAGCAGTAAATGAGACAGCCACACCAATGCAGCGAACGTCGAGCAAAGTCCCAAACGCTGTGGAAGAATCGACACGGTCAACAGCGTGCTTCGCCAGGCAGAAAGTAGAGATCTCGCCTATTACTGAACTCAGGCCTTGGAATCTCAAGGCCGATGATTCAACCCAGCAATCGTCCAGGTCTATCAGCAGATGGCCAGCGAGACGACCTCGCTCCAACCCTCCACGGAGCGAAACCCGCACCGAGCCTCATTCTATCGTGTTATACAATATCAATACACCCCATTCTCCATCATCCCATCACCCCTCACCCCTCCAAAGGCGGCATGAACCCCATCCCCGTCCCCTCCCCCCCAACACTCCTCCTCCGCACATGCTCCCTCAACCTCTCCAGAATCTCGCTATCCCGCCACCTCTTCGGCACCGGCCTATACGCAGGCCGAAAGTTGCCCACCGTCTGCGCCCACTCCCCCTTGGGCGGATCCTTGGGCAGCGCCTCGTCCGCCCGCCGCCCCGCGAACCCTTCCCCGGACGACGCGCTCGCCGGGCTCATCGTCACCGACGGGTTCGTGCTCGAGTTGGGCTCCCGCTGCGTCGCCCAGTAGTAAATGTCCCAGTCGTTCTCGTCCAGGAACAGGTCGTACTGGTCCAGCTCCGCCGTCGTCATCGTGGGCAGGTGCTGCGCTGCAAAGGTCGACAGGAGGAGGTCTGATTCGAGGGTGCCGCGCTTTCGGGATTGATCTACCGCCGAAGAAAACAGGTCAGCCTTTTGTTTTCTTTTTGTGTGTGTGCGTGTGTGTGTGTGTGAGTGTGTGTGTGTGTCTGTATATGTTCTGTCTGGTAACGTCGGGAACCGTAGAAAGTTTTGGGAGGGAAAAAAGCTGCTACATACAAAGAAGCCTCGCCCGCTTCGTCGCATCATCCTCGCCCACTCTCCTCAAAGGCTCAACCCGAAACGTTGCGCCCTGCAGCTCGCCAACGCCGAGCTCACCGGTCGTGGAACCCGCGTCGTCGCTTCTGCGGAGGGAAGACGTGGTGAAGGCGCATCGTGCGCGAGATGCAGCCACCAGGCACCGGAAAGGCGCGGCCGCTGCGGGACGTATCGCAGTTCGAACGGAGAGGGACATGTTGCGTATAATGAATCAAGCAGCAAAAACAATTGCCAGCAATGAAAGGTATATGAAGTTTGCTAGGTTGCAATTCAATCTGTAAAGTGCTTTTGTAAAATCACAAGTGGTCGGTCAATGACGAAAACTATAAGCCGAGGCCGGAATGGCAAACTCGGCAACCAGTAATAATGTTAGCAAATCCAAGCGATTATTCATGCAGCGGCCAAGCTCCCCTCCGTCCAGCTCGTAGAAGTGCGAGCCGCAACCTAACATATATGTTCAGATAAAAAGCCTTCATACCATCAATTGGTCTAGTGGCGCAATGGCAGCGCGTTGCTTTCCGGTGGCAAAGGTTCCAGGTTCGAGTCCTGGCTAGATCGGACTAGGCTGTTCTTTTTTTGCTACTTTTTTCGGCTGGGCGATGGAGCTTCATTCGCTCGACGGCCCCCTGTTGGATCGCTTCGTTCCGCATGAGATCTGGCTCAGCCCCTTGCTGCTTGGCCAGGGGTGGCAACTCCTCTGCTTCAATCAGATTCCCGTGCCTTTTTTGTCTTCATCGGCACCGTTACGTACATGGACAAGGGTAGGCGAGAGGCACACACGACTCCAAACTTCAAGGCGAGAAAAAGCATCATCAACATCTTCAATTCAATCGTACAGTACATACGCACTTTGGGAACTAACAGCAACACGCGGAATGAATGAAGAAAGAAAAGACGGCACAAAGAAAAAGATGCAGATCCATCTCATCATACATGCGGGTGCGATGATTGTCGTGCAAATGAGGCAACGGGCTCGTCTTCCGACATCAGCCATCGTTGCTTGACATTAGGTCATTAAGTTGCGGGAGTAGCAGGAGACAGGCTTTTATCACCCGAGGCGACGCCATGCATCGTCCTCGAGTGTCACCAGAAAAACAGAACTTTTAAAGAAAAGTCAACCTCTAATGCTTTTGATCCCGTTGACATTTCTCCTGTAAACAGTGTTGAGTGCCCCGAGAACGGCAGAAATTTCGCTTCCAAAGGCCAATTCCTGCTTGCGCCGTCTACCCGGTGGAGAAAACGACAGGTGCCGCAAACGCTGGAAAGGAAACCCCGCGGTCTTGGCTGAAGTGCTTAAGATATAAACGAAAGGAGATGCATATGATGTAGATGTTGTAAAGAAATACTGCGTCACGTGTTGGGGCCAGGGGCACATCTGTGCACCGTCCTCGCTCGTATTTGGGTTTGCCTTGTGGTCGTCAACAAGACCGAAGCGCATCATAGCCCTAGGGCGTTGACTTCGGAAGAGATGCTTCGATGCTTCTTGTGGTTGCTTCCGCTGGCCTCGCTCGTAGCCTTGCGCTTTGCGGACAAGGGATCGAGAGGGCCGCGGGCCATGTCGCTCAGCTGCTTCTTATGCCGCCGGGCCGGAGTCAAAGGAATGGCCGCCGTGTCGAACCGATCCGACTTCAAACCCCGAAGGGCAGTGTAGTTGTACGGCCCGCTAAAGGCCAGAGAGTCTTGAGTCGCTTGGTTGCTCAGGATCAGCTGCTGGTTGATTTGATTGCGGCGGAAGGCGCCAACAGTGTTCGAGTTGAGATGCGACAGCACTTCTCCCATGTCGCTCGAGGCAGTGGTCGGGCGGTTTGGTGATGCGCGCCACTTGTTGCCGCCTGCTTCGTCGCCAGACGACTCGTCATCATCGGCCTCGCCAAAGGTGATGAAATCATTGATGTTGAGCTTTTCTTCATCGTCCTCCTCCTCTTCCTCCTCCATGCTAGGGGCGGTTGAGCTATCGTCGGCGTTGGCCTCGGCTGGGAAGGGGAAGAATGCCTCGGCAGGGCCCATGGCTTGGGCATTGATAAAATCACCAAAGGTGTTGGAAGAGAACATGGCGCTCAGCATCATATTGGCCGAGTTGCTGAGCAGCGGAGTCGAATGCTCCTCGATCGCCCAGGGGAGATTGAACTGCTCGGGAGACAGGTCGAGCTGCCGCCGTCGAGTGGGCGTGAAGATCATCATCTTGCGCGTCAGCGGGTTGAGGACGGCGATGGGCTTCTTGTCCGACCGGTCAAGGTTGAAGCGGCCCACGCGAGGCTGGCCACGCTCTGGCTTGACGGGCGAGTCCGCCTCTGAGCCAGATGCCTCGTCGTCGCTCAATGCATTAGACTGGCGTCGACTCCTCTTGCGGATGATGGGCTCGGGTATGTCTTCTTCATCAGTTGTGTCGCCATCAGCTGAGCCATCGGTGTTAGCATGGAAGCACAAACGCCAGCTAGGTGCCACGTCGAGTAATCATATGACTCACACTCGTAACCATCAAGCTCCAAAGACTCCTCAAAGGTAGGGGTGAAGTTCTCAACCGCAGTGGCAGGCCCAGCAACGGGCATCACAGAGACATTGTCGTCTTCGGAAAGTTGCCGTACCACTTCCTCGGCATCCGAGTCCGAGTCCTCTCCTTCTTCTTCCTCGTAGTGGCCATGGTAGTCCCAAAAGGAGTTGGAGCCGGAGGACTCATCCGGGTCATGTTCAATCTCTTTGCGAAAAGCAGGGTCGAGAGCATTCTGCGAGACGAAAATGTCGGGGAACAGATCGGCGTGGTCGTCTTCCGTTTCGGTAGAATCAGAGTCGCTGTCCGGCACGTCGAAGCGAACATGGCGCTCCACGACGGGGTCTGAAGCGAAGGCGTTGGGATCTTGGTAGAAGTCGTGTTCATCGTCAACTTCTGACACGATGCCGGCCCAGCTGGCATTGTCAGCGTCACCGTCGTCTTCATCCTCGGCCTCCTCTTCGGCATCGTCGTCCTCGTCGTCGTCTTCGTCTTCGTCATCGCCAGCGTCTTCTTCTTCAGCATCATCATCCGACAGCGGTCGAGGAGCATCAGGGGGTTTGGGGAGGCCCTCTGTGAGTATCATTTCCTCCTCGACCGCGATTACATCCTCCTCGTCGTTGTCCTCGGAGTCACTGATGTCTTCGACGGCCGAGTAGCCCTCCTCGTCGGAGAGATCAAGGGATGATGATGTGTCCGAATCACGCCGACGCTTCTGGGCTTTGGCCGCCGCTGCGGGGTACTTTTGGCGAATGTTGCGAGACATCTTGTGTTGTATAGAAAATTGCGATGTGAGATAAAAACTTTTGCGTAAGAAAGATTCTCCTGGTAATAAGGGGTTTCGCTTGGACCGTGACTGAAGGCCTGGTCGTGTTGAAGTCAAGCTGAGTTGACCAGATCGATGCGATACAGATGCAGTCTATAGCTTCTGAATGCTTGCTATTGAGCCTTTGTGTCGAATAGAACGGAGTCTGGCCGTATGTGATGACAATTGGAGAGTGATATCGGTCGTAGATGGGGGTTTCAGGGAAAGGGTTAGCTGGCAAAAGGATGATTTGTTGAAATCGCTTCTTCCAGCAATTGAGACGTTGAAGGCCCTATACGCGGGCAACTGGCAGGATTCGTGATTCAGAGACAGGCTTTTCGAAAGAGCATCTGAGCTCAAGAGCGGGAAAAGAACCTGTTGAGAAGCTTTCGTCGATGGGAAATTGATAACTGGGTTTTTGAGGGCACGTTGGAACTGCTGGACTGCGAGCCGTGATGGGCACGGCCCGCAGTGGGCGTTTACAGCTCAGCGACGGCCGAAGGCATTGTGGCTCGACGAAGTTTCTGACTTGAGGGGGAACTTTTGCTCTGGGGATCCTGGGCTATAGGGCGACTTCGTTGTCTGGATTGAAAGGTTTTGTGCTGGTGATGCAGCAGAAGAGAGGAGGAAGAGGAAGAATGAGCCAGCTAAGAAAAAAAAAAGTTTTGATGGCCCCGCGAGAGGAGTACGGCGTGTCAGGTACCTCCTGCCAAAACTTCATCGCATTGCCATTAACTTTTTTTTTCTTTCTCTATTAGAATGATTCAAGTTCAAGGTGGGGTCTGGCCTGTGATTCGCCGACGCTGAAAGATGGAGAGCAGCTAAGCCGATTCGAGACCGAAGCTGGACCCAATGCCGCGATAAAAAAAAACCAGAGAGAAAATCGCTAAGAAAAAAAAGAAAGTCACCACCATCAAGCAATCGTCACCGCTTCTTTGCGTCAGGCGCTGTTGATGCGCTAGCTGGCGAGCGCTGTGCAGCTGCTGCCAGCGGGCGAGAGCACTAAAAGGACCGCCTGTACGAGTAAACTTCCTGTCCAGGCGGGGCATCTTGTCCCATCAGGATCCCCGCAGGTTTTTGCAGAGGCGCCACTTTGGACGTGCAGATTCGGCCTCTGATTTGATGCGTGACGTGCATATCGGGCTCTGGATCGTGATACCACTGATTGACACGGTTCATATTCTGGAGAAGAGCAGTCGATCACGAGACGCAGGTTGCAGCTGAGAGACTTCGACTAGTAACAGCAGCTCCACCTACAAGTTGCTGCAAACGCCTTGTATCATCGTTTACGTCTGAGAAACTCGAAGACTCATCGTATGAGTCCTCCTCCAGCGCCACTGAGAGGGGCTTCTGGCTCGTTGCACTCGACTGAGTCATAGGCCTCTTCTGCATGTGCAAGTCGATGGAGATGCTGCAGATTTCACGTTGATACGGCCGATGTGGCAAGTGTGGGTATCAACGTCACCTCAGCTTCTTGTGAACGGCTTCATCTTGAACAAGTATGAAGGGGTGCTGAATTGTAATAGTATGTAATAGTATATACGAAGATTAAAATAGCCTCATCATCACTAACTAAAGTAGTCGATGCCTCTCGTCTTTATACGGCAAGGTGCTCTCAAAGCCACCCGCTGTCCTCCTCTATATTCGCCATCTGATATCGCTCATCGTCTTGCTCTAGAGGATAGGTGTGTATCCAAAGTCCAAGTCTAAAATCACCCGCTCTCTTCCCGCAAAAGAAATCAACAAGATCCTGCTATGACGCCCAGAAACGCCCGTGGGTATGCAAACCAACTAAAACATGAAAACTTCCAAATCTTGAAACAAATAATCTTCACGGCTTCGAGTCCACAAGCAACCCCGCAAACCGAGTCTCGTCTTTGGTCTGCTTCAAGAACGGGAAAAGCTGGGATCCTCCCGTGCCCGTCAGCTGCTCTCCCTTCTTCTCCGACGAAGAGCTGGCCAGGTTCTTGCGAGTCGAGCCGGTCCAGGGCTGCTTGGACGGGATGAGGATGTACCGCGTCACGATGCCGAGGTGCTTTTGGCGGAACTTGGTCAGGGTCTCCGTGGCTGCAGTGTAGGCCTTCCTAAGGCGCTGCTCTGCCTCACCCTCAGAATCCTCGAGATCGAGCGCGAGCTGGCGGATGCTGCCGAGACGAGCCACGTGCACGAGGAACCTCGCGTGAGGACCAGGCATGTAGTCCCTCATCTCGTCGTGGAAGCTCCGCTTGCTCTCCGAGTGGCCCTTGTGCTCGATGCCGAGAACAATGTCCCAGAACATGATGAGCGAGCTCTGGCCGTTGCTCCCGCCCCTGAGCTTCTTCCACTCGCCTCTGCCGTTTCCTTCGTCGTAGAAGACGCCCTTTGGCAGGCCAGCGGCCTCCATGTTCATGGTGCCGGCGAGGAATGGGCGGATCTGGTGGTAGAAGACCATGGGATCGCATCGCTCGTGCATCCGCTCCAGGAGGACGCCGACTTGTTCAATGTGCGTCTTGAGCGCTTCCAGCGCCTCGATGATGACCTGGTAGTCGTGGGTCTTGATGGCCTCGATGGCACGGGTCATGGTTGGGATGATGGAGGCGGCCTTGGCCTCCATGGCGACGCTGATGAGTAGGAACCAGGACTCGGACTCGGTGCCGGTAAAGGACAGCAGGGTGCTGAGCTGCTCCACGTCGGCAAAGTCGTTTCCATGGCAGTGAAAGTTCCAGAGGTTGGCGCCGGCATAGGTCAGGGTGGGAGGCAGCTCCAGATGGGCAGAGACGCGGAGGAAAGGGACGGTCAATGTTGGTGGCAGAACCTGTTGAAGAGGGTGGGTTAGCATCAAGACCAGCCTCAGTCCACAACAGATGTGAACACCAGTCGTACCTGTTCAGGTATATCTCCTCCCCAGATGTATGCGTTTGCGAAGAATGACAAGATCACATAGGCTCTACGCCACTCGGCCTCGGACTGCAAGCGGTCTGTCGACAGCATGGGGAGTCGTCTGATGGCGTCACGGATACGGCCAGCTTCGATCAGCTCCGGCAGGTTGTGAGCAATGAGTTCCCACGGCTCGTAGTATGAGTCTGAGAGCATCTTGGGGAGGTTCTCCTCGGGAAGGAAGGCATTCCGTGAGACGGCAAACTTGGCCAGGTCTGTCGGTTCGAGACCCAAGGTCTCTTCCAAAAGAGCGTGAGGAGACATGATGATTGCTGCTGATATGAAGCCTCAGGGAAGGCCGCTTTTTTTCGATGTGCACTTCGATTGTAGAAGCACCTCGGAGGATACAGAACGAGACGGGAAAGTACAGGGATGGCGGTGCTCCTATCTTTGGTATGGTCCTGGCTCGAGTCTTCTGGAGTCTCTGGATCCGCTGAAAGCAGGACGCTTTTGGCCTATTATATGATCCGCCCCGTGGAGGCGGCTGTTACTATTTGGAAATCGTGGAGTTGGGGAGCAAGAGATGCTTGCAAGCGAAGGGGATCAGATGGGGAAGCATCGCATCACGCCATGTGGGCACTGGACATTGTTTGAGGACAATGATTTCTCGTTCCCCAAAGATCCATCATGAGCCCCGTCCATTCTACGGAGCACGGAGCGCTGCCGGGCAATGCAGGGCAGAGAGGGAGGGAGCACGGATCGCGGGCTGCATCGAGACGGACGTGTACTTCCAGTTTCCCTCTGATCCGCGCGTCTGCATCCGAAGCTCCGTCTTTCCATCAATAGCGACTAGAGGCTGGTCTAGCGCCGTGCGAGGAGGGAAGAGTCGGGTTTGGCCAGGGGGGCGGATCGACAGGTTGGGCCGATTAGACGCCGCAAGTCAGATTGAGGAGGTTGCTGGAGAGGTGACAGATTTGGAACCGTTTGGGGTTGAGTGGGCTTTGTTGGAGATGGTCTTGATTCGAGATTGCGAGGCGAAGCAGCCAGTTGAGGTCCGGATCCTGGGGGAGAAGCATGGTGCGAGGACGCGCAGCTGGACTCGATCTTGCACGGTGTGTCCCGTGTCAACATGTGACGAGCATCACAGTGCTTCCGCTGGCTCCCTACCTGATGAACTTGCCTCTACCGAGCAAGTACAATTACAGGCATGAATTACACCCTGAGGTTTACAGCCAGGACTGATACATGTACCGTAGATGCGGAAAGACAGCATCAGAAGGTGACATACATTAGACTTACATGGCCCTCAGGGGCTGGCCTCTTGAAACGCTCACCGTGAGATGTTAGTGAGACCTGTTGGTAGGAATCTCCCGGCAGCAAAGCACCAGTTCTGCTAACGAAGCCCACTCAGTCATGTGAACATACTAACACGAGGTATTCCAAAGGGATATATGAGGCCTAAATACACCGAAACTGACTGAGCTATTCAGTGGCGAGCATGCATTTAGTCCGGACCTCTCACCTTGGCCAGTCTGTGCGTGTTCCAAGAAGCCGTTAGGCATCTGTGCACATTTTCGCTCTTGTTGCCTCTTGTCTGTGCATCTCGATCACTTTGAATGATGTCTTCACGACGTTGCATATGCAAGATACAGAAACAAAATAGTGTAATCTCAAATCTCGCCGTAATTGAATCGAGACAAACAACAGCGAGAAGTGCGGCAGTTCGGCCACGGAAGTTCGGAAGAAGGAAACAAAAAAATGCGGAAGTGCGGATTTGCAGGCTGATGATCCCTCGTTGCCGTCATGCGGCTCTTCCAGAAACAGTAATTCTGCAATCGATAAGCCGGGGGGTGGCGGCAGGACGCGGAACGACGCGGGACAAGAAGGAAAATGCATGACATGCAGCGCTTGGACGAGGAGGAGGAGGATAAAGCCGGTGCTGATTAAGGGAACCCAAGAAGAGCGCCACCTTGAAGAAACTTGGAGGAGACTGAGAGAGAGAGGCGACTCGACTCACTGAAAGAGAGGGATATAGAGTGAGAGTGAGAGATTGACCCCCCTTGATGCCGTTGTTGCTGTCCAGACTGTTGCCTCCCACCACCCGAGTCCTCTCCAGACGTGCGCTGTTTTCACCCAACTTCAACAACATCTACAGCATCAACCGCAAGATGAGCCTCAAGGCCCTTGTCGAGCGCCTTCGCAGCGGCGCCCCGCCCGAGTTCCCGCAGGACGCAAACTCGCTGCAGTTTGCCCAGAGCCTCGACTCTCAGGACTCGATCCGGCACCTGCGCGACGACTTCATTTTGCCCACCAAGGCGTCGCTGCGAAAGCGAGCGTTGGACGGCACCATTCCCGGTAAGCAAGGGCAAAGCAAGCCGCTCTCTTTCTCTTTTCTCCTTTCACTCTCTCCATCCAGTTGTGTGGAACGGCATCAGGGGGCCGAGCGAAGAAGAGGCGGGATTAAAAAAAAAAATGAAAAGCAAGAAAAATCGAGAGACTAAGGCCCAACAACAACCCGTTCATTGTTCTGGTGTATTCAAGGTTGGTTCTCGTCGGCGGCTGCTAATTGGACGCTGCAGGACAGGTGAATAGCGGCGCCAACGGCGTCAATGGAGCTGGTGCCAAAGAAGCTGATGCCCGAGGAGCTGATGGCAGAGGAGCTGATGCTGATGCCGGCGCTGGAGCTGGAGACGGACACGAGCAGGGCATCTACTTTGTGGGCAACTCGCTGGGCGCGCAGCCAAAGGCCGTCCGCGAGTACGTCCACGCCCAGCTCGAGACGTGGGCGTCGGTGGGCGTCAACGGCCACTTCACCGACATGGCCGCCTCGCCCCTGGTGCAGTGGCAGGACATGGCCGAGGACTGCGCCAACAAGTCGGCGGACCTGGTCGGCGCGTCGCCCAGCGAGATTGTCTACATGAGCACGCTGACGGTGAACCTGCACATGCTCATGGCCAGCTTCTACCGGCCCGACGACCGGCGGCACAAGGTCATCCTCGAGTGGAAGCCCTTCCCCAGCGACCACTACGCCATCGAGAGCCAGATCGTGTGGCACGGCCGCGACCCGGCGCAGAGCATGGTCAAGATCGAGCCCGACCAGGGCTACGTCATCTCCACGGACAAGGTGCTGGCCACCATCGACGCCCACGCCGACTCCACGGCGCTGCTGCTGCTGCCCGGCATCCAGTACTACTCGGGCCAGTTCTTCGACATCCCCCGCATCACCGCCTACGCCCGGGAGCGCGGCATCGTCGTCGGCTGGGACCTGGCCCACGCCGCCGGCAACGTGGAGCTCAAGCTGCACGACTGGGACGTCGACTTTGCCTGCTGGTGCACCTACAAGTACATCAACGCCGGGCCCGGCGCCACCGCAGGAGCCTTTGTGCATGAGCGGCACGGCAAGGTCGAGTACAGCGGCGACGGCGACGCAGAGGAGGCGCCAAAGTACCGCCCTCGCCTGGCCGGCTGGTACGGCGGCGACAAGCGCGTGCGCTTCAACATGGCCAACACGTTCGTGCCGACCCCGGGCGCTGCCGGCTTCCAGGCGTCGAACCCGTCGGCGCTGGACCTGGCCGCCGTCTCCGCGGCGCTGTCCGTCTTCAACAAGACGAGCATGCGCGAGCTGCGGTCCAAGGCGCTCGTGCTGACGGCGTACGCGGAGCACCTGCTAGACCAGATCAACGCCGAGGCCGACGCCCCTTTCTTCACCATCATCACGCCGCGGGACCCGGCCCGGCGCGGCACGCAGCTCAGCATCCTGCTGCGCGAGGGCCTGCTGGACGGCATCGCGCAGGCGCTCGAGCGCAACGGCGTCATGTGCGACAAGCGCAAGCCCGACGTGCTGCGCGTGGCGCCCGTGCCGCTGTACAGCCGCTTCGAGGACGTGTGGAGGTTTATGCAGATTCTGCGCGGCGCATTGGGTCTTTGAGTAGAGGGTTTGCAGCAAAAAGCGAGGAGTTTGATCTTTGATACATGTAGCGTGACTAAGGGTTTACGTTGGGATAGGTATGATGATGATGATGCCTTGTGATGCATAGGGAGGACGGGGCATTGGATGGGACTGGGTTATGATATCAATGACAGTTGCATCATTCGAGGTAGAATCTTCTTGACTCATAAACATATTCTATAATTCAGAGCTTCTATACTGCTATATTATCACCCCATGATTACCATTATCAGTCTGTTCTCCTGATCTATAAGATACTCTGCAAAAACACTTGTTCAATCCTGGTTAGCCTCCTCCATCACACAACGCCCAGCCCCCTATCTACTCCTCCAAAGGAGCATCCGTGCTCCGAATCACCTCACTCCACTCATCCAAGATCCTCCCCGTCGCCTCAATCTTATTCCTCACAACCGCCTCCGCATCACTCCCCAACACCACCCTCACAGGCAAGCTCCTCCCCCTCGCCACCCCCGTCCCCGTCAGCACATCAACAACCACCTCCGCCCCCTTGCCCACATCCCCAAGCTGCCTCCCATCCGTCGCAACGATCCCCCTCCGCGCCCTCCCCGTCGGCGTGCCCTCGTCCTCATACGCCTCCAGCCTCGCCCGCGTCGACACCCTCGCGCTGGGATTCAGGAACCCCGTGCGAAAGTACCCCGGCTCGATCACCGTCGCCTTGATCCGGAACGGCTCCAGCTCGACGGCAAGCGTCTCAGCAAGTGCCGAGCACGCCCACTTGGTCATGGCATACACGCCCGCGCTCGGCGGACCCCTCCAGCTGCCCAGGCTCCCAAACGTAGCCACCACGCCCCTGACTCCTCCTCCTCCTCCCTCGTCATTCTCCCCAGCAGTGACAACAACAGGCTGCTGCGCGCGCATGTGCGGCAGAAACGCCTGGATCGTCCTCATCGCCCCAAAGACGTTGGTGTCAAACGCCGCCAGCACCTCCTCGGGACTCGCCTCCTCGATCGAGCCCTCGAGGATGTAGCCCGCCGCGTTGATCAGGTAGTCGACGCGGCCGTGCTGCGCAAAGACCCGCTCCGCGAGGTCCCTGGCGACCTCGAGGGGAGACGTCACGTCGTAGGGGAGCGTGTGAGCGCCGGCGCCGGCGAGGTCTGCGATGCGCGAGGGGTTGCGCGCGGTGGCGACGACGGTGTGGCCGCGGCGGAGGGCGGCGAGGGCGATTGCGCGGCCGAAGCCGGAGGAGGCGGCCGTGATGAACCAGACGGGGGGCATGGTTGGTGTTTTTGTGAGAGTGGGTTCAGGGGGGAGATGGAGTTGGTGATGTTGGTGATGGAAATGATCGAGTATATAACGTTGCTGTCGTTAAGTCAACCTTGTCGTTGTTTCCAATTAGATAGTCTTGTAATTTGAGGTTGGCAACGGCGGCAATGGTGTTGTTATGCCTGAAGAAATGGTCCTGATATAACGATGCTGTCGGTGATGGCGGTTGTGTTGGTGATGGTGTTGCTGGTGTAAGTCAAACCGAAGCACCACAACAGCGCCAGCTCTCCCCCTTTTTATCTATCCATCACTCCAGCAGTTGATCTTCATCTTGACCCAATTACAAATATCTCAGAGTACACAACATCACCAGTTTAGGTACGTCCAAGAGAAAATCATCAAACAAGCCTTATCGCCATCTCAACTCTTCGGCGTTTACCCCCGACCGAAAAAGACAAGCAAAGACAAGCCCTGGTGCATTTCGGTCTTCGGCTAGCGCTGCCGAACCATTTCGGGGTCCTCCGATTCCCTCTATACGTGTATACGGTTGCCCTTAACTCATATGCTTACCTTATGTCCGCAGGCGTGGTACGAGGCGCTACCTTAAGGGGAGCGTCATGTTCCTGTTAACGCCGAATAAGTCCCTTCTAGAAGGCCTGCTTGATCAACATCCCCGACTTCATGTTTAAAAAAAAAAGACGTGGAGTGAGGCCGATGGCGTCGGCGATGTGAGTGAGGATGACATAATGTGCTCTTTTGAGATACCTTACCATCCAGGCCTTGAATCAGTCTGTCGTCTCCGGATACCTTACAGTAAGGTATGTACAGCTCGAAGCCCTTCTGCACCAGCTTCGTCATCAAGTGCCTCCCGATGAAGATGGCGCCGAACGTCCAATCGGATTCAGTCGTCATTCTTCTCCAAAGCTTTCATCTTCAATCTCATGGAGTACCTGTCATCAATGAAATGGGCTCTTCAGGCCAGAAACAGACGGAAGTCGAGCTCCGTCTCCGTCAGCGGGGCATGCAGTCATTACGAACTCGATTGATGGACCAAGGAGCCGCATCTTTCTTCACTTTCATACCTCGGCGCCAAATGCCCAATTGTCAAGTATTCCCGACCATGAGATCACTAATTGGAGCGGGAGAAAGATGAGCCACTCGCAGCTGCTTGGCAGGTCGAGAGATCGCAGGATAAATATCCGCCCACCTAGTGCTCACTGCTACCAAAAAGTGTGAGGGGAAGCAAGAGGAGATGCCGTGGGAATATGGTGTGTTTTTAGCACCTCCATGCTTTCTCCGCAATCGGGTGGGAATCAAGTGGGATATCTTGAGCCGAGGGGAAGCATCACGACCGACACAATGGGTTGATCTCTCTTGATTCCTCTTCCTCACGAACTGTCTTAGTAGAGAAACAACTGCTTGCAGAGAGAGAAGCAGCAGAGAGAGTGTCAGAAAGTGAAGCATCAGCCACGACACCAGCATCACCAGCATCGCCATGACCTCGTCCATCCCCTGCCCGCCTCGCGGCATCTACGTGCCCGCCGTCGCCTTCTTCCACCCCGACGAGACGCTGGACCTCGACGCCATCCGCGCGCACCTCACGCGCCTGGCCAAGGGCGGCGTCGACGGGCTCGTCATCCAGGGCTCCAACGGCGAGGCCATGCACATGCTGCACGACGAGCGCCAGCAGGTCCTGCGGCTGGCCCGCGAGGTGCTGGACCAGCACGGCAAGCCGGGCGCCGTCATCGTCGCGGGCTGCGGCGTCCAGAGCACGCGCGAGACGATCCAGCTGTGCCGCGAGGCCAAGGAGGCGGGCGCCGACTATGCGCTGGTGCTGTCTCCCAGCTACTGGGGTGAGTTCTGCTAGTATATCCCGTCATGCGCGCATCAGAAGCATCAGAAAGCCATTGATGATCATATCACTGACTCCGAGCTTTCCAACAACGCAAGTCGCCGCGATGCAAAAGCCAGTCATCTTCAACTTCTTCAACGACGTCGCCTCCGCCTCGCCGCTCCCCATCCTGCTCTACAACTTCCCCGCCGTCACGGGCGGCATCGACCTCGACTCGGACCTCATCGCCGACCTGGCCGCCGCCAACCCCAACATTGTCGGCTGCAAGCTGACGTGCGGCAACATGGGCAAGCTGCAGCGCGTCGCGCACGACCCGCGCATCGGCCGGCCCTTTGCCGCCTTTGCCGGCAAGACGGATTTCTTTCTGCACGGCCTCGTCGGCGGCTCCCACGGCGTGATTGCGGCGACGGCCAACCTGCTGCCCAAGGCGCACGCGCACATGCTGCGGCTGTACGACGAGGGCCGGCTCGCGGAGGCGCAGGAGCTGCAGACGCGCTTCAGCAGGGCCGACTGGGCGCTCGTGCAGCTGGGCATCGCGGGCATCAAGGCGGCGCTGCAAAAGTACTATGGGTATGGCGGCGGGAGGAGCAGGAGGCCGCTGTCGAGCAGCGTGGATGCGAAGAAGCTGGATGGCGAGGTGGATGCGGCGGTTGGGGGGCTGGTTGAGCTTGAGAATTCGCTGTGATGGATTGGATCTGATACGATGGAATAGACGAATATATACCTGAGGTGGCGTCCTACTTGTGTATCACGATACTCTTCACATGGACTGTCCATCCACCACCACTTCTTTCTGAACCACTAAACATGTGCTCATGTCCAAATCTATTATCAACTACCGGATATCTACAATCCCCATCTACATCTTCAAATACCCGTCGCCTTTTTTCCCATCTCTAGCGTCCCCCAAAACGCCACGTCCAGCCACCATCATCCACCATCTCTTGGCCAAATCTCACCTCCTCCACTCACAGCTCCAACTCCAATCCCGTCACAGCGTCCGGTTTCTCGGGTCAATTCCACCCAGACCGCGCATCTCCAGCACATACAGTACTACGAGTAACCACAACTGCAGCTCGGCGCAGTCTCTGCTGTCTTTTCCCGCTCATAGTAATACCCGTACTGCATAGTATGCATATCAAGCGGGACCCTTTCCGCCCACCTTTGGACCCCATCTTGCTGCTTCTCTAGTATGGCGGGGTAACCATGAGAGATTCGGGTTCGAAAATAGGGGACAAGGGGTAGCTTCTCTGGCTCTGTCGGTGATGGAGCGCGTTTGATGTGACCAGTTGCATCACCGGGGGTCTGATCGCATCCCATCTCGTCTCTTTTTCTTCTTATCACCCTTTTACCCTTACAACTCTTTCATCCTCTCCTCCTTCAGTCATACCAACTCTTTCAACACCACCATCGCCTCAACACCAACAGCCGCCAACATGTCATCTCAAGAAGACCGCCTCCTCCTCCCCATCATCGACTCCCACATCCACATCTACCCCGAATCCGAAGTCCCCAACCTCGCCTGGTGCACCCCCGACCACCCCCTCTCGGGTCAATTCTCCCTCGACCAGTTCAAGCACGCCGCCCGCTCCGCCCCGTCCCTCCTGGGCTTCGTCTTCGTCGAGACCGACCGCAAGCACGACCTCGACGCCATCGTCTCCCCGTCCTCCACCGACGCCGCCCGCGAAGCCGCCTGGGAGGGACCCCTCCGCGAGGTCCGCTGGCTCAAGCGCGTCGCCCTCGGCACGCCCCTCCCCGGCGAGGGCCACAGCGCCGACGACAAGAACCTGTGCCTCGCCATCGTCCCCTGGGCGCCCCTCCCCGCGGGGGAAGCCGTCCTCGAAAAGTACCTCGCCAGGGTGCAGGAGGAGGCCGGCGAGGCTTGGCCCAAGATCAAGGGGTTTAGGTACCTCCTGCAGGACAAGCCGCACGGCACCATGCTCGAGGACAGGTTCATCGAGGGCCTCAAGTACCTGGGCAAGCGCGGCTTCTCCTTTGAAGTCGGCATTGACCAGCACCGTCGTGGAAGAAGGCAGCTCGAGGAGACGGTCGAGATGATTGGCCGCGCGCACGAGGGCGTCCCGGACGAGGAGAAGGTGACGTTCATCATCAGTCAGTCTCCCCTATGTCAAACCTCCCATATCCCCCTCACCCCCCCTCAAACCACATCTACTTCTCCGTCCATACGACTACTAGGTAGACTAACTCGTTGTACCTTGTGTATTATAGACCACCTCTGCAAGCCAGACCTCACCATCTACAACGTCTCCTCCGACCCCTCCTTCACCGCCTGGCGCACCGCCATCTTCTCCCTCGGCAAATGCTCCCGCACGTACATGAAGCTCTCGGGCGCCTTCGCCGAAATGACCCCCGCCCTGCGCGCCCAGCGCGAGCCCTCCCACATCTTCCAGTCCCTGCTGCCCTGGCTCGGCGTCGTCCTCGCCACCTTTGGGCCCCGCCGCCTCATGTTTGCCAGCGACTGGCCCGTCTGCACCGTCGGCTTGGAGACGACGAACAAGGAAGATGTGAAGAAGGAGGACGAGGGCGAGGAGAGCGAGGAGGGTGATAAGGATGAGGCCTGGCCCAAGTGGAGGGAGGTCGTGGAGAAAATGTGCTGGATGGCTACGCTGAGCGATGACGATCGGGCCATGATCTTTGGTGGGACGGCTAAGGAGGCGTATAGATTGTGATGGTGTTGTGGGAGCGGGGAATGACTTTGATGCTCTTTGAATGCGTGCGTTTGATATACCAATGAAGACGTAATCTATTTTCTTTCTTGCCGAGTTGTCAATACCAATGCCATGTACACAAACCCTTAGAAAGAGGTCTGTCAACCGTTCATCAGCACCATTCACCCCGTCACAAACATCATTTGCAAAAGGAAACCGCGTGTTTGGCAAAAACGTTGAAAAGTCTCATTAGCATAAATCATCATCATCTAAAGCAATCGTCCCAACAAAGAGGAACAACAAGAATAATAAACGAAAGTCAAGAAAGAATAGAAAAAGCCCCTCGTCAGTGTCTCCTGAGAATGAAAACACTCAAACACTCCGCGACTCCCACACAATGACTCTCACAACAGGATATCAATCACCAAGCCCGTTCCTTACTGGGCATTGGCAAAGCAAAGGCCCAGCCGCAAAATCTTCTTCCAAAAACGACCAGAGAGGGAGAAAAGTGAAGTGGAAAGGGTCAAAAATCGCAGCAGCACGCTTTCATACAATATCCTCCCACCCGTTTCCCGATCCAGATCAGCCCAAAGGAGACACATAGGGGAAAAGGGGGGGGGAAGAGGCAATGGCCGGTTAAAGTCGGTGAGCATCAAGACCTCCGTTGGTCCAAAGGAACGACAAAAAACTGTCAAAAAGCGCAAAACAAGCAAAGCAAGACAAGAAATGAGCCTCCTTTTTTGTCACGTCTTTCCTTCCCTTCATCACTATGACAGGGCCCTGATCGTGTCGTCGTGTTCGTCCGTTTCATTCAGCCAGATGGCTCAAGGCTTGGATTCCCCCATCGCATAATCATCCCCGTCCTCCCATCTTCTCGATATTGCTCAGAATGCCGCTGCTCCTGGCACCACCCGGCCGGGGCAAGCCGCCTCCGATGCTGCTCTTCCCCCTCTCGTGAGGCGCCCTCATGACCGACCCTGGCGCCCTGATGCCGGAGATGCGGTTCGCCGGGTTTGGTCGCGCCATCTTGGACACCGAGTCTGCTCGCTCCAACGTCGGCTTCTTGGACACAGAGTTCCTCCGATCCGCCGTCGGCGGCTGGCGCTGCGGAGCTGGCTGGGGGGCAGTCTCAGGCGCGGGCTGCGGCGCTGGCTGCGGTGCGGGTGCCGCAGCCGTGACAGTCTGCATGTTCATCAGCTCCTCCGCCAGCTGCACCAGCTCGCCCTTCTCGACCCTCTCCTGCTGCAAGCTGGCGCGCAGCTCGTCGTTGTCGCGGCGCACCGTCGTGATGACGGCCTCGAGCCGCTGAATGTCCGCCTCGAGCTCCCTGATCGTCGCGTGGTCGCGGGCCGACTGGGCCTTCCACTGCTCCATGTCGGCGTGGTCGACCATGGTCATGGTGGAGTCGTGGCCAGCATGCAGCCTCTCGTTCTCCATGGTCAGGTTCTGAATCTTGGCCTCGAGCTCCCACACCTTCTTCTCCCACCGGTTCTCGTACGACTTCTTGAGTGCCGCCACCTTGGTCTCGTGTTTGCTCTTGTAGAGCCCATGCAGCTCTCGCGCCACTCGCTCGACGGCGATTTCCACCTCTCGCGCGCTGCTGTTGGGCTTGTCGGGCGACGAGTTTCTCTCCAGTTCCTTGCCGGCGCGCAGGCCGGCCAGCTTGCTCTCTGCCTCCTGGTGCATCATCTCCGATGCCTCCCTCCGCTGCTCGCTCTCCTGCAGCTCGTGCTCCAGGTCCTCCTTCTCCCTCTGCGTCTCGATGATTTCTTCCCGCACAATGCGGAGGGCGCCCTCCATCTCTTCTCGCAGCATCCGCTCCTCGCGCAGCCGCTCCATGGACTCGCCCACCCGCTTCTCGGCATCCACGACGGCCGTCTTGAGAGAGTGCACCTCGGCTTCCTTGCCGCTCAGCGACGCCTTGAGCGAAGAAATCTCAGACAAAAAGTTGGACTTGAGCGTCTCCAGCTCCCGCGGCGTGATGGAGGGGATGCTCCTCGGCGTCGCCATGGGCGTCCCGTCAAAGTCGATGAGATTTGTGCCCTGGCGGTTGGGCGTGCCCGTCATGGGCAGGTTGGGCGTGGTGCGCGAGGGCGACAGAACATCGCGCCTGGCGGGGGAAGAGCGCTGCGAGCGTCCGAGCCGTTCGTTGTAGTCCATGAGCAGGCTGGAGGTGGAGGCGGAGTCGTCGTCCATGGCGTGATGGGCTCGCTTTGCGTCGCGTCGTCCATTGGGCGTCTGGCCCAGCCTTGCCAGCATCGCCGCGTTAGGCACGGCCGAGAAGGCGCTGAACGCGCTGACGTCCATCGTGTCGTCGTCGCCGCCGCCGCCGTGGTGTCGGTGGGAGTCGTCCATGCCGCCCAGCGTGGCGTCGCCGTTGTCCTCGTCCTCCTCGCGGATGCTGCCGCTCCTCTGGCCGTCCTCGTAGATGCCCATGGCCCTCCTGAGCCCGTCGCTGCCGTTGCGCTCGCGGGTCTGCACCACCTCGTCGATGCTGGGAGACTGCTGCTGCTGCTCGTGCGCCGCTGCTGCTGTTGATGCCCGCGATGCCACGTCGCCGCCGAGGCTGATCTTAACAGGAAAACGTCGATCGGGCGACACCTTGCGCGGGCTGCGCACGCCTCCACTCGCCTTGAGCAGCGCGCCGTCCAATGAGCTCCTCTGGCTCTCCACAATGCGCAGCGGCGACAGCTCCGTGCCTGACATAATGCGGCTGTGGCGCGATTTGGCGGGCGAGATGTTTTCCTGGTTAGAGCGTGCGTCGTCGGTCCTGATGCGCAGCGGCCGGGCGGCCGTCTCGGGCTGCGAGGCGTCCGTCTTGGAGGTGCTGCTGCTCATGGCATCGTAGAAGTCGTCGTCCGACTTTCTGCTGCTGGCGGTGGACGAGGACGAGTTGAGCATTGCGTCGTCGGCCGGCGATAGCGGGGACGTCATCCTAGAGGTAGGTACGCAAGAGAGAGAGAGAGAGAGAGAAGGCGGTCGCTTATTATCCTTTGTGTTGTCTCGTGTTCCCTCTTGCTGCTCGTCGCCTTTGCGGCTTCTGTGTTTTGTGCGCGCTGTTTGCGACTCTTCTCCCTGGATGCGTTCTTTTCCAGGGCGTCGGTGAGTAAAGTAGGGACTAAGAAGGTGAGGGTAGTATTTGATGCAAAGGCGAGGAATGGAAACTTTTGGTGTCACTGGCTGCAGCGCTTTCAATTTAG
The DNA here is from genome assembly GCA_020002365.1 of Trichoderma gracile. Lineage (NCBI taxonomy): Eukaryota > Fungi > Ascomycota > Sordariomycetes > Hypocreales > Hypocreaceae > Trichoderma > Trichoderma gracile. The sequence continues at coordinate 1,499,114 of JAINEY010000003.1, forward strand.
TAGCTGCACTGACTGGCATTTGATTCGTACCTGCTTCCACATGCAGTCTTCCAAGGGCCCTGTCCGGCCTTAATCAAAGGCCCCCCGCGAAACTGAGGGCTTATGGCTTGCTGAAGGTGTTTATGCGTGCATTTGTTGACCCGGTAACTTTTGCGCGCTAGGCCGCATCGGGGCTAACGCTGCGCTGATGTTCACGTGAGGGACATTGCAGCAGTTTCACAGTGGACAGAGGGCCCTAGAAAGGGGGCTGTACCTTGCCTTGTACCCTGTGCCATTTTAGGTACTCTAGCCGTATTACTCTGGCCCTACAGGAACAGCAACAGGAACAGGGACAGGAACAGGAACAGATGGGAAGCCTCTGCGCTCAGTGGCTGCACTGGTCGCTCGCTAGTCCTCCACCCTTCGTGGCCGCCACAAACAGAACCTGATATTCGACGACTTCACTTCACCTCAAGCCGAAAGATACCTATTATATGGAAGGTCAGGTAGTGGCCTATAGACATAGGTACACAACCCAAACATGGCCATGGGCAAAAAAAAAAAAAAAAAAAAAAAGCAAACGATTCTCATTCTATCCACGTATACTCAAATGGCTTTTTATTGTCGTTTTCATAAAGTCGTTACCTAAGAAACGCAACCCGTCCAATGCACCGTCTGTAGTAGTGCTTTTTATGGCGAAGGACCAGAGAAGAGAAAAGCAAGGGTAGGTCATAAGGTCATTATCAGGACTTGCCCCGACGTCTTCTCTCATTTCCAAAAAGCAAAACCCGCACGTCTTTCGCATAAAATCAAAAATGCAAAATCAAAAGAAAACACAAGACATCCTCAAAAGCTAAGCAGCAAGAGAGAAGAAAGAAAGGGTTGAGAGAGAAAAAAACAGAGGAATGAAATAGCAGAGGCCAGAGACCGCGGGAGACAAAAGATGCCTTCCTCCCCGCCGTAGGTACCGTAACCGACCGCATCTCGCCTGAGATCATTACAGGATATCCTCTATTTTCCTCCGCCCGTGACACTCCGCCGCTTCAAGAGCCGCGGAAAGGATAACGAGAGAGAGAACGGAAGCCGACAACCGGTGTGCCGCCCTTTTCGTGCAATTAAATTCCTCCATGCAGAAAGAAAGCCGTCACTCATCAGCCATGTACATCCGTGACAGGGCATCGTAAGTAACATAGAATCGATGGCTCGTCGTGAATTCATCATCGCGTCTTTGGCCTGTTGCGCAAGCCCATGAATCGTCTGCGGGTGCATGGAAACCATGAAAAAAAGAAGAGGGAAAAAAAAAAAAAAGACAAAACCAAGATACACGGCAAGGAATGTCGTTACACCGTTGGAAAAAGAAAAATGGCGGCAGATTGAGCAACAACCCGGAAATGACTCAAGAGGAAATGGTGCCACAAAATCGCTGCAGATAAAGAGATTATTTCATGACGCCGCCGCTGCCCCCCTCCCCCACCGTGGTTGGATGACCTGAAGATGCTGCAATACCTCGAGAACATGGAACTCAGTGGAAACATGGAACTCGTCAAGGCGGGAAAAGGAAAGGGGTTGAAATTACGTGCTGTGTAGTCTTCTTCTCTACCGCCGACGGGGAGCAGCAATAGCCGAAGCAGGTCGGCTCATGGCGTCGTACGTGGGTGCGGATACTGTTGTCTCCAGCATTGTCTTTCGTCGCTTAAGGTCCAGGTTTCCCATGTCATCGCTTGAGGGCCGCACGATGTCGTCGTCGTCACCCCGTCCCCTCTTCAGGCCCGAAGCCGAGCCATTCATCACCGGCGGCTGGGGGGCGTAGCCGTTGGACATGGAGCTCGACATGTCCGCGGGCGGCGCATATACATCGTTACCCGAAGCCCCGTTGGTCGGTGCTCGGTCACTCGTCATCACGTTGTACAGGTTGCTCGTCGACTGCTGGACGCGCTGCGGCGAGTTGTACCCGCCGTGGTGCTGGTAGTAGGGCTGGGGCGGCGCAGCCGTGCGAGGCGTCGCGCGTCCCGACGCAGCCGGCGGGTGGCTCTGGGAGCTCGCCATCTCCGACGGCATGTTGGAGTCGTTGTTCATAGACGCCACCCCAGCCGCGGTGTTGTAGCTGTAGGGGGCGCGGGCGTGGTCGTAGGAGGCACTGTCGTGAGTGTACTCAGCCTCGTGCTCACCCTCCTCCTCGCCGTGGCTCTGGTTCTGCTGCTCAGCAGATCCAATACCGTTGGAGCCCTTGTTGTCGGGCTGCTCGTTGGAGGAGATGGTCGCAGGCGGTCGGCTTGCCGGGGGTCCCATCTCGCTCTTTGAGTACGGCGCGGCCTGGCTGTACAGGCGGTCGGGGGGAGGGTTTGCCGAGGTCTGATAAGGCGACTGTTGGGCCGAAGGTGCGCTGTACATCTGGCGCTGGCTGTCGTAGCCCTGAGGAGCGGGAGGGTACGGCTGCATGCTCTGGATGGAACCGGGGGGCGTTGCGGCCGGCGTGTTGGGCATCGAGCGCGCGCTGCTGAGGCCGCCGTCCATGCCCTGAGATCCGTTCATGCCTTGATTCGGCCAGTTGAAGCCCTCAGAGGTCGCCATGCTGCCCATGACGCTCGAGGCGCTCGTGGGCGGTGTGGGGAAGGTCAGCGCTCGGTCAAGGGGAGGCCGGCTGGTGGCCGACTGAGAGGGGAGCGACTGCTGAGGGCCAGGCAGAGCCAGAGGGTGGTGCTGTCCGATGGATGGAAGCCCCGGGGGAGGCGGGTTCCGCATGGGGACGCTCTCGCGCCTTTGCCGGTCAGCAGCGGTCATGACTTGGCTCGTCCTTCCAGGATTGGCGCTGGGATGGTACAGGAGGGCGCCAATGTTGTGCACGAAGAGCGGGTACAGCATCTCCGTGATCTTCTCCTTGTTGGCAAAGTCCAAGGCCCGCTCATACGGAATCCTACGCGCCTTGTTAGAACTGGCTGCATTCGCTTGCGCCTTGCCCGCAAACTGCTTCGAGGGGTAACCACGTACCAAACGCCCTTCAGATGCATGGGGCCAATCTTGACGACATGGCGAACCTTTTCGCTCTTCAGAATGCCATCTCGACGACCACGAGTCATTCCAGCAACGTTGAGCAGTTTTGTTCCGTTGATCATGTGGTTGTCTACAGCCAAAAGGCAAAGTCAGTGAAAGCTGTCCAACAGGCATAACTCGTCAAGTCGTTGTCCACTATACCTTCTCGCCTGGCAACGCAGATGCCCCGAGCCTCGACCTGGAAGCAGAGGCTGCCTTCGTCCTCCCACAGGGTGGCGGTGACACGGGGCTTCATGCCCGGGGGCGGCTGCTGCCCCGTGGTGTCGAATCCGACGTATTGGGCCTGGCCAGCAACGCCGGGGATGGAGGGCAGAACGGTCGAAGGGTTTCCCATGGTATTTGACACCGACGGAGGGGCAGCCGGGGGCGACGTCAGGCCATTGGCGTAGCCATACTGGCTGTAGGGGGCCGGGTTGGAGTACGAAGGCCCAGGGGGCAGCAGTTGAGACTGGTGTTGCGAGTAATGCGCCAGACCGCCAGAAGTAACGGTCTGAGGGGGCGGGGGCTGCCCAGCTGACATGTGCTGTGTGTAGTACATGTCGGCACTCTGGTTCATCGCGTCGTAGCTGACGATGGCGGTGGCCGGCCCCGTGATGGCTTGGGCGGGCAGCGTGGGGGACGGGGTCTTGGGGCCGTTTGACGATGAAACAGAGGTATACGACGACAGAGACCCGGTATGAGAGCTGATTGACGAGGCAATGGACCCAACTCGGGGCGACGAGGTGTTGGAGGAGTCTGCCTGGTACGGCAGCGGCGGGAGAGTCGGCAATCTGTCGCTGCTCATAAACGATGAGCGGGAAGCGGCGTGAAAGCCCAGGTAGGGGAGGTCAGAAGGCCCTCGGGTCTGCACTTGGCTGTGTGGCAAATCCAGCTTTCCGGTGTTGGCCTTGTAAGAGCAGACGGGTGAAGCAGACGAGAGCAGCGTCTCGTCGGGAGATGGACAAAAGAAGAAGTCAATGCGATGAAATTCGACGCTGGCCACTCAAAGAACGCTCGCAATGAAAGAGTCCAAAGCCAATCGGGAAGGACAAGACACAATTGAGGGCGGGGGAACCGAGGAGGGCTCCGAAGGTCCAACAAGGCCGCGGCAGAATCTAGCGGTGATCAAACGCTCGACAACAAACGGTGAGAAAGACGAGGCGAAAACTTTTTTTTTCCCCTTCCCGGCACAGTAAGAGATACTCGTAAAAGAAGAGTCTTTAGTCGTAACAGGGCATCAAGAATCAATCGTTTCGTGTCAGTCGTAACATCCGCGGCGATGTCTCCAGTCGTTGCAGCCGGCTGGCTTTCCAAGACGCCCACGGCGAATCTCCGAGGCAGTATCAAACGTCGGGGCGATGAAGGCGGTGCAACAGGGCCACCGAGGGTTCCAGGCAAATGGAAGACTCCGGGTCGAAGTGAGAGGGCCGGAGCTGCGATTGAGGGAGGACGCTCGGCTTGGAGGGCAGGAGAAAGCTCTTGGGACGGGCCACAGCTGCGTGCAAACAACTGCAGACGTTTGTTCGCTTCCTTGTCAGGTCACCCACTACTGCAATGCAGAGCGATTAGCTGCGTTGAGGGCCGGATAAGAGAGGGAGGAAGAGGACGAGGCGGGGGGATGTGAGGGAGGCAATGAAAGAAGTAACGACAAGGAAAGGAGGAAGACGGCAGGGGAAGTCGATGTGGAAACAGAGGGCAGATGTATGTAGAAGAGACGGACAGCTGCGGCTGACGATGTCTCGTCCTCTTGTTTTTTGTTTTGTTTTTTTTCTCTTCTTTTTTTTTTCTTCCCTGACCTCTGCGCTCTCTTTCACTCGGCTGATGGTGCCAGTGGGGAATAAGACGGCGCCAACGGGACAAGGCACAAGCACAAGAGCAAAACAGAACAAAAGACAAAGACTCAACCAGATGCCAATGGAAGTCACTCACCTTGGTCCTGGCCTTGTGGTCTCGGAAGCTGAACCGCAAGGGAAGAAGGAGGAAGAGAAAAATGAGGAGGTCGGTGGAGTCGTGAGGACAAGAAGGAGGAAGAAGAGCAGGAAGCAAAAAGATTGTCGCCGGGCCAGGCTGGGGACGGTTTTGTTTTTGGCGGTTGAGAGGGGAGGCAGACCAACGGGGCCTTTGGGACGGGCCAGGGAACAGCGAGCGGTACGAGGATGGACGTCGACGCAGCGCTGTGCAGAGGCAGAGAGTGCCGCGAGACAGAGGCAGAGGCAGAGGTACCGACGCGGGTACCGGTACTTTGCACTAGCAGCAGCGGTAGCGGCAGCGCCCAGGTTCAGGCAGGTCCAGAGTGGGCAAGCACAAGCTCGGGGTGGGGAACTGGAGCGCTGGCCAGTTGGTTACAGTGGAGGGGCCGGTGCTCTCCAGAGCTGGCGGGCGGCAGGGCACCAAGTTCCCGAGTACACCAGGGCGACGGTACCGGGACAGTGCTGGACACAGTCGCCATTGCGCACAAGGTACCGCGCACCACCGCCCGCCGGTACATGTACCTTGCCTTGCCTCTGCCTTTCCTTGCCCTTGGTCTCTTCAGGTGCAAGGTTGCCCCCTTGGGCGCGTACGAGCCAGCGGTACCAGGTAGGGTACAGCGGGCAGGGATCTGAGCCAAGCAGCACGACCCTTTGCGGTTAGGCCAGATTTGTGGGCGGATTGGCGACTCGGCCTGGTGTGGGCTCGCAGGTGGCAGGGTTCCGTGGTACCGGCCGGCGTGGCGCTGCACTGTAGCGGTACGCGGGCCAGGCCATGCACTGAGGCCCTTTGCCGCAGCCCAGCAAGCCGTCGCCGCGTGCAAGGCCCGCCACCTCGCCAGCCGCCCGCTGCTTTGCCAGTACCGGTACCTGCGGCCAGGTACTGCACCTCCCGTCGCTGCATCATCCAGCTTCGTTGAAGCGTTGCCATGCCATGACGGTGCTGTTCTGTGCTGTGCTGCGCTGCCCGTAGGCGCTGGGCTTCCACCCCCGGACCTTGGCCAGGGCACTCGGCGCTGGAACTGCCCGCTGTAGCTTCCATGCGTCGGGGCCGTTATCGCGCTGCGGCACAAACGCACTGGCGGTGGCCTGCTGTGCATGTACTCATACCTGCGCAGAGGCAGCGGCAGGTACAGAGCGCCGCCCACACGCCCGCGAGAGCTCGTACAGGGTACACGTCCATGTGCCGTCCTAGCGCAGGGCCGCTGGTCTTCTTAGCAGCTCCGACTCAGCTCGGAGCCCCTCTCTCGTCTTCCCCAACCTCTCTCGTCGCTGTCTGTCCCCCTCCTCTCGCCCGTCCATCGCCGCCCTCGTCGTCTTGTCTCTGCTTGCTGGCTAGGGGCGATATCCCGCCATCCTTCGCCCGTACTCGTCGAGGCCCAAAACGCTGCAGCAACTCGACGAACCTTCTTCCTGCCAGCAGCTGCAGGTCTCTTCCCGCCACGGCGCCAGCTCCACAGTTGGGCGCGCACTGCTTGCAGGCTTGCAGACAGCTGTCTCCCGAATGGTGCGAGGCAGTTCCGCAGCGAGGAGAAACGGACGGTACTTGGTACCCTGGCGCGAGTCCAAGCACGCACACGCACAAGTTCTGCGATTCGGGGTGGAGCTGGGCGTCCAACGCAGGGTAGGCCTGGTCGCGACAAGGGTCAGAGTGCAGAAGGGGGTGTGCCAGCGCGGCGTGGGTGGATCAGCGTTGCACCAGGATTCGATGGGGCCAAGGTGAAGTGGTGATGGTCGATGGTTGATGGTCCTTAGCAGACAAGTCGCGGCCCACCATGACTTGTCGACAGGGGACGGGCAGACAACGGGCAGACGGGGCATCCGGCCACGGATCCCAGAGTGCTGACGGCGCTTGCTTGGCCCTTCGAAGAGAGCTTTGTTGCTTCCTTTGCCTTGGCCCTGCCCTCTTGACGACTCTCGTCCACCGCTCTCTCGCGTTCCCATCTCTCTGCTCCTGGTCTCTATCCCATGGTTGGGCATTGGGCATGGCCTGACCCTTTTCGCAACGGACAATCAGTGCATTCACGGACCAACTTCTGGTCACAGGCTCGATGGTATGTAATACTACTACCATCAGTCTGAGAGCGAGCTCACTCTGCAGCGGACACGGAACGAGATGCTACAGCACTTGTATGTACATGCGCGTACATGGGGCCAGGGTCGATACGATTAGACAATCGCATCAGAGATCTTGCCTAGATAAGACGATTCTGAGTTGGGGGGCGGCGGGCAATGGATGGTGCTAAGCACCCTGCGATGACTTTAGCGAGAGTGCAGGCTCATACCTGCATACATGTACAGTGCTTGTACTCGGCAGCCTTTCGGAGAGACACAGGCGCTGCTTTTGTCAGAAGGGAAAGCCTCCATGCGGTGGAAAGAGAACACCACCGGTCTGCCACCAGATTTTGTATGTGATGAGCGGCAGTGTTTTCTTTCCACCCCTTGGCCTCTCAGGGCGAGGGGACTCTCCACGAGCTTCCCGTCCCTGCCTTGGCACCGGGGAGGCCATGAAATTTTGGCTGCATGGTGGCAAGCGGCATGATCAGCGCATCTATCAGACCGTCAGGTTTGACTCGACAAATTGACATACGGCTTGACAGGCAGGTATGGGCATCAGCAGTTCACCGTTTGCATTGTCGACACCCAAGGCCTTGACCAGCGGTATGCGATAGGCCTCAGTACCCACGGACGTACCGACAACAGCTCGGGAAGAGCTACGACTTCAGGTCATTGGCTACGTCTCTTTCTTTGCTGCCATTCCGTGCTAGTCTGGGAGTGGCTTAGGCGTCGGCCGACGAAATCATTTTCGAGCGCTTCGGTTGCTTTCTGCTAACGGAACGGCTATGCCAGTGGCTGGGTTACCTCCGTCAGCAAACCCGTTTCCCACACACCGTCCTTCGCACCGATCCGCCAAGCGGCTCAGGTGCTGCCGAGACAAGGCCCTTTGTCGTCACGATACGAGCGGCTTACAGTGGCAGCTTGTGCTGAGCCCTTATCCTCCCGTTGCTCGTTCGACTTGGCCGGCACGATATTGGCATCCAGACGGCTCGAAATTGCACATGATACGATACTACAGATTACAGGACATCAACACAGCACGCCCATTGTGAGGAGAAGAAATCTCCCTTTTCCCTTTCCTATGATCTTATGGAAGTTGAGCCAAGTCCTTCGTCCAGGTACGATTTCCGCACGAAGCCATGCCAGTTCTATCTGATATTACAGTACGGGCCAGCTCGGGACAGAGCGCTTTGTCGTCGTCGTCGTCGTCCCCTGTACCCTTGGATTATCTATTTCGCACTATCTCTGCCCTTTGTGGTGGCGCAGGCGCCATCCATGAAGCTTCAAGTCCGCCTCCGCTGATCAACACAATGCTCCCAGCTATTGGTGAACGAAACTGCATCGGTTTTGCTTTTGATGCGGATCTCAATGCGCTATAGCTTCCGCGGAACTCTGTTGGAGCACTAGGACGAAAGGCTCTTCAACAAGGTGAGAAGCTGCATAAACACGTGCCATGTTGCAATTGTTGGTCTTATGCTCTTCTACATTGTTCCTCGGCCTGTTCCTAAAAATTTACTGCTCAAACTGCCCACTGAAAAGCCCATTAGTCAAGATACTTGACAACGGTCATATACCGCTCCGGCCATTGTATACATCTTTATTCATGTCTCGAGTCCCAATTTGTTACCAGAAGCCTGTGAACACGCAGCTACCTGGACACGCGCACTAGCTGAGTTTCGGCATCAAGTGACATCACATGCGTCTGGTACCTAGGATGAAAATAACAAGAGAGAAAGAAGGCATAAAGGAACAAATGAAAAGAAGGGAGATTTAGAACGAAAGAAAGAAAAAAGTTCCCAATATACGGGGCATTAGCCTGGTGGATGAAGAGGCGACCATTCGGCTCAGCTTTCTATTAGGGCGCACAGCCTCTGCAGGTACTTCTGGAGCTGGCTGCAGAGGGTGGAACGTCTCAGTCCCGGGATTGACGAAGATGCCGAAAAGGACCACGGCTAAATCGCGTCTCCCTGTTGTGTTGTATTGACTCTTGAGGCCGGCGAAGCTGCAGCTGCAAAGGTGCATCAGCACTTTAGCATGGAGATCTCAAAAGTTCCGCTGTTATTGAAGTGTGAGAGTAATGTACAAGGGGAGATGTCCAGGTTTCCAACATCGCACAGGACGGGATACATACCTTACCTATTTCGAGTATCGATAAGAGTCGACAATACATGGCGGAACCAACAACGTCCAACCGACTTGCAGTGGTCTGAAGGAAGGTACGGATTATTACCCGCACAAGGAGCACGGCATACGAGTACTTCCAGCTTGAGGAAGGCACGGCCTGCAGCCGGCAGTTCTAGCCTCAGGCTCTCAACTTCACCTCGATCCTCAGCAGCCAATCTGGCTTCATCAACTCGCTCTCACCCTCAGCATTGTTCATTCGGCCTCTTCGAACAGCTGCCGAAAGCATACAGGGTAGACAAGGCGCGAACAGCTATCGCAATCAACGTCACGCTGCCGAAAATAGAAACCGGGCTACGGAGTATTAGCCGCACATACAGTACGACGAGTATGTACTCCTACTCGAACAGGCGGCGGACACCTCAAGCTCTGTCGATTCTAGGCGATCTGCCATGGTATGGTGCCAGCGTGCGTCCAGAGCCGGCTGGAGATGCAAGATGCACGCACGCATGACGGGGAACGATGCACCTTCGCATCAGGAACAGAGTTCCACGATGCATCCATTGTGCAGGGCGAGGCGCGCACGGCAACGCTTCCAGGATCATGCGGGCCGGGGGGCAGACGCTTCTCCATGGGCTCGCCGCAAGCCCGAGTCCGCCGCTGCAAGGCATTCCTGCACTTTGGCCTCGACGTGAGAGCCGCAGCCATCGCGGTGCTTGGCCCATGCCATGATTCCAGCGAACTCCAGCTAGCCTCCGGCCGTCAAAGCAGCAGAATTGCCGCCAACTGCCAGCCATTGGCTCTGGGCTTGAGCCCGAGCTTCTAGTCGCATCATGGCGTGCGCGATAATTCGCCCAGAAGCGATCTAGCCTACAGCCAATTGCGGCGGCTGGCTCTGTTATACTATGGGTACTCGTACGGAGGTAATTACACCTATCAACCCGCTTGCTCACCGATGCCTGTCCGCGGATGCTAACAGAGTGTCATCCAAGACAAGTCTCTCACTCTTTCTTGAGCTCCTGCGCATGTCTTCGTATGCAGCCTTTACCGAGACAAGCTTGTGCTACATATACACACTGGCACGTATAACGGCGGAATGATGCAAGATCCCCGACATAGTCTCTACCGATCATTGCTCCTTCGTCCGCAACGCCGCCCATGCCCCATACTCTCGTTATGGCAGCTTAGGGTCCGGTCGACTCTTACTATATCTCTACGAGTAAGAGCATCATCCGGACAGCGTCTCGAATGCTCGGCAACTCAGTACTCCACCAACTCAAGACACAAGCACGATAATCTTCAGGGCTAGCCTTGGCAGCCGCCACTTTTGAAGCACGAAATTAGGCCAACCATCCTATTCGTCGAAGAAATTGGAACCAGCGCAACTCTTATCGTTGCGTGGCACAAGAAACCTCAATCGACATCGCCCTCTATCTTGCCTAAGAGGCCTACTTCGGGAGAGGCGAGTAGCACGACTTTGGAAACCTTGCACCTTACGTGTATGTACTGGTGGTGAAACGAAGCAAAGCATCGAGGCGATTCAACGTTTAGCTGGTGATCTCATACCATTCCTCCAGCCCGGTGACCGACCCCACAGCCGGACAATAACCCAGCTAGGCATGCGTCTTGCGATCACCGAGGGCCTGGCAGATGTGGAGGGAGACGGTGCAATGCAAGCGCCAATGCAAAATGGCAAGGCCCTCCCCGCCAACCAATTGCGATCCCGGAGACGCTCTATTGCGAATTGCAACGCTTCTACGGAGCAAGGCTGCCCGCCGACATGAGATGCTGCTCTCACTAACGCTCTTGCGACTCGGTTCTCGCCCTGTTCGGCGGCAGCCGTGCGAGCGCTCCTCCTTCATTCACCACGGCCAACTCTGGACGAGGATCTGATATCCGTGACATGCCGGTTCTGGGATGTGGTGCCACTGCAGAAGAAGAGGTGGGGTGCTGCCGACCGAATGCAAGATTCCGTCGGGGACTAAAGCGCCGCTCATCTTGCCTGATGCACGCTTGCCACGGCGTGTGCAAGAATCCATACTTGCATAACCTGCATGTCTTGGACAACAAGTATCTTGCACACATCTCGCAGGGAGACATTAGCAGGCAACGCAAACGAACCACAGAGCCTGTTGAGGTCGATGTTCGCCACCAACGCCTCCGGGGATGGATGCTTCACGGCTGAGCTACCGCCGCGACTGTCCGCAATCAAGGAAGGAATCCTTCGCATCACGGTATGTCCAGAGGCTCTGCGCCGTACCTCACATGGACGTCCGTCAAGCGGACATGCAATGTCGGCTCAGGGATCATGCCTCGACTTTCGCTCCATCCACTAGATGTACGGCTGGGAAGGGGGTTAGCTGCTAGTGACGGGGCTTGGAGGAGAACAGATAGGGTTTGGTGTTTCCTTCGCCTTCCTTCTCTCGTCAGAAGATGCTTCAACAAGGCGACTACCTTTGTTCTCGACAGCAATCGGCGAGGATGCTTGTTGAACCTTCTAGCCTCATGTTTCCCACCTTCTCACTGACTTCTTCAACTTCTTCCTTGATGCCAACGTGCATACTATGGAAGCCGTTGATAACGCCAGCAGAAGTGTTCCACGAAACGACTATGGAGGTACCTTCCATTCCCTGCGCCTGTCATGTACCTAGCTGAGGTTCACCTGTATGTGCAAACGTCCGATTCGCACTGTGACCTGGTCACTTTGGCCGTACCGGTACTTCTCCCCAGCCATCTATTATCGAAGCATGGTCTGAGCTTTTAGGGGAGCGAACGCGAAGGGAGGGGGTGATGGAGTGGGGGGTGTATGCGTTGGCAAACTTTCTCCCGCTCTCTTGGATCTGCTCTCGCCCTTTCGTCTTCTTCTCCCTTCCGTCTTCGAGGAGATATCGGTTCTCGACGCAACAGGTGACTAGCCCGTCTACGAAGTATGAGGATGGTTCAGACCCAACCCTGAGGGCGTTAGCAATCCTCCCTAATTCGAAGCTCATCAAGACCGGCTCTCGTATCTCACCAGAAAAACCTTGCAGGAGCGGGGATTCAAAAACACACCCAGCCAACTAGAGCGGTTGTGGTGTCTTGCATCTGGGGAGGCTTGACAGCTGGCCGTTCCCCACTGGCTGTATCATCTCGCCAGCACGTTTCAACAAAGGACACATGGCCAGCCACACGACCAACTCGGGGAGTTAGTATATTTTTGGCCATGATCTTGGATCTTTCTTGTCTTACTTCGGAGCGACCATCACGCAGCATTGCCAACGGCCAATGAGGACTTCATCACCCACAGTGGAGGTGGTTGGATGTTTCCTTTGCTTTCACGTGTGGCCAAACAAAGGAACGGCCTCCTCCGGCGGTCGGAAGTGCCAGAGAGTACTCGTACCACAAACCAATTGAGCATGCCATCGCCGTCCTTGCTATGAGCAAATGTAGTGCCTGACCGGGGGAGGGAATTGCCACCCCAGCAGGACGAGAAAGAAGCAGGGCTTTGGCAGCAATATTGGAACAGCACGTCGTGCAACTCCAGATATTCAACTCCACGGCGACAGCTACGCTCGTACGCGCTTAACACCAATCCATGTACCAGACCCTATACTCGTACGGAGGAGAAGGAGTCGTGACGTTTTTTGCAGCCGACATTGGGACATGCATGACCAAACTGGACATCGAACGACAGCTTCTCTACACACTGTTGCTGTACTGTCACGAAGTGTGTCTTCTTGCACCTCCATGATCTCGAAGGGCGTTTTGCCCTGCCAGTAGTACTGGCTCGTACCTATACAGGCTTGAGATACACTACATAATGTGCGCGCCGCTCGAAACTCGCTATGCATGACATGCTGCAGCATTGAGGTGCGGGCTGATCTGGCATATTGCCAAACGGCGAGCCCCGGCCCAAGCAATTCATTCATAGCCCTGCTTCGATGCCGGCCGTTGGCGAAGTCATCAGAGGGGGCGACCCTGTGTACGATGTTGTGCGTATGTTAACTCCTGAGCAGAAGATTTCTTCGGCTTGGAGGATGGACCCATGGGGCGAGTGTGCGAACACATCTCCCGGCGCAGGGGTCAACGAGCTTCTCTGGGTACGAAAGATGCAATGCTTCTGGATTAGGACGCGCTTGTATGCGAAGACTTCTGCCCCCGCAGCACTGCGCACCCGCGATACTCCATGTTCTCTGCTTTGTGCGAGCAACGCTTCATATTGACAGAGCGTGCCTGGCTGCACGTCTGATCGAACCTGTTTGCGACATGGCCGCCCTCCTCTCGGAATTCGAACAGGTCGGTCCATCTTGACATGAATCCCGGCAATGACGTCTGCTCGATACAAACCACCAAACTACTACCATATCGGAAGCGCTCGCACGGATACGAGTACAAGCAGCTGTCCACAAGAAATTGCATTGAGCATTGTCACACTGAGCCTACACACCACGCGGGCCGGTCGTACGTTGCATACCATCTCGACGCTGTGAAGCCCCCCGGCGTCGACAATACCTTTCAGCGTCTTACAAGAGCTCCGGCAAAAATCGAAGCCCGTGTCACGGTTCAGGCCTCAGAGTCACGCCTTTTGCGCCACGAATGCTGCCCTCCCCAATCGGATCATCAAGCCGCTCTCCCTGTCATAAAGGATGAACGAATCAACGTTTCACCAGCTCACTTGGACAGTTCAACGGTGCTTACCAAGTGTAGCTCGATTGAAACTTTGCAATGGCTGAGGCCGAACGATTCCTCGCTTGTCCCCATCGACCCTTGGTCGAGGTTGAGATGGCGGCAGAGTCCCTGCAGCCTTGCTTCTAGCTTGAAGCTTTGTTTAGGATGATACAACCCAGGCCAGAGGAAGAGGGGGAGGGGTGGCAATGCTAGCTTTGCAGCACTTGCATGATGCACAGCGGCTATGTATGTCTAACACATGGCCAATCACTCTGTTTGCTGTGGAGACAGCGAATAGACATGGGGTCCCCTCCTGAGTGGTTTCATGACGGGCGGCCGTGTCCAGCCCTCGATTTTTTGACTCTTTTATACTTTGCTTAACCGCCACGGAGTACAAGTTCGGATTGCGAAGTACCGTACGACAGGGAGGCACCGGACACGGCTTGGCAAAAGGAAGACTTGGTCTGCTTTCAATGATCTGATATGAACGCCCGCGCTTTTTTCACTTCGTTGTGAGTCGAGGATGGACTCTATCCGACATGGCTGTACCTACGCAACAAGGTGCTTCGTACCGAGGGGCTGTGGCTGAAGTTCTCTCCATCTCCCCGCCGTGTGTACCGATGTCAATTTCGGTGGAGGTTGTCGCTTTTATTTGGTCGATCCTACATTAGCCTTCCCGTCTGCTTTGGCGGCCGGATGCGAGCTGGTACTTCCGTCAGCCAGCAAGTTGAGTAGGGTACCGACTCAGGAGCAGTTGGGCGGTGCTCCCGTCATGCACGATTTTGCGGCAAGGCTACGACCTATCGACGACTCACGCCGAGCAATTCCTTGAATGCACTTACGATGCTTTACGCTTTGGCTTCTTCTACTGTTTGGCTCCTGAAAGTGCAACACAACCCCCGAGTCGCCGCAAGGCACGACCGAAGTGTCTGAGCTTCAACTTCTAGCGCACGTATGTGCAGGATATTGCCGTGCCACATGGTCTATTCTGCTGTGGCTTCACGAGATGCTACTTCCAAGGACCGGTACTTTGTACTCTGAACACCAAGACCCTAGCTCAATCTGTGAGGGCATCGAGTCTTTTACTGTATGCTCATCTGTGACACTCGATATCAAATGGTCCGAACCTGGCTGATGGTGCTGCTCCTACCACTATCTCTGGGGTCCTTCTGTCACGAGCACCTTGCTCACGGTACGAGCAGCGGTTCCGTCCTGTTTCTTCGCCGAGCTGCAGAGGAATAAAGATCTCTCCCCTTTTCAGGTCCAGCACGATAGTCTACGCACAAAATCAACTGCCATTGGTCGTGGACTACGTGTGAATTGAGCTGCGTGCCGCCGGTGATTACGGTTAAACACGCGATTGATTCCTTTCCCTCTGCCTCTGCCTCTATGCCTCCCCTCGGTTCCCTGATTCTGCTGCCAGGGCTTACTAGAGACGAGATGAGCCTTTACTTGGTATTACGAGGCAAGCGGTTGTCGCTGCTGTTGTTATTTTAGCGACTCCAGTGGCCAGGGCGGCGAGGGTCCTCAATATCAGCCAGGCCAATGAGAGCACACCACGTCTCTGCCATACCACACCAGATCCCGTCAAGGGCCGCCGCCGTCGCCGGCGCTGTTGTGTGGCTTCCCACCCCCAGCACGGGCCAAGCACGGCACGTCAACTCCTACGCAGGGCTGGACTTTGAGGGAAAAGGCGATTTCATTGCGCTTCTGTCGAGCCAGCACATCCAGTCTTTATTGGAGCTTCCAAGGATGTGCTGCCCAATAACTCAATGAAGCTTGATAAGCGAAGCTGTATGTACAGGAGCACGGCAACCCGGGACTAGCGACCGTCTTGGTCGTTTGGCTCTCGCTCCGTATCTTGTGGTGCTCTCTCACACTGTTTTTTGCCTCAAGCGGATGAGATCTCTGGAGGAGAAGATGGACGTCCCCCAATATGCTGCTTGCTCGGACGTCCCTAACAACAGCTTCCTGAGCTTGAGCTTGAGTCCCTTGATTCACGATTCAAATCTCTCTGAAGCCACTTAGAACTTCTAGTATCAGATGGGGAATAAGGTCCGGTCTGATTCAGGTCCAGATGCAAACCACATATGATGGGTGTAATCCTTTACACCAGAAATGATATTGCTCCTTCTACGGTATGCATGGCACAAGCGTTGTATCGCGAGACTTGCCCCCGGGGCTCGGCATAGTACAAGAACGAGTTTCGAGATGGGATTACATGCGTCCAAGAGTGGTCCGCGTCGCATGGCAAGACGGAGGATTGCTTTCTGACTTCCCTCGTCAGAAGTTGCTCGATCACAGCTGTCCACACAGCTGCTACTCTGTTTACGAGCTACACACGCAGACATGGCTTCAGATCATGAAGATTGAAGAGGCACAGGCTACGGACGAGGCTACACATGACCGAAAGGTGCAGTTTGCCATGATGGAACGATGCAATGAGCCAGACTGGATAAGGTCTCTCTGAAGCTCTTGTGAGGTTCCTGGCATCTGGGCCAGTACCTTTGACCTTTGGTGGCAGAGCAAAGGCAAGCCGGCAGAAGAGAAAGCCAGCACGCACATGCACGTCCTTTTCTTTGTGGCCTTTCGGTCTCTACCTCCACGGGCTCTCTTGCACTCCGTACGACTTGTCACTCAGAAGTTCGCTGTGGCGACTACTAGCAGTCCTCGTGGCTGTCTTTGCCTTTCAAACTGTCTTGCTGGAGTCACTTTGGGACTGTCCAACCTGACCCAACTGCAGCAGTGTCTCGCCCTGCGAATTCCCGCAGTCCGGGTGACATGCCTCGCCCTGTTGTATTGACTGACGGAAGGCCAGTGGCGTTATCCATCGGACTTACACGACGGTGGCCAGGGAAATGTTGAGGCCCAGATTATGCCAATTGAACTCGAGCCTGGCAATTGCCGCACCAATACCAAACGTATCACTGCACGTTGTCGCGAGCAGTCGAGGACAAAGACGGCGAGGGTGGATCATTGGCGTGATGGATGCTCCGTCTCCTTGCCTTTCGGATTATCAAGCTCAGCATTCTCTCACGGAGAGGCACAGGCAGGCAGGCGTCTATCAGCAGGTTTGCCTCTCTGGAACCACGTGGTCAATGCTGAATGTAGTCCTGCAATCCTGATGTCCGTTTGCCTCCTACACTGGGTGGAGCATTGGTTTGGCGGAGAGAACGTGACGTTCCGTGGTTCGCTCCTCGAGCTTCACAGTTGTGCGTCTTGTTTCTCTTCGCTTTCGGAGCGCTGCCGGCAGGCAAAAAGTCTTTTGCACAGAACCACATTCTTTGCTCCCGCCACTGGATCACCTGTCCATGGGATCAAGCTCCAGCCAGGATTGAATATCCCTTGCCCTGAGTCTCTTTCAGAGAGACAATGTTCCCCCCTTTGCTCGCCCTCTCACCAGATTTTTTGACGAGGGAAAAGGAAGAGCTGGGGCTCCGGCGTCGTTGTGTGGTTGTGCGGCGTGGTGGCGGCTCCATTGCCTAGCGTCTGGCCTTCTGCTCTCTCTCTCTCTTTGTCTCTCTTCGTCCTCACCGCTTATTGCTCTGCTCTCGCACACATTTTCTGATGGATGGAGAGCAGCCCCTCCCTTGCATACCCGATTTTGCATGGAGTTCCACTCTGGGGGGAGACGACTAAGAGGAGGAGGAGGGGCGTGGATTCTGGGGAGGGGGTGTGCGTGTTGTAGGTATGTGTGCGTCTGTGGACGATTCGGGTTTTGTTCTCTTCAGACCTTGAGAGAGAGGAGCCTTCCCGCTGGCCTGCCATTCGTCTCTTTATTTTCTTATTATTTGTTTGTATTTTTCATGTCTTTCTCCCCCCCCTTTCCTTTTTCTCCTCTCAGGGTAGTATCAGTGTCATGCCCTTTTTTGTTTTGCCCTGACGTCTGAGATGTGAACCCACTCATCTGCGTTGTTCTCTCCTGCTTGTCTTGCGTTGGGGCCCTTGCCAGCTCAGAGGACCAGGGGAGAGGAGGATCCGCCCGCCTACCAGAGACCAGGCGGTCCGTGGGCAGATCGCACAGGTAGGCAAGGCAAGGCAAGGCAAAGGCAAGGTCCTCTTCCATGGTCACGGTATGAAGTCACGACGAAAAAGGGTCCTCCCAAGTGCCAAATTCCAAGTTCCAGGTCTCGAGACCCCTTGAGGGCCGAAGGGGTGGGTGTTGGTGAGCGCAAGCGACCAAGTTTTCGTGAGTAATTGAATGATTGAGCGTGGGCCAATGCAATGCGGATGGTGGTGACAAAGGAGAGAGACCCTTGGGATGAAAAAGAAGAGAAGGGCGGGAGATTTCATCTACCAGAGTAGTACGAATTACACTCGATACGAGAGACGAGGACGGGACAAGATTGGGGGTCCCTTGGCCAATGCTAATGAGACTGGTTGATACCGCGCCGGCCAGTCAGCAAATGCTACCTGAGCCCAATGGGTAAGACAAGACGAATAGAGAAGAAAGAAGGCAGAGCAGAACCGGCCAGATCAGGCACCAGCAATACCGTCCTGGAGGCAATCAATTGGTGGCAAAGCCGCCGAAGGACGATGAGAATATGGCAATAAGGCTAGGAAAGGAATCAGCCGTTGGAGGTTGTCATTACATGCTTGTAACAAGTACGCTTCCATCTCGTCCTTTGTACAAAGCATGAGGTATGATCAAGCAATATCAGGAATGTGGTTGTGTTTGCTGTTCGTTGGGTGTAACGAGCGACCAGGATCAGCCCCCGGTCTTCATTCACTCTCTCTTTCGTCTAAGCCCTGGTCGTCGTCGTTTGATGCTCCTTGCAGCAGGTATCACCATCACATTTGAGAGCACTGCCGCTGTAGTCGCAGTCACAGGGACTCTGCGGCTGGTACAAAGAGCAGAAAGATAGCTGACTGGCAAGGCCGCTCGCTCGCAAGGCCGCTCGCTCGCAAGGGCTGCCTTGCCGCACAATTCGTTGTTGACAGTACCAGCAACTTCGAGTGCGTCCCCCCGTAGCATCGCCGCGTGGGCTTACATGTACATCTTGCTGCAGACTGCCACCCTCGCGTGGTTGTCAAAGATGCTTCAAAAAGGAAGATCTGAGCTCGTCAAAGATCTTAGACGTCTCGATGAATAGTAATATCGCCAGGCCACACTGTCTCTCACACTCTCGGACCCTGACTCTGCTCATCTCAAGCATGTAATTCTCGTGTGAGCGAGCGAACAGGCACAAAGTACGGCACCTCAAGAGAGTCTGCTGTATCGATTTCGTACGAGTAATACAAAGAACGTAGCGATGCATTCTTTAGCTTTCCCGCCACAGGCGCGCCGTGAGAGATAATGACCGGGGGAGCTCTCACGACATGGTCCTCTTCGTACGCACGAGTTAGTCCACCTGACTTGCTGCTGTGATGAGCGGAAAGTGTTCTCGATGAGGCACTGAAAGACACATGCTTCGTACAGCAGAGCATCTTTCTTGTCTCTCTTCTCCCTGCTTCGTGCAGGCACGCCGCTGTGCGAACTGCTGCCTGCTATACAGACGACATACAGACGAATCTGATGTACGTAGCCGGCGTTGACACATTGGTTGGTACATACCAGTACAGTAGGCCCCTGCTGACGTACATGTGCATAGAGGCTGATCTGTCTCGCCAATGCATTGATTAGCACTGGGCTGCCTGCACGACGCACGACGGTAGTGGTTGAGAGGACCCCGGAACGCCGTGGGAGCACGGGGAGCGCCGAGCTTCTCCAGCTCGACCTCGACCACGCATTTCCACTTCATGCGATTTGGAAGATGGTTGCTGGGGCTGATTTGTTGCAACGGCGAGCAACTCTTGCATGGAGACGAATGGACAGCGCTTCGATGGCCGGCCGGAACATGCGCTCCTCTCGCCGTGAGAGATTAAACGTCCAGCCATGGCTCTCCAGATGTACCGGTACCGGTGACTCTGCGCTGCGCGCGGAGACGCTTGCACAAGTAACAAGTGCGTGCTTGCTCCTCGTGGCCAACGTTCGGGGACCCATGTTCGGGTCCATATCACATAAACGAGCTGTTCCGTAGCCGAGATCCCAAGCCCGGAGCTCCCACGAGACACAACCTCCCGCGTGCTGCCAAAATCGAAGAAATGACACAGAAACTGCCAACTTGAGGGAGCCGTCGCAGTGTGTCTTTTGTAGGCTCCATGCCGGTAGCAACATCAACGTGCTTCGCGATGGCATCGTATCGTATCGTACAAGATGCTCCGAAATCTGGCGGGGGATCTTGTCCAGTGATCTGCGGCAAAGCGGCCCGGAAGCTGGTGGTGCGCTGCCCCCGTCCATCCCACACAGGGTCGCCGTGATTTTCAGTCGAGCGGCTGCAATCCAGACAAAGGGCACAGGGCACAGGGCACAGGACCTTGCACGCGCGCCTACAGAGCAGAAGAGCTGGCATGAGAGATTCCGACTTACCTCTGCAATATGCACCACCAGTGTGTGTGTACATACATGCAGGACAGGCAAACGAGCAGGCATACCGGCACTTGGTACAGCACGAGGTTAACGCTGCGAAGCAGGTATGATGCGCATAAGTGCGGCAAGGCAAGATGCCATGTAAGGCGCCGTGGTCTATGACCTGGTAGGGCGAAGCACAGGGCCAAAGAAAGGGGAGCCTTGTAGCACGGAGCCTGCCACAGCCGTATTGCATTGCAGAGTTGGCCGAGCGGCTGGCTGGTTGGTCGCGCTGTGTGCTTAGTTGGAAGCTCGTGCACGGTCGCGGTGCGCAGTTTTACGACCGGCGCCGTCGTGCTTGTCTGGCGACTTCTGCGGAGTGTTGTCGTGGGCAAGGCCATTGGTCTGGGACGGAGCTCAAGGGCGAGCAGTCGACGAGAGGATCACGGCTGCCGAGGGAGGCGCAATCACCGAACCAGCCACCTCGAGGGGGTAGTTTGTCTCTCTGGAACGGGGCCCTTGTCGCTGCTCATCGCTGATATGCCGCTCTGTTGCGCTCTGTCATCGACTTGCCAATCGCGTTGAAGGGCGAAGGGAGCATGATGAAACCAGCCGCAACCTGGACAGGGGATTACACCGGTACAGTCATCTATTGGACGCACAGACTGCACCTGCTGATGAGCGACGTGTCTAGTGAGCAGGCGATGCCTTCATCCGAAGAATCATGTGTTCATATCTCCATATGGAGGATCTCATAGTGGACTCGCCTAGTAGGCTAGACGAGAGACTCCATCTTGCGCAGAGCGATATCGCAGGTCGATGTCCCCATGTGAGGATGAGAGGATAACGGCTGACAGCGCACCTCGAACGATCTCGGGCCTCGGATGCTCCAGTGAGCCAGTAGCCCGCTTGTCTAGTTGAATTGTGTAACCGTCGTGGAGGAACGGAGAGGGACAACAAGAGGCAAGAGGCATGGATAAGGGCCGCTTCTGCGCTTATATGCGTGTTCAAGGGTACATCTCGAAGTGTCTGCATGCTGCGCGCGAATCTCACCTCAAGCGCTGATCTCGCATGCAGCTCGGGGCAACCAACCGGCGCATCACTAGGCAAGGCGCCTCATGGGTGCCGAGTGCATTGCATTCGACGAGGAGCGGCCATGCGGAGAGGCAACTTAGGGGTCTTTGGGGTCCTTGGGGTCCTTGGGGTCCTTGGGGTCCTTGGGGGTGTCTCCCGGCAGGATTGCTGTGGGTGTAGGGGACTGGCTCTGGATATCGGCGCTGCGTGAGAGAGGCTGGCCATCAGGCAGAGACGGGTGGCGATGCGGAAGCAGCTGCTGGTGTAATGGGGGTGGTCTGTTCACCCTCGCAGGAAGTTAAGGTAACAAACTGAGACACTTGGAAGCTCTGGCCTGACTTACAGCACTCTTGTGGCGATGTTCCGAACCGGGAGTCTGGAGGTGGCGATGCGAGGGATGGGCGGCGTCCATGGCTGCGGATGCCCTCATCAGCGTGACAGATTGTCTGAAGGTGCCGGGAGCGGGTTTGATGCCGATTTCGACAATGCTGATGCTGAGTTTTGTGGGAGAGCGAAGAGAGGAAGTTGGGAGGTTCAGATACAGAAAGCAGCTGCAGCAGGGAGTCATGTGACCTGGCGTCAGGCAGGCGCCGGACAGTCGTGACAGCTGCGGCGAGTCTAGCGGCTCAAACGCGGTTGAAACGCGGTCAAGGAGGGCAGAATGGCGCCGGTTCCTGTTTCTTCCTCGCCCTTTGGCTACTACCTAAGCGAAGACTCTTCTCAAGGGAGTACGGATACTACAGTCTTCGACAGGGCGAGCAGATGGGCATCTTCTTTATGCTTAAGATACGGCTCTCTACTGCATGATAAGGTACTGCGATCTGCTCCAGCTACAGCCGCAGCTACTACTACCGGCTTGCAGCTGCTAGCCCTTGTCCATATGCACGCCATCTCGACACGATCCTCCCCCCCCCTCTTAGAAAGAAAAAAAGGGCGACATGTCACCCCCTGACGGCAACCCCCTGTCCCGCATCTCCGCCACGCGCCGCTTCGATCCTTGGAACTCGTCCGCCACCGGCCACCAGCGCGCAGAGACGCAGCCCGGCACCGGATGGAGACACTCGCGGACCAGGAAGCTCAACAGCCAGTTCGGCGCCGGCGACGGTTCCGGCGGCAAGAGGCTGAGCGATACCTGGGGCGCGGGCGCAGATCCAGACGCCGGTGGTGGTGTTGATGCGGCCGGCAGAAGCAGCAGCGGCAGGGGGAGGACCGGCAGGATAAACAGCAGCAGTGTGCAGGATGGCAGTAGCAAAAAGAGCAGCAGCGTCATGGACATGCTGACTCGGCCCGGCCTGATGCGCCAGACGCTGGAATCGAACCAGCCAAAGCAGACGAACGCAAGAGAAAGCCACAACTGCGAGTTCATTGCGGGAGATGCCAATCCCACAGCTGAAGAGCGTTTGATGCAGCAAAGACGACTGGAAGACGAGGAAAAGCAGAAACAAGCAGAGGAAAACCCCCGCAAGCTGTTTGACGGAGTCACCGTCTACGTCAACGGCAGCACCTTTCCCCTGGTTTCGGACCACCGGCTCAAGCAGCTCATCAGCGAGAACGGCGGCAACATGTCCCTGAATCTGGGCCGGCGAAAGGTCACCCACGTCATCCTGGGGCGACCCAATGGTTCAACGGAAGGGAAAGGCCTCGGCGGTGGCCTGGCTGCCACAAAGCTGGAAAAAGAAATACGCAAAATCGGTGGTTGCGGTGTCAAGTTTGTCAGCGTGGAATGGTGAGATGACCCCTTGTGTAGGTATACAGAGGCTCGCAACTTGTCTACTAATGCAGTATGTCAGGGTTCTACAAAGCCTCCAGGAGGGACGGAGACTACCCGAGGCGCGCTTCTCCAATGTCAAGATGGCCGCAAAGGCACAGAACAGCGTCTATGGACTGTATACCAAGCACGACGCCGGGTCGAGATCCACGTCGTCAGACCCTGCTCCTTAATTACCATTGTGGCCGACATGGCCCGTTATTTGACCATGGACACGCCACGTGGATCTGATTGGACAACGAAAGAAATTGGATAACAAACATTTCATCATGATCAACAGAGACTGGGGAAGAATCTCAAAGAGAGAGAGAGATAGCCGGCCTCTCACATTACACCGATACGAGCTTATGATATATCATCTCTCATGAGTCACAGAACCAAAACATATCCCCCCACGCAGTGCAAGCACGAAACCTCTGTCCAAGGAAAAAAAATATCAGAAAAGTAAGGGGAAATAATCATACTATTCAGATGATTCGGGAAGAAACTTGCGCATCCCCCAACATTCAACTCTCTCAACGTGCCACAACTCCTGCCATATCCTCGCTGATGAGGAAAGAAGAACGAAATCACACAAAAAATGACAAACCAAAGAATTCGAAAGGGTTTGAGCAACCATCTAACTGACTTTAGACTCTGTCCCGGGCTCACAGAGCGCTCTTCACCTCCCCCTTTTGCCCCCCTTGCACAAGGAACGTTTTGTTGTTCTCTATCTTTCCGAAGCGGTGGCGGGCTTTTTGTGTTTGCGTTCGCACGAGCAGTACTCGCACCAGGACGGGCGGGCCTGGGATTCTTCTTCCAACGGGGAGTGAGACCGACGGAGGGGGTCTCTGATTGTTGGGTTCGTGCGTCTGCGCGCCTCGGCGTCTCGAAGCAGCAGACATTGCTCCGATCTTGTTCTCGTCAGTGAAAGCCCATCGCCTTATCTCAACTCACGGCTACACTTTATTCTACCATCTAATATTCAACACATTCTCTTCGCTCTTACACTGGAAGAAGTAATAGCCAGGCACGGCATTTGCCCAGATTCTCTCCTTGGCAATCCCCTCACACCAAAATAGCCCCCTTTCTCTATCCATCCCGTGTCCTACCTCCGCCGTGCAACTCCATCCCCCTTCTCCCGCCTCCTCGACCGCCCCCCCCCTTCCATGTAACAAACCACATACTACAACCAGATCACCAGTCCCAGCCCGCCTCAATATGACACAAACCCATTTTTTCCTCATTGGTGAAAGAAAAAGAAAGGAAATAAAAAGAGAGGGGATGACAAAGATCAGAGCAACTAGAACACAAACCCGCAAACGCAACTACCAACCACGATAAGGAAAGCTGCCGTACGCACGCACGCACGCACACCCCCAAGAAAGAAAAAGGGGGGAGGGGCGGGCGCAACTTCTGTTTTCCGTGCAACTTGTTTGGCCGTCTATTAGCCTCTCCGTCCAAGATGGCGATATCGCTCTTCTTTTGCCGAATTCTTTCTTTATTTCCTGTTTCTTTCTGTCTTTTGAATGCTTCTTCCGTCTACTTCTATTTCGCTGGTGGTGGTAGGACAAGGACGACGTTGCAAGTCCGTTTCGAGTTTGAGGGGATACAGGAAGAGGGGTGGTTTTCCGTATCATGTTCTTCTATTCGGCAACCCTTAAGTCTTCTATCGACAGAAGAAGAAGAGAAGAGGAAGCCATGAAGATAGAGACAAAGAGAGAACGAATTATGGTACTGTCGAGAGGTTATTGAGTGTTTCTATTCGACTGACCGAGTTGTTAAAGGCTTGTATGTTCCTAGGATAGTCGTCGTTTTAGATTCAACTTTGCGAGAATGAGAAAAGAGTCACATTTACCATAAATGGTGTCCTCACTGAGAGAAATACCTCATTCCACACGTTTTGTACATCCAAGTCCGCTTTTCACTACCACTAGGTGTAGACATTCATCAATGTGATTGCTCAATCCAAACTGATGGTTCCCTCAGCCATGGACCCAACACCCGGACATTTCAAAATTCCAGGTTCATTACAGCTTCGCTTTTATGCCGTGATCCTCGATAGCGGCATGTTTGTTGCCCACAGCATCGAAATACTCCTTCACCTTGGCCCTGGCCACCTCCACAACCGCCGCATCTTCCACAGTGCTGGGCACCGCGACTTCCTTGTCGAACTCGCCCTTTGCTGCATTCTCCAACAGCTCTCTCAGCACTCGCCTGAGCGTCTTTCCGGAGCGTGTCTTGGGAATCATGCCCTTGCCTTGGATGATGCCGCCAAGCGAGGCAATGGCACCAACCTGTTTCCTCACCAAAGCCTGGATCTCGGCCGCCAGCTTTTCGTCAGGGACAGCAGATTTTGGGTGATTTGGGGTGGAGAGGGTGATGAAGGCAAAAGGCAGCTGGCCCTTGAGGGCGTCAGGGACACCCACGACGCAGGCTTCTGCAACCTGAGGATGAGAGGTTACGGCTTGCTCGATACCACCTAGAGACAGCTTGTTAGTTGATGTGCCCCAAGGCCTTACAAGTGCCCCTGTGAGAAGAGACAGAGGCATGATGTTCCAGTGGTAAACTCACCGCTTGAGAGCCGATGCGCGCTCACGTTCAGCACATCGTCGTTGCGGCTCATGACATGGATGTATCCTTCTCCATCAATCCAGCCCGAATCTCCCGTATCCAGCCACTTCCCCTCGAATCTCTTCAGGTACCCCTTATAGAAACGCTCCTCATCATCCCACAGAGTGCGGAACCCTGTCGGTGCCAATGGCATTGCCAGCACAATGTTGCCCATGGTACCTCTTTCGACTTCACGGCCCTCATCGTCTACGATGCGGATGTCGAAGCCAGGCATGGCTTTGCCCGCACTGCCAGGCTTGAGGTGAGGCGGATCGTGACGAGCCTTGGTCTTGCGGTCGTGGGCTGCGTGGGGAACGAGAGCACGACCAGTCATGGGAGAACCGGCCTCGGTGGACCACCAGTTGTCCACGACATGAGCGGAAGGTGCGGCGTACTTATCCAAGAGCTCCTGATACATGGATATGATGCTTGGCTCCGAACGCTCCCCTGCTAAAAATAGGGCCCTGAGTGAGCGGAGACCTCCGCGCTCACCGACCTGAGTCAAGAACTTGTTATCCGGATCGTCGCGCTTGATGGCGCGAAGAGCCGTCGGTGCAGTGAACATGGTGTTGACTTTGTACTCTTCGACGATGCGCCAGAAGGCCGAGGCGTCTGGCGTCCCGACTGGCTTGCCTTCATACACGACAGTAGCAGCACCGGCAAGCAGCGGTGCGTATATGATGTAAGAGTGGCCAACAACCCAGCCAATATCCGAAGCGGTGAAAACAACGTCTCCAGGTCCATGAATGTTGAATAGATAGCTTATTGAAAGATGTAGGCCAACAGCATGGCCTCCAGCGTCTCGAAGGACGCCCTTGGGAGATCCCGTGGTGCCAGATGTGTGAATGATGTAAACGGGATCGGAGCTTTTCACAGGAACACACTCGGCCCTGATGCCTCTTGACCGTGCGCTCTCTACAGCCTTCTGCCAGCTTGCCTGACCCGCGCTGTCGTCAGTAGGTGACCAGGCAGTCTGCTCCCGCTGCCAGACGAGCGTCCGGCGCGGTTTGTGCTTGGCAATCTGGAAGGCCTCCTCGACAAGCGGGCGATATGGCACAGGAGGCTTGTTGCCCTCAATGCCACACGACGCCGTCAAGAGGACGGCGGGCTTGCATGAGTCGATGCGCTGAGCGAGGGCATTGGGGGCGAAGCCGCCAAAGACAATGGAATGGATTGCACCGAGACGATTGATAGCGAGGACGCCAATCAAGGCCGCGGGGATCATCGGCACTTTACTCAGCGTTAGCAAAAGATGAATTTTTCCAACGATAGGCAGGGAAGATTGTAGTGTGTGAAGTGTGAAAGTAAGGAGACTATAGGGGGCAGACTCACTGTAAAGCATGACAACATCACCTTTACGCACGCCGTCTTCCCTCAGAGCTCCAGCAAGAACCTCCACCTCGTCAAGCAGCTGACGGTAGGTGAGTGTCTGCTTGGTCTGAGTGACGGGACTGTCAAAGTAAACGGCAACCTCATCGCCATGGCCAGCCTCGACGTGCCGATCAACGCAGTTATAGCACGTGGAGATCTCGCCGTCCGGAAACCACTCCCAGCTGTCGTGTTCGACACCGCTCTTGAGCTTCTTGGATGTCAGCTTCAAGACGGTGCTGGGCTTCTTGTGCCAGAAGAGATGCTCGGCCTGGTTGGCCCAGAACTCCTCGGGGTTCTCCAAGCTGTGCCGCAGGATGTCGTCCTGGACGTGGCCCCCTTTTCCAGACATGGCGGCTCTGCGGGAGAAAGGCAAGGCAAATGAGGCTGGTGAGTGCAATCCACAAGCAGGGCGCGTAAGGAGGTTCCAAACGAATTGCCGCGTGAGCCTCAGACTGCCTCGTTGCCAATACATGAGCTTCCAGCGTCTTACCCCAGATATAAGTAGCCAGTAGCAGCTCGGGCAAATGACCTTATCCTCGGCAATGCTACCCCTCGAGCTCCCTGATTACTAAAGCCAGTGAATGCAACCAAGAGACGAGTCATGCATAGAGGAAGAATGGAGGCTGGAGAGCAGTGAAAAAAAGACGTGAGACGTCGAGAGGCGCGCGCGGCAGATGATCCTACGTAACAGGAGTGCTCGCGACACGGAAGCCACGGTGGAGCTCGCACCTACCTCTTGCCGCGCTTTGGCGTGAATAAGGAGAGGCAGGAGCCGGGGCCCCGGATTCATCCCCGCTTTTCCTCGCTATGGCTTGAACTTGGGCTATCGATAGCCCGCGATAGTGTGCAGCTTGACCGGTAGAGCTCGGCAATTGCAGTCCGCTATCGCCATTTATGGCATCGTTGTAGGCATTCTTATTGTAACAAAGATGGTTCCGAAAGGCCATTTTGTCAGGTGGAATGGTCAGCTATATATCGACTAAAGTATATGACTGCGGGGTAGCCGTTAGACCGAACTTGAAAGGAGCGATACAGGGTGAGATGACCTAGCACCGTCACTCCAGCTGAGAAGATGGAAAAGACGTTGAAAGAAGCATCTGCAATATAACAGAGCTATTGCTATAGGCTAACCAACATCTTTGAGCATTTCAGCGCATATTCAAATACACTTGACGCTCTGGATTGTTGATTCACTCGTCAAGGTGTATATCCTCGCTCGACATCGTCCGGTCCTATGCGATTCTAACGCACTCTTTCATAGCGTACCCCCTCACTGGATCAATACGGGCAGAATCGCTTCACCAGCACGTGGGTTTCAAGTACATAACCAACTTCAACTCGAATGCGTGAATCCCACGAGGTATCCATCAAATGTCTCGCAAAGTCTAAGTAAGCCACCTCCATAACCAGCTCGGCCACAAGAACAAGTACACACGTCAATATCAACCTCAAGCCCAATGCCTTTCCGATATCCAACCCACCCAGCACGAAATTGCCCACCTGAAGACTGGCGGGAACGCTCTTCATCATCGTTCTCCCACCATCCTTCTCCTGTTGGCAATATTGTAAATACCAATCAGTAGCTAAGGAGTCGTGCCATGCAAGGCGGTGTGCTGGAACGGCTCGAAGCCATAAGAAAGAACATCCCGACATGGACATAATCACGTCTTCCACATTGGCAATCCAGGCATATGATCTGCAGACCACTGATATAATCATTTACTAAGGCATGTCATCGGTGAATAGAAAGAGCAGAGCAAACAGGTAAGACGCAAGGTCAAACTACACCCTCTGTACACTTCAGTGTTACACGACCGGGTAGATAGCATCACATCCGCGGGAACCGCGACACCCAGTGAACCCATCTTAATATCACCAGATCCAAGCACACTTCACAAATCAATCACGAGCCAAACCAAAGAGAGAAGGAAGTGAAAGAAGATTTGTATGTGCTGAGCCAAAACTGCCCTCCCAGAAAATGCTTTCTTGCTAGCCAACTATCTGCGATAGCCAAGCTCGCCGCCCAACATTTTGAATATCTTGACGAGAGGCCATAAACACGCCCAGCGGAAATATATATATGTGTGTGTTGTGTATAAAAAGAAGGCCTTGCGCGATATGTAGGGACCTCCATCGCGACCAAGGAACGAAAATCGAAAATCTGACAAAGGAAATTGTGGAATCGTTTTGTTTTTGTTCTTCTCGAGGCCGGAGGCGTTTCTTTTCCTTAGGGAGTATTCGATTGTCAAAATAGGGCGAGGGACGCGAGGGGGAAGGTGTTCATGGCGAACCCAGATCCCTATTTGCTGGAGAAAAATTTGGCACATTATATTCCGGCCCCGGGAACCGACCGCTCACAAAAGTGAGATGTGTAGCGCATCTTCCCCTGCGGGCGATCAAACAAAAAAATCGAGTTCCCTTGAACACCGAGCTTGCATGTCCCGTTAACCCAAGAGAACCCATTCTCTCTATACATCCCAAAAAATTGAATATCGCTTCCCCCCATCCTGTCGACGTAAACCAAAAAAATAGATAAATCCCAACACTTGGTATTTCCCCCTTATATCAGAATCATGAACGGAGGCCGAACCCACGACTTCCAAGAATCGTTGAACCAAGAAAATCGTAGACGGTATATTGGCGAGGTGTGTCGAAATTTACAAGATTTACAGGACGAAAGCGGCCAGACCGACGATACCGGCCAGACCGGCACCGGAGAGGACGGCCTTGCTGGCACCGCCAGTGGGGACGGCGGGAGGAGCGGTAGGGACAACACCACCAGTGCTGGCGGGAGGGTTGCCACCGGCGGGAGGAGCCTGGGTGGGAGTGGTGATGGTGGAGTTCGTGAAGGCCGGGGGAGCACCACCGTTGCCGGAGGGAACAGCGCCAGTAGGGGCAGCAGCACCGCTGTGATTGTTAGTTTGGCTGACTTCTATGCTTCGGATCCGGCTGTGTCGAGGAGCTAGCTTACCAGGTGTAGCAGGCAACGCTGCTGGTGACGGTGACCGGGCGGGTGATGGTGCAGGGGCAGTCAGAGATGGTCAGAGTGGTGGGCTGGCGCTTCATGTTAGTCTCGTGTATCTCTTGTCGATGCTCGGGAAGGCGGTCGTAAGTACCTCAGTGACGGTGTAGGTCTTGGAGCCGTGGGTGATCTGCGTGGCGAAGGGGCAGTAGGTGGTGTAGACGTCGACGACCTCGGTAACGACGGTAACGTTGCTAGGAGGGACGTAGACGGCAGAGACGCCAGCGGCGGCGAGAGCGACAGCGACGGTGAACTTCATTTTGTCGGATTAGGAATTAAACTCGAGGGAGCTTGATTAGGATTATAGATGCGGAGGTTGGTTAAAGAATGAAATTGACAAAAGTGTCAAGGTGTTTGTAGGTGCTTAGCGAGCGTGAGTGTGGTGAAGGAGGAAAAGGATCAAGACCCGGAAGGGCTGTGGAGGAGACGAGCTTTATAACCAAAGTCTGTGGGCACGGAGCGAGACAGACTTGGGTGGGCAGAAAAACAACAAGAAGAGGAAAAGCCAGGGGAAGCTGCCAGGGGTGTGTGCTCAAGGGAGAGACAACAACCTGGCAACCTGGCAGAGAGTGGGTGGGCCATAATGGATTCTGTGGATGAGGGGGGGGGGGGGGGCAAAAGCAGCAGCCAAGGCTGGGGCCTTTCTTCGGGGGCTCCAGCTGCAAGAAGCAAGACAAACAAGCACAAGCAGGACCAAAAGCAGCGCAAAAGCTCAGGGATCATGGATCATGGGCCTCGAGGGCGCCAGTGCGCGATGCAGGGGTGGACCGCGATGGGGCCCAGATGGGCTGTCGCTGTCTAGGTCGATGCTAAGGTACGAGCTCCAGACGCCGGAAAAGCCACTCAATCAAAGGGACGCGTGGGTGGCGCCTTTGCTGCCGTGTTTATTTTAATCTGTCGAATGAGGTGCTGCGACGGCGAGATTGCCAGTGATTGTGGGAGAAGTTGCATTGTAGCTAGTAGTAGGCGAGGAAAAGCAAGGGACGGTGATGAGAAGTGACTGAAAGTGACTGAAAGTGATGGCACTCGAGTGCGATGAATGAGTGAGGAGAGAGTGTGAGGCTGTGACTCTGTGTGTGTGCGTGAGCGGGCGCTTGTGTTTTGTGCCTGAAGCTGCAGTCTGCAGGCAAGGCAGGCAAAAGTCACTCTCGCTCGTACGAGCCCGCCCGGGGACCCAACTTGGACGTCTCCTCTTTCCTTCTCCAGACTGGATGCAAATACAAGTAAGCTTCTTCTATTGATCGACCCGACAGTTCCATATCTGGGCCCTAAGTTGTCTGCTCTGCTGTGCTCCGTGCTCGCCCATTTCCCATGAATGCTTTCCTGCTCCGTACGGTACATAGTATGTACATGTATCTTGCGCCAGCCAGCCCGCGACGAGGCCCCAGACGGCCGGTGGACAGGACAGGACTTGGCGATGATCCGGTTCCAAGCGGCCCCCTTATCTTTACAACCTTGAATTTGCCTGTTATTACTGCTACTGTACAGTACGATACGCTCATCGCGGTAGTAGGAATGAATCATGACTGGGCCAGGAAATTACCTGCTGCCAACTATTGCCATTAGCAACGTGCTAGTCGCGCCGTCCTGCGGTTTCCCCTGCTTTTGCCCCTGGCAGGCCATCTGATCAAGCATTCTTAGTGGCTCTGGGCCCATGTTGGCGCTAATGCAGGAACCAAACCCGTCTGTCAGCTTTCAATTCCCCCCTCGCCGCACCCGGCAGTATTTTCGCATGACCGCCTCAGCGATTGGCACGAGGAAGAAATCCTTTGGGTACTGCTGGATGGCAATCGTTGCTGGAAATGGTGTTCTGCCTTCCTGTGCGAGCTAGCCGTTGATTGATCTCAAGGCGACGGGATGGGATCTGACATGATTTGCCACGACGAGACGGTAGAGGCCGAGTTCCGTCAATTACCGGAGAGAAGAAAAGGAGGATCAGTTCCATGCTCGCATGCATGCAGGGGTGCGTATCTCTCGCAGCTTTTTGCCTGCTTGCCTACCTATTCCGGCACCACCAATCTCTCGCTCACAGGTACTGTGCTGGACTCGTATCTATCACCGATCACGGCTCCGAGAGACACAAAGGAATAATTCCGTCGCGCGATACGAACAAATCAAGATTACGGGGGCCTCGTCTATTTCTGAGCGTTGACGGAGGAGTACCTTACTTGTACGAAGCACGAAGCACTAGGACGAGGCATAAACCGGCACTTTGAAGCAGCACGGCTTTGGCTTCCAAGAAGAAACAAGCCGAATCACGTGCTGCGTCTGGGACCCTAGAGAAGCGATGGCCTGCGAACTGCGATTGGACGGGGAGCATGTCCGGGCTCCGCTTCTTCCAGTCTTCTTCTGCT
The DNA here is from genome assembly GCA_020002365.1 of Trichoderma gracile. Taxonomy (NCBI): domain Eukaryota; kingdom Fungi; phylum Ascomycota; class Sordariomycetes; order Hypocreales; family Hypocreaceae; genus Trichoderma; species Trichoderma gracile. Next base: position 1,531,485 of record JAINEY010000003.1, read on the forward strand.
TCCATGAGGATTCATTCATGCACGATTGCTTGCCGTATTCCAGTACGAGTACATGGCATGAGGACGCTGTTAATCTGCGACTCCGGCGGCGTTGTCACTGAATCGTGATCAAACCATTCGTTTCTCGTTATCAGTACATTCACCAGTTCGACCTCCAGTGCCAACACGTAATACGAGGACCAGCAGCAGCACCGCCGCCGCCGGGTGAAGTCCAGCTGCCTCCGATCCATGCTGTGCTCCGTCGGTGAGGCCAAAAAGCCCCCCAAGAGCACTGGAGCTCACTGAAGCCACTTGAAGCGATCGAATCGAAGCCCTAGCGAACCATATCATCGAAAGCGCTGGTCTTGATGTTGCATGGACCTCAAGCCTTGTCGCGCCGACGCCGAATGACCCTCCGCTAATTTCCCGCCTACCCACTCTGCTTCCGGGATGCTGGCCACTCATTGTTGGTTCTCGGATAGTTTTTTCTTTTTCTGTTTTTTTTTTCTACTAGGTTCAGGTTCCTCTTCCCTCTCTTCCTTGTGCTGTCTTGCCTCTTCGCTTGCGGCCAGCAAAATAGGGGAGAGACACGCAGAGAGACAGCATGCATGTCTTGTGCGCCCAAGGCAAGGGGGGGAGAGGAGCCGTGAAAGTCAGACATGTTCCTTGTGCACCGTATTCTTGTACTGTAGTATCTTGTGATGGCCCGTTGTTGTTATTGTTTACGGACATTGTCGCCCGCAGTGGTCTCACACCGTCTCACGGTCCAAAAGTTGCCCGTTTTCATGTCGCCTGGCCTGGGGCTCATTGGGCAACGATCGTCCGAGATTCCCGCCCTTGATCCCATCTCGATTGTGTTCAGCGATCCTGATCGACCGCTCTTTTTTTTTACTTTTCCTTTGGCTTTCTGCGGATGTTCTGGTGTCTCGGACGGCTCCTGTGACCATGTCTGGGCTGGCCGATCGCCGGGCACGTCGGCCTACTACTACCTTACAGTAACCACGATCATTGATGGCTTCGTAATACTATGAGGGTATCTCGAGTCCTGTTTGCGTCCTGCACTGTATTTGACAGACTGTTTCGCACATGAGTCATCCTTATGCTGTTTCTATAATTACAAGTCAGTCCATGCAAGCGTTCGCGTCTTTTGATACGAAGCCCTGATGGAGCAGATCATGCTCGTACAAAGTGGCTCACTTCGTACAATGTCGCCACCACGTGCCCGAGATGGAGTCTTCATTCGAACGTGGTTGAAGGTTCGTAGGCGAAAGCATTCATAAGGAGCCCGCAATCCGCTTACAGGTAGTAACGAGGACGGCTTGTTCCTTTCTCCCTCGTATGGACTACCTTAGCTACTGTATGGTGTAGCATCTTGGAGTATGGAGTAAAGACACCACTAACGAAGGTGAAATGATATGTTGCCGTAATTACTCCCGTGATAGCGTTGGACCAGACCAGCTTGAGCCCGCCCCCAAAAAGCTTGACTGACCGTTGGCAAATCGGCTCTTCCGCGCCGTCTCGCAGCATCAACGGCTTGTGTTACGGAGCACGATAACTCGAGAAAAGCTTATTGACACTACACGCACGAAGCGTGTAACCCTTCGTTCTGCCATGCTTGCTCTAAAGCCACTCACAACGCGCCTCATTGCCCGTACATGCATGTAACATTATGTGTCTTATTAGACCAGGATTTTGCGTGACCGCAAAGATGCGAAGATGGCTATGAGGTTGCATCTGCCAATTTCCACCAATTTTACCTCGACAAGCACATCTTTCGATATCTGCCGCGATGATAGATAACGCCGCCTATTTCGGAAAGATGGCTTGTGTGTTCCGTGGAGTGTATAATGAAGGCGAAGCTAGGAGCTTGGCTTCTCCGATAAGATGCAGGTGTTCCGGCGCCAATGTACGCGATAGGAGCCCTCGATCGAAGTCGGGTCGAGTGGCTGTGCTTTGAACTCACATTTGACCATGACGGTTCGGATGATAGGGCCATTTCGAGCTGATTACGATGTAGCAGCACTTCATTCAGGCTCAAATGTCTTATCGAGGCTGCGGCAATGTCAATATCACCACTAGAACCGAAGACACGACCAACTTCATTCATCTCATCTCAAAGGGGCCTATGCGATTGTATGATGTCCAAAGTCCACAGCTGACAATTTCTCGAGCCACTCAAGGCAGCGTGAAGGCTCCTGCTCTGAGACAAAGTCTTACATCTTTACCTTGTGAGCAAGACAGTCTGCGGCCTCGAGTTGCGGTGATGGTTCACCTTTATTTTCGTCGGGCCAACATTCAGCGGTGGTTTCTGACGATGACGGCCCGTATGTTTCGGTCAATGTCTGATGTCGATTCAATAGTCGGGTAACCATGGAAACTTGTTCAAATCACTGACTTCGGTGATATCATCAATATCATCTTGAGCCGCATCGGCCCTTGGTTAACACAACAGAGTCGTCACTTGAATGACTTCGCTTCGATTTATGAGGATGTCAGATTTCGTTAAGGGTGCCCCTTCACTCACCACTACGTACCCATCATTCGAGAAGCGACTATATGCTTCCATCTGCTCCATCGCGGCAACAAGATGGGCGGCCAAAAGCATTTTGAGTGCTTATTCCGCCACCGGTTCAGAAGCCTCACGTCTTACACCCGCCAGCCACCTACGACGTCTGACACCTCAAGGTAGATAAAAAAAAAATCCACATGAAAAGTGAAATTTTGGCATCTCATTGCTCCTCAGAATAATAAGTCGTTCAACAACTTCCGCTGCAGAAGAATAATATCTGTCAATGGCAACATCAATTCGCAGCCTCGGCATTCGGCAAACAATGTGCCCGCAGAAAAACAGAGCAAGAGGAGTGTCGGGATTTCTATTGCTCCAACTCCTCCTCACTTGCATTACTAATGACGTGCAAATTGTTTGTGTGCTTTTTTGCGTGGTGAATGAGGGCGTCGCCTCATGATTGATCATGAAAGTGGGTTTGTGACGCAAGAAATTCCTCTTTAAAGATTCGGAATCCCGTCAAGAAATATCCCGTGTCCGTGAAGTGACTGATCGTGAAATACTCCTTACTGTAAACCACTGTTACCGTGACTTCATCAATCATCTCATCTCATTGATCAATCAATTAGACAGAACTTCCAACAGCATCAACATGGCCACCACAATGCGCGCAGTCGGTATGCCTCTCACAAGACCCCCCAATATCATCATCATCAATCACCTTATACACAGATCTAACCAATGAGGACACAGACATCAAAGGCGGAAAAGGCGAACGAGACGCCCTCTTCATCAACCCCGAAACCCCCAAGCCAACCCCCGCCCCAGGCCAGGCCATCGTCAAGATCGCCGCCTTCGGCATCAACCGCATGGACATCATCCAGCGCCGCGGCTTCTACCCCGTGCCGCCGCAGGCCCCCAAGACGCTCGGCGTCGAGTTCAGCGGCACCATCGAGGCCTTTGGCTCCGACGACGCCCGCAACGGGTTCCAGGTCGGCGACGAGGTCTTTGGGCTGGCCTACGGAGGCGCGTATGCCGAATACGTCGCCGTCAGCACAAAGATGCTGCTGCATAAGCCAAAGGCGCTCTCTCACGAGCAGTGCGCCGCCATCCCCGAGGCGTGGATCACGGCGACGCAGGCGCTGCATCTGGTGCTGGGCTTCGTGCAGGGGAAGAGCATCCTCTGGCACGCCGGCGCCTCGGGCGTCTCCATTGCAGGCATACAGTTGGCCAAGGCCGCCGGCGCATCGGAAATCTATGCCACGGCGGGGAGCCAGGAAAAGGTCGACTTCATCACCGGCCAGCTCGGCGCCACCGCGGCCTTCAACTACAAGACGCAGGACTGGGTCAAGGAGATCAAGGACAAGACGGGCGGCAAGGGCGTCGATTACATTGTTGACTTTGTCGGCGGCGAGTACTTCATGAAGAACCTCGATGTTGCTGCCCAGGACGGCAGTTTGCTCCTCTTGGGCACTCTGAGCGGAGGAAGGGCTCCCGATGCAGACATTGGCTTGATTCTGTACAAGCGCCTCCGTGTGCTGGGGAGCACTCTGCGGAGCCGCGATGAGGAGTATCAGGGTAAGCTGAGAGACCGGTTGGAGACGTATCTTGATGATTTTGCGTCACAAAAGTTCAAAATCTACCTGGACTTGGTGCTGCCCTGGGACAAGATTCAAGAGGCGCACGAGCACATGGAGAATGCAAGAAATTCCGGTAAGATTGTCTGCACCATTTCTTGAGCCTTTATCTAGGAGATAGGAGCAGTACTGGAAAGAACAAAAAACACAGCCGTCATCAAATTGGTGCACCTCTGCTGTGTTAGCGCGACATCAATGCTCCTTCAGCCATTTCAGCATCTGCTCGTATGCCGTGACTTGAGCATCCATAATGGCCGACTCCTGGTATTGACCTGTGACTGCAAATCCTGCTAATCATAAGACAATGCCTTCATCTTCTCATGGAGGGGGCAGACTTACCGTGCGGCACCCCAGGGTATACCTGCACCTCGTGCTCCACGTTGTCCCTCGTCATGATGTCCTCGCCAGCCTTCCGCACCTCCTCCGTGAAAAGGGCGTCATTTTCAACACACACTAGACTTAACGGCGCTTGCAGATCCTTGAAGTCGTCCGGAGTCACTGATGCGGCATGGGCTAGCGCTCCGGCTTTGATATACGGCCCCTTGCTCACCATGCCCGACTCTTCATCGGCACCGCTGTCATGGGAACCTTTAGCCAGCAGGAGGACATAGCGACCACCGACACAGTATCCTGCTGCGTAGATCCCGCCGCCATACTTGATAGGATCGGGATACTGTTCGTGTGCCGCCTCAATCACCTTGAGCAATATTGGCATAATCTTAGCCTCCGTCACTCGCGCCAGCCACATATCAATCATGAAGGATTTTGCCACCTCAACGGCCTTCAACTTGATCTGCTCAAGCAGAGACGTCGAGTGATCCGCAAAATAGGCATCTTTCCCCCCCGGAGCTGTCTCGCCGCCAAACATGTCCGGCATGAGGACAAGGAAGCCTTCGGAGGCGTACATGTCGGCTTGGATCTGGTTATTGGTGGACTTGATGCCTGTTCCGCCAGTGAGAAGCAGGAGAAGCCGGGACGGCGTATGGGGATAGTCGGCTGGTTTGGAGATGTACACCTGGAGTTTTATCGGGCATTAGATGCGTGTGCGTCTATGGAAGCTTTCACCCTGGCCTGGACATACGTCGATGTCATTGAGCTTGATGATTTCGCCGGTTGATCCCTGACCGGCGGCTGTGCCATGTTAGCGACGGATGCTTGTAGATGCAGATGAGATCGCATTACGAGTTGGTCTGTCGGTCACGCAGTGCTCATGTTGCCCCATCGGCGAGCTTTCATCTACTGAAGCGTCTTCTTGGGCATCGCTCTCGGGCGCCCTGGTCGCATTCGGGAGCTCCGTCATTGCTGCTGGGGGAGGTTCTTATAGTGTTGAGCACAGAGAACAAGGAAGATTGATGAGAAAAGCGGTCAGGTGAGGGATGTGAAGATACAAGAGGAGAAGTGATGATACGGGACAGCTGACGTGTTGTTTGTAAGGTAGGTACTTGAGAGACTGGCGCTAGGTTCAACGTCATGCGGTTTCCAGTGAGATGCGCAAGGGAATGGCAATGCTGCACTGTAACAGCAAAAGGTACTTGGGCATTCTATGGTAATTGGTGGAGCGTGAAAGTATCCTGCCTATGCGGATGGGAAGCGCAAAGAAACCTTATTATTGACTTGTCACCACTGAAAATATATCATTTTGAGACTTCCAAGCCTTAGCAAAGCATTACCAGCGAGTTATTGTCGCTGAAGCATTCTATAGCGTATCTAAGCCATCTCCACTGCCTTGAGGTAGGTATCACGCTCAGGGAAGGTAGGTGTCGGTAACCTTTTACTACATCAACCCGCTCTCGAACGGTCGTCTTTGCAGTTGAGTTCAGAGCTGGAACTCGGCCACCCGATACAAGCAGTACTACACAGGCTGATGATATCAAATTCTTCAGCTATTAATCTCATCCATTCAGTAACTGGAACTTCAATTGCTCGGGCTCTTCATGGTGCTGTTGAGGGACCGACGACCAAAGTCGGTGCACCTTCTAGCAATGACCCCGCTGACCCCGCCATCACGTGACGACTCGCCGCCTCTCAACGCGTAAAGCGAAACGCGTCGCGGGTTTGTCAGGCCTTGCGCCTGGTGCCTGGTCTATTTGATCGATACTAGTTGCACGAAACTCGCAGCAGTTGTGCCGGTGCTATACAAACCAAGTTCTGTCAAGCTCACCTCTGCAGACGGACGGCATCATCACATCAGCCAACATGGACGCCGAATCAGCACTGTCACGAGGCTGCATCGCGTAAGTCGACTGCTAAAGCCATGCTTCATGCCCGCTGTATTGAACCTCCACTGATGCAAGTTGTGCAGCGCCATCTTCAATGACCCCGATCAGGCCGCAAAGCATTTCCCCGTGCCCGTCATGCAGTGCCTGCAGATCAAGCAGATGGCGCCGTCAGGGCAAGGCGGTGATAGGTATCGACTGGTCATGAGCGACGGAGTCAACTATGTCCAGACCATGCTCGCCACCCAGGCAAACCATGTCATTCACGACAACAAGCTCGAGAGGGGCTGCCTGACCAGAGTCAAGCAGTACACGCCCAACAATCTGAAGGGAAAGAAGTAAGAAAGCAGCGATCAAGGCGGCACATCCGACAGAAGACGGCTGACACAGTGGACAGCATCCTCGTCATTCTGGACCTCGAAGTCATCGAGTCTCTCGGTGTGCACGAGAAGATTGGTGACCCCGTGGTCCTCGAACCCAGAGCGGCCGAGACGACGATTGCCGGAAACGACTTTTACGGAGCGAAGAAGGAGGAACCGGATGTCAAGCCACAGATGCAGCAGCTTCAGTCCATGCCGTCAAGGTCAGCCACGCACTCTGGTGCCAACATATACCCCATCGAGGCCCTGTCGCCCTTCTCCAGCAAGTGGACGATCAAGGCTCGCGTGACGTTCAAGTCCGACATCAAGACATGGCACAAGCCGACCGGAGAAGGAAAGCTGTTCAGCGTCAACCTCCTGGACGAGAGTGGCGAGATCAAGGCTACGGGCTTCAACGACCAGTGCGACGCCTTCTATGACGTTCTTCAAGAGGGGTCGGTCTACTACATCTCTAGCCCATGCAGAGTCTCCCTGGCAAAGAAGCAGTTCAGCAACCTGCCAAACGATTACGAGCTTGCATTTGAGCGGGAGACGGTCATCGAAAAGGCCGAGGATCAGTCCAACGTACCCCAGGTCAGATTCAACTTCTGCACCATCCAGGAACTGCAGAGCGTGGAAAAGGACAGCACCGTCGATGTGATTGGCGTGCTCAAGGAGGTCGCAGAAGTCACCGAGATCACATCAAAGAAGGACGGCCGACCCTTCCAGAAGCGTGAACTGACTCTCGTGGACGACACCGGCTACTCCGTGCGCGTCACGATCTGGGGCAAGACGGCAAGCTCGTTCGATGCCAACCCAGAATCCGTGGTGGCCTTCAAGGGCACCAAGGTATCAGACTTTGGCGGCAAGAGCTTGAGTCTGCTCTCGTCGGGAACCATGACTGTCGACCCTGACATCCCCGATGCCTACCGCCTCAAGGGCTGGTATGATTCAGTTGGCCGGACAGACACCTTTGCCACCCACCAGAACCTGGCCGGCGTGGCTGGCGCAACTGGCCGAAAGGAGGAGATCAAGACAATCGCCCAAGTCAAGGACGAGAACCTCGGCGTGGACGACCAGGCGTACTACACGATCAAGGCCACCATTGTCTTTGTCAAGCAGGACAGTTTCTGTTATCCTGCTTGCTCTAACCAGGGTTGCAACAAAAAGGTGACACCGATGCCGGATGGTACATGGCAGTGTGAGAAGTGCAGCGTATCACACGACAAGCCAGACTACCGCTACATCATGCAGCTCAACGTGGCAGATCACACAAGCCATCAGTGGCTAAGCTGCTTCGACGACACCGGCAGGATAATAGTCGGCATGTCTGCCAACGAGCTGATGGAGCTCAAGGAGAATGACGATGCCAAGTTCATGGCCGCGTTTGAGGCCGTCAACTGCAAGAAGCTGATGTTTCGATGCAGAGCCAAGATGGACAACTTTGGTGATACTCAGAGGTACGATCTTCACCTTACTCCCAGTGTGAAACTTGATACAAGTTGAGTGACAGCGACTGACAAAACCGTTTAGGGTGCGATATCAAGTCATGAGTGCTTCGTTGATAGACTACAAGTCAGAGGGCCACAAGCTGGTGGAGTTGATTAAGCAGTTCAACATTTGATTGAGTCGACTATGGCTATGATGGAGGCCTGAAACCGGGCGAGAGGCTGATTGACCAACATGTCGGATTTACTGGAAGAAATAGCTATTGTAACTAGTATATGGGAGCTGTCTCATGAAGCAGCTGGGGATATGGGAACGGCGAATTGAACGATATGTTGCTGCATGTCCATATACATACGACTGCAGCTACCTCATACACGTGACAAGTGATGAGCGAACTGCAGAGGACGCCGAGATTCGTCAACAACCTTCTCCGTGACCAATCGAACCCCGAGACCGGGGAAGCATGGTTGGGAGGTAGTCGAATACTGTGCTTTGTGTGCCGCTCTGGCCGTCTTCCGCCTGCTGGAGCGATTCTGACTCGCACGTTGTTGGTGGTGCAGTTGCTTGTCAAAAGCGGCAGCCTGCATCCAGTGTCGCCCCCTTTGCGGTCCGAGAAAGGAAGCTGGGGGATGACAAGGACACAAGGGGATATGGGTTGAGGGAGGAAGATGGATGAAGCAGGTTGAAATTAGTACGGAGTACTCTGGGAGAGAAGTGCAAAATGCTGTTGCGAGGCTAGGGCGGCGTGGCGCTCAGCCACCACGTTTTGCTTGTTCCTGGATCTGGGGTATGGGTGAGATTGGATTTCTTTGAAGATGGACGGCAATAAGTGATGTTGTCAGACTCGGAATGCGAGAATCAGGCAATATAGCAACAGCGGACAATACGAAAGGGATTGCTTGTTGGCATCACAACCCCCTCATGAATTAGGACAAAGAGGGGAAGGTTGGGGGGTAGCAAGTATAGGTTAATGAGATACTCGTAGAAGTCGGCGTGACGGAGCTTGTTCTTTTCTTAGCCCTTTTGCCGTTGGGTGTGGCAGCTGTGCTAGGCTCGCGCCGTCGCGAAAAAAGAGGCTTGATGGCGAGTTGTCTAAAATGCCTCTTTTCTGTCTCTTGATGGATTCACATGACGGGCTGGATCTGGCGACAGACTCTGTAGGTTTGTCTCAGAAAGTCACGATAAGATGATGATACGAGAAGGTATTGAGATGAAAGAACACATGACACTTTGCTTTTGATGGACATCTCACTCGCATTGTTCAAGGAGCGGCAGTGTGTGTGTGTGTGTGTGAAACGTTGCCTGGTGGTTTTTGCTGGGTTTTGGATGGGTGTCGCAGTTGGTCCAGCAGCCGAGGGGAGTGGAGGCGCTGCTGCATCTGCACTGTTTTGCATCTTGCCGCGGCATGAAGAATCCGAGCTGAAGAGTCCTAGTCGTGCTTATGCTGCAGTTGTATCTGTTTCAAAGATTCGATGCTATTGGATACGGTATTTCAGAGCAGGTTCAGCAGTCGAATATCACATCACATACAGTTCGATCGTTAACCTCTGAATCAATTACAGGCACACGGTCCGCTAAAGGCCGTGGCGTCAAGGGCCGACCGGCGCCATCGCTCCCGCCAGAGACGGGCCCCGATGTCTGATTTGACGGCTGCAGTCCCGGCTAATCCAGCTGTATGCAAACAAGTCGCAGAAGGGGAAAGGCGACGATGTTCTGCTGTGAATCTGCAAACCTGTGTGTAGGTATTACCGGGTATCAGGTAGACAGACTATCAGGTATCAGGTACGGCCTCCAAGATGACACTGTATCCCAAGGCAGGAGGATGTGGGTGGTGGCACTCGATATAGTATCGCCCCGCCCTCCTCGTCAGACCAGCGCAGTTTCAATTCCTGCCTCCTACATCGACATCACTTTTGTTCCTCATCGCCGTCAAGTCAAAGAACCTCATTCTAGCACTCCTGTTCCGAAACGTGCTGTAATACCTCTGCTGGGAGACAGCGGGCAAATTACCTGGCTCCATCACCATCACCATCTCCATCTCCATCGCCTTGCTTGCCTGCTTCTCTCCCGGTCCTCGACGAATCGCATCCGCCATGTGCCAGCGGTCCGTCGTCACCGTGCCACCCCCTGCATCGTGAACCTTGCGAATCGACACAAAATCGAGCTTTTGGGATCTGCACCGAGGCTGGCGGCCACCGGGGGCCCAGCTGCTGCCACTGCCACTCACTGCCAGCCGTTCTCACCAACCACCTGGTCGCCATTTTTTTCTCTCTTTTCTGTTTTTCTTTTTCTTTCTTTCTTCCTTTCCAAGTTTCCTCCTGCCTTGCGCCTTTCATTCAGCCTCACGCCTCGCTCTTTGTTCGCCGAGCACCGCGATTCCCTTCCTTTTTGGCTTCTTGCTCGCTATTCCGCTGCTGCGGCCAACCACCAGCTCGACAGCGTCTCACCCGTCACCTCAGCACTGCGCCCGGCCCTTTTGGTGGCCAGCTGTACGGCACGAGTTTCATCCACTGGCTTTGAGACTTCTTTCATTCTTCCGTTTCTTGGAGGGAGAGGACCCGTTGACGCAGGCTCAGCCCAGGTCCCTCAGCTTATTACCTGCGGCTGCTGGCCTTCTCGCCTCGGATTGGCCGTCGAGATCCTGGGACCCAGCAGCACCTCTCGATCGCCTCGCAAATCACCATCGCGGGCTGGCCACTCACGAGCGCGCCGCAGTCTGATCTCGATTAGCTGGCTGCTCACCAACTGCGGCGCCCTGTCCAGTCCAGCGCATCCTACTTGTCCATCATCATGCAAAGAGGCCCCTGCCTCAACCACGCCGCCGCCACGTAGTTTGTGAATTATACTGCTACTGGCAGCCTGTGCTTCCTCTGCCCGCTCGAAGCCTGCTCGCAAGCCTGTGCTACCGACAACACTTAGGAGATTTCGAACGATGGCGGCGCCTCAAATGAATGGCAGCCCTGTGTCTGAGGCTGCGGCTGCGGCTGCGGCTCCGCGCCAGTTCAAGAAGCACCGGGTCCTGCCGCGGCCGCTCAACGACCAGGCGCACGAAGGCTCCAGGCGCAATCCCAACCTGACCAGCGGAGCGCCGGTGCCCAGAAGCTCGACGCCTCACCCGATCTTCAGCCCGCAGCCCTTGAAGCACCAGCTCAGGAGGATAGGCACCGGGCCCGACCTGCCTCCCACGCCGCCCGCGCAGTCCAACGCCTCCTCCAGCAGCCGTTCTGCCGCCGCCCCGAGCCCGACGAGCACCGAAGATAGCGTCGGGCTGCCGAGCATCGTCGCGAACCGACCGCCAGCCACCCCCCCTGACCAGCGCAGCCCCCCGACGCCAGATGTCACCCCGCCGCACTCCTCAAGCCACGCCAAAGCCCCGCGTCCGACCATAAAGGGCCGCAATACTTCGGGGAGCACCATGGGCCCGGGGTCGAGGGCCGAATCCTTCATCACCGCCCGCGAGGAAGTGACGTCTTCGGAGGACGAGGCCGGGAGGGCTGCCGGATGGCGTCGCAGGGATTCCTTAACTTCTCAAACAACCGTCACCATACCCGCCAGCACCGCCGCTATTGATGACGATACGGCACGCACAGCGACTCCTTCAGACAGGACGCCAACGAATCATAGAGGACAAAGAGAGGGCGATGGCACACCAAAGGCAAAGACCAGGGCTGCTGAACCTGTCGACAGGCAAGGCACAACTTTCAGAGATGGACATTCGGGAGACGCCCGCCTGTCGAGTGTGATCATGTCAGAGCAGAACCCACACCAACGACGCTCGCCAAGAATGTCTCGTCCGGTTTTGCACCACGATGCTGTCATTCAAGACACGATGTCTGTGGCGCCTACAGACGCCACGAAAGCTGTGCGCAACATGCGGCTTGACGAGGCGGCACCTGTAGCTTCGTCATCAAAGAACCCTGATGATCACAAGGCTGCCAAGTTGGCTCATCCGCAGGTCGAAGCCACAGCCAAACGAGACCGCCCATTGAGCACATCCAGTCAAGCAACATCGATCGTCGAGGTCGTCCTGGTGGATGGACCGCCCAAGAGGGAAAGAAAACTGCGCCATATGCGAAAGTTGAGTACTCTGAGAACTCCTGCTGATAACAGAGGCGAGGCCGCCCTGGTGGCTCAATCCAAGGACGTCCAGGAGGGAGCTCCAAAGGCCCCCAAGATCCCGCAGAGTCCGAAACTGGATCCGTATGATCGCGAAATTCCCGTCTCGACAGTGACGCACTCGGCGAACCATCCACCCATCTCCAGCAGGACCGCGAGACGAGAGATATGGAAGAGCGGCGCCATCCCCGTGGTAATCGTCCCTGATCGGCGATCCTCGAGAGGTGCCAAGAGCAGGGAGCCTTCCCTTCGATCCACATCTACCAAGCACTCGGACAGGTCGAGGAGTGTCAGTTCTGTCCCTTCTCGCTCTCCCTCGTCATCTACCAACTCAAACTCTGGGCCTGTCTTTGAACGCCCTGCTCGCCGGAGTCGGGCGTACTCCGAGTCAGATGGATCTGTGCGGACGATGGACTTTCCTCCCACGATACCCCAGCGGTCTTCGTCACTATCCGCCCCTACGAGCCGCAACATTTCTAGGGCCGGCTCAGTGACTGGGGTCTCGGTCACCGCCAGCAGTGTCAAGGTCCACGTTGCCGAGGTCGAGGAGCAGACCGTCTCTCGCTTCAGCCAGGAGGTGCACATCATTTGCCCTAGCACGCCGTCGCTACCACCCGCATCCCCAGAGATGAAGGGCCTGGAAAGGGAGGAGACGGTGAACAGCCTTGGAGTTGACCAGCACGATGACGTGCTCTCGGTGAAGAAGATTCCACTGCGGAACACGCCCTTCTCGGTGGCGTCCATGGACACGTGTGCAACGGCGCCTGAGCTGTCAGAAGCTCTCGCTATCCACATGTTTCCTCACCAGAACTCATCGGTTGTCATGGTGGATCATTCGGCTCGGCCATCAGAGGCAGCGTCGTCCTCAAAGCACGTATCCAGCCCTCCGAACGCAATGATGGCGCACCTGTATGAGCAGAAGCCCGCGACCCCTCTCCAGAGGAGATTCTCCTCGCCCGCGGTCGATTCACCCTTGCGCAACCCGCGGGCTCCGCCTCAACCGCCATCGCATCCACCCGCGATCAACTTCATTCCCGCCACGCCTTCGGGCATGACCCCTGCGGCCGAACGAGCCATTCTCCAAGGCAACTACTTCGAGTCGTTGAACGAGAAGCCACCTCGACGCGCTTCCATCGTCAGAAGAGCGTTCAGCCGACGACGCCACTCCATCGACTACGTGCCGACTTCGCGGGGATCGGGCTTCCTAGCCAGGGCTTTCTCTCTCTCGCGGAGGAACCGCGATGATAGCGACATCTCCCTCTACAGAGACAACGATAAGCCGACCGAGGAGGACAAGCTGCATCCGTTCTGGCGCCCACAGTGGATCAGCGATGAGGATTCGGAGCCCTGGGACGATGACGAGGACCGAAGTGACGACGAAGACGAGGATGATGAAGTCTTCCGATACCCTCCCGTGGACAACCGTCCCCGAAGGCCTACCAGAAGCTTCAGCCAAAAGGTGAAGCAGACCCTTTCACTTTTGCCATCCCAGGAATATCATGTCGACGACGTGCACGGTCCCCAGCGCCGGACAATTCGACGGACATCGAGCGGCAATCTGCGAATCGTACGCCGCAAGGTCAGCTCCGAGTCAATGAGGCGAAGGCAGAGCCCGGGATGGCACGTGAATGAAGAACCTCGCAAGGGTTTCTGGCGGAGACGAAGCATCAGCCGAAGCGGCATGGGCTCACGGCGGTTTTCCATTGGAGGCAAGCTGGGAGAGATTCAGAATATTCCCCTCATGTTCAGCGAGCGACGACGCGAGAAACGATCACAGCGGCTCCGACAGATGATAAGTGCTCCGAAAGAAGTCCGAGACAATGTTGGCGAAGTCATCATTCGCGGCAACGGCGTGGTTCAAGCAGACACAGCTCGACGATTTTGAGGACAAGTGGTGAAGAACCCTTTGCGCAATCTGCTGGCGTCTTGATTTTTTTACTCTTTTCTACTTTTTCCTTTTTTACAAGTTTTCTCACTAAAGAAATGACGACCGCGAAGAACGAACGACTTTCGAAGACGACCGTTTTTGAAGATTTTGAAGACGAAATGATGGGACACACGGGAGATGATCAACGATTTGCGTTACGATAATTTTGCAACGACTGACGATTTTGACGAATTCGCCTTTGAGATTGGAATGCCACAGCTCGTGCTTGTGGCTCTCCCTCCCCTTTTTTCAACATAGGAAGAAAGTTGGATCAAAGTGCCATCTGGAGCGTTTTAGGCTTTCAACGTCTCTTTTTAATATATGCTCTCATCAGGATCTTTTCTTTTGATACAAGAGCCATACTTCCGAGTTACCTTGTTTTTCTTTTGCATGCCTCCTCTTTTTCCATTTGCCCGTTGGTTGCTTGTTCTCCTTTTTACTCTATCATGTTGCTGGTCAATATTGGACCTTTGCACGAAGAACACGGGATCCTTTAAAGAAGGGGGAGGCTGGCTAGATTTGGTTGCTTTTCTTGCAAAGTCGTTTTTATCCTGCGAGGCATGAATGATTTGTAAATGAATGAGATGCCTTTTTTTCTGCTTCTTCTTGATGACTCTTGCTTTTTCGCTGTTGTTTTCGATGTGTTCTTTTCCTGTGGCAGTGTTGATGTTGGGTGTACTATAGATTGATGTAGGACAAGCAGAGAGAGAGCAATCTAAAATTTTTTGATGTTGTTTCCATTTGGTGGCAATGAAGGGTCGTCGTGTGAGTCAGTCACATTTGATAGTGGAGGGTTGAGGGAACCTTTGAGAGGGGATTCGTGTGCTTTTCAGCAAAAGCTGGCTTCTGCCCGATTCAATGCAAGAGCTTTTTGCAAAGTATAGCTATGCCTTCCATCCTTCTACTGAAACAAGTGTATATACTCTTTCGACCAACCAAAAGGAAAGAAACAAAACTCCTCAGTACGCCAAATATTACCGTTACTCTTGAATACACTTGAATATCTTGCAAAGCGAAAAAGAACACAAAATCGACTTTGACACCCGCAAATCCATCACCGCCTATCCTGTCCAGGCGCACCAGGCGGCCCTCCCGCAGGGAACCCAGGCGGCGGGAACGCGTGCTGCCCCGGCGGAGGCACGGGCATGCCAGGCATACCGGGGAAGCTCGGCGGCGGGAGGCCACCGGGAGGAGCAGGACCGGCAGCGGCGGGGGCTCCGGGCGCTCCGGGGGGAGGGAAAGGGGGCAGGCCGGCGGGCGGAGGGAAGGGTAGGCCGTTGGGGGGCATCGGGGGCATTCCGTTGGGGCCCGGGGGGAAGGGGGGCATGCCGGGGATGGCCATGCCGCGGCCGCCGGGAGGTGCTGTTGTATTTTGCTCAGGTTAGGAAGAGAGATCTTGTGAGGGAAGGGTGGGTTGAGATGGTGGACGTACGTGGGAGGCCGGCGGGGAATTGGCCGGGAGGAGCGCCGGGCATGCCTGGGAATGGCGGAGGGATGCCTAGCAAATCATGTTAGCTCTTCCACTCCTTCTGATCTGTACTGTATGTTTGCGCAGGGCAAAGAAAAGCCATCGTCGTGGCGTAGTTGTTGGGGAGTGGGATGTGTGATAGTCGCGTACCTCCGGGGAAGCCAAACGCAGGGAATCCCTGGCCGGGCTGGTTCTGGAGAAGCATCGGGTTCGCGTGGGCCTGGCCCTCGGCGGCGTACGAGGAGGTGATGGAGTCAATAACCGACTGCGCCTTTTCATGTCCGATTTCTGTAGGCATGTCGTTTGCTGTCAGTGGCGAAGAGATACCAAGAGGGCGAAGAAGGATAGAGAGAGAGAGAGAGTTGAGGGAGGAACTCACGTTGATAGTAGTCTACCACGTTGCGCAGGTGGTTTCGGCCGCTGTTGTGAGCCTTGCGCACCGACATGGAGTCGTGCGTGAGGTAGACATCGCAGTAATCGCCTTTTGATGATTCGGGAGGTTAGATGGGGGAATATATTTGTTGGAAGGGAGCGCGTCTCTCGGCGATGCGGGTTGGACGTACAGAAGACTGTTGTTGCGATGGGTTAGCGCTGATCCAATTGAGAGGGCAAAAGATGAAGTAGCATGACATACATTTGGGCATTGTGACGAAATAACAGCTGTCGTTGGAATCTCGCTGCTCTGGAAGATAATGCGACAGGACCAAAGCAGGTGGGCGATAGCAGTAGAGAGAATGAATGATTGAAGCAAAAGATTCCAAGGCTGAACCCCCGTCCTTGTCCAAGCCGCCGACAAGGCTGCCCCACACGTGACGCCAAGCTTATCGACCAGCTATGTGATTGGCCGAAGCACTTCCGTCTTTATCGATTTCCTCAGCCACAGCAGCGCCCCACCACAAACGCGACACCTGTTGTCTTTCTGCGGCTGGTGCGAATTGAAGGGTAGCTGACAAGAGCAAGTGAAGCCAGGGTGGTCTCGAAGCTGGTGACCTGAATCGCAACTCGACATCGAGCCTCCCCCAGACGACAACAAGTTGCTCGGCCAAATCCATCAATCGAGAGGAGCCTTGCATACGGCACGAGGACACACACCCAGAGACACAGAAAAGAAAGCAACAAGCAAAAAAGGGGGGCCCCAATGGCGCAAACGGCCTTTTCGCCCATGCAGTGGCTCTGCAGCCTCCTGCTCCTCGCCAGCGCCGCCAGCGCCCTCAAGTTCGACCTCGTCGCGCACACGGGCGGCGAGAGCCTCAAGAAGGAGCGGTGCATCCGCAACTTTGTGGGCAGCGACACGCTCGTCGTCGTGACGTCGACGGTGGACGGGTACAAGGGCGACGGCATGGTGGTCAACATTCATGTGCGTTTGAAGGAGATCTTGTGTGTTGTGTGTGAAGAGAGAGAGAGAGAGAGCTGACTGGTGATGATTTTGTGATGATGAATTTTAGGTCCGTGATGCTATCGGAAACGAATACGGTCGCGCAAAGGATGTTGCTGGCGAGTCGAGGATTGTGTTTACTTCTCATGCGGACGCTGCTTTTGACGTTTGCTTTGAGAACCTCTTGGTCGGCCGTACGTTTCCCTCTCCTCTCAGATACACACAGACACACACCCCCTTACTCCAGACAAACCTCTCTCTATCCGCAAAACAAAATGAACCCCAGAACATCACAGCAACTAACACATGATATTTCAACGACAGCCAACAAGCCCGCCATCAACCTCCGCACAGTCGAGCTCGACATCGACATCGGCGCCGACGCAAAGGACTGGTCCGCCATCCAGGCCACCGAGAAGCTCAAGCCCGTCGAGGCCGAGCTGCGCCGCATCGAGGAGCTCACCGCCGAGGTCGTCCACGAGATGGACTACCTGCGCCAGCGCGAGCAGAAGCTGCGCGACACAAACGAGAGCACCAACAACCGCGTCAAGTGGTTCGGCGTCGGGACCACCTGGCTGCTGGTTATCTTGTGGGCGTGGCAGATTATGTACCTGAGGGCGTACTTTAGGTCAAAGCACTTGATCTAAAGACAATAGGCCAGTGGTTAAGAAAAGGGGAAATGGGGAGGATTTTTGGTTTGGGGAGTGTCTTTCGCAATTGTGGCAATGGGAGAACAAAAGGGGGGTTAAGAGAATGATGGGAGGGCAGAGAAAGGAGAGCGTTTCCTTGTGTGGGCGAGCTTTGGAGCGTTACCATCACCCTTTTGCGTAGGTTGGCATCCGGATAAAGGAGGCAAGGGGAGGCGGTTCTATGCCGGCGTTTGTTATATCATGATGCATGATCCATCGGGATGAGGAGGAGGATACACAAAAAGGAAAAACTGGGGGAGAAACCTTGTAAACCTCAAAACAAGAAAATTCTTATACATTCGACATACAGTTCTGACAACATCCTGCTGCTGTAAACCTATGCCCCTCGGTCAAGATCTCTCCTGAACAGTCCCGAAGAAGAGCCAATAACAAAACCCAGATGCCCAGACATATCATTTCAGGAACTCATTGTTTTCAGTGGAAACACAAGAGATGTGAGGATTGACTCATGGTCACTGCCGTTCTCAGCTCGAAGGAAGAAAAAAGGGGTAGATACAACATCAACGCTTCGACTATCCTCCTCAATTCTACCGTATCTCCCCACTTCTTCCTCACCACGCACTTCTCTCCCCATCCATACGTCAAATTTCATCCCTCAATCTTCCCCATCAAATGGGTATATAAAGTCCACCACCCCAAGAGTCCTCCCCACCAGCCAGCCCGCCCAACAAAAAGACCACCAGTCTACAAGCTTGAAAGAAAGACAGACCGAGAGAAATCAAACGCGGACTGGAGTAACTGAACCGCCAAAATATCCCAAGCAACCGGAACCACCCGCCAACCCACGACGGCAATGCATGAAAGAAAGAAAGAAAGAAAGAAAGAAAGAAAGAAAGAAAATAGAATGGAAAAGGCTGTAAGGGAGGGCGGAAAATTCATCAAAATCAAACCGAGCGCCTTGCCGCCACGTCTCGTCGTCAGTATGTCTCATGAATAACAGGAAAGAGGAAGAAAAAGATCAAAGCAGAGTCCATGCAGGGCCGACCTCGCGCAAAGGAGGGAGAGAGGGCAAGGGTATCATGAAGGAAGCAGGGCGCTTTGGAAAAGGCTCAATAAAGATGGCTGTGATGCGAAAACAGAGAGAAACAGAGAACGAATTGATTCTCAGTTTTTTTGCCTCATCATCCACCTTCCTCGGGGAGTATGCTGCTCAACGTTCGCAAAACCATTACCATGGGCAGATCCCTGGTTCCCGCCCTCTTTCTCTCCCTCTCTTCTCGCTCTTTTAGTCTTTTGGCGCTCAAAGCCAGAACTCGGTCTGCCTCCTTGCCCGCTACCTTGACCCGCTGCTCCAGCTTGTGAACGTTGTCCGCGAACTGATCAACTTCGAATTCCAGAGAAGATTGGATTCGCTTCAACCGCGCTTGTGTCTGTGATCGTATGCTCGCAAAGCTGTTGGTTTCGTCGACTAGGAAACCTCTGATTTTGCCTTCTTCTGGATCCAACAAATCGAAATCAGGTAATGTGATCGTATCCGCCTCTTTCTCTTTTGGCGTAAATAGAGGTGGTTGTTCTGGAGGTGGCTTTCGTATTGCCAGCCACGCCTTTTTCTCTTCTTGCAGTCTAGATCTTGAGTTAGCTTAGGATATGAGATGAACAGACTCAACAGACTGACCTCTTGATTCTTGCCTGCAGTGCCGCCAACTTCTCGTCCAGCTCGGCATTGCGAGGATTCGGTTTCATCACGACGGGTGCTTTAGGCGCATGGTCCTCCCTGTTAAACCAGTCGGAAAACTCTGATCTTGTCGCGAAATCCTTCAGCAACTGGTCCTGAATTGCGCGAGCTGAAATCAAGGAACAAAAGTCAGCAAATTGATCGCAAACAAATCAAGTCAACAAAAGCTGCCCACCTCCAAGGACTGCGCCAGAGTTGGCAGTGCCACGCGGCTTGGCCGACAGCGCTCGTTCACCGCACCATATCAACAGCTGCTTCATCCGCCGCGGCTCCAGCAGATCCGCTTCAATGTGCTTGTAAAACGCAGAAGTGCTGACTTCGCGATGGGGAATAGCCGCCTGCCCGCTCTCGATCAGCGAGCTCGCCCTGCGTCCGCGAGATCCCAGGCTGCTTCTTCGGCTCCCGTTGGCTCCCTTCTTTCGCATTTCCTTGTTCCGGTTAATGATGGGTGTGTCGCTCATTGGCAGCGCAATCTTGGTGGGCCCCGGAGCCGTCTCGTGCACTGGCGAGTCTGCTATTGACGCATCTCCCTCTTCCTCCCCCATCACCGGCCGTTGCGCCTTGGGCTTTGCCGCCTTCTTGGTGCGAACCTGAGTGGTTGAGGTGCCATTGGTCCGCGGCGGGGCCTGCTGCTCCTCAAATGCAGCATCATCGTTTGATAGCCGCGAGCTCTTCCTCGTTCCCTTCTTCGATGCCTTGGCGGGCGGCTCGTCCTGAAGCGCGTCGTTTGCCGCTTTTCGTCGTGAGGAGGACTTTTTCGTTGTCGTCGTCGTCGCCGGGATCAGATCCACCTGCTCATCACTGCCAATCGATTCCCTCGCCGCCCGCTCCCTCGCCGCTACAGCCGCCGCAGAAGGCCTCCCTCTTGACGATTTCCTCACGGGCAGGGCAACCGGCTCCTCGGTTTTCGCCTTTTTCGATTTCCGCACAAACTGAAAATCGTCGTCTTGTTCATAATCCGCGGCTAGTTATTCTCCCAAAGTCAGTATACTCTCGTCCCTCTTTCCACGTCATCACCTTTGTATCCACAATCCCCCTCCTCTCCGCTCCTTTCCCTCCTCTTCTTCCTTTTTCTTTCCTTTCTCTAGCAGACATGGGTGGGGGAAAGGGGACCAAAAACGAACCCGGCTGGCGCTTTGATCGGCGCACTGGCTGGTCGCTCATGCTAAGAAGTTCCAGCGGCTGTCGAAGAGTTACGAGAGTCGTCATCGATGGCTTCTTCGGAAGCTCCCCTGAATAGATCGCATGAGATGTTTTTCCAGGAGGATGTCGGTCTCCAGACGCGGGGCTCGTGCCTGCCAGGGCCAAATGAGCGCAAAAGGATTAAGATGCTCGTCGTTGGGAAATTTTACGGGAAAAAATGTCGCGTGTTCGCTTTTCGTGGTGGAGGAGGTTGAGAGAGGAAAGCGAGCTTCTCAGCCTTGTCGCGTCTCAAATGGCTGCGCGCGTTTCGCTCGTCCGGCGCATCAAGGCCGCGCAATCGCAAGGGGGGCAGAGGCTCCGTCACGCGGTGCAATAGCTGCAGAATCCAGCCGTATCAATAATGCGCTTGCGCTGCTGCTGCTTCGTCGTGCTGGGCCGAGGAGTCGAGGGTTGATCGTCGAGAGACGGCCAAAGTGTTTCTTTCTCTCTTTGCCTGGTTGTGTTTACTTTTGGAATCATGGGCGGAAGAGGTATGGTTTTCCAAGACAATGCGCTAGCCCTCTTTGGGACAGCACTACCCCACCCCCTCCGTCTCAGTGATACGGCATCTGATTGGCTAGGGGAGCTTGCACAGAATGACACCAGCTTAGCTGTCAATTTGAGCACTAGATGCTCACTCACAACTCCCATCAAGGCAACTTGAGGAGGCATCAAGTGGCATATAGTAAGAACACGGCAAATCACAACAACAACCAAATATCAGTAACCCTATTTATTAAGCACAATACAATCATCGATGCATTGACCCGGCTGCCAGGCCATGTAGCTTCCGTTTCTCGCTAGCTACAGAGCATCTAAAAATCAAACCCGAAAACACCAAGAGTACATCATCCCCCTTGACGGTACCGTAATCACCCAGAACGCCGTCAAACTCAACAAGAATCCGTCCAAGCCCAACACCTTTTTCATGTGTGTGTATACCTTACCGTGCCTTGCCACTATTTACGTACATTGTAAAGGAATATCGTGGAAGAGAGAAATGTGTGAAGTGAAGAGCCCGGGAGGAAGAGCCGGGTGTAATGGCCAAGGCACCGCTTACAACCACAAGTGGTGCGGGAAGGGCCGACAAAGGAAAAAGAAGGCATGGAAGAAACATCCTCGGGATGCTGTCCAGCAACCGACCCCAAACACACACGATGACCTCCGCCGTCTCTTTTGCCGTGAACCCCCCCTTTTAAAGATTATACAAGGGAAATGTGTACCGAATGCATGTTGTTGCGCCGTGGACCGCGTATATGCTCAATCAGATCTCGACCTGCCTCTCTCAACCCAGTCGTTTCTCTGCTAGGAGAAACGGCGGTTGACACCCTGGCCAGCCATGACACCCTGGGGGCCAGGCATCGGGGCGGCCATGCCATATGGGTTGATCTGAGGGTTGTACGGCTCAACGACTTGAGACATGAAGGCACCGTGAAGGCCTTGCTGCTGAGTGACGGGACAATCTTTGTGGGCAAGCAGGAGGGTCTTCAGATTGACGACTTCCTCTCGCAGCTGCGTGATTTGCTGGGTCAAAGCTTCATTCTCGCTGCTAAACACCTCCACCTTGGTCTGGAGGTTGGCAAGCCACTGCTTCTTGCGCTGTCGACATTTGAGAGCCGCCACACTAGGGAGGAGTTAGCAGCTTGTCCTGCAAAATTGTTCAATCATGACGGGAGACAAAAAACATACCGGTTACGTTCCAAGAAGTTCTTACGCTTCTCCTCGTCTGTCATCTTTGACTTTCCTGTTCCAGATTCGTCAAATTTGGAATCTGCATCGTCTTCAGAATGATCCTCGTCATCTCCGTTGCTGCTAGCCGCGCCACTGTTGGCTTTTGTTCTCTTCGTGGGCGGTGCTTTGGCAGGCGCCTCGTCGGCTTTCCTCCTGCCATTGGTAGCGGGAGTGTTCTTCTTTCCCTTGGCTCGCGTCTGAGGCTTCTGGTCGCTTTCCTCGGACACGTTGCTGACCTCGCTGACGCCTCGTCGCGGATCTGCCTTGGGCGCGGCCATGGGGGGCGACGCGTTCATGGTGGGCGGTACCACAGGGGCCGGGTGCGCGTGTGCCGCCGGTGCCGACGTCACTGTGAACTGAGGAGTAGGCTGGGTTCCGTTCCTCCCCTGAGCGAGCATGTAAAGGCCGTTGGCCGCGTCGTTATCGTGAGGGTCAAAGGGTCCGGATGCGGGCTTGGCTTCGACCTTGGGGATGACGGGGACGGAGGTCATGTCTTGAGGTTGAGACGTTACTGGCTGGGGCTGCGGTGCTGACGCTTGCGCTCGGGCGAGGCTGTTGGCCTGCTCCCGCTTGGCGGCAGCACTCAGGGCCGTTCGGTGGAAGTCGATGGTGTTTGGAGTGGCGCCGCCGCTGGCCAGCTGCGCAAAGAGAGCAGAGTTGGGGCTCGGGGCCGGGAACATGGACCCGCTCCCACCCGGTGTCAGTCCGGTGCGCAGGGAGGACTCGTTGGGCGTCGGGAAGCCGCCGCGAAGGTGATGTGTGTCGCCGAAGTAGTCGGTAGGGCCAGACAGCATTGCTGGGCTGAGCGGGCCGGTCCGCAAGGAGCCTGGACCCCAGTTGAAGGGAGTCGCGTTGCTACCGGGGAGCAGCGACGAGGGAGAGGTCAAGGCTGCAACGCTGGGCAGCTTGGTTCCTCCAGGCGTTTCTGGTCCACCACCCCCAAACGACTGCTCAAACGGATTGGGCTCCAGGCTGAGGGAGCCTCCGGAGACCTGAGGCGCAAAGTATTCGCCGGGAGTATTGGATCCGGGTTGGGATTGTCCTGGTCGAGGCGGCGGTGCAAGCGGCTTGGTCGCCGGAGCATTGGACACAGCGTCCGGCTTGGTGATTGAGTCGATCTTGGCGCTGGCGACGGAACCTGTTGAACCAGGGGCTTTGTAAGTCGACGGTGACAACAGGCAAGAGTGGCGATGGCAGCGGCAGTGACAATGGGAGGGACGATGGCAAGGGAAATAATGGTGACGTTGTTGCTGGTGCTTGACCGACGACGGGCAATTGAGTTCGGTGACGACCCCTCGGTCGTACTTGATCCGGGGAGGTGACGGCGATGACGAAGGCGTAGGAGCAGCGAGGGCAAGGGAGAGGTATGACGATGCAGGAACAGCCAAGGGGGGGAGAAGATTGCAGGAAAATTAGAAAAGAGGCTTACCTTGCCTGGTTGGGGATGCTTGCTTAGGGGACTTGGACTCGGTTATGTTTGTGACGGTCGTCCCCATGATGACGATGAATTATATCAATCAAAGAGACAGTGCAAAAGGAATGGAGGGCAGAGAGAAGGACAACCACTTATGTGGGGGAAGACGCAGAGCAATTGCGAGAGACGTTGGGATCCGGGTCGAGAGTGGTGAGAAAGACCAAATCTGGATGGATGAGGTCAGAGGCAGGCGTAGCGCGGAGGCAGAACTGAGGCGGTGGATAGCTGGGGCGCTTTTTGCTTTGGCCGGCGCGTTGCTGTCAACTCTTTTTTTCGTGTCCCTTTTTTCCTTGCTCTGCTCTCACTTCCGTCAAACTCTCCAGCAGCCCAGCGCGGTAGTTTTGTGTTCTGCTTCTGTCCGGGAGGCAATGCTTCTCTCCGCAGGCTGGGCAGGAGTTGGGGAGCCGCAGTAGAACAGGCCGGGCTCAGGTACCAAGAGACGAGAATAAGGGCAAAAAAGGATAAAAATCAAAGGTAAAAAGAAAGGGACCAAATTCGAGGCGGCCGCGAGGGCTCCCGGATTAACGCTGCAAATCACGAGAGACGTTAAACTGATTGATGGACGAGCTTCGGGCGTGACTGTCGAGGCGCCTAGGCTGCACAAAGAGCTATTGCTGGCGGGGGCGCGCGGAAGGCTGCGTTGCGAAGCTGTAACTGAGGAAGAGTGAAGAGTGCACGATGGAGGAAGAAAGACGTCAGAGATGACGTTGTGAAAGACGAAAGGCGCAGAAAAAAGAAGGCGGGCGGCGGCGGCTCTGACCCTTCTGGGGGGTCCTGCTGGCTGGGCTGCTTTGGGGCCCTTTTGGGCATTGTGAGTGGCCACCAGCGCTAACGGCCAGGGTGCGATGAAAACTGGAGCCTGCAGAGACTTTCCATGTTCGCTGACAAACCCTGGTTCGGGATCGCACTGTGCGGGACGCTGGAGGGCCTCTGGCGATTGGGGAGACGGGTGGTGTGGGCCGTGCGGATGCGGCAGCTGGCACGCACCGTGTACCTGCTATCGAGGGGCGGCGAGTTTTGGGTCGAATCGATCGAACCGGGTTGGATTGGATGGCTGGATGGATGGGCGGGATGGTGATGGTGATGGGCTGCGCTGCACTCTCAGTGCTGTGTGCGCCGTAGCTGCAGGGCTTGTTCGTACTGTAGGTGCTGCAGATGGGATGCATGCCTGGCGAGGGAAGAGACGGAGGAGAGGCAGGATAGGTGAGGTATGTATGTGCACGCATACTGTCTCGTACTGCAGCAATAGCACCACCTTGAAAGTGTCCCCATCCAGCATCAAGGGGAGCAAAAAAGTAAAAACGAGACCAGATGCAGCCAATCGAACCACGCAATCTGCTGTATCCGTGATACGGGCATCTGGGAGGTGGCAAGATGGAACGGAGCACCTTCGTATATGTGTACTGTATGCACAGTGTCCAAGGGAGCGTGTTCTGCTCACGTTCAGGGGCCGGGATCAGAAATCCAGGAGCAAGAGCCGCGCGTTCGGACGTGCTGCGAATGAGGAAACGGAGCATCATCATGGCTATTGATAGTTTCCGGTGAAATGGCGAGTCAAGCGGCAACGGAAGCCATCTCGTGTTTGGCTCGACTTGTTGTCGCGCCCTGGCCGAATCAGTCTACTGGGTATTACCTACTGCTGCACCGTCTTCCAGGTTGTTTATCTCCGCGTAAAGCTACGGAGTACTGCCGGCACAAGCAACGAAGGGCGAATGAACGGAGCATCTTTGCAGATGGCTGGTGAGAAAAGATGAGTCCGCACTGTATGGACTCCGAGGATGCGCTGGGGGGTCGCTCTAGCGTGCCACTGGCGAATGCGGTTTCAATGAGAGGCTCGGAGGTGTGCTGGTGTGCAGTGCAAGCGCTGCTGCTGCTGCTGCTGCTGCTGCGAGGGATGGATTGGACGGATGTTGATGCAGTGGGAACAGCAGCAATTGATGAGTTGAAGGGCTGTGGGGCACTGCTGCATGGACCCCCGGAGCGAAACTCGTATGTATTTCGGGTGCACTTTTGATGCTGGAGATGACGCTTGCCTTTGCGCGAGACACTCCCGCACTGCACGTACAACCTACAAGTACAAGTAAACGGTGGACGGTGGTGAGCTCTGGATGGACTGGACGGTTTGGGCCTCATGTCTGCAGGCGGGGGAACGCCGCTTTCATCCTGATGGACGCACCTGATGCGAGGGTTCATTCGCTGGGGGGAGGCTTCAGCAAGGCAATTGCTTGGTACAGCACTCGCTAATCGGCCGAGACGAGACGCGGAAGGCCCAGCCATTTGATCGCTACCAAGTATTAGGCAAAAGCCCAAATCGTCCACCCGCCCATCGTCTTGGTGTCTCAGTACTTCCCCTACAGACGAGATCACAGCCCTCTTCCAAGTCGCTTCAAGACAACCTTTAAGCCCTATTTGAGCCTCCCCTCACCGACTAGCAGCCGATAGGAAACCCCCCCCCCTAACTAGATTTCTCATCTCGAGATGGGCGCCGGACTCCTCTTCCTCTGCCAGCCCGCGGCATGTGGCAATCTAGCCGCCTCCGTCTATTACTGGTGCGCGACTCGAGTCGACACACACACACCAAAGACAAGACCACCTCCCAGATTGCGGGCAACCTCTCATGCATCCGCGCTGGCCTCTGCGCAAGAGCTAGCCAACCAGCCAGCAAAGGGGGTTGAGGATCCGTCTCCGTCTACTCATCTGCCGTCGTGTCGGCCGTCTCTTGTCGTTTCCTCACCTAAGAGAGCAAGTGATGATATTACTGAATGGTAGTGAAAACCTGCTGCTACAACATCTGGCAGCAGGCAGGTTGTTCAGTCAACCAACCTGTGATGGAAACGGGCTGGGTGAGGTTGAAGCTTCATTACGTCACAATGTCTCTCGTCTCTCCCTCCTCTTTCAGAGACATTTCGTGCCTCTCCCAGGAAAAGCAGAGACACGCAGACGCTGCTTGCAATGGATGCGTCTTCCCACTTGCCCGATTGGGCCCGCAGCTGCAATCCCTCCCATCCAATGCCCGAGCAAACAAACACTGGGAAAAAAAGAAGAAAAAGAAAAAAAGAAAAAAGAGGCCCAGCACTCCTTCATCACGGACAAACCAGGCACTGACACAGAAACAACACCCAGCCTTGACACGACAAGGCACAGACAAGCAAGCACCTCAACTTGCCTCTGCCCAGCGAACCAGAGCAGCCCGATGGCCACCGGCCCAAACTGCGCACACAGTGCAAGAGGCGACCCCCTGAAATCGTCCCGCTCGGCTCCACTTCGTGCCAGCGTCCGCGACACTGTGCCGCGACTTTTGCGTTTTCCTGGCCCGTCCAGCCGCCTTTGCTGGCGATTCATTGGTGAGCGCCATATGATCGGCCGGTGACGTCAGCATTGAGAAACGGAAAACAAAATTATATGGCAAAATTGCAAGCTGGACATGGCCCCGGACAAGGAAGGAAGTAAGGAAAGGAAAGGGCAAGAGACGACCCCCGGCTTCGACCTCGTGGACTTGCCCGAGAGCGTTGCAGCGCGTTTGCGGCCAAGAACGCTTGAAGCTGCACGCATTTTGGCTGCTTGTCGAGGGACTGGACGCTTTTGGATGCCACGGGCTGCTGATTCCCCTTCCAACTAACTAGACCCGGTCCTTGATTTTCTCTGTTCTCTAGGTCTTTTCCAGTTTAAACACGCCCTGCCTTTTGTTTTGGTGGCCGTCAGGCCGTCTCGCGCATCGGCGCCACGGCTCCACCGCGAGGCTCAAGGACAAGGCCGGGCTATGACGCACTTTTGCCAAGCATCGTGAAACATTGGCCCGAGTATCAACAGCCTGTGCGCGTTGCACCGAATTTGGGGGCTCAACGACACGCGACAGCTGCCCGTGCTCGACACGAAACATCTTACAGTAGAGTCAACTTCAGAGTGGTGTTGCGTGCGATGCTCTTCCAGCAAGTGCTTCGGAGTGTGCAAAAGAACCGTGGCCATGGAGATGATGGAGACGTGTGATTGGGCTTTGCGTGAATGAAGCAACATCAGAGCAGAGGTAAACAACTGAGATTCCCAGACAATACTGCCCAAAACTCCAGATCAACGACTACCGCAAAGCAACGCAGCCCCTTTGTCCCGAGACCTCGCCATCTCTCCCGACATCTGGCTTCGGAAGAGAGAGAGAGGCCAACCTTGGCGATCCTCTCCATCCCTCCCTAAGGCAAAGGAACCCACAGCGCCTAATTCCGAGCATCAAGACGGATCGAGATCTTCCCCAAGCATCCGTTTTCCCTTCTCCAGCGCTCTGGCTCTGCCATCTTGGCGGCCGTGCCTGGGTGCTCATGATGACATGATGATTAATCCATCTCGTCCTTCGCCTCCCAGTCCTCGCAGGCGGAATCACGAAAAACGATCTGCATCTTGTGCTTTAGGTATCCGAACCCAAGACGGAGGGCTAAACGTGCGGAGTGCGTGCATGCTGGCACTCCAGCCATGCAAGAAGCCCATCACGATTTGCTGGCCCCGATACGATCCCTCTACATACTATCAACTACTGTACTGGAGAGGCTAACGGGGTGAGACACAGATGCATCCTGATGTGGTATTACTGGGGCTTCTCCCCAGCACCAGCAGGATGGGTGTGTCCCATTCACCTGAGGCCCAGTCTCGGAACGGATAGTCTCTTTCAGGTGACAAAGATCTGATAATCCGGTTTGAGAGGTGGGAAGACGGCCGGATGATGCAATCTTGCCGTGTTTGAAAAGGATCGTGAAGGCCCAAAGGCTCGTGGCCCTGCCGATCGTAGGCAGCCGTGAGATGCTCAGGCTAGTGCTTGGGGCATGATTTGGGCATTTGCCGCGTTTTTGTGGACGAGGCTGGATCTTGTAGGATTTGCAGTTTGGGTGAAGAAGCTTATTCAGACGTCGTGACTGGGGCTCATCGCGTGAAGTCGTTGCTGGGTGAGAGGCTTGTGTTGGGTTGTACGGGCTTCAGTCCTCATGTCTTCAAGTGTGTTTCTGCTGTCTGAGAAACCATATCTTGATGTCGACTGATCGGTTCTGCAGCAGTACCCATTACACGACAAAAGACAGGAGTAACAGATGCCTTCACGGTGAAATGTTCTTGGTTGATGAAGATTGCAGCCCCTGAAAACTGGATGTACTCTAGGGTAGCTGGCGATGCGGAATGGCTCGCTGCATTCTCGCCTTCCTCTCCGTCTACAGTGGCTCTAGAGTCGTACTCATGAATGTCATTGAATGTTTTGAGGGTCAGGAGACGCGATTGCAATCACTTTGAATATTCGGCGTGGTGCTGGTGTAGCGTTTCTCGTATGTTGAGTGAGATGCGGAATGGCTTCAACAACACCGACTGTAACTCGCAAACCCCTCCACTTGACACTATCTCTTTTATACTGAAGAAGCACTCCACGCTCATTACTACTAGATCAACTCGATCTATGCTCTGCCCTCTTTATCAATCTTAAAAAACCGCATAGCCACCATATCCCACACATCACAGCTTCGCACCGCCCTTGTCCCCATCAAACCTCCTCACCTTATACCCATGCCTCGGCGCATGCACCCGCACACTCTCCCCCTTCGCAGTCTCGACCTCAATTACAACCTCATCCTTATCCAACCTCACCAGCTTCCCCACATCCTTATGCGCCCTCCCCGTATCCGTCGGCGAAATCGTAACCAAGCCACCCCTTTCCAATCCCTCAGCAACAACCACCGGATCATGCCCATCCACGCTCCCCTCGCCCTCTTCATGCCAGGACGACCCCTCAATTACCCTCGCCGCCTCTTCGCCATTCAGCGTCTTTGGTTTCTCAGCACGCTTCTTCGCAGAAGAGACGGCTTCCTGGAAACGCTTGATCCACGAATACACACGAGGGAACTTCTCTGCCGAAAACTTTTCCTCGGGCAAAGCCCCTGGAATGCCAGATAGCCAGTGAAATACCCAGACGGCCTCAATGTCCGCCAATCCAGGCCTCTCCGTCTTGAGGATCCAGTCCCTCCCGTCCGCTAGAAAAGTCGTCTCCATGAGCTCGAACGCGGCCGCAATTTCCGCCAGCGCTTCAGGCCGGACCTTTTGCATTCCCTCCACGCTCAGCTCCGCACCCATAAAGTCCCCTCTGTCCTTGAAGTACCGCGGGTCCTTGAGGAACGGCAAGTCCGTTGGGAGCAGCTTCACGGCGTGCTGGAAGATGCCGCTGTCAATGATAAAGGCCGATAGGAGGCGCTCGATGCCCTTTTCTTCGGGTGTGCTTGATCCCAGACGAGGGAGCTCCGGATACATGGCTTCTAGCTTGGGTATCTGAAGGCGAGTGTCGAGGTATATGTCCCTGCCGATTGAGAGGATGGGAATGCGACGGTAGGAGATGCCGAGACGAGCGACGTCTGGCCGCGGCAACATGCCAGGCTGGAGCTACATTGCGAAGCCTCAGCTGAAATATCCTCCGTTGGAGAAGTCACTCCTTTCCTATAATTGCAACTTACACATTGGTTGTAGGGAACCCCTCGCAGAGCGAGATACCACACGATGCGTCTCGCAAAGGGCGATATCCCATAGTGATAGAGTACAATTTCGGGGGCTGTCATAGTGACGAGGCGTAAAGACGTTTGATGCGCAAGTGAAGACAACAAACTGTGGCAGCCGCTCGTGGTTATTGGTGTTCCTTTGCAAAGCGACACTTGTGAACCGCTTACAGTCGCGCCGGCTCGGGACGTTCGCGTGGTTCCAGCCTCGGCTTGTTGGGGGTGGGGTAGACCGAAAGGGGTTTCGGTGACTTCTCTCACCGAACAACTACCTTGGACCTGGATGCTGTATCATCAGCCCTGTGCTTGATTCGGCTTTTATTGGAGGCAACTCGGTAAATGTCTTCTAGTGCTCAGCTATCAGGCCATCTGTACGAGTCCTCTTTTCCCTATATTTCCCGTTTTGTCCCGGGATGTGCCACATCCGTTTGATCGCGCAGTAAATCCTCCCTAGAAAAGGGGCAACTAAAACTCAAAGTAACAGGCAGCGGTTTATGAACACCCTCTCTGGGACTATGCCTGTGTACAGTAAATCACCAGTCTCCTCCGCCGGCGTCGTCGGCGTAGCTGTCCACGTTGCCGCTACCATAGCCGGTGTCAGGCTGCTGTGGCTGCTCGTCGGCGCCGCCATATCCCTGGCTTTCGTAGGCATCCGATTCCTTGGGAGGCAGCTTGCAGCGGACCTTGGTGTGTCCATACTCCTCGCAGTTGGAGCATTTGACCTTGGACCCTGCAGTGTAATCATTAGTCGAGTGCCACCTGGGACAGTGAGGTAGTTGGTCCAAAACTCACAGTCCGTCGGCTTGGGGCAGTCCCTGCTGAAATGACCCGTCTCCTCGCAATTGCGGCAAGTAACATTGTCCATGTTCTTGGGTTGATCACAGTCCTTTGAGATGTGGCCTTCCTGACCACAGTTGCGACAGGCTCTGCTGCCTCCGTCAGGGCAATCCTTGGCAAAATGGCCGGCTAGGAAACGCAGTCAGCAGTTGCTCATCGCACGAGGAGATCAACGTACTTTTGTTGCACTTGCGGCACTCGACATTGTCCAAGTTCGGGGGCTCTTCGCACTCTTGAGCGCGATGGCCCGACTTTCTGCTCCTAGTCAGCGTCCAATCCGTGTTGGTGGTGTTCAGTAACAGACACTCACCCGCAATTCTTGCAAGCAAACTTGTCCACACGCGGCTCGGGACCTGAGCATTGATTAGAAATAGAAGAGACGCAGACACGAAATGGCGATATGACTTACAGTCCCTCACACGATGGCCTTCGCCGCCACAATTGTAGCACGAAATCTTGGGCTTTCCGGTCTCTCGCTCAACCCTGTCTTGGGTGCAGCCCTTGGAAGTGTGGCCGAGCTCGCCACAGTTGTAGCATTTCGGAACACCTCTATCGACGACCATACCGGCGTCATCCAGGCGGGTCAAAATCTCTCCCTCGCCATTCGGCCAGGCGTCAACCTCGCGGGGTCGCTCTGGCTTGTCCGAGAACCTGACCGAGATGCTGTACTTTTTGTCAATCTTGCCTTGGAGATCCATGTTCGTGAAGGTATCGATGAGATCTCGCTCAGTGCAAATAAGCCAGATCTTGACGTTCTCTTCCATCAGACGCTCCTGGATTTGGCGATAAGTAACCTCTCCTCCAAGAGCTTTGACATACTCCTCAATGGCTTCCTTGGCATCGTCCACATCCCGTTCGCGAGCTGCCTGCTTGAGTTTGTCCCAAGCAGCATCAGGAGTGACGTCGGCGACATGATCGCGATTGACTTTGCGAGCATTCTCACAGTTGGTTCGGAAGTGGCCTGGTGTTGTTCGTCAGCTTGTGTGTTCCCCCAACCCAAGTTCAAGGCATACCTTCTTCACCGCAGTTGGAGCAGAGCATAGGAGGTGCCTCAGGGCAGTCCTTTCTCATGTGTCCCTCCTTCTTGCAGTAACGGCAAGTTTGTTCTCCGCCCTTGGGACAATCGGCTCGTCGGTGCCTGTAGACCAATGAGTGAGCAACTTGCTTAGGAGAGGACGTGGGATTGACCTACCCTTCTTCACCGCAACCGAAACACTTGTCATTTCCAGATCCTCCACCGTTGGGGCATTCGGCTCGTCTGTGGCTGCAGAAAATCTATGAGTACGTGACCTCACGAAGTTTACAGGGTGAACTTACCCTTCTTCACCACAGCCAAAGCACTTATCGTTTCCGTATGCTCCGGCGTCGTTGGTGCCGCCGCCGTAGTTGTTGTCGTAAGAATCTCCGGTGCCGCCACCAAAATCATTTGAGCCCCAGGTATCAGCTCCAGCTGTTTCCTTCTCGAAGGAATGGGTGGTCGTCGTGGCCCAGCCGCCATCGGCGACTCCCGTACCCCAGTCTCCCATGTTCGATTTTCGCGGGATAGGATACGGTATGGTGTCGGCTTGTCTCCCTTCAAATTGTTAGAAAAGTCCACGACGTAAGATGTTGACAGTTTGATGGGCATAAGTGTGAGTGAGTGTCTTCTAGATGATACAACAATAGGGGAGAAGCGGAGAGGAACCGAAGGGTGAAGAGGTGTGAGGTAGGCTATTCGCTGTTCGCCAGTGGATTGCATGAAGAGGGTAATTGGAGGACGAAAGATATCGAGATGGAATCGTGAAAGGTGCTTGATAGAGGTAGACAAAGAAAGTAGTAACAGAACGTGAGACGCGATAGTGAGTGAAAACAGATATACCTAGGTAGTTACCTTGAGCTTGGTTTGAGGAACGCGAGTTCACAGTCGCGTCCAATCCGAGAAAGAGAGGTACTACCACAAGCTGCGCTGCATATGGGTTAAATTCATGTGCATCCCAGGATGATTCAAAGCTAAATGGACCGATATAGCACTCACAAGTTTAGGTCCGTGTCGATGCCTGAAATTCCACAGCACACCCCAGAAGTTGGAGTTCTGCAAGGAGAAAGAACAGAAGGCAGAGAAGAAGAAAAGAGAAAGAGAAGGAAGAAAGTTTGGCAGCTGGCAGAGAAGAAGGCCACGCACAAGCAAAGGCGAAGGCGGTGCGCAGGGCGGCAGAATGGCAACAAGTTATTCCATCCCTTTCTCCAGCTGCCCACGACTGACGAGCCCGTTCCCTGACGCAAGTGAATGCAGTGCTTTGCTTGTGTGAAGTACGACGATGCCATAAAGCAATGAAAAGGAGCCACTGTCTGGATGAAAAGGGTGTGAGAGAACCCGGGGATTTTGCTAGGTCAATTTTCCTGGTAGAAGCACTGCATGGTGACCATATCGGCGTGCGTCTCCATCCATATGATTCGGCTTGGCTCTCCATCACCACACGAACTTACAATGACATCCTGTCTGAAAGGCGAGCACACAAAAAGTGACCCAGATAGAACATTTAACGCTGCGTCGTGTCCCCTTTGTGCTATACTAGGTACTAATGCTCATACATGACGTTTGGCAGAGTGTACTCTTTCGATAGGGCCTCCACGCATCTGCCGCCGCTGTGATGGTGGAATGTCTTTGTCAAGGCCATATCGTCAAGGCCATATGTAAAGCAATCGGAGAAAACAAGCCATCGGTATTGTCCCTATTACTCCAGACAGTGCTACTGGAGATTTATCGTTAACGTTCGGACGTAGGTAATGTTGATTGCTGGCATCTTGTACCTACGCATGTATGCCAAAGAACAGCGACCGAAGAAGTCTCTCTTGGCTTCTTAGCCCTCTTCTCGCCATGGAAAGCACCAACTGGCCAATATCCGGCTGAGCAGATTCGAGAACAAAGCAAAGAATGACTGCGGCGTCAATATGTTCTCTCAGGTTCGGCGTCACCGTCAATACTTGGTAAACATAACATTGTCGTCTATAGACGATAGGAATAGGAGCAGTACTTGTGCCCGTTACTAGTCGGATGCTAGATACACTCGGATGGCAATTGCAGCTTTCAGATAGAGAAGCTGATGGGAACATGCGTTCCAGAGGCTAATGACAGCAGAACCAGATAAGATCGAGCGATCTGGAGGACGCTTCGCGGAAAACCTCTCGATAAGCCGAGGAGGGCCGGATATAGAGAACCATGATTTGGAAGCATCAACATGTACATACATGATACTATCTGCTTCCGTGACGGCAGGCAGAAAAACGGCCACGGTTATGGAGCACTCATTCGATGCACCTTACAATACTCCGCTTCGCTCGCAAATCGTAAGTACATGTAGCCAGTTCGGAAGGCTGATGCCAGTGGGCTGATGTTGTAACAAGGCTATAATACTTCCGCGGAGAAGTCAAGCCTTGCCTCTTTGACCCCTAGCACAAAGAAGACTGAGCAACTTCAGGAATGCTACCGAAGCGATATTGTATCAAGTCGTTGCTCCGTGACGATACCTCGTAGAGTGTCAGTCTGCACTTCTACGGAACATCAAACGACAGGGCAAACACATTCACTATTCTTCCGCCATGAGTAGCCATTCACACAGGTGGATACAAGGCTTGAGCACGATCTAGGACCTGTCAACCCACCCTGAGATGACCCTTGAGTTGGTAATCCGCTCGGCGACACAGGGGCTGGAGGTGACCCTTGCCATTCGATGTCCAATGAGAGACAAGTAATAGGCGTCAGCTTGCATCTCCGCGTTCGGAGAAGTGGCATCTTTATCAATCACTATCAATCCGACCCCGCGTGCTTTTTCTAACACTGTAGTGCCCGTGCTATTGTGACTGTCAGCGTACAGTATCATCTCGCTCAAACCACGTACTGTCGTCCAGGTTTTTTTTCTTTAAGCTTTTACTAAGCATCACTGGAAATATTACGACGTCCGACGCAGATAGAGAGGGTCTTTGCCTCTTACAAATCCGGCCCTCATAACAACTTCCAACAACCTCCTCCCCTCGTCCCAGTTGAATCTCCCTCACTCTCTACCCAACCGCACCTTCGCAATGGCGCCCTCCGTCGTAACGATAGACACCTCAGACGACTTCTTCGCCGCCCCGGTGGCGACAGAGTCGAAGCGAACGCTCCTCCTCGCGCCGCCCTCCCTCGCCTCTCACCCGTCCGCGCTCACCAGCGTCGTCTCCCAGTATGACCGCTCCGTCACGGACCTTCACATGATCGACAGGCTGTCAGCCGGCCTCGTCAAGCTGCCCTCCGCGACATACGACCTCGTTCTCGTCCTCGCCGATGCGTCCTCCTCGCTGAACGAGACCCTCTCGCTCTTGACCCGAAACATCCTCGGCCCCATCGCAGAGTCGCTCAAGCCCAAGGGCCGGCTGCAGTCGCAAGACGGTTCAGACTTGTCACAGAATGCTGCGCTGGCAAAGGAGGCCGTCTTGGCGGGCCTGGTTGCGTCCAACGGAGGCTTCGACAAGCCGGACTACGGCGATGGCGAAGGCGTAGTCTCTCTGAAGCTGGGAAGCAGAAAGAAGAAGACCGAGACAGCGCCTCCTGTTCAGAAGGTTGACGAAGTCAAGCCTGTTGCCCCCGCTGGCGTTGGCTTCATTGACTTCTCGGACGATCTCGACGCCCATTACGATGATGACGAGCTCATCGACGAAGACACCCTCATGACAGAAGACGACCTCAAGCGACCCATCAACATCCGTACGTCCAAGCCCGCTATCCCCCCCCAAAATAAGATGATTGTCCAAATGCTAACATGTCTGCGAACAACAGCCCCCGAGTGCCAGCCCAAGGCCGGCAAGCGGCGCCGCGCCTGCAAAGACTGCACCTGCGGCCTCGCCGAGCGCCTCGAGGCCGAAGACGCCGCCAAGCGCGCCGCCGCCGACAAGGCCCTGCAGAGCGTCAAGCTCGCCGCCGACGACCTGACCGAGGTCGACTTCACCGTCCAGGGCAAGGTCGGCTCGTGCGGCAACTGCGCGCTGGGCGACGCTTTCCGGTGCGATGGATGTCCGTACATCGGGCTGCCGCCGTTCAAGCCCGGCGAGGAGGTGCGGTTGCTGAACAATGAGATTCAGCTGTGATTTGACCTTTTGGACTTTACGCATTGCGGCTCACTTTTTTTTTTGGGATGGGAGGTTTGGGACTTTTTTTGGGAATCATGAGTATGGGTGGCGAATTGCTGTTTTTGTGTGGCTTGCGTGATGTTGGAGTTTACGGATTATTCAAGATGATGTTGACCAAGATTTGGTTGGATACGGGATAACGAAAATACCAGGGAGGCCAACGAAGGAAAGGGAAACGATCACGGCTAGAAGGCCCTTTTCTCGAACCCTGAACGCTCATGGCGTCTCGGCTTGAAGTCTTACTTTGCATTTTACATAGAGAATTAAACCATTTCTCTTATGCTTGTCAAGAGTTCTTGAAACGGCTTCTGAGTAATTTCACATTCAAGGGAGAAATGCTCTTATTGTATAGTGGCCCAGTCGCCAGTATCTAAACGTAGATACAATGCCTTATTGCTATAGTATTTGAAAAGTAAGAGACTGACACCCCCCATATGTCCAAGGAACGAAAGCTATTCTTCTTTTTACAGGAAATCCCAAACAAATGCTGCTCATCTAACTTGACGCTTGCTGATTCTTCCTCCTCTTCTCCCGCTCCGCCTCTGACAGCCCATCCTCGCTATCGTCATCCTCTCCCACGGTATACTTGCTTCCCGGAGTGGTAGGTGTCTCCACATGCAGGTCGTCCAGCGTGGTCTCGTCGAAATCAGCGGCCTCGACATCCGCGTGCCGTCTGCGGCCGGCAAAGTTGAGGCGAGAGCCGTTCCTGCTCGAGGGTTCGCTGCCGCTCAGCGCCCTGTAGGTGGCGCGGGCTCTGCGCTGGCGCCAGATAAAGTAGCCCCAAGCCACGGCGGCGACGATGACAATGACGAGCACGATTTCGCCTGACCTCTGATAGGCCGCCCATTTGGCGTCGTCAATCTTCTTGTGCGTCTCTTCTTCGTGAGCGTGGGTGTTGTTGGATGCCCCACCAACCGTCGTCTCGACGCCCTTCTCACCGTCGATCCGGCTGTCGGTCGGCTCGCCGCCGATGCTGCTAATGTCCACTCCCATGAATCGATCGAGCATGTCGCGTGTGCGCCGAGGGTAGTCGAAGGGGACCATGTGGGATGAGTTGTAGAACAAGACGTAGGTGAGGTTGCGAGCTTCCTGCCAGAAACCGGCAACTTCACCCTCAAAAGTCCACTTCCGACGGGGCGCCCAGTTGCCAGGGGCAATCTCGAAGCCCTTGCCTCCATTCCATTCCAAGTTGTTGATCATGTTCTCTGTGCCAATGTGGTTGCAAATGAGATCCTCTGCTCCCGAGAACAGCAGCACGGGTACTTCCTTTAGGAGATCGGGCAGCAGGTCGACAGAAGGGGCCGAGGTTTTCGCCTGGAACGAAGAACCAACCGCTCCACTGCACTCTTGCCAACCGGTAGCACGAGCGCTATTGATGTGAAGCGCCTCGACAACATCCTTCCTCCTCAGATAGGGGGTGACAGCGGCCAAGTCCGGCGGCCAGTTCATTCCGCAGCTGGGGTACTCGTCTCGAAGGCGCACGTCGTACATGTTCCAGCAGGCATCCTTTCCATTGCCGTTCTTGGTCATTTGGAGAATCGAGCTAAGGATACCTTCGCATTCGCTGTAGTCCACGTGTCCCGGATCACTGCCCTGCTTGTTTTGGCATATCCTGACGCTGGACTGCAACTTCTTGGCAACATCCGAGTCCTTGGTGAGAAGGCCCTTTTCGTAAGTGAAGGGGAGGTAGCTGTCGTACTGTTCCCTCGGGGACATCCAGCCGTTTCCAATCAGCAGCCCCTTTAGGCTCCAGGCGTCCTTGTCCTTCTTCTGCTCGGCTTTCTTCTTGTTGCGGTCGACAATCGCTTTGGCAATGTAGGGAATATATTGTCCGGCGTATGACTCTCCTGCAAGATACAGCTAATGTCTCCATGTTAGACATCATTCTATCTCTGCCAACGGTGAGGGGATACTCACATCGTCATGCTCGTACTCGGGGAACAGAGCGAAGAACTTTTCGAGGAAGATGACGAACTGATCAGCCATCTCATTCAGCTCCTTCAGGTAGCTGTCGGTATCGACGTAGCTAAAGCCGACACCGACCGGGTTGTCGACAAAGAGTAGGTTGGCAAATTCGTGCCAAGAGCCGTTGTTGGGAACCAGGGTGTTCTCGTCCTTAACTCTGTACGGCCCGATCTCCATCAATGCACCGTCCTCGGAGCTGCATCCAGGCCCGCCGTTGAGCCATACTACGGTTCGCTGACGGTTCGCAATATGCTGGTTCTGAAAGTGCCAGAAGAAGAGGTTTCCGTTGTGCTCGGGTGTAATTTCAATGTGACTAGATGGAGGAGGCGCAACGTGTCAGCTTATATCCCATCCCCGGCCTCAGAGCCGTCTTAAGTCAACGCTTCCTTCACAGAAAAGAGAGGCTTACCCAGCGTGCATTTTCACGGCCAGCGAATCCTGCGCCAGGCCAGGAAGGTTGCGGACATAGTAGTCTGCCGTGGTCTTTTCCGCACCAGCGACGGCCGGCCAGAGACTTGCCAAGGTCAGGGCGAGCCATCGCCATGAGGCTGGCCGCGTGGACAGCCGGACCATGGCGAGGAGCGGCAGAAGGAAGCAACGGGATGTCGGGAGAGGAAGCACAGCTGCCTCAGTCGCGGAAGCGGTCGATGTCGACAATCATTGGCAGAGTGAGGGTGATGGCGACAGACAGACGGCAACCGGCGTCGAATGTCCGATTGTCGAGGGTGAAGGGTGAGACCGGAAAGACGGCGATGGAGGGCGCAAGGTGGCAGAATGCAGAATATGGATCGCTGCGACCTGCCCCCTGGGGGAGTGTCAGCCTGCAGAAACCAGCACAGGCATCGGTCCCCTAAAACACGCGCTACAGGGGGTCGCTGTAACTGCAAGCGATATAGCGCTGCGGCCCCACAGCGGCAAAGCTGGAGGCGTTTATTGTCGTGGGCGCTTTTTGGGGCTGATGGATCGAGTTCAATAAGAATCGGAGCTCTTGTGCGCCGGTTTCTGTTGATAAAAAATGCAGAGGCGTCTTGGGTCGGGACAGGTGTTTGCTTGAGAAGCAAAGAGTCTTCTGTGAAATTGACTTGTGATTCTAAATTCCAGCTATCAACTCGATCGTCAATTGTGCATTGATATCGATGTGATTGATACCCCTAGACTCCCGTCCTTATTACTCGTATGTCCAGCTTGATGGATTTCCAGAAGCCGTCAAGTTGGATCTGTAGTGCCGTCTTAGCGCGTACTTGTTCGACAGACCAGATGAGGCGGTACATGCTACTGCGTGGTTCTGCCCGCCAAATCACAAGTACCACTCACTGCCGCTCCGATCGCCCAGATCAAGACATGAGGGGCAGCAGTGTGAACGGCCTCAATTTTCGCCTCGAATTTTTTCACATGCCAGTCCTCAACATATCAGATTGGATCACCACTTCCCACACAGCCACTCCGCTTTTGAGGAATTTCTTATTGAGTCTAGACCTGGTAACCTGATATTAGAGAACTTATCACCACTCGAAGAGGGTGACCCCCGGTACAATATGGCTTCGACCGGCAAAACCTTCATTGTCGAGCATCTCGACCCAGAGCTTGGCCCCTGGTCAGAGCTCGAGTATCTCGCCATTGCAGCCGAGAGCGAGGAGACCAACTCCAAGTTCATTCTCTCCTGCCTGCCCCCCAACTTCAAAGTGCCACCTGCGCTGTCCGCCAGCAAGGCCTTTACGGCAGAGCACCGAGGCGTGGAAGAGCTCTATGCCGGCCAGAAATCCCGGGTCTGCCTTTTGGATCCGGCAGCGGCCAAGGACCTGGCGCCGGAGGACGGCGAGACATTCGATGCCTTTCTCTTTGGGGGCATCTTGGGTAAGTTGGATAGCATCATGTGCACCAAAGTGTGAGAGAGGGAAGTGAGCTAATCGTCTATATTTAGGTGATGACCCTCCGCGAGGTGAGACTCGATGACGTCTTGTTGTGTAGTACTCATGTCTGACAGACTCCAGACCGGACTTCTGAACTCAGGAAGAAGGGATTTGAAGGCAGACGGCTGGGCCCTGTGCAGATGACCACAGACACAGCGGTGCGAGTAACCCGCATGGTTGTGCAAGATAAGAGTAAGTGAACAGCAACTCCAGAAGACATGTTATATGGCATAATCTTAACGTCAATAGTCCCTTTGGAGGAAGTGCCGTATCTGGACTTCCCAGAGCTCAAGTTCAACGAGCACGAAAGCACCCAGATGCCGTTCCGTTATGTCAAGGGTGCTGATGGAAAGCCCATCATGCCCAAGGTGAGATCACTGTGATAGAAGGCATATCGGATGCGACATGGCTGACCAAGCTTCGCAGGGAATGGTTGAGTTGATTCAGAAAGATGCTGACAAGTCACTCGACGACCTATTGTAACGAGGTTGCCATCTGCTTCCATGGTATCAGACATCGGTCAAGCGACAACCCGGTTTGGTGTAACGCCTCTGTAACTGAG
Source organism: Trichoderma gracile (assembly GCA_020002365.1). Classification (NCBI taxonomy): domain Eukaryota; kingdom Fungi; phylum Ascomycota; class Sordariomycetes; order Hypocreales; family Hypocreaceae; genus Trichoderma; species Trichoderma gracile. Next base: position 1,572,214 of record JAINEY010000003.1, read on the forward strand.
AGCTATGATGAGAGCTACTAACTAGGTAGCCATCCACCAGACGATTCAATTTTAAGGGGGTCAAGATGGTATGAACACAACAATTTCTGGGGTCAGAATCCTTGTTTGACGCTATCTAGCTTCTATGTTTAAGACGTCAGTTTGCCATCAATCGAGACAGATATCAGACAGATCATCGATTCGCATTTCCGAATGTGCTCACCCCTTCTGAAAGCCCGCAAAAGAGAAAAGACCACAGCAAATATATGTGGAATTTAATGGTTATATTTGTGCCTCGCAAATAAATACCTCCACGCAGCTTTGTTCGCTTCTACTGAGCTTGAAAGTTCAATTCACCGACAGATATGCAGGGACTTCGCAGAAGAGACACGACACAGCGTGAGCTTCGCCATCCCGGCAGTCCTAGCATTGGGGGCCATACTTCATAGTAAGAGACCTTCTGGCCATTAGTGTCGACGAGGCTACCAATAGGGAATCAAGTCACCCTCATTCGACCTGAGGTTGAGATTAGACGCTCACTATGCGTTACACATCTCGGACTATGTGATGCCGTCTGCCGCAGACTTTGTGCCGCCGTCTGTGGGTATCCGAGGACAGAGTAATTCTCCGACGCATGTTTGCTTCCCTACCCAGCACACCGGATGAGAGAGTCCGAAGATGTTACCGGTGGACCCCAGGACAGCTTTCCCCTTCCCTTCATGCTCTCTGAGAGTGCCGAGGCTCAAGCCAGGGCGGCACTCGACGTTTCACGATCAAGTAGGTCGGGATAGACTGAAGTTTGCGCTCTGGGGGGATGACTGCAGGAAGCTGCCGTTCAAAGGTTGCAGAGGACTTGTCGCCGCCACGAATCCCATATTGATTGCCACATGGGCCGTTGCTACCTTGAAGCATGCTGAGGGATGCCCAGGGATGGCGTACGCTGCTGTCTGGAGAAGAAGTCCATTGCCAGGGCCTTTTACGTCTCGGTTGGCATTTGTGTGGTGGTATTGGAGACTTTCTAGTCATCCGAGGCCTTGAATGAACTCGTTGATGTGAAGATTTCGCTAATCACCCTGGTGACTGCCATTTGACTATCAGCTTCTACATGTTTCACTGGATTCATATCATCATATTTGGCTCAGCTACAGCGACGATACAACGAAGCTGCATCCTCGATTGCGTTCGGCCTTCCCCCCTCTTCTTTTCCAGAAGGGACAACTTGCGAGGATGCTCCATTAGGCTATTTGGCTCTTCGTCTAAGAACATGGTGCCTAGGCTGGCTAGGTTCGTCAGATTTTGGAGCTCGAGTGCTCGTCCGCCAAGCCATTGCATGTGCCTCCTGTCTGGAGGGAAAGGATCTTTTTTGGTAGCCTGAACACAAACTCACAACAAGGCTATCATAGTAGGGTATCTTTCGGTGGTGAGGACTTGGTCGAATTCGCCAGGGCAGCTACTGGTGGGCTAGCAAGGTGTCGGATTTCGCTGGATCGGCTTTCAATCTTGCAATATGGGAACCCAAGCATTCAGGATCGGAATCCAAAGGCAGCATTACAATCAGCCGAGGAACATTGCTATTGCGGCCGCGGCTGTGGCTGAGAGAGACTTGAATGCCGTTCTAGTGCTGTCAAAAGAAGCGTAACGCACGATGATGAGCTTGATGGGCACAAGTCCTTGGCTTGGGAAGTCGGCTGATTGATGGCCCTGAGCCTTCAAAAGCATCCGGATCCTTGACCAACGCAAAGCCTGAACAGACTAGTACAAATCGCTTTCTTCTCTCGAACCGGATGGAACCTCCGGAGGGCGCATCACCACTCCTAGGCGAGGCTGTTGAGAACTTGTCCGTCCAGTGAAATGTCCGATGGCGTGGAGTCAAGACTGCCCAGTTGGTTGTAAGTCTCATCACCCCGAAAGTCAGCCAGGGAACGTTATGTGCCCTGAGAACATCGTCCGCAAGTAGTCTCCAATGTCAGGAAAACGTGGCCGCAAGGGATGGCTTTGAAGGTGTCACATCCGAGCCGGCCACTGGGGCCTGTTGGAGCTTTACGACACGAACCACTCACGCACGGCAGGACGAGAACAGGGGACGAGTGCAGTCGAAGCGTCGGCTGGAGATGCAGGCCAGGATCAGGGGGGTTCCTAGCTAGCGTGGGGTCGGTCGAGCTTCCAGAGAAGATCGATATCCCTTGGAATCTCGTGTGGAATGTGCAGCGAAGGCGAGAGAGTGTTGGGCAACTTCCAGCGTTGGCTGTGCCAGTGCCGGCTGCATTCGCAGCGCTCATCTGGAGGAGGAGGCCACACCAACTCGCACGCTTGGGCCGGCTGTTTGAGGTGGTATGCGCGCTGATTCGACGAGTCGCTTTTTCTCTGAGATGCTAGCCGTCTGGGCATGTCTTGATAGGTAGGTGACAGCCAGGAGCTGGCATGACAGCATCCGGAAGCCCACAGAAGGATCGCCACGAGACGTCTGCTTACTCCTGCGCGCACCACCATTTGCTTGTCCCACGCAGCGAGTCCTGACCGGACGAGAGAAGCAGGAACAAGAACCCTGTCCGACGAGGCCGGGCGAAGGTGGTTGAAAGGTTTAATCATTCGTTATGCCATCGGAACTTGAAAGCCTCCCACATACCGTTGCAGCTGCATGGCGCGTGCAGCATCGTGCTTTTTGGTGGACGATGTCGACTGTGCCCTGCAGCATGCCTCGTCGACGGCCAGCCAGTGATGTATCTGATTCGCAGGCGTCTCGTGCCGTGGGCGAGCCGTCGATGACAGCGGCCATGGCCTGCTCCTACATGCAGTGCCTGTCCCAGCATGCACGTCTCAGCCTGGTCGAGATGATATCCCTGGAGGTTTGCTAGAGTTGTAGAGGTAAGGGAGGGTAGGTGCAGAGCTGGAGCTTGGGTCGCGTGCTCTGAACAGGAACCGAGCCCTAGCCCCCAGGATGGATGATGCACTTTAGGTACCTGGTGGTATCTGGTCGTCTCGGGCTGTAGAGGAAGTCGGGGCGATACTCTGAGCTACTCTCAGCATTGATCCTGACGCACCGCTCGTACCTATTGGGGCCCGCTGCTTGCTCTGGAGTTGCGTCCGGGTACTGGTACCTGTGCCTATACGGGCAAGATGTGGCAGGTACTCATGACCACACACACACAGATCGGGAGGCAATCGTGCCTCTCGCTAAGCCGAACAACACTCCGCTGGAACAAGGCGAGCACGTCTCGCACGCTGCCTCATGCTCCTGGCGTCTGCACCGCGAACTGCATGATATCGCATCCTACCGACCGATCACGAGCGCTGCTTTACCCAGGAATCTCGTCCATGCAGCCAGAGCAGCACGATGGTATTGACGCTTTGTTGATTCTCCTCTAGCTCTTCCTGCTAGGCCTGTCGTCACCGCCTCGCCTCCTCCTCACCGGTGTCTGTGCGAGCTCTCCATCGCAGGAACAAAGAAAGGCGTACTCGTACGTCGTGCAGCGTATCTGCAATGCCCACGCACGGCTGAAACATGCGGCTGCACCCCGGCTCTAGTCGATGCGACGCTGTTTGTCTCCCCCAGCTATGATTCGCAGCTGTACGAAGAACGGAGCACTCACACACCTCACAGGTTCTGTTCGGAGACTGGACGACCCCGCTGAGGTCTGGTCCCGTCGAGGAATACGATACGTCCATGGAACATGGAGACGCATGTCAGAGCCCGATCGCTGAGCGCTGTTGTGTCTTTATTTTCTCCGGAGGGTAGCGACATGGCCTGAAGGAATCAGTACCACTTCGTCTCACTGACTCCGTATAATGCTACCTAACTCATGTACAAGCATGTACAAGCATCCAATACCTAACGGTAGTCGGCTTGCCTCGTATGCGTGCTATTCCTTGTCCTTACTTGTTGGTGAAGGAGACAAGGTATGGTGCCGGATCTCTGGGGCCCAACGCAGCAGCAGCGGTCATCCTATCCCTTCAGCCATCCCTAAGATACGCATGGATAGGCGAACGCTTGGCTTTGACGAGAGTTGCTGGCCACAAACCAGGAGTGATCAAGCTTGTCAACAGAACGACATTCCTCTCGCTGGCACCTCACCATCCCTACGAGGAGAAGCACTGCACTGCGCAGGGAGTGGCCCGCAGCCAGCCCAGCGGCGAGGTGGTTAGTTTATTGCCAGGTTCCTCCCGCAAGGACTTCCCCTTCTTGGTTTAAAGGCAACGCCTGTCAGACACACCCGCTTGCCTCACTGGCACTCAACCACATGGCATTCAACATTGGTTGTGCCACACCTGGGTGGAGATCCCCTGCCGCCATGACATGCCGCTTCGGCCAGCCACACCCGCCTCCCAGCGCCTGTCTGTCTGCTTGCACGGCTCCAACTCAAGGGCTCATTTAGGCCGAGCGTCTAGTAAAGAAGCATGGTCGAGGCCAGAATGCCCATCGTCTCACTAGGACGGACTAGGTCAAAGGCCACGGCATCTCCCCGAGCTTGTCTTTGGATTCTATGATCGGCTGCTTTACTCCGTTGAGTGCTTTGGATCTTTTGGCACCTCTGGCTTGCGCTTCGTCATATCATATCTGACTGTTATGTAACTCATCCTGTCACTTCCTCGACGATCGACGCCTGGATCCCATGAGCGGCAACGCTTGGGTGAATGGCCAGCTTTGGGCTCTTTCTTCCTTCGGTCGGCCTGTGGCTCGCATGGAGTTGACTTGGATGCGTCAACTCGATGCCTGACGACCCAAGGCGAGCACGGTCTATCTCCTGGCTTGATATAACAGCCCCTCTGGTCATGCCACTCATTGCTCTATGGCCCCAGACAAAAGAAAGAAGAGGAAAGAAGGCTAGCTGGTACAGAGCTCTCGCGCCCTTGTTAGAAGGCCAACACAACACGACCCACGGATTGCTGCACCTGGGATACTGTTTGGGCCCGACATCTGCAAGTAACCAAATCAACCAAGCAACTAACCATTCCATCATCTCGCCCCCGCTCAAGCGGTAACTAGGCTAGACAGGGGGCCTAAAGTCACTTCCTTGGTCTACGAATCGACTGCAGGAATGAGGTGGCTCAGCGTAACTCTATGTTCATTTCCGATGGACCAAGAAATCTCTTTGCTTGCTTGTTGCATCACCCAGATATTATTTCCGGTTTCGAAGAGGAAGATACCAGCGGCAAGCCCAGGATGAAGATGGAAATGGAAGATAATGGGCATTGGACTGCTACCTCATCGAGACAGCCGGGTGAAGCGAGCCTCTTCCCCTGAATGGCCAACTTCACAACTCGGTTCTGTCCCGGTGCTTCGTATATCTCCGAGCTTATGCGGTCTCAAATTCCCTTCTCTCTGCCTCAAAATGCCAGGCTGGTAAATTTGGCAATACCAAGTACCCTCGACCCTCTCCTTCCATGCTGTCGCTCTCGCTCTCGGCCAAACGACGTCGACAGAACCAGAACCGACTGCTGAACAGTGGCAGTGCGACTCTGGCATGGTCAACACCTGCACAGTCTCTCAGAGTGTCATATGTACGTACAGCGTTGGACAATCCAGTGCTGAAGGTCGTTGGTGTCGGCCCACACTCCTGCTGCTGGCTTGGGCGATGCGCTGGCCTCTTGTCTAACCCATCTCTCCTTTCACGCATCGTCAATGTTGGCAAACAACCCGATTCCCCGGTCTGGGCACATCAGTTGACTCCCATCTTCCGGGTCTTCTCATTTCATGTTGCTATACTCAGCCTTACCTGCCCGCTCTCACAGATCAACAACGTGCCCCTTTGGTTAGCATCTTGTTGCATATTGCGTCTCATCATCTGCCAAAAGCCCCACGCCTTGACACCGTTCGGACTATTACCCACTGTTCGTAAAAATAGAACCGAATCCTATCCTCGCCAGCTGCCCTGCCTTTTGAAAAAGGAGGGAAGTTCCATCAGATAAAGGTCAGCCCTACGCCCGCTCCACCATTCTGTTCTTAGCAAGCTTTGGTCTCCTTGGTTGGAAGCCAGCACGGTACAAGTCTGCAGAGTCTACAGGGACCCTAGCACTCTGTTCCTGTACGGGACGCTGTCCGTTTGAGGCTTCTAGCTTCCAGTACGTGGGAAGGTTTCCATCGTCTCCTTCGTTCCGGCGGCTTTCTCCTGATCGACTTTTGATAGACACCAACGATTCGCAGCATCAGTCATCAGCCTTCACGCACTCAAACCCTCACAGTATCTTGGTATCAGTCTCCTTGTTTACTGTATCTGCCGTCCTGTTACGAAACTATTTTTCGAACAAATATATCACCTTGGGGGCCAAATGTGGCTTTGAAAGGCACTTTATTGCAACGGACTCCCCAACAGTTTTACCGGAAACGCAGAGTTCACCAGACAACTTGCGCGGCTACAAGACTCCAGAGAAAGCTACATTCTGTCTGGACGGATTGCTTGCGCCGAACAGAGTACACTAGAAGGAGACTCCCACAAAGATTCGATCGGCCGACGTCCTGTTCCATCACGAGTCGCTGTCGTCGAGTCCCACGTGAAGCCTCTGTATAGCGGCCTGGATTCTCTCCCGACGTGCCTTTCGTCTGAAATTGTATCGCGATCGCACGGCACTCGACTTTGATGGGCTTGAAAAGCGGGAGAATGGATGTCACATCGCTTCTCAACTCTGTTCGGCCGCCCAGCCCTTCTGGAGGACGCAAGGGGGGATCGCCGGAACAACCTATCAATGTCGAAAGACTCTCCCCTCCGAAGACATTGCCACTACCTTGGGTCGCAGACGCAAATCGGAGCTCCTATAGATACAACGAGCAGAATGCTAAGTTGTGGGATGTTGTCAGCTTTACGGGGACTCGGATCGATGACTCGGACTCTCAAACGACTGCAAGTCTTCCGCTTTCGCCAAAGGAAACCGACAGAGCAATCACTGAAACGAACAATCGATTTACTCAGCTGCCGGCGCATTTTGTGCTTGGTACAAGCTCTCAGATACCGATACACTTGGCAAAGCATACCATCTCTAGGTGAGTCGGCTCGAAGTTCTTACACCCTTACTACCAAAGTGAGCATCCAAGCATGACCTCTCCCCCTTTATGTACAATCACAGTCCGAACCTCACCTTGTGTACTGGAATTCACTTCACGGCGCCAACGATTTGCGAAGCCTTTTCAAACCCATCTCGCACCATTAGCTCACTGCCGTCTCTTAGTGACGAGAATCGGACACGCGCGACTCGGTGAGCCAACCCAATCCTTCCATTAGAAACGAAACACCGACTCCACGAGATGTTTTATATGGGAGAATCTCCACGACCAGAGCGCTAACGTGGGTTATAGGACGACGTTTCAAGAACGCCACGGCAACGATTTGGGCGAGTTATCAACGAGTTCGAGACACAAGTTATCGTTCAGTAACAGCAGTTTCGTGTCATCGGACTTGCCACTGTCGGAATGCCATTCAAGGCTATCATCTGTGGCATCAGTCAGCGGTGTTTCCTTCTCGAGCATATCTGTTGCAGAAATGCCACTCATTTATGCCAAGCAATCGAATCTCCAAAGCCCACAAGGTGATGTCGATACCACAGATGAGCTTCCATCTCCACCGCTTGCCGGACCGGGCTCAATAGCAAACCAAGGCCGAACGAGGCTGGCCGAGTACGTTCGACGCAATCCTGCAGATGCATTGCTAGACCTGCATAGTCCGGAGCAGCAGGTGCTCTTCTGGGGAGACTTAAGGTACGTCCGTTTTTCTTTGCCCTGTTCCAAGAGCCTTGTGCGAGGCTGCTTTGTCCAAGCGTTCCAAACAAACAACCTACAGCAGTGCACAACAGTCTGGCCCATTCTTTTCGTCTCAACTCGAGTGTGCCTGACGCAACCCCCTTCCTGAAAGTCTTGCCCCTTGCTGTATATTGGCATTGTCATTCAAAGCTGGCTTTTGAAATAAAGGCTCTTTTGTTGGCGCTGGAGCATAATGGCGGACCCGCCCACTGTTGAGGAGATTCTGCACATGAGTCTATTGTCAGTGATTCACCGATGGCAGCCTCAGCCAGCTGGCACCTGGCGAAAACCTCGACAGATGAAGAACGCGGTCAAGACTCGCCTCGGTGGCTCGCGTGACTAATGGACAGTTGGTGCTGCATCACTGCAGGTTTTCCTTCTACCAGTTGCCCAAATCTTCTACTTAAGAATCCCCTTGATCCCAAAGTTCAGGCTCTCCTTTCCCACACCATCCACTCCTCAACATTCCCGTGTCAGCACATAGTTCTTTGAAGTCTACATGAACTGACCACGAGACTTGTCACCGTCTCAATTCTCTTCTCTGTTTGTTTCGTTTTTTTAGCAAGGCTTCTTTTAGAGACTTGGAGCTGACTGATATTGATGCAGTTCTGATCCGGCAGCCGGACACAACGACCACAGAAGGGCTGCATCCGTTCCCGTCCTCGCTTCTCACATGACGATGCCAACATCGGACACTTTGAACGATCGCTCTCCTGTTCCGGAAATCACTGAGTCTGCTATGGACCAGTCTCTAACTCAAGGCTTGCGCACCCGAGAAGGAGCACCCCGGCCAGCCACAGCTCCTGTCCACCCGGATGTAGATCCAGAGCACCGGGTGTTCAGACATCATACACACAAAAACGGGCGAGCAAGCACAGTTTCTGATCGGGCGTCCACCGGTGAAGCTGTGATACTCTGCCGGGACCATGTCCACGATCATATAGCCAGCATCACTCCTCTGGCACAGCTGGCCAGCGACATGGTGAGAGAGACATCCCTCAACGCATCGATGGCTTCCCTCGACGGAGAGCCTCGATGTATGTTTGTGGACAACTGTCAGACTGGCTCGCAACTACGCAAAGCCATCTCGCATCTCTTCGGGCGCAATAAGGCCTGCACCTTACGCATTCCCAAGCAAGTCTGGGTATACTACTGCCGCAAACATTATCAGCGAATTCGATATCGCAACGCCAAGACGTACCCGCTCAACCAGATGTACCTCGTGAAGATGCAGATCAACCGACTCCAGAGATGGAGCGACGAGAATCAACGCCGTGGAGTTGGGCCCTACATCAAGATGTGGACGCTGGCGTTGCGCAAGAGAGAGCAGAATCGGCTTGACAAGGAGACTGGTGCCCCAAACGAAGGCGGCGACGACAACGCTCCGGAAACAACAACGGGCTCGGCCGCCCCTGACTGGATCATTGAGCGCCTGGGAAGCGAATACACAACCAAGGACATGCTCGCAGTTGCCGATCAGCTGTATACGGAAATCGAGACCGGTATTCTTGGCCAAGTCCCCGAAGTCGAGTTTCTCCCCGACATCACAGAGTCGGAGGTTGGAAACACAGCAAAGTTGGTCAAGAGCCGCAAACAAGGCCGCATGAATGCCCCCCCAGTTGAAGCAAAGGCCTACAAGCGCCGGATCTCTGATATTGGAGATGCCATCGACCAAGGGGACTCCTTGTTTCCTAGCCAGTACGACGGTGTTGAATCTGCAACTCTCTCGAGGAAGCGAGTCTGCGGCAGCTCTCTTGAAGTCGATTGCCACCGACCCCCGATTCAAATGCCCCTTCCGTCAATCGCCAATTACGCAAACAGCCGCATGTCTGTGCCCGCGGTTGAGCAGCAATCGGTCATGTCGCGCGCTTTGCCTGCGGTACCCAGGATGCAGATACCTTCCCCTAGCCGCTCTCAGGGACCGGTTGCACACATGTACGGACCCTCTCCCAGCGAGTTTCAGCGTCCATATGCTCTCAGTGGTCTCTACAGCAACTACCAGCAGCAGCATTCTGCCCAGTACCACCGCATGACCGCCGAATCACCTCTCCAGAGAGACAGAGATCCCTACAACCAAGAGAGACTGCCATCTATCAGCGCTCATTTGGCGGGAACCAGCAACATGCAAGACTCAGACTCAGCCATCCCTTGGGCCTTGGCCAGCGATGGCACAAACGTCTCACGAGCTCCTCGTTTGCGATCATACAGCGACAATGTGCCTGCTTTTCAGGCCGTTCCGGACTATTCTCGACCCATCAGCTCGAGCGGCGCTCCTCAGTCAGGCTTGAAGCTCTTTGACAACAGAGCTGCAATCCCATCCACCAGCGCACCGGGTTACCGAGACTATTCCCAGGGACAGTGGACTGAATCCACCTATGCTTTAGGATGGTTTCAAAGACCGGGCACTCAACAACAAGATCACTATTATGATCAAGTGACTCGCCCTCAGCTGGATAGTCTACGAGCTGCCACCAATTCCGGTCTGGCTAAGCTACGTACCGCAGCCGAGGGAGCCGAGAACGAGGCCCGTCGTTACGGAAGCACATGGGCTCCTGCCGAGCAGTTGGCTTCGAAGATGGCTAGAGAAGGACGTGAGGACTAGTCGTCGAAACTTCTACCCCTGGCACCATACCAGAACATTCCAATAGCAAGCGAAAGGTCGACTCACCTCGGACTACCACCGCTGCGGTATGCTTTTGTTCACAGACCTTAAGGTTACAAGCATTTCTTTTCTTTCGTTATCACGCCGCACCACTCTGCCTTTGATCTTGGCTTTTTGTCGTTTATTCCGTCGCCGAAGATTACACTCTGAGCCTTTAATATAGGGGGAAGACGGGGCATACTTGACAATCATCTCAGACGCGTGAGGAGTCTGCATAACAGCTGTTGCGCTCTCTTCTTTCTTTTTTTTTTTTCTTTCCCTTTCTTTTTGAAGTTTTCTTTGTTTGTTTCTCACGCATAGACTCGACTCAAAACGGATGTTCATGATGGATCAATATGAGATGATGATTGCTTTGACGAGGAACGGCCGCTGGATGATACTTGGGCTTGAGCTTTGCCAGGTTGGACTGATGGTAGTCCTGACTTTTGGGCAAAAGGGGTAAAAAGGGATATAATGACTTTGCTATGGAAGGATAGATATGGGAGTACACGGATCTTGTGTTGCAAGGGGGAAATGGATGGGAAGGGTAAAAGGATACAAGGAATGATGGAATTTGCGTTCTGGCACGCACGACTTATAGAAGGGCGAAACCACACAAAAGTACTACAACAGGCCGAGATCATGTTCTCTTTCTTTTCCTCTTCTTCTTCGTGATCTAACACGTGCGTCTCTATGTCTATCTTTCTCTCTATATGTCTGTGTGCCTCTGTCTTCACCCCCTTCTATCAACCTCCCCTTTCTATCACTCTCGGAACATGACGATGCCGCCATCCCACTCACTCAAGTCGCCCACATTTGCCCTCCCGACCTCGACGAAACCAAATCTCGAGTAAAACGCATCGGTGCCCCTCAATCCAATGAGCCAGACCTTGCCCCTCACCTTGGCCTCTCCGCCCTCAGCCCTGCGCTGCTGCCCATCATCTTCGTCCTTCTGTTCCTCCTGCAGCAGCAACAGCCTCTGCCGCTGCCACTCGTCCGCCCTGGTGAGCCCCTCGGCCATGAGCAGGGCGCCGAGGCCGATGCCCTGGACGGAAGGGTGCACGGCCAGGGTGCTGAGGTACCACCACTCTGCGCGGTTCTTGTCCGCGAAGAGCGTCTTTTCGATGGGCGGGAAGACGCGGTCGAAGGCGTGGGCGGCGTGGGGGTCGATGTTTAACGGGGCGAAGGTGTCTTGGAGGGAGATGAATGTGCGGACGAGGGGGGCGATCCAGGAGACTGCGGGCGATGTGAGGACATGTAGGGAAGAATGGATGTTATGATTGGACAAGGGGGAGGATGATGAGGCTGAAAGAGAGAGAGAAGAATAGAATGGATGTTATAATTGGACAAGGGGGTAGATGACGAGGCTAAGAGAGAGAGAGATGGAGGAGGAAGATGACTTACATAGAGTGAACCATCGTTCTCCGAAACTGACTTCCGCACTGGGCCTCTTCCAGCAGGCAAATCCAACTATCGCATCTTCTTCACTCTGGCTTTCGCTTTGGTCTTTTGTTTCCTCCTTGATGATAAAGGTAAATGTCCATTCTACGGACCAGTACCGCTTCGCGTACAGTCGATACAGGTACTTCTTGTACGACTCCGGATCTTCCCCCTTGCGGGGAAACAGCAGCGCGACTAGTTTGTCTGATCCGAGACAGGCGTCGTAGAGACGCACCGCATGGGTCAAGTCGGAGGCGGTTCCTGGACGAAGGCGGAATGTTGGGGGCATGGTGAGTTGGGCTTGTGATGATGGGGTGTGATGGATGCCGTTCAACTATACAAAATCTGTTGTAGAAGAAATTTGGGATCATGAAATATCTATAGAATGTTGACAAGTGACTCAGTCCACCGGCAGTTATATATACCTTGTAGATATATATCTACTAGATAAGGTAGCTTCAATGTGCGGAAAAGGGTCGTCCCCCCTCTTTGCTGACCCAGTTGCCGAATGAGTCAAAGTCGGCTTCTGTGAGTGGTTGGATAAAATCCCGTCTGATGGGGTCGCAAAGAAGAAAAAAAAAAAAAAAGGATCGTGCCATCTCCACTTTGGCTGATTTGGGCAACAGGGGCCGTTTATGCATGAGAGATGGAGATTTGCAGGGCTGAATCTTCAACGATGCTGTCAATGCCATAAACAGTCGATGGTAGCTTGAGATATGTGTGGGTACGATTGGACTTGGCGTGGGGAGATGATCTTAAGGTTCTCTAGGGAGTTGGTGATGGCTTCGTATTGGAGTTGGACGGGATGCACCTGGTGTGAGAGAGTTATAAGCGATTGTGCCTTGGCGAATTGTCATTTGCTTAGTCGTAATCCATCGAGTTGAGGTACCTTTCTCCAAGGATATGCACTATAGTCTAGTATATCTATTCCTTGATCATGCTAATAGTCGTCAAAGAAGAGAATCAGCCATATCCTGTGAGCTCGGCGTAAAAGACATGACATGAAGAGTTGCCGTGTCTGCATTTCCCATGATGGCGAGCACTTGAGCAGTGCGCACCGATCAGAGCTGTCTGAAACCACACAAAGCAGACGCAGATGCCCAAGTTCAAAGCTCCAAGTCTGCACACACCGCCTGAGTCGTCTTGATGTATTTCACGCACTTTGGATGCCCAAGGCACACACCAACCTCAGCAGCAGATCCGAGTATAAATACATTCTATCTCTTACATCCTCCCTTCAACCCTCCTCCTCTCTTTACAATTTTCGTTTCCTTCATCAACCATTGCTCCATACCCGTGACGCTTTGCGATGTGACATCGTCACTCTTCAATTCCCCTCCTTCTGCCCTTTTCTCTTTGCCAATTCATCGCCAACTCTCACAATGGCTCCTCCCAAGAACCCACGCAAGCCTCAAAACGAAAACAAAGCCAAGAAAACATCACGAATAGGCAAGAGAAAGAACCATGACTCCAAGAAACCCAAATCAACCAGCAAGACCGAACGCGAACTCGCCCGAGAAAAGCAGCGAGAAATCACCCAAAAGCAACGCGAAGAGCAAATCCTCCTCGGGAAAGCTCACTTACACCACGGTCTCGAGCTCGAGCTCCCAGAAGAACCAGACTTTGCCAACTACTACTCTGCAGTCCCGCAGATGGGCCACTATCTGAATATCCGCAAACTTCGACAGGATATCAAGAAGGAGGAGGATGATCCGCCGCAGCCTCAGTCGCACATGGCTCCTGCGCCTTGGGTCCCGAGCCCTTACGACGATACATTTCCTAAGAAGCCATACTGGGCTGGAGATGACTATGAGGAGGGGGATGAACAAGAGGAGAGCCGAGGCAGGCCCAGGAAGCGGGCCTGCACCAGATCGAACGTGTCTGCTAAAAGGCAGCGGTGCAACGCAAAGCCGTCTCCTCTGTCACAGGAGTTTATACTCGCCGAAGATGAGTCCGATGAGGAAGAGATTCTTATTCCTGAGCACATCATTCGCAAGACACCACCTACATTCATGGGCATTCCAACAGAAATCAGGTTGCAGATATACCGCGACCTCCTCATTGCCCAGCAACCTATTCAAGTCTTTGGCGGATGGAAGCAATTATACTGGAAGGAAGATTTGCGCTTGTCGACGGGAATCCTACGAGTCTGCAAGGCCGTGTACGAAGAGGCGTGCACCGTTCTCTACGGCGCAAACACCTTCTTGTATCTCCTGCGCGACCCGTCATCTAAAAGGGATGACCTTGACGACCTCGCCACGGACGACTCGCCGCAGGCTGTAGAAGACTACAACAACGACGACAGTGACTTGGACTACGAAGAAGAAGAAGAAAAAGGAGTCGCAAAGCGCCCTGCCCGCCCCCCGAAAGAGCGCACCATCAACATCGCCAAGTACGCGCACCTCTTCCGCAATCTCAACATCAAGGCCGAGGCGAACCGGTACTCGGGCGTCACGCTAGAGGGCATGGCCGCGGCGGTCAACGTCTTTGCCAGAAAGGTCGCCCCAGACGGCACAGGATGGGACAAGTCATCGTCGTCGTGCTTCATCCGCACATTGACCGTCAGCGTCTCGCCCACTTCGTCGAATCAGCAGGGCAGCAGCAGCAACAACAACAAGAGCCAGGAACCAAACTTCACCTTTGTCAACTTCTTCGTGCCGGGAAGCCCCGTACTGGCTGCCATCAAGGCGGTCGACTGTCGGCTGCTCAGGATCGACATCCTCACCAGCGAGACCAAGAGGGGCAAGACGTGCTCCATGAGCGGCACCGGCTCGTGCCGTCTTGAGTTCAAGAGGTTCTACGAGAGATACTGCGCCGACGACGGCGGCACGCAGATTGGCTTTGGTGATGGAGAGAATAGGTTTGCGCGCAGGAGGGCCATGAAGATGGCCAAGATGGCGAAGCTGAGCGAAAAGAGGATCGATGAGCTGGCGGAGCACGTTGCCTTGTTTTGTAAGCAGAGGGGTTTTGGGCAGCGGACGACGGAGGGCATGGATGTCGACTCGCCGTATTGGAATGATTTTGAGGATGAGGATGTGGATGAGGATGACTTTTGAGGGAATCGAGATGCGATGGGATGGGGTCGGGGACAGGTTACGCTCTTTGCTTTATGGGATCATTACCCTTTCTTGCGGCAGGTGTTTTGCAGTGAGATATTTACAAAAACTTTTGCTACTGACCTTGCGGTTCTGACTGCTGACACTTTGCTACAATCTCCAAGCAGACGGACTTCAATCTCTCTCTCAGTTGCAATGTATCACTCACATCAGTTTCTCAATCCATGCGTGAACTCTCTCCCACCTGACTCTAAGGTATCTTCTCTCTAGAGGTACATACTATTAACAACCACCCACCAACCAGCGCCATCCCACCTCCCAATCCATCCAGACCTTCCCAAACAGTCCACCCCAGTCCTCCTCACTGGCTGGCTAATTATCCCATCAAATGGCGGGGGAGGAGGCCAAAGCAGAAGAGGGAGGACACGAGACAACACACAAAACGAGCGGAGAATCTCCATGGATCTTACTTCTCCACTCACGCTTGCGGGCCCCTGACGCAATTGCCGATGATCCCCCATACTGAAAGGAGAGGGTCCTGCAAGCACGAGCGTCATAATCTTCGTTGAAAGATGTTGACAATTGGACCGCTTGTCTTGATATTCATCGCTTTATTGATTGATTGATTGATTGATTCATCTCCGTAGTTCTTTTGACGCTTTTTCAGGGCTCGTAATATGTACAGAATGTCGGTCGTATGCCCACGCCTACACTATCTCCTCCCCCCCGCAATTGCCCATCGTCAGTATTCACATGCCTTACATTAGTACATGTACAATATGTCCGTCCAAGGCGTCGCCATGCAAATCGTTTCAATGCCCGCTCATCGTGACACCCTCCCGCTCCCAAGCTACAAGAAAATATGCAAAGAACAACAAGAACCTCCAGTCGCTAGAAAAACAAAGACATCCAATGGGGAATCAAGATCAAAATGCTCCAACTCCGCAGACTCCGAGTCTGATACATGCGTGAGAGTACGAAAATGACGTGAAATCAAGAAACCATCGCTATAATGACACAGCTTGTGGACATGTGGACTTTACGGCGCATTGCCCAGGATGAGAATGAGCAGCATGCCGTTGAGGAGGCAGGTGCCGATGAAAGCAAACCAGACAATCAGGCGGTAAGCCACAGAAAGCCGGTCTTCTCGGTACAGCGTCATACCGAGGCCGGAGCAGGCGCAAAACAGACTCACCATGGCCCCGACGGTGGCTCCGGCGTCGACTTCGACCCGCAGCTTGTGCCGACCCGTCGAGATGAGAATCCCGGCAATGCCGAAGAAGACAAAGGCGGCACCGAAGCAGCCGATTGTGCCCCAGAACAACACTCGCTCCCGGTAGCGATGCAGGCGCTGGCTGTTGACACTGGGCAGCGCGTAGTGCGCGGCATAGCCTTGTGTGGGGAAGTTGTCGGAGCTGGCGTAGGCCTCCTCGTCTTCCTCCGAGTCGGTGTGCACGGCCGTCGTGGAGCCGTAACCCTGGTTGAACGGGTCGCCAGACGAGAGGGACGACGTCAGGGGCTGTCGCTCGCATGACCGCGGCTTGCCGAGCCATTCCTTGGCCTTTTCCAAGGGAAAGGACACAATGGCCTGGGCGTACTTTAAGCCGGGGAAGCTCGAGCCCTGGTCGGGATCGATGTAGATTGCGTAGTCGTCTTCTGGATTGCCCGCCTCGCTGCCGTCATCGTACTCGTTCCAATACTTGGTCTGCGGATCGAGATAGGACGGTGGAAGAGGGTCGAAAGTGACGCGCGGTGAGCTTGAATCGCGTCTCGTTGAAGGGGCCACGGGCGTATCGACCGACGATGGAGAGCTCGGTTCGCTCAAAGCCGGGGTGGCATTGCGAAGCAGCTCTGCGACTTGGTCGTGTCGTCGCTGTAAGTCGGTGAAGTCGCGTCGGGTAAAGCTTTTGGGGTTGCTCAACACTTCATCGTTGAACCTAGTGCTTAATGAGGTTGATCCAGTCCATTTCTATCAGGAGGTTAGACAAGGTTGATCATGGCCAGAATCGCGTGCATTCGTGCAAGGGCAGACGAGAAGCCAAGAGGCCTCCGGCATGACATACTCTGTATTTCTTCAGAATCTTGCGAAACGCAGTGACCTGAGCATTGACGAAGCGGACCAGAGCCTGCGTATCTTCCCTGCACCGCAGCAGTTCGCGCTCGTACTTTAGAAACTTGCGTTGATTCCTCAGCGATGCACTCGGTAGGTCGGACTGATGGTGGCTCTTGGCGGAAAGCCGCTTGATGCTGGCGGCGATGTGGTCTAGGCCATGTTAACAATTGGAGCTTCGGGCACCTGAGAGAAAGATGGCAAAGGCATACCCAGTCGTCTAGACACCTCGTCCGCCTTGCTGGAGACAAACAAGTCGAGTCGGTCATGCTGGCGGCAGAGCTCGTTGTACAAGGCGTCCTCGAATCGGCGCAGGGAGGTGTCCGGGTGGCCGGGGATGGTGCGAGCTGTGGCCTGGTCGCGGGCCGTGTGGGCTTTGATCTCGTGCTTGAGGGAGTTGTAGTCGACGTTGTCTGTGGTTGCGATGTTAGTCAGTCTGTAGTATACAAACTGCCACAAGGGGGCCGGAGGGCGTCAAGTTGGAGGCTGGGCGACGAGGGCGCGAGCGAGGGGACATACGTAAGCTCCACTCAGGAACGGACTCCCGCTCCAGCTGCTCGCCGTACTTCATGATTCGCAGGAGCTGGTGCTGGCGACGATGCTTCCTCGAGGTCAATTGGGTGGCTGCTGAAGATATATGGTCGCATCCGTCGGTGGCACCGTCGGAGGAAGCAGAGGCGATGTTTGTGGAGTAACTGGGCTCCCGGAAAGACAACTGCGGCGGTCGGAGCTGATACGTAAGATTGGGAGCGGGCGAGGTCAATTGAGGTAGATAGAGAGCTTCCCGGATCGTCTTATCCGGCCTCCAGGCTTGGCTACGATAGAGTTGCAACGAACGGGACAGATGGCGTGCAGCTTATGTCAAGCGCAAATGTCTGCTCAGACTACTTCGTACTGTGGGAGGAAACAAAGCGAATGTATGCCGGTTGCAGCTCGTGGAACAGCCGGATGGCGGTCGTGGCGGTCGCGGAACTGGGGGGATTGGACAGCACAAGAGACGTGAATATGGTTTGGAGCCAGAATAGACTGTAGCAGAGGCAGAGGCAGACGCAGACGAAGGTAGGGGAGCGATACCGGTCGGATGAGATGGGACCGAGACTGCAGGGAAGCCCGGGGAACGACCTGGACGGCAGAATCGGGCTGTGCCAGAGATAAGACGCTGGCCCAGGATCAGGAGCAGAAGGTTATTCGTCTGGGTGCTTGCGCTAAGAGCAAGACAGGGCGAATGAGCCGGAGCCGGAGCTGCGGGTGATGCGAATCGAGGTCAGGCGATGACTTAGAGGTGAGATGCGAGAGGTGCAGAGAAGAGACGAGAAGCGTTTGCATAAGGTACCTCGGGCTGCGAGGAGGGAGATTGGCGATGATAATGGAACGATTGAGAATAGAAGTGTACTTCGTAATGCACGTGTAATGGTCGCGAGTACGCTGCACGTGCGGCGAGGTTGTCGGACTAGGCAGGTCCTCCGTACAAGGCCCAGGGACGAATGGAAGTACCCACGATGACGCACAGGAGGCCGCGCCGAGCTGGACAAGGAGACGCAGCAGCAGCTCAGGAACCGTGTCAATGCCGAGCAGCTCACGGCAAAACAAGGCGGTCGAGAGCAGAGAGCAGACGAGGTTTGATCGGCAAGCAGAGCAGCCAACGAGCAGAGCAGGATCGCGCACGGGGCTCGCGCAATTATATCATCGACGAGGGACCGGCCTTGGAAAGAGAAGAGCAGAAAAAAAAAAGGGACCTGCTAACAAGCCTCCATGGTTTTCCTATCAAGCCTCCATGGTACCTAATAAGCACCTTTGCCATAGATTTAAAAGTCCCCAAAAAGAATAAATATAAGAAGATATCCTCTAAAAAAAAATTATCTTAATAGGTTAGGGTTATAGTTAGCTATTAGGTGTTAGTAGATAGGTTAGGGTTAATTATAGGAGTTAGGGTTAATAAGTAAAGTTAGAGGTATATGTACTGGTAAAGTAATGAGCGTCTTGGAGTTTCCCTCAATTTGACCAATAGCTCTTCATAAACACGCTCCCATGGAGGCTCGATAGGAAAACCATGGAGGCTTGATAGCAGGTCCCAAAAAAAAAGATGGAGAGCAGCTGGACCAACAAGGAGGCGAACCGGTTCAGCGTCAAATTGCACGGATAAAATTGAAGATAAGGTGCCCACTATCCACCACAGTGCCTACCTTAGCGCTGGCCGGGCCTCGCAGGGTGGCAGCCCGGTGGGTTTTCCAGGCGATGCTAGCATGTGCCATGATATTGGCTGGGGGCATGATGTGGAGGGGGGAGGAGAAGACCCGACCGCTATTGGGGGCCACGGACACGGGCTACGGGGCAGCCACGGGCTCAGTATGGGGGTGGAATGGGGGGCACGGCTTACATGGATAGTAGTTGTACGACTATCGCTGCTAGCAGAATCGTAGCCCTCGATGGCATCCACGATCCATCCATGGCATGTGCACGTGCATCTGGTGGTTGGCGGTATGTATACTTACACATGTCTGATCCCAAGTCTCAACATCTGGCATTGAAGCAAGCCAGTTGTGGCTGATATCGTTTGACTTCAAGTCCCGTGACCTGAGCTGCTGGACAAAGACAAGCACGTTATGAGGGCGAATTGGCCGTGGAAATACTACAAACAGACAGAATCGCCTCGCAGTGAGACAAGCACGCAGACGACAGGATTGTCCCGTCTAATGCTGCTACAGTATAATCTTCGCTTCTTGTGCTACCTACATGAGAGACAGCATCATTGGATGCACAACCACTCAGCTCATCATACCAATTACCAAGTCATTACATACACCATTATTTACTACCACGGCAAGCAGGGATGTCTAGACTCGACGCAGTCCAATGACAAAAGGAGCGTGCTCATGCGGCAAGGGTCGATTGCGAGTGCATACGGCTTTCGCGAGAGAATACAGTGGATGGCTATGGACGGTAACGCGACAGCGACTCCAAGCGAGAAGCGCACATAATGCAGCAGAATCCTCATTTGACGCCCTCAATTGACTGACTATCTTCACTTTGGCTACTTAGGTATCTAGTGGGTAGGTAGGTATCTTACTACCTATGCTGAAGGTTAGGGAAATACCAGTATCGACGTCTGAGTCGCTTCCTGTATACCTAAGGTATACAAGTACCTGCCGGCTGCTATGGAAATAGCCCGACCGCGGGAGCCAAAGGAATCGTATGGCCTGCCAATTGAAAACCACAGCTGCAGCATCGCGCATGTGCTTGTGCTTGTGCCTCGTATGAGACAGTACATACATAGCGCCATCGCAAAGTGAAGAGGCCATCTCCGGATTGGATGTGGTCTCGTGCCGGCTTGTGTAGGAGCTCCTGTCATTGGTCGAGGCCGTTCAGGATTGTGCTTTGGCGGCCGCTGCCCTACGGAGTTCGGCTAAAGGCGCGAGCAAGTGGACTCGAGACTTGCAGGGGAGTGACAGGGTCCGATAGATGGAGCTAATCCAGGTCTATATCGAGGCGCTGAAGAAGAGATTTCACTAGATACATAGGTACATGAGGCCGTGATGACTTGCACCTTGTACGAGAAAGTGTCTTGAAGAGGGAGCCGGGAAGCCGTTCTATGAGAATCCATTGCCTGATTGTAAGAACCAACGGAATTGACGCGCTTGTGAACCGTTGGCTTGATGGGATCTGTCCAGAGCTCAAGTCATTGCTACAACAGATTTTACAGTAATACAGAACACAGCTACCTTATCCAACTTAAGTCGATATCAGCTCCCTTCTGATTGGGCACGTGTATGTACATACATGTATGTAAGTCGACACACGCTGTAAGTGCCGAAACCGGCACTAATGCTGCAAATCTCAACTTCTGCCTTATTTGTTTCAGAGTCTAGACTTTTGGTCTCTTGATTTACAACGATAACTCGTACCATCCAGGCTGTGGAAGAAAAACACCGGACTGGCTAACACTGATTTTGGTGCTTTTTGTATGGCGATCAGTCCGGTGTTTTCTTTCCTCCGCATGCCATCACAACAGATCCTGACTCGGCATCTTGACAAAAGGAGCAAGGAGACCGTTGTTGCCATCTTCATCCAACATCCAGACCCTGGCAATTCAGGGAAAGCCAAAGAATCTTTGACAAGGGCATCAACAAACCGAGGATCCACAATCTGCAGCTCCATCCCTTCCCGCCCACAGGCTCTTCTCAATCCGTTCACCGAGACGGACCAGCTCCAGCGAACCAACGCCCTCGCCTTCTTGATAATTCTCCGCCTGGTGCCCTTTCTTTTCTTTTATCCTCATTTGTTTCTCCTTTTCCTGCTGGGTCTGCTCATGCAACAAGGTAGAACCCGATCGGCCCGTTGTTTGACTTCTTGCCACTGGTGTCGCGTGAGTATTTACCCAACCTGGAGGTTATTCCAGCTATCTGTTTTGTGTGCGCTTGTCGGTGCCGTCTTGGTGTTGGTCCTTGGTCTTTGGTTTCTTTGCAAGCTGGAGTCAGGGTGGGAAGCAGGGTTTCCGGGTAAATTCGAGCGTTGCATTCAAATCTCGAGACTTTTTCTTCCGTTGCTCTCGTTGTCTTCACCATTTCCTGATCGTTGGGTGATTCGGATTCGATCCAGCTGTGATGAGGATTCTCCATTGCATGAGGCATCAGCCATCTGGCCTCGTGGTGCATGACCTTACCTCCCACACATGCCCATATAACGACAAACCCTATATAGAGGACCCAAGGTAAGTGTGTACCTTAGCAGAATCGAGCGAGACCAAACAAGTCCCAGCTCATGAGAAAACTCGCCCAATCGAAGCATCAGAGCCTGTGCAAATAATCCCGGTCCCCTGATCCACCCAGCGGTAAATCTAGATTGCAACGACCCGCCGCCTCTCCATCCCGAAGCCCGCGCTACTCCATTTTCCCTCGAACCTCGCACAAGGGTCTTTTCTCCTCCCCTCTTCATGTTGTTCAATTGATTACTAGGTAGTAGAGTACTGCTATTCAGCCGGAGCTAACCGGCTGCAGTGGGTTTTGTTATACGGTAGGTAGCTTGCTTGCAAGTGTAGTGGATGCTACCCTTTGCCGCCTTCCGAAGGCGAAGAGGGAACGGCGTCTTGGCGAGAGGGCGTATCTGAGGTGTGTCTACAGTCCCCTTGACCTTTTATTTCCTTCTGTATACCTCGTACCTTATATGTTCCTGAGCAAAGCATCACCGCTCGTCCTTACATCAAATAATATCGCTTTTGATACGACCATATGATCTCCAGTCCGTGGTGTTCTATAGCTCCACGAGATGGTCACTCCTATCGTCTCCAATCCGCCCACTTCACTGCCTCTCCAGCATCTAGGCCCCCACGGAGAAGCTAAACACAATCTGCGTATATCAGGGTAGTATCGCTGCTACAACAGCAGCCATTAATATCCTTCTTCCTCCTTCCGCATCTCACCAAACCTGCAGCTGTCCAAGCATGCATGTCTGCATGCATGTCTGTATGCATGTAGTAGTGTAATACTCGATGATAAGCCGATGTAGACGGAAACACTCCCCTTTCTCATCTTCGCACGCAAAAAGTACTCCCGTACTGCCATCACGCAAGAAGCAAGAGTCGACTTCTCCGGTTTCAGTGTGTTGGAGTGGACGTTGCACCACGGACAACACATACATAAGTTGTACATACACGCCATGTAGACACGCATACGAACCCTTCATGTGCATGCCAGCCATTTCGCATCCTCACGGTATTGGACAGTCGAACAAGCCAGCTTGCGGCTGAGCCTTCAGCTCTGTGGCGGACGCACCACCATTTGCAGCGATCCAGACCTGCTTCTCTTGTCTGTGTGGTCATTCTAAGGATGGTTAACCCTCCGTTATCATCGACCAAAGTCTCTGCTGAGATATCAGCTCCTTTCAGCTCTTCATTGTACATGCCCTGAACAATTCTAGTGCTTCATTTCCGCATGTTCGTTGTGCATTGCAATCGTAGAGCGGCAAACCTCTCTCTCTCTCTCTCGTCACCACATTAACCAGATTGCCCGAACAAGAAAGGAGACTTGTCTCTCAAGAATGAACCCGTTTTTGGCAGTTTCTGAGGATGGACACGCGGGTAACGGGTTCCAAGAGGTCGAAAGGCATTTGGGTCTCGCAATCAGCCGTCGCCACTCCCACCATATCGACCCAACCAACGGTGCACCTTGACTGCTCCCCGCATGCGAAGGTCTCGCACGAACACATGTGGTTCAATCACATATAGCCTCTCAACGTCGGTTATCAGTTTTGAATCAAGCAATCACGGAGCAGTTTGAGTAAGTGATCACGCGACGCTTTTGCCCTTCTTCCGCAGAAACAGGTCTCAGACAAACGGTGAGAATAGGTCATTGGATATAAAACCACTGGTGTATGGGCACAGTAGTAGGGTGCCCATGTATGTAGTAGCAGCCTCGTGAGTTCGATGCTTTCCATTCGAACCGCCGATAGAAGAGCCAGAGGTAGAGTGCGAAGGAAGACGGGCAAGGGTACGAAGGACCGTGCTCGTTCTAGGCCCTACTAAGAGGGTTGCAGCCATGTCTATGGTTCCCTTGTTCTGTCGCAGTCATGTTATCTGCATTGGCTGCATGAGGCCGTATCTGGCGAATTGCATACAACACCTGCTTTCCAGATGTACCTTGCCGCCTTTCCCTGGGCTGAATGCCAAGGTTGATGTGAAGTTCGGACACTCTTTCTTCTGACATGATGTTGGATTAGAGCTGAGACATCTCGGTGAACTCCATATTAGCCAAGAGTGCTGATTATTGTTTGATACCTATTTAAGTAAATGGACTTGATACGATTCAACAACAATTCCTCCCACCTGCTCTCAGCACGGAAATGTTTATCAAGCGTTGAACTTGTACCAACAAGAGTCAAATAGAACGACCTTCGTCCATCATGGAAGAGTAAACATACGTAAGCCTCTGTTTCAATACATCTTTGAGACCCAGTGTCCCCCCCGGATGTTCAGGAGATGACAAACGGAATCCCCAGCTCTTCCAAGAAGTGACCAAAGTATACATATCAGGCCTCATTACAACGTTAGACGGGCCAAAGGAAGGCAAACAATCGCACAACTACAATAACGCCATACAGTACTCACTCTTTCCGAGTGACAGCATAAGCGTCCTGATCTCCCAACACATTTTACACATCAATCGCAAGGTAACAAATTGGGGTAGATTTCAAGAGAGTGAGCTTGCTGCCCACTTGCAATATATTACATGCATGCTAGATCCAATATTGTATGCAGGTCGAGAATGTATCATAGCAATTTGCCTGGTATCTTTCGCAAAACAATGCCCATACAGAAGTTCCCGTTGTTGGCACAATTGAGATTGAGCCTGTCGTGTCTCCTGTCGCTTTCATTTACTCGTCTCGTGCTTGAGTTCAAAGGGGCTTCACGCCTCTTGGTGTTCAAATACTCGCTCAGCCTCCAAAACGCCAATGATGCTCCCGTTGTTAGTAATAGCAATGACGGACGCTCTGCCCATCGCCTGATCCTGCTGGTCAATCTGCGATTGCATGTCCTGCAAGATCTGCCGCGCCTGGCGAACCGTCGTCTCGGACGACATGGCCAGCATCTGGTGGCGGGACACGGTGAGGCCCGTGACGTCCTTGATTGGTCTCACCATGTCTGCGTCACTCAAGGCCCGCATCCTGCTCGGGACGGCGATGTGGTCGCCGACTCTGACCCAGCCCGTCTTGGACTTGTACGCTGTCCGAAGCAAACTCAGCGCGAGATCGTCGCTGCTCAGGCCACTCGTAACGTCAACGTCGTCCCATGGGACGAGAATGTGACCCAGCGTCTTGGGACCGCGGGCGGCCATCGCCACCGCAGCACCAATGGCGCCTCCCGGATGGTTTTTGGCAAACATTGTCGAGACACAAGCGTGAAGCTCGTGGGCGGCCGTCAGCGCCAGCGCATCCCCCAACGCCAGAGCAACGGTAGTCGATGCGGAGGGGGCCGAAACCCCAAACGATACCTTTTCAGGCTCAATGATGGGCGCTGGCAGCAATATCGTGCTGGGTCGGTGCTTGACAAATTCGCATGTCTCGTGTCTCATGTGCGAAGTCAAGAGTATTGTCGGTAGCCTCTCGTCCAGATGAGGTAGTGTGAGGAGGAGCTCCTGAGTCTTTCCGGAATAAGTGATGAACAAGAGCGTATCTTCTGGGCCCACAATGCCTAGGTCTCCGTGTAGAGCTTCGGTTGGATGAAGGAAAACGGAGCGAATGGCCAAGCTTTGAAATGTAGCAACGAGCTTCTTTCCAATGTGGCCGGATTTGCCGACTCCCATAACGACTAGCTTTCCCTTCGTCTTGGCGAGCCGAGTAATTGCCTTGATAGAGTCATTGAAGCCGTTGCGGGCAACCGCGTCAACTTCGTACAGCTTCGTAAGGTTCGCCAGTGCCGCAGCCTCAACATTGAGCACGTGGATGCCGCTATGGAGTCTCCTGTCCATCATGGCTTGCTCTCGCAGAGAGTCCCTGTCGAGACTGAAGCCATCCACGGGGTCACCAATCTCATTGGCTGAGGGCGAGGCTGACGGAGTTGGCGGAGAGGGAGGAGGGATTGACGAGCATTTTGACGCGCTCAGCACAATCACAGCACTGGTCTGGATTGGCCTGTGATCGCCGTGTCGTAGATCAATCATTGTTTCTGGCGATGAGGAGGTGAGTTGATTCGAGGTGAGTCGATGAGAGGCAACAGGGCAGGAGGCAGCAGATGGCCTTTATGCCTCTGCTTCAGCTTTGCGACTATCAACCTGCTGACACTGAGAAACCCCAAGGGCCCAAGTGGCAATGGCTGAAGGGGGAAACGCCAAAGCAATGAAACCTCAGACCAGCGCACAAATCTGTCCCGGAAACCAGGTGACTGGCAACGGCCCAATGGCACGACGGACACGTCGAATGTGAGGCAGCTCTGGATGTGCACAAAGTCCACGTTTCCCCAAACACAAGGACGCCTCCCCCGGATTTTCAGAGAACTAGCTCTTCCGTTGACGTGTCGCTGTGTCACTTGTCGAGTCCTTCGAGGTTGGACCCTGAGCCCATTTCCGATTTGGCACCAGGAGTGGATTGGAAAAAATTCGATTGAGAAGAGGCGGACGGCGAGCTTTTCAAGGCATAGCCATGACGGCAATCGAACAAATCCCCAGGAAATGAGGATCGGGAAAGGCTTATGGAATCAGGGTCTGATCGCCGTAGATAAGGGACCTTTAAGGGATCGAGCAGAGTTGCATAGAGGTCGAAAAAGTCGCAGAGTCATCGATCCGTGTGAGTGGACGGCGCGGCGATTGGTGGAGGCGGGCGATTGTGTGCTTGAGATCCTAGACGCCAATTGGGCGACGGCTCGGGCTGGAGTGCGGAAAGGCGATGCGATTTCTAATGGCGAGAGCCCACTCGGCTGGGCTGACAGTTGGACCGACGCAGCGACCAGTTGGACCGCTGTAGAACGTGGCTTTTGTTGTTGTTGCTGTTGCTGGCACGATGGCTTGTGCGAGGTTCAGGCCTCGAGTGGTCATGGAGATGGGCTGGAGCATGACATGCTTGACTTGATCGTGAGGAAGCAGGACAGGAGGTTACCTACAGCTCAGGCTTGTGTCTACCCGTCTTTGAAGGTACATACCAGCATCACCGCAGATATGCAGCCCAGCTCGTATCTCCGCCAATGCAGCTGTGCTCTGCCTCGAACCGAGAGCCCGGCATTTCCAGAAGCGCGCAAGTCGTTCCGCGGAAGCGCTTTGATTGATTGCATGTGCGCAGCCCCCGCATCGTCACGCCATCAGCAGTGCAAATGAGTGCTGCTGCCGGTGCGAGGGACAATAAATTTCCGAGGGTATCCGAGGGTGTTGCAGTTGGAGGAAATGCCAAGGCAAGAACGAGTCGCGAACAACTGGTCTACCAAATAAGTAAAGCATCAAAGGAAAGAAGGAGCAAACATAAAGTACTACCTGCCTTAGACCGTATAGCCATACCTGGTAGTACCTCCGAACTTATCTTGACCTCTGTTCATTGTCTCCTCACAAAAACCATCGCCAGACCAGATATGACTGAATAATAGGTACACTCAATCACCTCCGGCTATCAGCTTCCAAGATGCCTGCTTTGGCAGTTCCAAACCCGCCGAAAGCGTGTGAGCCGCCTCTTTGTCTCTCTCCCGTGGACCGGGTTCAGCCGTCAATCATTGGCTCGCCCCCCGTTCAGCTCTCCCGCCTTTGTCTTTGTCTCAGGCTAGCGGCCGCTTCAGGGAATTAATCATGCAAGATGCAATCTGCCATCACCTCCGATTCCTGTCCGCATGCGATTTTGCATGCAAGTGCCACTATCTCCAGGGCTTCGAGTCGACGAGACGGCCACGATGGCGATGCTCTGCCAGCAGCGATAAACCCAATTGACCGCCATAAAACCGCTCATCACCCCCAGAAACTTCCCCCAAGGCCAAATATTGCCTCAAGAAAACAAGAAACGCCGTCCACTCACGAATTTGCGCGGTGGTTTTTGGTCTGGTTTCTCCACGATACACCCAACACTGATTCACCGTGTCGACAGCGAAGCGAGCAACCAAAACATCCCCAGTTAAAAAAAGCACAGGCTCACCCACCCACGTCAAGAAGAAACACCACGTTCTGCCAGTTGGCCCGGGCTTCTCCGGTCCATCCGCCAACCCGCAGCTCCGGGAGAGCCAGGAACAAACGAAATGGGCCGCTGCTATTGAGAGTTTCAACACAATAGAAATGAAAGAACAGCAGTAGTTCACCGGCAATTGTTCATGCTCCTTTCACTGCTTCCCTTGTTCCTTACGTAAGGGGGGGAAGACGTGTTATAAAATCTCGTTCACGTTCTTTTGCGGCCCAGGGGCTTGTGGGCCTTGTGCTACTACCTCCATCAACATTGACCATATCTTGAAAGGAAGAATATTGTGATTTTGATCCTACAAAGATATAGCGGCAACTCGGAGAACATCAGCCATTTTTAGCCGTCCCGGAGCCCGCGATGGCCTCACCGCAGGCTGCGGAAAAGGGGTTTCCCCTGGAGCTGGAATTGGAACCCTTTCCATTGCGGGACGAGGCACACGGCTCACGCATGCGAGACAGACCAGGCCGAGGATTGCGATACTACCTCAAGTGGCTCCTGGCCATTATCGTCTTGTTTTTTGCCTGCCGCAGTGCTGTCGTTCGTACCTTCAGATGGGCCACGGTGTCTGGTGAGATTTACAGCAGCGAGGTGCAGCAGGAGATTCAGGAGGAGCTCGCAAGCAGGAGATTGGCTGCTCTACTACGACAACAGTCATATCAGGAGCATCATCAAGAACAGAATCATTCAAGACCAGGCAGCGGGGGCAAGGCGCAGGCTCACGGCACAGCTGGCGGCGCTGAAAATGGCCACTATCTCATCGGAGTGGGCAAGGCCGACATCACGGGGCCCGTGGTCGAAATCAACATGATGGGCTATGCAAACACTGACCAGGTCGGCAGCGGCGTGCGTCAGCGCCTCTACTCGCGCGCCTTCATTGTGGGCGACCTGGACCAGCCGGAGGACAGGTTCATCTACCTCGTCTTGGACACGCAGGCCGGAGACACCGCTGTGCGATACGGCATTCTCAGGGGGCTTGAGGAACTCGGACCCGAATATGCCATGTATGGACACGACAACCTGGCCGTCACGGCAACCCACTCTCACTCCGGGCCCGGTGCCTGGCTCAACTATCTACTGCCTCAGATCACCAGCAAAGGCTTTGACAAGCAGAGCTACCAGGCCATCGTGGACGGCTGTCTGCTGTCCATCCGCCGCGCCCACGAGAGCCTAGAGCCCGGCTCCCTAACCGCCGGCAACACCAAAGTGTATGGTGCCAACATTAACCGGAGTCTCTATGCATACTTAGCCAACCCGGCGGAGGAGAGGGCCAAGTACAACATCAGCGCGGAGGATGACGGCTCGGTGGAGAAGGACTTGAGTCTGCTCAAGTTCACGAGAGCGTCCGACGGCAAGAACATTGGCGTGCTCACATGGTTCCCTACCCACGGCACGTCCATGCTGGCCAACAACACCCTCATCACGGGAGACAACAAGGGTGTGGCCGCCGATCTCTTCGAGAAGAGAGTCCGCGGATTGGATGGAGAGACGGACGATTTTGTTGCCGGCTTTTCTCAGGCCAGTATGGGCGACGCGAGCCCGAATACGCTTGGCGGCTGGTGCGACGATGGCTCGGGCGAGAGATGTGACCTGAGGACGAGCTCCTGCAGCAGCAGCGGTATGACAAAGTACTGCCACGCGAGAGGGCCCTTCTTCAGGGAACAGGACTCAGGGGCCTCGTCGTGCTATGAGATTGGCAAGAGGCAGTACGAGGCGGCCATTGCCCTGTACGCCTCGATGGAGCAGCAACCGCCCAACGTAAAGGGGTCAGGCGTCAAGGCATTCCACCGCTTCCACGACATGTCTGACTTCCAGTTCCAGCTGCCCAACGGCTCAGCTGTACGTACGTGCTCGGCGGCACTGGGCTATTCCTTCGCTGCTGGGACCTGGGACGAGCCAGGCCACTTTGATATCACGCAGTGGGGTTCCGACGAATCCAACTCATCGCCGGCTTGGAAGGCTTTACGATGGCTTGTCGGAGCTCCCAGCAAGGAGCAGATACAGTGCCAGGCCCCAAAGCCGATACTTCTCAACGTGGGCAAGACGCACAAGCCCTACCACTGGACGCCAGATATCGTGGACATTCAGACTTTCAGAGTCGGCCAGTTCATCATCATTGTCAGTCCCGGAGAAGCGACGACAATGGCGGGCCGGCGGTGGAAGGATGCTGTTGTAGAGAGCAGCAGGACTCAGTTGGCCGAGGAGCTAGACGGTAGGGAGCCGATTGTGGTTCTCGGAGGGCCAAGCAACACTTATACCCATTACATCACGACGGAGGAGGAGTATGGGTAAGTCACACTTTCACACAAGGTACATGCATGGACAGTACTAACGTTGAAGCATCAACAGCATCCAGCGATATGAGGGAGCTTCGACTCTGTACGGACCGCATACCCTCGCGGCTTACATAGATCGGACCGACGCCCTGCTCCATCTTCTTAAGGACGATGCTCCTCGCAGCGAGCCTGGCTCCCGTGAAAGCGGCCCCTTGCCGCCCGACAACAGTGACCGATCGTTTGGCTTCAACACGGGCGTCTTATTCGACAGCCCATCGCAATCTCTCCAATTCGGGGATGTGATTGCGGACATTCCCCAAAGCCGATTCTCCCCTGGCGAACGAGTGACGGCAACATTCGTCGGAGCCAACCCACGAAACAATTTACGACTGGAACAGACGTTTGCCGCCGTTGAACACCGCCGTCGCGGCGAGATAGATTGGACGGTCGTACGCGACGACTCGGACTGGGGCCTCATCTACTCGTGGAAGCGAAGCAGCTTCCTCAAGGGCACCAGCTCGGCGAGCGTCACATGGGAGATTGAGGCATGGGCGGAGCCAGGCGAGTATAGGCTTTGTTACTTTGGCGACGCGAAGTCGATTGACGGCGAGATTACGGCGTTTGAGGGTAGAAGCGCGGCGTTTATGGTCGTTTGATGGCCTTTCGATTTCTCTTTTGACGGCCTTGGGAGGGTCGTTCTTGATTTGTACTTTTATGGGATTTTCTAGACAGTGCAGACTGGGATAGACTGGCTGGCTTGGTTTTTTTTTCCTTTCTTTCTTTTTTTTTTTTTTGCTATAGCTGCCGGATCTAGACGGACAGGTTAATACGCGGACGGCGTTTACACATAGGCTGGAGGATTTTTTTCTTTTCTTTTATAGACCTGGATAAGGTAGATCCATCTAAACAGACTCACAATTGAGTCGGTGAGATTGATAGAGTACAAGTACAGAGGGTGATGCAGATACTGCAGAGGCGGTGCCGTAGCGTCGTAGCATGCATCACCATGTCAAAAGCTTCAAGCTTGTGATTCTCACGGTTCTCACGCAACACAGCATCCATCCCACATTCCCATCGACCCCTGACTAATCGCCGCCCTATCCCTGTCGATCTGTGCCGCACGAGTAAGCACCCAAGCACCCAACCTTGCGAGTGTGAGTGAACACGAGGCAGCCAAGCAAATGGCGCCATTGGCCAACGTGGGCTCCCGAGTCTAATCAGACTTGGGCGAGGGTAAGCAAGGAAAACATTCTGTAGAAAAATAAAAAGACATGTGCTTTCTGCCGTATGCAAGGAGTTGCCCTAATAAGGAGAAGTTGCCCTATCAGAAGGATACGAATTCTAGACGATTATTTCTGTTCTATGGGTTTCTGCTAGTGCTGGAATGGGAAAGGGGGGAAAAGGGCAGAGCTGAATGGCTGTTCTTGATGTGCAGACTATTGAATCCGAGGATATGAGAGAGGCTTTGTATGGGTACATTGGAACTGTGAGAGACGAAGAGTGGGCGTTTACTCTGGGGAAAGATGGTTTGGAGCAAAATGCACAGACTTTGTTGATGATTGCTTGGCAGCAATGACAGAAACGTGAAACAAAGCATTTGCGTTGTTTGAGCACGATCCCAACAGGAAGCGTGGCTTTCATGGAATGCAGATACAATACAACTAACCACCTGTTAGATGCAAACAGGTGCCGTGTAAAAGGGCAGCGCCAACACTGCCACCCCCTTTGTCTTCTTCAGCCGCGCTTGACATGGACATTGGACATGGACAACTTCTTGATACTTGTTTTCGAGTAGTAGGTTCATAATTGCCGACTACTACCTTGCCCATGAACGATATGAACTACCTTTTGGAGCGGCAGTTGGACATGACATATTGAATCTCTCATTCCCTTGGCTAGGTACCTATTAACAAGGGAGTCCACAGCAACCAACAAGGCCTCCGCATCGGATTCCTGCTTTCATCCCGAGTCCCCGGTTGCGGCACTGCTTCCGCAAACATGATCCCACCAGGTACTGTACTACGAACGGGTAGCGCCCCATCATCGAATTGCCTTTTGACGGAAAAAAGAAAAAGCCTCCAGCAACCAAGGCAAGGTAAAGCAAGGCAAGGTAAAGCAACATGTACGAATACCTCTGAAGGCTCGTAAAATGTGGATGCCGCAGCTCCATGTGGGGGCTGCATGTTCTTTTTTTCTTTTCCCTCCCCCTTTCGCCTCCCTCTATTGGACGCCCGTGAGTTCTGGCATGTTTCAAAACACACACAAGCATCAGATGGTGTGTGATCGTTGTTGCTTGTTCCTCTTTTCAGCCTCCCGAGGAGGCCGAGTGGGAGTGAAGAATATGTACCGCTACAAGTTCTTGATCAATGTTGGCACCTGTTCGTTTACATGAACGCTGATGCCGGCTTGAATTCGTCCATCCATTCATACAATACAACCCCTGAAAGTTTGTAACTCCTCTACATCCCGCCCCACACACTGCATCTCTGCAAAAAGAGAATCTACCCTAGATACTTTTATATAAAAGTAAATATCTATATAATATATAGTAAAAGCATCTATTTCTCTCTTTTTTTCTAAATAAAAGAGCTATATAAATAGGCATTTTATTCTGCAAGAAATATAATACATAAGCAGTACATGCAGGACCCTTGCTTAGATCAAGTTTATCCTTGCTGATGCATACAATCTGGATCCATCAAGCGTCTCCGCCAAAGTCGCTAGAAGTTCCTTTCTTCTCCATTACCGCGATTCCCATTGGTCAAAAACGCTTGCGAAGTATCAGAGTTACAAACTTTCAGGGGTTGTATTGTACATCGATCAGTCAATCAGTCATTCAATCAATGGGTAGGTATCACAGAGTGACACTGATGCCGCATGCACAGATTGGCCTGCGCAAACGTCGTCGCACAGCATCAGGCCATGTCTGTCTGGTCTTCTTTGGCCTCCATGTGCACCTCCATGGCCGTCTTCAGCTGCATCTCGACCCTCGCTTGTGCCATCCATCTCCTGTCTCTCTCTCGGCCGCTTCCCAACTCGTACAACCTCGCTGCTGCTCCTCTCTCGGTACCTTACTTGGTAATCTTCCTCCATAGCACTTGTAATATAATAAGTCCGTTCCTGGACAGCTTCACCACCAGAAACTCCGGCCTTGTCCACTTTGTGATGGCAGATCCAAGCCCTCTCAATAGTCTGTGCTCTAGGTACATTAACTTAGACGATCAACACACACTCCGTACTGGTACATTCACCTCATCAATCTCCCCGTCTTCCCTCCGCCGTCTGTCGTCATTGCCTGCGCAACTGCCCTCTGGCCCCCCTGCAGCTCATCCCAAGTACCCGTACAAGCACCGTCAATGGATCCCTCCCCCTCCAGACGTGCATCATCCAATGCGCTGCCCGGGATGCCGCCGCCTGCTAGCCAGCCAGGTTAGTGGTGCTAGCGCCAGCGTCCGCAGCGCCTGTGCCCCTCTATATCTCGTACCTGTACCTTATAGTCTACCGGGAGCCTGCTGGAGCAGGAAACTGGACTATACGAGTACTATACTAGGTGGACTGATAGCTGATCTCTCTGGCTTGCCTCTGGCCGTGATTCATGTGCCCTCCGGCTTTCTTTTTTTTTTCCTCGGTCCAGCTTTGCTTGCTACTATCGTTTTTTCCTTCTTTTTGTTTCCCTCCTCTTTGTCCTCGTTTCTCTCTTGCCCATCTCTCACCTCATCGTCGATCGCATTTTCATGTCTCGAACCAGCATCTTCTCATGATTGGCTGCTGCCGGCATCCCTGATCGATAAGCCACATACGCGAGCCCCGAAGGTGGAGATAGCCTCTACTGTAATACCGGCCCTGTCCTGTCCTGTGCTGTACCTTATACTGTACGAATTACTCGTCTGGCTCTCGCCCCGGCCCTCTCAGCGTCAAATTCCAACCGCCAGTCCAGTCCAGAATCTGACAATCTCACACGTCCCGCCGTTGTGTGCTTGCGTTACGCAATACGAGATAGCGAATCTTTGCCTTCTCTTTTCCTTGTCCTCCCCTCCTCCTCGCTTCTGCCCATCTCTGTGCTGGAACGAGACTCACGGCTGTCGTCTTATTCTCTCTCTCGTTTTTTTCCTTTCTTTCTTTACACCTTTGGCCTAAGCTCTGAGTTGTCCCAAGCTCAGCCGCCCACCCCTGGCCGAGGTGACGTCTTTGCACGCCTTGTTAATCTAATTTCCTTTCCCTATCGAGTCGCCCCGGCTCTTCCAGCTCAGCTCTCAACCTCGACTCGGCTTTTCTGGTATACGGCAAACCATCCTCTTTCAACAACTTCCTCGGCCTCTCCTCCGCATCTCCCGCCTCCTGCCCTCCGTCCCGCCGTTCCCGCCAAGCCATGGGAGCGGACCGGAGCTGGTCCTCGTCCTGGCGAAGCTTCCTCAAGATGCCGTCCCGCAACTGGCGAGCCGCCCTCATCGTCGGCTGCACGCTGCTGCTCACGCTGCCCCTCTACCAGCTGCGCGACCACCAGGCCGCCGGCTACTACAAGCAGTACATCTACGACCACCTGTCGCCCTACCTGCAGGGCCAGGGCGTCTACAACAACACCCTGTACGGCGAGGGCACCGAGGCCGCCGTCCACTCGCGCTGGAACTTCAGCTCGCCCTGCGATGGCTTCCCCAACATGGACGGCATCATGCTCGTCATGAAGACGGGCGCCACCGAGGCCTTTGACAAGCTGCCCACGCAATTGCTCACCGGCCTGCAGTGCATCGACGACTTTCTCATCTTTTCAGACCTGGTATGTTGCGTCTTTGCTCTATCAACAAGCATCTCCCCCCTCCCGTCACATGCCCTTTGACGAGTGTTTTGCAACCAGCCTTGGCAGCGGCATTGATTCGTCAAAGGCGCAAACAGCGTCAAGGGAATGCGATCAAGGGCTTCTTTTCTTCTTCCTTCGTTCACACGCCCAATCGCCTGCACCAAGTCAACTCAAGCTAACACCCACCCAAGGAGCAGCAGATTGGCAAGTACCACATCTACGATTCCCTCGACCGCGTCGACGACAAGATCAAGGAGAAGCACAAGGAGTTCCAGCTCTACCAGGCGCAGCAGGAATGCCCCGTCTCGCAAAAGGACTGCACCACCGGCATGGACGGCGGCTGGGAGCTGGATAAGTTCAAGTTCGTCAACATGGTGGTCCGCGCCTGGGAGATGCGCCCCGACCAGGACTGGTACGTCTTCGCCGAGGCCGACACCTACGTCGTCTGGCCCACGCTGGTCCACTGGCTGCGCAACAAGGTCAACCCGCGGGACAACGTCTACGTCGGCAGCGTCGCCATGATCGCCGGCTTCCCCTTTGCCCACGGCGGCAGCGGCTACGTCGTCTCCGGCGCCCTCATGCGCAAGATGGCTCAGATCCCCGACATTACAAAGTACGACGAGAAGGCGGGAGAGGAGTGCTGCGGCGACGTCGTCTTCGCTAGGGTCGCCCACGAGGTGGGAACCAAGGTCATGAATGCGCACCCAATGTTCAACGGCGAAAAGCCCAACACGCTGCCCTACGGCCCTGGCCACTGGTGCGAGCCTCTCCTTACCATGCATCACATGAACTCGGAGGAAATCAGCGCCGTTTGGCAGTATGAGCAAACACGCACCAAGAAGGTTCGTGGTTCCTTAACCCTACCACTGCTCCAAAGCCGTGCTAACTCGTGTGTGGCAGGACTTTATGCAAATTCGAGAAATGTACTACGCCTTTTTCGCTCCCAAGCTGGTCGCCTACCGAAAGGACTGGGACAACCTGTCAGACGACACTTGCTACATTGCTCCGGATGAAGAGAGTCAGAAAAAGGCTACTGGTCAACAGAGAGACCGGCAGGTCAAGGAGGCGGACAAGAACGTGGTCCAGAAGTATGCGCACAACTCGCCCGCTGCCTGCGCCAAGGTCTGCGAGGCCGAGGGACTCGACATCCCGGCCGAAGAATACGAAAAGATGGAGACGGAAACGGATCGCAGCAAGCTGATCCGGGCCAAGTACGAAGAGGCCGCCAGCCGAGACTTTGCGACCAAGAAGGACCGCAAGTGCTTCCAGTGGCGGTACCAGAAGAACGTGTGCTGCACGAGCAGGAGCTTCAAGCTCGGCAAGCCCAAGAGGGAGAAGAACGACGCGGACAAGTGGACGAGCGGCTGGTTCGTCCGGGGCATCAACGACTGGATCGAGACAAGGGGCGAGTGTCCTCTTGAGTGGAAGAACCCTCACTGATGACTCGGCTATCTATCTCACGACACCCCGACGGCGACAACCGACGACGTGACGACGAGCCCAAACGGCGACGAGAAATGTGCGTCAGTGTAACTTCCATTGCTTTCTTTTGCTCTTTATATCTCTATTGCGGGCACCCAAAAAACCGGCGGTATTGTGGACGCGAGCATCTTTTCTTCCAATGTCCTCTTTTTTACTTGTTTCTGTTGGTTTTCTGTTGGCATAGACTGGACGGGTCATGAGACACCCACGGCGTTGTTTTTTTCTTTCCACGGGGGGCATGAGGTACAAGGGGAAAATCCTGGGGACGTTGGCAAACAGATCCCTTGTTGATCTCATCTTACATCATCTTTGCCCCTTTCTTTTCTCCAATCATTCAATCAGCATGAGGTTGGGATCGGCGGTTGGGAGAGAAAGTAAGCCAGTTGTGGCTCCTTTTTTTTTTTTGTCACACAAAAAAGTAACTGGGCTTGGGTTGTGGTGTTGGACATGGGGGGGCAAGGCCATTTTGTTTGGATTGAGAGACGGGGAGAGGGACCGCATTGGAAGGCGGGCACTATACATATTCATCTTGGTTGGACTTATTTACATAGTACATGGCTATTTTGGAAGGGCATTTTACATAGAGATTTTGTTCGGTTATTGGCATCTTTGGCCTTCTTGATCTTCCGAAGATGGGAGAAGGAAACACAAAAAAAGATGGAAAGTACATATATATCTGCCTGAGCACCTTGTCCGAAGATGAAGTGAAATGATTGAACGACAAGTCTGCCCAAAAATCACAAGTAGCGGGCAACGTGCAATTGGTATGTGTGAGGAAAGGTCAGGATTTCCCCTCTTGCTTTCTATAATATATAAGTTGCGTGTATTCTCTAGACTTGTATTGTCGTAAACAATGTCTCGCTTGGTGTATATCCTTCTTTGCGCCCATTGTATCCAACACCATTCCCAAACGAAATATGTTCGTGTATTATTCAAGTTCCCCCCCCGAAACGTTTGACCCAGAATGAGAAAAAAGAGAAGAATCAAGAAAACAGAATCAGTCCATCGCTACCGTTGAAAACACCCCATCTCCATCCAAAAGCGCCTTTAACTCGAAATCATTCAGCAATAAGACTTCATTGCTGGTCATCATGCTGCTGCTGTGGCAGTCAGCTTCTTGGGTCCATGGCGCCCGCATCCGTGAGGATTCTTGGGCGACTTCATGAAGCAGTATCCCCTGGCGTTGGGTCCGGCAGGCGGGCCGTACATCTCCTTGATCTCGCAGTATTCGTACCCCTTGCCGAACCAGTCCTTGAGGTGCCTGTGCAGTTCGCAGCGCGAGATGCCACACTTGCGGCAGTACACCTGGCCCTTGACGCGCAGCCGCTCCAGCTCGCTCTCGCTGGCGGAAGACTTGGAAGGGGGGTGCACAAGAGGTCCAGCGCCTCGCCATGCCCACTCGATGTCGTTGGGGCCCGAGTATCGGCTGGACAGCGGGACCAGCCCGTTCTTGCGCCGGTGAATGTCGTACAGCTTTGAGTGCGCCAGTCCAAAGCATGCGCCATCAATGGGGT
Organism: Trichoderma gracile; assembly: GCA_020002365.1. Taxonomy (NCBI): domain Eukaryota; kingdom Fungi; phylum Ascomycota; class Sordariomycetes; order Hypocreales; family Hypocreaceae; genus Trichoderma; species Trichoderma gracile. The sequence continues at coordinate 1,609,868 of JAINEY010000003.1, forward strand.
CGAGGAAGTCGAAAATGGCATAATGCAGCTCCGAGGGAAGGTCCAGCAGGGTAAGACGGGAGGATGGTCGTGGCTGGTTGGCCGGCTCCGGCTCCTTGTCTGTCACGGAGTGCGAGCGGCGAGGCGGAGGCAGCTTGGGTCGCTGCGGGAGCGGCAGGTGCTTGGAAACAGGCGTCGAGGGCACGACCGCGTGCTCCGGGATGCGACCAACAGTCCCAGCCACCGCAGCGTGGAAGTAGTGCGACCCGTCGTTCTGACCTTGGTAGTCGGTCAAGGAAAATCCCCGTCTGGGCGTCCTCATCATGCCCCTCTTGACGAGCAACTCCCGTGCTCTCTGGGCGTGTTCCTCCCTAGACAAGACCATATTTTCAGATCTGTCGTTACCCGTCTCGAGCATGGCATTGCCGCCCTGGGGCAGAGATGGGGCCGCAAGTAGTTGAACCATTGTTACAGAGTCCAACAGGTATCCAGAGAACAACTCTTAGTAATTCGTAAGTCGGAATCGATCGAGCCGGCGGAGTGGTGCTCTTGTCGGCGAGCGTTGGAGTGAGGCGCGATTCGGTGGTTGAGATAGTGTTGATGACCACCCACGGTCGGTAAGGGTGGAAAGGTACAGAGTGTTTGATTGACTCTTGTTCGTTATCGGGGCTGGGTGAAGCGGCACAATGTTTTAGTCTGAGGCTGCAGGCTCCTCACTAACGACTTCATGAGCAGGAACAAAGACTGCTGCGAAGCTGTGCTGTGTGCGAGTTGGTCACTCTTTATCCCCTCTCGAATCCGGGGCAACGGCAGGTTTGTCTTTATATGCGCAAAACCGGACCGAGGCCTGGAACCGCCGGGCAGAAGCGACTTCGGGGGTGTGTGTGCTTGTGGGTGAAGGAATACGTGTATGTGTGTGTGGTGTGACGGAAGAGACTTTTGAGCGCAGCACACCTTTGGCGGGATCAAGCTCCGGCCGTGGACCCTTGCCCCTTCCAGCAGAGTTTTTCTTTCCCCTGGGAGGCGAAATGCTACCGTTGGCAGCGCGGATGACCATGTGCCACAGCGTCGCCGTTGAGCCAGACACAAAGCCAGCAGCCGGTCTAGCGCGAGGTACGGGCGGCCAGCCAGACGCCATTGGTTCCACTGGCTGCCAGGCCGTGGCCAGACGCTCGCGCTTGGGGAAACCCGGGCTGGCCTGACGTACGATGGGCTGCGTAGCAGAGCAACATCAGGTGGTCGCCGCGGATTTCCCTGCGCATCGTCGTCGCTTGCGGCATGTCGAGCGCCAGGCGCAAAGGCGGGGGAAATCGCGGGCATGGCCTGACTACCCCAGCGCATCTCGCGGTGGCAAGACAAAGGGCAGGCAAGCAAGGCAGAGGCCCGCATGGAGATGTCCGTCCAGGCCCCTCCATCCAGCACGATCGTCCATGGGGCCATCCACACTTGATCAGCAGCGAGGCGGAGGCCGGGAGGGTATCGCCAGGCAGCTGCATGCGGATTGGATGCTGCAGTTCCTATCGACGTTCTCGATCGAGGCCCATGCGGAGGAGCCAGCAATAGGATTCCCTCCATCAGATCGGATGGGAAAAAAGGCCAGTTGATTTCGGGTGTGGATGGGTGTTTCCCTAACTGTGTCGCAGACTTGTCTCGAACAGCTGATCGCTCTGATCCCAGCCTCACACGTCTGGCCGCAAACGCCGAGAATGGGATTCCTATTTCGCTTTGTCGTTTTTTTCTTTTTCTTTTCCCGCCACTTTCTCAACACTGCCCCCCAAAAAAGGCTGAGGCTGCTCAGCAATGGTAGAACCTACTGCCAGGCTCGCAGTAGAAAATCCATTCGGGACTTGATGCCCGACGAGCATGTCGCCTCACGTCCTCGGGCAACCCGCGCTGCCTGTTCCCGCACCATCGCCTAATCCGTGAAAAAGGACGCTTTGGAGACGGTGCCGATCTCTCCTCGGCAGAGACGACGTCTTGTCGCTCCTTGTCGTCCGCATCCTTTCCACTCGGCAGCTCCTGCGAGCGCTGAAGCTGGAGGAGCTTCTGCCGCAGCAGCGAGGCGTCAATCGGGAACGAGCACTCGTCCGCAATGGTCGGCGGCGTGGAGTCGTCTGCGCCGGCCGGGATCGAGCACTCGACGGGCCCCCGAGGCCGTCTCTTGAGGGGGTTGAAGGACCGGAGCTTGTCCTTCAGACGGGGAAGCGCAGCCTTTAAGGCTGAGGAAAAGGAACGAGAGGAAAGATGGGCATCGCTTTCCTGTTCCTTTTCGTCCTGGCGGTGTGTCCGGCAGGTCAGGTGCGGCTCGCTGCGCGCATTCCTGCCGGTTTTCCTCCCTGCTTTGGCCGAGAGGGGGAGCGACGGAGGAGCCATGGTAAGAGCCGTGGGTATCGTGAAAGGGCTAAACACGGTAAGGCGTCGAATGAGGTGGTGTTTGCCCTTTAGCACGACTCTATGGCTCGGAATTGGAATTGAAACTGAAATTAAATGGACGGGAAGCAAGAGATTCGGGGTGGACAAGAGGGTTTATATATGTCTGCCTCTTGGACATGCTTTGCACTTCGTCTTTACACTTCTTTTGCTTTGGGGCTGCTGTTGCGCCTTGTTGGGGGAGGCAGACGACAACGAACTTAATCATCGTGGTCTAACTTGATTGACTTCAAGGCTGATGGCCATGTTTAGATAATAGCTTGTTGTGGCTGGAGCCAACTTGACGATGGACCCCATCATTAAGCTTCAAGGTAAGCTTAATTCGCGTTGAAGGAGACGATATCTCTCTCTGGTGGCTTGGCTGGGTTCGAACAGTTCGAACCGAACTCGACGATAAATTCAGTCGCCAAGATCTAACCCGTATAGCTGTAAAGTCGCCGAGAATCTCTGTCTTTCTGGCTTCTGATAGCTTATATAAGCTCGACGATGAACTCGCTCAACAGAATCTAAACTCAATTCGAGAAAAGGCGATGGAAGCTCTCTGGTTTGACTTGTTACAGTTCCAAAGAAAGCTAGGTATAATCTCAACTGCCAGATCCAGCCTCAAACCTTCATCAAAGACGCCGACGAGCTCCGTACCATTAGCCTCTTCGGTCTCAAGCAACACATCTGGCCTAAGCCTCGAAGTGAATTCGTCGAGAAAAATTGAAATGAATCCATGTCCTTCTTGATATCCCGATATAAGTGCTGAGGATGTAATCTTGCTGCATCAAGGCTATTCCATCACAGTACTAGGTAACTGCGTGGATACAGAGAATCAGATGAAAATCCAAAACAAAGTGTATTATGTAGCACTCAAATAAAAATCGACTCCGTAGAAATCCCGAGCTTCCATGATATGTCTCGGTAACTCACCGTCCGTTGCAGCATTCTAACGCTCAATATGCAAGTACCTCGTTAGCGATGCGAAACGTGGGCGGGCCATGGCAACAGAACGGCCTCTCCGAGCCACCACAGTCCATAGAGGAACAGATTGTCCTGGCATGGCTCACGACGCACTCAGCATCTAAGCCACGGCCCATCTTGTCTACTTCCTCAGGACGCAGGTTCGGACATGGCCCTTCCCCTTCCTCTTCCAGCCCCTTTTCTCAACTTTTCCCTCCCTCTCTCTCTCAAACGGCGATCCAGATCAGCATAATGACCACGTCCATGCCCTTGCCCTCACCGCCGTCGTACTTGAAGGTCCACATGCCGTCCTTCTTCTCGTCCCAGTACGCTCCCGTTGCGCTGTGCATTCCTCGCCGGCCGACATGCGGCTTGCCGTCCGTCGCGGTGGCGTCCGTGCTCGTCGACACGTGAGGCTCCTCCGTCTTGGTGTCGGTGCCGCCGCGGGACTTGTTGAGCGCCGACGTCGGGACCAGGTGCTGGACAATGGTGCTGTTGCAGGCAAACTTGTATGAAGGAGCAGTGGCGCCCTGGGGAGTCGACTCGGAGATGAGCGCCTTCAGCATGGAGTTCTGTCGCAATGTGTTAGTTCGGCGGGCGGTTGGTGGAGGAGCTCGGCGTCGTCGCGCTGGGGGAGGAAAGTCTGGCGTACAATAATGGTCGAGTTCCATTGCTCCGTCTTCGCGTGGTCGTAGAATTCCGCACTGCCGATGGCGCTGTTGCAGACCTTGATTGATGGATCATGATACGTTAGCCTCGTGAGCTCCCTGAGATAGCTCCAGGCCGTCTCCTGACCAGCCGCAGCAGAGGAAAAGGAGAGGAAGAGGAAGCGGCAAACATACATCCGTGGCAATCTGCTTCAGGCGGTTGAAGGGCACGGGCTACTCTCCATCAGCATGTCTCACAGCCCCTCTGGGCGCCTCTGGGCTTTTGCGTACCGGGGTCGACATGTTGACGGCGGCTGGTTGGTGATGGATTCGGCTGAGCGTTTAGGGGCGAGCGACGATTGCGACGGGGGAAAAAGGCGAGCTGCTGGTTACGTAGGAGCTGTCAACAAACCGGATCCTGCCTGTGGTGCCGACGCAGCCCTGGGGCCAGCCGACGACTGCGCCCAATTGCCGCAGCCACGGCAGACGAGCTCACCTGTGACACAACGATTCTGCGATCAAATGCTTTGGCACTTAGAGTCTTGTGCTTGTGCCTCCAAGCTTCGAGCCGCGACAAGTTGCTCCTCGCCCTGCATGCTTTTCCCCTTTTGGCACCGCAGCACCAGCAGCAGCGCGGCGCCGTCGGTGCGGGGCCCTGCACGTGATCTCCAGCCAACTACGCAGCCCACGTGCTCGCCCAATCCGGCCTGCAGAAGCAGCCAAGTGGGGAGGGCAGTCGAGCAGCTTTGCGCCTGCAGGCACTTGCCGCAAACCTCCACTGGTCGCATCTCTCTGCTTTTCTCTCTCTCTCGATCGTGCATCTATCCATCGCCCTCTGTCGCAGAAATCTCTCGTCTTCGGGAAGCTTCAGGAGCTCTAACAGCGTCTCCTACGTGCAATTACAGCGCCACAACCCCCATTTTCACCGGTTTATTACGCGCAGCAGCAGCTTGAGCTCACCGCTCCAAGACGTCATCCTTTTTGCTCCAACCGAGAATAGCGGTAGCTCCAGCAGCTTCACGAACACGCCTTTTCACGCCCTCGACTGTCGTTATCTAGAACATCATGTCTTCCCAACCACTTCTTCAGACCGCTCCTGGTAAGTCGTCGTGCTGTACCTGTCGCAGAGGTGCCAGTTGCTCACCAATTTCCAAGGCAAGCGCATCGCCCTCCCTACCCGCGTCGAGCCCAAGGTCTTCTTCGCCAACGAGCGTACGTTCCTGTCATGGCTTAACTTCACCGTCATTCTCGGCGCGCTGGCCATTGGCATGCTCAACTTTGGCGACCGGGTGTCCTTCATCTCCGCCTTTCTCTTCACCGGCGTGGCCATGCTGACCATGATCTACGCCCTGGTCACATACCACTGGAGAGCCAAGTCTATACGAATGAGGGGGCAGGCCGGTTTCGACGACCGGTTCGGCCCAACTTTCCTGGCCATCATCCTCCTGCTGGCCGTCATTGTCAACTTCGTCTTGAGAATCATGGATCAGTCTAAGAAGCAAAAGGGACACCCCGCCTACTAAGTACACCGATGTTACTTCGAGGAACGAAGAAGACCTGGGTTGGACCGCATCGGGTTTCATGGTTCAGGACACAACAAGAATGATGAGACTGTCTCTGTTGGATAGAAAACTTGCTACGCCTGTCCGTACAGGCGTCTGAGGAGGGAGAGTACACGGGGAGTAGCATTTTGCGCCGGAATTAAGCGTCGTTTTGGAATTAGTGTATCATATGTATGTTTTGGGTATCGAATTGGCGATAGTAATAGTTGAATGAAAACTTTGTTCAAAGCTAGGGTATCATTTGCCGCAAAATGCTTAAGAGAATGCCGTCTCCAGATACAGAAAAGTGAAATCGCCCATTGTCCGTCCATCGCCGCGATCTGTGTCATGAAGTGTCTTCGCTCGTCTGTATCGTCACAGTCTCTCTCGACTTGAGATCCGGAATCGCCTGGTGTGACAGGAATATTCTCAACGACTTGTACGTTCGAACTCGTGGCGGCGGCAAAACGGCTTTCTCGAATCGGCTCTCCATGGTCTCAAAGGCGCCCTCATCGCTATCGGAATCCTCTTCGGCTTCCTCTCCCACGTCCACACTCTCGGTCGAGGCCTTCTTCTTCTTCTTGTTCAAGCTCTCTGGTGGCAGGTCGAACATTTCATTGTACTGGTACCACGCCTGTCCCTGCTCCCCAAGCACTCTCTTGCACTGCTCCGCAACGGTAATCATCTTGCAGACATCCGCCGGTCGCGCATGAAGCAGGACTACTCGTGAGCCCGGGTCCTTCTGGAGGAGATGTGAAGTCGCGCTGGTGACCCGCTTGCGGATCTGTGTGGACGAGAGGACGGAGAGGGCGAGGACGTTGTGCGCGGGAGCGAGTTCTTTGAGGATGGCTTCGTGCGGGCCTATCAGGGTGTTGGGTTCTTGAGTGCGCGGCTTCTTTGATGAGGCTGGCTCTGGAGATGGCTGCTTGCGCTTCTGGGGCGCATTGGTTGCTGACATTGTAGACACGGTTTGATGGTTGACGTCGATGTCGCGCCAGTTCGTTTGTGTAGGAACGAGATGCAACTTTTTGATGCGAAATGTGGGTTTGGTGCTAGTGAAGCTGCAACGGCACTACGATAAGGTACGGCATCAGCTAGGCTAGTTGCTTATCGGACTCATACTTTCGTTCTGATGCAAACCAATGATCTTGCTGGCGCTACTCACTGAAGGCCATGTTCTACAACAATCACACCATATCTGTAACACATAATTGGCATTTTGAAGAAGCAACTGCATGCAAAAAAGCTCAACATCTCGCTCACAGAACCTCCAAGTTCTATGACAAAGGACAGCCCCATGATGTAACGGTCCGGTACAACGTAGATCCGATGCCATCTTGATCTTGCCAGGGTCGAGCTTGATGTCCTTCCGAAGGTCTGCCGAACCGCGGCCCAACGGTCCTAACAAACCTTGTTCTTAAATCGGCAAGATGGTGTGGCCCGCTCCAGCCAGTCAAACGGGCTGCGAGCCGCCATCAGAGGAGGAGAGCAACTTGTCTCCAAAATAGAAGCCGCCGGAGAGGAGGAGTGTGCATGAAGCGCTTGCTGCAGTACTTGTCATGTCACCCATACGGGGACGGGGTTAAAATTGGAATCAAGAAAATCAAATGCAGATGCAGCATCCTGTCTGCACCCTCTATTGGAAGAACTCGACATCTGGACTCCGTAGTCGCTCGTACGAGTACGAAACCTGTTGCAAGAAGCACCGACAGTGATGACGACGGGTGCCAGCAGTCGGGGTGGAGACAAGGTACAGGTACGGCGTTTGACCGTCTGGTGGTCTGCAAAAGTGGGCTTGCTGTTGTCGAGGCGCTACGAGTATTACTTGTTCTCGTCGTTGCTTGTTCTGGTACAAACGCACCACCAGCGTTGATCGGCCCACCAGCCCGTCGACAGCCGGGCGCATACCGTATTGCTTGTCTGCAGGCTGCGCACATTGAACATACATACATGTACGAGGACATGGAGTGGCCGTCGGGTTTTGTATCAAAGCATGCATTTAAACGATACAGAGGTTCTTGGACATACGAGCCTGTATCCAATGTTCACTGCCCAGCGCATTGATAGCGACTTCTCTGAGAAGCCGGGGGATCTCGATAGACGTCTATCGATCTCGAATTCGGAAATCGAAGCCCTTTGCTGCCGTCGATTGGTCCATCGGTTGGGCTGCATTGGAGCCATGCACCTACGACATTAGCTCGACCCATCAATAGACCAGACCACCAAACGTGCCGGCCAGACGATGCTACATTACTCGTTCCAAAATGTACTTGATGAGACGCACTCAAGACACTGTAGGTACTTACAGGCTCTCGCAGAAAGCAGCGATGGCGTTGGGCTACAAGCCGCAGGTTGATAGGCACCCGTGCAGGAAACCCGCCGTACATACCTAGTAATACATGGTAGGACTGATGGAGCAGAATGCACCCTTCATCAAGTCCTAGAATAGCACTCACTGAGAGATGCAGGTATTACTGGGTGCTCAAAGACGTGTGAACCACATAAACGAGTTCACCGCTGTACTCTTCCTCGGTGCTAAACTTGGATGGCAGACGGGCACACAAAGCCTCACATATCACACCAACCGCCTCAGGTCGGTGGCGGCATAATTACTGCTGTATCACAACGGTCTCCTGCAACTACAAAGTTAGGGCGGGCGGCTGCCTTGTCCATGTATTGTAGAGACAACGAAAAGGAAAAGGATGGAAACATGATGAGCGCAACAAGCCGTCAATGACAACCGCCAAAGTCCCTCTTCCTTGTCCCACCGGGCAAACAAGAGCTGGTTGGTGCTTCTGTGCGGTAGCGTGGCAGCGTGGCTTACGGCCCCCCCCCTCCTCCGGGACACTCCCCGATAGCCCTCTCGTCGTCGAAGCTCCATCCTGGTCGCTGTCTGCTCCGTCAAAGTGTGCCCCGTTGCTAGCTTGTACTTGGACTTGGGCTCTACATACGTACGTTGTGTGAGAAGTCCAAAACCTGGAGCTTTACGCCCGCTTCTCAAGGGGGGGCCTTTGGGTGGCTGCAGGCGGCGAGCAAGACAGAGGCTCGCATTGTCTGCTAGCGCGCTGGCCGTAGACAAGCGAGTCGCAGGAGGCAGAACCAAGTCTGGCCATCAGGAGACGGCAGAGACGGTACTGCGCAGGCAGGGCAGAAGGATGCCTTGGGAATGGAGGCAGAAGCTTGCCTAGACCGCAGTCCAAGAAGGATTCCAAGGCGAAGACGATGGATGCATTCTTCAGGCATCCAGTCACGGTACTCGTACGTACAGCATCGTGGAAGCCTTATCGGACAGCCGAAGCATCAGTCGATATCGTTCTGCCCGGAGCAAATATTGAGATCAAGACACCATCACCGAGACAAAACAGGTGAGGCGATAAGACCTTGGAGAGACTGGAGACGGCGCTAGCAGGCCAGCAGGTGCGCTGGCTGTCCTGCAACAATGGAAACCAAGGACGGCAGCCGTGCCGAAGTACCTGTACCGCCTGTTTGCCCTTGGTCGGCCCTCAGCGCTCCCGTCCGGTCTTTGTTTGCTTGGTCTGTCATCGTCAAGCGTGCGGATCGCAGTACCGGGCCGCGTACCGGTACTTGCGCAAGCAAGCGGCCAAAGCTCTCCACCCACAGACCCACTCGCAAGACACGCACCCCCCCTGGCCCGGAACCCAGAGCGAACAACTCCAGCGCTAGCGGCTCTGCCTCTCAGTGCATGTGCGGACCTCTGTCGCTAGGTCGCTCGCTGCCTGCCAGCGCCCAGCCCGCCCACTAACGGCCAGCACTGATGAGCGTCCAAGGGCGTCGCACTCGCTCCTCCAGCGGCCTCCCCAGCCCCTACGGGTACTGCGCTGCACTGTACCAGTACGCTTAGTGCTAGCCCCAGCCCAGCCCAGCGCCAGCACCCGGCCCACTCCCACTAATCGCCCGCCACTGGACGAGTCACCGGCCCTCGCCCTTCCAATCGCCTTGGGCACTCGCCTCCGCCTGTGCCCCTGCTGCCTCCCTCCCTCGCAAAGAGCCGGGCAGGTCCAGGTGTCAGCCAGCCAGAAACTCGTGCAAAACAAACCGCCTCTTTGACGCAGCGAGTCGCCTCCCCCCCCCTTGCCTCTGCTCTTCCCACTTGTCACCTTCCCGCCGCCTTCTGCAACTTCTCATTCTCCCCCTTTCACATCTCATACCACCGACTCTCTCTCACTCTATTCCACCCAACCCTAATCGTCCTTTTTTTTTTCTTTCTCCTTCTTTCTTCCTCTGTCGCTCTCTCGACCAGAGGCATCTCTCGAGGCTTTCGCTAGCACTCGATCTCCCCGTCTCCTCCCCCTTTTTGCCAGGCTCGCGCACCGGCCGTCATCCAACCACCCTAGTCCATCTCTTTCAGCGCGCTGCCTTCACTGCAGGTCAGGTCAGGTTCAGCGTCTCCCGACCTCTCCGTCGGCCGCAAGAAGCCCAGGAAATACGAGCCGCAATTCACAAGCCTCCCTCGCCCAGCGCCACCTCAAAAACGGCCCCGGGCAGATTACGTCAGCACGCGCATTCCAGCGCCCCACCCAACGCCGCCCTCGCTCCAATCCAGTGCCTTGACCTTGTTTGTGCCGTCGCTATCGCTGCAAGGCGCATTACGAGTACCAGGTCATCGCCAAACTCGGTCCTTGTTGCTCGCAGGCGCATCTCGTCGTGCGCTCTTTCGCGTCGCATCCTGTCGCGTCGCATTGCTGTCTTTGGCGCAGTCGCACCGCAGCAGCCGCGTGCATGTCCATGTTTCGGTTCTGGAGTTCCGATTCACGGGGAAGCGACACGACCATCCATGGGTCGCCAGCTCGCTCCTTTGGTTCGCCCAGCAGCAAGTCGTCAGTCGCATGCGATACGGCGTCGCAGGCAGTGCCTATGGACGACTGCCCTCGCAAACGGCTGCATCGTGACGTCGAGACCGATGACGACGACGATGCCATGAACTATGCTGCACCGGCAAAGCGCCCCAGGACCGGCTCCGAGGCGCTGGTCACGGAGCCATCCTCCCCCAAGCCACAGAGCCATTTCCGTCCGACGGCTGCCGAATCAACTGCCGCCGAAAGGGCCAGAGACCTGATCCAAGCCGAATTCTGCCAGGAGATTCTGCTCAAGCACCAGGAGCTAAGACTAATCAACCAAGAGCTAGCCAAGTGTCAGATTGCGCTTGAGCAACTACGACGATGCCATCTCATCCCGTATCCTGTGAATTGTCCCACTCCTCAACAGATGCTAGACGTCAGCGACGGAAAGGGTCCTGCAGTAGTGGCCAAGGCGGGCGATGCTGTTCCTCGCTGGGCGCCTCCTTTCGGCGTCGTCGACGGACCTTACTCTCGGCACTATGCCAAGTGGCTCATACCCGATCCAGCCTTTGATGGCATCCAGCCAGAGTTGCCGCCAGTCACTGCACGTGGTTCTATATCAGAGGGAAGGACGACCAGGAACAGTAATGGTGAAGTTGGAATTGGCATAGTCAAGGGCCGCCGGGGCAACGGCAGCCAGAAGTTTGAGTCTCTGTCCAGCGGCTACCCCCCTCCCAAAGACAAGGCAGGCCCATGTGTCCTGACTCGGGCGGACGGCCAGACTGTCAAGCTCGTCTGCTTGGACTGCCACCGAGACAACTTCTCGAGCACCCAGGGCTTCATCAACCATTGCCGCATAGCACACAAGCGTGACTTCAAGAGCCATGAGGAGGCCGCCGTCCACTGCGGCCAGCCTTACGAGGCACCCGAGGGGGGTAACATCCCCAAGGACAACAAGGCTCCGGCTCCCGCCGCCTCTTCGGTTTCGACCAGCGCAACCACAGCGTCGCCTTTCGTGCACGCCTTTGCGCGTCCCGACATGACGGAGCAAGAAATCTTCAAGTCGCTTCGGATGAGAATTTCCGACTCGCTGAAGCTGTACAACCAGGGCAAGCTGTCGGTTGTCAAGTTCCCGAGCAACATTAACGCTGTGGCGTATCCCGGCAAGGCTTCGGCACCGGCATCGGTATCGGCCCCAGCAGCGGACTTTGGCCCGTCAGCCGATGCACCGCATTTGTCGCGCCTCTTGAAGGCTCGCAACTTCCGGGGCAACTTCCAGGATGTCGTTGCCGACGCAAAGGCAAAGATCTCAATCGAAGATGTTGCCGGAGAGGAGTCGGAAGTAGATGGCTCAGTGTCCCCCACACAGGACGCGCCGCCAGCCCGAGCGTCGGTTGTTATGCGCATGCCGGCCAGAACCGCAAAGACTCCTGTTTCCACCACCTCCTCTGCCCGGCCGACGAGCAGCAAGGGCCGTGCCGCCCACATGGTATTGGCTTCGCCGTCGGATTCTGACATGGCCGCGATGGCCAACAGGCACCGGTCAGACGCGGCTCTGTCGGACGAGGACGTGGACATGGAGGACGCGGAAATGAGCCCCAACACGCTCGTCAGCAATAATGCGCCTTCGCTTGTTAGTGACGACGGGGAGTATGACGACTCCGACGAAGGCTCTTCCGTATCTGGGGCAAGTGACCAGCTGGAGGCGGAATCGGTCTCGGATGTTGCCGAAATCACGCTGGATTACGAGACCGACCCGCGAACACTTCGCCGGGAATCCTCGAGCATGACAGGACCTGTGCGGTTGCGCAAGGAGGCGGCCAAGCAGGTGACATTCATTGGCCCCGTCAAAAGCAGTGCCCAAGAAAGACGGCACCGGAAGGCCTAAACACACGACTTGCTGCTGTACGGCCGCATCGATCTCCGCCATACAACGCACACACTACTCAACCATGGATCCCATGGCAAAACGATAGACTCCCGTTTGGATTCTTTCTTTATCTCTTCTCATTGTTTTCCCTGCGCCTTTTACTTAAGAACTATAACTCCGTTTTTGGTGCCTAACGACTTTTTGATGTTCTCTTTTTCTTACTCTTGACAATTAGTTGGTGGATTGGCTCGGTTTGCTTATCAGGAAAGTGTGAACACTTCTTTATTATCTTCTTTTTTGGCGCTACCAGGTCACCGAGGGTTTATTGCGGAACGAATTGCTTTTTTTATTTTTCCCCTTGTTTCTTTTTGTATTAGAGACTCGGCTTGCTTTGTCTTTTTTGTGTTTCAAGAAGGGGTGCTGGCGCAAAAGGAATTCAGTTTTACAGGAGGTTCGCTTGAGGGTTGCTCGGCCAAACAGAAACAGAGGTGGCCCCGAAGCATAAAGCGCTGGCTCATCAGGGTGGCGGCTATGAAAGATTGTTCTTGTCATTTCTTCTCCCTGTCTGTGGTCTTATTGTATGATACATTAATGCCCGCGAGAATGCTTTGCCTCGATGGAAATAAGAATGGTGGAAGGCTCACGGCCTTTAATCACATACACACTCGGCTCTCTTATTCTCATGTCGTGCCGTGAATCCCTGGCTATGCTTGAGATGCGAAAGACGTGAAAGACGGGAGAAGATCTGGTTTGTTTAGCATTTGAACAACACCACGCAGTGGTAGACCTGATATGGCGCGGATCCCGACGTGATATTAAGAGTTAAAACTAGAATTACATGGACACAAAGCGCCGAAACAGTACCCATCAATACGATACGCCGTCGCCCAGTCCAACATCCATCCCATTCATTCAGTCTTTTCGCATGCATTACTTGACATCAATTTGCTCCTTGCCCTCCCAATTACACCATGGCAACCGCAGCACCGGCAACAGCCATGACAATACCCGCAACGCTTCCCATCATGGTAGCGGCGGCATTGGTGCTCGAGCTGGCAGCAGCAGCAGCACTGGTGCCGCTCGAGCGAGAGCCAGACGTCTGCGAGGGGCCGGCGTCGGTGGCAGAGGCCTCGTCGTTGCTGCTGGGGCTGGAGGCGGACGTCTCCTCGGAGCTGGAGGACTCCTGGGACTGGGACGGCTTGGCCTTGGTGGCCGTGGTCTTGGGGTTGAGGAGGGTGGCGGTGCGGCAGTAGGAGTCGACCTGCTGCTGGACCGAGGGGGCGCGGATGTCGTTGGGGCAGTTGTTGTAGCAGCTGGTCATGATGAGTGAGTACAAACTGTGTGTGCCTGTGATAAGAGTAATGAACATGTGAATGACTTACGTCAAGACGGCCTGGTACGCGGCGCAAAGGCAGTCGTAATCAGTGGGCGGGCACGAGTTGGCCTGGGGTTTACGAGTCAGTTTAAGATGCTCTCTCGTAAGGAAGATTCACAGGATCGAGTTCTTTCGTACAGTCTTGGTTGTTGAGCCGAGGCAGTCCTCAAGGATGTAGTCTGCCAGACAGGTAGAGCCTGGGGTGGCTGGGCCGGTAGCAGAGCCAGCGGCAGAGACGCCAGCGGCAGCAAACAGCAGAGTCGCGAAGAACTTCATTTTGTCTGGTGTGTGTGTGTGTGATTATGGAAGATATGGGATCGTGCTAATATGAGATCTGTTGAGCTGTTTGATAAGAAGAACAGAGTCCAAAGAGACCAAAAATGCTGCTGTAATGCGATGCGTGGAAGATGGGATGGTTTATTATTACAAGTCACGGAGAGCAGAGAAGAAGAAGAAAAAGAAGAGGAGGGAAAGGGAAGACGAGGCCCGGAAGGAGGAAGGGAGAAAACTAAATAAGGCGGTCCTTCCACCTCGTTGCTAGGGGGAGAGGGTACTTTGCGGGTGAGGTTCTCATTGCCTAGGAAGCGACGAGCCAGGGGGGGCGTGATGATAGTAAGTGGCATGTTGGGGTTTCTCCTCTTGGGCTCGGGCTCAGGCTCAGGCTCAAGGGACCCCCGGATTTCCATCGTGAGGTTGCACGGGGCGACGGAGAAAGAACGGAGGGAGAGAGAGGTAACAATAACTGACGGCATGGGGCGAAATTGTACGTCGTGCCGTGCCTGTTTGTGTTTACTTTGCGGTGTCTTGTACGGAAGAGAGAGTATTGAAGGGAGGAACCGTATCCAGTCATGCCGCCTCCCTTGAGTACCTACCTAAGAGGAGGATGAGGAGAGATAGTATTACCAGGCCTCGTGGAAGGGGCGCACAGACGATGCTACGGAGCACGGTGATCCGGAGCAATACCCGCCAAAACTTGACGATACTACCTCAGCTTCAAATTACTTCCGTAGCGTGGCGTGCCGTTAACAGAGTTTGCGCCGGCGGCCCAAGAACGAGAGATAATATCATATCGGCTCTCTGTACTCCGTACGACTGGCGGTGATACCCATATGGAAATTTCCACAGTTACTGGCACTCGATAGAAGAAAGAGACCAAAAAAAGGATGGGAACCTCGTATCTGCCGGGCAATGTGCAGCTCCAACTCCAGAGAACGGAAAACGGGGGCCGTCTTATCGCCAATATGATGTGTTACAAGCATTCATGTCATTGATCTTTTCTGCTGGTGAGAGGCTGGATCATTATTGAAAAGGGATGGAGAAAAGAGCCAGGGAGTCGCATTGGAATCCATATCCGATGCTGCTGGCCAATGGTAGCCGCAGGTCGCCAACGGCGAGAAATGGAAATGCGGCTGTCTGTGGAGACGCGGCCGCTGGCGGACTAACGTGAAAACGGAAGATGCAAAAAGACGAAGATGAAGCTCCCCTGCTCGAAATCACCGTGGTGGTTTAATGATGGCAGCAAAGAAACCTGACAGGGCTGCGATGATGGGTGTGGGCAGAGGTCGTGGTGATGGAGAATATTGGCCACCATACTTGTACTGGACCAAACCGAATGGATCTAATCATCTGGGGCAATTGGCCGTTCGGATTGGCTAGAGGAGCAGGGGATAGAGTTCAATAGCTGCGAATGCCCCTGAATGGCGCTCGGCCAGGACCAAACTCTCTTTTCTGGACCTCATCTCAGGTCGAATTTACTCCCTTTGCCTTGCCCAATGATGAATAATGCGCTTTCTGTTCCCTTCAACCATCATGGCGATCCCCCAGATACCAAGGACAAGAGCTTCATCTCCGGACCGGGGGCACAGAGATACAGAATACGGCAAGGAACCCGGTCCAACGCTCGGGAGCCCGAGCTCTTCGCTTCCCATGGGGGGTTCGTCCAGGCAAGAATCGGTGTAGGGCATCTTGCTGGGGTTCAGGCGGTCCGAGCGTTTTTTGACCGGAGAGTCTTGTCCTGTCGCTTCTTTGTTGGCGAGGCTTCCATGGCAAAGCTTCTCGTTTCTTCTGGATTCTGGTCTGGATGGAGATGCAGCAGCATGGAGAGGTAGGAAATTGGGGGTGTTGATGGCGGCGTGTTAGTGTGATTTGTTTACCCCTGTGCGGGAGGCGCAACGCCACGGCATCTGATTTCTGTTCTAGCAGCGTCGTTCGAGCTGGCGGCTGAATGCTGGAGGTGCCTCGACGGAAATGAGAGTGAGGTGGTGTCTCGGCTCTGCCAACAAGGGGGTTCCACCATGTCATGGGCGAGGTTGCACTTTGGATGGAGGTGAGGTGAGTGCTGGCAATGGAGCCTGTTGCAGGCAGTCTGGAGGTGCTTGTACTCGGGACTTGTGTGTGCTTGCCTGCCTTTTGAGGGCAGCTGCAGCTCCGAGCTGGCCAGGCAGTAAATGTTCCGATGCCGGTTTGGTGGTGCAGAAGCCGAGGATTGCCATGGATGACTTGGTGCTTTTCAATGCACGAGTATAAGGGTCTTGATGTTATTGTACTGGCTTATTCCGACAAGAAGCTGTGTTCTTCTTGGCCCTCTGTGTGACGTATTGCCATGTATCTGATAACATGAAGCTGGCACGTTGATACAGCTCGATACCAAACGGGACATGATGCCATCTGGGCAACGAGGAAACAAGTCTGCTGCCTCGTCCGAGAGGCGTCGAAAGATACTCGGCGTCTAAACTCCTCAAAATCGTCAATAACCACATCAAGCATACAGCTAGTCCACCGTCCGTCGACTAATTGCTGCTACAATGTGGATTGTTGATGCCTGATACTACACACAGAGCCTCGAATACTTGTATCACGGACTCTACAAGCAACTGCTCACTGACGACGCAGCCAGGCAGACAAATAAATTCGCGCCATACAAGAATACTGTAGCCTATTCGGCTCTACTCTAAGCGGAAATCTCAATAGTATCTATCAGCTCAAATCAAACATAAAGATCCCACTTGATGAACATCAAGCAGAATCACCATCACCCAAAGCTCACATGTTCAGTGCTGTCACCAGCCTTCAATAGCACTCCAACAGCACTAACTGTTAGTGACACTTAGCTTGGGCCAGCCTCTCCCCATTGCCCCACCATCGACTTACACCTGTTCGTTTCAACCCCTCCTGGATAACGAAGCTCTGGCAGCTCGACCCCAAATCATCCGACAAACGAGCCGTCTTCAACCCTCCAGCTTCCTTTTCGGCATCAGTCACGCTCATGGCTTCCATCGTCAACGAACGCATCCTGGCGGCTGCCCCCGTCACAAGCCGAGGACAGGGAACCCAGCTGTCGGCAGACTCCAAGGGCAAGAGGATCGCATACGCAGTGAGTTGCCCATCACTGACCGCATCTCCCACTGACCCGTGACCCGAGGCCTATTCTTTGACAAAGGCTACTGGTTAAACGCTGACTTGGCTTGCTGCGATATAGTCTGGCAAATCCATCTTCGTCCGGTCCATCGACGACCCCTCAGACTGCAAGGAATACACCGGCCACACCCACCCCACCACCATCGCCCGCTTTGCGCCCAGCGGCTTCAAGATTGCCAGCGGTGACTCTGCCGGCATCCTGAGGATATGGGAGCCCGAGTCCATCGACACCACCCGAGGCGAATACCCCATCATCTCCGGCCCCCTGCTGGACATTGCCTGGGATGGCGACTCCCAGCGCATCATCGCCGTGGGCAATGGCCGCCAGAAGTTTGGCAAGGCCATCATGGCCGACAGCGGCAACTCGGTGGGCGAGATCATTGGGCACACCAAGTCCATCAACGCCGTGAGCATCACGCCAAAGCGCCCTCTGCGCGCCGTCACCGTCGGCGATGACCGCAACGTCAACTTCTACCACGGGGTCCCCTTCGAGTTCAAGAACGCCACGACTCTGCACAACGGCTTCGTCCTGAGCGCCGTCTACTCGCCCGACGGCTCTACTTTCGTCACGGTTGGACAAGATAAGCGGATACAGCTGTACGATGGCGTAACGGGCGAGCCGCTCCGACAGATTGGCGAGGGCGAGCACACTGGCAGCATCTTTGGCGTTTCATGGACCCAGGACGGCAAGAAGTTTGCGACTGCCAGTGCCGATCAGACAATCAAGCTGTGGGATGTCGAATCGGGCAACGTCATCCAGACTTGGAAGTTTGGCGACGGAGTGAGCGTGCGTGACCACCAGGTTGGGGTGGTCATCCCCCACGGGCGAACAGACGGCCTCATCATCAGCATCAACCTGGCGGGTGAGCTGACGTACCTGCAAGAGGGCAAGGATGAGCCCGTCAGGGTGATCCAGGGCCACGACAAGGGAATCACAGCTCTGACTGGAGGCTCGGACGGCAGCGGAACCTCCGTTGTGACGGGCAGCTTCGATGGCCGTGTCTGTTCTTGGGACCTTGAGACTGGTGCCGCCACTGTCCTGGATGGCCAGTCTCACACGAACCAGATCCCCCAGTTTGCCACCAGCTCTGGCAAGATTTACAGTGTAGGGTGGGACGATACCATCAGGACGATTGACGACTCTGCCAAGACCTTTGTCGGCGAGTCGGCAAAGCTTCCCAGCCAGCCCAAAGGAGCGGCCTCAGCCGGTGACATCGTCTACGTGGCCGGCATCAGTGGTGTGGCAGCTTACTCCAACGGCAAGCTGCTCAAGGAGACGCCTCTCGACTTTACACCAGATGCCATTGCCGCGCACGGGTCCTACGTGGCCATCGGAGGGCAGGGCAACACTGCAAGAATCTACACTAGCGACTCTAACGGTAACCTGGAGTACAAGGAGTCTGTGTCCAGCCCTCTCGGCACCGTCACTGCTCTGGCTTTCTCCAAAGACGGCAGCCACCTGGCGGTAGGAACAAGTGTAGGAAAGATTCTGGTCTTCAAGGTCGGCACTTGGGAGCTCGTGACGGACCGCTGGTCGGCACACACCGCACGGGTCACTTGCATCTCCTGGGAGGAGACGGGTGCGTATGCCGCAAGTGGTAGCCTGGATTCCCACATCTTCGTCTGGTGCCTGGAGAAGAGGCTTCAAGGCCAGCGCATCAAGGCGCCCAACGCCCATCTGGACGGCGTGACGGGCATCACTTGGATTAGAGGTGGTCGGCTGGCGAGCTCTGGAAAGGATGCTACGGTCAAGATCTGGGAAGTCAACAATCTTCCTTGATTAAATTGTATATAGAAAGCATGCCTTTTCCCATTTGCTCTTCTTTTCCCACATTGCGAAGCTCTTGCCATGATTCCCAGTCATTATAGCCTCATGTAGAATAGGCATGCTCGCGTCTGACGAGCCCGCCTCCTTGTAACGCCGTGCCTGAAATTACAGAAAGATTTGAAATAATGATGCTGTTGTTCCGTTCCGAGGACCAATTATTCATCTCAACCAGTCCATAGGGCCAAACGACCACAGAAGCCAAACGCCTAGTCGTTGATCATCTGAGCGTCCTCCTCCTTCTCCACCTCTTGCGGGTGCATTTCCCACAGGCGAAGGGCGCCAGGGGCCTTTTGCGGCTTGATTGTGTGAGGGGGCCAGCGGGACTTGTTGTCTTCCCAGAGGAGATCTGCCTTATGGATTGCTCCTTGAAGGTCCAGGTGGCTATGTGTGGGTATGGAGTCAGACTATGAAGTTATGACGGCGGGGACCAGAGTGGAAGGGAGAAAGAAGGGTGGGTACGGAATGAGTGAGTGAGAGTGTGAAATTACCTTGCTGTGCTGGTGATGGCGTAGCCTTCCTTTGCGAGGTGCTTGGCCATTTCGGCTTGGTGGTTGTCGAGCAGTGACTCGTTTGGTACGACGATGACTGGGAGGCCAACTTTCCACGCATCAAGAATCGTCCCAGTTCCTAGTCATCACCTGTCAGTCTATATCATACAATCCATCACGATCCTGTCACATATGTAGTGAGCCCCCCAAAACTCACCCGCATGAGAAACAACCACCCCCATCCGGCGCAGCCCGCTCCAAGCCTTGCACAGCATCATCTCATCCATCATGAGATTCGGTGTCGTCTCAAAGACATCCACCTCCAGCCCCTTTGGCACGCGATCCCGCAGAGAATCCAGGCGGGCGCTTGCCCAGGCGATGTCGGGCCCGCATTGGACGCGAAGTGACGTGAAGCCCTCGGCGCTGAGAAACTCCCAGAAGTCGGGCTGGAGCACTTGTTCCGTCAGTTGCTTGAAGCCGACGGTGGCGCCTACTGTTACTAGGCAGTGCCGCTGGAGATGTGCCATTCGGAAGATGAAGCGGCAAAGGCCATAGAGGGGATGGGATGGAAGTGGTTTGAATGACAGAGATTCGTATGGCTCAACCGACCTTGAAGGTGTAAGTCGGTACCTGGATACATGTCACTGCACCTAAAGCGCCTCTTCTCAAGGTGAATGCTCAATCCGCCGAGAAATACCCACGGTGAGCCGCCCAATACAAAATCAGTCCGGGAGAATCTCGGCAGCCGCGAAGTTGTCATCCCACCAAAAATTTGAGGGTGCATCTCATTGCCGTCCCGCATCCCGCGCAAAGGAAATTCCCTGGGTGCGGCCGCCAACTCGAATTCACTTCCTTTTCGGCATGGCTTCAGCATCGAGCGCCGGAAGGCTGTGCATGCTGGCCTGCCGGCGGGCACTTCGCGTGCCTCGGATGCCTCGAACACAGCCAATTGCCTGGAACGCAGCTCCGACGACAACGACGGGCCGGGCGTTCGCTACTTCATCGCGGCGGTTAGCGGACGAAAAGGCCGGGCAGGATGAGGACGGCGAGGGCGAGGCGTACAAGACGCTGGATTTGAAGCTTCTGAACAAGGCTTTCCTGGATGGTGTCACGCCAGAGAGTCTGAGGCAGCTGGACGAGCTTGCGAAGAACAACGGATACACGACGGTGGAGGAGTACCTCGAGGCGACGATGCGGGAGACGCCCGGGTGGGCCTCGGAGGACAGGGCGCTGGAGGAGGATCTTTACAAAGACGACGTTGGCGAGAAGCCGAATAAGTCGTCGTTCTGGTTCGACGAGGACGACCCGGAGACGAACACAGAGGAACACGATGAGTTTGACGAGGACGATATTACGTCCATGGCGCACGGCAAGCTGGACGAGATCCGAGATATGAGGCATTATGATCGGTTGGCGGTCTGGGAGATGCCTCTTCTTGCCAGTGGGTGCCCTTCTGGGCCCAATAATGTACGATTTGAATGCCTTGGCTGACCATTGACAAACGCAGAATTCGCCAAGCCGTTTGTTCCCCCTACAGAGAACCAGGTGTTGAGGTGGAGATACACGACATACATGGGAGAGTCCCACCCCGCGGAGAAGAAGGTGGTCGTGCAGTTCGCCCCCGACGACCTGAAGCTTTCCGAAGTACAGACCGAGAAGCTGAAGAAGCTGGCCGGCCCGCGATACAACCCCGAGACGGAACTCATCAAGATGAGCTGCGAGAGCTTCGAGCACCAGGCGCAGAACAAGCAGTATCTGATCAACCTGGTCAACGACCTGATCGCGGCGGCCAAGGACCCCAAGGACACGTTCCAGGACGTGCCGCTCGACCTGCGGCACCACAAGATTGAGCCGAAGCCGCAGTTCCCCAAGGAGTGGCGGCTAACGGAGGAGAGGAAGAGGGAGCTGGCCGAGTACCGGCAGAAGGCGGCGATTGCTGATGTGAAGAGGGCCGAGGAGGGACTGTTGGTGGATGGGCAGAAGTTGATTGATGACTTTTTGATACAGAAGCTTGCGGAGGAGCAGGAGAAGGAGAGGGTTGCGCTGCTGGAGGCGGTGCCGAGGGTGACGAAGTCGACGGGAGGAGGCGCAAGGACCAGGAGGTGAGAGGCACTCTGAAGAGGGGATTGGGATGAAAGGGAAAGGAAAAGTACAGCTGTCACGGTGGGTGATGTATATGTGTGTGCCTACCCGGTACTTGGCGTTTTGTTCGTGGAACACGCCATGTGTTTTGACGGATGCCGAAAAGAAAGACATGTATAATAGAAGACGTGGGCACCGCTTTGGTTGGGAGGCGGTTGGATGTACAATATGAACATGACGTAAAAAGTGTATATGAGATGTACGACAAGGATGGTTTCTCCGTGAGTCTGTACCGTGAGAACCGAAGTGATGTTGTCGTTGCTTTTTCCGGATTTATCATGTATGGTACATTGCGTCTAGGGTATGAAGCTCTCTTATGCTGTCCATGAGGTCGACAGATCAACGAGACATGCTAATGACAATTTCTTCCAGCCACATCTTAATACATTTCCAAGGCCTTGCAGAGCCTACTACAATATATCAGCCTTCGGAATCACTGAAACCGAGGGATTTGCTCTACTCGGAGAATCCAGCAGCCATTGAGCATATGGAAGGCATTTCCAATTACCACGGGTCGATTACCAAGAGATCGCGAACTGTTCGCCACTGTCCATCGTTACCCTGTACTGAGGACGCAAGCACTGGGGGCTTGAGAATCTCGATTTCTTTACATTCATAGTTGCTTGACCAAATATGAAGCGACCTATGGCATCTAAATTTCTCCAATTCTACATGAGAATGAGGTCAACTTCTTAGGGTGATTCGAGGAGAGATGACGATGACGCGTAGCAGCTGGGAGAATGAATCATCGCCTCAAGATCTCACGTCAGAATTCAAAGTCGACGTCTTGATCTCGATCTCCGTGTTTTCGATAAATTCAGCTGATGGCCTCAGAGCGATTTCACGTAGACTTGCACTGCAGTTTATCCCTGTCCTTTTGGGCTGGTTGTTCTTGCAACTGGGGAGGGGAAAGAAAAAAAAGTCCCTTGCATTGTATCACGACAGTCTTGAGACATGTTCCAGGCACACACACGTTCAGCGGCAGGATTGCCCTGGCGCATCTCGTCAGAAGTTGTTTAACCATCCATCTCGAGCGGGGCTTGTTAGCTCAGTAAGGTAGTCAATGCCTCGGTTCCTGGGCTGAGCTTCATCTTGCATTAGAATCTACAGAGTATCTGCAGCCACTTGAGGCGGAGAGCGCAATTGAGCCGTGGTTCCGCGTGTGCACCGCACCAAGATATGGAGCACAAGGTCGGCTTCAACCGGGGTCGCGTATCTATTACCAAGAGGACCGGCCGTTTTACGAAGTCCAGGCATAGAAACCGATGCGAGAGAAAGCGAGAGCGAATGTGACTTCGTTGTTGGTTGATACGCAAACCACTACTGAGAGCCTATCTGCTAGCGGCAAGCCGCGGGGAACCGGCAAGGATTCGTTGACGAAGAGACCGGGATTCATCAATTGACCGGAGCCAAACGGCGGGTTTCCCACCAACGAGGTCGTAGCGGTTGCTTTGCTTTCATGGTCCCTCATTTCCACATGCCAACTGAGAGCTGCTGCTGCTACTGTACTTGTGCAGCACTGCCGCGGTTTGTACATATTGGGGGGGTTGCGGGTTTGTGATGCCCGAGAGGAGTGAAATCTGATTGATTGTTGTTACTTGGCTCTTTTGCAACTCCGCACCTGGAGAGACCGTCACCACCAGCGTCGCCACCAAAACATCGACATTCCAAGTCGGCGGTCGCCTCTACTTTGCTTCTCGCCAGCTGCTGAGCTGTTGCCCTTCTTTCTACACATAGACTACACCTTAGTAGTACTTGTCACACATTCCAAAGCCACAGCTCCAGCCAGTGCTGCGACACCATGGCGCTCACGACGACGACGGGCACCGGCAGCATCCCGCCGCTGGAACTCACCTCGCTCGACGACATCACGGCCAAGCACCGCACGCTGCGGACAACGTTCCGCTCCGGCCGCACCAAGGATGTCGAGTACCGCAAGCAGCAGATCCGGCGGCTGTACTGGGCCATTGTCGACAACACGGAGCTGATGGAGCTGGCGCTGCACAAGGACATGCGCAAGAGCAAGTTCGAGGCCAACATCACCGAGATCGACTGGTGCAAGCAGGAGTGCCTCGACGCCGTCGCCGGCCTCGACGACTGGATCCGCGACGAGCCCGTCCGCGGCCTGCCGCTGCAGTTCCTGCCCATGAGGCCGCGCATCCGCCACGAGCCGCTGGGCACCGTCCTCAACATCGGCGCCTACAACTTCCCCTTCCAGCTCAACATCACGCCGCTGGTCGGCGCCATCGCCGCCGGCAACACGGTCCTGCTCAAGCCGTCCGAGCTGTCGCCGCACTCGGCCATGGTGATCAAGAAGATCATGGACGAGGCGCTCGACCCGGAGAGCTACGTCTGCGTCAACGGCGCCATCGACGAGACCAAGCACATCCTGGAGCACAAGTTCGACATGATCGTCTTCACCGGCGGCCGCCGCACGGGCACCATCATCGCGCAGAAGGCCGCCGAGACGCTGACGCCGGTGCTGCTCGAGCTGGGCGGCCAGAACCCGGCCTTTGTCACGCGAAAGGGCGACGTCAAGCTCGCGGCCCGGCGCCTGCTGTGGCAAAAGTGCCTCAACGCCGGCCAGGTCTGTCTGTCTCACAACTACGCCCTCGTCGAGCGCTGCGTCCTCAACAAGTTCATCGACGAGGTCAAGAAGCAGTACGCCGTCTTCATGCCCCAGGGCGCAAAGGCGAGCCCCGACTTCTCCCGCATCGTCAACCAGAACCACTTCAACCGGCTGAAGAAGATGCTGGATAATTCCAAGGGCACCATTGTCATGGGCGGGTCGATGGACGAGTCTGAATTCTTCATTGAGCCCACGGTTGTCCTGGTGAACGATGTCCACGACAGCATGATTGTCGAGGAGACGTTTGGCCCCATATGGTCCATTCTGCCCTTTGACACCTTGGACGAAGCCATCGACATTGCTCACGAGGTTGACCCGACGCCATTGGCTCTCTTTACCTTTGGCTCGGATGCAGAGAATGAGAAAGGTGTGTCACTGCTGCAAGAGAGCACTACATACCCCCTAAGCCAACCTCCTTGTCATGATAATTCCAAGAGCTAACCTGACCTGATATGCAGTGCTCAACAGCGTCACATCAGGGGGAGCCACCATCAACGACGGCTTCTTCCACTCCATGCTCAACCAGACCCCCCTCGGCGGCGTCGGCACGTCCGGCATGGGCAGCTACCACGGCTACTACTCCTTCAAGGCCTTTAGCCACGAGCGGTCCATTGCCAAGGTGCCCGCCTGGACCGACAAGCTGCTGCGCGTGCGGTACATGCCCTACTCGGCCAGCGAGTACAAGCGCCACCGCCGCATGAACGCCATCAAGCCCAACTTTGACCGCGACGGCCGCGTCGTCAAGGGCCTCCGGTACTGGGTCTCCGTGCTGCTGAGCCTGGGCTCCAAGAGCGCGGCCGGCCTCGTCTTCAGGTGGGGGGTTCTCGTTGCCTTGGCTGTGACACTGGGTCTGAAACGGAAGTCTTTAGGGATGTGAATCAGGGACGAGCAACGGGAAGCAATGGATCCTCCCATGTATGAGGCACACCGCTATGAGATTCTTCGTTGAAGACTCTTTCAAGCATCTTCCGAGGATGGTCTGGGATCCTTGAGTATGAGGATGTATGTTGATATAGTTTACTTTTGCGTTTGATGAGGTCCAAAAGCTTGAGATACCGTGGTTTTGCGGAACCGCATTCATGATTTACAATATCATCCCCTGGATTTGCCTTGTCAATGTCCTCTTTACGTTGTCTAGCTCAGCTACACAAGCGATGAGGAAACGTCCTCGACGAATCAGACATGCGACTCTCAATGACTTTTACAGCGCCCTTTGCTTCTCTTCCCCCTTCTACCGCCCAGATAACGCCGCAGCAAGCCTCTTGCCTCTCTCACCACCAAGATAAATGTCATCCTCCGCAGACTCCCTCCCAAACTCGACAGCCTCCAGGTAGCCCCTCGTGACGGTGTCCTCGTCCACCTTGACGCCATTCTCCACCAGCGCGAGGATGACGCTCCGGCACCGCGCAATCTCCCGCATCGTGGGCACGTCGATGTGGTTGTTCTGGCTCGAGTAAATCTGCGAGCTGACGCTCTCCTCCATGCGGTTGATGCCCGCCGCCTCGGCCGCGACATCGCTCTCGACGTGCTTGCTGATCCAGATGTAGCCGTTGACGCCCAGCAAGACGTCAATCTTGCCGCCGCCGTTGGCCGTCTCCATGGTCCACAGCTGGCGCTTCGAGCGCACCACGCCACCGCCTCCCCCCGTGCCTCCGACGGCGACGAACACGCCGTTGCGGAGCTTGCCGTACTTGAGGCTGCGCGTGTGCAGGCTCGCGGCGCCGTCCTGGTGCAGCTGCTGGACCTCGGCGACGAGCAGGTCGCCCTCGGCGAAGAAGCTCCTGATCTGGAGCTCGTCCGTCTCGGTGCGCTTGCGGAGGATGCCGCCGGGGAGGTTGATGGCGGAGATTTGCAGGATGGCCAGCTGGGCGGCGGCGACGTCGACGCGCCAGCGCTTGGCCTGGACCTCGACGATGCGGCCGACGACGAGGTCGCCGATCTCCGGGTTGTAGCGGGCGCGCAGGGGCCGGACGGAGAGGAGCTTGTTGGTGCGCGTGAGGGTGCCTGCGAGGGAGGAGGTGATGTTTGTTGTGTTGGGGGGGACGTATGTTCCGTGGCCGCTGGGAGGGGAGTCAGTATATATATTCTTTAAAATAAGGTGTGTAGACGTTGACGGTGTTTTGAGAAGTAATGTGATATGATGGTTGATAATGTAGGGAGAGCAAGAAGAAGAGAGTAATGCCGTGGTGACGATGACGATGATATTGAATGGCAGAATGAGACAGGGGAAGATGCTCAGGGAAATAAGTACCGCATCCATTGGGGATTCGACGTAATTACTGTCCCCGGAGTGAGAATCTGGTCTCTCGCATCGGCTTCCTCCTCATCCAGATCCTGATCCTCGTCGACACTTTCACCGTCCTGCATCTGAACGTCGCCCAGGACGGCAGCTCCGCCCATTTCTGAGTCTGAGTCTGATTCTGAGGCAACATCCATGTCGATGTCCATTGCGCGCGGCCGCCGAGGGGCAGGCGTGCTGGGCTGAGGATTGAGGATTGTGATGGGCATGGCTGTGAGATGGGTGTTTCTTTTCGGTGAACAGTCGAGTGGCGGGAGAGCGCCGTGAATTGGCCAATAGCACCAAATAAGTTCAGACTGCTCTCGCTTCTCTGTGGTATATGCTATGAGAGCCGGTCTTGGGCGCTGGATCGATGTTCTTCTGGTGACGTTTTATTTTCTTGAGTGAGTGAGTGATGCTGTTTTGCTTGTATGAAAAAGTTCAGATCAATTGAGAGGTCTAAAGTGGGGCCGCTGTCTGGCGCTGCCGGCCTGCATTTTGGCTGCTGAGCTGCTGGACGCCAAAAAGAGGACGAAATGATCACGGTGGGTAAAGAACCGTGAGATGCTCTAAACACCTGAAATTGACCTGGAATTTTCAAATACTTGAGGTTCATGTGTCATACTTGTCATCCAGTTTGTATCTTGGGCAGCACTTGCGCCGTAATGGCAAGACTCATACATGCACCCCCATGTAGTCTCCAAGTCTACCTAACTGGGAAATGTCTTCGTGATGGCAAAGGTAAGGGAGAATAGATCGAAAGAGGAGAGAACATAAGTGTGCATTTAGCTTTTGCCTGTACCTCCAAACGCCATATCCCATGCTGTTGCCCATTCATATACAAAGAGAGATAGTACACTGATATACACATTGGTTGCTCGTTCACCTGCGCTCATCATGCCTTTGCTGATCGTCCAGAGAATTCAGGTGGCTTGACGGTCCAGCTCATGCTCTGTAGAGGCAACGGCACCAAACTGAGACAATGACTCCTTGATTTCGGAGCAATGGCTCATTTAAAGGCCCTCCAGAGGCCCATCCAGGCAAGACTGGCCGAAATGGTGACGATGCCAAACTTGCGACTCCTCATGCCAAACATGGACTTGCTCTGCATGATGACGGCCCTCTGCTTCTCCAGCTGCGACATGCCCGAGAAGTAGCTATACGCTGCAAGCCCGAAAAACGCACCGCTTCCTATAGTATCGTCAGCCATACAACCGCTTCACCATCACATGAAGAGCTTGAAGCTAAAGTAAAGTACTAGATGCACCAACCTATGACTTTGCAGGGCAAGCAGTCGTCGCCGCGGTCCTGGCGCAAAACGTCCTGCAGCCGCTCTGGCTTCTCGAGCGAGTGGAGAGTCGGGATCTTGTCGCCGGCCATGTTGAAGAAGCCTGCCGCCGGACTGAATTTTCGACTGTTTGATGCGAAGTCTGGCTGATGGGAGGATTTTGAGCTTCAAGATGCTGGATGTAGCGACAATCGGTAATTGGACGAAATGCATTAGTCAGCCCCATCGCACTCAACTGCCCCGAGTTTCGTCATGCTGCTGTACAAAGTACCCTGTAGTCGCGCGACTCCAACCGCTGGGAGCTTCTGGCAAACCGTTTTGGCTGGGCAAGGCGCTGGGCCGTCATCATGAACGGCGTTATTGAAGCGCTGCACATCTACGATGACAACAGGTGAGGCTGGCTTTGAACCGCTCTGAAGCGTCTCTTGGAAGCTTCGGCTGACTTGCCAACAGAAATCCCATTCTGTCGCACACCTACACCGGACGGCCTCTCTCGGCCTCCCACCTTCTGGCCCTCTATCTCGAGCATCCGTTTCCGCGGCCGAGCCTGATCTACCTCCCCAACGCGAACCCGCCGACGCTCGTCTTCAGCCTGACGCACTCCAATCTGCTGTTCCTCGCGACTTCTTCCACCGAGATCGAACCCCTCCTCGTGCTCGAGTTCCTGCACCGAATCGTCGATGCCTTTGAAGATTTTGTGGGGGCACCCTTGCTGGCCGTCAAGCTCGAGAACAACTACGATGTCATTGCGCAGCTTCTGACGGAGATGTGCGACGCGGGCACCGTCAGCACGACGGAGCCCAATGCGCTGCGAGAGGTTGTCGAGATGGAGGGCTGGGTCGACAAGCTTCTCGGTAGCATCAACCTGCCGGGGTATGTGCCCCGCGACCTTGTGATGGGGAATGGAATAATGGACTCATGACAACTAACACGGGAGCAGGAAATCTCCGCTCAACACAAGCCCGGCTGCGCCGTCTCTGATAGCCGCCAACACGCCAGCCGTGCCCTGGAGACGAGCCAACGTACGGCACACCTCAAACGAGCTCTACGCCGACGTCGTCGAAACCCTATCCGTAACGCTGGCTCCTTCAGGGAGGCCGCTGGCTGCATTCGCCAATGGAACGATTGCCTTTACGTCAAAGGTGTCAGGGGTTCCGGATGTCCTGGTGACGCTCGGCAGTCCGTCGGGGAAGCATAACATAGGCGGTATCATGGAACTGCCCGTCTTTCACCCATGCGTTCGATTGGCACGGTGGAATGAGCGACCTGGGGAGCTGAGCTTCATACCGCCCGATGGACGATTCATTCTGGCAGGCTACGAAGTTGATCTGTTACCATTTACTAGTGGGAAGAGTGGCAGCGTCAGCTCAAACAACCTCAAGCTTCCCGTCAACCTTGAGATGAAAACCGGGCTTGGGCCGGTGGGATCGGAATTTGAGGTCAGACTGCAAACCAACAAGATCTTTGGCACGCCGAATTCATCATCAGCCGTAAGCCAATTGAGCCGCGCAGGAGTTCCTGGACGCTTATCGTCACCACATCCCGGGAGCCCAAGCTCGCCGCTACTCGACGACTTGATTGTCACCATTCCTCTGCCCGAAGACGTGAGGAACTTGTCCGACATCAGACCGTCCAGGGGGGACGCAAGCTTCAACAGAGCCGAGGGGCGCCTCGAGTGGCACATCCCGGCAAAGGAGATTTCGGGCCCGACGTCTCATTTTGGGCTGAGATGTACGGTAGTGGGATCCTTGGCTGACGAAGAAGAGGAGGAGTTTGATCCTACGGGGTTCGGGTTCGGCACCGACTATTCATACAACGAGCCATACCAAAGCTCGGCCGCCAAGTCGGGCAAGGAGAAGGCGGGCGCAGACGATGAGCAGGATCCTAAGAAGACAGCGCAGAACAAGATTCTGATGCCTAGTTCGGCCGCCGTGAGCTTCTCCGTCAAGGGGTGGCTGGCAAGTGGGCTCAAGATTGAGAGCATAGTATTAGACTCGAGGAAAAGCCGGGGGCTCAGCGAGGGCGTGAAGCCTTACAAGGGCGTCAAGTACCTGACGGTCAGCAAGGGAGGAGTAGAGATTCGCTGCTAATAGACTGCTAGACTTACGGGGGTTGTATTGCCGTTCTCACTGTTTGATTCCTGTGTGTTGAGCCATCCGAATACTGTCCAGCCAAGAGCCCGAGTCAAGTCCGAGGCAGCTTCGGGGCTACCCTTCTGGCAATCATATTGCAATACAACCATTGATACCGAAGCTGATCCTACGGGCTCAACAGTCTTATTTACCCCAACAATGATTTGCAGCATCTGTCAAGTCCATTGACATATATCCAGCTTCATTTACTGCTCTTACATCAACAGCAGCCATGGTCCGGTGACGGCTCGGCAACGGCTTACAGCACTTGTAGTTCGCTTGTGCCCCACGTGCGTCCTGTCCCAAGTGCGTCACTGCTTCTGCATCCTCGGGTCAGCTCTCCTAAGCCTCGACTTAGACCTCTTGTCGCATTGCGTCCTCGCCTGCCCTCATGCCGATTCTGGCCCTGCAAAGCGCGACACTGAGCTGAGAGTAGGCCGAATCTCTGTGACTTCCAGCATTGGTCGTCGCCAGGCCATGAAGCGCTTCGCAGGCCCTGTTCTGCAGCGCCGGCGTGGCGCGAGGGCCGTCCGAGATGCGTCAGAGCTGACACGAGCTCTGCGATGCTGCGCGCCGGCCTCTGTGACGTCTGCTGCGACTTGTCCGGTGCGATGGAGCTCGAGCAGGACTGGGAGGCCGCGGACGGCGATTTTCTTCCCGGGTGAGCTGCCGTTTCTACCTGTGTCGAGTGCCCTAGAGGTTGGGCAAAGAAAGCGGAACACTTTTGTGACTGATGCGTTGATTGCGTCGTTGGGAGCTGAACAGGCCAGGGAGTGCAAAAGGTCGGCATGCTGTCGCCGTGGCTGGAGGCGTTTCCCGCGACGGCCTCGCACATCATGCAGGAGATTGACCACGTCGCCGGCTTCAAGATCTCCGACGTCATCCAGAACGGCCCGTCCAAGGTGCTGACGCAGACGACCATGGCCCAGCCCGCCATCATGGCCACGTCCATCTTCATCCTGCGCATCCTCGAGCGCGAGTTCAACTTTCGAGTCCCCGACCACTTCGACTTTACGCTGGGGCATTCCCTGGGCGAGTTCACGGCCCTGGTTGCCGGCGGATACATTGCCTTTGAGGACAGCTACTACCTCGTGCAGCGGCGCGCGGCCGCCATGTCCGAGGCGACCAAGAAGGCCATCCAGGAGTATGGGGGCGAATACGGAATGGTGGCGGTGATTACGGAGCCGGAATACATGCAGCCCTTGATCAAGGCGATCCGCGACTTTGTCGGGCACTCGAGCGACGGGAGCAAGTCGGAGAGCAGCGAGGATGTGCCGCCGATTGAGCAGGTGTTGATTGCCAACATCAACAGCAAGAACCAGATTGTCCTGAGCGGCAACATGGAGAGGATCAAGACGCTGATAGCCCACGTCCGCCAGTTCTTGGGCCACGATCCGCGCGCCGTGCGGCTGCACAGCGACAGTCCCTTTCACAGTCCCATCATGAAGCCCGCGGTGACGGTCATGAAGAACATTCTGGCAAAGAAGAGTCGCGTGCCTGGTCGGGAGAACGAGGACATGGTGACGTTTCCGGGCTTGATGCCGTGCATAAGCAATGTCACGGCGAGGCCGTTTGAAAGCAAGGAGCAGCTGAAGGATTTACTGGCCAGGGGGTGCCTCGAGACGGTACGGTGGTGGGCGTCCATCAAGTACCTCGACCAGGAAGAGAAAGTCAGGCGATGGGTAGGCATTGGGCCTGGCAAGGTAGGAAGGAATCTGGTGGGAAAAGAGGTGGGCATGAGGGGGAAGGATTTGGTCAAGGGAGGCGGCGTCTGGGCAATTACCGATCCGTTTGAGGTGGAGGAGGTGCTGAGAGGACTGGAAGAGACGGCGAACATAGTAGATGACGAAGATGAGTGAAGGGCGAGCTGTTGGTGAAGAATATGGCAAGGTATAGACGAGCCAGGAGGAAGGGCTGGGTGTAATAGTATCAGCGTGTAAGATTGCATGTAAGATAGGCGGAAGCAGTGATTGTATATCGGGATGTCGCGTATATTCAAGACAGCTGTAATCTATACTGATATCGTAACTTGTGCTGATAATGCTCGTCGATAAAATATATGCATGAGTTCAAATCTGTCTATCTTATTCAGTAAGTTTGTTGGCATTTTGCATGTGAATCTTTTCGTGTCTTGTTGCGGCCACCCCACAATGACGGACGAGGCACTCCAACTGTACGTGCATCCCAGCCCACTCTGCAGCTTAAGCTCCTGCACCTCAACCTCAACCTCAACCTCGTCACACCCCCAAACACCACACAAAGCAAACGGCACGGCACAATGTCCGCCGCAATACCTTCAGTCGCCTGCCTCGGCGTCATCGGGCGCAACGTAAGCCTCAACCTCTTCTTTTCTAACCCCCAAAACTACAATACAAGCAAACAGCAAGCTGACTGGGAAGCGCAGAACAACCCCCTACACATCTCCATCTTCCCGTCCTACGACCCCCTAGTAAACGCCTTCACCCCGATCCGGAACCCCCTCCAGTTCTCCCTCCTCCTCTCCTCCACCATCGACGTCTTCGACCTGCGATCCAAGAACAGCAGCGCGTCGGGCGACTTTGGCCTGCTGCACGCCATCGACGACCGCCTCGCGGCGTACGGCTTCGAGACCAACACGGGCGTGCGCATGGTCTGCATCGTCGACATGCGCGGGCGGCGCGTCGAGGCGGGCGGCAGCGGCGCCGTCGGGCCGAGCACCGCCGCCTCGGGCCCTGGTGCTGCGGCAGCGATGATGTCGTCTTCCTCCCTGGGCGCTGGCGGTCCTTCGACCCTGGCGGGTTCATCTGCGGCGGCGGCGACGGCGAGGTCCGCCGTGGGGAGCGTGGGCGCGGGACTACGCGACGCGGAGCTCAAGCCCGTGTTCAGGGCGATGCAGAGCGCGTACGTGAGGCTCCTGCAGAATCCTTTTTACGATCCCGATGAGCATGCGCCGCTGGGGGGCAAGGGCGGGAAGAGGATCACGAGCAAGAAGTTTGGGGATGCGATGAAGAGGATAGGGGAGGCGTGGACGCCTGGCGTTACGACGTTGTGAGGGCGTGTGCTGGACGGCGGTGGACTGAGCAGAAGTGGAGGGAAGAGAGGAAGAGGGATAATGGCGATTTGGGCATTTGCATTGGCGTTTTGGTGGGAGGAGGAGGGCTGGCTTCTCTTTTTTGATATCCGTCATTGATATGGTGGTGCCCTGGCATTGATTTCCTGTCTAGCGGACTTGTAATATCTTACTGTAACTCTTATTGTCTCTATATGATGATCTTGTCTTTGGCCTGTTGCCTTTGCTTATCCCCTCCCCTCACTATGCTTCTTCAGATGCTCGACTCGCCATCGCGAGAGCCCTGCTACCTCATCCACCTCAACGCTTTCCCCCATTCCCTCACCATCACCCAATTTCCTCTCCTCCAGGACCTTCACCCTGTACGGCTTCGAAGCCTCTCCGCCCTCCCAGTGCCGCGCCTCCATCGCCAACGGCTGCCACCAGTCCCCCGTCCTGGCATGCCACCTCGCGCTGCACAGCTCCCACAGCCGCGACGCGGCCCTCTTGTAAGCGAAGCGCTCGTCTTCGCCCGTAAAGGCGCTCGTGTTGCCAAAATCCACCGGCCGCTTCTGTAGGCCAAAATCCGAGTCTTGGTCCGGGTCGTATTTCGACGTGGCGGATTTGGTGTCGTAGTAGGACACGTTGGGACGGAAGGGGGCGATTTGGTCTTGGTAGACTTCGGCCACTGTTTCCGAGTACGTTGCGTCGTCTGTCAATGATTTTTCGCTTGATTCTGTATCTGATTTCCCTGGAGGTTTGTTCGTGGGCTGTACTGCTTCTGGAAAGAAGAGGTCGTCTGGAGGGCTTTCGGCGCGGATGACGAGTTTGCAGCGAGCTTCGTACATGGCGTCGAGGAGGGTGATGAAGCGCCTTGCTTCGTTCTTGGCCAGGATTGTCAGTATGGGGACGCGGTCGATGATGAAGGTGTGGTATGTCGATGCCATTGTGAGGTAGTCTGCTGGCCCGAACGACTCGACGAGCTTGTCAAAGGCCCAGAAGACGAAGCCGTTGTGATGCTGTGGTGCGACGACTTGGCGGCCGTAGACGATGAGTTTGGATGGCTCCCATGGGATCGGTTGGCTATTAGATCCCAAGACAATCTTCTGGATCTGCTGTGTAAAGGATTGGTCGTCTTCGTCAAAGAGATAATAGTAGGGCGGCCTCTTCTTGTTCTGGTCACTCTCGTCTACCTTTCTCACAACCGGCGCATTGACATGTGAGACACCATTATTGACATCTCCTTCGGCTTGGTTCGCAGCAGCAAGCGGACTGGACTCTTCTTCTCTCCTCCGCCAATCCTGCGCCCCCTCCATCTGCCAGAAGTCGCATCGAGCCTTGAGGACCTCGAGGAAAGCGGCAAAGTCGCTCGTCTGGCCAAAGAGCTCCCCTCGATTGCGCGACGCACCCCCAAAGATTTTGCCCATGAGACCCCTGGACGTGGGCGCGTAATCAACGCCCGTCGCTTTCTGCAGCTCCTCGGGCATCCGGTTCGACGAAGCTACTAAGACTCCACCGAGCTGGAAGAAGGCGACGAACAAGTTGCTGAGGATCTTGCTGGCAGCTCGGTCCGGAAGCTGGAACTCGTCTAGGAAAAGAATCGGGGACTCGTCGACGAGCTTCTTGGCCATCCACAGGAGAGAGTACTCTGCGGCTGCGTCTGTGCCTGGATACTGAGGGCTGGTCCTTCGATGCTTTTCGAGTTGCGATAATGTGTAGAGCATGAACGTGTTGAAGTGCCATCGCTTCTTCTTCTGCGTGGGCAGGCCCTCAGCCAACAAGTCCAGAAGCATCGACTTTCCCGTTCCGACCTCCCCCGACAGAAACAGTCCCTTGGGAGAATCAATATCAATGGCCGTCTGATGGTTCGTCAACACCCGGGTGAGGGCCAGACTCTCTCTGCCCTCGGGCGTGTTGAGCAGTTGCTTGAACAGGGGATTCCGCCATATCGCGTGGTTCCGCAGTGCAAGGATGCCCTCGCCGGTCTCTTCCTGCGGCGGCTTCTTCTTCTTGGGCTCGGTGAGACGGGCGACTTGGTCTAGTCGCTGGCGATAGTCCGCTTGGGGAGAGTAGTCTTTTATGCGGACGTAGATCTTGTGTAGGTGCCTTGCCAGGCGGTGTTGAGCGGGATCGGGTGAGTAGATGCCTGCGGCTACGAGGGACTGGTATTTGACCAGAGGGTCGGTGATGGTGACTGCCGTGGAGAATCTCCTCATGCTGACGACTTGTTTCATCCGTTTACCTCTCATAATTGGCCATTTGTGCAAACTTGAGTTGTGTAAGTTTGGTCAATTGGTCGCTTTCAACAGCGATGGAGTGGCTGACAGTGAGTTGGAATATAGCCGCGTTTGACTGAAACACAGGATATGAATGATATAGGTGATTCTTTAGATTGGCTGTGAGACGAGAGGGCTAGAAATGATGATGATAAGTTAAATATTCAGAGTCTGGGCACAATTGGCTAGATGTTTGTATGAAGTGTCATGAAAAGGTGCCAGATATCTCAAGTTTTCATACTGGCCGCCTACAAAACCCCAAGGAGTTCGCCCAACTGGTGCCACCCAAAACTGCGCCGTCTCCCGCAGATCTTGCAGCGTCACCAAGCTCCTCAAATTCTCGCAGACCTCAAGTATTATCTATTTGAACAGAAACCCCTTTCTCACTTGATATAAGCAGTTGGTGAATCAATATAAAAAGTACTTATATCACGTTCAGATGCATGCCGTAAATATTATTCAGCCTTGGACCTCGAATGTCCAGCATTGGAGAAGCCTCATGCAGTGCGAATGACCATTACGGAGTACCTCCTACTTGCAGCAAAACTGTAGGCTGCTCCGAGTACATGCGCACGGTTTCATCAGCCACGACCGTTGTTTCTTTGATCGAGACGCCTGACGACAATGTGACTTTTGCTTTAGGAGACCTCAAGACTTCGATTTTGAGTAACGTCCCTTATTCAAAGCGGCGCTCGGGTACTTGCTGTTCAGGTACCGCGTGGGTGCGTCAGATGCTCCGGCGAGCCAGATCAGCGGTACTTGCAAGGTACTTCTCTCACCACGTCCAGCCAGTGAGCGATCAAGTACCACCCGGAGGAACAACCTCCGTGCGCTGGGAATTCTGCCCATTTCCAGTTGTTTTTCGCCCACCGCCAGCAGCGCCAATGAATCAAAGCCGCTGTTTTGCTTCTCTCACGCATTGCACCAAATACCCCATACTAACCTACCTTAACCATACCACATCTGCTTGCCCTGTGGCTGGAGGTCCATCTTGCATCTTCATTGCCTCAGTCCCGGCATTTCGACATGCCCTTCTGAGCCTTCTTTCCCATCATCGAATCCATCTGCCGCCGCCTCTCGAGCTCGTCAGCAGCTTGCCTTCGCGACTCGCGCGCCCGGCGCGATCTCTGCGATCTCGAAAATCTAGCCCTCCTCACATCCAGGCCTTTCCCGTCGAGCCACCATGTTCTCTCCATCCGCAAACGAAGGCGGCCCGGCCACGGCGACTCGCTCCCGGCGGCGGTTGCGCCCCAAGAGCCAGGAACAGCTTGTCGCGGCCCCGAAGCCAAAGAGGCAGCGCGTGCCCTTGAGCGAGCAGACGTCGACCAACGCCGACGCCCAGCCTGAGATGGCTGAGGTGAGGCCGGAAAAGGCTGCAACGCCCGCCGAGCCCAAGAAGGACGTCGGCATCGAGAACGCGGCTCCGGTGCAGACTGTGCTGCGCAAGGAGCTGATTGTTCGGACCAAGAAGCCCAAGCACGGCGATCGTGCTGCTCAAAAGGGTGATGGAAGCCTTCTCTTGGTAAGCTGCAGAGCTCCATCTAGCTTCAGAGCTTGGCCTCGTCGCATCGGGACCTCCTTCATCGTCTTTTCCAATTGTCCAATGCTGACACATCTCTTTTCAACTTCAGACAAGCACCAATGCATACACTGTTAGCAAATTACCAGCGCTTCCCGACAGAATCCGGAGTGACTGGTCTGGTACGCTTCACCTAAAGTTTTTTTTTTCCGCACATGCGGCCCTCACATACTAACTCGAGCAGGGAGCCAACATGCCGACATCTTCTCATCATTCGGCTACGCCTTGACGCTGACGCCTACCCATGCCGTTGTCTGGCCCTACAATTCGACCTCGCAATCGCCCGAGACCTTCACCTTTACTCTACCGTCCTCCTCGAAGCCCAACGACGCCCTCCCCGTGGGATGTCTCGTCTCTCCCTCTGCCTCATCGACCGAGCCAGGCCTGGTCGTTGTGATGGCCAGCACCGGCAAGGTTATCTTCTGGGAGTCCATCTCCAGCGCCGCTACATTCGCCTTCATCAAGAAAGATAGATCGGGTGTCGAGTACATGATTTCTGGAATGTCATCGAGCGAGAAAGTGGTGGCCATCACCAATGCAGAGACCGCGGGTTTCCTTCTTACTTTCAACAGCGGACGTCTCGCGCACATGAACGTACGCGATAGCCACGGACGACCGGCAATCTCTGTCCAGTTCCTGCGGAGCAACCTGTCAAGCACCACTGGCGGCCTCTTCGGCACCATTCGCTCTGCCTTTTCGCACCTGAGCCTCAAGGGGGACATTGCGGCTGTCCGGGCTGATAGGTCTGCGAGAGTTGGCGAGAAGAATATCGTGGCTCTGACCAACAAGGGCAAGCTGCAGTCGTGGAAGGTTCACCGCGGAGGCCATCACGAACCGTTTGGCGAGTTTGACGCCCGAGAATCCATCATATCAGCGCTCTGGGAAGTCGACCCCTCCTACCGCGACCTTTCAGCCGAATCCTTTGAAGCTCTCGACTTCACTTTCGTCCCCAGGGGCTTGGAGCACAAATACCTCGACCTCAGCAAGCTCAGCGCCGCTACTGCTACCGATGACCCGTCCGTTCAGCAACTCCTGCTGCTTGTCAGCCTGACCAGCCGGACCGTCTCCCGTTATGCCTTGGTGGAAGTTATCCTAACTCAAAAGAGGTTTCAAGTAGGCATGATCCGACCAATTACTTCATACACAACCCCCGTTTCACAGACGGATTCCATCCAGGCGGTTAGGCCGCGACTCTATTTGCCACGTCCTGCACTCGTGGCCTTTGCGGTATTCGATCGTGCCGCGGTAATAGCCTCCATTGCAGTGTCACCCGAGTCTCCAGACTCTCAGCTTCAGTCTGACACACACACCCTGTCTCCTTCCTTCGAAGATGTCATTGACTTCCGCGAGGATAATGTCCATGAGGTCGTTGGATCTGGGTTCGAAGAAATGCCGCCGGCGTCGACTTCTAGCGAGGAAAGCCGAGCAGCGCGAGCAAAGAGCAAAAACCCAGCCGTGGTGCTGGTGGTCCGTGGAGCCGGCGTCATCCGGGTCGCAACCACAGATGTGGACAAGTTCGCCAGCGATCAACCTCCACAAGTGTCTGCCAAAAACAAGCTGGAGCAGGCCGTCTTCTTTGGCACCAAGAAGAACAACCCTCTAGTGTTCAATGCCCGTCAGGAGATCCAGTTCTCAAAAGATGAGATCGCCCAGGCCGCGCAGGAAGTCAGCAACGAGATTCTGAGCTCGACCACCGCCTATATTGCGACCTTGCCGGCCTCGCTGGAGGAGAATCTCATCGCACGATCTAATGCCTTGGAGAAACTCATCCTGCACCTCAAGGCCACAGGTGTCAACCTGGACCGTACAACTCGCTGGGCCTTGCTACACAATGCAGAAAAGATGCACGTCGCAACGCTTCTCTGGAAACGACAAGAGGCCTTCGTTGCAGCTCGCCCAGCAGACCTCAAGAAGACCCTTATTGGATACATCGTTGAGTTCATCCACGAAGACCAAAAGCACAAGCCTAGTCCCGAGGTTGGCGAAGTCGACCGCATCCGCCACTGGTTCCTCAACGACATATTCCGCCTCGAACTTTTTGTTGCCTGGGCATACGAAGTCATCAAGGTCCTGTACAAGGACAAACTGTTGGACGACGCCAAGGTGACATACATGATTTACGAAGCGCTTCAGATCAATATCTGCGCCTTGCTGGGGGCTCTCGATTTCCGCAGAACCAACCTTGCCTTTTACGGGCTGGGTGACGAGAAGCTCAGATTGGGCATCCTCCGCGATGGTTACGAAGGCCTCCCCGAGCCGTGGACAGGATGCCATTACGTTGCCAACAACATTGCGCGCCTGGTCGAGCTCTCGGAACAATGGCATCTGAAGTGGACTCAAACAGATGCCGAGGAAACCACCAAGCCTGCGCACAGACCGGACCCAGCTATCATTGAGAAGATATATAAAGACCTTCCGGCGGCTATTGACGGCATGCTCACCTCAATCCTCGAATACTCTAGATGGGCCGAGACGACTTCAGACCAGAAGTCTATGGGCCAGACGTTTGCCAAGGAATACCACAAGGAAAGATACGAGAGGCCCATCAGCCTTGCACGGGCAGGTAAATACGACGAAGGAGCTGCTATTGCCGAAAAGCACGGCTGCCTGGAAGGCCTAGCAGTCATTCTGCTCGACCACATGGAGGAGGTTGACATGGTGGGCCGCGAGCCCGCACTCACCGCTTTGGAGCTGGAGAGCCTGGCCATCGTTAAGAGGGAGCAGGCAGAGCGGCTCAAGTCGAAGTTCACCCGATATGGCCAAGAGTTTGCCTTCCCCGTTTACGAGTATCTGCTCAAGAAACACGGGGTTGAGGCGGTGTTGGAGTTCGACCTCGAGACGCATGGTTACAAGACACGGTTCCTTCGCAGCCGGCCCGAGCTGGCGCGGATATCGTGGATCAACGACATCCAGCAGGAGAAGCAAGTCGGCCATGCTGCAGAAACCCTAATTCACCTCGCCCTTGAAAAAGAGCAGCAAGTGTGGAACAAGAAGATTGACCTCAGCCTTGGCAAGTTGGCCCTGCTCGCAGAGCTGGAGCAGAAGTCGCAGCCAAAGTCGCAGTCGACAGACTACAAAGCGAGTGCAGACGAACTTCGCATTGACCAGCAAGTCAAACACGTTGACAAGGAGCTCACCACGATCAATGTCCAGGATGAGCTCTACGCTCAAATTCTGCCCAGCACTTACGACGCCGTCGACGAAGCCGCGGCTCTGAACCTTGCCATGGAGGCTCATTCTGCAAACGTGCCCAAGCGCCAGAAGGTCCTACGCCAGCTGTTTGAGGATGGCATGGAAAGGCTGCTAAAGCACGAGGTTCTCGATCCCATGACACTCATTGATCTGTTGACCCTCGCGGATATCAACCCAGAATCTCGACAGATGACAGGACATCCGTTTTGGTTGGCTCTCAAGGTAGCTGAGTCCAGTTGCAGCGGCGATGAGCTCCGGGAAGCGAAACGGCTCATCTGGAGGAGGCTCTTCATCCGAGATGATTGGGCCAAGATCAACGACACTCAGCTGAAGGATGATCGTGAAGTTGTGGAGAGACTGGCAAATACCGAGCTATATGCCATGCTCTCGGACTGCGTTCGACACCGTAAGTGAACCCAAGAGATCCCCAACCCCGGACGAGGAAAAAAAGAAGAACAAGAAGCTAACACAACTGAACAGAGGATGCCCAGAGTGAATTTAGGCCTATGACGCCGAGAGACGCCCTTGGTGCTTTCACGGAGCAGCTCGATCGTCGTTTCCGCGACTTTGACGCGAGCATGAGGACCAAGCTCATCGACTGCATGCACCACGAGGACAAGCTCCTGACCCAACACATTGAAAAGAACCGGCTCACAGAATGGCTGCGCACCGCTCTGGAAGCGGCTCAAGCCCAGCACGACAAGGAGAGGCAGGAGACGCAGAATGCCATTGCCCCCATGACCCTGGGGGCGCCCCTCGTTGACGGCAACACCTCCGCTACTGGCACTAATGGCAAGGCCCTGTAAAGAAGACGAGAGCCAAAGGACCTGCTCCGAGGAAGATACCAATAAGGGACGGAATTGGAGGGGACAAGGAGAGGGGATGGATTTTCGAAGAAACGAAAAGAAAAATCAATAAAAAGACGTAAAGAGAAACGAAACAAACTTGGCAACTGTCTTTTTGTCATTGGGCGGCGTTTGGCTAAACTCATCTATGGTTCTTGTTTGTTCCATCATTCAATGCTGTACTATAAAATTCTCACTCGAGCAGGAGGATAAGGGAGGAAGACCAGAGGGCAAAAAGGAACGATCGAGATTACACACACACAGAAAGGAAAGGAAAGGAAAGGAAGGAGGACCTCATCATACTATTACATAGGTACCTACCTACCTGGACTGCTCTCAGAAAGCGGGAGCGAGAGAGTTAGTAGGTATCATCAGCTCGGCACAGAATGCTTCGGTTTTCTATTTATTTATCTTGGTTGGTCTGTTATAGGTAGCTCTCCCTGAGTTTGGAGAAATCGACATGGCGGGTTTGCATGGTCTCTGCACTCAAAGCATGCGTTCAGCTTTCTATCTTTCATATTTCGCGACGATTCTTGATCAAGGCTTGAAGAGGCTTGAGGAGGTCAACGTTCGTTAACTTGTGTGCGTGCGAGTACATTTACTATTGATGTCGTCTCTCTTTGAGATTGTCGCCCCTTTTTGGCATGCATGTTGAAGTCGTCAGGGTATCTTTCTTCAAACGGGCAGGGTGAAGTCAAGTACGGCACGGGAATTGGATACAAGGCACGCTTCTTCCAGAGTGTTGTGTCAGACGTCAATTCATTTCAGCACTAGGCGTATCGTGATGGCTACCAATTTCGGGCCGCTGTCTTCCTTCCCCATAGCTCCAAGAGCACCTTGTTACGCCCTTTCCCCCCAAATACAGAAAACGGCCACTTCGCCTTTGCCCTTGCAGCTTGGGCATATCGCTGCTTCCCTTCTCTCGTGACTTGATGCCCCTCCTGCGTTGGTGTGCTTGACTTGACACCTTGCTGAGGACATGTGATGCAAATGGGGACGTGGTCTGAGTGTGATCCAAATAAGGCAGCGTTACCGTTGCAGAAACATCGCTTTGCAGGTAAAGCACTTATTAGATCTTTGAATACGTACAAGCAGGTGTTGCTTAACCCTGCATCTTCTTTCTCTTGCCGATCTGGGCAGAGAAACCAGTCTTGATGGCGGTGACACTTCGTCGTGAACCGCAGTTGTTGCAGGTGATGAAGTAC
This sequence comes from Trichoderma gracile, assembly GCA_020002365.1. Classification (NCBI taxonomy): domain Eukaryota; kingdom Fungi; phylum Ascomycota; class Sordariomycetes; order Hypocreales; family Hypocreaceae; genus Trichoderma; species Trichoderma gracile. Next base: position 1,651,781 of record JAINEY010000003.1, read on the forward strand.
AGACGGTTCTCACCCTTGTTCAACTCGGTATCGGGCGACTTGCAGGTCTTGCAAGTAACGTACTCGACTGCAAGTACTTGGTTAGTATGGCGTTCATGAATCATGTGAAGCAAAGGAACGAGATGGTGGGAGAGCAAGAGGTGGTGGTATGAGTGAGAAGATCCAAGAGTTTGCGAGCGCCGCAAGATGACCAGCCAAACGCCCTCCTAATCCACCTTTCGTGTGCTAGATGGGTAGACGTACTGATGTATTTTCTGACGACGTTCTCAATCTGCTTCTGCTGGAATCGGCCTTTGATGACCAATCTCCTGTTTCCGTCGACGGAGCCGTTTGTACCCAATTCGGCAAATAGGTAGGCGGTGACGTGCTCCTCGGTTCGCTTCATGCGCTTGCAGATATCGGCAATGTTGGCAAAGACAGTTTTCCTGTTGCCTTCACGCATGCACTGAGGCGGAGGGATCTTGTAGCTCTTGGTGCCGCTGAGCGAGTGGTCGGGATTCTTTTGTGAAAGGACGGTGAAGAAGCGGGAGAGTAGGAGGGTATAGGGGATGGTCTTGGACTCTGAATGGCCCCAGACACCGGTGCCCGTCTCCATGTCGCCGGCGTCCTGGGGAGCCGTCTCCTCGGAATCCTCGGTGTCCTTAACTTCGAGCTGCTTCAGCTTGGCAGTGAACTCGTCCTCCTCGGCACCCTCAGCCTTCTTGACCTTCTTCTTCTTCTTCTTCATGGTCAGGTCAAGACCACCGTCCTCGGCGGGGGCAGCTCCATCCTCGGCCTCGGCATCACCGTCAAGGCCCTCGACCTTCTTCTTCTTCTTCTTCTTCTTCAACAGAGACAGGTCAAGACCGCCATCTTCGGGAGGGGCAGCCTCGTCGGCGGCGGCTTGAGATGAAGGATCAGCAACAGCAAAGGCTTCGAGAGCGGCAGACAGAGGCGGCGTACGAGGCGTGTGTGACTGAGCCGTCTCCTTGGGTTCCTCGGCGGCGCTCATGATGGTTATTGAGCCGTCGGTCTCGACTACGAGCTGTTCGTCGGTAAAGGCAACGGATTTTCGGGATGCCTTGCGTTCGGGCTGGTCCTGCGTGGTGGGGAAAGGATAAGGAAGAAAAGTTAGTGACGATGTTCTTTCGCGTCTCTCTCGAAAGAAATCAACAACGCGTGGAAGATAAAGGAAGGGGGGCAAAGGAAAGAAGGAAGAGCTCGAAAGGGAATAGGCTGGAGGAGGGTACAGTACAGATCAGATGCTTCTCGATTGTGAAGCCGTCTAACAAGGCAAAAAGATGTGACTCAGACGTATGACAAGGGGAGAAGGGAATGGGTGGATGAACAAATTGTCCCCCAAAAGAGGTTGGTGGGGTAAATTTGCTGTGATCGGGGCTATTTTTTTGCGTGGCCAATGCTGGCCGTTTGTGGGCGGTGGCCGAACTTTGAGAGGGGCAAAACGAGGGAAGACGGAGGGGATGATGGACGGCAGCGCAGCTCAAGTGGCGACGCCAGGGCTAAGCGGTGCCGGTTGGTGCAGGAAAGGGGAGAGACATGACAGGACGCCTTTGTCTGCCGGTAACGAAACGGAGACGCAGCTCCGTTTCCCCTGTTCCAGCAGAGGTAGGCGACCTGCAGTGCAGAGTAGCAGCGATGGGTGACTCACCTGTGCTTCGTTCTCCATGGTTGCAGTTGATTTGACTTGGTTTGATATGACTGATTTGCCTGGTGCCTTCCAGCTGCAGTGCTTCCTGATGATCTCAGACAAGAGTCACTCTTCTGCGTTGTTGCGTGTGCTTCCTTCTCCCTCACTCGGGCGGCTCCTTGGGCGTCCTTCTTGCTTCGCTGTGGCGGCTGATAAGATGCGCGGTTGACGGCTGATGCTATGCGGCCCAACTATGCGCGCACTTGCACAAGATGGTGCTTTTCCTGCAGAGGCTCACTGGTTCGCTTTGGAGCTGCAGCGGGAGGTTCAGAGCAGGAAACGAGGAATGAGGTTGAGAGTTTGAGTCAGCTGCACGTCATGTCCTGGGCCTGGGTTTGGGCCGATATTGAAGCTGCTGGGCACTGAAGCGCCCTTTGGGCTGGCCCGGGGAGGGGTATCACGTGATGCTGGCCACAGTGCAGTTAAGGTACTTGAAGGTCGTCTTGCTGAGCAGCGATAAGATTGGCGGCGATAAGCGATAACAGCTGCGTTATCCCGAGGCGGGACAAGTCCCCCAAGGCCGCCGTTCGGCATTGCATTCACGATCCCATCATCGAGACAGACAAAGCAAGTCTAGCTCCACGTGCGTGACGCCTGCGATTGCGAACACCCCGGCAAGGCCATTCAGTCACGTCGCCCAGCCGCGGAGAGACAACATCTTCTCCTTCATGGCCTGAAGCCTGCAACAACGCCGACCACGCGCATCGTCGTCTCGTCATATCCCTTCCGAGTCCATCCATCCAGCCAAGTCGTCATCAACCCCAGCACGCACCGTCTCCATCGAAACAACCGTCGCAATGGCTTCCGACGAATCACTCGTCGACCTCCACGCCTCCTCCCTCACCGACGACAAAGACGACATCGACTCTCTCCCCTCAGATTCCACCAGCGACATCTACTCCGAGGCCGACTCCGAGGCGCAGGCCGAATGGGACCGCAGTCTGGAGCAGCTCCAGCTCCTCCTCACCATGATTCTCGTGCCGTGGATGGGGAAGCTCTTTGGCCGCAAATTCGCGTACTGGAGTAGGTCCCTTCCTCTCCCCCAAAGCTCTTTCTTCTATAACCCCTCTCTGCGTCGCCAGGTTGCTGACAGGTTGTTCGTAGGCTGGGGTAAGTACATGAACTGGGTGCACAACGTGGACGTGCAGGTTACGAACAAGAAGTCATTCAACGCCGCCGGTGCTGTCGCCGCGACCTTATAGCCATCAGTCGGTTCAAGGCTCGTTGAGCGACTTTGGAAAGGATGCCTGTCTACACGCGCTGGCGATGCATAGATTCGCTCCGATCCATCGTTCGGCCTACAACACATCATTACGATACACATACCAGTTCCGGCTGCTGCTGCGCCAAGTGTCCGGACATTTCTGTTGAGATCGTTGCAATACAAATACCCAAGGGCTGGTTCGGAACCATATATTAAACACCACGCGCGAAGCAGCAATTTCGGAACGACACCAGAGAGGACGAGGGTAGTAGCAACAAGATATATATTATATAAACATGACTTTGTCATTCATCGGCCAATTACAACATTAATTATCATTTCCATAATTCCGTCCCTTCCAGCCAAGCTATGGCGAAACCACTGGATCCATCCAGTCAATCCAGCACCCAGTCTTGTCACCTCGTAAATGTACGTGCCTTTACAGCGTAGTCTCATACAGCATGGGAGCTTTGATGCCCGTCGTCCTCAGACAGATATCATTGCTTGTCTTGTAACAAAGCTACCCCTGCTAGTCGATACCCAAAAACGTCTTCACATTAGATCTAGCTCATTTGTTTGCTAGATGCAATCCACCAGGGACAGGCTACTGTCGATCGACAACAGTACTTCTCTCACGGCAAAAGAGCGAGAGCTGAGAGTGAACCCGACTTGGTCTGAGGGCACTTAGACCCCAACCTGAGACATGGCAGGTCGAGAAGAGCGCGAAGATCGGGAGGTCCGCATGGACCCGGTGAAGCCGCTGCTCCTGGCGTCTCTCCAGGTGATGAAGAGGATCAGCGAGAAGCAGGCCCAGAGGAACCACATAAAGGCAGTGCTGGCCTGGATCTCACGGCACCTCCTCTCATCATGGTGAGACCCGAAGCCGATCCAGTGGTTGGGCAAGTGCTGGCCCGAAATGTTGCCGCAGTTGGGCGCGCGCAGCTCGGCAGCCAACACAATGGCGCAGATGAAGGTGAAGAGGGTGGCCAGGCCGTCGAGGATGAGAAGCGCCGAGGGCACGGCGATGCTCTCGATGAAGACTGCCAACAGGCCGTAGAGGAGCGCAACCCACGAGAGCGCGGCGACGAACATTGTGAAGTTGATTGTGACCATGTGGCCGTTGACGTTGGAGGCGATGACATTTCCGATGAGGGCTGTGATGAGCAGCGTCCACACGAGCGCGATGCCGCGCAGCGCAATCTTGAACAGGTTGGACATTGTGGCGGTGAGATGCCTTGACACTTCGAGGATGCTGTCCTCGATTCAATGGGATGTGAGCTGTGATTCGGAGACCGGCTTTGAGGTTGCTCAATTGATATCCCTGGTGGACCAAGCAGCGAGAGTGGGTTCTATGCCGCGATGTGTGCTGTTGCGTGCGCTGTTCGCGATCGACGGGGTCTTGTCCGTGCGCCGAGAAGATTCTCGATTGGCGAAGAAGACGAGAGCCAAATTACCGGAGAAGCACCAGGCGCGCAATAATCATCTGCTGATGGCGATAAGCGTGGTGATTATGCAAAATGCTTAGATTGTATTATTTGAGCAAGAGGAATGAGAACAAGAAGCCGTCGCAACGTGCTCAAGAGCAGAAGATGCAAGGAGATGGAGCGGGAAAAGCGTGATGCAAGAGTGTCGACCGAGCAACCAAACGGCGACACAGCTTATAAGGTCAAGCAAGATGCGGGCAAGTGTGACGCGTGGGGGACGCAGCTCCAAAAGCGAACTAGGACCGAAACGAAGCAAAGGGTCAAATCAATCAATGAAGCAGGGCCAGAGGTCAGGTAAGCAAGCCTCTGCATGTGAAACACAGCGTCAAAGAAAGCATTACCGCGTCTCTGCAGCTTGTCAAAGACGGTGATTACATACAAGTGGGCGCTTTCAGCTGCTTCTCGACTTCTCGGGCAGCGAAATACGATGGGAAACCGCAAGAATTGTGCTGCTGCTCGGAGAGTTCGGCACATGAGGGGGCTTTTTTGCATGACGTTTTTGTGTGATGGCGCTGATCTACGCCGTCACTTGGAAGCTTGTTTTTGCTGGTGTTGCTGCTGTCAAGGTTTCGTCCTCGGTATGCTTGGGAGCTTGCGGATTCGCTCCAAGACGCATCTGACGTCACGCGGACTGGGAAATAAGGAGACTTGAAAGCCAAATCCCCTCCTCTTGGATGAGGAGAAATGAAGGTTCTCTTAGGCATTCAAAGCCACTGGAGCTGCCACGGCTTTTGCGAGCAACTCGCTCTGTCGACACTAGGCTGTGCTGAAACAGCTTGGGAGCTGCTCTTTGACGGCATTGTTTGAGTCTTTCTGCCGGTTGCGTGTTCGTGCTCTGCGATTGGCTGAATGTAGAGCTAGTTGACGCCAGATTGCCTCTTTGGGGATGGTGTGTCGATTCTCTGTTGGCCGGTAGACCGATGCATGTCGTCATCAACTTCATTGGCCAGGAAGCTTCCAGAGGTCAAACCTCATCCGATAACCGTGCAGGACACCATCACGAGAGTTTGACAGGAGTGGATGACTGCCGGCTTGTTGCTGAACTTTTGGCTGTCCGAGCCCTCTATAAGGATGGCTAACCGAATACGCGACACGTGACAGTGGTTGCAATAACTTGACGAAGCGAAGCTGTGAAGTTGACTGTAGGAGGCGTGAACCATACATTTGGCAAGAGATATACCAGTATAAGTGCTAGTAGACTGCGTCAGTGACGTGAGATGAGATGTATTAATGAACCTCGGCAATGGCTTTTCCTGTGTTTGAGATTAAACCACACGCTCCTTGTGGACGGGACTCTCATATGAATGGGACGGCTTCGACTGAAGTACATGCCTCTGTTGCTTCAATCTGGTCCCAATCCAACATTATCTGAACCTACCTAAGTGACGGGTTATATCAAATTTATCAAGTCAAAATCTCTGATAGAAGGTAATGCCGTGTCAGTCAAGCTGAGCCGCTTTGCTTGCCTCCAAAGCGGGATCAAACTGTATCTGCATACCTATGCACTTAGATGCCTGAACACCATCATTATCAGCTCGCTGCTTCTGATGACCCTTATTATTGGGATTTCTGGCTCAGAAAGGTTTCTGTTTGTCTCAAAAGCGTCCAAAATGGTACGCCTCAAAGCTATCGTGAACATTTGCAAGTCAAGCAGCCAACAGCACGAGATCAACCCCGAAACGGAACGAAGGTTTACGCGCGCATACCGCTTTCCACCAACAAGTAACAAGGTTTATCTCACAACCAACCACCGTGAATCTCAATTCCGTTCCCAAATTGTCGTCTTTGCCTTTTCGGCCAACTCGAATCATTAGCCATTCCCAACAGATGAAGAGGGCTCCGACCATTTTCATCACGTCCAACCTCGCGCTTGTTACCACCAACGGGCTTCGGCTCCGCGCCGGCCGGGAAGTTCTGCGGAGCCTTTGCCGGCCACTTTCGGACATGGGGTGGGGTGGGGGTGTCAACGCCGGGGAGTTTGGGAATAGCCTCATCGGGGAGCTGTGGCAGAGAAAAGAACTGACTGGCCGTCTCGTATAACCGGCAACTTTGCAATAGACTCTTAATGTATTTATCCCAATAAAGCCATCCAGCCGTAATGACATTGGACAGTACACAAGGAGACGGTCTTGTTTCGCCACCAGTTTCCGATTCTCATTCCCGACGTTCTACAAAGTATATCCAGACAACATACCTTACGAAGAGAATGCTCACGAAAACCGTAAAGTTTGCTCACGACGCTGTCATCTCCCATACTCAAGGAGCGTCATGCCTACGCAAAACAAAAACAGAGAAGAAACCCCAGGAAGCCCCAAAACTCTAGGTAAGACCTCGCCGCGCGGGTTCTTTCAGCCAGAAGTCAGCTCGGCTCCGCAGCTCGCTCGTAGCGCAGAAGGACCAAGTTGTGACATGCCCGACGACTACTTGTGGCTTGACAGCTTCACTGGAAACACACACACACACGCTCTCTCTCTCTCTTCTCTCCGTGTGTGTCATCTCTCCCTCCCTCTCTCTCTTCTACTCTTTGCCTCTGACGAAGATTCCTTTCACCCCACAAAAGGCCACGTTTTTTTGTCTAAGCCAGGCCAAAAGAAGCTTCTCTCTCCCCCATCCTTCTTCTCGCCTTTCTACGTCTCGGTGCTTGGCACGGATATGGATGCCGACTTTCACGTGGTGGCTGCTCGCGCGTGGCTTTTTGCGTGCATTCCACGAGCCAACCATTCTCTTCCATGGTACAACCGGTAGGTCGGCCGACTGCGCTCAGCTCGAAGGAGCTCTTCCCGTTCGCTGTGAAGGAAGACTGGCGGAGGAGTTGGAGGGGAGAACGAAGAGATGGTGGTCGCGTGCGTTCCCTCCACATTATCAGCCACCCTCGTCGACCCTGTTTTCTTCCTCTGACAGCCATCCAATAAGCCGTGGCCGGAGCAAAAGGAAAACACTTCGTCAACTCATCCCGCTTCTTGTGCGTACAAGGAACGTCATGGATCAGTTATATGAAGTAGCCTTACACGTGGTGTGTCACACACACACAAGCACACACGTGCGCGCGATATATAGCCGCGATGGCTTGGTTTCCGGATATGATGAGTTATCGCATCTCAACCAAGATAACCGAAGATCCGATCGCCTCTGATCACCATTCGAAGAAAGGGATGATATATGGGGAATCGAGGGTTTTTCCCAGGCTCCTGGTGCGTGGCTAGGAACCAGATTGTCGGAACCGGATCTGTCCCATGTGAGACATGGGGATCTTGCAGCGTCCAATGGAGATGGTGGTGAACCTGAGATTATCGGTTTTTTCGCTTGACGGATCCAAATTCTGCCTGCCTAAAACAAGGTAAGTTCCATGGTTTGACAGGGCACATAGAAAGCCTTGTTCATCCTTGAACCACGTCCAGCCTCATGAGGGGTTGTTTCCTTTGGAGAGACATTCTCCTTTCTAGAAGCTTCCCATAGCCTCACTGAACTCCAGGATTGCTTTACACCAAGATAGCCATCACGTAAAAATTTGAAGCCACTAGCTCAAAGCCAAGTTTACCTCACCCGAGACATACCTAGTACTACCTACCTTAGCAATCCGGTATTGAACATACCTTCTCCTCAAGTGCGTTGACACAGGAACGACATGATTCGCCCAGTCGCGCAACACACCACAGTCCTTGGGGAAGCCAATGTAGCTGCAGAACGTCGAGTAAATAGCATCTATGTATGCAATCTCACCGTCAACAAGGCTTCAAGAATAGGTCATGCAATGGCAGCTGGAATCAGCAGAAAGCCTATCGAAACCCCTTCACCCCCTTCCGAACCCTCCGCCTTCAATTTATCATGCAGAAAAGCTTTCGACGTTCCGCTGATCAGCCTTCAATCTACCTTGGGAATCTCGCCTCAGAGAGTAAAACGAAAACAAAAATAGATAAAAAGCAAGTTCAGCGCGGATTACACTCCGCAAGGCTGGCGGTGGTGTAAACTTTCCCTTGACTTCGGTGCTCTTGCAGCGGACATTTCGTTCCGCCTCTGGAATTTAAAGGGGAGGAGGGTTAAAAACGAGTGGCTACGGACTGCGCTCCGGACAGTATATCTCGATTGACTTTCCGCGATAAAAAAAAAATAGTCGATCCATGTAATAGTGAGATTGCTCAATCATTTCTCCGCGGCGTGTATGAATGTCAGGAGAGGAACATTCTAGAGGGTAAATGTGAATTCGATAATTCGATAGCAAGAAGTTGCTATTTGAACTCAAGCGTCTTGGTGGCGCTGAGCCAACGATGCGCAAGCTGTTTCAACCGTCATTTAGTTATCTTGATTGACTCGAAGTCAACAGTGGCTAGATCACTGTGTTGAGCAGACTATATCATCAAGCTTCCAGACAGGCGTTGGTGTGTCGTAGCTTAATCGAAGATAGACAGGCTTGCACTTTGAGGTCCGGGTTCAGTGTATCAAAGCGAGCTGTGTGTACGTGTTGAGGATTGCTGCCAAAAGGCGGTACAACATCTTCAATTCTGTTAAACGTAGCGCTTTTGTCAACACCAGTCGAAAATAACCATGCTCTTGTTATGTCAAAGACACTCCATATCTAAATGGCAAAAGGGCAGAGGCTTGATTCACATATGCGCTCGATATTGGACAGACTTTCAACACTGGTAGAGATCTGCTTGTTTTGTGCTTCATCTAGTAGACAGGATTCCTACCCAAGGAGCTGTACCCAACGCCAACCTGCCCCTTCGAAGCAGACTCCAACCTTAGGAATGGTTCAGCGGAAGAAGAACCAAAAGAAAAAAATCCAAGTCTATAACCTTCTGCGCTGGTATCTATGAAGAAAGGGAATTCGTAACAACATCATCAAGAAGAAGAAGAAAAGAGTAAAGTCGACACCAATCCAGTCCCAGCCACTTCCCCCTTTTGTTTGTCCGTATGCATAAACTTGGAACACCAAGACGCGCCGGCCACGATTCAGGTCCCCAATTAGGCGGCGCCGGATAAAGTCGAATTGCCAGCCTGGACGTGGTAGTTGATGACCCATTGAGGTAGAAGTGTCGTTGCGACTCTTATGACACCAATCGCTTGGCAACGTCAGGAGTAGAATAGATCACCCCGCCATTGGGCGATCGCCCACAACCACTAAAAGGTAGAAAAAAAATGGTGTAGATGAATGTGGAAAGAAGAAAAGAAAATTTGTGAAAGAAGCGAGGGCAAAGAGGTTTGCTGAAGCTCTGTGCACCACGATAGGGTCACGTATAGCGTGAAAGGTACCTCTTTCACACTACAGTGTTTCGAAAGATATGTCGTCAGTGAAAGAGGAGGTTAAAGAACCGATAAAAGGAGGTCATTGTCCGTTAAGGAGTCGCAGGGGTAAAGATATTCGTCGTGGCGTCCCTTTGTGAGACAACCACTGAGTGTCCGTGGGTTTGTTGTAAATGATATGGTGGTGGTGGAAGAGATATCAGGATCATGCCCGAGCATGGTCCCAGTACCGCTTGCGAGCCTTGACGGCTGTGGTGTTGCCTTGGAAGCGGTGTTGGAAAAAGTTGAAGACAGCAAACTCATCTCGGGTCATAACATATGCGTCGGGCTGTGCTTCAACCTTGCCCCAGATCTGTGACAGGGCCATGTCCAGAATTTTGCTAACAGTTGGATCGGAAGCACCGTCTGGGCTTTCTCGGGCAATCTCCAAAGCCTGGGCAACGGCGGCATCCTGCTGGGCCTGGTGTTGCTGAGCAGCCGCCGCCCTGGAGGCGTGGTAATGGCGGCTACTCATGCTGGCATAGCCGAGCGAAGGGTCTGGCTGGCGATGCGGCATCGGGCGGATGGTTGGCGAGTGCTTGAGATGCTGCTGGTATTGGGTTGTGGAGGGATGGACCGACAGCATCGTACTGAAAGGCTGATGAGCGTCGGTAGGAACTGTGGGCATATATAGTCGAAGGCGTGGGAGTACGTGCAATTGGAGGAGCCGTACTTGCACGTCAGTGACCGGGGTCTGGCCAGGCTATATAACGCAGCTGCAGCGTGTAAATAGCGGGTGTTCCGTTAGCAGGACGGGGACACAGGGTGATATGCGGGACGGCGCCTCTGCGAGTCGTGGAGGGATTGTCGATGAAGTCTGAGGCGGGACTTGTCGATAGACGATCAGGCTCTCCAGGCTAGGGAGGGGGATCCTTGCTTCTAAGGGCACACACTCCTAGCAAAACGTTGACGGCTTGGCGTACGGTCCGTGTGTGGGGGCCAAGAAGCGGGTGTGAAGCTTGAGTTGTTGTCGTGCGTCGTTGGTGTCTGTGGTCTGTGCGCGTCTGCAGGCGTGTCCCAAGAGGGGGTTTGCAGCGAGATGCAGCGGCTGTACTGGGCAATCGGACTTTTCGAGAACGGGGGGTTCCTTGTTGTTGGCGGAGGCAGCTTGAGGCCCAGGTGTGAGTCGAGCAAAGCAGCAGAGAGGGGAAAAGGGGGGCGTATGGCAGCTTCGACAAGAAGGACGACGTATCAGAAAAGACTGAAAAGATGTCCGTGAATCAACTAGGACATTCCCCGAAGGACGTGTGCCAAAGGATCTGAGGCTGAGGGTTGAGGAGCAATTCGATGTCCAGAGAGCTGGAGGAGGTGGTGACAACTCTACTTATACCTGATGAATAGGGACGCTTATACGTGGGCACAAAGCGGTTAACTGGTCACCGGTCACCATGGAAATCCAAACAACATTCGCACAATCACCTCGAAGCTTCGACTAGCGTCGAGCAAAAACGAAAGGCAAATGGCGCAAAAGAAAAGGAATAAAAAATTTTAAGTCGCAACCACAGCCGGAGCTGAGATGCGGTTGCCCAATCCAGTATACCTACCAACTTGGAAATTAGCCCCCAGCATGCGTAGGTACCTCCCAACCTCACCTACCTAACCCGTGCCGCGCGGTGTCAGTTTGCCGCCCCCAGCCTTGATACTAAGACGCCTCCGGAGCAAGAAGAGCGAGCAACAAGCACGTACGAGTACTGTAATGAATGCGCGTGGCAGAACAATAACCGGCAGAGTGACCGACCGGCGCAACCCAGACTGGTTGGTCATCGTGGGCCACTGAGCTGGGCCCGAGGTTCCGGGACAGGCGCCAACGGGGCAAAAAGTCAAAGATACGAAGTATGGGGTACAAGGCGGACGGCAGCGGGTTGGCGCTGTTGGGTGACAAGCGAGGCGTCGAGACGCAGCCGCAGAAACCAGAATCAGAATCAGAATCAGAATCAGCAAGCCCTCGAGCAAGCCTCGGCACTAGCTGGCAGTGTTGGCTAGCCACGCCGGAGGAGTAGGTACGAGCAGAAAGTCTAAAGGAAACGGCTGGGTCACTAATACAACTTTGTGTCTGTCAGGTATGGGCGTTGACGACGGTCGACTCGACTCGACACCGAGCCCACAATAAGAGCCCACACAGATACAGGACAGTGCCAGTCAAACGTAGAACAGCTCGATAGTTGGGGCTAAATTAGATCTGAGTTTTTTTAAGTTGATGCGATCTGAGCATCAAAGGACTTGACTCTCCGGACGCCCTGGCCGTCGCTGGTATGCGAGAAATGCTCAGCCGGATATAATTGGGTGCACACACGCACACATACTTTTCGCAGGAGCGAGTGAGTGACTCGCGACACGACTGCATAGTTTGAGGCCAAAAGTCAGATTCGCCGCTGCCTAATTGGGCTCAATGCTGTCATTGCTTGCCTCACTTGGGTGTCCTGCCTTCTGTTTCCAGGGACTATTCACAAACGCTGTTCGGAGAGCAAAGGGCATTGAGGGTGAATCGTGCTCCACCAACGCTCGATTGCCTCTTGTTAGCGTTTGGCTCCAATGACTCGGTGGCTGGCTCAGTGCCTGATGGCAGGAGCGACTTCACATTGCTGGTTTCGCTTTCCTGCGCTCCCGCATGGACTGTTCGCTGCTTCCTCCGGGATGTGAGCCTTGCGAGCATTGACCATTATGCCGTAGAGGAAAGAAGTGTTGTCCAATCCGGGCCGAAATCATGCAGTTGGACAAGCAACAGCCTCATTGGTGGTGCCTTCATTGCTAGAGTCGAGTAGTATCGGTTAATCGTACTGCGTTAATCGACTGATACTCTACTCCTACATGGAGAAAGGCCCGGAGCATCTGTGAACAAGCTTCGTACACCGCTCTTGCATCGGTATTTGGCGTGGCACCCCGGCGATCCGCCGTTTGCAGGTAAAACCATCGTGTGTGTGACTTACGTGTAGGTTGCGTTTGGAACTCTGCTGCGTTACACCATCCGTGGTCAACGACTCGCTCCGCGCCTGGCGAATCTCGATCCAGAACGCGCAGGCAGCCGCCAGAAGCTTTCTGTTTCTCACACGACACTGCCTAGGAGGGGCCGCTAAGGTCGCCGCTTGGGGGCTATCGGTGTGCATCACTTACGTGTACGTTCGGGTCTTTTTTTTTTAATCTTGGCTTTCTATTGATATCAGATATTGGAGCCCTATTGTTCTGATTCCTGCCAGCCAATATAGGGGCATGCCTAGCGCAAATCAGCGAAAATTGACGGACTGGCCAAGGTGTCTGCGGTCTTTGCTGCCTGCCGGTGAGGTTTGTGTAGGTATGCTCTCAGTCGTCGAAACACTTCCCCAGACAACCTGAAATAAAGTTTCGCACCGCACGACCCCTTGTTCAGAGTTAGACTCAGCCCCATGCTGCTGGAGAGCGGTCAAAGAGCGTCGCCCTGCTGCGCTAATGCGGCACGTCATGCTATTAATTGTTCGGCTAGGCGAGGTGCAAATTGGCTGTACATTCACACATACATACATGCATGCATCTGCTCCTGCTTCTGTGGGCCTTACTCCCCCATCTCGTCGGAGCCGATTGCCAGTTCACTATTTACATACGAATGACTTCGTTTGAATGCTTCCATGCTTGAGTCGAGTAATGCACGTCGCGCCGCTCCTTCTACTTAGAGAATACGAGCAATGCAGACTGAGATGGTGAAACACGCGACTTTTCGAAAGTAAGTACCTAGGTAGGTAAACTTCAGCCCAGCCCAGCTCAGTTCAGCCTGAAAAATGCCAGCTCAGAGCCTTGGGTCTCGTCACTACTTGATGCAACTTTTTGCTGGATTTCATCGCAACTTGCGCGTTCCAGACGCGGTAGGCGCCTCATGACCACCCGCTGAAGTCAGCAGAGAGGTCCAGAATCTGGCACAATGGCCACTGCTGAAATGGACAACATAGTTTAGTGAGCCGATGTCAGGATGCCTCCTGCGGAGCTCACCCCAAAAGCTTGAGTTTATCGTCCAGCTCATCAGCCTCTTCCTTCTTTTCTCTTTCAGCTCACCACTCTGCTTGATCCCTTGGGGCCCTGCTTACTGTGCGCGAGCTTCTGTCAGCTGAGGTATGCCCTCCACTCACGTCCACAGCCGCTTTCTCATGGGCTATGAATACGGGCAGTGGAGAGAGGCTGCGACGCCGCCAGAAACGTGGAAGCCGCCTCGGCGCCTTTACTCCGCAAAACCACGGCCACAATAAAAAGCACATGGCCAAAAGATGGCAGTGACGGTCGCTGCCGGTACGTATTCAGCAAATAGCGGCGGTGCTCGGATCAAGGGGGCGGCGTTCGGACGCGTTGCTTAAACCAGCAACTTGCACCTGCCCCCAGTCAGTCAAGACGGTCTGATGCCAGAAAGTCTATTTTCTGGGGGGCCCGTGCATTCAAACCACCACATTGTCTGTTGCGCCGCATTTTCTTCCCTCCTCCCGCCCGCCTGCATTAGCAACTCTGCCACGAAAACAACAGAGAATCGTGGTCTCTTTCTACTGGCTGCTTGTCTTGGCTAGTGAAATGAGAGCGTGGATCAAGTTGCAGGGCCTCCCGTCTGCTAGTCCGCACACTGGCGCCTTCGATGAGCGTGTCCGTCGTCGGTCGTCGAAATCGCACATGCAGCGTGCCTGTCTCGGCATCCGGTGACAGTCGGTGTAAGTCGGTGTCAACTGGCCTGGGCTGACCGACCGTCTCCGACTATTGTCTCTGACTCGTCGTTCTCTTCAGGGCACAGGAATGCCGTGGCATGCTGGTGATGTGCACTTGGTAATGCTTCTTGATATCTACCGACTTATTGCTGTCTGAATAGTGCTAATCCTCGACTGTGATCGACTTCAAAAGCCAAATGAGAAGCATCATTGCGCTACAAGAGATCCAAATACTACTACAAGCAACAACAAGGACAGACGCAGACGCAGACGCTCTCCATGTTCTCCATGGTTGAGGTCCCATTTGCCGGCCTGGGCTCTCCAAGTGGATCGTCGTGCTGCGTCCCCATGATGGCCAGCCGTTGGAGGCATCAACAGCTGCTTCGCGCACACGCTAATGAATGAATAACGACACAATGTCTCGATTGACGTTTGGCCTGTCTCAGGGCCCCCACCTTCGCAGATTGGTGGGCCAGATTCGATGCTGCGCTCCGTAGATGACGCCGAGAGCAGACGCGAATTGCCTATTCTGGACCCCGGTCTGGGTGCGGTACGACTCGGCATGTGCAAGAACTTCCCCGAGTGCTGGAAGCAGATTTCCATCCTCGTTGCGCCTTCTCCGAAAAGACCATCACAGACGTGCAGCATTCAGACTGTGAGGGGTGAACACATGAATTTGGGGTTGATCCCATCACAATAGGATCAACATGGCGCCATCCAGCCTAGCAAAGATTGAGACGCCGCGAGCACTTGAACAAAATAGCCACTCCATTAGGCCTCTAAAGGCCGCTGTCAGGTTACACGTCGCCTTTGTTTCACTTACCGCTACTCAATGCCATTGCTGATGGACAGCTTGGCGAGCTTTCAAGCTTGAAGCAGAACCGCGAAGATTGTGGAAAAAAGAAAAGAAAAGAAAACAGACTCGGTCAAGTGAACGGCTATAGGCACTCCACCCCGAGGCGCGCCCGGAAACTCTGCACGCATCATGAGCTCGTGCCAATGCTCCCCCAGTTGCCGGCGGGCATGCCGTTGCAACGACTCATGCTATAGCAGTGCAACAATCAATTCCTCGCTGCAGCAAGAAAGTGTATTCTTGTGTGCCGTCGACTCGCTTCCCGCCGAGACGGGGCTCACAATGGCAAGTCGAAACCTGCAACGCCGCGAGCCACACGCATGAGAAAGCAACATGTATCGTGCATATGCTCATGCATGCACCAATACGATAGCTACACAGAGCACCTTCTCCCGGTCTGCAATGCAACTCCAACGCTACCTCCCACGCTGGTCCCAACAGATAGCTTCCAAGCAAGGGTGGTAACGGTAGTGGCGCTAGACAACCGGCGACGCATGTCAGAGCCAAACCATGGCCGGCGTCCAAAGAAATTCCCGCGCAGCTCCCCCATATCCAGGACGCCCCGCCGGGACCCGGAAACCGAGTTTCTGGGAGCGGATTCATGTGTTTGTCTCTTGGGTTTCATCTCGTCGCCCGATTCTGATGGGTCCTGGCATCGAGCGCGTGTCATCAAGGAGTGCCAAGGGTTCGAGGCAACTGCTGCTATCCACCAAGGCACGCACGAAGTTGTGTGGCTACACAAAAACGACCTGTTTCTTTACACACAGCCCGGACGGCGCTTTCATGCATGATACGGAACGCGGTTAATGCCAAGAAGGCTGCCGTGCCGCACATCGCTGCAAGCTGCAAGCTGCAAGCTGCAAGCTGCAAGCCCGGAAATACCCAGACGACCAGACTCGCACTGCACCTCCATCACACACTAAGGCAAGCGCAGATCTTTTAGCATCAAGTACCTACGCCGCATGGAGATGGGAGACGGGTACTTTTTTGCCGGTCGGGATGCAATGCACGAGCAAATAGTTTGGGCTGCTCTGCCCTGTCGCCTTGCAGAATGCGCGGTGAGGGGTGAGAGATATATGCGCAAACCTCTTTCTGTATGCGAGAGAAGTCGAAACCGTACTCACGCCCCTTCGCATCCCACTCTCTGTCCCGTCACTCCAACAGGGAGCCACATACATCGCCAACCGGGAATGAGACCGTACCTCCATGGGTTATGAAAATGGAGATTCAAAAAGTTCCTGTGCCGTGGCTTGGGCCGTGAACAAAAAGTGCCTGGAAACACGGCCCGTCTGTCGTGGGTAATTGACAACACCACACCTCAACGCTTTGCATACGCGGTTCTTCGCCGAGCAAGGATGGGCACATGCAAGCCGCAACTCTAAGGATCAGAGGCCCGGCCCTTCGGACGGTTTCTTCCAATCTCTCTATGTTACCAGGGCTCTATTTCACCTTGCTACGCCTTGACTAGTCTTGGGCGCCAAACTCGTTTGACCTGATTGCTCGATGGTCCTGTATCGAATGCCTTCTAGGGAAGCCTCCCAGACATGGGTGCTCGCGGGTTGGCCCTACTGGCTCTGCCGCAGCTGCCGCTGTTAATATTGCAAACTAGTAACGGCACATATTAGTATCTAGTATCCATTCGGACGAAGCCTTGGGGAATCAAGACGTTAGCGAATGAACGGCTACCACCAGCCAAGATCCCTGGCTCCGAGACTGGAATCCGCATGAGGTTGTGCGTATGCTCTGCGAGTTCAAGCACTCGCCTGTGCAAGAAATGATACACCCCACGGATGCTCCTTGTGGTACGAGCAGCGGTGGCATCCAAGACTACTACCGTAGTAGTTACTGCAAGGCCTGCAGCGTGGAGCAAGCAGGCGGCCCTCTGTGTTTCCGTCAGCTATTCCGGATGCAGTTTTGCCTACATACAGTATGAGGCCTCGGCAAATGCTTCTCCAATACCGCCCGCATATGCAATGCGATATTACTGCAGTCGTCCGCATATCACCCACGCGAGCATGCGGACCTCGTCCCCGGGAAGCCAATAGGCCGAATATGATGGCCCCGTCGCGCCTCCATCAACTCGGGCATTGACATCTTTCCACCCCAGCACCCAATGTCAATGTGGGCGTCATTATTACCATTGGTATTATTGTGAACCTCGAAGCGGAAACGCTCTCCTGCCTATCTGGACTCTAGGCCAGGCATTGAGTCAGTCAGGACAGCTTTGGCCTGTACAGTATTTGGTACTAAGGTATGTAGGAGCAGAGCCGTGGGTGCTGCCGAACACAGTTGGACTGCACGTTGGATCGACATGCCCAGTTGGCGAGCCGGCGCGTTGTTCCTTGTTACTAGCAGCACTCACATCGTCCAGGCCTCCATCCGTCATCTCAGATTGCCCTGGCCAAGGCACAGGAAGCGAAAGCCATCACCACCACGGCCCCAGCAGCAGCACGACCAGGGCAGCAAATGGCCCCCAAGCCAGACGGCCCCAATTCCGACCTTGGCTTGCTTGAGGCGTGAACGGCCGCTCGCCAGAACATTCCGGCTCCACCTCGCCGGGGCTCCCTGAAAACTCTATTTAATGGGTTTGTGGGCTTCTGGCCAGGGGGAAGATGGAGGCCGTGAGGGTCCCCGATCTAGCGGCAACAACGTGGCTCCAGTTACGCAGAGCATCGCAGCGGCGAAGAAAACATGGCTTCAGTCTGCTTGCTTGCTTGCTTTGGTTGCTGCTAGCCGGCTAAGCTGCAGAAAGGTGACGCACAAGCGAGCCGAGGCCTCCCTGTGTTCTGCTCGGCCTGCTCCAACACTCATGTAAGTCGTCACCTTTTGTCACGCCTTGCCATCGCCAATTCTCAACCCGGAGACGGCTCCGTGTAATTGTCCGGTACCGTGGTGTCGCGCCTAGGGTTTCCATTTCATGAAGCTGACATGAAAAAAGGAAGAATCACAGCTTGTTACATCGGTGTCGGCAGCAGAGACGGGGCAACTAGGCAGCTTCCGCTGCGAGCCGTGCTGCTTACTGAAGTCATCACAACGTGGCCTGTGGGTTTCGGGCACGCACACACGCAGGGCAGCATGTCACTCCTCAGACGGTGGACGGGGAAACCGCATCATTGCCATCAACATCACCATGACCTTGACCTTGACCTTGACCTTGGCCAGCACTCGTTCATCGCCCAACCTCCCCCTACCTCGCAGTCTCCACGCATTAGATAGCCGTCGGTGTTCAGACCCCATCTGCCTTTGCCTGCACCAAGACGCACTCAGAAAGCCAATCCTGCAGTCGGCGATTACAACATGACGCCTCCTCATTTCAAAATTCGGTGGCCTTGCTGTTCCACAAGCCAATAGAAGCGAGCCATCTGTTCCGCCTGTTTCACTGTTCCCACCTCGAGTAATGGGAGCAGCACTAATCTCAATTTCGCAGGACGATTCATCTTTGTTGTTGTTTTTTTCTTCCCTACAAAGTTTCCCCTTAAGTGGGCGGAACACTCAAGATCGCGCGACTCATGTCTCAAACCTAGAATTTGTTCTGGAAGGTTGGTTTCCAGACCTACGGCTCTATTGCTCCTCCGGCGACGCCTCCTTGGCCCCCAAACGGCCCGGATTACTTCATTGCTTCGTCGGCCCCAGCTTTGGCCGCTTGTCAAGATGGTCTGAAAGCCTAAATAGCACGTTTTAGACCGCACGAGGCGTTTTCCGTCTTCCATATCCTCATTTCCTTTCTTTCATGGCCCACCCCTCCATTGGGAGAAGAAGGGTCCATTCGTTTGTCACTATGGCTCTCTTGTCTCCAGTTTCTAGCTCGCACTCCCTTGGGGGGGTATATCCGGTGCAAACACTCCCTTCCTGTTTTTGAAGGGAACTTGTTGACATAGAGCTGTTGACACAGGGTGGTTGACTGTTTCGCCAAAGGATGCCCAAGCACTGCTGTTCTGCTTATGCTTACGAGCACAAGTCTGTCGGCCCGAGACTGCTGTTGTTTACCTCGCAACTTGGAGCCGTACGAAGCTGCGAGCAAGAGGTGAGCTGGACTGGAGCAAGGAAACTACCGAGTTTCCTCCAAGGAGCCAGTGTAGTAGTATGTACTTCTCGGAAGTTCCCAGGTTCTCTGCAATGTTGCCACGAGTCTCCGGCTCATGCGGGTTCCCATTCCTTTTCCGGGGATTCTTTTGTTTGCCTTTGCCTCGCTCAAAACGCACCTATCTTACGACATGCGTTCACTTACCCGATTTCACTTTTTACGTCCCCGATTTTCTGAACTCCTTCACGTTCCAATCCGAAATCCCGAACCGCTGGGACGGAACGGCGCCTTTTCCTCTTTTCGTACGAGGATTTGCATCATGTCCCTCTTTTCCTCTCGAGGGCACTTTTTCCCTTTCTCCCCTTTTCCCCGATGACGGGGTTTGCTCGTTCCGGTCTTGGGTCGGATGTCCGCTTAAAGGCAATTAGGGAACTAGCCCAGCGGTAATTTCCTTCGGGAATTCTTGCCTTCTTGGAAAGAAAAGGGAGAGAGTGAAAGGTGACAGGAAAGGGGGTGAGTGGCCCCTTTCTTTTCGTCGGCTTTTGTGAATTTGATGTCCAACGATATCGGCGGCGTCCTTGTTGTTTTGTCTGTCCCCATCACGTCCGCTACTAATGCACCTCGTTTACCAGTTTTTCCACGCTATCAGACCTTTGTGCCTTTTATCCCTCTCTAATTAAGCTGTCAGGCTCGTGATGTCAGTGATCAAATTCAGGGATCAAGATACGAGAGGCCGAATAGCCGTGGAAGACTGGGTCTTCTACAGGTGTCTCTTGTCTCGGGGAACTTCCATGTTCCATGGGTTTGCCGGATTCGGAGCCGGTGAAGGAGTATGGGCTTGATGGACCACTTACCTATGTAGGTGCTTTGCTGTCAGGCATGCATCGTTTAGGCGGCGGGAAACTCATTGCGACGCTGTTTTGTGTATTGTCCTCGTTCTATTTCCCGAGGGCTTGCATGGCCACCTCTTTTCCTTTCTATGCTTTAATGGCTGCAGATGGGCTCTGGCAGAATGCTTTCCCCAAGTTCTGATTTGCCTGCCCCAACACGCCCCCTCTTACCAATGGTCTATAGTACTCGTACTTACTTCTTACATGCATTGTGATTCCGTACGCCTGCCTGCATGTGTCTTTGCGCTGCAGATTCCTTGTCCCCCACTCACTCCTCGTCCCCTCCCCCTCCTGTAAACAAAACATTGATAATAGTATTACAAAATGGTGAAAGAACCCAGCCGGGACACGAGAGGGGATGAGCAGCATGGGCTACATGCAGATCTGTGGGAAAAGGGGAACATCCCGGCTCGGAGTTCTAAGTTTTTCTGAGTTTTTCTCTCATACGACCTTGTCTCTTCACGATCGCGGGGTTCGTTTTCCAATGTTCCAGCCCCAGCCCCGGAGGACCTTGACCACCTTTGGGGTGACGGCCGCGGTCAGGGGCACCCGGACGAAGATGAAGCTCTTGTGGATGGCATACGCGAGGGCTAGCTGGGTGGCCAGGCCTGTTGAGAAGTGGAAAGAAAAGTAATTAGCCTCCCGTGTTGTCTGTCATATCACATGTCACATCGTGCCATGTCTTCGATGGCAGGTTACACTTGTCGCTCCCCGAAGAGCAAAACCACGCCATGACGTGGAGACTTGGGCAAAGGGACAGGGTGTTCCTCCAACTTCCTTGCCCACCGACGTGATGCCAGTTGTGGTAGCAGTATTGTTTTTCATGTGAAGAGAGGGAGAAGAAGGGGAAGGGGGGAGGGGGGTCGTCTTGGGGGGCCGTTGAGACTTACTGGCTTCCTCCTTATTGCGCTCCTCAGCTTTTTCAACACCCCAACCGACCATTTCGACCTTGTCGCTGATGTCGTTGTTGCCCAGTCGTTGCTCCTCTTCCTTCTTAAGAGATTGTCGCCATTCATGCCATCGCGTGCGAACGGATTCGGGGATGAACTTTGCGACTGCTGATACGACGTAGTGCTCGACTTGACCTATTGTTTCGCCCATCCTAATATTAGCATTCGAACAGCGAGAGGCTCACATAGCTGGAAGCCAAAGAAGACAGTAAGGAGAAAAACTCGTCGTACCTATCCTCTCCGTCCCGACGATCCTCACCAGCAGGAAGCAGAACGGGAAATCCAGGACGCTGAGCGCAAAGTACACGCCAACAGCCGACCATCCGTATTCCCTGGACAGCTTCTTGAATCGCCCGCTCAACGACAGGTTCTCCCCCTTGGCGCCCTGCGCGGCGCTGCGCCTCCACGCCGAGAAGAAGAAGCTCCGCCTCTGCGCGGCTCCTCCCCTTGCGAAGAAGAAGCTCTCAGCTGTTCGGGAGCCGTGTCGCGTGGCTCTTCCCGCCCGCCAGGGTTGGGTCGCGTGGAATCTCGTCATCCATGATGTGCTGCTGCTGCTGTTGCCGGTCGTCTGCGATGATTTTGCGATTGGCTGGGACGAGAAGAGCCTTGTCCAGATGTCTCTCAGTGGGGTGCCGTGTTGCGCCGATGCGCTTTTGACCTCTTTGAAGGGTATCGCCCGGGATTGGAAAGTCGTTCGGAACATTGTGTGGGATGCGGCGTAATTATGTTTTCCTCGTTTTCCTCCTCTTCTGCATCAATGTAGCTGTATTCAGATTGTGGCTCGTTCGTGAAAATGAGCAAAAGAAGCAATAGAGATAAGAGATAAAAGTGGCGGGATTTCGCGGCGAAGCTCGTGGAAGGGAATCGCCGGTAAGATGGATGGAGATAGCGGAGCTCGGAGCTCGCAGAGTCCGTACCTGCAGCGGTTGGTACGACACCCTATGATAACCAAATCGCCCGGTAAGACAAGTCCAATTGCAATTGTCCTTCAAATCGCAGATCAAGAAGAAGGAGAGTCAATCGTACAATATGACCCCTGAATTATTGTAACTCTCATACATCCGGCCCCACACCTTACATCTCTACAAGTAGGAAGCCTACCCTAAATATAAAAATTTAAATAAATCTAGCATAAAATATATAGCCAGAATATATATTTATTTTTATTTTTTACTTATAAATAGACTATATAATTAGAGTTTAATATATAGAAAAAAATAAATACAAGAACAGTACATGCATAACCCTTGCTTAGATCCATTTTATCCTTGTTGCGCACACAACCTTGGTCCCCGCCCAAGTAGCTCGAAGTCCCTTTCTTCTCCAGTGTTACGATGCCTATTGGCCAAAATTGTCTGCGAAGTATCGCAGTTACAATAATTCAGGGGTCATATTGTACAGCTGTTGAAGCTCCCTTTGCGTGCTAAACCAGAGGGAAGCTCAGTTTTGTTGGGGCCGGTGGGGTGATCGAGGCACCGAGCTGGAGACCTTTTTTTGCTCTCTTTTTTTTGGTCTCACCTCCTAGGGCTGTTCCAACTGTAACTCTTTTTTTCCCTCGCCCGTCAGGTCACGATGATGTAAAAAACGGCTTTCCCCGATCCCGGTCCATCGTGGGATCTGGGCAGGGATGCAAAAGGCGCGCTAGCAGCAGAGAGGACGTCACGTGCTGGATTGTGAAGTGACGACATTGACGATGTAGAGCTCTGAGGGTTTGAACATGTCGACAGACAATGTAGATGGAGCTTTCTTGATCTACCTTAGATGATAATGGAGAATTGTTTCTTTCTCTTTCTACTTTCTGACCTCGTGAAGGGACACAGTCGATGCACAAGGGTCGCCACACATGAACGCTGAAAAGTGCTGATGTACACATGCTTGGCAGCTCGGCAGGTCACAGGAGGAAGTAGTATAAGAAACGTATGTCACTTCATTTGGAAGAGAGCATAACGCCTACAGCTGTATCTTCTGTGTTGAGGGTACTATATCAAACTTGCCGATACATGTAGAATCTAAGTCTGAGTTCATGTCCTTGAGACAAGCCAATGCTGATTCGGCGTCGTGATTTAGCAGTGTTTCCAGATACAATACCGGATACCTACTTGCCATGATATCTCGCCATAGGTACTGCATTTGCAAGCCATGTGAAGTAGGCCCTCATCGTACAAGGCCTGGTCTCGGTAGAGTATATAAGTAAATCTTTAGTCGTTTGACGAGAAACAAAAAAGATCTCGCATCTAGTCGCCCTTGATCCTGCACTTCACCTCAGAACCATTCGGCATCTCATGTCCAGCATCGTGAATGAAAAGCAAATCAAAGCTCTTGTAGGCTCGCTTCCTCGTACTCGTATTCACATGCACAAATAAGCGAATCTTCGTCTGCAGTGAATCAGGAACGACCACGTGCGGCTCCTTCCGCTCGCTCAGGGGCATTGTCTCCCCTGGGCAGCTGTTCGTCACCTGCCAAGTCTCCAACTTCAGGCCTGTCACTCCCTAAGGGCCTCTGTAGAAAAGCTGAGCTCTGCTGCACTCCAGGTCACAAAGGTGCATGCTTTGAACTTTTCTCCTCCTCTCCACCGACTTCGGCTTTTCCTCCCTTCTCTTCCTCTTTCTCTTCCTTATCCTCGCCAAATCATGGGCTCCTAATACCACCACCCTGCCCTCACTCAAGCTGCACCGCTTTCCCCTCTTCGCACTTGAGCTCTCCCCCCTTCCGATAATACAAGCCTACAAGTCCTTCGCTTACTCTCGCCTCTGGGACATGAACTCCCCCAGATCTCGCGCCGATCACCCAGACCGTATGTATGATCCTGGTGGCCGACCTTAGGCGTCACTGGAGTTTCATCTCTCGCGCGAAGGTGGCTGCGTGATCTGTTCTCGACTATCAAGGATTCACCTGACCGCCGGGGAAGTTCTGGCCGTCCATCACGCCATTCACCAAGAGTTTTCCCCATTCCACTCGTT
This sequence comes from Trichoderma gracile, assembly GCA_020002365.1. NCBI lineage: Eukaryota > Fungi > Ascomycota > Sordariomycetes > Hypocreales > Hypocreaceae > Trichoderma > Trichoderma gracile. The sequence continues at coordinate 1,675,765 of JAINEY010000003.1, forward strand.
TGACTGAATTTGATTCACTCGTTTATTTCCTTCCGTCGTTCTTTTCGTCACTCATTTCTTGTTGGCCGTGGTTTCATGTCTCATCGTCTTCAGTTTACTGGCTCATTCACTCCCATCTTGTTTTTGTCGTTCTCGGCACGACCTCCCCTCGAAATGGCGCCTCCGTCTCGTACCTACGGGAAGAAGAGGAGCTTCTTTGGTTCTTTGAGTTCCCTACACCGATCCAGGATCTCGACTGATTCGCTGCCGGCCAAGAACCCGGGTATGTCGTCTTATTTCTAACCCATTTTGTACTAGCAAAACTAACTTTGCACTGATAGACCATTGTTCACCGTCCGTGAATACCTCCTACGACACCGTGAAGCAAAGCACCAAGTCGCAGAAGAATGTCCAAGCAGCCAGCATCGATGATATCGCGAGCGCCCTGCTCGATGACAGCGACTCAGAGATGCCAGCAGAAGAAGAGGCCATACAACTGTCAGAGAGGGGCATTCTCGGCTCCCCAACCTCTACTGCTCCAACTCTTGAAGCATCTGCAGCTCAAGTTGGAGGACGACGTACCACCTCTTATTCGCCGAGCGCTCAAAGGGAACGAGCAACCAGCAGCGGCAGAGGCTACCGATCAAGCGCCCCTCGAGTCCAGAAGACGTCGCCCAATAAGTTTACGAGGACCCCCAGGCCTCGTGCAGACTCAACTTCGTCTCCTAAGCGCAAAGACTTCAACTTGATCCGCCCCCTCGCAGATCCCATCAGAAAGTCTACCAATCGCTCCTCATATATTGTCTTGAAAGACTCGGAAACGGTTTGCCTTCTTCCCCACAACGTCATGGACGGAGCTCCGAGGATTCTCTTACAAGGTGACATGGCCAGCCAAGGCTGCGCTGTCGCAGCGAGTGCCGATGAGATTGAGGAGAAGGTGTGTGCAATGTTGGCTGCAACCGACGCTTTGAAGCCGTCGCCTCCTCAGGCTCAGCCAAGAAAGTCACCCGTCTCCAAAGTGACTCGCATGACACCTTCGCGGATGCTAGCCAAGGTGTCAAGTGCGTGGGACCGATGGCAGGTAAAATCGTCCAGCACACCAGCAGCCAAACCGCGTGCCAAGCTCACGAAGCAACCTATTCGTCATGACCCCAACGGTCCTTTGACTTCCCACCCGGTGTTTCACTCGCCGCCCCTTCAGAGATCGTCTTTGATTGACACAATTGAGATACGTCTCAACGAAGGAGACAACCTCAATAGGAAGAAGGTGCAGCAAATGGTGGGAGGTCGTGTAGCTCGCAAACCTGTTGCCAATGACGGAAACGCCCTCAGGAGTGGCCGATCCATGGACGATGACCCTTTTGCTGAGCCTGCCCCTCATCTCCCCCCAAGTGGCGTTGAAAGTCGCGCGAAGATGAAGATCATGCTCGGGCCTAGCGTATCTTCTCTCCTCATCATCGACCCCTTTGAAGGCGAAAAGGGGTTCGAGAGCAATCTCGAAGATAGGATCTTGAGCTCTTCCCCCGTCTGTGCATCAACGCCCCGAATTCATCTTCATAGGGTACAGACCCCGGCGGCTGGGGACAGCGTCCACGAGCATTGCTCGAAGTTGCAAACGCAGATGGGCCTCGAAGAGATGTCCACTGACATGTTTGTATACCCATCGCAAGAGGCCGTGTGCGTCGGGAAAGTTCATGATCAGGAGGCACAGCTGAGGCCATTGCCTACTACTGATCGCATTGCTGTCGGATATCTGCGAGACGCGCCCTCTTTGGATGCTTGTCAACCCAAATGGTCAAAGAAGCATCCATCTCCGAGCAAGAGGGATCTGGAAGAGCTCGAGATAGCCTTTCGATGCTATAGCGAGCTCAAGCGACGTGGAATAGGCGAAGAAGCAGACGAGCTGGCGGCGCACTATACGCCCTCGGCTCGATATCTGTCGCCGCGAGACACGAACACGCTGATGAGGACGCGTGAAGAAGATGACAAGTCCATGTCTGCTTGTGAAGCCCAATCGCCTGCCAAGTCCCACATTCGACGGCCAACCGACGAAGTGCGACGCCGTCAGCATATTCGCCTTGCTCCCATTTACCGGCCAGCGATCCCGCACTCTGACGAGATTGATGAGCTGCAGTGATTCCCGGGTTGAGAGCATCTACGAAGGTGGCGGTGGACATATCGGAGTCGCGATATGAATCAAACGTCAGACAATTATATTGAAAAGAAAAAGAAAAAAAAGAGAGAGAGAGAGAGAAAGATCTCAAGGGTAATGGGTAGGACGATAAGGGAAGGCATGGAAATGAAAGGAACGGAAATTTCGAAAGGGAAAAAATGGGATAATTATGGTGCCTCCAGAGTGGTTTCTACGCAAGGGCTCGCCTGGAAACTGTTGCCTTCGAATGATGCTCGCACGCGAGCCCACATCTACAGTTGGCTTTGATAGAGTATAATACATCGGAGTCTCGAGGAAATAGTCGGCAGGAATTTGATGCTCTTAGAGATATCAAGATAATAGTTCAATAGATATTAATAAGTAAAGGAATGTGAGACATGGCAATTGCCATTTCTGCAGGGTATCATGGTATCATACTGCGTCATCATCTCGTCGTCGTGTAAGAGGCTGAGAGGGCCTTCCTTCATCCATGAATTACAAAAAGCGTCTGCGGCGGTGCGATCCACGACCATCCGTGCCACGCATTCTGCGAGTTCCAGCAGCCTAGAATTGTAGGTTTATGTCAGTCAACGCAGATTATATATATAGGAGATGTGATTGTAAATGGATCATACCTTTACGCCAGGACGACCAGTCAAGCTTCCCTTGAGCCTGGTAAGCGCACCGGTGACCTTGTCCTTGAGGGTGGGCTTTCGCTGTTGATGGTGGACGACGCGAGGCTGTCTCCGGGAGAAGATGCTGCGTCGGTAGGGCCGGGAGGTGGTTGTTGTCGTGGTGGTTGCGGGTGCGTGGTGTCGGCGGCGGGTTGTGAAGGGCATTTTGGTGGTGGTTATTGTTTATTTGCTGTGAATAAGGGTGTCTGTCTGGTAGGTTTTGTTTGTTTTGAGGTTTGTTGATGAAGTTTATTGTTTTGCTTAGGTAGGAGTATTTTGTGAGTTGATGGGAGTGAGATGCAAGGGGGATATATATATACGTAGATGCTTGGTTTTTAGGTATAGATGGAAGTTGATAGACGGGTGTTCATCGAGAGATGGAAAATGGTGTATGTGATGATGCAAGTGAGATGGGGCCCGTGTGATACCCTGCAGGTAACAAGACGACGATCACAAACGTAATTGCCCTCCCTGTAAATCAGGCTTTTCACGGAAGTCCGTATCTAGTTTTATGGATGGTATCAACCCAAAAATTCATGCCTTATTGTATATATGTATGGGCATATGAGGTGCATGTTGTTATGCAGCCAATCATTGCTGGCAATCTATTTACGGAGTTTGAGCTGGCCGTCATTTTACGTCACTTGCAGTAAGCTTGTTTGACGATGGTTCAACTTGGATTGTCTTGGACCCTGTGGCTTAGGACGTCATGTGTGGCGTTGGTGGAGGGTGCATGTGGCTAGTAGTGCGTCACTGATAGGCCCGTCATCGAGATCTCGCAACTTCAACTTGGCATTGTTCTTTGTTCAACACGATAGCCCACAGGCTGCAAGACATCAGCAAAATTTGAGAGTCTAGCTATCTAGGCTTGAGCAGTTTACCTGTCCAACAGAGCCATTTCTTCGGCTAAGCCAGTTCCGATTCACTTCTTGTCCGCCAGTGACACCAGTACATTTCCTCCAGCGTCTATGGTATCATAAACAGCAACGCAAAACAACCGCCAATCTTCTCTTTGCAAAAGATTAAGAACGAATATTCTTCTTGATGGTAATAAGATCTTCCTCGGAAATTCCCAAGCCCATTGTGATGTAGCCATCCCAGCCGCCGAATTTCTCCTCAAGGCCCTTCAGAAACGCGGTCCAGTACTGCGGCCGAAGCTCAACAAGGTTGTAAAATCCAGGCGTCTCCATGTCGTCGGTGCCAACGCTGGCCAAGGCAAACTTGAGAAGCTTGTCGCGAGCGACTTCGGTGCCGACGCGGGAAAGCATATAGTCACGAATGGCATCGTCGGTGGCCGTGCCGGCGAGGTGGTGGAGGAGACCGGCGAGGACTCCAGTGCGGTCACGCCCGGCTGGGTTCATTGTGTTAGTTATTTTAGGACAGTACACGGCAAAAGCGACTCGCTCACCTGTGCAGTGGAAGAGGAATGGCTCTGTAGGCCTGTCCCTGATGTGCTCCAGCACCGCCTTGTAAGTCGGCGCATAGGTCAGCGCAACGGCCATGTACTGGTCCTTCCAAGCGGCACTGCCGTCGCCCTTGGCGAAGTCGGCCAGGCTCGGGGTCTTGTACTCTTGAGAGCCAGGGAACCAGACGTTCTCGACTCCCTCAATCTCGGGATCGGGGCCGTGTTCTCGCTCAATTGGCTTGCGCAGGTCGAAGATGCGGCGCACGTTGCCCTTGAGCCAGGCCACCGTATCGGGATCCTGACCGGCATATTCGAGGGTGCCGCAGCGGAAAACGCGCCCAGGCGGGATCTTGCTGCCGGGCACGGCGCCAACGTCGCGGGCGTTGATGAGCGTCCTGGAGGGGATGAAGGGTGCAGTGGAGATGATTGGGAAGAGCTTCTCCGGCGCAATGGGCTCGCTAACGTGAGTCTTTAGGAGAGCGTCGAGCTCGGCTGTTGACGCTGGCGTAGCCATTGCTGTGGTTTGTGCTGGGTATTGTCCAGGAATTGTCGAGAAGAGTAGCTGAGTCGCGATGTGGCCTCTGCCTCTTCCGCGACGGTGTCTGGATTTGGTGATTTGCCCGCAAGGGTAGGTTTAGGAAAGAAAGAGAGCAAGCAAAAGAAGACCGAGATGAGCAAAATTGAAGAAGATGAAGAAGGATTGTCTCGCAGTTGGTTGTTGGCCCAATTGGGATGGTTGTGACAAAGGAAAGTCGCTAGCAAGCTGACGAATTGCGGAAAGCGCTTCTTTACTTGCGCTCTTTCCTATCCGAGGTGACAATGAATGCTGGCATCACATGGGGAGGGAATGGTTTGTTTCAGCAATTGTCTCCTTCCTGCAGCATACCTAGGTACCAAATTGGTAAGCAATTCGAACGTCACTTGACACCCTGAAACGTAAAACATATCTTCGACCTCGATTCTACCCATAATAAACCACCTACTTTCAACTGATCTTCAACACAACACAGCACTGTTTTCGTGAGGTTGTCGCAGGAACGCCACACATAGACGACTCTAATAAAGGAGGGCAGGAGGGGTTCTTTGAACAGGTTGCCCCTCCTTCTTCCTCGGCCTGTCCAATTCATTCATTCACCCCGCCATTCCGCCATTCAGGCAATGTGCTAACCCGTGGTTCATGTTAGTGTCCGCATGGCCAGTTCCTGACCAGCAGCAAACGAAGTTGGGCCAACAAATCAAAATGAGATCGAATCCGCGTTGGCTAGAGATAAGGCATCGCGCCACCAGGGCCGAGAATCAGCTTTTGGGGAATCTTGAGAGAACATTCCGCGGAAGGGCGTTCATAAGCATTTGGGGACCACTTTTCGAGATACGGGTGCATGCGTACATGTAAGCACTGCAAACATGCAAACATGCTAGGGTAGATTGCGTACCAAGCATTGCACGACCTTTTCATCTCCGTTGTTGTCCAGACAGAGCCAGCAGTCTCGACACCAGCGCTAGGAAGAACAATGGCTGTGTCACCGCTCCTTCGCTGGGGTATCTTCGTCTCGGCTATCGCTGCCGCCGTCTTTGCCTATTCGTTCAAGCAACACCCGTTCCTCTTCACCACCTCTGAGCATGGCCCTCTGCCCGCCCATTGCTATAAGAGCGTGAGGACTCACGATGCCGAACATCCATCTGCCGAGTGCTTCTCTGTGGAAGATGGCCTGTTCCGTCATGTCTGGACCCAGGAAGATCGGGATTCTCTGCATGGAGTAAGAGGAGTCGACGTTTCGGTATCGGATGGCTATGCGATTCCCGGTCTCTGGGATGGCCATGGACACCTGCTGCAGTATGGCGAGTTTCTTCACTCAGTTGATCTCTTTGGCTCAAAGTCGCTCGATGACGTGAGAGACCGCATCAAGAAGTACCTCGCCGCGAATCCGGGTGCCGGCACCAAAGACCATTGGCTTCGTGGTGTTGGCTGGGACCAATCTGCCTTTGGACGCATGCCTACCGCTGTTAGTGCCCGATCTCAAAGGAAAAGTCTTAACATTCAGTGATTAGGCATGCTAACTATTGCCCTCATTCGGAGCTCGTAGGACGACATAGAAGAAGATGACGAACTCAAGGGTCTCTTCATGATGCTGGATAGAATTGACGTGCACTGCTCTTGGGTCTCACAGGCAGTTTTGAAGCTCCTCCCCGAAGAGATCCCCGATGTTCCTGGAGGCGATGTCATTCGTGATCCCGGCCCAGGAGTCTTCTGCGACAATGCTATAGACATGGTTATGGATCTGTGGCCGAAACCCGGGGAAGAGGACAAAGCCCGAGCTGTCAAATCAGCCATGAAGGAACTCAACAAGGTTGGCTTGGTAGGAATGCACGATGCCGGTGTGACGGCTGAAAACGCTCGGCTGTACTCAAAGCTGGCAAACTCTCCAGAGTGGACTGTCCGGGTATACAGCATGCTTGAGTGTGCGAAGAGAAACACGTTTTGTCCTGAAGAGGCGCCTCGGGTTGCTCACCAGAATGACATGTTTGGACTACGAAGCGTCAAATTGTTTGCCGGTGAGTAATATAAGCTCGCTAAGACGTTATCTAACGCTAACCATTTTATCCTTATGGACTGAAGATGGAGCATTGGGTAGCTGGGGAAGTGCCATGCTCGAGCCTTACAGTGACCATCCCTGGACTTCAGGCTCCCTCCTCATCAACGCGTCAGCCCTTCTCAATGTGACAAAATCCTGGGCCAAAGAAGGATACCAGGTCAACATCCACGCCATAGGGGACTTAGCCAACCGCAACGCCATCGACGCCTTTGAAGCGGCCCTGAAGCAGCAATGCGGGCAACAAGACCTCTCCGAGTGCCAATCCAGGCACAGGTTCCGCATCGAGCACTCTCAGATCATCCACCCCGAGGACCAGGAACGCATGCACGCCCTCGGCATCATCCCCTCTATCCAACCCACACACGCCACCTCCGACATGAAGTATGCCGAAGAAAGAATCGGACCAAAGAGGACCGAGGAGGAAGCCTACCGAATGAAGTCTCTGCTTGACATCAAGCCCATCCTGGGCAGCGATTTCCCCGTTGAGCCGCCAAACCCGTTTCAGGGGATCTACGCTGCTGTCACCAGAAAGAGCCCGCATACTGGACTTGGGCCCGACCCGGAAGCCCCGTCTGAAGGGTGGCACACGGAAGAGGCTCTTAGCTTGGATGAGGCCTTGATGGGTTTCACGCGGAACGTTGCCTTTGGAGCTTTCATGGAGCAGCACGCAGGTTTAATCAGACGCGGTGCATTTGCGGACTGGGTCGTACTTGATGCGCCGCTGGAGGACATGGACGTTGAGGAGCTCCGAACTCTCAATGTCAGAGAGACTTGGGTGGGCGGTAGGAGAGTGTACTCGCGGGACGAGGAGCAATGATTCTCATCCAGTCGCCAAGTGTCAACGTCTTAACACCTTCTTGTTCGCCGTCCACGGTTCTCAGCTTCACGGTTCGGCACCAGCCCAACATCTACACCGCGCAAGGCCTTTCAAAATTATCAACATGATATCGCGCCGTACATGCCCTACATCGACAACAAGATGCCCCTTATATAGATACACAGCATCGACGTTACGAAAAATACTTCGCATGGAAGGAAGATTTCCCCAGCAATCATAAGACTGAAGATGTGAAACAAAGGAAAAGAAAAGCATCACCCGCTATTAACGCCATGCGAGCTGCCGACTTTCTTGTCGACAAATTTGATCGGATAGGGCATTTCTCCTTGAATATTCATTTTCACCCAGCTTTCGCTCACGCCTTGACTACCACCTTTGACTCAAACCACTTGGCAAACTTGACAGTGGGAATGTCAATGGCCCTCCAGAAGACGTCCGCCCACCAGACAACGGTGGGAATGCAGAAGCATGCCCCCAAGACGAAACCAGCATTGTACCAGTATCCCTCGACGCCAGTTATGCCGTACGCCCACTTCTCGAAGTGGTAGCCAACAACATGCATAGCCGGTCCGTGCATCAGGTAGATGGCGTATGAGATCTTGCCAAAGTACTGAACAACTGGCAGGTTGAAGAAGCGCTGCCATCGAGGCGAGTGGCTCACTGCGACGATGAAGATGACGGCGCCTGTCGACTGCCAGTAACGATACCTTTCCTCCTTCCACCACTTTGGGATCTGGGACGACAGCCAAATCCACCCAGGGGTTATCTCGCCTCGGCCGTCTGGCTGGCACATCAGATAGAGGCCGAGAATACTGAACAGAGCCCAGAAAATGGGCCAGAATTTGTTCTTGGCTGGGCGGGACTTTTCTTCGATCGGCAGGGCCGGGTTGGGCGTCGGAACGTGCGCGCCTCGGATGTGGTCGTTCTCGGCAATGAGCATGCCACAGAAGAACAGCAGAAGTTCCCATCGACTGTTACGGTATGTGATGGCCATGACGAAGGCAACCGTGAGCCATCGGACAGTGGTGCGCAGACGGGCGGTGCCGATAATGGTGAGGAAGAGGTAGAGCGAGCATCGAAATTCGACAGGAATTGTCCATAGGTGGACATCATAAGCTGGGAGGAAAGCATCAGTAATCACTCTATTGCATTTACCCAAGGTAGATGGGGGATGGTAATTTTCCACTTACAGGTACTTCCGCCAAACTTGTCCCAGCTAAAGACCTGAATAAATCGAAACATGTGTATCAACCAGTCCTTGTATTGGGCATACGCATGCTCCATGCGGGCGGGATGTGGCTCTACAATGTTCTTCATGTATTTTCGGTCGTTTGCAAAGTCTCGAGTCCATTCGTAAGCGCCAATCCGCAACAGGCAAATGATCATAAACGTCGAAACTGCCGTGGGAAGATATAAACGGATTCCACGTCGAAAGACGAGAGAGCTCATGGTGTTGGCGAAGTCCGCCCAGGCTCCGTTTCGGATCAGCTTCAGAGGTCGGTATGAAAGCGCATATCCAGAAATGATGAAGAAGACGCAAACTGCCGGTGGGCCTTGGTACCAAAGACGAAGAAATGGCAGCTTGAGAATGTGGTAATTGGTCTCGCCACAACCCCATCCCTCGGCGATTGTGAATGCCTGGTAGAAGTAATGGCAAAAGAAGACGATGAGGGCTGCCAGACCGCGCATGCCATCAAGGTAGGCAGTTGGAGATAGCTTCGCTGGGCATATCTGCTCGCGGGCATGACGACCTTGCAGGAAACTAGGCGTCAGGAAGATGAGGAAGCGAACTGCGAGAACACGCCATGGTGTTGATCGAAGGAATCCCAGTGGTGCTTTGAGAGTATCCGCAGACGGACTCAAAATGCCAAGTTGGAAACGACTGTCGGTATGGATCGGGACTGTGGCAATGCCGGCACCTGTTGCAGTTCCAGTACTACTGTCGCTGGAATCTGTGCCAGCGTCTGAACCTCTCCGCTCGTTCAACAATCCCATCTTCTCTTCCTCTGGTGATGTACTGGTGGTGGAATTGTGATCCTTCATATCGTGGAAATGAAGCGATGAGGCTTCGTAAACTCGCCTTGCTCAGAGAGCTTGAGCGAAATTTCAAATAACAAAGCTGATGGGTATCAAAGGACGCTCGACCTGCGGCTCGTCTATAGGCAATGAACGATTATTCGAAGCGAGTGACACGATCTCTTGCCTGGTCATTGACTGGCGAATGTGAAACCGTCCAGGGCCAGAGAACACAAGGGCACTCCGAAAGGCAAACTGGGGAACAGGCCCAAGGCGAACGAGAGCACGATAAAAGGTACCTAAAGAATGGTTGCGGAAAGATAAGGTAAGGTAGGCGAAGGACTGTGGCTTGAGAGGGGGAAGAGAGCCAAGTTGGACTCTTCTCTGCCACTATCTCTCCCGCAGAAGCCTGACGGAGGGAATGAAGCTGAAGAAGAACGAAAGGATGGAGGAAAGGAGACGAACGAAGAGAAACAAGAAAAAGGCGACAGATGGACGAAAGGATTTGAACGAGAGCAGAAGGCAAAGGAGGACAAAGAGGGAGAAGACGAGAAAGGAAAGGATGTGAAGCTAAAGGAGAGCAAGAGAGGATCAATACCGTAATGTCTCCGGGGCTCCGTACTGTAGAAGGTACTGTACATGGTCCGTACATACATGGCGATACCTTCCCTGCATGCAGATCCGTGTGAAAGGCTCCTGCCGCACGCAACAAGGTTTCGGGTTTCCACAATTCATGGGGTTTTAGCATAAGGTACCCATCAGGTATTACGAGGAAGGCGGTTGTAACTTGGAAGGATGGGGATGGAGGCAATTGCAGTGCGGACAAGCTTGACAGGGCTTCAGGTGAAATACTCGGATGCTACTTGACTCGGGGAGGTGTCGAGGAAGGGACGTCGATCGTCTGGACGGGAAGCTGCATCTGGTGTTGGTCTCACGAGATCTAGGGAAGGCGCACCTTATCTCGGCATCTCATCATGATCTGGGTGAAACAGAAGAGAAAGAAATCTAGGTCGGTAGGTACCTTTACTGCGTACCTACCTGTCGTGCTGTCGACTTGACCGAGGAAGGTTTGGTGGTATGTTAGGTAGGTAGTAGCATCCGAAAGTTTGCACTCCACTCGTGGAACTTATACACCAAAGTCTGTAATTGAGATGTTCTGTGCCCGCAGCTGAAGCCGTTCGTCCGGAGGAATAAAGGGTGCGCCTCATGCCAATTTCCCTCTGGCATCCATATCTGCCCAATATCGTTGATCAATATCCCTTAGTCGAGCTGCTTAAACTGAACCTTAGACTAGTACCTCTACTTCGAAGCTGCGTGGCGGAAATGTTCCAGAATTGTTTGTTGCTTGAAATCCATCGCCAAACAGCCGAGCTTGCAAGGTTCGGCAAGCGGCCCCCACGGCGCCACATGGATCGGCTCATTGCGGAGTGATTTTGCCAGCAGCTGAACCAGGCAATTTTCGGGCGTCTCCCTTTGGGCCGCTTCTTCAAGTTCCTCAAATGCTGGACGCAAACATCGTCGACCGGAAGCGGAAGCCATTATTACAGCATGGTGCACAGAGGACTGTTTGTCACCGTTGCGTTATGATGCACAAGAAACCTCGCTGTCGTCTAGTCTTCCACGGAATCTGACACTTCTGACGTACTATTGTAGGTCCTTCTTTCGTATCCCTTATTGCACTTGATCCCTTAAGTACAGCACAGATACCTAGTAAAGGCATGAGCTTATCGTCATCATGGGGGATTGGCCACCACCAGAACGCCGTCATCAGCTCAAGGGCATTTCCATCCCCTGCAGCTGCAAGCATGCTCATGCATCTTCCAGGGGCAGACACCAAAAAGCTTGTTTGATCTACACGTCTTTTCGCCAAATTTAGCAGTTTATTGTGATACACTAGCGGGCATCTCTCTCACAGCATGGCCATAACAGTACAAGTATGCACAGACATACGAGGATATACACCAATCCCTTACGGAGGGCACGCCTCGTCACGGACGATGGACACGGTGACCCTGACGGCCGTCTCCTGGACCCACGGCCGATCACATTCACGCTCCGTATCAAGTCGATGGATTGGCGGACCGCTGTCTGACTTATAACCGCGGGCTGCCCACCAGTGATCACGCCTTCTCCGTACAGTATCTTCCAGGAGCTCACATAACTGTGATAGCTGACCATTTGTGCAGTCTGCCTGATGCGTCATGCCCGACACAGGATTCCAGATGAGAAGATATGTCAGCTATTACAAAAGACGACACCATCCCTTCATTCAGCCCGGACGCGAAGCCCCGGATTTTCCTCGCTGTCATACTTGCCCGCATCGATGCCTCTCTGCACCGCCGGCCTCGCTGCGATCCGGTCGATCCACTGCAGAAGATGGGGGAATCTGGGCCGCATGTCGCTCTCCTCCGAGAATCCCAGGGACCGGTACGCTCGAATATGAGGCCAGGTGCCCATATCGGCGATGCTGTACTTACCTTCGCCGCGGCCGGCCAAGTATTGGCGAGGATGGCCACTGTGCTGTCCGTTGAGGTGCGCCTCTAGGACGGAGTATATGCGAAGCATGGCTTTTTTGAAGTATTCCGCTGCATCTAGACCGGCGGTTGAGCTCAAGCCTTTTTGATCTCTCTCGCGTTGGCCCGAAGATGGAAGATGGGTGCACTTACACGGTGAAGACTCTGGAGCTCCTCTCACGAGATGCCTAGCGTGGCCTTGCACCGGCCCGGACGAGTGCCAAAAGAAGAGCCATTGAAGCGCCTGACTCCTTTCAGGTGTCGATTCGAAGCCAAAGACGTTGCGTGGATCGTGATGCTCTTGCAGGTAGCTCAGGATTGCCGAGCTCTCAAAGATGGAGATGGCGGTTCCCTCATCAGTGACATCCAGAAGGACTGGAATCCGGCCTAGATGAATGATGCTATGAGACGACGATACGAAAAGTCGCGGAAGGAGGCGGCCAGAGTCAGTCAAGGTAGGAAAGTGTGCTCAGAGTCTTACCGTTCGGATTCAGGCGAAGGAACCAGCTCTTCTTTTGCTCGTCTGTTTCGAGGTCGATGAGGTGCGTGGCCCACGAGATGCCATATATCTCACGGAGCTCTTCCAGTAGTATTTGGACCTTTTTGCCGTTCGTGGTGTTTTCCGTCAGTAACTGGAGGGCATGCTGAGTATCTGCAGGTTAGCAGTCTGAGCAGGCATGTAACTCATGTATATTTCTGGTCGGTTCCCTCTCCTGGGGGGCTTTCACATGCCTCGGATTCTTGGATTTGTGCGGGCGTATCTGCGGTATATTCCACCTCCATACTTGGAATCGTTGTCGTGCACACTATGAGAATCTCGCTTCTTGTGTGCTCCCTTGCCCATCCACAAGCAAAGGCGCAACATTGAAAAGGATAGAAAGCCTGCAAAACAAGACAACAAGCTCTACGAGGAGTTGAAGTGATCATTTCTGCCTTTTTGCCGGTTGACTCATATCAGCACGATTCCTTCATAGGATCATGGTATCTCGCGGATATGCTAAGCTACTAAATACCTTACCTACCCATGCATCCATACCTACCTACATGATATTGTCGCAGGTGCCAAGCGTTTTGTCACATGAAATATCACCATCTGAAGCGTCATTGAGCGCACAGTCGCAGCTGCATTACATGGTGCCTCCATGCGATGTAGCTCCTTTCATCTCATCTCCTCTGTAGCTGCTATCAACTTATATCCACCTACCTACCCGATCTGGCCGCAACTCTGTGAAGCAAACAAACCCCAAGTCGCCATACCCGCACATCTCCGATCCAATCAACTCATCTTTTCGACAACCACAAAAGCGAAGCACATGCAAAAGCAATCCATGCAACTCTAAGGCACCCCCATCTGCCCAAAGCGGCATGAGGAGGCCACCACAGCCATTGTCAATGGACCAAGTTTGTGGTATCTTACGCAGATATATACCGCACCAAAAACACAAGAGCTTCTGTCTTATACCGGCGCGCGATCTTTCTCTACCTTACGTTTAGCTGCTAATCCTTTCTTACTGGATTGTCGTATTTGATCAAAACTGTAGTGGTTGTGAGAGTGGAGCGGTGTTTGTTTGAGGAGGGGGTGATTCCATCTGCTTACAACAATTCCTGGCAACTTGTACTTTATAAGCAGCTTTCCGGCTTACGTCTCCTTGATTTATCTTTACACGAAGTATTCATCTCGAATCGTGTTTGATCCTGCTCTCTTCTCTTGTTCTCTGTTTTTCGCCTTTCTTGCGGCCCCAAAATCAATACATCGCAGCGAAGCTAACATGGCCGTAACGCACATCGTTCTCGTCGGCTTCAAGCCAGATGCCCAGGCCGAGGAAGTCGAAAAGGTACATTTACAGCAAATCTCCCCCCTCCGTCGCACCCCCCCGTCCCATCATCAATGGACATACACACCCATCTGGGGAAGCAAACGAGTTGTAAACAGGAGATACTCAACTTCAACACAGTTCTGCTCAACCCTCATGGCACTCAAGGACACCTGCCTACACGCCACCACCCAGAAGCCGTACATCAAGTCCCTGACCGGCGGCATTAACAAATCCCAAGAGGGCCACAGCGTGAGTCTTCCATGCATGTCTCATCTAAAGTCTCATGACGATCAGAGATGTGAAGGCAGCGGAGGAGATTCTGGTCAATGCTGATGATAGCGTGTGCTAGGCTGGTCTTACGCACGGCTTCATCTTCGAGCTCGAGTCCGAGGAGGATAGGCTATACTTTATTCACAAGGATCCTGCGCACTTGGCTCTGTATAGCCTTGCTGGCTGTGTTGAGAAATTCAACGTGCTCGCCTTTGTGCCCGGCGTATTCTGAGGTAGTCGTTTCGTAGATCGTGAAACCTGAACGAGTGATAGATCGACCGCATTATGCAAAGGGAGCACATACCACAGAGGCAATATTCTTCAAGAGGAGATTGTATTAAATAAAAATCGTCAGTAAACGGCATGCCTTTGCCCTTGTGCTAATAAACCCATGCCTCGCTCTAAAAACGTGAAAAGTGCACTCAAAAGACAATTGCGTAAAAGTCGTTTCATCAAATCAACATGCCAACACACAAACGCCTTTTCTTTTCCCCTAATGCCGTGACTGCCCTTTTATTTTCCCATGCTAACCCGTTATTCCCCGTGCGTCCTTCAATGTGATGCATTAGTTATCCAGCCAATCGAGGAACTGGGGGGTGAAGTAGCTGATGACAATTGTGGCACCGGCCCGAAGAATGCTCTCGGTGGACTCGAAAGCCATGGTCTTGAGATCAAAGACTCCGGCTTTGGCAGCAGCGTGGATCATGGAGAACTCGCCGCTGACCTGGTATGCAGCAACTGGCATGTCCTTGCCCAGGTCCTTGGCGTCACTGATAATGTCGAGGTACTGGCCAGCGGGCTTCACCATGATGATGTCGGCACCCTCATTGATGTCGCGAACAATGGCTCGGCGAGCAAGGCCACGGCCTCCAGGGGGGAGCTGGTAGCATCGGCGATCACCGAACGCAGGAGCAGAGCCAGCTGCGTCCCGGAAGGGTCCGTACAGGCAGCCGGAGAACTTGGCAGAGTAGGACATGAGCAGCGTCTTGTGCGCAATGCCCTCTTCAATCAGCTTCAGCTTGATGGCGCGGATGCGGCCATCGTTCATGTCGGAGGGGGCAACGCAGTGCGCTCCGGCCTTTGCGTAGGCAATGGCAACATCAGAGATGCGATCGACGGACATCTGGTTGTTCAGGCTGCTGTCGTCGCGGAGAATGCCGCAGTGGCCGTGGGAGGTGTATTCGCAGAGGCAGACGTCGGCGCAGATGAAGATTTGAGGAAAGCGACGGCGAATGAGCTGAATAGCCTGGATGACGGGACCCTCGGGATCATCAGCTGCGCTGCCCAGAGCGTCCTTGGTGCCAGGCTTCTGGGGCACGCCAAACAGCATGACGGATCGCAGGCCCTTGTGGACGAGAGGCTCGAGAAAGCCGACCAGTCTGTCGATGGAAATTTGGAACTGGCCGGGAAGAGAAGCGACGTGGATCATGTCGTCCTCGCCATCGGTAACGAAGATGGGGTAGATGAGCATAGACTGGGAACAAGGCGGGTTAGTACAAGACCGGCAGCGCATCAATTGAGCAAGAGCATCGGCTCACCTTGGTCAGTTGGCGCTCAGACTGCCATGAGCGAGCGAGAGGGTGGAAGTAGCCGCCATGAAGCTGGCTGCCGATGTCGCCAGAGATGCTGACGCTGGTGGCCGCAGTGCTGGCGTATCCAGACATGGTGCGCGAGATGTGGGAAGCCCGGTCGTCGAAGGTGGAAGTTGAAACGGACGGCGCAGGACCAGGCCGGCGAGCGTTGTTGGCATCGCGGAGGCTGAGCTCCTGGACGAGACTGGAAAATGACATGTTGAGCTGGTCAATTGCGGCGTCGTAGCTCTGTGCGAGTTGTCGTGAGGAGGGTTGGTGGGACCGGAGAGAGGCGGATGGTGACACTGCGGGAGGACGCCTTCCGATAGTGTGCGCAGAAAAGAGAAGAAAGTCGGGAAAGGAAGTCAACGGCAGCGCCAAAGGCAAGAGAAAAACAACACGATGCCAGCACCAACACACACGACGGGGGATATTGAGGGCGAGTGGACAAAGAGAGAACCAACGACTTTGGGAAGAGTGAAGTAAAGGAAGAAGTAGGAGAAGGCGAAGGCGAAGTTGGGGGACGTTAGTACTTGCCCGCAGTCAGATTTTTTGGTCGTGTGCGCTGCGACGGCTCCGCGGAAGGAACTGCAGGCGGTTGAAACTGCCTCGGATGGCGCTGCATGTCGCTCCCGATGCCGCAAAGGCGACCAATCAGAGGCGGCGACTTTCCAATAATGCGCTAGATTTTCAGCGGTCGTTGGCGGATGAGACATGGAATGTTGCGCTGCTGCAGGCGTATTCCTGCCGTACCTGCTTATTCCGGGACTGTTGGCTGACGGTGGAAGGAACTGCTGTGGCGTATTCGGCGCACGATGGAAGTCATCGGAGCAATTGGTTGATCCATTGCCTTCATAGGGCATCTGGAGACATCATCACATACTTCATATTCGATTCAATTCTTTCAGTTATGAACATTGATGCATCCTGTACTAGTCCTTCAATGCCAATTCGCCAAAATTACAAGGACTCATGGTAATAGCGTGTTGCACCATCGGCAAGACTCGTACGAGTGCGAGTACGAGGCAAAACCCGCAGCCGCAGCCGCAGCCACAGCCCGGACGACAACCGGCATTTGCTCGGCGTGCCCCGGTAATACATGCCTCAGTCAAGTGCTCACTTCAGCTTCCTGTGCTTCTACAGCACGGTACGCAGGGGAGCGGCACAACTCTTGCCGCATGTCCGTTTCGGACTATTTCAAGCTGCTGATGTCATGTTCCGTCTGATCTCGTTTATTATTGTCCTTGAAAGAGGCTCCAGCACACCTGTATAGCTTCAGTTTCGCAGCCAATTCATTCCGTAATACTAGTACAGTGTATTGTCTATCTCGCCATACATGAAGGTATAGATGCTCCCGGCCTCATTAGGTGTTCTACCGCGAGACCTTGCTACAAACGCCTTTTTTGGTCCCTCTTGTGTCTCTGTGTAACTGCTCCCAACTCCGTTCAAGCTCTCTTACAGTCCTCGCAGGATGGTGTTGTCTCGCTTATCCATGGGAATGTATCTCTCCTGAAGAATCTCCGCCGTCGTCCGTGTGTCCGGTGAAGGCTTGTGGTATCGTTGATTCAGGGCCTTTTGGACAGGGCTCAGCTTGATGTTGTCGCCAGCCATCTCTTCAATCTGTTCCCCGGCCAGGCCAACGAAAGCCTTCGCCTTGTCCACGATCACATTTGCCGTCTCCCGGCCCTTCTCCACGGCCACGCTCGCAATTTCCCTGGCATCGGCGGCTGTCTCCTCGATGGCCTTCTTGCTCCTTAGCCTGGCATCCAGGGCTCGGTTCTCTGCAGTCATTTCAATGGCCTCAGCTGTTTCCTTGGCCTGGTTGAACGCGCCTCTCGTAGCAGCAGCAATCTCGCCGCCAGCCTTGGCCTGCGTCCTCTTGACCGGCTCCAGAGAGCGCCTGGCCCTCTCCACTTCCTCCACAGACCGGCCCGTCGCCTTGGCCCAAAGGTACGCGGCTCTGGCCTCCATGCTTTCTCGCACCTCGTCCCAGTCCGTGTGCTGCACCCAGCGCACGGCATTCTCAATCTCGGAGTTCCATCGTTGCTTGATGACCTCGACGGCGGCTTCTCGCTGGGCAGCGGCGACTTCGGACCGTGTTGGCGGCAATGGTGGAGGGACTGGATCGAGGAGGTGCTGGATCATGAGCGTCTGCGTGCGGATCGATTGGCTCTGTGCCTCGCGGCTGCGCTGGTGGGCGAGAACGGAGAGATATGCCAGTGACAGGGTGAGCGTCACGCCGCCGGTCTACGTAGAACATGTAAGCATTGTGCTGCGGGAAAACAGCTGCAGCATAGAAATAAACAATCTGGTGCAGGAGGCAAACTCACGAAGCCGGTTGCGAAGCCCATGATGTCGCTAGAAAGGCGATGCGAATGAGGCGGATTCGACGAGAAGAGGAAGAGAGATTATTTCGACAGGTGCGGCTTCGTGTAATGATATGCGCCTATGCGCGGCTTCTCATGATGCAATTGAGCTGCGCAGCTGCCTCAGGATGCGAATCTGCGAGTGTTTCAAGCCAAGCAGCAGGAAAGTCTTTGCCTGCGCCGGGAGTTGACGCAGAAGAGAGTGACGATGTTGGAGCTGTTGGAGTTGATTTTGACGTAGCTGCTCAGCCGACGGCTCGAAAACGGGGCCCGAGATTCGCCGCCCGCCAAAAATTTCGAGGTACTACCGCAAAAGAACTACTACAACGACCCGGCCGCAAAAAAATTACAGCCAACCAGACGGCAGCCCACCACCAAAAGGTCCGGAGCCGCGAGAAACGTCTCGGCTTCACAACAGCGGCCAAGCCCAAAAATCGACGACGAAAAAAGACAAAAGCAGTTCGGGCGACAATTGAACTTCCGTGCTCTTCGCATCACCGAATCCGACAGCTCTCAATCGCAGACTCAGCTCCAACTGGCCGCAAATGGCTGGTGGCACCGTCAAGTACCGGCATCTGAGCCGCAACTCGTCCGCCCGACAGGCGCTGCTGCGAGGCCTCGTCACGCAGCTCGTCCAGTATGAGCACATCCAGACCACATACGCAAAGGCCAAGGAGACGCAGCGCCTGGCCGACAAGCTGATAACACTCGCCAAGCGGAACAATGAGCCGTGCAGGAGGTCGGCGCAGGGCATTCTATACGTCAGTTGGATTCCATGGTTCCAGAAATTCCGCCCTGATTCAGTTGCTAAATATCTCCCTCTAGACTCCGAACCTACTGCTACCGAAACTCTTTGGCGAATTGCGAAACCGCTATCTCACGCGCGAGGGAGGCTACACCCGTGTCGTCCGCACAGAGCCGAAGAACACATACGACCAGGGCGAGAGCGCCATCCTCGAGTTCGTCGACGGAAAGAAGGACTCGCGGTTCATGATGACGGCCAAGACGCTCGCGCGGGACCGGCTGCTGGGGCGGCCGTCGACGCCCGTGACGCTGCAGAACGTCAAGAAGGTGACCAAGTTCCGCGACGAGAAGGAGCTGGAGGACATGGTGCAGCGGTTCATGATACTAAGCACCGAGGGCGGCGCGGCGGGCGAGGCGCAGAGCGCGGAGTCGGCCAAGTTGGCGGAGAAGGAGGGCGCTGCGGCGGGGGCCATGGCTGAGGACATTGTGCCTGAGCGTGTCAAGTCAGGGGAGCGGGCAAAGAGGTGAGCGGTGTTGAGTATGTGCGGAAGAATGACTGGGGGTTTTTTGGCAGGAAAAGGGAAACCGTACGGGAATCTAGAGGTGCGGCATACCATTCTCGAGAGATGGACCGCAGTATGTACAACATACTATATATACAATGATATATCTACGAAGTATAACGACAGGTTGAGAGTGCCTTGGAGTAATTAAGGCTGGTAGAGCGCCATTACAGACAGACAGCGCCAGATGCAACAAAATCGATCTGCTGAGTATATTATGCTATCATTCCCATCTCTATCTTTTGCGCCAAACGTAAACGAACAAATTACACGAAATCAAAGGTATCACCACGATCCTGAATCATCTTTCCAACCCTCTTCGACCCAGCAATCCTCTCCAGCTTCATCACATCGTACTTTGAGAAGATGGCCCGCACCGTCCCCTGCCCAGGCTCAATCTTCATGTCCCTCTCGCTCTTGGCCAGATACCCACCTGCAACCTCCTTGTAGAAGATGGGGTTATCCGGCAGCCCGTAGAAGATGACCCTGTGCACACCACTGAACTGATATCGCCGGAAATGATGAGCTCTCTCCGTGTACAGCAAGATCTTGTGTCGGCCAGTAAGGAAGTGAGATCGCGCTCGAGATGCTTCTCGAATTTCAGTGTATTCGGAAATCACTCCGAATGTGATGTTGCTCACTTCATCAGCGGTAGCGAAATAATTCCTCACGCGGACGAAGTCAAGGTAGGAAGGGATGAAGACCAAGGTCCCGCTCGAGTCTTTGGATCGCTTCACCAGAGAGGGGATGATGGCAGACTTAAAGTAGTCAAACCTGGCTTCGGGATCCTTCTCCACGGAACTGGACTGGAACCGGGAAAATGTCTGCTTGGCCTTGACCCCCAGCTGTCCAATGACGCCGGGGTATTCCGGCTGCAACCGAACCCTGCCAGCCCAGTTATGACAGTACAGCCTCTGGAGTTCCGCCAACTCAGGGGTATTGAAGGAGGACAAGATGACGGTCTGTCGGAAGTACTTGGCCCAGTCTTCCAGATACCAGTTGCGTACTCGGCTGAAGTCGCAGTCGTGGGCGTCTTTTGGTTGGAGGTTAAGGTGCTCAAAGATGTATTCGACGTGTTCCCAGTTCTGCATGAGAAGGGCATCGGCTTGGTCGACGATGACCATCTCGATGGAGCTGAGAAAGTCAAAATCGGGCTTCTTCTTCTCTTCCTCGGATCCTATGGCCATGCGAAGACCTAGGGGACTGGCAAAGAGAATATCCGATGTGTAAAACTGCGCAAAGTATTTGATCGTCTTGCGCGTAAACTTGACGC
This sequence comes from Trichoderma gracile, assembly GCA_020002365.1. NCBI lineage: Eukaryota > Fungi > Ascomycota > Sordariomycetes > Hypocreales > Hypocreaceae > Trichoderma > Trichoderma gracile. The sequence continues at coordinate 1,696,540 of JAINEY010000003.1, forward strand.
CGAGGCGGAACATATCGTCGTCGTTGCCCCCAAACAGGTCTTTGAAGTCAGCAGGCCGATCAGCCCCAAACTCCGCGTCGCCTTCAACGTAAGACTCGTTAAATCGCTTGAAGTTCTCCTGCTGGTCAGGTTCTACCAATTCCTGAATAACCTTCAACATCTTGGCGCAGGAGTTTCGCGTTGGTAAGAGGAACAGGACCTTGGGTCTCGTGAAGCCCTGGTCCCGGAGCTCAAGTTCGGCATCATCACCAGCTTTTGAAAGCTTGTAGCTGTTGTTAATCACCCTGTCTCGAGTCCTGAGGCAGAGTTAGCATCTAAAGTCTCTGAAGCTGAAACAGTTGGGGTTGATGCTTACTTGAACACGTGGTTGAGCGCTTGCAAGCAGACGGCCTGTCGCATTTTGTGAGAGTTGTCCACAGTCCGATCACAGAACAAAATGTCCTTGTAGTTGAATAGTAAGGGCAAGAATGCCTTTTGTGCCGCATCGAGATCCCCCATCTTCTGCTTCGCCGGCTCGCGCAGTTTCTGCTTCAGCTTCAACCCTCCGAGCCCCGATATTGGCTGTGGTACTGAGCCACTGCTGTCAGTGCTAGGAGAGGTGATGACTGCTCTCCATGAGTGTATCATGGCTTTACTTGTTGACCACTCTCCGTTCTTCGCCGCGACAACAGCTTGCGCGCTGACTTGTGGATCTGGATTGGCAAAGTGCGCATCGAACGGATCGGTAGCGTCAACCTCGTCGTCGGAGTCGTTGCCCGGGTCCTCATCGAGGTTTGCCGCCGCATCCTCTCCTTCCTCCTCCTCGTCGGCTTCGTCAATGTCTTCCCGCTTAGTGTCGGATTCCTCCGTATCTTCTGGCTGTTGTGATGCCGGACTTGGACTCCGGTTCGAGGGTTCTTCGTGTGCGAGTTTCCTCCTCTTGGCGCTGGGAGCGCTTGTGTCGTGAAACTTTTGCATGAGCGCTATGTATGGACGTGCTGGGGCTTCTGGCTCGTCGTCGTCTGAAGCTACGGCCTCGAGCATTTCGTCTTCCACATCTGAGCCATCAGATCCGGACTCATTTTCCCTATATAGCAAGTGAATCGTCAGTCGCAGGCGCAGACAAACCAATGGCAACTCATGATGACCTACTCTTCTTCCTCACCAGCTTCAGCCAGACGAGCATTATCGAATCTCCTGTCAGGACCCCATCGACTAAACTGCTTGCCTCGGCTGCCTCTGCCACCTCTGCTTCCACCTCTGCTTCCACCTCTGCTCCCGCCTCTGCCTCTTGAGCCGCGGCCCCTGAAACTTCCACCGCGTCTAGGACCTGCCATCGCGCTGGATTGGAAGGAAATACAATTGGCTGCAAAGGAGATCAACTACAAGATCGGCAAGGAAACAAGTTTCACGCCCAGACGAAGCCAGGAAAAAAAGTTCGAGTAAAGGTTGTCAGCCTTGCATGAATAACGGGTCAATCGCACCAGCCACACAATGGTGGGGTTAAACTCTGTGCTTGCGCCACGCAGCCTCGTCGCAAGTGCCTGCTTGCACCCGTTTTAGTGCGCACAACCCCAGCGTCCGCCCGCCAAATCGTGCAAATCACAAAATCGGCAGAAATTGGAGACCATCGCGAAGAAAAAAAATAGCGAGAGCGAACCATTTTTCGAGACAAGCCGGCGCCACTCGTTTTTTTCTCCCTCCCCCTTCCATCCCCCCACTTTCTTCGACCTTGCCATAACGCATCGCCAGGGAGAAAAAGTTCGACAATCCTCCTCGTTGTCGAATATATCTCTCGCCCAGCATGGCTGCCGCTACGGAACGGTTTCTGCACCTCGCTCGCCCGCTGGCTCACACGAACATCGGGCTCCAGACGAACATTGCCCCGCTCACTGTCCAGATCCAGCCTCAGGTATAGACCACCTTGTCACGATATGGCCCCTTCAGCTGCCCCGATATAGAGACGGAAGAGGGATGCAAGGAGGAGCTTGAGGAAGAGAAAAAGAGGGGAAACGAAAGCAGAGTTTGTCGGGCTGATGCGTCACTAGGCTGTCCTCTCCATCCTCGACCACGCCGTTCGACGAGATGTCCGTGAAAACTCCCAGTCCACCCGGGTCATCGGCGCCCTGGTAGGCACCCGCTCCGAAGATGGTACAGAAGTCGAGGTCCGCCAGTGCTTCGCCATCCCCCACACCGAGGAGGAGGACCAAGTCGAGGTCGACGTCGAGTATCAGAAGAACATGCTCGCCCTGGTCCTCAAGGCCTCTCCCCGCGAGTCGCTGCTCGGCTGGTACACCACCTCCCACGAGCTCAACAGCTTCAGCGCCCTGATCCAGAACTTCTTCGCCGCCCCGGACACCGGCACCTTCCCTCACCCCGCCATCCACCTCACCATCTCCACAGAGCCCGGCAAGGACATCGAGACGAGATGCTACATCAGCGCCCCCGTCGCCGTCAACGCCGAGCGAGCCGCCGAGAGCTGCCTTTTCATCCAGGTCCCCCACAAGATGCTGTACGGAGATGCCGAGAAGAGCGCCCTCGAGGCTGTCGCCAGCGCCCGAGATGTCGAGTCACGGACTGCGCCCTTGGTATCAGACATTGAGAGCCTGGGTCGGTCCATCGAGCAGACCATTGGCCTTCTGGACCGTGTCAGCGAGTGGGTCAACGGCGTGCTGGACGAGGACGTGGAGCCCAACAATGCTCTGGCTCAGTATCTCATGAGCGCCCTGTCTCTGGCGCCCAAGGTCGACGCCTCTCAGATTGAGCACGACTTCAACAACCACATCCAGGACGTTCTCATGGTCAGCTACCTGGCCAACACCATCCGAACCCAGATCGATCTCTCTCAGCGACTGGCTACGGCCAACCTGGTCAGCAACGAGAAGGAAGAGGGCAAGGGTGACGGCGAAAAGGGCGGTCGGGGTGGTAACAAGCGTGGCGGACGCGGCGGCGGCCGAGGTGGTGGTCAACAAAGAGAGCCTCGAGAGCCTCGTGAGCCTCGAGAGCCCACCGAGTAAAACGAAAAGAATCGCAGCGGAAAGGGTATTTAGCAGCTACAACGATTGTTCTTGGGCCTAATTTTTTTGTTTCCCCTTTCCATCCCGGCAACTAAGTTGCCCCCAGAAGAAAAGACCCTACAAGAGGAAGGCACAGAGGAAGCTTGGAAGTGGAACAAAAGGAACACGCCTGTGGCGTCTTTGGAAGAACGGATGGGAGAGGGAGAGGGACTGGGCATGTATCGTGTCGGTGTTCCGGCAATGCACAGACGCACGAGCACAGTATCATCACGGCGTTGTGGTATGCCAAACATGATTTTGGCACTTGAGATATTAGATATGAACTTTGATTCGTCACGCATTTTCCTGGTTCAGCCCTATGATTGTCTCGCAGGTGTTTGTTGGATGTGATGACGGAGAGCAGGACAACGTCGTATTTCTTCGATCGAGCCCAAGCACCAGACGAACGGCGTTACCTTCAACTCAACGAACAATTCGTGCCAGACTATCCTCGCTCCCATCTTTCTACATGTCACGCCAATTGCCACAATAGACCGACTCTCGAGCAACAGGTTGATTAGCCCCCTTATACTTCATGTGCCAAGCAATATTCTCCATAGTATCGCTATTGATGATATGCCCCAACTCCATGCGCCCATAGGGAAAAGCAAACAATTCGATGCAATGTACATTTCCATAGCCTCCCCTCACCCTCCCATTACCCTCTAAGCCCACATTATGCGAACGACACCCTCTTCTTCGACGCCTTTACCGCTTTTGAACCCGTCTGCGATATGCTCTTGAGGTTATCGCCACCGTCGCTATCGTTCTTTCTCTTGCGCTTCTTCCGCAAAGACTCCTTGGTGTCCTCCAATTTCGCCTTCTTTTCGGCAGACTTCTTCTCGGCTTCCAGTCTTCTGGCTTCACGAATCTCCTCCATTTGCCGGGCCTTCATGATCTTCGATTCGATGTGGCCTTCCTTTTCAGCTTGAACAAGTGATAGAATAGTCGTCATGCTCTCCTACAATTCGCAGTCCATTAGCACTCAATTCGCCCCCCTTTCCTCGGGAATTGCAAATCCGCAAAAGTCCCACAACGTACCTTGTCGTCCACAAACACCTTGCCCTTCTTCTTGCCCTTTGGCTTCTCGACGCCCACGGGCGTAATCATGTTGAGCGTCGGGATCCCCAGCTCCTCCGCCGTGTACGTCTTCTTCTTCGGCCTCTTCATCAGCAGGGCGCGGTTCTTCTCCTTGACCTGCTGCGACACGACGGGGCCCTTTGGCTTCTTGGACTTGGAGACGCCATCGGTGGAGGAGCGCTTCGAGCCGCCGCTTTTTCCGGGGGCGCCCGCGCCGCTCTTGGAGCCTGCGTGCTTGTTCTTGATTGTCCGTGTCTTGCTGGGAGCCATTGTGGGTGAGCTTCGTTTGGTGTACGAAGTCTTGGAGTTCGCTGGTTTTGATGGATTGATCGCAGGTAAATGTTACTCCGTACTCGAGCGGACGTTAAGCTGTTGCACGGCAGAAATTTTTGGGCTTATCGGCTCTTATCGGTCGCATTGAGGGGCGATAAAGAAAATGGCTGGATAAGCACATGGCAACAACAAGCTCCGAAGAGACGAACGGCTCGTTAAAGAGTGGGGGTGGTTTGTTTGGTGGTATTGGATGAAAAAGCCCTGCGTCTTCTAGAAACCAAAGCTGCGGCAGGGGATGGAGGTGATTGGCTTGATATTCGACGCTGCATTGAAAGTGTGGTGTAACGCGAGCTGTCGCTTGGGGGTCTTGCACTTTGCTTGGGGATTTGAAGATTCCTCGTTAGTGCGAAGTGGAATTTCGGCGTAGGTAGAATCGGCCTGGATGGCCAGATGTATCTTTATGTTCCTTTATCATGGCCTTGTTCAGGAATGCGCGACGCTCCTTATCTCATGATGCTCTCTTTATGTTGTTCTTTGATACCCGGAACTCGACAGTCGCTCAGTTGAAGAGACTCCCATCGTTGCCATGGAACAGTAGTCGCGTGCCTCTGATGTACAGCAATGCGACGATGCAGAGCCAACGTCCGGAATAGAATTGCTCCTCCCAGTAATATATCCAACATCAGCTCCGCAAGACATGATCTGCGCGTATATCAGAGCCCTGCAGACTGGACTAAGACATCACCCAATCGACAGCCAGGGAGGCTGAGAGCCACCAATGAATGACGCTGCAGTAGTCAACAAACATCCCGGCAGGTATCAAGTTATGGAGGCTGAGACATTGTTGCCGCACTTATATGCCTTGAACTCCCTAGCCTGCGAAATTGACACATTGTTCTTTTCCACACAGCTCAAAGTCAACATCGTCCCAGAAATTACTCTCCGCGGGTTGCGGAATGGTCCCAAGAGGCCGGACTCCAAAGGCACGGTGAGGCCCCTATTACGCCCAATGGGCAGCCATCGGATGAATGGATAGCGAGATGTTGGAAGAGAACCAAGCTAAGAAGGCAGTGTGACGCAGGCCAAGTCTGTCGTAGCTCTCTAAAGCAAATTTTGAAGAAAGTTTGAGTCGTTTGACTTTTTAAAATGGTGATATGAAAGGTCTATTCTATGATATATCAGAAGGTTTGGTGCTATGAGAAAGGGTCCGAACTTTGAGGTTCTGTAAAGGTCAACCTCAACAAACGGAAAGGGCCTCGGAGAATAAAGTACGTGTATATCGGAAATGACATGACGAGACGGGTTCAACAATCTTTGGTTAGACACGCGTACTCGGCTTCCTTATATGCATTTTGTCACACGTGGATACATTACTGTTTATAATCTTCATGGATAAATCAGGGCTAATATTCCGCCCTCTTACCACCTGTGTTGAACGCATATCTGCGCGTCCGTATCATCACACTTCTCCGGCTGCAACTAGTAAGTAGGTACCTTACTATGGTACCTCCTACAGTACATGTACACAGACATGGATCACTGACAGAAAATTCGACAGGCGTCTGACGCGCTGTCGGTTCCGGCTGCAGAGGCCTGAAGGTGGATTCAGGCGGCAGGGCTTCCAGAATGGGCCGCTGTCCCCCCAAATGCTCCCCCCCAAAAGAGCCCCAGGGAGGGCTTCGATCAGACGCCGCTAACCGTAACCCGTAACCGCTCGTTTGGTACGGCCGGCAATGTACCTGCTAGCAAGGTCGTAAATTTCACCAACTGTCGATGTCACGCAGAATTCTTCCACCTCAAAGACACCCCGAACCGTCCACAACTTCAACTACATAATTCGCCCCGACCGCCGAACCAACCGCTTCTTCGACACATCGCGCATCATCCGCCCTCATCCAACAGCCGCATACACTTCAGAGTCTTTCTGTCCGAATCAAAACATCACCGTCGTCTTGCGACCGCCGCCTCGAAGCCCCTCCATCGCCGTTCCGATCGCCATCTTTTCCTAGGCTTCCCCCCTCCCGCTCTCGCCTCCCTCCCGCCTCGCATACTTACCATTTTTACACCCTCCTGTCTTCTTACCAAGTCCCGAGAACCGCGCATCAAACAATCAAGTACCTCCTCCGACGCCGACACATTCGCAGCAACACACGCCCTCCGACCTCCGTCCGACCCTCGAAAATCCTTTCCCGAGCGAGGCGTCCCTCTACTCCCCGCATCCCAAGCACCGAGCAAAGACCAGACGCAACCCCCAAAACAAGGCTTAATGGAGAATCTATGGACTCGCCGAACCAAGTATGACCTTTTCCCCATGCGTCGCCTCCACAGCGCAACCACGTGTGACTGACTTTCCGGCCTCCAGCTCGTCGAAGCTCTCCCTCAGTACGCCTTCCAATGGGGCCAGCGGCTTGGGAGGAGGTGATCCCGGCTCTCGCAGTGCCACGGTCAAGTCGTCGCATGGCAAATCCAATCCCTTCAACAGCACCCCCGGGAGCGCGGTGATGTCTCCGACGGGGGGAGCGTCCAGCGCCTTTGGTCTGGGGTCGGGGGCTTTCGCATCCTTTGGCTCGTTTGGGTCTGCCAAAACACCAAAGTCGGGCGGGAACCCCTTCGAAACGGCCATGGGCTCCGCCGTCGCCAAGCAGACCGCTTCCAAGGACGCGGCGAAGCCCGTAGCCAGAGCGCCTAACATGGCGCCCATCTCCGAGTCTAAGGCCACGGGACCGCCGCCTGGAGCCACCCAGATACACGTGCTGAAAGACGCATGGTCGTTCTGGTACAGGCCGCCGATCTCGAAGGCGCATGGCTTCATCGAGTACGAGAACACACTGCACGGTATCGCCACGGTGCGGACGGCGGAGGAGTTCTGGCAGATCTACTCCCACCTCAAGCGGCCGTCAAGCCTGCCCGTCGTGTCCGACTACCATCTGTTTAAGAAGGATATTCGGCCGATATGGGAGGATGAGGTCAATCGCAAGGGAGGCAAGTGGGTTGTTCGCCTCAAGAAGGGCGTGGCGGATCGGTACTGGGAGGACCTTCTGCTGTCGCTGATTGGTGACCAATTCGGCGACGCCGGAGAGGACGTGTGTGGTGCCGTTTTGAGCATGCGCAATGGCGAGGATATCTTGAGCATCTGGACCCGAACCGACGGCGGTCGCGTGCTCAAGATTCGGTATGTTTGAACCTCATCTTGCATATAAGCCTTTGCAGGGACCAGCTCACTAACTTGCTGTTTGCCACGTTAGCGAAATCATGAAGCAGGTTCTCAACTTCCCGGCCAACACCCGACTCGAATTCAAGTCGCACGATTCCAGCATCCAGCAACGAACCGCAATCGACGAACAGCGCCGCGAAAAGGCCAGTCAGCACCACAACGACAAGCGTCACACATCGAATGTTTCGAAGCAGAACTACGAATAAAGAGGGGGGCCGAGGGAGAAGAAAAATCGACCTTGCCCTCTATGTGATCCTGCCGTCACCGCCATAATGTGTCCCTGTTTCGTCCTCTTTATCAGCTATGATTGAGTTTTTTCGCCCCCATTTTCCCCTTGTACACTACCGGGCAGAGCGCTTGGGTACGTTGCAGACTCGTTGGTTTTGTTACTTCACCAGTTTTTCGTCCCTCAGCTTCTGGAGTTTCTCTTTCTATCTGATTTTCCGTATGTCCTCTGGTTCTTCATTCTCTTTTTTGGAGTGGCTTTGGCGGACAGCTTTTCGTGCGGACGAGTTCCTTTGCGCGGATGTGGAAAACATTTACTTGGGATGTACAACTGGGAGACAAACTGCATGTGACGTTTCTTTTTCCTCTTTTTCCTCTTCTTGTTGCTCGACCTGGAATTATGGTGGGCGGATGAAGAGGAGGGGGCGGGTTTTGCGATTTCATCTTTCGTTACGTGGATAATGTATTATAGCATGATGGTTTGTTAACGGCAAGGCACACATCTGGCGGCGGAAGGGGGCCGCCTACGAAACAGGAAGAAGAAAATCAAAAGATTACAAGAAACCAGAGACAAGAAAGCAATGAAATCAGGATTGCTCTTGCGCCTTGGCTGAGGAGCCCGCAAGGGTCAGTTCCTGTTGAATCACCTCTCTCCCGCCGTGGCTAATCCCTCTCCCGGTTTTTCGATACATGACGCCAGCAATATATGGCTTGTATTATATGAAGGGGTGGTATTACACATGTACAGATTCTATATGCTTCTATGCCGCCGTTTTTCCCTTGTCAGCTTTCTTCCCCGGCACTCTTCTCCTCTCCCAGATCTGCAGATACGTCTCTCCAAGATAGAGCAGCTCGCTCTGTACCTTGTCGACAAACAGGTCCTGGCAGACAACCCACTCGTCGGTGGCCTTGTTCTTGAGCTGGACCTTCCACGTCTTCTTCTCCTCGCCGCTGTCGGCAACGTCGTCCCTCTTGCGGACCGCCTCGTGGACGACGTTGGCGACGAGGTCGTACCATATCGGCTCGCCGACGGGCCACTCGTTGGGGTTGGGCTCGACGTAAGGGGAGACGTCGAGGTTGCGGGCGTCAAAGGTGACAATGGTCGGGTTGCGCTCGGCGACGAACTTGTTCTGCGAGAAGCGTTTGACGTGGAGCATGAGGAACGGCGGCAGCGGGTGCAGCAGGCGGTAGCGCTTCCGCTGCGCGTGGTGCTCCTGCGCGCGCTTGCCGTCGTACTTGCTGAGGATGGTGCTCAGGGGCACCTGCGGGATGATGTTCTTCTCCAGCTCGTCCTGGAAGAGCGGCGCCGAGGGCAGGTCGAGCGTCAGCAGGAGGAAGCGCACGACGTCGACCTTGACCTCGGCGGCCTCCTCGAAGCGCAGGCGGTCCCCGGCGTCGGCGCGGGCGGTGATGGCCTGCGACTCGACCTTGAGCTTGCCCTGGAACGTGCGCTGGATCATGGAGCTGCCGGGCTTCGTCTTGCTGCCGCCGAGGCCGAGGTGCAGGTTGTTGAGGAACCACGAGAGGAACTCGACCGGGTCGGACTGGTGGGTGAGGGTGAAGCGCTTGTTGGACTGCAGGGCGACTTCCTGGAGGAGCTCGTGCGGCGAGACGTGCGCCTTGAAGGCGCGCGGGTTCCAGATCTTGCGGAAGAGGATGCTGCACCTCTTGACGAGCTCCGACTTTTTGGAAAAGTCCTCGAGCAAAAAGTAGTTGCGCAGCGGCGAGACGTGCGACAGCGCCTGCACCACGACGTTGAGGTAGTCGTTCTCCTTGATGTTGTTCATGCCGACGAAGCCCGGCGTGTACTCCTTGCCGTCGAGGGTCCAGCTGACGGCGTTGGGGCGCCGGCGGTCCAGCTGGATGACCTCTTCCTTGGTGTACCGCGGGTCGGAGACGTACTTGATGTCGTCGAGCGACTTGCTCTTGACCTCGTAGCCCTCGGGCAGGACGTAGACCTTTTGCGTCTCGAGGTTGATGAAGACGTGGTGGTCCTCGTCCAGGGAGTGGAAGTAGGCGTGCGACTTGACGCCTCGGCCCTGGTAGTACTTGCCGCAGACGAGGCATGCGTAGACGTTGATGTTGGAGAGGGAGACGGAGCAGAGCTTCTCAAAGTCAAAGTCGAGCACGTTGCGGTCTATCGTGTCGAGGTAGAGGTCGTCGTAGCCGTCGGCTGGCCCTGACTGTCGGACGGGGGCCGCCATGGGTTCGTTGTCGAGGTCTTCGTTGTCGCCTTCGTCGTCATCTTCATCATCTTCGCTATGTGTGCCATCTTGTGTGCGTTCTTCTTTTCGTGCGTCTGCGTCTTGGTCGGGGCTCTGTGTGTCGTCGCGGCTGATTGCGAGAGGCGAGTCGAAGTCGCCCATTCGAGAGCGCTTGGAGGCGGGAGACGCGACGTCCTGAAGCTCATCGAGAGCTTCGGAAGCTTGGCGTTTGGACATGGTTTACGAATAATTGAGTATTGTGAGGAGGTCGGGGTAAGGAGAGGAGCAATGGTATCTTGTGAAGTGAAGAGGTTGAAGAAGGTTGATGGTGACGAGGCTGAAATGGAAAATGTCTGGTGGGTCTGGCAGCCTGAAGGTTAGCGGCATCTGCAGCATGATCAACAGTCGGATCGACGACATGTGCAATGAATCATCCGGCGTTGCCTCTCACCTTTATTGAAGCTTCAAAAACACTTCAAATGACTAACATTGACTCCAAAGTTGTTATTGGCAATCGTAAGGCAATTGATAGCCCCATGGCTCGTTTGATTTCTCGGGACTTGCTCTAGGCGCAGCAGCTTAGACTCGAATTACACTCCCAGGTAGCTGTTTGTGTCAACACCATCCCCTCAAGCCGTCAAAGGCATTCCTCCTTCAATCGCGCCTAAAGACTAACGACATGGCGACACTTAGGAATTGGAAATATTAACCATCCATTGTACATGTCTATGAAAATTCGCTACAATGTATTATCTTGTGATATCCCCTGATACCACCTCATCGTGATTATGTCCAAACATTTCCCTCTGATATATACCCACTCTAACCACTCATGACAGTATCTGCCTCCTTCATGGCTCCGTCGCTTTCCAGTGCAGGGGCGAGGCTGTCCATCTCCTGTAGCGTATACTCCACCAGGAAGCTTTCGTCCACCAGTTCCTCCATGCGCTTGTAATGCCTCTCGGTGTACACCTTCAGACCATGCATCACATCCTTGAGGCTCTTCTCTCCTCTCGAGCCCTTCACTGGCAGATTCGAGAACTTTGAAGCGGGATAGCTCTTGATCAGCGTCCACAGTATACGCTGTGCCACCGGGGCCGTACGAGCGTTTGTGTTCCAGTCTCGCAGCCTAAGCAGCAGCATGTATATCTGGTCGTCGGAAAGCGTCGCCAGCACCTCGTCGACTGCTTTGATGCCGCACAGGCTGCCCTGTTCAGGCTTGCTGGTTGTCACCACAGAGGTGAAAAGTCCAAGCAGACGTCCCGGGTGGTTCAACTGCAGGGCCAGCGTGATAGCCTCCCTATATGACCCTGCATGCATGTGATTCTCAAGCTCCTGCTCCTGCTCGATGAGCTTCAATGCGGCTTGAGATGCTGCCGCTTGGGTCTCGGACGTGGTATCTTTCCAAAACGTAACGGTGGAATCGCCGCTTCCAGAGACGACCGCGTTGGTCTTTGGGTGCACAGCCAAGGCCCAGACTCGATCTTCATGGTTGTCCAGGGTGCACTCGGCCTCTCCAGAGTTTGCATTCCAGATCTTGACGAGTCCGTCACCGCCGGCGCTTGCAAACTGGACCAGGCCCTTGGACTGCTCGGAGCGCGGAGCCATGTTGAGCCAAGCCACCTTGAGCACCGAGTTTGAATGACCCTCAAATGTACGAATGCAAGTGTAGTCGGAGAGGTTCCAGAGCTTGATGCTCTTATCGCCGCTGCCTGTCAGGATGACGCCCTTGCCCGTGACAGGGCCGTCTTCACCTTGTAAAGCTGGCATCTGAGCCGGTGAAAACCGTACAGTCCACACTCCTCGCTTGTGGCCACGAAGAATGCCCTGGACTTCTCCCTCCTCCACGGACCACACCTTGACTGTCTTGTCTTGTGAAGCAGATGCGAAGAGTTGGCCCGCATGGTGGACATCAAGTGCGTTGATGTCTTTATCGTGGGCTTTTCTCGTAAAGACAGATCGAGCGTTCGACTTTTGTCCCTGTTGCTGGGGCGTTTTCGAGATCTCCCACTTCTTGATCGTTTGATCTTGTGATCCTGTCAGGAGGAATGGAGGAGGATGGTTGAGAGGGTCTGTTCGTGCTGCCGATCCTTCGGGTGGAACAGTTCGTGGTAAGGCCACGGCGCCCAGAGATTCCGCATGACCCGAGAAAGTTGCCCAGCAGACATGGCTATTGTTGGCAGGATCGATTCGCCATAGCTTTGCGGTGTTGTCTTTGGCTCCCGTAGCAACCCAGTGGCCAGACCAGTCGACATCCAGCGCAATAACAATATCCTCGTGTCCTCGGAGAAGGGCCACATCTTGGCCAAAAAACGGAGTCTCTGATTTCGTCCACGACACCTGTCCGGCTTCCTTGTCGGATTCTGCCACGGATACCAAGCGGATGTCTTCCGAGTTCGTGGCAAGGGCAAGCAGCGAGTGGTCGGGCAGAAGATAGGCCAAGTCAATGATCTCGTCATGGGTGCCGGAGATCCGACGGAAAGGCTCCGGTGCGGAGAAGGATGCTGTAGAGGCCTTTGAGGGCAGCTCGTACAGAGCCAGTGTGTGGTCAACCTGCACAAGGAGGATGAAGGGGAGCTCCGGTCGGTAAATGCCGGCAACGATTCCCTCCTCTTCGCTCTTGGCAGATTGTTTGGGCGTCAGCTCTGCGCCCTTGTCGGTATCCCAGATGCGCAGGCATCCGTTCGCTCCGGCAGAGAATGTGAGGTTTCCGTCATCCACGAAGCCCGCGGTTTCGACGAGTTCGAGGCAGGGAACGACTTTTCGAATCTTCCACGACTTCGTATCCCACCAAATCAGAGTCTTGTCGCGGCTTGCTGTGACGAGAGCGTGCTGGGTTGGAGAGTAGTCGATCGCTTGGACGTCGGATACGTGGGAATCCAAGTTGGCAATGCAGCTTCGCTTGTTCAAGTCCCAGATCCGCACTTTTCCATCCTGGCTACCGGAAGCCAACCGGAAATTGGTAGTTGTAACGGCGTCTGCTTCCTCGTCGTCGTCCTCGTCTGCCGCACCGGACTGTTTCTTCCCTCCCTTGGTCTTTCGATTGGGTGCTGCTCGTGCTGCCACTTCGAAGAAGCGCAGAGCAGATACTAATACCGATGGGCCGCGGAACGTGTGTGTAACATAGCCGCCAGCAATGTCCCAAACCTTGATCACGCCATCGGTTCCTCCTGTCGCCAGAAGGGTGCCCGTGCGATCAACGGCCAGAACAATGACTGGAGTTGTGTGAGGCTTCAGTGTGCGCACCAATGATGCTTCGATCGAATCGCCCTCTGAAGACCATTTGAGCACGAAAATTCTCATGGACAGTGACCGGGAGCAAACGATGAGATGGGAACCGGAGGGGGTGACTGGACAGATGTTAGTCTTCGGCTGTCGACACACGGCAAAGGGGAACACCAACGTGTCAATGTCGAGATTGACTCTCCATCCTGTGGTATTGTTAGCTTTCCATCCTAATTGTACTCCTACATGCCACCACTTACGCCCTCAATCTGCGCCAGATGCTTTCCGTTGGTGGGGTTGGTGAGAATTGCATCCTCGCCCAGGGTTGTTGCCAGGATCTGCGCCTTGTTGTCAATTGCAACCGAGCCTCCAGTATAGATTGGGCGGATGACGCGCTCGACGTCGAACGTCGTCTTCAAGGGCTGTTTGGTCGCCATCGTGGTGAACTTGGCTTGCTGAGAAAGAGGAATCTGGAAGCGCATGCGCCTGTCTGGGAATTATTTTTTGATGCTCCGATAAGATAAGAGCCGGGCTACTGCAAGGACGACGCCGTTTAGGAAGGATTGGCTGCGTTATTTTGCCGTTCTTTAGCCGGCTCCTTCCATATCAATCACTGCCGGCGACCTGCTCCTGACGTCTTAGTAAGTGTTGCGCTGATGTATTATATCGAGTGAGAATCGGCGGACAACATAGAACTACCATCATCTTGCACCACACGAAGTATCTCTCGTCTATATCGTTCTGCGTGCGATTTGCTACTCCGTGGATCATGTTGGAGTGATTTGAAATGCTGAGAGGCTCTTACGCTTCTGAAACCACTCACCATGGGGATGCAAGGCCCGCTCGTTGCTCAGGCCCTGGTATGAGCTGAACACCCGACCTATGGGCTATCACTACTGACACAGCAAGGGCCGCTCGCCATACGACGATGTAGTTCAGGGAGAAGGCGAGGAGGATCCACGGATGCCAAGGCAGCAGTATGACCATGGTGGACGTCCCATCAATCCCGACACCGTGAGGATCAACAGGGATATTATCAGGTCGCACAATCAGGTCATGTTCATTATCGGCATTGCTGAACCGGAGAACCCTGGCCCTGAAGCTGACTCGCAAAGGAGACATGGGGCATATGAGGAGTCGGTTGGGCTGAAGCTGGCATCATCAGCTAAGCGCTGTGTGGAGGCCGTTGGAATCTTTGGTGTCAATGGTCTGAGAGATCGAATTCTGGTGAAGTGCTCCCTCCAAGCGATGAATATTCATCATGGGCTGACTGGAAGACCTCAGATATATAAGCGCTACTCTAAAATCCCCTTCTGGGATCTCTATCAGCAGGCACGACGGGACTTTTCTGTATCCAGAGATATCCTTCCGGGAGCCCCCGCGAACCTGCTGTCGAATTACATCGAGTTCGCGGTTGCCCGATTATGGCTTGGAGAACAAGAAAAATTGACTGCTAGGCGTTGGTGAGGATCCGCCTTATGTTCGTGATCATCATGATTGCTGATATGCTGACTTTGTGTTTTAGTATTCACGAAGTCTGGTCATACATTCGGATTCATCTGGAATTATACATATCGCTACAGAGACTTGGGCTTATACCAAGCAGCAGATGGCTGCCGAGCCCGTCCTACTTCATCCCTTTTACCGAAGAGTCGCCGATTGTCGCTCCGCCGCCGCTCGAGAGCTTCGGGGTATCTTCCATCTTGCAATGGGTGGGCGGTCTTCTCATCTCCAATGCCCCGTTCATTGTTTTCGTCGTGACTCAGCGAATGGTTCGTGATTGGAAGCCGCATATATGGGCCGAGACCTTTAAGCGTCTCCCAAGTACGGTTTTCCGTGGCAAGACGATACCACAAGCGCCGCCGTCAATGCCCCAGTCCTTCATGAATGAGGCTCCTAGTGAAATACACAGCAACGAGGGAGCATCGCCGGTTGCGCCTGTGGACAGCCAGCCGCCAAGCGATGTGGGTGGTGTGGAGGTTGCTCGTAGGCCGAGCATATTCTCGGCCAGGGGTGATGACTTTGACAGCGATGAAGAGGACAGCGATATAATAAGGGCTACCCTTATCAGCTTTGACGTGGAAGCGACCGAGTCTACGGATGCCCCCCCGGGGCTCTGGAGTGCAGAGTTACGGCCAAGCGTTCCTAATACGGATTCAAGAGCGTCGACTGCTTTCCAGCCGACATATCTGGATACGCTGCTCACACAGATTCCCGCGCTGCTGGCATCGCACATGCTCGCCAACTCCATAACGCGGTTATTGATGACGCCATATGATGCGACCGCTCTACGTCTGGTGGCACGGGCTTTCTGTGTGAGGAAGGGTCTGCCTTTGGACGACATATTAGAGACAAATCTTCTCAGTGGTTTCACTTGGACAACGGCAATGAACTATCTGGGGACCGAATATTTCCACCTATTTCTTACTACGGAGGTCTGGGCGGTTTTCACAGGTCTTTCTCAGTGGTACCACTTTACTGAAGAAGAGTGGGCGGCTGAAGAAGCAAAGAACTAGAGTTCAAACTCATAGTAACGACCTGCAGACCGTTGAACAACCTCGGCTGTTAGTCATTGGTGAGAGCTGGACTTGAGGACTTCATCAGATTCCAGTCTTACCTTGGCCCCTCATTATCCCGGCACCCTCCACAGTGGCGACTCTCTGCTTGTTGCAATGGTTTCAACAAGCCACAGTAATCTCAGGGCATCGTTCTGGGACCTTAGAAGATCGAAATCAGGCAGTGGCTTGTCAGCACCTTAAATTGGCTACCGAGTATTGGGCACTCCGACGACTATCAATCCTCATTCTTCATACCGACACTGCCTAACAGAAGGCATACCGAGAAATCACCATGGGTGGTGGTTTCAGCCATGCGAAGGAGCAATGGCTGCCATCAAGCCTCCATGCGGCCTCACCATTATCATTTTGTCCAAGGCCTTGATTATAGATGTGGCCTATTCTTGCCTTGGTTCTTACAGACCCGGCAATTGATGGAGCACATTCGTCTGGATGACATAGATAGCTTCGTTGGAAAGCAAATAGCGCGTTAGATACCGCCGAAATCATATATATTGTGTTTCGTCTTCAACTTTTACTCTATCTTCTATCATTGAGAGTTACCACCTCTATAGCATGTGTACCGATTAATATCCCCTGAACGAATAAACAGAAAAAAAAAAAGAAAAAAAAGCGTAAATACTTTCTAATTCCGCACAATGTACATCTTCCGTCTCATTGGATCGTACTCAGAGGCTGCAAAAGCCTTCTCCTTGGGCGGATAATCTGTTGGCACGAGGCTGTCGAGATCGACCTTGTATGCCATGTGGTTGAGGAAGTTGCACACCTGAACGGATGGGTTAGTGAATCGCTGCCTTTAGATCTTGACTCTAATCTTCAAATTGAAGTGCGTACCGGACGAGTGTTCCAGCGAGTTCCGCCTGGTTCAAACCAACACAGGTGTCCGCCCAAGGATGTGGTGAGCAGGATGGTGTTGGGGTTCTGGCGGAACTCTTCAAAGGGGATAGCTTCTTTGACCGCGATCTAGTAGGGACTGTCAGTTCCCGAAATGCCCAGTATTCTGGAAAGGATGGAGTACGCACGGGGTCATCGATGGCTGAAATCGCGAGGAATGGAATCTTGATGGCGAGGATGGCGTCTGTCGAGGAGGCGTCACGGTAATACGCAGATTCGGTGGGATATCCCCAGGTCGGACATCTAAGTAGAGGTAAGTATATCCGATGCCCTCCAACATTGTGTGCATGACTGGTGAGGCTCAGAGGCAAGACTTACTGAATCTCGCGATCAAACTCGTATAAATAGGTGGTGTTCGCGATGGCGTCCAGATTCAGCTTGGTGTGCTGCTTGAGCTCCTTCTTGTGCCGCTCAATCAAGCTTTTCATTGCGGCTGTGATGAAATATGAGTCAATGGTCTTCGCCTGGTGGTTTTACGGACAGCCACTTACTGCCCAGCACTCGAAGGTAGAGTTCTTTGCCAATGAGCGTGTTTGCCATTGTTTTGCTGGCGATGTCTAGACTGAAGGGATTCGAGACAGCAATGGCCGCTTTGAGGGGGCATTCTGAACCCTCTTCGCCGCAGTACTGGCAGCGTGTTAGCCAGAGCTTGATCGCATATATTTGAATCAACGTACGTTGGTGATAATGTTTGCGCCGAGTGAGAAGCCGATGCCAAAGAGAGGGCGGTTTGGAAACGTCTTCTTCAGCCACCTGATGGTCTGCATGTCATCTGTCAGAAACTACTCATCATTCTCATCTCGTGAATGAGAGGCGCAACTTACCTGTCTGACATCCCATGTTGCGCGAGCATTGTACAAGATGCCGCTGGTGATTTTGCTGCCTGCGCAACCGCGAGAGTTGACCACGCAAATCTCCCAGCCCTGCTCCGGCAGAGGAGCAACTGTGTGTCTCAAGTACACCTCATGAGAGCCGCCCGAGAGGCCATGCAGCACCACGAGCATCGGCTTCGCATCGTCCGACCCGACAGCGGCGAATTCGTCGTCCGAGTAGTGCACCGTTCGGGGCGGCAAGCCTTCGTCTCGGCCCTCGTGAGGCTCCACGACGAAGTCGACCGCAAAGGATCCCTCATAGGCCTCGTGCTCGGCCTGGAAGACTTTGCGCTTGTAGTACATGAGTGGCCCGTGTGGCTTCGTTGCCGTCCACATCGTCTGTACATGGCCGTTGAAGAGGAGTGGGTTGAGGTGGCATGGCGGCGTGTTTGCCTCGCAGATCTTGAGGAGGTCTGTCTCATGGCCGTCTTTCTCCTTGATCGTCCTTGGAGTGGGCGAATGTGTGAATTCAATCTTGGCCTTCCCTAACCACTCCATTGCAGGGGACGTTTATGTGCTTGAGATGGTCGAACTGTTCTCGCAAAGATTTTGGATTCACGCAAGATCCGAGGTAGAGTCGATTGTGCTGCCAGTGAAACTCCAGAGACCCCCGATCAAGTCTATCTGAATGAAACAAACAGGTGTACAGAAGAAGAAGAAGAAGAAGAAGCAAAAGAAAGAGAAAAGGCTCCGCGTGTTGTTAACGAGGGTTGTACAAGACAACAAAGTCGGTGGCCCCAAGCCCCATTTTGACTTGTAGAGAGTACTGCCGCAAGTCGTGGCGACATGAGCGCGAATAGAGTACACCGTACGGCGGAGGTACATGCGATTTCTGCTTGTGGGTGAGGACGAAGAGGTACCTACCTGGCCCCTTAGCAGTCGAGGCATAACAGCATGGCCCACCCTCCCAAGGCGGCATATTCACCGAGCCGCGGCAAGTTGAAGTGCCAATCTACAAGTGGAATTTTCCGAATCTATTCTGGATCAAACTTGGGTCCATCAAAGCATTGCCTTACTCGCCTGTCGCCTTGTGGTTTGCTAGTGTAACCTCGGCTTCTGCTTCTCCTTGCTTGGCAACGAAAGTAGGAACTGAGGCAAATAGTAGGCACAGAAGAGCACACACAGCCTCTATGTCAAATCGCTCCAAATCTCGAGGAGCCTCGGCACAGTCTCTCTACGTCTTGATCGAGTATTCTTCTTTCAATATACTAGTAGGCTAGTATTAACAGGATTTCGGGCCATTTCTTGCGTATCAAAAGGCT
This sequence comes from Trichoderma gracile, assembly GCA_020002365.1. Classification (NCBI taxonomy): domain Eukaryota; kingdom Fungi; phylum Ascomycota; class Sordariomycetes; order Hypocreales; family Hypocreaceae; genus Trichoderma; species Trichoderma gracile. Next base: position 1,715,400 of record JAINEY010000003.1, read on the forward strand.
CCAATCAAGGATAAAGGTGGCGATCCGTTGCTTCTTGATCCGACCCGTGGACCTAGTCTATTCTAGGCGTAGCGCATCCTCTTCAGACAAGGCTCGTCACACAGCATGTCACGTGGATGAGCCGCTTTTTCTGAGTGAGATCCGCACGAGAGTCTCTCGTAAGAACATTCAAAGCAAAGCAAAGCAAGCAAAGCGAAGCAGCATCACCACGCCACGAGCCCACATCGATGCTTACCGAGATGCAGCGCCTGTGGCGCGTCGGACTCACTTGCAGAATGGACGCCAGGATGATTTCCTGGTGCTGTCCATCATTGCCTGCCGGGGCCAAAGGGGGGGAAGTGTGAATCCCAGGGAGAGCTACTGACTCCTTGACGAGCGATTTGGAGCCTCATTCCCCGGAACATCGTTTCGCTACACGAGCCGACACGTCGGATCCGGCCCACCGATCAGGAATGGGCTCGCTGGGGCGACGGAGGAAGACGTGATACTATAACATCGCCAACCCGAGGACGAGCCTGTCGCCAGAACCCCCCCACCACCTCTTGGTCTGCGCCGCAGCCAGGCGCCTGTAAACAGCCTCGCTGTGCCCCATTTGCACCTCCTCCACACGCCTGCGGCATCTCGCTGTGGCGGATATCGTCCTCAGATGATGTCGACACTGCACATGACGGATAAAACGCAACCCGGCCGTGCGGATAAACTATGGCTCACGACGTCTGAGCCCCTGTTTGGAGCACATGCTGCCTGCCTTTCTCTCACCTGTTGAGGCAGCCGTCATATGCTGCAACCGTGGAGTCTGGCGGGTTACGGTCTCTGTTCATGACTTGAACCGGCGCTGATCATATCGCTCATCCCTTTCGACACGCCTGCTCTGCTAAGGTCATGAGGGAGGAGGTTTAAGGGACTTTCATACCGTCGAAGTGCTCGTCCATGGAGATGCTGGATCAGGCTTCGAACCTCTTTCTTGAATGATGATTGGCTACCCCACTATCAGAGGGTTGGTTGCCTTATGTCTCCTGCAAAAGAGCAAGAGGCGAAGGACAGGGCAAAGAGAGAGACAGAGCCTACAGCGCCGCATTACACGGCCAACCGGCTGACAGAAACGCAAGTTCTGCGCGTTTTATTTCTGCCGATGATGCTTGGTGGTCAACTCGTTTCTTTGAGACGTATCCATCGCCAGCCGACAGACATGGGACAGCTGGCCAAGTTGCGTCGCAGGCATGCCATAAGGGGCGGCTGATGCTCGCGGGTAAGTTCGTAAATGATCCAGGAGGATCACAACGTATATAGCGCTTTGCTGCTGGTTTATGACGGCTCGAGCATGTCCTGGCTGGTCGGGGCGACTTGGCCGTGGTGGGCTCTCGTCTGCATGTCTTTTGGGGGGAGATATGAAGTGAAGGAGGAACGTATGAGAACACTGCCATGACGGTGAAAGCTTGCAAGTGCATGTCCGGGAGAGTCGGTGGCTTATTGGGGCGTGGCGGAGGTGCGAGATTGCTTTGGGGAAGAGCCGGCGCTGTTTTTGCGCGGTTGAGGCTCGAAGGCGTTCTAACGATGACCGCACAAGGGGAGGAAAAAAGAGCATCATCGCGGCGGTCAGTTCTGGAGGGAAGCGCTTGGCTCTGTGGCACCAGGGCCCCATCACGCTCTGCCTTTTTTTCCATCTTTTTTTTCTGTTGTCTCTTCCTCTCCTCCCCCTTCGCAATCCCTTCTCCCTCTCAGCACTCTGCCCTCTCACAAACCCTCATCGCAGCGCATTCGGTCCCCCGGCTGTGGGACGCAACAAGCCTCGCGACCCTGGCTCCTCCGGCTAAGGTACGGCGATTTACCAGCGCTGCGACGCTAAAAACTCAGACGAGGTGCAAGTCCCAATGGGGCAGAAGACATCGCCTCCGCGTCGCCCTCGACATGCTGCCATGAGAGACGACGGAGGAAGCTATGATTACAGAGAACGGCCTCGATCTGGCAGAGGAGTGACGTCCTCGGATCGACAAGGATCTCCTCCCCACGAGGCCCGTCACGGCGCAGACTACGCCCGCCAGCACCATCGCCCCAGAAGTCCAGCGCCAGCGCCAGCCCACCGGCATCGCTCACGAGACCGCAGCCGGGACTATCACCGGCGGGAGAGGCCTTTGTCCTCGCGCCATCCTGCCGAGCCGGACGACCTGATCCCTCGCTACCGGGAGAGCAAGGCGCGTTCCTCCGAGGCCAAGGCCAGGACTGCTCGGGGCAGCCGTAGCCGCAGTCGGAGCCGTGACCGAGATCGAGACCGAGATCGAGACCGTGGACGAGACCGTGAGCGAGACCGTGAGCGAGACCGTGAGCGAGACCGTGACCGTGAGCGTGGTCGTGAGCGAGAGCGCGAGCGTGATCGTGACCGTGACCGTGGGGGGCTTGGCTCTCCGTCCTCCTCTAAGCGACACAGGAGCCGCAGCCGCAGCCACAGCCGGTCTCTGAGCTCGTCACGCAGGAAGCGCTATAAGAAGGCTCACAGTCCGCCACCGCGCGACCGAGACCACGGATCCAAGGCCGAATCCAGGAGACGAAGACACCATTCGACCGATCGTCGAGACTCCTCACCGCGTCGACATCGCTCCTCCCACAGATCCCCTGCCCGAGCCGACCACGAGGGCCACCACCGTTCCAGGCGGAGATCTCCCTCTCGATCCCCCGCAAGATCGGAAGGTGACAGGAGAAGGTCTCGACGCGACTCCCGGCACCGCCAGAAACCCGAAGCGCCCCGGAGTCCATCGAGAAATCGGTCCCCGCCAGCTGCCAGCAGTCGGCACTCCATCTCACATCGTAGGGGTTCGCAGTCACGTGTGGGCGAACCTACCCTGACGGTCCGCACTGCCACTGACGACCGGTCGCGGGTCGACGTCGACTACCGACCTGCCCACCGGGACCCTAGACCGCGATCTCCTCCCTCCCATCGAGAGCGAAAGCGAGGCAAAGACTTCCCCGAGCCGCATCACACATCGCGGTCGGACGTCGACGACGATATGACGTCTCGGAGCAGCTATCGAGGAGGATACAAGCCCGCCTATTCGCACCAGTCCCACCACAGCAATGACCCGCGAGGGTATTCACAGTCTCCTCAGAATCCGGGCTCTTTTCACAATTCCCCGTCTCCATCGCCCTACGGCGCCGGGCGTGGCGGGTGGAGCGGACACCAGTACTCCCCTCAACAGTATGTAACTGACTCACCATATGTGTATATTGCTACTTTCGTCGCATGTTGCTAACGGGGATGAATAGGCAATATCCTCCACAGTATTCTCATGCCGGCGGCGGCTACGCTCCGGCTGGCCCCCCGCAGAACGGATCACAGAACCATTATCATGTGAATCCTCTGCACTCGCCTCCTTATGCAGCGCCTACTGGGCCTCAGGCCAGCTTTCGGGGGGGTCATCGAGGAAGCGGGTTCCGTGGCAGCTCCTTTGCAAACCGAGGTGGCTATCGCGGCTCTGCCTTTCAAAGCACTTCTAGGAACCCTGCATCCCAGGCACCTCCGCCGCCACCGCCTCCTCCCCCTCGTGGCAATGGCTTACCATCAGATGAAGAAGGGGATAGGCGGCCCAATGCCGCAGACGCTGACACAGGTGCGGTGGCAGATACCGAGGCCACTGATGCTCCTGAAACTGCACCTCAGGCTCACTCAGACGACGTACCGTCTGCTCCCGCTAGTGACATGAGCACATCCAAGGATAATGCTGAGGCTTCATCACAACCCACGCCCAAGCTAGGCGGCGGAGGCGGCAAGTTTAGTTTTGCTTTCAAGCCGTCTTCAAAGCCAACGCCTACCGCTCCGAAGCCTGAGATATCCCAGAAATTCAATGCTCCCCCAAAGAGAGAGCCTCCGCCACAGGCCCAAAGCACCAACCGTGATCGGGAACCTCCTCCAAGCGCTCCTACGGAACCATCGTCGGCGCGCTCTCGACGAGAGTTTAGGCATCCACCAGAGGGTCCGAAACTGGCGCCTAGAACGCGGAAAGTAACCAAGATTATGAAACGACCGAAGCCTCGGCCTACTCTGCCACCCGACTTGATTGACTCTGACTCTGTCTTCTTTCGAAAACCAGGAAACGAGTCTGTTGTCGGCTCGGGTACGTACGGAAAGGTATTCAAGGGGCTCAATGTCTACACCAAGGGACTTGTTGCTCTCAAAAGGATACGGATGGAGGGCGAACGAGATGGCTTTCCTGTGACGGCTGTACGAGAAATCAAGCTGCTACAGTCGCTACGGCATACAAATATTGTCAGACTTCAGGAGGTTATGGTGGAGAAGAATGACTGTTTCATGGTCTTTGAGTACCTTTCTCACGATTTGACGGGCTTGCTCAACCACCCTTCCTTTTCGCTAGACCCAGCTCAGAAGAAGCACATGGCCAAGCAGCTATTCGAAGGTCTAGACTACCTCCACGAGAGAGGCGTTCTTCATCGGGACATCAAAGCCGCCAACATCCTTGTCAGCAGCGATGGCATCTTGAAGCTGGCAGATTTCGGCCTGGCTCGGTTTTATGCGAAGCGACACCAGCTGGATTACACGAACCGGGTCATTACGATCTGGTACCGATCGCCCGAGCTTTTGCTAGGAGAGACCAAGTACACCGCCGCCGTGGACGTCTGGAGCGCGGCGTGTGTCATGGTGGAGATCTTCACCAGACTCGCCATCTTTGCCGGTGATGGGACGGAGCTCAGCCAGCTGGAGAAGATATACAACACGCTCGGAACGCCAACCCGCCAGGACTGGCCTGGCATCACCGACATGGCCTGGTTCGAGCTGCTTCGACCGACTGCCAAGCGAAAGAGCGTGTTTGCCGAAAAATACAAAGACAGAGTCTCCCCTGCCGCCTTTGACCTGTTGCAATCCATGTTCCAGTACGACCCGGCCAAGCGACCTACTGCGTCCATGGTCTTGCAGCATCCATACTTTACCAGCGAAGAGCCGTTGCCCCGGCAGGCAGTAGAGTGAGTTTTACCCCTTCTTCTAACGAACTATGCTTCAATCTGGAGTTGATTGTCTAACTTCTCACGACAGGCTGGCAAATATTGGTGGTGACTGGCACGAGTTCGAATCCAAGGCTCTGCGGAAGGAAAACGAGCGGCGAGACCGGGAGGCCCGAAAGGCCGCCAAGGATGGCACTCGAGAGAAGGACAAGAAACGCGTCACAGAGACTCATGATCGTGAGAGGAGCGTCAAGCGGATCCACGTCGATCAGAAGTCGGCGGACGCTGGCGGCGGCACTGCTTCGACTACAACGACAGCTACAAAGGAGTGATGAGAGCTTTTTTTTCCCCTATCTTTCATTCACACCTGGCCTTGCTTTTGTGAGCTATTACCCGCCCCTTTTTCTTGTCTGATATATAGCTGCCGCACCTGTCTACTCTCCCGTCTCGCGGTTCTGGTCTTGGGGCCGGAACAGACGAGGAGGCGCTGTTTGATGTAGTATAATGCCGTATATGTGGCACGAGACTTTTTCTTTCCCTTTCACGTTCTCTTTTTTAGCTTCTTCCTTCCTGTCCACTTTTTTATCTCTTCGAAAGGTGTTTAAAAGGGGGTTATACTTGGCGTTTGGTGGCGATGTGGAAAGGTTCAAATCTACTTTTATGTGTTTCGCAGGGGGTTGAGATGATATGAGGCGAACAAAGGCATGGCATGGCAATGGGATGACGGCTGCCTCCAGCTTTTAGGGGAGGCATGTAGATGAGACGATTGTGGAGAAACGGACAGTCTTCCCAGCGTGAAGAAGTTAATATATGAAGCTGTTCCAGCGGACTAAAACAAGCGATGTTTGTTCCTTTGGCATTCCTAAGAATGTTTGCGTTTTTTTGTAATAGGTGGTTGTGACACTAAGGAAATCTTGACACGAGATACAGATCTAGACGGACTGGATGCAAAAGATCTCCGATTTTCTTCAACGCCTCTGCTTCATATGCAACCATCTAGTAAATAGAAACAAATCATGAGCGACATTCAAGTGTCATAACATCATCAATCATATCCCCTCATCAAATGTGGTATCATAAAAACTTCCATCCTTCCCATGTACACATATCCAACCAAAGCTATACCAACCAGCCTCCAGAGAAAATAGGATGCAAGTAGAAATGGCGCATGAGGATCGTTCTGTGACACTTCTCTTTCAATCCCCGCTCGATACCGTCTTCGTTTTCCGGTCGGAAGATCCAGTCAGGCGGGTAGCCTTTGACTATTGCAGTATCTCATGCCCCTTTCCTTTGGGTTCGGCTGTCTTCAAAAGGTCCCGGAGACGCCCCTCCGCAACGCCCTTCTGATGGTGATGGTGATGGTGATGGGCCGAGGAGGTGGATGACGGCCTCCAGGGCATCCATCCATTGATCATGGAGAGGATGCCGCTCCCTGCACTGTCTGTCTTGGTGTGCGTAATGGCCCCCTTTGCCACAGACAGTCCGACTTGCTTCGGCGGGAGTGGCGTCTCCTTGACGAGGAGGGCGGGCGGTTCCTCACGAGGGTCACCTGGAGCTGTGCGTATCTCCAGCTGACTCGTCGATTCTTGCGGCCGCGCCGGTTCGCTGACGAGACCGGTGGCCGACGTGCGCGGAGAGTCGATTGCCGAGCCGGGATGCCTCGTCGAGGCATCGATGAGAGCAAGCGAAGTCGACGACTTCTTTGGCGCGGCGTCCTCTTGGTATGTGTCACGGCGCTCATCGAGAGTGCTGCTCGAAGAACTGCTGGCCGAGGAATGGCCCGAGCCCTTGTGCGCCGCCCGCCCGCGCACCTCTTCGGCGATCTCGGAGGCGGTCTTCTTCCTGCCGGGCTGTTCCTCGTCCGAAGAGCGACTGGACGAGATGATGGTCTCTAGCGTGCCCACGGCTCTGCTGTTCCTTCGGGCCATGCGTCTCCGCCTTCGAGCTGATGCCCCTACGCTATATTCATCGTCTGCGGAGACCACCTGCAGGGTTGGGCCTTGAGTATCATTCTGGGCAGAGGCATTGAAAAAAGAGGTCCCGGATCCATGGGGAGTGTAGTGAACCTCGTACTGATTGCTCAGCGAGTACCTGGATCTGGCACAGATCTCGGCAATCCGGTCCAGATCGGCATTGATATCACCAGCAATGCCGCCGCCCTGGGCCTCGAGGTTGGCCATGAAGCTCTTGAAGCTGAAGGCCTCCACCGGGGGCAGGCGGGCCTCGTCCTCGGCGCGGCCGTTGACGGGCTTCTTTCCAAAGGACAGCACCATGTTGCCCAGCATGCCGTGCTCTCCGGACACGAGCCGGGAAGGGACACCGGCGACAGCTTCGGCGAAGCGGCTGACTTGGGAACTGGAGCCGGCACCAATACCGGAGACGGACGATCCGTGTGCGATGGGACCGCGGGACGAGCTGGACGGCCTGCTCGAGGGCACCGGGGGATAATAGCTGCGGACGATGACGGGCTCCGAGTATGTGCTGCTCTGGGCGCCGGTCGACTTGGCGTAGCGATGACTCGGGAAGTTGTTGTTGAGCTCTCGGAGGGCGGTGGTGCGGTACTCTACTGTCGAATCATCGACCGGGATCGGCTTGCCTTCAGCAGTGGAGGGCACAAGGCTGGTCGGAGACGGATTGGGCTGGATGGAACGCCTAAGGGGGGAGGGCAGGGAATGGACACCACGATGCTCAATGCTGGTCGATGACGACCGAGGCGACGGAGCAGGCGAAGACTGGGCCTGAGCTTGAGGCTGAGCTACCAATTGAGGTTCAGTCTGAGATTGGGATTGGGATTGGGATTGAGGCTGAGACCGAGGTTCAGATTGAGCCTCGAGATGGCCAGACGACGGCTGAGAGCCAGAGGTGGGCAGAGACATGATGGGTAGAGAGAAGCGTGTTAGGTGGTTAAATACAATAATGTAAGGCAGGGCAGGGCAGGGCAGGGCAGAGCAGAGCAGAGCAGGCAGGACAGGTTGGGAGAGGGATTGGGGTGTTGGGTATCGGCGACGATCGGTCCAGGGTCTCAGCAAGACATCGGGCGCGGCAACATGCAAGCTGTGCAGCTCCGAGGCCTCAAGGCATTGCCGCAGACAGACGGTCGTGTCGATGCGGACAAGGTCCCCGGTCTAGGGCTCGGCAGGATAGGATGGGGGAAAAGAGGGAGGAGAGCAGGATGCGTGTTGTATGTACTGTAGGGTGTGCCTCGCTAGTGACAGAGTGGCACGACAGCAGGCAGATGGATAGCTGGCGACGGTAGCGTTGGCGGAGTCTCACACGGCTATGTATGTAGGTATGTCTGGATGGATGTGCGTATGTATGTATGTATGTACTAGTAGCGAGAGCAGGCAGAGCGCGGGTCGTGATAGGACAGACTGGCAGCGGGATGCAGATGTTTGTATGCGCGAGGGCGCTGGAAGTAGCAGTAAAGTGGCAAGCAGCAGGCTGAAGCAGGTGGTGATGGTGTGGTGATGGTGGTGATGATGTTGCCTTGACGCCGCTGGTGATGCTGTCGTGGCAAAGCGGCTGCTGCAGGTCGATGAGAGAAACAGTGGGAAAAGAAGAAAAAATGTACGAGGAAGAGAGGCAGGGAGCAGTAACAGAAGAAACAGTCCTGCAGAGCGTCGCTTCAGAGGACTGCGAACCGAAAAATATTCGAGGCTGTGTGTGGTGTAGTCGTAGTAGAGCAGAGCCGACCAGACCAGATGGGTAAAGGTGCAGTTGCAGTAGTCAGCAGAGTGAGGGGGCCAAAGAGACAACTTCAACGAGGCCAGGCCATGATAATCGCTTCGTAGGCGGGCGTGGGCGGAGCAAAAGAGAGAAAAAGCAACTTTAGGAAAAATTGGAACAAAAAAGAAACCAAATGCAATGCACAAGCTGCACAAGCGCAATGCGAAGCTGCACGACTGTCGTGGCCGCTGCTCAACGGGCTTCTGCCTTCCGGGGCAGCGGTTCAGAGGCCCGTGGCAAAAAAGCAGGTTGGATGACGAGAAGAGCCGTATGTACTGTACTTTTGATGCCTCTGCTGTGGTTTGACAGGCCGCTTCCCTGGCCTCATCCCTGCCGCAGCTGTTTGCTGGCGTGTGCGCCGTCTATTGGCTGGGCTGAGGCATCTCAGACGTGTTCGCCGACAGAAGGGGAAAGGCGAGGGAGAAGGGCAGTGACAGATGCGTGTGAGCGCATGAGAGCGTGTGGGTGACGATTGGTGTGGACAGCGGCAGAGGGATGCACTGCGTCAAGCACCGTCAGAGGCCAATCAGGTCGCTGTGAAATGATGCTTCATCGCCAACTTTGCTTACAGGCGCTTCGTATCTACTGTATGTGCATACTCGTACATGTGCGAAGGAGCGTGCAGATGCGGAAGCCGCCTGATTGCAATTGCTGAAGAAACATCGCTTGGATGCAGCCAATTGGCCGTAAAAGAATGATGTAAATTGAGCAATCATTAGATACCTCCAGATGGTCTGTCAAGCCCCGCTGAAAATCTCCATTAGAATCTGGGTTTGGTCTTCCACCTCTCTCTGTGTTTTGATCATTTGCCTGCGCTTCGTGTTCCTTTTCATATCATACTCCCCGACTACTGATCTTCCAGAGGCCGCTCTTCTCCCCAGCAAGCCCAAAACCTCGCTCCTCAGAAGCTGGGGCAATAATATGCGGGAGCGCGGGGCAGCTCGGCGCCAATTCGCTCCACGTCCGCTGTCGACGCACCTTGACTCAACCGCCGCTGCTCGCTGATAAATCCATGATTCGCAACGTGTTTCAGGCCACTGCATCTTGCAGTCCATTGCGGACATCCGATTGGCGTCAATAGATGTCTTGCTGGCTGTCAATATTGAGCCCGCGGACAGGATATTCCGTCGAGAACAATGCGGCGGTGCATCGGCTATGGTGATGTCACATTGTGTTCTTTCCACTTACCATATCAGCGCTGCAGGAACCGTCTCGATGTTGCTTTTGGGGGATCCTGTCCCTTTTGATCAGCTGCTTTTCTCAAGTTTGTGCTCGATTTCTGTTCAACTCGTCTCATTATTACTCGGCTAAAGTTCACTCTGCCTATGTCGGTACACAACAAGCCGTATATACCATGTCAATTCGGCGCCGTGTCCCCTCAACCTCACCTTCTCTCTCGGCCAGCTCAGTGATATGATAGTACGAATTCCTAACGCATACCATCAGGCATACCCTTGGTTCCCATGCCCTTGGGCAGTATAGCCCTGGTTACCGTATCCTTGAGTTCCATACGCTTGGCTGTCGTACGCCGGGCCTCCGACAGGCTCAACCGGCGCAACCGGCGCAACAGGCGGTGCCATCGTCCCATAGCCTGGTCGCGGACCTTGTCCACCCGTCTGCACCTTATCAGAATAGATGCCAGGAGCACGGCGCGGAGGATAATGACCCTCGCGGGCCTGCTGTCGCCTATCATAATAGACATATTCAATGTAAAACGCATGTATATGCCCCGGAAAGTATCCAAGAATTGTCAGGCATATGTTGATGAGGACGTCTATGTGGATCGTCTTAGCATATCGTCTTCCTGTGATGAAGTTTGATGCCGGGCATCATGGTAGAGAGAGAGAGAAAGAAACATACCCGCTCCACATCCTGCCACACAGGCTACGCCAAGCGGAGGGACTGAGAAATGTCGTCCGTTAGTAATGTATGCGCCGGTTGAAAAAGAGATTAGGTAGCTTGGTCAACTATACCGACGGGACATACAGATGATGGTGAGAATGACGAGCAGCACGACTGCACAAGCACCCATGATGGCGACAGGCTGTTGCTGCAAGTTTGATATACAACTGAAGGTTGGTGTGAAGCTGTCTCTATGAAAGCTGAAATCAAGTTAAAGAGAAATTCCACCGACAGGACAGGCCTCGAAAAGGACGAGACGAGTGCCTTTTCTATTACAAGGCTGGCATGTCATGGCGGCTTAGAGTTTTAGCCTCCTTGTATTGCGTAACATGATTGCGTGCAGCATGATAGTCACGCCGATAGTGCGCGGTTCACGCAACGCAATCAACCACCATCACATCACCTTGATCAAATCACCCAAACCACCATCAACTGCCGCATCCAGGCAGTCGCGGCCCGTGATGCGCCAACAATGACGCACAGCCAAAGTCGAAGGCAGGAGCGCATGACGTAGTGCACGTGAATGACATTCCGGCCCGCGATGAGGAAGGCGCTTCGCTTGGTGTAGTGGCTCAAAGTCAATTGAGTGTGCTTTCCTCATTTCGAGCTCATTAACTGGCAAGGCGCCCTCAGTTGGGAAAGACGTCCCGAGTTTCCCGCTTGCTTCCGCTTCCATGTTCCAGTGGGGTTTCAAGCGTGCACAAGAGGTGAAAGAGGGGACGCCACATCTTCTTTCCCCACGCGCTGAAGAGAAGCCGTTGAGCCATGAACAAAAGTTTCAACTGTCCTCTACACTGTGCACAGCCAAGCCAAAGCGGCCTAGGTGCAGACTATCCTATTTGTCTAAGTTGAGGTGAGATGCACGAGTATCTACGATCCAGGCACGAGGCTACAATGTCTCATCTACATCAGATTTTGACGGACAAATCTGGCGACTTGGACTTCTCCATTGGTGACTGGCTCTTATTCCCGGATTAATCGCGACGTGCTGACAGTCGTCTTGGTAGCCTCTGCATGGACTTCTCAGCGAGACGAATCTGCACCGATGAACCTTTGGCTTCCTTCTCATAGCGCAGGCTCCGATAATATCAAGCCGCGACCCCGGTTCTCGGATACTGCCGTGATGAAGAGCCACAATCGATTTTCACTGGTCTCCTGGCAGGTGCGAGAGGAACAATGATGTACAGAGAGCGGAGGTGAAACAATGCTGATAGGTCTCATCTGGGCAATCGAATTCACAGTTGTATCCGGCAACCCCTGCAGCATGCGTTCAGGCTAAGAGGCAACGATGATAGAAAAGGCTGCCATATCATCAAACGAGCCGACGCAACTCTGGTACGTCTGAAAAAACAACACCGTGCATAGCAACCTCCTATGTATCAAGATATGGGGCGCGTGGCAGTTGGCATTGCGAGACTGGAAACAAACATGGTGTTACCGTGTCTTCTCGAACAGCCAATTCCAGGCATCGCACTTCTGATATTGTTCTAGAAACAATTCCGTGCCGGAATTCAGGCCAATCAGATGACAGCCCGGCTCCCGGCCGGACAGCAGCAAAGGCTTCGTCGCTGGTTTGAACTTGTGAGGAAATGCCAAGACGAAACCCCGCCAGGTGGCCCGAGACAAACTTCAGACGCGTCTTTTCGAAGCCTTGCCTGCTTCCGAGTTACGAAGCGACGGTCACGCTAATCCTAGGGGCACTGTGTCCAAGCAAGACAAGCAAATGCTTTTCTATCCTGACTGTCATCAAGCCGCCGGAGTCGGTTCGTTACCGCCGCTGAGCTGTACTCAACTACCGGGAGTCTTATCCTTTTATCCGCAACTCAAATCGGATCATTTCCCACTCTTCGCCCAAGCTAAATGGCTCCTCTGTCAAGTCGGTAAGACGACTCTCCTTTTTTAGGTGGAAACACTGACACGAAAAGCCGCCTTGCCCTCACTCGACATTGCCTCAGGACGTTCCGCAGAGCGGGTATTCCCGACATACCGATTACCATGCGGCAGCAGATGCCTTTTAGTGTACCGACTAAAACAGGCCGTGTTCGGGATGGATCATCTTCTGGCACCAGGAACACTTTCACCAGAAAGACACAAGAAAGGCAGACCAAAAGTGTCATGCTGCAGCGGAACTGTGACCTGCATTGCCTGAATCAAGTCCAACTCTCTCAAACCTGTGAATGTTTCCTCCAGTAAGAGCACCATGGGCATGGACAGCGGAAACACTGATTCTCGCAGGTACGTGATCTCAGGCATACTGAAGTCTAGCGAGGACCGGGGAGACAAGCGGTCCTCTCGAAGAGAAGCCTGGATTGCAGGAGACTCGTCATTTTGCTGCCAACAGAAGCTCTGTCGAAACATGATTCGGAATGATGCGGTTAGGAGTCGCACACTGTGCTGAACTCGCGCATCGAGACGCAGCCCCGGCAGGACGATACAGCAAACCTAACGCGGACTGCATATCCTTAGTGGCAAGCCAATGTCCCTTGAATCTGCCACAGACAAACGCAGAGCTGCGAGAGAGTGCACAATGGTATTGCCACACGGCACCGGCGTCTTGGTTCAATGTCCATGGGCTGCGATGTATGCGGAACTTGCCTCCTGTCATACCAGCTCGCCGTCGGTTACCACCTTACCTGTGCTGGTGTGCATATCAGCATAAGATGCCAGTTGCTGCCGACTGATTGATCCGGAAAGTGACAGGCCTGTGGGCTTGTAGCTTTGCTGTCCTGGGCCCGGCTGAGATTGTGGTGTGAGAACTTATGCTAGTAGGACGACAAGAAGCACGAACATCGTGCTATTCCGGTCCGCCTGCAGCGGTGAGAGAGAGCTCCTATTCCCAGAATTACTGAGGGCCAAGATTCTTCTTCTGCCTGCTGCTGTTGCCGATGGCTGCGGAGATGATTGGCCGTCAGCTGGCCATGCTGATCACTGACGAGACGACGAGAGTCGTACATATGCCGACTGCGCTGTCAAGGACCCAACCCCAGGTGGCAAAGGCTGGAATATCTGTGTTCTACATCAGATGCCGCACTCTGCTTCTGTCTCTTGTCATGAAGAAAACCAAAAGGGGAGCCGGAGGACGCAATTGGCAACTGTAAGGCTGTCTTTGTGTGTGGGAACAACTACTAACACTCCTTGCCTGAGGCCGAGATTCGCCTATCGAGCAAAGCGGTCGTATTGCGTATAACCTAGTAGCATAGATCTGGGGAATTCAGGCAAGGTTATATGCACATTCTCCATACAAGCCCTGCTGCTTCGTACCCAGTACTTGGTACGGGGCTCCGTGCTTCGACAGCCCGAAGCATCGAACATGAAGTTACGGTGTATCATAAGCACAGTATGTATGAGTCTATTGCTAGCATCTGGAGTGCCAAGACCAGGGCCGCGCCGGAATGACTGCTCCTGAGGACGGCCTGCCTCCCACTTTTGATTTAGAAGCTGAATGCAGTAGATGATATCTCCTTCTGGACATCACAGGGTGTGAGTCGTCGAGGCTGGTTGCCCAAGCCATTGACAGCAACGCTGTGGCACATGCCATCAACGGCATCCCTACGTACATGTACTCGTCTGCTGGTGGACAGCACAGACTCTAGGCTTGCTGATGAAGGTCTCCCAGCGCAGGGTTGCTGTCTCCGACTTGCCGGATGCCCCCCTTCTGCGCCCCCATTGGGTGGGACGGTGCCAGCCAGCCCTTGATACTTCAGCGGCCGACGTCCTCTGTAGTGCCTTGCCTGTTTCTGTCTGGTAGCATTGAACAGTATGTACCTATATACCAGGTAGCAACGCCCCGTCGTGGAAGCGCGCACGCTTCCTTCACGTTTGGTAGTAGCAGCTGGAGGGCTCGACTAGCAGGGTTGCGGCACGTCGAGCGCCTGGGCGGCTGGGGCCAGATGGGAGCAATGGATTCATCTGCAGCGGGCTCACGGCCGCTGAGAGCCCGGGCACGGAGATGGACAGGCCATCGTGGACTCCCGAGGTCCTGTACATACTGTACCACCGCTCCACAGAGCCCTGGAAAAAGCCCGGCTCCCTCGTCCTGTCCCGTCCGCTGTGAATAGAGCAGTGCGGTGCAGCGCGGTGCAGTGTAGTGCTGTGCCGTGCTGTACGACCCGGCCAGGCACTCTCTAGAATGGCCCTGGGGCCTCTGCTAGTGCGGCCGAGCACACACTGTGGCCGCGGTGGAGGGCCAGGTACCTGAGCTAACTTAGTAACTGCAGTGGACGACCAGAGAAAACTGCTGGACCACCAATTTCCCGCTCCGTCTCTTCCACTCTCAAACCTCCCATTCTCTCTTTCGAGTCCCTCGCCATCTAGGACTTCAGAGCTCGACCTTGTTGCGAACGGTGTGTTGCGCATTCCGGCAGCGCGCTGCCAATCTTTTCTTCCGCTAGCGGGCCTTTCATTGTGTGCTCACCTTTGACCCTTTCTTCTTCGAATCCTTCACTTCTCCGGCCCGCCGACCCGAGCTCGAAGCTTCCATTTTTTTCCCGGCTCTTGTTTATCTGGGAACCGCCTCCTGAAGCCCTCATCGCAGACGGCCATACCAAACCGCCCGATTCCCGCCTGCACTTGATCAGCCGGCTGGGAGGGCAGAAGTGACGCTTTCACGCATTGCACGCCCTTCGCGTATAACACCGACCCAAGCTACCTATTGCAAGCGATCCAGCCATCGTTGCAGCCCTCGACACCCTTGCCCGCTTCTCGCAAACATTGGCCCGAGCCGGCAAACCCGCCGCCATCATGTCTTCGCAGCAAGTGCCTCAGCTCAACATCGACCGCTACGTCGTGATCCATGTTGCGACCACCTGTGATGAACACGGTGTCTACGTTACCAAGGACTCTGCCGAGGTCATTGAGCTTGGATGGATTATCCTTGACGCCAACACTCTCGAAGAGGTCAGATTCCTCCTCCCACCAAGACCCCTGCGCCACTACTTGGCCACCCATGGTTTCTCGGCCGAAGCATCGCTGACCTGACGACATCACAATAGATCACCCACGAGAGTGTCCTCGTCAAGCCGGTCAACACTCCCATCACCCCGCTATGCAGTAAGTTTTTCAGTGTTGTGGATCTCAATTTTTTTTTTTCCTTGGCTTCGTCCGTCACGATTTGCCCCTTTTGCCTCGCACTCGTGATGCGGGCACAGTTTTGGCGTTTCAAAATTTCTAAGCTTGCGGTGTATTGTCGAAAACTGGGGCTGACTCTGGACTGCGTTTCCCTCTTCTCGCAGCGAGTCTGACGACCTTGACGTGGGAACATGTCCGAAACGCTGGTACCTTTAGGGATGCCATCACCCGCTTCGACACGTTTGCTACCGAGTATCTGACTTCGAAAAACCTCGACTTCGTCTTCGTCACCCTCGACGCCTGGGACCTCCGAGTTCAGCTCCCGCGAGAAGCCCGCGACAAGGCTGTCGTGCTGCCTCCTTATCTGCAGCACTCCCGCACCTTCGACCTGCGAACTGAATATCAGCGATGGCAACAACACCACCCCGAGTCTCTGCCCTTTGGGCCCTCGATGCTCTCCAACATCTGCGCGGCTCTCGAGGTGGAGCCGGTGCAGTCGAGTGCGCCCATTAAGCATAACTTGCCTTTCCACCTGCAGGCTCTGGCTCCCGCTTCTCCCCGTCGCGCCATGGAGGAGGCCATTACCTTGGCCCGCGTCCTTCGTGGTTTGATCCGCAAGTCTCAACCCCCGCAGGATCACCCTGATGTGTTGACTAGGCCAATGGATGCCAGGGCAGATGTCCGAGCATTCCTTTCTGAGAGGAGCAAGGTTTTGCACATGTCTGGTCTGCCGCATGATACTACTCAGTCCGAGCTGGAGAGCTGGTTCACCCAGTTTGGCGGCCGTCCTATTGCTTTCTGGACTCTTCGGACTCCCGAGCAGCACAAGCCCACTGGCACCGGCTTTGCCGTGTTCTCTTCTCACGAGGAAGTGAGTTCACCAACCTACCCTAACTTTATATCTTCCCCTGCTCTCCCCATCCCCCTCCGCCTGAGTCACGCTGGAAGATTCTTTTCCCCAGCCCCTTGCTACTATCGACTGAGATGTGTCGTGCCCTGGAACTTGTTATAACTAACTCCCCTAGGCTGCTGAGAGCTTGTGTATGAATGGCCGTGCCCTGAACGAGAAGGCTATTGAGGTTTCCCCTTCTTCCAGCCGAGTCCTGGATCGCGCTCAGGATATCTTGACTCCCTTCCCGCCGAGCAAGAACCGCCCCCGACCTGGTGACTGGACTTGCCCCTCTTGTGGCTTCTCCAATTTCCAGCGCCGCACGGCTTGCTTCCGTTGCTCGTTCCCTGCTGTTGGAAGTGGAGGTCCCGGAGAGATGGGAGGTCCTGGCGGCTACGGATACGGATACGGACCCCCAGCCATGATGCCCCCTCCTCACCACGGCGGTCACCACGGCCCCATGGGTCACGGTGGACGCATGGGTGGTGGCGGCGTTGTGCCTTTCCGTGCCGGTGACTGGAAGTGCGGAAACGAAGTGTGCGGATACCACAACTTTGCGAAGAATGTTTGCTGTCTCCGCTGCGGTGCCAGTCGCGCTGGTGCTGCCGTCGTCGCAGACTCCGGTTACCCCTCTCCCATGGATAACGGCTCTCAGTACGGCATGAATCAGGGCTCGATGGCGGGTACCCCGGGCCCCGGCCCCTTCGCCTCTGGAGGAGCCTTCGGATCGGGCGGCGGCTACGGCCAGCACTTTGGTGGCCCCCCTAGTCACTTTCTCCCTTCGGGACTGGGTGGCGGCGCCGGCGGCTACCCGGGTTCCTTGAACTCTCAGGGTTTCGCTTCCGGTCCTGTCGCGCACTCCGCCGGCCCGTTTGACAGCAGAGCTGCCGAGGCGGCTTTCCAGTCTGCGACTAACGGCCCCGTCTCTGGTGGACCAGGCAACAACTTCTACAACAACAACAGCGGCAACCCCGGCAACAACGAAAACGACCCCTTTGCGTTTCTGAGCAGTGGCATTGGCGGCCTCACCGTCAGTGGCGACGCCCGCCAGAACGGTGCTGGTGCTACTCCCAACAAGTCGCCCGCTTAAATGTGCCTCTTGCCGGGGCGATGGGGTCTCAAGCCCCTGCGGCAGACGCCGTGTATAGATGATGATTGTTTACTCAACTGGTTACAAGGTACCCCTTTCGGTATATCTTTTCGTTCCCCCATCGACGATCTTTGGAATGATGAACATAGAGCATTTGACCTCGGCAAATACCTTCCGGACCTGACTTGCTTGCTATTTCAAGGGAAAGGGGCTGGTGTGCATTTGGTTTGATTTTGGGGGATCTAGGACGGAGTGTCGGATATGTTTTAGGGGGCTGTGAATCGTTTCGAAGGCTGGAAGACAAAAAAGTGAAAAAGCACCACGGCTATTCTGGGTCAACGAGTCTTTGTGGTACAAGCTTTGCTGAGGAAAACAAAAAATGGTTCTCTTTCGCGCTCAAGGGGGGGCAAACATGGTTCTTGGCAAGGGAAATAAGGTTGTGTGGACTCGATTATCGGTCGGACGTGGCATTCTTTTTTTGCTGGAATCCTTTGTCCCGGTGCTGGTGCATAGCGAAAGGGAGTAGGGTATATCTTGGCCTTGTTTGACTCACTTATCCAGTTTGCCGGTGTCGGATGGTTCACTCAGAAATAACCTAGGGGGTCTCTGATTTTTGTTCTCATATTTTTCCTCGTCAAATCTGATTTTATGTCTTGTTATCGTCTTCCTTTTTCTTCCTTCTCAACTCTTCCCCTTCTTTGCTCTTTTGTTCTAACCTGTCAAGTCAATCATTCCTCTTACATAGGACATTCTTTCTCTCACACATTGTACCTTACTGTTCATTCACTCGTTTGTATCATTCAGTCGATTCCGCGCGCTTGGGGGGAGAAAAGGTGTCAAGGTAGATTGAGCATTTTCTGGAGCGGGAGCGCGGCGAGAGGGGGCTTTGGCGGGAGTTGGGCTGAATTCTTGATTTTGGGGGGAAAAGCACAGAAACTGTTTTAGGGCAGGTCGAATGGCAGCCTCTCATCGAATGCTGAAAAGCTGGTAAGAGAGGTGAAGGGGGGCGAAGGAGAAAGGTCGGGAAACTGAGGATGGGAGGACTTGGCTCAACTGGAGAGGGGGTAAAAAGGGGTGGTGTCGGTGGTTGGCTACGGTTGAAGTTCTGCCAAATGCGAAGATTGTCTGACTCTTTCTTTCTTCCATCTTACTTCTGTTTCATTCTCTCTTTCTTTACGTTCCGTGGATGTCTCATGTGGACATGGATTCAAAAGTAGAGCTGAGATAGGGACAGAACAGGGTTGGGGATGGGGGTGTGTGTGGTTCGAGGGATTTGTATCTTGATGTACTGTGTTGATATTTCTTAATCTCCTAATCTCACTTTTCTTATAACTACCTCTTCTTCATACCAATTGTTGTTTGATGGTCAGAGCTATCTGTGAGCCGAGGACTATGAAGATACCCAATGTGTGATCGAGCACTTCTTTCAGATGCTTTACCTGACTGTTTGGGTTACACGGGGTTGAGGCAGTCAGGTGTAAGTTGACCCATAAGTAGTGTTTCTTCAGCTACCTACCTATATAGATTGAGCATGTGTACGCGTCAATCTACCTAGTATGTATCATGTACGAAACTTGTGCCAACTTGATGAACTCTCAAAGACTTATTCGCAGTATAAACGTACTGGATATCTCTTCTTCCCCTGACGCTCCCTCGCGTGCTTTCGACTCATACAAACAATCTCTGGAACATATTTCTCAATGAATAGGAAGCATCTTTAGCAATATGATTTTCAAAGCTCCTCGTCATACTCTTCTTCGCCCTGCACATCCTCCATTTCCAGATCCTCGAGATCATGAGCCATGAACGGGCCCTGCGCATATCCTTGAGGCGGCGGCCTGAGCTGGTACGGCTGCTGCTGCGTGTCAATGTCCATCATCTGAGTATTGTTGTTGGTGGTGGTGCCTGGCTGGGCGACGAAGCTGGGTCGGTAGGTAGGATCGTCGGGGGCTGGTAGTTGATGAGGGGATGGTAGAACTGGAGGAGGAGGTTGTTGATCTGGGCGGCGGTATTGTTGATGGTTTGGTCGTCGAAGAGGTCTGTGTCGTCGATGAGGCCGGCTGGGTCGATGAAGTTTGGGTGGTGGGGGTGGTTGACGGGAAGGGGGTGGTTGCTGGAGCTGGGGTAGGGGATGGAGGGGGGTTGGTGGGTGAAGTTTGGTTGGTTGATGGGGTTGGTTTGGCTGACGATGTATGGTTGGTGGATGGGGTTGTACTGGTTGGCATGGTTGGTCTGATTGATGAAGCTGGTTTGGTTGATGAGGTTGGCCTGGGAGGAGGTGGTGGTGGTGTTGGCAGAGGTAGAGGAGGTGGGCAAGAGTTCGTCGTCCTCAGGGTCGCCGACGAGGGTTTCTTCGTCGTCATCGAATTGGGCGTCACCTTCGTAATCCTCTCCATCATCATACGCTTCCTCAGCCTCATACTCCTCCCCATCCTCGTACCCCTCTCCGTCCTCGTACTCCTCTCCATCTTCATACTCAACCCCCTCTTCATACTCTACTCCATCCTGATCATCATCCTCTTCCTCACCTTCAACCTCGACGACAACTTCTTCATACTCTTCGCCATCCTCAGATTCCTCATCCTCATCACCATCCTCTTCATCTTCGTCACCTTCTTCACTCTCCTCTGCTTCGTCCTCTTCGTCTCCTTCATCCACTTCATCTGCCTCATCTTGCACCTCGACTTGCTGCGCTACTTGGCCTTCCTCTACTCCATCTTCTTCAACAGCGTCATCTCCATCATGTTCCACCTCGTCTCCCGGCTGCGACATACTCCTCTCCATCCACTGGCGCCGCAGCTGCTGGATCCTCGCCACCGTGAATATCTCTTCCAATAGCCGCTCACTAGTAATCACTTCCTCATCCTCATCCTCGTCCCGGGAAGCCTGAGCACGCGCCTTCTCCTCTTCTGAGATATCCGCCATCATGCGGCCACCCAGAAAGGTCTGGTTGACAAAGTTGACCCAGCCCTGGGCGTCGCCGGCCTCGGGAACAGTTGACTCGCGGTCCCTGGGCTGCTCAGGCACGATATAGCCGCGGCGAATCTCATCGTCGAGATCCGACGCTCCATCAGGGTCCGAGTCTGAAGATCCGTCTAGGCTGCCGGCGTCATCGTCGTCGTCCAAGGTGCTGCTCCAGGCTTGGGCACGCAGCCGGTCGTCTTCTTCGTCGGAGAGGATTTCCTGCTGCTGCTCGGGCGTGAGCTCAGTCCAGCGCTTCTTGAGAACGTGCTTCGGCTTCCAGTGCTCGGTCGTGTCGACGTTGGCGAGGACCTCGGCTTCGTTTTCAATGTGCATCTCTTCCAGGGAGGGCACGATGTTCTCGCCCGTCTTCCAGTCAAAGTATCCCCAGATGACCATGTGGTTCAGATGGTCATCCAGGTTGAGGCCTCGTCGCACAGCCTCCACGGGGATCAACTCGTCGGGACGGGAGAGATGGGTGCCGCCTGCTCCCCAGCCTTCCCTGTGGTACTGACCAACATCCTCAATGGGGATGCCCTGGATTGCGTGCAGCGAGTGCTCCATCCAGTACGTGCCCTCGGTGAAGAGAGGAATGTCGTAGCGCAGCTTGAGCTCTACAATGTCGGAGAGCTTGTAGAACTTCTTGCGCGTGATGAGCTGCCAGAGCTTGAAGAGCCCCTTTTGGCCCATCATCAGCTGCACCAGATCGAGGGAGCAGGGGCCATACACAGGGTCGTTGAAGAGCATCGAGAGCTTGACGAGGAACATCTGGATGTTGTACAGGTCGACGTCCCTGAAGAGATTCCTCATCTCCAGCATCGTCTGCCTCTGCTTGGTCGTCGACACGTCCATGAGCAGCCACAGCCGCAGCAGCGAGTGATGCATCGTCTTGGGCATCCGGTGGCCGCAGCGCGCCATGATGGCGAGCATGTCCTTGCAGCACTTGTCGCGGCCCAGCACGAGCTGCAGATACTTGAGGCCGGGCACCTTGCGCACCTTGCTGTTCTTGTTGGGCGACGTCGTCTGGCCCTCCTTGAGCGCCGACCAGGTCCGTTTGAGCGGATCGTCGACGAGGTGCTTCGCATAAAGCTGGAAATGAAAAATGCGGCCGGCTTCAGGGGCTCTGTACTCGATCCACGAGCGGACGCTGGAGAGCAGATACGTGTTGACCGTGTTGTAGAAGTGACGGCTGGCGAGGCAGAGGTTCAGGATGTCCTTGCCGTCGAGCTGCTTGCCCAGCTCTACAGCGAGCTCGACGTTCAGGGCGATGCAGGTGATGATGTCTTTGCCCTCATACGAGATGCTGCTGCTGCTGCTGCTGCCCTTCTCGCTGGCGTCCTCGTAAGGGTCGACGCCACCAAAGAACTCGTCGATGAGGAGGTCGTCGAACTTGAATTTCTTCTTCTTCATGCCGCCGTCGTCGACGTCTTGGATGCCCATGAGCTTCATGCCCCTGAGCAGGCCCATGTCGTCGCCGATCCAGTTCATTCGGACGCTGCCTTCCGTTCCAGATTCCATCTGGTGGAAGAGCTCCTCCATCACGTCGACGTCGATGCCCATGCCCTCGAGCATGTAGTTGCGGACGCTCTGCGCCCAGGGGTCGTCTTTGGCTTCCTCGGGCTGTTCTTCCAGGATCTCTTCTTCGACGGCTCGTCGCCTGACGGCTTCGACAATGTCAATCCAGGCGAGGGGGTCGCCTTGTGGTGGCCTGTGGCTTGGGCCGGCATCTTCGTTGTTGGTTTCCATCGTGCTGAGCTGTGTGTGAACAACTAGCGTGAGAGGGTGGTGATGATCTTGGGTTTTGTGTGTAGACACGACTTTCTTCAACGACTTGGGGAGTGCAGAGGAGGGTTATAAAGGGGATAGGGCGGGGAGGAGAGGAGTTACAGACAGATGACTTGGAAGATGTGCGGGAGTGGGTGAAGAACTGAGGAGGGAGTGAATGCTGCTGAGGTGGGCAGACCGCTCTATCGCGTCGACCAGCCAATAGAACTGCTTAGAAGCATCAAGGAAAACAATACAGGTGAACAACAGCTCCAGGTGAGGCCAAGGTGAAGTGGGAAGAGCCGTTGGCCAATGGCAAAGAATGGAAAAGCAGGCAGACCAAAACATCCGCCCCCCTGGCGGCTGCCAGCTGCCATCCAGCTGTCAAGCCACGCACATCTGCAAAAATCCTGAAGAATGATACTAGGTAGGTACCTTCTCATGATTTCGACAATTGAAACTGTATTTCCTGTACAAGTGCATAAGCCTGTCTATAAGACAAAAGGACCTGCGATCGATAACTAGCCTCCTTGAGGGAACGTCGACCCCCGACCCTCAAACCACCAGCTCCAATTAAAAGCCGGTTCTCTCACGTCCAAAATGAACTCGTGCTCAAAAGTCTCCTCCTCGCCGTTCTCGGGCTCATCATCGTAACCATCGCCCTCATCGTCCTCGCCCTCGTAATCCTCGCCGTCATCTCCGTCCCCATAATCCTCGCCATCATAGTCTTCACCCTCATCCTCACCCTCATCTTCATCTTCATCCTCATCCCCGTCATTTTGACTCTCATCATACACAAGGCTTGGGGGATCTTCTCTGGGGTTCGTACTCTTTTCCTCAGCCTTCACAGTCTCGGGTTTGACACCAAGAGATCTCATCTGCCTGGCCCACTTCGCGCGAAGATGTGCCATTCCGCGCCAGAACCTTTCTTCGCCTTCATCCTATGAAGATCGACTCTTCTCCCAGAACTTCCACCTCATCTATCGGTCAAGCTCATCGACCGGCAAGTCGCCATCATCCTTGCCAACAATGGACTCTGCGACTTTCCAGATCTGTAGCAAGTTGTCTTCGGCGGCGCTGGCAACCAACCAAGGCTCGTTGGGATTCCAGCTGAAGTCGGCTAGATGATTCGTGTGGCCGCCGTGCATAAAGAGCCTGCAATGATGAATTCTTGGTTAGCTTTGGCCAGACGAGGCACATGGGGATAATATCGCGAGGCACTGTCGTATCGACTGCAAAAGCAATAGGGGCATGTTGGCAACTTACAGCTCAGGTGGGCCATCATCCTGGTCATCGGGCAACTGCTCTTCACCAACGCGGGACAGGTCCCAGAAGATAATCCTCCGATCATAGCTGCCGCTTCCCAGGATGCCGGCTTCGGTGGGATGCCAGGCAAGGGATGTTACCGCATCATTGTGGCCTTCGAGGGTGTGCACTTTGTCCTTGACATTCCGGAGATCCCAGATGCCAATCGTCTTGTCGGCGGAGGCTGTGGCAACGAGAACTTCGGATTTGGGATTGAAGGCCAGCGCGTTAATGGCATCCAGATGGCCACGCTTGGCCACAAGAGCAGCCTTGTTGGTCTCGGCAGATCGCAAATCAACAATTTGCAGGGTCTGGTCGTCTGAGACAGAGCCAATGAAGTTCTTCGAGATGGGGTGGTATTGAACATCGTTGACAATTTGGGTGTGGTGTGTGTATCTGCGAGCAGGTCGGAGTATCCGCGAGTCTGCTTCCAGTGTCTTCAAGTCCCTGTATCATGAACTTGATTAGTAACGGCGTCTCAAGTGGCCAACAGGCGTGACATACCAGAGACACATGGTCTTGTCTTCGCTACCCGAAACCAGGCAGCCCTCCTCGTGGGGATTCCAGTTGAGGCCGAAACCCTCCGCCTTGTGACCGATCAGCTCAATCTGCGCATTCACTTTGCCCAGCGTTGCTGGCTGCAGAGGATGCTTCGTCCGGTCAAAGATGAGGATCTTGCCATCAACGCAAAGTGTGGCAATGATGTTTGGATTTTGAGGCTGGTAGCGGGCCTTGTTGACTTCGCCGGGGTGCTCGATCCTCTGCACGATGTCGCACTTGAGAGCAGCAACATCGCCTGCCTTCCCATAGCCCCCAATCTCGCCTCGTTCCTCGTCGTAGTGGTCGGGGTTAGGCGCCACGGCTTTGGGAATCTGGACGTCGGCGATCTGGAGGAAGTTGGCACTGTCGTCAGAGGTATGGGTACCGAGCAGGAGGCGGTGCATGCGGTAGTTTTTGCCCTCTGGTTCCTTGACGTCGGGGAACCACTGAACCGTGAGGGTGGGCCAAGTCAAGGCGGTACTGGAGCAGATGGGTTAGAGCAACAGTTCAATGCACAAGCTTGAATAACCATTGATGGGTCAACTTACCCGAGGATCATGTCATAGAGGAATGGGCTGTTCTTCTTCCACGTCTTATATTCTGGACCAAACAGTCAGCTCAGAAATGCTCCGCAGTGTGAAGCTCAGCCTCCAAGGGAACTGGACGCCTACCTTCGTTGATGAGGCGTTCCTCCAGGTCATCTTCCTCCTCGTGCACCATCTCAACTGCAGGCCGCTGTCAGTATCCATAGTGTCACAATGTCCGAGAAGAGTCGTCACAGCAACTGACCATCCGGGGGATCAAGCTCAGAACCTTGAGGCGCCATGACGAATCGACGGACGAGGATTGAACTGAGGAGAGAGAGATGGGATTCTCGCTAATGATTAATATTAAGGCAACAGAAGGAACCCGACGTGCTTCTGCTTCTGTGACAGAAGCTATCAAGGTGCAGGAGGGGCGAGCAATAGAGCGAGAGAAGAAACGACTGAGGCTCTCGCTGAGAAAAGAAGCTTGAAAAGAGGTGACCTTACCTAAAAGTGCTGCTAACGGGTCGCGTCGCGCGTTAAGTGACAAGGCGGCTGCTCGGGGGGCGTGGCGTTAGTAAGGCTGAAATGCCGGAGCCTGAGCCTCGCCTGCCACCCCCCTCCCCGCTGTACCTCCTCAGTGCCTCCTCAGGCACGCACAGCCAAAGTACCAGCAGGCAGCTCGCTTTAGTAGAGTCATCGAATGCGATCGCAACCAGTGCAATTTTCGCCCTTCCACCACCTTGCCATACAACCTCGCCCGCTCCAACCACGACTGTCTGGAGGCGCCCTTGTCGGATTCGAATTTGCTACAGGTCTCTTGCCGGAGTTCTGGGGCATTCTTCCTTTGTGTCTTGCAGGCGTTTTCCTCTATCCGTGTCCTTGAACCGCAGCGGCTGAATCTGCCAGCTTTGCGACATCTGGGCTGGTATATCTGCGCAATCGGGTATCTGCGGCTCCAAGCTCCTCCTTGTTCGACATTTGGTCATTGTACATACAATTGGCGCAGACTTGACCGGCAGCCGGCATCATGGGGTTCGTCTCGCGGCTGCCACAGCTCCTCGTCACCAGTGCTGATACGACCGTTGTGTAGTGTGCCCAAGTTCTTCAGATGGCTCTCGGAGCGCTATCCCGCGATCTCGCAAGTGATTGCGGAAAATCGGATTCCTGAATTCGATTGTCTCTATGTGAGAGAGCTTCCTGATTGCCCTTCACTTACTCCAGCATGCGCTAATCGTCTGTTGTTAGCTCGACATGAACGGCATCATCCACAACTGCACACATAAAGATGCGGGCGAAGATGCCACCTTTCGACTCAGCGAAGAAGAAATGTTCATCCGCATATTCAACTACATCGAACACTTGTTCGGAAAGATCAAGCCTAAGAAGCTTTTCTTCATGGCAATTGATGGCGTCGCCCCTCGCGCCAAGATGAACCAGCAGCGTGCTAGACGATTTCGGACAGCTTTGGATGCTGAAAAGGCTCGCGAGAAGGCGATCCGGGAAGGAATTGAGCTTCCAAAGGAGGAGCCGTTCGACAGCAACTGCATTACTCCCGGTTCGTCCAATTCCACCCCCTAAACCCCCAAGCCCTTTCAGCTTTTGGTACTAACCGTCTATGCTTCCGTCTCCATAGGCACCGAGTTCATGGCCAAGCTGTCCCAGCAACTCCGATACTTCGTGAACAAGAAGGTCTCAGAAGACACCGACTGGCAAGGATGCGACATTGTTCTATCCGGACATGAAGTTCCCGGCGAAGGAGAGCACAAGATCATGGAGTACATTCGGAATGCGAAGGCGCAGCCAGACTACGACCCAAACGTTCGCCACTGTCTGTACGGTCTCGATGCTGATCTCATCATGTTGGGGCTCCTCAGCCATGACCCTCACTTCTGTCTGCTGCGTGAAGAAGTTACCTTCGGACGAGCGTCGAAGACGAAGTCAAAGGAATTGGAACACCAGAACTTCTACTTGCTCCATCTCTGTATTGTGAGGGAATACCTGGAAATGGAATTCCAAGAGCTTCAGGAAGAGGGTGTTCTGTCGTTCCCCTTTGATCTCGAAAGAGTCATTGATGACTTCATCTTGATGGCGTTCTTTGTTGGAAACGACTTCTTGCCGAACCTTCCCGGCCTACACATCAACGAGGGTGCGTTGGCCAACATGTTCAGGATATACAAGTCTGTGCTGCCACAGTGTGACGGCTACATCAACGAGAATGGTGTTATCAGCATGCCTCGTCTGCAACGCCTGCTCGATGAACTCAGCAAGACTGAGCTGAGTCAGTTCGAATACGAAGTTTCCGATCAGAAGTGGTTCGCTTCCAAGCAGATGGAGAAGACGCTCGAAGAGAGGAACGGAACCAAGCCACGGTCTCATAAGAACAACCAACTCATCATTACGTCTTTCCAGAGGGATCTTTGGAAGCAGAAGATTCGTCCATTCATCTCAAATAGGGCTCAACAACCACTCGACCTGGGCCCAGATCTCAAGGCAGAGGATCGAAAATTCGTCCAGGACCTTGCCGAGTCCATGCGTTTACAGTGGTACACTGAGGAGGATGAGGAGGGTAACCGTCGCCTGAAGATTGCTTTCCCCCCAAAGAAAGAAACCAGCGATGACGAGGACGACGATGAGGAAGGCAACCTCGCTGCTTACCGTGTCATGAAGTCCTACGATAAGGCAACTGTCGTCGACGTCACTCCTGAAGATGCCCAGAAGCATTATGATGAGCTGTACCAGCAGAAGTACCAAGGTTGGAAGACCAAGTATTACCTGCAAAAATTCGAGGAGTGGCCTCAAGACAAGTACGAGGAAGAGCAGAAGAAACTTTGCGAGAATTATGTGCAGGGACTACAGTGGGTGCTCTACTACTACTACAAGGGCATTGCGTCGTGGCCGTGGTTCTATAGATATCACTACGCACCACTCCCGTCGGGTAAGCGCCGTGGAATTAGTTTCTTTGCTCTATGGATTTTTCTTCAACTGACAATGTATTCTTTATGACAGATGTTACCAAGGGCGTTGGTGCCGACCTCAACTTCAAAAAGGGCCAACCTTTCAAGCCCTACGAACAGCTCATGGGTGTGTTACCAGACCGAAGCAAGAAGATCGTGCCATCAGTCTATCACGATCTGATGACCAACCCTAACTCTCCCATCGTCGATTTCTACCCGAGGGATTTTGAGTTAGACATGAACGGCAAAAAGATGGAATGGGAAGCTGTGGTGAAGATTCCCTTCATTGACGAAACACGCCTTCTCAACGCCATGGCTCCCAAGAACGAGCTTCTGAGCGAGGACGAAAAGGCACGAAATGGCTTTGGAGTTCCTCTCAAATTCACATACTCTCCGGATGTCAACTTTACCTACCCTTCCCCCCTCCCTGGCGTCTTCCCCGATATCCAGTATTGCCGCTGCATTGAGAACATTTTCGACTTACCCAGTATGGAGGGGCTCGAATATGTCTCGGGGCTGACAAACGGGGCTCTGGTCAACATCAGGGCTCTTGCCGGCTTCCCAACGATGCACACGCTGCCATACTCGGCGCAGCTGGTGGAGGGAGCTGGAGTCAATGTTTTCCAGCAAGACAGCAGAAATCCAAGCATCATCGTCACTCTCACCGAGACGGAGCAGCGTACAAAGGTTGAAACCTGGAAAGCCAAGATGGGACAGCGTTGCTTCGTGGGCTATCCTTTCCTCCAAGAAGCCAAGGTCGTCAAGGTGCAGGACGAACTCTTTACCTATGAGCTCGCTGAGAATGAGCAAGACATCGTCACAAGAGACCACAGCAACAGAGAGGCTTCCGACTATGCAAAGGAGGCCGAGTTCCTGGAACATTGGCACGCCAAGCGCCTGGGCATCACGATCGGCCAGGTAGAATGTCTGGTTCACGTTCACATGCTCAAGGGCCTCATCAAGACGGAAGAAGGCGCTTTGATCAAGGAATATGCCGAAAACCCGAGCTTGCGCAAAGTTTACGCGTCGCAGACCATCGTGGAGCAAGTGGTCAACGAGGATGAGCGTTTCATCGAGAGGCCAGCCCTTCCAATCGAGGAAGAGTTTCCAGTCGGCACAAACGCTTTCTTCCTGGGTGAATTCGCCTACGGCCGCCCCTTGGAAGTGACGGGGCATGTGAATGGAAAAGCAAACATCGTTGTCTCCATCCCGAAGAACAAAGAACCAGACGTCACCAAGCAGTTGATTGCCCAAGCGGAACGCACCAACCCATACACGCCCTCATTCGCGATTGCCAAGAAGCTGGGCATCCATCCCCTCATTCTCAGCAAGATAACGTCGTCCTTCCAGGTCATTAGCAGTGCCGGCTTGAAACTGAATTTGGGTCTCAACTTGAAATTCGAAGGTCGCAAGCTCAAGGTTCTAGGATACTCACGCAAATCGGAGACGGGATGGGAGTTTTCCAACCAGGCAGTGAAGCTCATCGCCGACTACATGGTAGCGTTCCCCGATTTCTTCGCGGCCATCCAAAAAGAGCCACAAAGGAGCGAGATTTACGAAAACGACCTGTGGAAGGACCCAAGCGTTGCTTCTCAGAGGATCAAAGACATTGTGGCATGGTTGAAGAAGCAAGAGACGAGCAAGTTTGAGCGAGTTCCGCTCGACGCAGAGCAGCTTGACTCAGACGTCGTCATGGCCTTGGCTAAAGTCGGAGAGCAGTTGCATCAGGCGACCTTGGAGTTCACTCCCAAGACGCTTAATGGTGTGCCCCGTACGGCTCTCTTGAAACCGTCAGACTCCGAGATGGTACTGGGCAACCAGATCTTTAAGCTTGGAGATCGAGTCACATTTGTTGCCGCCGCTGGCAAGGTTCCTCTGGCAACTCGTGGGACTGTGGTTGGAATTTCCCGCACGGCGACTGCTGTCCTCCTAGATGTCGTCTGGGACGTTCCCTTCATGAGCGGCACTACCCTTGGTGACAGAGCCCCGATGTTCCGGGGCCAGACGGTGTCGTCATCTACTGTCCTGAACACCACGAACTGGCAGGTTGTCTCTGCGTCATCCAAGTCGCGACA
Organism: Trichoderma gracile; assembly: GCA_020002365.1. Classification (NCBI taxonomy): domain Eukaryota; kingdom Fungi; phylum Ascomycota; class Sordariomycetes; order Hypocreales; family Hypocreaceae; genus Trichoderma; species Trichoderma gracile. Next base: position 1,745,150 of record JAINEY010000003.1, read on the forward strand.
AAAACGCGCTACTCCGGCGGCTTCGTCCTTTGGGTCCTACGGCTCAGTCGGCGTCACGCAGTACAAGGATGCTCCGGCCCCTCCCCCCTTGCGCGGCGGATGGCGTGGAGCTGCTTCCGGCGAGTCGACGCTGAATGGTGGCCGTGGTCGAAGCAGCCCTAACCGCGGCGCGGCGCGCGGAGGCAAGCCAAATCTACTGCATAGCACGATGGTCTATCGGCCGGGCCCGCAGGGAGGCAGTTCGGCAGGCGGCGATGCTAACCAGGCTCAGAATTTCAATCACGCGAATGGAAGAGGAGGCGGCGGCGGCAGAGGCCAAGGGCGTGGCCGTGGCAACGGCAACGGCAACGGCGGCAACAGGGGTTCCTTTGCTCCCCAAGCTGGGTCAGGACGTGGCCAACCGACAACCTATAACAACGTCCCGCCTCCTGCCAATCTCGATGCACCCCGAGGTGGACGTGGAGGTCGCGGCAGGGGAGGAAGAGGACGTGGCGCAGGCAATCCCCATCGTGGCCGTGACGGGACCGTGGCTCATCAGGCATGAAGAGACATGCACCTGACGCACTTTGTTCATGGTAAAGTGTGAAGGAATATGGTGTTGAATTTCAGGGAGTTGCTGTCGGGCTCATCGATCCTCGTCGTGTAACGAAGAGGTATCTAGTGGCTGGGATTTTTGATGCCGTAACAGTATATAGATACCTAGTTTCGATGTGGCTGTAACGGCACGAGAAATTTATATCAATCAACATCGCTTGTGTTCTTCGGGAGACCTAGAGTGCCTCATGTTTTACGTCTTTTTCTTCTCTTTTTGCACTAGCTTACGCTCATCAATCATGGAAAAGATTAGGGTTTCTTGCTCTTGGTCTTGATCTTCGCGCCAGCCTTCTCCTTGGCGTCTTTGGCCTTGCTGTCCTTGGTCTTCAGGGCAGGCAGAGTAAAGTAGTCGCTGATGCCGCCGCTCATGGCTTTCCACACACCAAAGGGCTTATCCATGTTCCAGGTCAACAGGCCAACCCAGGGCTGAACATTGTAATGCAGTCTAAGAGTGACGTCGGGCGTCTCGGCGATCTTGCCGCTGGGGTGGGTGATTTGGTACTTTGGCTTCTGGTTCTTGAGCTTGAGCAGTCCTCTGCAAGCAATTAGTATACATCCAACACTTATACTGTCATGAAAATGCCGCCAGCCGAGGAGTTATATCGTGTAATGACGTACCGCTCAGGCGCAATGCTCTTCCCCTCGGCGCTTTTCTTGAGCTTCTTCATCGCAACAGGGCCGAGGTTCTGGAGGTGGTCGGCGCTGGGGTTGGTAATGATGCTGTCCCAGATGACGGCGGAGTTGTTGGCATTGTCGGGACCGGTCCAGTCCGCGGTCACGTAGACGAAGAGTTGTTTGGTATTCCATGTGAAGAGCGAGGAGAGGTCTGCTTCGAGGGAGAAGCGGATGATGGCGTATTCTTCCTTCTTGGAGGAGTAGTAGTGAGGTCTGCCTTTGACGCTGTTTTCAGATGGCAAAGACGCTGTCAGTTGAGTTCGTGTGATTCAGAAGTAAGCTGACTGGGTGTAGGACGTACACTTGGACATTGTCTGTCTTTATGATGCCGCTGGGGGTGCGAGGAGCACCGAGGTCTGTGGCGGCGATGAATGCGCCGAGGACGAAGGCGACTGTTGTGAAGAAGCCAAAGACATTCTGGAGACGGGTAAAGGAGCTGTGCATGGTGGGCAACAATCCAGGTCGCTGACAGACGCAGCGATGGAGTTGGCCTTTGGTCAATTACAAGAAAGATGCAGAGAGATGAGGCTGTAAGGTCACAGCATGTGGCCCTGGCTAACAAGACCCTGGCCTAGCTTAACAGGACACGTCGCTGGGGACGGAAGCTGGAAGCTGTCAGCCTTGCAGATGGACCTGGCTGATGATTGGTTGGTAATGGAGAGGCTGCGGGGAAGCTGTTGGCGGGTGCATTTGCGCGAGCCGGAGGTCACTTATACTTGTCCATGGCTGCGCTCCGATAACTGGGCGAATAAGCCAGATGCTAAAGACCAGTCCGCTCTTTTGCTCTGTTCCCCGTCATCAACTGCAGTGAGCGATCTGGGTGCTTCGGCCTGGGCGGAGAGGCGCTTCACATGATCTGTAATATGCGGTGATGACCTTCCGGATCCCTCCCCTCCAAGTATACCGTACCTACTATCAGGAGTTATGCGCGACCAATTCTCCGCCTCTTCTGTGATGTTGCAAGGTACGAGTACCTACTTGTTTCTCCGGGCCAGCCTCCCCCTCCCTTCTTCTCCTTTCACCAACCTAGTATTAGTATACATGTCAATGATATATCTCCGACTCCATGGCAATCTCTGGGACGCAAATGCTTGAGATCGCTACGACGCGATGAATGGCCTGCAACAACACCAGCGCTCGTTGCTCAGACAAATACCGACGGAGCTTTCGCTTGAGTGAACCATGCGACAATCAGCGACAACACCATGGCTCCCAGCGACGACGATAAGCCGCCCAGCGTGACGAGAGGCGCGAAGGGCGACGCAGCAAAGTCCGAGGCAAGTGAATGAAGTCGAGGAGGATTGGGATGATGAGCGGAGAGACAAGAGGCGAGTCCAGAGGAAGTCGCTTGTCCAAAGCATCCATCGCCTCCTACTGAGCATTCACCGACCTGTCACCTTGATGGCGGCTGAGGCTGTCGTTGCGCTCTCCGGCTTTTCTTGTCTGGTCACTCATCCGGTCAAATTAGCCTCCCAAGCTGGAAGCGCGTGGGCCCTGACGCGCTGTGACGCAGTGGCCAAGGCCCGCTAACCCGCGCCAGCTCAGCGCACAGCCTGGCGCTATGGCCGCTGTGGCCGCTGCGAGTCTCATTGAGAGGCCTGCCTGCCCTGCTGGGCCACGGGCCGGATTTGCCATCAAATTTCGCGGACCCCTCCGCTAATGCCTGGAATCTTGGACAGACTCAACCGCCGTCGCCGCCGTCGCCAAAGCTTCACGCTCATGAGCAGCGAGAGCCTGCAGCTGCCGTGGCCCCAAAGTAAGCCCATATCTCCCTTTTCTGATTTTCTTTCTCCTGCCCTCCCTGCCGTCTCACCTTGTCACACACGAGCTGAACTCGTCGGCCTCAGGTTGTCCGAATCGGCGCCAAGCGTCGCTAGCCGAAGCCTTATCGAGGCTGTTGAAGAAAAATTCCTGGATCGTCACGCGGACAAGGGCAGTGAAGGGAACCAACCTCTAGACAACAGCAAGCCGAAGAGATCACGGTTGGAGTATGTGAACCATCTTTGGCGCTCAATGGCTGCCACTCTTCTTTCGTTCTGCTTGGGTTATGCCTGCTGACTCCGTGCAGCCCGTTTGCTCGCTATCTCTCCGATGCACACTCGTTTCCGGATTATGTGTAGGAAGACGATGTTCACTTGGTACTCGCGAAGCTTGCTGACTCTTACGAAGGGACCGGAATCGCAAGACTACCATGGGTCCGGACCGGCTGGTTGGTCATCACGCTTGTTGCTGGATGATTCCTCAGAGTTGCTGACAGACAGCGAGCAGAAGCGCATCAATGGGTCGGTAACCAAGCCAGTCGATACCCTCAGCGTGAAACGATTCGAGGCCCGAGACGAACCAGACGTGCCAGCCGCGAAGCGCCAGAAGAAGGACAATTCGCGGACCTATAACGAGACCAGCCATTATTTCGAACCGTCTCGAGCCAAGAACAGCATTCACGAGGTCCTCATCGACGACGATACAGTCGACCACAGAAGCAACTCAAGCGCGGGTATCGCAGGCGCCGGCAATCTGGCTTTGCGCGAATACCGCGCCTTGGATGACAAACTTCATACGAGCAAGAAATCGGGGCGGCGACGCAGAAGCCGGACCGGTACAAGTTTGACTTCGCCGCTGAACGGTGCCGCCAACGCCAGGCCTGACGCCTTCCGATCCCCTGCACTTCAGAAGCGAGGCACTCTTATATCTGTTCAAGACAGCCCAGATGTCCTTGGTGCCCAGGAACCAGATGCTGGATCCGCGAACGTTACGTCCGATCTCTTCTCACACTCCTCTACAAAGAGGGGCCGATCGTACCTTCCCAGGCCTATTTTCAAACGTCAAAAGCCTTCAACGACGAGGGAACCCATAGACATTTCGGAAGATGAACTTCAAGCCGTTCCCACGAAGCGCGGCGGAGCAAGCAGCCAGAGCGGCGCCCTCTCGCGATCGTCTGGCACTTCAAGTGGCCCCAGCAAGAACCCAATGAGAGGCGACATACGGCCTACAATCTTCAAGAAGTCCTCGCGCTGCTCATCAGCGGAAAGCATGAGTATCTCCAGGGCAGTTTGTGGGAAGTTCATCTACAGCTGTGACGATTCTCACAGTGCGGTCATCTTGCGCCGCAAAGGGAAAGAGGAGAGGCTCGAGCCAGCATCAGAAGATGGCCAGGAAATGGACGTTGCTTGGCTGGGCATTGAACTCAACGACGTCCGCGTATTCGGGACTTCGGAGGACACTCACTACGCCTTCGTCCTACGTTCGCAAAAGGGAGATATTGGCCCAAAACTCTACCTAAAGTTTAAAGATCAAGACGGTCTTCAAGCTTTTCGTGGAGCGTTGAAATCTTCGGGGGCTGAAGAGAGGTTTATGTATGTCTTTTGTGGTACAGTTGCTGGTGGATTCGAGGCTAACGGGACTACCACAGTAATGAGCTAGAGAAGAAGGCGGAGAAGGCCTTCACTGAAGCAAAGAATTGGATGGCCTCAAATGCGACTTCCAAAACCAACAGCCGGTCGTCTGCCAGCGACAAGAAGGAAGAGGATGCAATCCCAGCACCATCGAGCCCAGACCGACCCTCACGGCCGAACCGATCGAAGCTTATAGACAACTTAATGCAATCCGCCAAGAGTTCCGAAGACTCTTTGGCCGCTCAACGACCCGAAGAGGAGCTTGGGTTCGAGTTTGACGTTCGTCGGTTGACGAGGTCGTACGATCCGTCTACGCGCCGTCGTATGCCGTCTCCAGAAACCTGGACAACGCTACATCCAGACTGGCATGAGTCCTGGCAGGCACCGCTGATATTCCCCCCTACCGGAAAGAACAGAGCGACGGTGGACAAAGTCGACATCCCCAGACTAGACGAGGGCGAGTTCCTGAACGACAATCTCATCAACTTTTACATCCGCTACCTCGAACACAGGCTGGAAAAGGAAAGGCCTGAACTGCTTCGCAAAATCTACTTTTTCAGTACCTTCTTCTTTGAGAAGCTGAAGTCCACAAAGGGCAAGATCAACTACGACGGCGTCAAGTCATGGACGGCGAAGGTAGACTTGCTCTCTTACGACTACATCATCGTGCCGGTCAATGAAAATGCCCACTGGTACCTGGCCATTATCTGCAACGTTCCCAACGCAGTCAAACCCGTTCCAGAGACCAAGAAGAGAGAGACGTCGACGACTCCGATACCAGATGCCATAGAAGTGGCGGATGCACCTACCTCCCCGAACTTGTCGTCGGTTGAACGGAATTTGACGGACATTTCTTTGGAGGATGCGACTGCGGCAACGGCAGCTCCAAGAGAAAAAGCGGATGACGTCTCATCGTGCGGCGGTACAGCTTCGTCGAGTGCGCGGTTTGTCCCTCTTAAGAAGAGGAAAACCACGGGCTCTACGCAAGCCAAGTTTGACCCTACCCAACCGAGAATCATCACCCTCGACTCGCTCGGCAACGCCCATGCGCCAACTTGCAAGGCGCTGAAGGAATATCTGATTGAGGAAGCAAAGGCAAAGAGGGCAATCGACTTGACAACCGTGCCCAGTGGCATGACGGCGAGAGGCATTCCAGAACAAAACAACTATTGCGACTGCGGCGTCTTCATACTGGCGTATATGGAAGAGTTTCTGGCAAATCCCGATGAGGCAGCACGTAAGCTCCTGATGAAGGAAGAACTTGGGTGGGACATCCGTCCTACCGATATACGGAACAGTATAAGAGGACTCTTGTTTGATCTTCAAGCTGAACAGCAACTGCGCCACAAGCAACTTGAGGAGGAAAAAAGACTCCGCAAGGCGAAGAGGAAGTCTTTGGTCGAAACGAGCCCAGAGGCTTCCTCGCCTCTTAAGCCTGTGGTTTTGTCACCCCCCGCGCCCAAGATACCCGGCTCTTTCCCATCAGAATCTCCAGAGAGAAAGTCAGCATCCGAGACAGCTCGCTCATCCCCAGAATCCATACATGAGGCCAACAATCGAGAAGGGGGTGGCTTGAATGGCGAGGCATCAAATCAAGCTGCAGAAGCTCAGCCAAAGCGCAAGTCATCCGAAGGGCCGCGATTCGTCAGCCCTTTGTCATTCGACAAGATTGTCGTGGAGCTTAAGCCTCCGAAAGGCTTTGATAGGAGCGAATTTGTCACCTCGTCCGACGATGTTCAGATCATGAAGGAGACGTCAATTCCTCCAACCGAGCACAAAGGTCGCTCAAACACGACTGCAAAACGCCGCCGCCGACACTCTTCTGTGGAAGAGGTGGACGCACCAATGGTGCGACCAGCCTCATCTTCTCGAATGCAGAAACAAGGAAACAAACCATCTACCAATTCCTCGTCACGGCTCCGTCGACAGTCGATTGAATGCATTGAGTCTGATGGCGACCAACCGAAATACGATGGCATAGACAGGTCCAGCAAGCCTGTTGAGGCAATTGTACTCTAATCGTGGCATCTCTCGCCACCTTTTCATAATTCTCTGTTCTTTCATTTTCCCTAGGTTGATACCATGATGCAGTTACCGGCACACATCACGGACGGGGGAGTTGTGGGTACGCTATTCATTGTCTTTTGTTTTTTGTTGGTTATATACCAATTGCATTGGCGGCTTCAGGCAAGGATTATAGGTTGAGCATAGCAGGACATTTTCTTGTTTTTTTGATACAGCGGTCTGGAGTCCAGGCTCCCAAATAGAGCAATGTGCCAGACTCCATGACCAAACGGCGGCAAATACTTGTGTTGGTGGAACGTATCACGAAGAAAGCTGGCAGGCGAGGAACATATAGCGCCAGATAAACGGATGGACTAAGAGAGGAAGATCCCTTCAAGCGAATCACGATATCAGAACGGTGTACGTGTGGTTGCATGCTTCCCGAGATGTGTGGCCGTTTCAAACAATGTGAATCTATATATATACAAGAACCGATGCTGTGCGAACAATGTTTTGACTCTGCTATTATATACCTTTTTAAACCCTCTTAGACCTTTGAGTTGCTGTCTTTCATGCTTCTCCGCGAAGAACTCTCCCCTTAATCCTCATCTGCGCCATTCACCTCCCCTCCATTCTCATCATCATGTTTATGTGCGCCATTCGTCAATGACTTGGGGATTCTGGGGACTTCAAACACGACGCCGCCATTTCTCACTCCGTTTCCTTTGTTCACAGTCCATCTTCCCAGGCGGTGGTCCTTGGCCACGGCAGCGACGATGCAGATTCCGTCTTGGCCGCGGTCTCCGCGCTCGAAGACGGCAATGTCGTTGATCACGCCATGGACGGGCCTGTAATGCGACGCCTTGGGTGTGCCGTTGGGCTGATCGTCTCCGTTTTCTGAGGGCTGGTCTTCGGGGGAGCCGCCGAGGGTGGCGACGAAGTCGATTCTCTTCTTGTCCTCGGACAGCTTCCATATGCGGACGTGGCCATCCCAGCTTCCGCTGAGGATGACGTCGGAGTAGGGAATGGTCTTTAGTGCGGTGATCCAGCGAGGGAGCGGGGCGGGGACGACCTTGGGGTCGGGATGGGCCTCTGCGGAGGCGGCCTCGGGGGCGAGGGGCGGGTCGAGGCCGTGGGCGAGGGGCTGGATGAAGACGGGCTTCTTCTTGGCGACGCTCCAGAGGGCGATGCTGCCGTTGTCGCTGCCCGTGACGAACAGCTCGTCGTCGATCATGGCGACGCGGTCCATGCTGCCCTCGTGGAGGAGCGACCGCGGGTTGACGCCGGGATGGGGCTTCTTGTCGACGGCGCCGCCGCGGAACACGAGCTGCGTCTCCTCGGCGACCTTCCACAGGCGGGCAGTCCTGTCGCGGGCGCCGACGCTGATGCAGCGCTCCTGCGCGAGGGCGTCGATGTCGAGGACCTCGTCCTGGTGGCCGAAGAGGGTCTCGACGTAGGCGAGCTCATCGAGGCTGAAGACCTTGACCGTGCGGTCCTTGGAGCACGAGTAGAGCTGGTTCGTGCCCCTCCGGAAGGCCAGCCCCGTCACGGCGTCGCGGTGCTGTGTGAAGACCCGGAGAGGCTTGAGCGTCTCTGCGTCGTAGACGATGATCTTCTTGTCCTGGCCTCCGGTGACGACGAACTTGCCGTCTGACGAGGCGGCGACGGCCAGAATCCTCCCCGAGTGTCGCTTGTAGTCCTTGTCCTGCTGCTTCTTGGCATCTCCCTTGATCCACATCTCCAGCTCCGGCCGCTTTTTGGGCGGTGCCGGAGGCTTCTTCGGTTTCCGTTTCGTGGTCTGCGGATACTGGTGCTGGGGCAGATCCTGTATCCTCCACTTGTGCAGGAACAGGTCTTTGGTGGTGGTGTAGACGTACGGCGCGCAGGCGGCAATGGATGTGACGGAGTTTGTGTTTGATCGGAAAAGGGTCTGGCTGGCGCTCCCAAAGGCCAGCTCCGAGGCCAATTGGCGATATACCTTGCCCTTGGACTCGGCAACATCCTCCTGCAGCCTCTCGGCGATCAGGTCCCGGTCAATTTCGGCGGCGTCGAAGCCAATCTCGTCCACGTTCTCCCGGACATTGTCGAGGTATCGCTCGGCCAGCCGCAGCCGCTTCTCGGCGGCCGTCTCGCCCTCGTTGTCCGAGTCCTTGTCGGAGTCGCTGGTCGCGTCGGAAACGCTTGTGATGCTCTCATCGTCATCCGAGTCGCTGCCCGAGATGGACTCGTCGTCGTCACGCTCGGCTCGCCTCTTGGTCGTCGAGGCAGCTTGCTTTGCGGCGGCCGGCTTCGCAGATTTCGCAGACTTCGCAGACGACGACGCCTTGGTGGACGATGATTTCGAGGCGGCGACTCGCTTTTTGGGGGCGTCGGGAGCTGCAGGCCTCTTCCGCTTCTTCTGCGCTCCGGGGACTGTGAAAAACGAGGACATTGTGGCTCAATCTGCCTCGCCGATATCTGCCATGTGTGTTTATCCCACCATGTACAATCAATCCTTCGCAGTAAATCCGTCTCTTACAGAAAAAAAAAGTTCGAGATAGAGAGCCCCACTGAACTTTTTGTGACCCCACAACTTGCCTATTCGCCAATCACAGGCCAGGCTCGGGTTATAGTGGTTCCGGCCCAGGGCGGTCAGCTTTGGCACAAGGCAAACGGGCAGGCGGCGGTTTATTGACGCGCAGCGCTACAGCCTAGCGGGACGAGGTACCTCAAGGTGGGAAGCTCTGGCTGGCTGGTTGTCGCAGGCGGGCTGTAATTGATGTCGATTCTCTACAGCTCTCCAACAACGATACATCATACCCAAACCACACAACAGTCACCATGTCAGTGCATTGCCGGTGCGCCGCTTGCTGCTATGCGTCTGATAGCTAACATGCTCGCAACAGGGAGGTTCTTCTGGGCATCACCGGCAAGGACTTTACTCTCATCGGCGCCTCCAAAGCTGCCATGAGAGGAGCCACCATCCTCAAGGCATCCGACGACAAGACAAGAGCGCTGAACAAGCACACTCTGCTGGCCTTTTCCGGCGAAGCTGGCGACACAGGTTAGCCTTCCCTCAGGTTGTGCTTGTTTCATTTGGCCCAGGAGCTCCGGGGTTGCTGACGGATGACGACAGTACAATTCGCCGAATACATCCAGCGAAATGCCCAACTCTACTCCATGCGCAACGAGACCGAGCTGTCACCCTCTGGCCTCGCCCACTTCGTCCGAGGAGAGCTCGCCACCAGCCTACGATCCCGCAACCCATACAATGTAAATCTGCTCATGGGAGGAGTTGATCCCATCACCGGAAAGCCCTCTCTATACTGGCTGGACTACCTAGCGTCGCTGGCGGAGGTGCCGTATGCGGCACACGGCTATGCGCAGTACGTGCCTTCCGTTTTCTTTGCCCCGGAATCACCTTTGCGTGATGATTGTTTCTGCCGGAATCATTGGCTAACAGCTTGCTGTTCGATAGATACTACTGCTTATCTCTCCTCGACAAGCACCACCACCCAGACATCACCCTCGGCCAGGGAATCAAGCTCATGACGATGTGCATAGACGAGCTGAAGCGTCGACTACCGATCGACTTCAAGGGCATGGTGGTCAAGGCAATCAAGGCGGACGGAATCGTCGACATAGAATTTGACGACGACCGGATCGTGAAGAGCGCGTGAGCGGGAGAGTGGGTGCTGGAGAGGGCATGCTGTATATCATTAGAGATTGGCTTGAGCTTGTTAATCAATATACGGCCGCTTCTTCCGGTTCAGGGCTGAACAATCTTGATATACAATGACTTGTTGTTCAGCTTTTGGCGATATGGGCAAGCCTGTCGAAAGGGGATTGGAGACTTGGGAAGCCTCGAAGGCAAGTCAAGACATCAGCAAGAAAGGTAACCATCTTGGCAGCTTGCGGCTGGGCTGATACAGCGTAGAAATGCTACTTCGTACCTACTATTTGGAAGCTCTGTTTCGTTTCACACCTCGGGCTTATCCGCACAGCAAAGGCTCTATACTCCGCCCAGAAGCAGTAGCTCTTCAGGACATTTCGATAACTGCCCGACTTTACGAGCACTATCCCCGGAGACACTATTTCAACAGTTGAACGAGGTGTAATTTCATCGTCTTGAGGTGACGGGAGTTTGGAGCAAAGCTAAGAGCAGACATGGTTCAGTTGCGGAGGCCTGAAGCCATTCCATCTCCAAGTTTCACCACTGCGGCTATGAGACATTCCGATGGCAGTACCGTGGTTTCAGCAGTGATAAGGTAGCTCGGTTACGGTCAATTTCTTATTGCAGTATCGACCTTTCGAAATTGCTTTTCGTTTTGGTTTTACACCTTCTTTATGCGTTAGCGACCATTTGTAAGAGAGTCGGGTACCATGCGGAACGACATGCTGCGACAAGCATGGCTTCCAAACTCTCCGCAAAGGATTCAGCGTATGCCATATTTCTGCCGTACTCATGGCACCAGACTGGATCCAAGTGCATAATAGGAAGCACCGTCATCTGTATGAGATGCTCCGTATATACAGTGGCAGCTCTTCACTATGTACCTACATACGTGATCGGTCACATACTATACTGTTCAATATACGCAAGTGGCAACAGTGCATCTAGTAATCAAGATCTCATGGGCGACTCTCGGGTGCCTGGCAAAGACCAAGGACCGAGGGCCCCCGGTCAAACCTTGAATCCTCCTCCACGTTACGGGTAACTGACGTAGGGTCAGCATGGATAGCATCGGCAACTCTGAAGCATCTGGAGAGCGATTTGGCACTCGGATTGATACGACTGACATCACATCCGTAAACACCCGTGAACCTTCTTTCTGCAAGTGAAGATACTCACTCCCTCAGTAATTGACGTCGTACACTGACCATTAGGGACCATATAAGTGACCAAAGCAAGCCACGGGCGTTGTTTCAATCGGCGGGACATCATACATAATTTATCATGACAGAACAGTCTGGTCTGTAAGATTGATCGGTTCGGCAGCGTCAATGCCAGCCGTATGTGGGAAAGTGCCGTAGGCGAGCTACAAAATTCCGCTTACAGGCAGCCTCAACGGAGAGGTGATGTGTACATGCACTGTCCCGCTTCTGCAGGAGAACGAGGAGGAGGCGGTATTCCACTGGAGTAACACGGCACCGGCGAGGGAGCGTCTGCGTGCATGTCTGTCGGTGTAGGCTGGCATCAAGATTGTTGTGTAGTTGTTGTTTCAACAGTAATCAAGGTGCTCGATAACGTACTTTGCACTTGGAAATGGCTGGACCAAGGCACCTTGAGGCTTGAGCAGCAGGAACCTCATTGGCATCCCAGGTTGCCAGGTCCCTGGGCGCACCAGCCCACAAAGGGTCCAAAGGCGCGCGACTGCTGCCACCTGTCAGGCAGCATGATAAGGGACCCTTCGCTTTCGGCAAGGTGGTTTGTACAAGTACATGTAGTGCGTGGCCCAACAGTCCCCGGCAACTGGACCGTAGTTACATACATACAGTAGGGGTGCGGTCTGGCGTGGCAACACCAGATTCCTCAACAGACTTACCAAGCATGGGGAGCCGAGGACCGTCTGAGGGCTGCATCCTGTTCGCTGAGCCCGAAAGACCAAAGAAAGGAAAAAGAAAAAAACAAGAAGCCACAGTCGCTCGTACCTACAGTGGCAATTCGGTAGAAGCCCCGCGAATGTGCCAGAGCATGTCATCTGCGCTGGACGCATCTGAAGTGTCAACTGCCAGAAGGGAGAGAAAGAATCGGTCTGCCCAGTAACGCCCCAAGCCACAACGCCACGGCCCTGCGAGGGAGGGCTTGATGTAGCGCCCCAGTACTATTCCGCGGGGTTTCCGAGAAGCGAGTGCTGATGTAGCTGCAGACTCACGTGATAAGGTACAAGCACGGTACTCGAGTGGTGGCTTGCGCTCTGGAAAACTCTGCCCCCCCTCGGGCACTAGCCTCTTTCTGGTCCGCCATCAGACTAATTTTTTTCTCGCCTTCTCTCTCGCCTCAAGAACTCGCCGTCCCTTTTCTTCTCTTCTTTCCCACAACGCAAACCCTCCAAAACACAAACCTCTCATCTCCATCTCCCTCTTTTTCCTTTCATCCCCCATATCTCATCAAGGCATTTTCGTCTTTCCTTGGTCTTTCCTTTGAAGATTCTGCGTGTTCTTCGACGGAAAGTGCAAGCACGAGTTTCTACGCGTGCTCTTTGTTAATCCAGATCGAAAAAGAAAAAACAACAAGGGAACACTTTTGTTCTTCCCGTTTCTTTCTCTTCCTGTTTGCTGTCTATTCTGGCGGACAGGCTTCGCTACTTCACTCTCATTTCTCGACGAGGGTGATTCTTGATCGACGCAGTTCGACAACTCTCTTTCGCTCCCCGCGTACAAAGACTCGACAAACATTTCGCCAACCAGTCAATTTCCTGCAACTTCCAACATGGCAGATCAACTCAACATGGGCGGCCTCAACCTCAACGGCGACGGCCCTCAGTCGTCCCCTCAGGCTCGATCCTACATCCCGCCTCACATGCGAAGCCGTGGAGGTGGCAACGCTCCCGTCACGGACGGTCCCCCCGCTGGTCTGAACAACAGCAACTGGGCTGGGTAAGTGCACAGCACATCTCTCTCATGTCGTCGTTGAGCATCATCACTAACAATTTTCATTGCAGTCAGGGTCAGCAATTCGCCGGCGGTCGACAGGGCGGCAACTGGAACGGTGACGCCCCCGGCGGCGGCTACCAGAACAACCGTCGAGGCGGTGGTGGTTGGGGTGGTCGTGGTGGCTACTCTGGCGGCGGTGGTGGTTACGAGGGCCACGGCGGCGGTAACCACGCTGCCCGCGGCTCTGGTGACGGACAGTGGCGAGACGGCAAGCACATCCCTGGCCCGCCTAACCCTCGTGTCGAGCGCGAGCTCTTCGGCACTGCCGACGATCCTTCCAAGCAGCACACCGGCATCAACTTTGAGAAGTACGATGACATCCCCGTCGAAGCCTCTGGCCGCGACGTCCCCGAGCCCGTCCACCAGTTCACCACCCCCCCTCTGGACGAGCACCTGTGCCGCAACATCGAGATGGCCCGTTACAAGGTGCCCACTCCTGTCCAGAAGTACTCCATCCCCATCGTCATGGGTGGTCGTGACCTGATGGCCTGTGCCCAGACTGGTTCTGGCAAGACTGGTGGTTTCCTTTTCCCCATCCTGTCTCAGGCTTTCATCCACGGTCCTTCTGCTGTCCCCGCCAACGCTGCTGGACAGTTTGGCCGTCAGCGCAAGGCTTACCCCACGTCTTTGATCCTTGCCCCCACCCGAGAGCTTGTTTCTCAGATCTACGACGAGGCTCGCAAGTTCTCGTACCGATCTTGGGTCCGCCCTTGCGTCGTCTACGGTGGTGCCGACATTGGCTCCCAGCTCCGCCAGATCGAGCGCGGATGCGACCTTCTTGTTGCCACTCCCGGCCGACTTGTGGATCTCATAGAGCGAGGCCGCATCTCCCTGTGCAACATTAAGTATCTCGTGCTCGATGAGGCCGATCGCATGCTGGACATGGGTTTCGAGCCCCAGATTCGCCGCATCGTCGAGGGTGAGGACATGCCTTCTGTCGCTGACCGACAGACGCTCATGTTCTCGGCCACCTTCCCCCGCGACATCCAGATGCTCGCCAGGGATTTCCTCAAGGACTACGTCTTCCTGTCCGTCGGCCGTGTTGGTTCCACCTCTGAGAACATTACCCAGAAGGTCGAGTTTGTCGAGGACATTGACAAGCGCTCTGTCCTTCTCGACATCCTCCACACCCACGCTGGTGGCCTGACGCTCATCTTCGTCGAGACCAAGCGCATGGCCGACTCTTTGTCCGACTTCCTCATCAACCAGAGCTTCCCTGCCACCTCCATTCACGGAGACAGGACCCAGCGTGAGCGTGAGCGCGCTCTCGAGTTCTTCCGTAACGGACGCTGCCCCATCCTTGTTGCCACCGCTGTCGCGGCCCGTGGTCTCGATATCCCCAACGTCACCCACGTCATCAACTATGACCTTCCCACCGACGTCGATGACTACGTCCACCGTATCGGTCGTACCGGCCGTGCCGGAAACACTGGTATCGCCACCGCTTTCTTCAACCGCGGCAACCGTGGCATCGTCCGCGAGCTCATCGACCTTCTCAAGGAGGCCAACCAGGAGATTCCTCCCTTCCTTGAGGCCATCGCCCGTGAGTCCTCTTTCGGCGGTGGTGGTCGCGGCGGTCGCTCTCGCCCTGGGGGTGGCCGTGGCAATGCCAACCGTGATTTCCGCAAGTTTGGCGGCGGCGGCTTCGGTGGCAGCGGCGGCGGCGGCGGCGGCTTCAGCAACCCCCAGCAAGGCGGCTACAGCAACTATGGCGGACAGTCTCAGGGAGGCTCCAACTATGGCGGCGGTGGCTATGGCGGCGGCTATGGCAACGGCGGTGGCTACGGCAACCCCGGCGGTGCTGGCGCCCAGTCTTCGTGGTGGTAAATTTCACCGCCTCTCTTGGTGCACATCGCCATGTCCACCATGACGGCTCCAGCTTGAGCTGCCGAGCCTTTTTGTTCTCGTCTCTTCATCTTTCTTTTTTGCGACTCGACTTTGTTTCTTTTCTTGATTTCATCAGTTATTTCTCGTTTACGCATTATGTCATTTGTTTTTCACGACACGGCGGCATCATGACCTGCGAAGGCGAAAGAATGCCTTATTATTTATTCGCTGCATAGGGGCAGCGGGTAACGGTCAGGGGCATTTCACGACGCATGTGATAGATTGCATTTCTTTGATTTCAGCATCCTCCCTCGCTTGATACCCTTAGACCGAGATTAGAGGAACTTGACGATGCTGGCAGAACGTGGTGTTGAGGGATCTACAGTTGCTAGATCTGGACATGACATCACGGTTTTTTCATGTTTCTGCTGTCTACGAGGGTTTCCTCCCCCCGCAGGGGCATTTTCTCGCTTTTCATGATAGAGGGTCATGCTATCGCCGTGGCATTACATAGACAAAAGTGGATTTCTTCGGTTCTCTGGTCGGAATTTGCTCGACGGTCTCCCACGGATTGGGACGGAAAGAGAGCTATGAGCATAGACTGGGAGCACAGACGGCCTGCAGGTCGGTTTCTCTTTTTCATTCGAGAGCAAAGAAACTGGGCCTCTCGACATCAGTTATGGATTATGGTTGGGAGGGCATGGATCAAAGGCTCTCGGCTCTTTGACCGTCTTACGCACATGGAACGCTTCGACTCGGCCGAAGGAAAGGGCGCCGAGTACGCAGCCTAAGGAACAGGGTCTAGGGAGTTTCGTCCCCGTGATAGACAGACAACCAGAGTGGACTGAGGAGTCCAATGTAAAAAAAAATAACAGGTATTTTGCGATATGTCTTGTGCAACTCTGTGATGCCGAATGCGCGCCACTTGTGAACTTCTTCCCCCTTTTTCAATGTTGTAATCGCTCTCAATCATGGTACAGATTGGGCCTGGCGACCTCAACGACAGCAAAGGGAGACAAATGAGCACATTGAGGTTCTGCCCACACTGCTTCTAACTCCCGTGGTAATAAACCGCGATTTTGCTCCCAAGTTGTCTGTGATATCGAGATTAGATACTACCTTATCTACCTTACCCTAGATGTCTACGTTTCGATCTCCCTCCGTTGTGTCTCCTCTCCTAGGTTGCCGACCAAAGACGAGAAATTGAGACGCAGCAAGATGGCTCATAGCAGTGGATTGACAGGACATCTCTTGAATGCAATGCTGCGATTGGGAACACATTTTGACAGCCGATATGACTTTTGGGTTGGAAATCGGATGATGTGTTATACCTCGGTACCCATGCTGTAGATGTCGTCCTGAGTACACCCTAGACGCAACTACCTAAGCCTAATTTTGTTTGGTGAGTTGAAGTGTGCTCAAGGTGGAAGACACGAATCATTAGAGTACTGTTTTCAAATATTTTGCATGATGTTGATTCATGGGCACATTGAGTATTTGTTGGTGTTGTGAGATGCCTAATGTTTGATGTTTGATGCTTGACCTGTGCCCTCCCCCACTGCCCCGCCGGTGTGGCCGGAGAACCTCAGCGCTTGTAACAACACCTTAGCTGTACACACCTGAATAAGGCTCTCGGGTCGGTTGGTTGGGTACGAGAGTACATCTGCTGCCAAGTTGCTTCTTCTTGACAGTCATCCAATCTCACCTTTCCACTCTCTTCTTCTGTTCTTTACTCAAACTTCCCCATCAATTCTTGCTCGTCCTCTCTCCCCTTCAAGTCACATGCCTCGACCCTCATAGAGGCAGCAGCGCAAAGAAGCACCACGACGACTTCTCGGAGCTTGCCGCCCCCGGGTCCAGGTCCAGCGAGATGGGTCTCCTCGAGAGCCTCGATGCCGGGCTCACGGGCTTCGTGGGCCAGTGGAACGGATACTCGACGGCGCTGGTGACGCTGCTGGTGCTGCTGGTCACGTACCGCATCACGACGTCGCGCGAGCCGGACGTGCACCCGCTGCTGCTGGCCAGGCAGGCCGGCGCCTCGACGGTGCGCAACGAGGGCGAGAGCGCCGCCTACCGCTGCCTCGCCGCTCCGCACAGCATGCCGCTCAACAGCGGGCTCGACATCAAGGATCCCGGCGTCTCGAAGTGGTCCAGGGGACGCAACGGCGATCTGAGAGACATTTGGCGCAAGGCGGTTGCGGGGAACGCCGAGGGGAAGAAGGGGAAGCTGTTGACGGTTCTCGGGTCGGAGAATGTCATTGAGCATCGTCTAGGTAAGGAATGCCTTTTGTTCAAATATCTGTGAGCTGGTGCGAGGTTGGTTGGTTGACTGACTGACTGACTGGGCTGTGCTCTTGTAGAGGACATTACCAGACAGATCAACCTCATCGGACAATACATTGCGGAGCAGGGCGGCATCAGAGTCGCCATCTATCTGCCCAACTCGGTCGAATTTCTGGTCGCTCTCATGGCCTGCAGCTTCTACCCGAACCTGACAACCGTCTTGATCCCGTTCAACGTCTCCAACGAGGAGCTTGTCTCCATGATGCGACGATCCGCCGTCGACACCGTCGTGACGACCCCCGGCTCATTCCCGCTCGATGACGTCGCCAAGGCATATCCGTCGCTGAGACAGCTCATCTGGGTTGTGGATGAGGGCAGCTCGCATCTCGACTGGAACGAGGTCCCCGAGGGCATGGGAGGCAGCGTCAACGTCGCCACATGGCAGGAGATCATCCGTGACGCCCCGGCCGACGCTGGCACTGAGCTGCCCCCTCTGGATCTGGAAAAGGTTCCCATGGATGTTGTTACTTTCTGGCAGACGAAGCCCGGCCAGCTGGAGGAAATGGTGCGCTTCACGCAGGCCAACCTCGTTGCGGGCATCGCTTCTCAAATCAACGCCATTCCCATCAAGGAGAGGCTGACTCCTTCTGACCTGTTTCTTCCCGTCGAGTCCTTGGCCGGCATTCATACACTTTCCCTGACCTTGGCTGCTCTGTACCAGAACTCTTCAATTGCCTTCAACTCGGTTGCCGGTCGATCGCCGGATCTGGTCCTGGCGACACAGGGCATCGCTCCGACGGTGATTGTTGCCAGCCCCTCGAGCCTGCTCAAGATCCACGAAGAGTCCACCGCCAAACTGAACAGTCCTCTTGCCAAAGCCTCCCATGCCATTGCCACCCGCACTCTTACCCAACATGGCGTTCTCTCCACAGGCAACCTGCTGTCCCCGTTTGCTGCCGGAGCGAAGCCATCCCTCGGCACCGACCCGAGCAAGCTGCGGCTGGTGTACACCGCGGAGCGTGTTGGCGCGGATACCCCTCACCTTTCCTCTAAAGTTCTTTCGGACCTACGTGTCTTCACTGGTGCCCGAGTAGTATATGCTCTGACCAGCGCCCGGGTGGTGGGTGCCGTTTCCCAGACGGCTTACTACGACTATAGAGTCGAGGAGGGCGACAAGGGCCATTTTGGCGCGCCGGCGACCAGCATTGAGATTCGTATGAAGGATAAGGGCCCATACAAGACGACTGATGACGTGGTCATTGGAGAGGTAAGCTCGACATGGCCTGTCCCAAGATGTAGTTCCTTTGCTAATTCTTTGATGATAGGTCTACGCGACAGGACCCAGCGTTGCTGGCGGCGAGACCAACCTTGGCGTTATTGGAACGCTTAGACATGATAATACGCTTGCTTATGTGTCTTAGAAAGCGAGCAATCTTGGGCACGGTACACGATAGTGTAAGGGGGGAAGGAAAGGGGAAGCAAGACTGGCTATTCGACTGCCGGCTTCGAGAAGAGCGATTCGAACCATTTCGTCACAGGATAGTTCGGGGGATCCTGGTGATTATTACTTTTATCCAGTTAGCTTCTTTCATACGCTCAAAAGCGAAGAGCGTTGAACAATTGGAGTAGATCGATGATGACTTATGACGACGGATTAGATGGGACTTCGGATCTATGAATGGGGAGCTCTCCCAGCAAAATTTACACCACCCAGTTACCTTACATTGCTTGGGTATGATAAGTGATGCCACTTCATCTGCTATTAGGGAGAGTGCATATCTACAAACAGTGGTTGCGTGCTCAATGATTAGGCGTCGATGAAGCCGAGGGTTATAAGGCCCGCGGAGCTGTCAAGCACTTGAAGTCGGTTATATTGCTCTCTTCGTCAACACGCTGCATTCCTGGAGCCTTTCAAGGGGGTGGCCACGGGCTCTCGTGGTTCCTTGGCCGTAGATCATTGTCAGACCGCTCCTCGAGTTCCTTTCCTGTCCGCTGGGCTTGTGTCGACTTCCTCCAGGACCAGAAATTAAAGTGGTGAAGGGATTCTAGTGAGAAGTCGACATTTGAGAAGCCTGTGTCTGGGTAGGCGAAGTGGATGGCAGCTCTCTGTCCATGTGGATTACTTGATCATTAGTGGGATCAAGACTGTGATGGACACCAACTGGAGTCTTGAGGGAGTTGCAAGATGAGGCTCTGGTGTGCATGTAAGTTGGTCGCCAAGGGATACCAACGGATCTTTTATATCAGCTACTACCTGGGTATCTAAGTCGTGCTTAACGCCTTGCCCCTCAATATGCTGAAGCCAACAGTCAGGCATCTACTTAGAAATAAACATGGGCACGTGGCAAGGAAATATGGGATTGAATATTACAAGTGATCTCGAATGGAAGTGCAGAATGTGTAGCATGCTCGATATCGGAGTTGAGGCGTTGACGTCGAGGGAATGGGGAATTCGTTGGTGTTCTGGTAATGAATGGCTCCATTTGAGGTCGTGCCATCAAAAGCGGCTGCTCCTATGGAGCGCTAAATCCAGGGTGCTGTGGTCCCTGGATATTGGCGGCGGCACCTGGAATTAGCGCCTGTCCGTGCTGATGCTGCCGCTGGATGGAGCACTGAGCTGGAGAGCGCGTGCTGTAGGTGCCCAGTGCAGTAATTGAGACCCGGACGCTTGGGCAGTTATCAGATCGGTACTTGATTCGAACTGTCCAATTGATGCCCGCGACAGCCGAGGTTAATCAAACCCTGATATCACGATTAAATGGGATTGATCAGAGCTTCAGTTCGCACGGAGGACCCTTTTTCCCTTCGCAAATAACAGTCTCGAAATTATTTCCCAGCTATGTGGTGGGCTAGCGAGGGCCCAATATCGTAGTCTGGCGCCACAAAACGGGGGTCCTGTCATGTTGTGTCCGGACGAGTGGGAGAGTCAAGTCGCGCCAGGTTTTGTGTGTTGGGTTTCGCGGGTTAATCTCCATGATTTGAAATGCTTGGACATCAGTTTAAATAAAAGAGGCGAAATAGGGCCCCGACGAGGTTGACCGGCGCAAGAAGCGCAAGAAGACGGACGAAATGAGATGCGCCCCTGGTCCGGCGGTTTTTGTTGACGGGCTGTTTCTCGAGTCCGCCGCCTTTATTGGACGTGTGTGCATTGGACATGAAATTGGGTCGACGCTGCTTTTGCAATAGTCTGGCGATGCTACTGCACTCGGGTCTCGACAGTCTCTGGTTGATATTTTGCCATCAAATTTCCATCCTATCACGGTCTGTTGAGGTTGTGGAGACACCCTTGTCCTGTCTGGTCTGGTCCCCTGTCGATGCTCAGTCCAAGCCTGAACCTGGAAGCTCCAGTTCTGTCCGATCCGCGGCCTTGTATTTTCTTGGTGTAGGTAAAGTTCTCAAGGTGTTCTTGCCAGGTACAAAGTCGTTGTACTTGCTACTGCTACTGCTAGTACCTACTAGGTAGCTTCTGGCTTATCTCCTTGGTTTCTCTTCCCTCCCTCACCACTTTTTTCCCTCTCCTCACCATCGTTTCTCTATACTTCAAACCTGATACCCGTTACATCCTGGGAGCGTCGTCTGGTCTGGGGCCCCTGTCTTTGTGTGTTGATTTCTGGCTTCTCTTTTCCTTGGACTGTCATTGTGCGATCTGGATCTCTGTCTTTACCCGTTTCTTCTGGGGTCATCATACCTTGCCTTGCCTGCATCAACTTCTGTTAGTCACTCTAGCAGCAGCCGTCGCTTTCCACTCAACCGAGACCAGATTCTGTCGGCGCGTTTCTGCTTCAAGCCATCAGGCCACGCTTTTTGATGTACAATAACATCGGTCGCCCTTTTCTCGTCGCTTCTCTCTTCGCTATTACAAGTATACCCACAAGCGCCTCGTCGGAGAGGCACGTGCAATATCAGACACCAGGACAGCCATTATCTACGGAAACGATGCGCACCAGCGAGTGAGAGCGCGAAAGAGAGAGCGCGAAGCCCACCAAAGTCGGCCTCTTTCTACATTTCTCTCATCATTGGACTTGAAAACCGACATCTTGAGAATCTGGGATGAAGAAGTTCTCCAAGATCCTGTCGCGGCGCCTCGGGCGGTCTGGCGGAGGCGATGATCATGCCCGTTGGCACGGAGGAGGACAGGAGTCGTCGCTCGACTTCCACCAGCTGACGTCGAGGCGGTGGCGGAGCGGCTCCGATGGACTGGCCTTGAATGGCGAGCATCCCAGCCGCACCTTCACCAAGGAGGTTCCCAGATACGGCGCGGGGAGGATCCTGGCCGACGGGAGCGACGACGCGGGGCAGCTGTGCGACGTCTGCCAGGATATCGACTTTGCGAGGTTGCTGGACTGGCAGCCGGGAGACCCCAGGCCGTGGGTATCGCTGGCACACTGCTTGAGGCTGAAGCTGCCCGAGGAGGAGGACGAGACCGAAGAGCTTGGCAATGGCAGCCCCGAGATGGCGCAGGCAACGGCAGAAATTGATGACAAGGAGATGCAGAGAAGACGGAGAAGGAGGAGCAGACGGAATCTGTGTCCATGGTGTGTCTTCTTCCGCTCCATGGTCACCACGGTGCCGGAGGGAGACGAGACCAATGGCGCAGACGGCCGGGACGACAGAGCCTTGAAGACCAAGTTCGCGCCGTATCTGCGCATTCGAATGGCCTTTGAGCGGCTCGGCAGTGGGGAGAAACACCCGCTAGGGAGGTCGGTGCTATTTGAAGTCACGACAAGAAATCGCTCTCTTCCATGGGGGTACATTGTCAAGGCTGCACCACCACTGGAGGAGACTGTGGAGGCGGGAGATGCGGACGCAGACAAACAGACAAGTTCAGAGGCGGAGCAAGAAGCGGAAACAGAGCCGGATGCAGAGTCAGGCATGGAGGCGAGCATCATGCAAGGCGGCCTGGACACAGGGACCGACTCGGGAGTCGAGGCCGACATTGACCTGAAAGAGGAGGCACTTTCGGAAATAAAACCAAGGGCCAAGGCAGGAGGAGATGCTGACCAGCAGCCTGAGATGAAACAGAATGCCCGCGCCAAAGTCAAGAGAAGCAACAGACGACAAGACGAACTAAAAGAGATTCAAGGCCGGGAGATCTCCCCGCTGCTCCACCTGCCGCTGGTAAAGAGTTGGATCGACTTTTGCGACGGTAATCACGCTGCCGAGGCCTGTTCCGCCAAACATCGACCATTGGTCAAGGGGCTGAGGTTGATTGACTGCGAGGAGAATCGAGTTGTTCTCGCAGAGCAGCTATCAACAGCAGCGCCCCATGAAGAGCTGCCGAACGACAAAAGCCACACCGGCACCCGCAACAGCCACGACAAGGGCACCCGATATCAGAACGTCGACTATGTCACGCTTAGCTATGTCTCGGGAGCTCCTGACCCTGCGGATACGGAACTCGACGATGACGATCTTCTGCCGTCCGAGCTCCCGAAACTGATTGCAGACGCTATTTCCACCACCAAGGGCCTCGGATACCGCTACCTCTGGGTAGACCGGTACTGCATGCCCGCAAAGGGAGACGCCAAAAGAGCATCAGAACGCCAGCAACAGCTCAGCCTCGTTGGCCAGATATTCAATCATTCGGCGGTGACGCTCGTCGTGGCCGCGGGAGAAGGCCTTGATGACGGCATTGTCGGGGTCAGCGTACCTCGCGAGGAGCAGCTGTCGATCCAAACAGAGACTGAACTCTTCACCACGTCTCTGCTTCGCCCTGACCTCGAGGTTGCCTCGTCGAAGTGGGCGTCTCGGGCATGGACATACCAGGAGGGTCTCTTGTCGCGACGGCGCCTCGTCTTCACGCCCTCGCAGGTCTACTTCCAATGCCAGGCTATACACTGTCACGAGAGCCTTGCCTTGCCCCTAAAGCATGCACCCGGCCTGAACTTTGGCCGCGTGTTTCCGCCTTCCACCGAGGCCGCTCTCCATCCCACCCGGTTCAAGAACCATATCAAAGCCTACCTGGCCAAGAGCCTCACCCACACCGACGACCACCTCGACGCCTTCAGGGGCTTGCTCCACGAATACTCACGGCGGGAGAGGCTACCTGTAGAGCACTTGCTCGGCTTGCCCCTATTCCACCCCGATGACTTTTCCAAACACAAGGTCGTCAGCCAAACCGACCGCCTGGCCGTCGCCCTAGGATGGATGCCCGTTCGCACACTCCCCTCCTCTTCCCTTTCCTCCTCCACCACTTCATCCTACGACGACCTCCTGCATAACCCCGTCGTCGACCCTTACTCACTCATCGACTCCCCTTGCCCCTTTCCTTCATGGACCTGGCTCGCATGGCGACCCAACCAGACAACGCACAACTACAATACCCCCAACTACACCCTCAACTTCAACCTCGTCGATGACAACTCTCCTCTCCTTGACGGCGTGTCGGCCGCCCCTGGAATGGAAATCTCCGTCGGGTTCAGCGACGGCATGGTCCTCTCATGGGAGATTGACGGCGACGCCATCGCCCGCAAGGCCGACAAGATCGAGATGCTGCGCGTCAAGACCTATTGCTTCGACCTCGCCGTGAAAAGCACCAACGGCGGCGCCCTGGGAGCCCATCCGAGCCTAGCCCTAGCCGAACCCGCAGCCTCCATCCTGGGCAGATCCGCCTCCGAATCCATCGACGCCTGGATTCGCCGCTCCTCCGTCACCGTCCTCCCAGCCTCTGTCGACGAAGCGCCGGTCGAGCCCGAGTACCACCTCGTAGGCGTCCTCATCTCGGGCCGGCACTGGAAGTCCAACGCCGTGGCCCATCGCCCCACCGGGGCCGGAAGCGCCACCATCACGACCCCGTCTACGGCCACGGCCACGGCACTGATCTGCGGCCGCAGGAACTGGGATCCGGAGGGCCAGCTGATTCGGCTGGGGGCGCTGAGCATAGCGTATGACGGGCTGGTGCCTGCGGCGGACGAGGCGGATGCGTCGATTATGAAGGGGGTTGATGCGAGGAGTGGGGAGAAGAAGGATTTGAGGGTACGGATGCGGGAGTTGGATATCTACTGATTTGAGGGATTGTATATTCATCAAAGGGGATGGATGATGGGATGGCGTGTAGACATACGTGTGTACAACTGAGGATCTATGTATATATGTATACCTTGTAGATATACTACGGGCGACGTTGTAAAATCAGAGACAAAGTACGTTGATGGCCAGACATCTAGATTCTCGTATTTCCATGTTATGCTCCAGTACTGGGCAAGGCATATCTATCTTCATCAGTTGGTCTCTGCTCCATTGATCCGAGCAACACATCCAAAGCACCATTTGTGATCCATCAAAGAAGGGATCCAATCCCCTATTCAGTCCATCTCCAACATAGCCCTCACAGACAAGTCATTCTGCACCCACCCCACGATCCGACTCGCCACATCGCCCACCAGTCCATCGTAATGCGGCCCAGGTAGGAACAGCGCGCAGTGCGCAGTCACCTCGTCCATGCCGTCCATGTACACGCCCACCCACGTCGGATCCGCGACGACGCCGTCGTCCCTCTTGGCGGGTGTGTTGCAAAACTTGCGCAGCTTCTTGGGCTTCTTGCTCCCCGGCGGCGCTTCGAACTTCGTCTTGGGGGTTCCGGTTCCCTCAGGGGTAGCAGTAGTAGTAGTAGGGCTGGCGACGATGCTCTTGGAAGTGCTTTTGAGGTGTTTCGCTTGGGCGGCATCGTCTTTTTCTTGTCGTTTCATTTCCTTGCTGATGGCCTTTTCTGCTTCCTTTTCTAGCCGTCTGTGTTCTTGTTCGGATTTTTGTTTCTGCTTCTTCGTGTCTTTTTCTAGCTTGTCTGCGTCTTTCTGGGCCTTCTTCTTGCGCTTCTCGAGGAGTTTCTCGCGTTCGCGGAGGGCCTTTGTGCGGTCTTTGACGGTGTTCTCGTAGCCTTTCTGGAGGCGGCTGAATTCCTTCTCAGCTTGCTTGCGTGAATCCTTGTCTGCGTACTGGGAGAGGTCGGGCTGTTGAGGGGGTGGAGGAAGATCGGGGATCGGAGGGAGGTCCGGTTCTGGGGAGGCGGATATCATGTCCTTTTTGTTAGCCGCTGCATCCTCGGTGGAAGGAGATGGTTGGTCTGAGTTGGTCGTCATTGTTGTTTCCAAGCTCTTTTCCATATCTTGTGCATCCTCATCGATAGGAATTGGCTCGATTTCTTGCATAGAGAGCCGACTAAAGTCGGGAGATGAATCGAGTTTCTCCAGCTCGAGATCTGAATCAACATCCTTGATATCGATCTTCTCTATTGGCGCAGAAGAGGATGCTGGATCATCCGCGTCATTCCTTTGATCCGGAGTGCGGGATCTCGGTAGATCCGGACAAATCGAGTCTCTCGAATTGTCGTCAGTTTGATTGTCGTCTAGTGTTGTGAGAACGATGTCGGCAAGCTTCTTGTCTATCTCATCTACAGCCTTGCTCTCTGATGCGGTATTCGCTGAGAGATCGACCTGGCTTATATCACGACTGCCTTCCGCTGAGACTGGCTTTGGGCGTCCAGGCGCCAGCGTGTAGTAGTTTAGGAAGCGGACTCGAGGATGTGAGCTGTCGGCTAAGCCGCCGCTCAAAGCTTGGATATCGTCAACGTCTTCAAGGGCACGAAGTCGGTTATATCGTGACATTAGCCCACGGTAGTCGGCAAGGCATCCTCCGAATTCTAGATGAGAGGCAACATGATGACCCAAGGCAGAGAAAATCCCTTCAGACCAATGCTTGGTGCTAAAATTGAGCATGCGGGTCAGAAACGGCTGCTCTCGAAACGGCGCATCATTGAAGTAGGGGGGATCAAAGTTGGGATCTCTTGGCTCTCTGGGCGGGCTGTTGATGGATATACCAGAAGAGGCGGGTTGTAATTCAACGGATTGAGTATCTGGGGTAGACGATAAGGTGGCGCCTTGGCTGGGAGACGCTGGTGTGGGCTGGAAGAGACTTGCAATTCCTGAGGATACGATGCCAGGATGAAGACCTAGAAAGGGAGAATCCAAGGACAAAGTTCCTAGAATACGATGCTTGTACGGGTACTGGCTGGGGTAAATTCGATTTGGCTATAGCGATGCGCATTAGAACGATGAAGTGGTTATAGGTATAGAGCTTCATCAGCCACAGATACAGGAATGGCTTACCATGAGAACCATCTCGGCAGCCAGGAGGCCCCCCATGGAGTGGCCGATGAGAATGACATCGGTATTTGGCGACTCATGAGGCTCCAACCAAGCGCTGAGATTATCCCTCGCAACCTCTATAGCCTTGTATGTCTTGTACCTGGGATACAGTTTGGAGTGAACAACGTGCGTTTCCGACAGGGCTTCGCGCAAGTAGTTGTGGACATGGGTAGGGAATGAATGGAAGGATTGGTCATTGCCATAGAATCCATGGATATAAACCAATAAGAGAGTTCGTCTGGTGTCCGGACTGGACTCTGACGGCGCCAGAGACTGCGATGACGAGGCACGGGTATCCTTGGAGCGTAGGATTTGAGCATCTTGGGGAATCGGCTGGGTATGAGAAGCCGGGAGGATTCGGGACTCGTCCACGACGGAGTAGGGGGGTGGCGGAGGTAATTGGGAGTTGTTCCTAGGCGGCAGGGGAGGTGGCGGAGGCAGCTGGGAAACGGCTCGCTCCGGTAGTGGCGGTGGTGATGCCATGGTGTTGGCTATAAGTGTAGAGAAGCTGAGTATATGGCAGACGATCGTGGATGGCCTTTGAGCGTTTCGTATCAAAAGACGCTGTAGCAGGGTATGTGGTTTCGACTGACAATTGTGGAAGAACAGCCGTTAATGCGCTCGCAACGTGGCCGCAATCATTCAAAGAGGGCACAATTTCATCATCGTCGTCATCACCACCGTCGTCATCGTCGGTGAAACAGTGTCAAAATTCCGGCGACGGCACAGACGGAACCGGATCACGGTCAGAGAGGCCCGGAGCGGGGAGAGACGAGATGAGGTTGAAGATGCCGAGATGCAGACGGACGGCGGATGGCGTATGGCGGGGTTGGCGCTTGTTTGCTGGAATGGGTGCTCCGTTGGTGTACCCGTAGGTACCTGCTCCGTACTTGACGGACTGCTACATGGCCTCCGTGGCCGGTTGTATGCTAGAGGTACCATCAACCGGAGGCTGGAGACGTTGAGGTGCTAATAGCGGGAGACTTCAGGCCACAAGGCGCTGTATCCGAATGGCTTCAGCGTGCTGGGACCTGGTGCCTGAGCGGGCGCTCGGGTACAGGTACGAGGTCACGCGCTAGCGCACATGCGGTAGCAGCGAAAAAATGAAGCCACTCACTGCATGGTGCCTGCATTTTTACTTTACCAGGGCCATGTGAGGGTGGGGCCCAACCGTCTCAGCAAGCCTCAGTTTGGGACCAATAGAAGACACTGAAGCTGATGTGCCGAACAAGTAATCACAAGATATACATAGACAGAAAGACACGCACTTCGCATAGCTAGGTAACGGCTTCATATTGCAGCTCGTTATTGACCACTGGATCAAGTATGCGTACAAGTACTAAGAAGATGCACATGCTTGCTAACGTTACATATCGAGGCCATCGCAATCAATCCAAGTGGAAAGGAGCAACGGGCGGCTTATTCCGTCATTCCGGGGCCCACGCCTCTGCCACGACCCTGATTCATGGCACACGCGTTGCGCAGGCTGGCGCCTTTGTTGCTGGTTGGAATTTGGATCGCCATTGTTTGACGCAAACGGCTGCTGGCACGTTGTCCGTGCTGCATACACATGGATGAGTTTGCTCAACTATGAGGTATTCATCAAGTACCTATCCAGTACATGTATATATCTGGCTGAAATATGCTGATGTCAGGCTTGAGACGCACATTATCGCGAACTGTACCGCCTGTGGCTGTTACTGTATTATAGATATCTTCATC
Organism: Trichoderma gracile; assembly: GCA_020002365.1. NCBI lineage: Eukaryota > Fungi > Ascomycota > Sordariomycetes > Hypocreales > Hypocreaceae > Trichoderma > Trichoderma gracile. The sequence continues at coordinate 1,773,426 of JAINEY010000003.1, forward strand.
GTCTACAAGAGCCACCACTAGCCTAGCGGTGCCTGTAGATTAACCAGGAGCACGGCGATGGCTCCTAGTCTCCGCCATCCTTCGTCGTGCAGCGTCCAATCTGCAGTGCTGGGGATGCATTGATGCCACACAGCGCACTAGCAGGGTTTCCCAGTGCTTGCTTGCGCGGTATGAACCAGGCACCCTGAGCAAACGATGAGCGGCATGGCAAAGAGCAAGACGGACATACCGTGAAAAGAGCACAAAGGGTAATTGTCTCGCAGCGGAAGTCAGGTATCGCCGAGGAGGCTATTCTATATAGGTATTTTCCGAAGCAATAGCTTGTCCCTATGGCACGATATTGACTCGTGACATTGTACTAGACCTTTACATCTGAGGTGTCCGGTGAGCAATTCTCGTGATCGCAGCCAGAGCTTAACCGCATCTCATCAATTCCCTTGCGGTTCCTCGTTTTTCCCACCCAATATAGGTCTGTCACGGAGGACTGTCAGTGATGTGGCATTTCACCACTTACAGTCTCGTCATCATCAGCGTAGGCTTTCCCTTGCCATTCTACGTAGGCCATCGCCAAGATGGGAGAACGGTGATTAGCGACGAGAGATGCCCCATCTGACTATTGCACGTAGATAAATTAGACTAATATCACGAGGCCTTGCCAAAGATCTCCTAGATGGCATCAGCCACTCATGAATGCGTTTACACGCATATACTATTACGTACCGCCGAGATTCTAGCTCATGCACTAACGAACGTTATATTCCGCCGAAGAAGCCCAACAAATGGAACTACAAGTTAGATATCATGTTCAAAAGCAATGGCAACAGCTCCTGATGACTTTGACTCCCGTCGCTCCTTCTCTTCAAGTGGTGGATGGTCCTTCCAAGTGCTCGCATCTCTCGGACCTGCATCGTTTGGTGTGTCTTGGCGCTCGACATTCCAACGCTCGGGCCACCGAATCGTACGGCTGCCCGCCCATGATTGGCTGTCCAATCCGCAACCCCCCCGCCAAGCGAAATTGCATGTGCCGACATTTGGTGTCCCTTTGCGGGCTGTCGCAGTGCTAAGGCCCAGAGTACCAGTGCTAGCATCGCCGCCGGGCCTGTACCTCGCAGCTAGTGGCAGGCCTGTCCCGGCATCTGCGCTAGCGTCAGCCTCAGGCACGGAGCGAATGGCATCAAGTGCACCATAATTAACCACGTCCACATCTCTGTCCATCTTGGCTGGCTAGCAAAAGCCCCGGCACCCTCGTTCAAGCAGTCGTCCAGCTCGGCTTTCGCATCCAGGCGATCCCATAGGCCTCGCCCGTCCGTTGTACTCCATACAGGCAGGATTAAGCACGAAGCCGCGCCTCTACTTGCGATTGCGCCTGTCTGACCGCCTCAGACAAGTAGCAGTGCTCAGTGCCTGAAACCGTTTGAGGTACCTGATACTTGAAGGTCGTCCTCTGAGCAAGTCTCAGTGACCCGGCTCGTCCCCGGCGGAGAGATTGCTCTCGTTTCCCCTTCCCAAGCCTCTCCTCTTGCGCCCGTTTGTCTTCTTCTCTTTCGCTTCTTTTCTCTTTCCTTGTGGCCAGCGGACGTGCGCGCACCGTTGCTTTGTTTCCTTTCTCTTCGCCCCTTCGCCATGACCTTTTGACCTTTCATTCGTTTACCATTGTTGAGTCGTTCTTTTGCAAGAGGAGATTTGCGTGCGATTGGGACGAACAAGAGAAGCAGAGACGAGAGAAGCCGCAGCGCCACGAGCAGACGAAACGAAACGAAACAACCGCAATCTGGACCATTTCTTCTGGAATTTGATTGCCCAGGAATCTGTATTTTCGCCTTTTCAAGTTCACTGAAATCCATCTCCCAGTAACACGGGCTCATGGGAAGGTGAGGCGAGCTCTTTCGACAAACCATCGCCAAGGCCGACACCACTAGCTGCGACGAGACTCACAACGATATCGGTGGTTATTTGGATCTCAAGATGCTGTCGGTAGAAGGAATAGCGAAATAGATCTTCACTTGCTTCACCACTCGGCGCCAGACCCACATCACTTGGGAATCCAACACGATCGTCGTCACCGGGCAAATCAGCACTGCCCGCCGACATCGCCACCATGACGAGCCGCCGGCCTTCACTCCTTCAGGCCCGTGGCGGTTCTCACGCTCACGCCCACGCTCATTCTTCATACAAACTTGGACACGGACACGGACACGACCAGCACCTGCATCAGCAGTATCCTCATGACGCCGTTGCTGGCCCCCGACCCGACGACATCAAGCCCGAAAGCGCTCAGGAACCGGAGCTCCATGACCGAGCTGCCTTGCCCGTCGGAGACCACCAGTCCGCCGATGTGACCACTCCCAGCTCAACATCTCTCGTCACCCGTGTCGTCCAGACCGTTTCACTCGTTCAGATTGTGGACTCATCCGGATCACCACTCGAGACACAAACCCGCTTCGCTATTCCCAACACCGTGGTTGTGGACAAGGACACAGGCAAGACCATTTCTGCCTCGAACCCGGACCATACGCCAGCTCCCGCTGCGCCGGGTTCTGGCCTAGAGCCCACCGTAGTAATTCGGTCCTCAACGTCTGGCATCAGCTCTCAATCACCGGCCGCCTCGGTCCCCAGCAGCTCGCAAACACCGGCTGCTTCTATTCCCACCATTTCAATCACACCGACTTCCCCGGCGTCCATTTCGCCGTCCGCTCATTCTTCACCACCACCAACGCCAGCGGCTCCTTCGCTGGGCATGGTTCATAATGGAACAAATAGTACGTCGACATTCTCTACTGCCACCGAGGTATAATGCTAACTCTAGACATGAAGTTCATCAGTCTGCCCATCATAACTCGACCAATTCTTTGTTCCATGCTGAGTCAATAAACGCGACTCACTCGTCAACAAAACACTCCTCGACGAAGACGCACTCCCACACTTCCTTCACAACTACGGACTTCTCAACATCTGAGGCCACATCCTTTTCGGAAACCGTCCTTTCAACCGTCTCGTCCTTTGAGCCCTTGCCTACAGACGCCGCATTTGGCGGCGTGTTTGGTGGAGATGGCGAATCACCGACAACGAGCAGTACGGAGGCTAGTCCTTCAGCACCATCCAACGGGACGGATAACGTGCTGTCCCCTCAGCAGAAGCAAGTCATTGGAGGTGTAGTTGGAGGCCTTGCTGGCGCCGCTTTCTTTCTTGTCTTGATTCTGCTCGCTCTGCGGTACAAAAGACGCCAACTGAATGCAGCTCAGTCTGCCGGGCAACCCACTTCCGAGGGCCGTGGACTTCCCCCGACTATCGTGACCCCTGAAGGAGCTCCCAGCGGGAGCAACAGCGGCAACGGAGGCGCAATGACGGAGAAAAATGGCGCTTCCGCGGTGACCGCGGCAGTCACCGGCTTGGCGTCAAAAAGTAGTTTTGCTTCTGCGAATTCGGCAGAATCGGGAGAAAAGAGCTTCTACCGCGTATCAGGCAGAAAGCTGCCCTCAGTCCTGCAGGTGGGTGGCGACGGGTACTCGGACCCTCGCTCGAGCTTCATGAGCAGCACGTCAGATTACTACCGAGGATCTCAGGCTTTTGATCCTGTGGGAGGAGCGGGAGCTCGGCTGCAGCTGGGAGTCCCCATGCGGCCAGACAGCGGCGTACCGATAGTACGATCTGGCCCAGCTCGAGCCGTGGTCGCGGAGCCGAACCCATTCGCCGACCCTCCGAAAACACCTCCTGCGGACGCCTCTGCGCCTTCTTTGCCACGGCTACGCGGGAGTCCAAGCAGGGAGTCCAGATTCCAGGAGAGTATTTGATTGATACCAAGCAGTTGCTTACGTCTCCAGACCCTTGTTCCTGTACATGTTTTCTCCGATTTCTGTCTATCATTATCTTACTGAGCTGTGACTATCATCTCTTTCTTTTCTTCTTTCTTTCTTCTCTCTCTCGCCGCTTTCGCAGTCACCGGGTTGCTTCCCCTCTGAAGGAGCATTGATTTTGGGCCACTTTTCCTTATTCAATTTCCTTCATCTTTTTTTTTCTTATTTTAGGTGGCGTTGAAGCGGGCAATATGGGAATCTCGGGCCGTAATCTGAGGTAAAGGAGGGTCAGGATATAGAGGAAAAGTATGGAAGAATTTCTTTACATATGGGAGGACCATCTTCTTTGTTGCTGTCTTTTCTTTCTCTCTCTCTCTCACTCTCACTCTCCCTTCCTCTGTCGTTATTTCTCTTTCTTGTTATTTCTAACGGCATACCATCTTCAGAGGAAGTCTGGAGGGGGTGAAAAGGAGCGACTCTCGTATGCAGGGTACGCTTGTACATTCTGCAGTCATGTCTTGTATAATCTAAGGATGACGATGCCAATCGTCAGAAGATAGGGCAGACGCCCATGTGCATGATTCATTTTCTGTTCATTTTCCCTGTGAGAACATGCTCTATCTGTGGTGGATGGGTGATGTTGTAGTAGACCTATGTTCTACCAAACGCATGTACGGGATATAGAACGCGGCGTGCCATTTCAGAGGATAGGCCATCTTGAATATAGACATTGCATTTATCGTTACCTGTCCGTCTTGGAACGCATCACGTATGCTGAAGACGACGAAGTGTGCGTAAATGGCACTATGTGGGCAGTCAAATTACAACTGGCACTTCTATCATGGCTCAAAGGGAGGCTCGTTGTATGGCGTGAAGCACACTGGATATTGATAGTGATCAAGGCATCATCGTGGACATGCCCCCCCTCATGCATCTAGTCTCTTGTCAATGGATATAAGGGATTGTGCCGAGACGCCGATGAAACGGGAGGCGATTGCGTGCGACGAAGAGATCGGAAAACCGGCACGTAACGGCGAGTGGAAGTAGAACATACCGGACTCCTTTGTTCAGGGAAACGACAGCTGCATTGAAGCCGCGAGTCATGCGTCGATATCACAAATATGTAGGATGAAGAACTTGTGTGTTGTGCGTGTCGAGAATTCTTTCCACGTGGATGTTGAGTGTGTGACAGGTGCTGCAACATCGTTGAATACATTACCCTAGGCCAGGAGGGAGGGGAAAGGGGGCAGAGCCGGAAAGCTTGGATGGCGTTTAAGTGACTTGTATATCCAGCAGCAGAATGACGGGATTTCATGGGAGTTCAGCAAAGGAATGTCCGTAACGGAGAATTGCCAGAGTGAAGCTATTAGAGTAAGGATGTAGAAAGAAGAGAAGAACGTGGAATGATTCTAACTTTAGCCACAAATCGCGTGAGCAAGATTTGATACCAAATATAAGCGTGCTAGAATAAGCTATAAATAAGAACTTTTTTTTTTGGTTGAGGTGGAAAGGAGAGTGTGAGATTTGATTCTGATAGGGCTGACGACCATGTGTGTGGTTGCGTTGGGCTGCTTACTTTTTCTGTCATTGGAGGTCTTTGGGTGCTATTTATTACTGGCAAGTTGGGGTCTTTTATGGCAACATCTTTCTTCGGAGGGGAGGGTCCATGTAGTCACTAGCTGTATGTACTCGTATGGGCCCGGTTCTTCAATGTTTATTTCGATTTAATGGTGGCGCTTTCTGTGACGCATTTAGAAGCTGACGGTGGTTCTGGGGCTGTTCTAGTTTGGCTTAGATGCTGCTACTTTTGGGTATTTGCGTTGTTGGTTGGATTGGCTTGAAGGACTGTTTGGTTGACTGTTGGTCTCGGTCTAAGTGGTGCTTGTTGGTCTGTAGCGGCAAGTTGGATACGAGCACTAGAATGTACTCTCCTAGAAGCCAAGGTGGAAAATGATGAGCGACAAGACGTTGCAAGTACACGAACTAGCTTGTGAGAATTCCAAGGAGCATCCAAGCAGTGTCTTGCGGCGATTGCGGCATCGGTCGTGAGCAAGCCGTTTCACGTATGCTTTATTGCTGTCGCAGCTTGATTGGAGGCGGAGAGGGGCAGCAGTGACAAGATACGGTAAGGTACCTAATAAAGGCTGGCGGAGGTAAAGTGCAAAAAGTGCGTGTAATTCCGACGACGGCGTCCAGTCTCTGGTCGTTTCAGAGGACGAATGGGTCTCTTTTCTCTTCTTGTTCTGCGGAGTGCGTGGAAGGCTTTCCAAAAGTCCGCCGTGTATTATTGCACCGGGTTTCCCATACCTACGGGGCGTCAGACAATCGTGCTCGCTCATCTCCGCAGTAATGTCGGTATCTCGGTATGTTGGTATGCCGCGCTTTTGCATCTTGTCATGCGTCGTCTTTGCTGTTGGAAAAAGCAGAATTGCATCATGGCTGCTGGGGCATGGATAAAATAAGTCCGCTGGCTGAGAGCAAGTGCTTCCACTTGGCTGACAATCGAATCCGAGAGGGCGTAAAATGTATTGTGAAAGCCAAGGCATCATTATACGGAGTCCGTCATGTCCGAGTTCTGAGTTGGAGTGTTTCGTACACTGTTCCGCGCATCGTAGAGCAGCCAGGAAGTTCTGACAGAACAAGAGACAAAGAGTCAAAACAACCAGTGAGACATGACTCTCTGACTTTGGCTGCCACCGTTACACGACGCCCGCGTGCCAAGGTGGTGGCATCTGCTGTGTCCCTACTGCAAGGTCTGTCCCCAAGGCGATTCTCGGGAGATAGGGGCAGGAGAGAGATCGGTCAAATCGGCGACTTTCTGGTGGCGCGGCTGCAAGAGAAGCTGCATGTTTGCTGCTGATACGTCCAGTACATTCACATTGGATGTAGACGATATTTGACGGGACCCTATTTTCTACGTCTCGACTCTTAGTTTTCGCTGCAGCCAGATACATTTGGAATGACTCGGGACGCTCGTGTGCTTGTATAATTGATTACATTACCAACGCCTCTGGACGTTCAATATGCGTGCTGCTTTTCCTCTGCGAACCGCATCTGGGCTCAAATTGCTGGACAGTTTGATACGAGTATTCTGACGCAGCGCACTGACAGACATGAAAGACGAAGCACATCCTGACTTGAACCCATCAGGTCGGCAGCCATTACTAATAAGGGCAACTGGGGGCCCCCGGTTGCAGCTTCTGTCTCTAGTGGCGCGGCTGCTCCAGCGGCATGACGCCAGACGGTATCACTTGCCAAGGCTCTAGCCGTTCAGGGCCCAGCTTACAGGGCCTCCCATCAGTGGGCTGATGGGCGCTGAGCGGCAGCCGAGAAGCACTGGAGCCTTCAAGTGGGACGGTGCAGGTTGAACTGAAGGCGCCCGGGCTCAACTGTTCGTGGCGCTGAGACACGCGTGGCCCCCGGACTGGGGAGCTGCAGGTGCCGAAGCAACTTCAAAGACCGCCAGCGTGTAAGGTGACAAGTAGGGAGAATATGGTATGGGAGAGCTGGAATCAACATTAGGTCGTGTAGGTATTGCCATTTCGGAAAGGTGCGCACAAGCATTTTCCTATCTGGTGACGGAACTGTAAGACGATTCGTAAGTACTGGCAAAAATAAGGGGACCTGGGGGAGCATCAGGCGGAGCGCCCAGAGGCTCAGAGGCTCAGAGTCCCCCCCCGGAGTGGGTTCGACTTGGGGGGGGCTCAGCTGCTGGCAAGAGACCCATGGATCCATGGAAGACAGAGGGCGACCTGTCATTTGATTTGATTGATACGGTTGATTTGATTCGATGCCGCTCCGAGGTTCGACGGGCGTGGCTGCGGTACATGCACATGTACGGAGAGCTACAGGCAGGTAAGGTATTTACGTCCCTCCCGCACCACGAGGCGCGGCGCTGCTACGCACGAGGTACCTGAACCACCGCACCTGCGCATGGCGGGAACCCGGAGCTTAGCACACCTTCCAGGCCACAGCCAAATACGGGCATCTTTTAGTGCTGGTCCCCGCTTGTTTCTCACCAAACCGCCAGTCAAAGGACCTCGTAGAAATCGCCTGCTAACTCAAATCATCCTCCTTCTCATTCACTCGCTTCACCAGCTCAGACTCGTCCTTTTTTCTTTTCTCTTCTGCGCTGCCTCGGATGCGCATCCCGATACTCTTCCGTTAGTACGACTCGCTTCTTCTTTGCCTGGGTCGAATTTTTCATCGCTTCAACATCTCGATCTCGTCACGACAAGTGTGGTTCCCCTATTGGCTGCAGAACTTGCTGGTGGTGGCGGCCTTCAGCTACGATCAAGAGTCCGAGACGCTCCGCTCAGCCGTCGCCATACTGGCTGGCAGATACTGGCCGTTGTTTTGTCTCGGTTTCACACAAAGAGATTGCGCTGCGTAGTCTTTTCCAGACTATTTCGCATCAACACACAGCTTCGACTGGTTGACGCTGCTTTCTCTTACCTTACTCTGCCAGCTCTATACCCTCTGGCATCAGGCCATAGCGGCAGAGCAGCAACAGCCATCCACTACTACTGAGTGCGCGCGCGCAAAAACGACAACAGTTATTGGCGAGGCTATACTTGGAGCCGCTTCTGAGACAATCTTCAAAGATAAAGGGGACCTTGTCTGTTCGCCGGAACCCCCATATTGGCGCTCCGGCTCGCCGATCCACCATCTGTCTCAACTGGTTCAGGATCATCCCACCCTTTGCATATAGGTCGTGTCTACCGGTGCCTATCGTAGGACGGCGACACAGACACGTCGCAGACAGACCAGCTCACCACGAATGAAGAGAGGTTCTGCAAGCAGAAACAGCATCGACTGCGCCTGATCGCATCAGCCAGCATGGATCGCATGGGAATGTTCCAGGCGCCTCCTCTGGGGCCACCGCCGCTTACACACCAACCACCACAGATCTTTGGCTCATTCCTCCCCGATGGCCTGCCCTCCGTCCAGCAGCTTCCCCCGGACCTGGCAGCGCATATGTTTCCAGACTCTAGCTTGTTGCTCGACGACAGCAACGATGCCAAAAGGCGGAGGATTGCTAGGGTAAGGCTCCCCTACACTCACCGAAGCGACAACTCATATGCCACACCTGAGCAGTCTTCACCAGAGTGATTCGAATTGCTGACGAACCTCTTCGCCTTACTCAGGCCTGTGACCAGTGCAGAAGGAAAAAGATCAAGTGCGACGGCAAGCTGCCGGCATGCACTCATTGCACCAACTACAAGACCGAATGCATCTTCACCCAGATTGAAAAGAAGAGGGCGACGCCAAAGGGGTACGATTGCCCGGGAACTACCTTTTACGCACCAAGCTAACACATCACAGCGCCAAATACATTGAAGCACTGGAGAACCGTCTAGCTCGCATGGAAAAGCTTCTTCGGCTGGCTGGTATGCTCATCATCTGTTTCTATCGAACTCAGTGGAAGTCACTTACACAAGCTCTTCCCTCTAGGTATCCTCGTGAATGACGACGACGACCTCGCTGAACTCGAGAAGAGACTTACCGAAAAGGCACAGCAGACAGCCGGCGCTCAAAGTTCAGCTCCTTCTTCGCCCTCACGCCTCACGTTCGAAAGTGATGGCACCGCCTCTCCCAGAAGCTCGGTCACATCGCCCGGTTTTCAAAAGGACAAGGACAGGAGACAGGACGATAAGCATAAACCAATCGCTACACCCGTGAGCCTCCAGGGGGAGGAGGAAGTCGAGGCCTTGTCGGAAATGATGTGCTCCCTGGTAACCAACAACTGCGGAGAAACCAGATATATCGGTAACCATTGCCCCGTCACTGATGTGCGTGCAGTGTGCCGGGCATACTTGGCTAACAAGGCGCAGGTTCCTCGTCTGGCTTTTCCATCTTCTCACCAAAGGGCATTCAGTGGATTAACAACAAGACGGGCGATGTCGCCTTCCAGAACATGATCTCCGAAGTTTCCGAAGATGACCACAAGTGGACAAACTGGAAGCCTGAAATCTTCAGGGACCTGTTTCAGCGACCCGTCTTCCGACCCCTTCCGCCAAGGGCCGAGGCCATGTCCCTGCTCACGGATTACTTCGAGAACTTCAACTGCATGTTTCCGCTCTTCCACCAGCCGACCTTCATGCATCTGGTCGAGCGCCAGTACTCTGATGATCCATATCAGGGCTCCGGTTGGTGGGCAAGCCTCAACTGTGCCTTGGCCATCGCTCATCGCCTGCGTGTCATGAGCAATCTGGTTCCGCAAGAGGAGGATGACAAGGCTTGGGGTTATTTGAAGAACGCTATGGGCGTCTTTGCCGAGCTCACCATGCGTAACACGGATCTGCTGAGCGTCCAGGCCCTGCTTGGAATGGCCCTCTTCATGCAGGGGACACCCAATCCCCAGCCGACCTTCCTGCTGATCGCTGCCGCCATCCGGCTTTCGCATAGCATTGGCCTCCACAAGAAGGGCACGGGATTCAACCTCAATCCCATCGAGATTGAGCAGCGCAAGCGAGTGTTCTGGATCGCTTACATGCTGGACAAGGATCTCTGCTTGAGATCAGGGCGTCCGCCTGCCCAGGATGACGATGACATGAACGTCGAGCTTCCCGACGCCGACCCTGAAGACAACATTGGCAACATTCCTCTGGCAGATGGAAAGGGGAAAATGAATCTTTTCCGAGTCATGTGTGAATTTGCCGTCATTGAAAGCAATGTTTACAAGAGGTTGTACGCGGCCAAGGCGGCAAAGCAATCCGACGGCGAGCTCCTTGCAACAATTGGAGAGCTGGATCAGCAGCTGGAGGAGTGGAAGGACAGGATACCCATCGACTTCAGGCCGGAGCATGAGATCAGGGCTTCGCACACGCCTCTGATTCTCCACATCGTCATGGTACACTTTACTTACTACAACTGCCTGACAACCATCCACCGTATGTCAGTCCACCATGGCTTTTGGACCAGCCGGCTTGCCAACTATGCCATCTCAGGCCAGAATGTGCGCCCGCTGAACCCCAGAGTGTATTCGTCTGCTATGCTCTCAACAGCAGCAGCGCGGGCTTCCATCTCTCTGCTCAAGTACATTCCGCAGGGAGACTTCTCTTGTGTTTGGTAAGACTTACAAAGCCTTGAATCTTGTCTTCCAATCTTCACGCCATCAAGATGAGAAAAATAACTGAACATGCTTGCAGGTTGATTCTTTACTTCCCGGTTTCAGCGCTAGTGACACTGTTCGGCAATATCCTACAGAATCCTCTCGATCAGCGAGCAAAATCGGATGTTCGACTGATGAACCTTGTGGTCACGTTTCTCTCAATGCTCGGTCAGGAAGCAGAGCAGGGCGGTGTCCACAGAATGCTGGGCATCTGTTCCGAGTTCTGCCGAATCGCGCAGAGAGTCATTGAGAAGGCTGAAAAGGAACAATCTTCTCGACGTAAGCGCAAGGCGGCGGACGCTCCAGGCAGCACAGACGCCCGTAATCAGACTTCCTCGCCCAACACCGCGGCGACCGCCAAGTCGATGACGCCGGCGTCTTCTACCCTGACTCCTCAGCAGACAAGCACCACAGCAACGACGACACCGCAGACCAACGTCCACGATACGCTGACGCCCGAGTTTGCTGCCGCACGTGCATCGCTTCACAATGCGGCCAACAAGGCTACGCCCTTAGGCTCGTCACCGTCAGTGGACTCCATGGGATGGACGCAGGACTCTCAGGTGCCCCAGGACATCGAGTTCGAATCGTTCAGCGAGCTGACGGGTTTCGGCGCCGATGTGCAGTCGCCGCCTGTGCCCAGCGGTCGTGGCATCCCGCAACCCCTGCTCCCCCAAGACCTCTTCTCCCTGTCTATGAGCCTGGATTGGAACTGGGTCGAGATGAGCGGAGGGGCGTATCCCACTGTCGAGAATGGCAACTTTGGCGGCCTCGAGAACACGGGGGTCCTTGATCACCGAGAGCAGAGGCAGTGATTTACTGAAATGTTTGGAGTCTTTCCTCTTATCTCTGCAGGGCTGTTTATGATGTATGGCGTTGGAATTTGCTGTTGTAATCTGACTAAGTAGTTGCAGATGCTGGATGAGTATCTACAGGTTGAACGATTCAACGTCAGAGGGTAGAGTGTATTATGGCATGATTGATGAGCGTTTTGTTTATCTTAACTCTGTTCGTTACGTCCATCTTAAAAATCTCATCTCTTGCTAGCAAGAAGTCATCAATACAATGGACCAGTGAGGCATTATAATGTTCTCTTTATTATTACAGCTCCGTGGGTCGTATCCGCGAGCTTTTGCCGTCGTCTCAGACGTATATTGTATAGCGTGCTACTCTAACATACAAAGACAACCTGAGAAGTCAAATTGTTTGTTTGTGCGGTAGCACGCTGAGACTAGTAGCTCTTTGAAATGTCTTGTTCTTTTGCCCACCTACGGGTATCTGTTTTGATAAGAACACAAACACGACGAGCTATAAGTCTCCCCCCCGGGAAAACAGTGAGGAAAAAAAGGGGTAGGCTATCAAAACCAAACCATCATCGCCTTGAACCCCAGTTTCCATCGTCCGAGGGCATAGGAAACTATAAGTCGTGACAAGAGGGGGGGTCGTGAGAGAGGACCCAACTGTACCCCACGTGTCTCCTAGCCGCCCTCGAAGACAAACCCCCCGAAGACGTTTCGTTGTCTTTTGAACCCTCATGTGTGCTTTGTTTTTCCTCTCTCGTTTCAGCCGTCTCATATCCCGTCCATATCGTGCCCGATCTCGCGCGATCCCTTTCATGAGAATCTTTTGACTCTGTGCGGCTTTTCAGCGTTTCGTTCTCCCAACTAACCCTCCCTGATTTTTTTGGGTTTCAGATTTCCAACCGGCCCTTTTGCTGCTTTGTTGTGAGGGGGCTATAAACGAATAAAATGCAGAAAAGCAAAATCGACAACAAGGATAACGCAAAGCTGAAAGAAAAAGCGAGCAAAAATGGATAGAAAACATGAAACAAAGGACGAAACAGACCACTTCTGAAAATAGAATGAAGCCTCTGCTCGTCATAAACGTACACACACCTGGCCTCTCCCAAACGCCATGCTAAACAAAACCGCAAATATGATTCCTCTTTGTTTGAGGATGCAAAAAACACAAAAAAGTAGATGGCGGGTAGAAAATTGAGAAAACAAAATCAGAAAAATGAGCCGGTACCCCCTTGACCTCCCTGAAGTGAGCTGAGCCTTCATGTATCGTGAGGTAGAGCCTGTAGAAGTGACAAAACCTCTCATTGTTCCCTCATAACTTTTCATCTTGTCGCAGCCCGTGGGCAACGGTCTACCCGGGGCCTCGAACCAGCGACGAACTGGAAACCGACGCATGCGTTAAAGAGCATAGATTTCAGCTCTCCGTGAGATCACTTTCGGTCAACTCTCATGGGACGACATGATGGAACGCGGAAGATCGCAGGTGTCATACTCCGACCATTCCAGGGCCATAGCTCGATTGACGCATAGCGCTTGGGTAAGGCGGCGTGGTTCCTGAGCTCTGCAAGAGGTTAGAAGTCGGTAGCAGATGGGAGAGCCTTGAGTTTTTGCTTGCCTTCTTCCGACGCTTCTGGCCCCCTTCGCCTTCTCCCGTAGAATAGCCTGTTTCAAGGCCGGTATCATCATCGGGAAAGCCTTCACCGTATCCCTCGAAGCTGCTGTCGCCGTATGACCGTTTCTTGATGCTCCGCTGAGGCCGGGCGGGGCTTTGGCCGGACAAAAGCTGAGCCTTGGGGCGGTTCATGGCAGCTCCAGGCATGGATATCAGGGGCGTGTTGGGCGCCGTCGGTTTCGCGGACGGCGCCTTTGAACTATCACCATTAGAGCCAATGTCCCCCAACACCGACGTGTCCCAAACCGATTTCGCGATTGGGCCCTTGGCCATGGTCAGGGCGCGGCCCAGGGACGACTTGGTCATCTCGGACAAGCCATCCATGAGGGCGCGGCCTTTGACTTGGTGGACGTTCCATTCGTGGTCGGGAACCTGCAGCATGGCTAGGAAATCCGAGGGCGAATCCTCCTTCTTCTTCTGGACGTCAAAGTGTCCAGCGACGCCCAGCCGCTTGATGTGGCCCTTGTACGTCTTGCGGAGCGCGTTCTTCTCGCCGTTGGGCTTCTCTCTGGCGACTTCGGCGGCCAAGCCAGTCAAGTCAAACATCTCGTAGAGATCCTCCGACGTCCTAGGAAGAGACTCGGGATGCGCTAGATGGATAGCAGTGTCAACAAAGCAGAGATCTTAGGAACGGCAAGAAAAACATCCCAACGAACTGTCGAGATCGCATCCTTCCAGGGGCGGAGGAGCGAGACGAGAGCAGCGGAGGGAGTCTTACGAGATTGCAGAAGGAGATATTTCGGGCCCACGTCCAGGTGCAAGTCTTCGAGGGCCAGCTTGTCGTCACCGACGTGCGCCTTTTTCGTCTCGCGGTCGTCGCCGACATCCTCGAGCGGCCGTTTTCGCTTGTGCGGCGAGTCGTCAAGCATGATGAAGGAGTCGAGCTGCGAGGAACTGCCGTTGACGCTATGCGCAGGCGTGGGCAAGGTCGTCGTTCCTGATCCCGCGGCGGCCAGAGAGCCGGACAAGCCGAGGGACGGATCCGAAGAGGTTGCGGGCGAGAACTGCGAGGGACTTTGGGGAGTCTGGGGGTGGAAAGACATCATGAACCAAGGCTCCTTGCGAGGGACTGGAGTGGCGAGTCGCGCCAGGCCCGGTCGGCCGAGAGGTGGCTGCGGTAAGGGGAAACTTCCGACTTCAGGCGGACGACTTCATGCAACCCGGCCGAAAAATCGCGATCCTGACAAAGACCCTTCGTGCCGACGTCTCTGAGATGGCCCGGCGATGGCGGAGGGCGAACGGCCTGCAATAAAAACACCAAACTCCCGCGTCGGCGAGCCAAGAGCAGCAAGATCTGGCGCCTTTCAGGGTTTTTTCCCGGGTCTCGGTAGGGGGCGGAGGGCGAATCGCTCGAGATTCCGCCGCGGCGCAAAGACGCACTCGAGAGAGAGAGATCGAGGGCGGAGGCAGTCGCAAATGCGTCGATTCGGCGGTTCGACAGAGAGGGCGATTGCAGGGCGAGGGACGGGGGGGCGATGATGGAAGCGCTGAGGGTTGAGAGGCGACAAATGCTGGGCTGGAGAAGCGAAAAGGTGGAGTTGGCTGGGAGAAAGGCAAAGGGCGAGCCTGAAAGACGAGGCAATCAATCACCGGGCGGACTTCAGGTTCCACTGGATTACTCAAAGGGCTAGCAGGTGCTAGACGGCTGCTAACGTACCGGGGGGGCTCCAGCGGCTGTCAGCACTGACGTCCGGTGAGCCACAGAAGGGCAACGGCGCTAAGCTCCAAACAAACGCGTCTTTGCCGAGGATGCGCCAGAAGAGCCTGTGCGTGTTGCGCTCTGTCAAGCGGCCCTGGAAACGCAACGTTGCCGGGCGAGTGAATGAGGGTGACGGGGAGGGTGACAAGGGCGACGAGAGGCGCTTAGGGAGCGAAACGGCGACAGGGAGTGCTGGAGACGAGTGGAAGCAAAGAATAGAAGCAAGAATGCGACCTTGGCAGTTGCTGCGATCAGCTGGGTACGTCGAGGTACGAGGCTCTCGGCTATCTCCCGCCGTATTAGGCAAAAGGGCTTCGACGACATGCCGACCGCATGCATGTCTCAGCCTCAGCAGAGACAAACTCGCCATAACACTCACTCGCGGTCAGGCACATGCAACATACTACCTCCTAGTGCTTGTTACGAGTATCAAAACTTCGTATCGACCAAGATCTAACTCGTCTTGTATACCTTACATTGATAGGACACAGCAATCTCCGACTATACTGTTGTACCTAGACTGCTGTCTCCCCATCGGTGAATCAGCGCGCCAAAAGCTAGAGATGCTTCGTCAATGACCCAATGCTTACATAAGGGAGCCACCAAACGCAGCGCATCCTCCTCAAGGCACGAGAAGCGCACATCAGGCTAAATCACATGACCTGGCCTTTCCAAATTCCAGAAAGAAAACCGCGCGTTGCTGGATTTTTTTCTTCCCTTTTCTTTTTTTTCAACCATTATACCGACCAGCAAAATCGAATATCCATACAAAACCGCCGTCGGCTATTGTCACTTTTCGCAAGCGACAGTCTTTCGATGCCGTCGACGATTTTTTTCGATACACTCTTGTTGCTTTTGGTCCAGAGCACACTTCAGCAACCTTGCCTAAAACCATCATCACGAGGGCCCCGTTTCGTGCGGCTACCATGATGCGGTGATGACCTGATGCAAGTGACATTTCCACTACGATATCGCTCTATGATTTCATGTGTATCTGGGGAAAGGGGGGAACAGGGCCGTCATTGATGGAGGCTTGTGTGAAATGCGGTTCTTGCAGATCCTCGACTCTTCTTTTCGCCTTCCGTGATTCACCATTACGGATACATCATCGGAATCTGGTCTACGACACCAGCGTACGATGTACACCACATATCTAGATCCCCAGCCCATACGGTATATCAGAAGACCACTCCAGAATTGCAAAAAGTAAGCCACCTCCGAATCAATATCAAGATCCCCGCGTAAAGCATCGTCCTCGACTCCAAAACCCACCCATCGTGATGACACCTAACATCTGGTAAACCTATCTGCCATGCTGCCGTTTTCAGGAGAAGTTAAAAGCATTCTCTTATTTGCTTTACATCACTGTCAACCACTTGGCTGCGTGCGGAGAAGCAATAGGCTTGACTGACTGGTGGTGATTTGCTTTCTTAACGCAAGGGGACTGAGCTCGTATTCGTTATTCACGTGCTGACCGGATTTCGCATCCAGGTAAGCCGATCATACGAGTGAAACCGAAGAGCAGTGATCAGTCGGTGTGACTTGGAATCACGAGACCCAGAACTACTAAGTAAATGTTTGTTGCTCGGATTACATGGGACTTGTAGTCTCATGCGGCTCTTGTCTACGTCACATTCACTAGCCACTCACCGAGAGAGAGAGCATAACTATCAGTGTGACACCAGGAAAGAAACCTTTTCCATTGTCATCTTCGCCCAACGACGAGGAGCATCCGGCTGCTCAGAAAGTATCCTTGTATATACAGGTTGGTGTGAAAAGAAGGGAAGAAAGAAAAGAAACAGAATGAGAAGACGGTCACGTCTCGACGTGGCCCATCTCTCCAAGCTCCTAAGATGGAAGGAGTAAGATCAGGCATGTCCTTGTAATCTATACAATTGAACGAGAAGAAGAGAAGTGAAGAGAGTGCAAGAATGGTGGACCGAAACAAGCGACCCAAGATGAAAGGAGAAGATATAGGAAGAGGGGGTGCAAAGGGAGAGAAGGAAAGGAAAAGAAAGGGAAAAAAGGGAAAACAGAAGAAGAACATAAAGAAGAGAGAAAAAAAAAGGCCGGATGTCCAAATGGAAATTGTGTCGTGTGCCCAACTCCAGGAGGGTATTCGGTATCTCAGATCCCGCACGCAGTCCCGTCGTATTGCTCCAGATCAATGCTTTTTTTTTTTTTGTAAGTGCCAGCTATTCTTTTCCAAGCCCAGCCCAGAATAGGCAGCATCAGACTCAACTGAACACACCCCTTTGCCATCAGACAAGCTACTTTTGCAAACAACTTCGCCTCTGAGGATGCGGCAAGCTATACCTCCAAGCCAACGGCATCATCACCCGTCTTGTCGCGCCTGCCAACCTCGTCCGGCCCGTCCGGGCCCGTCTGTAGTAGATCCCAATGCGTAAATCATCTTGCTGTTCGACTCCAAAGCGGGAAACCATGGTCAAAGAGAGCCATATCCTGGTTGCGGATAGGCGAAATTCGTGCCCCTATACGCATGGCGCTGATATGATAACATAAAAAGAAAATGGAAATATACGTGCCGCATGACAGGCACTTGCTGGTTGAAAACCAATCGGTCGTGGAACTTGTCCCCATGGTTGAGTAGCTATGCTCACTCGGTCTTTCAAGGCCTGTGGCAGCGGCGTAAACTTGGTGGATCGTTCATCATCGCGACCACATGTTCTTGTTCTTGAAGAACGCCATCCAAGGCATAGACTCGATTGCTGCTTAGTTTGAGCCATGATATAACGAGGGCCTCGTTCTATCCAGAGGCGAGGTTGCGCCTCCCTGACTCGAATAGGCCCGTTCTCGTTTGAAGGGAACTGTGCCATTCATGTCATTGATGCCGTAGCCCTCGTTGCGTTGCTGTTGGCTTGCATAGTCTGATGTTCCGCTGGGAAACACGCTTCTGGTTTCTGTTCGAGAATCATGGCCATTCAGCTGGGGAAACCCACCGGTTCCCACCGTGTCTTGATAGTCCCGGACACTTGACGGTCCAACCGATGTCCGCACCTGTGGTGCTGCCAATGAAGGCGTCAACGGCGCTGACAAAGGGGCTGCGCCGTAGCTAGCTTGATATGTTGAGGATGCTCCATATTGTGCAGATGATCCAGTTGACCGATGGGCATGTGACTGAGGAGAGTGGAGAGGTCGGTAGTGGTCCGTCGTATTCAGGGACAACGGGCCCGAGGCTGAGGCAGCTCGAAGACGAGAGCCGTTCTCGGGCGTCTGCTGGAAGTTGGGATAGCTCAAACCCGTCGGTGAAGACTGCGCATTACCCCCGCCTACGATTGAGTCTCCATAAGCGTGACTACTCGACTGATACCGCTAGGGAGGTTTCAACTTACTTGTGTACGAGCTCCGGTCAACGCCTGCCGAGCTGCCGCTCGTTGTCTGGCTCATCTGACCGGACTGGTAGACCAATGGGGATCTATCAGGCACACTAGAGTGCGGATTTACCCCTGAGTACATATAGTATGACTGTAGCGACTCGGATCTTGGTCTGGAGATCGGATCTCGGCCATTAAACGATTGATGCGGTCTGACTCCCTGACGATGCGCTTCCAAGGAATTGTGTGGCCCTCCACCTCCATGTGGAGGGTAGCGGTCCGTAGTATGTGGCGATATTGGCGACATTACTCCAGACGAGTTCACCGTGCTGGGAGCATGGAAGCCGATGCTGCCAAACGAAGGCGTGAGTCCGGTAGGCGATAAATGGTCTGTTCCCTCTGGACGGCGAACGTCCACCATCAGGGGTCTCATGATCGGATTGTTCGGGTACGACGGGTGGTGTGCAAAGTCCACGGGGGCAGCCAGAGGCATCGGCATGCCATGAACGGCTCCATATGGAGAGTGTAGGGCTTGTACGTTGTCAAAGTCATCTGGAACCGCCCTCATCTTGATCATCCGGTCACGGTCATCGGCGTTGAGTCTCTTGATCTTCGCACGCCTAACAGACTAGTTAGGCCCTGTTGCAATTGACCTCTTCCTGCTTCATCCCCCGGACATTCGAACAAGTCGGTTCTTCTGAGTCGACTTACCTATTCTGAAACCATACCTGGACTTGCCGAGGGCTTAGTCCAGGGATTTCTCTGGACAGCCGTTCTCGATGGGCAGCATCAGGGTGAGGCTGCTTTGCGAACTCGCTCGTTAGGAACCGTGTTTGCTGGTGGGTGAGCCTTTCGACAGTCAGATTAGCCTGCTGTCACTTGCAGTCTCCACTGATGCCGGGATTTTACCTGAAGCGCTTCATCTTTCTGCGCGCTGCCACTCGTTCCGCCGTGGTTTGTAACAACGAGTCTGCCTCCTCTTCGGCCATATCCTCGTCGGCCAAGCCATCATCCACATCATCTTTGGCAACCGCCAAAGACTGATCTTCTGATCCAAACCTGTCAGAGGCATCATTCAGGCCTTTCGTCGCAGTTGGAGCTGTGTTGATGTGGGCTGAGGGCGCAGAATCTCGGCCAGTAGCTCTGGTGGGCAGCAGTGTCTCGTCCAGCAAGAGGGATGCGGACTTCATGCCTCTCTGGTCTTCTTTCCTATCTGATGACTCGGCAGGCCGAGAGGAATGCCCATGGTCTCCAGCTCCTACACGGTAAGCAGGATGGCGTAGACTGGGTGGGAGTGCCGTTTGTCTGTCGGTATGGGCATCTAGGCGAATGTTTCCGCCCTCTACCACTGTCTGTGGCTGGGCTACTCCGGAACTGGCGTGATTCGATTCGGCGGACGCAGGATAGGCAGATCCAGTTGGCTGAGGAAGGTAAGGATACTGGCCCTGCCAGTCTGGCTGTGTCGGTAGTGAGGAGTCGTACTGGTCTGACATGCGTAGACTGGGTGAAGCTTTGCCAGAAGCTGGAAAGTATTTGCCGAAAGACCAGTGGCTATTCTCGGTGTCGCAAGGCCTAGTGGCGAGCATTGGGATGGGAGTTACGGCCTCGGACGGAGAGGCGCCAGCGGAATCGCCCACACGACTTGTTCGAGATATGCTCGAAAACTCTGCCAACATCAACTCGATGAGGGCCTGACAGGCAAGCTACTGCCGCCCAACAGGAGGTTGTCGACAGATCAGGCTGCGAAACAAGCAAAGGAGCTTACGAGGTGGCGACAGAGGCTCCGTGGTAAGCCGATGGTTTGATCGTAGGTACTGGTTGAGTCGTCTCGCTCGCGAGTTGTGTGAATCAGAAACTCGAAACCAACCAACCAAATGATATATCACGAAGAGCAAGCTGAGCTATGCTAAGAGCAAGTGGCACAAAACAAAGGGCGGCCTTAGATTAGTCTCTTCTGGGCTGAGGGGGGCGGAATCTCTTCGAAATGGGACTCGAAATGGGACTGCCTCTGATGCCGCCCAGCGGAGAGCCGTCCTCGTACTGTTGGCAATACTCGTACAGTGGATGTATTATCCCTTTGACCGGGTTGGCCAAGAAAGAAGTAGGTAGTTAGCCGCCTGCAAAAGCGAGAGAGCCAGTGAGTGACCCCTGTCTCAACGAAGTTAGGGCCCGAGTGGCTATCGAGTTCAGGTCTCAAGACTGATTTGAAGGGGTAGCATCTGGGTAGTTCCAAGGTTCCACGAGGTAGGATTGGGATATACTTGTATGGTGACATGAGAATGAGGACCGCATACCACGCGCTTCAAGTGGGGTTCCAAGGTCGATGTAGGTGCAGTCGATGGTCCTGGAATCATCAGCTCGCATACAGGTATATGCCTCGTGCAGGAGTGAGGTGCCGGGCGGTCCCAAGATGCTGGCAGGATGACTGGACTGACTTGGCCTGGGCCTGGCAAGCACCAGATCTGGTCAGGAAACAGAGCAGAGTACCCGTAATATCCGTTCGAGGGGGGTTTCAGAGAACTGTCCGCAGAATATGGCAAAGCTGGACGCTGCCGCTGGAGACAGGTGCTTGTGTCCGATGGAGAAGAAGCTGTGGGGGGTGTCTCCGTACCTGGTACCTGATGAAGGAGGATGGGGTGGGCGAGCCTAGTCTGCAGCTTTGAAGCTTCGTGATTCGAGAAAAGCCGCACTGTAATGGACCAGCACCGCAGAGCATGCATCCTTACCCTTGCGGTTGTCGGTTGAGCTACCAGGAGACTTCCGTGTTCCAAGATCGGGAAAGAGGGACCACTACCAGGAAGGGTATAATTGAGAACGGCCCCCTGGTAAGCTATCCCCAGGCTTTCTTTCCGACGATTGCTCCACGGGCTCATACTTGTGCTTTTGGTATAAGTGAGGACCGGTTTGCTGTCATCGTCTCAGTGAGATCAGAAGAGCTGTTGCAGCTTCACTGGCAACACCAGCTAGCTGCCTGGACTGCCGAGTCAACGAACGATGCGTCCGTGAAAGCGAAACGTCCGCCAGGATGGAGAGCGGCAGCAACTGCGCGGATCTGGGCCCTCGGTCGAGCAAATCAAGTAGCACTACTGCTAGCATCTGCAGAATGCGTGTAGGCCGAGGAGGGGGCGCTCAGCCGCGCCGACGCAGTGATCCGATGCTCTCTTGCGCCGGGTATGCAATGCCAGACCCATTTGTAGGCATCGCGTTCGTCTATTCGTCCGCATGAAAGTGCCCGTAGCAACAGCATCAAGTCCTCGTCCATAACACCAGACCGCTGATTCAAAGACGAGGTGCCCCTCGTACTCCCGCGAGCAAGATGGAAGCCGAAATGGCTTCTTTCGTTTTCCAAATTTTAGTGGCATGGGATCGATCTCATTAGCCAGCAATTTTCATCAGGACAGGGCTTGTGACAAGGTCAAGGCCAACAGTGAGTGGCAAGAGTCGACTGCCAGACGGCACCTCGGCCGTACCACTGGCGCAAAGTTCCGTGGCTCCTGGGAAGTACTCGTACCCTCCGTAGTACATAATAGCACATCTGCTCTCAAGTCGACTCCACGGACGAACGCATGACCGCGGCTCGAGGCCTGGTTTCGTAGTGAACCAATGGGCTCCTCAACGGGTTACAGAGGTCATGGTAGTCAAAGGCATAGATACTAGTACAACAAGACAGGGGGCTCAGAAACAAAGAGAGTTGACGCCAGGGGGCGCGCATATCGGTGACCGGGGGGGAGAAGGGCTGCCGTCCAGGACAGGGGTCATCAGCGGCAAGTCGAAGACGACGAGAAATCGCAGGGCCTTGTAAGTGGGGGAGGGTCGCCACATTTGGATGCAGGTAATAGTTACAGCGGCCAGGGAGAATTAGGTCGCGGTGGAGCAGCTGTCCCGTTGCGTTCAATCGAGAGAAGAAGCATCGAGGACCGTGAAAGCAGAGTCCCGGACGACTTCTGCTCTCATCTGCGGCAACTGCAAGAGGGTGGTAGCAGCACTAATATGCCAGCCTCGTCTCGCTTGTTCATGCAGACAATGCGCGCGATCAACGGGATTGGGCTAAGAGAACATGTGAAGCGGATGACGCCTGGGAAAAGTGCAGCACGATGCCCTCAAGGTACCCACCCCTCCTCCCGAGCGTGGCGTATGGAGCTAACCCTCGTCGGCCCTCTCACTGCAGAGTCGTGCCTAGCATGTGCCTCGTTAGCTCTCATACCACAGAGGCAAAGCGGACGGCATTTGCAGGCAGGGCGGGTTGGACTCTCAATTTGGCATCAGGGCGAAGCGAGAGAGCGTCATCCCTCACCTGACAACGGCGAGCGGAAGCGATCAGAGTAGCCGCGGCGCTGATATTGGAGGAATAACGCAGTTCTGCTGAGTTGGATCAGCCACAAAGTCGAGAGAGCGTCGTCCAGGATCTCTACGCATGGATCAATCGACGAGCGGAAGAATTGCAGGGCCACGATGCATCAATCTTAGGGCCCTAAAGATTGGCAGCCTTTCCATGTGCTGAGAAGGGATATGCGCCGGTGCAACCGGGGCAGACCTGGTGGGGCGAGCCCAAGCCGCGAGATGCTCATACCACGTACAAGTACCATTATCGACTCGCATGCGTGCGTGTGTGCGTGTGCGTATGTACTTGGTCTGACCTGGCCGCGGCTAGTCCCAGACAATGGCAGCAGCGCGATGATGCTAGAGCTGGTCAGGTGGACGACGAGGAGCTGTATTCGCCTCATCAATGAGGCACGCCGGCAGCGCCTGTATTCGTACGAGACGCGCAGCAGAACGTCCAAGCCTTGACCAAGTCTCCTGCACAAGTTGTAAACCAGGTCGTTTCATCCCAAGCTGGGGGGTGGCTAGACAGACTCACGGTTCTACCTAGCTCCCTCAGGGGTAATCACGAACTAGAATGCTCAAGAATGTCGCTGTCGTCGGTAATTGGCAGGCCCGCCGCCCGTAGAATTGCTGTTTGATAATCGCGTTCAGAGCTCCCGCTCTTGCAGATGCTTGTCTGCAGCAGACCACGTGCGAAGCTCAACGTCCTCGGCCTTGCCATTTGGTATGCCATATATACTCAAATTGAGGGCTCGACTCTAGAGCAGCATTAGCGACAACGCGCAGCCTGGGCAACCGAATTTACGCACTGTTAAGGCACGTACATGCATGCGTATGTGTGTGTACGTACGTGTGTGTGTCCCATAGGAGTCCTCGTATGTGCTGTCTGAAGCTGCAGGGCCCTAATATGTCGCGCAGATACTTGGTAATGAAAGGATGGAAAGCCATGTCGTTTCAAGATGCCTTTGCAGTGGAGCTCGAGACCCCAGTGGATTATCCTGTCAACGGGCCCGCGATCATCAAATTCTAGAAGACAGAAACACTCCACTATTCGCGCAGTATAGTGGTAAAACACCGGGAGTTTATAGGTAGCCCATGAGGACGATTGACTTAAGCATGAATTCCTGGAACGCGGCACCGCGGGGGGAGGATGGCGAGTCAGAGGCACGCCGCAAGCAATACGACATCCGTATCGTGGTCAGTCGTTGTTATGTATAGCATATGGTTGTAGAGAGACATGCAGGTCAGACAAGCCTCGCGAATCTGCCAGGCCGTTGTTGCTGCCCCGGTTGAAACAACTGCGCTGGACGGATGAGTCTTCTGTCACCGGCCTTGTGCGTCTCCTGCCGCCAATGACGCGAGCTGGGAAACTTCCGAGCGGTCGCACGCGGCGCGGCGCGTCAGAGGTGAGGTATCGCAGTGTGTCCACGGCTGGTGAGAATATCTGGGGCTCGAGTCTCCAGGCCCCGTCGGCGTGTCTACGAAGCAATCAGATAGCGTTTGTTTGGCCTCCTTACTTCACCATCATCCCGCCTGGCGACAGCAAAAACAGCACGTTGTATTAGGCAAGATCCGACCACATGGCTTTTCGTGCCAGGTTTCGGATGGCCGCCGGCCACGCGGACGCAAGTAGCCGCCATGTCGGAAGTGGGAAAGCCTCAGGACCACTTGGCTCGCTGGGCAAGGGTCGACATGTTTGACGCAGCGGGTCTGGCCGTTTGGAAGTCATGTTTGGAGCTTCTGCTCCCTGTCTGGGAGAAGGGGAAAAGAGGGCCCCCGGTCAGCCGTAGCACGAGTGCGAGCTTCGAGTTGCCGCGGTTGTGAAGCAGCTAAGGAAAGACTGGATCATCCGATGGCCAGGGCTGCCCCGGCGAGTGTCAAGAACGGCCGAGCTGATGTTTGCACTTTCAAGTGCCGTCGTCTTGTCTTCACCAGGGTGCTGAAGGTGCGTGCCTGAGTATCTGGTAGGTAGACATATCGGGACGTTGTGGCAGCCCGAACTGCGCTGTCAGAGTCCAACGGTCGTTGATAGGAAATAAGCAAGTAATAGATACCCTACTTACTGACCTAGTAGATGGTACATACGACACTGGCCACTGGCAGGACTCCGCACAGAAGATGTCGTTTGAAGCGGAGCAAGCGCAGCGCAGAGCCGGCTCTTGTTGGTCCTAAAGCAGTCCTCTGTCGATGTGCATACGACTGTGTGTGCATAAACAGAGCAAGTGGCCTTGGCCCTTGGTCGTATCGTCTTCGTACATGTACGGGATTGCACGCACGCAGGTTAATCTCGAGAAGCTCCGAAGGGTCAGGCCCATCAACTCGCAGCAGGAGGGATACCTGCGCAGGACCCGTCACGACGTGCACAAACGCCGTAGTACTCGGTACCTTTCCTGGCCACTCATGATCGCTTGCTAGATGTCACCCTCCACGAGAGAAGCGGCCGGACGAAGAAACGGGCAGCAACAAGAGAAGAGCGAGGAGAAAACACGACAAAAGAGAGCAAGGCTGTGCCAGGGGAGGGTGCAAGGTCGACGTTATCACCACTCCCCCTCCTGGAAGACGTTGTAGTGCCACCTCAGGCACCAATCCCATGTACCTGTACCTGCTCATGTGCCTCGCCGCCGCCAACTGCCGCGGTTCCTGTACTCGCTCACACGCTCACGCACCTTCGCAATCGGCAACTCACGCTTCCATTGTTCCTGCACCCGTACCTTACGAACACTTGACCTTGTTTGTACCTGCACCAGCCGGCGTTGTTCCCTCCGTGCCCTTACCCTGGACTCCGCCAATGGCTGGCCGTCTCATAGATTTCAGGACTTCTCGCGTAGCCTCGCGTCGCGGCCCTCTTGAGTCTTTCCCCGCGCCTGACGCCTTGCGACACCCCCGGCCTTGGTCTTGGTCTTGGGGCTTGGGCTTGGGGCCGGTCTCTTGTTCCGGCCCTCACATGCACATGCTCGCTCTCAGGCTTGCTTGCTTCCAGGCCAGGGCCAAACTCGCTGCGCGACAAAGCGGGGAGCTCAGAGGAGCGATCCAATCGAGGCCCGGGCCAATGCCTCAGTCAGTGCTAGTTCCCGCCCGAAGGGGGAGCGAAGGCCCTACGATGGAGAGGCAGATGGAGCAGCCGGGCCTTTCATTTCGAGGTGCTGCGACTCACCCGGAGTGCTGCGCGTTTGGCTGTGCAGTACTGTACTGACTTCGTACTTGTACGACGAGTCCCCTATGTAAGTAAGAAACCCCCCTTACTGTTTGCTGGCTATGTCTGCTGGCACGTTGGAGAGATGAGAAAGCAAGGTACCCGGCTCCAGGGGAGAGGAAGAAGGGGGGGTAAAGGAAGGAAAGGAAACGTGAAGAGAAAAAAGGACGCGTGCTGACTTGGACTCTTGCTCAGGAAGGGCGCGGTGGCCCTGAAGAATCCTCGGTTCTACTCCCAGATTGCCCGAAGGCCCAATGGCAGCGTTCCCTCACGCCAGTTGCCGTTGGTTCTCGACCTACTGCATCCAGCAGGTGGTGTGGCGAGCAAACCGGCGGATGGACAGCTGGTGTGTGATGCCTGCCTTATGCCTGGAATCCTATGCGGGCGCAGAGGAAATCGTGTATCTCTACTCTGGAAGACGAGGCAGAGTTGCCACGATGCCGACCTGGGAGCTATGGAAAACAAGCTTCGTAGGGGTACCCAAGGTAAGTAAGGTGTCTTGGATGTGCCTGTGTGGTGTGCGTGTGCCTCTCTTTGCCCTTGTACCTTCGATTTGATTCTACCTATTAGCAGGCTTGTGGATGAAGCCAGATACTACTTCTACCAGGACGCGCGAATTACTCCATTCGAAAGAGGATGCTACCGCGACTACTTCTGCCTGTGCAGGTTGCCAGGCAAGGCCTTGTACAGCTATCTGTTCCGTGCTGCAAGCCATAGCGGACACATGGGCTGGGCACATGCTCCCTCGAACTAGACCGGGTCTTTAATCATCGCCTCAGCAGGCGGGAGATCTGCCCCCCCCGACTCGCATACGAGATGAGTACATACATGTACAGTATGTACAGTAGTATGCAGATTCATTGCTGCCGCCTCTCTGCTTTGCCGCAAGTGCGGAGTCCGAATTCTGTACGAGTACAGTACATGCCGGCGTTAATTAGCCGGAAATCGAAATCACTTCTCATCAGCAACCCGGTCGTGGGTTGCAGAAGCTGAACACTGGCGTGAACAACACCCTCGACTTTGTGTGGACGCCATCCGGACGCAACAGCTTTCCGATAAGGTCAACGCCTGCAGGCATTGGGCTCTGTATCTGCTGCAGCTGCACATCTCCGAGAGGGACCTGGGCGGCGTCGGATGCGCAAACATGCTCGTCTAATTTCCCTTCCCGCGCCTGGCAGGAGGCGTGATCGAGCCGTCCACGTAATTGCAGAGGGGAGAGGCCAATCCTTCAATTCAGCCTCAATCTCACGAGCAGAATCCTGGCCCCGGCGGCGTAACATGGAGTTTCCTGGCATACGAGTGAGTACAAGCGTGAGTGCAAAGGCGGGAGGCCAGGTGGAGTGACAGATCGCCAGCGTGGCACCGTCGCCATGCCTCTGTCCTCTCTTGTTCCCGTCTCTGTCTTCCTTTCGCCCCCTTGGTCGACGAGTGACTCTTCCCGTCGGCGTTTGGTCCGCTCTGCGGCGCCGAGGACGGCTGAGTGCTCTCAGACTATGCCAAGAGCTGAAGGGAGAATCGCTGCGAGTGCCGCATCATGCATGAGAGCATCGGTCTTGCTGCATCATCTTTTAGCTGCGCATTACTAGGCCACCCGCGTCCCGTTGCAAAATTTTCTCACATGTGGCCAGATATTAGACCTGCCGGTCCAAAAAGGGGACCTCTCATAGGATGATGATATTGCTCTCCTGATCAGCAAGGGGGGGCGTAGCGAGAGTCAACGTTCGGCGAGTATTCCGTATCATGAAGGACGTGGTCCTCCCCTTGCCCCCAATCTCCAGTCTGATAGTAGTACTTTGTCCTTTACCTGCACACCATCCACAGCTCCCGCCTACTTGTAGGTACTTCGCAGCGCCCGAGCTGTCATCTGTAGTGTCGAGTTGGGTGCTAACGAACCGTTATTATAAGGCTTGGTGAGACATTTCGCCAGGAACAAGTCCGATCTCTAATCAATGGATCTATTATTAGTCCCTTCGGATGACTTGCCTAGCGCTGAAACGCTGGGAGCACAGACGCTAGATAGACGCCTTGTCTCGAGCCCTTTTTTTCGGTGGGTAAGGGAAGAATACGAAGTTGAGGTACTACGAAGACCTTACATGTGGCTGGCTGTATGACTGCAGCTCATATAAATAGCGTCTGCAAGTTGAGAAGCTCATTTCGTGGCGAATCTGCGGTGAAGAGTAGTCGTAATTGCGTACAAGAGAGAGGAGATTGTCTTCAACTGGTTCGCAATCATACGCACTCAGCTCTCATATGTCAACATATGCAGAGGCCGTCGTCCGTCTCTCATCACTCGACTTCTGCCGGCATATGCAAGTCAACCCACTTCGCACCTCACTGCTGACAATGACGGATGCTCAACCTTGTTGCAGAGTGTGATGATATATTACCCTGCTGTCACTTTGATTGCCTCGTGACCTCGAGTGTCGTGTTGGCAGAGCCGGGGTTTGTAGCGAATCATGTGCGTCCATAGGTATGGAGGCTTTCACAACAAAGAGGGAGATGCAGACATGACATCAGATCAGAGGGAAAGTCTTGATTACATTACAGGTTACAATTCGACACGAGGAGATTGAGAAGTGACTACGTTGAAGTACTGTAACACAGAAAGACATTAGCTTCTGGTACAACTTACCTACTACATACTATCACATACGGCACTATCATGTAGCGGAGAGCATCCTTCCAACTCAAATTGTTAAGACTTGATGGCTGTAGGCTATATACAATTTCATCGACACAGTGATTACCGCAAACACTACATCTCCCAAATTCTAGTAGTCGTAGAATCCCTTTCCGCTCTTCTTCCCCAGCCAGCCCGCGTCCACCATCTTCCCCAGCAACACGCTTGGGCGGTACTTGGAATCACCCGTCTCGGTATGGAGGACCTTCATGATGGCCAAGCACGTGTCAAGGCCAATGAAGTCTGCAAGCTGCAGAGGTCCCATGGGGACGTTGGTTCCATTCTTCATGATGGCATCGATGGAGTCTCTGTCGCCGACGCCCGTCTCCAGGCAGATGATGGCCTCGTTGATGTAGGGCATGAGAATTCTGTTGGCGAGGAAGCCGGGAGTGTCGGCCGAGACGGACGTAATTTTGCCCATCTTCTTGCAGAACTCGACGGCCGTGTCAAGCGTCTCCTTGCTGGTCTGCAGTCCGCTGATGATTTCAACACCTTTCTGGACGGGAACTGGGTTCATGAAGTGAGTGGAGACAACTCTGGAGGAAGCCGAGGTGTCGTTAGGATCGGTCGTAGTGGCCGCAGCAATGCGAGTAATGGAGATTGAAGACGTGTTGGTCGCGAGGATTGCGTGAGAGGGGGCGATCTTGGCCAGCTTGCTGAAGATGTCAAACTTGAGCTGGGGAATCTCGGGCACAGCCTCGATGACGAAGTCGACAGAAGAGAAATCCTCAATCTTGGTGCTCGGCTTCAGCAGGGAGCGAGCCTGATCGGCCTGTTCCTGGGTGATCTTGGACTTGGACACGTCCTTGGCCAGCAGCTTCTCTATCACGGGCCGTCAGTCATGACATCACAGCACCGGGGGACGATATTTCCCAACGCACCAGCAAACGCGATACCCTTATTCAATGCCTGCTCAGAGGCATCGACAAGAGTCACTGGAACCTGTGCCTTTTGCGCAGCAACGAGAGCAATTCCCAGGCCCTGAAAGCAGCGTCAGAACAGCTCCGTCTTTCACGTGTAAGCGGGATGTCCTACCATCTGGCCAGCGCCGAGGACACCGAGACTCTTGACATCGGCAGCACACTGCCTGGGAGTAGAGCTGAAGCAGCGCGACTGGCGCACTGCCCCCAACGCCCTCCCTCGAAGAATTGAGCTGGCCATTCTGTCTGTGATTTTAAGGAAGAGTCGAGTAAGAATACAGAGCAGAACGGTGAGTTCTCCTGCGCCGGCTAAACGTGGTAGTATACGGGCAGCTTAATATGGGCTTGCCGCAACCCGGGTAACCTCGGCCCATTTCTCTGCCGGCATTTGGGGGGTTGAGCGCGGTGGAAGGCTTATCAGAGGGCCGACAATCAGCCGCTTATCGACCGCGTAAATTGGTTGCTTGCTGTTAATAGCTTGAGGCGCGTCAGCTTTAGTTGGGAGACGCGTGCTGGAGGGGCTGTATTATATTGACTTGGACGCAGAATGGCCATTTGACGATTGACCATGTTGGAGATGTATTGACGACCAGTTTCAGCTGCCTCTGCCTTTTTGTCGTCTTTGGTGTTAATGATTATGCGTGACACGCTTCTATATCCATAACAGCTTCACGCAACAAGACAGCCGCCATGGAGCTGGCTGACGGCACCACAGACATTGTCCATCCCGAAGTTCGGGCACACATCAGCAGCCTCGTTGCAGCGGTTTGTCTTCCCTGGCCCTGTCCGATATATACTGAGCTTAGGTACTGACGCTCAATACAGCTGGGAGGCGCAAGCACAGAAGACGATGGCCGCTACCACCTGGGCGACGATGCCCTAGAAGTCCTCCGCGATATCAAACGATGGATCCGCTTCTACGACGAAAAGACGAACCGCATGGACGTTGCCCGCTGCATCCACGAGGCGAACCTGATCGAAGGCGACCTGCTCCCGATTCTGGCGACCTGGCCCGAGAATGCCACCGACAGCAAATACAAGTCTCGGATTGCGCTGTCGTGCTTCGAGATCATGGTGCCGTTGACATGGCCTCTGGAGCGTGACAAGGAGCGGATGACGGTCAATCATCATCGGCACATGCCTGTGTTGGAGCTCGCGCAGGTCCAGTACAAGAGAGCCATCATCAACTTTGACGAGGCGCGGATCCTCCATGCTGCCGTCAGGACTGCGCTGCCTTCGCTGGCGCTTCCCGCTGGCGACAGGACAGCGCGGGATCAGGGCATCATCAAGCTGGTGCTCTTCTTCCTCCGCAACATTGCCATGATTGCGCCTCCTCCCAATGTCAAGTACGAGGGCGACGAGACGCAGATCTCGCGGTCGGCCACAATCGATGCCTTTTCGTACCAAGACATATTCTTGTTCCTCCTCACGCTGGCTTCGAACATGGGCGAGGACTTTAGAACAGAAGACATGGCTGTGATGGAGATAATCTACCATCTCATCAAGAGAGTCGACATTGAAAAGCTGTTCATGTCGGAGCAGCAAGCGCACAAGGCTAAAGCAAACGAGCTTGCGTCACTGATGAACAAGGAGTCGGCCATGCACAAGGCATACGCCCGCAATGGCCCAACACGTCACAATCGGTTCGGCACCATGATCTGGGTCAAGCGTGAAGACGGCAAAATGTCGTCTCTCACAGGGCAAGATGCTCTTAGTGATGTCACAGCACGTAACCTGAAGATGGACAACAACAAAGTGTTCAAACCCCCCCGGAGGACAAAGAAGGAAAACAAAGACGAGAGAGAATTGGGACTACCAGCGAAGCTTAACGCGCGCGCAACCAGTCAGCTCCGTTCGTTTGTTGAGGAATTCCTTGACTCAGGCTTCAACCCCCTGTTCTCCCACGTTCGCAAAACCATCGACCGAGAGGCTTCGCATGTCATGCAGTACCACCGGAGGCAGTTTTTCTACCTGGTAGCATGGTTTCTCGAGGCCGAGCGGACACGGCAGGCTTTGAAGAAAGGGCCCAACAACAAGGCCAATGACGACGTGTCCAGCTTCAGTCTTGTGGCAGGCGTCTTGAACCAGGAAATGTTCATCACTCTCAACAAGGCGATGCACGAAGCCTATGAGTACAAGGACTGGCAGGAGCTCGCTGCCGTCATGAGGTGCTTCACGCAGATTCTGCTCACGGTTCAAGCAATGTCTGAGAGCGGCCGAGAGGATGATGAGGAAATCGCAGAAAACGTCCTCAGCCGCCTGTTCTACGAGGAGTCAACGCACGATACCATTGCAAACATCATCAGGACCTACAAGGACCAGGGCTTCTACTATCTGGACGCTGCTACGGAGCTGGTTCATCACTTCTTGCGTATACTGGAAGCATACTCGAAGCAGAATGCGGACATGCAAGTTCGCTCCCGCAAGCGAACGAGACAAAAGAAGAAGAAGGAGCAACAGCAACAAGAGGGTACAGAAGACGGCGCTCTGGCCGAAGAACAAGACGATTCGGCCAACGACGAGGAGACAACGGAGCGTACTTCCAAGGAACGCAAGTTTGATTTCCAACGCTTCGCTGCTCGATTTACACCGCAGGGCGTAGTGGATACATTTGTCAAGTTTACGCGATTCTATCGCGATATGACTGACGCCCAGTTGAAGCGCGTCCATCGGTATTTCTACCGCCTCGCGTTCAAACAGGAGATGAGCGTGATGCTTTTCCGTGTCGACATCATCCATCTACTATACAATATGATCAAGGGCCCCGAGCCCCTGGACAAATCTTCGAGCATGTACAAAGATTGGGAAGAGCTGGTAAAGCAGATTCTCCGCAAATGCGTCAAGAAGATTGAGCAAAGACCGGAACTCATCGTTGAGATGCTCTTCAGCAAATTGCAGAGCACCGCGTTCTTCCTAGAGTACGGCTACGAGAAACAGACTGCTTCCAAGAAGCAGGCGAAACCTGGAGCCGAGCTTGTCTTCAAATACACAGAAGAGCGGGACCGTCAGATTGCCATTGTGGTTGGCGCGCTGCTGGACAAGAATGAGGCAGACCATATCAACTGGGTAAAGAGCGTTGTCGCCGAGGCGGAGAGCGAGCGCCGGTCATGGGCGGCAGCTGAGGACGTCCTGAGGTCAACAGAAACTCCAATGGAAGAGTCCACAGAAGCCAACGAGACAGGGGAACTGAGCAAGCCCTCCCCGATCAGTAAGTTTATAATAATCTCCTCTCTCACAGGCGTCACTGCAGACTTCTAACCTGCGTCTAGTCGTGAAACCTGACAGTGACGCGAGACGAACCGCCAGGTTCAAGAATTCATATCTCCGGCTTTTGCTGAATCTCTGCGGATGCCGGCTGCTTGGCCCTGCCTCTGAGGAAACACCCGAGTCTCTTTGGGTATTTCCGGAAGATGTCACGGCTGACTCGCTCAAGGACGCACTGCACTTCATCAACCAGGCGGAGTTCAATCCCCCAACATTTGACGATGGACAACTAGCAGAGAACCAGCTAAAGAGGAAAACGCAACCCCGCAAGAAGGCCGACTTTGACGATGACGAAGGCGACGACATTGACGACGAGTTCCTCTTTGCGCCGGGAGGCCCAACAGCCAGAAAAGCCGTCGACGAGAGACCGAAAAAGACGAGAAAGCGAAGACGGAGAAACAGCCAGGCGCAATTGGAGCTCGACGACGAAGAGCTCGAGGAAAAGGCCCGCAAGCGACGCGAGCGCGAGCGCGAAAAGGCGCGCAAGATCAAGTCCGCCGTGTACGTCAGGGAGGGAGACGATGAGTTTGACGAGGAGGAGGACGAGGCGTTTTTTGCGCGCGAGCGCGAGATTGCCGCGCGGGCTGCCAGGGCTGCGCAGTCTGCTCTGGAGCCTAGTGTAGTCGAGAAGGCGAAGAAGCGGAAGCCTGCTGTGGTGCAATCGGATGATGATGACGACGATGATGTCTTGGGCTTGGAGAGCGATGAGGAGGTGGAGAGTAGGGATGATACCCCCATGGCGGAGGACGATGATGATGGGAGTGAGAGCAGGAAGAAGAGGAGAGTCAGCGTGGAGGATGACGCAGATGGGGATGGGGACGTGGATATGGAAGACGCGTCCCAACTTGTGAGTTCACAGCAGTCCGAGTCAAACGCCAAGGAGGACGGTGATGATGCTCCTGTTGTGGTAACACGCAGGCCGAGGGTGCGCGGTGGGTTTGTCATAGACAGCGACGATGAGGACTAAAAGGGGCGGAACAACAAAAACCATTTCAGAGGGCAAGGAGAAACTGGGTTTATTCGCGCACATATGCTTGATGTCGTTATCATGTAGACAATATTGCGACGGATTTCCTGGAATATATGAATAATGACTCTAGAATACTATTCAACGAAGAAATACTCTAGCTTGTGTGTATGAACTGAAATTATAACCGCATTAATCTATCGTATCCCTCATTTTCCTTCCTGCCTTCTTGTATCATGCGCGTGTAGTCCAACAAATCAAATGGGCTCCAGTTGTATCCAAAGTTCAGAAAAGTGATTCGTTATCCAGGGGTATCAGCACATCACCTCCTACCATCGTTGAGCGAATCGCTCACAATCTTCTATGCAGCATCAGGCGTGGCGCTCCCTTTCCGCAGCCCGCTGGACCTTGCGTCAACACTCCTCCTCCTAGCGACCGTATTTCGCATATGGGGAGCTTGGCCAAGCTCTGCCAAGTCCTCTTGGCTCTTGTAGTCCCGATCAACATCTCCAGGATTGGCACTTGGTCGAGAGGACGACGATCTGCTCGCCACACGTGTATCGTCGCTGCTTTGGACTCCAGCTTGCTGCTCGCCGCGGCCCCAAGAGCCGCCGATGCCTTCCATGGTGAAGTCAGAAGCAGTTGGCTCGTCAAGCAGTGCCAATTCGTCCGGACGGAATATCCGAGGCAGGACCATGGCGCGTACAGGAATAAGCAGCAAAATGATGATAGGGAAGCCAACGGCAGCAATGGTCTGTGTAATAGCAAAAGTGGCGCCGAAGCCGACCAGCTCAACAATGACAAAGCCCCATATCGCAGCGCGCCGCTTGATTGATTTGAATGGCGAGGTCGAAGGCGTCAGGTTCTTATCGCGGGCCAGGAAAAGCAGTTTGGCGGTGATGCCATTCGCCTGAAGCGCTTGAAAACCCATGATGAAGAAGAGCCCCGCCAGAACGCCATGCGGCACCAGGTGGAGGACGACGAGAAGAGGACCGGTCATGGTGC
Source organism: Trichoderma gracile (assembly GCA_020002365.1). Taxonomy (NCBI): domain Eukaryota; kingdom Fungi; phylum Ascomycota; class Sordariomycetes; order Hypocreales; family Hypocreaceae; genus Trichoderma; species Trichoderma gracile. The sequence continues at coordinate 1,808,192 of JAINEY010000003.1, forward strand.
CAAGGGTGAGAAGGCCCTGGGCAAGATTCGATACACGCTGCTCGACAACGTGAGTTGCTTCGAAAGTGTACTCTCCTTTATCTTCGCCCTTTTCATCGAGTTTCTTGACAGCTTTGGTGACGCAAAGGGATTCTGTGTGAAAAGGGGCTTGTGGGATCAGGCCGTTTGGAAAGGGTAGGCCAAGGATACCCGCTACGCCAGTGGTGATGCCAAGCAGGAAAAAGTCCCAATGAAAGCCAGCAGGCTTCCTTAGGGGGAATTCGCTTCCTTGTGCGATGAGGGAGGAAACTGTCCATAATGTCAGTTGTCATACCCTCGCTGTGGATTGGGTGTAAAGTCAAAGATAATGGCCTTACCATTGTGGTCAAACCAGAACAGTATCGTCAAAAGTATGGCAAATGGGAGAGCAGTGAAGATCTCTCCAACACTCAAATCCCAAAAGTTGACGAGCCATCCTCGATCGCCTGTGGGCTCAAACGCAGTGCTGGTTGGGAGCACCGCCAGATGGACCTCGGACATGCGTCCAATGTGGACAAAGCCGGTGAAAAACACAAGGGTCAATGGCGTCCCGTAATCCTTCAAAAAGACTCGAATGGGATGTCTGAAGAGACTGCTACCTCCAAGCTCACCACAGATGTAAGCAACCATGAAGAGCAACAGAGCCGCAACGATAGAGAGGTAGAAGGCCCTGTCATCACCGAGCCGCTCTAGTACTTGGATGCCTTTCTGGAGATAAATGAAGGCCACATAGAAGCCAAAGATGTCGCAGGGGAACCGTGTAACCCAACGCAGCCAGTTGCACGAGTTTGTAATGGCGAGGACCCAGTGCAAGATTAACGACCATCTAAGAAGAGAGTGAGTCAACATCCAGCTGTAAGGCGTATCGAGGGCAAGATTCAAGCTTACATTCCAATCCAGGCCATGAATCCCAGGTAATTGACGCCAGTTGGTTTCATAATATCGTAAACCGTGCTGTTGAATACCGTGATGGGACCTAGAGGAATCAGCATTGTTGTCACAAGGCCCATGCTTGTCCAGTAACACACGTACCAGTCACTCCGACAATGACAAGAGGCTGGGCGGAGAAGATGGAGAAAACAACAGAACCAAGAACAGACGCCAGTAAGACTTCATTAACGCCGTAGTTGGATCCGGTGTTTTGGAACATGTCGAGTGAGAAGGCAAGGGCGGGCAGGATGCTATCCAAGACGCAAATTAGTATAACTGCTTGCTTGTTTGCTTGATGGATTTCAAGGCTCCAACATGAATATTGTCATGATCCAAGGGGAAGGGGAGCCGCCATGTCACGTACTTGGCAAAATACATGAAGATTGTGGCGGGCACAACACGGTAGTCCCACGCGTCGAGCCAGTCGCTGACATAGTAAGGCGCTCTCCGACGAACATCGTTGACCATGCCACGGAATGGATGGATGCTCCACCATGCTTCTCCGCGCCGCTGCGAAGTCGAGATTGATGGCGATGTCGAGGTCGAGCGTCTGCCGCTTGTCGTCATCGTTGCTGCTGCCATCGCTTCTGGCGGCCTCTGCTGCGATGTCGCCCGTGACAAGGGAGGCACGCCGTTTCCGTCCTCGCCCCTGAGCCGCCCTCCATCATCAAGGCCAGCCATTGGAGCCGTCATTGTATGCTGATACTCGTCGTGTTGTCAACTCTGTCTTTGAGCACTCAACACGCTGAAACAGACGCCGAAGCCTTCTGAGAATTGTTCGTACGGGCTTGTTCGCAGAGCTCGAACTAGGGTTGAAAACGCCAAGCCGGATACGAGGCGAGTTCTCATAACAGAGACATTGATGCAATGGATCGAGTGCTCTCCAGAAGAGCGTGGTGAATGAGGCAGAAGACGGAGATCGTTGCGCGAACACCGGCCTCCGGGGATTTATACGGGCTGCGTTCCAATTTGGTCGACCCCTGGTCAGACAAGAAAAGGCTAGCAATGAATTCGGCTTGCAGGGCAGGCCGCGGGTCTTAGTATGCGAAAAGAAGGAACTGACTTTCCTCCCTTGTCCAATTGTATAAAAAAACGGGTTGTAATATGAAATAAGAGAATCGAAAGGGACGAGGCTTGTCACCGTGTTTCTGATTTCTCTTCCCTTCTGTTGCCATTCGTTTTTCTCTAGGCTAGATCAAGATTCAAGATCGGAAGGCGCCACCACTAAGAAAACAGCCAATTTGATGACATTGACACACAGTGGATGAGAATATGTCCCAGTTTGGCTTAGACCACCTTACCGCATGTTCGTCCCCCCACATTGAGGCAGTGGGGCACAACTCTATATGATATCGAGAGACATTCTGTGACCTCTGATATTGACGACCTGAATGAGTGGGAAGGCATTATGGGCAGCGAAGACAAGAGGCAACTCGTCTCTTCAGACTTCTTGCTAGATTTTGAAACCTCTGTATCAAACTGCTTCTAGAACTCCCCCAGATCTCAGAAGACTGGCTATTCTTTGCGTCTGGTACCTCATATGGTAACCCGCGCAGTAGGACAGCATATGTAAAAAGACAAGAGACTAGAGACATCAGCTTTGAAGCTCATAGAACAAGCAAAACCCTAATAAACTACGGTGACACTTCCATTAAATCTTCACCGGCGAATTCTGACCCCGTTAGCAACATGAGTAGCCAGCCATCCTGAATCAGCTCACAGGTTTCCCAATCGTAACACGCAGTCGGATGATCAATTGTTAACAGTTCTCCAAAGTCACATCATTCATCACGGCAACGAGAACTTTTATATCCAACCGGCTCCCAAGGAACTTCAAATCTCATTGCAAACCCATATGCTGCAAGGAACTTTCCCATCTGTTGTGTAATAACGCTTCCAAGCGTAAAAGGGAGTGACATATAATCCGCCTGAGAGCCTCCTCATTCTCAACAAGGCATCGGAATTACATATAATGCCAAGACATACCATAAGTGAATAAACTCCAAATTTATCTCTTTCTTTTCTCGAAATTCTCTGCATTTCCAAAAGGAATTGCCACAAACGTCGGGATGGTCCCGTTCCCCGGCTTTAGCGTCCTGCAACGGAAGGAACTTTTTCAGCCAATCATAATCGGTCCCGGGGTTCAACACCAACTTTCCACAGACGTCGGACAACGACAATGTGAAAGAGGAACCACGAGCAATCATTATCGAAAGCGTATCGATGGTCCTGTGGTATGCCTCATTGCATCTGTAACTTCTTTTCGACCAAGTCCGAACGTGCTTCTGTACCACGAGGCATCACAAAGTGGTAATGTTCCTCATCGCTCATGACCAGTACCAGTCCCTGACTACTTATCAAGCCCGTAAGATATAGCAGTCACCCTCCCACAAACTTCACCAGCACACATTCTAATCGTTGTGAGCAGAGTCGTGCTCTTCTACTTTGATTTCCTGGTCCCACTGAGACGTCTAGAGTTCTAAATCCAGATACGAGTACATAGTAAAGTTCAATAGCCCCCGCCCCCTTTTCCCTGCCCACGCCAAGAAGATGATAAGTAGTAAATACATACACACGAGAATTAGCATCCTCGGTGCTCATGGTAGAGTTGAGACTCGTAAAAAAAAGTAACACGGGCTGCCGTTCTTCAACCACGCGACGACAGATAGGTCTACCCGCTCCAAACGGGGGAGCTGCGGCAGCCAGTCCGGGCATCTCGTCACTCTCCCGACAGTTTCCCTTGATCCCCCAACCGTTATCCTCAGTGACTTCCACACCTCCGGCCTTGATTAACTGACCCAGAACCTCCGAGCCAGGTCCTTTGTCATTGTACGTGATCCAACATCCCCCTTACATGACATCACCATCACCTCTTCCCGTCGTCTGGCAGATCCCGAAAGGCCGGCGCAGGTGCAGGAGGATCCTCCCTCGGGGTGTCGGTCTCGGTCGGGAATGGAGGCGGCGAGCTTTCCTCTTTGCCCCCAAAGAACTTTTCAAAGTCCTCGTTGTCGTCAAACGGTCGCTTGCCGAGAATTCGGACCATGTCATCGCGTGAGAGCACCTCCTTCTTCAGCAGCTCCTCGGCAATCAGGCCGACTTCCTTCTTCTTCTCCACCAAGAGGTTTCGACACCGGGTGTAGGCCTCCTCCACAATCCGATGCACCTCGTCGTCAATCTGCTGGGCCGTAGCCTCGGCAAATGGCTTCACCATGCGGTTCGGGTCATTGTCAAAGTGCACAGGTCCCACCTTTTCTGACATGCCCCATTGTGTTACCATGCTGCGTGCCATCTGGGAGACCTTCTTGAAGTCATCGCTGGCGCCGGTCGTCACCGTGGGGAAGTGCAGCTCTTCAGACACGCGACCTCCCATGGTCATGGCCATTCGGTCCATCAGCTGGTTCGTGCTCATCAGATAAGCATCCTGGGGAAGGTATTGCGCATAACCCAGAGCACCCTGACCACGGGGGATGATGGAGACCTTCAGCAGAGGGTCGGCGTGCTTCAGGAACCAACCGCAGATGGCATGTCCGGCTTCGTGATAAGCCACCGTCTTCTTTTCCTCTGGCCTAAGTACCAGCGACTTGCGTTCCAAACCTCCAATGACACGCTCAATGGCACGCTCGAAATGCGTCATCTTGACGTCGTCTGCGTTCTCTCTCGCGGCTGTTCAAGCTGTCAGTCGACTGAAATCTCCAAACATACATATCATAGTGAAAAACTTACCAATGAGAGCTGCTTCGTTCACGACATTGGCAATGTCCGCACCGGAGAAGCCAGGGGTCAAGGTGGCAAGTCGGCCCACGAGATGTTCCTGGTCTTCCTTGGTGACAATCTTTTTAAGATAAACCTGGAAGATTTCCTGTCGTCCCTTCATGGTAGGCCGGTCAATGTAGATGTGTCGATCGAAACGGCCAGGGCGCATCAGTGCCTTGTCCAGTATGTCGGCACGATTGGTACCAGCCAGAACGACGACCTGCTCTCGCGTATTGAAACCGTCCATTTCGGTCAGGATCTGGTTGAGCGTAGCCTCTCGCTCGTCGTTGCCGCCAAATCCGCGACCGCTGTCCATTCGAGCGCGACCGATGGCGTCAATTTCGTCGATGAAGATGATGCAAGGAGCATTCTTTCGGCCTTCCGCGAACAAGTCTCGCACACGAGAAGGACCCACGCCAACAAACATCTCCACGAACTCAGATCCGCTCACGCTGAAGAAAGGCACGCCAGACTCTCCGGCAGTGGCCTTGGCGAGGAGCGTCTTTCCTGTTCCTGGAGGGCCGGCGAGAATGGCACCGCGAGGGATCTTGGCACCCAGCTTCTCGAACTTCTCGGGCTGCTTCAGGAAGCTAACAAACTCCATAATCTCCGTCTTGGCCTCCTCCAGACCAGCAACGTCGCTGAACTTGACCTTGACAGCGCTTTCGGCGTTGAACTTCTTGGCCTTGCTTTTCCCAAAGTTGAACATGCCTCCGGCGCCTCCTGCTCGTCCACCCATCGACCTCTGCGTCCACAAGATCAAGCCGATGAAGAGAAGAGTAGGTCCGAATGCTAGAACAAGGTTGCCGAGGGTGCTGCCGCCCGATTCATAGCTGACAGGTATTCTTTCCGATGGCGGAATACCCAGCTGGTCTTGGGCTTCCTCCAGCTTCTTCTCGAAAGACTCAACCGATCCAATGGAGAAGACATACGTCCTCCTAGCGCCGGACCCATCGGTTGCTCCCTGGACGGCATCGGGATGCAGTTCCACACGCACTTGAGACCCGTTGACCACCACCAGTTTCTGCACGAGGCCCTTATCCAAAAAGGCCTTGCGCAGCTCCTGCCAGGTGATCTCTTTCTCGGAGAAGGGCTTGCTGAACGATTCGATGACCCAAAGCGTGATACCAAGAACAAGACCGGTCTGAAGGGCATCCATCCAACCATTTCTTTCCGGTTTGGGGGGTTTACCTCCAGAACCTTGCTGATTTGACTGCGATTCGCTGGACGCCTTGTGAGATCGGCCAGCATCTTCTGCCTTCTCTCCGTCTTTATGATCGTTCATCTCCGGGTTGTTTTGGTCGAACATGCCTCGTTTTCCCTTCTGCTCCTGTTCGATTTCCCACTCTGCCACTCGCTCGGCCGTGACGAAGACACATCGCATTAGTCTGCCCGTGTCCATTATCGACAAGTGGCCAGGTCGCTGGCGCATCTTGTGTAGCAGCTCACGGACCACGGCGGGTACGCCGGTATGCTGAATCCCCACTAGGACGTCCTTCAGGGTCTGTCTCTGGCTTTCGGGGAGCAATTGTTGAAACGACTGCAGCTGAGCAATCTCCTCCTTGGTGAGGCGGATCCAGCCCTCTGGTAGAGGCGGTAGAGGTACCTTGTTCGACTCCGGACCGTCTGTGTCTGGCTTTGCGCCTGCGTCATTGTGGCTGTTCGGCTTCTCTGGACCGGGATTTTTGCTGTCGTCGGGGTGCGGGGGTTTGGAAGAGTAGAACCGCGGGACGATGCCATAGGGCGTGGGCAGCGCTCTGAGAGAGATTGCGCTGGAGCGGGCGACGAGCCTCTGTGTCCTCTGTAAGCTCACGCTGTTTGAGAACCTCGCCAGCCGCGCGAGCTGGCCCGACTGACGAAGATATCTTGACATGGTGGAGGGCGGCGGTTTCTGGCTTGCGGCGGATCCGCCGGTCCTGGGTCGATGGCACGAGAGAGCAGCGCAAGCTTGTCTCACTCGCTGCGCAGGATTGCGCTTGATGGCTCCGAGCTCAGTGTGCCTCAGATGCTACCATGCGCTGAATGCGAATCGCGAGCAATGGTTCCGGCGTTTTTGCAGACTTCAGAGTTCTAAGCTGTTCCAGATGACACCACGAGATTGAAGCCTGCCGGCGAGCGAATCCACTCAAACCCCGAAAATTGTACGGAGTCACGTGCCGGCATTCGGAGCGATGCAGGGTAGCCTCGGAGGATCGGGTTTCCGCCTGGGAGAAACTCCGCTCTTCTGATATCTTGCCACCAAGGTCGTGCTGTCATAGAATCTATTGCTCTAATTCTTGGTCTTGGAAACTGGTATAGCGTGCTGGCCATCAGAGACAATCCCCTGAGGATCAGGTAATAAAGTACACTCAACGAAAGGGGAGAGAGTTCGGTGAATAAGCAATAATGTCAGGAGCCATGTGTAATGAGGATGGAACGTATGTTCCCGCCACCTTTTGCAAGGACTCTTTGGCTACGTCCGTCAACTGTCGTTATATCCAGCGAAAAGTCCTCTTCATGAGTTGACGTTATGTCCGGCCAATCTCGCCAAACCTCTATATGTGAACCCATGGAGAGCATGTGCTGAGAGAATCGTGATATAACACGAACCGCCTGCATCCCATCACCGATCTCTAAGAGTATCGCTTTTGGCTTCAGTCTGTAGGCGATGTCTAATAGCCTGGCGTAAAAGCCGTCTTCATGCTCCCATTCTGCAGGAATGGGAATGTCATCTCCTGGGACCAAGGCCAAGGATGGTTCATATCTGCGAACCGAGCGTCCAATCTGGCCACCTCCATAGTGCCACGCTCGCCGGGAAATGTAGGGCGGATTAGATACCATCACGTCCCAAGTGCGTTCTTGAAGGCCCTCTAGAATCTGGTCCTGAAAGATATCCCCTTGTAGAATGTCGATGGTGTGATTTGGCCGCATATCCGTGAGATGGCCAAGCCTGGCATTATGAGCAATATTGTCTCTGGAAAGGCTGACCGCTTGAGTCGAGACATCCACCCCCAGGACCTCTAAGCGTTCAAATCGTTTGGAGAGCAATGCATAGAGAAGTAGAGGTATGCAGCCCGTCCCAGTGCAGAAATCGACGATTTCCAGACCTTGGCCCGATGCACCAACACCCAAGCTCCCAGCCTTGATAAGGTCAGCTAGGTGATATGTGTAGGCCTCGGTCTCGGGTCTGGGGATCAAGACCCCTGGCCGACATTTGATCTCAAGCGGCCCAAACGGTTGAGATCCCAAGATGTACTGCAGAGGATAGCCTTGCCCTCTTTTCCTGCACAGTCTGGACAGCAGGCCCTCCTGGTGAATTCGGGTGATGCCGTTGACATGCTCTTTGAGCCATCGCAACTCATTCACGGCGGATTGAAGATTCCTGCAAGCCGGAAGCAGTGCAGCGAGGTTGGGCGAGCGACGATTGGCCCTGCGAAACAGCCATGGCGGGATTCGCGGCATTGGCTTGTATGTGATTTCGGGGAAGAAGAGGTTGAGCCGTCAGCGAGGGTGCTGAAATCATTATGTACTTAGCGCCTGGAAATCTGTTCAGGGACTGCCTCAAGCAATGGGACCAAACATCTCGTCAGTCAAAGTTCCACGCGATGATCTATCAGTTACTCTGATGGTATGCAGGTTTTGTGATGCATTCTTGGTAGATTATTTGATTTCTTATTTTTCAACTTTTACTTTCTCTCATGAATAACAGCCTGTTTGACTCTGCGCCTCTTGATCTGTGTACCTATCAAACCCGACGTCAAACGCTGCGCATTCGAGACTCAACTCCGCAGCCGGCTTTTAGCCGATGTGCTGTCAAATCAACCTCGCCGCCCAGCCTCAGAATCGCATCGCTGTTGAACCATTCAATATCCATACCACCCTTGACTGAGGATGCCATCAGAACCCTTCTGAACCTTTTCTGTTATCGAACTATCAAGTTTCAGGCTGACAGAGAAGACTTGGCATCAACTATATCCTATAAAAGCTCGTCTCTTCCTATATTCTTAGTTTTCTTTTCGCCGCCGACTCGACGGTATCCCCTGGCCGTGCAGCCTACGTCGAGACTTCCCTCAACGCGTCGTCTGTGCAAACCATCAAACCTTCACAGCCAAACGACTTCCCATCAAGATGAACGCACCTGATCGGTACGTATCCGATTTTACCAGTGGCCCTTTTCTGTTGCCGTTATATTTCATCACATGATGATCCAGTCAATCTCTCGTGATGCCAAGTCTCGCCTGGAGCCGAAAACTATCGTGCTTTGAATGCAGATTTACCAAGGCAAGAGCGAATCATCAAAACATCGCTTCTTCCTTGGACTTTCATTGGAGAAAAAGCGCGGCTCTTGCTGATGATGTGCTTTTGTCTGTTTATTGCTCGCTGGACTTGTGCAAGTGCGCAATCAGCAACAATCTCAGTCTGCTCTTGCCGTTTCCTCAGAATCGCAAACAATGGCACGCGAGCTGGCAGCTGGAAGATCTGACAACTGCCTGGACTTCATTGATCCAAACTCACATCTGCTTTCCCTCCCCATCATTCTGCACGCTTCATCATCTTCTTCACCAACATCAATCACTGCGTGTTTTATCTCTTATTCGCCTTGGCTTCAGTGACAATGGCGGGATGCAACACGAAGCATGACAACCTCCAGGATCATCCGTTGCGTCTTTCCTTGCTCTGGCTAGTTCCGATCGCTTTGATGGACATTGTGCTAACCTTGTGTCAGTTTCGAGCTCTTTCTGCTCGCCGACGGCGAGAAGAAGATCGAGGAGAAGGTCTACTCTGGTGAGTGCTTGCCGTTTAATATGTGGTCAACTCGAAACTCACCTTCTACCTCATAGGCATGTCCAATACTTCAGATTTTCTTTTGAAGAAGGAGGACCACACTCTGGGCAACCTGCTCTCCGAGCACCTCAAGGCGCACCCAAATGTCTACATGGCCGGATACAAGAGTAGGTTTGGCCCCAACTGACGGCAGAGCGAGGAGGCTGACCGAGATACAATAGTCGCTCACCCTAATGTCCCCGAGCTGTACATCCGCGTCCAAACAGACGGAACCATTTCCCCTCGCGACGTCTTTACGTCAGTGTGCGAGAAGCTCATCAACCAGCTCGAGATGTTGTACCAGGAGTTCACTCGCGAGTGGGAGCTGAGACGCATCACCAACACTGGAGACCAAGGAGGCATGCCATCCAATGGTCTCTGAGCCATTCACGAGTTGTCTCAAGGGAAGGCGTTTTAGGAACAGGGAATCTGGCATTTGTTTTCGGCTTCGTTTGAGCCACGGAAAATGAGTTTCGTTAGATGTTTTTTCTACTTGAACATACGGTATGCATAATGGAAATGAAGGCGAGCCAGTCACAAAGCTGGATATGCCCCAACAAGATAATACTTCTTCCACTGTCGGTGAACCCCAGTAATCCAGTCACAACATGGGAGTTACATGGATATTATATGCCGTAGAGGGTTGTCCCTCTCCATCATGCACTTGAGATATGCGTGACCCGATGGTGGCCTCAAGCTGTGGCCTCAAGCCGTGGCACCGACTGGCCCTTCTCCTCCGGGAATCAGCTATGGGGTTGTGTTAGTCTACGGGACAAATGGCCGGGCAGGAGAGGGGGTTCGGAAGCTGTACCATGCAGATATTGTTGCCGTTGAGCAGGATTTTAGGGAGCTTTGTGTGGTTTCCAGAGTAGTCGCTATAGGGGGGGAGAGAAAGGTGCAAAGTCAGTATTGGCTCTATATCCCGAGCAGGATTCGATCCAGACTTACAATTCCGTTACATCCTCCAGCACCATGTCTATACTCTAGTTAGATGTTGAAGGCTTCTGATGGTTCGTATGCATCTGATACTTACTGACGTAGTCATCAAAACCGAGAAGCGTGCCGCTGAACTCTGCCCTGTGTGTCAATACCAGCATCCATACGGTACAGTGACGGGACAATGCTGGTCCTTCGTACCCTTGTCGCCCTTCATGATGACCCATATCCGTGATCCGACACACTTGTCGATGAGTTCTGGGGTAGTCTGTCAGCAAGATGAGCCCAGAGCCGGAGCAGCATGCGGCTCAGTCGTCCTCAGGACTCAGGACTCACCGAGGGGTAGCAATTGTGACGCCATCTTGACCTGGCCTGAAGTGGTTTCGCCTGTTGCCTATCCGACGCAAGAGACGCAGTCCACAGTCGTGTATCTGTGTAACAATAATTCACTGCTGAATAAAAGGCCGTGTAGAGCAAGGATCTGGCTCAAGCTCTCACAGTCTCCGGGGTCAAAGTCATTCGTTCTCAGCTCGAGTCTGGCGGGCTGGTGGCGCTAAATTGGGCAGAGGCAGGACAGGGCAAAAGCAGCGCCTGGCCCCCACACCCGTACAGGACAACCTCGCGATGCTGACTAAGGCGCTGTTGCACGGCTAGTACTCCGTCTCGCAATGCATCTGCATCCGATGCCCATTCCCTCCCCATGCTCTTGTTTTCTGCACCTAAGCGCGCTGATACATGATGGCTGCCCCGGCGGCCAATCACCCTCGCCCGCAGCCTCAGCTCCCCCGTTCCCTCAAGCCCCTTCTGGCGTCCCTGCTGCCCACGGCGCGCTCCTAATGGCCTGGGCCCGCGATACTGCCTGCAAGCTGCTGTACCTGTAACGAACGAGGCGTTGCTCAGGTGCTGCTCAGGTGCCGCTGCTGCTGCGAGCCGCGGACCAGCAGCTCTGCCCGCGGGCGATTCCCGCCTGATACCAGTCGGATACTTAACGGCCAGCCTGCACGGAGCATGCATTCGTGCCTGCTTGCTCCCGTCCTGGGTTCTTGCAGAGGCTGCCTGGCCAGAGCGACGAGCACCATGAGCTTCAACCACACCAGCCAACAGCTATGGAGCTCGCAGCTCGGCGTGCGCTTTGGAGCGCTTGCGACTCTGCGGCCTGAACCGACGACGACGACCGTTGCTTCGGGGCTTCACACCTCGGCCCTTGTAGGCGGCGACGAGGGGCGCACCGACGGCCCTGTAAATCAAAATCCGTTCGGCGTGTGCTCGGCAAATAACGTCCAGAACCCAGTGCCATCAGTGCAACCACCACGCTCAGGAGACGTCGATAGGCCGCCGATTGCTTTTGCAGAGCCAAACTATGTTCCCGTCAACTCAGCGGGGAGCGTCGCCGCGTTTGGCACTGGCACTGCCGCTGGGCCGAATCCATTTCTGCCACGCTCAAGCAGCATTGAAACACCAACCGTCGGTCTCCCCGGGCTGAGTATCGCAGCCAGCCTAGGAGCTAGCATTGCCGCTCCTGTCGCCGATGCTGCCGCCGGTGCAGGTGCGGATGCCGGAGCTGATGCCGCAGCGAAGGCGATTGTCGAGCCACCGTCGACGCCGCTAGAGTTCAGCATCTCCAAAGAAGAGTTCCTCGCGGCTCGTGCCGCTGTCCCTGGCACCTCACAGTCTCACTGGTCACATACGATGTATCATCGAGCTGGTGAGAACGGCGCCGTGGACAACGTCAAGGTTCATTACTGCGAAAGTAAAGCCACGACGGAGCGGGTCTGCAAGGAGTATTTCCTCAACGAGGATGTCCTCGGCCTGGACCTGGAGTGGATGAAATACGCATCACGTACGGACGGCCCGCGACAGAACGTCTCTCTCATCCAGATCGCAAGTCCCAGCCGTATTGCCCTGATTCATGTGGCATTATTTGCAAAAGAAGACGGCGATCTAGTTGCGCCGTCGTTGCGCAAGATCTTGGAGAGTCCGAACGTGAGCAAGGTCGGCGTCAACATCGGCGGAGACTGCACTCGCCTCAAAAACTTCCTTGGCGTCACTGTTCGTGGCGTCTTTGAGCTGAGCCACCTTTACAAGGTCGTCAAGTATCTGCCAGAGAAGCCTTTCATGGTCAACAAGGGGCTGGTGTCATTGGCTACCCAAGTCGAAGATCACCTACTGCTTCCTCTGTACAAGGGTCTCATTGTTCGAACCGGCAATTGGATGAAACGGCTCAACCCTCAGCAGATTCACTGTAAGATTACTCCTTTTTGCTCAGGCAGGTAGCTGTTGGTTACCTTTGGGCTAATAAGTTACAGATTCTGCCTCAGATGCTTATGCAGGCCTTCAGCTATACTACGTGCTTGAAGAGAAACGAAAGGCAATGGTGCCTTTGCCTCCAAGGCCGCACCATGCGGAATTGAGGCTACCCATCCCCCTTCCCGAACCTCCGGTCGTTGAGGCTCAAGCGGATGAGAATGCCACGACATTGGATCCTTCAACAACTTCCACAGACGGAACGGCCCCCATACCAAGGCGCAGACCTTACAAGCCGAGAGCTTCCAGGCGTAGAGCTCCGTCACTAAAGGCTTCAACATCAGGATCTGGAGCGTCGGAACAATCAGCGACGGGAGAAGCTGCTTCCGAATCTTTAGAGGCAGACCTGAAGCCCGAAGACACACGAGACGCGCGGATTATCAAAGCCGAAGCGCAAATGATCGAGTACCGCTCATCCAAGGGGAACAAGCTAGAGACAACCGCTGCCCGCCTCCGGGCGTACTACATTTGGCATCAGAACGAGGACCTTTGCCCTGCCGATATCGCAGCGCTCCTGCGAGATCCACCGCTCTTGACAACCACTGTTGTTGGCTACGTTATAGACGCCATACAGGCTGAGAACCTGCCTTATCCTGCTATTAGAATGCATAAAGAGATCGTGTCACTCATAGACCTTACGAAGCCGTACATGTATAAGTATTCGACACTGGTGAGGGAATGTACGGAGGCGGCAGAGAAGCTGATGAAAGAGCAGCAAGCAGAGGGAGCAGACACGACATGAGACATGGAGTTTGTGAGACTTTTTCTTTTCTGTTCTAAGGATAGAACATGATCGCATTGTATAATTAGTACGGTAGCCTTCTGGTATATGCAAACATGGGACAACTTTCTTCTTCTTTCTTCTTCAAGAGAACCAAGTCCTCTATGACGCCAGCAGCCCCTTGCCCCGGTTGATCTGAACCTTCTTGTCCTCTCCTCCGCTGACAATTCCCCAATTCTTGTCCCACGCCACGCTCAGCACCTTGGCGCCATCTCCCGCAGGCGGCAGCTTCTTGCCCTTGAGCCACTCCCTGCCAATGGTAAAGACGGGTTCGCTGACGCTGCCACCGCCCTCTTCAGACGACGCAGGTCGGACGCTGCGCAGATCCCACACGCGGCACGTGCTGTCGTGCGAGCCGGACACGAGCGAGTAGTCGTTCTCCGGGCTGGGAGCCACGGAGACGACCATGTTGACGTGGCCGCGGAGGGTCATGGCGGCGGTGGCGGCGGCGGACTCTCTGGGGTCGAGAAGGGTGATGTGTCTCGCCGAGGAGCCGGCGGCCACGAGCGACGTGCCGGGCAGTGCCGTCGCGCAGAGGATGGGATGCATGGTGGTCAGGCGGGAGACTTCCCGCTGTGTCGTGAGGTCGATGGTCTTGACTGTGTGGTCCAGGGACGCCGAGTACGCGACGGTCGAGTCCTTGGGGTGGAAGATGGCGGCGGTGACGGCCTCGTCGTGCAGGGGGATCATGGCCAGGGGTCCGCGCTGGGCGGTCGAGCCGGCGTTGGACAGCTTGGCGCGCTTGGTGCTGTGCGCCGAGGGGAGGGACTCCGGGTCGGCCTGGGGCGCCGTCCGTTTGGAGGCGGACCACAGGCCGACGCGGCCGTCGGACGAGGCAGTCAGGATGCGCCGGGTGGCGCCGTTGACGTCGATGCTGTGGATGTTCTTCTCGTGGCCCCAGAGCTCCATGTTGGGCTTGAGGGTGCCGGAGAAGCCATCGTCCGCCTCCTTGTAATCCCACACCACGACTTTTCGATCGAGGCCGGCCGAGGCCAGCTGCGTCGGTGACAGCCATCGCACGGCGTTGATGCGCTGAGTGTGTCCTTCGCCTTTACCGCCCGCGGAAACGGCAATTGCCGTGCCGGAAGGGTTCCAGATCCTCACAAGCCCGTCATAAGAGGAACTAGCGACACGGTCGTTGACAGTGGCATCACCAGCGAGCAGGCCGGCGGGAGATGTCGACGACAGGACGTCGACGCCGCTGACCCAGTCGTCGTGCTCAAAGCTGGCTTCGTAGACTGGGGGCAGAAGACTGCGGACGTAATGCAGGGTCAACGTTGTCTCCTGGGACAGGCCATTTGATTTGAGATATTCTTCGATGCTCGTTTTCAGAAAGGTGCCGTTTGCGAGGAAGTCGAGGGGGACGGGCGATGAAGTGTCCAGCATCGACTCGGAGTTTAAGATACGGGAGAGGCCATAGCGCTTGATGTCTGGGCAGTGTCAGCATGTTCTGTGCCGTGGTCGACGTGGATATTAGATGGACAAAGAGCACGAGGAAGGGTACCAACCTGCTGGCACGAGCAGTTGTCTCTTGGACTCTGGGAGGACGAGGTCTGGCTCGTCAGTGGTGAAGACGACCTTCACCTGAGCAGATGAGGCGTCCATTGTGGCAGAGTAAAGATTGCAATAATCTGTGCTGAAGATTTTGAGTCTCAAGTGTTACAATAGTCCTTAGCCCACGGTAAATGGCACTCGCAAGGATTCTGCTGCGGTTGGTGCGAGTTGATGGCAATGGCTTGGTTGTAGGCTAGAAGAGAATCTCAAAAAAATTTGGACAGACGACGCAGCCTTGCGTGTAAGAGACCCACTGCGGGGTTCATGGCAGAAACCCGCATCCAATGAAAACAGTCAATACACGAGGCTGAACAAGCGGCCTAATGCACGCTAAGCTGCATCTAGACCGCCCGATTGATGATCTAAACTTGTGATGCCAGGCGACACAGAGCAGAAGAGACGAACTACTGTCACTGGTCAGAAAGTGAATAGTCTGGGGAATGACAGATCGATTTACCGTTTCCAGATCATTTTTTCCTGACTCCGAGTAAAAGTGGCCATTGGTCGGAGTGATCCCTACTCCAGATGGAATGGCCAGCGCAGACTTCCCCGGCCAACACGCTGCCAGAGCGGCGTTGATAGTCATTATACGTCATTCTCGGGCTTTCAACCGAGCATCAAAGCCCCAGATCATGATTCGGGTGTATCAATCAATGCGCACCTGCGAGTCCTGGCCAGTTCGAAGCGTATCGGCGTCACTGCCGTGCAATTGAGCATGGGATACCACCCAAACTGCGTTCCCGAGCCGCGCCGCCTGGATGCGGAGGCGATGCAGCAACGACACATGCAAGTTCGCGCAACGGCTGCTCCGTCAGTTCCTCCCATTGGAGGCTCGTGGCAGAACCACGACACGAAATGCCATGGGAGATGCCGTCCAGACGCAAAACACCAGCCAATCCGCATCTCGGCGCTCATAAGCTCGCTCAGCTCCCCCGCAATCCATGGCGTCATCCCCACACTGCTAGGCAGGTAGTGCACGAGGCCAGTTTCTGGTACCTCAACCTCCTCACCTTGCCCACGGTTGGCTTGCCTCTGACCCGCTGAGTGGAAGACGAGCGGCCTGGTTTGTCATGCAGGGACGTGCAACCGTCTACTGTGACGGAGGCGGTGGCACGTCAGCGGCTCTGGGCTGCGGTTTGATGATGATGAGAGGCGCTGCGTGGCGGCCACGCCTAGACAAGGAACCGTGCAACAACGACCTTGGCAGCGCTTTTTGCAGCGGGACGGTGGAGGCAGGCAGAACTGGGTGTTAGCCCGGGCAAAATGCGGCGAAAGGGCTCCATATGGATCTGAAAACTGGTTCATTGTCCGGGGAGCCACCGAGGCTGAGGACAAGGGCAGAAGCCTGGGAGAGCGCCCAAAAGATGCCTCCATACCAGGTACCACTACATCTTGGGTAGAAAAGCATCAGGTAATCGCGCAAAATAGGGCATCAAAGCAGAGCACAGCGCCCAACCTTAGGTAAGCCGGCAGCGCCCAATTGCCCAATTCCAGAACGCAGATGCCCTTCTCCCGCTGATCCGCATGCATCAGGACGGGCAGTTCTGCAGATTTTAATCGCGTACATGAACACACTGGTCGCTCAGGCGGGCAGCAGGTCACGGCTGTTAGCAGTTTGGCCCTGTGGACTAGCAGAGCGCTATCCGCCAACCCCAGACCCACCGCCCTCGAGAGGTCCCCACTTTCTCTGTAGCACCCCTCCAAAGCTTCAGTCCAAGTCCCTCATCAAGTTTCTTCTCCCCCTCTCGGCCTGCTTCTATTTCTTCTTCTCCTGCTCATCCCAAGGCCTCAGACTCCGATCCAGCTGTCCTCCCGCCTTGCAGAGCCCTTTTCGCTGCTTCACGCGCCTCGCCATTGTTTGCCTCGCTACCCGCGCTCGCTCGTCTCCTGCTGCCGCAAGACAAGACTCCGTCTTAAAAGCAACGCCACTTCAGCCGGAAGCTCTTAGTTCAAAGGTAACCCATCACACCACAATATCTCGCACCGAAATTCGGCCCAACTACGCAAAAGCTTTCCTCTCTGCTTCTTCTGCTCTTGACAGTCGCAAGCATCGTCAACTCGCTTCTCTGCTTCTTCTGGGCTTTGACAAGACTTGCGCTGACAGAAACCCCAGCCTGATTCCTCTTGTGCGGCCTCGCGCAGCCCTAATACCTACGTCATCTGGTCTGTCGGCCCCTGGCACAGGCTTTTTCGTCGGAGCTCTCCCCAAAGGTCAACAAGAAGCTCGCCCGACTTTTTGCAGTCCAGATCGACGCAATGGCCGACGGACACCCAGTTCGCGATATCAAGAACCACCTTCTCTTTGAGATTGCTACCGAGGTAGCTCATCGAGGTGAGTCTTGCTCCTGCTCCTGCTCCTGCTCCCCTTGCGATTATGTCACCATAACCCACCAGTGCTCATTTCTGCCCAATATCGGGCAGAACAAAGACGACATTGCAAAGGCTAATCTGGTTGTTGGTTGGCAGTTGGTGGTATCTACTCGGTTCTCAAGTCCAAGGCGCCTGTCACCACGGCTGAATATGGCGATCGCTACACACTTATCGGTCCACTCAACCACCAATCGGTGCGTCCCCAACCTTTTGACAGATTTAAATTAATGGCTCAAAATTGGGCACCAACTGACGAGAAATAGGCCGCAGTCGAGGTTGAAGAGATGGAGCCCACCAATAAGGAGCTGGCCGCCACCATGCAGACCATGAAGGATCGCGGAATTGGCATGCTGTACGGCCGATGGCTCATTGAGGGAGCCCCTCGCGTTCTTCTCATCGACACCAAGACAGCCTACAACTACGTCAACGAGTGGAAGTCGGACCTTTGGTCAGTAGCCAGCATCCCATCTCCACCCGATGACGAGGAGACCAATGAGGCCGTTGTCTTCGGTTACTTGGTGGCGTGGTTTTTGGGAGAGGTAAGCATCTTTCGCCCATCCCAACCCTCTTGTTGAGCCTTGTCGTGGGGCTTCAGCGTTTGATTGGCTGTCGTTAACACGCAAGTAGTTTGTGTGCCATGAGAAGGAGAAGGCCGTCATCGCTCACTTCCACGAGTGGCTGGCCGGTGTGGCTCTGCCCCTGACGAAGAAGAGACGAATCGATGTTACCACCATCTTCACGACTCACGCCACTCTTTTGGGGCGATATCTCTGTGCCGGTTCGGTTGACTTCTACAACAACCTCCAATACTTTGATGTCGACGCCGAGGCAGGAAAGCGCGGCATCTACCACCGGTATTGCATTGAGCGTGCTGCCGCTCACTCCTGCGACGTCTTCACAACCGTTTCCCACATCACCGCCTTTGAGTCGGAGCATCTCCTGAAGCGAAAGCCTGATGGCGTCCTGCCCAACGGCCTCAACGTCACCAAGTTCTCCGCCGTCCATGAGTTCCAGAATCTGCACCAGCAGGCCAAGGAGAAGATCCACGACTTTGTCAGGGGTCACTTCTACGGCCACTACGACTTTGAGCCTGAAAACACATTGTACTTCTTCACTGCTGGTCGTTATGAGTTCCGGAATAAGGGTGTCGACATGTTCATCGAGTCCCTTGCCCGACTCAACCACCGTCTCAAGGCAGCCAACAGCAAGATGACTGTTGTTGCCTTCATCATCATGCCTGCTCAGACCACGTCGCTGACTGTCGAGGCCCTCAAGGGCCAGGCTGTCATCAAGTCTCTGAAGGATACCACCAACATCATTGAGCAGGCCATTGGCCGTCGTATCTTTGAGCGCTCACTCAAGTGGCACGAAGGCGACCCGATGCCGGATGAGAAGGAGCTCATTTCCGGCCAGGACCGCGTCCTCCTGCGCCGGCGGCTTTTTGCCATGAAGCGCCACGGCCTTCCGCCGATTGTGACCCACAACATGCTCAACGACAGCGAAGATCCCGTTCTGAACCAAATCCGCCGGGTGCAGCTGTTCAACCACCCATCGGACCGTGTCAAGGTCGTGTTCCACCCAGAGTTCTTGAACTCGGCCAACCCTGTGCTGCCCCTGGACTATGACGACTTCGTGCGAGGTTGCCACATGGGCGTCTTCCCTTCATACTACGAGCCATGGGGCTACACCCCCGCTGAGTGCACGGTCATGGGTGTCCCGAGCATTACCACCAACCTCTCTGGCTTCGGATGCTACATGGAAGAGCTCATTGAGAACTCCAGCGACTACGGTATCTACATCGTTGACCGGAGGATGAAGGGCGTCGAGGACTCTGTCAACCAGCTATGCTCCTTCATGTTTGATTACTGTGGCAAGAGCCGGCGTCAACGTATCAACCAGAGGAACCGTACCGAGCGACTCAGCGACCTGCTTGACTGGAAGCGCATGGGTATGGAGTATATCAAGGCCCGCCAGCTCGCCCTCCGACGAGCATACCCCAACTCGTTCCACGGAGACGAAGAGGAAGAGGAGCTGGAGGACTTTATCCGCGGTCCGGAGCAGAAGATCTCCAGGCCATTCTCCGTCCCTGGCTCGCCTCGCGATCGAACTGGCATGATGACTCCCGGAGACTTTGCCAGCTTGCAGGAAGGGCGAGAGGGCTTGAGCACGGAGGATTACGTTGCCTGGAAGCTGCCGTAAGTATCTCCAAAGTCTCACACTTTTCCCTGTGGGAATAAGCTAACGTTATGGTTTTAGTGAGGAGGAGGACCCTGAGGAGTATCCCTTCTCGTTGACCCTTCGGACAAAGCAGCCCGGCCCCGTGAGCCCAGAAACTCAGGCCACTCTCAACGGTAACTGAAGTATCAAGCAAAACAAGGCGTTTTTCTCAATGCAGCATTCATTTGCGTCCAGAGCCAGCATTGCGTCGGATCGGGGACGTTCTACGTGTGATTTCTCGTTCGTGTCGAATCTTTGATATTATATGGTTTTTGTTTCTTCCACCACTGCGTCCGGGGTGCCGTGGGAGCAACAGATTGGGTAAAGGTGGGACAGGAGGAGGAAACCAGGCGGAAAGAAAAGTCGGGTTATTGGAAGCTGATGCAGTTATTGAGGGGACTCGGCCGGCGAGAGTGGAGGGGCGTATTGAGAGGTTTCGGATCAATTGCCGGTTTGATCAAAAGTATGTCGAGTGTTGAATGATGATGATGATGGTTTATGTATGGTTGCGCTCGCCCACGTGCTGAAACGGACGAGGTCCGAGAGCTCTATCAAGCGTCTCCATGGGCAGCAGGAACACGTGCCCCGTTTAGACTGTTTGGACAAGAGGTTCAGATGGCGATCCGTTTAGCGTCGGGGTTTGTCTGTGCGGATGTGCGGCTGAAGGCTGGTGGTGGATCTTGTAATCTGGGCGTGTTGCGCGTGGAGGTAGCGCAGCGGCTCGAGGCTTGGTGATGGTGTCTGTTTACTGTGCCGAGTCATGGTAGTTGGGGTTCAAGATGCTACGATATTACGAATGGGAATGATATTACTACAGTACTACCAAGACCTGGGATGTTGGTAGACGTGTTAATGAAGACGTGCTGAAAGTACATCACCAGCTGGCGTCGTATGAGGATAAACCCATCCAAACATGACTGATCGTCGAATGAGCATCATGCGGTTTGTTCTCTCGTGTTTCTGAGGACATACCACGACAGGGGGCACCATGGAAACACACGCTAGGCACGAAGCGAGAGGAAGCGAAAACGGAGTCGAGTTGGTCACTGTACAGTAACGCTCAAGGTATTTTCTACAGTATGTACAGCGCTGTATCTCCAGAGGCAAGATCTCGAGTCGCAAAAGGCGGTGATGGGGAAAATGGGTGGAATCACAACGCTGTTCCCACAAAGAGGTTAGGTTACTGCACGAGTACCCCAATACAACGCAACGAATGTCTGGAGAGAGAAAGAGACGAAAGACGAAAGAGGGCTAAGGCGAGATGGCGTCAGGGGACGGGAAAGGCCATAAAAGAGTTTTTTAGGTCGAGGAGGGATGGTGATGAAGGGGGGCTAAAGTAGCTCGAACCAGGGGGGAGGAGAGGAGAACAGACATGGGGGTTCGTGGCAGATACGAGAGCGGCGGCAAGGCGGGTGCTGCTGCTTGTCAGGGTTTCGTCGATGGTGTTGAAAAAAAAAAGAAAGATTTTACGCGGGATGCGGTGAGAGGGTTGGATGGATGGCTGGATGAGAAGGCTTCTGTAAGGCTTCCGTGCATATGCACACCGTATTTTATGACACGTGAAGGATGGGGACTGAAGATTTGATAGCTCATGCTTTTGACTCGTGGTGTTTCTATTAGCGATGATGATGGTGATGATGGGGATGGGGATGATGTACTTGTGGTAGATTGCGGGCTAATATGGTAGGTAGGTACATCCTGCGTTTGATAGATGTTGATTGCCGCTGAAATTGACACTGACGATCTCGTAATTTTGCTGCTGCTCGCAGCATCACATATGAGCATTACTCTCAAGAAAAAAAAAAAGAATGACTGCCATATCAATGTTTGATAATAGTACTGTAATGACCAGCTCACACAAGAGCTCAAAGAAAGTGGAGTTTACTGGCTCATTTCGGTAGGTCGCTTGTCTCTCAATCTTTGCCCATTCTTTGTTGTTTTGGCCTTTTTTTCCCTCTTCCTCTTTGCAGCGGCCAGCGAGCGGGACAAGGGCGCGATTCTCAGGGGAGGAGGGTCCATGACAATGGATGTATGTACCTACTGTATGTATCTCACAGTGCACCGTCTACCCAGGGTCTCTGTCCCCTGTCCTGCCCTGTCCGTTATTGACTTCTTTTTTTTCTTCTGCTTGTTGATGGAGATGGAGATGGTCGATGGGGAGATGGATGCGGGTTTCGAGAGTGATGTGCTGTCAGACACTTCTCATGCCTGTTGGTGGAGACGCGGTTCGAGCATGTCTCTTGTTTTCCTTCTTTCACTACTATTTCGGGGTGCCTGAATGGGGTGCCCTCTGTCACGCATTGGACGTTTCCGTGTGAAGACAGCAAAGTATGTAAGTATCCTTTGGTGAGGCAAGGAAGAAGAGGCTTGCAGGTAAGACATTTGGCGACACCGGCACGCATCAGCATGCGTTGAGTGTCTTAGTCAAATCTCGCACTTTTTTTTTATCTTTTCAAGTTTGCAAGCAGCAGCAGCAGTTGTATGCCTAGTCAATGTCAGTTGAGAGTAGGATCTGCGCATAAAGTATGGTCTGTCTCGTGTAAGGCACAGTACAGCAGGTCAGCAGCTCGAGGTTTTGGGAATGCAGTGTTTCATGTCAGCAGGGACATTTCCGTTTCGTTTTGTTCTCGCTACGAGCGACGAGCCGAAAGCGTGAAAGACATTGGTCAAAGGTAACGTAAGGTACGGAAGTAGTGTTATAGAAAGAGGCCCTAGAGAGAAAATCATCACGGTCGGTTTTTTCGTATGAACATGAATTTCCATGCGTTAAATGCTACCCAGTGGTGTTAGTGGTATGAGAAGACAGGCATTGCCATCTGTTGGACGTCATCTTACGAATGCAACCCAAATAGGCAGTCATTTCATTATTACAGTCACAGGCACCGCTGGTATTATTGCAACATCGTGTCCTGATATGCCTAGAACAGAACGACATCCAAGGCATGTGCAAAAGAGAAGCAAGGCCTGTGGCTAAAACAAGCTTACGACAACACACGTCTTTCGTACAAGAATACATAAACACTCAAAGGACCATTCGCACAACAACCTGTCACACACAAGGTACACATGTATGATACAAGCCAGCAGCCTTGCTCCGCAACCCTACCTACCCATCCCGCTCCCCAGCGCAACCATCACATACGCAAAAAGGTCATTCTAGAGGTGAGGCATGTAAGGGATCCTACATACATACGTCGGGCATATGTAAGAAAGTGTCTCATAGGTACTGTACCGTTCCTGTATGTACCCGCAAGCAGCAAAGCAAGCAACATGGTTCTCCTCAGTGTACATAGATACGACGAAGCGTGTTCCATTGTGGTAGAAGCACGGAAGATTGCTCACATGTCTATTTTTCCTCTCCCTACCTACATGCGGTCCAGAAAAAAAAAAGCATGCAAGACGCAGGAGCACGGAGTTGGAAAGTTTTGTGCAGCGAACGCTCAGGTACGGACCAAGTGACACGAGGATTTGCGTACGCGTAATACGTGAAGGGGTCGATGGCCGCGTTAGTGCTGCTGTTGCTACTGCTGTTGCTTGTGATGGTTCACATCGTGGTGTTTCCTGTGTCTTAGCATGCAGTGGAAGCCAACTACTACATCACCACGGGTAAAAACAAAGACAGACACACCGTCACTTACAATTACACCTACCTTACACACTCAATACATGTATAACCCACCAATCAACGCATCTCACACCCAACGCCCAAAAGCCCAAATTAGTCATACTCGTACTTGTACTAACCCATCCAACTCGAGTACTACCTAGTATCAAGCAAGCATCTCAGCATCCACATGCCCGGGCAAAAACTCCATCTCCATGCATGTACAACACATCTTCAACTCCACAGCGGGTAATCAAGCAGCAGAAAAAAAAACCCAATCCAGCAGAACAAAGCTTGACAACACCTTGTTCGACCACGTTTACCCTTTCTACCTTGCCTTTGCTGCAAAAGCTAGGATTCTAGTACTAGCTTTCTGCGTCTTCTCATGCAATGTCTTGACAGGAAACTGTCTCCATATTCTACATGCACGTATGGCTTCAACCTCGTAGTAGTATTAGGCGGTCAGAAAGAACAGAAGAAAAAGTGCACCTACAGCCATGACCATGGAACAGCTGTCTTGATACCCACTAAACAAGCATCGTCAGGCAGTTGATTTGCTTAAATCAAGAGCTAGGAAGAGTCATCCGGGTTCCCAGCACTGGAGCAAATACTACTACTATCGAAGCTCCATCCGGCCCAGCTCCCGGCTCCGGACGGCCACGTAATAGTACGATGGCACTAGATAGTATCAGCTGGAACTCTGGAACATCCGAATGGTAATGTATTCCAAGAGGATTAGAGAGTGATGTTACATTGTCTTCGCCCAACTGAGAGATCATCATATTACCAGAACGGAATAGAATCATAAGGAAGCAACAGAACAAGTACACACGAGCACGCGTTCGCGGCCACCGCCTCGCCGCCAGGGATGCAAAATGCAAAATGCAGGAGTTTTGCCCATGAGGCCCCGGACCCCGGTCAGCTCACAACGTCGGTGAAGCAGACCCAAGGTTCCTACAGTATGAGCCCCAGCCTGTCCACGCGGCGGCAAAGGCAGCAGCAGGCAGGGGTCAAGAATTCAGAGTACGCACACACAAAATCTTCACTTTGCGGAAAAGGAAAAATTAGATCAAGAATGGTCCAATGAAACGCGTCTGTGTCCATGAAATTCTTCATTGGTAGCATCATGACTACTTGCGTAGGCTAAAGTCGAAAACAAACGAAACAAAAACACAAATGTGCCAGCTGATATCATCGCGGCTCTCCTTGTCCCAGTGAAAATGAACTCAAAAAACGCCGATATCGAGGCAATGCTCAGCCTCCCCGAGAATGCCATGTTGGTCTACATGACCAACCCTTCCTCATGTGAATCGCCCACGTTAAAACGCCGCTCTGTGCAAATGTGCCCCCATTTTGTTATGCCATGTAGAAAAGAGATGCCCCGCCTATAAAACGAAAATCGAGAAGAAAGGAGGGAAAGGTACGATAAAGGAGAAAGGTTCCAGCACCGTCGTCACAGAAGTCGAGCGAGGGGGGAGAAGGTAGAGGCCAGCTGTTGGTCGGAGCATTCGTGAAGAGAAAAATTCAAGAATGTGGATCCGGTCGTCGAAGAAAAAAAATAGAGATTGAAGAGTAGAGATAGAAGGGGAGCGGTGTGCCGGCTCATGCTTATATCCTGATGCTTCGCCGCCGCGTCAAGAAGCCCTGGCGAATTCGCTTAGTCGGTGACAGGGGGGACGATGCGTCGCTAACCGGCGATAGCGTCGTCGCGCCCGAGTAGCTGCTGGCTCTCCTCGCTGCCATCGCCTCCTGGTACATCGGCGGCGGTAGTGACGTCGCGCTCCGGGGCGTGCTGATGTGGTTCTCCTCCTTGTCCTCTCCGAGCTGCTCCATGGGGCACGTCTGTAATGACAGGCCCTCTCGGGATCGGGATGCCGCCGCGTTCAGGTTCGGCCTGCTACGCTTCCTGACCAGGCTCAGCGTCCTCTTGAACATTTGCGCCGTCTTGCGAAGCTGAGGTTCCGGCTCTTCGGGCTCAGCCTTTGCCGCAAAGGGATCCATGTTGAGAAACGAGGGCGACGCGACGGGGGACATGATGCTGCTCGACCGCGGAGGGTGCTGTGAAACCATCTTGGCCGACGACGTGGAGCTGGTGGACCCCTTGCGGCTCATGATGATGGGCTCGGTTGCTGTCCTGGTAAGCTTGCCTACGGGGCAGTCGGCCGACGAGCTGGGCGATATTGAACGTCGCGAGAGCTGGACGATGCAAGGCTTGCCGGAGAAGACGACGGAGACCATGCGGGCGGTGTCGTGGCATTTCGACGTCTGTTCGGGCGCCTCCTGCGCGTGCTCGCTGTCGGAGCTGTAGTCGCAGTCGGAGAAGTCGTCGGCTGAAGAAGAGACGTCCTCTTCGGACGACAGGTAGAGGAGGTGCGGGGCGGCGGAAGTGAGGACGGGTCGGTGTTCTGAGAGCTTCTGAGGCATCGTGGCCAGCAGCCGCGAGGCCCTCAGAGCGCTTCGGGGGGGCAGAGCCGGTGCATTGGGCAGCATGGCCTCGGTCTGTGTGGTTGGCGGCATGTGCGCGTCGAGTTGGGCCATGTCAAAGTAAGAGAGTTGTCGGAGTGCGAGTCGATATCGAAGTCGATATCCTCAGTGGTGGGAGGCGTCTGCAAGCTCTGCTTGAGCTTGGACGAAAGCTTGGTGCCGTATATATGTATGGCGAGATATCGGGTGGTGGTCCTGCCCCTCTGGTAGCGAAGAACAGCGTCTCCTTGATAAGCTGCCCAGAAGTATTGATTGACTGGCAAGGGCTCGCAGAAGCAATAAATTGGTGAGCCGTTATCGATTCTCTCCTTGGCTGTGGTGTCTGCGCAGGGAGGCTTCACAAAACCAATACTCGTCAACGAGGCACGGGGCGAATAGAAGGCGACAGGGAAGAAGAAGGTAGACAAAGGGAGAGAGTTTGGTGGTCAGGTAAGAGAAGGAAGAAGAAGCTGGTGTGAGAAAGGACAAGGTAAGGTAAGGCAAGGCAAAGGGAACTGTAAGGCGTCAAGCGAGGTATGGAAGAAGGGCAATAAAGGGCGGTGGAGAGGAATGGGATGAGGCTTTCTGTCCGCGTCCGTCTCGCTGCCAGAAAATTGGAAGGGAAGAAGAAGTGAAAGAAAAGAAATGGAAACGATGGGATGTTCGTTCCGGGACGAAGACTGTTGTCAAGTGCGTGCTTCTTCTTCTCTTTTCACTCGTCTCTCTCTTCTTTTGTCTCTGCACGCGCCCAGGAAGGGGGCACCACAGATTCAAGTACGTGATGGCAGGCATGGCATGTTCCACCGTCTGGCATGCGGCCCGTCTCGCACGGAGTACTTGAGCGAACGGGGACCCCACTTCCCACCTTGCGGGTCCACTTGGGCGGTGGCAGGGGTTGGATGGCGGACCCGCCGGCCACGCTAAGGCAGATTGTCTGTTCTTGTTCAAGCCTTGTATGTACCTCTGTGCGTATCTCTGTACAGTATCTCCTCCATTTTAAGTCGTTCCCCCAACTTGTACATTCATACAGCATCGAAACCTGCACTGCCTTGGCACAACAAGCAGCAGGTTCATGTTCACTTCACCTCCCCAGCCATCAATGATAGTGACAGTGACAGGGCCATGTCACCGAGAGCACAGACTCCCCTGCAAGCACGCCGTTTCACAGGCCTGCAACTTGACAGCGAACTCCATGGCATCATGGCCGCTATCAGTCCCTGCTGCGGAACGAGCAGCGCTTTCAGTCGAGCCCATTTCGCTTTCCCCAACTGTCATCTTTCGACGAATGTGACTGCTGCAGATAGATTGCTTTACTTACGTAGGTACCTACCCCAATAGTACTGTGCCATTTTCTTCTACTTCTACAGCAGTGCCACGCTCCAGTTCCACGCTGTGGCTGGAGCCTCCAAAGCCCCCCCGGAATCTCTCCATGCCTATGACCTCGTGTCTCAAAAGCCTCACGCATCAAGCCACAAGCCTCGCGCCGACATGCTCGCTCGCTGAAATCAACAGAGACAAGAAGCAACAGCTTCCGGTAAATCATCCACGGAAGTGTTTCTGTCTGCATGCGCCACTTCCAAGCTGTCAAGGAAACTACTACAGTAGTCCGTCCAGTCGATCCCGTTGACGCCACCTTTTTGACTGCTTTCTTACCTCTCCAGCCACCACATGCAGAATGCCATCATTCCAGCTCTGATCCGTACGAGTGCCGCATCTGCAGCTAATCATCAACCACTACGAGCACTGCTACCACCACCACCACACCTAATCTGCCGCTTCTGCCGCCTACCTGCCCTGATTTGGTATCGAGATGGAAATGCGACAGAGCCAAAAAGAAGGTCGGGAATCGAGACAGGTACAGTACCGTGCAGTATCACAGTGTCTCGTCCTGCTGCTGTTGCTGCTTATTGCCTCTAGGACGGGATGCAAGTGTGACGTCCCACCAGCTCTCCGCACGCAACACGTATCACCACCTCATTCAAGTGCCGGGAGCCACCTTGCGAGTCATCGCGTACCTCGCAAGCGTGTGCGCTGGTTCCGGTACTGGGACCATTCAAGTTGATGCATCTTCTAATGGCACCTTGTCAGACATCGGACCCAGCGCCGTCATCACCACGCCTATAACCCCCGACTGTCGACGATGAACTGCCACATGGCTGGCCATCAAGCATAGAATCAACCGCGTGCAATCAGCCCAGTCCACCGGTGTTCGATGGGCGAGAAAACCCCAAGCAAGTATCGCACATTCTCACGCCCTGGACACATGCGTCACGCCAACTGAATCAGAACCACGCAGATCCCCCAAGGGCCTCCGACCCGTAGCCTCGCTGATCTCCTGGTCAAACTCGGCCTCTCCCTTGCCCGTCGAATTAAATCCAGCGCCATCTGCCGTGCCCAACGCCTAACCAGCAGCGATAGTACATACTACTTGTAGCAACACCGGTTCCTTCGCACACGTCCATGAACTTCAAACTCGCTGTCCTCTTCAGGGCCGTTCCAGGGGCCGCAGCCCGTCCGCCTTGATTGGGCAACAAGTACATCAGCAGAGATGGGAGCAATGAACAGAAGATGCTGGTGTTTGATCGTAGTTTCCGATTGATATTCGGTCCCCTTCACTGCCGAGGCGCTACGCACCGTATTATATACGTTCTTGTACGGACAGTGAAATTGAATCAACGTATCGCGTACTCCGTTACTGGGGAACCCTTTCACATCCCGGGCAGATCGCCCTCTTTGTCACGCCAACCTCGCTGCTCCCTGTAGGTCGTCATTTTACTGTTTCTTGCTGTTGCAATGCCGCAGAACAGTGTGCGAACCTGCGCTTTCAGTTGGACCCCAGATGGTTTTCCCAGCTTCTCGAATGAGAAATTGATTAGTGTAGATGGGGGTTCAAGGCAATCAATCTCAGGGACTGTGCGCTTGGTCCGCCATATAAGCACTCAATGAAGCCCATCTGAACAATCTTGGGTTAAATGAATCGCCGCATTACAGTTAATTCCAACGACAGAAGCGCATCGGGATCGATTGCTGCTAAAGAAAAGCCCCGTTCGTAAATAATTGCACATTGGCTCTATCATGCCTCCATCCGGTAATAGCTTCCAGGCGAATGACCAGTGAATTGCCGTGGCGGCATCAAGTTTCGATCTCGATGCACCCCAACTGCAACCCTCAGAGAAAAGCGCATAACCAATCACCGACTGCAAACCCCTTCTTCTTGCTTCTCCCTTCTCTCGCTCATACACACACACACTCACTCGCTCACTTCTCATTCATCTATCAAGATCTTTCCTGTTTGCCCGAATGCGTTAGGTCACACATGTTGTTCAATACGAGAAAAAGATAACATGGCACGCCTTTTTTTCCGACCACGTTTGATTGCAGCAGAGCCCCCGTTGAGACAAGATTACAAGATGCTGCACGGACTGCAAACCTGATGCAGGCGAAGGACATCGATGCATGATGGTCAAGGCTCTCGGGACGTCTCTTGTTGGCCGTTTTGCTTTTCTCTTTCTTACATATGGCCTCGTACGACGTGCGGAGTCGTCACATGTGCCTTGAT
Source organism: Trichoderma gracile (assembly GCA_020002365.1). Lineage (NCBI taxonomy): Eukaryota > Fungi > Ascomycota > Sordariomycetes > Hypocreales > Hypocreaceae > Trichoderma > Trichoderma gracile. The sequence goes on from JAINEY010000003.1 coordinate 1,837,484, forward strand.
ATACACGAGGGATGTAATCCTACTAGTACAGCAGGTCAAGACGAGGCAATGGTGAGGGGATGGATATCAGAGACTCCTCCTCGTGAGTCTGCTTGTTCGAGACCTCGCCCCGTATGTGCACGACGCAGTTGCCTGATACTAACCGCCCAATCACTCACACCACGTCGGCAGCAGTTCCTCATGATGCTCATCTACATACTACCTAGCCTAGGAACCACAGCCGCCGAATTGCTTCATCGCTATCCAGTCAATGCACGAAACCCCCTCCTCCGTCTCCCAACCTTTTCCAGGGTAAAACTCCCAGCCTTTCGCCTTCACGTAGCGCCAGCCAGCACACCCACTCCACCACTTCTTCCCCCCCTCTCTCTCAACAGGAACATCGTCCCGCCCAACCAGCCGCGAATCACGTCGCCGCACCGAAACAAGAGACGCAGGGAAACTTGGCCCTCCTACTTGCATGAGGCCAGATGCACACGCACATGAAGAGAAACAACAACTTTTTTTTTTTCGCCTCCCCCTTTTTTATATTTTGCCTATTCTTTTCCCCTCCCAGTCTTGCGCGTCTGACCGACTTTTAAGTGCAGATGGAAGAGGGGTAGAAGATGGCTTTGTTGGTGAGGTGTAGTTGTTTTTGTGATACATCACGAAGACTTGAGCTTTGGACGGAGTGCCAGCACGAGATACTGGCATTAGGTTGTCCTGGCCTGGGAAGAGTACCTTAGGTATTGTCGTAGGTAGGCAACAGGGTGAAAACAAAAACCCCCGCCGGTCAGTCACTAGAGATCTAGGGACTGGTGTGGAATCAAGCACCTTGGGTTTACGCATACAGGCTCTGAACCCAGTTTGAGATTCTCTCATGTGATTTATCTATCTAGACTGATATAGCAATAGTAGCGGAGAGTGAGGAGAGTAGAGTCTTCTGCTAGATAGCCATTCCCGGTCAGGTTGTACTGCGTATGTGATGGGCGGCGGTGTTAATTTTCGCCCCCTTGGTAGGCAAGGTAATGACTGTACTGTATGACGGAGTGTTTCCCCCTCCTGCTTTGTACGAACCGAGATCGCTTCAGCCGAGCCCATGACTTACAGCATCAGAGTCGCACCAGATCCTACAGAGAGCTTGTATACTTGCGTCTACTGTATGCCAGATGCCTCTTTTTTTGCCCACCTGATACCGAGATAGCGCAGTAGGGTAGCATAGAGGCATCGAAGCACGCCTCCTCTGATTGAACCTGCTACGAAAGATATTATCTTTGTCAAAGCTATTTCACCTATCGACCTGATACCCCGCAGGATTCAGAGCCTCGAACTCTTGAGCTCGCATCTGCCCATCTGCCACGGGCTACACCAATCATCTTGTCCGGAACGCTCTAAAGCCTACAAGGCTGAAAACTTGCTAGCTACGAGCGAGTAATACTGATTGCCGCCAAAAGTCGAGCGGGAGCCTATGACTCTACGCCACAACCGCTGCTACACGCCAGCGCTTCAGCTTCAGATCAGTCGCGGCTCAATGCCGCTTCCCCATTCGCCACGTTTTCCTCTTGTGTGGCTGTCCAAAACCTGAGAAGAAGAAAAGGATCCGAATGACCTTTTGTTGGCTCCGGAGGTTTTGGACTTCCGGTGTAATGACAGTTAGGAGTAGCTTCATTACCGTTTCGTTTTCGTGGTGAATGTACCTGGACAGTGATGCTGTACTGTATGTTGTTGCATGCTCTTCACTTGCAGTGTGTCTTGGAGCTTGTTATTACTGGATGTGCTGTTGGGCGGTTCAGATCATGGTGTACACAACCACGTGCGCGACTCCTTGTTGGTTGGCTCGCAGACGATGAAGTCCGATCGGAGCGTTTTAAAGTGAATTGAACATGGTACAGTACGATGCTGTGCAGCTGATGACCACCATGATGGCCTGAAAATAGCAACTTCAAACGATATATGCTTAGATTCTAGCGTTGAACACACGTCCAGAACCATTACTGTAATAGAAAGCCCCAGAAATGGCGTCATGGGCTCCCGCCCGCTGACAACCTTCTGACAGCTCCCCTATGTAATATCAAACCAAGCCAATTGCACGCATGCGCCACAGCTGATAAGCGCCCCCAAGCCCCTGAGGGCTCACCAGCCACGTCCTTTTATCCCACAACAGGTCTAGTCGTATCATCCTGTCTTCTCTGGATAGACAGAGTCCCAGAATAGAAAGCTTCAAACGCACCTTGATCTCCTTCTGCGTGGCGTCAGGATTCCGGCTGTGTGTGTCAGCTACCACTCTATATCCACATAAGCTTCTTCTCACGACATGTATTCCATGACGCAAAAACACTGTATAGCATATACACTCCATTCATAACACGTTCGCAATCAGTTCCAAAACAGACCAGCATGTTAAATAGATAATGAAATGAGCAGTTACAAAGGCAAGAAAACTTCTGCAGAGAGAAGAAAGAATAAGTGAAAAGAAAAAAAGAGACAAGTCACCTGTGCTCAGCTCCGGCCGTTTCAACAACTGCCACGAGCGTTTCAACCCCCCACCTGCCTCGTGCCCTCGCCGCCTCCCTCCTCTCCCCCCCCGCCGTCAACAACGTTTTTTTCCCTTCCTTGTGTTTGACGATTGTTTCTTGAGGTATTGTCGAGTTGCTGGGGCGAAACATGGCCTGATACACGCCGTGGCCTAAAAACAGGGTACTTTTTCAGGTTGACAATATTGTGATGAAGAAAAAGAATAAGAGATACCTATGTAAATCACATGTTAGTACGAGGCTGTGTCGCTCTGGGATGTATCATTACATGTAACGTAAACTTCAGCTCAACACATTATCCTCTGTAGATGTACAACTGAACAATCGTCTCATTCACTGACTTTCGACATCATGATAATCATTTTTTGAACAAAATCCAACGGCGCGCCATAACTGCCATACGACAGCCCTACCAACACCCTCCCCGACACTAAACAAATCCAACTCCTTCAAACCCCCACCAAAAACCACCATAGTAAAACATCCCATCAACACCCCCTTCTTCAAACCCAACACCCAAAACCTGCCGGCCCCCCCATTGTCCGTACAGTATTCACACTCCAACCACCCAAAAAGTGACTTCCAAATGCAAAGAATTGAAACCCCAAAGACCTAAAGATAAAACACGTCAACAAGAGAAGACCGTGCTGTGGTGGATCTAGCGACAAAGACCCTCGAAGCCAAGTTCTTCCTTCGCCCTGCTACCATATCGGGTGTCTTTGCGCTACTTCTGTAGTGAATTGCTCTTTGGAAACTCTCCACTTGTCTCATGCTTGACAGATACCTACTGAATATGTCATGCTGGTCCCGGCCGGTTGGTCGACCCGAACGATTGCCACATGGCGCTGCCGTAAGCTTATTCTATAACAGGCATCGCGATACTAAGATAATCTGATGGACTACATTTCGGCTCTCTTCTTGTTCCGGGGATCTTTGGAACAGCTGAGCCGCGTCATTTGACCAAGCTAAAGAGCTCGCCCAGGCACAGCGAGCACTATATACAATCCGGATGACGCCTCTCCCGCGGCGCCAAGGGCATGCAGGCAACTAGACAAGGTCGAAAAGGTCAAAGAGGTCAAAGAGGTTTGTATAGAACTATCGTCAAAGCTGACGGAAATTATGAACCAACTAATATCCCCCGAATGCTATCCCTGATTTCCCCTCATTCTCTTCCCTCTATATTACACTGGTTACTAAGATTAGAAGTAAATCGAAATAGGAAAGAAGCGGAAAACAACAAGAGCAGTTTGCTATCATTAATCATCATGTCTCTGATTTTGCCTCATGACCTCGCTCCTTGACACCGAAACGGCAAATGGCCGGAAAGACAGGGGAGAAACCCAAATATGAAAATCACCAGAGCATGAAATCACGGCCAAAGAGGGGGCGGCCGGCGCAGAGAGTCGCCGCCGCTGCTAGAGGGCCGCCAGTTGTCGGACACGCCAGATCCCCTGCGGCCAAAGTCGTCCTGGGCCGGGGGTGGAGGCAGTGGCAGGAAGAGTCCGCTACCGTCTCCGACCATGATGCTTCGTCGAACCTCGCCACGGTTCCAGCCCTCTCCGGCCACGTCTGCCGCCAGGCCGTAGGTGCTGACGGGACGTCGCAGCGCCGGACCTACCGTGGTCAATGCATCAACTTTGCTAAAGTTCCATTTACCATACTCGTCCGTCTTGGTGTAGATCTCGAGGGTGGTGAGCGGCGCGGGAGCAGGAGGTTTGACATGTGCCGCAAAAGGGTTGTTGGAACTGAAGCGATGGGCGGCCGGCGCGCGAGGCACGCCCAGCTGTCGAGGGGACACAACCTGAGACTGTGGCGAGCCGGGCGAGCCGGGCGAGGTCCCATACGGCGCAGCAAACGGATTGCCAAACGTGCTGGACGTGGGCGTGCTCGGTTTGCCTGGAATAGGCATGCGAGCGCTGCGGGTGGAAGCCTGCGATGTGTTGCGCATGTGCCCTCCCGCAAAGCCGGCGTTGGGAGGAGGCAGCCCCTGAAGCTGCTCGGGAAAGGTGTCATCGTGGACGAAGAGTTTGCGCAGCCTAGGCAGAGACCCTGCGAGCACGGATGACGCGAGGTACGTATACCAGCTGGCCTTCATGCTTGCGTACACCTCCTTGTCCGATTCGGTGGAGATCTCCCAGCGCAGCGTCTCGAGATTGTTCGACGCCAGCAGCGGGATGTTCGCGTGCTGCGGAAAGCCTTCAATGACCTTGGCCTTCATGCCAAGCGACTTAAGATATGGCGCCATGGTCAAGACCTCTGAAAGCCTCTGCGGGTGGACGCCGGTATTGGTCAGCGTGAGGACCTTGAGCTGGCGCTGCGTTTCGGGCCAAGCCAGATACTCAATGAGGCCGGCGGCCGTCACCCGAGGAGTCCCCTCCAATATAAACTCCTCCAACGAGGGCATGATAGGCCCCGTTGCGGCCGCCAGCACCTCGTCGGAAATGCTCTCCGTATCCGTCATCTTCAGGGCCCGCAGGTTCGACAAAGAGTTCAACACCGCTCTCATAGTCATGGTGTCGACGTTAATGCCGTTGAGCTCAATCACCTCGAGTTGAGGCCACACCTGGCCCGTGGCCAGCGCTGCCAGGCTCTTCTCCGAGCCTGCGTTGTACGTCATCTTGCGGATATTGGGGCATCTGGCCTGGACTTCAAATCGGAGCGTCGAACTACTCGACTCGTCTGAGAACATGCCCTCTGGTAAATCAACATACTTGAGGCTGGGAAGCACGGCAATGGTCTGGGCCAACTCCACCTGGCAGTACTCGCGCACCTGGTAGGGCGTCTTGAGGAACTGGACCCTCTTACCGATGCGGGTCGGGTCCTCACGGACAGTGCGGCGGAAAAGCCTGAGCCTTGCCTGCGCCGGGTCCTCAGGAATGGCGTTGCGGTCAAATCTCGTCTGCTTGCGCCTCTCGGCGAGCCAGGCCTCGAGCTTGCAGTAGTGGACCTGGTCGATCCGCACGCTGTGATACCTGGAAAAAGGGGGAAGAATCGAGTTAGGAAACGCGCATGAACCGGTCGTGGTAAGGAGCAGCTCCCAGCAGGTAAACTCACAATAGCTTGATGGCATTGTCGTGCCAGGTCCGGTTCACCATCGAACAGTGGGCCAGGTCGCGCAGGTCACACAGCATGCAACCTTCTCCTTTCCCGCTCGCCTCGCACGCATCGTACGTCTCATCCAGGGAATGAGGGCAGACGAAGTAGAAGATGCGCTGCAGAACGTTTGCCGGGAGAACGGCGACGAGCTGGCTCGACCTGACGCTTGGGGGGAACCAAGGCTGCCGGCTGATACTAACAGGGCGGCGCAACGCCTCAGGAGGGCTGGCGGTCTCCGACTTCTTCTTGTCCTTTCGTCTGAAGGGGAACCTCATTGTGGCGGCGATGCTGAGTTTGGATGCTGCAAAACCAAGCTGGACTAGATCGAAGAAACCCGAATAGCCCAAAGCGGGCAATTGAAAAACAAAAGTTGTGGTGATGTTGAAGAAGGATTTGACTCTAACGCGTAGCGATGGACGGAAAGGAGTCAAAGGAGAGAAAAAAAAAAGGAGCGAAATGCGTCCAGAGAAGCCAAAATCCGGAAAACCACAACCAGAGAGGGAAAAGATTAAAAAGAAGATTCAGAAGAGAGAAGACGAAAGAAACGAGAAATATGAAGAGCAAAGACAGATGCTGCTGTTGCCGAGAAATGCTCAGGGAAGCGTGACGAGAAGCCGATGCTCTAGACCAAAGCTGCTGCTTGGTTCAAGCTTGTTTCGCGCATCCCTTGCAAGCTCGCTGGTGCCCCGCGAAACTATCGGCGAGGTTGAAATTGGGGGTCCCTCCACAGCCCGACGGGAGAGTCGAGTGGCTGCGGCGGTGCAGAAAGCGGGAACAGACGAGAGAGGATTGCGATGTTTCTGCTTGAGGTGGGCGAGACAAGTTGCAAAAACCGAGGATCTGATATGTCAAAAAAAGGAAGAGAGGAGGTATGTCGTGTTTGTTGTTTCTGCCTGCTCCCAGTGATTGAAGATTGACTGTTGGGGACTGGACACGACTAAAGAGTCGAAGGATGGAGGAAGAAAGGGAAAAAGGTGAGGAGTGAGAGGGAGGGAGAGGAGGAAGATGATGGAGGACCCTGGTGGAGGATTCACGGCAGATGGCGATTGGCGTTGCTGCAGCTGCTCTGCACGCCACAGCGGCTCCTTGGGTGCTAAAAGCCCACGGGCGTCCACGTAGCGTCCAGTCTGGTACCTGAGAGCCTGAAGCCTCCGCTGGAAAGCCACCCGCCAGGTCCCCAGCCAGCGGCCCTTGCGCTCCCTGTAGCGACTAATGAGAGGGAGCTTCAGGCACCTGCCGAGCAACTGACAAGCGGGCTGTGAAGGGGGGTTCCACTAGGTGGACGCTTTTGGGGGCTGTTTTGGAGGCGTGGCGCCCAAGGCCAGTGCTTTTTTCCTTAGGTATTGTCCGAGCTGACAACCGCCCGATCAACGCAGTCACGATATCATCCAATCTTTCAAGCTTCTGGCTAGAAATGCATCGCCAAGCAAAGGAGAAACGTGAACACCCGCAAACCCGGCAGAGTGACAAAGCATTGACGCTCCTTTGCTGGCTGGCATTCACGTTTGCTCGGTATCAGGGCGTTGGGTCTTTCTGCTCGTCAAGATTCCAGCAGGTCGACTTACGCATTTTAATGCGGGGAAGAGACATTGGCATATCAATTGGCTCTCAGGGTCTGTCTGATTTGCGGCCTTCTCGCTCCTTGCTAATTTCGCCCTTCTGACGCAGCAGCAACCCGGTTTGATTTGATGGGCAGTGATGAGCGAGGCCTGCAATCTTTATTTGGCCTCCACTCTTCCATGGCGCTCTCTTCTGGCACGCGCTCAGGGAGCCAATGGATTGGATGTCTTCCTGTTTGGCTTTGCTTTGCTTTGCTTTGCTTTGCTTTGCTTTGCATTGGATGATAGGACGAGGCTTCATCCCTTGTACCTATGCCAACATGAGCCTTGGTTCATGTCAACGGAGGATTTTTCACCATCATATTATGCTTAATTTTACCGACAAACAATGCCACTTGTTTCTTTCAGCTGCCTATCCAGAAAACATGAATGTCCAAGGTCAGCCTTGTCGTGCTTTCTCACATGCATATTCACGGCCCAGACATGTGCCCAAATTACATCACGGCCATCACATACCACATCTTGACACGTGCCTTGACGATGAGAAGATCCAACACTGTGATAAACCATTTTCGACTCGTGCGCCGACCCTTATCAAATCTCCGTACGCTCCGCCACGCAGCCCATCCATCGAAGTTGACTCCTGGGCCAGGAGCATGCCAGGTGAATTGAGAAGAATACATACAAATAGGTAAAGTACAGCAAAAGGCAGAATATGATTATATAAAGGGAAGAAAGAACAAGACCAGGTTGGCATGACTTTCCTGGCCCCTGACGCTGCCGTACAAGTGTACCGTTGCAGCTCCGCATACCGGACGTTTTCTCGTAACAATAACTGCCATCTCTACCTTGCGCCTCCCATATCATTTGCCTCCGTTCCCCCATATTAGCCCATATAGAACATCGCCACCCCTCCTTTTGTCGTCATGATAGGGTTAGACATGCCATCATCGCCTGTCGGGCGCATCTAAGTGGTTCATTTGCCAGAACAAATGTTCTCATGTCCAAACTGAGATTAAAAAGTTGTAATGGCCCTTGCAACCGCAAGGGCTTCAAGTCCGTAGTATATAGGTCAAAAGAAGAAAACCCCGTCATCATTAGACGCCGGAGCTTTTGACTCATCGAGCCTCTGTGAAGGATGTCGATCCGAGCTCCCGATGGCACCAAGCGGAAGCTTAAGCTTTGCGGGATCGGGTAGTGGTACCGTTAGTCTTGGCTCCAGTGGTGCTGGCACTGGACTTGCCGACGTGGGAAGCCATGTGGACGGGGTCGGGCAGAGGAGCCTGGCTCATGCGGCGCAGGGACTTGCGAGTAGTGGCCTTGCCGTCCTTCTTGTAGGTGGCGAAGTAGAAGGAGATGAAGAGGACCAGGTACGAGCTGAGGATGCCAATGCCAGCAAAGGCAGCAAACTCCTCACCAGCGCACTTGCCAGCGTTGGGCATGTAGGGGAAGTAGGTCGAGGTGAAGTAGGTGTACGAGGCGAAGTAGACGAAGCCTATTTTGCCAAAAAGAGTCAGTCAACGTCCACAAAAAGAAGAGGAAATTATAGCAACGGTACTCACCGAGGTCAATGATGAACTGGATAATCTGCAGACGAGTAACCCACTCCTTCCACCAGATTCGGACGCCACGAGCGCTCTGGAAGTAGTACCAGTACATGACGACGTGGACCGTCAGGTTGAGGACAATGGGGACCCAGGAGACGGAGGTCAGGCCAATCAGCTGGGTGTAGCAGAGAAGAGCGGTGGCGCCGTGGTGGTAGCAGTGGAGGAAGGTCAACGGCTTCTTCTTGAGGAACAGGAAGACGGTGTCGAGCAGCTCAAGGTACTTGGTGAGGTAGTTGAGCTAATGGATTTCACGCGTCGTTAGCTTTCTGATCCTGGCCATACCGCCACGTATCAATTGTCGCGAGAGAGACTCCTACTCACATAGTAGAGAACAACCAGGGGCTGAGTCCAGCCGCCATCGTGGTTGCAGATGGCGAAGAAGATGCCCTTGCGGACAACGGTAGGGAGCAGCTGCTCAATGAAGAGAGCCAGGAGAAAGGCGCTGATGGCGGTCAAGTACAGGTTGTGGATGAGGAAGAGAGACTTGAGCTTGAAGGGCTCGCGGTTGCGCATCAACTCTCGACCGCCAAAGATGATGATGTAGTAGATGACGATGAAGATGGACGTCGACTTGAGCGTGGACATGGGCGTCTCGAAGGGCACGAACTTGAAGTCATTGGCCGAGTAGCCAACGACGGCCGTCCACAGCTTGTCAAAGATGGGCCATAGATGGATGCCAAAGGGGCGATCGAGCGTCGGGAGCGGCAATTGCTCGTAGAACGTGGCGGGAGCCGAGGCCATGGCGGGCAAGTTGCACAAGCAAACTCCGAAACAGGTCTCAGATGAAGCGATTCAACGGCTGGCGAGAGCCTGGGACACGAGAACAAGAGGAAGGGGGAAGAACTGAAAAAGACCGCCTCTCTCGAGTGGACACGCGACGCGATCAAGCGGAACGAACTTGAGGCCACACTCAATTGCAGTTTCCAGAGCAATCGAGGCAAGGAAGATTGCACAGCGAAGGAGCGACGAGAAAAAAGAGGGGTAGAGCTTCGACCTCAACGCCGGGAAGAAGAAACAATGGCAGACTCGCGCACAACGGGGGGAAGAAGGGAATGGAGGAGGAGAAAAGAGGACGAGTGTTAGGAGGAGGGCGGAAGAAATACTTTTAGCACAGGCGAGGCCGCGGCCGTCGATTGATGCGGTTCGGGCATACGTGTACAAGTACTTGATGCGGCAGAAACGCCCGACCGCCTGGACTGGTCAACAGGTGGCCTCGACGCTTGCGCCAGGGTACCGCTACTTGGGCTACGAAGTAACGCCAGCCAAGTGCAAAAGCGGCTCGTCCCCTTTTTTTCCAGAGTGGAAATTTGGCGTCTGCAGGCGGTGACGCCAAGTTGCTGGATGGCGCATGTGATTGGGCCTCTGTGCTGCTCGACGGGCTCGACAGGCGGCCAATCCGAGGTCTGCCAAAGTTCAGATGCTGTTCCGAGATGCTAACAGTTCTGTACACGTGACTCGGCCCCGGCGAGCATCTGATGGGCCACAGATCTGGAGCTGATGCGACCCCAACCGCAATTTCGGGGCCGCGCGGACGCCGTGCTTGGACGACGCATTTAATGAGGCACTAGCAAGTAAATTGAACATGCCGTCACTTCATGATGGTACAGTAGTAGTATATGCATGTGAGACACGGGACAGGGCGGCAGCTGAAAAGGCCAGCATTGGAACCTTGTTGAGCCCGTGCTCGCTGGTAAGGGACTCAGCAACCCATCAATCGGTTTGGAGTAGAGCACCTATATTCTCTGCGAGATCCTGGCGTGTGCCATTACCTTAAAGATCCGTTCACGTCACCAGCGCGAAGAAGAGCCCTGGATCCAGCATTCTTAGCAATTGGCCTCTAAAAGCGAACGCAGAGCACAGCGGCCTCGAGACACGTCGACGGGATCCCGCTGGAATCGGACGCCGCTTGCTGCCGCGGCCAGGATCCCCGATACCCGGAACCGAGGATTGTGATCGCTGCATCCCTCCCGATCGCGTCAATCCTCGATAAACGGCAAGTAATAACGGACTATCTGCCACGATTTTTCGCGGAGTTAACTATATAAAAGTATGACGAAGCGAGTTTTAAGTAGGTAGATATAATATCATGGTAATAAGTGTATGCATATCTACCGGCTATTAAATAAGGCAATCCGGTATTAAACGACCGCCGCTCAGCTGCAACGGGGGTTCGGTATCAGCAGCTGGATTCGACAAATAGAAACTGGCGTAATTGAAAAAGCTCAAACCCATTCCATTGACCTTGACTCCGTACATGCAATCGTCACGCACTGTAAATTGCAGCGCGCATCCCGCCCAGAAGCAGCCCCGCCAGAATCCCAATTCGCACGGAGCCGTCCCGCTTTGGCCGGGTAAATCAGGCAATGCCGCACGCTTAGTCATCATGCCGCCCTCAGATGATTTCTCCATTATGCTCTGCCAAAATCACCTCTTTTGCAGCCATCGGACCCGAAAGCTCCTCAACACCAAAAGGACACCCACGAAACCAACGTCTCCTCCCTCTCCTCCCTCCTCCAAGGCTCTCGCTTCTTTTTCTCTCGCCAGCCTCTTTTCGACACAATGCAGTCCGCCGCTCTGCTCCGCGCCGCCGCCCGCGGCTCCTCCATGCTCCGCGCCTCCGCCGTACGACCCGCGCCCTTCGCTGCCCGCTCGGCCGTTGCTGCCGCTCGCCCCTTCAGCGTCTCTGCTTCCCGACGGGCTGAGCATGCCGAGGAGACCTTTGAGGAGTTCACTGCCAGGTGAGGCTCGACCGCTTCTGTTCCAATACGCAATGCACGACGAGGGCCGGGATTGAGAGGAATTGCGCTGCCGAGGAGGGAATTTCAACATGCAAGACTGGGGAAGATGGAGAGAAAAATAAGCGTCAAGTGGTTGGAAACAAAGGGAATCAACAAGAAAGCGTTGGCAATTCCGGGAACTCAACGAACCTCGGCCGTCGTGCATTGCCATTATTGGGGGAGTTTTTACGCATCCATGGGGACTGACACCTGGATCAGATTCGAGAAGGAGTTTGACGCCGTCCAGGACGTTTTCGAGCTCCAGGTACGTCCACACACACCCATCGTATGATTTTCAGCTAAGCTCACCATTTTGCTTCTAGCGCAACCTCAACAACGCCTTCGCCTACGATCTCGTCCCCTCGCCCTCCGTCGTCGCCGCTGCCCTCAAGGCCGCCCGGAGAGTCAACGACTTTGCTACTGCTGTCCGCATTTTCGAAGGTACGCCCTGAAACTGAGTCATTAGCTCGTCTCCGCCCTTGGGGGTGATGATGCGCCATGCCATGTTGAACAACGTCGAGTTGTGATATCATGGATCATGGCGCAGACTTGAGCTTGCGGTGTCATGCCCTCTGCGTAATGCAGCACCCTCACGTTGCTTTGCACAAATCTATACCGCCGAGCTCAATTCCAAGTACTGACAGGTCTCAATCACAAAACAGGCATCAAGGCCAAGGTCGAGAACAAGAACCAGTACCAGCAGTACCTCGACGAGCTGAAGCCCCTGCGAGAAGAGCTCGGCGTTCCCTTGAAGGAGGACCTCTACCCCGAGGAGAAATAAAGCCCGCTTACCTTGTTAAATGCTTCTTCCCTCTCCCTCCTTTTAAATCAAGGAGAGGGTTAATCAGAGCAGAAAAAGGAAAGACCCTGTACAAATGTTGACGTGTGTGGTGTTTTCAGTGGTGGGAAGGTTAAAAAACAAAGCCAAGGGACGAGAGAAGGGTGAAGGCTGGTTTAATTGGGAAAAAGAAGAAGAAGAAAGGAGAATGATCGGGAGGTATAGTTTTTCCTACAAAAACCAATTGTCTGATAAGTGTGATTGAAAGCATATAGTGTATAACTGCTCCCTACTGTTGTTGTTGTGGTTGCTGCTGTTGCGAAGCTACAAAGCTTGCTTCGACGAACAATCTCTTATCTATATCTAGAAGAAGAAAAAAGACACCTGCTTTCTGTATCTCATCATCTCGTTGCCATATGGGCTTGGGCACCCATTACTAGTAGCATACAGTCACATTTGGAATCCCGGCAACGTCCCAGAGCAATTGATACCGCGAATAATTCGATTCCGTGTGGTGTACCTCTTGTGTGAAATGCCCTGAGCTACCCTCCTTTATGCCATTTAGATACCTAAGCACGCATCCATCATGATTCCCGCATGAAGGCGAATCGCCCCATGCCAGTTCCCCCTGCAACAATAAGAAAGAAAGAAAGAAAGAAAGAAAGAAAAACCGTCGGGGGTCCAAAAAAATCTGGAAAATAAGGTAAAGGAGATTAACACAAAACGAAGAAAAGAAAAACCGGGGAGAGCACGGGACCTCCCTAAGCCTATACCAAGTATCAACGAATTCAACTCATGAATCAGACAGCCTCGTCCCGAACTCTCCATATCCCATCTAATCCCCCCCTGTACCAAGTAATCAGAGATAGGTTTAATGAAAGGATACCATGCCTCACATTCGCATCATCCCCTCAGATGATCCCATCGACCATTTCCAGACTGCTGTCCATAGAACTGCATCCCGTCGCCGCTCGCTCCCGCAGCAGGACTGGCCCCCCTGCTAGACGGGCCTCCGTACCCTCGGGCTATGGTTCGCGGGCTCATCATGCCCATGCGTGGACTCCGTGGTACGCTAGACTGCCGGGTCTCTCGCCGTCCGTTCTTAAGCTGACGAAGCTCCTCACGAGCGCGCTCGAGCTCCATATCTCTGCTCTGGATCTGAGCCCTGAGTTCTGCAATCTGCTGGAGATAGATATGCGCAGTATTGCGCTCCTGGATCTCATGGATACGGACTGAGTTTTCAGCAGCTTTCTCCCTGAGATCCTCGTTTTGTTTTCTGAGTTGATTGTTTTCTGACTGCAATTCAGATGCCCTTGATGAAGCGTCCTGGTATGTCGACCGAATATAGTCTGCCTCTTTGTGGGCATTCTCCAGTCGCTTCTCGAGCATAGCAATCTTGGCCTGCGCCTCCTGCAAGAGCTTCTCGGATCTTGCCAGAGGGGTATCCTGCGGATCGGAGGCATTGGGGTCTTGCGTCAGCCGCGCCACAGTGGCTTCCAGTTCCATGATCTTGTTCCTCGCTTTTTCTGCTTCCCTCTCTGCCTGAGCCGCAGCAGATTGCATGGCGGCCTCGATCTTCCGCTTCTCGCTTTCGAACCGAGAGCGGTCTTGGAGCGCGGCACGCTCGGTCTCATAGATTCTGTGCGTTGATCTCTCGTACTCCTTGACCCGCTTCTCCAGGCTTGTGATGACAGCTTTGTATTCTGCATCTCGATTGGAGGCTTCCAGGCGGTGCTCGTAATCGGAGAACTTTTGAATACGTTAGCCAGGCAACTATGCGCAAAATCACCGTCACTTTACAAGACCTACCCTTTCGGCCAATACCTGCAACGCCGTATGCGGTACGTTGATCAATACTTGTGGTCGAGAGGTGTCTGCCCTCGGTGTGGCGTATTTCAACAGCGCCTTGACTTCTTCGGAAACCGGAGGCAAACCTGTTCCAATCGCCGATACTACCTCGTTCGCGGAAAGCACACGAGCTCGCTTGTTCTCAGAGTCGTCCGATTCGTTCTAAGATTCCATACACTATTAGCAACTCAACACTAAATGGCAGAGCTCATCGGAGAACACCTACATGTTTGCGCTTGCGGCCAGTTTCCAGGTCGCGTTGGGCGGTGGTTGGCAACTGTGACCGCGATTGAGAGTGGACATAGACGTCGAGGATATTTTCGGGGACGGGGGTCGGTTCCCACAGGAACGGCTCTTCATCGCTTGAGAGGTACTCGATAATCTGGGCAGCAATCTCATGTGGCTCAGGTTGGGTTGGATCCGGGCTTTGCACAAGATTTCGAGCGCGCACAATCGCGGAGATCAAAACGCTCTTCCGCTCCAGTAGAGTCAGATCGTCCGGTATATGAAGGTCAAGATGCTCAATCGAATGAGTCGTAACCAGCTGCAAAACGAGAGGATGCCTGCTGCTACTGGAGTGAGTTGATAATCCTTGTGCGACGGAAGAGTGTCTGAACGAATGGTCGTATCCGATTACAACATCGAATTTCCGAGCGTCAACAAACTCCGTCGGCAATGCGAGAACCATCCTGAAGCCTGAGTCGCTAGGATCGACGTGACCTGTAGCCTTGCAACTGAACGGCATCTTGAGAGCCCATGCTAAATGGCCAAGGAGACGGAGGAGATCTGGTGAGCGAGCGACGATCAAGATGCTGAGATGATTCTCAACGCCTCTCAACAGTTCATGTAGGAAGTTGAACTTTGGGTTCGCGTCGCAGCAATACCTGGCCTGATCATCAGGAGACAGCTTTTCTAGGTCGCTGCCTACTGCATCCCCCGGATAATCACATAGGTTCGAGAGATTGTTAAACAGCTCGTCGATGCGTGCAACGAGGGACTGATCTGGCTCCGAGTAGTCCTCGTCGCTGAATGACCTGTTAAACTCCTTGATGGAGTTCTTGTATGCGACTATGATGCTGTCGTACTTCTCGCGCAAGCTTGCCTGATAAGGGAGAGTCACAATATGCTCCCTAACCGCTGATGGTGGTCCTGGGAAAGAAGCCGATGAATCGCTGGGGCTGTGTTCGGCTTGAACCTGCTCCGAGGGAGCAGTGTCCGTGAACGACTCGTGCATCAAAGTCTCGTCCGGGTTTATGAAAGACACAAGAGGAACGTCTCTGTAGGCTGGTTCTGGCTGGCGACTGATGTCGGCAAGGGAGACTGTAGAGGACTCTGCATGTAAGTATTCAGGGACAGTTGTAGGGGGTTGCTCCAGATCCGCTCCGACGAAAGCTGAACCGAAAATATCGGGCAACTCTGCGGCGACCGGTTTGTGTGGAGTTGGGGCTTGCGATCCCGCTGCTGTATCTAATGTGGCGATCCCCTGGATTTCAGGTACCACAACAGCCGCATTTGCCGCTGCTGGTCCCGCGCTTTCGTGCTGATCATGATCATGATGTTGGCCGCTGGGCAGCTCGACGGTGTGGTGCATATCGGTTGAATGCATGGGCAGCTCAGTGTGGGCATGAGACGCGCTTCCCTCATCTACTGGAGCAGAGTGCTCGACGTTTTCGTTGGCTGAGACTTGGTCATGCTGCATCTGCTGGGGCATTTGCTGACTGGTAGCATGCGCAGAAGGAGCTTTCTCGTCGTCATCGTCGTCAAAGCGAAAGATCCGTGAAAGCTCCGCGTCCAGCGTCGATTGCCGCCTTTCGGCAGCTTGCTCCGGAGTCTCGTTCTCCATTCTTCGACGTTTGTAAGAACTTAGGGGAGTTGATTGCTTTGTTGGCGGCGTTGCAGCTACTCTTTGATGCCTCGCGAGACCTGCGGGTGGCACTGGCTGTGATGAAACAGCAACAGCCTCCAGTTGATGGCGGATTTGTTCAGACTCGGACGGGGAAGAGCTTTCCGCGAAATGCTGGGATGGTGGCTCAAAGTTGCGAGCGAAGATTTGAGCCGCCTGAGAAGCTCCCGGGTCTGACGCTGATGAAGTTCCGGAGGCAGTGGTGCAAACAACCTCCGCAACAGGATGAGCAGGCGATTCGAAGATTCGACTGGGCACGGAACTCTGCGGAGGCTCCAGCACAAGTGAAAAGGGTGGCTGAGTAAGAAACCTTGGACTGGCGTCTGATTGCGTATGTATAGCCTCTGCCGAGCTTGATGAACCCGGAGGCTGTGTCACACGGGGGGCTGGCGTGTTGTGTGACGCTGTTTCGGACAGAGCAGTGCTGTGGGTGTCTGCGGCCTCTCTCAGCGGCTCAGGCTGGTGTGAAGGAATGTCGGAACCGCCAGTCTCATGAGATTCTTGAATGGGAGCCTCGGATGTGTTGCGAGACTTTGACGGTGAAGATGCCTGTCGGTCTTGAGTTGCCTTGGACTGGTATGTCGCCGTTGTCGAAGGATCCTCGAGAGAATCCGGAATAACGCGCGAGCTAGAGTCTGGTAAGCTGCCTTGAGGCTGGGGATCAGTCAGTGCGCAAGACGAAGGCAACAAGTCAACCTGAGCTTGAGTCCAAGATCGATCCGATGTCTCCTGGGAGTCGGGCACAGTCCCTTGACCCACAGTTTCTTGGCTTTCAATCTCTTGGTTCGCTGGGGCTTGACTGCTCTGTGCAATGGAGAGAAGGCTGGCCTGGCTCTCGTGCTCGGCTACCTGCTGTGTGGAATTGCCGCTAGATTGCGATTGCGAACCAAAGATGCTCAGATAATCAGTTCGATCGAGGTTCGAAGGCTCCGGGATCGCCACTACCATAGACCGAGACCTGTCAGGTGAATTGTGTTTCGAGAGGACTTCGTCAGACAGCTCAGATGCGACTCTGTCCTGCAGATCCGAGACGACGACGGCAGGCAGGTCCGAGACGACCGCTTCAGGTAGCTCCGAGACTTCAGACGACGAAAAGATCGAAGGCGAAGACACAAGGGACACGGGTGGCTCAAGGGACCCGCCAGTATCGCTTCTGAGTACCTTACGCGGTGGAGCACGAGTGCCAGCTGAGGATGTCGAACTCAATGAGGTTGATCGCGGACGCTTCTTCTGACCTTGGTCTTTGATGCGTCGTTGATGGGCAGGACGCGGCGGCTGGCTATCGTCACTGTCTAGCTCTGATGAGGACTCCTTCTGGTCCTCTTGCTGCTGTTGCTGCTCCTGTTGTTGTTGCTGCTCCTGTTGTTGTTGCTGCTCCTGTTGTTGTTGCTGCTCCTGTTGTTGTTGCTGCTCCTGCTGTTGCTGCTGCTGTTGCTTCTCCTGCTGTTGCTGCTGCTGCTTTTGCAGCACTTCCTCGGGGCCTATTTCCGGGCCCGGCGCTGGTCCTGGTTCAGCTTGTTGTTGAGCTTGTTGCTCAAGCTGCTGCTGCGCCTGCTGCTGGTCTTGTTGGAGACGCCTCTCAGCCTTTATGTTCTCCCATTCCTTTTTGGCTGCAGGTGTTACCTCAGAAACCTATCATAAAAGTTAGTCAAATGTCCAACCGCGCGCATGAAGCATGTAAGTGGCGTGCATCCTGTCAAAAACTCACCCACTCAGGAGGGAACTTCTTTCCGGTGACGGGATCGTCCTGCCACTGGACGAGGTATTTGACGGACTTCTTGACGGTCTTCTCAGCAAGAATACCCGTAATCTCCCAGAATTCTGCTTCCTCCTCGGGGGGCTTGGACTTCTTTGAAGTGGCTCTACGTGGCTTTGACGGCATTGGCCTGAATGAGACGAATCAGCGGATATCGGCGGGTGTTTCTGCCTGCGAATAAGCTTGGAGCGACCGGAACAGCTTCGCGGCACTGAAGCTGCTTGCTGTAAGCCAGGCGGCCCCGAGCCAAGAGCGTCTGGCGGACTCTGCGCTGGACGCTTGCGCAGAGAAAGGATGTAAGTCGAGTGACTGGAGAGGCGAGGCTGAGATGCGCCAGCGGCCCACCAGCGAACGATTTCAGAAGGTCGGACAAGGGCGATGCGACAGAAAGGGCGAGTCTTTTGGCTGGGGGGAGCTGCCGGCTGGCTAATCACGTGGAGGCGCCAACCTCTGGATTCCAGCGAGGCGGAATGCGCTGGTTGGCTGGCGGGGCGAGGTTGCAGGGCGAAGCTCCGACCGCTTGACAGGGGGAAGCTGGTGTCAGACAAGACACGAGAGACTGTGCGGGCTGTTGGTGATGCGACGGCGAGGCTGGCGGAATCTCGAGCGCGAGCGTGTCGTACCTGCTCGTATCGTATCTGGTTTATCGTATCGGTTGCTGATGTAAGGTATTGAGGTGAAACAGAATATTTTGGTCCGGATAATGCAGATCTGTATTTTGTAGATGGAAAGAGGAAGAAAACGAGAAAAGAGAAGACGATGGCGGCTCAACGGATATCGGAAAGAATTAAGAGGCGATGCACAAGTAACAGAAGCTGGAGGCGACAGTTTGTGGCCAAAGGCGTAGAATTCAAAGTGTTTGTTTGCTGAAGAGTTGGAAGAAGAAAGAATCTCGCTTGGCCTCAACGACCGACTTAATCTCCTCCAGTCCTTCTGCTGGCCCCTCCGCTCCCTCGACGTACTTCGTACCTTTGGCCTGACCTTGGCCTGACTCTTGCTTGACCTCGTGGTGCCGGCACAAACACTTGCGTTGCCCATTGACGGGGCTTGCGCGCGAAGCTATTGTCGGTGCACTGTTGGGCCAAACAAACATGAAAGGACAGTCATTTCCTGCTCACCTTTGCCCGGCCTGCGCGACGGATCCCTGTACATGTAGGCGGTCGCCGCTGATTCACCTGCGACGCCTGTGGTGCTACTTTCTGCTAATACTGCCGGGCGGCTCGAATTGGCCGGCCATGAGCTCGTCACTGGCTGGCAGTGATGGAGAGCAGACAAAGAAGCTCACCTTGTGCTCAGCTGATGCGTGGCATCAATGGGTTGCAGAGCGAAGCGACAATGGGGACAAAAGAGAAGAGTGACGAGCAAACGACGAGCAACTCGAGCCACGTTCAAACTCCGTGGCTCAGGTATAGAAAAGCTGTCTCTACCTATCACGGCTGCAGATGACAAGTGCTACTCGAACACAAATCTTTACAGGTGGGCATGATACATATCATTCGTAGTTGCTTGCAGTTGATGCTTCCATATACGTGCCCCTTGTGATACCTTACACAGAGCCATGCCATTCAACAAGAGACGAGGCGCATCACCACCACTTGTATGCCTCTCAGTGGCTCAACGGCTTGTAGTGCAGAATCCTGCACAAAGGCCAAATTCTCCGAGCCTCGCCCCTTGCCAGCCAGAAAATGCAACCAAACGCCGGCTGTCAATCAATTAAACGTCTCTTTAGCCCCGGGCGCGGAACTGCAGTGGCGTCTTGGATGCATATGTATCCCATAACCGATCCCAGCTTTGGCTGCATAGAAGCTGCACGCCTTCAATTGCCGGCCAACCGCCTTCTGCCGGCTGTTTGTTTGGCCTCAAGTCGTCATGCCGCATGCGTGTAGCACGACTTGGGCGCTCATACTGTGCCCCCTATCGCATACCGTACTCTGTACCTATGGCCTTACACAGACACCCCCAGCTCCCTGGATTTCAGCGGGCAACCCTCCATGTAAACGCGCTAGAAACAAGGCCTGGACCCTCCAGAGAGCCTCAACCTCACCCCAATCCAATACTTTATCCTCCACTCACATCTCACATCAATCCCGTTTCCACGTGCAGTTGAGCCGCCTCCTGTATACCTTCTTGTCTTTTATTTCACCTGCCACTCATGCTCTTTGGCTACCTATACCAGCTGAATGAAGTAAAATATAGCACATGACGACGCGGTCATACGTGTCGCGAATTCGTACCAAGATGCCCTCCAGCTTCCCCGTTCAGCCGGTGATGCGGTTCATCGGCGCCAGCCAACCCGTCAAGAGACCAAAGGTAAGGTGGGACAGGATGCGGGCTGCCAGAGATCCGAATATAGTTCCAATACTCGACCAACGCTGTTAACATCCCATGTTCGATAGGAAATTGCCTGCTTTTCTTATGACGAGAACCATGAGTATCGCCCTGATGATTCATCCTTGAAATACTATTATCCTCCGCAGCTCGGGGTTGATTTGTCCCGGGGGTTCAACACCTTCATAAAGCACGATGATTCTCAAGATGAGCATCTCGATAGCTTGTTAAAGGCCATCATGTTGCACGAACAGGAGACGGGGACGAGGATAGATGCAAAGGTTGTCACTTGGAGAGGCATGATGACCAAGGTATGGCCCCTGATATGCAGACACACGATGCAAACACACGAGGTAGCAGTAGTAGTTAACACAAAGATGACAACATAGATATTGGCTGCACCGTTTGAGAAATACGACGGGTAGAAGCTCACTTTATCCCCCCCTTCTCGTCAACCGATCTGACAGGTACAGCTTTGAAATGAACGCCACACTATACCAGGTACGTTCTTTAACCTTCATCACATACATGTACCGAGTAGGCCTCAGTTACAATTCTAACTCGATCAACCTCAACAGGGCACAATGTAAGTCATACAAGCCATCATACATGTAGCCCAGCTGAGCAACTCCTTATACCATAACCAACAGCTTCATCGAAGAGAACCACGCACACAAGATGCTCTCGAGACAAAAGGAGCCTCGCGGCAATCCTGGGAGAGGGCCGCCTCCCGAGGTGATGCAATTCTGGGGTCAATACCAACCCTTTACTCAGTGCCTTTCCACCGCTGACCATGACAAGGCTACAAGTTCGAAACGCTCTCAACGCTTCCCGCCCCATGGGCAGAGACCTCGAGAGACTTCATCGAGGGCAGAGAAACCCAAGTCGTCAACAACAAGGAGCAGTACTGCTCCATCGTACGCACAGGCATCGGCAAGACCGTCCTCTGCCTCGGAGGCGAAGTCGACGCAAGTAAGTTCCTTCTTTCTCCATCCTACTATAACAAGCCATCCCCTCAAGTACACATCAGACTGATCCTCATTCAAACCAAAAACACACAGTCTGGGACAGCAAACCCAAAGAAAAAGGCGCCCCCACAAACTGGGTCGAGCTCAAGACGAGCGCCGAGATCCGCCACGCCGGCGACGAGGAGGCCTTCCACCGCAAGCTCATGAAGTACTGGATCCAGTCCTTCCTCCTCGGCGTGCCCAAGATCATCGTCGGCTTCCGCACCCGCGACGGCGTCCTCGTCGACGTCAAGGAGATTGAGACGCAGCAGATCCCGCAGATGGTCAACGCGCGGCCCAATGCTCCCTGGAACGCGGATGTTTGCGTCAACTTTGCGGCTGCTTTCTTGGAGTGTCAGTTTACTTCTTTGTTCCCCTGTCTCTCATTCATTGAAAGCTTTGCGTGTAGTAGAGCCCATGATGCATTCTGGCCTTTCTTTTTTTTTTTTTTTTTTTTTTTTTTTTTTTTTTTTTTTTTTTTTTTTGGCTCGTCTACTATTTTGTGCTAATTGTTGAATAGGGCTCACACAAACCATCAACGACGAAGGTGTCTGGAGGATATCCCGGCGTTCTGCTCACTCTCCCGTCATCGAAGTCTACAAAGTCGAGGAGACAGGCCACGGCGATATCCTGACAGACGAGTTCAAAAACTGGAGAATCAAGCTGGATCTCGGAACAAACGAGTCTTAGAATGCTATCTAGTAAACGGCGTTGAAGTGAAGGACGCCTTACCATGAAGTATACCTATTACACATGGATCTACATCACATCTACGAAACGATGACTTTTGAAACGTGGGCAGTAACTGGCGTCGACATCACTTGAGTTTGGTACTGGTCATTTGGATATCCTTCCTATTTCATGTTGGTCTACATGATTGCATACATAACCCCCTACCCCGAGTACCTAGCAAAAGAATCGAACCATCCTAACAAACGCCCCGTTCCCTAGACCCTGAAGGCAACAAAAAAAACACTGAGATGATGGAAAACAAAAGTGAGCTGAAGAAGCCGAAGAAGAGGGGAAGGAGATGAAGAGAAGAAACAAAGAAACCAAAACCAAAAAGGCACCCAATGTTGACAGAAAGGGGCTCATTTCAACCTGCAAACTAGGTATGTGCTCCATTTCCTTCGCCAGCCTCCAATTTCAGGCCAAGTAAAGACGATCCTAAACGCCTCGTTTCCTCCCTATTGTCGCTTTCCGTCTGCGAAATTGGACTCAATATGCAAAGTCGTGATTAAATCGCATGAAAGAAATTGCAAAAACCCTCCGTCGGTACCTCTGCTCCGCGTAAGATACCCCAAGCCACTTCAACGCCGATTGGGATCGCGTCCTCTGGTAGGCGCTTCAGCGGACGCAGCCATACAGGCATGTCTCGGTTTGGGAAACTATATGGCCGGCCACCGGATCCGCAGACCATCCGCCCACCGGTTGTAGAGCACGTCGGACAGTTGCTTGCAGTGCTCCATGCCCGGCTGGGCTTCCCGTCCGGGATACTTCTCCTCGATGGCTGGCTTGTCTTGTCCTCGCAGCGACTCCCTGGACAGCGGCGACTCAAGCTGGCGCCGGCGTTGGCTCTTGTAGCGAGCGTTTGCGGAACCAGGCGCCAACTTGACGGGGCTCGCTGACGGTGTTGAGTTCTTAACAAGCACCGTCCCTTGGGGAGTGCCATCATCTGGAACCTTTTGCTCGCGATGGCGCAGTAACGCCGCGTCCAACTTGTCGTCCTGACTCACGGCGAGTACGAGGTTGTGCATCAAGTAGTAGGCCCCCTCGGGATCAACTGCGTCCAGGGCAGCAAAGGCTTCGGACACCTTGGCCAGCGCTTCTTGCTTTCGCTTCGTAAACGTCTGCGTGTGTAAGCTGGCAAGCGTAGGCTCCAATGCCTTGGACCAGAGCCTTCGCCCCAAGACACCCTCCTTGTTATGGGGTTCGCACGGCGTAACGGCCGGGGACAGCCTAGCTGCATTCTCGTCGACGAAGACGTCGTCATCGGGGGTTGCACTTCTGCTCCCGCGCAGGCCAGACGGGCTATTCGCCACAGCTCCCCGGGACAGACGCATAGTCGATCCAGAGGAGTTGCCAAAGGACGTATCTGGCTGAAGGGGCCTCTTCGGGGCCATGTTAGGGCCTCGAGGTGAGCCATTAGCGTACGATGAGGGAACCTGTATGATGGAAGGGTTGCGCCGAACCGTCGCCTTGCGGACAGTGCTTGTAGCAGGGGACGAGGGACTAGGAGAGTTCTCGTTGATGTCCAGCTTGCGAATTGCCTCTTCTGCAGTGGACAGCACAGAAGATGTTTTGCGATGCCTGACAGTCGGCCGCTTCGGGGGAGCAGCCGATTTCACAGTGTCAAACACCCAGGCCTCGACGTCGTTGTTCTTGGCTGAGATGGGCTGCACTGTTTCTTGGTAGTACATGGCATGCTTTTGGCGGTTGCGGTTCGCATCCCACATCTGCCTATGCATGATGAGCTCCTGGAGAGCCTCCACTTTGCCCGCCGAACGGATGAATCTGTGTCGCAGCAGCTCCTTGGCAGTGGGCCGGCGGGCGCACTCCTTCGTGAGGCATTGGGCCACAAAGTCTCTAAAGTCCTTGCTGAAGCGACCTTCCAGCCTTGGTGGTGGGTTTTTCGGGATTTGGAACAGCACCTTCATGGGGTGTATGTGGCACAGAGGAGGCTCTCCATTGGCCATCTCCATGGCGGTAATGCCCAGGGACCAGATGTCTGCTTTGAAGCTGTATCCATCCTGCTGGATCACTTCCGGGGCCATCCAGAACGGAGTGCCGACAAACGTGTTGCGCTGAGACTTGATGTTGGTGAGCTGGGCGGCGACACCAAAGTCGGCCAGCTTCACCTTGCCAGCATCAGACAGCAACACATTGGCCGCCTTGATGTCGCGGTGGATCTTGCCTTCGCTGTGCAGATATTGGATTCCGTAGAGAAGCTCACGGCAGATGATGGCGATGTGAGCCTCGGAAAAGGTTCCCGGTTTCAGCTATGGAGCACGGCTGGTTAGCAACGGAGACATGGTAAGAGAAAACGTCATGAGAGTAGTAGTAGTAGTGGCCTACCAGATCAAGACAGGACCCGCCGCCCAGATACTCCATGATAATCCACAGCTTGTGGCCTCGCAGAAAGGAACCTTTGTACTGGGTCACATATTGGCTGGCACAGGTGCTGAGAACAGCAATCTCGGCTTGAATGTCCTGGATGTCATCATCGCTGGACTCAAGATCGATCTGCGAGGCACGATAAGGTTAATTGAGGATCTCTTTTCGACACACACATCAAACGACGGCCGAACAAGAGGGCTCTCACATGTTTGATGGCCACAGTCTCTCCAGTGACCTTGTCAATTCCCTTGTAGACGACACCGAAACTGCCACCTGGGGGTCCGAGTTAGTGGTTTGATGTAGACAAGCGTCCGTCAACAGGGCTGGACTCACGGCCTAGCTCCTCCAGCACCTGGTAGTTGTCGGCAAGACTGTCGCCGTCTGCCATCTCGGCGAGGCTGAAGCGATATTGCTATCCCTTTGTCGCTGTCCAGCGCCGGCACAGACGGACAGGGCTGGGCCCAAGGTAGATTGAAACAAGGCAACTGGGCGCAAGGGTCGTGGAGCTGGGAATCTCGAACTTGGTCGAAATTGGCTTCCCGTCGGGACTGAGCAGCGAGCGGTGGAACTTCAGGGTCAAGGTTGTTTCGGCGCTGTCGACGTGTGCGCCGAAACAGGCCAAGAGCGATCCGGTCAGGAGCGTCGACTGTAGCCGCAGCCGCAATACTTGAGCTTGACGCAGTCAGAGCCCTCCGGTAATAGGGAGTATCGTATAATACAAGCAGCATAGAGGCCAAGGTTGAAGGACTGAGAACGAACGGACGGCTGTCCGGGGGCAGTGGAGCTGCAGACAGCTACTAAGTACCAGAGTACCCAGGGGTAAGGCCTCGAGCTTCCAGGTTCAAGGCTCAGGTCCCGTCAGCTTTTGTTTACCGTGGTCCGCTTTTAGGATGGACAGGTACAAGCGTACAAGTACCTTTAAGCTGGGCGTAATGGTGGCTGGCGGGAGGCTCCCGTTGGCCTGAGAGCCGCTAAGTCCCGAGGTCGTCATTTGATGGCGGGCAGCTACTTTTAGGGAGCTTTGATAGGGCTTGAGCACTGCCGACTCGGGAGTGGCTGGTATGTCAGTAGTGCTAAAAGAGTCGGGAGAGGAGTCACATCTGATAGCCTTGAGGTATCTGCTGGATTGACGACCAGAATGCGACAACATGCAGCATACTGTATGCAACGCGCAGCTGAGCTGCTGAGCGACGGGATCAACAAACATGCAGCTCGTTGCCCACGCCAATGCACGAAAGCACTCCATGCAGTTTCCAGCTCCTGCTGCATGGCAACCCAGCAGTGCATCTGGATTGGATGCCATGTAATCGGGGAGGCTGGTGGCAGCAGCTGACCTGAAGTTTCAGTAGAGGTACTATTACCTTACGAAGTACATCCATCGATACATGACAGAACCGTGTTCCTGCGTGTCGCGGTAGACGCGGTACGAGTACCTCAAGGAGCACTTAAAGGAGCTATCACCGGTAAGTACTAGCACCGACAGCTTCAGCTGCCATCGTCATCGTTACATGTCCATGATGGAGGCGCTTTCACATTGGATACGAGTAATTCAGCATTCTGTGCCTTGCATCCATTCGGGCTGGCCTCGGCTACAGCAGGCTCCGGGCCCTCTTAAGGCCGTGGTGCTAAGATCACCCTGGGAATAGGCAGCATCTGATTTGATCGTCGGCGACACAAAAGGGCATGCGCCATAAAGGGAGGCTCTGCAGCGGTCGCCATGAGAACCCGCCCTCTCCCCAGCCACCTCAAAAATGCCAGACACACGACACGCCCGCCCGTCTTACAGCTTACATGTCGCAGCTTGCAGTTCGAGTTCCTCTCAGGCTCTGCTAGCGCCATCGTCCAGCGCCTCGCATGGCGCTAACAGAGGGGCCGCGCTCCTTCCGCCAGCCACTCAGCCGCCGGCCTCTGGGTCGCCACGGCAACGCCCTCCATGTCCTTCTGCCCCTCCGTTTGTCGCCGGGCCTGCAAGGCGTCGCCGGCAACTCCTCTGCGCTGCTTCGGCCAGTCCCGTCGCTGCGTTTCCAAGGTTTCTAGAGCTCCAGCTCCAGCTCCAGCTCCAGCACGGGGGGTGAGGGGGGGAAACGCTGAGAAGCGGACCTTGGAGCTGCGTCCATGCCTTGCCGCAATCTCGCTTGATGCAGCCCAATCCAAGATATACTCGGGCTCTTGTCAGGATGAGGTACGTCAAAATTGCGACGCTACCGACACTTGGCTTCCAAGTTCCCAGTTCTTGTGCAGCGGGCAAGAAAAGTACTCAATTCGTAGGTGCATCCATAAGACTCATACCTAGGCACGGCGCCTACAGACGTCTGCACACAGACAGACGAACAGACACATGGTAGAACATAGGTACTCGCAGGCACAAACCGTCAACAAAGAAAGGCTAGGTATTGCTTGCCTACCTTCCATAGCCCAGCACCGACAGCGCTGGAACAACAGGGCAGAAGCCCGGTAGTACTGCTATTGCTGCTCCTGGTGATGCTTTGATTGGTGGCCTTGCTTGTCCTGCACGACGCTGAAGCTGTACTGAAGAGGTACGAGTACTCCCCGTGGATACCGGTACTTGTGCCCTGGCCTGCAGCTTGTACCAGCTGCCCAGCACTTGCCCTGTGCATTCATTACTCGGTACCTCGTCCCAGGTACCGCTGCAGCCCGGCACTGGCAGAGACAAAGAACTGCAGCAGCTCCAAGCATTCCATCCAACCCCCCCGTTTGCCATCAACAGGAGCCCAGGGTTGTCTGTCGGAGGTATCGTCCAATGCCTTTTGCTGCTGCCGTTGGATCGCAGCTTCTGGACATGCGCCGTCTCTGACCTCTGGATTTCGTCTTCATTTCCTCTGATCGACCACCAGCTGCGCCAGTCGAGCTGCGCGTTGGACGAGCTGGCTCAGAAGCATCTCGACTCAGATCGTTTCGGTGAGGGCGAGGGGCCGGACGCGTCGATTCCATCAGCTGCCCACACCTGTCCTGTCGACCCGATACTTGCTCTGCCAGACAAGGGATAAACAACAACGGGCATAATTTTTTCTTCCCTTTTTTTGCCCTTTTTTTCTTCTGCTCCTCTCCCCCTTCTACCTCCTCCTCCTCCTCCGCTCGTTCTGCTCTCCTACGTCTTCCGCGCTGGTCAATTCGGCGACAGAGGCGTGGCGCAACCGTCGACACTATGGCGCTATCACCGCCGCCCCTGCCCTCGCGATTTCCGTGCTGGTGCCGGGCCATCTACTCTTGGGGAGGCGAGGTTCGTATGGTGACGTCGCGTGCTGACCTGCTCTCCGTTGCTGACGTTTGTTCGCAGTCAAAACACGACCTGGGGTTCATCGAGGGCGACTTGATAGAGTGTTTGAATGCTGGGGACGGCTCGTGGTGGGTTGGCAGGCTATTTCGAGATCGGAGGACTGTTGGCTCTTTTCCGTCCAACTTCGTCGAGGTACTACCAGAAGACTTTCGGCCAACCAAAACACCGAGTCCCATACCACCGACAGCATCCCCATCCAAGTCGGTGCCGCAAAAGTCAAGGACGTTCCGAAAACCATTCGAAGCTTATGCCAAGGCGCCGCATTATACCACAGCGAAACAGCCAGAGACATTTCGTGAGACGCCAACGTCGCGTGCAAAGGAAAGGCCGTCTCGGGTGGGAACGACGATATCAAGATCAAGGGGAAACTCGACGCCGATTCCTAGCTCTGCGCTCGTCCTTGCAAGAAGTGCTCACGAAGACATTGCTCGCGCCCCTACCCCTTCTCACTCCCCAGGAAATGCCTATATATCGAGAGCTCCGTCACCAGCGCCGTCCGCCGGCCGTCCGCCAAGCCGGATGGACGACATGGCAAGAGGCGCCTCTCCACCGCCTCCGGCACCACCTCCTCACAGGCACGTTGCACGGACGGATTCCGATGAAGCGGCGCAAGGCTATCACGCATTGTCGAGACACAGCTCAACTGTGTCGTACAATCAACATAGCCTATCGAGGCAAGGCTCAACCGTCTCATACAACCCGGCCGACATTGCAAGAACAGGTTCTACCGTTTCTTATAACCCGGCAGATTTGACAAGAACAGGCTCTACCGTTTCGTACAATCCTGCCGATATAACGAGAACGGGCTCCACCATTTCCTATAACCCGGCGGACATAATGCGCTCAACCGTCTCTTATAATGGGCCGGACGTCTCAAGGTCTTACGAGCCATACAGCCCGGCTCGTCATACCTCCAATGGCTCTTACACCGATCTTCCCAATCTAGCAAGGCAGACATCATACAATTCCTACGACGATGCTAGCTACGGAGCCCGGCGCGACGGATATCATACACCCAAGGGCACAGGTTCTCATCGGCCATCAATGGAGGGCAGCCACATGACGCCGTCGCCATTGCGCGAGGCAATGGACGGCGTGATGCAGCAGCTTGATCGCCTGGAAGGCTTGGGCGGGCGGGAGGCGCAATCGCCAGAGGGGTCGTTTGATCCCTGGTCCCCCGAGTCTTTCGACCTGGTGGCACCGCAGCAGAGGCAAAAGCAGCGGGAGCGTATGAGGCCGCTGACATCAATGGGCATAGCTTTGGACGAGGGATACGAGACTTGGAGCGGAACGTCTTCGCAGAATACCTCGCACCAGGACGCACATCATCGCGAAAAGGGATACGACCTGCCCCAGCTAAGCAATTACGTGGAAAGGATGGAGAAGCAGATTCAGAGAATGCACCAACACAGCCAGAGCATGCCGGCGGTGGTGGACGTGGATGACGACAAGCCTCCGCCGCCGCCGCCCAAGGGGCAGCACTACCTGCGCCCAAAGTCATCTGCAGGGTCGACACTCGGAGAGCTAATTTCCCTGGATAAGAGGACGCGAGGGCGCATCGAGCGCACGAACACTACGAAAACGACCCAGACGAACGCCTCCACCGGTAATCAGAGCAACAGCAGCTCCTCGACGCAGAACAGCAACAGGACCCTCTGGAGTGGCGTCTCTGCCAGTGGGTTTAGTGCAACAAGCGCCGGGAGCTTGGCCCGGTCAGGCCAACGTGCTCAGAGCTCGCTGAGCGCACGCAACGACGAGGGAGACCGGCCAGACTCTCCATTTACGGGCGTTACCTACCACAGCAGCCATGCCAGCGGTTATGCCGGAGGGGCAAGCGGAAGTGGGAGCTCTCGGCCAATTTCTCACGTCGGCCTTCTCGAGGATGGAGCCCCCGGTCTGGGCGGTTTGGTAGCACCCAAATCGCCAAAAAGAAACATCTTCAAGAAGATTTTAGACTCAGCCAAGACGGGCGTCGCCAGCAACCGCGGTAGTATCGCTGCCGGCCATGTGCCCACCGTGAGATCTTCGCCGTTTTCTCGCCTGCAGCAGCCGCACAGCGTCACTCCGGGGGCAAGCATGCTTTCGCTGAGCGGCGCTCGCTCTAGGCGCGATGCCGCCAGGGAGATGGGCCAAAGCTCCGGCGTCGACTGGGTCCAGGTCCGTCGAGATGTCAACCGCTCCAACTCAATCAGCAAGATTGAGCGGACCGAGCGCAGAGACCGCTGTCAGATGCAGGACCATCCCACCCTTAACCCCGTTGATGAGCTCTATGAGGGAATCGAAGGCGACGAGGGGGCGGACGGCATGCCGGTTCACAAACCGGAGAATTACCACATGATCAACCTCGCCCAGGTGGACAAGAACACCCGGTACATCAAGGAGCCGCCTCCGGGCACGACGGTGGCGACGCTCGCACAGACATACATCTGCAGACCTTACAGGAGCGATCTGCAGCGCCTCCGCGCGATCTTCACATGGGTCGCCGAGAGAATCTGCTGGGAGGAGGATTTTGAAGGCGATGCCGATACCCAACGAACCATCCAGGCAAAGAGGGGCTGCGCAGAAGAATATGCCTACCTTGTCATGGAAATGTGCGCTGCCGTCGGGATTCACTGCGAGGTCGTCAGGGGCTACCTAAAGGCCCCCGGCGACATAGCAGACCTCCACGTGATGCCCAGATCCAACCACTGGTGGAACGCAGTCATTGTTGACGATGAGTGGCGCATGATCGACACGTGCCTGGCAAGCCCGTCGAATCCCAAGCGAGCGCTGTACTCCAGCTTAACCGGGTCGTCGGCGGACTTTTGGTGGTTTCTCACACGCCCGTCCGAGATCTGCTGGACCCACGTGCCGGAGCACCATGACCAGCAACACATCGTGCCTCCTGTCGACTATGATACGCTGCTGAACCTGCCATGCGCCTGTCCGGCGTACTTCAAGAACTGCCTCGAGCTGGTCGACTATAACACTAGTCTGACCAGGATCGAAGATCTTGAGATGGTCCACATCAAGCTCAACGTCCCGAGCGATGTCGAGATCGTGGCCGAGGTGGAAGCGCGTGCCCTGTCCAGAGATCACGACGGCGATCTTTTTGAGAGCGGCGATATTGTCAAGAAGAAGGCGCTGGCTCAGGCCGAGTGGTTCAGCGGCGTGAAGCGATACACCATCAAGGCACTGCTCCCTGGCGACGAGGGCCAAGGCATGTTGAAAGTCTACGCCGGCAAGAGGGGCCTGATGCAGAGCATCAAGGACATTCCCCATCCTTTGGCCTTTACTCTACCCATCATCCACGTCGGTGAGAATCCGCCCTACCAATTTGTGACGCGACATCCGACTCCTCATGCGCAGCGGCATGATATCTACGTTGTCCAGCCTCAGTGTCAGCAGCTGGCCCTGAACAATACCTTTGTATTCGCCATCAGGCAGCACCCGAGCTCCCTCTCGAACGGAGCGCAGTCGGCCCTTACGCCGGCATCGAATCCTGGGTCGACAAGCCCAGTCCCCTTTGCTCGGCCGTCGTCGGCCATGAGCGTCAACGCTTCTAGTGCAAGCGGCTCGAATCCCAGCTCGGCCAGTGGCACGGTTGCTGGAAAGAAGCCCGCCAAGCTGGCCATCCAGACCCCGGGAGGCAAGATCCTCCGTCTTATGAGAAAGGAAGACCGCAAGGGCATCAGCGTTGGATCGAGGTCCCCTGACGAAGAAGTCAGTGACGGCGGCACTTGGGAGACGATCATCAAGTGCTCCGAGAAGGGCGTCTGGAGAGGGCTGGTGCTGGCTGACCGCACCGCTCGATGGTGCGTCTTTGCTGAGTGGAACTGCGTAGGTTAAGCAGGGCCACACACACACACACACTCACACTCACACTCACATTTTGTTTTCATTTCTCGGCCCCCTCCTTTTGGGCCTTTCCGCATTGTACCCAACGCACGGCAAAAGTGTGATGATTTTGGGTGGTATATGGTGCATATGCATGTCACGGCGTTTAGCTACGATTTGTCTTGCTTTCTTTTTCCCTATTGCCTTGTTTTTTCTCTCTTTTCTCGATTTCTGTCTCAAGAACCCCAGAACGGGGTCCGCTGTCACGAGTTGAAAGAACTCACGTCGTTACGCTGCAATGTATGTCATGTAACCTACCTACGAAGCTTTGGACAGCCTGCGGCGACAGAAGCCGCTGATCAGGCTACTCTCTTACCTACCTACCTGCCTTGCCTTGCCTTTAGCCATACCTTATGTCGAATTATGTTTTAATAATGTATGAAGATTTGCCCAAAGCTTGCAATAGTGATGCCGTGTCCAGAATAGCCGAAAGTGACTGAGAATTTTAGCTAGACTATCTTCTCTCTGCTGTATTGGTGGCGTTGATTCAGAAGTATATGCGATAGTGTAATGACATCTCTCATCTTCATCCAGTATCATCAGAGACACGATCTCACTGCCAACTGCAACACATCTTTTCCTTCTTATTGATCCCATTCATCTCTGCTATTCGTTTCTATTCTCTCTTCTCTCCTTTCCCTCCATTTTCCCCCATCAAAGTCCAGGGTAAGCCACCACCACCGCCCTCGGCCTCGAAAACACGGGAGGTCGCACTCGGGTGTCTGTCCAGGTACATCCGGATCTGCGCGCAGTTCCCTCCGCGCAAGAGGTACCGACCTACTATCCTACTACCTTACCTTACCTACAGTATTACAGTACGACCAAAAAGCGACCAAAAAATCCAACCAACATTAACCAACCATGTGATAGTACGGCGCCTTTCCTCTCTCTCTTTACAATCAATACCATTTAATCAATTTTTTGGACTTCGCGCGCGCCTTCAACGGGGCCGGGCTGATCGTTTTCGCACAGTGACTCCCGCCAGCCCTCTCAACAGATTCGACGCCGCGAAACTTTAAGCGACGTTTCGACCTTTGGACTTTTATCAACGGCCGGAAGAGGGAAAGGCGTTCTTTTTCCCTTTATTATTTTCTTTCTCTTCTTCCTGGACGCGAACTCGAGAACGATTTACGGCTATTGATCTTTTGTCAGGGAATAGACGAAGATCTCGCCCTGCGATTCTGGCACAGGCGACAGAAGCACGTTTCTCTTCGTCCCTTCGTGCACGCGCCTCGAATACCTCTTCGAAAACCGGCCACAGCGCACCTCCGAGCCGACGAAACCTGAACAACCCAAGGGAGGTTATTGCGAGAGAGGGTCGAAGAATAAAAAGAAAGAGAAGAGCAGAAGCAGAGGAAGAGAAAGAAGGAAAGAAGAGGGATCAAAGGACCCGCGCGCGCGCGCCAACCTCTTCTTCTTCTTCTTCCCACCACCGGCCAATGAAGTCGACGACGAGGAGGAAAGCATGAGACTTTGCTGCGCAGGGCTTCATTCTCGCACCAGCAACACCGGCGGCCGATGCTGACGGTGCGATGTCGTTCCGGGGGACGCTGCCTTCGGGACAGGCCTTTCCTGGCCAGGGAGACCAGCAGCAGCAGCAGCCGCAGCAGCACCATCATCAGCCGCAGCCGCAGCACCAGCATCACCATCATAACCAACTTCACCACCAGCAGCAAATGTACGGGCATCCGGCGGGAGGGTACCACTTTCAGCAGCAGCAGCAGGCGGCCCTTCACCATGGCCAGCAGTCCATGTATGCCGGCGCCATGCCTCACGAGCAGCAGCAGCAGCAGCAGCAGTTCTACCACCAGAGCCCGCAGCCTCAGCACCAGCACGGCATGTTCATGACCTCGCAGCAGTTCCAGCAGCCGTACGCCATGGGCTTCAACGGGTTTCCTGAGTACGATGCGTCGAGCCAGTATCTGCCGCCAAGTAGCGTCTGGCAGCAGCAGCAGCAGCAACAGCAGCAACAACAACATCAGCTTCAGCAGCACCACCAGACTATGCCAAGCATGACGACGCAGCCGCCGCCGATGCAGCACCAAGCCCTCACGCACCAGACGTTACCGCAGCAGCCTCCTCTGCAGCAAGTCCACCATGTCCAGCGCCACCAGCCGTCTCCGATATACCATACCCATACGCCGTCGCCTGCGCCCTCCCTGCCACCGCAACCGTCGCCCATGAGAAGTCAGGTATCGATGCCTCCACGACCGCAACCTACGCCTCAGCCGCAGCAGCACCTCTCGCCCGCGCAACACCTGTCAGCCGCACCTCAGCCGTCACCCGCGCCTCAGCTGTCGCCAGCACCTCAACTGGTGCCGCAAGGACAACAGCCTCAGCAGCAACCGCAAGGAGAGCAGCTTCATCAACAGTATACGCCACCTCAGCAGCCACAGCCGCCGCAGCGTCCGGAGCCTCCCATACCTCAACCCATCCAGAGCGCCGAGCAGCCGCAGAAGGATCTGCTTCCTGAACTACCCCAGCCGTCCCAACCGCCTCAACCGCCGCAATATGTACATCCTTCAGAGCTCCAGCAAGAGCAGGTACACTACGTAAACCTTCAAGATATCCAGAAGCAGCCGTCGATTACCTCCCTACCCATACCGACGACGACGACCTCTACGACAACACCCCTTGCGATTCAAGAAAAGCGAAAAGAGCCTGTCGCTGTGAAGCCCATATATCCCAGTGCGACTTCGATTAAGCAGGAGAAGCAAGAAGATGAATCGATTGCGACTCGAGTCTTTCAGCAGATCCCCGATGCTCGCATCAAACCCAGCCCGCATTCTTCGGTTACCAACTCGCCCTCGCTATCCATGCGGTCCCCCAGTATCACCAAGAAGTCGCCTGCAGTTACACCCAAGCCTCGGCCTATGAACCCGACGCCCTACATGATTGCGGTCGCGGAGGAGTGCATCGAAAAGGCGCGCAACGCCTCGCACGATGTGGCCATGACTCTCTCTCCGAACCAAGTCGAAGAGTATCAAGGGCTGATCGCGACGGCGTTGTCATGTCTGGAGGCTGCGTTGCAGAGCAACAATCAACTTGCGCCGCGGGAAGAAGCGCGCGTACGGTTGAGGTACGCTGCTCTCTTGCAAGAAGAGACGGAAAACCTGATGGAAGCGGAGACTGCTCTGGCGAAAGGCATCACACTTTGCGACAAAGTGAGTTGCGATCCCTCGAGGTCTGTACTTATATTGGGACTGACAACTGACTCAAACCAACTAGCACCGTATGCTTGATCTGAAGTATTGCATGCAGTATCTCATGCTCAAGGTTCTGTTTCAGAGGAATCACAAAGCGGCATTGAAGGCTATAGATGGACACATCTCTAATTGCGAAGTGTAGGTCGTTTCATTCCTCTTGAACATCGCCCAAGGCTGACATGCATACCCAGGTTCAAGCATGTTCCATGGTACTATGCGTTCCGCTTGTTGAAAGCTTCTTTCTACCTAGACATTGGGAGCGTATCTGACGCAGGCGCCCTCGACAACATACGAGCCATCCAGAACGTCGCCAACACTAGGGGCGACATCGCGCTGACCGTCCTCGCCTCGCTGATAGAAGGCTTCACCCTCCTCAAAACGGCCAAGGACGGAAACATGGAGAAGATCCAGGCCTGCATCGCGCAGGTGGCCAAGTACCAGTTCGACCCGTCGGTGCAGATCACGCAGCTCACCATGATGACGATGCTGCTCGAAGTTGCCGCAAGCCTGCACCACCAAAGCCCCGATCATACGGCGCAAAAGCTGCGACAGCTGCAGGTGTGTCTGGACGACTGTGAGGGGTGGCACAATGTCAAGTCGGACTTTATGGTGCCTATCAAGAAGGAGCCTTCGGCGACCAGGACCGTGAGCGACGACACGCAGGCCATACTGCGGGTTGGTGAGGGTGAAGGCGAGATGGACTATCTAGTCATGACCTTCATGACCAAGATGGAGTTACGGTCGCTCGTGTATGTGTTTCGCGGAATGGTGCCTGTTCTCGGTGACAAGAGGAATGCTAACATGGTGTAGGTTTACAATAAGCGGCCTGGTCAACTTCCACAAGCCTTCCTCCCAAGGACGCCGGTCAACTGAGTTCTGGAGGGAAGGCTTGAAGATACTCGAAACTTGTGAGTCACAGCGCGAATATGTTATCCTACGCCCTCCCGCATGGCGAGACATGTTCACTAACACATCGGAACTAGGGGACGCTTCAACGGCCGGTATACCGTACGGCGCTCCCGTTCCCCTGAACGTGGCCATCAAGCAGCGGGCCTGGCGAATAGAGGCACAGGCTTACTTGACTGTCCTTCTGGGTTTCGTAGCTGCCAGCCACTGCCAATGGTCAACGGTCAAGCAGTTGCTTCAGAATCTGGAGACTTTTGTTTCGCCCTCGACGCAGCCTACCGTGAGGTTGCTCGCCACCTACCTAAAGGGCGTCTACCACCAGGGCATCGGCAGCCTGCAAGCCGCCCTCGACATCTTCCTCGACGACCGCTTCAAGGTCCAACAGCAGGGAACTACAGGAATCAAGGCCGGGCAACAAGAGGTTGCGCTCCTTGCGGGCTTGAACCGGCTCTGGATCATGCAGCACCCGTCCTGTCGAAACGATCAGGAAACCCAGGACCTCATCGAGCAGCTTCAGCCGCACTGCGCCAACCACAGCAACATTGATCTGCGGACCGCCTACCACAACGTCATGGCCGCCCTCGTGACGGACCCTCCCCAGCAGCTCAACCAGCAGAAGCAGCACATCCATGCCGCCATGGCGGGCTCCAAGGTCACTAGCAACGTGCTCGGGGCCGCCGTGACGCTGTGCATCATGCGCAGCCGCTTCTTCGAAAACGTCATTGGCGAGCAGGCGCTCAAGAGCGCGCGGGCGGCGGCCAAGCAGGCGGAGAGGAGCGGCAACGTGCTGTGGCAGAGCGTGGCGGACGGCATGCTGGCGCAGTCGTACGAGGTGCAGGGGCAGAGAGAGGAGGCCAAGCAGGAGTGGGATAAGGCGACCGAGGAGGCGAGAGATGCGTTTGCCCGAAGCTTGTGAGAGATGTCATTTCATTTCTCCGCTGAATGAGATGTCAAGACGTGGATAATGGAAAAAAGAGTCTAGTGTTTAGGAGTTCGGAGACGATGGACGATGGTCATATTTGCACAGGAGTTGATTGGGATTTTGTTGTTTTGGTTCTTCTTTTCTATTTGATATCTCGGTTGTTTCTTACACTTTTGTTTTAACTACCTAGAACAATGATCTTCTGACCTGAAAGGACCATTCGGATGGGCTTTTATACAGCATGGAAACTGGCATATATGGAAAAGAAAAAAACGAGAGGAACCAAAAAATCCATCTGTACGATAATCTGACCTTAGAAAGATGGCCAATACTACACTTGGAAGCAAGGAGGACAAGGGAGGTTTCGTGGAATATCCAGACACTGCTGTGCTAGATGGGCGAAGAAGAAGAAGAGTCCTCGAGGGCGCTGTGTGTTGTCCTTTATATGCCCTTTCCCTTTGAAGCCTTGGGATTATTAGAAGTCGGGAGTAAACAATGAATTGCGTCTAAATGGTTCCTTTTCATGGCCCTGCTCCTTACCTGATCCGAATCACTGTCTCTTTGTTCAAACCAGGTATCATAAACATTAACTAAATGAGAAGAAATGGAAGATGTTGACCGGTAAATTGTTCATCGACGGCCAAAGCCAGGTGGAGGCTGGAAGCCCGGAGGCGGCATAAACGGAGGCGGCCCGGGAGGCGTCCCCGTAGGTCCAGGCGGAGGAGGCACGGGGAAGCCAGGAGGCGGGACAGCCGGGAAGCCCTGTGGTGGCGGAGCGCTACCCGGGGGACCAGACGGAGGGCGGAAAGCAGACGGGTGGAAATCCGCAGGGTTCGTGTATCCGCTCGGGATGGACGGAGGCCGCGCGGGCAGGCCTGAAGGTGCTGGCGGGAGGGCAGCCGCGCCTCGTCCGAAGCCGTTGGGGACGTGGCCGGGGCCGGCGTTGTACGGAGAAGGTCCCCGAGGCGGAGGAGGAGCGAAGCCACTGGGGATGTTGGCATGCGTGGGCGTGCCCATCAGCGGCGGAGGGACGCCAGCGGGGGGCATGCCGGCCAGTGGATTCGAGTCGAAGCCGGCTGGAGCGGACGGAGGGACTGCGGCGGCGGCGGGGGCAGCAGGAGGAGGAGCTGCTGCGGCGGAGCCGTTCATGAGGAAAGCCTGAGGCAGCGGCTGGGCCTCGGGCAGGAGATTTCTTGACTTTGCCTGGGCGGCGAGGGCTCGCTCCGCCGGATCACCGTGCCTCTCGCCCTTGCCGTCCTTCTTGAAGGCGTACTGCACCGACACCTCCTTGCTGAGGATGTACTGGCCGTGGAGGTTGGCAATGGCGGCGTCGCTGCTCTCGAAGTCGCCGTAGCTGACGAAGCCAAAGCCCTTGCTCGCGCCGCTGTCCTCGCGCGCGACCTTGGGGATGCTCAGCAGCGGGCCGAAGCGCGAGAAGGTGTCGTAGAGGATCTTTTCGTCGACCATGGGGTCCAGGTTGCCGATGAAGAGCTCGGCGCCCACCTCGGCGGCCTTTTGCTTGTCGGCGCTGGCCTTGTTGACGCGCAGCGACTTGCCGTAGAGCTTGATGCCGTTCATGACGTTGGCGGCGTACTCGGCGTCGGCGGGGGTGCGGAACTCGACGAAGCCGAAGCCCTGGTGCGTCTGGGTGACGCGATCGCGAGGCATGTGGATGTTGTGGATGGGGCCCATCTGGAGCATGATTTCGTAGACCATGGCGGGCGTCGCGCGCTCGTCGATGTTGCCGATGTAGACGGTGGCCTCCTTGTCTTGCTCCCTGTGAGGAAGAGAGTCGTGGGTTAGTAGTTTGCTTCACAAGATGTGGCCTGCGAAGAAGATGGATTGGGGGTTGAGGCAAGTCGAGGAAAACCTACCAATGCCTGTTGACTGCCATTATGACGGGTCGTGGGCCGTAGCCTCACGATAATGAAACTCTGGATGGACGCCTAGTAAGAGATTATAGGAATTGGTCCACCGTATGACGCTGATAGCGATGGAACAGGTGGTGTGAATCGAGAAAGATAAGCTTCGATATTCGTCGTCGCGTTTGATGCAGCTTTGGATGAAGCTCGGAAATCTCAACCACCGAAATGTTTCGCTGCAGTTACTACCAAGTATCTTGTACCGCCTTCTATCAGCTTGAGTCTATCAGATCGGCCGGAGTTGAGCCGTCGCCGATTAGCTTACGCTTTCCCGTAAGCGGCTTAGTGATGGATGACCGCATTCGCCTGTGGTGGCGCTAGTGGCAGTACGTACCGTCATCATGCAAGTCTCAAAAATTCTTAGTCGGCGGGACACTTGCAAGAGCTTCCAGGACGCATCCATCCATCAAATCTGCGCAACTTTGCAACTCCAAACCCGGCCCTTTTCTGCTGTTCGAACCCGTCGCCTGCCGACCTCCGAAGTCAAGATGTTTGCCCTGTCAGAAGAGTCCAAGGTACGACATTTGAAGAGCGTCAAGCAGGAAGAAAGAGACCGAAGAGGGGGGATTTAGAGAGAGAGATGGCTGGAGGAGGATGACGATGATGGTCTTGTTTGATGGTTATGATGATGGAGCAGCCGGTCTAACTCTCGACTTTACAGGAGCGCATTGCCAAGCTCATTGACATTTCCCGAGTTGCCATTCACTAGTAAGCAATTCCCAGATGTATCCGCTCTCCGACGTTTGTTCGCTGACCATTGCGATAGTGGCTATCTTCCTCTGATCCTCTACCTCGGTATGCGATCTCGAAGCGCACGCACGGTATCTACAGAGTCCGATTCTGACATCTCCTCCTTTCCATCTAGGCTACACTCGCAGCGACCCTCGGCCCTCAGTCATCCGGTACGTCGACCCCCTCCTTATCAGAATTGCATGCAAGATGCTTTTGTCGCTAACATACCGTTCATAACAGCCTTCTTTCTCCCCTCTCCTAAGCGAAAGATGAATAGTAGCCATGCGTTGTTGTACGATATACGATTATAATTCGGCGCAATGAGATGGACTAGGGAATGCAGAATGCGAGCCTCAGCGGCCAAAGAGAAGCTCAATATCCGGCATTCGTGGCGTTTGGGTAGTCTTCACATTGCCTTGGAAGAAGACGGGCAGGGTGGGACAGAGCGATATCCTACATAATTCTACGAAGACGATCTTGCAAGGCCGAAGGGACACGAGGGAGGACACGAAGCGCACCGAAATGCTGCCATGTAACACTAGGAATGTACCATCTGCTGCTCTGTAATCGGGACCAAGTAACCACTCTGCAAATGCCCGTGTCAACGCTTGAGCATTGCTTGAACGTGATTATCACTTTATCATCACCCTCTTCATGCCTGGGTTCTGCCATGCAGTACAACCCAGGTAAGCACAAGGTGTCTACGTCTACCTGCCTATGCGCTGGTACCGCCTTTATCTGCCGCGGTCTGCCTTATCAGGACCGGAACAATGCAACCCTGAGCTTCTACCACAGATGGCAGAGTCGCAAACACCATAAACGAGCATCAAGCATGTAAACTGCCGGCCAATCAAAGACAAAAACCAGGCATTGACTCGGTCGAAGAAGCTCAACGAAGTCAAGAAGACAACCACAGCAAAACAGCCCACAGAAACAGTACCCTCACCAACAAAGAACAAAAAAGACCTGGCCAGCAGTCTCCGACAGCGCCCGAACTCAGACCGACCGCAAAGCAAGACAAAAAAAAAATCAACTGCCCGCCGCTACCCGCCAGTGACCGACCGGTTCAATCCCGTAGGCCAGAACTACTGACTTACTCGAGAGGCGAAAGATCTGAAAAGAGAGATCCCCTTACCTAAGGGCCGCAAGCCAGTACGAATACCCACGGCTCTCTCTCTCTCTCTCCCCCTCTCTTCCTCTCCACATGAGCGAGCACTCGCCCGTCGCATTCGCGCCGCCCGACAATGTGACCGGACGCAGCTCGGACGC
This sequence comes from Trichoderma gracile, assembly GCA_020002365.1. NCBI lineage: Eukaryota > Fungi > Ascomycota > Sordariomycetes > Hypocreales > Hypocreaceae > Trichoderma > Trichoderma gracile. The sequence continues at coordinate 1,877,901 of JAINEY010000003.1, forward strand.
CAACAGCTCCATGCCCGGAAGCCATGATGGAGGCCTTTCGCCGGCCCTGGTCGAGTCGATTGCCGGGCTGAGCGCGGGCACGATTGCGACGCTGGTGGTGCATCCTTTGGATATTGTCAAGACGCGGATGCAGAGTGAGTTTTTTCTTACCTTATCCCTGGAGGTGTGAGAGTCAAGAGGGTGATGGATGGTATACGAGACGAGGGGCAAATGGAGACGGAGAAGAAGGAGGAGGAGGAAGAGGAGGAGAGGAAGAAGAAGGACAAGAGATGGCACACAGACAAGACACCATCACCACCTTCATCACGATCACCACCATCACCATCATGCTAACAGTTCCATCACGCAGTCAGCACAAGCGCCGCCTCCGCCGCCTCGCAGAACCTCTCCACCGTCGCCATGCTCCGCTCCCTCTCGAGCAATCCCAAGCCTTTCTCCTCGCTCTACCGCGGCCTCGTCCCGAACCTCTCCGGCAACGCCCTCAGCTGGGCCTCCTTCTTCTTCTTCAAGACGCGCTTCGAGGACCTGCTCACCCTCGCCCGCGGCTCCTCCCGGCCGACGCCCTCCGACTTCTTCGTCGCCAGCGCCCTCGCCGGCGCCGCCACCAGCGTCCTCTCCAACCCGATCTGGGTCGTCAAGACGCGCATGCTGGCCTCGGACAAGGGCGCAAAGGGCGCCTACACGTCCATGTGGTCCGGCTTCCGCACCATCTACGCCACCGAGGGCGTCTCCGGCCTGTACCGCGGCCTCGGCGTCTCCATGATTGGCGTCTCCCACGGCGCCGTCCAGTTCGCCGTCTACGAGCCCGCCAAGCGCCTCTACTTTGCGCGCCGCAAGAGGATGGGCACCGACAACGGCCGCATGACCACCGAGGCCACCGTCGCCATCTCCTCCGTCTCCAAGCTCATCGCCGGCGCCGTCACCTACCCTTACCAGGTGCTCCGGAGCCGCCTGCAGGTGTTCCACGCCGACGAGAAGTTTGGCAAGGGCTTCAGGGGCGTCGTGCGCATGACGTGGCAGCAGGAGGGCATCCGCGGCTTCTACCGCGGCTTGATTCCGGGCGTTGTCCGCGTCATGCCCTCGACGTGGGTTACCTTTTTGGTCTACGAGAATGTGCGCTTCTATCTGCCTCGATGGGTGGCGTCGTGGTCAAGTTAGACACCACTGTGCTGAGCCTTTGAGGTTTTGCGTCTTTCATCTCCTTTTTTTTTCCCTCCATTACGCTTCCTACGAGTTGCCTCTATTTAGAGCTTGGTTTACCAGCGACTGGCGGTACATGCCGGCATGTTTGTGTTACACGAGGAGCATTTTTCGGCGTTCTAAGACATTGAGATCACTCACTCACATATATAGACCATGAAAAGGTTGGGAAGATAGATCTGGTCACGCAAATAGCTGTCGATTACGGTGTACATGACCTCAATTACTCGTTCTTGGCGAGTTCCACATTGCATGCCATGATCTGTCGACGGTATTTGATCTCACAAAAAGATGTTGGAGAAGCATTGTCATCTGTCTTCGCATATCCTCTGAATGCCCGCCGAAAAGAGCACTGGATTTACGACACGGCAAAGTTCCTTTCGCCCCGTTCCTGATCTGTTCTACGGCTATCATCACGCTTTGAAAAATGATACCAGAACGACCACCATCTTTCCCCCCTGAGTAGAGACGGTCTGGCCATACGGAGATCACAATACAATCATCATACCACTATAATACAACTACACAGCCCTCACCACACCACGATATGCGCCTCTCATGCACTCCCCTAAGAACACATCACGAATCAACCCTCAAACCGCAAAATTCAACGTCCTTGCACCTCGTAATCCCTTTCACATACCCACCAAGCACAACACACCTCTCTCAACAAATGAAAAACTCCCCCTTCCCACCCCTTTCCCACATCCCGTCCCCCGGAGTGGCAACTCCAAGACCGCACCATCAAAGCAGGGAGAAGTAAAGAGGCAAATCACAGAACCCCCTCCCAGCCTCTCTCTCTCTCTCCGACTTACAACCTAACAAAGCATTTGCTCCGGAGCCCAGTGGCAAAAACGGCAGGTTTCATAATGAATACCTACAAACAGATCTATCTAGACTACATACACGAGCGTGATGAGTGACATGAACATGACACACCAATTACGAGGGCCTTGGGAGGAGACTGAATGTGACTTGAGCCTAACAGAACACAACAAACATTGTCCAGATTGAATGCATCATCTTCGTAACTCGTCCATGCTATCGGCATCTCTTCATTTCCCAGCAGAGCATATGACGTTCAGCTGTAGCCAAGCAAGAAAACAAGGCATCCGATATACTACTCCCCTTTGTCAGTCACTTTTCATCCGGAGGAAGACAACTTCCTCTCAGAATCACACGCACAACTTTGAATAAACATGATGGCCCCCAGAGATGTGGTGCATCCAGCGACTTCAGAACCGACCCCTTTGGATATAGTACACTTCACTCGCTCAACTCACATGAGCGTAAAAGCACGCATGTAATACAAGCACGGCAACGGAGTGCTCTGCATATACATAGCGCTTGTCAGTAATCCTCTGCATATGCAAGCCCTTCGTAGCTCGAAACGTTTCAATCTACAAGGTCATCGGAGGCAGGTGTCGACGGCCGCAATGACTCGCTCGGTGTAGTAATACCTTGAGGTCCATCCAAAACGACATCCTCAACGCCTCAATCCTTTTCACCCCCCTCCTAAAGCAGCTCAACTCAAAGCCAACCACAGCAAATCTCCAAGTCTCCATACGAACTTGACATCTAATCAAAAACACAATTCTAAGGCCTCCAGCACCATGTCTAGTAAGTAAATCAAAGAGGCCCAAACATGAGGCCCGCCAGCCGTGATGAAAGTGGATGCCCTCATCTCGATGGGGGGGCGGCCCTGATCATCCTAAAGAAGGCAACAAGATGGGAGAATCTGACAGGTCACTAGACGTTGGTGGTCATTACTTGTATGTACTATCTGCTTGTAGCTACTACTGCTCGATGGGCGTGTAGGTTAATAGATCATATCTGGGCGAGAGAGAGAGTGTGTGTGTGTCTGTGTCCACAATGTGGGCAAAATCGGAGCAAATGCGACGGAGCTGCGCGGTTCCTGAGGATCGTGCTTCTTTTGCCCCAGACAGGGGTTCTGGAGGGCTGAGATGGCCCCAGAGAGGATCGTGCTTCTTTTGCCCCAGACAGGGGTTCTGGAGGGCTGAGATGGCCCCAGAGGCGAGGGAGCTGCTGCTGAAAGTGCGTGTGTGTGTGAGCGAGTGAGAGAGACAGCCATAGCAACTATAGGAAGAAGAGGTGGGCAGAGACGGAGGGGAACGAAAGTAGGGAGTCACAACTCAGTCTGCAGTCATCAGAAGTGCCTACAAAGGCAGCCAGTCCTCTGGAGAGTGTCAATCCCACCCTCGAAAGCTCATCGACAAAGCTCTCGAAAATGACGGCATTAGGTAGCACAAGCCGATCGTCAAACGAGGCCTCTCCAAGCGCCATCGTTACACAAAGCGGCTCACAGACGCGCGCCGCCTAGACGCATCCTCGGACCCCCCCTGACGCACCACAAGGGGAAACGCATCAAAGAGAAAGTCGAGGGCCGATCCGTGGGTTTTTTTTCCCCAAGTCTCCGATGAAAGTCCCCGTGCCGTTCATCCTAGATTTCCGTGCCGAGAAGCGAAGCACTCCATGGTGCTGAAGGGAGCATCGAGGAAAAGTCGATACAAATCCAGGGGTGTGTGCAAATTCTTTGAGCGCTCCACCATCAGAGTCTGGGGCAACATGGGAGCAGATGCCTGACTATAGGTGCCCCCATCCTTTCTTTTGGATCGGGGTCCTCGTCAGGAACGTTATGTAGAGTCAAAGCTTGGACTCGTTGCCATAGCCAACCTTGCCACTACCAACAGAAGTGGACTAAGATTGCATGCTCGGGCCAACACAACGCCGTCAAAGGTAATCACCAGCTGGGCCAGCAATGGAGTACAAGGAGAAGATCGAAATCGTATGTAGTTCCCAAAGCCAGCTCCGGTTGCCACACGTATTTCAGAGGGCTTCTTGATCTGATAGGCGGAGCTTCCGCGGTGTTTGACGGGGATTTGTCCTCTTCAGATGAACAGACATGTAGAAGTATCGGTGGTTGATACCTAGTAGCCACCGGCGCAAGGGCCAATGGTTATGGCAAAGGAAAAGAGAGACAGGGACAGGCTACTATCGCCGAGGCACTAGAAACGTATCAGCCGCAGTCGAGATTGCTATAGTATAGCATAGACTAGGTATGAAGAGCTCGCTTCTCCTCTGCCATTCGCGAGGTCAGTGAGACGCCCCTCCAATGGACATCTGTGCCTCGTCTTGGGTGGCATAACATCTTCTGCTTCGTCCTATCCTATCAATTCACGAGCCGCTGGTCGCCCCTAGCTGCTTCATGTGCGTCTGTATTCCAAATTCGTAGTAAGAGGCGGAAGTCCCAACAGTGGAAAAGGCGATGGGGTAAGAGAAACTGATGATGGGGTGAAGTTGGAGATGCCTTGACAGGGACAGGGCAGTATGTACGTCCACCAAAATAGAACTATCTGAAACCCGCATATACTCCAGCAAGGAAAATAAGAAACCGTCACGATGTTAATGGGTGTAGACAGATGAAGAACACACACAACACACACAAAAGGTAGGATCCTTGAGCTGCTGAAGCACTTGCCACATACAAGTGTATATAGCGGAGCAAGGTGAGGTAGGGGAGTCTGGCTTGGCTCTCAGGACTCATGCGGGCACCGTTCACGGCTGCACGTCACATATAGTAGACACAGGATATCACGTATACGACCACACACACCTTTCGGAGCGGCACGTACCATGCATGACTGCTCCCGAGATAGAGTCATGTAGCGTCGAAACCAGTGCGTGTCGCCGATTCCCTCCTGCATGACGCACGTCAAGTATGATAGCGGAGGTGATGATACAGCGCCCTGATAGCTGCATGGTCATTGACGAGTCTCCCGCATATGGCTGAATCACGCCTCGGCGCTCCAGTCGTCGTCACGATGCTCGCCTGAGACATGAGACGACTCCCCATCCTCACCACGGGACTGCATCCATCTCAGCATGGCCGAGGAACTGCATGTTTCTCCTGCAGGATTGTGATGAACACTCATGGGGCAAGCGTCGATCCTCTCATGCGAGTGTACGGCAATCACACCGCAGTGTTGCCTCACTTGATACTGCTTTCTATCATCACAATTCTCTCAAGTATCACAACTCATTCGAGAGTGTGTTGCAGTCATCATGACACATGTCATATCTCACTTCATTACAATCAAAGGCCGGAAGGGAGGAAACGATGTGTAGTCTCAAAGATAAGAAAGGGAAAGAAAGGTACGGCGGCGTTGCCATTGAAACTGAGCGGCACAACCTGGGTGAATCAGCACAGGCAATTCTTGTGCCCGTGGCGGTATAGGTGCATCTTGCTCATACACCAAGCTATTTCACAGCAGGTATTCAGGATAAACGGTGTAGGCAGACGGCTAGAAGCTTCGCTTACCGAAAGAATCTCCCCAACAAGGGGCCTCCTCATGCGTGCCAACGATGCTGAACAGATACGCATGCTTTGTTGCCAACGGTGAGGACGGTTCCAACACGTCAGAGGCTGCAGGTACCTTACTGCTTCAACGTACGCACGCAATCTCATCAGTAAGAGATTTTCACCGCGCCTGCGTTTGACACGTCATGATCACCCTCCGTTGTATCTGAGCGCAGAGACTGTTAATACCTGGCAGTAAGAATCAGCACTGGAGCAGAAGAACCGATGAGGAAAATGAAACCTGCCGGTGACCATGGTGCAAGAGCCATCTACAGCTCGCGTTCCTGCATCTCTGAATACAACAATAGCAAAGCCAGGACCAAGCAACGGCCCCTGATCGAGTAAAAACTGGAGACGCGCGTTGCTTCGTCACTCCGCCCTGTCTTGCCGCGCCACGACATGCAGCTCGCTCAGACGAGACGCTTGACGCGAGAGGCCGGAGCATTTGTTCGGTATTGTCCGTTGACAACAGGCGCCCCTTCTTGGTGATCCCTTGGCCGGAGAGCCCGCCGGCTGGGGGGAGGGGGTGTGTAGATACTGTCGACCATTTCCTGCCAGCAGTCACGGCGGGAGAAGCCATTGAGCATCTGGGCCGTCCCGTGTCGCCGTTCTGGCTGCTTGGGAGCGTTACAGGGCATCTGGAGTCTCCTCTCATTTCGTCCCGCCCCTTCCATCTCCTGGGGACATGCAGACAAACACTCTCCAACGCTTGCCGCTGGTGGTGGTATGTAGGTGGTGATTTTCGCTTAGGGCCTTGCCTGAGACCGCCTCGCGGGAGGATCGCAGAAACAGATGCGGGCAAAATCCTCGATCGCCATCTCCCATGTCCGTCTCCCACGATCGTAGACTCTGGCGGCGGCGCCCCCGCCCTTCGGGGAGATCTATTGCTGCAGCCGCGTGTGATGCTATGCCAGGATGCTGCGGGAAAAGAGGGGGGTGTGGCCGTGCAGGGCGTGGAGGACGGCCGCGCGAAGCAGCAAATCGGAGCGGCTCGTACCATGCATCTCAGCAGAACGGGCCGGCACTAGCCATGAAAACGATCAAGCCCGTATGCAGGGCTGTAACACGGTCAGCGTTGGAGCGGCGATGGGCTTGTTGGAGCAGAAAACTGACAGCCGGTAGTAGTCCGTTGCGTTGGAGGCGTTGCCAGGGACCAGGGGAGTAGCCAAGGACACTACCTAGATAGAGCCATAGGGGATATTCATTTAGAAGCGGGGGAGAAGGGCGGGACGAGAGGCCAAGCCAGAGCCTGAATCGCCAGGTTGGGGCCATGTTGAGACGAGCTCAGCTGCTTGGCTGCCTCTGCTGATTCGACGGAGAACGCAGATGCTGTTGTGCGTGTTCGTCTGAGGCTGATTACGAAGTGATACTGCCCGGAGGCCTTGGCTGACGTTGGTTTGATGCCCTCGGAGGACCAAAGATTCACCGGTCCCGACGTCAACCAAAGGTACACGACTGATTGTACACCTCCAGCTGCATGTGCCTGCAATCCCATCAACTGCACGCCATGTTTCATCGGGCAAGCCGTGATGATACTAGTATTACCCTCAATAAGGGTGTTGGTCAGACCAATGCCAGGCATGTACTTCGTATTCCTGTCCCAAATGGGCAACAATGAAGATACTCACCTCTCAGCAACTGTGATGTATAATCTTTGCCTCCTATCTGAGCTGAGGAGCTGCTCGCAAAGCCAGCTGTATACGGTAGGCCGATTCCATCCTCCCGGGAGCAGGTTCTCGCCTCCATGCAAATTGCAAGGTTCGCCATCTTCAGCTCTGGGGAGGCTAAACGAACTGCATCTCGCATAATAGGAGTAAGCCAGCCGGCGACCGGCGACCCAAATCAGCACGGAGGAGTTGTCTCTTCCAGAAACGGGTCGCATAGCTGAGGCAACATGACAGGTCTATTTCCCACGATCTTCCAGCCCTGATCAAATCTGGCCGCCGGCCTGGATGTATGTACTTGTATACATGTATGTATTGAACTTGTACCGGGGTGATAATGATACGAAGCCACGGCAGATAGATGAAACCTGCTGGATGCTGGGTATTTCACTAGTACCTGGTCTGTGATATTGACTGCCGTCAGCATTGCTGCCCAACTGCTACTCTACCCATACAGGTACTATATGCCGGTATGCCACTGAGTCCATCCCGTACCCTGTACTAAGACTCAGAATGGCATCTGCCTGGACGACTACTATATGACCGACGGCCTGGACGCAAGCAAAACCGGCTGCTCAGGTGACCAAATTTCATGCGCGCAACAAGATTAGGGCCGTGGCTGCTTCGTACTGGGGGGCTGGTTGATTCCCCTGCTTCTCGGATGGGTTCGGTCAGGATATCAACTACGAGGCCGCAGAAGCGCTCACTCTTCAAAGCTTCAAAGCTTCGTACTACTACTAGCTGTACACCACGGAGTACGGATCGCATTTGTTCAGTCTACCTCCGCGGGCGTCTGCCGGCAGTCGCCGTGAATCCCACCCCTCTGCCTAGCATTGTTTTCTCCTCCATGACTGAAAAGAGAAATCCGGTCGCCAGGGTTGATGCGTCCCCAGAAGTAGCAGTGATGCGCCTGCAAGCTTGCAGCTCACCCCAAGGTTGTTGTTCAGGAACCGTGAGCAGTGCCTGTAGATCTTTAGGAGAAACCAAGTATTGATGGACGTCCACTCGCTTGTGTCACCATGATGCCTATCGACATCATTGACGGTCATTCCATATGTCGGTACAAGCATCAAGGTCCAGATTCTGGTGCTGGCCATACCAAGCCGTAGCCTACATCTAACCTACACCAACATTTTGCTGGTAATTTGTCCCCATTTCTGATATTGTTCCATTACCACAGCCGACGTGCACGCAAAATGGATGGTCGAGTAGCACCCCAAAGTCTCGGCACCAGCTCATCTATCTCTCACAAACCCCTCTCCTTCACAATCTTGAAAAAAGTGCCGCCATCCATGCAGAATCCTACCCTGCTCCCAAAAGCACAAGTGCCTACACACCGGAATGCTACTGTAATACTCCCTAGGGGCCCCAGAAACCCTCTCCCCTAGGCCTTGCCCTGTCCCTGACATGCCCAGTCTCCTCAGTCGTGCATATTGCCTGTCAATTATCATCTTTTCTTTCCGGAGCTTCCTTGTGCCAAGGGCCCTCTCGTGAGCCCCGGAGACTTGGTCCAACCCTGGCTCTTTATGGGAACCCATGGATTCGTAATAATGAATGTCATTGCTTGGAGCACTCAACTCTTCAATGACATCTTGCCGGGACGTTTTACTGGTATCCTCACAAATGATCCACGTCATCTTCAGCTCAAAAACCAAAATGCAATGGTGCATGTAACGATGCCTCGTGATTCAGCAAGCGCTGTGTTACATCAAATCTGCTAAGGAATGTACCAAAAACCACCCAACGGGAGCGCTACGGAATTGGCCCTGGACGGGCAGCTGAACATCCCCCGCGTTGTTCCTCCGTTTAGCGGCTCGCTTATAGCGGCTCCAGCGACATCCGAGACAGAATCTTGGAACCGTCGGTCAACGGAATTGCTTCGAATGGGCAAAATCTTTAATTATCCGCATCTTCCCTGTTCAATTTCTACCATCGATTGGGCCCCCTGTCGATGAACACGCAAAGTATGTCCGTCAGGTATAATCGTCCTTATCATATTCTTCACACACAGCCCGCCAGCGGCTATTGTAGGCTGTACCTGAAGTCCAACGATACCTAATGCAGGCCGACCTAGGTAATATGAGCCGCCTTCAGATTTGTGTGCATACAATCAGCCGCATCCTTCGGCTGCGCCTATGACATTTCAGGTTGATTGGAACACCACATCAGCTACCTGCCAACTCGTAAATATTGGCAGCATGCTTTGCCAATCCTTGCTAAACGCAGCAGCGCCTCCTGCTCAGCACCTCGCAGCCACAGGAGCTGGGGGGGCGGTCTGCCTGTATCCGAGCTGCTTCCCGTTCTTTACAAACCCCGGATATCTACGCATATACTCGTACCTACAGTACATTCATATCAAGCTCTCACTCTGGCGTATCGCAGAGCAGCACACGTGCCTTAGATTTAAATATGTAATAGCCCTGGAGTAGATGCGTGGAGTTGTAGTTGGTCTAACCTCCTGAACTAAAGAACCGGTTTGCGGCAAGTGGCTTACCGGATGCCAGATGCTCATCTCCCCGGTGGTGATGCGGGAACCTAAACCGCGCCTGGAAAAGCACCGTTCTTGTCCGTCACGATCCATAACCCTTTGCGGTAAAGACCTTGGAGCTCCTTCTCGGATCCAGCAATAGCCGTGACACCCTGTTCACAGTTCGGTTGCCATTGACCCGACGATACGGCTCGCTGTTAGTCACTCAAACAAGATGAAATTGCGTTGTGGCCTGTTTCGTGTATGTTCCTATTCAAGGCACATGCTACCAGGCCTCACGGCGCCATTCAGAGCTTGGGGAAGAGAGTGACCATCAGTATTATTGTAAAGGCTCCATCGGGTCCCATGCACTTCAGTTGGGCCAGATGGTTCCGCTGCGTGCAACATCAACGAGACGCATACATAGTATAGGAGTCGAGGTACTGCCTCGCAGACATGTATTATATGGACAGGTGTTTGATAGATGCATGTAAGAATCGAATAAGTGATGAAAATGGACGCACACCGTTCCCATGTCTGGCGCGCCGGTGCGAGATTGAATACTGCGTGTGTGTGCCGCCCAACCAAGGTGAAACCCTCAGTTTATGTGGGAGTTACAGCCAACTACCTAGATAGGAGACCAAGGAACAGCCCGTGACTGGCGGGTTGGCGGGTAGATCAGTCAAATCATTCCGTCAGTGTAAGGCAGGCAGAATGGGGGGATAAGGCAGAGCGAGAGACCAACATACTAGTACAGTACTCTTCCGTACGCCCACACTTACGAACACGCACAGGTCAAACCAAGAAAGTGGAATTCAGCTCAATGACCGCTTGAAACGACCGCATCAAGGAAACGAGTGCCTGCAATAGCCGATTTACGCGGCTCAGCTGTAGGCGACATGTCGGATTCTGCAGGCACACGGCATGAGAGGGGCGTTGTGGCTGCGAATCGTTGCGCCTGTGAGTCCACCATTCCAGTCCGGCCCATTTCCCGAGCAGCAACGGGCGTTGGAGCTGCTTCCCATTCGGCCATTGTTGGGAGATGGCCTATCTTGAGCCCTTTGACCGCAACAGCTTCGTCAGTCTTGCTGCCGCCAAGGGGGAAAAGGATGAATAGCGGTTACCGATAGAGGACTTACATAGCTCACTAGGTGCCTAGCGGTCCTGTAAGTGCCCTTCCAATTCGTAGATGCTCGTCATTAACGTCCATTACCCTGTAATTCTTGTGTAAAACTGTAGATCAGCGGTGCGCGAGGCATTTCGTCAGTACATGTACCTTAATACCATAGAACCAACAAAGTCTTTGTGATGCGGTGGGCAGAGATGGGCAACACATAACGTAGTTGATACTCTGTAGAGGGCTGAATGATGTAAAGACCACCCAACGGCAACCAAGCAGACCCCCAGAGTGTCATGGTGCCTTCGTAATTGGGGGCACAAGGGCTGTTCATCCCCCAGAATGAGCACTGCATGCTGCATATGCAGCCTCGACAGCCCTACTGGCTCGGATCTTGGCCGCTGCCCCCGCTTGTTGGCATGGCCGCGTTCTTTTCTTCACTGCGTAACCTGCAATATTGCTCCATGGGCAGTCGCAAATCTGTTGTTGGCAGCCCAATACCATCTTCCTCTGCAAAAACCGGGCCGGGCAAAGCTTTGAGCAACTCCTCTATCACCGAATGAAAGGCAATTTGGTCAGGGGCCACTGAATTCGAACATAAACGCTGTTCTCGGCCTGCAAGTTGTGGCGAGAGGAGAACAAAGACGTCTGGCAGCCCCGGACCCTGCTGATGGTACAGGGCCGGGTGATTCAGGTGAGAAGATCTTGGTGCACGTGCGTAGTACGGTAGGCGTTGGTTGTCAGCAATTGACATCGTCAACGCGTTGGTGAGGTACGAATGCAGATGATACCTTAACCATAACGGCGACTTCGGTGTGAACTTGCTACGTAACCCAACGAACGGCCAACGGCTCCTGACTAGGTACCCAGCCGTTATAGCCCCGGATTTGTCAAAGCACAACTGCAGAGGCGAAAAGTACTATGCGTACTGCTATTTTTGTTTGTCGAACAAACGTCGTTTGCTTCAGCCCAAAGCACACCCACCTCTAGGTAGCCAGACGGACTCATGAAGTCTTAATTCACTGCAATCTCGATTGCCGGCTTCGTTGGCTCACTGGAGCATTTCCCAGGTCTGGAAGATTAACGTCATCTCCGCTGCTGATGCTGGCAAAGTGTGTGATTTTCCCGTGCATGGAGTCAGTAGGTAGGTGTTCGTACGCCGTTTGCTAGCAAAATAGACGCACTGTCTGTCTCAATCAGTGAGTGGGCTTACCTGATGCCAGCAGAATGAAAAGGGGAACTTGACTATCAAAACCGACAGCGTACTCGAGTCTGCACTCGGGCCTGGCCGCTCAGTCGCGCCTCTCCTCTTCAACTCCATCACCTACCGATCGTCCACTGTCCTGAGCATATGCGCCGAGCATGAGTTGTTGCACTGACATAGGTAGCTCGGATGGTCACTCTCCAGGGAAGATCAACTGCCATAGGCGCTTTGTGAACCGTGCTTGACAATGTTCGGCTTACTTTGGGCGGGTACCTCAGGCGGGTGAAGGAAGACAACGAACCTTTCCCCTCTGTCAGCCGGTAACTTGCGGCCGAGAGGTATACCCCGGAGACCTTGATGTCGCCATGGCAGGTGTTTTTCGGCAACCTTGCGAGTTGGCCGGTCTCGACACGGTGAGGCCATCCGCTAACCCCCCTTTTTGTCATTGCCACTGAAGCAGTTGGTGGCAGGCATGTATTATGAATTCTCCAAAGAAACAAAATCAGCAGAACGTAAGCTGAGAGGATCCTGAAGGCACTCGAGCAGGTTAACCCGCAAGTTTTCTTCATTCTCCATGCTCCAAGGTCAGGCAAGATATGAAAAGGGTACAACCTTGCTGCTCGGCTTGTCATTACTAGGTATTAACCCGCTCTGCGATTGAGCTTTCGAAGCGTCTTTCAAAGCAACACCTCGTGCATGCGTGGATGAAGTCGATATCTCAGAAACGACAACGATTTTTGCTACACACGGTGCGGTCGAGCGGAGTACTGGCGCGAGTACGAAGTCTGTACTTAACAGGTTCTCTCCCTCTCCCTCTTTTGGGCACCCACCCTCGGTCCGGAGAGGCACGTCTCGTGACTTGGCTGGCCAACCGGGTGCAATTCCCTGGCTAGGAGCTCTACATCCATGTCAGAAGAGACACATCCCCTGGTGGTGTGAGTGATGCTCACAGACGGATCGGGTTCCAAGAAATCGGGTTCCTGCCCGTCCCCTGCTCTGCCGGTCACCACTATTTTGTGCAGCCAGCATGTGATTGTGCGTGCCGCGTAAAGCAAGGCGGTGACTTGTGTAAGGAGTCATTGGTGCTCTGAGTAAGATGCCGGTGCCTCGTTTGAAACCTCCCTGCGTGAGTGATATGATGGATAATATTAATGTGAAATTATGGCGACGCATTTCTATTAATAGTCAGTATACCGCACGGTAATTCGCAGCATGAGGGATACGGGAGGTTGTATTTCGTGACTGAACGGAGCGCGGAGTAAGAGTGGCATCCACCAGCTTGAACACGGTCAGCCAATACACGTCCCAGCATGCCGACGGTGACGAAAGGTGACGAGGCCTTTGCTTTGATACCGAAATGACGGTGGACATGTTGCGCATCGCAGACCGCACGGATGACTGTTACCGACCGACCAAGGAAAGATTTCTTGGTGGTGGTGCTGTATCAGCGCGTAATGAGGTACTTGGCAGGTTCCTGTAAGAACCCAGACGGTTCCCTGCTGAGGTCGGTCAGTAGGTAGGTACTTACCAGATCGCTGCTGGAGAGAGCAGGGTAAGCCAGGTAACTCAACCGAGGGCTCGCGCGAACGCTCACATGTCGAGACTGAGACGGTCGTTCATGCGGATATTCAACGCGAAACGCGCAGAGAGCAAATAGCAGAGCGTTCTGCGGTCTTTCAGGCTTAGAACTTGGTACTGGGCGTGTACTGTGAAAGCTTGGTGAAGTGAGAAAGGGGGGTGAAAGAAGGAATGAGAGAAGAAGCCTAGTTCCAAAGTAGTAATCATGATGCACGCTTTGCCTCGACGAATCAGCATCCGCCAATTATTACCCAATGCGGTTGCGAGGTTGCTCTCGGTCCAGCTGGTCTGCTCTTGCCCATTTTCCAGCTGGGCAACCCCAGCTTTAATGTAACCTCCTCCTGCCTCGAGGTATTACAGACACGTGCGGAGCACCACTGAGCTTCATGAGGTAGTTCGAACCCAGGCACCCACTACCGGTGAGAAGCCCCTTCCGGAGCACGACCACATTTGACGACATCCGCTGGACTTTGTGAACAATCAAGGACAATATCTCACTCGCAGGAGCACCGCCATTCTCTGTCAATGCAGGTATATACATACAAAACTAGGTACCCCCGGTCCAGATGGGCCTCCAGAAGGTGCGAGATGAATCGCCCCTCCCCCGAGGGCCACTCCGAGGCACGGGCAAGGGGAAATGGGGATCCACAATCTGAGACCGCCCGGAGCGGCATGACTGAACCGCCGACCGTCCAGGGCTCTCATGGAGGAGAAGGAGAGCTTGGTTGAATCACTTGGGAGGTGTAGAGCTTAGGATTCGGTCCATCCAAGATGATAGCTGGAGTACCTAACTTGGTACATAGTGGCCGGTAGCTAGATAGGTGCGAGTGCCCTAGATTGACACGATGATTAGTGCTGTCATGGAACAGCCGTCTGGTAGCTGCGTCTCTGTTCCCTTGACCTAGACAAAAGCTTACTGCCATTCCCGTCCGGACTGTTGCACACGGCCTTGTCTGAGCGGTAGCCGGGCTGGGAACTTGCCGTGACACTAGCAGGCGATCACAGGCTCCGCCTGTAGGGCCGGAGCGTGTAAGGCGGATTCTGTGTATCATACTACCTATGCCCTTTGTATGGAGTGACACTGTTCTGTATATAATAAAGCTGGCATGGAGTTTGCAGGTAGAGAAAATTCTTCTAGTGCAGTCGAGAACTAGGTACCTACTTTTGAAGAGGAACAATTAGCTGTAATCATGTCTATATTTGTACGAGCCCTTCGAAGTCAAGCCCCGAATAGAAGGTCAGTATAGCATTGAAGAAGGGGATCGTAATGATCTGAATAATGGTCCTACCCCCGGAATGTGTCGCTATACAAAGCATGAGCCTGCTGTGATGCTACTACTATTCAGGCCTCGCTGAAGAGCTTTTCGACGGCACAGTCGCATGCCTGAGGAGCACGGCACTGGTGAGAGAACCATTGGACACATCGTATGCAATTGTGTGGTTGATGTTGTCCTTTGTCGGACAGAAGCCATGAAGTTCCCTATAACTTCAACAACGCAAGATACGGTATCATGACACACATGTTTGTTCACTTACGGAGACAGACAAAAGCGTCGATGTTCCACGGCAGTGTATTATGGGATATACTGACAGGTACATTCATGCGCCACTTGCCCAAAATCATCAACAATCTGCTGTGTAACAGCAAACGGCAGGTCGTCTTCTTACCGAGCACACTTTGTAACGACCGCCCTTTCTCTCCGCTTGTACACGCGAGGTACTGTAGAACCCCTAGAATCAGGCTGTCATCAGTAACCGGGACCAGGTGGGCAGGGATCCTCTGGCTTCCCGAAATGGCAAGAATGGCCCCTCCCTCGCACCTGCCCCCAGTCTACCAAGTCCACCGCCTCCAGTCACAATTCCCCTTCGCACCTTCTCCAGTATGTACATACCCACGTAGTTGTACTGCACACTTGATTCTTGAGCTACGGCAACGCCCAGGAGTTCCTCGAAGAGACATGAAAAGTTAACCGCATCTTCGCTTCTTCTTGAGTCACCCCTCCCAAGCCACTGGAGACACGCCACTCTGCTCCCCACTGGTCATTTCCAAGATCCTGGCAGGTCGACACCTTGGAAGCTCGAGTCCCTGTCGGTCAAATGGCTCTCCTCTTCATCCCACTTCACGCATCACGGCTCTTTGCCTCGGGCCGGGGCAGCTTCACCTTTCTTCAGAGGTCCTGCGGCTCGACGAACAGCATGCTGCGGCAATGCTTACGCCAACAACTATAGTAATTCCAACAAAGGGTATTTTGAGATTGTGGCCTAGAAGAGGGAGCAACCGCATATCTGAGCATTCTTGGGATCTGATGCCTCTGCTGCTTGGACACAGCAACTCGACTGGTCACTCGTCCACTTTGAGCTTCTTGCTCTCTCCAACCCACCCCCACGGCACCCGTGGCATCGTCAAGCCGGGCCTAGGAATGGCTCACACCCATCCTTTCCCCCCATACGCTCTCCCTCCTCTCCTGGTGGCAACGAGCGACCAGAACACATATCGCCTGCAGCAAGACCACGGCCCCAGTGGCCAACTAGGCTCGAGATATGTCTCGGCTTGCAGAAAAGCGACGGACTATTGCATCCGGCCAGCTGTTCATCTTCAGACATACGTGCGACTATCGCTGTATCCGAAGCCTAATGCGCGATGAGCATGTACGAGAGGCGCTGATGTGCGTGCGAGGACCACAGTGGGCTCCAACGGTGCTCGTCCACAGAGGACTGTACATACAAGCTTAGATTGGAGACTATGGCAAGGGCCCGAGCCTTACTGCTGGGAATCTCAAGCGACTGTGGATACGCTCATATGAAGCGCTTCGTACGCAGGTCACGTTGCTGCGGACAGCTCCATCTCCTTGGTCCGATGTGAGGGTGGCCGCCAGCGACGCCTTGCGATCCTGGACCTGGGTTGGCAAGGAGGCAAAAAGTCCTGTAGGGACGAACCAACAACCCTGGTACGCAAAACATAGCCTCCTTCTTTTCTCTTTCTTTTACGAGCCCCCTTGTTAGCCTATCGTCTGTCGTCTGTCATCTCTTGCTGTTGTCTGTCACGGAACGATGCCCAGGTACCGGCGTCGCCTGGCTTCTCCAGCTACTACCCAAGGCATCTTACCTGACTACCTTGGTCGTCAAAAACAGCCCTCTCGTGTACTTCGCACCCCCATGTCAATCCTGTTGTCCCCTGTCCCTTGTCAAGCCCCTTCCTCCAACCTTCACATATCAATCACTCAGCTAATACCGGGGGAAAGTGTTTTAGCTCCCATTCAGAAGGGGGCGTGTGAGAAGCTAGCTTCAGAAGCCACAGCTCTCTTGACAATCCTCCCAGCGCAAACCCTCACCCCAGATATACCACCGGTACTTGTATGGCCTGTCCTTTCAGTCAGGAGCTGTCTGTCAAGTATTGTACCTACCTACCTGTCCTCTCTGCAGCTTTGCCTAGTCTTGCCTTTCCGCTTTCCCCTTGTACGGAAACCCGTGCAAGCTCCGTGCCTGGCTGGCTTCCTTGCCCACATCCAGAGGCCGGGCCCCCAGTCATATCTCGAATGTGGCTATATCCAACCCAAGATCTCCGACGCGCAGTCCCAGGTGATTGGGCTTCCATACAACCCCAGTCATCCATCGACCTGGTATATTGCCTCTATGCCAATTATACACCACATCACTCTCCCAAGATCTCCCATTCCCAGGTCCCCAGTATATAACCCCCTCCATCACCGCCTTCTGGAAGGCGGTCCCTTCTCCTATCTGCGTGCCAAAGACCATCGTTCTTGACATTGAGCACTTTGTTTATTTGCATCGGCTATGATCAGTCGCTAAAAAAGGAGATCCTCATTCATACCTTCCGTTTTTTTCAAGTGGTTTACCCCTTCTTAAACACTTGCACCTCCAGTCACAGCAAGGTTTCTCGAGTCCATCAGCCTTGGCTTCGCAGGACTATGGCTCTCGCAGCTCAACAGCATACTCAGGCCGATTGGGGCCGCTGGTCTCACCAGATTCCGCAAAGCTTTCCCATGACGGGCTCTCCAGGATTCATGTCATACGACCCCAGAGCTCAAGACAGCAGTCAGATGCAACGTCAGGTGTCTGCTCAGTACCTGGTGAACTCGAACTACAACCAGCCCCCGATGCCCACTGTTTCGTCTCCCCAGTATCAACACCTCTCCTATGTGCCATACCACAGTCCGCCGCCGTCCACTCCGCTTGGTTCCCCCTTCAAGAGCGAGTTTCCCGAGCACCCTCTTGCGCGCATGACACACTCTACGGTCGATCGACACCATTCTCAGGCAATGCGGGATTACCAACCTTATTCTCCTGTATCGAGGAGGGGATCGATCTCTTCGGTCGCTACCAAGCCCTCAGCAGCTCCCGTCACGCCAGGTCCAGCTACTCCTGGCTCTGTCACTTCAAGTTCCAACGCCCAGAGCCCCAGCACTCCGAACCCCCAGGCTGCGTCTCAGCTTGTCAACTCCAAGACTCTCACTTATAATGAGACCATTCATCCAGGCGATAGGATCAGCTTCAGAACTGATGTTGATGAGCTTATGAAAGCCATCCAGAAGACGCAGACGACCGAAGATTGTCAGCAAACACTCACACCCGCGCGTACACCAAAGAACTGGACCACAAGGACTCCCGTACTTCGTACACAGAGCGGGAAACCGAGAAAACAGTGGGTTTGCGATGGCCCCAACTGCGGCAAAGCCTTTGTCCAGAAGACGCATCGCGACATTCATCGACGCACTCACACCGGCCATAGACCATATGTACGCACCCAGCCCATCTTCACCGCGACGCCAACTAATTGTTCATAGGTTTGCACCATGGAAAACTGTGGTCTTACGTTCTCGCAGCGAGGAAACCTCAAGGTAAGCTCTTGTCGCGAAGAAACTTCTTGGAGAACACATTCACTGACCAACTGGTATGTGGACAGACTCACATACGACGTCACACGGGCGAAAAACCATTCTCTTGCACGGCTTGTGGCAAGTGCTTCGCTCAGCGTGGAAACCTTCGATCCCATGAAGAGACACACAAAGGGCTAAAGCCCTTCGTCTGCCGACTCGATGATTGCAACAAGTCGTTTTCTCAGCTGGGCAATATGAAGGTATGTAACGTCAAACATACGAAAGCATTGTGAGAACGCTCTAACGCCGAGAGATTGCAGACTCACCAAAATAATTTTCACAAAGAAACACTCCAGAAACTTACCCACATGTTTGTGCAATTCTCGGAGCACGGCGAGGTGCCCAGGGAATACCAGGACCTTTTCGAATACTTTCAGAAGCACTACAAGAATAGCAACAAGGGGGTCAAGGGTCGAGGAAAGACTCGCGCTGTGGCAGCTCGCGGTCCACAAGATTCCGCGTTTCGACAAGCTGTCTCCCCGGTGCCCGCGTTACTCAAGACACCGGCTACCACTCATTTGCCCCAGATGACAATGCCAGCTCACAACCCCCATGGCGGGCTCTCGCCATATGCCATAACCCAGGGGGCCGCCAACACGCTGAGCAATGTTCTGCGCAACCCGAACCCCTCTTACAGTCTTTATGGACCCGCGTTCGCCCCAGGCCATACACGAGATGGCATTTTCCAGATGGGCATTACCAGCCACCTATCTTGAGAGCCATTGACGGCTTGAAATATTCACTGGTATTACGATACGTCCAAGCGGCAAAGGCTGTCACGAACCTGACGAATTCAACGGTCGGACGCTCAAACACAGTATTTATACACGGCACACGAAAAGGAAGATTGCAATTGAAGATTTCGAAAGCAGCGCAACAAGGCTCTGCCAAGAGAAGATGAAATGGGGGAAAGAAGTACACGACGTATGCAAATTGGGCGGGCTATTCTGATTTATTCATCTGCTGTGATCGAGCTCAAGGCGGGCTCGACGCATCGCTTGTAAAAGATGGGTGAGGTGTTTTTGTCGGAGGGAGCACTGTTTTCTGTTCATCGTTCCAAAGGAGGCTATATTGTTTGTTTCTATTTCCTTTGTTTGGGTATCTGCTACAATATCTGGGTGTGGTCTTCTGTCTGAATCAGTTTGGTATCTTCAGTTTTCAACCAGCGTGTATTATGGGTGGCTTGTTCGTTTTTGATAGTACTTGGTACGATTTGTATGCTTTGTCACAACAAGAATGTTTACATAGAAGGCAGCAGCAGGGGCGGACAGCATCGGACAGCAAGCGTGAATCCCTTTCTTTGCTCTTGTGCTTGGAGAATAGAAGACAGGCAATTGCTTGGTTTACTTCAGCTTACCACTTCCTTGCGAGTCTGTGATGATCTCTGTCCCTTGCTGCTTCAACATGACTAGGGATGGATACATGTCAACGTCGGGTTTGAGCGAATGGCGTCGCAGCGCTTGCATCTCCAGAGCTAGGGGAGGCGTGGCATGCCACAGGGTAGCTGTCCCGGTGGTTCCTAGTCAACTTTCAAATCGACAGGATGAGGCGACACGCCCATGTAGGGCATACCTACTGACAGAGAGTAACGATAAAGGAGGGGTGTGAGTGAGTGAGTGAGTGACTGACTGACTGCGGTATCGTATGTCCGGAAGGATCGTAGGGTTGGGGCAGGGGAAGGGTAAGGTTGCATCATCACTTTCAGGGCATGCAGAAGAGTGATCTGTAATATGCATGGGAACTGCTGGAGAAACAAGCCTCGTTTCCCTGCTTTCTTTCTTTTTTCTTTTTTTCTTTTTTTGCGGCTGGCCCTTGCATTTTCTGGCGTACTGTAGGTGAGTATTCTGTGCTTGTGCTTGGCGATTGGGGGGATGATGTACGCCAGGATAGGGGGGGGATGTAACAACTTGGAGTGCCCTGCTGTTGCTCTCTTGGCTTTTCTGGGGTAAAGTTTGCTGTTTGGAGATAAAACTTGGTCTTGAAGAACCTTGTCGAGAATGGTCAGGCCTTGATAAGACGGACTGACAACGTCGTCTCCCTGAGAAAGCAGGGAGGTATTCCAAGCCGCGGCAGTATCGTCACCACCCACCGATCGTATTTGGCCCATTCATATCGCGTCCGTCGTCCCTTGGCGTGGGAGGGCTCAGAAATAAGCGGACGAGTTCCAATGGTGTTGGTGGCATTGCGAGTCCCAGCAACCCGGATCCAGCTCCCCAGTCAGATTCTTAAAAAGAAACACGGCAGGCACACTTCCTCTCAGCCGCAACAAGCTAGGAAGCATTTGCTGTAGTAGTAGCCGGTTTTAGGAAATCAAATAGAAACGCAGCTAAACGCCTGCTTTGCGCGCCCCCGATACCAATCTGCGAAGCCGCTCCCCCCCCTGCTGCTGCTACTGCTGGGTGCGGGCGCAAACACGGGGAAGAGGAGGGCAGATTGTGCTGGGGAGCCCTTGAGCGGCTGAAGTTCATGAGAATACATAGTCCCAAAACTGCTTGCTCTCGCCGCATATGACTGGGGGAGGGGGTCGGGTTTGGAAACTTGGGACGAGAGGATCCAAGGCTTGCATCAGGTATTGATTTGTGACAGAACGGTTGTAGCAATAACGCAAACAGCAGGGGGGAGAAGCAGGAGGGGAATGCTCTCCAAAATGGTGGAATATGGTGGGATTGATCCAAAGGGCGAATCGCTCTCCAGTGTCTATACCGAGGGTGTGGTGACACACCCAGACAAGCAGCCACCCTGGATCAAACGCTCGATAGACTTGTAGGGGCATGGCCATGCGTGCAGAAGAGGAGAGTAAACAGATAAGAAAGGGCGACGGATATGTGGGGGTTCCGATCCGGGGCAGCAAAAGTTCGTCGGAGGCAACGATACTTGTCTGTGAACAACGCGAGGGATGTCATTTGCATGTGCACGTGTGAATAGGACAGGGAACATGGCTGTAGAACGACCACACGTTGTTGCGTTTGCTGGCTGCTGGATGGACGTCTCCCCCCGAATTGCGCTTGGTGGTAGTACTGCTCCATACTTGTCCGGCCCCCAAACAATATCCATTGGCCCCCATGGGTTGATACGGATCAGATGGGCCCAACATCGTGAAAGAAACAGACTGAAATGGAGAAGAAGGCGTATCACATCAAGTGGAGTTGGCCGTGTGGATTTCCAACTTCATGCCTCGTATACGAGGAGACATTTCGGAGACCTGGGTCTGGTGGACGAGCTCGACATCGCCGAATATGAAGCCCATGGGGAGAATATTACACGTCGGAAATCCGGTGCAGGCATTCGTCGCAGCCGAGTGTCAGCTCTTAATACCCTGATGCATAGCGCCATTTGATTCGCACACTCCAGCTTCTCTTTTTTCACCGCTCAATGCTGGCTCATGTAATCCTTCACCTGATGTCCCTCTGCAGATAGAGCTGCATCGAATGAGACGTTGAAATCGACTGCGAATAACATCATCGAGCATCAAGCCTGAGGCATCGATGACGACTGTATGCAGAGCTCACCGCCAGAGCCACGTCAAGAAGCATTTCGGAAGATGAGCGTCGGTCAGAATCAAGAGGCGCGGCAAGGCAAGTAAGACGGCGTGGGTGTATAGATGTGTATAGATGCGGACTTGTTGTTGAGGCTATTAGGTGCACCGGTGTATAAATCAGGACAGCTTCCCGAACTCGCGGCGAGACAACAACGCTAGCACCCTCGGCTTGAAGAGAAAATCATGCGAGGGATTGGGCATCAACGGGGGGTGCGTCAGACAAGCGATAGACTGGCAATGGTCGGCATCGGGACACTCCAATCTCCCACGAAAACCTCTGGCTGATCTGCACCCCTCGGGTTTGAATGTTCGTGGCAGCAGCTGGCCTGCAGGAGGGGGAGCCTCGGATCTTGAGACGATTCATGCAAACCTTGGCAGATGCGCCGATGAGCTGCCCACGCGGTATTTCCTTTGAGTCGGCTATCGTCACGATGTAGTGTCGACCATCAGCGCCGCGCATTTCATTTCATGCAGGGAGCAACTTGCTGCTCTCGATTGAGGCGATGATGCTCCAACAAGAGATGGAAACACACATCTTGCATGAGCGAGTCAGCATCCAGGACCCCATGCAGGTTGAAAGGATCTTAGCCGCCGTGCAGGGTCGATACAAAGAGGATATTGTCGCCGCTCTTCAGCTCATATTCCTCTTCTCCCTCCAGCTCCCAGTCGGCATCGTTGATGAGGACTAGGATACCTGGCCGTCTGTTGGAGTTAGCATCGGTCCGCACACTAGTTGCGATGCAGTGCAGGGAAATGGTTGAGCGGATCAAGAAGCGCCGCGGGGAGCCCTTTCCGGTGAGGCTAGATGATAGGCTAGGGTTGCTGGATACACACAATACCATCCAGATGATATCCAACAATACCAAGTCGTGGATATCTCATATCTAGCCATCAACTGTACAGCTGACCAGATGAGAGGGCTAGGAAAGAGGGGGGCGGGGACGAGGTGATACATACAGATGGTCCTGCAGAACAAAGAGCTCCTTGCGGCTGTCCTTCATGACATGCTCGCAGAGATGATGTATCAAAGACGCAATGGTGGAGGGCTTGCCATCCTGATCCTTGGCGGGGAGAACGAGGGAGTGGCGGCGTTGGTCCGAGAAGAGCATCTCAAGGCCTCCGCTGTGAACAAGTGCGATGCCACCGGGTTAGCCTCCTCCTGACACTTGATGCTGCTGAATGAATCGTGAATGGCGGGGGACGGGGCCATGGACGGAGGAGATCATCCGCTGGAGAGCAGCAGCGTCCACGATGGCGGCGCCAACGCTCAGGTCCAGCTGAAGGGATGGAAAAGAGAGATGTGACAGGCGGCGCTTTAAAGTGCAGATCAAAGGGGCGTGAGGAGATGAGAGATGCTTACGAAAACTCCACGTCCAGGGTCAACTGGCCGGCGTCGTCTGCAGCGGCTGAGGCCATGGCGATGAGGCGCGATCGAGCGGACGGCGATGGTTTGCGGAGATCGAAGAAGCTGGTGAAGGTTGCGGGAACTGACGATGACTGGCCCTGAAGGGTTGGATCTGATAATGGCGGCAGGGCCGATGGTAGGCGCGGCTTACCTTATCGGGGGCTCTAGATTATAGCGACTTAAGCGCTGTATCACAGTGAGGCAGAGTAATACCAAGGTAGGTACCTGCTACTAACAGCCTCTGACCATTGTCGTTGCCTCCATGCCTCTGTGCAGGTACATCAAGTAATTGCTTGATATTTCCATTTCGCAGTCTAATCAATGCTTCAACGCAAAGAAACTCCATGTAAATAGCTTCTCTAATTTATTTCACGGAGCAGATGCCACATACTCGCCCTTCGCTGTGATACCTCAAGTGCCGCCCAAGCGCCAAAAGAGGGCTACCTGAAAAAAAAAGTCTGCTCAGAAACTTGCATGTCACACACACACAACCTCGTCACGTGAATCCATCTTCTCTCTTCATGAAGCCCAAGACTACTCTCAACATCAGTCTCAACAAGGAAACTTGCTGAAGCATTCTCGTGACATGAGCTCACAGGGCGTGACGGTAGAGCATCTCGCCGCCGGTGCGAATAGACAGACGGCGGTTGCGGACTGGAGCCGGACAGGGCTGCTGGCTTATGGAACGGACTGCAACATCGCTCTGTGGCGTCCAGCTGTGAGTTATACCGAAGTTTTCCGTGATGTTGATGGCTTCATATATCACATCGATAACTATATACAATGCTCATATATACATACTTTCTTCATGTTCTATGAAGCACCGTTTCTAATGTACCTCTGCTTTAGGCAAACCCCCCAAGAGGCGTATACAAACTCCTCAACGGACAAAAGGAAACGGTCAAGGCCGTGTCATTCTTGCCAGAGCTTGAAAATGACCCCTCGACGTACTTTATAAGTTGCTCAGACGATAAGACCATAGCCGTCTGGAAGTCTACCGACGATAATAAGCAAGACTTCACCCTGCTTCAGACTGCATCCGATCACACTGGACCCGTGAACTGCGTTGCCGCCCTGCGAGTTGCTGCTGACCAGCCCAAATGGATCGTGGCCACGGGAGCTGCCGATGCTACCATCAGGATCTGGAGTTTCGAGAATGACCAGCTGCATTTGCTTCAGACCATCAACACAGCGCCGAGATACTTTCCTCTGTCACTCTCACTCAGCACTCTTGGCGCCGATAATGACGCTTATATCCTCGCCTCGGCCGGCACGAGGGATGTCGTCCAGATACTAACTGCCGAGGCGAGGTCAGACCCCCTTCAGTTCTATCTCCAGGCGACTCTCAGCGGCCATGAAGGCTGGCTGAGATCTCTCGACTTCGCCAGGGAAACCAACAGTCCAGACAGCGATCTGCTCCTGGCGTCCGCCAGCCAGGACAAGTACATCAGGATCTGGAGGGTTCACCAGGGCAAAGAGCTCCCCGCCCTAGCTGCTGAAGGCTCTGACCCCTCAAGCGGCGCCTTCATGCCGGGTAAATCCCCCTCCAACAAGGCACACTGGCTCAAGTCTTCTGGGAAGGACTTTTCTGTAACCTTTGAGGCCCTGCTGCTGGGCCACGAGGACTGGATTTACAGTGCAAAGTGGCACTCACAGGCCGATGGCAAGCTGCAGCTGCTATCTGCTTCTGCTGACAACTCGCTGGCTATCTGGGAAGCCGACCCCAGCTCCGGTATCTGGGTCAGCATGGTGAGGCTCGGCGAGATTAGCAGAGAGAAAGGCGCGACAACGGCAACGGGAAGCACCGGCGGCTTCTGGACTGGTCTCTGGTCTCCTGATGGAAGATCAGTGGCCTGCCTCGGTCGGACCGGCAGTTGGAGAAGGTGGGAGTACGACGTCTCAGAAGATATGTGGAGGCCTTGCGTTGCCATCTCCGGCCATACAAAAGCCGTCACCGGTATCTCCTGGTCCAAAGACGGCAGCTTCCTGCTCTCTACGAGCTCAGACCAGACCACTCGTCTTCACATGAAGTGGAAGAGCTCTGGCACATGGCACGAGATGTCCCGCCCTCAGATCCACGG
This sequence comes from Trichoderma gracile, assembly GCA_020002365.1. Lineage (NCBI taxonomy): Eukaryota > Fungi > Ascomycota > Sordariomycetes > Hypocreales > Hypocreaceae > Trichoderma > Trichoderma gracile. Next base: position 1,903,431 of record JAINEY010000003.1, read on the forward strand.
CTACGACCTTAACTGCATCGACTCACTCGGCTCCTCTCAGTTTGTGTCTGGCGCCGACGAGAAACTCATGAGAGTCTTTAGCGAGCCCAAAGCTGTGGCCGCCATGCTTAGCCGGCTGGGAGGCATCGAGGGGGCGAACCTTGCCGACATGCCCGACGCCGCCAACATGCCGGTCCTCGGCCTCTCGAACAAGGCCATCGACGCCCTGGACGACGATCAGGAGATCCAACCCATTGATGACCGCGATCGAGACGCCATCGACCCTGCCTCCATCGTCAAGAAGTCATACCTGGACATTGACCACCCGCCGTTTGAGGAGACCCTGTCCCGACACACCCTCTGGCCCGAAACGGAGAAGCTCTACGGACACGGTTACGAAATCTCCTGCCTCGCTGCGAGCCATGACGGCAAGCTCATCGCCAGCGCCTGCAAGGCCAGCTCCCTCAACCACGCCGTCATCCGCATCTTCGAGACGGACAAGTGGACCGAGCTCAGGCCCCCGTTGGCAGCTCACACTCTGACGGCCACCCGGCTGCGCTTCTCCTCGGACGACAGGTATCTGCTGAGCGTCGGCCGCGATCGCCAGTGGGCCGTTTTTGAGCAAGGCCTCGATAAAGATGGAGCCGTTCGATATGAGCTGCTGCAGTCCAACACAAAGGGACATTCCAGGATGATTCTCGACGCCGCCTGGGCACCGTCTCCGGCCCCGCTCTTCGCTACGGCAGGTCGAGACAAGCATGTCAGGATCTGGTCCCTTTCCAAGAAGGACGGCGAGGACGCAAAGGCCCAGTTTGTGCAGGTATCCGCCCTGGCTTCTGATGGCCCAGTCACGTCGGTAGACTTCCTGGGCCAGCCCGTGGGCGACAGGTACATTCTCGCAGTTGGCACCGAGAGCGGCCGACTGAACCTGTGTGCTGTGTCACAAGATGGGTCGTCCGTGTCGGAGCTGCCGGCGCGTCCTGAGTAAGTTTCCCTTCCGCGAAATATTGATATGTTTCCTCCTTGACTTGTTTGCGTATCCAAGTGCGCTAACTCATGATATGCATAGGCTCTATCTTCCCAAGACGGTGCTTCAGCTGGCATGGCGGCCAGTGAAAGACGACAAGGAAAACAAGTATGAGCTTGCCGTGGCAGGGGAGGATAGCTCACTGAGACTGTACGGCTTCGGAGAAGATTATCTCAAGGGAGAGAACCAGTCATAGAAGACCCAATATACAATTGGTTACCCATCAAACCCGTGATCAAACCGGACCAGCTCAAGCATCGTGTTTGCATTGAAAAGGGCCAGCTGGCTATATAAATACTTGATATAGTGTCTATTATTATATACTAGTAGTATTATTACGATGTACCATCATTGTGCCGGCTGTTCCAATAAGCTTCCTCGAAAAATAATTATACCCAACGCCCAAGAAGAAAAAAAGAAGAAGAAGCAAAGAGCCACACAAACGGCCCATATCCGCAAGAGCTTCTTCCTGCCGCTTTTTACATCTCATTAAGAAGATACGTCTTTGCCAATTCGCAGCATCGCTAGCGATCCATCTCTCTCTCTCTCTCAATATTCGTATCCATAACTTCATACACACCCTCATCGTTTGTCTATTTTCTCGTTCGTTCGTTCGATCAATCGTTCTCTTCTTCTCACAACTCCCTAGCAGCCCCCGCAGCGGCCTTGCCCGTCCCCAGCGCGCCGCCGAGGACGTCCCTCGCCGACGCAGCGACGTCAATCGTCTCGCCGTTGATGTAGTACCACGCTCGGCCGGCGAGGATCGAAATGTGGTGCGGCAGGTAGAGGATGATTGCGATGGACGTCAAGCCAAACAGCAAAAAGGCAATCGAATCTATAAGCCATTCGGATTCCCGTCAGTACACATGCTTCAACACTCCCAGCTTTAATGATTGTCACAGCGAAATGTTTCGGAAATGGTCATGCACCACGGGATTCAAAGTCGCCCTCCCAAAAGGGGGCGCTAGAGCCGCGAGTTGCAAATGACGAGACAGAAAAGAATAAAGAGAAGCGAGGATTGGGGGGAAACGAAGACGGGACATACAATACGCAAACTTCTCGATTGGAGAAAACAGATACGTGCCAAACGTCACGTCAATCTGCAGCATCTTCTTGTCCAGCATGTTCTTCAAACTCCGAGACGCCATTTTTGGAAATCTTTGGCCTTCTTCTTCTTCTGACCAGTGTCGTTTCCTCTCCCTGTGCCTGGTATATGTCGCAACGGCAGATTGCCAATGTGTAAAAAGTAAAGCAACAACCGTCTCGCTCGTGCTTTGTTGGGTATCAAATCGCGGAGGGAGCGTCTGGTTCGAGGAGTGAGGCGACTGCGTTTGGTTCGGGTGTCGTGGAATTGAGGGTGGAAAGGAAGAAAGCGGAAGGCCAATCGAATTGATCCAATTGAAGTCGCTACCACCCGACCCTCAAGGTCCCGTCCCCTGCTTTGAACGTTACAGCGCTGTTTATAGCGGTCGCACAGCACACGCCACGCCACGCCGGCGCGCCAGAAGTCACTATCCGTAGAGGCCGCTAGCCGTATCATCAAGCCTCGGCCAATCTCGACCACCCGATTAGCTCTACTCAGAAGCAGTCATCACGACAACCTCATACAAGTATAACGACAACCCGAACCACCTCGCAGAAACACCATGTCCCGCCTCACACTCTCGCTCCTCACAACCCCCATATATCAAGTCATAGCATCATCCGTCAGAAGCATACCGAAACCCTCCTTCTTCAGCACTCTCTCCCCCCTCCAAAAGAATCTCCCACCCCGTCCCAAACCCCCACCAGACTCCGAAATCGAAGAATCATATCTCAAAGGCAGCGGCCCTGGCGGCCAAAAAATTGTACGTACTATCACAAGATCAACTCCTAAATCTTTCCCACCCCTTGCAACCTGAGCATAAAAAAAGACAAAGGATACCTCTCTCGCTCCTTTTCTCTGTTTCTAAACATCAAGTCGCAAACGACACCACCTCGGTGCCCGCAGAACAAAACAAACTCCGCCGTCCAGCTAAAGCACATCCCGACCGGCATCGTCGTCAAGTCCCAGGCCACCCGATCCCGTAGCCAGAACCGCAAGCTCGCCCGCGAGATCCTCGCGCAGCGCATCGACGAGCTCACCAACGGCGACCACAGCCGGTCCGCCATCGTCGGTGCCGTCAAGAAGAAGAGGGCCGACAGCGCGGCCAAGAAGAGCCGCCGGAAGTACAGGCTGCTAGAAGAGGAGAAGGCGGCGGCGGCGGCAGCGGCTGGCGCAGGCGCGGAAGAAGCAAGGGAGGCAGAAGCCGAAGCATCAGAAGCCGAAGTCGAACTCCCTGCCGCACAGAACAACTCAAGAAAGACCCCCGAACAGAAGGGCGACACAAGACAAGGCGCGGTTAGCTATCCCAACGATACGCCGGCTGGCGGCAACTATCAGTCCGGGCAAGGGTCCCATGGATCCTCGTAGCGTTCAAGTGTCGTACAAACCTTGATATTGTGTCTTTTCAAGATCAACAACAAGACCTCACCACCCCGCGTACGTTGATGGAACTCTACGAAATATGACGAAAATCTACGATTCTACGATGAAATTTGGACAGTATACATTATCACAATGCACCATTCGACAGGTATAAGACCGGAAAGCGAATAAATATTTGTATCAACCTAAGCTTCTAGCCCCTAAGACTCGCGTTGCGCATCCAGCCCAGCTGCCATACACGAGCCGTTGTATCCCCTTCGGAGAAAAGCCAACGCCCACCCCCTTGACCCTGTCAAAAACTTTTCGTAAATATGAGACTCGATCGCAACACGTGCGAAGCCACGGAGGCACTGCATGATTTGCCGCCTCCATGAGCTTGGCAAGAGTGATTGGCGAAGGATGTAAGGTATTGTCTTTGACCTCGCGTAGCTTCTGAGAAACACCTAGTTAGCTTCCCGTCTCGCTCTTCGAGTTGTCGTCTTTGCAATCTCACCTTAGAAGCACTTGCGGTGGACGATGGAGGGACCGCTCTCGTCGTACTCCTGCTTGGAGATCCACATCTGCTGGAAGGTGGACAGGGAGGCCAGAATGGAACCACCGATCCAGACAGAGTACTTTCGCTCGGGAGGAGCAATGATCTTGACCTTCATGGTAGAAGGAGCAAGAGCAGTGATCTCCTTCTGCATACGGTCGGAGAGACCGGGGTACATGGTGGTACCACCAGACTAGATGGGAAAATGCAGTTAGCATCACGATTCGGAACAAGCGGCACTGGGGCAAAGGGGAAAAAAACGTACCATGACAATGTTGCCGTAGAGGTCCTTTCGGACGTCGACGTCGCACTTCATGATGGAGTTGAAAGTGGTGACGTGGATACCACCGCTCTCAAGACCCAGGACAGAAGGCTGGAAGAGAGCCTCAGGAGCACGGAATCGCTCGTTGCCAATGGTGATGACCTGGCCGTCGGGAAGCTCGTAGGACTTCTCCAAGCTGGAGCTCTGGGCGGCAGTCTGGATCTCCTGCTCGAAGTCGAGGGCGACGTAGCAGAGCTTCTCCTTGATGTCACGGACGATTTCTCGCTCGGCGGTGGTGGAGAAGGTGTAACCACGCTCAGCCAGGATCTTCATCAGGTAGTCGGTAAGATCACGACCAGCCATGTCAACACGAGCAATGGCGTGAGGAAGAGCGAAACCCTCGTAGATGGGGACAACGTGGGTGACACCGTCACCGGAGTCGAGCACGATACCGGTGGTACGACCGGAAGCGTACAGGGACAGAACGGCCTGGATGGAGACATAGAAGGCGGGAGCGTTGAATGTCTCGAAGACGATCTGGGTCATCTTCTCACGGTTGGACTTGGGGTTGATGGGGGCCTCGGTGAGCAGGACGGGGTGCTCCTCGGGGGCAACGCGCAGCTCATTGTAGAAGGTGTGGTGCCAGATCTTCTCCATGTCGTCCCAGTTGGTGACGACACCGTGCTCAATGGGGTATCTCAGCGTCAGGATACCACGCTTGGACTGAGCCTCATCACCGACGTAGGAGTCCTTCTGACCCATACCAATCATGATACTATGGCGATTCGGTCAGCTCCAGCCATCCCCAGAGTGCGGCCGAAAGTGGCATGGCCGACTCGCGAATTCTCTGGATTCAGGAAACTTACCCATGGTGACGGGGTCTGCCGACAATGGAGGCTGATGGCGTTGTTAGTAAAATCAATCACTGAGGGCACAACGTGCGGTGGCGGCGCAAAAACGCCCCAAGACGCCCAAAGCGTATAGCTATGGCGTGGTAAGGGGAGCAGAAGTGGGGTACTCACGGAAAACAGCTCGGGGAGCGTCATCACCGGCGAAACCGGCCTTGCACATACCAGAGCTGCACTGGTGTCAGCTATTGGGATTCAGGAGATATCAAGGGAGCGCAGCGTGATGTGGTTGAGGATGCAAATGTGTCCCTTTGATCCCGGCGTGGCGTGGCGGCAACGGGCGCTGCCTCCTTGCCCGCAGAGCCAAATCGACAAAGGGGAGAGTATCATGTCGGTGAGACAATGGCGGGGGAGACGGGAAACCTTACCCATTGTCGATGACGAGGGCAGCAACTTCTTCTGTAGAGTATCAAGAGCAGATGTCAGCCAAGTTCTGTCGTCCGTCAAAAGGCATCGTCGTGATGCCTCGTTCCAATGGCCTCGGCACCAGGGGGGGCGCAGGACGCGGTGCTTGCGAGGCGGCGACAGGTGAACGTACCCTCCATTGTGACTGATTAATGTATGAAGCTGATGAAAGACTTGAAGAGGGCGAAGATAGACAAAGAAGAAGCTCGCGCGATCCCAGGATCTCGAGGGTTTGGCTGGAAAGGGAGATAAAAAAGAGGTTGAAGTGAGGAAATATTAAGGTGACACGCAGTCGAAAGCTGGCGATTGGGGGGTGGGTGCTGTTGAAGAAGTAGAAAGAGTGGAGGGGGAGGAAAGGAGGGAAGTAAGTAACTCCGCTGCCACGATGGGCACAGTTGTGGGCGGGACAATTGCCTGGTGGGGCAGCCTGCTGGTGTGTGGGAGGCGGCGAACCAGGGCGAGACCGCCTTGGGTGATTGGGGGGGTGCTTCGCTCGGGGTACTCCGGACCCGGCTCGAGGTACCGCCGCCGCATGCTTGCCTGTGCGAGGAACCTTGCCTGGGCCTCGGAGTACCGGGCACGGCCGCGCAGCAGGGGATGGCAGCGCTGCCTGCCGCTTTAAGTGATTGGCTCACGGTGGTGGCTGTGGCTGGGGCTACCTGAGCAAGCAAACCCCAGCACGAGTACAGGTACTCGCGCAGCAACCACGCGACAAGGCGCTGGCGAAGTAGCCTCTACACGTGCGAGTATTCCTCACGACTTCTCCATCTCGACCTCCTTTAGGGTCTCCTTTAGGTCTCCTTTTAGGTCTCCTTAGGTCGCTACAGTAAGGTATCAAGGAATCGGCCAGTGGGGAGGGGGAGGGGCTGCACCGCCAGATCAACGCCATCGTCACCATGCCCCCAGCTGTGGTCGGGAGCTGCAACTTGCTCCATTGCCTGTACATAAGCCCATCCACCGCCAGTTGGTGCTTATCACGAGTACTATGTAATACAAGCAGAAGCAACAAGCTGGAGAGGATAAAGGCCGCCTGATCGCTCGTGGCCAGCAGGACTGACGTTGTGTGCGCAATGATGATACTGGGTCGGGCTAGTCGAGGCAGCAAAATAAGATTCCTTTCTTACTCTTGTCTCCAGATTTCGCTGGATTTGCTTCGTACGCGTCCCGATGCGTAATACGCACGCCACCAAGGCTCAGGCTCGGAGGGCCAAATCTTGATGCCTTGGTTCGAGGTATACCTACGGGCTTGTGTGAGACAAGATTACCTGAAGGACGCATGCAACTACCTTGGTAATATCGCAGAGTATGACGAGCCAGGAATGAATGAGAACCGATGGTCTGAGAGGGGCACTTTTGTGAGGCTCTCCCGAGTTGACGGAACCCCCTACTTCTGTGGTTGATGACAGCCGGAGAAAAAGGGGGTCCAATGTGTGTGGCTGGTACTAGGTAATTCAGTACATGTCGAATAACTGGACTTCTCCTTGCTAATGCCCAGTTGCTCATTGCCAGCCACTGTGTTCGCTGCCAGGAGGCAACGTACGAAATGTCCCTGTTGGTAGCATGCCGAGGGGCTCTATGATGCTCTCCGAGCCTCTCCTGAAGGCTCTTAATCTCACATGTACCCCGTGCTTGGTACCTACAATATGGGGTGCTGCTAACAGGGTATCATTATGAGACAACACCAGCTTTGATTCATCTTTCGTTAGGCAGAGAGATTATCTCAATCTATCTCGATCTCTTCGTTCACAGGCATGAAGTTGCAACAGCGAGAGGCAGCAGCATTTAAACCTTGCTTTAGGCATCTCGCATTTCAAATCCCGAGATTCAACCCGCTCGACTGCGTAATCGAATCCAGATGTGTCGGCGCGCACAGTCGGTGCCCGTCAGCAGCAACCCGCCAAAGCAGCTGGTGACGGTCCTTTAGCCCCCTTTTCATCCATCAAATTTCCCCAGCCAAGCTCATTATTTGGCCACGCCAACACGTCGCTGTGCAGGAAGCGGAGGAGGGGGACACGACAACCTCTGGTTGCGCCCGACACGGCTAGCGCCAGTGCCGCCCTAAGCGGTCCAGTGCCTTCTGGCAGCGAACGACGAGCCTCGTATCGTCCTTCCGAGGATCACGTGAGCAGTGTGGATAAGTCATCGCCTTGTGGCTTTACACCTTGTAGGGTATCAGACAAGCAACGGCCATTACCAAACTACATGGCCGCTAGCTTCACGAAGGAATGCAACTGTCTGGTTAGTTTGAAGGCTGGAACAAGATCTGTACAGCAGGGAGATCTAGAGCTGCATGGCGCGGAAGTCTGCATACGGCTCGTCTGACTGAAGGCGGAGGTAGTACTAGGCGAGACAAGGCTGCGGCGGCGCTGAGACTGTCTCGGCTGCTTAGTATTGGGTGGTTCACCATGTAAGCCGTAGCATCTCGCGTGATGCGTGTAATCAAGTGAAGATACGCAGCGATACACTCAGCCTTGCAATCCGTGAGATTAGTGCGTTTCAAGCGTAGGCATTCGTGTGTTTATTCTTCTGCCTGCTGTGTGTAACAGAAGTCGACGACGCAAATAGAATCCCTGATGTCGGCCGGAACAAGGGTTTGCACTACGTCACTCGTCGGATTCCAGAGATTCGGCAGTGTCGAGGAGCTGAATACTCCCACTGTATCCGATACGTAAAGAATACGAACAGAATCGAAGCATCCGTTAAGAGAGCAATCTGCGGCGATGAAGTTGACAATAACTGCCTCAACCTGACGTATCAGGACGGATCGAATGAAGCGAAAGAGAACCAAAGAACAAAGAACACGACCGCCATCTGAGCTGTGAGATGAACAAGTGGGGTAGCTTCTGGAACTTCAAAAAGGTACCTGTAGGGATAGAGGCTAGCTGTGTGATGAGGCATCGGCCTCACTTCTGGAATCGAAAAAGAAGCCCCCAATGCCTGGAAGAACAATTTCGAAGTCATTTCCCGCCCTCATTCTCCAGAGATATACCTTGCAAAAGTTTAATTACCTGGTGAAGCTGATAAACAAGCTCTGGCTTCTGCCCTGGACAGGCTCCTTGTAAGGCTAAGGCTGCAAAAAGCAACTGAACCTTGCCGGCATCACTTCCCCGCTACTCCTCTTCCGGTCTAGGGCCTTCTTGAAGTTTCCAGAAACTGCATCACCATAAGCAAAAATCTAGAGGATTATTGAAGAGCTTTGGTATCAAAAGAACAAAAACAGAGATAGCTCCCTGTCTGTTAATCTTCTTCAACATCCTCACTACGAAATTAAATCACAAACCCTCTCGCTAAAAAAAAAAAACAAAGATCTACAATCAAATCACACAACCAAAATGGGTGACAAACGACTCAACGACCTCCTGCGATGGAGCATCGAACACCTGGAGGCCGACTCGCCTGTAAACCAGCCCTCCAACGAATCCCGGCCACCACCCTCGACCAACCTGACCCCGGAGCTCATGGAGGCCCTCATGGGCGGCCCCTCCGACGCCGAGCTGATGAAGGCCGCCATGGAGATCATCAACGACCCCGAGGTCAGCCTGGAGAACAAGCTCATCGCCTTTGACAACTTCGAGCAGCTCATCGAGAACCTCGACAACGCCAACAACATTGCCAACCTCGACCTCTGGACCCCGCTGCTGGACCAGCTGCGCCACGAGGAAAGCGAGATGCGCAAGATGGCCGCCTGGTGCGTCGGCACGGCCGTCCAGAACAACGCCCGCACGCAGGAGCGCCTGCTGGCCATGGGCGGCTTGCCCTCGCTGGTCGAGATGGCGCTCAAGAAGGAAGAGCCCGAAGATGTGCGGCGCAAGGCCATCTATGCGCTGAGCTCTGCCGTCAGGAATTACCAGCCTTCTATGGATGCCTGCACGGACGAGCTGAACAAGCGAGGATTCGCTGCCGCGTCCAAAGTCGACGCTGCCGATATGGATGCTGTTGATACCGTTATTCACGGTCTCAGAGAAAACGTCAAGAATACGACTCCTGCGACGTCATCATAGAGCGTAACGGTCTATTCATACAACAAGATGAAAATGGCAAAGGGATATTGGGTGGAGTTTGGGCGTTTGGTAGGCTTGGATGATTCAAACGGTACGGTCTCGCATGTAGAGCTATTCAGATGTACCATACATTGTATCTAACAGTTATGATCTTTTTATTTGACGATACACAATACACTTGTTGTACATTTGATTTCTATTTTATCTTTCCCCTCTGGAAAGCCCGAGGGTTGGCGCCAACATCATGTTCATCAATGCGTGACCTTGCCGTAAAAGGGGAACCCCAGTGCTTCCATGAGCAGCCTGCCTTGCCTATCTGATGTGGCAGAGGTGTGGATGAAGATGTCGCAACCAGGCATCAGCTTAGGAGGGTACATCTATTGCCATGGATTAGCGTACGCTCACACCGGAGCCAATTCGCATGCGCTATACTCACATCGTAGTTGAACTCAATCTCGGGGAAATAAGCCATCCAGGCGGGCTGCATGCCAAACGCAATGTTGCCCGCGCTGTCGCCGCTTGTCGCCTTGATGCCCGGCCAGTCCTTGATCTTGGGCAGAACCAAGGTCACCAGCTTGTCGACAAAATCATAGGCCGCACCACCGCGCAGAGTCGTCTTGGCACCGGCCTTGGATCCCTTGCGAACACCCCAGTGGATGACGTTGTGCTTCACGGTCGTCACCTCGGGGAACTGGCCGCTGATGGCTTGGACGACGGCTCGGGCGACGTGGAGATATTCCTTGTTGTCGGCCGCGAGAGGAGCGTATGAGTTGATAGTGACGGCCTCGATCTCGGGGATGTTGTTCCAAGTAATGTCCCGCTCTATTATCCCAAGTCTTGAGGAGCCTCCGCCTCTTGGCCCTCTGCTAGGTCGGTTCTTGTGGTATGGTGAGGAGCCGTCCCATTGGCGCAGCAGTCCCTTTTGCGATTCGGGTGGTGTAGTTCCGGGAGGGGTGTGTTTGTATGTGAGGGTCATGAGGTCCGGCGCAATCGTGCTATCGTACGTGTGCTTCAGCCGGGGAAAGCTAAACGGCCCAGGAACGAAGTCGCGAGCCGTCGGGTCGGATGAAGGCGGCGCCTGGATCGGATGCAGAGGGCCTCGATTATACTTGGGAGGGTGATATTGGTATCTAGGGTTCGTGTTAGCGATGCCTCGCGTGCTCGAGCCTCTAGTGGCAGCACATACCGGTTGCCAGGGAGCCTTCGCTCTTTATGGTCCTGGCTGCGTGCCTCTTCGAAAGCTTTGACGATGTTCTGGTCGGGCTGCGGCGCCGTGAACGAGGATGTTGATTCGATGTCGGCAATGCCATCGTCCTTAACAGTGGCATTGTGCGCCGGTCTGGTAGAGGCAAATCCTCTGGCGCATAGCGGAGCAGACTGATGTGCAGAAAGCCTTTGCCGCAAGGCTCGTGCTAGACGAGCACCTTCTCGAGAGACCGCCATCTTCGGGCTTGGGCAGAGGCCGCAATGCTTCGTCCAAGGTTGAAGTTCTCTCTTTACAGCCCACCATCTGCTATCTCGAGGCAATGGGATTTTTCCCAATCGCTAGCTGCCGGGGCACTAGCCACAGACTAGCCCGACCAAGGCTGCGCCACAGGATTTGCGTTTGCGAGGCATTGGTTAAAGTGTGGCGGTGCAGTGTTCTGGTTCGTCAGCATCAAACTCTGTGCCATCACTGCTCTTCACCAGGGGAATCAGTAATCCCTGTACTGTTGTGTACAGTAAGCTACGGCCAAGACTCGCATCGCAGGATGGATTCAGTCCGGAATAGCATGCGCTTCGTATGATTTCATGTGAGCGGGAAGTTACTGTTGATGGCTCGTGAGACTAGCCTGTTCGGCCGCCTTCTGCGCTGTTTTCGACGAGCAGATGGATTCAACATGTCACGCCATTAGAGTTGACAACTGCTGACATTCTGCATCTGCTGGTCCAGGCGCTTCTTGGACATTTGGCTTTTGCATGATGATCTTTGATATTCGGCACGATGCCGGAGGTTGTCGTCCTTCTGTGAGACTCAACTGTTGTTCCATTGTCTTCCTGCTTGTGTCCTTTACCTCACCATTGTAGTCTGACACATGTCTCAATCTTTCGCCAATTTAGGAATCGTAGCTGGAAGTTTCTACAATGTAATAAGCCACTCCCCCAAAAGAACTCACAAGGTTCTGGTGGTGTGGCTCGTGACTGGAATAAAAATAACCTTACTTTCAACCACCCAAGTCTTCCAAGGTCTCGCCATAGCTACCTATTGGCACAGGGTCCTCCTGTGATCTCTCTTCAAACGCCATGACCTCAAGTCCCCGCCTCTTGTCCACAGCTAAGAGAACAGCGAACCCTCTGGCAGGTAACATGACTTCTATGTGGACATGGCTGAACCGAACATGACGCCGCGTAGGTGCCTGTACTTTGCCCGTACTCGTGCTACACTTGCGTAGGCTCTTTGGGGAGCCAAGGAGCCAAGTAGGTTGCCTGCCTTTCACTCGTGGGAGAATTACGTAGGCATCTGTAGGCGAGCCACAAGTCTCTCGGCAAAAGTCAGTTTGGCAAGGCACGAGAACACAAGAATGGCAAAGGGCCGCTTTGGCGCCGCACAGACTCGCCGGCGGTCATTTTGGCGTTGATCAAGGCAGCCACATTGACGGCGTTCGGATGTTTTCTGCTTGCTCGTCGACATGGCGTCTGAGTACCGGATGATTGGCGGCCACGCATGACATGATGGAGAGACGAAAGAGATCAACTGCGGATCCGTTCAGCTGCGATCCCAGGACTGATCCGGGTGATGACTGCACATACAGATCATGCATCGTCGAGCGATCTACCTTGCCTTGCCTTAAGGCACAGTATAAATCTCGCAGTACATAATCCATTACCACCGCGAGGGACCCCGGGCTGCTGCAGGGTGCCACCTCAGTGCAGTATCGCACCGCTGTAGCGCCGTTGCAGGTCCCTTACAGCCCACTTCCAGCGTCCCTGGCTCGCCTTGGTCCACCCAGTGTCCCGCCCCCGCCACTGTACATGTAACCTCAGCCAACGCGAACCACTAACTTTAGCACTTCGCTTCCGCCAGGCCTTATCTGAGGCTGATGTGCACCTGCAACTACACCCGCCTCGAGAACCTTACCTTAACCTTACCAAGCACCAACCTGAAGTAAGGTACGTCAATGTAACTGCGCAACGCAACCACTTTCGTCCTCCCCTCTCCTGTCTGGGAAGATCCGTCCGCTTCTCGAAAAGCCTCTTAACCTTAAGAATTGTTCCATTCGCTGAAGCCGACTCATTAGCCCTACACCCCTGCGACCCAGCATCTTCGCCAGGAGCTGGACGAAACGGCGCGAATCCCACCGATCAGTCGATACTCTCGAAGCAGCTGTCGCGCCCAACATCGAAAGAATACGGAGGGTTACTTTCAGGGCAGGAACCCATTCGCAGCTCGAAGAAACATCGTCACCAAACGGCCAACCCCGCAAGCGCCTCGCCGAGACTTGTCTCGCCCTATAATGGGGGCGTACCACCCGCCTCATTTCTCTCTCGGCGCCGCGAGAGCTTGATTCCCACCGCTCTAGACACCTTCTCGTCATCGGGCTGAATCTCCTTTAAGGCGGACAGCCATGAAAGAATTCCCCAGGAAGTTCCTTAGCCTACGGGATAAGAGCGGCGAGCACCACCGTAGCAAGTCTGCTCCTCCCGCAAACAAGGTGAATCTATTCCAACCAACCGACCTACATCCTCCTGCCCTCAATGCGCACAGAGCGTCCCATACAGACCCCTTCGTTGTTGAGCAATGTCCATCATCGAGCTTGCAATCGACTACTTGAAAACGCCCAAGCCACCCAAACCTCCCACTCCCAAGTCCGACACTCCTTGGTTTCACAATGTTAAACATCAATGGCAGGCCCGTCCCCTCTCAGCAGAGGCGTTCCGCGCCATCTTCAAACCCGATCATGCGAGACAGACTCACCTAAACGAGCTGGAAGCTGCGAGAGAAGCCTCCAAGGTAAGTCGGCGCCATCATCTCCGTCGTCTTGACAAACGGTTGTCTCGTAGGGCTTCGGGCGGAACGTTGACAATTCGAAGGTGGAGGACATCCAGCGAAGTCTGGATCGGTTAGGCATTACGGACGTCACCGTCGAACATATTCGAGATATCTTGGCAACCAAATTCGCAAATGGAGACCCAGAGCGAACTGTGCAATTCATCGACATCGAGCAGAAGGCTTCCTCTGGCGTCATTATCCCCTATGACCCGAGCGTCCGGATGGTTGGTGCTGAAAATCGCAGCGCCGTCACCTGTTACATCGATGCCCTTCTTTTCGCCATGTTCTCCAAGCTAGATGCTTTCGAGTGTATGCTCAAGAACGACTTCCCGCTAGACGATCCCAGGAATAAGCTTGTCACACTGCTGCGCATCTGGGTCAACATGTTACGGTCAGGCAAGCTGATACACACAGATTTGGTAAGTGGGATGGTACAGGGTCCGAAGAGTCGCAATACATGCTAACATGTCTGTCCAGACAAAGGTCATCCAAGATACAATGGCTGAATGCGGCTGGTCCGATGCTCGTCTCTTGGAACAGCAAGATACCTCGGAAGCCTTTGCCTTCCTCACCGAAAAGTTAGAATTGCCTCTGCTCTCACTACAAGTCGACCTGTACCACCAAGGCAAACAGGACAAAGACGACCACAAGATCGTTTACGAACGATTGCTGAATTTGGCCGTGCCATCGGACCCTGACGGCAGCGGCGTGAAGCTGGAAGACTGTCTAGAGGAGTATTTCAATACCCAAGTCGACGTGCTTAGAGACAGCGAAGAGGCAAAGAAGGCAGACTCAGACGCCACTAACCCAAGCTTGTCACCTAAACTATTGATTCCGGTTCAGATTCAGCTGGTTAGAGATGGAGAGACCACCGCCACCCCTGCAGCCGTGACTTCGTCTCCGCTCGAGATGACGCCGGCGAAGCCCGTGGCAGATACTTTATTGGCGAAAAACGACGATAAAATCCAGGGAAAAGACGAAGAAGCCAAGGCTGAGGAACTAACGGCTGCTGAAGAAAAGACCCCGAGAGCAAAGGCTGTAGAAGGAGGGACAAAGGCGGGAAAGACCAAGGAAGAATATTTCCAGGAAGGCGACGCGGACGAGAACCATGATGCGAATGCTCCGACATCACAGCAGGTCAATGGAACGAGTCAAAGCAGTCCTCTTGGAGACGTCTCGCAACCGAACGCATCAGGCGATCAATCAACACCCTCTTCCTCCAATCCGTTCAGGACCAGGTCAGCCAGTGTCATTCAACGAGTACTTCTTGACGACCAGGGCCGCCCAACCAGTTCTGAGAACATTGCCCTACGCAAAAGAACCAGCCTTAAGGGATCGACTGTCGTCAGGGCAGTGACCATACCTGCTTGGCAATTCTTCCGACTGATTCGTACGTACGAAACATACCAGTCACTTTTTCTTTGCTAACATTGTACACAGCCTGGCACGCAGTCAAGAGCACCGAGCCACAGAGCAACGTCGAGGTCGCAATGAACTTCGACCAGCGCCCAGTCGTGGGCATTTGTCTAAAGCGCTATGCCATGACTGAGTCCGGCCGGCCCCAGCGTCACAATACGTACATCGACATCCCGGAGAGCATGCGACTTCCTCACTTCATGCTTGCCGACGGGCCGCACATAGAGGAGGAGACGAACGGGCTAGCAACAGAGTACAAGCTTGTTCTGCAATCCGTCATCTGCCACAGAGGCGATTCTCTGCAAAGCGGTCACTACATCGCCTTTGCCAGGGTTGCCCCGAAGCTCTTGACGGATAACAGAAAGCATGCCATCGACCCGCCTCCAGACTATGAGGAAGCGCAATGGGTCAAGTTTGACGACCTCGAGATCGGCAACCGGGTTACATTCGTCGAGGACATAAAGGAATCTCTGAAGGTCGAGATGCCGTACCTACTGTTCTATCAGATCGTTCCTATGGTCGATCCACCAGGTCCTTCGACAGACAGCACGGCGGGTGGTCCGCCATCCTATGACGAGTCGAGAAGTAGCCTTGAGAGGATGCGTTCTGCGCTTACCGATGATACGCCTACTAGCTCTACCCAAGGGCTGGTAACGCGCCCTGATCACGAAGCCTCAGCTTCTACTCAGGCATTGGTTACTCATCATGAACATAAGGCCTCAGCCTCGACTCAAGCGCTGGTGACACACCACGAACACCCACCCTCAGCTTCAACTGGTCGTCTTGGCCAAAGTAAGCCGCCCAGCATCCGATTATCGGCAGAAGTCGAGCGCCCGTCCCGCAAGTGGCTGGAGGGTATCAGCATGAACTTTGGAGGCTCATATGGAGAGGCGGCCGTGTCGCGTCGCCAGAGCTACGCCCTTACCGACTCCGCTGCTCAGTCGCCAGCCATTACTCCCGACACCCAGTCGCCTGCCATGGCTCCAGTCGATGAGCCACCATCCTCGCGACTATCGCGTGCCGCATCACGCTTCAACCTGGGGAAACAGAGTCGCCCGGCTAGTCAATCGGGCGAGGGTCGTATCAGTCTCAACTTGGGTCGCTTTGGCGGACTGATCAAGACGAGCAAGGAGCCGCTGCCGGAACCACCAGTTCTCAATATTTCATCAGCGAACTCAACGGGACAGCGCAGTTCACAGCCGGGATCCCCTACCTCGCTCGAGAAACAGCTGCCACCATCAGGCAATGACACATATGACAAATTGGACAAACCGGAAAAGCACGAAAAGGCCGACAAGGCTGACAAGAGTGAAAAGCACAAGCATAGAAGAAAGAAGTCCAAGGAGAAGAATGAAAAGCAGAAGTCGGGGGATCAACCGGAGCGGGAGTGCGTTGTGATGTGATGCGGTCTTTGGGGTTGCAAAAGCATAGACTGATTACAACCATGAGTTTGAAACGTACAGCGGGATTGCAAGTGCCTTCCCCTGGATTTGGATACAAGCATTTACAGAAGCCGGCGTCTTTGATTCTGCTTGATGGAGGGGTCGTCAGGTTGGCAAAGGATCAGAGAGAGCACGTAATGTGTAAAGAGAGATACCAAGGCATTGTTCGAGTTTGAAGCCTTCGAGTCGTCGTTGCTGGGGCGAGACCAAACAGAGGAGAAAGGGACAGAAAGACAACAAGGCAACTCAGAGAGTCTGTATACATAGAGAGATACCACGGCGTTCATGGGGCGGGGAAGCTTGCTGCTGGGCGGACACGGCAGTGTGGCTTCAAAGCGAGTGGGTTACAATCAATCAGTTCTTGATAAATTCAAATTAATGGCTCGTTTTTTCTGGCATGCGATGCCGTTATCCATGCGTGTCTCGTCGTTTTGTCAAAAGTAGCCGCATTACCATTCAAGCTTTCGTTATTTCTCTATCTCTCTTGTACAATCCGCGTTGATGAAAAGAAACCTCAAGTAGCAAAGACATTGCTATACTTTGAACTCCAGTCCTTTTCCATCCCGTCCCTCTCCCTTTTTTGTTTGTTTTGTTGTTCTTTTATTTTCGGTTTCCATATAGCGGCACAACCCCCCTTTCTTTTCCCCCTCCAATCCAAAAATTGACGAGACTCCCAAGCCCACACTTGCACGAATGCAACAGCCCCATTGCGTCCCTTGTTTGGAAACATGTTTGTTAATATACACAGAGGGGATGGAACTGCATATGCCAAACATGAAGAAGGCATAGTACCCCAACCCCTCAAAAAGACGTGAGAGAGAGCCACCGGCCATTGCCCCTTATCCTCCGTCCGTGAATGTCCCCGAGGGCTTCACAGTCTAATTGAAAAGGGAGGAGCTGTCCATAATTCCTTTTCTTCTTTTTCTTTCATTTTTTTTTCATTGCTTCAACGATTTCCCATGTATGGAGAGATCAGAAAGCGATATCGTCATCAAATAAGAGCGGTGTTCTTCTTCTCCATCGTGCTAATCAGACAAGTCGTGGTTAAAGACGGCGGGATTATTCAACCCGCCCAGTATTGGCCAGCGGTCCTACTGCATTTAGTTGTGTCTCAACCAAATCGTCGTTGCGGAATCTGCGCTGTGGTGGGCTTCTCCAGTCGTTGTGTGCTTAGAAGGGAATGTTGGGGGGAGTTTGGCTGCCGAGAGCTTCCTGCTGATCCTGGAGCTCCTCGGGAGCAGCCTCAATCGAGACGCCGAGGCCAAGCTTGGCTTGTTGCTAATCAGAAAGTCAGTATTTGCCGAGCGCATCTCTGGAAGCGTCAGGGGTTCACGTACCGTAAAGTGGTCGATATCGGCAGCAAAGGTCATCATGACGGGAGGGGCCACGCGCTTCTCGAGAAGGCAGCTCAGCTTGCCCTTGGAGTCGACCTGGGCTCGGAAAGTAGACATGCGGAAATCGTACTTGGCGCCAATGGTGGTGACGCCCTCCTTCTGCAGACCACCACCCATCAGGCCGCCGGGAGAGGGCACAAGGCCGAGGCTCAGATCAACGCCAGCCTGGACCTTGTCGGACAGCTTGCGCCAGTACGAGGCATTGACAGTGCCCATAGCAGCCTGCAATTGAGCGGTGGCGACCCAGTCGGATGTCTTGTAGCGAGCACAGTAGGAGACGGCACATTCGGGACCCTGGGTCAGAGCAGGGCGCTGCCAGAGGGTTTCCAGACCGAGAGCGAGCTTGGGGGTGATGGACTGCAGGTAGCTTCCGATGTAGATGCCGGTGACGCCGCCTTCGAGGAAAGAGGGGTTGAGCATCTTGAGAGACGCACTGAAGTCATCGCCGGTATACTCGTGCTCGAACTGGGCCATGTCTTGGCCGCCGGGGGAGATGGAGAGCTGGGACTTGGAGACGAGCTTGTCGGTCCATCGGTAGTTGAAGCGTCCGGAGAGGGAGCCTTCATTGTCGACGTTGCCTTGGCAGAAGACCTATGTCGAGCTCGGAGTTAGAGGTTTCTTCCACTCTCCATTGCCGCGGGTTGCCGCTCAAATACAAGTACCAATGCAATGCGATGAGGCTGCTTACCTTGCCGGTGCCGTACATGGCGGCAAAGGTGTACGGGTTGATGCGTTCACCCATTGCGAATTGGTGGGAGACCTGGAACAGCGGCGCCATGCTGAAGATCTTTGTGAGGTCGGCGCGGATGCCAGTGAACATGTAGTTGTTGAGGAAGACATCGCGCTGGACTTCCTTGGACAGGTTCTCTATTGTGCCGGGGTTGGACAGGCCGAGCTTTGCCCTCCGCTCGGAGAAGTAGTTGACGGCATCTCCTATTGTCGCGGCGACGGGGTTGGCGAAGAGGAGAGACCGCAATGTGTCGACGGGAGTGGCCATGATGCCGGTGTGCTGCGTGTGGCGGCTCTTAGAGCCGAGCCGACGAGGAGAAGAGAGACTGGACTTTGATGCAGCAAGAGGGGATCCGGGATAGATCGATTCGCAGGTCGCAAGGCTGCGGTCAGAGAGAATCGCAGACTATGATCGCTGTTCAGCCTCAGGCAAGCCTCGGTCGCAAGAGTGTTAGGCGCTGCCGCAGTGGTCGAGCTCCGAAGGCGGCTGGGATGGGATGGAGAGGCGTTGAGAATAATTTTCAGAGACGACCCAGTTTGCCAGTCGGTAGCCTGCGGGAGCTGCACGAGCCACATTTTGTGACGCCGCTTGGCTTGGCTTGGTTCTTTGCAGGCCTTTTTTTGCCCTTTGGCGGGAGCGGATGATGCAATGATCCGGCCCGGTGGCTGTGGAGCACGTGGTTCGCTCTCTTCCTGAGGTACTTTTGCAGTACATCTTTGAGCACCCTCGGGCTCCCTCTCAAGTTGAGAATTGGTGTCATGGTAGATAAGTAAATAAGTGATTCCTCTATCAATTTTTATACTGCGCATTCAATTTCAATCATTCAATAGCGCATGTACCTCATGCGGTTTCAATGGCCATACCTAATATTAAGAGGCAATCATGATGAAAGCATCGCAGCGAATGGCGGGGCACTCGAGAAGCTGGTTATGTCATCCGCCGAGTGACGTACGTTACCGCGGCCCTCCAAAGTCCTTGCAGGTACCTCCGTAAGTGCCCGTAGCGCCCCCCCTTGCATGCATTTGAGGCGGCCTCTTCATTTTGCACCCGTCAAGCCAGCATTCCCAGCACTCCGTACCCTAGAACCGAACATATCCGTCTCTGCGGCTCGCCGAAGCACATCAACGCCGCTGCAACCCTCTTTTCGCGGCATCCTGGACGGCTTCATCGATATCGCGATCTTCCATTCACACAGACGCTGCCTGGACCTGTCGGCCTACCGTGAGCCCCGACTGTTCATGCCAGCGACCGAGCATCTCTTCGTCTGTCTGGATCCCTGCTGTGTCATCATTCCTCGGAAGCGGGGCGCGAGGCTGAAATCAGTCGGAAAGCATCTCGCACATCACACCGCATAAACATTCTGAGTTTCACCTCAGCTCTTGATCAATTACCGTTATTTCAAGAACCTCAGCCCTACCGGTTATTCATACTCGACCTTTGTAGGCGCGGATCAAACAGGAAGAAACAATATCCGACTTGCCAGAATATCTGGAGATAAAAGATACAAGTCTCAAAAGAGCCCACGCAAGCTCCAAGCACCTCATCCGACTACTGGCCACAACTTGAAGTTGATACAACGAGTCAGAATGGATACCTTGCTGTGAGTGTGAATTTCCCATACGTTCTGCCTAGCATGAGCAAGAAGTCGGACTTGCGAAATCACCATCGTGAAAAGCCCTTCATGGCTCTCACGCCTACTAACCCACTCACTTCTCCTATTCAACCCCTGCCCCCTGACCCATTCAGCCTTGACCACATCTTGCTTGTCCGCTACATGCGAATTTGGAAGCCCGTCGTCCGCCTATCCGCTCTCATCTTGCGCACAACCTCACTGCAACGCAAAATGGAAAGCAATCTGACCGACTCGCAATCTAGGACAGCTGAGATTGCGGCAAACGCTCCCCGGTATCGCCGGAGGAGCTCAACCTTCATCGACAGCATTCACGATGTGTCGGAAGATCACGACATGGCGCCCGCCCA
Source organism: Trichoderma gracile (assembly GCA_020002365.1). Taxonomy (NCBI): domain Eukaryota; kingdom Fungi; phylum Ascomycota; class Sordariomycetes; order Hypocreales; family Hypocreaceae; genus Trichoderma; species Trichoderma gracile. Next base: position 1,924,004 of record JAINEY010000003.1, read on the forward strand.
GCTCTACAGTACCATGTCTGGGCGGCTGTTTCATTCTGGCCGCATCGCCATTGTCATGGTTGGACCACCGGCTCGAGGCAAGACGTAAGCTGATTGAAAACTTCTCGGGTTTGCTTGAATTCGTTCCGATTCCGGAGACTGACAATTGACAGGCATATCTGTGTATCTATGGCACGTTACCTCCAGTGGCTTGGTGTCAAGACTCGGATTTTCCACTTGGGGGACTACCGGCGAGCGACCATTGGTCCCGAAGGCACTCTCCCCGATGACTACTTCTTCCCGGATGCATCCCCTTCCTCTGTCATCCTTCGCCAAAAGATACTCAAGAAATGCCGTGAAGACATCTATGCCTGGCTGAACCACGAAAACGGCCAAGTTGCCATCTACGACGCGGTAAACCCGACGGCGAGTGGAAGACGTTCTCTTGCCAAGGAATTTGGAAAGCACGACGTCCAGGTAAGGGCTCACAGCCGCTTCAGAATCTCCTCATAAAACCTTTTGTTTTACCCCTGTTAACATTGATCCGTTGAACAGACGCTGTTCATCGAATCGTATGTGGATAACGAGCAAATCTTGCATGACAATGCCATCAACGTCAAAATCTCCTCGCCCGATGTAAGTCTTGAAGCGCTCTTGCCACAATCTTCGTCTTCGTCTACTAATCGTGGCGATAGTTTGCCGGAATGGATCGCGAGACAGCGGCAAAAATGTACTTGAAAAGGATTGAGATGAGAATTCCTGTCTTCGAGACCATGGACGAACCGGAACTCAACTACATCAAGATGATCAATGCCGGCCAAAAGTTCTTTTACAACAACCTCAGCTTCAACTACCTCTCTCACCGAATTGTCTTCTACCTCACCAACCTTCACATCAAGTCCCGAACCACTTTCTTCGCCCGTGCGGGCACAACGGCGGAGGAGGACTCGTATAAAGCAGACGCCGAACTCTCGGAGGAGGGCAGACATTATGCCAAGATGATGTCCGAGACGCTGCTAAAACATCGCGAACAGGAGAGGTTGGAGCAGATTGCCAAGGGCAAACCCGATGAACCTCTGCGACCGCTTTCCATCTGGACGTCCACTAGACTTCGTACAATCCAGACGGCCGACTACCTCAAAGAAAAGGGCTACAAGGTTCGACAGCGCTCTCAAATGAGTCAGATCAACCCCGGTGTCTGCGAGAAGATGTCAGAGCGAGTAATCCGACAGATATACCCCGAAGAGGTTGAAAAGCATGCACTCGATCCCTATCATCATCGATATCCCCGTGCCGAGGTAAGTCACATGTGCGCCGAGTCGCTTTCGTTGCACTGACTGATAGCTAACTCAATCTTCTGTTGTGCAGTCCTATCACGACCTTGCTGTCCGACTCGAGCCCATTATCCTGGAACTGGAGCGAGAACAGAGTGACTTGCTGATCATCGCACACGAGTCTGTTCTTCGCGTGCTGTTTGCCTACCTAATGCACTGCTCCACCATGGACATCCCTAGTCTCAAGTTCCCCCGTGACGAGATTATCGAAATTATTCCAGCGGCCTACCAGAACGAAGCCAGGCGTATCCGCATCCCCGGTTTGGACCCTAAGATGCTGTCTGCCTCTCCCGACGACATCAGGGTGCCAGGAAGCCGACCCATGAGCAGGCCCGAGAGCGGCCAGATGAGCCCAATTCCTGGCGGCCTAGGCAGCCCGGCTGAGCCGCTGGACAGGTCGACGGAGAGGGTGATCAATACGTCCAAGGACTTGGTCGCGGACAAGATACATGATGAGATTTGAAAACAATAATGCGCATCGAACTTGCGTGGCGGAGGCAGAAATCTGCAGGATTGTTTTATTGCTGATCAACCATGTTGCGAACAGCAGTGGTTTGATAATTTTGGTATACGTTTTGGCGGTTATATCAAATATGCGACACGAAGAGGGTGCAGCCAAGGGTGCAATCATGGGGCCCCCAATGGAGGCTCCCCGAAAGGGCCGATCTTCCCGCTCCTTTGGGTAGAAGTAATTCGACGTCTCCCGGTTTGCCGCAAGAAGCTGAGCCAAGAGCCTACCATTGCTGTGGGAAGGGGAGAGCTTTTCCGGCGGCCGCTGCCGCATGACTTGGATGACTCGAGAGATTTGGGGGCCCCTCTCATTGGATGCTGCCCGGTTTCTTCGATCTTGTCAATATGGAGGCGACTCGACGAAGCGAGGCATACAAAAAGGGAGGGCACCCTTACAAGCATGATTTTGGTTTGTTTCTGGTTGACTGAAGTCGCTTCCCCGTGTTTGCATGAGCATTCTTGGGAGGATAGCGTCGGCTGCTGCTATTTCAAGAATGCCAAACAAGTTTGTGAGCTCGACGGTATGGTTGGTATTGATAGCTGTCCATAACCTTCCGTTCCCCTTGTTGCCCGTGGCAAATTGCCATGAACAGTTTGTATGTCGTTATCAGTATTAGCTCTCACATTCCCTTTTCGTTAACGAACTGCAACACTACTTCCTAGTCTAAAGCACTCACTTCAATATTGAAAATAGAGACATGCTATTTGCAGCGCTACCCCCTCAGTAAGATGTGTTCATGTACGCTATAGACGGGCTGGACTTTCAGCTCGACTTGTGTGTTTCTTAACCGGCACGACGGATCTATGAGCCGGAGAGGAGCATGAGATAAGAAGCAGAGTTAATGTTCCGGGCGACGCGGCTGTGGGTTGCAGTCGAGATGGAGTGGGTGAGAAGACGGATGTGACATCCGAGGGGGGAAGAAGGATCTAACTAGATAAATCACAGCAAAACTGTTGCAGAGAGGAGGATGGTGAGTCTTTTTTCTCGGAAGCTGCCCAATGTCTGGACCCTGCTCAGGTTAAAATGCGGTGCTTCGTTCAAGGGAATCACTGGGTTCACGATGTCTGTAACTGATCGAGGCGTATGATCGTCGTTTGTGGCCTTGGATTGGGTGATAGAGGGTAGCCTTTTTATGATTGGTGTTGATCAAACTTCGTCTGACGCTGCACTAATGATGAGGACCTGACAGAAATGCCCTCATTTGTTTGTTCCTTTCCCAGACTATATGACAGCTACGGTGAAGCATTCCGTGAACCCCTTTGGTTCCTTTTGTTGCCCCATGCCATTCAGTCTTGCGGTCACTGAGATATGCCCGTCGTTCGCTTGAGGAACCTTGCTATCAACTCGCTCAGTCCTAGGCGCCCATGAGAACTGTGCTAAGAAATGGCCATCTGTAGAGCCTCTTATATATATATATATGTAGAGAGAGAGGTCTCAAGTCGTCATCAATGATGGATAGGTAGTAATATGCTTATATACAGAAGGCATGTATGAGAACCTCAGCATCAAAAGCATTGGCGACTAACGATATCAGATGCCAAACGAACAAGACAACAAAATCTCTTGTCAAACCAACAAAAGGGGTGAGGAAAGGCCTGCAGCTAGCCGTATACTATGTTAAAGACCAGAGAGCATACTATTCTCTCACGCGCACGCAGCATTCTCACAACTGTCTGCAGTGTCAATGACTAGGCCGTGAATAATTGCCAAATGGTGCATCTCGCTGCTTGTGTAGCTGTTTATACAGCCTATCTGACTCTGCTAGAGAGACTTAGCCAGTTGAAGAGTAAGTAAGAAACGTGATCTCGGGAGAATCAAATTCGCAATGGCTTGGGTTATGTAGGTACGTTGCTGGTCCCAGCATCTGTCTAATGAAGGCGAGCTCTTCTACATATCCCTTCCTCATCCAATCTCTCAGCTCTTTGCCCTTTGAGAGGTCGCATGCGCATCGCTGTCGTCTCCTCTTCAACATCGTTCTAGTAAGTCAGGCAAATACAAAAGAGAGAAGCAAAAAACTGTCCAAATTGAGGCAAAGGACTTGCTTGCAGACTTATTACAACAATAACAGGCTTACACCTCATGACCAACGATGCAGAATCACTAGCGAATATCACTACCTACCACCGTCTACCAAATTACGATCAAACACTGCAACTCCTTATACACACGAATCAACCTTCTTCATCCAAACGTCGCACCACATGAGAAGAAAAAAGATCCCAGCACACTCATGCACTTCACTTGAGGTCTAGCCAGCATTTATTGAACCTTTTGGACACGGGGAGGAGGGGTGGACAAGCTGTCGATGGTCTCGTGGCCCTTTTTGGTGCGGGGGAGCTGCTGCAGGTGTGAATGGGAAGGAAAACGGTAGACAGAGCTTTGAGTAACACCTGTAAATATGCTATGAGATGGACGTGTCAAGTTTCGAGATGGGGGAGGTTTATTCATTGTACCTTTAGGTAATGTGGTATTGTAAGGTAGGTGGCTACACTATATGGGTTTGATGGATTGGGACGACAGAGTTGATGATGAAGTGCAGAGTACTTGGCACCAGATATGAGTTTCTCTTGACATGGCCATGGATCTCGATGTTTGTGTAGTTAGATGATGTACTGGATGCTCTCTAAGTATCACAATGGGTGGCTCTCTTGAGGCTTCCCTATTATGCTTAATGCCCCTAATTCCGGATTATCACGACATCTCAAAAGTCCCCTGGTTCAACACCTTCTAGAGTAGGGCTGAAAGAGCCCATTGTCACTCGATAACAGTTGTCAGCTGAACAATGGAAAGGAAGATGCAGATACTCAGTCCACACTTCTTACCTCCAATATGGACAGTACCTACCGTGGAGGTAGAGCTGATATTCGAACCTGGAGCAAGGGCATCGGCATATCAATGCCAGTTTCTTCACTACACTCCGGCGCAATCACAAATCTCAGGCTCATTTGTCTAGGCCGTTCCCTTCGGCTGTTCCTCCGTTGAGCAAAATCACACCTTCTCTACACAGGGTAACAGTGTACACCCAATACCAAGTTTCCTAAGCATGGCGTAATCGGGGACTCTTCAACCGCCTTGCATCTCTCATGCTGAGGCTGAGGTGTCTATCTCATCCTGACTACCTACCATGGTCAGGCTTATAGTGTTCACTAGCAAGGCGGTCCAGAGGATACGGCGTAAACCGGCCATGGAGTACTCTGTCGATCCGAGATCAAGCAAGAGACAAGGTCAAGCTTGGGAAGCTCGTTCGTAGTGGACCAAGACATCTGCTGTTTCCAGTGCTAGCACAATTGAGTCGCACAAGCCGCATCGTCCCTTCATCCAAGACAGCCAGATGCACGGCTCTCCGTATCTGGTCTGGCGCTTGTGCAACAGCAACAAATGCAAAGGCATCATCATCCCATGGCCCAGCCGGTGCTACATCCGCCGCGCCCATTCTACAGGACAAGCTCGGAGCGAGCAGCACAGGGCGCCACGTTGCAGCTCGGCCAATTGACCACGGCCATTGGCTGTCGCGTCCTCCATCTGTAGGGAAGACAGTGGACAGCCCGATTGAGACGGGTCATGCTCATGCTCATGCTCTCATGACAAAGCCCATTGCATACCGGGGAGCCTGTAGGAACAGGACAAGAGCAGATAGATAACCCGGCGACCCCACAAGCGTACGTCTGTACTCCTGTCTCGTTATGCGCGTTGATGGATATCGTCGCCATGAGAGAAGCAAACCTGAGCACCCTAGCGTTGCATGATCTGGGTCATGAGACCTTGCGACAGGAGAGCAAGACGACGCAGGTCGAACGAGAGAAGCACAAGTGGCCAGCCCGTGGCCTCAGACAACCTCATTTGCTTTTGACGCAGAGAGACAAGCCCCTTACAGAGAGACAGCAGCAGCTGGTGAGCTGGGCCAGGCTGGGCCAGGCTGGGCTGGACCTGGCTGACAAAAGGGGGCTGCCGCTGTCTCAGAGACGGCCAATGCAGCAGAGCAGCAGTAGTAATTTGATGGTCCTCAAAGGCATCCGGCGGACTAGCCGCTGCTAGTTTTCGGCGGCCGTGAGTCTCGCCCAGATGACTTCCAGCATGACGTTGAGCCCCAATGTGACCAAGACGAAAAGGACCCAGCTCGGAGCAGGGGTGGCGCCCTTCACGGCTGGTGTTCGAGCCTTGCTATACCGTACGTGGGCCCCCCTTCGCCGCATCAGCACATGCAGCGACGACGCCAACCTGTGCGCTTTTCCGCAGCCCGTCATGGCAATTGGTGGTCGGCCTTTTGACGCACGCAAGGGGGGATCTCGGGAGGCGTCATTTAATCTCTCAGGGCTCTCACATCTCGGACCGCACACTTGTGAGACCCTGTGCCTTCGACAAACGGAGCATCCCCAGCTCCTTTCCCAAGCTTGAGGAAGTCGAGCCCACAGAATACCCCGTAGAGGCTGGAGCTAACGAGCCCCGTCGCCAGAGCAGACGAAAAGCAAAAACTGGAGAAGAGCTTCCGGAGAGCGAATCCCAGGCCCAGCAGCCTCTCCATAGTTGGATCTGGTTATTGTCCTCTAAGTGGTGCCGGCATCAAGCCGTTGGAGACAAAATCACTGATCGACCTCCCAATGGCAGGACTTGGGAAGGGGGAGGGGCAAGGAGGGGCCGGATGCTGCATCTTGGGGAGGGGAATGGATGGAATGCGAGCAGGCTAGCATGCTAGCAGAGCACACAAAAACCCTTTCGTTTCATACAGTACGCAACGGAAACTGGAGACCTGGGCAAGATGCTCTTTCTCTCCTATGGCAATTCGGACGAACTGTCGCTGCTCCACCGTGGGCACGTCCTGGCGAATCGTCGACCGTCGGTTTCCAAGAGGGCAAGCCTTGGACGTGCGGCCTTTTGGCGGCATGCGAGCCTCGTCTCGTCTCGGATTTGAAGCTGAATGCCAGGATGCCCGCTGCCGGGATCATCCCAATCATGGCGGCGCCCTGCTGCCGCTAACGAGAAAAAAAAAAAGACGCGTGAATCGTCCAACAAGGCTCTGGAAAGAGAGACCTGCATTGGCTTTGGTGACAGATGTATGACGGCGGGATCTCATCGTCTCCTGCTACCACCCGAACATACAACAACACCAAGCAGGCCATCCATTGTCCACAGTCCTTTGATACGCAGAACGACTGCCACTCGACTCGTCCGTAACGGCGGCATTGCTACCTTTCGGGATGCAGTTCAATGACGGCGGTTGTCAAGCAGCAAGTGTGCCTGCCCTGTTCGAGAAATAGCCAAACGATCAAACAACCTCGCAAGCATCCCGCTGCGGCGCGTTCCTTTCGGCCCCTTGCTGAAACTTGGCGTCTGGTATCGGCGTGGTCAAAGAGCAGTGACGAGAGTTATCTGGAAGAACAGATAAGTCACACCATTGCTTGTGCAGGCACTTCTGCGCGATGCTACATTTCCGGTACTAGTATGTAGTAACAGCTGCGCATGCACCTGGAATAGTGTGTCAAGACGTTGGTGTTGCCACAGCAGATCTGCTTTGCTAAAGAGCATGTATGTAATTCGTGTTGCGAGTACAAGAACGAGACACCTGCAAACTTCCGAACCTCTGCCTGCGAGAAGCCCGCGAAGCAGGGCTGCTTGTCTTGCATCCGGGCTGACTTGCCTGGCTGCTAGTAATCCGTGGCGGTAATAGCAGTTTGGAGGATCCTGATTGTACCGGTTGTCTTGTTTCAGGGACATTGCACAGGGCGACCCTGCCTGACTGTGGCAAGCTAGAGGATGATGAATGATGGTGTGAGTGTGTGTGTGTGTGCCGCTTACCAGAGTGTGAGGCTGCCCAGTGAGGTCATCGTTGAAAGTTGGTATTTTTGGTGGGAGACGATGCTCCATCGTCAATCCCGACAGGGGCTTGCTTTCGAGAGATTGCGACTGGGGCAAGGCGGCAAAGGCCCGGAGGAGAACCACGGACAACGGCGACGAGCAATTGAGCCAAATGGGCACATATTAACCGGTAGATGAGGGATTCAGAGACACTGCCACATCTGGCGTGACTTGAATGATATCACGAGCGACATGATTGGAAGCTTCATACACCCTGGAAGCATATTGCGAGAATCCTGATGCACGCACTCTATATGCAAGCCGGAAGTGAGTTGGTAAGTATGTATGAGCGAAATATGGATTTATATCAAGTCAAATTCTTTGTCTGTCCCGTGCATTCGGCCGCAGATCGCATAGATTGATATGGTCCATGGATGTGTGAATCTCGCCGCTGGCCGGAGCTAGTAATAGTTAATTGATGGCGAGCAGGATCTCATGTCTCTCGAGCCTGTCCAGGTTAATGATGAAGCAAGCATTGTCTAACCAGCTGCTTCGTACGGTATCATAGATGCTTAAGTCGAGTCGAGGCGAGTCGTTACGGCTGCCCAGCGAGAGCCTCACTCGTCACCAGCGGCTTGGGGAGAACGGGCGGGCGGTGGCGTCTGGTGCGAGGACTGTCAGAAATCGAGGCGAAAGCGATGTCGAGGCGAAAAAGGGAGGGTCAAGGGTGTGGAAGAAAAACACCGGACTGGCTGACACTGAATTTGGTGCTTTTTGTATAGCGATCATGCCAGTGTTTTCTTTCCTCCGCATGAGGGTGTGTTATGGTGGTTGGTGGTGGCGGCTACAGGTCAAGTGGTGAGGGGTGTCCGATTGTTGGTATCCGCCCTTCGCAGCAATTGACTGACCGTGACGAACGCCTGGTGGATTCTTTGCAGCATCAGCATCGTGTCCTTGACTGGTGACAACGACGATGATGATGAGTGATGCAGCGATGGAAGTCCGTTTCTCGCCAGTCAAGTGACCTCGATTAAAGGCCACGTCTGTTCTGGAGTCCTTGCTGGCAAAGAGGGCAAGAGGGCAGGAGGGCAATTACCTCCTACTCGTACTAGGCAGTAGCGGCCGGTGGAAGCTTGAGCCTTCCTGCAGCGCCCAGAGCGAAAACCTGCGGTAGCTCAGCAGCGAAAGAAGACGGCGCTACCGGCACATCAGGCCACAGCTTCTTGCCACCCCAACTGTCCAGCAGCCTGCACTTTCCATCTTCTCCAAGACACTTTGGGTACCTGTAGGACGTCATGCATGAGCTTCAATCTTGGGTAGCGGTACCTGAACGGAAACACTGCGTTTAATGGCTGCGTTGGTAGGACATGAGGTTCGAACAGCAATTTGCCCAGGGACAGCCGAGGATAAGGTAACTGGAAGGTACCTACTTTAGTAGGTAAGGTAAGGTAGGTATGTACCTTTTCTCACCTTGGTACTTGAGAGATGGGAGAAAAGGGGGAATCGCCTTTCGATCATTCCTTCTTTGTCGACGACAAGTTGATCTATTAATACCTACAGATGCAGAGACTCCACGAGGCCATGGTGCCTGAAGGCTGGGAGCGTTGCCTCGTGAGCTGCTCCTGCCTCTTGTACCAGGCGGCCTGGGATGGGCAGGGCGACTTCTGCTGGGCCGATAGTCTAGCAGCTCGGCTCTCGTCATCCCACATCTGGCTCCAGAGCGTCACCAAATTGCTGTGGCTCTGGTTTCCGTCATCTGGGCCAGGCCTCATTACCAATGGCCTCAATCCCTCAGGTTACCTGTTGCCTCAACGGTCAAAGGTACAGGTCTCTACAGGTACCACTGCAGGTGGTAGCCACTAGGGGACCGCCGGCCTGCATGGTTCTCTGCACGGCCAGTCTTTGACTTCCGCTTGCCGAGTTTTAGCGCCAGGTGCCCGTCTCAAAAATGAGCACATGAGCATCTACAGCCTAACAGTGCGGGTCTGCTGGATCTCTTTGAGAGGCTGGATGGTCGCTGCGGAAAGGTAAGGTACCCAAGGTACGGGGACGGGTACGGGTTGTAGGTACTCGTAGCATCGAGAGAGGTACCACGTTCTTGACCAACAGCAGCATCTCCTCCTCGAGTCATTGCAAGAGAGGTCGGAACTGTACCTACGGTAGAAGCACACGCACACAAGCAACAGGAGGAAGAGCAGAGACAAGACAAAGACAGGGGAGGGCACCGGCCACTGATTGGCTCAGGCATCCAGGGCCTCTTTGCTGTGCCTTAGTACCGGGTGCAAGCGAGTCCTCCAGCAGCGGCAGTCGTTCTGGTGGCAGTATGGGAACTGGCACTGGCACCTGGGGTTCTGGTCCAGTGTTTTCACGATAAGCGCGTCCCTGCCGCCTGTGCCTATCCTCACTGCTGTATCCATCCAATTTCTCTGTACTCCGTACCTACTTCGTATGCAGAGGTCACCCGCCACGACCCTGCTGGACTGGGCTTAGGCTCCCCTCCCGCAGCAGCAGCTCGCAGATTACCAGGTACAGGCCAAGGTATTCAGTACCTCCGATCGCCAGCACCTCTGCAAGCTCACACCACAGGTATTGTAAGGTACCTAGTTCCCTTGCCATCGTCCGGCCCCTCGAATCGACCCATTGAAGACTACCTTACAAAAGATAGGCACGAGAGAACAAATCCGCGAATGGCCTCTGCAGCGCATGCATCGTGAATTCGTACAGCTACTCCGGCACATTCATCCTGCAAACTGCCCCTGCCGCCTGCGTTGTCCTCAGGCACGCCTGCTCCGTCGTCTTGTCCTGTCTGCCTGTCCTGTCCTGTCCTGCTTCTGGCCTCTTTTGTGCGTGCTGCATTGGTCAGGTGGCCTGGTACCTACCTGAGGTACTTGGGAGGTACATGCACCCGTAGCCTCCCCCGTCATGCACCTGCACCCTTCTGCTGGAGACTTTTATTACCTCGCCCTCCCCTCCTCGACCTTTTTCTACCTCACCTTGAATCTTCCCATTCTTTTACTTTGGTACACCGAGCAGACCAGAGGACATTAAAGTGTACGTTGATCACCGCTTCTATAGGCATATTTCCCTCTACCACTTTCCCCTAGTGCAGTCCGTGCAGATTCTCCGTTTGCAAGCTTGCTCGGCCCTCGCTCTGCATGCTCTAACCAATAACCCATTTGGCTGATGATAGACCACAACTTCAAGACCTGTGCTGCCACTTGACCCCGAGAGCAGCCAGCAGCAGGGTGCCCCGCATCGCCGCCGAGTCTAAGAGCCCTGCAACGCGACAGCCACAAGAGAGCCCGAGTCACTACCAGTAGTCGCCAACGAAAAGCGTCTTCTTCCAGCGTTCATCTCGTAATCGACATAAAGATTTCACCACTATATTGAACCTTGTCGGTTGCTCGCCAGTCTGTCATCACCAGTTCCTTGTCTACCTTACGCCTCCCGGAGCCGCTGCTTAGCCGTCTTGTCTCCTCGTGAGCCTGTGCAACGAAAGCCAAAAGACACTGGTGCCGTCAGCGTCGCGCCGTGCTCCACCAGCCCTCCGTGCCGGTCCTGACGTACATCATCCACCAAAAAGCCTCCCGTTTCTTGTGCTTGGTCCTGCTCCTGAGCCGCCAACGCTACTTCGGACGCACACTCGCAGAGCAGCAAAGCTGGGTTTCGCAGACGCCTCGACGACTCAATCCGCATCGTCCTGGCCGTGAGCCCGTCCGTATTTGGTAGGTCCAAACTCTCTCTCCTCTGTCTAGCCCTCATCTTGGGTTCGCGCCACGGAAAGCACTCAACTCTCTCACCTGCCTCCCTTCCTGCCGCTGCTCTTCCCGCTGCTCTTCCCGCTGCTCTTCCCTCTCGTCTGCCCGCTCTGCTTCGCCTCTCGCGGCGTGCAATTCGGCGGTCGTCCTGCTCTCGTCAATCGCTCGCCTACCCCGGTCGCCCTTTCCCCTTGTTCTGCGCGGCCTGTCTGTCTCCTGCCCTGCTGCTTTTGTCGCCTGTTGCATGTCACGAGCCCGCCACATTAAGCACCCCGCCCCGTTCCCTCTACAGACCCGCCGCTTCCTCTGGCTGCCCAGCTTTCTCGTGCCACTACACCAGCTTCTGCTAGCCATCTGGACCTATGGAATTTTCTCTACTCCCGCAGCCGCCTGTCACCTCCTGATTGCACGTACGGAGTACCTCGACGCTCTTAGCAGCTGCTTTTCTTTCTGGAGGGGCATCTTTTCCCTTTTTCTTCTTCCTTTTCCAACCCCTTCTTCTCTCCCACCCTTCACTCTCTCCTACCAAGTCCCGCCGTCGTCCAGCCTGGCGCACCTCAAGTCCCCCAACCCACCGAGTAGTCCCTGGATTTTCAACCTGATTTCCTAGGCCACAGCCCTTTTCGCGCCGGCTGGCCATTTCATCATTGGCAGAGCTACCAGGTTTTTTTGCCCAGCGCGTCCGCCTTAGTTGGTTGCCTTTTCCCCCTCCAGCTTCTCAGCCCCAGTCTCCTTCCCTCCCCGCACTTCCCATTTCGCCCTGGCAGCGAGCGTGTCACCACAATTCATGACTTGTTCACCTGCACTCGGTTTCCATTGCCGCTGCATTCTCCAAATCCTACCCCGTCGAGATCCTTGATTTTCGTGACCTCTCAGAGAGTTTGGGCGAGAGTCTCATGTCGCTAATCTCGGTGCGTCCTTGACAGCTCCTCTGCAGACTCCTCCTCAGCTGGAACTGCACGGAACTCAACCAGCCGCGTGTCATCGCCGCAACAGCAAATCCAGTCGAGATAACAGGCTGCCCGGTCGGCCAAGCATCGACGTCTCTCTCAGCGACAGAAGCCCTCGCGACTCGTCGCGTTGCACCGTTGTCTCCCTTTTCCTTTCTCGTTGCCCACCACGGCCCTCGCCAAGCCTCGTTCTTCGTTGCCCCTCACCTGCCTGCCGCTTGGGTGTTTCAAACTCGATCTCCGATAGCATTGGCGCCGTAGCCCGAAAAATACTTGGCCCAACATGTCAGCCCACCGACCGAATGCTTTTAACAGCTTGCGGATGGGAGGTGAGTTATTGCACGATTCGATTGTTCATCGCGTGATGAGATTCATGACTGACGCCGTCTGCAGAGGTGATCCGCGAGAAAGTCCAGGATGGTATCACGGGCGAGACTAGAGACTTGCAGTACACGCAGTGCAAGATTGTTGGAAACGGTTCATTTGGTGTCGTTTTCCAGACCAAGCTTTCGCCATCTGGCGAAGATGCGGCCATCAAGCGAGTCCTCCAGGACAAGCGATTCAAGGCACGATTCCCCTTCGTTCCCATTTCGAAGAAAAAAAGGCACTCTCGGCTGACTGTCTTCTTTGCAGAACCGCGAGCTTCAAATTATGCGAATTGTCCGACATCCCAACATCGTTCAGCTGAAGGCTTTCTACTACTCGAACGGCGAACGTGTATGTAAAATCTCGCACCCTATGGCTGCACTTGCACTGACACTCTTCAAAGAAGGACGAGGTCTATCTCAATCTGGTTCAAGAGTTTGTTCCCGAGACCGTTTATCGTGCCTCCCGCTTCTTCAACAAGATGAAGACGACCATGCCTACTCTGGAAGTCAAGCTCTACATCTACCAGCTCTTCCGAGCACTGGCATACATCCATTCGCAGGGCATCTGCCACCGAGACATCAAGCCCCAAAACCTCCTGCTTGATCCCAACAGCGGTGTCTTGAAGCTGTGCGACTTTGGCAGTGCCAAGATCCTTGTCGAGAACGAGCCCAACGTCTCGTATATCTGCTCCCGATACTACCGTGCCCCCGAGCTCATCTTTGGTGCTACTAACTACACCACAAAGATCGGTACGTCGTCGTCAGCATCTGCCCATGAAGGCCCGTGACTTTGCTAACATGAAAGCCAGATGTTTGGTCCACGGGATGCGTCATGGCCGAGTTGATGCTCGGTCAGCCCTTGTTCCCCGGCGAGTCGGGCATTGACCAGCTGGTTGAGATTATCAAGGTGCTCGGCACTCCCACCAGAGAGCAGATCCGCACCATGAACCCAAACTATATGGAGCACAAGTTCCCGCAGATCAAGCCTCACCCGTTCAATAAGGTATTCCGGAAGGCTGATGCTAATGCCATCGATCTCATTTCCCGACTCCTCGAGTATACCCCGACCGAGCGTCAGGCCGCCGTGGACGCCATGGTGCATCCCTTCTTCGACGAGCTTCGGGACCCGGCCACCAAGCTGCCCGATTCGCGCCATGGAACCGGTCAGCTGCGAGACTTGCCCGATCTTTTCGACTTTACTCATCACGGTAGGCTTCTTGATTGCATCATGTGGTTTCCGTTGGACCGCTGACTGATATGTTTCCTCCAGAACTCTCCATCGCTCCTCACCTGAACCACCAGCTCGTACCGCCGCACATGAGGCCCGTTCTTGCGGCTCGAGGTCTTGACATTGACAACTTCACGCCGATGTCGAAGCAAGACATGCTGGCGAAACTCGACTGAGCCACCGGTCGGCCGAATAGAGCCCGCAGGCTTCTGCTGGACTCTTGGAAGCACTTGTTGTCTCTTGAATTACAGCCCTATTCTCTTCCTCCGCAGTGTAGAGCTTGGGTTGGTGCCGAGGGTAATGGCTCGCTACAAACATGGGCCGCGACTGGGGAAGGGCGGATGAGATGTTGTTCTCAAAAGCTTGCCGTGTGAGAGCCCGCATGCTCAGCACTTTGGGAGGTGGGCAATTTGGGTTTGTGACGAGATGTTGTGGAGAGGAGAGCTTCGGACATTGTCTCAAAATTGGCAAGGAAGGACATGAGGCGTTTTTTTGATCCCCCAAACGCCTTGGTTTGCCAGGCGGGAACCTGGGCCACCCGCCAACTCGAGGGAGGCTGCATTGATGCGCATCGCGGGAGATCGCTTCTTTAGACCACGTTTCGATGCATGACGGGGCTGGCTGTTGACTTTTTATTCTGTTTCTTTGTTTCCTGTTGTCGTGTCATGAGGTTCCATGCTTATGGACCGGAGGTGGCTATTAGGTCTATGGTCTCGGTTGTCGACCTTGTGTCTCAACATGAGTGTCTCCTTTGTCGCCTTCCACGCATCGGCGCACAGTGGGAGAGGGGAATCTGGGAGGGGTGAGGAAACGTTGAAATTGCTGGACCAGATTTGATATCTTGGATCGTGGGATATAGAGCCCCTGCAGCAAAAGCCCGGACGTCGCAGACAATGGATGGGGAAAATGAGCTTTAGCGGGACAATAGGACAGGCATCGTTTAAACAGATGAAAAAAAAGGAATGGGAGTCGGACTTGTTACTACTGCCATGGCGTTGAGAGCACCCAAGGGAAAGCCTCTGCGGTTCCGATCGTTGTGGGTGGTTACGATCAAGGGGACAAAAAGTGAGCAAAGGAATGAATGTATGTATCTTGGGACGTCAGGGCAAGCCACTAGAAGAGATTACGGTTAGAGGTCCTTTTAAGAGCGGTACTTGAGACGCGCCTAGTTGCCAGATGAAGCCTGCATTCAATGGTGATGCTGCAGCGACGCATTGAGTGTTTGTTCTGCAAGTCGATGTAGTGTGTACGACTGAGGAGGGCATGGGCATGGAAAGGGAATTCGGGAGCACGAACTGCTGCAGCCAGCCTAATGGAAAGAGCGCTAAACCTTACGAGACTGGATACCTTATGACACGAGAATGTATGTATTACTGTACCTATTAGAGCTACATGCTTTGTGATGAAATGCAGTGCTACCTTTGAGCGCTTCTCTCGTTTTCGTTGCTTTGGGTGTTCGTCGTACTTGTATGTACCTAGGTACCTTTGGAGAGGAAGCTCAGCACATGCGAAGAGAGCAAACAAGAAGTGCAGCCTGAGGCACAAAACCTGGACTAGGGTGATGAGCGGCTGCACGTCGCGGCTCCACCTTGGCGCAGGGAATGATTTCAATGGACTTGTTGCTCGAGCTTTGGCTGACACCAACGCTTTTTCGAAGCCGTCGCGCGCGTTGCCTTGCAGCACCAAGTTTCCCAAGCTAGGTACTATCCGCAGCACCTCGACTCGACTTTCCAATCACCAATTGCCCGCCTCACAACCCCTTTGATCCCCAGCCGCGTAGCTCAATATCATGGCCGACTACGATAGAAGGCAGCAGGGCGGCAACAGCCGCAAGAGGAGATACAGAGGTTCGTCTATTGTCCCCTCCCCCAGATGCACCCCCGTCGCACGCAGTGCACAAGCTCATGCGGCCGCTGCTCGGTTTCTCTCTCTGCAGACGACGATGATCACTACGACCGCCGACAGCAGCGCAGGCGGACGGACTCGGTGCCCGTGCCTGTGCGGCTTCGAAGGCAGCTGGTTGGCATCGCCGACTCTCCCCTGCGACGATGGTCCGAGGAGGTGCAGTCGATAGCCCGCCTGGTCGCAGACAACTACGACGACGAGAACCTGCGCAGTACGTTTGTCGGCCTGGCGCTGCAGCTGGCTATCGAGCAGCCGCTGAAGACGCCCTTCGTGGCGGCCGTTGTGCTGGTGGCGAACACGCTCAAGCCCGAGATCGTCGACGCCGTCCTCGAGGCTCTTGCCAAAGAGACCGAGAGCAAGATTGCCAAGGGCGAGTGGAGGGAGGTGAAGCTGTATCTCAAGTTTCTGGCGTGCCTGCAGCCGTGTCTGCAGGAGGATGGAGTGTTTCCTTTGCTCGAGGAGCTGTTCAGCCGCGCCGCTGATTTGCAGACGGCGAGCTCCGAGGATGTAGGTCTCTTTTCTTCCTCTTCTACTGACTGGAGATCATTCGTCTCTTGTCTTTGTTCTAACGCCCTTCGATGCAGACTATCGGTACAGAAATCGTCAAGATTATCCTGCTCACGATTCCCTACATCATGGCTGCGGCCCCCGGCCAGTTCCAGCAGAAAGCGGCAGAGCTCATGGAAAAGACCGACATCATTGCTTCCGAACCCCATGCGCTTCAGGCCTTGGTCGACCCCTACGGCCCTGACTCCTCGGGCGAGAACGCATCGCCATCCCAGAGCTTGTGCATGCTTTTGCAAAAGCAGCTGCAGGCTGAGGCCGCGAAAGACTGGGAGCTGACCTGCATCCCTCGGCCCTGGAACATGCCTTTGGAAGAGATTGAGTCTCAGGACAAGCTTGCCAGCGCACCGAAGCACGCCTTGCCCACGATTTCCGTACCACCCACTGTGGTTGCGGGCCCTCGACCGCTGTTCCCCGAGGTCTACTTCTCCGTCTACGCTGACCAGGACATCGAGTCTGTGCCCTCGACGGATAACGTGGCGTCCTCCCTCATCAGGGATGGCCTTACCGACACCATCAACAGCCTGCATTTCAACAGAAATGCTACCGCGAGATATCTGATTGATCTGGACTGCTATTTCGCAGACGACACCTTTGTCAAGCGGGCCACTCCGTTTGACGAGCTGCGCAACGCAGCCCCGGGACGGTCCACCTGGAAGCCTGAAGACGTCGCCGTCGATATTGTGTTTTCACAGCTCTTCCAGCTGCCTTCGCCCGAGCACAAGTTGGTCTACTACCACTCCGTCCTGACGGAAGCCTGCAAGCTGGCTCCGGCTGCCATTGCGCCCAGCTTGGGCAGAGCCATTCGCCATCTCTACAACAACTCGCCCCGAATGGACCTTCAGCTGAGCTTCAGATTCGTCGACTGGTTCTCCCACCATCTGAGCAACTTTGGCTTCACGTGGAAGTGGGCTGAATGGAGCGACGACTGCGCCCTCTCCGATCTTCACCCTGCAAAGTGGTTCCTCAGAGGCGCGCTGGATAAAGAGGTGCGACTCAGTTTCGCTCAGCGGATTCAAAAGACTCTTCCGGAGCCGTATCAGCCTTTGATTGGCCCAGAGAAGGAAAAGGACGTTCCTGATTTCAAGTTTAGTAACTCTGGTGAGTCTAGCCCTCCCTAAGGTAATGAGGAAGTATTTGCACCAAGCGCATCACTGACACTTGTCTCTCCCAGATACGCCGTTTGCCAGCGAAGGCCAGGAAATCGCTGCCTTGCTCAGGAAGAAGGCGCCTGATGAAGAGTTTCAGCCCATCATCGAGAAGATTCAGGCGGAAGCCGTCGAGAGAGCACTCGACCCCGTCGTTGCAAGCACTGATGTCTTCATGACGGCCGTCTGCTGGGTTGGATCCAAGTCGCTGAGCCACGTCCTGGCCTGCATCGACCGCAGCAAGGGACGTCTCCTCGAGGCTGCCAACTCGTCCCCGGCAGCGCAGAACCAGGTTCTGGCGGCCGTCATGGCCTACTGGCACGCACACCCGGGCGTTGCCCTGTCGATTGTTGAGAAGCTGCTCAATTACTCCATCCTTACGCCTTCATCGGTCGTTCGCTGGGCCTTGACGGCCGAAAACCACCCCAATGCTGCCAGCGCGGGCGAAGCCCTTGCGCAGCCTCACATCTTCGAGCTGGTCCTGAACACCGTGACCAAGGTCACTGTCCGCGTGCGCCAGCTCCTCGCCTCGCCGGACGCGGACGAGGAGGCGCGCAAGACCGACGTCAAGGCCATGCAGGACCTCTTCGCCCTGCTGAACGACTTGCTGGTCAGCTGGGCCGGCGGCAACAAGGACGAGCTGATGGAGATGGGCGACGGCTCGAGCGAGCCCGAGGTGCTGATTCGGAACTGGGGCCAGCGCTGGCTGCGGGTGTTTAAGCGGCTGGGCGCGATTGAGGAGGCGTTTGTCATTGAGGCCGCCAAGGAGAAGCCCGGTTCGTCATCGTCGAACGGAGTTGATTCAGTCTAGAGAAGCTGGATCGAGGAGTATGACGATATACTGTAGGGATATATGTATTTCATGCGGCAAGGGTTTTGAAAGGGGGGGAGGAGGATAAATTACGAAGAGAAAAAGTCTTTGAAAACAGACAAAGGGGGGACGGAATCAATACTTTGTTTACTATTTTATCGTCTTCCCTTGACATAAGGGGGTTATAGGGGCGATACGCTCGCCACATTATCTTTATAGGAAAAGTAGAAAACAGATCTCGAGAGAAATATCCACCTGAAAGATGATTGTCTTCGCAAAAATAGATGAAATTAGCATATCTTGAATTCTCACACCCGCGCTTGATAACTGATATCTTGAAAGGACCTATCTCCTTCTTGTCCCGGACTTTCCTATATCTTGTCCATCCAAAGAGCCAGTAAAGGGTATTTCAGAGAGATACAAGTCATTCATTATCAATAGTGTACACGCAAAAAGTTAAAGAGCCATCAAGGTTGGACTCAAACCGTTAACTCCTTTGTGATTTTCTCATTACCAAATGCCAGGTTGTTCCCATATTTACCGCCAACCCAACCGTGAACCAAACCACCAGAAAGGCATGCTCTGCCATCCATATTGAAAAGCAAAAAACAAAGTAAAGCCGAAAATAAAAAAAAAAGTCAGAGATATAGAGTAAAGAATAGACAGCAAGAGAGGAATGAACTAGTCCGGCTGTGTACGCCTCGAACTGGAGATCAAGATGCAGTCGTCGTCGCTGTCATCGTCGTCGTCGTCGAGCCGCAGCGTCATACTATCAGTTTCCTCTTGATCGGGGACGGTAGCGTTCCGCCCTGGACCGGGGACTGCTGCTGCTCCGGCTGCGCCTTTTCGCCCATTCGCTTGAGCTTCTCGAGTAGATGACTGCAAAAGTGTTAGACTGGGTATTCTATCAGACACGGGCTGAGGGCGGCGGCGGAACTGGGCAACGAGTTGCCGGAAGGAATCAGTGGCAGATCCACTTAGATCTGGTACGACATCTGGTGCATCTCCTGGAGGATCGTCTGTAGGTCCATCTGCTATACCACCTGGTACATCATCCGGTTCTGGGCTTGGGTAGGAGGTGCGCGCGGGAGGGGGAGAAGGTGGTGGTGGTGGTGGTGGTGGTGGTGGTGGAGGTGGAGGACTTGTCATCTTGCTTGTTTCATTCACCGGGGGCATCTCAGCGAGGATAAGGAAGGGTGGGAAGTATGCGTACTTTATAGGCATGTGTCCGCGGGTGCTCTCCGTGACCGCCAGGTTGAGCCTCTTGCTTTGCTCGTCGTGCTCTTCAAAGTGCCTCTGGATCCGGACTTGGCAGGCTTGCGCATCTCCGCCTCGCACAATGTAGTCGCAACCATCCTGGTCACAGTTCCAGGTATCGTCAGGGCCACGGGGGACGGTGGAGGGTATCTTCTCAGCACGTATAAGGATCGGAATTGGCTCTGCATCACCCGATGGCGGCTGAACGACCAGACCGGCATCCCTTGATGCGCCCGCATCGGCCAAGTCCAGCATCGAGGTGTCTTCCTCTTCTTCTTCGTCGTCTCTATCCGAAAAGTAGTGCGACCGCTTCACACCAGAGGCTTCGGAGTCGGGCTCACTCTCGTCTCCAATATCGGCATAGGGCCGCTTCTTGTAGGCAGAGATCCGCAGTGCTGATGTTTTACCTGGTTGCCGGCCAGGCCGTTTCACCGTCTTGCCGGCGTGTCGGGGCGGGTCGCTGGAGCCTCCTGCGGCATCATCACGCGGAGACGACTCTGGATCGCCGGAGCCTAAGGCTACCTTCTTAGACGCACGCACAATCGTCTTGCGCGGCTCTAGTCGGTATGGAAAGTCTGTTGGCTTGAGGGCGCGTGGCGTAAACGGTTTTGCTGCCAGCTCCTCCAGGTAAGTGTAGAGCCCATGTGACTGGTACTTCTCCCTGTCGAGTGTCTGCAATAGGGCTGCGGCATAATAGTGCAAGACCTCTTCGACAGGAACCCGGTGGCTCCCAGGAGAGCCGTCTTTATAGTTGGGAAATTTGTAGTGGAAATAGAGGCCGTTGGCAGCATTTGTGGCCGTGATGCCCTTCTTGGCTCCACGTCGTTCTTCGTAAAGCCTCTCTATCGCGTTGAATACGGAGGCAAAGGGAGTCTCGTCATTTGGGGCAGGGCTCATTGTAGCTTCGGCCGAGAGAGTAGGTATAGCTGGTCTCTGTGTAGTAGCCACAGGGCTTGCCACGTCTACCTGCGGGCTTGGCTTTGGCCGTTTCGAGAGCTGGACCGTGTCTGCATCGATCTCATTGCTGAGACTCCTGGTATTGCGGGTTGAGGGCCGGTGACTGGGAGCCGGGCTCGCCATGTCTCGCGCGGGACTGACCGGTTTTCGTGGGTTTTTGAGCGCCAACTCGGTCTTTCGGACCACATCCTATATGTCTGTTAGCTGCCGACACAGTCACTGGTCCACTGAAAGTCACTTACGGCATGCTGGGCTGTGAACCATCTGTGGAAGGGAGTTTGCTTCCAGTCGATGAGGTCGAGAGACTCCTGTCCGAACTGGCAGACGAAGAAGATGGCGTGTTCAGTGCACCGCTGCACAACCTCGTTGAAAGTTGCGCCGTCGCCCACTTTCATGGCATACTGGAGACTTGCTGTGAGTAGGGGCCTTTGAACGTCGCGCGAGGGCCCTGCTTACCTGCAGAAAATCATCCCTGAGAGCCTCGAGAGAGTTGGCGTGCCCTCTGACGGGCATTCTGCTGAACTTGTCGGAAGTGTATATATCCACCAGGCTGTAATACATAGTCGTGGCTTCGCACATCTTGTTGAAGATGGGTCGATATGCTTCTGACGGGTTGATCTCGTACCAACCGCCTCGGCCCAAGACCCATACGACAGGGCGCGCTTCGTCTTCTCCGATCGAATAAGAGATGCAATGGCGAATCTCTATAGGCGTAGATGCTCTTGGCCTCGGTAAGATGACTGCGAATGTCAGGAGAGTTACTTCGTGAGCCCGCAAAGCGACAACTCACTGTGTGACTTTTGAGAGGGGTCGTCGATAATGAGATGGCCTCTCACGATGTATGGGCCGCGGACCACGACGTTGAGCGCATTCTCGAGCGACTCGCCGGTCATATCGTACACAGTCGCATCGCGCAGCTCAAAGCACGGATAGAGATCCTTGGAGACATCCCTGGGCTGTGACCTGACAACCGACACCTCCTGCAACCAATGGATCCTATCGTCGTCGACGGTCTCGACGCTCGAAGTCGAGGCCCTTCGCCTGCGCCCGCTCATCTTGGATCGCAGAGGTGGTGGAAGACCATAGGAGATCACGCGGCCTAATGAGAGGAGTAGGAGTAGGGATTAGTCGTGGAGTTGAGTCCCGAGCGCCAGCTGGCGAGCGAGAGCTGCGACGGCGATGTTGGTTCGGCGGTGATGGTTGTTTGTATGCCAACTCTGGGGTCGAACAGCGGAATTGCCGGTCGAGCAAATGAACTGCTTTGCAACGTGTATGGAAGATCGAGATCTTAGACAATTTCGAATAGAGGAGAATCAAGAAAAGCCTGTTCGTAGTGTTTGTTGAACGTGTCGGCGCAGTTGAGAGGCAGATGCGAAAGTCGAAAAAGCACATGCAGCCAGTGGAGAGACACGATACTGGCCAGCGCGTTAATGGGCGTCATAGCGGTCGGCTCAACTGGGTTCGCGATTGACGGGCGGCGCGGAACCTGCAGAGGCTCGGAGGGGTTAGTGGCTGTTTCTGCGCCGGTGGGCAGCGGAGGGGCCCTGAAATGCTCGCTCAACTGCTGTAGCACAGCGCTGTCGCATGTCCCCACTGCGTCAGATGGATCAACGGCTACTGTATTTGTGTGTGTACATACAGACAACTCCTGAAAAGGTCCTACAGAGCATTTGAGTACAGTTAAGCGTTTGGACATGTTTGGCTGTGGAATAGAATAGCAGGCCTTCAGGTGACAATTTTGTCATTCCTATACCGAGCACAAAGCCAATTTCTAGGTCAGCTTGAAGGTGCAAACATGCAGCTGAGTTCAAAGTCAGCGGCCATTCCGTCGACTGCGGAGAACAAACCGTACTCTGTACCCTTAGTGCGTGTGCGAGGGGCTTCTCTACTTGATCCGTCTTACTCTCCATGGTGCATCTCATGTACTTCAGCGCTAACGTCAGATTAGCCAAGTACTGATACTTACCCCGTCGCAATCTCTTATCTTTGCGCTAGGTCAATTTTTTTTTTCTCCCATCGCTCGCGGGTTCATGGTCGCAGATGAAGGTGAGATCGTGGTGAGAACTGCATAGACCTTACCTATTTGCAGCTTCCCTCCTGTTTACACATCTCTCCCTCCTCTCTCATTTTCCATTTTCTTCCAGTTTCTCCTCTTCTCCTCTTCTTCTCCTTAATAATCGCTTCGTCTTCCACGCCCCTACCCACCTTAGGCCTCGTATGCGACGGATTGGAAAAGCACTCTCGACAATGGCTTCGGACGTCGTCCGGGATGGTGTCTTTGGTAGGTCTTGTCCTTATCCCAATTTCCAGCCTCTTTGCATCTTCTCCAACGCGTCTGACTATGACGGATTTTTGCTAACGTATTATGCGTGCCGTCTTAGCCATCAACAAGCCTTGCGGCCTCAGCTCGGCTCAGGTTGTGCGAGAATGCCAACAAGCCTTCAACCCCTCCGCCCTCTTCAAGCCCATGATCGAAGCAGAGATAGCCCGCCGGCTTAAGGAGTCAGGCGGTCAGTTCATGCGACGCAAGGCCGAGAAGAAGGCATCACAAGTCAAGATTGGCCATGGAGGCACGTTGGACCCCTTGGCGACTGGGGTGTTGATCCTCGGTGTCGGTTCGGCCACGAAGCTGCTGCCCCAGTTCCTCGACTGCACCAAGACCTACGAAACCATTGTCCTCTTCGGCGCGAGCACCGACACCTACGATCGAGTCGGCCGTGTCTTGTCTAAGCGACCATATGACCACATAACTCGAGAGATGGTAGAGAAGGAGTTGGAGGGATTCAAGGGAAAGCAGATCCAGATCCCGCCCTTGTACTCGGCGCTTAAGATGAATGGCAAACCGCTGTACGAATACGCGCGCGAGGGGAAGCCCATCCCCAGAGAGATTGAGGGAAGAGAGGTCGAGGTGTTGGAAGTTGAGCTTCTGGAGTGGTACGAGCCGAAGACACACAATCATCGCTGGCCAACAGAGGAGGCCGAGGCGGCCGAGCGCAACCTTGCCGAGCAGGTCTGGAGGGTTAAGAAGCAGCAGGAGACTGGGCGAAAGCTCACGCCTGAAGAAAAAGAGCAAGACGACCAGGCGGTGGCCGCGCACGAGACCTTTAAGCGCAGGTTCGAAGAGCGACAGGACGAGCTCATCAAGGATGCGCCACGCAAGAAGCAACGTCCTTCCAAGCACTCGGCCATGATGTCTGGCGCTCTTGGGCAGCTGCCCCAGCCCGTCTACTCTAGCAAGGGCAAGAACCTCGTCCCTCCGACACCCGATGAAAGCACTCCTCCGCCGTGGAGCGATGAAGGACCCCCTGCCGCCAGGATTCGGCTCAAGGTGACGTCGGGCTTCTACGTCCGAAGCTTCTGCCATGATCTCGGCACCAAGCTGGGATCTGCGGGTCTCATGGCAGAGCTTGCCCGTGTCCGCCAGAGCGACTTTACCATTGGCGGCACAAACTGCCTCGAGTACGATGACTTGGCCAAAGGAGAGGAAGTCTGGGGCCCCAAGGTCGCCGACATGCTTGCGCGTTGGAATGGTGAGCCCGAAGGGAGCTGGCCTGGCCCAAAGGCAGCTTCCAAGGCAACGAACCAAGCCGGCGAGAAGGCCGAAGCGCAGAAGAGGCAAGAAAAGAAGAGCGCCAGCCCAGTCGCATCGCCCACTGCCGCTACTCGATCAGAGAAACGGTCACGGTCTCCGTCTGCAGACAGGACGGCGTCACCGGCACGCAAGATTCAGGCAAAGGGCGACGGGGAGAAGCCATCCCGACAGATCAACGGCACCAAGACGTCGACCAAGTCTGACGACGAAAAGTCTTGGAACGGCTTTGACGATTAAAGCGTAAAAATCATATATATATACTATATTCGGACAATCTACTACAACAGCTTTCTGCATTTCTTGTGTTACAATCCAAAGGGGGGTTGGGGGAGATGACGGCGTCGAGATACCATTACCCAGAGTCATGCAGGCTCGCGAGGGTTCGGGATATGCTACCTCCTTGGGTAGGCCATGAAGACATACAGTATTACGTCCCAGGGACACGATGTTCATTGAAGAGCGCAAGCAGATGTTCTGAACGAGTGCAGTCTCTTTCCGTACTTCAATACAGATGACAGTTTCTCGACTTGCCTCTAGGAGGTATTCGATAAAGTCCCAGTTCCTGATAGAGTATCTTCGCTATTTATACTCCGTACTCCCTTTGTCTCGCAGTTTGTGTAAACCAACCACACCTGTGATATCAAAATCCAAAAGCCAGGCTAAAACAAAGTCCATCCAATCCATTTCCTGTACCTGAGCCTGTTCGCCAAACAAAGGAAAGATGAGGAAGTGTGAGAATGGAGGCCAAGACGCAATAATTCCGCGCTTGCGGTTTCCAGTGATCAAATATCCCCGTAGCCAACCTTTCAAAATTCCCATTCGCAATCCATTAGTCCCTTTACTTATTTGTGTCCTCCCAGTTTTCCGTTTCATCAAGTTCATTCAATCCTCTCAGACGCCAGCGACAGAGCCGCCGCGTCACAGCCCTCCTGCAGCAGCACCTTAACCTTTTCAATGCGGTGCATCGCCAGCTCCAGCTTGTCCAGCCTCTTCTTCTTCTCGACGTCGCGCTTCTCGAGCTCGGATATCCGCTGCTCGAGGGCGGCGCGGGCGCGGCGCTCCGTGGCCACCATCTCGTTGGCCTGCTCGAAGAGCGTGACGCTCAGCTCCTCGACCTCTCTGTTCGTCGCGTTGAGCCGGCCCTCTGCCGCCCTCCGCAGCGCCTGCTCCTTGTTGAGGGCCTCGAGCAGGTCCTCGGTCGTGCGGCCGGGGGTCCTCGTCGCCATGGTCGTCATTCTGTTCGATTCGGTCGATGCTGGCGGTGGTGGTGTCACTGGGGGCTTAGGCGCGGGCTTGGATGCCGGCGGGCTGGCGGGCTGGGACCGGCGCGAGTACATGAGGGCGGAGATGCGTGTCGCGCCGGCCTGGAAGAAGGACCCGCGGGAGGGGCTCTGGCTGGTGGCAGGCTCGGGGGTTGACGAGGACGATGATGAAGAGGAGGACGACGACGAGGACGATGCGAGCTTTGCCCGCAGCTTGGTCAGCTCAGCCTCGTACTCTGCCCAGCGGTCGACGGCGGCGGCGGCCTTTTGGTTGAGCTGGAAGACTTGGGATTCGAGCTCTGCGATGCGGGCCTGGGCGTCGAGGAGCTGCATGGACGGGGGCTCGTTCAGCGGCGGGATGAGGAAGCCGCAGCTGGGGCAGCATGATGGGCTGGGGTCGACGAAGAGGGACGTCGTTTTGGAGGCGGCCGTGATGACCATTGTGGACGACATGGCTTTTGCGACTGTAGCTGCTGCTGCTGTGGGAGGGCGATTAGGAACTTTGACGGGGCTGTTGTTTCTTTGTCCAGGAAAAGAGAAACTGATGGAACGAACCTGGTTGATGACCGGCTCCCGGGTTCAAGTGCGTGGTGTTCGGGCTGAAGAGGCAGGATTCATGCCCATCCAGACAACCCCAAGCACGCTGCTTGTATGACGACTTATGACAACACTTTAGAATCTCCAGCCAAGGTTGAAGAAATGGGCAAAAATAAAGGTGGCGGGGCGGGCTTGAAGACGGGAATGTCGCGTGTAGGTGGAGTTGCCCAACAGGGGACCTTTTCAAGGGAGACAAGTGCCGGACGGATGCCCTGGAAGGGCTGGGAGAGGGCCTGTGCAAACACAAGAACAGGGGGGCTTTAGTGACAGCGGTTTTGGTCCGCTTCTTCAGGGCTGAGCAGGTTTGATTTCGATCAAGTTAAATGATTTGAGCTGGGCTGAGATGGTCTGTGTGGCTGCCCGAGGAGCTGGATCCAGTGGCATCTGACATTGTACAAGCCTCACGGAAAACGAACGTCAAGGGGAGTTGTTGCTATTATTAGATACGATCACGTAGAGGCAGTGAATGCAGGACAAGAAGGGGTAAGACATGCCTGCGGGTGTCACCTTGATCGTGAAGCGAATGATGAAAGTGTTGATGAAGAATCGACAGTAAAGTATATATATATATATGTATGTATCTATTTGAGCACATCTTCAAATCCATCCAAGAAGCTCCAGGTCTGTAGTAGCGGATAGATAGATGCGGCGATATTCAGGCACAAGCCGGAACCTCAGGCTCTAGTCAGGCACGGCTTCTTTCTCTTCCTCCACATTCGTACTGTATGCGGTCCCATCATAGAGCGTCACAAACGGCGCGCTAACACGTATATCGGTCCTGGTTCGGCTATTGTACGGACTTCAGCAATACATGCTCCATCGCTTGGTATGTCGTCGTCGTGCATCGCTCCGTTTGGCTGCGGACCGTTTCGGTATCCAGGCACCTGAGGGCCAAGCAGTGGCCCGTCGGCGTACTGGATGTTGCTCTACGCCGTGACTGAACCATCCCGTCTCTTGCTCAGATCCGGCACAAGCTACCCGTGTGTGCGTGAGAATGCGTAACCCGATGCGAGCGCATGTAAAAGGGCCACGCAGACCTATGTTGTTGTTGTCGCAATTTGCAGCTCAAGAAGCATTCGGGATGCAGCATGGACAATTTGAGCTTCCACATTTCGCAGCAGGAGCTTCAGCTTGGCTTGGCCACTTTTCGCGGCTCGCTCACCCCCGTCTCGGGATCCCTGAACTCCTTCCAGCTGATGGGAACCATGTCATTGCCTGCGTCACTGGTGGCCATGATGACACCAAGCTCGTTTGCTGCCGTAGAGAGATAGTAGTTGGCTTGGTCGCCCAAGGAGATCTGATCTGCGCGTTAGCCTCTGCATATACAACCTCCATCAGTAGTCAAGAAGGGAACGCGGTTGACTTACCACCTGGGCCCGAACAATATCCCCAGGCTTGAATGACTCGTGGATCTTGACCTTGTCTTGCTCTGTTGCCCTCACATCCTGCACCCGTATCACGCCCTGCCACTCCGTCTGCAGAACCGTGCTGCCGACCTGCTGGATGACTACAGTGGCCTGCTTTGGCATGAGACGCACCACGCGCGCCAAGACGATGTTTCCGACGTCTGGCAGAACCTCTCGCTTGCGCCCACGTCTTACTACAGAAACGGTCGACAATTCCTCGGCAGTGGGCGCCGTGATCTTGTTCAATCGCTTGACCGGGCCAGGAGCCTTGGCCGGCGCTGTGACGGAGACATTGCCCAGCAGCGAGGACACGACGTTGCCTCCATAGACGTGTGTGCCTGGGCCAGGAGCGTATTTGCTGGTAGGCCCCAGGACTGTGCCGGGAATGGCGAGAGAGGGAATGCTGTCGGTCGCCATCGAGAACTGGATGAGCATTGGTTGGAGCTTAGAAGACGAGCTTCATCGAAAAATCACGGCTTGGCCGCAATCGAGCAAAAGTCTTATCGCGATAAGGGTCACGTGCGCTTGGCTGCCCACCAAGAGCTTCGTTGCCGGACAGCTTCATCCGCACTTCATCCGCTCTCGGGCCCGAGGTGGGCTGGCAGGGCGGATAGCGGAGCAAGAACTTGCGAAACAAACGGAGACGAATCTGCGCCTCTGGATATGGAGCCCTCGGTTCTGTCTATCCGAGTCCATTGGGCCTCTTTTCATCACAGTCTACGGAGTAACACGAACTTTGACGTGCAGGTACGAAGTGCTTCAGGTTGCATCCAATGATAGCCAACAGCCAACGGCTCCTGACTCATCGATATACGAGTACGAGCAGAGCAGAGCAGAGCATTCATGCAACCACACAGAAGAACTCGGTGAAGGATCTTGGAACCCATGATGCTCCTTCTGGGCGCGTGTGTCTGACAGCTTGCAGGGAGTCATACAGGCGTTAGTATTCCGGCTGACTCACGGGAATGCTGACCCATCCGCGCGCGGCAGCCTCCCGATTAGTCGAGCAAACATCGGACTTGAATCTCAGATTCTAAATTCGACCCTTATTACTTGGCTGGGCAATAATCGCGATGGGGAACGAAGCGGTGGTGCCTGAACTTTCTCTGATCTCTGCTCTGCATTGCAACACTTCGACGCCACGGCCGGAGTTCGCGAATCCCGTCCCGGCCTCTGCATGCGTTTGCTGCTTACAAACTGAAATGCCCGTTGGCGTTCAGCCATCGACGGTTGTGGGAACAGCTCAGGTGCGCCAAGGTGGACGCCCTACGGGTACGGAGTCCGATCTGAGTCGCGGATCCCGTCATTGTCGTGCCCATGAGAACAGCATCTTTTGGGGCCTAGTGGCATGCAGAGGCTGCAAAGACTGCAAAAGTGCCCCGAAGGCTATTATCTCCGGGCCAGTCTCCTGGACTACGGCACCGCTTCGGCACCGCTAACCAGCTTTCTCTGACGTTCACCACTTGTCGTGCGACTTGCATCGAATGCCGGCAGCGTCTGCAAGGCTCATGCCAACATTCTGGTCCCCCCCATCGCGCATGATTCGTCTGGCCTCGCAAGACGGTGAAGGGTGGCTACGGAACATCGGCATCGAACCCCTATTGATGGGACAACGACTGTTGAGACTGCAGGATGCTTGGTGATGAAGTTGCTTGTGTTTACGATGTGATCTTGCCCTGCATACTACTTAGGATGGACCTTCGGCTTCGAAGTTGCCCCCAAACGTTTTCCCCAAAATGGGGCCCGAGACTGGTGTTGTTCGTTTGCGGAACGTCGACGACTCATACGACATGATTCATCATGGCTGCCTTGGTCCTCGACGCAGCCAATGGGATGCATACCAGTTGGGCGCCCTTCTGTAATCTGTTGATTTTCGATTCGCCGACTGGCAACTCTGTTCCGTCGCCTCGACGCTCGTGTGCGCCACCCACCACCACCCAATTCAAGCAGAAGTCAATCGGCCTACGCAGGCACCGGATTTCAGAGACGCCGACCTGCTTGTTTAGCCCAGTTGTTCAGTGTCGCCTTGCCCCCCTGCTCTGGATCTCGGCGCGCTGGATGCTGGAACCCATGTGGAGCGGGATCCAGAAACGGGTTTTGTGTCGTTGCTCCCATGCATTGCCTAACACCCTGTCTCTGCAGTTTTACAAACGGGAACTAAGAATGCGCCGTACTGGTTGCTCGTCAATATCCACTCCGGACATGCATGGATGGCGAGCTATCGCTCCTCTCGTTTATAAGCGTTTGCTGTCCCCGGCTGGGTTGGTTCGTTGCGCGCCAGGTCACTTCAGCTCGTCGTCGTCTCTGTCGGGTTTGTTCATTCTGTTGTCTGCTGTTGATCTGTTGAATTCTTGCCGAAGATTCACTCGACGCTATATCTCGTTTAACCGTGGATCTCAGAGCCAAGACTCTCCCCGGTAGCCTCCACAGTCGACTAGACGATACCCGTGGCGCCACCCGCTCTGCTGAGCGAGACATCATCTGCTGCCTCTGGTCTAAGCGGCCGCGACCTCGGGCATCACGCCGAGGTCTCCCATAAATATGGCAGACCCCGAGGCCGAGAAAGACATTCAGGCGTCAACAGCTGCTCCAGGGACCAGTGCGATCAGCATTCAATCAGCGTCAGAAGGCCACAGTGATGAACTGGACAGTGAAAAGGCTGCCCATGTGAGCGAGAAGGATGGCGATGGAATCGAAAGAGTCGACTCCAGGTCCGACCAGGAAGAGGATTCGCCCAAGGAGGCGCTGAGAACAACTAAGAGCCATGCAACTGATGCCAGTGTCGCTACCACAGCTGCGGTGGCGCAACAACCAAAGTTGCGCTGGTATAAGCGGCTCAACCCCATGCGCTGGGGTGGCATACCAGAGATACCCAAGGAGCGTATAGTCTCCCGGGAGTACCAGGCCGGCTTCTTCAGCAAACTCACGTTCTACTGGATGAACCCTCTCATGACGGTGAGATTGTGACTTTGAGCAGATTGATATAAGCTGCGAGCTGTGTGAGCTAACCAGAACATGTTTCACAGACCGGGTATAAGCGCCAGCTGGACAAACAGGACATCTGGCTCGTCAATCCGGACAGAGCAGCAGAGCCCATGACCGTCAAAGTGAGGGAGGCCTTTCAGAGACGGGTCAAGAATGGACAAAAGCGACCTCTGCTCGGGGCCTTGCACGAAAGCTTTACGTTCGAGTTTTGGCTCGGTGGTGTCTGCTCCCTCATCGCCACGATCATGCAGGTTCTCTCTCCGTTTGTTCTCCGCTACCTGATCCAGTTTGCAACCGATGCCTACATAGCCAACGTCAGCGACGCTCCTGCTCCTCACATCGGCCGTGGTCTCGGCTTGGCCATTGGCGTTACCCTTATGCAGATCGTACAGAGCGTGTGCATCAGCCACTTCATCTACCGAGGCATGATGATGGGAGGCCAAAGTCGTGCCGTTCTCATCGGCATGATTTACGAGAAGTCCATGGTGATATCAGGTCGTGCCAAGGCTGGCGGCGTCAAGGAGGCTACCCTGCCAGAGGCGAACGAACAAGAGGAGAGTGACAAGAGCAAGGGCAAGAGCAAGGGCAAGAGTAAGGACGACGATAAGG
Source organism: Trichoderma gracile (assembly GCA_020002365.1). Classification (NCBI taxonomy): domain Eukaryota; kingdom Fungi; phylum Ascomycota; class Sordariomycetes; order Hypocreales; family Hypocreaceae; genus Trichoderma; species Trichoderma gracile. Next base: position 1,955,018 of record JAINEY010000003.1, read on the forward strand.
ACAAGAAGAAGGGAGAGAAGGGCGCCCCCGGACATGATGGCTCAGGTTGGACCAATGGACGCATTACCAACTTGATGAGCGTCGATACCTATCGCGTTGATCAAGCCTCGGCCCTTCTGCACATGACCTGGACTTCTCCTGTCGCTTGCATTATTACTCTGGTCCTGCTTTTGATCAATCTGACGTACAGTGCCCTGGCCGGTTTCGGACTCCTTCTCATCGGTGTTCCGCTCATCACCAGAGCTATCCAATCCCTGCTTCTTCGAAGAAAGGCCATCAACAAGATTACCGACCAGAGAGTGTCGCTCACTCAGGAGATCTTACAGTCCGTCCGGTTTGTCAAGTACTTTGGCTGGGAGAAGGCCTTTATCGATCGTCTGGCCGAAATTCGCTCCAAGGAGATCTACTCCATCCAGGTCTTGCTCGCCATCCGCAATGCGATCAATGCTGTCAGCATGTCCATGCCCATCTTTGCCTCGATGCTGGCTTTCATCACTTACTCCTTGACCAACCACGGCTTAGCACCAGCCGAGATCTTCTCTTCGCTGGCTCTGTTCAACGGTCTCCGAATCCCTCTCAACTTGCTGCCTCTTGTCCTCGGTCAGGTGATCGACGCCTGGTCTTCTCTCCAGCGAATTGAGCAATTCCTGCTTGAAGAAGAACAAGAAGAGGACGTTGTCTTCGACCCTGAAGCAGAGCATGCCATTGAACTCAAGCATGCCTCTTTTACTTGGGAGAGAACACCCACCAAAGAGGCCGACAAGGCTGATGCTGGCAAGGCCAAACATGGTGCCAAAAAGCCTGAGGCTCCAAAGGAGACTGCGCCGTCTGCGTCTGGTGATGACTCCGCCAGTACTCTGGTGGAGGAGCGGGAACCCTTCAAGCTGCATGATCTGAATCTGCAAGCCGGTCGAAACGAACTGATTGCTGTCATTGGCACTGTCGGTAGTGGCAAGAGCTCTTTACTTGCTGCCCTGGCCGGCGACATGCGCAAGACAAGTGGTGAAGTCATCTTTGGCGCCTCCAGGGCTTTCTGTCCTCAGTATGCATGGATCCAGAACACCTCGTTACAGAACAACATTATCTTTGGCAAGGACATGGACCAGGAGTGGTATAAGGAGGTTATTCGAGCGTGAGTTTTCGATCTTTCACCCTTTCCCCCTTTCGCCATAGATTTCAAGACTAACTGTGATTGTCGACAGTTGTGCCCTTCAAGCTGATCTCGACATGCTCCCTAATGGCGACTTGACTGAAATTGGTGAACGCGGTATCACAATCTCTGGAGGTCAGAAGCAGCGTCTCAACATTGCACGAGCCATCTACTTCAACGCCGACATTGTCCTCATGGACGATCCTCTCAGTGCCGTCGACGCCCATGTTGGTCGCCACATCTTTGACAATGCCATCTTGGGCCTCCTCAAGGACAAGTGCCGCATCCTTGCTACGCACCAGCTTTGGGTTCTTTCGCGTTGCGACCGGATCGTCTGGATGGATGGCGGCAAGATCCAGGCTGTTGACACATTTGAGAATCTGATGCGAGTCCACAAGGGCTTCCAAGAGCTGATGGAGACGACTGCCGTTGAAAAGAAGGAGGAGGACGAAGAGGAAGACGACGAAAAGCTGAAGCAGCTGACCCTGAGTGAGACCGCCGAGGCACGCAAGAACAAGAAGAACAAGAAGGGCGCGGCTCTCATGCAGCAGGAAGAAAAGGCCAATTCCAGCGTGCCTTGGTCCGTGTATGGCGCATATGTCCGCGCCTCCGGCACCCTGCTGAATGCTCCCTTGGTCATCTTTATTCTCATTCTGTCTCAGGGCGCCAACATCATGACCAGCCTGTGGCTCTCGTACTGGACCTCGGACAAGTTTGGCTTGTCGACGGGCCAGTATATCGGCATCTACGCCGGACTCGGTGCTCTCCAGGCGGTGCTCATGTTCCTCTTCTCCGTCCTGCTGTCTATCCTGGGAACGACCTCCAGTAAGGTGATGCTCCGCGAAGCCATGTTCCGAGTCTTGCGTGCGCCCATGTCCTTCTTCGACACGACGCCGCTGGGCCGCATCACAAACCGCTTCTCCCGTGATGTCGACGTCATGGACAACAACCTGACGGACGCCATTCGGATGTACTTCTTCACGCTCTGCATGTGCACTGCCGTGTTTGCCCTCATCATTGCCTACTTCCACTGGTTCGCCGTCGCCCTTGTGCCCCTGTACTTCTTGTTCATTGGCGCCGCGTCGTACTATCGCGCGTCGGCCCGCGAGGTCAAGCGGTTCGAGTCGGTCCTCCGATCTACCGTCTTTGCCAAGTTTGGCGAAGGTCTTTCGGGTGTGGCTTCGATTCGTGCTTACGGGCTCAAGTCCCGATTCATCAAGGATCTCCGCGATGCCATTGACGAGATGGACGGCGCTTACTTTCTCACCTTTTCTAACCAGCGCTGGCTGTCTCTTCGGCTCGATCTGATTGGCAACCTCCTTGTGTTTACCGTCGGTATCCTCGTCGTCACTTCACGATTCAGCGTCAACCCGTCCATCGGCGGTCTGGTCCTCAGTTACATTCTGTCTATCGTGCAGATGCTGCAGTTCTCTATCCGCCAGTTGGCCGAAGTCGAGAACGGTATGAACGCGGTCGAGCGTCTCCGCTACTATGGCAGCGAGCTCGAAGAGGAGGCTCCTCTGCACACTGTTGATGTTCGCGAATCCTGGCCTGAAAAGGGAGAGATTATCTTTGACAATGTCGAGATGCGCTACCGAGAAAACCTGCCGCTTGTGCTCAAGGGCCTTTCCATCCACATCAGGGGCGGAGAGCGCATCGGCATCGTCGGCCGTACGGGTGCTGGAAAGAGCTCCATCATGAGCACTCTGTTCCGCCTTGTCGAGATCTCAGGAGGATCCATCACCATTGACGGCATCAACATTGCCACCATCGGCTTGTTTGACCTTCGATCCCGGCTCGCCATTATCCCCCAAGATCCGACCCTGTTCCAGGGTACTGTTCGCAGCAACCTTGATCCCTTCAACGAGCACACCGACTTGGAACTCTGGTCCGCTCTTCGACAAGCCGATCTCGTTCCTGCAGACGCCAACATGGAAGACCGCAAGACGGATCCCTCCCGCATCCATCTCGACAGCGTCGTCGAAGAAGACGGACTCAACTTTTCCCTCGGCCAGCGTCAGCTCATGGCTCTCGCGCGCGCCCTCGTGCGTGGTTCTCGCATCATCGTCTGTGACGAGGCCACGTCCAGCGTCGACATGGAGACGGACGACAAGATCCAGCGGACCATGGCCACTGGGTTCAAGGGCAAGACGCTGCTCTGCATTGCCCATCGCCTCCGCACCATCATTGGCTACGACCGCATCTGCGTCATGGACGCCGGCCGCATCGCCGAGCTGGACACGCCGCTGGAGCTGTGGAAGAAAGAGGACGGCATCTTCCGGGGCATGTGCGACAGGAGCGGCATTCGGGTGGAGGACATTGAGAGTGCGAAGCTGGAACTGGACCAGCTGACTGCTGCTGCTGCTGCTAGCTCATGAGAAGAGAGACTTTTGATGATATATACCCCCCCATTTTTCTCTTTTTCTCGTTTGGATGATGCCTCCTCTTCTTGGATACGATGATGATGGTGTTCGATGAACAAAAATCATCGGGAGTTTCTAAATGAGAGTGCTCGTTCGAAGCAATTCAACACGGAAACTGCAAGTTACATTGACTCATATGGTTTTACGATTTCACTGTGGTGTTTGTTCATATTTATATCTAATAGACGGGGGAGGGCAAAGGTTAGAAAAGTCATGGTACTGCCTATGCATGGTAGTCCTAGGGCGAGATGAAGCTCGTCGAATATATTCAATAATTGAAACACTTTACGGGCGTATGATTCTTGTCCAGCATATTCGACAAACTATGAGCTGAGTTAGAATAGGTGTGAAGAATACAAAGGTGAGGCTGCAATTCCCCTTCCCAGTCAACATTCACGTGCGTGACCTCTAAAGGACACTGACTGAGCGAACGAGACATATTGAAATGAAGTAAAAGTAAAAGTAAGATTCATACACTGCTCATCATTTGACGCCATAAAACCCCCCTATATCTTTCAAACAAGACTCAAAAAGTGCCTCTGTGTAATTAAGAACAACAGTAAAAGGACAAGATACACGCCCACCAAAGATACGTATTAAGAAACTATTTTTCAAAATGAAGAGATTTGCAATCAATATCGCTGCCGAGGACTACCACTGCCCCTGGGCCCAGAGCTAGGCGGCATCTGGGGCGGAGGAAGGCTTCCAGGCTCGTCGGCGAGCAAGTCCTCGAGATAAGCACTGGGAGCCCGCTGGCCCGGCTGGCGGTTGTTGAGGTTGACGGAGCTGCTGCTCATGTCCCTGCGGGGCGAGAAGTGAGGCGAGTCCGGGGGCGAGGGCCCCATGAGCGAGCCCCTCGAGCCGTTGGGGTAGCTCATCGAGTCCGGGCGCAGGTTCGTCAGGCTGATGGAAGGGCCCTGCTGGCCGCCGCCGCCGCCGGGCGACGAGTTGCCGGCCGCGTAGAAGCCAGAGGGCAAGAAGGTCGAGCCGCGGCCGCCGGGGACGTTGGACCCTGCGGCGGTGGGCGAGAAGAAGAGGTTGGACTGGCTGGGGGCGGCGGAGGGCGTCATGGTGTTGCGGTTGGTGCGGCGGGTGCCGCGGCCGCCGCCGGCGGGAGCAGGCGCGGGCGAGGCCTGGTCCGAGTACTTGTAGAAGGGGGCGGGCGGCGCCGGGAAGCCGGCCTTGGAGTTGGCCTCGTGCTGGGCGAGGGCGGCGCGGCGGACGGAGCGGTGCAGCAGGAAGCTGACGATGATGCGCCACAGCAGGACGCCGAGGCCAAAGGCGCCGAGGATGGCGCCGACGGCGATGAAGACGGTGCCGTCGGGGGCGCTCGAGTGCTGCATGAAGGGCGCGTTCTTGGTCGGCGGCACGGTCGGGGGGGGATATGTCGGGACGGCACCGCCGCGGGTCAGGGTTGGGAGGCCGGTCGGGCCTGAGTCGTCGTCGTCGGAGCTGGTGCTGCGCCCGGCGCTGCTGGACGTCGTCTTCGAAGGCGTAGGCTTGTTAGTCGTGGTGGTGGTGTCGGACTTGTTGTTGTCAGGCTTGTTGTTCTGGGCCAGGATGGGAGTGGCCAGGACAGCAAATGCTGCCAGCGTCGTGAGGAGGTTGGAGGCCCGCATGGTTGGTTGTCGAGGCGTATCAGAATCGCTATGTGTGATGTTGTAGCCTTGTGCAAATCGATGGCGCGATGGGAGGGTTGACGAGTAGAGCGCTGCGATGCGATGAAGCGGGAACCAAAAACGAGCGTGGAAGAAAAGAAGGTCGTAGGCGTGAAGATGAGCGTCGCTTTTTTTTGCGCAGGGCTGAAACAAGACGAAAGCGGAAGGTTTTCACTATGCAATCGCGCGCGCCGAACGAAACCAGCAAATGACCGTCGGAACGAGTGTCGCGGGTGAAGGACTGAATTCTTATTCCATGGAGAAGCGCAATGCGGTCAATGTGATGTCGATGCGACGCGATGCGATGCGTGCAAAGCGATCGCGGAGGGGGGAGATGCCGGAGCTGGCGACAAAGTTGCTGGACGGCGGAGATGGAAGTGAGAAAACGGGAGAGTAGGTGGTGTTTTGACCTCCTTTTAGGCCATGCAGCCCGGCCAACAGCAACTGAAAGTTCGTCCAACTGAGGCGGCTGGGAGGGCAGATCAGCGGGCGCTGCGCACTGTACGGGCGTTGGATTGTAGCGCCAATGAGGAGAGGTAACAGGGCGGGAGAGGCTGAGGGCGGCGCTGCAGGGGAGCTCGTATTGAGGGTTTTGGCGGGTGATGGACAGTGCGGTGAAGAAGCTTTGAACGTCCATCTTATTGATTCTTGTATGCATTCTCGTCAAAGCTGTCTAATGAGGGTATGCAGTTGTGATATGACCTTCACTCGACATCACGATTGAGACGGGCAGCAAAACAACTATCCACTGGAGTTTGTCACCAAAATCCTTCTTGAAGCGGACTCGTGTGTGTTGTGCATACAAAATGCATGCATGCTAATCCCAGTTCCTAGAGACCCGTCTTGGGACGAAAGTCTCGTATTGCATCTCCACATCGGCCAAGAAGGAAGCTTCTCTCAGTCTGTGAGAGCCGTCTTAGTCTTTACGAGTGACAGAACTCTTACAAGCTCCGAAGCAGTGAGATAGCTATATGATACAATGCAATCTATAGAGTAGATTTTGGGTCTTTCTTTTTCTGTCTGCTGAGCGAGTCATAGCTATTCTCTGTTGTAGTTGACGCATAACATAAAATCACCGTCTTTAACACAGCAAACGGTCTCAAGCTCCGTCTCATATCGGGGGCCTGTGCACGTGACTCTGACGTTGGTTTGGCTCACCCTCTAGCCTCAGCGCTACCGCCAGATCCCCAAGCGCTCCGCAGAGCGTCATCATCAAGCCGACCGAACCAAAAGACCTCTTCGATCCTCAACCTTCCCACCTTCAGTCTAACGAGCAACAAGCTACACCTCTTTGCCGCCTCCTCTCGTATCCGCTCTTCTCCTTCAAACGCCTCATCTCGAATTCTCGACACCTCGATCCCCTTTTACCGCGAGCCGACAATCATGGAGGAAGAGCGCCTTTGGAAGTTCAGGAAGCCCGAGTGGCTCAACAGCATCTGGGCCCGGAACGCTGGCGTCTACGGTGCCGGAGCTCTGGTGAGTCCGCCCTGACATACACCGCCATCGTATCATGGCGCCGAGCGAGATTCTCGACATTCGCGTGCTCTCGTTTCGAACATGAACCCCAGCTGACGTATGCGCTCCTGGTTCGCAGTTCTCCCTCGCCTTCTATGTCATGCTCGACTCCGCCGTCTGGTCCAAGTCGGCCAAGAACGGATCCAACGTCCACGTCAAGTTTGTCGACTGGCTGCCGCTCATCTTCTCCAGCCTCGGCATGGTCATCATCAACTCGGTCGAGAAGCAGCGCCTCAGCGCCGACTCCTTCAGCTATAGCGGCTCCGGTGTCGCATGGAAGGCGCGCGTCGTCTTGTTCCTGGGGTTTGCGGCCCTCGCCGGCGGCATGGCCGGAGGCGTCACCGTTTTTGTGCTCAAGTTTGTGGTTCCTGGCGTCGGCATGCCGGCCCTGAGCATGGGCATTGAGAACCTCGTCAGCAACGCCCTGGTAGGCTTCAGGTATGTGCCATTCGTTCCGCCATATCATCATTCACCAGTGGAATGAACAAGTTCGATAACTAACGCATTATCTCGTGTCTTCAGCTCTGTCGTCTTGTGGATTAGCCAGAACATGGAGGACGAGTACTCCTACAACCTCTCGCTGTAACCGATTGAACCCTGTACTGCGCGCAAAAGAAAGGTGGAGCGAGTGTCGGCGAATGTCTTTGGATCACGGGCGTAACTTGGGACTCTTGGGGACGGTTTGGTTTTTCCTTGACTTGTTTTTGTTCTTTAGCACGCGCGCGCAAATGCTCTCCACATGTTGTTTTCTTTATCAGAGCACGCAGTTCGGTGGTGATCTAAGCCTCTGTTTCTCGTTCGGGTTGCAATGATGGGCTGATGTATGAATTGAATTTGGCCCTGTGTACGTGGTATGACCAGGTTATTGATTGTATTGAGCACCGTAGCATATTCTGTTGAGACACTGATCTTGTGCTTACGGATCATGGTTATACACTGCCCATCAATTCCAGACAGCGACGTGGTTGGGTGCTTTGCTCATCAAAGATATCTGATACCGAGGTCTTCCAAGTGTAAACCGCAGTCGCAGGGAGCTGTCACTGTTAGCGCCAGCCCACCCACTGCAGCCGTCTCGCGTACTTGTACGTACTTTTCAGTCTCATCCAACAACATCTCATCTTCCTCATCTCCCTGAACAACATATCAACAATCCCCAGTGCATCTACAGTCACAGTCCATGCTGCACCTTACCCGTGAAGGATCACATTCTTCCCGTCTCAAATTACCCTTATTCACTCTATTCATCGCCACAACCACATCTTTTTCCGTAACCTGCATCGAACAGTTACGATTCATCCATCGTCTCATCCTCTAAACCATAACAATACCGGCATCACTATAAAGATCCCAGCCATGAGTGCCCCCAACGGTTCCTCCCGCACAACACGAAGCGCTGGCCTCGCCACCGCAAGCAGCAGCACCAGCAGCACCCCCGCGAACAACGGCAACAAGACGAGCCTCTTCCGGAACCACTTCATGAAGCGGCCCAACGCCGCCGCCGCAGCAGCAGCAGCAAGTACGCCAGCTTCTTCGGCGCAGGAGCCGGAGAACATGCGCATGGACGTCGACATGCAGCGGCAGCAGAGGCGCGAAACGTCGTCAGACCTAGTGGTGCGCGACAAGAACGGGGAGCCAGAGGTGGCTAATCCGCCGGTGCTGGTGGTGGATGATGAGGATGAGTTGCAGGCGCTGGAGATGCAGGAGGAGAATGAGAGTGAGGATGCTCCCTTCCTCTCCATTGATTTGCTTGTCGAGGCTGTTTTGGCTTGACACTGGGTATTTGATCATGATGGCTGACTGTGTGTGTATTCTTTCTTGGTGCATCTAGGAGAGAAGCAGCGCTTGGCAGAGGCAATTCGACTGTATCGAATGAGCCACAGCGGCATGGCCCATCCAACAGAGGGTGAGCATGATGCCAATCCCTTCTTGACACATCACTTGGAGCTGACACTTCAGCTGACGCGGTTCATCTTCCAGCCCTGCTTGAGGCTGTACGTGAGAGCAATAGGAACAAGGTCAGCGCCTTGGCCGAGGACAACTGGATGTTCGAGGCGGAAGAGCAGCCGCGCCTTGCTTGAACGACGAGGCTTCAGCGCTCGATCTGCTTACCCCCTTCATCCCTTTTACTATTGTCTGCCCGCCTACGCCGTGTGTCTATGATACATGACTGAAGTCTATTCGTCGCTACTGAAGATGTAAAGGTATGAGATGATGAAGAGGTTCGGAAGAAGAAGATGAAGAGGGTGATTTAGTTTTTGACGATATCGCAGCAGGCCTACTAGTCTAGTCCTTCAGCAGCGGGAGCTTCCGCTCCGCGCAGCCCCGGCCGCCGTGTCTGCGGCGGCGGCGCGGCGGCTCCTCCGCCAAACAGCCCGCTCATCATGTCCATCAGGGGGTTGCTCTGTCGCGGCTTCGCGATGCCAAAGTACATCTCGCCAATCATCTCCAGGGGCTCGGCCCACGCCTCGGCCTCGTCAATCTGCGTCGCGTACTTGGACACCAGGCCCTTGTAGACCTCGGGAGCGCCCCGCTGGATGGCCAGGAGCAGCAGGCCGAGGAAGTTGAGCAGCGGCAGGCTGGGGAAGATGCGGACGTCGCAGGTGGCGCTGGAGACGTCCTGCACTCCCAAGGACGGGTTGTCGCTCGTGAGGGCGCTGATGAAGAGGCGGTAGCAGGTGTTGGCGGCGCGGACGTTGCCGACGAGGAGGTAGGGGAGGATGGCACGCGCGGCAAAGTGCGGTGCCAGGTGGGCGTCGCCTTCTCTGTACCAGGCGTACTCCATCTTGAGGAGCACTTCTGGAGAGTCCTTTGTTCCCAATATCAGGTGTCGTTCCGCCTCGTACGTCTCGTGCTCCTCTGCGTATAGTGATCCGGCGACGTGGTGCAGCTCGGGGTCGCCGGCAGGGTATTCGCCAAACTTGGAAGACCATCTAAAACCACCCATAAGAGGTCAGCCATCCTCCCATCTCGTAGCGTAATCCAAGACGACCACCCTTTTGTCTGATACCAGAAACACGAGCCTGAAAGAAAAAGTTACCACTCACCCCATGCTCTCAGCGATAAACTTCTTCCTCGTCGGCTCCGCGGGGTCAAACAGCCGCAGGCACGTCAGCAGCCGGCCCTTGCTGGTGGCGTCGGGCCTGAGCTCGGCCTGCTTGTAGACGTCGACCATCATGACGCAGAGGTCGCCGCCGCTGCCGCCCTGCGCGGCCTTGAGCAGCGACTGCGCGACGCTGTAGAGCACGTCGATGGCGGCGGGCCAGTTCTGGGCCTTGATGTAGCGCGAGGCGGCGACGCGCGTCTGCTGCTGCGCTTCGTAGTAGTCGCCCTCGGCGATCTTCTCCTGCAGCCGGGCGACGATGCGTTCGACTTTGTTGGCCATTGTTTGGCGAGTGAGGGCGCGGGGGAGGGGCGCGGCTTTTGAATGGCAGGGTGTGGGTTGATATGCCGGGTCTCTATTCTCTTTGAGGGCTGGTTCTTGTGGAGGAGGCTTATGTTGGAGCCAAGTTGTAGCTGTAGGAGAGGTAGAGTGAGTTGTCGTGGAGCTACCTCGTGATGATGAGATAGACAGACGATGGAGGGGTCAAAGGTGGGAGAGCAACCTAGCGAGTTTGGGTATGCATGATGCGACCATCTTGTATAGCTCCAGCTCCATGCCCTATATAAGTCTAAGCTACAGAGCTCTAGTCAAGCCTATTACATCATCAGCGCGAATAGTGTAGCGGTTAGCATGCATGCTTCCCAAGCATGCGACCCGGGTTCGAGTCCCGGTTCGCGCATCTCTTTTTGCTCTTTTTGTGCCTTTTTCCCTGCTCTCTTTCTGGCAGTTCAGGTTCGACTTGCTGCCTCGTGACAAAAGTCTTGGTCTTCTTGCAAAAGTTTCAGGAGGGTCTGTGCTCGCGGCTCTGAGAACAAGGAACAATGGGGTGTAGGCTTAGCATTGATCGATCGGCTGCTGATTTTGCCCTTGGGTCTTGTAAACGCCTGAGCGCAGTATCAGGCGAGACGCGTCTAATCTCGAAAAGCACAGCGGCAAGCAGAGTCATAGACCGGGAAACCAAGGCATAACTACCATAGTGTATCGTATGTTATCATACCTAGAGACACGCTTCTATACACCTGCTGCCTTTTACGCGCCAATCCAAGGAAGAGAGGACCAACCCCCTGCCTCCGGCTCGATATACCTAATCCAGCCTTGGGATACGGAGTAGGTGTCTCCCCAAAATAGTACCACTTTTGATTTTCCCGAGCCCTATTCCCCCCCTTCCAATATCAATGGACCCAAGTGCTGCCGGAAGACCTCCTACCCTTCTCATATAGCCACTTACTGTTGAGCCCGATGCTTGTCCTCTTGCTTGCTGAAGGGCTCGGCGAGGCAGGGTCTGGAAGGAGGGTTGACGAGGTGCTCGCGCCAAAGGAGCCATTGAGGGAGTTGCCAAAGGAGCCTGGCGTCCCAAAGGATGGCCTCCTATGGCTCGCGCTGTTAACGCTCTGCAGTAGAGGGCTTCCCATGGGCGAGAACTGGGAGACGGAGCCGCTGAAGCTCTGAGAAAGGGCGCTGGAGACGGGGTCGCCGCGTCCCTCCAGCGGAGAGTTGGGAAAGCTAGCTCTGCTTCCCACAGAGCCTGCGATGGACGGAGTTCGCGAATACCGCGGCGGGGTGCTGATGTTGACGTCGGGGGTGGGCGCCGTGACTGACGGGTTGAGGCCCAGCAGTTTGCGCTGGGTAGCCGTCAAGGGGATGTCGGCGAGCTCGTCTTTGGGCCGGATGAGTGGCAGGCAGGCCATGCCGATCTGGATGAACGGGACGAGCTGGGCGACAAACCATGCCCAGCCGAGGTATAGTCGTATGGATTTGGGCAACCTATGAAGTTTGTTTCGTTTCGGCATTAGAGACTTTTTCCGCACATGGGTTCAATTCGCCGAGAGCCACAAGCGCTCGCCGTCGTATCCTGGGTTTCTTTTCTCACATTTGCGCGTCCAGGTTGAACTTGGCCAGCAGCTGCAGCGACCACATGGCCAGCAGGGCGACGATGTTGTAGGCGATCCGCCGCACGTTCTTCTCGGAAAAGTTTGTGGCATCGCGCCGTCTTGTGATTTCGTCGAGTCGGGGGTGGCGCCAGGTGCCGGGGCTCTCAGTCGCCGCCGGCACCGCGGTTTGCTTGACGGGCGTCGTCGCCCTGACTAGGCTCGACATGATGCTGTGGAAATTTGCGAGCCAGGACGATGAGGGTAGAGAAGGACGATGCGCAAGGGGGGGTTGCGCAAAGGGCTCGACGGCTGGCGGTGAAACAGGGCGGATTGTGTCTGGCTAATTCCTGACGCGGCGTGTAAGTTGGATCAACGTCGGGATTGTAAATCAAGGGCAGAAGAGAAGGGGAAGAAAATATAGGAAGGCTGGATGGAAGTCGTGTTTAGACATACACAACAGGCCTTGAGGAGCTGCTGGAGGATCACCGCGAGCGTCGCGCACATTCACCGGGTAAGTATGGAGGAGTAACAGTGGCCAGGGCGGCCGTCGAGCTTGTGATGCCCCGGTGGTGTTTATGTTTGCATGGCAACTGTCGAGACAGCAGAGCAGTGCAACTGGGCGCGATGAAAACCAGCAGGGGTTGATAAGATAGCTGACGTTTAGGTGGGTGAGTGTCTGCGAGTGGCAGCCCAGAAGTTGAATGCAGCCCCAGTGCAGCTTGAGTGCATGTGGTTGGGTTGGCGCATTGGGCCCACCCAGCATCTTTACAGTGCCTAAGGTACGGTACCTTACAGGGGCCCGGGGGCTTTTCAGTGGCTGGTCGGCGTCGGTCGAGGCAGCACTGAGGTCAAGGCCTGTTGGGGTTCCTCTAGCGGCGTCACACAGCGCTGAGGGCTTTGAATTTTTGGAGGCATGGGGACTGGAGTGGCAGTGGATGATGAAGACGGTGACGATGGAATGGAGAGCATGAGGACTTGGATGATAGACAGTATCTACTATACATAACGAACTACCTATTGATACTCGACACCTTGGGCACTATCTGCAACGTACGGTGGCCGTGAAACAAGATACGGATAGAATACCAACATTGATCGCATTGCACACGCTTTTAACGAGCCTTGATCCAGTACTTGCAAGTTACGGGTTGGTAGGGCGACGCATTGAATCATCGCAGGGCGGATTTGGCCTTTTTTGCTGCTAGCCTTTCTACAACTAGCAAAGGCAAGGCGCGCGTTCAAGTTTCTCTGCTGCGAACGTGCGCCTCGTGCTTGACCTCAGCTTTTCCTCTTCTTTGCCCGCGAATTACTCGCACTTTCGTGCACCAGTCATTTCCTGTCCCCATTTCCTTTCGTCATCATCCGTTCCCTTTCCCTTTTTCCCTTTCCACGCTTTCTTTTTCTCCCACACCAGCATCATCACGCTGTCCTTTCAATCGTCTGGCCACAACCTCACCATCAGCGCCGCCACGAGCATCGCCATCGTCATTGGCTTTTGCATCAAGTCTCGACATCTTGGTAGCGACTCACCCAATCCTTCTGGCGCCAGAGACGATCAATAAAATCATGCGCCGTTGATACGATACCATCGCCCACCAACGACGAACGACGAGCGACAGCTTCAATTCCTCCTTCAACAAGCACCGCCTTCAGCCTCCTCCTCCTCCCCTCCTCAAACTCCCTCGCACCATGGCTGCATCGCCCAGCTCGGCGGACGCCGCGTCGGACGCAGAAAACCCGAGCTCTCCTGTACCAGCGGAGGGCAAGTCCTCCGTTTCGCGCGCCGTCGATGCAGAGGATGAAGACACAATCGTCGCCACCAGCACCGAGACTGCTGACAAGCCCTCCAGGAGCAAGGGGAAGGCCAAGGACAAGGACAAGGACAAGGACGCGCAGCCCCAGATTGGCAAGATCAGGCACCTGAAGAAGGAGGACGGAGAGCCTCTTTGGCGCAAGGACATACAGTACGACTTCCTCCGGGCCGTCTTCGACAATGAACAAAAGGTCTTCACCAACTCGTACGACCCGGAGCTGGAGAAGCAGTGCTTTGCCGACTTGTACATCGACACCATGGCTCGCAGTTCCAAGACGAGCAAGGTGCTCAGGGACAAGCTGATGAATGACCGAGAAGCCGCCAAAGGCATGGCAATGGTCTGTCTGCTGGTCAACATGGGCCGCATGAACACGACACTCAACTGTGAGCACCTACTCATCCCCAATCACTCGTCGAATCATCATACTATGAGCACTCCCCCAAATGAACTAACGCTGCGAACACAGTCTTCCCCGAAATGCGAGCCCAGCTGCGGACATACCACGCCATTCCCTCTCTCCAAGCGCAGCAAGACCCTCATGCCTACAAACAACTGCAGGATGCTCCACGACTCAAGTCCATCCTTAAGGGCGGCGCTGAAGACAGGGACGAGCCCAACTCCCTGGACAAAATCAAGAGCCGGGACATCCCTCGCACAAATCCCGTTAACCTCATCTTTGTCATGTGCAATTCGGCGCAAAAGGTTGCGGAGCTGCACTTTCCACTCCATCGCGAGTTTCACGATGTCATTATGAAAACCCAATACACCAGCGCGTCGCGAGCAAGAGCCTTCCTGTGGCTTATGTGGTTCTATCTCGAGTCCGACTTCACGGAGGAGGGATGCGAGGAAAATCCGTTCGGCCCTGGCGTCGACTACGGCCTCGATGTCGCCAACCAAGGCGTCCCAGAACTTGAGGAAATGACTCCGGAACAGGAGGCTGCCGAGAACGTTGACCCCCAAGTCGAGATTGACTTTGGCCACGAAAAGCAGAAAATAAGAGCCACTATCCTGGAGATGGACCATCAGTATCTGACTGAGCGGGAGAAGCGTGGCAAGGTCCGGCCGTCGATAGGAGAGGAAGGCCCGGCGATCCTACCTCGAATCCGGCCGAGCAAGCACGAATCCGACATGGAGAGTACGCGATCTACGCCGCCGCCTAGAGCGCTAGCCCGGACGATTGCCGTCATGAATGGACGCAGAGCAGCTCCTCTCAAGTATCAGATCTTTGAGGGTTCCTCACCGGCTCGGCAGGCGGCCGATACCGGCGTCGTCGCCAGGAAGCCTCGTCCACCGACGGCTCACCAGCTTGCGGTTGAGCGAAATCGAAGTCAGAGGGTGGAATACATTCTGGACCGCGGCCTCCGAAAGCACCATCACAGGAGCAGAAAGATTAGGCGCCAAGAGGGTGCCATTGTCAGGACGTACAGGCGCTTGCAGGCTCAGGATGATCCATTCGAGGACAGTGATGACGAAAATCATACTCCGCGCAACTTGCCCGTGAACGGTGAGAAGGGCAACGTCTTCAGAGAGAGGGGCGTCGGCGGCCTTTGCCTCCTGGCCACGGACAAGGACGACTACGGCGAAGAAGTGAGCTCGTACGCCGCCGCCATCCGACGATCCACTCGGCGCCTCGCGCGTTGGCGAGAGCACAGAGACACGCTTGGAGTGATTGCTCCAGTCAAGAAGCCCAAGCCGCCTACGACCAACGAAAATGCCGAGAATGAGATGGCCGTGGATGCACCAGAAGGCCTCGCGGACGAAGCCTCGGATGTCAGGGTCAACGGTAACACGTCCAAAGAGGACAAGGACGTCGGCGGCGACGTTACCATGATGGATGATGTGGACATGGAGGAGGCTGATCAAGCGGCCCTGGGCGACGAAGACGCTGATGACGCCGACAAGACCGAGGCCATGGTTGACTCGGAGGTTGAGTAGTTGGGACGCTGCTCGACTTGTGATATGGGGAGAGAGGTGACCTCCGCTTGAAGCCGATTTTCGAGGGGGAACTACAACGATGGGCATGATTTTTTGCTACACAGGGGAAACTTGTACACAAAGGAATTTGTATGGATTAGGGAGAGCTAGATTTTTCCCAGGCGTCGAGGCGTTTGACTGAGAGCCCGCACTGGTGCTCCGTATGTATGAGACTTTGTAATTGAATGCGATTTCTAGATATTCTAAAGCTGCTATAGCATATCATCCCTTGCATTGCTCCTCACAACGCACAAACATACAAAGACTCAATTGAACAAGCCGCCATCATGCTCGACGTCCTTTGATATGTGTAATACAACTAAATGAGAGGGCTGACACATAAAGCACGAGTACGAATACGAAATCATCATCATCTTAACAGAAGATCCTCTCCACCAAAAAAGTTCCAACGGCCTCATCCGGATCGCCGTCATCCGGCCGAGCGGTGAGATGCGGCAGAATGGGGGCGCCGCAAGTCCTCGGGTCGCCGAGCAATTAACACCCCGAGCCAAAGGGTTCCAGTTGTTAATGATATAAAGATGAGTTGATTGGCAGAAGTATCCCTTCTCCTCGTCTTATACCAATTTGTCTGACTGGCTCTTTTGTTGACGGATCTTGATTTGTTGTTATAGAGCGTTGGGCTTGGTCTTGCAGGAAGTTCATTTGGATACTCTGCCCAAGGTTGCCCGAACTGTTGCATCAGAGGCTGTCTTCCTCTTCACTCACTCTCTTCACACCAACCGTACAATTACGATCCTCTTTCCTGTAAAACAAATCAAACTTCAGAAGAAAACAGTCCCAGCCATGCCCCGAACGGAACCCTCACCCTCCGCCCCTCCACCAGGCATATCCCGCCTCCTCGCCATCCTGGGCCTTCTCACGGCGCTCCTCGCCTCGGTCATCTACGTCCTCGACCAGGACCTGGAGCGCTTCTACGTCTTCGAGACGGACCACCTGCACGACCTCGCGCAGAGGGGCATCGCGCGGCACGGCAACGACACGCGCGGCATCGTGAGGTACATTGTCGACGAGCTGAACGAGCGGGTGCTGGGCTATGTCAACCTCGAGGAGGACTGGGTGTTTAACAATGCCGGCGGCGCGATGGGCGCCATGTATATTCTGCATGCCAGCGTGACGGAGTATCTCATCATCTTTGGTGCGTCTTCTTTCTTCTTTTTCTTCCTCCAACCCAACTTGAATCCCCACGACAAGAAGATCCACAGAGCAAGCTCATGAAGGAACCTCATCCTGACATACAAACAAAAGGCACCGCCATCGGCACAGAAGGCCACACCGGCCGCCACACCGCCGACGACTACTTCCACATCCTCTCCGGCACGCAGCTCGCCTACGTCCCCGGCGAGTACGAGGCCGAGGTCTACCCGGCCGGCAGCGTGCACCACCTGCGCCGCGGCGACGCCAAGCAGTACAGGATGCCCGAGGCCTGCTTCGCGCTCGAGTACGCCCGCGGCTGGATCCCGCCCATGCTCTTCTTCGGCTTCGCCGACGGCCTGTCCAGCACGCTCGACTTTCCGACGCTGTGGAAGACGACGCACTTGACTGGGAGGCAGATGGTTGGCAACTTGCTCAAGGGGAAGCTGTGATTGTTCGGGGGGAAGGGCGGTTTGGCGTGGCTTTTTCTCCTTGTTTCTTTTCTCGTTCATTTTCAAGGCTCTGGCGGTATGGGATCTATCGAGGAAGAGGAGGAATGGAAATAATCATCTTGCCATCATGTGAAATTCGTAATAGGAGCATCGGGGACAGCGTTATCAAAGACATCTTCGAGAGGTGTATACGCCTTCAGAACGCGTACTTATACGGTTATGAGAGTCAGGACGTACGTAAAATGTGTGTGACGAGCAACTCACCGCATTCGTAAGAGGGACTACTGTCTCTGTGCGTTACCAAAGGTCTGCCAGCCAGCCAGATGAGACAACCTAGCGCGATATGCTGTCTTACATGTTCGTTTCGTATGGTCTGCCCCTATTCTGGCACGTTCCTAATATCATGAGTTGCTCGCAAGAGAAGCATTCGACATCACCCATTCACCCCGAAATGAAACAACATGTGTAGCGGGAAGTAGGAGTCAGTGCACGTAGCAAGCTCGTATAACTATGTACTGCTTGCAGAGGCGATGATATTGTTCGCTGAAAACATGACCCCGTTCGTCACCAAGTCCCAGAGGAGAAGCCCTCGTCATTTTGTTTTGTATTTTTTGTCTCCGCCCTACCACCAACGCCACGCCAATGTGCAGTTGTGCTAAAAGGGGGGGAATCAGTGACCCATGTAGAAACTCCCATCAACCATTGTCCAAAGCGCTTTTTTTGTTCTGGTTTCCGTCTCTTGCTGTCCTCCTGAGTCGTGTGAATGGCGCCGTTTGCGAATGATTCCCTGAAACCAGAGATAAACTCCTACGCCTTTTGTTCTTTTTCGGATTGATATGAGTGGGAATAAGAAGAGAAAGGGACAGCAGATGGGGAGGAGATCGTGTAAGAAAGTAACCAAGTAACGAAACCGTGCTCCAGGTACACCATTCAACTCATTTCGTAGCTCCGGAATCATGTCGATACAAACGCCAAGGCTTGCAGGAAACAAATCACCATCCATCCATTGTGGCCAACTTAAGGGGCCGTCAAAGGCGACAGTGTCTCTCACTCAGAAGCCCTCTTCTTCATGCGAGCCAGCTCTCCTCGGCTCGCTTCAGGCCGCGCATGACAAGCCCCTCGTCCTCGTCATCGTCGGATGACTCGTCCTCAACTTCATCTTGGATTCTCAGATTCTCAACAGACGTCGTCGTGGCCTGGATCCGGGCTTCGTGGCTGTCATCCTCCTCCTCAAACATCCACGTCAAGCCGTTTGCTTCTTCTTCCAGCGGAAACATCTCTCTTGCGTATTCCTCCAATCCGCGAGGGCCCTCCCACAACTCGAGCGCTTCCCGGGGGCAGCTGGCTTCAAGCTTTGGGTCCCCAAAATACGGCGGCTGCTTATTCGGATCCTTTTGGGTATAATCAAAGAGCTTCTCCAGGGCTTCGAGCTGTTCTCGATAGCCGGTGGGAATGCGGACTTTGATTTCGATGGGCCCTCGAACGTAGCGCACGGGGCGGCCGACTCCGCGAGCGAACAGCTCACAGGCCTCGATCGGAGTAAGATATTCGTATGCCAAGGCGATACGCTCTCCTGCCCACTTGGAGACGCCGTCTTTGAAGAGCTGAATCACCGCAGGACCAACATCGTGTTCGGCATCCAACCAGGGGAGCTTGACGTTTTCGTGGAAGGGTGCCTGCCAAGTAAAAGAGCCGTCTGGCTGCAGCTCCATGCAGAATAGCGGGTACAGCAGCGAAGTGAAGTTGTTGTTGTAGATTCCGGTGTAGACAAAGGTGGCGGGCAGCCCCAGTTCTCTTACATACTCTTCGACTTTGTGCTTGGCCGCCCATAGAGGCAGCGATGGCCACTCGCTGTTGTATGCTGCGTGGTCGGGCATGGACGAGTAGATGTAGTGTTGGATATTGGCCCGCTTGGCTGCATCAGCTAGGGCCTTGCCGATCTGCAATTCATCGCCGTAGAAGGTGGTATTTATAAAGGCAAGTTGTGCGCCGCGGAACAGGTTCTCAATCAGCTCGTGGTTGACGCCCACGCCCGGCATTGGGCCATTTTGAGTTACGTCCTTGTTCTCCTTGGTGGGCTGGTGTCTTGTATAGAGCTCGCCGACGAAGACGGTGACGTTGGGATTCGTTGACACCTCCGTCGCGACGACACCTTCGAGATTTCTGAGCTGCGCACGAACATGGTAGCCAACAGCAGTCGCCACGCGAATCAGCGAAGCAGCCTGGCGGCCGCTGGCGTTAATAACGGCGATTGTCTTCGGGGCAGACATGAATCTCTTGGTAGGGCGGAAGGTCAAGGAATTGTTTCTCGAGTTTGCCAAAGGGGAGGATTCTGAATAAGAAGAGCGCGAGTGCTTATGCTGCTTATGGAAGCCGTTTGTCTGGTCGGTCGCGATATGGATGGGTAGGGCGCCCGTGACGGATCCGTTGATTTGTGCCGGCATGGCTCCGTTCGCCTTGGGGCGTCTTGTCGCAGATTGTCAAGCCGAAGCCGAGTGGGAATTGGCCGCCGATGCAGCGGTACGATTGCTCCGACGCAAGTTGTGTATTTGTTCGACAGGCGAGGCCACCGTGATCCGGACGCGCCAGCCCGTCTGTAGAACAGAGGCAGTCGCCCAGGTTGCGGTATTGCTGGTGGGGGATGAAGAGTGGCAGTAGGGCTTGTCTCTCAGCTCATAGACCGGGGCGGATCGACTGTACGTAAAAGCGAAGTATGACAGTGGATCGTCGGGCGTGGGCCGTGGGCCGTGGGCTCTCTGGAGGGACGAGCGTGGGAGGACAAGCAACGAGGACGGTAATACTTGTGAGACTTGGTGTAGGTAGGTCGGTGACGGCGGCGGTAACGGTGGTAGCAGTCCCAATCGTGGTAGTAGAGGATGTAGAAGTAGAAGTAGAAGAGGAAGAGGAAGACGGGGAAGAAGTATGTAACAAGAGGGTCAATGCCGGCGGCTGGAATCGGCGTGGAGCAAGTGCCTTGAGCTGGGGGTTGTTCAATGTCTTGATCCAATGTAACGACAACTTGGGAGGGCAGCTCGGCGAGTCTCAAGCGTCGAACTTGTCGGGTCTGGGCCGGTAGCACAGCAGCAAGTCCGGGGGACAAGCCGCGGATGGTCGAGAGCGGTGGGCGAATGAGTAAGAAGAGGCGGAAATGGGTGTTACAATTGGTCGCAGGGGCCGATGACGGTAACCGGGATTGCCAGTGGGCGAGTCGATGATGGTATAGCAAGGCACAAAGGGGGCTCGAGATGATGCTTCAGCAGAGGTGATGCCGTGCTCGAAGCAGTGTAAAAGGCAGAATCCAAGATTCTACTCGTTGAGAACTGCGACGAAGCGAGACGGTATGCGTCCTCGAATCATGGAGGGGCTCTCTTGACTTTTTTTTTTTACCCCGATAAGAACGGCGGCTTGCGGTCGATTTAGCTCGCGCGAATTGGCCGCTACTAGCTCTGTTCGAGGGAAGGAAAAAGATTGGGGTTAGTTGAAGGCTGGTGCTTGCCACGCCAAGGCTCTTTAAGAATGTATGGCAATTTCTTACTTGAAATGACGGCCGCGCGCTGAAACCAGTAAGAGGGAGAGAGAGAGCTAATAGGAGGAGCGAGTTCTGCGGATGGATGGCAGGGCGATAAGGGATGAGGAGGGGGGTGCTTTTGGCTGTTGGGATGCTGGATCTCGAAATGGAGGGGACGAATCTGGAGGTACGAAGTAAGGTACGCCGCACTGTAATCAGGCAAATTCCATGTACCCTGTCTGATCGCTTTGGCATCACCAGACACTGATTCGGTATAGATAAGGCGACGACGGTTGATGCATCATGCTGGTGTAGCGTGTACAAAAAACGAAGAGGTGAACGCGAGCAGGAATTACATCGATAGCGGCAAAAGCCGATATATCAGGACGAGACTTCACGTAATACCTTAGCACTCCAGGAGCCTCCTACGTACAGTAAGGTACCAGATTCATATCACAGTCCGTGGAGGGTACTTGTGAGTCCCGAACGAAGTCAACCGCGATGCAAAATGACGGCACTCCTTGTCTCGCCCAGAAGCAGCAGGAGCGACTGTCGGAGCCGGCGGCAGTCCACCTGCTGCAGGAATGAGTACAAGTACCGTTCTGGCCCCCGCGACGACGCGCTCGCTGCAGCCGTATCAGGTACCAGAACTTTTGTGCGGCGGGCTGGTACCCCCTCCGTCTGCGGGCGAGTGCGTGAGCCTCACGGGGCCGGTTGTAAACTGCAAGGTACCTACCTCTCAAGGTACGGTCCCTTTACCACTAGTGGTCACTCTTGCGGTTGGAAAATCGGGGGAAGGAGGAGTCGAGCCCTAACCCCCAGACCCTCTTCCATGGCTAACGACGGCAAGAGGGAAAAGGGTTCAAGATTGGAAGAAGGACAGTGGGACAAAGAGAAGGAAGGAAGCAAAAAAAAAGTTCGCAGACCCTCTCGAGCCGCTATCAACAGGGAGAGAGGTACCGCTCTGTAGTGGTACCACTCTTTTTTGAGTTGACTAGCCTCGATCTCCGTCATCATGGGCCCCTGTCCGGAGTACCGTGCACACACGGGCAACATCTGATTAGATCCGGTCTAAGCAAAGTGCTACGTAACATGGTAGTACCTGTACTCCATACCAGGCCTGATGGTAGACTTTCGACCAGTCAGAGGCGCTGATACAGCTCGCGACGGTCGTGATTTGCTCTTAAACCTCTGAAGGTGAACAGTCGATCCATACAGGTACACGTGTGGAGTGAGATGACATGACCGAAACCAGGCTAGCCACGGCTTGGTTCTTCGCTTCTGGCAGAGACGGACGTCGATGCTGTTCCGTTCGCATCAGGCCAGTCAAAGATCCCCCATGCACGACGCATGTCGAGTTGACAAAAGAGATGATGCTGTGATTTCTCACCTCTTGCTTGAAGATTGTCTGGGGCCAGCCAATCGGGCAGCGTCGCTAAATGAAATCGCCTCTAGCATTTGCCTTGTTTTGTGTCTTGGCTCCATGCAACTCCGCGGATGAGGCGCAAGGGCGCTGCCAAAGGGCTTGCTCAGGACACGCCGTTTATCGGTATTACTACATGCCATTAGATAGTCGGGCAACTACCACCAATGGCATGGGCAGCGCTAATAGAGGCAGAAAGGGAGCACAGGATGGATGCTACAGTGTGCGTAGAGCCACAAGCTCCTATACATGCCATCATTGGGTGTTAATCAAGTCAATATCGTGCACTGTGACCGTGGCATCGAAGACGGGCGAGAAGAGGTCAGCCGACGACGAGCTTCTCAGGAACATCAAAAGGACGGCCAACGGGTCTCTCCGAGTTCCACTGACATGCCGGTGCCTGCACTCTGCCTTTCCTGCAGGGAGCGAAATAGTTTGGGGGTACTACGCAGTACTCTGCGCATGTCCGGGGCATACTTGGAAGTGCATGACCTCGAGCTTCTCCATCAAGGCTCGGAGACTTGCAGCATCCGCCTAATGATACTGCGCCCCTGAGCAGCGTGTGCCCGCTCTGGAGACATCCACAGTCCCTTTCCGTATTTCTGACTCCGTTGAGTTAGCAGCAGGTACTTCCTGCATGCCCAGCAAAGTCTCTGCATGCCCTCCGACTCTGCGAGAGTAAGGTATGAAGGGATACGGAGCACGGGTGACAGCGCCGGACGTGCTGACCCGGATCCTGTCACGCGCTCCTCAAAAGATTCGGAGCAGACGCTGTGGCACATGGGTCCGGTACTCCGTGCAGCGGCCCTGGATGCGGTACGGTGCTAAGTCGCGGCCGCTTACATGTTGTTTTTCTCTGGAGTGCAAGACGAGGCGCCGGATGGTAATGCTGAGACAATACCGGCGATGGATTGCGGCATCGGACCAGCGAGCTTGTACAAGTAGGTACCTCTTGCTTTACGCGACGGAGGCGTGAGGCATGTGCCCGTTGGTCCCTTTGCGGTTAAGGTGTGTGAGATAACAGTTTGAAGCGGCTATCTGCCTTATCCTTATCTACAGTTTCTTCAAAAGCATATCAAGCCATTGGTTCTAGGAAGGAACGGGGAAGGATCTTCTAGCAATCGACTCAGGCTGCAGGAGCCATGAATAAGCAGAAGCTGGGAAAGGAAAGGACCAAACAAAGAAGGAGAAGCAAAGAATCCTCCCGGCTTCCTGCAGCTTCCATCCACCGTGCAAACTTCGTATTTTCCATACCGGCACAACTTCGACAGCGAAAAGCAATACTACGACTACTACCTGCTCGTACTACGACCGCTGGGCTGCGTCTCCCGTCCTTCCGGCGCTCGGCCTATTTGCATTAGCTCTCGTTAACGCTGCCCACGTTTCCACGCTCCAGGTTCGGCGAATTGGGAGCGAGGTCATCTCCAGGGCCAAGGGCGGATACACGCAACATACCCAGGCGGCAAGGAGAGTTGGGATTAGGTAAATTTTTGCCCCGGCTCTCCAGTCAGATGATTTCGTTAACCTCATTCCATTGCTCATATCCTCAGTTGCTTCAAAATCGCCCGCTTGCCGTTGGTCCATTTGTCGAAATTTTTTCTCTGCCTGCTTGGCCTGGACCGTCATCGATCGATCCAGAGCTCAGGTCACCAGACCTGCGATGATTTTCTTCCTTTGATTTTTCCTCTGCCCCTTTCTTTCCTCCTGGGTCAAGAATCCCTTCGGCTCCCTTCCGTTCTGTCTGTGGCCCTCAAGGTGCTATATGTACAGGCAGCTCCATAAATGTGATGGCCATGAGTTGCCCTTGCCTCGTTGATGAAGCTTTAGCTGGGTTCAGCCCGTATTGGCCGCCAAGGTGTGTGTGCGTGTGTGCAGCTGTTTGCACAGCCAATCTCCTGCGGTTCCTTCACAAGCTCGTTCACTTCCCGCCGTGTCATTCGCCCTTTTTCATGGGCCGTGAGTGGCTGCGGTGCCTTGTTGAGAGATGCGGCGTTCCGACAGGCCGCAGTACGCCGATTGATGCGGCTTGTCCATGTCGATGCCTACCGGCTTCCCGCCGCTACCTATTGTGTCTCTCTCTGCTCTTCTCTGTCTTTCGTCTCTTTTCCCTCTTTAGTGCTTGATCTAAATGCGCCCATAAGCGGATGAGGAACCTAGTGACAGGGTTGTGATTTCATGTGGTCTCAGACAGTACCGCTCTCCTAGCCGACGGTCAACCTCCAGGTCCCGAGCTACCTTATGCTACTAAGGTACGCCCACCGAGTGGACAAGCTTCCTCGTCTCTTTCCCCGCCTCTCCATGCAGGCACTTGCAAAGAGGAGTGCCCCCATTGAGACTTGTCTAGCTCTTTTTCTGTCCTCGTGAGCTTCGTTGGCGCCGTCTGCAGAGACAGCAAACACTCTAGGGGTTACGGGACACGGTAAGCTTCAGCCCCTCCGCAGCTCAACAAACCACAACCACGATTATCGATCCGACAATCTCTAGCGAGCGCCTCAAACGAGGAGGCACATGTCTCGGATACTACTCGTACATTCAAGTACTACTTCGTACTCTGTACGCCACCTGTGAGGAGGGGTATCTTGCCGCAACTCGGCCTATCTCATGCATTAGCTCGCGTGCACATCAACTCCTGTTGCGGCTCGGTCCCTACCGCGGTGAAACTTGTCTATATGGAGTGCAGCAGAGTATCAATCCTCCGTCTGAGATGATAGCCGTCGTCACTCTAAGCTGGCATCTGATTCCGGGCCAACATACAGCACTTCTGGGCGATCGTCGCATCACCGACGAGCCGAGTGCCAAGGTGCTTGGAAGACCAGGAACCGTCGCTCAGTTTGCAGGACCTTTCTAGCATTGAAAATAGACGCCCGTCTCTTCGTTTACCAGCGGACGAAATTCAAAGCGAGTTGGTTTCGAGCTCACACTCAGCCTGGCTAATTCCAGCCACCTCATTCATCGGCTCCGCCCTTCTTATCCAATGGCACGGTGCTATCGACGGTTATTTGAAAAGACGCCCTCCAACTATTAGCGTAGCATCCTATGTGGCATTGCTCGACTTGTGTTATCAAAAGAGATGTCCAGTTTGTGGGGAACCGCCACAGTGAATTGCATCTTCGCCCGCATGTGTCTCCAGTATTTGCATCCTCCCTTCGCGGATCCCTTTGTTTGACAAGGTCGAGGTAAGCCGGAGGGGATGGAGGCCCTAATGTGATGAAGATGCTAAGACAAGCGTGTACTGGTCTCTTGGGGAGAACATTGGCCTAACTGGACTTGGTGTATTGGGAGGTCAGGTTCTGTCTTGATGAGCATTACCTTGCCTCGTAGGAATGAGCAATCACGGATGTTCTCTTTGTTTGGGACGTTGAGACATTGAGGGCGGCCTCCTATTTCATACACGAAGCGGCTCAATGGTGCCTGCCATGTTTGCCTTTGGACTTGCGGTGCTACTAAAGTCATTGAGTACCAGCCCCAGGAGGCATAGTCCAGATATCAGCGGTCATCATGTCCACATCATCCAGCGGCAGTCTCTCTATCCACGATTGAGGCGCACTGGCACCCGAGCCATCCATCGCATGCTGCCCGATAGAAGCATCTAGGTGTCTCTACTCTCGAAGGTTAGCTCTGTCAAACCCCAATGCCATCCAGTATTCGCCGAGAATGAAGTTCGGTCAGGGGGTTTGAGGGCTTACCCAGTCGACATTGTCCACGGATAGCATCCAAGACATGTCGAATTGATTGATACTGTTTGCCATTGGAGCAGAAGTATTGCTTGGGCCGGCCATGGTTACCGCGTCAGCTGCGGCAGTGACTGCTTGGGCTTGGGAGTACGGTGTCGGGCCGGAGCTTGAGCCTGAGCCTGCAGTTACGTTAGCATTTAACAGTCGTCCTGGGCTGGGGCTCTGCAGACTAACCTTCGAGTCGGCTGGTGGGATAATCAGACGCATATCCAACGGCTTCCTGGGGCACTGCGTTACTGGATGCCGATCTGCTCGAGTCCCGTCCGGATGGAGGGTACGGTGTGCTTGATGAAGCGGGTGAGCTTCGTTCAACGGGTCTCCCAAGTTTAGCCAGCATGACCGCCAGTGTATCTGCCGTCTTCCTCAAGTCTGTCAACTTGTTGAAGACTCGGCAGCTAATGTAGTGTGACCTTTGAATCATGCCGATCAGCTGTTCCTTGGTTGGTGCTTCTCTCTGTCTGCCTGCCGTGCCAAAGCCGGTGCCGTCTTCTCTGTAGTTGTCGTTCTGGACGATGAGATATAGGATCATGGCAGCCAGCATAAAGTCGTGCACGGCAAGGGAGCTCATGAACCAGCCCGAGCGGCCGAGGACGTTCCCAGGCTGACACCCAACCCACGAAGCGTGCTGGAAGTCCAGCAGCGCCGTGGCGGCATCCAGGCACTGGTTCCGGGAGTAGTCGTGCTCGGGCTTGGGCACGGCCTCGGCCAGATAGCGGCGGTGGAGGACGCAGCGGCTCTTGTGGTAGAGCGAGGCGAGTCCGTAGCGCTGGATGATTTGATGGGGCTCCTCGCCGACGCACTCTTCGAGCGGCTTGACGTGCATGAACGAGGGGACGCTGTTCCAGGTTTGGGTGAGGAGGTTGTCGAGCTTGAGGACTTCGCTGTAGCTCGGTGGCGTGAGGGAGTGTGCTTGTTGGGCGATTTGCCTGAAGACGCGGAGGAGCCTGGATTTGTGGATGGCGTAAGTCATGAAGGTGTAGACCGTGTCGGGCCGTGGCGGCGGGAGCTCTTTGCAGTTTTCGTCAAAGTCATCGTCTTCCAGGTTCCGGGGCAGCTCCGTATCTGATTCGATGCCGCTGAGCATGCTAGGGAGTCCCATGTGGAAAGAAACGAGGAGGTCGATCTGGGCAGCCATGTTCCATTGCCTCCGCCTCATCTCTCCTTCAAAGGGCGAGATGTTTGCCAGGTGAGAGGGATCCCGGTGAAACCCCATCTTGAGCATCAGCCGCAGGCAGACGCCCGACAGGATGTAGCAGTTCATCTGCGCCGCGCGGTTGAGGATGAAGTCGGCTTCGACGTAGAGGATGAAGGCGGGGATCGTGATGGCGGTTGGCTGGGCGTATTTGCCCCATATCAGGGCCCAGCCGGCGCATGAGCGGTATTGCCTGATTCTGTCCTTGACGGATATCGGGGAGTCGCTTTCGACTTCGTCGGGGGCGGAGAAGTTGTTGAAGAAGACGCCTAGAGAGAGGACCATGAAGAGGAGGGCTACCCAGTGGAGTGAAGCTTCGTTTGGGTTTTGCCAGAATTGCACGTACTTTCAGGCATTCTGTTAGAAAAGGGGAAGTTTTTTCCAGGTTCACGAGAATCTCAAGGTGGACTTACTGCTTTCGTAAATGTCGGACGGTGAATGATATCTGCAACTTAAAGTCAGTTCAACTCTATTCAATGGTCATTTGAGCTTCGGTGGTCTATAGGGGTTGAAATGACTATACTGACGCTGAGATGGACTCTTGGATGAGAAATACCGCGTGACGAGCCGGTCTGCAACCTTCCTTTCTGGCAGCTGGGCAAGAAGCTCTTCTCGATCCCTCGGAGCTCCTCTTGAGTAGAGCAGCATCTCCGGTCCGTCCAGCTCATCCCCCGGCAAGGCGTCATCATCCGAGTCTCCTGGGTCATCAAAGTAGGCCTTGATATCTTCAATCTGTACCATCCATTAGTTCCCACTCTCTCTCCACGTTCCTTCATGCCATTTAAGTGTCTTCACTCACATCCTCAAGCATCGCCAAACAATGAGTCGCCCCCACATACGTCGTCGCATTCTCTCCGTGGACAACCTGCCCCTTCAACTGCGGCGCCGTGGTCTCGCCCGCCGCCTGAGGCTGCTTTCTGAGGTTACCCTCTTCATCCATCATGCCTCGCACCATGCCCTCGAGCCTCTTGAGCCGGGCCGCCATGCCCTTGGCCGCCGGCCTCTTCTTCTCCGGCTTTGGCGCATAGACGCATAGGTCCAGGCGGCCCTTTTTGGCGCACTGCCCGCATGGCTGTTCACGGTCACACTTGAGCTTCGAGTTGCGACATGGCGCGCAGGAGAGGAGGATTCGGGTGCGCTTCTTTGTGAAGGATCCGGAGTTCCTGGAGTCCAAGTCCAAATCCATTTTCGAGCTGCTTGATACCTAGGTAATTCTCAGCTCTCTTGTCTGTGAGTTCCTGGTTGTCCGCAGTTGTCGGTAGTTCAAGGGCTGTTGATGGATGTTAGTCGCCGTGAGAGGCTGAACAGCATTTGTAAGAGCCGCGTCTTCGTCTGAGGATCTTACGCGCCGCACCGGTGCCTTGTACAAATATGCTTAATGCAACTAAGCAGCACGCCAGAGAAGACAGCGGCTGGCAGCGGCGAAGGTTATAAAGACAATCGCAGTCGAATTCAAGGTCTGGATGCTCAACTACGGATTTGTGACGACGAAGGCTGCATGTTCCATGCCAGTATTACCTAAGCAGTACGATTTTCGGACTTGCGCTAAACTCCAGTCGCGAGCCTGCGCAAACAGTAATAAGACCGAAAGGAAGATTCAACAGCATTGAAGAGAAGTGATAGCGAAGAAGAAAGAGACGAACAGAAACCCAATGCTTCAACCCATAAATCCGTCATGTAGGCAGCTGTCCCGGCAGCCTCTCTATTACATATTTGCCCCTTGCCACGCTCATGATGGGAACGCCGGGAATCTTGCGTAGCCTCTGCTTCAGCGCCTTGTCGTTGGTGCCCACGATGTATATCCTGTCTTTGGTGACCCGGTCCACGATGCAGTCGTCTGCATATGTGCCCTTGTGGTCGCACTGTATCCGCTGCCACCTCTCGTCGCGGGCAATCTTGAGCGCCAGTCTGTATTTCGTTCCCAGCTTCTCGAGTTCGGCCATGACGCAGGAGGTGATGATGGGGTTGCATTTCGCGTAGAGGCAGTCCATCATGGATTCGAGTAGGGAGAGTTTTCGCTGGACGGTATGACTGAGGAAGTTTGTGTCGACTATCGAGAGCAAACGCGCGGTCAGTATTGGTTCAGAAGCCGGGAGTAGCAACCACGGGTTTGTGCACTTACCGAGGACATTATATGGCGGGCTGATGTTCGTGTTGTGAGCAAAGTACATGCCGCTCGGCATCTGGGCAACTTCTTTGACAATCTCGCCTCCTACTGTCCTCTTGGCGGCCTGTTCCTTCTGCTTGAGCTCCTCCTTCAATCGGTTCTCCTTGAGCCGGGTATCCTTCAGTCCCATGACCCGTTTGACCTGGTTTGATGAGTCAGTATAAGGGCTGAAAGTGCATAGAGCCGCTTGGTTTGAAGGACACACCTGTCCGAACTTTCTCGTCTTCTTTGCGACACCCATGATGGCGGTGTTCGGGGTAGTTTGTGTAGGGATAACAATTGGTTTGCGGTTTGCGGTACTTCGAGGCCCCGTCAGATTTCTCTCAGAGGCAATTATCGAAAACGTAGATTTGAGTAGGGGGGCGTTCGGCTGTGGATGATTTGGTTCTGCGCAAGAGCAGTCGTTGGAAGTCGATGGCGATCAGCGTCCAAAAAAAAGCTGGACTGCCGTGCTATCGATAAGAACTTGCGGATGGCGGCGGTTGCGCACGGGCCACTTCAGTTCTTTGCCTGCCCGCCGCAGGTAACTTCGTACCGCTCCAAGGCAGCTCCGGTTCAAGTCCCCACTGAAATTCAGTGCAGAGCTGCTAACCATCTCGACGCGTCTTCCAGATCGCGTAAAGTGATTTCAATATCAACTCTCACCGTTACAGCCTAGCCAGCAAAATGCCTGCCGCAAAGCCAGAAGAAAAGGGCGAGTCCTCAAATGCCACTTCAAAGGCGGCGCTTGCGGCGTCATCCAATGGGTCACCGAATTACGAGCTACCATGGTATGTTGCAGCGGGAGTGTCATCCAAGCCGAACCTGATATTAACGGGATCATCATACTCAGGGTCGAAAAGTATCGCCCAGTGTTCCTGGACGATGTCGTCGGCAACACAGAGACGATTGAGCGATTAAAAATTATAGCCAAGGAGGGTAATATGCCACACGTCATCATATCAGGCATGCCGGGCATCGGAAAGACGACCAGTGTCCTCTGCCTTGCCCGCCAGCTGCTGGGGGAATCATACAAGGAGGCCGTCCTGGAGCTCAATGCCAGCGATGAACGCGGTACGTCGGGTTTGCTCCTTGTCGTAGCGACGCAAAACTAGTCCTTAGTCGTTGCTAACATCGCCATATAGGCATTGACGTTGTCCGTAACCGCATCAAGGGCTTTGCGCAGAAGAAAGTCACCCTACCTCCCGGTAGGCACAAGCTTGTCATTCTTGACGAAGCCGACAGCATGACCTCTGGTGCCCAGCAGGCTCTGCGGAGAACGATGGAAATCTACTCCAATACCACCCGATTTGCATTCGCTTGCAACCAGTCCAACAAGATCATCGAGCCGCTGCAGTCACGATGCGCAATCCTTCGGTACGCCAAGTTGACGGACGAACAAGTCGTCAAGCGGCTGTTGCAGATTATCGAAGCGGAAAAGGTGGAATACAGCGACGATGGCTTGGCCGCCTTGGTCTTCAGCGCAGAGGGAGATATGCGACAGGCCATCAACAACCTGCAATCAACTTGGGCCGGTTTCGGCTTTGTCTCGGGCGACAACGTCTTCAAGGTGGTCGACTCACCGCACCCGATCAAAGTGCAGGCCATGCTGAAGGCTTGCTACGAGGGTAACGTCGACTCGGCTCTGGACACGCTCCGGGAGTTGTGGGATTTGGGATACTCGAGCCACGATATTATCAGTACGATGTTCAAGGTCACCAAGACGATGCCGACGCTTAGTGAGCACTCGAAGCTGGAATTCATCAAGGAGATTGGCTTCACACATATGAAGATCCTGGAGGGCGTTCAGACATTACTTCAGCTGTCTGGATGTGTGGCACGTCTATGTAAACTCAACATGGACCCGAAGAGATTCAAGCCGCAGTCAAGATAGGATAGAAGACGATGCCATGGTCAAAGGAATACATGTAGCGAATTGGTCTTTTCTCATGGGGATATTTCGGCTTCTTAGGCGTTGGGCGGAGGGAGATGATATACAGCGTGATGTATTTGGGTATCATCGGATGATGCTATGTACATGATCAAACTCATAATGTTGATTGGGGTCATTCTTGATTCATTTACTGTTGTTTTGTGCAACCTCCTGCTCGTACCTATCCCACTTGGCCTTCTCCCTAAGCCACCTTCGTTGAGCTCTTACCTGAGCTTCATATTGCCTCAGGCGCTGGTCTGCTGCAATCATGCCTCCGAGTACCATTGCTGACATTTGGACATAACTGTTTTGGCTATGTGAGTCCATGCATTCATCTTCTGTCTGTCTGGGGTTCCTACACTTTGAACTGGACGGTGGTCTTGCGGTAGACTGGCGACCAGAAGTACGCCGCGCCGCCCAGGATTGCCGCTCCAACGCCCCATTTGGCGGCTCCGACGAGGCCTCCTTTGCCGGCTTCCCAGCCAGCATCATTGGCCTCGTCGCTCTTGAGAGGGTCGTGCGCGGGAATTGGGGAGGCCATCTTTTGAGTTGAGGGTGAGGAGGCAAAGATACGCGGATGATGCGTCGAGACAGGCTGGGGAAGGGATCGCGGGCGGAGTTCGAGGAACCGCGATCTTACTGTTGAATATGTATGTTTGAAAACGCAGATTTGCTTCAAGTGACGGTCAGGTTCGCATCGAAATCAAGAGGGTGAGATCTAAGAATGCCGACGCTCCGAGCCATATTGTACGTCATACCGTAGGTGGGAAAAAACAGAGAGCTTCAGGGTAGCTGTTTTACCCCACAAAGAGCATACTGCTCGTACGAGATTTACTGTTCGGGTTCTCATCTTCCGTGGACATGACAAATGAAAAGCAAATTCTCCTGGCTCTCTTGGATTCCATGTCCCGAGGCTTGGATGGTATGTAATGAAGGGCAATACAAATCAAGACAATGTATCTTGCAGCACTACCTACAAGGTAGGTTGAAGCATGCAATTACTCCTGCTATGTCATACCACAATAAAAGCATGCCTTCAACTCAGTCACCAGCCATTGACTTTGCCCAGTATCTTCTCATATACTCCCTGCTCAATATAGTTGCTACAATATTTCACAGCAGATGACCAAACAGCTTCATTACAAACAGCACAACTGCAGTCAAGATGCAGATAAGGCATTTCGCCCACTCCCCTCACGTGAGGCTCGCACCAATTGATTTTTGCAGCACGCGAGGCGCAAGCCGCCCTGAAACCTGTGGATACAAGCTGCAGGTACGCGCCCTAATAAGCAGCATATGCACCTAAACGACACAGTCCAAAATTCGGATGACAAAAGCCGGCGCAGAAACTTTTGGACACAATGTTCTTTTCTGTTCCACAGCAGCAACAAACAAACAAAAAAGAAAAGCTTGACTTGGGCAAACCCAGCAATGATCAGGCTCCCGTTGTTGCCTGGTGCTGCCGCGTCTGTGCTTTGCTGTTCATGAGTATTTCTGGCGCTCCGGGTGTGCTTCTGCATCTTCTCTCTTCCTCACGCCCGCAAGCCCGAGGATTTTCGCTCTCGCATCGAGCAAAGTTGCCCACCATGGCAGAGCTTTCCACGGATGCGTACTGGCGAGCGCCCCCAATTGCTAGGTAAGCTTGACTCTTTCCTTGCCAACGTCTACCGCGTGTGAACTCCGAGCTGACTCTTCCTCCTCTAGAACTGTCGCGACTGTCACGTTTGGCCTGTCCGTCGCTGTGTATACGGGGGTCCTTGACGGGGGCCTCTTCACGTATGACCGTCGACTCGTCCTGTGGATTCCTCCGCAGCTATGGCGCCTCGTAACATGCTTCCTGATCACCTTGCCAAACCTGGGTATCTTGTTCGACACTTTCCACATGTACATTTACATGAGTCGGCTGGAAAGAGGTCATCCGCGACTGTCCAGACGAGAAGATTTTGTCTGGTACTTGATTTTCATCTGCGGAACAATTCTGGTAGGTCTCTTGACACATTCTTCCACGTGCTCTCCCGTGTACCACAATGAGAACCCCTCAAAATATCTGCCCGGATAGTGCGATGCCTCCACTGCTATCACGGTTCCTGGAATTGAGGGAGATTACCCCTGCACTTCGAGTCGGTCCACTCATTCGCAAAAAGGATCGGCTTGCGGTGTAGGCATGGTGGGATGTCGTAATGGATGGCTCGTGTGGTTTGCTCTATCTACACGAGTGGTTTTTATATGCTCCCTACATTTCTCTCCCTACCTATCTTGTTTGTGCATGTTTTCTCTTCCTTCAGTGCTGCATCACCGTCGCTCGTGATTTGAGGCTGACTCTGGCTTCAGATACTCAATTATCTGTCCGGCTTCGACTTCCAACTGCTGACGCAGGCACTCATCCTCGCCATGGCATACACCGTAACCCAGGAGCAGCGAGGACAGACGACGAACTACATGTTCATCAACATTCCGTCTCAGCTTGTGCCTTTCGCCATGATGGCTATCAACCTCTTCTTCCCTGGAGGTATCGGTATGGTGCTGCTGCAGCTTCACGGTCTGGCCGCGGCGCACCTGTATTTGTTCTTGACCAAGATCTGGCCTGAGATTGGTGGCGGCCGGAACTGGCTCGAGACTCCTGCCTTCATCACTACGCTTGTGAACGGGGTTGCCCCAGCGCCGCCACGGCCAGCAGCTGGAGCCAGGGTGCCAGGCACAGCGTTTGCCCAAACCAGCGGTGCTTCTCGTGGACCTTTACCAGACTCGTGGCGGACTAGAGGACCTGGCCACCGTCTGGGCTAGTCCACGTAGTAATAATACGAGACATGCGGTATCGCTGCCTTTTTTTTATCAACGGAGACTTACCAATAATTCTGTGGTGATGGAGTGACGATACACATGTACGATTATCATTAGGGCTGTAGGGGGCGTTCTGTAATGGCCGCGAGGCCCGGGAACAGATGTAATGCAAACATGTTGTAATAAGAACTACATTGACTACGACTAATAACGCCTTGAAGTCTCTGGGTATAAAAGATTGACGGCCACATCCCATGGCTGAATAACCTTGCGCGAATCCAACGCCCTCAAGAAAGACAAAAAGCCACCGCAAAAGGTAGGTATCCAAGAAATGTTACATCGCTTAGCCACCCATATGAATTCTTAACAGACGGACAAAGGAAACTAGTAATAAAACGAGTGTTGTGTGTCTCTACGTGAAAAGACGTCCGAAGAAGAGGGGGGCAGTAGTCATAGTTCTCCCCCTTTACATGCCGTACAGGAAGCTCTTTCCACTGCCCAGGGGAACTTCCGTGTAAGCAGCGTACTTTTCGCCATCATCGGGAGAAGGCGGACGATTCCGCTCAATGACGACAACTCCAGCGCCAAGGGGCCTGTCGATGAACCGCGGGTCGTTGAGGAGCGGAGGGGTGATGTGCATATCGCCGTCAGGAGACTTCTTTGCCCTACCCAGAGGCTGCATTGCGAGGTTCAGACGAGGTGGCTTGTTTTTCTTGGAGATTTGGATCTTGGGGAGAGACAGGGCAGATAATCTGGAGCTCCAGAGAGAGGAGGCTCTTGTTCTGGTTGGTGAAGACGTAGAGGGTTCTGAAGGAGATGGCAGTGCAGGTGAAGGGAGAGATTGGCGGTTGGAGGAGGATTGGCGGGCGGCGTCTTCGACGACGGATCTGTAGGACTGGATGATGAACGAGTCCGGGGTGCTTGGCCTGAGTCTGTGAGCTGGCTGTGGCGGTGATAGAGGGCCTGATGTGCCGCTGGCCTGATAGTTCTGGGCCTTGGAGACGGTGTTGGGATCGTAGGCGTGGTGAGCGGGCATGGCGTTGTCGGGGCCGTGGATGGCGGACCGGGGATCGTGGGTGAGTTGGATGATGCTGAAGCGGGAGGGTTGTTTCGCCGTGCGGTTGTAATACTGGCCGTTCGTCTCGGCCTTGCCATCATCACCGGTTCCGTTTACAGCGTCGTGGAGGGAGTGACGGTGGTGGTGATGGTTGTTAGCGTTGACAACGTAGCTCCATGGCTCGACGAGGTCTTTGGGGGAGACGACGAATTCCTGCCTGTAGTAGCGGCGCTGCTGTTGAAGGAATGGAGAGGGCGCTTGGTGGGCGAAGTAGATGACGAAGAGGGTTGTTGCGAGGGCGAAGATGGCGATGACGGCGACGCTGATGCCGACTATGACGGATAGGGGGAGGGTTTGGGAGGTGTCTCGGGGGTGGATTGTGAGGGCCTGGGTGGTTCTTGTGGAGGCGAGGAGGAGGAGGGAGAGGTTTATTGAGGAGATCATCTTGACGCGTTTCATATGATCCTGAAGGAGGAACTATGGAGGAAGATGGAGTGTATGGAGTGGTTTGAAGGGGTTCGATCGCCGAGATCGCCTGCTCCTTGGAGGGCTGATTATCGAATCTCGCTGCAAGTATCAGAATCACTCCCCTCTTCGTGATGATGATACAGACAGAAGGATCGATGTCTTTTGAGCTGATCAACCCTCTCCAGCAAGACAGGCGAGGGAAGGCTGGGCAAGAGGAGTCATGTTTACACGGAGACAGCCCGGGGGCAATAGTTATATGACTACATGTATGGGAATAACGGCCAACGCCGCTGCGAGAACCGGTATATCCATGGGACGTATATTAACCTCATTGGGACCTCACGACGACGGCGTGTTGGTTCGAGCAGCAGAGACATACATACTTTCGTACGTACGTGTACACAAGAGTGGTGCAGATATCGGATGGATCCTCCGGGCAAGGGCCGTAGGACTTTTCGGACGCCACAGGATGGTGGCGAAGGTGGTTTGAGTGGATGCTACCCTTCATGGTGGTGACAGACGCATGCATCTGATCAGAAGTCTCTAGGTAGGTACATGTAGATAGTGATGGTGTGTAGTATGGTAGTAGAAGGCGATATACATACCTACACACATGCGTACATAGGTACTACCTTGTCAGTGAAGATTCTGGGCTGATGGGGGCAGGGCAAGGCAGGGCAGGGATGTACGGAAGTTCCCCCATATGCACGTAATGCCCCTGGTGGTGGTGGTCTGGCGATGCGATTCGTCGACGAGCCGACCTGAGAAGGATTCCCTCTTCGTTTTTAGCCTATACTGTACTTCCACCAAGTCCTTGATCCTCACCAGCTGTCAGACGAGAAAAGGACGATGAATGGCAGCCTAACAGAAGGAATCGACGGCTTTCAGGCAGGATTTTGCTTGTCTGTCTTGCCTCCTCTTCTTGTTTTTTTGGTGCGAGTGGGAACAAGACGGCACGACAAGGAGCACTAAGCCGTGCTCGTGCAACGGATTGATGAAGAATGTAACTCGGCGACCAACGCAAAGTCGCAGACAAAGCAGAGTCGAATGGGGACTCGTTGATTGTGCAGTACGAGAGGTAGAAACGAGGTTCGCTGTACATTAGACGCCACAGAACGGTGGTCCAATCAGCGGCGGGAGGGAAGCGCGGGACCAAGAAGAAGCGCAAAAGGCGCCGCGGAGATGGGAGATGGATACGCAGACCGGGGGGTTTGGATGAAGAAGAGGGCGAAGGGGGATTGGGCGGATGACGAGGCCCTTGTTGGGGATCCGCGAGAATGCAACCCTGGATACTGCGTGGAGGGGAGTGCGAGGGCGAGTGTGAATCATCTTCCAGAGATGAGCAGAGAGCATAGGAGTTGAATTAACTTGGACCGAGGACGTCTCTCTGTTGTGTCCTGAGATGCGGGTCATCGTGGTAAGAACATGGAGTCTTGATAGTAGCTGATATCGTCGTGATCGCGTGTAACAGCAGTCGACCGCAGTCGTACTACAGCATCTGAGCCGCGATCGACCCTTGTCCATACTGTACTGTAGCTCCTGGTAGAAAAGAACCCACTCACTCGCCCTCATCAGTTCGCCTTCATTTCTCTCGATTGCAACCTTCCGTCTTCTCCCACTTGTATGACGATAATACCACCCCTACCAGGGCTGACAGACGCGCAACTTGTCATGATTGGCTCAGGCTATGCTTTGATTCCGCGCACTCCCATGCCTCCACTCACGGGAAAACAAACCCATGGGATGATTAGTACACCCCACAAGCATCTTGAACGTTAAATCAGTACTTTTGCCACTGACCTAATTGTTAATTGGCTGCAATTGCAGGTAGCCTCCCGAGTGATTTACGTCTGACGATACCTCATCTCCTGTTTGCCACAACAACAGGACCAGCATCGTGGGCTTCCAAACCTTCTGCAACCGCTGCTAGCGAATATATATCGCTTTCCTTACTTTATTACACCCTTTTTCTATAAGGTAAAGTAAGGATCCGTCTGTATAGGCTTCTAGCTATGCAGGAAGAAGCAGGGAAAAGGAAAAATGGTGTTTGTTAGACAGCTAGTACTAGTACTGTCATGCGCTGCTGTTTAACCAGTGCCGATCGGTATCTATACCTGGATAGTATCTGGCCAATTGAATAGCATGCTGGGCCTTGTACTCAAATAACGTTCAAGATGCTTGTAGGGTGTATGTATGCGTGTTAAACCTTGTTCCCTTCTGTGTGCAGGCAGTGTCACCGAGGAGAGAGGGCCATAAACGAAGTTGTTTGTCGAAAATCCCTGCCTTTTCCCATCCGTGAGTGAGCGGTTTAATACTATTACAACTAATACCTTGCCTTGCCTTGCCTTGTGCTACTGCACGTCGTACCTCGTTTATCATACCTTATGGGTCGGGGTTTGCCGACACGGGGCTTCTCGCTCGGGGGATCATCTATGCGTTCGTCCTGTCACTTTTCGCGCTTGGAGGCATTCCGATAGCCGCGATGGCGCTATTGCCGTGACCCTTTGAAGTCCTTCTGCATGAACTTGTCTGTGGCCGGATCTTTGGTCCGCTGCGCTAGGGTAGCAGTCAGATCGGGTTGAGTTGAGCACCGTGAGATGCCGAGGTAATACTTCGCCGAAGGCGGCGTGTATCTCGCATGAGGGAGCATGCCGCAGTGAAACAGCACGCGATTCAGTTCGGATTTCTCCGGATTCTCGGCCTCGGCCGCTTTAGCAAAGGAGAGAAGAGGTCGTCCCTCGTAAATCAGTATATCCCCATTTCAGAGGACGCTGAGGCTCGACCAAAGGCCAGTCGTCAACGCTTTCATTCAAATCATGCGATGCGTAGCTGTGCTTGTAAACTCATGTCGAGCCTGAACCCCCGGCTCTCTGGTCTCCCCGTGGAGCAATATCTCGAATACTCGCAAACCCCACACAGACACATAGCCTGCGACCCGGATGTCGTACCCTCTATTATCCAAAACTCTCCGCTTGTAGCGTATATCGACGAACTCCTTCATGATCCAATGGGGTACCCAAGCCCAAGCCCAAGACAGAACGCTATCCAAGCTTTCTATAGGTTGTGCCCTCTCTACCTATACTACGTCAGCATTGTGCAGGTGGATCGAAGAGGGAGGCAGACATACTCTATACAACCGTGGCGAGCCCCGAGGCCCTTGGGGAGCTGGGCTCCTTGTATATGAACCAGACAAGTGATGGCCATGGTATCGGAATGCAACGCTGTAAACACAATGCAGTCTATGTCGTGATTCTGCTTCTCAGTTCCCATTTGTAAGCTCGGCGGTACGGCCATTAGTTGTGGGCTCTTTCTGATATAGGCGATGCAGCTTGATGTATTTGTAGACTGAGTCGGGGATGTCTTCAACCCTTTCTCCGTTTTGTATTTGAGCACGGACACGTGTTGACTAGATAGTCTTGAATTAGAAAGCAGAATGACTGGAAAAGCCGACGGAAGCTCTTACCGATACTTCGTTGAGAATCGTCGGAACTACCCAGATGTTGTGCTTGTATTTCTCGAGGGGCCTTATCGCATCCTCAATGTCGCACTGAGCGGGCCTAATTTAAATGTATTAGCATTGTCACGTCTTTGACTTGCCGCTGCAGACTCGTTGAACGTTACCTCTCGACAACAAACGCTCCGTAATGTCCCAGCAATACATCAATGTCAGCGGGATCCCAGATCTTGGGGTCTGACATGGTAGCGGCGAGGTCGGCGCCGATCAGCAGCATGATCCGTGCCGACGTAAACCTGCCGTCTACTGTTTCAATGCCTCCCAGTACATTGTTTATCTCGTGATCGAAGTGACGGAGGACGTCGACCGTCGGACTGTAGAGAGGCTTGCCTGAGTCATCAGTGCGCACCGTCTCCCAAGGGTCTATTGTGATGGTGGCCTTGGAGTCTGTATCGACAGCCAGGCTGCACACTGTTGTATACATTGTGAGCAGGGAATTCGCCTCTTCTTCCCAGTCCAGCAGCATCTCTCAACGTACTTTGGATCCGGTGGTGGGCCGGCGCTAATGATGCCTTCTGATACGCATCGGAGCAGGGCGACATGTAGTTGCCGACGATTTCGAAGCCGGGATCGCTCTGCTTTACGTACTTCTCTGCCAATTCAAACATTTGCAAGTCTACGGCGTCGGTCAGAGATAGTCATTACGGTGGTGCACGTGCCCTCCCCATTGAACTTACGCAGCGTCGTCACGGGCGAGAAGCTGCCGCAGGCGACAAGGACCAGAGGGACCTTGTCGGGCTGCGTCAAGCGGCGCTTCAGGTTCTGGCGCGGGAATGTGTATCCGGGCGGCGACAGTATGGGCTCGGGAAGGGGCGGCGTGCCGTTTGGCCGCGGGTGAGCCTGAGCCCCGAAGCCTGACGCCGAGGCGACCATGATTCTGCGATGCGATGCGATGCGACGGGATGCGGGACAGACGATGTTCGGCGGTGCGATGCGGGATCAAGGCCCGTATGGAGGGCGGATGAGGTCGCGGAAGGGAGGAGAAGGAAGAGGAAGCCCGGATCGGGATTCGGAGAGTCGCGATGTCGGCGTCGGCGGGCGTGAATGACAAATGGATGGTGGAGGAGGAAAAAAAAAAGCGACGATTATGGTGTAAGAGGTTGCGACGATAAACAAAGGTGGGATGTCGATAGACGATTGATTATCTGGGTGGGGGATTTCCAAGGTTATTGTCCTGGGCTGTACTGTGCCTGGTGCTCGCTAACGATCAATGGCTGAGAAATACAGGTACCTACAGGCGATGCGAGCGCCAACTCAGAGCCCTGGAGGCTGTAGCGTCCAGTGAAGCGCTCTGTCGGTGCCTGTAATTGTTCGCTAGCTGCTCGACTATTCCTCGTGTACAATTGAGGCTTTGTTTGACAGGACGCTTTTAGTCATCTCGTCCTCTTTCTCTGGATCTTTGGTAAGGTACAATGTTCATGTCTTGATCTTCCAGTTGTTTATCAATTCAATTTCGTACATTTTCATCACGCTCATGGACGCCGATGCTGGACATATTGGCTTCGGAAGTTGTATTCTTCCTAGTCCAAGGGGGACATGGTATCTAGGAAATTGAATCCTATGAATCCTTTGAGCGAGAAGTTGTGATGTCCTGCCTAGAGTGACGTCAAGCCTGCATGCCGCGTCTCACATGCTTCCTTCAACTCACATTCTTGTTTGTGCGACTTCTTTGTCAATGCAGCTGAATTTAAGTGTAACGAGGGTGATATCACAGCACATGTGTGAGCAGCATCAAGATGTCTGATTAGAGCTGCACTTCTCATGCTTGGGTCGGTGACGTTTTGGTGTAAGTGCAGGTTCGCACCCATAAGCTTGAGCTTGAGGTGATCTTCTTGATACTGAGATGTAGTTGACGTCTTTCAGCATCGACGGGAAATCCCGCGGGGGATTGACATGCAACATGTAGGAGGGATGGAGAAACTGGACCCCGAGTCTCTGGATTGGGTGATTCATTGTGGCAAACTCTGGAACTGATCGTGGGAAGTGTAGGCATTCGCTCTCTTATTTCATTCTTACCTTACTGTGCTGCAACTACCTAGAAGTCTTGGGCAAATGCTCACCCAGCACGCGCAATGTATCAACTCTGTCGAATTCAATCCTCTTGTTGCTTCCTTACTTCCCTCGTGAAAGGACCTTGGACTAAAATCGAGCAGAAGCATCCCCTGCTCATCCAACAGAGGGCGGCAAACCGAGAGACGCCGTTGGTTGACTGTGTTGTGGAAATGGCTCAAGGTCCAATCAGATCAATTCTGCAGCTGCAGGAGTACTCACCCCTGCAGGACTTGGGACAGAGTTGAAAGACATATTTCTTTGATACCGCAGAGCTTTAGAATATGAGTACTTGGCATCAGGAAGTTGATGTGCTTTTTGTAGAAACAAAGAATGTGACCGGTCTTTCAACACCTCCAGCTACTAAGAGCCCTCATCGTAAGGATATAGAGCCGTTAGACACCCAACTTGGCAGCGTCATGCGGCTGTAAGCAGTCAGCCGACCTTGAGCCCCTTTAGGGTGCCTGTCCAGGATATCACTGATATGGCATCTATCTATGCTCTCTCCAGCAACGAGCATAGCACAAGTACGCCTCCGTACTGTGCCAATATCATCTGATGATGTTCAAGCAGGATTTCTTAGTAGCTCCCCTGAGTCCCAGACGGTTTCATGTCCAAGTACCGGCTTACCCCACCCTCCCCCTCAACTCGACCGGTGTAATCGCTTCACCCAAACCCTCGGGCTCCATTCCAGATGCTCGGGGGAACTTCTCTGTCCTACGCCCAAAACAGTCGATTTTGTGCTGTTGGGCCCAGCATCTCTCGAGCGTTGGCTGTAACATCGCTTGACTCTTTTGCTGTTGCGCGTCCGAGGCTTTGCAAAGAACGAAAAGCGGCGCACAAAGCCGGGCTCTGCCCCCGAGGGCGCTCGCCTCTGGACTGCCCGCGAGCAAAGCCGCAGAGTCTCTGGGTTGACGACGCTCGAAGCTTTGGAGAGGCGAAAACGCAAAGGCAAGGCGAGATAAACGTGCTGAAAGATGCGGATCGCGTGCCTTCAGTTTGCGCCGCAGGTTGCCGATGTGGAAAACAACCTCACCAAGGCGGACGCGATTCTCAGCGAGGCGCATTCCGACGACCTCGACCTGGACCTCTTGGTGCTTCCAGAGCTGGCCTTTACCGGTGAGGCTTGCACACCCTCCTTGTGGAGTATAGCATCCATGACTTCGTCTTCTAACCCGCCATTTTGCCGTCAAGGCTACAACTTCAAGTCTCTAGGTCACATCTCACCCTATCTCGAGGAATCCAGCACAGGCATCAGCTCGCTCTGGGCTCGGACCACGGCTCTCAAGCACGACTGCACCGTCGTCGTTGGGTATCCCGAAAAGGTAGATCCGACGCTGAATTGGCCCACGGACCCCGAGTACTACAACTCGGCTATTGCCGTCAACGGCGACGGCGAGACGGTGGCCAACTACCGCAAGACGCATCTGTACTACACCGATGAGACGTGGGCGCTCGAGGGCTCTCATGGCTTCTTTGGAGGTCGGCTGCCCGGCTTGGGCCAGACGGCCATGGGGATTTGCATGGATCTGAAGTGAGTACATACAGAAGGGTGGTGATTCTTGTTGTTCTTGCAGTTGTCGAAGCTGACCTGGCAATCTGTTGATGAAGCCCTTACAAGTTTGAGGCTCCTTGGAACAAGTTCGAATTCGGACAACATGTCCTAGACAGCGGTGCTCGTCTTGTCATAGTATCCATGGCCTGGCTTACGAATGAGAATCCCCAAGAGTTTACCAGCACTCCTCTGGAACCCGACAGCATGACTCTGTTGTACTGGGTCTCACGCCTCGAGCCGTTGATCCGGGCAGACTCGAACCAAGAAGTCATCGTCGTCTTTGCGAACCGCTGTGGCATT
Organism: Trichoderma gracile; assembly: GCA_020002365.1. NCBI lineage: Eukaryota > Fungi > Ascomycota > Sordariomycetes > Hypocreales > Hypocreaceae > Trichoderma > Trichoderma gracile. The sequence continues at coordinate 1,997,787 of JAINEY010000003.1, forward strand.
GAGGGCGATGCAACATATGCCGGCACAAGTACCGTGGTTGGCATCCAGTCCGGCGAGATCTGGGTGTACGGCATCATGGGTCGTGGCGAAACGGGTCTCTTGGTGGTTGATACTGACTCTGAGCCGTATGCCAAACTGGCATATTCGCCCATTCAGCCAAAGGTTCGATCCGAAGATGATGTTCCACCCGAATCCGAAGCAAGTTTCGGCAACGATCCATACCCGCAGAAGGAAACCCGAGATCAGGTCTTGGATAGCCCTGACTATCGCCACAAGCAATCCTTTGATCACTCTAATGCAAATTACAGGGACGACAAACAAACGTGGCACGCGGATTCCACACATCATCCTGGCGGGCAGAATGATCATGAGTCTCCCGATTATTCCAGGAAACGGCCCGATAACGAGGCACCTGAGCCAAAGGTTTCCCATGCAGCGAGAGAATCGAGCCCCAGGTTAGACATCAAATCCTTGGAACTCGACATACCGCCTGATCAATACATGCTACGGCGTTACCTCGAAGCAGAATCTCCAGTATCTCATATGGAGACTTCCACGTTTCAGAACCACTCCACGACGGCACCCCCAGAAGAGCTCCGAGGGTTTCAGAAAGGCACAGATGAATATGTACCCTTCTACCCTGATATGATGGAAAGCGACAAGCGGTTTAGCCTTCGATCCGATGTATCTGTGTGGAACAACCAACCAGGCCGAGTCCGTCAGCTTTCCGTCTCAATGATGGACACCCCTGAATTGTCGCACATTACAGCTCAAGAGCGATCTAGGACCGCGGAAGTGGGAGGTGGCACCAGACTGGAGGAGAGTTATAGGACCAAGTACAGGACTCACAGCCAGCGGCAGTCTTCCGATTGGAATAGTCGGCGTGGAAGCGACTATGACGGCCCCCTATCACGGCAGTCGTCTCAGAATCAACTCCGAAGAAAGTACAGCCAGAATCACATCGAAGACGCGGCTCGGAGCTACTCCAGCAGTGCTGTTTTGCCGGCCTACCTTATGCACTCTCACGCAGCATCGCAAGTGGCTTCAGAGGAGCCCGGGAGAGGCAGGCGGCGCTCTTCGCACAAACAGGTGAAAGATGCGCGGCGCGGCTCTCGGGGGACGCAAATGTCTCAACGAGAAGTGGTCGATCTGTCCCAGTTTACGCTCATCGAAGAGTATCCTTCTGCCAGCTGCCCTGTGCATGGCAGTCGTCCTCCGTCTGGGACCCGGCATCAAACCCACTCTAGGGCCAGAGGGCGGTCGGGGAGTCATTCGCAGCATGTGAAGGAGGGGGGAACAACAAGAAGGGCATCCACCAGGCGCGATACGTCGCAGAATGACCGCCCAAAGGATAATAATCGTCGACCATCCGGCCGGACACACTCATCAAAGCCCGAACAAACTCGCCCCAGTGATGAGAAGGAGAGGAGAGAAGAGGAGGCTACGACAACTGCCAATTCCGGCCCGAAGACTCCAACGGCTATGCTTCTGGTTCCGGACTTGGAGCTGCCCGATGGTCTCGAGAAGACGTTTTCCTTACTCAAGTGTGTGGAAAAGGCTCCAGAGCACATTGTGAGGCGGCGTGTAAGTTCGATTTGGTAGGAGATGTGCCAGCTTGCATGGGATTTGGCACCGTTTCTTTCTCTATTTGATTGATTTAGCGAGGATATTTGCACATAGACGGAGTCCGATGTACTTCTACATGGTATACGAAGCAGAAAGGCCAAAAAGCTCATGATACATCAGCATATTGCAAGCATGAAGCCAGACATCGTCCAGCCAAAAGAGTGATCCCTCACGGCTTTCCAGGAAAGCTGGAGGCCGTTTTTTACTTTGTCCAACATGTACTCAGCAGCATCCCCGTACAAGCACGGCACGAATGCTGTCCCTTGCAGGCTAATCGTGCATAAGCGAAAGGGGAAATCCTCATCCGTTCTGCACGCTGCTGGCCTGCAGCTCTAGCACCTTTAGAGAGTACCTACATGTAGGTGCCCTTCCATGTTGCCGGCGTCTGTCATGATGTTGGTTCAATAGTGTATTCTTGACATCACCAGATGCAGGATAATTCACACAGTTTGGCGCTTCTCGGCGCGGCTACTCAAAGAAAGTATGCATTTCCGACATATTTTCCCCGTCTTTGGAGATGGAAGCCCTTTCAGCCAACATCGATTCAAGGGGATGATTGAGTGTGATGGCGTGCATGGCGCTTGGGGGCGGTAAAAGAGCTCGTGAAAGCGTGGAAGATGGGGTGTCACGGCGTACAAGGGATTAAGCCAGATGCATGTTGCCGAGCGTTGGTGATGTCGGCTCGAGTCCTTCTGTGCGTGTAACGCTGTTATACTCATATGGATGGCTACGTTATGTTGTGGTAAGGTATTCATCGGGAGCCGGCGTTTGTAAGAGGTACGTGATCAGTATGAAGCCACGAGGTATATGATGTTGAAGACGGCGAGATACGAAGCGTCCAGTGAGGGCAGATGCATGTTGGTCCAAGGCTGATGATGCAGAGAGGCGGAGATTCTTGGCCCCCCGCAGGAAAGACGATGGAGGTTTGGACGGGAGGGTCGCAGTGAGGCTTTCCTGCTGCAGGGCTTTTGCGGTGCGTGATGAGAAACGAGAAGAGACATCACACAATAGCACCGATACCTTATTACTGCACTATCGACTCACCATCCGTATTGGCAGCAATATCAAATGACCAGAAAACGGACGACAGAGGAGACAAAACGGATGGGATTGGATGACATGAGCCAAAGCAATTTCTAGCCCAGATCTCGGCTGCTCTCCCTCTCTGGCTGGCAATTTGGTTCATCTTTTGCTTTTTGAACCGTCAACCGTCCATCCACAGCGTCGAATTAAGCGCCCAGCCCGCAGCACCGCCCGTCCAATCGGAGCCCGTCGACTGGCAGCGGCTGGTGATGGCAGTGTGAAATGGGCGGGCAGGGATCCCTGCAGAAGGGCTTGACGCCACGACAGGGGGGGGTTGGGAGGTGAGGAGACCATGTTGGCTTGGACTGGGCATCGCGGGACGTCTTCCCGTCTGTTAGTGGCCAGGGCCAGGTTCATGATGTGCCGTGCCGTGGTGAGATTGAGGGAGGGGGGGGGGGGGGGGGAGGTTGAAGGGTTTGATGGGTTCCGGATGGTGCGAGAGGGGGTTTGGTCCTTGGTTTTGGCCTTGTTTCTTTGTCGCTTGGCTCGTTCTGGGAATTGGAGCTGGGCTGGGGGTGGAGAAGAACGAGGTTGATGCGTGAGGGTTGGCCCAGGGAGATACGGGAGATGCTTGCCTGCATATCCGTGCTCTCTCTCTTTGACATGAACGCCTGGGATGCGAGTCTGCGTCTTCATCACATCTGCCGACCAACAGCCACCGTCTCGGTCTTGGTCTTGGTCTTGGTCCTGCTCCTCCTCCTCCACCCCCTTCTTCTCTGGCATCACCGACTGGAGGCGCGTTTTCGCCGCTCGCATGTAATGCAACTTGCCGGTTCCGTTATAACATCCTCGACTGGCCCTCTCCACCTGCGAAAAGGCATGCCGCTCGTCTCTCGTTTGTCATCGTGGACAGCTTCAACTGCCATCATCAGGCGTGGCATGTAATAGCACACAGGCTGGAACTGTGTCCTCGAAGCTTCTTCACCTCCACACGCTCGCTACTACAACATCCAAAGCCCGCCCAGAGGTACAACTCTCTGCACCAGCGGACCGAAAGCTCTCATCTAAACCTCACCGAAAAAAAAGCCATGTTGCGCCTCCTGACGAGCTTCGCAGCCGCCGGCGCGATCCTGCCCGCCGCAGAGGCCATCCTCGTCGCGCCCGATTCGCCGTGCTCGACCAACTGCGGCAACGTCCTGGACTCGACGTCTGCCGGCGACTTGGTGTGCACGCCGGGTCAGTACACGGGCGGCTATGCGAATGGCGCTGGGACCGTGTTTCAAGGCTGCCTTGAGTGTGAGCTGGACAGCGGATATGCGACCAAGGGCAACTACTCCGACAATATGGCGGCATTGTGTATGTGTTATGTCCCCCTTCTTCGTCTCTTTTGCTGTTGGTCACTTTCGTTTGTGAGTGTCTGCTAATAACGTAACCTCAGATAACCTTCGGTATGCCGTATCGTACTGCGTCTTCAACAAGCCGCAGCACTCTGACTTTGTTAACAATCCATGTGTGACGAGGTAAGTGAAGGAACCTTCAGTTGGTGCCGTGTCTCATGGCTAACATTAACCCCTTTAGCAAAGCTTGCGGCGCCTTTACCAACGCAATTGCGTATAAGAACCTCTCTGTCGACTATGATGACTATGGGTACTGCGATCTGTGGCCCACGAGCGATACCTTGGACTTCCACGGCTGTATCGAATGCCTCCAGGTTTCCAACAACTATCTGGCGAACTGTATGCTGCCCACTCAGCGTTGATAACTCATAGGAGCAATCTGGTCTTTGCTAACACTGTATACAGTCGTCACTGTTCTTCAAGCTGGATGCGAACAAAAGCCAATCAGCGGCGTGACCCTCGGCCTCGAGGGCAACATCTTTTCGAGCGACATTGTCAACATCACCGCCCCCTCACCAACAGCAAAGGTAGATCCGGCCTGGTTCGATCACGGCCCGCTGGGCCTCGGCGGAAAAGTCGGCATTGCCGTGGCCGGCTTCATTCTCCTGCTCATCCTCGCTGGCGTGGCCATCGTCTGCAGGGGCAGAAGACGGAGAAAGGCGTTCCTCAGGAAGCTGCAGACCAACATGCCGCAGATGAAGTCCAACCCAGGTGGCTGGCCATCGATGCCGGCTGGGATGCAACACGATTCTAGCGATACGCCCCTCAGTCAGCGCCCTCTGCGGACTTGGGATGAGTCTCCTGTCACCGGCAATACGGAGAAGACGTTCCCTCGATACTCCTCTCCTTACTCCTCCCAGTTCAACAGTCCTATTAGTTCCACGGACGTCAACCACATGCCGTGGCCGGAACCCGCGCTGGGCTCTCCTCGGTCGCCGCGCGAGATTGGGCTCGCGCTCGGTTCAGCCATTGATGTCAATAATGTGAACCACGAGCGATGGCCAGCATCGCCGGAAGACAAAGGCAAGATGAAGGAGGAGTCATACGAGATGCAATATGTCGACAGTGCCGGTAGCGGCATCGTCGCCAACAAGCAGCCCATTCATGTCGAAGCTCCGATCCTGAGCCATCCTGGGTATGGGAGAAACTCTGATAGCCCGCCGAGGCAATACGACGTGAATGGTAATGCGATGTGAGGGGGGGAAGCTGGAGGGAGACGTGCTACATAAAGATCGTGATGCGTCGACAAGTCCTCTGTTTGCTGGGTCTGACGAGCTCCATTGTTTATTGCCTGCTCTTTGTTTCTTTGTGCGTGGTGTTTTGGAGTGATTTGAGCATATACCTCTCTGTTGGTGTTTTGACGAAGGGATCACGGGCTGGAGGGCAAATTCGATGGGTTGGAGGCTGGGGATACCCAAGTGCGCCTTGACGGCGCCTGTTTCTCGATATAAGTAGTAAACTGAAGACACGCAGACATCACGACAGCTCATCTCAGTTAGTTCTAAGTATCACCGTGCTATAAGATTGACGTGGGAGAGATAATTACTCGCTCTCATCAAGATGCCTCTGAGCGAACCGACAACTATGATGACTAAGCATATGCTTGCGGGGCTCTCTGTGGCTGGTGGTATGCCAAACCTGTGGCTTGTCATAGACGCTTACCCATGTTGAGCCTAGCGACCAATTGGCGCCACAATTTCGGGGACGCAAAGTTTCTGCCCCACAGAGCGAAGGAAAAAAAAAAAAAAAAACTGGAAGCTCAATGCTCGTAGACGAACTCGGAGAAGGAAAAAAACACCATCACGACCTGCAACGAGCGCGCCAGCATCGTCTCCCTCAGCTGAACCCGCCAGACGTTGCAAACTTTTTCCCTTCGTCCTCGATTCTCGGATATTCGCGCTCCTCATCGATTCGTTCGAGAAGCGACTGCAAAGATGGCGGTTGTCGTGAACAAGAAGGAGCAGGAGGAGCACATCATCAAGCCTCAGGCGGTGACTCCTCCTGTTGACACCAGCAAGTGGCCGCTGCTGCTCAAGAACTATGACAATCGTGAGTGAAGAGCCTGACCTGGTGCTTTTGTGCGTGTGGGATGGAATGCGATTCTCAATTGGACGTGGCGAGAGGTGGTTGAAGTGTCTTTGGAGCGCATGGAAACGAGGCATACGCACCCCAGACGAGAGAACCGCCTGTTAACCTACTTTTCTTCGTCTCTCTAGTTCTTGTGCGAACCGGCCACTTCACCCCGATCCCCAATGGCTCTGCGCCGCTTAAGCGTGATCTCAAGTCCTACATTAGCTCAGGAGTCATCAACCTCGACAAGCCTTCGAACCCTTCTAGTCACGAGGTTGTCTCCTGGGTTAAGCGAATTCTTCGGTTCGTGCCGACCTGCAGTTGTGTCGCCGATTGGGGTTCCAATCAATTTCCTTCGTCCCTGACATCATGGAAACTAACGATGAGAATTGGTACAGTGTTGAGAAGACTGGTCACAGCGGTACCCTCGACCCCAAGGTCACGGGCTGCCTGATTGTCTGCATCGACCGAGCGACTCGACTGGTCAAGTCCCAGCAGGGAGCCGGAAAGGAGTACGTGGCCATCATCCGCCTGCATGACAAGCTGCCTGGCGGCCAGGCCCAGTTCGCCCGCGCCCTCGAGACCCTCACCGGTGCCCTGTTCCAGCGCCCGCCCCTGATCTCTGCCGTCAAGCGCCAGCTTCGTATCCGAACCATCCACGAGAGCAAGCTCATTGAGTTTGACAATGACCGTCACCTGGGTGTCTTCTGGGTGAGCTGCGAGGCTGGTACCTACATCCGAACTCTGTGCGTGCACTTGGGCCTGCTGCTGGGTGTCGGTGCCCACATGCAGGAGCTCCGACGTGTGCGATCCGGAGCCATGGACGAGACCAAGCACCTCGTTACTCTGCACGACGTGCTGGATGCTCAGTGGACCATGGACAACACTCGCGACGAGTCTTACCTGCGCCGTGTCATTGCGCCGCTCGAGACTCTGCTCCTGGGCTACAAGCGTCTTGTCGTCAAGGACAGCGCCGTCAACGCCGTTTGCTACGGTGCCAAGCTTATGCTTCCCGGTCTCCTGCGTTATGGTATGTTGTCTGACTGAAAAAGCTCTCAGAGGCTTGATCAATTGTGTAAGACTGTGTCGCTGACTGAAATTTTCATACAGAGTCTGGCATTGAGCACCACGAGGAGGTTGTCCTGATGACCACCAAGGGTGAGGCCATCGCCATTGGTATTGCCCAGATGTCCACGGTTGAGATGTCTACGTGCGATCACGGAGTCGTCGCCAAGGTCAAGCGCTGCATCATGGAGCGTGACCTGTACCCCCGACGATGGGGCCTCGGACCCGTCGCCCAGGAGAAGAAGAAGCTCAAGGCCGACGGCAAGCTGGACAAGTTCGGCCGACCCAACGATGCCACTCCCGCCAAGTGGACCTCGGAGTACAAGGACTTCAGCGCGGCGGATGCCTCTGCCGCTGCTGCCGCCGCCGCTCCCGCCACCACCTCCATCCCCGTCCTGCCCTCCAAGAGCGAGCAGGCCGATGCCAAGATGGGCGACGCAGAGACCCCCGCCGCCGATGAGGACAAGAAGAAGCGAAAGAAGCACGAGGGCGAGACAGCCGAGGAGAAGGCCGAGCGGAAACGACGGAAGGCGGAGAAGAAGGCGGCCAAGGCAGCCAAGAAGGAGAGCAAGGGCGACGACGAGGACAGCGATTAAAGGGAGAAGGGGAACAAAAGCAGAGTGTGTGGAAGTGGAAGAAGCAAGATGCAGACTGACGAAGAATCTGTTTCCATGTGAAGCTTCCTGGCGTGGGAGCCTGTTGTCGATATGGAAGTCGGTCGTCTTGCACCTTTTTTATTCCTTGTTTTTCTAGTTTACCCAGAATTGGGGATATCGGGCAATTGGCGTTTAGGTATCAATTCGTACATTATTCTACACCTCTATGCTCTCCGTCATTTTGCATGTGAAGCGTCTGTGTGAATTTTTCCTTTCTGATATGAGAAGTACCTACCTAGGTATTTTAATGGAACTTCCATGTTCCTGCCTCTTCTTCAACTGGTTCCTGCCTCTTCTTCAACTGGTTCCTGCCTCTTCTTCAACTGGTTCCTGAAAGGGAAGGCGGCATTGGGCACAACAAGCTCACGTGGAGTCGAGCAGGAATTAAGCGCCGACTTTCTCGCATGCCGTCATCACACCTCTTTTTCAAATTCGTGCCTCTTCTCCTCTTCATCCTCTCACCAATTGCACTTCGCGCTTCGTTCCATTGGCTAGCCGCTCGCGCTGCTCTCCATCTAATAGTCTGTGCATTATTTCTTTCTGCAAGTGGTTTCTATCGCTTCCTATTGGACGGCCATTGACGATGCCTTTAACTGCTTCCTTCCTAGTTCCCGCCGTTTCCTTCGTGCCTGATCTTGTCTGTGATATGGTGAAATTGGATTGGTTTTGTGTGATGTGCCGCCGCCTCACGTGGAGGCCGTCGATGCGATGCGATGCGATGCGATGAGATGCGATGGACAGGGATACTCGCGTCGAAGACGGTGTGACGAAAACTGTCGGCTCAGTGAAGAAAAGAGAAGAACAGGAATTCAAGCCCCATATCAACCACAAGGGCTGCTGAAAGATGCAAGCAAGCGCCTGACAAGACAGACAAGAGACTGACAGACATGCAGAGAGCGACTGTGGGTGTGTGATATCGCCGACGGGGGAGCTGAGAAGCCCCTAAGCGACGGGGGTGGTCCAGGAACGGGCGGCAAGCAAACCGTCGTCTGCCGAGTCGATGCAGGAACAAGACCATGAACACATGGTTTTTGCCGCCGTGTCATGGCTGCCGTCACGATAGTCTCGTCACCGGCGCCTTGGGATGAACAAGCTTATTGAAGCCATGATTCACGCGTCAATGCCTTGGCGGACTTGGGATATTATGGGCGGCATCTGCTGCTTCGTCTTGGATTTGACTCGGCAATTTTCACTCGCTTGTTTGTCTCTCTTTCTCAATTTGATACCCATCTGTTGTATTTCTTTTCCCTTGGCTTTGCTTTGCTGTGTTGCAGTCCTGTTGCGGTCTGGATACTGCTGGCTTGTTGATAGGCTAAATTGTCCGACCTTTACCTTCACGAACCAGGGACGCTGTGATTGCGATATTCTCCGTGAGGTGCTGAGACGCTCCTTAAGCATTGGCCTCTATCTTTCATCACGCCTTTGGCAGCAGTCGCTCTTTCATACCACGGATTCAGCCGTCCGCCTTCAAAACGATCCTATCTCTACCGAACCTCATTTACACCAACCAACCAAAGCTATATCAGAGAAGATGCTGCACATGCCAATCGCTCGCGGAATCTTCCCCTTACTCATCACGACTCTGTCGTTGGCGCACGCCTTCAGAGTCTCGCCAAATTCACCATGCACAAGCGTGTGCTCCACCTCCGACTCTTCGCAATCTGATCCAAAGTTCTTCAATACCCAATGGAAAGACGTCGTCTGCAATGACAAGGATTTGGACGATACATCAAAGGGACAGAAGCTGAAGAGCTGCTTCACGTGCTTGCAAAATAGCACTTACACCCATGACAGCGAGAGCGACCAGGAGTGGTTCCTTTGTAAGTCCTTTCTCTACGCGAACACTTATAGAAGCCGTGGCTGACAACACCACAGATAACCTGCGGTATTCTTCCAGCTACTGCATGTTTGGCTATCCCAACAACACAGGCATCGACTCTGGTCCTTGCACGACATCCGAGGGATGCGGGACCTTAGCCTCCGCCCTTGAGTTTGGCATCAAGAGTCCAAATAACTCGACACCGTATGACTATTGCGATGCAAGCGGAGGCGCCATTATGAGTGACGATGTCGAGGGTTGCTTGGGGTGCGTCGGAGCTGATGGAGACCACAAATATCTATCCAATTGTATGTCTTTTACACGTCTTGATCTTGGCGTAGAACCCCCTATTAAGCCTTTTGGTTACTGACACTTATAAATAGTTATCCTCACGATTCAAGGTGCATGCAGGTCAAAGCCTGCACCTGGCGACATCCTTATACTCAACAATACCATTTTTGGCGATGACACTATTCAGGTCCTCGACACATCATCCCCTGCGGCCTACGAAGGCCCCAAAATTTCTAGCTCGAGAATCGTAGGCATCGTCATTGGTGCCGTGGCTCTGCTTGCGCTGGTCGCAGGTGTCATCTTTGTGTGCGTTCGCAAGCGCAGGAACCGCGCGAGACAGCAGAACCGCACATCGGGGTATTCTTTCCGCTGCCAGACTAGAGTCACGCCAGTCACGCCAAGATTCCCCGAGAATGTCCAGACCAACGTCACATCAGATGGAGAGAAGAATGCGCATGTCATGGTCACCACCGGCCTTGGAGCCAGTCCATACGCCGCGGGTCAATATCCCTGGAATAGCCAAAGCTCGTTGACCGTCAGCATCAACAGACCGCAGGGCCCGGTGACGAGGCCTAGTGTCATAACTGCTTTGTCGCCGCCGTCCCAGGCATACATATCGCCTCGGGCTTCCTCCCCTGACGACTTTGCAACGCCGGCGTCTGCTGTGTCGACTCGCTCCAACGCGCCTCTTCTTAGCCATCAACCCCCTGGATATACCCCTTCTCCTCACTTGAGCCCGTCCAGCTGGTCGCCGACTCCAAGGCCTCAACGTCCTGAGAGGAAGTGGGAGGAGGAGAATGGAGGAATTACCAACGCTCTTGGGCTGATCAGTAAGAAGAAGAGTAGGACAAGCGTGGGGAGCCCGGCGCAGAGCGAGATTCTTATTACTTCTTTTCCACCGCCGCCTACGCGTGGAGTGAGGTAGCTTATGGTGACCTCATCTTGTATTGATATAGGTGCTCAGGACTTGGCGGGTTGTTTTGTATGATACGACGTGTTGACCATGTCGATGCAAGAGTGATAGGCTGTGCATGAGGGCGCGGCTGGGTTAATGTATGAGCCATTTGAATGATTTACGATAGCTTCAATTCGATTATATCCATCCCAGTCTGATCACCGCAAGGACACAAGCCCCCGAAAAGACTACCAAAGCACGCTTGCTCATTGGGCCGCTACCGCCTGTGAAGTCCTCGAGACAAAACATATAAACATGACCATGCCTCGTAAGGGAGATAGATCGTATCTGCTTGCGTAAAGAAAACGCTGCGATCGCGTCTGAACAGCTACGGCAGACACACTCAGGCTTCAGTCCGACAATCCAAATTCATGGACATCCCACACATGCCCTACCATTTTCTTTCACCCCCCTCATTAAACGAAAAGCAAAAAGCAGAAGCAGCAGGAAGAATAAACTTTGGACGTCAAGCGACTTGCGAAACGGCAATGTTCTCAAAACGATGACGAAAATTGAAAAGACCTGTATTACCATGCAATGATGACCCCCCTCTCTCGACATATGTGAATTCTGTATCCTCACAGGAATAAGAGAAAAGGAAAAATAAACAACAGGAAAAAAAAGAGGAAAAAAAGAAAAAAAGACACAGTAAATATCAATTCCCTTTCCCCCTCCCCTTTGCCTTCCCAACGCCGATGCCACCTCATATGATGCTGCTTTCGTCCAGAGGAGTTCCCCCTCTGCTCAATATGTCGCTCTGTAGCTTTCCGTTTTGTGACTTGAACCACGTCGTGCCCTCCTCCATCTCCTGCCTCATCGCCCTGAGCTCCTGTATCAATAGCTCTGCGTCGCTCATGACGCGCTTGTGCGAGTCCATGTCCGTGTCCTCCTCTACTCTCTCCTTGGCCGTCTCGCCTTCGCCTTCGCGTTCGTCTCCGAAAGACCGCTTTCGCTTATTGTTAATAGTGAGCGGACTGTCGGCAAAGGGGTCGTTCCTAGACGCTTTGAACGCGAGGGGGCTCTGTGGTCGCGCTGACGCCGCCGAGGTGATTGACGCCCGCCGGAGTGATGCGTCTCTCCTGAGGCTCGTGTCCCTCTTAAGGCCGCGCTTGATCTCATCCACCATGGATTCGGGCAGAGCAGTCCCGTCCGGCATCTGCACGATGCCCATGGCTTTCAACCGCCAGCGCTCTGATACCTTGCTAACGCGCGTCTTCTCCGGCGGCGAGCTGTCTGCCGAAACAGAGGGTATAGAACGATGAAATCGACCGGGCTTTTCTCCCATGAGGCGTTCGCGCAACGCTCGCGTTTTTGAGCCGCCCTCGGTGCTAGCGATTGACCCAGAGCGAGACCTAATCCCCTGGCTCCCGTTGATCGATGATGGCGTGGGAGATAGTCGGTAGTCATTGCGGAAGATGGCCGACACGGCTCTCCGCTCGTTGGAAACGCCGGACAAGACGCCGGATGCAAGCAGTGCTTCTTCTGCCGCTTTCCTTTTATTCCGTTGGTTCTTCCGCAGTATGCTTGCCAGCTCATCGGGTCGATTGAGGGCAGCCAGTTCTGCCTGCTGTTTTGCGAGTCGTTGGGCATTTTCCTGCTCCTCCCTGATCTGTGCTGCTCGCTGAGCCTCGCGAAACGCACGGAATTGATCGCGTCCGCTTCGACGAAGATGCCTTAGCCGCTTCTCTCTGGCGTTCCTCTTCCACCGGTAGAAGTATTTCAGAGAAAGATTGTAGACTCGGAATCTCTTAGCTTCCGCATTGTCTCGTTCCTCCTTTTCCCTGGCCTTCCTCTCTTCCTCATCCTTCTGAAATTTTTCGTAAGTTTCTCGAACAATGCTCTCTACCATGAAGACCTCGAATTCCCTCATTAGCCCATTGTCTCCATTGACGAACCAGCTTGTGAAATCGCCAAGCGGATCGCGTGGGGGGCTCGCAGGCTGTGGAGCCGCGGCAGGAGTTGGAGCAGCAGCAGCGCCAGCAGTGGTCGGGCCTGGGACAGAGAAGGCAAATGGCGCGGCTGAAGGGGGAGGCGATGTGATAGGGGTGGTGGTGCTACCATCCACCTTCTTCAGGGTATTGGAGTTCGGAATATTGAATCCAGTAGAATTGCTTGGGGAAGGCTGCACAGAGCCAGAGAAGGGCGGGAGTTTGACGGGTTCCTGAATACCATTTTTCTCGGAACCAAAGGAAGGGCCAGAAAGTGATGTTGATGGCGCGATGGCCGGGCCATCCTTGGGTGCTTGTTTTCCAAGTGAACTTGGCGAAGAGAACGTGAGGCTTCCCCCAGGTTGTGAAAAAGGGGATGGCTTGTTGTTCAGATTGAACTGGACCTGACCCTGTGCAGTTTCCGACGGTTTTGCTCCTGAGCCAGGGGATACTGTTGAACCTGGGAAAGCAGGAATTGCCGGTACGGCCGTAGAAGTAGTCGGCTTGCTTGCGCTTGCTGGAGCCGAAGCCGGTGATGGAGAGGCAAAGAAGCTGGGTTTGGGCTGGCTTGTCCCCCCTTGGGCCGTATCTGCAGCTGGAGAAGATGCGGGTGGTTGAGTCTGGAGCCCACCGAATGGCCCTGATACGGCTGGCTTGATTTTTTCAGCATTGCCAAAGGTTATCTGTGGCGAAGGCGCAGTTCCATTCAGAGTCGTAGGCGAGGGTGTTGACGGGAGGCTGCTTTGCTTTTCCGGGAATTGCACTTGCGACTGAGAAGCTGGTTTGCTCTGGAAACCTTGGAATGTCGTCGAGGGCGCTGGCGCTGCCGTTGCGAAGGGATTGATAGGGGCGCCTCCACCCAAAATTGTTGGTTGAGTAGGGGGCTTCTCGGAAGTACTGCTTGAAGCTGTGGCGGGTGCGAAAGGGTTGACTGTGGCCGGTGGCTTGTTCGCAGGCACTGCGGGCGTTGTAGAACCGAAAGTAGGGGCGCTGCCCCAAGCTGTCGCCGTGGGTGTCGCGGCGGAAGCAAAGGGATTTGAGAATGGCGAAGTTGATTGTTTTGGAGCCTCAGGGGCTCCGAAGATGCTGGTTGTTTGTTCTGGTACTAGAACCAAGTTAGTGAACCGGAAAGACCAAGATTCGCAAGAAATGGCTGGCGGTTGTGTCTCTGGTGAGGGGAGAAATTTCTACCTTTGGGCGTCCCGGCAAGGTTGCTTCCAAACCCGCTTAGGGGCTGGCCGAACGCAGGCAAAGGTGCCGGACTCTGCGATTTCATCAAGGGAGACTCGGCTGGAGTTCCTTGCCCTGAACCTCCAACGAAGAGAGATCCTTCATTTTTCAATGAGGGGCCAGTGGGTATGGATTCTGTTGAGTCCTCATAGACTGTTTTATGAATCACATCTGGCAATGGTCGATTTTGCCGCTTCTTCTCTACCAGAGTTTGCGAGAACTGATGGTGAAGTCGCGGGTGTAAAAGGGGCCCCTTGTTATTGAGCACCAGGAGTTGTCGGTCCAGGTCCATGGGAGCGTGCGCGTCTGGAACAAAGTCCAGGCCATGTAGCTTCGCGAAATCGATAGCCTCCTGAGTAGTGTCGAAGCGAAGAAACTTGTTCAGAGCAGCGGCTGTCACATCGTTTGTTGTATCCTTGGGCCGTGCCAAAGCTTTCCTCACAGCCCGTAGGATCGACCGGCGAATCTGTGGGAAATGACATTCCGCAAAACACGCCATCGTGTATGAGACGCTGGGATCCTCGACAATTCGAAAGAATGAATGGAAAGCATTAGCTGCCGCCAGGGACGGGGCCGGTTTCAACGGGGGGTGAAAGTCGGTGGTGTTTTGCAAGGCTTCGACAAGCGATACGGCGGTCCTGATGTCGTCCGAGTCCCTCCAGAAATGCGGTTTCCATTGTCGTTGCAGCATCTCCGCTGTGTTTGAATCGTGGGCGTGGAAGAGAACATAGTATGCGCGGAATTCGGCCTCGTTTTCGCAAGTGATCCCCTGAGCATTGCAGTCATCATACAAATCTCGGAGAGAAAGCAAAGCCTTGCCGAGTTGCTCCAGCTCCTGCTGTTCCACGAAATCCTCGCCAGCTTTTCCTGGCTGTGACAGAAGATGCAGTGCTGTGACGTGGAACCTCGCAATGGTCTCTAGCACATACGCCTGCGCCTTCAAGTCGTCGACCGTAGGGGACGAGAAAAAGGTAAAGTCTCGGCGGATAGCTCGCGTTCGATCCCACAAGAAGCCGTGTAGAATTGGCAAGTTGTCGTCGTTACGAAGGAGGTCGTCGATTAGATAGTCCAAAGTTCGTCGCAAGGCAGCTGTAGAGCGGACGTCCATTGGGAGAGGAGCCTCCTGGCCGGCCGCCGAGCGTGCCAGCTTCTTGACCATTCGACTCGTCTTCGCAACCCCTGTCCGCGCATCCCTTTCCGGCTGCGGGACATCCAGCTCGGTGATTCTGGTGATTTTTTCGTACTCGGAGCACATGTCCTCGCAGATACCTTGGAAGGTAATGGCGTTTTCGAGCGTTTTCCGTTTGTTCGGGTCGTCGATCAGAGCCGCTTTCGTGAGCGAGGCACGCACCTTTTGTCGATAATCCTCGTACTTTTCCCTGAACTTGGCCATCTCTCCCTTGCTCTTCGGATCTCCAGGCTGGGACGGCCAGGCCGGCGGACTGATGCCATCCTTCCGCAGCTGGTCGTATACCTTCTTCGTGTAGGGATCGGTGGCGCGCATAACCGCGGTGTCGGAGATCTCGTCGACGGAGCTCGCACTCGAAGACGAGCTGGGGCGTGACGTGCTGTCTTCTTCGGCACTCGTGGCAGCCTGCACGGTTCTTTGCACCTGCAGCCCTTTTGCACCACCGCGTTCCTTCTTCTGAGTCCTCTTGACCTCTGACGACTTCTTCTTCTCCCCATCGCCGCCTCGCTTCTTCCCCGGCCTCCCGCTGTCGCTCAGGCTCCCATTGCCGTCCTTGACCTGGAACGGATTGCCGGCCTTGGGCTTCCTCTCGGTGTCGCTGCCGCTGGCAAAGCCATTCTTGCGCTTATTCTTCTTCTGCGAGTCGGAGCCGCCTGCACCACCGGAACCAAATGAAGCTCCTTCGCCGGCCGGTCGAGGGGCGAAAGGGTTGAACGCCTGCGACGAGCCTTGCGTCTTCTGGCTGAACGGGGAAAACATTTGGCTCGATGATGCAACGGACGTCGCATTCATCTACGTGATGATTTTGCGCATGGAGGAGGAGGTGCTTGGGCGAGACTCTTGACGGGGAGGATTTTTGCTGGAAATGCCGTGGCTGTCGCAGGTTTCTTTCTCTGCTGAGGCGCGATGCCAGAAGCTTGGCCGGACCTTGATTGAGCTTCGCGGTACGAGAATTGGGCGTCACGTGATGCCAGCCTGCAGCGAAATTCGCGATTTGACAGACTGATCACCAAAAGGGAAAAGAGACGATGGCTTCAGTTAATGAGACGATAGAAAAATGACGAGTTGAGTGTAATTGTGATTTATAGTGAAAGCGGGAATTGATCTACTTCAAAGAAAGCAAGATCAGATACTTAACAAGAGACAAGCTGCAGAGGTGGAAACCATTTTATCTATCTGCGTCTTCATCTGATCTATAGGTACCCACGGAAGACTCAGAAGCGCCTCACTTTAAAGTCACGAAAAAATGAGAACAAAAGGTGAAACATGATCGTAACAATGAAAGTCGCTAGCCCTTGATTCAATTCCTCTTCACGTTACGCCGGCCCGTCTTTTCCAATCCTCAATCATCCCATCATGATTTGACACGGCCTCGAATGCGTGGAGGCCCCAATTCTCGCCGGATCTCATCAAGCTGCTCCAGTCCCGTCTGCGCCTTCGACTTCTTTGATGTGCGCTTTCCAGGCTTTGTGTAGGAGCCAAGGAAGTCATCCAGAATACCATCAAAATCTCCCCGTATGGGTCCTTGGACGCTCGAGGCCGTTGACACCTCAGATACGGAAGCCATATCATCAAAGTCTTCGTTGTAGCGAGCCTCCAATCTCTCGAACCTCTCGTCCAGCAATGAAAGCTGCTCTGTCCGTACCAGCGACGAGGACGTCATGGAGTAGGCTGAGGCATTGGTCAACGCGCCCTTACGCTTCTTCGTCCTGCCGCCGTTGGTAGTTGTTGTCCACATGGACTCAACTCCCGATCGTGAGGGAGCTGCTTGTCCACGCTGTCCTTTCTGGTCCTTCTTGAACTTCTTAAAGTCCTCCATCCAGTCTTCTGACGGTCCTTCTTCTGGCTCCACCTTGACGAGTTCTGGTACCTGCTCCTTGTATTCCTTCGTAGGCTTTGCTGTGGCATCCGACTCCCATCCATCGTCCTCGTCGTCATCAAATCCCATGTTCTCAAAATCGTAGTCGTCAAGCTCTTCTCCGTCCTTTGACAGCTGCTGAAAGACATCTTCATCATCGTCAACATACGCATCGTCTTCCAGGGCTTCCAGGACCTCTCGCAGCCGAGGGTCCATATCGGGGTGGAATCCAGCAATGGCATCTGGCACATCCTGCTGCGCCTGGTACGTCAGCCTGGTGAGATTCTTGGACGGCAGTATCTCCTCGTCCAGGATATCGCCCGACTTCTGCTCAAGGTCCATCTGTCGCAGAGCATCCTCCAGCGACTGCTTCTGCTTGCCCTTGCCCTTGTTCTGAGTCGCGGTCGATTCGACAAACACGACATCTCCGCCGCCCGAGTTAAGGTCCCTCAAGTGCTGCATGTAGTCGTACTCGGTGTCGTCGAAGTAGACGCCATAGTTTGCGGCCTCGCCTTCGTTGGCGCGGATGTCTGCCGCATCTGAGCCCAGCTCCGATGCCAAATCATCCAGGTGCTTCACTTTCGAACCGGCTTTTGTCTGGACCGGGTTCAGCACCATGGACGGCGCATTCTCGTCGTGGATGAGCGGATCATTTTGCGGGCGGTGGACGAGCGTGAAGTGCTGCGCCGTCTTCTTATTGCTATTACAGAGAGTCAGCAGTGCGCAAACGACATCAAGACACACCAAACAAAATCATCAAACGTACATCCACTTTCCCTTGGGCATTTTGGCGATTTTGCGATTTGCGTTGAATCAGTTGAGCATGGACAAGAAGCGGGCTCGTTGACCTACCGCAGGACTTCCAAGAAATTTCCTGGTAGCGCCAGTACAGTCCGGCGCTCGATAGTACTGTATGGAGCCGTGTGTTTTCGCATCTAGCTACAGTGTGAAGAACTTTTCGCATGACTATTCAAAAAATTTGCCCCTCCATCGCTGATGTATTATTCAGCCCGCAAACCTGCACATGCCGACCTTCCACAAACACAATATTCATTCCCGTCTTGTCCTCACTGCGATCGAGGATATATAGACAAGAACTTTCTGAAGTCATTTTGAGTCGCATATTCAGGAGTTTTCAAAGAATTACCGCCAAGATGGTGTTGGCAAAGTCAAAGAAGAATGAGGGGCTCGGCAACACGCTGATGAACGACCGCTTCGGCAAGGGCAGAGGCTCCGACAACAAGAAGACGTCGGCCGTGATGCGGACGAACCACACGACGGGCGAACAGTACCTGGTAAACGAAAAGAAGGATGCCGCCTGGGTCAAGATGCGCTCCGTCACGGAGCAGGGCGCGCTGGACGAGTTCCTGGCCACCGCCGAGCTGGCCGGCACCGACTTCACGGCCGAGAAGATGAACAACGTCAAGATCATCCACACCGACCAGCGGAATCCCTACCTGCTGTCCGCCACCGAAGAGCGAGCCGTCCTGGGCAAGCACCGACAACACAAGAACCGGCTGACGGTCCCGCGGAGGCCGCAGTGGGATGCCTCGACGACGCCGCAGGAGCTCGACAGGCGGGAGCGAGAGGCTCTTGTCGCATGGCGGAGGGGGCTGGCGGAGCTACAGGAGAACAACGACCTGCTGATGACGCCGTTTGAGCGAAACATTGAAGTCTGGAGGCAGCTGTGGAGAGTCATTGAGCGATCAGATCTCATTGTGCAGATTGTGGATGCGAGAAACCCCCTGCTGTTCCGGTCCGAGGACTTGGAATCATACGTCAAGGCGGTTGACCCCAAGAAGGAAAACCTGCTTCTGATCAACAAGGCCGATATGATGACGACCAAACAGCGCAAGGCATGGGCGAAGCATCTCAGGGAGGCAGGCATTGCGTACAAGTTCTTTTCCGCACAGCTTGCGAAGGAGCTGATTGAAGCCAGAGAGAATGCGGATGAAGAGTCATCAGACGAGGAGCCGCCTTTTTCATCGAACCAAGCTCAGAAAGCTCCCCAAGAGGAGGCTGAGATTGAGAACGAAGATGAGGCGGGCGAGGCAGTCGAGACAGAGCAGGGAGAGAGCTCAAAGGGCAAAGCGCCGGTAGAAGACGAGGATACCCAGATTCTCACAGTCGAAGAGCTGGAGGAGATTTTCCTAAAATACGCCCCTACCGATAGAGGTAAGAACACATTCTTCACTCCTCGAAGCAAGACTCTTAAACAACATGCTAACCCCTTACACAGCGTCAGACCACAAGCTCCAAGTCGGCCTGGTCGGCTACCCCAACGTCGGCAAATCCTCCACCATCAACGCCCTCATCGGAGCCAAGAAGGTCTCCGTCTCCTCCACCCCCGGAAAGACCAAGCACTTCCAGACCATCCACCTCAGCGACCGGGTCATCCTGTGCGATTGCCCCGGTCTCGTGTTCCCCAACTTCGCCACCACCAAGGCCGACCTCGTCACCCAGGGCGTGCTGCCCATCGACCAGATGCGCGAGCACTCGGGCCCCGTGGGCCTGGTCGCCAAGCGGATCCCGCAGCCCTTCCTGGAAGCCATCTACGGCATCAAGATCAACACGCGGCCCGTCGAGGAGGGAGGCACCGGCGTCCCCACCGCCGAGGAGCTGCTGCGTGCGTATGCCACTGCCAGAGGCTTCCAGACGCAGGGACTGGGCCAGCCCGACGAGGCGCGAGCGTCGAGGTACATCCTCAAAGACTACGTCAACGGGAAGCTCCTCTTTGTCCATCCTCCCCCCGGAATCGACGACGAGAAGGCCTTCAACGCCGAGCTCTACGATGAAGCCCATCTGCCCGAGCGCCGCCGCGCCGCTCTCGTAGCCGCCACGGAGGCCCTCTCCCTCGGCGCCGACGACGAGAGCCTCGCCTCAGAGTTCATCGGCCTTCCGCAGGGCCCCAAGTCCCAGAAGCTGGACAAGAGCTTCTTCACGCCCAAGAACGTCCGCGGCCACGTCAGCATGCCGTTCAACTACAAGTACAGCGAGCAGGGCAGCAGCAGCGGCAGCACGGCTGCCGGATCGAAGATGCTCAGCGGGCGAAAGGCCAGGGCGGCCATCGCCCTGGAGAACGGACTGGATCCCAAGGACGTGCAGATTGGGTCTGGTAAGAAGCATTTTAAAAAGGGGGCGCCAAAGGGCATGGGCAGGAAGACGAGGAGAGGGCCGGCGGCGAATGTTATGGATGACTAGACGTTTTTACTTGCTCTTTATTTATGGGAATCAAGGGATGAATGCAATCGGTAAAAGACTCACTGAATCATGATCTGGCACGTTCTATCGGCGGAGAAGTCTCTGTTGAAAGTAAATTTGGGATCGAGATCTGTATGAAATCAAACAATTTTATAACCCACAATGTGACCGTAATCCACGATGCTCATCCCATGAGAAACAGCAAAGAACCAACCAAACCCAACATATTCCCCTCTTCGTCTCCAAAGTCACCTCTCTTATACCATGCCATTAACAGTATATATAAATCTCGCTTTTTCAAACTTCAACTCCCCGTTTTTTCTTCACTTCTTCTCCTGAGCCTTTGGCTTCTTCAAAGACCTAGGATCCAGACCTCTCCTCCGCATGGCATTCTTCTTCGCCTTCTCGATGTACTTGACATCCTCCTCCTCATCGAAAGCGCTAAAATCGCCCTTTCCAGAAGAAGTACCATTGCTGCTCTTACCCTTCTTGCCAGCCTTCTTCTCCTCAGCGTCGACCTCGTCATCATCATCCGTGGCAATGGGCGTCTTGTCGATGACCTCGGCCTCCGCATCAGCGGCCGCACCGCCAGACTTCTTGCCGGCGGCGCCAATGGCGTTGGGCGGCGTCGGACCAATCTTCTGGAATTTGGCGACGTAGAAGCCGTCAATGTTGTGCGCGTGCGGGTAGAACCGGCGGGTGAGCTTGAGGCTGGGGTGGAACTTCTTGCCCATGAAGCTGGTGAAGCCCTCCTTGCCGAAGGGAATGCCCGTGTCGACGAGCTTTACGTTGGGGCGACGAGACAGGGCGTAATTGACGACGGCCTCGCTGTAATTGGGAACAGTGGTTAGATATCTTCTTTTGGGTTGTTTGAGAATAGGGACGAAAAGAGAGGATTGAACTTACTTCTCTTCGGTCGTGACACTGCATGTTGAGTAGACAAGGAAACCACCCGTCTCACTAGCATGGTTTACAGAGTCAATGGCTGATAGTAACAGCTGCTTCTGCATGTGCGGTAGTGAGATAAAGTCTTTCTCGTCCTTGTTGGTCTTGACGCTGGGGTCCTTTGAGATGACGCCCGTTCCGGAGCAGGGGGCATCGAGAAGAACTCTTTGGGCAATATGTCAGTCTCTTATACTCGGTTTCAGTGATTGAACATATGAGAGCTGCTCACCTGTCGAACCCTCCCATGACTCGGGGAAACTCGCGACCGTCGTAGCTGCAGACGATGACGTTGCGAACGCCCAGACGAGCAACGTTACCAATCAGACCCTTGGCACGCTCCTTGTTGGGATCGTTGGCAAAGACGACACCGGTGTTCTAAGGAGATGTTAGCGGCAATATCCCCCCCTCTGAGGGTTCTCTGGGGCTGTTAAGACTTACGTTCATCATGGCTGAGCAGTAAGTCGTCTTTCCACCGGGGGCAGAGGCCATCTACTCAAAATGTCAGTATCATCTCGCAAGCTGGGACCCGCCGTGGAAGAAGCAATAGCCTCTACGCGACAATCAGAGCACGTACATCGAGAACTCGCTCATTTCTGGTACTCATTGTCAGCATTACATCCCATATATAAGGAGTTTCAGGCAAGGCAAGCTCACGGTTGGGGTGAAAGCGCCATAACAGGCAAGAAAGAGGCAGCAGCCTGAATAATGTAATGACCAGCAAGATACTCGGGCGTGGCACCCAGGGGCACGTTTGTCTCGAAAATCTGTAGGCCGACCTTGCTCCACTTGCCCACGGGCTCGAGCGTGACGCCGCGGTTGATGAGCGCCTGGGCGAGGTCTCTCCGGTGCGTTCGCAGGGTGTTTGTTCGGATGACGACGGGACGCGGCATCTCGTTGGCTTCGAAGAAGGCAAAGGCCTCGCGCGGGGTGAAGAGGTTGAAGAGCTTCTCGGCTAGGTAGGGGCTGTAGCCGTAGTACTGCAATCGAGAAGAAGCAACTCGCGTTAGCGCAGCACACAACATCATCCATGCAAGTAGAGACTTTGGGCTCTGGGCAGCAGAAAAAAAGCCAAAGAGACAGGGAGCGACTTACACCGCAGATATCCTTGAGCAGCTGAGCAGTGTACTCCGCCCTCGACCTCCCCTCCTCAGCCAGATTGGCAAAGTCATCCAGCACCCGTATGTTATCCGTTATCCTCTGTCGCAGCAGCTGCAGATCCGGCGCCAGCAGGGCCTGGCTCTTCTTGGCCAGGTCATCCTCCTCCTCATCGTCCTCGAGGCCCTCGCCAAAGATCTTGGGTCCGTCAATGTTGGTCTGCATCGCAGACTCTTGCAGCTCGGCTTCGGTAATGGCCTTGTCCTCGGCCAGCTTCTTGTCCAGTTTCCGCGACAGACCGGCAATGTTGGCGGCGGTCAGCTTCTCTTCGGCGTCGGACTCGTCCTCGTCGTCGGAGAAGACGAATTTGCCCTTCTTTCCTTCCTCCTGGTCGTCCGAGTCGAACACCGAGTCGTCCTCTTCCGCATCCTCATCCTCGTCATCTGACCATATGTTCTTCTTCTTGCCCCCCGAAGAAGCCTCCTCGTCGGAAGACTCGTCGCCCTCCAGCTGATCTAGGTCAAACTCGTCGCCCATCTCCTCGTCCTCTTCCGGCTCCGGCAGCTTCTTCTTCGGCTTCCCATTGCTCTTGGCGCTCGCCGCCTTCTTGGACGCGGGCTCCGGCTTCTTTGCTGCTGCTCCGGCGGCTCCCTTGGCCGTCTTGCGCTTCTTGTTGCTCAGCGACGCCTTCTCGGCCGGCGGCTCCACGGGCAGGCCTGCCTTTCGCTTGAGGTTGGCAAAGTGCTCCTCGGACAGGGCTTCGGGCATGCCCTGCTTTCTCTTCATGCGGCGACCTTGACCCATGGTTGCGGCTTAGAATTGCACCTTCAAAAAAAAAAAAAGCGCGTGTATGCAATTCTCAAATGGGTTGGGTGGGTGTGAGGTTCTGGCTGCGGTTTTGTTGGCGCGGGTCTCGCCTCGATTTTTTTTCGAGTATTGCTGGGGGGGCACTGGTCTTTTACTAGGGGGGCACTGGTAAAAGTACCTGAAAATTTTCCTTATAACTCTATATCTTTAAACACTTATAACTAAGCTAAATAAAAATAAAAAAAATATTTAAAAAATACTATTTTACTTACTAAAGCCTATATATTTCTAAACTAATTTTTAAATATTTTCTAAAGCTATATTAATAGTAGAATTTTAAAAGAAACTTAAGCTATATATAAGTATAAATTTCCTTATAATACTTTAGTAAAATTAGGTAACTTTTTATATATTTATATAGCTTATCTCTTAAAGACTTATATTTTACTTAATGCATACTTATATAGTAGCTACTTAGCTAAAAAATCCTACTTTAACTTAAAGTAAGATTTTTAAGCTTTATATAATTAAAAAACTTATATTTTTAAGTTTAATATATATATTTAGTATATAAAAAACCTAAAAATTAAAGAAAAATTCTAAAAATATTTTTTTAGAATTTTTTATAGATTTTTAAAAGTAGAGGAAGTTTCTGTGGGTCTGTAAGCACAGGCCTTTACTATACCAAGTTTAGCTAGTCAGTGCCCCCCTAGCAAAAGACCAGTGCCCCCCTAGCAATACTCTTTTTTTCAGCGTCCTTCTGGCGACTTTTTTTTTTTCGGCCGATTATCGATAAGCCTACCTAGTCTAGCAGGTACACCCATATCAACCAGCAACGAACGGACTCAGGGGACCTGATGATGTAATGCGCGTACCTGAAAAGGGTCACTGAGCCTAAAACTTCAGTGCCTCAATCGAATGATTTGGAGATGTTTAAACTTGTCATTGCAAATATGGGATACTATCCATGAGTTGACTCCCTGATGCTGTATTGCTCCCCTTCTTTTCTTCCCTCTATCTACAGTTGTAGAGGATGCACTGTTCTGGCCTGATAGCGCCACCGAAGGATGTGCTCAAGGTGATTGGTATCACGCACTATCAAGGTCTCATCTCATCATCAAAGCTTACAAGAATCTTCAAAGATGAATGCATCATGTAAGATATAGTATTGATAAATGATATGGTTTCCACAAATCGCTCCAATGTTAAACCGCTAGGTATATGGGTATCCTCCGACAATGCCTGATGACTCGCTCCAGCAATGACACCTCGTGTAGACGTTTCTGTAACACCATGACATGCTATGCCCACCCAAACAAAACTCCGTGCATGATGTGCTGAACATGCGAATAACAAAATGACAGGCTCGTCTCGTCTCCGTCAAATCAACTCCCGTCCCAACCTAGAGTAACTGATCTCTCTCGCTTGCCGATGTACGGCACATACATCGTATCCCCCAAATATATATATATATATAGAATAGAAAGGAAAAGAAACAAAGGAAAGCCCAAAGAAGGGGGGGGGTTCAAAGATTAGCCTCTCCTGAACACGCGCTTCGTGCCCCCGGCTTTTCCAATCTCGCCAAACTTCTTGTCATTGGACTTCCTGTCCGGGCCACTGGCCATGCGTACCTTCTCCTTGATGCTTTCCACCCAGGCCTTGCTCTCCTCACTCATCTCAATCTTCTTCGCCTTCGGCCCTGCTAGGCCCAAGGAGGTACTCTCGTCCTCAGCCCAGCTAAGCCGTGAATTGGGCCTCGAAATGGCCGAGCCTTCAGACGGAGGCGTGCCTGCAGCAGCCTGACCTTGCGTGACTGGGGTCTTGGGGCGCAGGGAGTTGTTGAGACTGCTCGTGCGAGGCTTGCGCGCGCCTAGAGGGCTCGCCGAGGAGCGGTCGTCGGCAGCAGAAGGTGGCCGGCTCGGAGGGCTGATATTTGTCGGCGGGTTAGACGCGCGAGGAATGTCGCGCACTTCCACCTTGACCTTGTCTTTGCCGTTGGAGCGGCGGCCATGATGGCTGGCATACTCCTTTAAATATTCAGACAAGTCGGCCCAGCCACCGCCAACGCGGACCATGACTCGCTCTCCATTCTCTCCAACACAGCGGATAAACAGCTTGATGGGGGTCTCATTATCTGACCTAGAGAGATGATAGACCTTGATCGGATAGTGGCCCTTGGAGCGCGTCCTCTGCTTGACAGGAGACAGGGTAAAAGAGGGCGTGGCAGTGCGGGTGGACATGCCCGAGGTGCTCCGCTTCATGGGTTCCCTAGACGGTTTCGATCTCAAGCGGGGGAGCTGGAGATCTGGCGGGTTCAGATTGATGCCCGAGGTTCCTCCGTTGGTGAGCCTGATTTTGGCTGGTATGGACTCGATAATCTGGCTGATCTGCAGACGCAGCTGCTGTTCACCAGCGCTTTCCCGGCGGGAAGGTGGGCCGGGGATATCGGGAGCGTACGAGTCCTCAAAGTCGTCCAGGAAGGAATCCTCAAAGGTCGATTGTAAGAATGACTCGTCATCCTCGGGCGTCGCTGCCACCATGGGGCTGTCGAGAAGGCCCATGGCAGCCTCCCTGGCACGTCGGGCTACCTCTGGAGGCGAGCTTGGTGGGCTGTCGCCATCAGGGTAAGAGGCCTCGCGGAGGCGGCTCTTGGCCATGGCCGGGGATGCAGACACTTCAGGGGCATCACTCGACACATCGTCCGTGTAGCTGGGGGAGTGGTGTAGTGTGGTGGATGTCGGGGAGCCCATACTGCCACGCCTGCGGCCGTTGCGCAGAGGTGGCAGCTCCAGCTCGTCATCTTCCTCGCTGATAGCGGACATGCGGTCGTCGAGCATGCCAAGATCCTCGGGAGACAGTTTGTGGGAGTCAGATCCAGACTCAGGCGTGAAGTGATCTTCAGAAGACGACAGTTCATCTTCTGCAATGGGGTCCAGGTACGCTCCGTGGTCCGATTCGCTTGTGCCGGGCACCAGCAATAAAGGCGGCGACAGTTTGCTCTCGGCATGAGCCCTCGTGGGAGACGGCGAGAGCGAGGAGTTCTTCCGAAGAGGGAGTGTCTTGGGCTTGTTCTTGGCCAACTTGGCCTCGGCCATCTTTCGCTCACAAGCGGAGACCCATTCGCCGTAGCCCTGCTCAACGTCCTCCATGCGAGTAAGCCACTCATCCGGAAGGGTGTCCGGAGCGCCCTCCAAGCAGTCGAGCATGTAATCCAGAGTCCGGCCGGGCTCGGCAACCTTGAGCGCAAGCGACTGCCGTCTAGCGTCAAAGTCCTTGGAGGTCAAGGTGCGCGGGGGCAAGACGATGGCCTTCCTGCTGGGGCGCTCCATCTCCCAGTGGGACTGGGAAATGGCCTCCCAGTTCTCTCCAAGCAGCGCTTCGACCTCTTGGATAGATTGGAGGAAGGGGTTGACGTGCCGAAGAACAGTGATGCGCATGTGCCACAGCTGCAGCAGCCGCGACAGCCTTGCCAGGTTGGGCAGGGTCTGCACGACAATGGCGGTGATGAGGACGGAAATGTCCTCCATTTTGTGATAGCCCGATAAGGCCGATAGCATCGACCGACTGGGGTCCATGTTGATGGGGGTACCCGGTCTGGACAGCGGTAGGATGTGGTCGCTCATGACGTGACCTTTGATCTCCTCGAGATCCAGCTCGTCCATGTCTCTGTTGATCTGGTTGATTCTGGCTTCATACCTTTCCACCTCTTCGGCAAGGAGGCTGCCCATGTAATGCTTCCTGCCAGCCTCCTCTTCAGGGGTCGGGGCCTGAGCAAAGAGCTTCCTTTGCGTGTTGCTCGGCTCGAGGAAGCCCCCGGACCCCGCTTGTTTCGGCCAGTTCCACTGGTTCAGCTCGTTGAGCCATTGCCAGATCTTCTGGGATGCCAAGGCCGTTCGCATGGCGAAGTCGCGCTCGAGCGCGGAAGCCTCTGCGAGGCAGCCCCTGAGAACGCCATCGGGCGGTGTCAATGCCTCGACAACCTTGGAGGGCTCCAGGTGAGCAAAGAAGTCGTCGGCGGGGCGCTGCCGAGCGGCCAGCAGCTGGCCCGGCGTGGGCGTCGAAAGCCGCTTCTGCTTGACGAGAACCGGCGTTTCGTTCATGATTGCTTATTTCGCGATCGTCGCGGTTGTAGTGGTCGTTAGCGCGTGCACCTAGTTGTAACACTGATGCCGCCGAGGCATCATCTGCCTTGTCGGGTTAATAAAGGTGTCTTGTTGTCTTGTTTTCGAGTTTCCGTCTCAGGCGGCTTCAGGTCTTATGTCATGGACCGGGCGGGATCAGTTCAGCGATGATTCGGTTATCGTTGGTGATGCCCATAGTCGACGGAGAACGGCGGTGATGGGTGGCGGTTTGTCGGCTATAACAAGACAGCCATGCGACCAAGCTGTAAGCCGTCAAGGAGATGAATTGCTGGATACAGGCAAGCGCAAGGAGGCAGCGGCCTCTTCTTTTACTTGCCCGGGTCTTTGCTTGTGACTCGTGCAATTATAGATGCAGAGACAAGCGCGACGGGGAAAACAAGAGCGAGGGAGAAAGCAAAGCAGACAAGGAAGCAAATAAGGCTGGAGTGGCACTGGGGGAGGAAAAGTCTCCACGCTGGGGAATCAATCCAATCGTCTCTCGCCGCCCTTCCCCTGGTGTAGCTCGGCGCCGGCGTTTGTCGCAGAAAAAAATGGAATGACGGGGGGGCGTCAGACACAGGAGACACAGCGCAGAACAAGGCTCTCGCAGCTGCAGGCGTCCCAAGCCGGATCGGAGCAGGAAACGGTATGGAGGCAGGCAAAGTCACGGGCGGATTCGTTTCGGCTCGGCGGTTGGGCACAAGCTGAATGGTGCCACCTCAGTGCTGCTGCTGCGCTGGCAAGGCCTCCGGATAAGCGGGCAGCGAATAAGCAGCCGGCGGACAGCGTGGAGTCTGTAATGCGTGCTGCGTTATGCGTGGGATCCGATCCAGGCTCGCCGGCCGTATGTACGCAATGTGGCGCGCGTGCGTTGGGTATCCGCCGGACCTCGTAGGGGTCTTTTGTTGGGGTCTGTATGTATGTATGTGTTCGAATCGACGATGATCCGAGTATGCAAGTCAGGCGTGGTATGGATTGTGGCCTGTAGCTGTAGAGACAAGAGGCGATCGAGAGCGACAGTCGCGAAGCAAAAGTGGTTTACCTGGACAAGGTGTGGTATTGGGCGAGAGCGACTGGCTGGGTATCAATCGCGCGCGCCAAAGAAAACAAAAACGAGTGAGAAAGTGAGAGTGAGAGAGTGAACGTGAGACGCAGGCCGGAAAAGACTGGTGGAAATCAAGGGGCTGCTTGTCAAGAGAGCGACTGGCTTCGTCCGTGGCGATTGGACGCGAAAAGCAGCAGAATCACAGCAAAACCGGGAGCAAAATAAAGCGAGCGACGGAGAGATGCGCAAGACGACAACGACGACAGCGTTGCAAACAAAAGGCGTTGGAAAAAGTCAGT
This sequence comes from Trichoderma gracile, assembly GCA_020002365.1. Classification (NCBI taxonomy): domain Eukaryota; kingdom Fungi; phylum Ascomycota; class Sordariomycetes; order Hypocreales; family Hypocreaceae; genus Trichoderma; species Trichoderma gracile. The sequence goes on from JAINEY010000003.1 coordinate 2,026,407, forward strand.
TGACAGAGAGAGAAACGAAACACGAACCAAAGGAAATGAGCAGAGACTGAACGAGCGTGAATCCAGGCGCCAGCCAGCCTTGACCCAAGGCGCGCCGCGACTGCGCCAACAAGCAACCCCGAGCAACAGCGAGCCCTGGGGAGATACATATCAAATGACTGAGGTGCCCTGCCCTGCCCTGACTGACTGACTGACTGACTGACACAGCCAGCAACGGCCTTATTTGCCCTTCACGACAGTGGCTCCCTCATCAAACTCCCCATTCTGCGGCCCTCGTCCAGGTACCGGTACTCCGTGAATCTGTAATTCGCATGGATGCTTTCCCGGGGCAGCGCGTCTTGACGCCATCAGCTGTGCTGTTTCACGGACGCCGAGGTCGATGCCGTGCAGCGCCCTGTCGATGCGCTGTGGGCGCTGTGGATGGCCCACGGGTGCCTGTAAATCGTTGGCACGGGTACCTCGTAGGTGCTGTGCCAACGCCCCGTCGCCCGCTGAACCAAGATACCCCGGCGCTCTCGCTAAGGCCCTTAGCGCCTCGTCCCATGGCGGCGCTCATTTGCTGCCTCCCGCAGAGGCTCCTCCTTGGACAAGAGGCAATCTTATTAGCGTCAGGTACCGAGAAGGCGTCCACGTATTACCCAGCACGGAAATACAAGCCATGCGCCCGTACTAAGGTAACCTTAGGCTGGTGCAAGTACCGGTACGCGTGCGTGTTCGTATTGCGGGTTTGCGTCGCGGTACCGGGGACGCGTCGTGCGTCAGCCTTCACTCAAGTGCTGGGCAAAGTCAATATTGACTTGGTTTCTACGGGGCTGAGGCGCTTCAATACGTACTCGTACAGACGTCTTCAAGGGTCGTACAAGGCCGCGCAAACAGAAAGGAAACCAAACATTTGAACCAAAGACCTGGAACAAGGCATCACCAGCCTCGACAAGTTTCAATCAGCCCCGAATCGAATTTTTCTCCCTCTCTTCCGCTCATTGTCCAAGATTTCGTCACACGTCTCCACTCCTCCCATCCATCCGGTTCGCTCGTCCCAACCAGCCCAACCGAGACACACATCTCAGCTTCTTGTTTCTTTCTTTCCGTCTTATCAATCCTGCATACGAGCTGCTCACATAATAATAGCTCCCTCGACGTGTTTGTCTTTTATATATGCGTAAGCAGTTCATGCACCATATATGAATACAGGTAGATATGCATTACTGCTACTACGGTGTCAGCATGCGCCTCTTGAAATACACCGCAGACCATGTCCCCAGACTCCAGCAAATGGCGCTCCGATAAGACAAACGAGCAGACCAAAGCCAGACACGCAGAAACAAGGCAAGGGCTGAAAATGCCAGTCCAGATTCCGCTTCCACTTCCGTGATCCCGTGGCCCTCATCTTGCCCGGGGGGTGGCGCTCCCCCCCGGGCCAGAAATGCAGCCAGTTCTTCTCTGCTGTGCTGTGTCTCTTCAGCTCTCTCTCCCTTGCGCTTCTTTCGTTGGCAAGTCTCACATGAAGTTCATGTAGTAAGAGACAAGGTCGTACATATGTGCACAAAGTACGTAAAACATGGCACAAGGTCAAGTCGCCCTGCTTAGAATGCGCATGTCATCGAACGAATCAAGATGGAGAAGTGAGAAGAGAGGAAAAGACCAACGCATGCATGACGCCTTCAATCGATAGATTCCACAAGTCGGCAGGTAGTTTCCCTCCGCATCGCCATACATGCAAGCACACGACATGAAGGATCCGTCTCCGCCTCTCTCACATGCAAGAATCCCGCCACAATCGCGCCCAACTTCATCAGTCATCTTCCACCCACTCAGGACTTGTAACAAATTCATAGAGTCAAACAAGTAGATACAAGCGCAGCCACCTTACCTGAAGTATCACTTCAAGCACACACTCCAATTCTCTCTCTCCCTCCCCCTGATGTCACGCATCGATTGGCCCTGGGCATGACACGCCAACCGCACATGCACGACAGCCCGCAGGCCCTGTCCCGTCTTTTCCTGTCACCCCCGACCCCAACCTGACCAAGCCCAAGCAGAACAAGAGAGGGAGAGAGGAGAAACACGGGCTGATTTTTGGGGAACGTGGAATTTTCTCGGCCATCAGCCCGCGCTTGTTTTCATGAACGGCCACGTAGAGTCGCTTGATACGATCGCCTGCTACAACTCGATAACCAAGCATGATGCCTTCAAATTGAATCTGGGCATTGAAACTCCCGCGCACGGACATCTTCAATGGTCCAGACTCATCCAAAATCTTCTTGTTTCGTACCGTGTTTCGTACAGGCACGTGCCTCCCAGCGCGTCAAATCTGCCGAGGGCCCTCCCCCCAATGTCGTCGCCATGCCTGGCTGCGGCCAAATCCCGTCTCCTCCACAGGGCGGATACAAGTTGGCCCTCAGCTTCACTTGTCAATACCTGTCATCTATCGAGCAAGTACAGATACATCTCAAGCCAAATCCTGTTCTAGCATTCAATCATCTATCGCCGAACCGGCGTAACTATATCTTAACAATACAGCCCATAAATTCGTTTCTTATAGACTCGGTTGTGCTTTTTCAGGGCTTCCATGCTCTCCAGCAAACAGCACACCAACGTACTGTACATGTACCTATCACGCATTACGTGACCCGCTGCCGGGATTTGTTCAGACAATCTTGAAACAGCTCCCCTCTATCATATTCATTATCATCATGGTAAACGACAACAACAAACAAGGGCTACTAATCATGCCCTGTGGGGAAATCTTCAGGCCAGCAACGACGGAGAAAGCGAAATAAACCATATGCGAAACCAAGTAAATCCCAAACCATCTCAAACAACAGCCTGCAACTACCCATAAGTCGGCGTGTTGAGGTTCCTCCTTTTCTGATTCTTCGCAGCAACGAGCTGCAGCAGCAAATCCAAAACGCCCCGTCCATTGACGCCTCTCCCTATTCTATAAGTTGTTTCCCTGTGTCCCCCCTCCTCTCTTTTGCCCAATCGGAACCAGTAGAAAGCCTGAGCAGCACCAACCCCTCTACTTGACTCATTGCACTCAAGTAGACGCTCAAGTAGAGGTTTCCGGTTGCGCCGGCATGGTCCCATCAACGTTTGTGTTGAAGACCCATCCAAACGCATCCGCAGCATCGGGAGCGCCAGTAAAGGCAGAAGCCATCAGCGTCTCGTCGGTGCCAGTAACCCCTTCGGGAGGAAACTGCAGCCATTGGTCGACATCAAAGTCCGTACCAGCAACCGCGTTCCAGTCAAATTCGTCGTGGCCCTGCATGAAATCAACGTCCATGATATTGTCCAGTTCAACATGGGCCTCATCTGACCCGCCGCTCACGCTCGGAGTGAGGTTCGACGGGTCAAAGTCGGTATGCGGCGGCGAATTGACCGCACCGGATACTTGGGAGGCAGTGTTGATCGTCCCGGGAGGGCCCATGACCTTCTGCGTCTCCTTCGGCTTCTGGTTGAAGAGCGTCTCGGAGGCGGTCATGTAGGGGGCATTTTCGGGCGGCGGCGTCTGAGTGCCAAACTCGGGTGGAACCTCTTTCATCATTGCCAACGTTGAGGGCTCAACGGAAGCATTGATGTTAATGGCCGCCTTCCTTAAAGCAGCATCCAAGAAACCGGTGGCATAGTCGGCGGCTGCGTATATCTCACGCAGCTTCTCCATGACACGCATGCACTGGCGGAAGCCCCTTGTTGCCCGCGCACGAGCATCAGGCAACGGGTTCTTCATCTCCAATAAGTGGATGATCATGGCGGGCAATATCACCGTCACACCCGTAGTCGGCAAGTACCTCTCCAGGCGGAGATGGTGCAGTTCCGTAGCCATGTCTGTGATGTGCGTCGCCGCGTCCTTGACCTTGAGGCGCGACATTTCCTGCACTTGGCGAGAGGCAGTCGGTGCCTGCATGGGCGATGATGGTAGGAACTGAGGGCGATGCAGGGCGGAAATGGTCGTGTGGTATACCATGTGGAGCAGCATTCGCTGAACAGCAATCGTCGACCTGCCGTTCTTGACGTCTGCAGGAACCAACATGCGGTATTGGCAGCATGCAGGGAGCGTCGCCGCCCATTCTTGGAGCTCTGCGTCAACAACCTTGATATTGTCTAGGTTGTCTAGCTTCTTGTTGGGGAACAGCATCATGGTGCTGTTCGTTGTATTCTCAGGCTTCATGTTATCGCGGATGAGGACTGAGTACTGGGCCTTGAGCATGTGGCTAATGCAGATGCACAGCTTCGCCTTGGCGATGCACATGGTGGCAAGCTCCCGCTGCATCTCTACGTCGCGCATCAAGGTGCATTCGGGCGGAATGATGGCGATGTGGTCTGGTAGCACCCCCAGCTCAAAGTCGCTCTCCACCAGCATCGGCACGTCGAAATCCTCATCCTTGATTCTCGTCGGCCGCCTCATGCCCAGAGCGATGAGGCGGTCGCGCATGAAACAGGACCACCAGATGCGCTTCCACAGCTTCTGAGTCGGCTGGGCCATGCTCGTCACCTCGGGGTTGCGATGTAGCCCAATGGTATGAGCCAAGGAGATGGCCACACCCATCCAGTGCCAAGTGTCTTTCTGGTCATCAGGTGTTTCGTACCAATACGTCATCAGCAGAAGCCCCTGGACGAGAACCAAGCGGTCTGATTCGTAGTCGAAATCGTAGAGTAGCTATTTGGCATGTGAATATGGGTCTTATTTTCGGGTTGAGGGGTGTGAACGTGCAAGCCGGGATGCAACACGTTAGCTGACTTACCCTCGTCTTTAGGAAAAAAGCTTTCCTGGCAGCCTTGCGGGTGGCATAGCCAGCTTCCCGCAAGTGTCTCATATCGACGAAAGCGGTAGCTGAGAACATGACAGCATGGTAGAGGAAAAGGCTGATCTGACCCTCGGCGGCATCGTAGCGATTGATGATGTTGAGAAAGGGCACAAGGTCCATCAACGGCATGTAGGGATGAACAAACTCGATGTAAGCCCGCAGGAGGGCATTCTGCAGCGAGAGGCAAGGGATGCTTAATGCGCCCTTTGCGTGCAGATAGCGAACGTCTTCTGCTGGGATTTTACTGGGCAAGGCGCGCACAAACGGAGGCAGCTGGGCAACCGCATCCGAGGCGTAGGAAGGGCCATGACCCACGGAACCAGCCGTACTCGCCCAAGAAGGTCGATTTGCATCTGACAGCTGGGCCTTGCTGAGGAGAGGAGGCTCGTTTCGATATGCAGATCGTTGATCTAATGCACCAGAATGGGTTGTGTGGTCAGTATCCTTTTTGATTGCAAAACTTGAGCTTCAGTCTCAGCCTTGCACATGCTCATCACTCGATTTTGCATGTGAAAGAGGCCCTTGTCCTGCATTCGACGGCTCCAAGCGGCATGCAGGGGCCCGGTGACGACGTTGGATGGGCGGCACGAGGGCTTCCGCCCAGCTTGGCGGTGCAGGGGGGGAAGGGGGTAGATGCGTGCGGAGAAGTTGGAGAGCCTCTTAGAGTCCGAGAGTCAAAGGAGGAAAAGAGGAGAGTTGTGAGTGGTTGTGGAACCCCCTAGAAAATTGACAGGAAAAAATAAAGACCTCAAAGCCATCACTTACATATCATATGAGGCACATGGCCGTCAACGCCAGCATTTGGGAGCAGACCGCTTGAAGGATCGAGGCTGGCGGGCGAAAGAATAGAGGGGCCACCGCTGGTGCGTCGCGGGTCGGCACTGTTGATGGCAATGGAGTTACTACTCGGCGGTACTTTGCTGAGCAGTTGAGCCTCGGTTGATTGGCCTTGCCCCACGATGCTAGGCGTGACAAGATTCTTTCTAGAAAAGATTGCGCGTTAGTGGATTGGCTCATGCGTCTTCAAATTGTTAAGTCCAGTCAATCGTTGGCAACTGTGAGGCCCTTGTCGGCTCTCCCTCAGATCGGTTTTGCCGCCATTGAGTAATAACGTGTGAAGGGTCTGTCTTGAGCTCGAGACGTCTTCACATGCCGACATTGTGAGAGAGATGGCCTTGCCAGTGAAGTTGAAGGATTGAATGGCAGAGGCTGTGAAAAGACCATATGCCATACACGAGGGGAAGAACGGGAATGACAAGAAAGCGGGCTACTACTCACTTTCTCCGGCGGCTTTCCTGGACGATGCACTGTAAAAAAGGAGATGCGGTCAGTTATACCTCTTTGTCTATGAACAAGGCCAGAGGCTCATCGGAAACTGCGCGGCGCGTACCTCAACATTGTCCCAGCGACAATTTCCGCAAGGAGCTCCCTCGACCACATCGCAACGGACTTTGCGTGCGCGACATGACACGCAGGCACGAGCGGCTCGCCTCTTTGTGACCTTATGCGGCTGCTCAGCGCCGTCATTAGGAGCTGCTCGCTTCTTGGACTTGTCGTCGGTTCGGCCATCGGCGGCGGGCGCATGATCCGTGGGTTCTGGTGACGCTGAATCCGACGGTGAGGCGGCATTCGTGAGCTCTGGCGCAGCTTCTGAGGACATTTTGGCCGATTGCGTTTGCTGGTCTCAACAAAGCTTGAAAATGATGGATGTCGTATGACCGAGAGGAAGCAGAAGAGTGAGGACGCTATTGGAGAGCCCTCAAGCAGTGAGTGAAGTTGAGGAGTACTGTCAGGCACGCGTCCACAGAAAAGCCCCTTTGCAAACTTTGAGAGTTATGAGCAAGCTCAGCGTCCGTCAGGATGAACGACAAGGTGCATTCGTCCCGCGCGAGTCGATGAGAGCTGGTATGCAGAAGGGGGCGGTTCAATCAGACGTATGGCTCTCATGTGTCGGCTTTCGTGGTGGCGAGAACAGTTGTATGAGGGCTGGAAGGTGATGATGCAAACAACAAGCCGAAAATTAGAAAGCTGGTTCGGGCACGGCCACAGCTTCCACTCGTGTATGACTCGTTCAAAGGGGAAAACTGTGAGGCTAACCAAGTCGCACGGTTATGCTGGGTGCAATGTCATTCGGTCGAGGCCGTGAAGCGAGATCAATCATTGAACAAGCAGAGCTCTTTAGCCACCGGTAGACACAGACACAGACAGCGTGGGGTAGAAAAGGATCATGAAAAGAAAAGAAGAAAAGGAATCAGTCGAATTGTGAAAAATCCGGGGGTGGATTATCGGAAACGGGGCATGGCAAGGAGGGGCGTGTGGATTCTCACGGTCCGGTCTTCTTCCTCGTTCTGCCCTGCCCTCGTCCTTGTGTGTGCACGCGCTGGGTCCCGGAAGCGTCGAGGGGAGTTTTGAGCCCGTTTTACGGAGTGTAAGCTGTCAGAAGGCTGGCTTTCTTCGGTCCCTTCGCGAGAGAGGAGTATCCTTGATTCTCCGTCTTCAGATGAGGTATACGTAGTTGCTTGCTCCAGTTCAGTCCGCGGACCTGAATCCAACAATGAACTGGTGAATACAAGCCCATTTCAGAATGTCGACAAGCCGTCCTCAGCTCCCGGAAAGAGGGACAAGAATAAAGAATGACTAAAAGACCACAGTTGAAGGCCAACTGTGGAGCACCGGGTGCGAAACAGCCAAGAGTGGAGGACGCTCGAGGCCGGGGCGACGCCACGGGACTCCGGGCGCTGACAAGCTGGGATTGATGGCTGGGATCGATGGCTGGCAGAGACAATTCGTTGGTTGGCTGTGTGCCGAATAGATGGATTGGTGAGCCAGTGCGCCATTCGATATTGGGACCGTCAGGACCTATCTATTGGAGGTAAGGAGGATGTTTATGACTGAGCACATGTGACAGCTGATGGGAATAGAGGCTGGCTTCGGGCGGCGAGGGTGGCGATGTCTATGGCTTTGACTTTGAGATCCAAAGACATGTTAATAATAGGTGACGAACTCTGTCCTGAAAGGTCAACACGTAATAGTGTTTCTAGCTGCAAGCGCCAAGAAGGTCGATTAGAGACATCGCTGATGGATTGCTTCTCGATCCCTTGGCTTGGTGCGAGACACTTAGACCATGCACGGGCACATCCACGTACCAGGTGACTCGACGTCCATGGGCAAGTGGACTAGTGGCCATCGTCAACCTCCAGTCCAGCTTGGGTCCAGCACTAGCTATCGGATACCACCATGAGCTGGCAGTAAGGTTAGACGCAATCTTCCGCAGTCGATGAATTTGTGGCAAAAGGGAACTACCGCAACGGAATCGATCCGAAGACCTGTTCGCTCTCAAAGATGACGCCTTGCAGCTGCAGCCGCCCTGTTGTGTGCGTCGCCCATGTCATCCCGGGCTGCAGAATCAGATTGCCAAGGTTTCTGCTTCGGTTCCCTAATCGCTTGTCTCACCAGACGGCACCTAGCAGATACTCAGAACGCGCTGGTGATGCTTAGGCGCGGCGTTGGGCTGCGCTCTGTCCTGTCAAGCATATGCCAGGACGGAGAACAAACCCCGAATTGTCAATTTCGGTGGCTGCCGCTCGTAACGCTTTTTGCGAGAGCGTTGACTGGACGATCTCAGGGATGGCGCAAGCAGCAGCCAGACCCATTCGAGTGGAGCAGGAGAAGGGTTTCTGGCGATGGCTTCATCGTCCTGCTTGCTCGGACAGCTTTGCATGGATTGCGGGAGCTCGGAGTGGGTTTGAAGCAAAGGGGACTGCCGTTACAGGAGGCGATCAGTAGGCATAGCGGTGAACTGCAAGGGTGAAACCGTTTCACATGCATAACGTCAGGCTGTCGATGGACAAAGCCATGAAGATCGATATGCTCAGGGGCACACAGTTGGGCATTGATGTGAACTGAATTGGCTGATGTCACGAAACTTGACCACCCAGTTCAAGTGTGATGACAATGGAAGGCAGGCACTCAACATACCTCGACAGTGCCTGCTGTTTACCTCGATACTTTCTCTCTACCTGCATGATGCCCAGGGACGTTGGAAGCTTTTCGGTAGCTCTGCGGTACTCCAAAGTCTGCCATACGTCACTCCAACAATCGCAGCTGCGATGCCCTTGACATCACTTGCTCCTTCTCAGCTAGGTTTCAATACCTTAGGTAACATTCGCGAATTGTTCCTCCTGCTGCATATCTTACAAGACTCACGTTATTTAATACCTTATTCTTCTTCTCTCGCGATCCCTCGCTACCGCTACCCGAGGTGCGTGAGAGTATCAAGTGCAAGACAGTCTGTCTCCTCTGAACTCAAGCGTCTCTTCGGATCATGTGGAGCCGCCATTTTCCCTCCCTAGACCGGCTCAGGATCGACGATGGCTAGCCTCCTTTTCTCAGGTTCTTCTGCACGTTCTGCAACGACAAGGTCAACCCTTGACACGATGCTCGCCTGCAAGTGCACTGCGACTTGGCTTGTCATCTATGCAGATGCCAAGGAAGGAGACTACTGTAAGGACGTATCTGCGTCTGCTGGCAAGGCCCTCAGGAGGGGATTCGATAGCTCACAGTAATAGTATGTATGTTTCGCCTGTCTGCTTGTGCCAGAAGTCGTTCTCCATCCCATCTTGTGGCTTCCAGGCTTAATATTACTGCTAGCGACCTTGCAAGTTAGTCCTGCAGCCACTTTGATTCAAGCCTCTCACGAGAGATGCCACGAGGAGCGTCGGTCCGCCTTTAAGGCATTCAGCAAGCCAGCCCAGATGGACAAAGTTGATGGCTTCACCGCCAAGCAGCATGCCATTCGCCAAAGACAACGGTTATGACTCTTGGCTGAGCAAAAAGTTGGAGCATCTGCTCTCGTCGACAAAGTGAAGCCCCCGCTTGCCCGAGCTTTACTGTACTGATGAAGCAACTGCACTGGTCGCACCGCGTGCCCCCCTACGGACAACGGGAATAACGAAGGCGCAATATCCACCGGCAAGCACGGTGCCAATCGCATTGATGCTAGCCCATCACCGTCGGCAATTGATTCTTCATCGGGACGCATGGAAAGTCTTGCCCTATTCCCCTGTTCGCGATGCAATGTGCTGGCGGGCGCACCGAAAGCAGCATCTCTTTATGCGAAAGCTGCCACACGGCTGTATGATTGCACGTCGAGTGCATTCGCCGGCGACGTCGCGAAGATGTCCTGCTTAATCTGAACTCACTTCAACGCCGAACCACCGACGAACAAATCAAGCACAGACGACTTTACCGATCTCTTCTTCGGTCTGGCATTTTACCGATCTCACTCTTTGGTCTAATTTCTTCCTGGCCTCCTGACCGTTCTTTGACCGCCGCTAAAGCGTCCCTTGTTGCACAAGTTGGACGAGCGCATCGGCGATGTGTGGGCCGTGACGGGAGACATCGTGGAGTGTGGATCCTCCGCTGCTTCGGGAGACGTCCGCAACAGTCACCATTTTCCTACCTTTTACGAAGATGCGATTCAGAGCCTCCTCAAGAAAGGCTGGGGCCACATCAGCTCCTCTATGGAACTCTATACTCCAGCGGATGATAGAAGTACTAGGTCAGGACGATGACCGCGCAAGATAGGCACAGCTTGGGCTTTTCTCGCCCAACTCGTGGCTTCGCTATGCCCGGGACATGTAGTTCGGCACCGTCGGGGCCTCGGGGCCGCGGATCAACGGACACACAAGCACAACACACTCGCGGCCCGGAGAAAAGAATATCCAGTGCCCAATGACAGGTTGGAGCGTTGAACAAGAGCGCTCAAGATGAACCGAGCTGGTCTCCGTTCGGTCGCCGCGATCGTGGCTCGGCCTTCCGAGTTCCCTCGGTGGCGTTAACCGGCGTTCCGAGCTTTATATCTCACATGTACAGCTCGCCATGCATGTTTCAATGCAGCTGTTCGAGCTTCGAGTGCTTATTTCCCCCTCCTCCTACACACCAACGCAGTCTCATCGCTTGATGTTGACTTGTTTCATGGCATATGGCCTCACATGCGTCTTTGCTCCCTGCAGACATTCGCACTGCCCCGGACATGCGATTTCGGGGAGCCGAATGATTGACAACTTACCACATAATACAGCTGGCTACCTACTGTCAGGGATACTTACTTTGCCATTGCAACACCAGGGATCATGCGCAACGAAACGAGTTACTGGCACAAGTCTGTCCATCGCCAACCAATTTCCGGCAGCCACCTTTACGGCTTCAGTCTACCTTGATGGCCTGTTGCGTGTCATTCCACCGAGTCAGAAACATTGCTACAAGCAACGATCTTCGACACTACTTAGGTGACACTGCACAATATTGAAAGGAAGAAACGATATGGATAACATCTATCCAAGTCTATCCAAGAAACAATGGAAATAACCCAAAGGGGGCCTCCAACCCAAAGCCAAGTGGCAAGACCCCAAGTTTTGAACCTCCAACGCCGTCCTTCTGCATATATACGCAATCGCTTCCATTGCAATCGTGGCAAGCGTCACTTGTCGAGGCATTAAGGCTCGCCTCGCGCCATCCTTATTGATATTAAGGATTCTCCCATCTTCATTGAGCTCCTTCGCTGCGAGTGCATCTACAGCCGGCCCTTGGCTTCCTCAAAGGAAGTGGGATTGTATACACGTCGCTTGATGTAGTTTGTCAAAGCAACGTCACCCCACTCCTCCCACTCAACCCAGAGAGACTCTGGAAGTTCGGATACGCCGTCACGACGCGCCGCCTTCATGACCTCGCGGGCGACCGTGATGCTAGCATCGCGGACCCGGTCGATCTTTGGGTAGATCAAGCCCATGTGGACTTCCTCGGCATTGAGAGAGCCAGCAAGCGCCGCAGCAGACGTATACACCATCTCGTCGGTGATGCGAGTTGCCTTGGCGAGGATAGCACCCAGGCCCAGACCGGGGAAGACGTACACGTTGTTTCCCTGGTTGGGATGATAGGTGATATCACCCGCCTCACCGCCAATCTTGAGCGTGAAAGAGGAGAAAGGGGAACCCGAGGCAAAGACGACGGACCCGTCGGTCCACTGCACGGCTTGCTCAAAGGTACACTCGGCCTTGGTGAGAGGGTTGCTGAGGGGGAAGAGGATGGGTCGTCGTCCGAGACCACCAGCGTCCACCGACGCCTTGAGGCCTCGGATAATCGACTCGGTGAAGATACCAAAAGTGGCAGCGAGACCGACAAGAGCACTCGGCTTAACGTACTCAATGACTTCTTCCAAGGTGCGGAATTGGTGGCCGGCATTGTCAGTCCGAGCGAAGTATTTCTTGTGCTCGGCAAGCCTGTCACCGCGATCCATCGTGACCAGACCCTTGGTATCCACCAGGTAGAACTTGTCACGCGCTTCCTTCTCCGACAAGCCTCTTCGCGTATAATATTCAACGAGCTGCTTAGCGACACCCACGCCGGCTGAGCCAGCGCCCATGAAGACGAGCCGCTGCTCTGCCAAGGGAACACCAGACAGGTTAACAGCGTTGATATATCTATACCGATCGTTAGCGACACGATGCCGACGAAGACAGACCGCATTTCGAAACGACTGCGAATCACTCACCCAGCAAGAACGACGGCACCGGTGCCCTGGATATCGTCGTTGAAGGCCCTGTAATTGTGCCTGTATCGGTCCAGATAGTTGAAGGCCTTTTCGCTATCAAAGTCCTCAAACTGGACGACCATGTTGGGATACACATCCTTTACGGCAGCCATGAACTCGTCCATGAAGTCCTGCTGGACATCGACGGGGACTCGCTTCTGGCGCAGACCCAGGTAGAAGGGATCGCGGAGGTTGTTCTCATTGTTGGTGCCCGTATCCAGGACGATGGGCAGGGTCTTGGCGGGGTGAATGCCAGCGGCCGCTGTATACAGGGCCAGTTTACCGATCTGCGGCAGCGTTAGTCGACAAACCTGGATACGATGGATTCTGTGGACCGAGCAAGCATCAAACTTACGGAAATGCCAACACCATTGACGCCAAGGTCACCCAGACCCAGGATTCGAGATCCATCGGTGACGACGCAGATCTCGGGCTCGGGGCCGGGCCAGTTGCGCAGCATAGTCCGGATAGACTTTCGCTGCTTTATAGAGATGTAGAGGGCTTCGGGTCGGGTGTAGAGGGTAGAGTATTGCAGACAGACGTCACCGATGGTGGGGGTGTAGACGAGGGGCATCAGCTCGCGGATGTTGTCCATGAGCAGGCGGTAGAAGAGGTCCACGTTCTGCCCCTTGACGGTGGACAAATACAGATATTTGTCTACGTTTGTCTGGCGGGTCTGGATCATCTTCATGGCCCTCGCGCATTGAGTTTCGAGGCTCTCCATGGCGTGGGGCAGGAGACCAGTTAGGTTCTTTGCAACGCGTTGCTCGGGAGTAAATGAGAGGCCTTTCATGATGGAAGCGGTAAGTTAGCGACTGCTTGCGGCGGGGTGTAAAGGTGTAAAGGGGGAGGAGGAGCTAGAGTAGAAGTTGTATAGGTAAAATATGGGAAAGTGTAGAGCACATAACGGTAAGAGTAACCAAAGGTAGTAGTAGAGAGCGCAGTGCGAGTCAACGTACCTTTATTCCACAATGGCTCTCGAAGAACCTGATAGCCGGATGCCTCGGATTCTTCCATTGGCTCGGTCTCGTGGTCTTGCTTAACCTCGGAATAGTGGTCCTGAGCGTAGCCGCGGTGCTGGTCAAGGGACGCCAACTTCATGGCCTCCTCAATGGCCGAGACGTCGACTGAAGACATTGGGTTAAAATCAGTCAGCCTGCGACTGGAAATGGAGACGCGATGAGATGCGGAGGTGCGTGAGGACCGGTGGGAAGACCGGGCCGAAGCTAGGGACGGCGAAGGTGAAGTTGATCGGGGAGTAGAGATATCTGAGCTGTCGGCACTGCGGGCACTCGACGCCATTGGTGGGGGACGCAGAGCTGGGATGTTGTTCAGCGAGGAAGCTGAAGAAGGGCAAGAAGAAGATGGTGCAGGATGACTGCCTGAGTCACTGCTTGGATGTGGTGTAAGAGAAGAAGACACTGGTTTCAAAGTAGAGGCAGAGGCAGATGTAGGCGCGGATGACGATGTTTTAATAGCAGCGGCAGCTATGGACGTCTGACCCCTGCGGAGCATGGGGTTGCGGCTTCTCAATAGCAACCCCAACCCTCCACGAGATCCGCTCGCAAGACGTGATGCCAAAACTAACGACTGGTGACCCATGACAGGACAACGTGGAGCTGGGGGGGGTTGAAGGGGACGTGAAGCTGAAGTGTCTTGGGGTCTGGGCAGACTCGGGTTCGTTTCAGAGGGCAGTGGAGGCCAATCTCTGCATGGGCATCACGAGACGACAAAACGGGCGTGGAAGGGGGAAACAAGTGTGAAGCAGAGGCAAAAGGGGGAAGGGGGCTGTAGCCAGGGGCCAAAGCAGAGATGCAAAGAAAGAGAGCCCAAGATTGGCAGACAGAAGAAAAGGTGAAACGTGCAGACAATGGTGCAGTAATACCTGGTAAAAGAGGATGTTGATGAGGTACCGGTACATCTGCGCACAGCGGGCCGGGCACGGACGACGCTGGAGCTGCGCGAGGTGTGGAATACGAAAAGGCACCGACGAAGCAAATCCAAGAGGACGGCAAACCAAGAGCAAGAGGAACGGGAACAGAAATTACTGCAAAGAAAAAGGTGCTGAGAGCGCTCCGTACTTACCGGTGAGGCTTGTTCGCTGGAGGAGACTAAGGACGAGGGCGTCTGGTGCTAGTCCTTCCGCGCAGGTGCTAGTAATACACGGAGTCGATATGACGGAGAGTCGCAACCGGTAGCGGCGAAGCGGGCGAGGGAGATGAAGGATCAAGGCCAAAGGAGGCTGGCTGTATAGGCGATTGGACGTGATGGCTGGACAGAAAGATTGATGTCTTCAAGGACGCAGTTTCCCCAGAGGGTTTGGGCGAGTATTTGTATTGTATTTCCAAAACACTAGAGTCGGATGGCGTTGTTGTTGGGTCGTTCTGAAGTGAGATATACCGGTCTCTGCTCCGTAGCCGGGTCGGGATTGCGTTATTCGAAGCCTGCGCAAAGCCCTAAGGTAGGTAGGCACTCCGCGTAGTACGGGGTCTCTCCGTAGTATCTGCTGGCCTCTCCAAGTGTGTGTGTGCGATGCGGCGTTCCGAAGAAGCTGTGCGGTCTCTGCCTAGCCAGTGGATGGACTCTGCGCGCATGAATCCATCCAACCTTGCCAAACTTCAGTCCGTTCGTCAGGCTCCGTGTCGCTCCGGTCTGTGGCAGGGGATGCGCCAACTAGAGCGTTTCTTTCTTCCCCAAGCTGCATTAGCTGGCGCCAGGCCTCCGGGATCCGCAGGGGTGGAGAGACACGATCACTAGCCTGCTTGCCTGACCGTCCTGGACTTTTCTGTGTTGTCTGCTGGTTTGCTCAGGTGCTTTGCGCTGTAAACCAGGGGCGATGAAATGATGCGAATTGGTGTTTTTGAAAGATTTGAGATCACGGTTGAAGTCATATCTTACCAAAACATAAACCTTGAAACTACTAAGGAACCTTACAAGCGTGGTAGCAGAGCTAAGTCATCGAGCAAGAGCTGCTTCCGTTTTCATCGTTTGACTCAAAGATGAAGGTGCAGGTCACGGCACTTGTTCCTTCCTGCACAGAAGAACGGGTGCCTCGTGCGGCACCTTCCACAGGTAACTAGGGCCAGGGCTGGCCAATCAGCAACACTGCCGTAGGTGCCCCACTCATCCTCTTCTTCGAGCATTCTTTCCGTCCCGTCACATTTCACGAGTACGGCGCCGTACCTGTACATGTACATGATGCTCTGCATCTCCACCACTTTTTCTTCTTGATAACCTCCAGGTCAGCAGACAAAGAGCAAAGGTAAAAAGCACAGGCAGCATCGAACAGGGGGCGGCTAAAATCAGCAGCGAGGGCTCATTTCCCAGGCCGGCCTTTCTGCCCAATTTGCCTTGCATCCATCGCTTCTTGTTGGGCTCGGAAAATCGCGAATCGAGTGCTTGACCGGGCTGGATCCGGACCCGGGCCGGTCGATTTGACGGAGAGAACTCGAGGCCAGCTGAGGCCATCATGAGTGCCGTGTGCTTACGAGCCCTCTAGTTACACAGAAGCGGTTGTGCTCCATCCAGCTCCCCTTTCCGCGTCGAGGCGGCCGCTCAAGCTGCCGCAAATGGCAGACACTCACACGATACTCAGCTGTGCGCTCTTGTCGAGCCGATAATTCAACGGATGACGAACACTTTCAGATTACCTACCATCCATCAGCATCCCGCATCCTAGCAGTGCAACCTTACCTTACCTATTGCCAGTGGGGCCGACTGTTCTGCGCGTTTGTATCATCTACATAGACACAGCTCTTCTCGTGGCTTCAGCTGATACTCCTGACCTATGCAGTTGAGACACATGAAGCATCACCTTTGCTGCACGCGCTTCGACGCTCCGACCTCTTCCGAAATCCTCCGCCCACCAGGCCAGGGGTCCCTGCATGCCATTGATGGGCCTTGCCGGAGCCTCGATGGGGCCTGCAATCGGGGCCGGCGGTCCATCGATTGTTCGCATTTGCTTGCGACTACATGCCGCCATCAACACGCGGAAGCTGTTTAGTGTGCCGTGTGAAGCGAACTTCTGATATTTTTTCTTCCAAAGGCTAATTGGTGCATGGACTTGCCACTACATACGAATATCGTTGCCCAATGCGATTCGAAAATTCTCCAGGAGCAGAGCCCGCCTACTATTCGTATTCGTGGTCTTACAAACTCTGAGCATCCTTGTGCTCCTACTCATGATATACAACACAACGCAGACTCCTTGATATTACCACTTCTCACCACCACAAATCCTTCCACCTGTGGCCTTCTGGGGTTCTACATACCAAAGGCCCGGTAGGACGGGGCCGCCGATATGAAAAATGGCACCGCCGATGGAGTCTTAGGTAATTCCAATCCTCCAACTCCATACATACAGGCACCCGTGTGTTGAAACTTTTTTATTGAGCTTGCTTCGGATCAACCTGCCAGACTCGCACGGCCCGCCATTGCCTCCGACTCTTTTTCTTGCCTTTTCTATTTGACCCTCACAGACTTGATATTGAGTCCGTGGCAGTGTGCTTGGGCTGCAACAACCCTTCTTTAGCATCAGGTACCTGTACTTTGCACCTCTTGTAATACACGCCTCCCCTGAACCATCTTGGCCATGGGAGTGTAAGCGGAAAGGATGTTGTGTGTCTGCTGCAGCAATTACTCTGTGCACCTCATCACATCTCGCTCAGAGGCTGTGCAATGTCCCCTTTACGATTGCCCTACAGCACATTCCACCAGCTCATGGGCAAATACGAAGCTCAAGCTCTGGACCTGCATCTGAGTGCTCAATTGAGTTTTCCTTGTTTATGACGGACTTGATCAACGGCCGCAAGCCTCCAGCCATGGCCAACAGCCTCGTCCACGTTAGCCTCGACTAGCAAACCACTACCGGGAGTCTTCGGCTGGCCACGAATTCGTCCCCCACAATCGACTAACAGTAGTGCCAAGCCCAACAAAACGAAACAGACAGCAACTTTTCCCGTCTTACGTTCTATGGACGACATTCTTCTGTAGGCCGTTCCGTCACTGCCTGCTGCTCCGCTTTCAGGGTCTGCATGTCGACTTTGCTCGTCAATGGCTTCAAGCCATGCCGGCATCGGCAGACCTCCATTTCTTCTAGGGTATGCTGTACAAGTACTTGTTCTTGTCCAGTGGATACGAGATCTCGAGCTTGGGATGGATCATCTTGGCAAAGATGCATCCCCTCAATATCACAAGCAACACCATCATGCCTAGGCAAAATCACAAGCCAAATGCTGAATTTACAAGCCAAACCTCAAGCTCATCATGGCTGGCTATACGGCGACACGCCATTTTTTGCTAGCAGCGCAGCAATCATCTCTGAATGACATACCTAATATTCCATCTTTCATCTTTCACCTCGGCAAGCCAGTCTCGTACAGGATTCTTGGCTTTTCTCGCCTTCTCCGGCCAGCAGCCAGCCCAGTTCCGCCTTCGTTAGTCCCCTTGAGTCTTCAATGAGCAAACCCCCGCAAACCCCATACCCGTCGAATCGTCAGATCTGTAACCCGCTTGTCCGTGTCTGGACGGGTCTTTGATATCAGATCATGTCTGCTCACGAGCTATTCCTCGCTGGGACATGTTCTGTCTCGGTGGCTCTGGTGACGTATAGAACTTCCCGGAGCGTGTCGAAAAGGCATTCCTGTAGTCATTGCTGTTGCAAATCATCCCGATATCCCTCGTCTCTCGTCCTAAGCCTACATGCTATTATAATCCTTTGTAGCCATCACGAATGTGCTACTTATACGGGATATCCGTTCAGGGGAACGAAAACAGTAGAGAGATGAACAAAGGAACAATGTTGCGGTTTCGGTACCGTCAAGCGCTCTAAATCCTATGCTGTAGTAGCTACTTTGCCCTCCGCGTTTCCCCCGCCATATCCCAAGGGCAGGTGGTGGTAGTAGTAGTGTAGTAGTTAAAACCCAACCCCATTCTGTATAGTAGATGGTATCAGTAATAGGTAGTCTTCTTACATGTGGTATAGTTCGTCAAGTCGTAACGCGCTCCCCCCTTTGCCATATCCGACTAGAACACCTCTTTCACAAAGAGAACTTGTCTCGAGAAAGGAGACGAAAACCAGCTCTCCCCTCACGCTTCCTGCTTCCCTCACCCCTCGTTTTCATCAATCTTCCTCGTCATGGTTCGATAATATCAGCGACCCCTTCACTTCGCGTCATCCTTGACAGCCTGCAGCATCTTCTGATTGGCCTTATCAATCTTCGCCAGCGCCTTGTCATCCTGAAGCCCCCACCACCTCCTCAGCCCCAGCACATACCCAATCTCCTCCTCCGACACCTCGACCGGCGGGCCCTTGATCTGCGGCAGCATCTCCTCGTCGCCCTTTTCAAAGACGGCCCACGCCGAGGCCTCTCCGGCCCTGACCCCGAAGCCCCTGCCCTGCATCGACACCACCTGGACGCGACGCAGGAGCACGACGTCGCCCGCCTGCACCGTCGGCAGGGACGCCTGATGCGGCCGGAAGATGTGCGCGACGTTGACGCTCGTGGGCGCCACGGAGGGGTCCGTCAGATGGAGCTCCAGCATGTAGTCTCGGGGCCCGTGCTTCGGCCGGTGAGGCTGTCGCGGAGTCAGCGTTGCTACGGCTAATATATCGGCCGTCTTGGTCAACGAGGTGCGCAGGGATTTGAGCGGCAGGCAGTCGGGAAGCTTCGTTCTAAGAGTCCTCAGCAGCTGCAGCTTCAGAGTCGCCACATTCCCTTCTTCTGGGAAGGAGCTCGCGACTGAGGGTGCTTTGAAGGAGGATGAGGCAGCGGGTTTCCGGGGTGACCTCAGGTTGTGCCCTGCCACCGTTTGTTCCGGTGTAGCGCCACGACGGGGAGTTGCTGGGTCGTCGTCGTGGGTTCCTTCCAGCACATCGCCCTTTTCCGCGTGGTCCTCTTGATGCTGCGGTGGTGGCTGATCGTCCTTGCTGAAGCTGGCTGTCGCGAGTTGAACACTCAAATCCGGTTTCTCAGACTTGCGTTGGCCAGCTTTGAATGACCTGGTCGGGCTAGCGGGGCTGAGTTCCGTGGGTGTCGAGAAGGATTGTGCCAGTATAATGCTCGCATCGGAACCCCTGATGCCGCGTCTTGTGCGCAGCGAGGGCGTCGCCTCAGCTTGCTTTGGCGATACAGACTCGCGAGGCGACGATTTAGCAAGCGCAACGCTGGGGTCTGTGTGCTCAGCCTTATTTCGGGGCGAACGCGGTGATCGCTGAGGGAGCGAGTCGCCATCTCCAAGGAGACACTGACGATGCGCCATGGTAGGGGAGCCCCTCGCCAGCAAGACGCTGGGGTCGGTTGACAGACTATCGGCGCTACCACTTGACATCCTCTTAGCACGACAATGGCTCCGAAGAGATTGCAACGTTATCGACATCTCTGTTCCTGCCCTCCGGGGACTCCGATCGTGTGAGCAGTGCTCCGTGTGATGATGATGACCGTGATGGTCATGATGAATGTGGTGGCTGTGTTGGCTCTGCGGGCTATTCTGTTGAGTGTCCTGCTGTTGGCTTTGTGGACTTTGTTCGCTCTCGTCAAGTTCCGCAATCGTTTGGGGCAGATGCAACGAGGCTAGGCCGGCAGGATCAGCATCACGGGCTCTCAGGGGGCTAGCATAATGCTGGCTTTCGGAAAAGAGCTGCTGCTGGATGGCAAGGTCGTCATCTTCCCCGGCTTCTTCACCGTCATCTTCTCCTTCCCTCGCATCCTCAAAGTCTTCCTCCGCTT
The DNA here is from genome assembly GCA_020002365.1 of Trichoderma gracile. Taxonomy (NCBI): domain Eukaryota; kingdom Fungi; phylum Ascomycota; class Sordariomycetes; order Hypocreales; family Hypocreaceae; genus Trichoderma; species Trichoderma gracile. The sequence continues at coordinate 2,046,530 of JAINEY010000003.1, forward strand.
CTTCGTTGACGCCTTCGTCCGCATCCTCGTACTCGTCAACATTGTCGATATCCTCGTCGACACTCTGGCCAGCCTCCTCCCCACCCAGCGGTACCTCTGGCTGGACCATGTCGACCGAACCGTCATCCTCCTTGTAGTCTTTTTGCTGAGTCTCCAGGGGTGTGGGTAGCTGCTCTGAAGTTGCCAATTTCTCCGTGGGTTCCTGCTCCTGCAGTGTCGAGACGGCCGCGGGCACTCTGTGGGATCGCTCCATCTGAGTGTCCGGGGGCGATGACGGTACGGCCACTTCTGGCACTTCAGTATCTTTCGAGGTGATGTCTGTAACTTGTTGATTGCCCTCCTCTTTCGGAAAAGACTCAGCCTCCTCTATGAGCTGGCTTTGCACATCATCCTCCATCTCAACGTCTTGTTCAACAGCAGTAACCTCTACCTCTACCTCCACCTCCACTTTCACGGCAGACGGTTGAGATTGTAGAGTATCTGAAGGGAGATCCTCCATCATCAAGTCATCGTTGCCAGTGAGCTGTTGTGCTAGGGTCTCAACTGTATCTGCCGTCGTAGGCTCATCCGGTGCGCGAACAGAGGGCTCCTCAGCGGCTGTAGAATCATTAGCCTCAAGCAACTCCGGAGGCTGCTCTTGCTCTTGCACGGGTTGTTGCTTGGCAGACGATGATTCATCCTTCTCCTCTATGATGACGGATGTTGTTTCGATGAGGAGAGGCTCCGGCGATCGATGAGTCGAGGTATCGCGCATCACGACACTCGGGATCTCTTCATGGCCGAACGCATCGTCGGCCACAACGTCGTCGTTTCTTCGATCCCTGCTTTCTGACGGAAAACTGGCCCTTGACGCTTCATCCTGAACCTGAGCTGCATCTTCGACTACAGTAGCATCTTGCTGATCCTTCCTATCAGTCTTGGGAGACAAGATCAAATTCGGATGGTCCATTTCCAGGTGAGGCACTTTGTTTGCAGCCGGTTCCTCGTGGTGTTCAATGGAGTCGTCAGCACCATCTAGCTGGCTTATTCGACTGGACCTCCGGGAGGATGTGTCTGTTGCCCCCAACCTGGTTTGAGTAACTTCGTCTACAACGGACTCAACCCCGGCGTCTTCCGAGTTGTCGTCCATATCTTCGTCTTCACTGTCGTCCCTGTTCTCATCGAGGTCTTCCTCGACGTCTTCACCAATGTCCTCGCCGACATCCTCACCGAGAGGCTCGTCAACGACTTCGTCTTCTTCTCCACTTGAGTGGTCACGAATGTCATCGTAGTCATCTAGCATGCGCTCCTCGCTAGGCTCCCTTTTGGGCTGCGTCGAGTGCGTAGAGTGCGGAGTGGCGGGTGCATTGTCGGCATCGTCTTCATCATCCGACAAGAGGCTGATAAAGACGGGCTCCTTTGGAGGAGCAGGAGCCGGCTTCGGGGCCTGAAGATACGGTCTGTGACTCGACGGCATCGGTTGCATGGTCTGATGATAGCTTTGGGGCGCAAACTCATTCTCCTCTGATTCCCCTTGAGATTCCGACTCGGCATCGGATCCTTGACTGTCGACTTCGTCATCTTCCTCACCCTCTTCGTCGTCTTCGTCGTCGTCTTCCTCTATTTCATCGTCTTCGTCGTCATATCCAGCATAGCGTTGATCGTCATCCTCTTCCTCGGGGTATCCTTCTCGCCATCTTCCAGTGTTCCAGTCATAGTAACGATGAGGAGCAGCTTCGTCTTCATCCTCCTCGGATTCCTCTGTGCCGGATTCCTCTTGCGGAGGGCTCGACCGACTTTCTCTGCCAAGGGTAGCAGTCACAGTGGCGGTCTCGGCATCGTCTTCGTAACGCTCGGGGTAATTGTTACTGGGCTTCACACCGTTCCCTTGCTCGAATGAGGAAGATGGCACCCGTTGCGCCTCTTCTACTCGGACGTAGCCATGCATTTCCACGCCGTGATGCGCGGATGAGGCCAGTGTATGCGTTTCATCGGAAGGACTGGCTCGCAGTGTATAAGATGATCGGTCAAAACTTCCCTGCGGGAGATCATGAGCATTGTGGCGTGGAACTGCAGAGAACTCCGGCGCCAACGCCTCAGCTGCCCAGGCCAAGCCGTGCAACTGGGCATCGTGAACCCCAGGTCCTTGTGGGTGGGGTGAAGGTGCTTCAGCCGCCGCGAGGTCGTATGTGGGCTGATGATGGGGAAGTTGGCCATCTGCTTCGTGTAGCCGTAGGCTAGGGTCTAGGTCCATGGGCAAATCGAAACCGGTGTGTGACACGTGTGCCCTAGATTGATCGAGAGGCTCTGGTTCGTGCATCAGAGGGTGTGCATCCTGAGTAACCGCAAAGTCGAAAGAGATGGGCGATGGTTCTTGCAGCACGTCGTCCATGTCCGTATGCTTCCAAGGGTGGGTTGGCGTGGGCTGCAGTAGCACTCCGGTCGACCTGGATTCGGCAATGATTTGAACACCTCTGGTAGGACTGGAGCTCAACTCTCTAGTTTGGCATCCCTGGTCCACCATCACCGGGTGCGCCTGGGAAGCTGGTGGCTCTTGAGCCGTCTCAGCTTGTTTGTCCGTTTGCTCTTCCACCGCGGGTGCCTCGACATTATCGACCCTGGCTTCAGGTTCGTCATCCTCTTCGGCCGACTCTTCTTGCTCCGGCTCGGGTGTAGGCGATCGACTGGCGTATCTCCAGGCTGTGGGACCTATACTGAAACGAGGCTTCCGTTTCTTCTTGGTCTTCTTGGCTGACTCTTCTTCTTCTTCGAAAATGTCAAAGCCGCCTTCGAAAAGCGAGCCGTATGATACCCTTGCCCGCTTGATGAACGCCGGGGAGGCATACTCCCCAGCTCCCAGCGTCTCGTATGCAAATCGCTTTTGTGGAATCGTAGAGAGCGGCGTCCGCGGCAAGGGAGTCGCAAAGAGGTCGTGCTCCAATTCAATCGACGGCGCCGGACTCGGTTCCCGGAGCTGCTCCGGCGCTTCTTGGCCTCCCTCGTCGTCTGCCGCATCAACCTCGATCGTGTCGACCTCGTGAGTGTCCGCGCGCCGCACCTTAAGCAGCAGACGGTTCGAAAACCTCAGCTGCCACTCCAGGATGCCCGGCCGCATCATCGACGCCTGCGTCTCCTCCCACCGGGCGCCGTCCAAGCTCAGGCGCACCTCGTCGCCGCCTCCCAGGCCCGAGCCCGCAAGCGCCTTGCCGGCAGCGCCGTCGAACTCGACTCGCAGCTGGCCCTTGTCGCGTCGGTGCAGCGGATCGCGCTCGGCGAGGATGAAGGCGATGGACTTGCGGACGATGCTGTACGGCCAGGTCACGGTGACGACGCCCTCGACCACGACCGCGGCTGCGTCTGCTATGGCCGGGCTGAGCTTGGCGATGGGCGTCGCTTCGGCGGTGCGCAGCAGGTCGGGAGGCATCTCGTCCGAGGCCATTGCTGACGGCGTTCACGGTGGCGCTTTCACGCGGTCATCAACCTAGAGGCAGTAGACAGCGAGAGTGGAGGGGCTCTGCCACGGATAAGAGAAATTCATGTTAATTAGAAGGACGAGGTAAGCAAGAAGATAAAAGGTCGGACAAAGAAGGAATTCAAATGTCAGGTATGGCCCAAACGGACAAGATGCGCCTTTGCTGCTTGTACCCCCCCTTCTGATGCGTTGTCGATTGTTGTGCTAGAGCTCAGGTCGCGATGGAGATTGGATGCTGGTCACTTTTTTTTTTTTCTGCTTCTGCGTCGCCTCACTGCGCTGGTCGTCCTTGGCTGCTGCAGCTCGCCCAATCTCTCAGCGACACAAATCCAGCGGTTGCAGGGGTGCAGATGCTGCAGCGAGCTTGAATGGGCCTGTTGGAGCCTTGTGAAGCTCTGAAGGAACACGCCTGGAAGAAGAGGGCGCTAAGGCCGGGAAGGGAAGGCGGTGTGCAGCTATTACATACAGTTGATGGCCGCTGACCTTATCGGCACCCAGCAGCTAAAGTCACTCGAACCACAAGTCTCACCTTCAGTAGCCGCCCGACTTAGACGGTACATGTATCATTCATTGGGCCGTTATTAACTGACACCATCCGAGCTCGGCATGTTCTCATGCAACATTATTTGAGACCCGATGTTATAAAACCCGTAGAGATGCCCATTGATTGACTGTTTGCACTCCTTGGGCATCACTTCAACCCCCCCCTCTTTGATCCTTCAGCATCATTGCCACTCGTACTGTAACACCTCAGGGTAGGCATAACCAACAACTCGACCATTCTTATATTACACGCATATCCGGCCGCCCTTCTCCTGCGTCATCCCAAGGGGTCGCAACCAATCGCATCACCAATGGGCTCCGTCTGGTCTCGCCCGACGCCTAGCGCTGCAGCCAGCAGCCCGGCCTTGCCAGCTCAGCAGCAGCAGCAGCGCTTCCGCGTCAACAAGGTCGCCATCGTCGGCGCGGGCCCGGCCGGCCTGGCCGCGGCCAGGTACCTCAGAGCCCAAGGCGCCGTCGACTCCATCACCGTCTTCGAGCAGCAGCACCAGGTCGGCGGCGTCTGGCTCTACAGCGGCCTCGCGCCCAGGGAGGTGCCCGTGCCGCAGCAGGATCCCTTCTGGGGGCCCGAGCCGGCGATATGGCCGGACGGGGCGGACGCTCCCGTGTTTCCCTCGCCCATGTATGAGAGGCTGCATGCGAATATCCCGGGTTCGCTGATGAGGTTCCACGACAGGGAGTTTCCCAGTGATGCGTGGGCGTTCCCCAAGAGGGAGGAGATTCAGGAGTATCTGGTCCGGTATGCGGAAGATCTGAGGCATCTCATCAAGTTCTGCCACGAGGTGACGCGGGTAAGCTTGGAGAGCCGGGATGGCAGGGATCAGTGGCATGTGGAGGCAAAGTCGACGCTGAACGACGGCGAAGTGGTTCGCGAGACGTATGACGCCGTTGTTGTTGCGAATGGGCATTATTCCGTGCCTTACATACCGGCCATTACGAACATTCAAGAGTTCAACAAGGCACATCCCTCCATCATCACCCACTCCAAGCAGTATCGCCGAAACGAGGGCTTCAAGGGGAACAAGGTCATCATCGTCGGCAATGGACCCTCCGGCCTCGACGTCGCATATCAGATCAACCAAGTTGCCAGCAAAACGCTCTTATCTGTAAGACACGCAACGTCCCCCGAGAAACTTTCCCACATCGGATGCGAAGAGGTCCCCGAGATAGTCGAGTTTCTGCCGGACCAGCGAGGCGTTCGCTTCATAGACGGAAGCGTAGAGAGCGACATAGACCACATCATTTTCTGCACAGGGTTCTTGTTTGGTTATCCTTTCCTCCAGGATCTCAACCACAAGATCATCACCTCCGGGCGTGGCGTTCACGGACTGTACCAGCACTTGTTTCTCATCGAGCATCCGACGCTTGTTTTCCCCGCGCTCAACATGAAGTCTGTTCCTTGGCCTTTGGCAGAATCTCAAGCTGCGCTGTTCTCGGCTGTCTGGGCCAACGAGCTGGAACTGCCCTCGGATGATGAAATGTGGCGTTGGAGTAGAGAGTTGGAAGAGAGGCAAGGCGAAGCACTGCACGTTTATCCAGCGGTGGGAGACGACGGCAAGCACATCAACGAAATGTATGACTGGGTCAAGAAGGCGAAGCATGTCGGCAAGGAGCCGCCGCGATGGGATAAAGAGCTCTTCTGGGAGAGGTCGATTTGTTTCGAGGCAAAGATCAAGTTTGAAGACGATGGATGCAGGGCCAAGACGCTGGCCGAACTTGGCTTTCACTATGAGCCTGACAAGGAGGGATTGGATGCATGAGAGGCGTCGAAAGGACAAGGATCTTGGGTTAATTAAGAAAGACATATATCGTAGAATCGATCGAGTCAATAGGATACAATTTTCATAGAAGAAAATATCATGCATTGTGAGATATTGATACAGCAGGCACGGACTAATCGGAGGAGGGCAATGATTGGCGAGAATCATCAAAAGGATGATTCGTATAAAATCACATTTGCTTATAAGACACACGCTGTTAATAGTCAAATCTCTTTTCGTTCTTTTCATTTCAAAGAGCTCAACCTTCCAGAAGCCGTTACGCCTCGATATGAAACCATGATATAGACCCTCCTCCAAGAAACCCAGTTTTTGACTTGCTGCACACCCAGAAAGTCAGAGAATTTAAGCCTGCTTCTTCTGAGACTCCTCGGCGAAGACCTTCGCGTAGGGGTTCAGGCGCAGAAGAACCTGCTTGTTGCGCAGGGGGTTCTTCTTCTGGACGGCGGATCGTCGGGTGACGGCGTCGCCCTTGGGGGCGTTGAGGGAGCTCTGGATTTCGCTGCTGTTGATCAGGCGAGTAAGGTCGGCCTGGGAAACAACGTTGGAAGGCAGGAGGAAGTCCTTCTTGTGGGCAGAGGGGACGGTGGTGCTGCCGTAGATCTCGTCAAGGGCCTTGAAGGCGGCGGAGGTCCAGATGACGAAGCGGCCGAGGTGACCACCAGGGGCGAGCTGGAGGAGGTTGAGGGCGGAGACGGGGGAGGTCTCGACACCGGGGATGTTGCGGAAGCCCTTGACGAGCTCCTTGCCGTCGACCTCGGGGTTGTAGACAACCAGGGGACCACGGCGCTGGCGGTGGCGGCGGTTACGGAGCTTGCCCTTGCCGGCACGGAGCTTCTTGGAGCCCTTGACCTTCTCGAGGTCGGCACCGGCGCCAACGGCCTTGAGGAGGGCGAGGGCGGCAGAGGTGCGGGCGACGGAGCTGCCCTCAACGAGAGCAGAGTCGACAACCAGGGGAACCTCGGGGATGGTCATGACCTGGTGACCACGGGCGAGCAGGAGAGGGGCGGAGGCGGAAGCAGCCAGGGCAGAGCAGGTAGCATATCGCCTAGAGAATTCCCATGTTAGTCTTTCCAAGAACCTTCAAGAGCACCGACAATTCGTCTGAAGAGGAAAAAGTGACTGACTTCTGGCCCTGGTTGACCTTGACGTGCCACTTGCGCCAGATCTTGGTAGGGGCGAACATGCGACCGGATCGGCACATGTTACCAAAGGCGGCCTGACCAGCACGGTGGGTACCGGAACCAGAGACACGGGGGATACGGGCAACAGCACGACCTAGACGGAAAAATCTGGTCAGTCTTGATTCAAGGCGAATCTTGTCCCGTGGTGTTGAGAGGAGCAATTCGACGCGAGTCCGGCCAGAGATGTGTCAGGAAGAAAAAAATCTTCGCGGCTTCCACCAATTCCTTCCACATCGAATTGCCCGCTTCCCAATCCTCCCACGACCGCGCATCAAAAACTCACCAGTTCCCCAAGACTCGGCAGAGGTCTGGTGACCAGCCTTCTCGCTGACGGCATAAGGCTGGCGCTTGTTCTTGGCCATGCCAGTGTGAACCTGCTTCACGATATCCGGTCGGATAGGGCTGGCGAAGACGGCGGGAATGGTGTGGGTAGCTCCAGAGGGAGCACCATCTTTGCCGATGATGGAGACGGTAGGTCGCGAAGCCATTGTGAAAGGAGGACTGGGACCTGATGATAGAAAGGAAGAAGAGTTAGTCGATAGTTCTCGAGAGAAACAAGAGGCCGCAGTTCTCTATCCAGGGCGCAAACGTACCGTGGTCGTCGGGCAGGTCGAATTTGGCGATGGGGAGGTGGAAAGTTTCAGGACCCGCGATAAATTTCACTGAATTTTCCTTCCACCAGATTTGGTGGGCGGAGACCCTAAGTGGTGGGGTACGTACCTTAGCGAGTTTGGCTTGCGCTTCACGTGACTGGTAAAAGCGTAGAGCAAAGGGCGATTCAATCTATACCTGATTAAGCCTTAGTCTAAAGAAGCCCTGTCGAGCCGCCAATGTCGTCACAACCATCAATTTGGTCGTTTAAAGTGAGGATGCGTGTAAGAAGGTAGAGAAGCGTCATGATTGTATTCATAATCTATCGTCATCATGTCACGTCGTAACTATAGTATGCTTGAGTGATTCTCTATGCATGGCGTTTTCGTAAGACGAATCTCGCTACCTATGCATGTTCGGCGCGTTTTATACCCAAAACAGCAAACCTGATAACATATAAAGGCAACACCGGGGGAAATATTTTCGTCCGCCCATTGTCATTCCCATCTCTTCCACTCTCTACTCAGCTTGTCAATCTGGTCCTCCGTCCGTGTACCACCTCGCTTATCCCTAACCAAGTCCAGAAACTTGGCGTGCAGGTCCCTCTCGACCTTCAATCTCTCTCGAACCTTTGCCTCCAGATACTCGGGATCCTTGTTCCTGCAAGCTCTCCTGAAAACATCTCTCATTCTAGGAGAGTAGAGCTGGCACGTTGCAATGGGAAGCTTTGTGGGCTTTGGGTAGAAGTTCTGTGCAATGACATTGTCTTCCAGGCGCAGGGGTCGAACTACATCTTCGTAGCACTCCCCGCAGACGGTGAACTCCGGCAGATACTCCATAACATACCAGTATCCATCGCTAACGCGGCGGTCTTCGCGACACTCGTCCAAGGTGCTCAGTCGTGTAAGCATCATGGAAAGTTCGCCGATGTCTGGCTTTCGGTTGGTCACGTAGCCTTTGTCTGAGGTAGTCTCGAAAGCATCGAAGAAGAGCACGAATTGCTTTCTCTGGGGTGTAAAATGCAGAGAGCAAACGTTCCGCGTGGGCTCACTCCGAGAATCGAGCGGAATGAAAACGCCGGTCAGGTTGGGGAACAACGTCTCCACTGTCTTCGCGCACTGGTAGCATACCGCAAACTCAGGTATTGGCCGTCTGGTATAGGGGTCCTTAACCGTATACCAGACCCGTGTTACCTTTCGATCGACGGGACATGGATAGTTGCGAGACTCGTACATGACGTTTGCTAGAGAGTGAAACAGCTGCAAATCAGGCACTTTGTGCTTCAGCGTCAGCAGCCAGGCAATCCTATACCATGGAGATGAACCGAAATCGCACGCAATCGGGGTGCCTGTTGGTCGTAGGACTGGGTGAAAGTGAGTCCGGAACTGCGTATCTGCAAAGACAGCACCGTAGCAGTCCGGGCAGATGTTAAAGTCCGTCCTGGGGAGTGTGAGCCAGTCCATCTTCCCAGCTACCGGCTCCGTGCGCTTGCATTCTGGTATGATCGGAAGGTCTGATTGCCCGTCACGGCCCTTGGTCTCAGAGTAGCGTCGATATGATCCAACCGTCAGGTCTGGACGCACTCCAGATTTGCTTGGATCGAATGGAGGCGGCTGCCAAGGTTTGGCCGTCGATGAATCTCTGGGAGTCGATGATCTTACAGATCTGTCATCTGGCGCCACCAGCTCATCGTCGACTCGAGGTATGGCGGGCATCACGATGGATGATGACGCGCTAGACGCTTGAGACTGTCTCACTGCGTCCCCTTCTGTCTCTGGCCAAGCAACAATTGCATCATCATCGTCTGGATAAGGAAGGTTCAGCGTCGGAGGGCTCCGATTGTCACGGCTGATCGGAAAGGTTGTGGAAAGCCGGCGGTTCGGCACCCAGTCCTCTGGCAGCTCCGGGGCCACGGGCATAGTGGGCATAGTAGGGGCTCTGGACGGAGAGCGGGAATGCTGACCCTTGCCATCACCTCTGCGTGACGAGGCAACAGACATTCTGTCGTCGTCAACGATGACGGGTTCTCTTCGATAAGACGCACTGAAAGCTTCGTCGCGCGGGGAATTCTGGTCTTTAAACTTTGATGGGGATGGAGCTCTTAGGCTTTCGACCGGGGATGGCCTATATGCCGAGTAGGATCCGTCCCTCAAGTCGTCTCGAGCAGGTCGGCTGCCGTCCAATGGCCGAGGTCCGTTGATGCGGTCGTTTGCCATGGGCTTCCGGAACGGCTCGAAGCTTGAATTTGGCCGCCCTTCCATCGAGACGGTCGCGCTCCGTCTATGATACTTGTCGTCATCCCGCCTCTTCTCATCCGCTTCACTCAGGCTGACACTGCTCTGGGTGGGGGCATGATGATACGTCTTGTCCCGGCCACTCGGCCCATGCTTCGTGACCTGCGGAGACAGATACTCTTCGCCGTATTTGCGATACGCCTGAGTGAACTCCGGCCGCGGGGCACTCGCAGCAGATTTGCTCCGATGATGACTCGGCACTCGGCCTTCGTTGACATCCGTCTCCAACCGAGGCAACTCTTGCCTACTTCCTCGCTTCTCCAACTTTGGAACCGTGCCATTCAGGCGATCGGAATCCGCCTTTGCGGGCTCATTGCTTGTCCGTGTATGTGCTTCTGGTGGCGGGGACGCAGGCGCCTTCCTCTTCTCTTTCTTCTTTTCTTTTTCCTGGCGGAGCTTCTCTCTAGATGCGCCATCTTCAGTCACGCTCTCCGAGCTGCTTGGCTTGGAGGATCCCGGTACAATAACGAAGCGCCGCTCAAGGTTGTACTCGTGGACCTCTAGCATGAGCGGCTGCTGGTCGATTTCTCCCCTTGACTGGGGCTCTTCTTCCGCAACAAGCTCAACGCGGCCACGAAACTCCTTTGCGAGCGATTCAGCTTCATCTTCGACAGTTGGCGAAGGCAAGGACAAGCGGCGTCGGTATGGGATGTCGTCGTAGTATCGAGGCGCGAGGCGAGATACTGGGGGCTCAGGGGACTCGGAAGAGCGCATGGAGTGCATCGCAGAACCGGTCGATGCTCTGTGCAGATTCACGAGGTCAACATCTTCGTGCAAACAAAGTCGCAGGCAGCAGTCAGAGTCAGAGTCAGGCCAGTACTCACGAGTAGCCATGCTTCGCCCTTGACGTGGTGAAATACCCCGTCTGGAGCATGTTCTGGATATCGAGGGAATTGCTCATGTTGGTCCGTCGCTAGACAATCGATTCTGAGTCTCCTCTCGCGAGCAGGACTGTCGCAGGTTCTGTTTGGCGTCAATGCGACGCGCCGCAACTGGGACGACCAGAGGCCGAAACGCAGGGACCCGTGGTCGAGCTTGACGATAATAGGCTGTAGAAGTTACAATGCTATAGCAGAGGTCCGCCGTTTGAGCTCGCAACAACACAGCGAAACCCGGCCTCTGGAGAGTACACAGTGATGCTTGTGGTAAATGACAAGGTTCAGGATGATTTTTGGCAGAAGAGCCACCCAGACGTCAGCGATCCAGGTTGCTGCTCTGCTTTAAGACGATCCGAGGCATCAAATGACATCGTGGTGGGTCTGGGCTGCCCTCGATTTTAGCAGTTGGGCGGCCCGCTGTGAGGGGTCCCGAAAGTGCTATAACCAGCCGCCTGTTTCCCTGGACTTGTGCCTGTGGTGGCTGTAAAAGGCGTCCGCCCGGCTTGGTTAAAGTGCCCGACCAGGGATCGATTGGCCCTTGTTGCCACTCATGCCCAACCCTTGCCCTACCTCTGAGACGCTCAACGCCGTGAGATGCCCAAATGGCCGTTGACGTCGATGCCTCTGCGTCTGCGAGTGCGTGATTCTTGCAAGGCTGTGTCTCGGGGACTCATGGGAGTGGTTGAGCGTCTCTGGCTGAGCAGGGCTGGGCTGTTCCCTTATCCGATCCAGGCTTGTCAAACACACACAACTCAAGATGTAGGCGATTGAGTGGCATTGATAGGTCAGTCAGTAAGGTAAGTAGGTAGGCAGGGAGTAGTTGGCTCATCCGCTGCGAGTGTGTATCACAGCTAACAGCAATGTGACTATGACACAGACCAACATTGCCAGTTTCCCCTTCTTGAGCCATCTGCATATTCTCATTTGCCAAGCCGGCTACAGGTACACAGCATGCCATTGATATGGCATTTGATGCCCATTCGTACAAAGGACTCTAGTATAGATGGTGTGATGTTTTCCTCGCAACGTTCAGGTAGCCTATCTGGTGTACTTTACCCGCCCGGGATTCGAGTCGCCTGTGCCTCGTAAAAAGGACATTCAGGGTCGATTTGGGCTGCGACATTAGCTGTATGGCCGGCATTGTCTGCCTCTACTTATTCGATACGTTGCCATCTCTCGATTTGTCTGTTGAATTGTTTGGCTGTCAAATGTCTGATCATCTTACAGCCAACTTGCCCTGTCACGGCGAGGCCGTTAGTTAAAGGCATTCATGCAGCTGGCATGCTTAGGTACTGTAGATGCTGCGGCGGGGCACTCTCGTGAGGCTCTTTTGGAGGCGCAGTTCTGCCATATGAGAGTCTCCATAAGAATGCAACTGCATCTTACCATTGGCGTTATAGCGGCGACACAAGCCTACCTTACCGAACTCGGCGAATCTTTATATCACTTGAGGTGCCTGATTGGAACAAGAGGCCTACAACACTCCGATTGATGATGTTCATGAAAGCTACAATTCCTGCCGATAGAACGATGAAAGGAATTCATAATCTCATTCTATATTAGGTTCATCATTATTACTGCACCACTTCACCGGACCGTAGTGCGTGAATTTAGCAGATATACACTGCAAAGCGAATAAAGGCCACCTTGGCCACATGCATCCAGCCCGCCCCTTTAGCACAGTCAATCCCGACATGACTCCAGGACAGCACGAGGTGCGTAATAGAAAACCGTCCTCCAGCCGGAAAATGCAGAAGAAAGGCCAGCGATCGTCGACCTTGCTTTGTTGATTGTTCAAACCTGATCCTGCGCGATGCTTACTGCAAGAGATCCCGAATGTCCTCGTCAGACTCTTCTTCCTCGAGTCGTCGCTTCTCCTCGGCTTCCAGGAGCTTCCTGATGACCTTCCTCTGCCTGACTCGCGCCTTGGAGCCCCAGTCCGCGCTGCTTCCATCGGCACCTTCATCGGCATCAACGTCGAATTCCGTTGAAGCATTAAGGCCACGTAGATCGTTGGGCGACATCTTGGCAACCGCCTCCTGTGCCTCGGCCTTTTCCTTTGCCTCCTGCTCTTCCAGCTTCTTGACGGCGAATTTGGTAGAGTACTTGATGACGTGTGGCCGAATCAGCAAGTATGTGCAGACAATCATGACGAGCCGCAGCCATGAGTGTATTGACATGTCGGTGAAGCTCTTCTGGAGGTTGTTGGAAGCATTCTGCCCGTACTGGGACAACTGGGCCACGAGTGAGCCGAATGCATTGAGTGAAGTTTGGCCACTGCCGTCCTCCTGGTACTGGGGAGGTGTTTGGGAGTCCATGGTATCAATGCGTATCAATCGCGCGTGACTCTCGTCAACGGAATGCAAAGGAGGTGTGGTTGAGTCTGTGCTGCGGCAGCTGAGCTGAGACTTTCCGCCCTTTGAACGAAAGGATAATTGATGAAGCTTGGCGAATGAGGCAATGTGTTGTTAGGCGAGATACCAGAGATAGAGGGGGAACAGCAGGAGATGAAAATGACTATTTTGCGGTGTGAGTTGTTGAGTGTTGAGGGATCAAGAGGTTAAATAACCCAAACGGTGGAAGTTTTTGCTGGACACGGAAGACGGCACTTGCTGGCTGAGGACGGCGTGCCCGGACTAATTCTCCGAGGCTGCCGGCTGGCGTCTGGCGGGCCCGATTGGCCGATTGAGCGCCATGTTGGGAGGATGGACCTGCAAAGTGCACACCGAGTGAATAAGAGACGAGTGATGAAGCTGTTTATACGCCTAATCATCACAGGAGTTTCGATGTAAACAGAGGTAGGTAACATCAGATAGGGATGATGTAGTCTCATGTATTCGTTGTTTTTCAGTTCTTCTTCATACTTGAATCTCGTCGTTACAAGTTGACGTCCTCTACAGAGTCCAGTCTCACGTGACACTCCCCATACTTCATCCGCTCATAGCTGTCCAATCAGCATCGCGCAAAAGATCTCGATGCTGGGTGAGCTACTACAAAAATTTCGTCGTGCATTTGGCACCAGAAACGCCTGATCTGGCGCTGTGCAAATTTCCCCTCCCCCACCGTCAATATTTTTTTCTGTCTTTCGTCTCGCCCTTTGATCTGGCATTGTGCATTTCAGAACAGCGGCGCATCATGTCGACGGCATTCAGATCAATTGCTCCGTTCCTGCGGACGGCCCGGCATGGCCTCAAGGGCGGCAGCATCAACCCGCTGCAGGCGGCCCTCAAGAACAACCGAAGCGCTGCGGGTGCTCTCAACATCGCTCGCACATACGCCGTCTTCGAGCGAACCAAGCCGCACGTGAACATCGGTAAGGCGCCCTTGGTTGTGGATTATGAGAAGAGACTATTGTGCTGATAGAGATCATGTTATAGGTACCATTGGTCACGTCGATCACGGAAAGGTAAATTACACCATCATCACAGCCTCTTCCGACGCCGTGTAATACCAGACGAAGTGTGATATTGACCTTCTCTTAGACCACCCTCTCCGCTGCCATCACCAAGCGACAGGCCGAAAAGGGCCTTGCCAACTTCCTCGAGTATGGCGCCATTGACAAGGCCCCCGAGGAGCGAAAGCGAGGTATCACCATCTCTACCGCCCACATCGAGTACTCAACGGACAACCGCCACTACTCCCACGTCGACTGCCCTGGCCACGCCGATTACATCAAGAACATGATTACCGGTGCTGCCAACATGGACGGTGCCATCATCGTCGTCGCTGCCTCCGATGGTCAGATGCCCCAGACCCGTGAGCACTTGCTGCTTGCCCGCCAGGTCGGTGTCCAGAAGATTGTTGTCTTCGTCAACAAGGTCGATGCCATCGACGACCCCGAAATGCTTGAGCTCGTCGAGATGGAGATGCGCGAGCTGCTCAACACCTACGGCTTCGAGGGAGACGAGACCCCTGTCATCATGGGTTCCGCCCTGATGGCTCTCCAGAACCAGAAGCCCGAGATTGGTGAGCAGAAGATTGACGAGCTTCTCAAGGCCGTCGACGAGTGGATCCCCACCCCCGAGCGTGACCTCGACAAGCCCTTCCTCATGTCTGTTGAGGACGTCTTCTCCATCTCTGGCCGTGGTACCGTTGTTTCTGGACGTGTCGAGCGCGGTGTCCTCAAGCGCGATGAGGAAGTCGAGCTTGTCGGCAAGGGCGTTGAGCCCATCAAGACCAAGGTCACCGACATCGAGACCTTCAAGAAGTCCTGCGAGCAGTCCCAGGCCGGTGACAACTCTGGTCTCCTCATCCGTGGTATCCGCCGTGAGGACGTCCGCCGTGGTATGGTCGTCTGCAAGCCCGGTACCGTCAAGTCGCACAAGCAGTTCCTCGCCTCCCTCTACGTCCTCACCAAGGAGGAAGGTGGTCGCCACACTGGTTTCCACGAGCACTACCGACCTCAGCTCTACCTGCGAACCTCCGACGAGTCCGTCGACCTGACTTTCCCCGAGGGCACTCCCGATGCCTCTGGCAAGATGGTCATGCCCGGTGACAACGTCGAGATGGTTGTCACCCTGACCAACCCCAACGCCATTGAGGTTGGCCAGCGATTCAACATCCGTGAGGGCGGCAGGACCGTGGCCACTGGTCTGGTCACCCGCATCATGCAGTAAATTCTTAACGACTAAAACAACCCTGGAACAGCGTGGAGTTGTTGGAACGGAAAAAAAAAAACCAAAAGTAACGGACGGTCAACTGAGCCAGAATCATCACAAAAAATGTACATTTAAAGAGTCTGGGCTGCAGGTTCCGGCGTTTGAGCCATCATTTGAGCTCGTGTATAAGTTGTATAGGGAGGAAGTGGGTGCACAAAATCTCCGCTTTGCTTCTTCCTTAATGTCTTGATATATATTGTACGTTAGATGGGAGCAGGAGGCAGCAATAGAACTGCAAATAAAAAAGGAAAAAGGATCACTAAGTTTGCTCGTTTTGCCTCGTGGTAACTGCTATAGCAGGGCAGTATTATTGTCTCCTTCGGGTGGTATGAGGTGGAAATTCATGCAAATGAAAAGGGGTTGTGCAGCATTCGATGTCGCGAGCGAAATCACTCCAGGGACGGACTGTACCATCATGCTTGATGCAAGATCAAGTGTGCTGTCCTAGGTGCAAGGTAGCTTTCATGGTCTTTAAGAGTCGGTGAAGATCAGCCGGACAGTCTCAAGAATATGCGGCAGCAAAAGAAGCAGAGTAAAACTTTTCGGTTCAAGAAATTCATAGATATCATCTGATCATCTCCCTAGCATTTAACAATGCACCAACTCGACACCGGCACCACCAAAACGCACAGCAGGACGCAAGATGATTATTTTCGAATGCAATGGTATTCGTCTATTCCTCGGAGGATGTTCGTCAGACGCACGATCTTTCCTTAAAACCAAGCCATCCATTAAACTCCGGTTCCAGGCGGCCGCCCTCCGAGTGCTTTTTTGTGTGTGGCCATCGAAAAAAACGCAGCTCGCATCCGTCAAAAATCCCTTTGCCCCTCCGCGGAAGCTTCCCCCGATGCAACTCCTTTATCGGTACTAGAAGAAAGAAGACATGTTAGCTGGTGTTTCTTCGGCATCGTCCCTGTATTTCGTCCTCCTGTCCCTCGAATCCTGTCGTTTGTCTCTCCATTTCCT
Source organism: Trichoderma gracile (assembly GCA_020002365.1). Lineage (NCBI taxonomy): Eukaryota > Fungi > Ascomycota > Sordariomycetes > Hypocreales > Hypocreaceae > Trichoderma > Trichoderma gracile. The sequence continues at coordinate 2,062,891 of JAINEY010000003.1, forward strand.
CCTCTTGAATCGGGTAGGTCTTCGTTTCGGGATGCTCACCTTGTGGAAACCAATGTCCTTGGCCTTCTCACGGAAGCATTGACGGCACAGGTCGAGGTCGTACTTGCGGATCAGACCAGCCTTGTGCTTGCAGACGCGGCTATAACGAAGAAGAAAAATTCAAGTTAGCATGCGTGTTCGATGCGCCGTATCGCGGCTCGTTCCCAAATGTCCTCCTTCCTTGGCTCCCCCTTCTCTTGCAGATCGACATTCGCTTGAAGGTCATTCCCAAAGAAAACCCCCCCAAGACCGGCAAAAGTGGGAAAATCAGGGCAGCATCAGGCGTCCATACCATTGGCGAGAGCCCTTGCCGTAGTTTCGCGGGCGCGAGTTCCAGACGCTTTCGTGAGACATGATTGCGGTTGTGGTGTTGCAGGAAGGTTGATTTCGCGAGGGCACAAGTGGGCGGAAATTTTGTGTGAATTTTGCTATGACCTATCGAACAACCGATTGGAGGGTTGTCAGCCCCGGCGAAGCGGGCCACCAGAAAAGACGCCAAATCGGGCTTGGACGACTTGGGAGCGTCACGTGAAAGCCGCTGGGGATGTGCTTATCTTCACGTGAGTTGCTTGGCCCGAAGCGGCATGGCTGTCTGATAAGAGATGGCGAGGGAAAGCTCTGGTGGGGAGCGGCTTCCCCTCGGTGAGGACGCCACTAACGTGCCGAGCTCCCCCGCCTGTGCCTGAACCGACCGCCATCCTCTAAATCAACTTTGGCGCAAGCTGTCCTCTTTCTGACCTTGATTTCAAAGCACCATTTCTCAGGGGATCTTGCCGTCATTGCTTCTAGAGGCGGTGATATTTCTTGGTATAGCTGGCTGAGCTGCTCGTTATCAGCAGCTGTCGACCTCTGTTTGTTTTGCTCCCACTTCCAATTGGTACCTAACCGCAATTCGACGACACTACCATCTCCATACTGAATTCCTACACTATCCCAATACGTCATGGTTCTGATCAAGAGCCTCGTGCTCGCCGTCCTGGCCAGCTCGGTAGCTGCCAAGTCGGCCGTCATCGACCTGATTCCGTCCAACTTTGACAAGCTGGTCTTTTCTGGAAAGCCCACGCTCGTCGAGTTCTTCGCTCCCTGGTGCGGCCACTGCAAGAACCTTGCTCCCGTGTACGAGGAGTTGGCCCAGGTGTTTGAGCATGCAAAGGACAAGGTCCAGATTGCAAAGGTCGACGCCGACTCGGAGCGAGACCTCGGAAAGAGATTCGGCATCCAAGGCTTCCCCACGCTCAAGTTCTTCGATGGCAAGAGCAAGGAGCCGCAGGAGTACAAGTCGGGCCGTGATCTGGACAGCCTGACCAAGTTCATCACTGAGAAGACTGGTGTCAAGCCCAAGAAGAAGGGTGAGCTGCCCAGCAGCGTGGTGATGCTGAACACCAAGAGCTTCCACGACACTGTTGGAGGAGACAAGAACGTGCTGGTAGCATTCACTGCTCCTTGGTGTGGCCGTAAGTGAAGCCCTGACTTCGAGTAAGTGATGATTCTCGCATATTAACTTGTTGTCTAGACTGCAAGAACCTCGCACCCACTTGGGAAAAGGTCGCCAATGACTTCGCCGGTGACGAGAACGTTGTGATTGCCAAGGTCGATGCCGAGGGCGCTGACAGCAAGGCCGTCGCTGAAGAGTACGGCGTTACTGGCTACCCCACCATCCTCTTCTTCCCCGCTGGTACCAAGAAGCAGGTTGACTACCAGGGCGGCCGATCGGAGGGCGACTTTGTCAACTTTATCAACGAGAAGGCCGGCACCTTCCGCACCGAGGGAGGCGAGCTGAACGACATCGCCGGCACCGTGGCGCCCCTGGACACTATTGTGGCCAACTTCCTCAGCGGCACCGGCTTGACCGAGGCTGCTGCTGAGATCAAGGAGGCTGTTGACCTGCTTACAGATGCTGCGGAGACCAAGTTCGCCGAGTACTACGTCCGCGTCTTCGACAAGCTGAGCAAGAACGAGAAGTTTGTCAACAAGGAACTTGCGAGACTGCAGGGCATCTTGGCCAAGGGTGGCCTTGCCCCTTCTAAACGGGATGAGATCCAGATCAAGATCAACGTCCTGCGCAAGTTTACTCCCAAGGAGGACAAGGACGTGAAGGACGAGCTGTGAGCTGTCAAGCGCGAGCCACGCAGAACTCTTTTGGTATGAGAAAGAACGGATGAAGGAATGAATGAATAAGGAAAGAGGAAAGTGTAACAGAAGAGGGAGAGAATATCTTGTCTCCTATCAAGCGATGAAAGCATCATGAAATTGTATGAGCCCCGACTTTTGAGTCATCAGGACAACTATACGACGAGAAGGCCGAAAGAATTATTTCTTAGAGAAGGGAAGCAGAATAAAAACTCCGTGACGATTAAACCAGCTCCGATTCCCATGACGAGCCGCCTGAAGCTTGATCTGTGATATGTTGGCTGTCCTGTCATGAAGACTTGGGTGCAGAGCCCGCTTCCTTGTTTTTACTTTCTACAAGTGCGGCCTCAAGATTGTCGAGCCTACGAGACATTTCGTCCACTTGCGTCGATACTGTCAGTATGTGGTACCCTCTGCCGTAGAGGTGGGCTTGCATGGCCAAGGTACTCACTCTTGGCGAAGATCTCAGACGAGACCCCGGCAAATTTGTTGGACAGGGAGTTCAAGAGCTCTTCGACGGCCGCTGTGACGTCGGCGCTGCTGTCGTCGTTGGCCTGGCGGGACTTGGTTAGCCAGCTTTGTATAGCCTCTTAGGACTATCATGAGAGTCCCATGATATATGACATCGCAACGTCGGGGTAGTTGGTGTGATGGGCTGTCGAAGAGCCTTGGTAGAGGTGCTGCAAGAAAGGCGGTATCGGAGGTGTAATGAAGGGAGTGAGCCTTTCCCCCATGCTGTGGTATCATGTAGACAGAAATGGAAACGTTAGACGTACAGGAGCTGGGTTTGAGGCGATAGAATCACGGTTTGATGCCATGTTGAAAGAGAGGCGAGACGATGATTGCGAGAGAGAGATGGTCCTTTTGGATGCGTAGTGAAGTGAGTCAGTCCCTGGAGATATGAGCTGCGTGGTCGGCTTCCTTGAGATGTTGAGGACGGTTGATGTCGGTTATATAGTACTCGTATATGCGATATATCTTGCGTCGGCTTGTTTCAGCTGGAGTCTTGGTCAGAGTAAAAGGGGGTGTGAGACGAATTCGAGGTTTTGGCCAGAGACAAGCCACGGCAAGGAATGAGAGGCTCGAGCTCCCCGTGTGTTTGCTTTCAAGGGAAAAGCCGTCCAGGGATGGCCTTCAAGGTGGGGGGGCTGTGACAGCGGCTTTCAGCGACCCCGTAGCGGCCTGGCGGCGCTGCAGGGCAGTGCAGGCGTCCCCTGTAAGCTCACCTCACCTCAGTGGAATGCTCGCTGCCCCGCCCCCGAGCTAGCGCTTCACGGGTCGGGTGTTTCACCTCGTTTGGGGCCGGACCTGCACTTCGATTCGTCAACCTGCACTCCTGAGCGTTGACGACATTGCATCTAATACTTGATACCGGCCGATCGATATCCAGCGTTTTCGATCCTTGAACAACTCCGACCAGACCCTGCGAACTCTCGATTTCCCCAGCTTCACTCCCGCCTCGAAGACCCCTCTTGTCATCTATCAACCGAAATCGCCTCCGCGACGAGTATCATGATAGCGGCATAGCCCGATCCCGCGGCTCCAGCATGCCACTGCCGGAGCTCCCTGCCTACAAGGTCCTCTTAACCATCTTCGTCCTCTGGTGGTTGCTACCGAGCAACGACTACCAAAGCCAATCGGTTGCACTGTCGGACCTCGTTGTCTCGCGGCTCTCGCACTACCGCGCATGTCTCGATGTGCTGAACACGACTCGCTGGGGGGACTTTGCGCCGTTGGGGGCGGATGGCAACGACAGCGAGGGCACCGATAATGGCGACCACGCGAGCCCTAGATACGTCAACCTGACGGGATTCCGAGAGGAGGACAAGTTCTCATGGCAGGATCTGGGCCGGTTCCGCGAACGTGGTCTGCGGCTCAGTCACCATGCCATGCCGGCAGTTGGCGGCGAAGAGCAGCTCTGGGATGTGGGCGAAGGGGCGCCGGTCTGGGCAAACGCCTCTGGAGTTCTGCTTGGGCAGTGGGTGCGCCGCCAGGAGTCGGAGCCGAGGACATACGACAGCTACAATCTTAGCCAGAGCGTACCGTCTATGCATTGGATCGGGGACAAGACCGAATGGGGTCGTAATGTGACCGGCGGCACCGGCAGGATCCAAGTGCGGCTGACGGGGAACGAGACGGTGACTGCATATGAGCAGCTCCCCAAGACGGACGCTCCCCTTTCTGGAGGCTCGATCCGCAATGTGAAGGCTGTGGTGACGTTTGAAGACACGGAGGGAACGGGGCTGAGCTGGGAGATGGTTCTTTTCGGGGCCCATTGGCCACGACAGGGTGTCGTTATCATGACAACAACGAGCGAGAAGTTTGACGGCATCTTTGGGCTCCCGCATTTGACGCCTGGGCCGGACTATTTCCAGTCTAGCCAGCGGCTTCTGAACCAGTCTCTCGAGCAGACCATATCTGCAAAGGAGAAGAGCATCTATTCCGACCAGAGCATACCATGGAAGTCCAACTTTGACAATCCTCTTCACACCCGGAGTCCTTCTCCGCATTGCGAGTACCTAATGTATGTCCAGATCCATCCCCCGAGCAGACAGGACCTGGGTCTCGGGCCCACCGTTTCCAAGGGCGAGGACGTGGCAGAGATGCTGCAAGCTATCGAGTCGGAGCTGGAGTCACCCCTCGGGGCACCCATCAAGCATATCCCGAAACTGCAAATGTCAGCAGTGATCTACTCACCAGACTGCAACATCTTCTTGGAGACAAAGGGCCCCCCGGACTTTCCCGCGAGCGAGGCCGACCACCTTCTCGGTGTGAAAATCGAGGTTCAAATCAGCAGCATCAACCACTGGCTGCTGGCATATGCGGTAGTGATGTTTGGCCAGGTCGTCTTGCTTAAGGGCCAGATCAGGGAGACGTATACACCGTCTACACTTGCCAGAGCCAGCTTCTGGACCATTAGCATGATGCTCATTGCCGATGGCATGACGTTTACTGCGGCCGCGTCATGGGTTGCCACGGCTCATTACACCTTCCTGCCAACCCTAACCCTAACGTTTGCGTCCTTCATGTCAATGACCATAGGAGGAAGCCTCCTTGCCAAGATATACGAAGTTCAGACACCAGCGCCTCGTGCTGGCCGAGATGGGGCTCAAGCCGCAGACAGCAGAAACAGCGGCTCCGCAAGTACAGCCACCTCAACACCGCTTACTTCTGACGACACCGGCACTGGTACGGCACCGGCAGCCGTAACAAGCACGGGGCCGATACTCCCCGGACCGGTCACAGCAGGGCGCGGTTTGGGCGACCCTGCCGTTGCCAACCTCGATGCCGCCGCCAACGTCATGGACGGTGCTTCAGCTGTGCCTGGTGTAGCCACCCCAGCTGCTGCAAGACTGGCTCCGCCGTCTACGCCGACGTTCCAATCGCTTATGGGCCGATTTCTACTCCTCGGCGCCCTCGTCATGTTCATCGGCGGCTCGTCCATTGCATGGTACATGACGGTGCGCTCGTGGTTCCTCAACATCTGCGCCTTTGTCTACCTGTCCATGTGGATCCCGCAGATACACCGCAACATCATGCGCAACTGCCGCCGGGCCCTCAAGTGGCAGTTTGTCATCGGCCAGTCCATCCTCCGCCTGCTCCCGCTGGCCTACTTCTGGCTCAAGCCGGATAATTTCCTCCTTACGCGGACCGAGCCGCGGGCTTTCGCCATGCTGGCGCTCTGGGTCTGGGTACAGATTTTCGTGCTGGCTACGCAGGATGCCGTCGGGCCGAGGTTTGGCATTCCCAAGGGCTGGATGCCTGACGCGTGGGATTACCACCCCGTCCTGCGGGAAGACAACATCGAGGCAGGAGGACTGCCCATCGGGCTTGGGGTGGAAGACAGCCCGGCTCGGGATCGCAGGCGCAGCAGCGAGGACAAGGACAAGGTTGGTCCTGGAGGCGGCAGTAGCGGCAGCAGCAGCAGCACGCGGGCCATTGACTGTGCCATCTGCCGCGAGGTGCTAGAGGTGCCGTTTGTGAAGGCCGGAGAGGAGGACATGAGCGTGACGGGGGTGTTTGCCAGGAGGGCGTACATGGTGACGCCGTGCCGGCACATTTTCCACACGCCTTGCTTGGAGAGCTGGATGAAGTTTCGGCTGCAGTGCCCGATATGCAGGGAAGATTTGCCTCCTATTTGATCACACCGTAAGTCAAAGATGGGAATGTGGTTTGGTTTGGTGGGAGGGAGCTGTTTAACGCAGAAGCGAAACGGGAGATGATACAAAGACAGAATGGAGATGCCATTGTATATAACTGAGTTACGGGATTGTGAATGTACATGGTATCAACCTTTCCGTTAGATGGCCCAGCATCGTTCATGAAATGGATTTATATTGCTCTGTTTGATCTGTGTACGGCATGTGTCTGGACCATTTGGGAGTAATCTCACGTCTTGTTTGACCACGAGAAACTCTCGAAACTCTATAGAAGAACAGGACATGATAACATGAAAGAATGGTTCATGGTCGCCATGCTTAGCAAGTATATCGCCCCAGAACCGCCACAACTTTGTAACTACAATTCCATGATTGATGCTCTACCAATACTCCCTGACTTGATCAGTAGAATTCAGCAAGAAATTATGAACCAAATAAACATAAAAAGGCAAACAAGATTCGCTAAGACATATGAGAAACAAGTTTTAAACAGAAGGAGATAGGTTTGCTTCACCAACTGATTCGCGTCGCCCTATGTCGTCGGTCCTGCACCCCCTGGCGAAAATTCCTCGAGCCCACAGTCACATCCGCAAACCTCGCTCGCAGATCAAAGTCAACCGACTTGACCATGACCCTCTTCTCCTCCGGAATGGCCCGGCTGGGCAGAGCGACGGCCTGTGCGGCGCCACCACCACTGCCACCGTGCTGCATCAACTCCGGAAAGGGGTCCTCAGACTCCTCAATCTCCATGATCCATTGGGCAATGTTGGCCGCCAGCTCGCTGTCCCACATGCCCTCGCGCCGGGCGCTGCTCCTCAGCAACTGAATCGCCTCTCGCCGAACGGTCGGCTCGCGGCACTTTGTAGCCACGACGAAGAGCGGCGGCACGATGCCGAGGTCTGCGGAGAAGCTGGGCTTGATGTTGTGCGTTGGAAACGCTCCCGTTCCCGCCCTCTGCCCTCCTCCGCCTCCTGCTGTCCCGGTCGTCCTTGGGAGTCCGTGCTGCTGTTTGCAGCGCTGCGGATCGGGACACCAAAGCTCGGTGGCCGCCCGCTTCTCGTCGTCGCCAACGACTTCCCAGCCCAGGCTGACAATGGCCTTGAAGTGGGAGAGGAAGGCGTCGAACTGGACCTCGGCGTCGCAGAAGATGGTGAGGAAGATGACGTTTGTGTTTACCTGGAACATCTTGAGCGCCGCGATGCCCGACTTTTCGAGGAGGCTCATGCCGGGCTGCGTGAGCCTTGATTGGAAGATGGGTTCGAACGCCTGTGACCACGAGTCGATTTGGCCCTGGAATGTGGCTCCGAGCTGTCTCCAGGACGAGGGTAACGTGTAAGAGGGCTCCTTCTTGGCGCGCTGTAAGTGTTCGATGAATCGCAGCAGCATTTCGCAGAGCTGGTCCGAGGCCAGGCGAGCTTCCCGCAAGGATGAGAACTTGTAGGGGATGGGGCTGGATGGTTGAGGAGAGCCTGAGTCTGAGAGGGGGGATGACGGATCATGTAGGCTTTGAGGGCCGAGATGAATCACGTAGGGATGGGGGAAGTGGAAGGCCATGTCGTACGACTTGGCTTGAATGGCTAGCCGTGTGAAGATGATGAGCAGATCCTCCTCCACCCGTTCATTGGAATAAGGGGCTTGAGTCCGATCATACTGAATCCGAGCCAGAAGCCTCAATCCGGTCTGTATCTGGACAATGGCCTGGCGGTGGTCACCGATAAAGGAGTCAAAGCAGGCTAATAGGACGCTGGCCATCAGCCGGGTCTTGTTGGTCGACAGCTTGTCGCCGCTGAGATGCAGCATGGCCTTGCAGGCTTCCGAGTACTTTCTGATGGCAACCTGCCAGTGGCACATGACCGAGTCCAGACGGCTCATGGCACCAGCGAGCGGTGGCAGGTCGGGTTCGCAAGACTGCTCAAGAGTCTTGTACAAGGCACCAAGAGCGACGACTGCGTGGCGAATGGCCGGCTCGAAGTGGCACTCCTGCAGAACCCGCTGTGTCCAAAAGGTCGAGTCAAAGTACCCAGACAGCTCGGAAGCCGTTTGGACTCGGAACAGGTCGAAGTACAGACTCTCGGTATGCATCAAAGCCAGGTTGTGAGACGGCTCATACATAAAGGGCACGGCGGCACCGGGAACGGCAGGCTTGGTCTGGCGTCTGCGACGGTTGGCCCGTCGAGGAGGCAGCATAATCGTATGGCCTGTGAGCAAGAGGCTGGCCGTGGTTGAAGTGGAAGCGCTCGCAATGCTGCTTGGAGTAGGTTGCAGCTGCGGGAGGCCAGTCGAAGAGGGAGCCAAAGGCTTCGGAGCAATGCGGACATCGACGGCAGTCCTGAGTCCGCGGGTGGGCGCCGGATAGCCACTGCACTCTTTCTTGCTGCGGATGCATTGCGAACAAGACGGACGCTGTTCATCGCATTTAATGCGCCGTTGTCTGGGGTTGAAGCTTGTTAGTTGGCTTTCTCAGTCCAATACCGGGGAAACAGGATGGGAGAGAAGGGAAAAGAAAGAGAAGAAGAGCGAGGGTGATGAGGAAGCGAAACTCATGAGAATCAGGGTATACCAAGATGTCCTCACTTGCAGTTCAAGCATCCCGTCTTGACCTTGGGATTGCTTCGTCGTCCGCGCTTGGCCGGCCTGGCCGCCTCGCTGCCACTATCGCCGCCAATCGCCGAAGCCATCGAAGTCGGGGGCAGCAGCGGCTCCGTGCCGTCAGGATCGGGCGATCCGGTTGGAGTTGCGGCTGGGGTCTGATATGAGCGCTCAACGGAGGCCATAATCGCCGGCCTGGGACCGGGAGCAGCCATTTGGGGGGACAAAGGATCGAGACGAAGAGATTCTATATCTACGGCTGGAGAAGCGTCATAAAGGCGGTAGAAGCCGGTGCTTGAGCTCCGTGGAACCCGAGGCACAGAAGAGACGGGAAGCAAAGCGTAATACAAGAGCAAAGAACAACAGATAGTGACTGAAAGCTCGCGAGTATCTTGCCAAAACAGACCGAGCCCGAGTCAGTGAGTGCACGATGTGGCGGGGGCTTCGATCTGCTCTTATCGACCTCCTGCTAGCACCTGGATGGGTCAAATCGACGGCGAGCTACCGGCTGCTGGGGAGCAGTTCCCGGTTCCCTTGGAGCGAAGCTTGAGTGGAGACGAGGCGAGACACCGGGTTGCCGCTATTGTGATACAAGATGCGAGGGCCTGCACAGCGACTCAGAGTCCAGATGCCATGATCGATTGATGCTGCTCGGCACAGGAGGTTGACTGAGGCGGGAGTTGTTTGTAAGCCGGTATCTAGTGTGAGGGCGACGTGATTACTTGTACCGGGACGGAATGGATGGTGATACGACGCAGAGTGAGACAGATGTCTGCGAAAGACGAGAGGAGAGATCAAAGGAGACGAGAGACGGAGGATGGGGAGAAGTTAAGGGTTGAGAAAAGAAGCGGAGTTTCGATATCACGAGAGATTATCTGTAGTCTTGGTACATATCGGATACTCGTATAAGCGACTACGCGGTGTATGTAAGTGCGGTGCCTGAGAGTTGAGGGTACCTGAGCTCAATAAGTACCTACCTATTATCTCCTCCTCACCGAGTTGATGCATCGACGCTGGAACTGCAGACAGAGACGCAGCCAGAGACGCAACCAGGCGGACGGCTCGAGGCGCTGACGGCATGGGCAACGATGGAATCGCGTATGCACGCACATGCCGCCGCCGTCATGCAGGTCCCCCCCTCCAGCCTCCAGGCAACCCGAGACAGGGCTGCTGCGGTTGGCTGTGTGGGAATATTGGTGGAAATACTAAGACAACTGCATGCAGTTTTTTCTTGGACATGCAGGAGTACTGTACTGTACTCGTACATGGGGTGGTCATACAAGGTGGGCATCGAATCGGCGGCGTGATGCTGCAGACAAAAGGTTCCTGGCTTGATGAGGAGATGCTAGTCTAGTATAGTATCCGGGGTGTTGTGTGTTGGTTGTTAGTGCTTGGAACGGACTGAAGCTGTTCGACGGTTGAGATCAACTAAGCCATCCTAAGCATTTTGTGCTTCTGTAGTGCAGCCATCAATCAGTTGCTCACATGCCTTCTCTTCTGTTGCTCCTCATCCTTTAGTTACAGACTTGAGAGCGTCACTTGTATGAATCAGACAACTAGGATCTCGTCTGGGGCGGTGGACAGACACGACGCTTCATGGTGACTGCAGCTGCAAGTCGGTTTCCAGGTATTTGATCCGGTTTCGTTGACAACGCATGCCGGCTCCATCCCGCTGCGCTCCCAGGTCGCCGCAACTAAGACAATACCTGCCCAATAGGCGGCTAAATGGCTGTTTGGCAGAGTTCCGCGGCTGCGGACTGGAGGCGGTTTGTAAGAGAATGAGACAAAAGAGACTCACCCCACGTAATAGTATGCGGGATGCTATTCGAGTTGGCATCTTGATAGTCCCCCTGGGCATCACACGTTGCGACACGCAAGGGAAACAACTGCATCTGGTAATACCGAGGCTGGTTCGAACGGGTATCCTAATGTACTGCGAGGTCCTTGCCATGCGTGTCCTGTCCTGTTCATCACACGATGGCATATTGTAGGTAGTACGCTCAAACAGACCTAGTCAACGCACATACTTGACAATGCAACCACCATCTGACAGACAGTCTAACCGCATCCTCAATTCGATTGTTACAAACAGGCAATGTAGGTGGCACACGGTCCTCGCATCCCCTTGCTGGGTCAAATCCGATCTGTCTCGATACCTGCATGATCCCAACGATCCTGATGTGGCCCACGTGTCGCTGCCGCATGACCGCAGCGATGCATGGTTTTGAGTTCCGTGTGTGTGTGTGTGTGTGTGTGTTGCTTTAATCATCAATGTCGAGGTGAAGGCACATGAAAGCAGCTACCTGAACACTGCCGCTTTGGCTGTCATTCCAACTTCTTGCCTCTGTCCCTGCAAGCTGCAGATGGCAAGATACAAGTCAAACATGCAGAGTTACCTTGTCTTTTTACAAGGTACCCAGAGTTGTCGTCAGCAGATAGTCCATACCTACGCACAGTTACATGTACCGCAATGCATGTGGCCGTTTTGGTCTGTTGCGGTCAGCTCAAGTTCGTCACAGTCGGCGTTGTTTTCGTCAAGTTGCTTCTCCAGCATCTCCAGCATCTCCAGCATCTCCAGCATCTCCAGCATCTCCAGCATCTCCAGCCAGCTTCGAAGCTGTCAACTCGTCGTAAGCATGCATCTCACCTGTCATGTATAGTGACAGCTTCATGCAGCAGTTCGTCCACGGCCCGGCCCTCTGAGGTGGCATCAGATCCTTTCGCCAATAACCTGTTTGACAGTGGCACCATCACCGACTATTCCGGTATCCGGTGACTTGTTTCCCGTTTGCCAGCTTTTGTAATACGTCGTTAGAACGGATGGACGTGTGGTACCACTGTTAGCCACTCTAGATATCCTCGAATAGAGAGCGAGAGGTGGGATTTCCAGAAGGGACGAGGTGGTTTCAGATGGCATATTTGGCAATTCGCTAACCGCCGTTTCCGCGATTTAGGGTAGCACACGGTGGGATGGCGGGCGATGGCGGCCGGCTGGCTCTATGGAAGCAGAAAACACGCGGCGCATGATGCTGCCATGGTCGCAAGGCAAATCGTAGGCTGGTTTTCTCAGATCGATCAAGATGTCAATCATGTTGCCAATCCATCGTCACATGTAAATGCTTTCTGCTTCTTCTCTGCAAGATGAAAGAATGAGCTCAGATGGTTGAATTGGCGGCCAAGGCAAGGTGCCTGATTGGCTCTGTCCAGCCACTGGCCCGCAAAAAAGTTGCCATGATTTCAGCGTGCAACTCGAGTTTGCTTGTCTGTCGATGACAACGAACTGAATCCAACAAAGAACGACGACATACAACAAGTTGTGCTGAGCACTCGAGTCGACCGAAATCTGCTATAGAAGTCAATGGTAGTGCTCTACGACAGACCCCTTCAATCTACATATCTCGACATCAAGCGCCACCTCGAAATCACAGACACACCCACACAGCACAACGACAACATCATGTCGCAACAGCCCGAGAAGCCGCCGCTGCCGCCTCGCAATGAATTCATACACAAGTCCGCCCTCGCAGGAGCAATCATCTCCCCGCTAGCAATGCTGCTGCCCCCCCGAAAGGCCGACATCCGCCTGCTCGTGCTGATGGGAACCTTCTCCCTCTGCACCAACCAGCTGGCCTACGAGTACACGGGACAGTCCATCTACGCACGCTTCGGCAGCCGCGTGGGCTCAATATTCGACACGGGGCTGCCGGAGGGCGCAAAGAGGACGCAGCAGCTGCTGAGGGAGCAGAGGGAGCGGGAGGCCGCGCAGAGACAGAGCCAGAGCCAGAGCAAGAGCGTGCTCAAGGACGTTTGGATGGGCGGCGAGGGGGAGGACTGGAAGGAGAAGAGGGCTGAGGAGCACAAGAAGGCGTTTGAGGAGGGCAAGGGCATGAGCGATATCATTTTCGAGCAGGTTGCGGAGGTGTTTAGCGGGAACTGGAGGGGGAAGAAGGAGGACAACTCTTCGGCCGGCTCGCAGGGGGGAAAGAAGGAATAACGAGGGATACGATGTTTGATTGACGAGATTGATTATGTCGATGGAGGTGGGATATATCCATCTACGACTTGTATTGTTTTCACAGTGGTGGCAGGTCTGTACGATAAATGATTGGAAATGTATAACGATAAAAGCCCTCTTCAGTATCATATCTACCCTACCTTGGCATGTTCAAACGAGTGCGATGTAGGTATACAGAGTATAAGAGGTTGCTAGGCTGCCTCCTCGCTGTATGTACGTTGTCGTCCCGGCTCGTTATGTCCACTGGGAGAGAAGATGGTGTCGATAGGCAGTTACTCAGTCGGGGCATTGAAGCTTAATCAGGACGTTGAAATGTGGATGAGTTGTTCGTTCGCTGATCGAATTGCTAAATTTAACAGCGTCAGCGCCTTGCACTGTGGCGTCCCCGCCAGAAACATCAGCTACGAGCTCGTATCTCATGTCGTCTGAGCCACCTATTCGTCACGCTGGAGGCACAGAAACGTTTCTGATCGGCCTCGCACGATTCAAGAACTTTGCCAGCCTGCATCTCTAGAACCTCAGAGCTTGTCTTACCGATGATATCTGTTGTATGTACTCCAGACGCGCTTAGTGAGACATGACGGAATGAGCAGCATGGCGCATGTATTACCTACGGTGCAGAAACGGAGAGGCACTTGAAGGCAAAACTCCAACAATGCAGCTTACATACGCCTCGACCGTCCACAAGATGGACGGACTCTAGTCAGCCAGGCCAGGGCCGACGGGCTCCAAAATAGCAAGACGCCACGGCAGTCCAGTTGAACCAGTCTCTTTGCCTGGCTGATCGACGGCCAGGCCCAGCACAGCCCGGCACCCCTGGCCCACCAACGTCAGCGGTGCTGTGCATTGGATGCCATGGATGCCGGTGCTGTTGGTTCATCAAGATGTTAACCGTTCTGTAGAAGAAGAGGTGCATCATCCGCTACCTAGTCTCTTTGTCTTCATTTGTTTCGTGCTCTCCACTATCAATTGACGACTCTTCCCCAGCCTGTCCAGGACTTGATTGGAATCCCTCTGCAGCGACTCGAAGCCTGAAACACTGGACCAGTTGCGCCCGTTCAGTGGCAATTTGAGAGCCTGATCCGCCAACAGACTGCCCGCAGCTGAAGCGCACAGGCCGACAGGGGATGCAGGCTCGGCACCTCTGAGATCAATATTGCCCGATCAAATAATACGAATCACGCTGCCGGCTGGATGCCAGTCTTGCCAGTCCATCGCTCCCAGCTGTAATACATAGTGCCTCGTACCCACTACGTAATCGCCCGGGGCTGGTCAACATCAAACAAAGCAGGCCAATATCCGGAGCCGTTTTTCTCCTGCTCGTACAACCTCAGACTCCTACATTCCACCTACTGAATCTCGCTCGCTTCTCTTCAACCGCCACACCTCAGCACGGGTGTGCCTTCGCGACTACATACTACTTCACCTTTGACAACAAACAACATACTACACATCCATCGTCATCGACTCCGGGACACACACGATAGAGTCACCTGATCCTGTTCTCTCCTCCCGCTCTTCCTCAAACCCGTTTCCTTCGCCTCTCCGCGCGGCCTCAGAGCCCGCTGGACACCTCGCCTCGCCATGGCTTCCAACGGCTACTACTACGGCGGCAACCAGCAGCCTCCGAGCCACCAGACAACACCCTACTATGACGCCACGCACACGCCCTCATCAGAACAAGAGCTCCCGCAGGTCTACAACCCGGCCTACGCAGAAGCTCAGTACGGGAACCCGTATGGCGCTCCCGGGAACCACCACCAGCAGCAGCCCACAACAGGTGCGTCGCCGTTTGATACCGTCTTCGACGATCCCGCATACCCAACGAACGCGAATTCAGGGCCGGGCGGCGCGAGTAGCAGCGACATCTCCCAGCAGGGCTTCTATCACCAAGACACGAGCTACTACGGGTCGAGGACGGAGAATATCCCTCTGCAGGACCATACGAGCAAATCTCCCGAGGTCACAGATCACATCTATGACGCGCCAGCTGGGCAGTCGAGTCGCAGGCGGGACAAGAGAGGCAAGGTGCGCATAGGCGAGCTGGGCATGCTCGGCGCCCACAAGAAGCGCATTCCGTGGCTGGTCTACATCTTTTCGGTGGCGCAAGTCGCCGTCTTCATCGGCGAGATTGTGCGGAATGGTAAGCGTGCATTGCGAATATGCTTTTTTTTTGCATGCACCTGATGGCTCTAACCGTGACGTTATAGGTCTACTGACGGGCTCTCCCATCATGATCAAGCCGCAGTTCAATCCCATGATCGGTCCGTCAACACAAGTCCTCATCAACATGGGCGCCCGCTACGTGCCTTGCATGCACAACATCAAGGAAATCCAAGGCTCCACGATTCCTGTTCTGTTCCTGTGCCCAAATGCGACCAAGAACACGCAGTTTTGCCCTCTGTCCGAGCTCTGTGGCTTCGGCGGCGACGTTCCCAATCCCAAGTTTGACGGCAACGCCGACCAGACGCCGATTCCTAACCAGTGGTTCCGCTTCATCATTCCGATTTTCATGCACGCCGGACTTATCCATATTGGCTTCAACCTGCTCATGCAGCTCACCATTGGCAAAGAGATGGAGATTGCGATTGGGTCGGTTCGGTTCTTCCTCGTTTACATGAGCGCCGGCATCTTTGGCTTCGTCATGGGAGGCAACTATGCCGCTCCTGGCATTGCGTCTACGGGAGCATCGGGTTCTCTGTTTGGCATCATTGCCCTGACTCTGCTCGATTTACTATACTCGTGGAAAGACCGCCGAAGCCCCGTCAAGGATTTGCTGTTCATCATCATCGACATGGTGATTTCCTTTGTTCTCGGGCTGCTGCCGGGGCTCGACAACTTCTCTCACATTGGCGGCTTCTTGATGGGCCTTGTCCTGGGCATCTGCGTGCTCCACTCGCCCAACTCGTTGCGAAGGAGAATCGGCCAGGATCCTTTGTACTCGGCAGTGCCCGGTGACGCAGAGCCCGGGACCGTCCCTTTTTACAAGAGCCCGGTTGGCTTTTTCAAGGGACGCAAGCCTCTGTGGTGGGCCTGGTGGCTCGTTCGAGCAGCTGCTCTGGTGGTTATCATCGTCGTCTTTGTCGTTTTGATCAACAACTTTTACAAGGTTGGCAACACTTGCAGCTGGTGCAAGTATCTCAGTTGTCTGGTGAGTTCATCGTCTCCATTTCCTTGCATGCGTGTCTTACAAGAAGCTAACATGACGCAGCCTGTCAACGGATGGTGCGATCTTGGCACTATCAAGGTGCAGTAGGGTTGGAGAACTCTCTAGACTTATGGACGAAGAAAAAGGGGGAGATGGAGAAAAGAGTTGGTGACCGTCAATGTCTGATCCCTGCGAGGCTTGCAAAAGGCGAAAGACAGAATTGGGTGAGAGGATTTTTACATTATATACAGCGCAGGCGTTCATGGTCGAGAGGAGGTCACGGTTAAACTCAGGACCAAGGGCAAGGGGGAGGATGGCATATTGGCTTGATTGAGCACGACTATCTTACAGTTTGTACATAGGAGGGTGCTTTTTCTTCGGGACTGGATTGTCTGCATTTCGGAGAGAGATGCTGCATGGCATGGCACACGGAAGGACGCTTTTGATGGGCTATTCTCTGGCTACGTTTTCTGTAGAGTTCAATGTGACTGCAGAGCGACTTGATCTTGCCTCACTCCTGCGATCTTCTCCTTTTTCTTCTCTCCAAGAGAAGCCGTGAGGGCATACAATGTACAAAAAGCAAGGCAGACATGCAAGATGTTCGAGCTGTTTTGCCCAGACGGCAAGTCACGCGACTGGTTACCTAAGAACACCAGGGAAGGGAAGGCACAGTCGGATGTGTTACATCGGCCTTGCCTTGTTCGAGTATTCCACTCACGGCTAAATCTCTCAGTTCGTTTGTCTCCTTTCATCTCACTTTTCGTTTCCGCTTCTCTCTCGCCCTCGTTGGCGGCGAAGGATGGTGAAACGGAGCATGATCTGACAACAGCATCACAGAGATACAGGAGTGCACATGGACAAGCTCGACAATACGAGGTAAGGCCACGAGAGACGAGACACTTTGTCTATGCGAGCCCGTACACCGCCCTGGATCCATGATGAATGTTCTTCAATGCATGGCTTAACTGAATGATCCCACAAGGACACATGTTGAGCAACAAGAATACACGTCTGATATTGCATCCTGGCCTCTTTCTCTTACTGTTTTCTCTACTTTTTGAGAGGGATAGTTGACTGATCAGGGATTTAGGATATGTAACGCAGAGTAATCTGGACATGAGTTGTAATCTTTCAGGAAGCCTTGATATCTTACGGTTGAGTCCTCCAGCATGATGGCTCATGCTTGTGACGACATACGGTGTTTGCCCCTCCTGGTTCTGTAGTAGGTAGCTGAGGTTTTATGCCATGCTTGCGAGTCTTATATAGGTATACAATGCCCATGAATATATAAACCTGCAAATAGCTGCTGTCTGTTGACTTGCCTGTGACTACCTTGCCTGCGAATCTCTAAATGAAATGCAAGCTGGAGCTTCTGGTGGTGGCGTCTTGCTGCTCATTTAGTGACGGTTCATCCCGGAGCAGAACCCCCCACCTCAACTTCTGTGCTCAAAGTATCTCCGTACCTGACCAACGCCAACTCACGTGCAAGCCCATTAAACAGCCGGCGGGTCTCGTCACGTCACGCTTGAGAGGCGCGTATTGCTGGAAATAATCGTGTCCGGCAGCTGCGATTGAACAAACCTCCCACACGCCTCGTCTTTTCTGCCTTTTCCTCCGACAATCAGCGATTCCCTTCATCATCCACAGGATCAGCCCCATGACAAGCAGCAGCTGGCCTCGGTCTTGTTCGATTCGCTCGTCTTAAGAAGAAACGCAGCGCAAGCAGAACCATGGCGGCCACCGTCGTCCCCCAGAAGCGGGTGCTGGGCGAGTCCCGCACCCGCCAGAACATCCCCTCGTCGCCGCAGTCGAGCAAGAAGCGCAAGACGGACACCATCGCCGAGCCCGTGCCGATCCCGCGCTTCATCAGCTCGCAGAAGGGCCCCGGCGCCAAGCTGGGCGCCAGCCAGACCAAGAGCGTCTTCGAGTCCGAGATCCTCGAGAAGCTCAGCCAGGACATCTCGGAGCGCAAGCAGAACAACACAGAAAAGGACCAGGCGTGGGATCGGCCGCCTGTGACGGAGTTCGTCCCGGGCCGGGACAGCATCTGCTTCCAGTCCATCGAGGCCGAGGAGGGCACGCTGAATGGCGGAAAGGTGGCCGTGAAGCTGTTTGGCGTGACGGACGAGGGGTACTCGGTCATGCTGCATGTCACAGACTTCAAGCACTACCTCTACGTGGCTGCGCCCATGTCCTTTCAGCCAAAGGACTGCGCGCTCTACAAGGCGTATCTCGAGACGCAGGTCGCCCAGCACCAGCCCGCGATCCACTCGGTGAGCTTGACCATGAAGGAGGACATCTACCACTACCAGGGCAACGTACAGAGCCCATACCTCAAAATCACCGTTACCGACCCCAAGTTCATCAACACGGTGCGATCGACGATAGAAAAGGGCCATGCGAACTGGAAGGGCATGTGGGGGGCCTTGGATGGCGGCTTGAGGACATACGACAACATCCAGTACGTGCTGCGGTTCATGGTGGATTGCAAGGTAAGATGCTTCTCCGGCTTGCATATGGCCTCGTGTTGCTCTATGCTAACAATGTCATGGACTAGATCCAAGGCATGTCGTGGGTGGAAGCCCCTGCCGGCACCTACAAGATGATCCCCGAGCATAGCAAGCAGTCCAACTGCCAGATCGAAGCCGAAGTCAGCTACACCGACCTCATCGCCCACAAGCCAGAGGGAGAATGGGCCAAGATGGCGCCTCTGCGTATCCTCTCCTTCGATATCGAGTGCGCCGGACGAAAAGGAATCTTCCCGGAGGCCAACGTGGACCCCGTCATCCAGATCGCAAACGTGGTTACCAAGTACGGAGAGAAGAAGCCCTTTATCCGGAACGTCTTTTGCCTAGACACCACCAGCCCCATTGTTGCCACGCAAATCCTGGACTTTGAGCGAGAAGATCAGATGCTCCACGAGTGGCAGCAGTTCCTCATCCGAGTCGACCCGGACATTATCATCGGATACAACATTGCCAACTTCGATTTCCCCTACCTTCTGGATCGCGCCAAGCACCTCAAGGTGCAAGGCTTCGAGTACTGGTCTCGCATTCCCAGCAAGCCCTCCAGGGTCAAGGAAACCAGCTTCTCAAGTAAACAGATCGGCAACCGAGACACCAAGGCAACAAATACCAACGGCAGACTGCAGCTCGACATGCTGCAGCTGGTCCAGCGCGACCATCATCTGCGAAGTTACACGCTCAACTCTGTGTGCTCCCAGTTCTTGGGCGAGCAGAAGGAAGACGTGCACCATACCATGATTACAGAACTATTCAACGGAACGCCGGAATCGCGACGACGTCTGGCGTTGTACTGCTTGAAGGATGCCTACCTTCCTCAGAGACTAATGGACAAGCTGTCATGTTTGGAAAACTACACGGAAATGGCCAGAGTCACGGGTGTCCCTTTCAACTTTCTGCTCTCCCGCGGACAGCAGATCAAGTTTGTGAGCCAGCTTTTCCGAAAAGCGCTGGAACAGAAGCTGGTCATTCCCAACATTGCCCCCCAGGGTTCAGAGGACCAGTATGAGGGTGCAACGGTTATTGAACCGACGCGAGGCTACTACGACGTACCCATTGCGACTCTCGATTTCGCTTCCCTGTACCCGAGTATCATTCAAGCACACAATCTTTGCTACACGACGTTGCTAAAACCTGGAGATGTGGAGAGATTCAATCTGAAGAAGGACGAGGACTACATTATTACTCCCAACAAAGATATGTTTGTGACAGCTACGAAGCGCAAGGGACTGCTCGCTCAGATTCTGGAAGAACTGTTGTCTGCCAGAAAACAGGCGAAACGAGAGCTGGCGCAAGAGACAGACCCCTTCAAGAAGGCCGTGCTGAACGGTCGGCAGCTGGCCTTGAAAGTCAGCGCCAACAGTGTCTACGGACTGACGGGTGCAACGACTGGAAAGCTGCCGTGTCTCGCCATCGCCAGTAGCACGACCAGCTTCGGCCGTCAAATGATTGAGAAGACGAAGCGGGAGGTGGAGGAAAAGTACACCATTGCAAACGGCTACACGCACGATGCCCAGGTCATCTATGGCGATACAGATTCCGTCATGGTCAAGTTTGGAACCAAGGACCTCGCCGAGGCGATGAAGCTGGGCGAGGAAGCCTCCAAGTATGTGTCGGCCAAGTTCCTGAAGCCCATCAAGCTCGAGTTCGAAAAGGTCTACTTCCCGTACCTCCTCATCAACAAGAAGCGATACGCTGGGCTGTACTGGACAAGGACGGAGAAGTACGACAAGATGGACACCAAGGGTCTGGAGACGGTGCGACGTGACAACTGCCTGCTGGCACAGACTGTGATTGAAAAGGTGTTGCGAATGATTCTCATTGACCGGGACGTCCAGGGGGCGCAGGAGTAAGTGATACAGTCTACACTTCTTATGACCGAGAAAAAGGGGCATGCGGCTAACGTCATCAACAACAGCTACGTCAAGAGTACAATTGCAGATTTGCTGCAGAACAAGATTGACATGTCCAAACTGGTCATCACAAAGGCCCTCACCAAGGAGGACTACGCCGCCAAGCAAGCCCACGTCGAGCTGGCGCAGAGGATGAAGAAGCGCGACGCCGGCTCGGCCCCTGGCCTCGGTGACCGAGTGGCCTATGTCATGGTGAGAGGAGCGGCGGGAGCCAAGAACTTTGAAAAGTCGGAGGACCCAATCTACGTGCTGGAGAACAACGTGCCGATCGACACCAAGTACTACCTGGACAACCAGCTGGCGAAGCCGCTTGGGCGAATCTTTGAGCCGATCCTAGGCGAGACCAAGGCCAAGTCGCTGCTGACGGGAGACCACACGCGGACCATCTCGGTGGCGGCGCCGACGGTGGGAGGGCTGATGAAGTTTGCGAAGAAGACACAGACGTGCATGGGATGCAAGAAGCCGCTGACGGGCCGGGACGAGAGCGCGGGCGCGGTGTGCAGCGACTGCGCGCCGCGGGTGGGCGAGCTGTACAACAAGACGCTGGACCGGGTGTCGGACCTCGAGGTGCGGTTCGGGCGGCTGTGGACGCAGTGCCAGCGATGCCAGGGCAGCATGCACTGCGAGGTGATTTGCAGCAGCAAGGACTGTCCCATCTTTTACATGCGGATGAAGGCGAAGAAGGATCTGGAGGATGCGGGCAAGGAACTTTCCCGGTTTGACGCGGACCAGGCCGCCATTTGGTGATTTACCCAACATGGCTCCGTTTGCTCGTCTTTAGGGGGTTCACCACTCTGAGCCTTTACGCGTTATTGGATGTATGTTTGTACGAGTTGGAAGCGTGTGTATAAGACACGTAAAGTATGAGATGTCTGGAACTAATTCGGCGATGATTGATGGCATGTGCCTTGTTGACCTCTAATGCCAGCTTGCTTTCCTACCTAAGGCAAAAGGTACCATCTATTATAGAATAGAGACTAGGTATCATGCAGAATATGAATATCGAATGTTATCGAGATGGCGGGGAAGACTGGTAGTTTGGAATCATTTCTATATGTGGGTAGTTGTGGAATCCCGCAGGATCGGACGTCTTACGTTGATTTTCGAGCAGCTCCCGTCTGACGATGGCGTTTAAGTGCTGGATACCCGCCGGGTATATGATCCAAATAGCAATTCTCTCCTTGATTTTCATCTGTAATTTCCCCTCGTTTATATCTCGTCATCGTACCATCCATACATGCACTCGCCTTCATCAACATGGACCAGACCTGATTCACAATACAAAATGAAGCATCTTCTCCTACTTACTTACTTTGAAGACACACACACACATACACACACATAGAGAGAGAAGAGACTCACTCTGCCTCCACGGGAGTCAGCCGAATCCAGCACCCGCCAACCATGGAGAGCGTCGACCCGACCTGATGCCTCATCGGCTCATCATTACCCGGCTGGATATCCTTGAATGTCTGCAGCACCCTCGCGGTGAGGTAGAGCATCTGCGTGAGGGCGAATTGCTGGCCGATACAGATGCGTGGACCGCCACTGAAGGGAATGTATTCCCACCTATAGTTCGCCCAAACGAATCAAATACCAGTCAGCTCACTTCGTTTTCTCTAACTGCACGATTCGGAACGATGCGCGCCTCGGGGGAGGATCACGGAAGAATTGAGAGGAGAAAAGGGGAGGGGGAGGAGAAGAAGTTGGAGGAGGACTCACCCAGGCCGATGCGTTTCCCACCGCTCAGGCCGAAACTCGTCCGCGTCGGGCCCCCAGAGGTCCTTGCGGCGGTGCAGGGTGTAGGTCGAGTAGCGGCAGTCGGTGCCCTTGGGGACGAAGAGCGGGCTCTGGCCGTCGGGGCCGCCGCCGCGTGGGAGGATGGTGTCGCGTTCGGCGGTGCGCATGTTGCTCGCGACGGGGGCGTAGAGGCGGAGTGCTTTGAGAAAGACAATTGATGTAAGCGTCATACAGGCAAATAGGGGAGGAAGACACGAGAGAGAGAGAGAGAGAGAGCGTGAGAGAGAGAGCACAGCGGGAAAAGGGGGAAATACTCACTTTCTTTCAGGACCATGTTGAGATACTTGAGATTCTTCAGCTCCTCCCACGTCGGCTTCCGGCCATCCAGCTGGGCAATCTCCTCTCTCAACTTCCTCAGCACGTCAGGCCTCCTGGCCAGGACGTACAGCAGCGACGCCATTGTGCTGGCACTAGTATCCCGCCCGCCCAGGATGAGCGAAAACAGCTGGTCCCTGACCTCGCGGTGAGAGGCGCCCGACTTGATGATTTCGTTCATGAAGATGTACGGCCGCTCTTTTTCCTTTTCCTGGGCGAGCGCCTGGGACACGTGGTGGTCGACGAAGCGCTGCGTCGTCTTGACGTCTTGGTCGAACTGCCTGTCTGGGCGGAGGAGGGCGAGCCAGCCGAGGCGGGCGCGGTTGGTGGATGTAGTGAGGATGTAGTCAAAGGCCGTCATGAAGTCGAGGGCTTCCTTTGTGGGGGACGTGAGGAGGGAGGTTGAGTATCCGAACCTTTTGTCAAGTGAACGCCATCAGTTAACTGACACATACACACACACATATATATTCACAGGATGTTGTTGAGCCGTCTCCGTTCTTACATGAAATCGGTGGACACGTCCATGGTAAAGTGATACAGCAGCCTGTCGACATCGAACCGGGCCCCGTCCCGCGGCAGCCGAGCCAGGAAGTTGTCGACGTGCCTATCCGTGCACTCCAGGTCGGCAATCTGGTTCCTGACGAAGCTGGGCCGGATCATGGCGCGCGCGTGATGCCACCGCGGCCCGTTGACGGAGAAGATTGCGTGCGGGCCGAGCGTCAGGACGCTGACCTGCTGGCGCAGCGATTTCATCGGCCAGTCGTCAAAGTGCGTCGACAGGATGGCCTTGACGTTGTCCGGCTCCGAGGTGAGCAGCATCCAGCGGCCGAGCGCATTGTACCAGCAGGTGCCGCTGTGGGCGGCGAGCACGGCGTCCCAGAGCTCGAGGAGGCGGTACTCCTTGAGGGCCTTGACGGCGCTGCGCAGGAAGTCGATGCCGAGGACCGGGTCGCGGTGAGGGTAGACGGCCGCGGGCTGGCAGTTGTTGCGGCGCGTGCCGTGGAGGTAGTGGTGCTGCTTGCGGAGGGCGCTGAAGATGGGCAGGAGGAGGAGGGCGGCGCCGAGGGAGGAGTAGCGGGAGAGGGGAGTCAGAGGCTGGTTTGTGGCGACGAGGGCGATGCGCTCGAGGGCGGACCAGAGGATGTAAGTGCCGGTGAGGGCGCAGCCGAGCAGGGCGGCGAGCTCGCCGACGAGGACGGACATGGTGGATGATGATGATGCTCTGATTTGATGATTCACATGCAGCTTAATCTTCTATCACGGGCCGTTGTCATGGCTGAAAGGGGGAACGAAGACAAGATGAGTGAGAGAGATGAAGGAGAAGAGGAGGAGGAGGACTGGCCGGGATCTACATATAGGTGAGTGAGTGAGTGAGTGAGTGAGTGAGTGTGTGTGTACAGCAGGTGCATGCACTTTGTTTCTCCGCTAATGCTGTCCAAGTAGCTTCTCCTTTCGTCACCCTGTTTGCATGGCTAATGCCTGCTGCAGCCCTCCACACGAAAGCCAAAAGCTTGAAGCCATCAAGTATCATTTTCGTGAGACGGACAGAGTCTCCTGTTTTTGTTTGAGGCGTCAGATGCTCTCTTACAAGTTGCGGCGTCTCACGGCTTTTCTGCCTACTTACTGTAGTGTGTTTGTCTCCCTTGACAAAAGGCAACATGGCGCAATGGCATTCTCGGAACTTTCTAAGAAACTACATATTTTTTTTTCTCTACGAATTACCTGCCACCTCTTAACGTTGCAGTAGCATGGAGACGAGGATGGATGTAACATGCAGTTGGCGCGGAACAACTTTGGTGATACAACTTTAACATGGCCGACTTGGCGGGCGGAACTTGGTTTCTGCTGTGGTGGTACTGAATCGAGGTACCTACCTAGTCAAAGGTCCAAAGTACATACAACAAGGGAGTATATCCCCAGAATCTTCTATAAGGTACTTTCTCGCATTGATGAGCTTTCAAACTCATACAGCTTCACAAAAGTTGCAGTACGTTGAAAACTACCCTTCTTAAGACGCCGTCAGCCCTAAAGCCATTGATGCATGCAAGCTAACAATTACTATTTCCAGCCTTCACATGTTATTAACTTCTGACCACCTTGAAGAACTTGCCCTTTACCATGTTCGGGCAAATCAGAGTCTCGGCATTGAGCCTCGGCTGCCCCGCCTTTTTATGCCCCGAAGTTGTCTTCACCCTTCCTCATGCGGCCGTTGCTTTTGATGGGAGCTGTCGTGTTTCGTATGGAGCAGGAATAATTTGCTGCTGTTGAGGACAGGTTCATTGAGCAGGTGAGATGGAGAACTTGAAGGGTTTGCTTTGTTCAGTAATGGATCCTGTTGCTTGACCATCTTCGTGTCATTTGGATCTGTCTGAAGAGCTTCATATGGAGCGTATTAGCCTTGAGAATGCAGAGTGGCGTCTGATAGGTATCTACTAGGTACCGGCTTCAATTGGGCTCCGGATATCCATGGATAGTTTCAGACACGGATATCGAAGAACCGAAGAATCCAAGGGCTCATCACTGGGATGACACTCTTCAGTCTATATTCTTACTCGTAAGGTATGTCTCAAAAACGACGAGCAGCTACGCCAAGGCCGTGGAAACAAGCTTCACAAGTAACTTGTCTCTATCTTCATACACTTCTAGGTGTGACAGCCATGCTCGAGCCAAACAGCACACCACACAGCCTATAGGAATATGCCTCTTCTTGGATTAGCGAAACAAGACACCACAGGCACTTGTACGAGTCGCAGCGCGGTGATGGCCTTGACTAAGCCAAGGTTATAATTAGAATCATCCTTCAGCCTTTGGAGAATACTCATGGCTGATTTGAGCGAGCGTTTAACCCGGATGGTCCCAAGACTCATTGTTCGACTATCCATCCTTTGTCAGTGTCTTGGAGAGAGAAAGTAGTCCGGTATGGGTCAAGTGTGACATTCACCATTCTCAGTAAATATGGCTCTGACCACGCCTCTCTACTACCCATTTTCGAAGCATGTCATCAGGAGGAAAGCAAATCGTTGCTGCGCAATACCGCGGTCTGTTGACACAAGGCCGGAAAATCGACAGGTCTCGCAGATGAGAATCCATCCGGTACTTTGCAAAAATGCGCCAACCATCAAGAACAAGGCAAACCAAAAGAGACCGGCATGCCCTATAGTCTCCTCAAAGAGAAGGAAAGAAAAAGTTCGCCATATTCAGACACTATCGAAGTGAACCGGCCGCTATCATTCCAGCCCAACCCCCCCTTAACTTTAATATATAATACACACAGACCCCAAAAATCCAGAAAACTCCGTTGCAAGACATACACAGTCTCTCCCACATTACATTTCAAGTCCGGCCCTGAGAGTCCCTCAGCGCCTGGCTGGCAGCCTGAGCCGCGCGGCGAAGTCGAGCCTCGAGGTTAGAATCGCCCAGCATGGCCCGTCCGTGAGAGACAAAGTCGTCATAAACAGGCGCCAGGGCATCGGATCGCAAATCGCAGCCATAGTAGAACAGCACGCTTCCGTTGCGGTTGAAGCTGCCGTCGGCCTTCTCAAAGAACCACGTCAGGTTCTCGTCGTTTTCGCTCACGGTCCAGACCAGGCTCGGGTGGTCCTTCTTGATGGCGGCAAACACGTTCTCCGCCACGTTGGTCAGCCAGCCCGACTTGGTGATGGCCAGGGTGGCGAGAGTGGCCATCGGCCGGTCCTTGCCGGCGGGGATCACAATGGCAACGCACTGCAGCGCGTCGTCGTAGTAGGCAGTGAAGGGGTTCTCCCGCAAAAAGTCAATGAACCGGTCGACGGTTGCTTCGGCATCGAGGCCCTCGCGGTCGCGGATGAGGGCTTCCTTGATCTTATCAAGATCCTCAAAGTCGGACACGGAGGACACCTTCTGAATCTTATCGCCTCGTCGGATCAGTGTGCCGGCGCCGGAATCGGTAAACAGCTCCTTCTGCAGATCGCTGGGGTGGATGATGGCAACGCTGGAGGTCCTGGGCAGGGTGTCGAGAAGCTCCTTGATCTCCTTGATCTTGAGGCGAGTGCCGTAGCGGCACCAGGGCTGTGACATGAGGTGGTCAAACTCCTCGTCCAGGTTAATGTGCGAAATCTTCTCTCCCTCGCCGTCGAACAGGCCGCCCTTTTCGGACAGATACACGACCTTGAGGGGCTCCAGCGCACGGGCGAGCTCGGCGGCAGCAACGTCGGCGTTGACGTTGAGCAGTCGGCCATCCTCGGACTCGGCCATGGACGTCAGGACGGGAATGTATCCAGCCTCAATGGACTTCTCAATCGCCTCCTTGTTGACCTTTGTAATCTTGCCGACGTACTGCCACTTCTCCTTGTCCAGGTAATCGGCCATGAAGACGCCGCTGATGGACCGGGTAGCAACCCCCAGCGAGTCCAGCCTGTCCACCAGCCTCAGGTTCTCCTCGAGGAACAGCTTGCGGGCCACGCCCAGCGTCTTGGCGTCGGTGACACGAATGCCCTCCTCGAACTGGGGCTCGACGCCGGCCTCCTCGAGCAGGCGGTTCAGCTGCGGGCCGGCGCCGTGGACGATGACGGGGTACAGCCCCAGCTCGTACAGGAACAGCAGGCTCCGGCACAGCTCGTCAATGTACTCGGTCAGGATGGCGCCGCCGACCTTGATGACGGCGAACTTCTGGGACTCGACCGAGGTGAAGAGCTTGAGGTACTGCTGGCCCTCGCGCTTGCTGCCGATGCTGCTGACGGTCTGGGCGACAATCTCGCGGGTGCGGTCCCTCGTCGGGAACGACGCCAGAGCCCTCGTCGACGACAGGCCCCTGCGGCCGGCCAGGCCCAGACGCAGCCTCGGACTCGGACCCGAGCCTCGGACGACGTTCGGAGCAGATGCGCCAGCCGCAGCCCGGGGCGCACCTCGTCGAGCTCCGGCCCGCAACGCTGCAGAGGTGGCGGAAAGCATTGTTTCGCGAGATGTCTGGTCCAATTGGCCCGGCGAGGCTCGAGAGAGGAGAAGGAAAAAAGAAAAGAAACAATGGCCGAAGGGGGGAAAAGAGGAAGAACAGCGAAGACGAGGACGGGCAGGGGACCTTATATTAGATCAGATAAGAAAAAAAGAGTCACTGGGTTTAGTGCTAGTAGGAAGCTGATACTGACTGGGTCGTTGTGGGGGAGGGGCAGAAAAAAAATGTCGCCCCGAAACCGCTCACCCATTGGCGGGTAGGCGGTGAATGTCGTCCCCGGTCAGACATGAGGAGCGTTCATGTTGTTGGCCGGATAGAGAGTGAGCACCAGCTGATGCATGTTTGCTGCTGGCGAGGGATCTGATCTGATCATGATATAAAAGGACATGGGAAGACTGTGACGTTGTCAAGGCTTTTGCAAACTTGAGATCCGGTCAACCTGACTGACATTCAGCACCAACCCAGGAATTGCCAGCTGCATGTCACTGCGTCGAGGCAAAGCTCGTCACCCTCGTTCCGCAGGTCCCTGACACTGAGCAGCAAGCAACTATAAGACAGCCTCGTAAAGAATAATTCGTTCTTTTAGGACCGGTAGAGAGCGCACATTATCTCAATTGGTCGGAGTAAACGCCTAGCCTGCAAATCATATACATAACCCAGCCCGAGAGCAACCCAAGGCTACATCTCCCGTTAAAATAGTCCGAAGTCTGAGCAAACTCCTCATGGCACAGAACCCTCATCCAATAGCAATTCGTAATCTTCCGGCTGGACACGAGACCCGGCTCGCCGCTGGCCGTCCAGAGCAGCTGGTCTGGCACTCGTCAAAGAGCTCGTAAATCATGGGCAAACAAACAAGGAAAGTTGTGAGTATTAACGGGTGGCAACGACTGTATTTGAAGTGTCAGCCTTTGCCGGGCAAATCCCCGCTTGCAGTGGTTAACTCACCTGATGGAACGATAATGACAACCAGGAGGAGAATGATGCCAACAACGATGCAGACGCGCATCTTCATGTCCTTCCACCACATCTGCTTTCGCACTCGGTTCGCACCCCGGCGGAAGCCCTGTGCGGATTCCGCCAGGTTATCGGTCTTGTCTTGCAGGACGTCCAGGCGGTCACCGCGCTGAGCCACGTTTTCAATGTTCTTTCGCATCACTTGGACCGTTGCGTCGATTTCCTGGAGAAAAAGACGAGTTAGCTTTCAATCCCGCAGTACTCGTTTCCTCTCTCTGTTTTCTGCCTTTTCTTGCGAATAATGGCGAAGAGCTCAACCAAGGCCAAAGCAAAGTCCCAGCATCGTTTATCGCTCAGCTCAGCGGTGAGACTGAGCGACGAGCGCAATGCCGTTGTCTGCCAAGGCTCGTCCCGACTCCGCACCATCACCGCCCTCAAACTCAAGAGAAACCCCCGTCCGAATCGAAACAAGTCCTCGAGTGTTCGCGGAAAACTTACGCCTTGAAGCGCCTGCGTGCGCGACTGGCCGCCGGACTGGTCGGCGCCGGCCTTGGGAACGTAGGGATCATACGGAGCGTCGGCCATTTTGAGAGAATACGGCGTTCAGTAAAGAGAGAGAGTAGATGGAGATGGACGTCGACGTCGGGAGAGGTGGGAAACGTAGGCGAATAAGCGACCGTAGATGCAGAGCGTAGTCGAGCGACAGCGGCAGCGCTGGTGGTTGCTGGTTCTGGAGGGGCTTGGAGTTGAAGAAGATGGCGATTCGTAACGGCGGCAGGGAACTGTGAGGAAGACAAGTCTACGCCTGGTCCGCAGAATAGCCCCTTCGCCTACAAAAGCACTGTGCAAGACCCTGCCGCAGCAGCTAAAGGGAGCAGTTTGGCAGCGCCCTGTTGCAGGCCGTTGCCCCCCCCGGCTGACGACAGCGCGGAGTCGACGGAACCTTGGAAGCCCCCAGCCTCACGTAAACAGGTGCCGGCGCTTGTAGCGACGTGATACGCATTGAGTACCGCACAGGTTCCTCCTAGACGATATCGCTGTGATTCGCAGGACATGAGCAAGATGAGCTACTCAACGGTACTTTATGCAGTCTGTCTCGCTACTACCTACCTAGTACTTTTGCCCCGCCACACTGCCTCGTCCAAGAATGTGGCTCTGGCGCTCTGCTCACTGGCACACGTGATTGCTATCACGGTCAGAAACTGGCTCGGCGGCTAGCGGCAGAAGTCGAGTGATGGATGATGATGCTGAGCCGACAGATGCAGCATGATGCACAGAATGCAGCAGAAATCCCGAGAAAGTTACCTGCAGATAATATGCCACTGCTGCCATTTCCAAGTGCTGCCGCCTACCAGAGCGACTCGAGGCCTCGCGACGTGTTACTTACTCGGTACCTGACTGAGCCTCTGGACAAGCTCGGTTACACAGCTTTGGCCTGGGGCTGGAGCGCGACCACTGTCGCAGGCTGGTTTCATCCCAATTTGACGAAAGCGTAGATTGACTCATTCCTGTGGCAGGGCAGGCGGCTGGTTTTGCAATAAATAGTCTCTGTGCCTGGATGGATTTTGGCATTTTTCGCCTCGGCACTCTTATTGACAAAAATCGCTAATAAGAGGTGGCAGCAATTGTCTGGACCTGTTCGGGAACAGCGGGCTCATCCAAGAATCTCGGCGCACCCAAGCAAGACAGACAGTGTGCTCCTAGCTCCGTACAGTGCATTACGAGTACGAAGCCGCCTCGAAACAATGTTGGCATGCGAGAACTGCAGCTCAGGCAGTGCGAGAGCGAGAAGCCATCAAGCTCGAATGCCTATGGTGGCCCATTTGTTGCTACCTAAGAGTACTGTTGACCAAAGGCTTGAACTGTCCAGTCACGATAGACGGAGCAGCAGCCGGTCACTCCCGTTATTAAGGCATCTTAAGCATAACTGCTGGGGGCCTTGCTTTAAGTGGACTCTGAATGGATTCACCCTGCATATATCTGTATCTTATAAACACGGGGTTGAACCCCTATTCGAGATCCATTCGAGCTACCTGTGAAAGGGTGAGTATGTAAAGGCGGTTAATCGGCAAGCAGCAGGACTGGAGTCTTATGGGTTTATCACAGCAGCTCATGGATATACAGTAAACCTTGGTTATAACAATAGTGCTCAGCAGCCTCTTGATATCGTTATAAAGAGACTATCGTCATACCTAACACCCGTTTTAGGCAACTGCCCTACTTTTATTAAGGGTTTATTATAGAAAAATGGAGATGCAGCCGGGATATTTATTACATACACACCATACACCCCAGCTCCAACTATTTTTGCTCCACTTTTAGGGGTGTATGAGGGGCGTGTAAGTGATTTCCAGGAGCTCGTATCGTTATGTGCAGGTTTTTATGGGTCTATTATTGCTATAGCCATTGCGGGCAGATGCTGTACTAACAGACGATTATAGTGGCGGACTGCAGCGCTTAGCGCAGTCTATCGGTATAGGCAGATTATCGCTACGGCTGGGGTTCGTTATAACCAAGGTTTACTGTAGGAAGGTATCCCAGAAAACGACATCGTATCCCAACTAGCAGACGTGCTCAGCCTCCGCGGCCCTTGTCAAGCCATCACTGGGTAGCAGCATTGCTCTTTTGCATGCCAAGAACAACGAAGCAACTGCTGACCTCTTTCTTCGACCGAATTTGACCTGCAAAAGGTCCTACCCCAGCGTGACCACGACAGGAGTGAAATATAGACGGATAATCGCAACCTCTGCTCTCGATCTTCGCTGTGACGGCCCAAATCTACGTCAAGATGGTCGTCGCGCTCGCATGCAGATCATGCGCAAGACTCATGTCGAGCTGGACACTGATTGACAGCATGACGTCTGACCCGCCCTATCGAACCTCAGATGCGGTGCCGGGCCCGATAAGCGATCGCCCACTGCGCCGCCCATCATTTAATGTATGACGAGCACTCACTCGCGAGTTAGTACTACACGCCTTACCTAACCCTGATGATGCATCCATGGAACTTGTACCAGTCCTTCAGCTCTGTCGAGACTGACTCTACCTATGTCTTTGATGCCTCGTGATGCAGCGAGAGAGAGACAAGAGAGACATTGGACGAGACAGGCGAACTGCTGATGCCTTTGTTGTCTTGTCCACTCATTCCGCGTCATCCCCAGCAGCTCTCCCCGCCTCTTCCACCAGCCTGACCAGGATCTCCGCGTCGTCTTTTCTCCCCCTCCACCAACACCAGCTTACTCCCAGTTTGCTCTCGTGTGTAAATGTATGTACATATCTTGCGTGCTCAGTGGTGTGGCTGCCATGTCGGGCTGAAGGGGAAGCACCGCAACGGCCCAACCACCGCCCAGGGGCCAGCCACGATTCCGTCAGTATTCGAAAAGAAGGGAAGAATCGAAGGTTTTTGCTTCTGCCCGAGTCAGTTGTGCAACGTCGGCCACTCGTCAGCGTCAGCACCTTGACGATACGATAAAAGGCTTCAAGCGGCCGCAGCGGCCCCCCCGGCCCTTTGCCATTGGATGCTCCCGTAGCGAGCGGCATCATCCGCATCGACTCTTTCTGCAGCGTGTTGCCATTACAAACTAAATTCCCTCTGAATGCACATACGCAGGGGAAATACGAGCCTCTGCTGCTCCGACGGCCTCTATTCCTCCCCGGACGCAACCTCACACCTTCCACCTCTGCTGCCATTTCCCGGCGGTGATCGCTGGATTTAGAGCAAGGTACGGAGGAAGCTTTCAAAAGAAATGTCCTCGCGTCGCTAACATTAGGCCCAGAATAGTTAGCGACGCGAGGACATTTCTTTTGAGAGCTTCCTCCGTAGACAAAAAAAATCCTAAAAATCCATCCTGATCGCTGGGCGGGGCGCGATGTCATTGCTGCTTTCAAAGATTCGCCGGCCCGCTTGCAGCCTCACTCCTCGTATTAGGGATCCCTCTGACCCTGCCAGGTTCCCGTTCTGGCCCAGCACCCGAGCGACTACTGCGAGCTAGGACCAGGTTGCTGTGAGATAGTTCGATGCAGCAAAAAGTGGTGCTACCAAGGTTTTTTGCGTGGCGCTCCAGCAGTCTCCAGTCCAGCTCCAGTCCAGCAGCTCCAGTCCCAGCTCTCCAGACTCCGGCTCCAGGTTTTTGGCTGAAGTCGCTCCCATGGCCTCCCCCCCCCAGCTGAAGGTCGCTCCCCGGTATCGACGCAAACAGTCTGCTATGGCCGGGTACTGCGGAGCTACCCGCGAGTGCTCGCTCCTCGCACAACGTAGAACCTGATGTTTGCCCCGGATGCTCGCACAAGAAACGGCCTCACGTACGTCAGGCGAGCGTCAAGTCCGCCCTGCTCGGTCTCAGGCCGGCTGTGACGAGCGAGCGCAGATGCAAGCGCTTCCGGAGCCGATTCCAGCGCCCCAGCACTCGCACATACAGTTAGAGGCGATCTAACCCGTATTTCCCACTCGTAGGTACATACGTGGACTGGGTAAGGTCAACGTCGGGCAAGGAGGGATATCCGGGCAAAGCAGGCGGTACGAAAGAGTGCAGGTCCTTGTACAAGTATATCCACCGCTCACCTCGTCCTTCCCTTCCCCACAGCTGGGCCGCCTTGTCTCTTGTCTTCTTCTTCTGCTTCCTTTTTTTCTTCTCTTTTCTTCCCTTTCAATATCCCATCCCTTTGTCTCTCGCTCCCATTCACTCGCTTGCCGTCCCTCGTGGTGCTGTCGCCCATTTCCTGTCGCTGTTGCCGGTTGCCCAACCTGCCGAGTCGACAACCGACGGCATTATAGATGGATACGAGGCCGTAGCCGGCTGCGTTCCATTCTGGTCACGATACAGCCTCGATTGACGAGCCGACCTGACCTGCGCGCAGCCGCCGTCTCATGGGATCCTCCTTCGCTGATTGAATTGACTCTCTGAGCCGTTGTCGCTGGAATCGTCATTTGCCGTCATGGAATGGTTACGCAAATCGCCGCTTGGCCGTCTGGCCCTTGGCTTGTTGGTAGCGACCAGCCAGCTCACCGCGGCCTACAACTTGGACCCAGACTCGCCTGGTACGAAAACACCACTGCTGCTGCTTCCCATCTAACATTGGTGCGGACGCTAATTGGGGACTTGTAGATTCTGTCAAATCGATATCAAAGCAAATGGCGGAGGATTTGGTGTCGTTTTACCACGGCAACGAGCCGGGCCAGACGCCTGGGCTCCTGCCCGATCCATACTATTGTGCGTATAACTTCTCATATGATGCAGCCAAATCCCGTCTCCCTTCTCGTCACTGACATGGGCATCTCCAGGGTGGGAGGCTGGCGCTATGATGGGCACGCTCATCGACTACTGGTATTATACCGGGGATGAGACTTACAACAACCTGACCAAGCAGGCCCTGCTCTTCCAGGTCGGCGAGACCAAGGACTACATGCCGAGGAACCAGACTCGAACCGAGGGAAACGATGACCAAGGCTTCTGGGGTCTCTCCGTCATGTCGGCCGCCGAATACAAGTTTCCCGACCCGCCCCCTGATCAGCCACAGTGGCTGGGCCTCGCCCAAGCCGTCTTCAACACTCAAGCCGCTCGCTGGGACACGGAGCACTGCGGCGGCGGTCTTCGGTGGCAGATCTTTACGTGGAACAATGGCTATGACTACAAGGTAGGTTGCGCCGCGCCTGGAGGCAGACGTTGACAATGGAACCATGCCGTATGGCTAACCGTTCGTAGAACTCCATTTCTCAAGCATGCTTCTTCGCTTTGGGGGCAAGACTGGCTCTGTATACCGGCAACACGAGCTACTCTGACTGGGCCGAGAAGACGTGGGACTGGATGGTTCACACGAAACTCATCAACACGACCAACTGGTATGTCTACGACGGCGCCGGGATCGAGACCAACTGCACCCAACTCACCCCCTACCAATTCACATACAACGCCGGTGGCATGATTCTCGGAGCCGCCGCCATGTACAACTTGACCGAGTCGCAGACGTGGAAGGACCGCTTGGACAACCTCCTCGATGGCGCCAAAGTCTTCTTCACTGGACCAAAGAACAACATCATGTCGGAAGTTGCCTGCGAATCGGTCAACACGTGCAACGTTGATGAGCACTCGTTCAAGGCTTACCTGACCCGCTGGCTTACCATGATGATCAAATGGGCTCCTCACACTTACGACACCATCAGCCCCTACCTCCGTGCCTCGTCGGTTGCAGCAGCGAAGCAGTGCCAGGGCGGTGATAATGGACGCATGTGTGGCCTCATCTGGTACGATGGCAAATACGACGGATCGACTGGAGTTGGCCAGCAGATGGCGGCGCTGGAAATCACAATGTCCAACTTGATCCAGAATAGCAGCGCGCCGGTGACTGCACACAGCGGAGGCACCAGCAAAGGAGACCCCGGCGGTGGTGGTGATGACATTGGCCGGAACCAGCCTCCGGGACCCAGCTATGGACCCATTAACGGAGGCGACCGGTTTGGGGCTGCCATCCTTACGCTGCTCGTCATCGGCACCGTGGTCGGCGCCATGTTCTTCATTTTCCTCGACGAGACATCGCCCAAAGGGCCAGTGGATCAGCTCAAGGGATTTCACTCTTCTGCTTCAGCGGCCATCGGGACGCTTGTTGCTGGGGGAGGGATAACGGCCGCCGCTGCGGCTGGTCGAAGAAGGGCTGACAAAGAGAAGGGGGTCAGCGTCAATGAAAAAGCCGTTGCCAACGGCGCAGATTCGGGAAGCAATGGCAGTCCCAGGGACAGCACCTTGAATCACGCAACCAACGAAGGGGCACCGGTGGCCGCTGACTCGATTCGGCATAGCACAGCGAGTCAACGACGGCAGTCCAACATGCCCATCGGTTGGCCACACAACCCGTCCGTGAGGAACAGTCTTGTGGTGGCAGAGTCGTCATCTGCGGGGGCATCTGCTGAAGACCAGCAGCAGCGATAGGAGACTCCCAGTTCGAGCTTTACACACATTGACAGCAGCAGGACGGCGTTTTCTTCCACCTCTGCTATTTGGGGACCATTTTGTGACCCTCTCTCTTGATCTGCCTTGTGTAAATTGTCTTTGGATGGCGTACTTGGCGTTTGGTTTACGGGGAATATCCTTTTGCAAACAGCGGCGCAAATGGGCTTGGTTTCAACATGTCGGATGAATGTCATGAATCCGTGTGCAACGGCAGACACACGGTATCTGAGCTATACGATGTGACGTACATATAGGACGGGAAGAATAATATACGAACATTTTCATGATGAGAGGGTCAGTCTTGTGAGAATTTAGTGCTATCAAGTACTGTCAAATCATCGCCTATCATTCCACTGATAGTGACATACCTTGAGGAGTTTTATTGTGTGATGATGACGAAGGCATGTGATGCTGCGTAATCCGTGCTTTATACACTGCATCTGGGAATCACGAAGCAGCAGAAAAACAACTATCAACAAGGTGGTGGCAACCTCGCGATATCTACCTTAGTAAGAGACTGCGTGCTCTAGGCAAAAGTTCAAGGAGAGATTGCAGCGATATGTGTTGTGTATGAATACCTATTTCGAGGTTGACAGAGACTCGCCCACATAGGTACAGCTTATAAGCGTTAGCCTCTCTCACTTAACCCCGTCGACCCTCATAAATTGGCTAGTGGGTCGGTGGATATTCCGGACCCTCGTCTCCATTCTCCAACATCGAATTACCACCTAAAAATTGCAACTGACCTGCAGCAGCCTCACTCTCTTATCGCACCCTCAGGGGCTTCTCCGAGGCCGCAGCAACATGGCGCCCAATCCGCCAGACGGCAGCGCCGCAAGAGGAGACCGCGACAACTCGTCGCTGCTGCTCCCGACCGCGTACGACGACGATGCCTCCTCCATCAACAGCCGAGACCAGGACACGGACAGCGAGGACGATGCGCTGCAGCAGCGGGCGAGGAACAGCCGCGAGCTGCGGGCGCACGACCGCATCGTGCTGATGGAAGAGGAGGAGCTGGACCAGCTGGTGACGGACTCGCGGCGCAAGCAGGAGCTGGTGCGGCGCGGGTCTGCGCTGGCATTGCCGCTGCCGAACCCTTTCCGCGGCCTGGGGCGCAAGCCGAGCCTGGGCAGCATGTCGACGGCCGGCAGCTCCAACGAGAACATGATAGGGGCCTCCTCCTCCGAGAAGAGGCGGTCGTCGTCGGCGAACGAGGACGGGCGGCGGCGGCAGCAGCAGCAACAGCAGCAGCGGCGGCAGAAGAGGCGGACGAGGCGGGACATGAAGCGCGAGAGGCTGCTGGAGGAGGCGCAGCACGGCGAGGACGGCGGGCTGATGTACGAGATGGAGGAGGGCGGCATGAAGGAGGGCAGCTCGACGGGCGAGAGCAGCGAGAGCGACGACTACGACCGCCGGACGCTCAATGCCCTTGCGCACGCAAAGAGCCAGCGCGGACGGGGCTGGCGGCGGTGGCTCTTCATCCACTCGCTCATCTTCATCGGCTTCGCCATCCTCGTGCTGGCCGCCTGGAAGCTGTCCAAGGGCCGCCGGTCGTCGAGCTTCAAGGTGCACCTGACGAGCAACGGCACCGCGCTCTTTGCGCCGACGACCATCATCATCAGCCTCGACGGCTTCCGGGCTGACTTCCTGCAGCGCGGACTTACCCCACGGCTGAATGCCTTTGTCAGGGAGGGCGTCTCGCCCAAGTGGATGCATCCGTCCTTTCCCTCAGTCACCTTTCCGAACCACTATACACTGGCCACCGGGCTGTATCCAGAGGCTCACGGCATCGTGGGCAACACCTTCTGGGATCCGGAGCTCCAGGCTGACTTCCATTATACGGATCCTGCGCGGAGCCTGGACCCCAAGTGGTGGGGTGGAGAGCCGTTCTGGGTGACGGCCGAGAAGCAGGGCGTGCCGAGTGCGATTCACATGTGGCCGGGTAGCGAAGCACATATTCTACATCTCGAACCTGAATACGTGGACAAGTTCAATGGCAAGGAGGAGCTCGACAACAAGGTCTCGAGGATCCTCGGATGGCTGGACCTGCCTGGCCGGGAGAGCGGGTCTGCAGCAGGGACCAAAGGCATGCGACCGCAGCTCATTGCTGCGTACGTGCCCAACGTGGACAGCGATGGCCACAAGTACGGGCCGAACAGCACGGAGATACGGTCTACCATCCAAGAGGTGGATGCCATGATGGACAAGATCTTCAAGGGGCTCGACGCGCGGAACCTGACGCACATTGTCAACGTGATTGTCGTGTCGGACCACGGCATGGCTACGACGGACACGACTCGCTTGCTGCAGCTGGAAGACCTCGTCGACACGTCCAAGATTGAGCACATTGACGGCTGGCCGCTCTACGGGCTCCGACCCAAGAACCCCGACGACCTGCAGGGCATGTACGACGGGCTGGCGGAAAAGGCCAAGTCGAACCCCAACTTTGACGTCTACCTCCGCGACGTGAACATGCCGGAGCGCTACCACTTTACGAAGAATGACCGCATCGCGCCGCTGTGGATTGTGCCGAAGACGGGCTGGGCGATTGTCACCAAGGACCAGCTCGACGTTGAGAATGCAAAGGTGAACGGGGTCGTGTATCATCCTCGCGGGTTGCATGGCTATGACCATGAGCATCCGCTGATGAGGGCCATCTTTATCGCGAGGGGGCCTGCGTTTCCGCATCCTGCGAATAGCCAGGTCGACGTGTTCCGTAAGTGATTCCATGCGACAAAGTACTCTGCACCCGTGGCTAATCTCGTTGGTAGAAAACATTGAGGTCTATAACTTGTTGTGCGACTCCCTTGGTGTGAGGCCCAAGCCAAACAACGGAACGCTGCGACTGCCGTTGAAGCCTATTGGGACGCACGATAATGATGAAGAGCCCAAGGTCCCCGAAGATCCGGTGACGTCCAATTCTGTCAGTTCGACTTCTTCGGTGTCTGTGAAGACGCAGACCATTCCCCGTCCTTCGGTTCCTCCTAAGCCAACTACTTCTATTTCTACTCCCACTTCTCTATCAACGACATCGTCTACGTCGGCTACATCATCAACAACAGCAACATCATCATCATCATCATCTTTATCAAAGTCGCCCACTACTTCCACTACGGCAGCGACAGCACCTACACAAGAGCCTCAAGACGACGAAGGGGAGGACGACTCCTCTGGCTCGTTGAAGGACACTGTGGCTGGCCTATGGGACTGGGTGTCGAAAGAGCTCGGAAAAGTCTGGCACAAGATTACGGATGGCTCGGGTTGAGCCTCAGAGTCTCCGTTCTAGCATTTTTTGTTTGTCCCTAAGGATGTTTCTTTGAGGTAGGTATTGTTACATACACTTACACATACTCGCACACATTGGCAGAGGCGTTTGGGCTGTTTTCATTTTGGAGATTATACATAATTTGGGTTATTTTACACTGCGTGGACTTTCTTGCTTCGGACGAATAGACTTTCAAATTGCAGCATGTGGCTGCTGCTTGAACTCGTACTGCTCGCTTGCACCTCTGTGATTCTACATGAGGACCGAGCTCACACCGAGATCGGCGTATGGAGTTAGTGTTCGCAGTCGGCTTAATTACATCATATCCCTTCTTACTTATCTTGGGTAGTCTTTAGTCTAGCCTCTTTGCACTCTTAGTACAAGGTCCCTTGATTTCATCCAAGCTTGGGATCAAATCCGATAGTACAACAGTAGAGCAAATGAATGGGGATTTGGAACATTAAAGGCTCGTGGGCATGGCAAGTGTTTGTAAGGTATCAGTAAAGGTTGGAAATACCTTAAGCGAAAAGGGACAAAAGTCGCTATAGTCCGCCGTACCTAATGTACCTTACAGTTGATCGGCCCCACTATAAAGTACCGGACGAAACACCTTAACGCGACGCGAAGTTTGCAGTGAATTGTTCGCCTCTCTACAACCACCTCCGACCTCCAGAACCCACTTCTATCAAAATCCATTGCAGTCTGTTTTGATACCAGCACTCGCCTGATTGATTTATGTTTTGGCCCTTTTCTCCCCATCTCAACACCTTTTGCGGACGACTCAGTTCATCCCTTCCGTCTTCACGCTTTAGGTACATCACAGTCGTTTAACGGTCCTCACATTCTCGGTAACACAACACATACGTGTAAAGGCGTGTATATCACCATTGGCCAAGACCTGCCCCAACTTATGGAGTCGAAGAGGCCGCCGCTGTCTGCCTAAAACACCCATTCCTCACCGAACAGAAAGCGGCAAAAGGCATCATATCATTTCTAGTCTGTCTGCCCAATAGGACCAGGACAACGCATCGTACCTTTGCTGTGCCATGGCCAACAACCGCGAGGCGCTGCGAGAGGAGCTGATGATCCAGGAGGTCATCCTCGAGTCGCTGCAGGGCGAGACGTTTGACGATGCGGAGGAGCAGCGTGAGGATGCGAGGAAGGAGATTTCGAGGCTTAAGAGGGCTTTGAAAGCCTTGCCCAAGATTGCATCCGGCGATGAGGGTATGAAAGTCCTTTGGTCCACCCTGAATACCTACCCATGCCCATGCCCAGTCTGTATTACCTTATGAAGTAGAGGCACTTCCAGAGTGTCAGCCTCACTTTGTCTCGATGCCTCGACCGAAACCCCCCTTTCATATACGAGCCCTCTTTTGATTGGAAAGGCTGTGTTGATGCTGATTCGATGCGATGATCGCTTAGGCGGCCCAAGCGATAACAGAGCGCAAGCCCAAAATGCGGCCTCGCAGGCTTCAGCGTCACCCCAAGGTGAGTTTGCGTGCAGTTTCTCACCAGTACTGCTGGCATATTGCCCAAAGGCGGTGATCGTTATCTGGTCTCTTTCTTGCAACCTGAACCCTCAGGTATCCGTTTCACCTGGGTTCCTTCCCTTTCACTTCACTTCTGCCTCACCCAACGTTTTTTCGCTTTTCCTATTCCCCTTGCATTGCATCTCACAAGAAGATTCACGAGGAAGAAAAAAGTCTGGACAGCTGCCAGATTCACGGGGGCAGAGACTCTCTCTTCACTTCTAGTCTGATGCAGTTCGTCTCTCATTCTGCACTCCCCTCCCTTGCATCACATTCACGCTGCAATCACGCCCCCCTGAATAGCCTGATTCTATTCACGAGTGAGACCCGGTTGGCCTCCCTCCTCTTGCCACAGAGCCTCCTGTATCTCTGTGAAACCCCTGGGCTCTTTGCCAGCTCTTTTGTGCAATGTATAAGGGCACCCCTTTTGTCCTGCTGTCTATTCACCTTGCCTTGGGCCCCTTTCCTGGCAGCCAAATCCTCCGCTTTCATTCTCAACGTCAACTTCTTCGAGGCATGAACCCCTCGTTCATCGGCTAACGACCCTTTCGTCAGAACAACCAGAACAGAGCCGAGCGAGAACGCCGGCGTCTGCAGGACCCTCGAGACCGCGTCTGCCCTCAGCCGTCATGGAGACGCCGAGAAAGCCCCTGGCCTCCGAACATGGAGAGAGCCCCTCGCTGACGGTAAGGAGTCGAAAGCGAGATTTTGAGGCCACTGGTTTGCATCCCGGAACAGCCTCGACTCCACAGCGACGGACGGCTCCAGGGCTCTTCAGTGGCCCTCAGAACACTTCCTGGTCTCCTTCGTCAGACGACCAGATTGAAATCATTGACCTGACTGGGTACGTTATTTGTCCGCTATAAGATGCAACTGCATCTCTGTCGGGTTGCCCCTGTGTTCGAGTCTGGAAGCTAATGCACGGGACAGAGCGGATGTTGATTACGACTCGTCCAAGATTGCGGAACAGCTAAGGCTGGAACGGGAGCGGAAGAGAGATGCAGATCGAGTGAAGGCTACCACAGCTTCGCAGTCTTCGTCTCGAACTGCTTCCGGTCCGTCTAGAGCCTCGGGTGCAGAGCAACCGTCTGCCTTCTCTAGGATGATGGCGACGCAACGCCTGAACCAATCCCAGAGCGTTCAGGAAATTTCAGATGACGAGTTCGAGGCGCCTCTGCCCAGCCTGATTACTCGAGGGCCGGCTTATGGCCCGTCTGCCGGGCCCTCAGCTAACGGCCAGCTTTTGCGCGGGGTGAATCAACCAAACCCCAATCCTTATTATCAGCTGCCGACTGGAAATTTGCCAATGCCTGGAGCCTTCCCTGGAGCGCCCATGATGTTGGGAATGCCTATAGAGGCGTCCGCTTTAGGCCGTGGGACCCTGACGCCATTGTCCGACATCATTAACAGAACCAGTTCCTTTGACTACGTCAACGGCGTCGATGGGGACGGCAATATGTTGCCCAGCCACCTCATGGACTTCATCAACAACTCCTTCCATGACCCCCGAGTAACGGAACAGGAGCTTGATGACCTGTTGAAGAATATCCGCCCTGATATGGATATTCCAGAGGACAAACGAGATGGTACCCCTGAGGGCCTTAAGAACGCACTCTATCCCCATCAGGCCCTCGCGCTGTCGTGGATGAAACAGATGGAAGAAGGGACCAACAAGGGTGGCATATTGGCCGATGACATGGGTCTCGGCAAGACTATTTCGACGCTGGCTCTGATCTTGTCGAGGCCAGCCAAGTCGCGCCCCAAGGTGAGTGATTATCAACCTACCTCGCATGAATGCTGTCCTTCTCGCTTCTTGTGCTAATCATGCTGTGGTAGACAAACCTGATCGTCGGCCCGGTGGCCTTGATTCGACAATGGGAAGAGGAAATTCATAAGAAGACGAAACCTTCTCACCGATTGTCTGTCTTTGTATACCACAACACGAAAGCCACGATCGATGACATGCTCAAATA
Organism: Trichoderma gracile; assembly: GCA_020002365.1. NCBI lineage: Eukaryota > Fungi > Ascomycota > Sordariomycetes > Hypocreales > Hypocreaceae > Trichoderma > Trichoderma gracile. Next base: position 2,105,120 of record JAINEY010000003.1, read on the forward strand.
TGACGTCGTGCTCACCACCTATGGCACCCTCGCCCAAGAGATGAAACGTCTGGACAACTACCTGGAGAGCAATGCAGGTCGCAACATCGACTATACCGACAGAGCCATTGCATCAAAGTTTCCGCTACTGAATCCGAGAAAGTCCAAGTTCTACCGCGTCATCCTCGACGAGGCCCAATGCATCAAGAACCGCAACACCAAGACTGCTAAGGCATGTCATAGGCTGAGCGCCGTTCACAGGTGGTGCCTCTCGGGAACTCCCATGATGAATGGTGTTCTCGAAATCTTCTCCTTGGTTCACTTCCTTCGCATCAAGCCGTACTGTGTCTGGGACCAGTTTAGAAAGGACTTCTCTCCACTCTTTAACAAGAACAGTGCAACGGACGGTGTCGCCATGCATAGGTTCCGCGCTCTTCTCAAGGCAATCATGCTTCGTCGCAAAAAGGACTCGGAACTGGATGGAAAGCCTATTCTGGTGCTGCCTGCCAAGAGAGAACAGGTCATCTACGCCGACCTCTCCCAGGACGAGCGTGACTACTATGATCAACTCGAGAAAGCCTCCAAAGTCACGTTCAACAAATATCTACGCGAAGGCAGTGTCGGCAAGAACTACTCCAGCATTCTGGTCCTTTTGCTTCGCCTGCGCCAGGCATGCTGCCACCCTCATCTCAATCTCGACGTTGAAGACACCGCGCCCAGTGTTACCACAGAAGAGCTGCTTGAGCTGGTCAAGAAGCTGGATGAGACTATAGTTGTCAGGATCAAGGAGGCCGACGCTTTCGAGTGTCCTATATGCTATGACGCCGTCCAATCGCCAACGTTCTTCATTCCCTGTGGCCACGACACCTGCCAGCAATGCTTGACGCGGCTAGTGGATAGTGCAGCGGCTTCCAACCTCCAACAAGGGTACGAGGGCGTCGCGACGGCTAAGTGCCCCGTGTGTCGTGGCTCGTTCGATCCCAAGAAATGCTTCAATTACGAGACGTTCCAACAAGTGCACATGCCGGAACGTGTCGAGGCACCCGTAAAGGATGAAGACGAAAGCGACAGCTCTGGGGAGGACGACGACCACGACGAAGACTCATCCGAGGACGTTGACGATGACGAGGTAGACAGTTATGGTGATTTGAGAGACTTTATCGTGCGAGACGACGTCGAATCTGGCTCGGACCGGGAAAAGATCAAGAGCGAGAAGAAGGAAAAGAAAGAGAGAAAGAAAAAGAAGAAGGGCAAGAAGAAGATGACCGAAATCAAGCCCTCTATGCTCAGGGCCCTTCGACACGATGCGTCAAAGAGTCGTGCCGCCTATAAAAAGTACATGGGTTATCTGCGAAAGACGTGGCTGCCTGCTGCCAAGGTCTCGGAGTGCATGAAGCTGCTGGAGGAGATATACAAAACCGGAGAAAAGACGATTGTGTTTTCTCAATGGACGCTCCTGTTGGATCTGCTCGAAGTGGCCATGTGGCATGACCAGTATCCGGGAAAGATGAGGCGGTACGACGGAAGCATGTCCGCTGAGCATCGATTCCAAGCGGCCGTGGACTTTCGCGATAAGAAGGATGTCAAGGTCATGCTGGTCTCGCTGCGAGCGGGCAATGCGGGACTCAACCTCACTTCGGCATCGCGCGTCATCATCATGGATCCGTTCTGGAACCCATACATTGAGATGCAGGCCGTTGATCGTGCGTACCGCATTGGGCAGATGAAGGAGGTCACGGTTTACCGCATTCTCACAAAGGAGACGGTGGAGGACCGGATTGTCGAGCTTCAGGATCGGAAGAAGGCCATGGTGGAGGCGGCGCTGGACGAGGCCGAGAGCATGAAGATTGGAAGACTGGGCGTCAACGATCTCAAGTTCCTCTTCACTGGCCACTGAGTGCCGCCGGAGAAGATGGTCTGTCAAGGCTTGTGGGACTCGCTCTGCTTTACCTTGGCCGTCATCTCCCCTTTGCATCCGGCTCTCTGTTGTCTTTGTGAAATTATATCTTTTTTGGGAGCCTTCCCACTCTTTACCAGAATGACCATGCTGTATGTATGGTGAGGTCATTTGAGTGATGTTCACACCTTGCTTTTACCTGTGAGCACAGGGATCTTTATTACGGAAGCGGCACGGGATACGGGTCTTCTATCATTGATGAAGTACAACGTACTTATAAGTTGATGAGCGAATTAAATTGAGCTTTATGACAATGCTATCAAGACGAGTGGCATTCATTGACCCGTGTGAAATTTGCAAGTCTTCTCAAAGGTTTAAACAACCTTGACGAAGTCATATCTATTAGAATCCTTGAGCAATCCATTACCATTCCAAGTTGTCGAAAGAAAACTCCGTGTGTCCTCTACACATGTGTATACACCGTACTCCCCAAAACTGCAGTAAACTCAAAACAACTTCATCCTCAGCCTTTCGCAGTTCTCGCGCGAATAGCTCTCAATTCTTCAAATACAGCGTCTGACTTCCTTTCCGCCTCTCCGCCGTGTCATCCCTCTCCTCCATCTCCCTCAAATCATCAAACCACCCAGCCAACCCCGACACACCAGCATCAAGCTCACCCCCCCCTCTCATACCGCTCAAGCTCAACCTCGAGCTCCTCCATGGCGGGAAAGAAACGCTCGTTGTCCTAATCGAGCGTCGCCTGCATCCCGGGAAGCGACCGCACAATGTCCGCCGCCGGACGGGTTTCGCTCTCTCCGGTAAGGGACCACGTCCATGTGATGGGGTTCCCGGTTTGTTCTTCCGTCATGACTAGGGAGAGGGAGAGGTTGTCCCCCTTGGGGTCGTCTCCTTCGTGGTCTAGCGAGAGTGTGAATTTGACGTCGGTCTTGTCGATGTCTTGGGTAGCTGTGCCGTCCACGTTATTGTTATTGTTAATGTCGTTGTTGATATTGTTGCCCTGAGCGGCTTCGGAATCTTTGGAGGAGGCGAGAGTAGAGTAAAAGTGGTTTGTGAGAACGCGGGAGATGGCAGTCCGCAAGTAGTCGCCCAGCGCCTCCACACTGGGATAGCCGTCCGCCCAGGGGGGACACAAGGCGGGGAGAGGCGACGAGGGAGGGAGGAGGATGTAGTAGTACGTTGCCGTGACGGGGAAGCTGAATGCGCGCGCGCGGATGATGAACGAAACTTCGGGCACGACTGTGACCTCGAGCGTGAAATCCTGCGTCTGCAAGAGGTTGCGGACGAGGGTCTGCGAGGCGGAGAGCTGGTTCGGTCCGCGGGGGCCCGGGTCGGATGCGGTTGCTTGCGCGGTGCGGAGGACGACGGAAGAGGGGAGGCCGGCCTTTTGGAGCGTCTTGACCAGCTGGCCGACGTACTGCGTGGAGACTTGAATGTTTTTGAGGTACATTGTGCGTGCGAGGACGGGGCGGAGGAGGGCGTAGGACTGCTGGCGAGCTGCGCGCGAGATGTGCGGGGGGACGGGCCGTATCCTCATCAGCTCGTTGTATCGGTGGGCGTAGCTGAGGAGGATGTGCAAGACCATGGAAGTCTTGTCCGCTAGGCCGTTCTCTGGCAGATCCTCGTCATGGGAGGGACATGATTCTAGGGGGAGGAGTTCGAGTGTGATTTTTGTCTTGTCGTCGGCTTGGCACGTCAGCTTTCTGCCTTCGGGCTTGACGTCGTAGGCGGCTAGTGACCGTGACTCTTTGGTGAGCTCATGCCAGAGCTCTTGTGAGAAGATGGTATTGCGCGCTTCGAGGATTCGAGACTCTAGCGAGCCGTCTTCGGAGGCTGATCGTGTGGTCGACCGTCCAATCACCTTGCCGTCTCTTTCGTATGTGACGACAAGGGCTTCTGATACGCCGCCTAATCGACCAAAGTCAAGATCTGTCGACCCATCGTCGCCGCGCCTCATTGGCGCCAAGCCACTGTTCTTGAACTCGGGAGCGGCTATCGACATGGTTAGCTGCTGCAGCACATCCGTCCAACAAAGTAGAGACCCGACGTACCCTCTGAGAAGCCAAACCGCACGCCCAAGGTGTGCCTCTCCTGCGGGACCTTGCATACGGACCAGCCGGCTTTCTTGACCGAGATGATGTCTTCCCAGTATCTGCTCTCTGCCGCGATTTCCTTCTCCAAGAACGCGGCGGCATCTTCTGCGGAGTCTCTCGTCTTGTTGATCTCCATAATGGTCCATCCCATGGCCACGGCCTCTTGGTCCTTCGTCTTGGCCGGTGTGACGTTGGAGTCGTGCAGGCGGTCGGCGCCGAGAGTGCCAATGCCGACCATGTCTCGCAGCTGCTGGGACAAGGTCAAGCCCGCCTGCGTCGGGTTCTGCTTCGAGAGGAGGAGGGACATGGAGTCGAGAGTCAACAAGGCGGTGTTACCGGCTATGCTGCAGCAGCTTGCGCATCAGAAATTTTTGTTCTCTCTCTCTCTTGAAAGCCAGAAACAGAATGGAACGTCGCCATCTCGAAGAGAGGGTTCACTTTCTTACTCAATGTTCTTCAAGACTTCCATGCGCGCAACGTTAGGGTCCTTCTCCGCGACCTCGCCCTCGGGCCCGGCATCCGACATGTCCTCGTCTTCGTCCGCCGCGCCATCGGAAGACTCGCTGTTCTTGAGCTCCTCGCGCAGTTTGGCTTCGGTCACGGCGCGGAAGCCGCCTGGCTGGGCGTTGACTCGGGCGATGAACTCGGCGAGGTTCTTGGGCTTCTGGTCGGCGACGGGGAACGGCCGCAGCGAGAGCGGCGGGGGCCCGTCTGCGGAAGACATGGCGAGGCCTAACCGATGATCAACTGCTCTCTCGAGAGAAGGCGCATCAGAGAAGCTGCGAAACGAATGGCAGAGCTTGCAATGCTGGAAGGTCGCGGCGTCTGCTGTAGCTTGACGAGGCTGAGAGCTGCAGGTCTGTGGTTGGGAGAAAGATGCAAGTGGGGGCGATGTTGAATGCTGCAGGCTATTGCTGATTGGCTGCGCGCTATATCAGATGCGCGAGCTTAGCGATGTATCTTGGCGCGGTCTGTAGGTGTACAGGTACAAGGGATTGTAGCCTTGCGGCTTACACCGTGACGTTGGGAGTGAAATCCAGGTCACAGGCAGTTAGTATGCTTGCCCTGAAGATGGAGCCTCACAGCACTGTTGACAGTGGCAGTCTACAGTACAGTACGGAGCTTCTAGCGGTAGTAGCACCAATCACGCTGACTTTCGGTGTATTACCTTGGACGATCAGCGTGGGTGTTTGGCTGCACTGTTACGCCGTCATGCTCGCAAAGCTCCGAAGCTGGGACCAGACCCTCTTCGCCTCTGCCCCAATTGCTTACAGGGGGCCCCTAGCGCAGTAGCCGCCGAGCGCCGGAGCTGCGTGCCGTGGGAACGATGTAATAAGCGGCCTGTCATTGGAATTGAAGCGAATCGAGATGGGCAGCGATTGGCAAATTCCCTCATTGCCATTACGTCGTGGTTATGGTCAATGCTCAATGCTCGACAAGAGAGACGCCGTGCCACGGTTGTCGTCTATATTGCGCCCCTGCAGGCGTGGCGTGAGGGATCCGAGCTGTGCTGAATCGCGGTAATACAGACTGGAGAGTAGTGTACATAGCAGTAGGCATTACGTAGGAGGGGTCAGATGCAATGACGAATGACGACGAGTTGCGTGTAACCAATAGACGATCAAGAGACGCTCAGCTTCACATCCTGCAGCACCAATTCCTCCTGTCCTCTTGGCGACCACGTCTTTGCCTCCTTTTTTTTATTCATCTCTTCAATCAACAAACCCTGCTGTTATTACATAGAGAGACGATCAGCGGGCTGGGGAGAAGCAAGCAACAAGCAGAGTAGAGCGCTGAAGAAAAAAAAAGAACACCAAAAGCCCCGCCATCTGATAACGTTCCAACTAAGGGCCGATAAGAGCTTCTTCGTCTCGTCTCGTCAATTCCCCTCATGCCACTCTAAACCTTCCTCGAACCTCGACTACATAGTCCTCATCAGCATCAAATTGCTTCTGCCAATTATCATCCCAGAGCTCACGGGCGACGGGCCCCTTTAGATGCCTCTTCAGCATTACCTAGAATTCTTTCCAGGGCCCATTGACATCCTCCTCACCTTCCGCCGCTTCTTTCGACGCATCTGGCGAGCGCTCTTCCGCGGACTCGGATACACCACCGCAGCCTTTGCCTCAGACTTTCCGCCCACGATGGCGCTCAAGAAGAAGATTGCCGTCATGACCTCGGGAGGCGACTCCCCCGGCATGAACGCCGTCGTGCGCGCCGTTGTGCGCATGTCCATCCACATGGGCTGCGACGCCTACTGCATCTACGAGGGATACGAGGGGCTTGTCCAGGGCGGCGACTTCATCCGGCAGATGGCCTGGGACGACGTCCGAAGCTTCCTGTCCGAGGGCGGCACGCTCATTGGAACCGCGCGATGCATGGCCTTTTACGAACGACCGGGCCGGCTGACGGCGGCCAAGAACATGGTGCTCAACGGCATCGACGCCCTCATCATCTGCGGAGGAGACGGCTCTCTGACGGGCGCCGACAAGTTCCGCGCCGAATGGCCTTCGTTGATCGAGGAGCTTGTCGACAACAAGGAGCTGACGCCGGAGCAAGTTGCGCCGTACAAACATCTCAACATTGTCGGGTTGGTTGGATCCATTGACAATGACTTGTCCGGCACCGATGCCACCATCGGCTGCTATTCCGCCCTCTCGCGTATCTGTGAGATGGTCGACTACATTGAGGCCACGGCTTCTTCACACTCCCGCGCGTTCGTCATCGAAGTCATGGGACGACACTGCGGCTGGCTGGCGCTTTTGGCTGGCGTTGCCACGGGCGCCGACTTTGTCTTTATCCCCGAGCGACCCAGAGATCAAGACTGGAGAGAGGATATGAAGCTAGTGGTTCAACGGGTGAGTATCGACATCATATCACCAATTGATTGTCTATGCGTGTATACCTACACAAAGTATGCGAATTGTGTAGCTGACCATGTCGCTCTTGTAGCACCGTAAAATGGGAAAGCGAAAGACCATTGTCATCGTCGCAGAGGGCGCCCGCGATAAAGACGGCACCAAAATCACACCCGAGCAGATCAAGGACCTCCTGGCCGACAAGAGCGAGGGCGGGCTCAACCTCGACACCCGAATCACCACCTTGGGCCACGTCCAACGAGGAGGCACGGCGGTGGCCTACGACCGCATACTCGGCACGCTGCAGGGCGTCGAAGCCGTCAAGGCCGTGCTGGAGGCCACGCCCGAGACCGAGACCTGCGTCATCGCCATCAACGAGAACAAAATTGTGCGAAAGCCGCTGATGCAGGCCGTCAAGGAGACCAAGGAGGTGGCCGTCGCCATCGATGCCAAGGACTTTGACAGGGCCATGAGCCTGCGAGACACCGAGTTCTCGGACCAGTACAAGTCCTATATGACAACCACGAACGCGCTCGTAGATGATCACAAGTTGCCCGAGAAGAACGTGAGTGCTCCCTTGGATCCCCCTTGCGGTGACCATCGTTCACTGACTCTTGCGTAGCGAATGAAGATTGGTTTCATCAACGTCGGCGCCCCTGCTGGAGGTATGAATGCCGCTGTGCGCGCAGCTGTTGCATACTGCCTCTCCCGCGGGCACGAGCCCCTTGCCATCCACAACGGCTTCGCCGGATTCGCCCGCCACCACGGCGACTCGCCCCTCGGAGCCGTGCGGCCGTTTGACTGGCTCGAGGTCGACGGATGGGCCAGCAAGGGCGGCTCGGAGATTGGCACCAACCGCGAGCTTCCCTCAGAGTCTGGCATGGAGCTGATTGCCAACCTCATTGAGCAATACGAGTTCGACGCCCTCTTCATCATCGGTGGCTTCGAGGCCTTCCACGCAGTCTCTCAGCTGCGCAAGGCCAGGGATGAGTACCCGTCCCTCTGCATCCCCCTCTGCCTCCTGCCGGCCACCATTTCCAACAACGTCCCCGGCACCGAGTACTCTCTGGGATCGGACACTTGTCTCAACGAGCTGGTCAACTACTGCGACAAGATTAAGCAGTCTGCTTCGGCCACCCGACGCCGCGTCTTTGTTATCGAGACGCAGGGTGGACGTTCCGGCTACGTGGCGACACTGGCCGGCCTCAGCGTCGGCGCCTCTGCCGTCTACATTCCCGAGGAGGGCATCAGCCTCGAGATGCTCAACGCCGACGTCAAGCACCTCAAGGAGGTCTTCCACCACGACAAGGGCCAGTCCCGCGCGGGCCGCCTGATTCTCGTCAACGAAAAGGCCAGCAAGGTCTACGACGCAAAGCTCATTGCCAGCATCATTCGCGAGGAGGCGCACGACCGGTTCGAGAGCCGCGAGAGCATCCCCGGACACGTGCAGCAGGGCGGTGTCCCCTCGCCCATGGACCGCTGCCGTGCTGTTCGGCTGGCCATTAAGTGTATGCAGCACCTGGAGGGCTTTGGCCGCAACGCGCACAACCGGGTGAAGAAGGACCCCTACAGCACGAGCGTCATCGGCATCCAGGGCTCCGAGGTCGTCTTCTCGCCGATCGAGGAGCTGGAGGAGAAGCACACAGACTGGGCCAACCGAAGGCCCAAGACGGCGCACTGGCTGGATATGCAAGACGTGGTCAACGTTTTGGGCGGGAGACCAGCGTATCCCAAGCCGGAGAAGAGCCTGACGGGACTCATTGCCAAGGATACGAAGCGCGGGCTCTACTGGGGCGCGGACTAAGTTATGTTTTATGATTACCTGTATCTTTATGTGGGCTGGAAGATGAAAAAAAAAGAGTATCAAATTATCGTGGGAGGGCTGTTCAAGGTACAGTAGTGTTACAGAAACCAAATGATCCTTGAGAAGGAAACGACAAATAAAGCATGATTCTTATAAGAAGTTCCGACCCTTATGAGAGAAGCAGTGAAGGAGACGCCTCCACGCCTGGATGCCCAACTACCCTGGCTGCCGGCGATGTGGACTCGGATGAAGCCGACTAGGAGATTCATGAGCAAATGGGAGACAACCGGCTGGCAACTACCGCTGCGGCCTGCAGTCAAGGCATGATGAACATCTGGTTCCTTGCATCTCTTCGTCTCATGGGTGATGGCTAGCAGAAGAGGCGAAGCTTTTGTGCATGTAAGCTGCAGTTTTTAGTGTCGATGCTCTTTTGCGTGATCGAGCCAACTTGATGAACAACTGGCACAGCGTGAGAGAGAGCGAGAGACATGCTTATCAGCCCAGGATGATGCTTCCCAATGGATGATGGATGCTTCTGAGTAGCCGGAGAGGATTGTTATACGAACTAATTAGATCTACGATTTTCCAAGGAACTTTATGGTTATTCTTAATATATCTCGGGTGTGTTCAAAGACGAGTCTCGAGACACACACCACAAGATCTCATGTGTTTGACGACACCACACACACCTACACCTACATACACACTCATACCTCTTTCGACACACCACTTTATCTTCCGACCGTATCGCCTAGGTATACTTGTAGTAGTGGCTTCTCGGCTAGGAGGGAGGGGTCACGATGGCCGGGGGCTTGGTGACGGCATGTGACGGTATGTAATTGTTCAGTTTATTTTCCAACTTGCAGAGTACATGCAGTAGCTCATGGCACTACTTTGGGGTGAAATGGGTATCAGTGACGCCATGCGTTTTCCTGCTTCCAGCTTCTGTTCTTTCCCCTTCATTGCCTACCTACGAGTACATACTCCTTGATTTGCCATGGGAGGTGAGATTACTGCTCGTTCGCTTTGTTCCTTGTAGATCAAATGGTTTGAGTACTAACAGAATGGATGGGCATATGGATACAGGTCCCGGTCAGGCTCTCATCAAGGTGCACTCCGGCATCGTTTGCGGCGCAAGTCACCGGATGGGTCACGCTTCATGTCCATCTTGTCTGCGAACGCCTTTGGAGGAGGGGACCACATGCAACCTGAAGTCAGTAGTAGTACCTAAGCAAGCAGTTACGAGATAATACACATAAGGTACGTTTCTTAGTTGCTGCATCCAGTATAGGGTTTGGGTCTGGCTATGCGTGTTCTTTATGCATTGTTTTACCTTGGCATTTGCTTAAATTGCTTGCTTGATTCCTTTGAAGGGCTATTCGAGAAGATCATCGAAGAGCCAAGCAACTGGTAAGGAACGATAAGAAGGTTTACTACCTGTAGGTGAGGTAGGTAGGTAGTATCATCAACTGAACCTGTGGGGGCGGAAGTGTGCCTAACCACTGCAAGGGGGGCCCTCCGTTTGACGGGTAAGAGGAAAGAAACTTGGTACTTTGTATGCCATCATCTCCATGATTTCCACAGGACAAAAAAGAGTCAGACAAGATCGAGCGAGAGAGAAGGTAAACGAAGCGTCCAAGGTCGAAAAACCCGCATGATGGAGCGGTGCATGGCAGATGGCTGGCTTGGCTCTAGCTCGCATGCACCATTGCGTCAGGCGCGAAAGACGACTTTTCTGGACTAGTTTTCATTACGAGTACCAAGTAATCTGTAAATTAGAAGCAGCAGCAGCAGCAGCAGGTTGGGCTGGAATTGGAGAGGTTGGTTTTTTGGTGGTTCCTTTTCACAGCCCACTCTGTCGATGGGGAAGTGGACTAGGTATAGAGGGAACTAGTAGGGGAGGGACAAGAAGAGCCGGGAGCTTTTTTCTTTTTCTTTTTCCTTTCTGGGTGATGATGGGTGATGATGGTTGATGGAGGGGCAGCAGAAAGCAGAAGCTGGGGCAGGAGAAAGAGCAGAAGAGAGAGAAGAGTCATGAATGTCGTTGATACTGATGCTGCTGCTGCTGCGCCTTTTGGCTGGCGGGGGTGGGCTGGTTGGTGGTGGTTCTTTGCTAGGGAGGGGCCTTTGGGGCCCATGATGGACCGAGCCGCTGCTAAGACGGAGGCGTAGCAGCCACTGGTTGCCGTTCCTGATTGCCCTGATGCTGTACCATGAGGTTGGACCAGTTTACTTGATTTGACGGAAAAGCTATTTTTTTCCATGGGGTTTTCAGGACTGTTTCACATCTAGATGCCCAACTCAACAGAGGGAGTCACTCGTTCAAGCCTGAGGTGGTGTTAGTGTTAGTGGACAATAGCAGAGAACCCCAGGCCTAGGTAACCAGCGTCATCACCGCTATCGGTGCTGTAATACTGGGTAATGTACCTAAGCTTGGAGCAGCTTCCAGCACCACCACCTGCCTTCTTTCGACTGCCCTCACAATGACTGCACGTCCGGTATCTCTCCCGCGTGCTCCATCCGGGTGCATGGCGAATGCATGCAACGGCTCCCCCAGCCGTCCTTTGTAACAAAGCACAGTGGACAGGTCGCCAATTTCCCAGCAAGCAGGCAAGCAAGCAAGCAAGCAACCGCCATGCAGGACCCCCGCTCAGGCTCCGAAATCATACCAAGAAGCGTCAAAGCCGGGCGAAGGAACCTGACGGAGGGGGGGATAATGGATATAGAGGAAGAAGTATCTAGCAGTGTTTCGAGCATCTGAACAGGAAGACAAGGAATGCCGGAGAAGACGACAGATGGAACACGAGAGACACAGAAGCGCTCTCTCACTTCCTCCAGGCCTCTCGACTCGGCAGATACGACGCATGATTGATCCCTTCTAGTGGCGCCTCTCGGGCCCTCTACCCCCCCTGGCTCGTTTTCGGGCCTCCAATACATGACACACAAGACATCCGGCCAGGTCAGGTTCCAGCAGCAGCAACTTTTTGATCGCCTGAGCCAGTTTCTGGTCCTGTCTGCTGCCCGGGGATGACGTTGGCCAGCCCCCTGTCGCCAGCTGATACTGCCTTGCTGCCTCTAAAAAAGTCATCACTGCCCCCCTCGCAGCCGTTGGCGCCCGCCTTTTTGCTGGCCTTCGGAACTGCTCAAAACCAGGCACTTCGATCGACTTCTCTTCTTTCACCTCCTACATCTCGCTTTGTCCCCCCGCCAGAACGTAGCTTGTTGCTCAAGCGTCTTCTGTTTGCATCTGTAGCCTCCTTTGTGCGCATCGAGCTCTTCGAAACCGTTCGCTTTTGCCCTGTGCGCGGGTTTTCCAGCTTCCTTTGTTGACCTGTGAGTTGTCTCTCTCTCTCTCTCTCTCTCTCTCTCTCTCTGGCCCTTCTCCCCTGTCAACCTGCCGGGATCTCTCGCCAAAATAAAAAGCACACGAGAGAGACGAGGGAAAACGTCACAAGGCAGGCCATTTTGTCTCAGCCGCATGACGTTCCCACCTTTGCTCGGACCCCGCTCGTCGACTCCTCCCGCTGATACAAGTACTGACTCTGGGCAGAGCAAAGCCGTTTCTCTCTTGTTTGCTTTCCCATAATACAGCAACCTTGTTGTACTCGCAAAGTAGTGGTATTACCCGAGGTACACGGGAATAGCCTCAGCCTGAGCGACTTTTTTCTTTTGTTTGCAGCTGCGAGCCCGGAAGCCGCAGACACACAAACACACGCAACATGGCCTACCGAGACCAGGACTATCGCCGGTCCGCCGTCGAGTTTGACGACACCATCCGCGCACGCACCGTCACCCGCAGCCCCGCGCCTCCCACTCCGCGCTCCCGCCGCGGCGAGTTCGAGGAGTTTGACGTGCGCATCCGCGAGCGAGATGGCGACCTGCCCGACTTCCTGAGGTCGTCGCGGAGGCCCGAGGCCGGGCCCATGGTGCTGCGTCAGCGCGACGCCGACCCCTACGACCGCCCTCCGCGCGAGCCCAGCCCGATCCGCTTCCGCGAGGAGCGCATCGTCCGCAGGGCCCAGAGCGTCTCGCCCTCAGAGCCCGAGCGAGAGCGCTCGCGCACCCGCATCGTCGAGAAGATCCGCAGCCCGTCCGTCGCCCGCCGCAGGTCGCCCTCGCCTCGGGCCGTGCGCTATGTCGAGCCCTCGGACGCCACCTCGGAGCACATCCGCATCGTCGAGCGCGAGCGTGAGCGTGAGCGGGTGCCGTCGCCGTCGCCCTCACCCCCGCCCGCGCCGCCCGTCATCCGCGGGCCCGTGATTGAGCGCGAGGTCATTACTCACTACACAGACATTGACCATGGTGAGTTTTTTATTCATCGGAGAAGAGGAAATCATTGTCGTCGTCGGATAGAGTTTTATACTAACTGACGCCTCCCAAGGAATGATCCAGGCCAGGCCGCCATCCCCGCCTCCCGCGCCACGGCCCCGCCAGCGGGAGCGGGAGCGCGATATCCGGGAGACGGACATTGACATTCAGCTGTCCAAGGGCCGCACCGAGGTCGAGGTCGACTTCCACCGATCCGCCAGCCGCACCCGCTCCAAGAGCCGCGAGAGGCGCTCCAGCCGCTTCTACGACGATGACATTGTCATCCGCCGTGACCTCAAGATTGAGGAGACCAAGGGCCGCCGGAGGGCTCACTCCGCCGCTCCCCGCCCCGTCGAGGACGACGAGGCCGAGTACATCACCTCCAAGGTCGACTCACGCGGCCGCATGGGTGAGGCCTGGGGCGGCGCCACCAAGTCCTGGACCATTGTTGACGTGCCCCCAGGGACTGAGCGGATACGCATGGACGGCGTTGGCGGCGCAACCACCGACACCACCTGGTCCAAGTACAGCGGCGTGCGGAGGACCAAGTTCATCCCGGAGAGGGACCGAGACGACCTGTCCAACCGCGCGCCCTCGCCGCCTCCCGTCCGGGGCGAGCGCGTCAGCGTCTCCGTCCTCGACCGTGAGCGCGAGATTGAAATCGACCGGAGGGTCGGCCGTTCTCCCGCTCCCGCTCCGCCCAAGGAGATGTGGACCGAGATTACCAAGGACCTGGTCATCCGCGAGGCCATTGAGGAGCTTGGCTACGAGTACGAGGAGACGGACATGTTCTTCTACATTATGGATTACCTGAAATACGTAAGTTGTCTTGTGATGGGTCTCTTGCCGAAAAGCAGTTCTGCTAACACAAGAGGTATAGGACGATGTTCTTCAGTTGACTGAGCTCTCTGATGACATTCGACGATCCAAGCGACAGCGAGCGCGCGAGAGCATTCGCTTCGAATTCGACCGGGAGCGTGACTACTACGAAGACGACCGACGGAGCTACGACAGGCGCGCAGCTCCTCGGCGGGATGAGCGTATCCGGGAGACGGAGATTATCTACGACCGCGACCGCGCCACTCCCTCTCGCTATCGTTAAAGCCTGATGCAGTCCAGTGCCGTTGGATGAAGTGCTGGCTCAAAAGGAGATGGGAGGAGATTGTGCATGGACATGATATAAACTGATTTGGTTGGAACGTTTTTTTCTTCTTCTTTTCTGGGGGAGACTGAGCGTGAGTGAGAAGTTGGATGACTTATGATCTGTGTCTGCTTTTCTCATGTCTTATGATCCATGACTTGTCTTGATGATGATTGGGAGTTTGATCGATTTCTTCGCTTCTTTCTTCGAACTTTTCAACCTTGGATTCTTTTCTGTTCTTTTTATATATGTAATGAATAACGAAAAAGGCAAATAAACAACTTTACATACAATCTTGTCGCTTTTGTCTGCTGTGCTGTTGATTGGAGTGTGATGAGCTTGTTAGGCTTGCTTCATTGAGGTGTTTGGCAAGGTGCTTTGGATTATCTTTTACTTTTGTTTTTGACTTGCTTTCATCTTTTACTTTCGTACCTGACTTGCTTCAACCAGTCATGCGACACAAAAACCGTTGTCACTTATTCCACATAATCTGGCTTTTTTTCCCTGTCCTCTTCACATCAGGAGCAAGTCTTTCGTTGAATAACTTTCACCATGCTAACAAAACATCTCAGCTCATCGGCAAGAACATCCTGACGTCGGATGACGAAGATTCAATCAGCACCAAATTTCACAGCGCGATAGATTATCTTCTCGAATCACTACGTATTAAGCATTTGATGCCACTGTTCGGTCGACCGTGCAAAATCACACATGCTTGATGCGGTGCATGTCTCGCAGCTCGGGGTTACCAAGGAAGCTGTGGAGTGTGTTTGTTTTCTAAATGTATGTTGAATGTATGTAAGTACATGCACAGCCCGAGACAAGAGACCGTTTCAGCGGGGAATAATAGAAGCTGTTGGAAAGAATGCTCTGATGCAGTTGAATGAGAGAAGATTGTGGCTACATACTTAGGCAGCCATGCGGATACTGTGTTTGGTGGGATGTGGCGCGTGAAGAAACGTGCCCGATGTCACGGACAGTATTACTGTAATCTTTAAGGCGATGCACAGGTCAGAGGGATATGATGGTCTATGGCGAACGGAGGCATGATACTCTTGGCAGGCTTGATACACATGGCATGACCAAGTAGTGAGTTGCCTTGCTGTCAATGAGGCTCGAATGTAGCAGCACCATCACGGCAGTGTTTCGCGGCATCGTCATCGTCATCACATGATAGCAGCAACACAAAAGCACCAGACGCAGTAATACCACACAGTCTACCAGATATCGGCAGAAATCCAATAACACCTTAGATAGTATACATGCATATGACGTAGAATATGCCTCCGTGCCCATCTTCACCTATCCCGTCAACTCGAATACGTCTAGATCTACCAACAAGCAGATCCCGCGTCAACAGCTCCAGAGTTCGAGCCAGATAAACATCAGATCAAATGCATGTGCTCACGGCTGTTTTTCCTTGGCAAATCCTCCTCCTCTTGGATGCAAACGCCCCGCTTCCACTGTTTTTTCTTCCACCAAATTCTGTCTCTCTGGATCCCCGAAACCTTTTTGCCGCGCTCAGCTGCGTTAAACGGGGTTTTGCCGACTGGCCCAGACAAAACCCCTCCTTGGCCCCGCTGCAAACCTGCCACGGCTGGCGCTGATTCGTCCGTCGAGGGTGTCGTCCCGCTGGGGGAAAAACATCGTCCCGGCACGCCCTGCCCTTCACCTCAGCTTTTGCCGCTACTACTGCAATACTGCTTGCTGCTGGCCAGGTGTCGGGTGCTGTGCTGCTGTCGGGTTGGTTACAGCGCTCTCGGGCCAGTCGATCAGCGCCCGGGCCAATCCCTCGCTCACTGGAAGCTCGCCTGGGAACTGCCCTGAGCGGCCCCCGGAAGCACCGCCCAAGTGCCGCCACCTTGTCGCTGTAGCGTGTTCGCTAGCGGGTGCTGCTCACTGACGTGCACGCCGCCCAGCTCAGCTGCGGAGCGACTCGAGACTGGCGACTGACGGAAACTCTATTCTCTGTTGCATTCTTGACGTTTCGCACCATCCAATCTCAAGCATACCTGCAGCTCTTCTCGGTGTTTTCCCTCCTTGTCACCTCTCTTCTTTCTTTCTGTCTCTGCCCCTGTTTCAGATCAGACAAACAACAATCGTCGGCCCGGCCACAGCCTCTCGAGTCTCGTGACTGGCATCTTCAACTCTCTGGCTCTGCCGGTTCGTCTCCCACCCACGTCACTCGCCGCCATTCCCACAGCCCGGCACGCTCTTTAGCACCTAACCCCTCTAGAGTACATGTAGCGCCTAAACAAGGCACGCAGGCGCTGCAGCTGCAAGTCAAGTGGCGGTAGCAACTCGGGCCCCCGTCATCCCACACAAAACTCACCCCCCCTTGCCGACGCTTTTTCTACTTGGAGGCAGACCCTCTGTGCGATTCCTCGACCCTATTCGCTCTCTCCTTCCCATTTTCCTGCGTTTGCTTCTGACCGTAATACATACAGTACAGCCAGGCAGCTGTTGGCATCACACTCACGCTTCGGCCAAGATTGTGCAGAAAAAACTACATCACCAAAGAAGAAAGCCAAAACATAATAGACCGCCTTTTTTTCCTTCATTTCTGCCTTGTCGCGCAAGACTCAGCTACGTGTATCCCCGCGAGGCTACCACTTTTTTTTTTTTCCTTTCCTTTCTTATTTTTCTTTTTTTCCCTCTCTCTCCGACTCCGCCTTGGGAACCTCCCCCGCGTCTACGCCCTTCTTTTCCCTCCCCCCCCCTTGGTCCAACACGTGTGTGGCCGCTCAGCACAACAGGGCGTTTTCCCACCAGCATCAGCGACGACCTGCGGACGACGCATGACAGGACGCTTCCAAGACCGCCATCATGTCGAGCTCAGAGATTAATACGGTGCTCGCCAACTCGCTGTCGCCAGGTTAGTACGAGAGACTCAAAGAGAGAAAAAATGTCGATGCCGCAGAAGCCCTCTCAGCGCCCCTCAGAGGGGCACTTTGTTTGTTCGCTCGGGGATTCACCTCCAGCCCACACAACAAAGACAGCAGCCCATGAGCGGGATGAAGGAGGGCGACTGGGAGAGAGCTTCAACCTCCAGAGCATCTGTAGCTAATCAAGAGGCGAAAATACACAGACGCGAACCTGCGAAACGCCGCCGAACAGCAACTCACCCAGGCCGCGGAGAGTAACTTCGTACGTCTTCAGCCACTCCTCCCTTTGAAACCACCGCCGAACAACCGATCCGATCGCAGACACTAACGACAGTTCCTCATCTTCATCTTCTTCTCGTATAGCCGCTATATCTCGCTACACTCGTTCAAGAGCTCGCAAATGAGCAGGCGGATGGCTCCATCCGAGCCGCCGCTGGTATTGCCCTCAAGAACGCCTTCACAGCCAGGGACTTTGCCCGGCAACAGGAGCTGCAGTCAAAATGGCTCCAGGGAACCGACGAAGAGACAAAGAACCGTGTCAAGCAGCTGACGCTGCAGACCCTGTCTTCGAGCAACACCCAGGCCGGCACTGCTGCCGCCCAAGTCATCTCCTCCATCGCCGCCATCGAGCTGCCCCGCAACCAGTGGCCCGATCTGCTGTCCTTCCTCGTCAAGAACGTGAGCGAGGGCGCCGATCACCAGAAGCAGGCCTCGCTCACCACCATTGGCTACATCTGCGAAAGCCAGGACTCGGAGCTGCGGCTGGCTCTGGTGTCCCACTCCAACGCCATCCTGACGGCCGTTGTGCAGGGCGCGCGAAAGGAGGAGACCAACGTCGAGGTCCGGCTCGCCGCCATCACGGCGCTGGGCGACTCGCTCGAGTTTGTCGCCAACAACTTCAAGCATGAGGGCGAGCGCAACTACATCATGCAGGTCGTCTGCGAGGCCACCCAGGCCGACGACTCGCGAATCCAGCAGGGCGCCTTTGGCTGCCTGAACCGCATCATGGCTCTCTACTATGAGAACATGCGCTTCTACATGGAGAAGGCCCTCTTTGGCCTGACCATCCTCGGGATGAAATCCGAGGACGAAGACGTCGCCAAGCTGGCCGTCGAATTCTGGAGCACCGTTTGCGAGGAGGAGATTTCCATCGAGGACGACAACTCACAGGTAGAGAGCTCGGACCAGATGCGCTCCTTCTACAACTTTGCCCGCGTTGCCGCCAACGAGGTCGTCCCCGTCCTCTTGACGCTTCTGACCAAGCAGGACGAGGATGCCACCGACGACGAGTACAACCTGTCCCGTGCCGCCTACCAGTGCCTGCAGCTCTACTCCCAGGCCGTCAACTCTACCATTATCGCACCGGTTCTGTCCTTTGTCGAGGCGAACCTGAGGTCGGATGACTGGCACAACCGAGATGCCGCCGTCTCCGCCTTCGGCGCCATCATGGAGGGACCTGACGAGAAGGTTCTGGAGCCCATCGTCAAGCAGGCTCTTCCCGTCCTCATCACCATGATGGACGACTCGTCCCTCCAGGTCCGGGATTCCACTGCCTATGCCCTGGGCCGCGTTACCGAGGCGTGCTCAGAGGCCATCGATCCCCAGCAGCATCTTCCCACGCTGATTGCGTCGCTCTTCAAGGGCCTCATCAGCAACGCCAAGATGGCCCCCTCTTGCTGCTGGGCCCTGATGAACCTCGCCGAGCGCTTCGCCGGCGACTTTGGCGCCCCGACCAACCCCATCACCCCCCACTTCAACCAGGCCGTCAGCTCCCTGCTGGATGTCACTGCTACCGGACGCCAGGATACAGAGACGTCGGTGCGCACCGCTGCCTACGAGGTTCTCAATGTTTTTGTTCAGAACTCTGCTTCCGAGAGCCTCCCGGCCGTCGCATCGCTGTCCGATGTCATCATCAAGCGTCTGGAGGAGACCATCCCTCTGCAGTCCCAGGTCGTCAGCGTCGAGGACAAGCTGACGCTCGAAGAAATGCAAAACAGCCTGTGCGCCGTTCTCCAGGCCATCATCTCGCGCCTCGACAAGGAGATTGCCCCCCAGGGCGACCGCATCATGCAGGTCCTCCTGCAGATCCTCAGCACCATCGGAGGAAAGTCGAGCGTCCCCGAGGCCGTCTTTGCCACCATCAGCGCCCTGTCAACTACGATGGAAGAGGACTTCATCAAGTACATGGAGGCTTTTGTTCCATTCCTGTATAACGCGCTCGGCAACCAGGACGAGCCCAGTCTCTGCTCCATGGCCATTGGCCTCGTCAGCGACATTACGCGATCCATGGGCGAGCGCAGCCAGCCCTACTGCGATAACTTTATGAACTATCTCCTTAACAACCTCAGGGTGAGTTTCCTTCTCATTCCCGCACCATCCCATGGCTCTTTTGACGTGACTAACTCTGATAAATCGCACAGAGTACGACCCTTGCCAACCAGTTCAAGCCTGCTATCCTGCAGTGCTTTGGAGATATTGCTGGTGCTATTGGTGGTCACTTTGAGACCTACCTGTCGGTCGTTGCCCAGGTTCTGGAGCAAGCATCCACTGTTACCGCAACCCCTGATGGCCCCGACGAGATGTTTTATTATGTCGTCTCTCTGCGAGAAGGAATCATGGATGCGTGGGGCGGCATTATCGGTGCCATGAAGTCCAGCGGAAAGAGTACGTTGTCTCACTCGGAACTACCGACGTGCCTTGCACATAGCGCTGACCGAGTCTCTACAGCCCAAATCCTCCAGCAATACGTCCCCGCTATCTTCCAGCTCCTCAACCTCATTGCCACGGATGCCAACCGCAGCGAGTCACTCATGCGGGCGGCTATGGGTGTTATCGGGTAAGGACCGCTTTCATGCTCAATATACGTGAAAAAAGATCAAGAAAAAGCTAACCATATCGCTCTTTATCAGTGACCTCGCCGATGCTTACCCCAACGGCGAGCTTGTCGATGCCTTCCGACAGAGCTGGTTGACGGCCATGATCAAGGAGACCAAGACTAACCGGGACTTCCAACCCCGTACCATCGAGACGGCTCGCTGGGCTCGCGAGCAGGTCAAGCGCCAGCTGGGCGGCTCACAGGGCGTCATCTCTCAGTCTTGAAGACGCAGACTTGTGTTTTGACTGTGAAGGTCCATCTCAGGCCCTGAGCATCGCACGAGAATAAGAAAGCCCACGGCATCGCAGCGGCCGTATGCCGAGTCGAGGTCACCCATTTTCCCCCCACTGCATGATATGCAGCGCATAACCCTTTCCCCCCTCCTCCCCAGTTCAACGCGACACAGCATAACAGCACGATCTCCATGACCACTTCATGTGTATATAGACCCTATGACACTACAGTAATCCAATACCCCTTTTCACGAAGATTTTTTCCACACTACACAATATCCCCCTTTTCTTCGTTCGAGTGGTTACAGTCTCCATATTTGAACCCCCCCTTTGCCCCATCCATCCCATTTAATTGTTCTTTGCTTTTTTCTTCACTTTACCCCCAAGTCATCACGATGGAATAGAGAAGTCATGTATGCCTCGCACGTATCGGAATGAACGGCGGCGGCGAACCAAAAAGTCATGTAGAAAGGATCAGGGAGTACTAAGGAGGCCGGCTATTCATCGTTTTTTTGTTTTCCCTTGAGCTTTTGTCTTTTCTAGGTTTTCGTTGTTCCCCAAGCAGCAGCAATAGCAGAAAGGTTAAGCCCTAGTCGGGTCAGTTTCTGTGTTTGGTGTTAACAAGTCCCTGTGCATTCATCGATTGGATGCCCCTTCGAGTGAATGGGCTTTGCATTTAGGAATGGCTCTTTTGTGATTTGGTTTCTTAGCAAGGGGTCAACGACCGGCGCGGTAGTTGGCGGGAGGGAGTATCAAGGCCCTTTTTTGGGGGGCCTTGAGGAGGACTGTTTGCTTTTCCGAACAGCTTGACTCGCCTTGGCTTTTGGCGGGAAGGAAGCAAAGATGGGGGAAGAGAGAGAAGAAGAGGAAGAAGAAGTTCTTTTTAAAGCCGGGGCATGATGGGCGAGTTTAGAACTAGAAGATCAAGTGATCTGGGTTCCCATGTACGGTGGTGCTGAGCCGGTCAGGCCATCGTTAGATAGGTAGCGTCACAAAGTGCAAATGGAAGTTTGATTGATCCCCCCCCCACCCTCATTTATAAACATTGATCAGAGGGTTTTTTTTCTTGACTTATCTTGTTGCTTTGAGAAAGAACTTTTGTGGCTTTTTCGGTTGGAGTGTTGAGTTGTCTGAGCGGGTGGCATCACTATCTTGTTACACGCGTTCAAGTCGGTTATTAGCGGGACAGCACCGAGACAGGGGCTCGGTTAGAGGTTAACTTACGTGTATATAGGTAGGTATTTGTGGCATTTATGAAGGCGTTGAATTGTTGAGGGTCCTGTGGTTTGTGGCAGATTTTCGATTCGCCGATGTGAAGTACGTATAAGGAGAAGGAGGACTGTGGCTGAGGGGTTAAGCATCTTTGGACCGAACAAGGCGAGCTGCCTTCCATGGTTTTGCGAGAAAAGCCCAGTCTTACCCTGTATTTATTGCTTTTGGCAGCGGTGCATTCGCCACGGAGTTGGTCGTTGGGCTGCAACAGGATATCTGGAAGTGATGATAAAGTGCGGACTTCGGGCTGCATGCATGTCCTCTATATGTTCTTCTTGATATTTGGATGTGCTTTGTTGCTCAGGGTGCAATTGACTTTTTGGAGGATCCAGGGCCGGTTGTCGGACATGGCTTGAAGATAGTAAGGTAGCCAATCTCCAATTCCACGTATGAGAGCAAGACTCTTCTGGCCATTACGAGGAAAGTATTGCGTTTCCACATAGCATGTTGAGAGAAAAAGGGCTGAGATGATATCCCAGGTCTTCCGAGCGAGAGGAGATATTTGAACACTTGAGGTTTTCTTATCAGTTTCCGGCACTTTTGTTCCGTAACTACTTGTAGCTCTTTTGGCGCTGCTAGGTAGAATGACTTGCGTTTATCGGTGCTCCTCCTGCTCGGCGTTCGTGTGCAGTTTATACGAGATATCCGTGTTAATTGGGAATATTTTCGTCTCCGTTTCCAAAGCCTCCCTTATATATGACTATTTACTTATTCTGCCAGCTCTCTATTAGTAGCTCTCCGGGGCTATCCGTTGACCGCCTTGGTGACATATCGTCCATCCCAACATGTCTGTAGCGTGTCATACCCCTGGACGAGCCGTTGAAGCCCTCGTCCGCGTTGAACTCCATGTCCGCGTTGAACTCCATGCCCGCGATGCTCGTGACACTTTCACAGTTCTTGTTTGTTTTTATGTATCATCATCGTCGTAACTCATATTTTTGTTGAATGCGGGGACACGTTCGAGAGTTCAAGGGATGACGTCGATTTAGTCTGCAGCCCCCTCTCCTCATTCTTCTCGTCTCCTTGCGCCAAACAAACTCAGCTTGCCAGCCCGGTTGCGGAGCATCCCGGGTGTTGTTTGGTCGGAGGGCTTTTGATCCCTTCAATCGGAATGCTCACAGCATGCATAGATGTCCTACAGTCCGATTACTTGTCCTCTTCCTCGTCTTCTTTTTATTTATATGTATATAGTTTCTAGCTTGAATATTATCATCGACTATTTCTATTTCGAGTCTTCTTTTCCGAACAAACAATCAGGTACTGATTTGTGCATCCCGCCATAAAGATACACTTACACGAAGCCGACAATCCCAGCCCCCAGCGAGCCGCCCGATCATGGCACCAACAACCTTCAACGACCTCTATCCAGAGATTGTCCTGAGTATCATGGAGAATCTGCCCGATATAGAGTCGTTGAAGTCCCTAGTTCTCGTGAACAAGAGGATACACAACATCTTCACCACTCACAGAAAAGGTGTCGTGCTTCACTCTGTCCTGGACAACGAGCTGGGCGAAGACCTCTTCGTCCACGCCCTCGTCACATGCCACGTCGAAAAAGTGCCCATCATGTTGCCTGCCTTTCCAGAGCTGACAGTCGACAGCATCCGTGCCCACGTGAGCCATCTGCGCAAGGTGCGAGACAATGCCGCGGCGCTACAAGAGGCTCTTCCCTCGCCGTCCCTTCACCCAAGGGACACAGCCATGCGCATCACTCTGCGCGATGCAGACAGGATGTCGCACCTCTGGAAGAAGATATCGGAACTGACAGACGTCTTCGTGGAGGACTGCCGCATAGGAGAAAGCCTCGACTTCTACCCGATGCAGGACTCGCTCCGGCTTCGGCCGGTGTCGACGGCCGAGAAGAAGAGGGTGGGACACGCGCTGTATCTGTTCCACATCCTGAGCATCTTTTGCAAGAAGCTGTACTTGGATGTCAAGCGGACGCGGGAGGGCGGGATTGACGCCGACAGGCTCACTGACAGCTTGGAGAAGCTCAAATTCTTGCAGCTGACGCTCGTGCTGCGGTTCATGGCGCCGTGGGAGCTGTACGAGCTTGTTTCGCTGCAGGCGTGGGCTCGGAGGGTGCTGCATGATTTAGGTGAGTGATTGAACCCCATCTCGTTCCTTACCTATTAGATTCACATGTCATGTCGACTCATGTTTGAGGTGTTTCCTACAGAAGATGATTGCTATGTGAGCGAGCGGGTGATGCCATATGTCCTTGTTCAGGGGCTGGATCGCCTGCACCGGTGCATATGTGGGAGCGCAGGAGACGACGAAGCGCTGCGTGCGTCTGTGCTCGCCCTCAAGAAAGAAGCCAGCAAGCACAAAGCTCACGGATTCGGCATGATTCTCTCGCGGGGAGAGAGATGCAGCTGGGCGCGCAAGCCACGAGAGTTTGAACAGTACAGGCCCTTTTGGGGACACGGATCCAAGGACATAGGGGGATATCGGATCTGGCGCAACCTGGAGACGCCGCGGTGGTACCACGCGATCCTCGACCCGTCGGTGCCGATTGCGTACGAGGTCCGGAGCATCACGCAGGGCATGCTGGATGTCTGGTCGGCGGCGCTGTGGGATCCGGCGCGGTGGAGCGAGATCCGGCGGACGATGAGGGACACTATGATTCCGGATCCGTGGGGGCCGATTTCGTGCCATTGGGACTCGTACATGGTTGGGTGGAGGAGCGCGCTGGAGCCGGGCATGTTGCCGGGCGTGAAGAGGGAGGCGAGGCTGAGGGTGTTTTTGCGGTGGTTTAGGGGGGTGTTGAGGTTGAGGAGGGGGGTATCTTGAGGCAGTGGCCAGAGGGTATCATAGTGTTGAGTTGTTTCGTTGTTGGAATCTCCCTTACTTTTCTTTCTCGCCCGTCTTCTTCCCTGCCTCTTTCTTTCTTCTGCTTTCTACATTATTCACCCCTTGTAATGCTCTTCCATCCCTTCATGTCGGCTTCCTGTGCTGCTCTGTTAGGGGATCGACTCATCTAGTCTATAATCATTAATATACGTAGCTAGAGGTCATCAGCCTCTTCTCTGGGTGAATAGGGACATTTGTTACTCTCTTGTGACTGGTTTCTATAGAATGCATGTTACACATAATCTCTTCTGCCAAACTGCCCTCTGGCAACTGCCGCTCTCCTCATAAAGGCGGTGATGAATAACTGCCGGGCAGCTGGCAGTTGACGGGAAGGCGGACGCAGTTGTTCCTTCTTCCGCCAGCTGGACCTCATCACGTCGCGCGTTTGACGCGTTTCAGGTTTCTCGTGTCTTTCCTTCTTCTTCTTTCTATTCTTTCTAATTCCGACCTCTTTCCAGCTTCAACAGGTTTTGTCACCACCACACATTCGTTCCATCAGGAGGTCGGCGAGCTTTTTCAAAGGAGGCTTCGAGCACATGCACCATCGATCTCTTCATCCTTAATATAATCATCATCATCAAACTCATCGGTTCATCGAACTTTTCCAAGTTACTCCTCAAGCAACGCCTCCTTCCTGCGCCCCTTGCGAGCCGCCTCTCTCTCTGTGGCTGCCCAGCCCCCCTATTTCACCATGTTTTACAGTCATGAGAGTAAGCCTCAAAAGGTCCTACGAAACCATATAAAGTCCCTAACACTTCATCTAGTCCTCAACAACACCCAATATGGGGTCGCCACCATCTGGTAAGCACACGACCGCTCAACGTCTAACCAGCTTCCACTGACCATCATCACTATCAACCAGGCTGGTCGCCACTGTCGGCAAAGGCAACCCAAAGAGACTGACCAAGAAGGCCATCCAAGAGGTCAATGTCCCCAAGGCATGCGAAAAGATCTTGGACCCGGGAGCCCCTCTCGCCCTCCGCCTCCAGGGCAACCTGCTCTACGGAGTCTCCCGCGTGTTCGCTCACCAGTGCGCCTACGTCCTCACGGACGCGGAGAAGACACAGTCTGATATGGTGACTTTCTTTCGCATCATTCAGACCAGCGAGACCGATCCACGGGCTGGAAAGACAAAGTAAGATGGAAAATCAACGCACAATGGTTGCATACAAGGCTAACATGCTTCATCAAGGCGCCAGAATATCATGTTGGAGGACGATCCCGGCTTCGAACCCTTGGCTGCACTGCCAAACTTTGATCTGCTGCGTTGGGACAAAGACTTGGTGCTGTATCCAAGCCAGGGCTCGGCCAGCAACTTTTCCCAGATGACACCGCTCGGCACTGCGAGTCAAGGCAGCTCCTCGCCGCGCCACCCTCCTGCACTCATCAACCTCCAGCTGCCGCCTTCATCGCAGTCTGCTGCAAGTTGCCGCATTCCCTCGGACTTTGGCCACCTCAGCCCTCTGTTTAGCAAATCAATTCACCTTCCTGACGACATGGGTGAATTCCAGCCGTTTGGCGAGGACGAGTTTCCGTCTGTTGGTCTCGATTTCGACGGAGAAGGCAATCTCATTGGCCTTTTCGATGCAGAGCCAGAGCTACCTCCTCTTCCGGTCGCCGCAAGCCCGGTGGTTGGTCACGGACTTCAACCAGTACCGAAACAAAACCGAGGAATCATCATGGAGGAAGAAGAAAACTTGTTGGACTTTGGTGACGATGCACAGCGAGTGGTGGAAGCGATTCAGTCAGTTGATGGGAATATACCCATGGAAGCCCAGCAACAGGCAGCTGAAACAGCTGAAGGAGATGCAGCTCAAGCATCTGCCAGGATGGCACGATCCCGTCGACCTGGCCTGAATACTATGCTGGACACGAGCATCTCCCTTTCATCTTCGGTGATGAGAAATTGGAGCAACATGGATAGAGAGCGTCTTACCTCGAATCACAAGCAACAGAGAACAGCTACTACTCCTGCCCAGGCAAAAAAGAATGCAATGGCACTCCTCTATGAGTATGGCGTAGCTCATGTGGGAGCATACCACCAGAAAGCCGGCCTGGTTCACCCGCTGGCTACCGAGTTTGCTGGCATCTCGCTGAAGGCTCGTCTCCAGGGACAGGAGCCAGAGGAAGTCGAGCCAACTGAGCCTACCAAGCGAGGTCGACGACGCAAATCAGACGAAGCATTCGAGAGCGAGCAAGGCGGCGGCGATCGAAACACAAGGCCACGAACGACTGAAGATGTGGAGCTTGGGCGAGGCGAGGGTCTCAATGCTCACGACGATGCACACATCATGTTTGACGATAACTCTATGCCTGAGATCGGAATGGAAGCGGCACCACCGATGGAGGATCGCCACTCTTCCTCAATGATGCCATGGAGCCGACCTGGCTCTGCTGTTCCTGGCTCATCTGTCCGTGGAAGCGCGCAGAAGTCAAAGGTTGCCCCAAGCCCTCTCTTCAATGGCGGAAGCGCGCTGGGTGTCATCGACCGCCACAGCGACCCTGCCGAGACGCTTTTCGGGATGGACGACTTTGGCTCCCAAGACTCATCGTTCCAGATGGGCGGACCCGTTGGTCCTCTTGACTTTGACCAAGGCAACGACACTCAGGCGTCGACCCAGGGCCTTGACGTTACCAGCCAGAACTTTCTGGGATATGTCACGGAGCAGGCTGAAAAGACTGGAGTCACTCACAGTCGAGATCCGGGAAACCGCCGCTGGATCGAGTTCGAGGAGCTGGCCAATCCCAACACCCATACCAAAGCTATTGCCGCTCAGGCGTTTCTTCATGTGCTATCCTTGGCCACGAAGAATGTCATTTCAGTCCGCCAAGATGGGGCGGCGGCCATGCAGCCATTTGGAACTCTTCGAATTGCAGTCAAGCCCGTCAGCGAGGGCGAGGGCGTATACATGGAGTCTGACGATGAACTTGCCTGATTCGGGCCTCTTTGAGCCAGCAACACTTCGGGAATTTGGGATTGGACGACAAAGAGGGCACGCAGCGACGCGAATATGGGCATGATACGTTTCAACAGTTCAAGGGATGCCTTTTATCTGGCACACGGCGTTTGGGAAACAATGACATCTATCTTGGCATGGGAACGAATTATGAACACTCGGCAACCGACTCTAGACAGCAGAGGTCGGACTTGATCTCCTGATATCTCAGTTTTCTTTTTTCTGAACCTAATGACGTGACCTCTGGTGGTTTCAAAAGACTTTCAAAAATCTAAGGACAAATGGGGATACGGACGGATACCTGATGTTGATGGCAAATCACTTTCATGGTTCAAGATGCGAACATTAAGGCGGTGGACTGATATGATCTCAAGGCAAGGTATCCAGTGGGCATTAAGGCTAGACACGGACGACGATCACAAAGCATAGGGCAGTTCATGGACATATAATCATTAATATGGTGGTATTGCGCATTTATCTAGTTAATTATCAAGCTCGTCTTCTGCATCAGCACCCTCCCTGTCTGTAAATACGAGGTACTCTGCAGCCTCCTCATCAGTCACATTAGGCATGACCAGTTCCCAAGCTTTGCGCACGGGATCTAGAACAGAGTCATTGAAGGCAAGGTCCAGAGGTAGCAGAGAGAACACGGCAGATTGCCCGTCGACATCTACAGATGGGGTATCATAGCCGGTTTGTTCATAGTACACTTGGTACAGTGACTTGGGCGACTCCTGGCCTTCCACTGCCAGCGACGCCAGCAGAGATGAGAGCGCCTGTTCAAGGAGGGCTTGAGCATCTGGGCTTGCAATGGTGCTTAGATATAGTATGCCTGTGATCAGAAAAGCATTAGCAGACTATCTCATGAATCAAAGACCAAAAAGATAATAAAGCGCTAATGAAAGTGTGTATATCAGGTTGTCAGAGGAAGTTATCGTCAATGGGATTCAGCCAATGTAGATAAGTATTCGTATTCGGTTTTATCATCATAACACACAAAGCAAAGAAACAATAAACAAGGGACTATGATAAAACTTACATTGTCCACGAGGGCATTCGCCTGTGTCACTCGAATGAGCCATGGCGTAGATGGGATACTCTGTCGACGTACCATCCTCGCCAAAGCGCGTTCCAGCAGGAATCGCAACCACGGCAACGGCTGGTGTCGGACCCTCAGACACGGCCTCAAAGAGTAAGGACAGCTCTGAGTTGACAATGGCCGTAAGCCTGCTCAGGCGGCGGCTTTCGCGGGCCGGCTTGCCTAGGCCCTTGACCAGCGTCTTTGACTTGATGGGCATGTCGTTGGACAGGACAATGTCCAGAGCCTCGGGCATTTCGGCCGTTGAGGACGCTTTCTGAACGTGCTGGATGCCAACGCCGAGCATGTAGACAGCGCCGCCGACGGCACCAGCCCGGCAGCCCACTTGGGCAATCTCCGAGAGGCCGCCCCATTTGGGGTACACGGCCGCGAACCCGGGGCCAAAGACGCCCATGGACGAGATGTGGCGGTGGATAGCGGCCAGTCCGGCTTCTGTTGTGATCTTGCCGTCAAGGCTGAGCGTCAGAGTGATGATGTATGCCTGCAAGTCGGCGTCGAGCTTGAACTCGGCCGCAAGGAAACTCGCCAGCGAGTCGCCTGCGTGCGGCTTCCACACGTCCGTCTGCGGCTCGGATGTGTAGTCCAGCACGAACTTGAGGAACTTCATG
This sequence comes from Trichoderma gracile, assembly GCA_020002365.1. Taxonomy (NCBI): domain Eukaryota; kingdom Fungi; phylum Ascomycota; class Sordariomycetes; order Hypocreales; family Hypocreaceae; genus Trichoderma; species Trichoderma gracile. The sequence continues at coordinate 2,134,000 of JAINEY010000003.1, forward strand.
AGCCCCCGCTTCGCCTTGACGGAAATCGTCGTGTTGGCAAAGACGTCTTCCCTGGTAGATGGTATGCGGCTAAGGCCTGGGGCGGAGGAGGAGGAGGCTGTAGCAGATGAGGGCTGGAAGATGTAGAACGAGCCGACGGCGAGGAACTCGAGCTGCCGAAAGGCTTTTGACGACACGAGCTTGGAGAGCAGCTCTGACCGCGTGTGAATCAGCTGGGGAGCCAGAGCGAGGCTGTATCCTCTCGGCGACAAGCTCTCGGCGCCGTCGTCGGAGCGAGTCACCTTTGCCGATGCAAAGACGCCATCGCCGTCGCCAGATTGCCGCCTCGCCGCCCACTCGTCGACCTCCTGCAGGCTCAGGACAGCCTCGGCCTCGCCATAGTACTCGTTGGGATCGACGTGGAGGATGTTCTTGCCAGATCGCGACAGGGCACTTTTTCCCTCACGAGACACGAGAGCTGGTCAGTCAGTCTTTTTTTTGCAGGCAGATGAGAAGAAAAGAAGGCACAGGCGCAAGGCGGGCCAGGCCAGGCCGAATGGAATCCGAAGCTTACAGGGCGAGAAGGGATTGCTGGAGCCCCGTGCCGCTGATCACTACATCCCACTTTGTGTCTGAGAGGGATTCCATTGGTTCTGCCGGAGGGGAGATGATGAGGGAAGAAGAAGAAGAAGAGAAGAAGAAGGAGAGAGACAGAAGAGACGAGACGAAGGGAAAAAATAGCACCGGTTTGTTTGAGAGGGCTTGAAAGCTGTTGGAGGCTGAAGCGAAGGTGGGGGAGGTGGATTAGCTAAGTCGGGGTGGCCCGTGCGTGCTGTAAATTGTGTGAGCTTCTTCAATTTTGCGGACTATTTTCTTCTTCTCTTTTCCCCCTTCTCTCTTCAACATAGTAGCCGCTTGTCGAATTTTTCACGTTATGCCTTGTGTGCTTCATGCATGTGGCATCGCGGGTTTCTTCGACTTGAGCGGTAGAGAGAGTCGTCTGCCGGTATCTACTGCCCTAGAATAAAGTCTGAAAGGGTGGTTCGAATGGTTGACACATGCCCTGATCTGATTCATGAGATGTTGTACTTGATGCCATGATATTTTCTTTATTCACGATTCGGTTCTTTTGAGAATTGGATCTACTGATTCATTGAATGTGCTGAAATCAAATGTGTGCAGATACTTGAACAACTGTGGTATTTCCGATAAACTAAACTCAAAGCCGAGTGCCAGTGATTGCTGATGCAAAGTCCTCCCACCGCTTACTCGCCCAGTCGAGAAAGTCCTTCGACCCGAGTAGCTTCGCCGTCATGGCCGTGCCTCCGTGCTTCGAGATGGACAGGATCCTTCTTGAGCCGCCCGCGCAGTCAACCACAATGGTGACCGTCTCATTGCATAATGACTCCTCGAGGGTATCTGGGTCTGCCAACAGCCAGAACTTGCCATCCGGAGCCTGGTCCTTCGTCTCCTTGCCTGTGAAGATGACCGCCGTGCAGGCAATCGGTATGCTCCCCACCGTAAGAGGCCTAGGGTTCTTTCTAGAGCACAAGATCATCTCTCGGTCGGGGTCGTAGCGAGCCTGGGGCAGCTTGGTGTCGCGTAGAGCGGCCACCGTCGCAGCCCAGGCCGCATCGAACGGGTTGCCGTCAAAGGAGATGAAGAAGATGTCGATGTAGAGCACCCAGTATGCTGCCACGTATCGTTCCCCATCACTTTCCTCCATAGCCTCCTCTTCATCCGCTGGAATCGGAACGTCGGCCGCTCGTTTATGCCATATCCGCAAGTCCTCAGCGCGCAGCAGCTTGGAGCTGTGCAGTAGAGAGTAGATTCTGGTGCTCAGTGTTTGAGCGAGCGTCGTGGGCGGACCGCCGGGCAAGAACTGTGGTGCAGAGCCGGTGGCCAGCTCGATATTCGGAACCAGTAGATCGTAGTCGGATAGTTCTGTCTGTGTGTTGGATGCGCGGTAGTTGGGGATGTGCTCTGTCAAGATGGTTTCGCCCCGGATGCCGCAGATGACGGTGGTGTCGCCCGTGCGCACCAGAGCGCTTCCGTGGGCGTGTGACAGACTCGACAGGTTCACCGTCGGTTTCCGGACTTCGAAGGGTGCCCGGCCATTGCTTCGCGTGGGCGCGGCGGAGTCGCTGGAGGGTTCGAGATTGGCGAGGAGGTATGGATGAGGAGAGAGCTTGGCAAAGGTAGAGCGAGAAAGGCCCGCTTCGGCTGCCATTATGGCGGTTGCTCGGGGATATTCGGCGTCAATTTTCAGTGGTGTCAAAGAAAAGAGGCAAAACTAGAGCATATGGGTGCGGGTTGGGCCAAGTGAATCAAGTTTTCAAATGTTATCGCAAGTTCTGCTCTGTGCCGCCAGATCCAAGCAAGTGTATGGCAAGAAAACTTGAGCTCTCAGCCTTGCGGGTGGAGAAACTGTGTTGATCTACGGCCAATAAAATTTGGGCAGATTACAAGGCTGACCGACTAGCCCGTCTCTTCTCGCCAGGCTTGCTAGAAGAGCTGCAAGCTTGAGCGATGAAAAGGCTGTGACATCAATCGTTGCCGTCGGCTTCGTATTGTATGAATCCAATGGCTCGATAATCATCAGATTGACTTGTTTTTACAGGTACGAATTATGCATCTTCATCGGCAGAGCAGCCCTGAGAGAAGCTGTCCGACCGCATTGTTTGGCGATGCTTGCAACGCCGCCGTGACCAGCTGGCGGAGTCTCTACGAATTGTGGTTGCAACAACAGCAAGAAAATGATTCTACAACGTACAAAGTACAACAGCTTGGACAAGGCTGCCAGGGAGGAAGCATTCGCCAAAGGCCGGCCTCAATTCCGAGCCACAAGCAGCAAGCAGCTCAAGGGACGCCACCACCGGCAGTCCCTGCAAAGACCTGCAGAAGAACCATCGACATCGATCCCACGCGATCAGCCACAACAGATTCCCAGTGATTATCCAGTGCTCCTCCTCGTGAAATTACCAGCACCTTGTCGGGGCTCTCCTCCGTCCCTCATTTGCTCGGACCGCCCTCCAACCGTCGAGCCAACCCGCGAATCACACGCCTTCTTTTGCCGCCCATGTCCAAGACACCCAAAGTCCCCCCCAGTGCCGCCCGTCGAATCACAGTGCAGAAGCGCAGATGGTGCACCAGACGGACTAGATCCGTCACCAACAGCCCCCAACCGCCGGTTCTTCACTTGTTGTGCGAACGGCCCTCGATTTGGGAGCTGCTGCAGCTCTTGAGTGGCCCGATGCAGAAATCAGAGCTTGCCACCGTCTGCAACTAGAGCTCACGACTGACCCTCAAGGTGGTGTTTGCGGCAGTGGAAATGTGGTGCTCGTATTATGGCAAGGATCGATCTAGGTCTATCCTACCTACCAGCTCAGGGAGTACTCGCATGTACATACAAGAATTCAACAACGGAGATGCTGCTTCTTCTAGCATATCTGGATCCTTGGAATCTATTACTTCTTCACCTGGTCAACGCCGTTGCTGCCACCTATGGAGCCGTTGTCAGCAAAAGCTGGAGACGGCTGGAGACGCTGGACGCCAACAACCGGCCACCGGCCACCGACCGGATCACCGGCTGCCTGTCTTTGTCCCACAGGTGCATGGTCGATGGACAAAGGACATGAATCGAGTTTCTGGCTAGCTTCCGCCGCTGCTCAAGCTCATGCATCCGGCAGGCAGAAAAGAAGAAGACCCTTGCTGTCTGTCTGTCCATCAACCGTCTGCCGAGCGAGAAGCAAAGCAACGCGCCCCGCCCGCTAGCAACCTCGAGATATTGCCATTCCCTGGTTCGAGGGCACGCCAAGGCTGGACTGCGGCACGTTGACCTGCATGCCGCCGCTTCATCACGTCGCCTGTCACACTGGGCCGCGCCAATTCGTCCCTCATCAATGTGCGCAATTCCCCGGATGCGCAACCACCCCCCCGGCTCGACAAGCGACCAATCTCGCGACCTGGCCAGCCGCTGGGGTTCCTGGTGCTTCCCATGAACCGTTGGATTCACACGAGCTTGTGCTGCCTTTTGCCTGCCTTTGTCGATGTTGGCCGGACGCTGTGCTGGATCAGGTCAAGGATATCGTCGCGACCACGGTTCCGACTCCCCGCCCGCATGGCCGTTTGCCCATGTCGACAACGCCTGATGGTCGTTGATGTCGACAGTGGAAATCGTATCCCGCGCCTGTCACCCAATCTTTCGCAGCCGTCCCTAGTCCATCGTGGGTGTGATCCACCGGCTTAAACATCCCTGTATCACTCGCTCCGTACCGACTGCAGGGAGTCAAAGGAAGCTGTACGAGCAGTCTGTGCTTTATATCCTCACGGCCGCCGCATCTCGCCCCCCCACCGCTCATCAGTTGTTGATCAAGCTTTCGCCATCCCACTGCCTGGCTCCTTCGTTGATCAGTGGCCGTGATTCTGTCGAGAAGTCTGGTACTCCTCGTTATGAGTCCGGAGCGCGCTGCTGCTTCATCGACACTCGCTTTATAGCAGCAAGTCCTCCTGATCGGCGGGCTGTAAGCGCTTTGGCTGCAATGCGATAGAAAGCATTCATTCGCTATCCTTGGCCCAGGTTGAAACCGCAGGTTATTCCATTACTTACGTCTTACACACGTTTTGGGGGTTACTACGCAGTACCGCGCGCCCCTACTCTCGCTCGTTGTGCTTCGTGCCTCGTCCGCCACGTCTGCGTAAGGCGCGGGTGAAGCAGCTGAACTCGATTTCGACTGGCCATCATGGCGCCCAGCATGCAGGAGGAGCTCGCTATGCAAGCCACGCGAAGCGTTTCCGACGTCGTCAAGCGGTTGCTGATTCCCTTGACTCCCACGAGCCCGCCGGGGCTTGTTCAGGCGAATACAGTTGACCCATGGTCCAAGGCCGGCAAGTATGCTCTCGGCTGGACCTATTTCGCAGCAGCGGTCTCGGGCTGTGTCATCTCCGTCCGCATCTGGCACTTCTGGCAGGACAAGATTCGGCAGGCCATCTACAAACAACAGGTAGAGACGCATTATCGAGATACATACAATGTCGACGCCAACTTCGTCCAGGCGGCCATCCGCACCGGCACGGCCCAGGAGTTCTTCCCGGATGGCGATCCCATGGGTGAAAAGTTCCGTCCGAAGGCGCACTTCTCGTCCATCGGCTTCGTCAACGACACGTTGGCCTTGTTTCGATGGGTCTTTTATCGATCTGTTCCAGACATTGTCATCGGCAAGCATCGATTTACCTTCTCCTCGCTTGCGGTTCTAGCCACGACGTTTCTCGCCCTCGCCTTTGTCACCATATATACCTTTCTCCAACAACCGCTCTACTGGGAGAGCATTCGCTTTGGAGCGCCACCCGTGGCCATCAGGGCCGGCATGCTCTCTGTGGCATTGACGCCCTGGATTGTTGCGACGAGCATGAAGGCGAACATCCTGACCATGCTGCTCGGCATTGGGCCAGAGCGACTGAACGTCTTCCACCGATGGCTCAGCTATCTTTCTTTATTCCTAGCGTTGGTTCATATGATTCCCTTTTACGTGCAGCCCGTCTGGAAGGATGATGGCATGTCCGTCTGGGCCTCGACTTTTCCCTCTTCGAGGGGCATCATCTACGGCACGGGCATAGCCTGCATTGTCCCATTGATCTGGCTTTGCGTGGCCTCGCTTCCCTGGATCCGAAGGGTTGCCTACGAGTTGTTCGTCATCTTCCACGTCCCGGTCGGCATCCTCTACGTCGGCATGCTGTTCTGGCACACGAGCAACAAGCTCCTCACCTGGGACTACCTCTACGTCACCGTGGCTATCTGGGCAGTCTGCAACATCATGCGGCTCTTCAAACTCAACTGGACGTGGCCCGGGCGACTGTCCTTTATGGTTGGCGATGAAGCTGCCATCACATTAATGGCCGAGAACGCCATCAAAGTCACCATTCCCACACAGATGCGGTGGAAGCCTGGCCAATACGTATATCTCAGGATTCCTGGCATCTCATTGTTCGACAACCACCCGTTCACCATTTCATCACTGTGCAGCGAAGACTTCCCCTCTGAATACGGAGAGAACTATCGGGACTGCATTCTCCTGTTCAAGGCCTACGGCGGCTTTACACGCAAGGTCCTGGACACGGCCATCGAGAAAGGCCCCTTCCATACATACCGCGCATTTCTGGATGGCCCATACGGCGGCATGAGGCGCGATCTGGCCGCCTTTGACACGTGCATTCTCATTGCTGGCGGAAGCGGCATCACGTCGCTGATATCTCAGCTTCTCAACCTGGTCAAGCGAATGCGCGATGGAAAGGCCATCACCAGAAAGGTCGTCGTCGTCTGGGCAATGAAGAAGATTGAGGACATGGACTGGTTCAAGGAGGAGCTGCGCATCTGTCGCGAATCAGCACCTCCGGAGAGCGTCCGCTGCAGGTTCTTTGTCACCTCTGCGGTGCGGAACCGACCAGGGCAGCAAATGACGGCGCCCATCAACGGGAGCAGCGCGCGAGCCCTGAGTCACAAGTTCCACGATAAACTGGACGGCTTCGTGGCAGGCGTTGCCTCGAAGCGCAACTCGGCCCTCATCCATGCCGAGGCGCAGGGTGATCCGGACCGAGAGCGCGAGCTTCGCGCCGAGAACGAGGACCGCATCACAGCCCTTCCGCAGCAAAAGTACTTGCAACCTCATCAATACCCACCGCCTCCGCCTCGCTTCCCGTCGCGCGAGTCGACGCTGACAGCCATGTCCGAGGATGGCTTGGGCAGTCTCAACGAGAATGGCTACCCCGAGGATAAGAAGAGGGAAGACGCGCCGCCACAGGAGCAGGAGCCCGTCCCCATCATGGTTCCCGAGCTTGCACATTTGTACAATGCCGGTGTTCCTGCTGGTGCCCCTACTGGGGTCCCTGCCGGAGGACCTGGAGGCTTTGGCCAGCAGGCTGGCTTCGACTTTGGATTCCCCCAGACTCCCACCGAGTTTCAGAAGAATCTGATGCGCTCAGCGTTCCCCGTGCCGCTCCAGATAGAAGACGGTTGGACGGTCACGTACGGGCGGCCCCATCTTGGACACATGCTCAAGGAATGGGCCACGGGCGGGCCCGAGGGCAGAGGGATCCTGGGCCGGAGGACAGCCGTATTTGTCTGCGGGCCCCCGGGCATGAGGGTGGGCGTGGCCAACACGGTGGCGAAGCTGCAGGCGGAGATTTGGGGCGACGACGAGCTGGAGGAGATCTTTCTGCACACGGAAAACTATGCTCTCTAGAGGTAGGGCATGAGTTGGAGAGTGAAGAAGTGTGTGTATACCTACTTGTAAGGAAGAAGAAGATGAAGTGTAATGGTGATGAAGGTGAGGGTTGGAGGGTCACGATTTGATGTATATTTTGTTTCCAAGTTTACGAACGAACTGGCTGTCAAGGCCTCTGAGATACCACATGTACATAGCAACATGCACATAGTTTCCTATATACCTACCTTATATCCTGGATTTAGCAGCGTTGAGCAACAGTTGTCGCAAATAGTCTGCAAGCATATTGCCTTCAAACTGCACTCAGACTGCAAACAACCTTGTGAATCAGAGCATGGACCAGATCCGGTCGTTGGCGGAGACGGCATTTGCTAGAATAGAAGCACGAAGCCGCGCTGGGCCGCGGGCGGGCCTTTGCGGCAAACAGATTCTGGTGTGGTCTAGAGATCTGTGTGTGTGTGTGTTCAATGAGGGTATTTTCATCCGATAAGGCGACATGTATTCCGATGCTTATTCGCGTATTATTTTGGATGTGTAAGATAACATTTGTCAGGTCTGGCGTCTGAGCAGAGCATGGACAAGGCTTGCAGATGTCTTCGAACTGGCAGCACCCGTTCACTTACCTATACGGGGCATCAAAGAACCCCACGAAAGTAAACAAAAGCCACAATTCTCTTGCCCCCGGGTTCCTGATTTAAGCATGACATCTTTCACTTCCCCAAAGTACCTACATGATCAGCTCTTTTTTTTTTTTTTTTCTTTCTTTCTAGCTCCTCCGGAACCTTGATGGCAAGCATGGGAGCCCGCCGATACCTTAGACTTCGGCTTTGTTGTGCCAAACGGACCTTGAGTTGTACCTTCCACGCACCTTGATGGTTCGCTGGTGCCTCTCATAAGTGCGGCCCTTTGACGATCCTGTATAATAATAAAAGGCAGAGAATAACCTACTTTACCTTGGTAACCTAAAAACAAACAAAATCCTTTACAGAACCTCTTGATTTTTTTTGTTTTCCGTATCCTCGAGTTTTTACTCTTGTTTTCTGTTCCTCGACATCTATTTCTTTTCTCGATTTGTTTGGAAAAGCTACCGCAGCAGACCAGGTCCCTCATATCCGTACCTACATCGCCTCAGTCCAAACAACACCCTTCGCCCCTACGAAACTAGAAGGCATCATGTGCGACGCGGACGACATGACGCTCAAGAAGATGGAAAAGGGATGGTCCATTGCGACGCGGTGCTCCGAGGAGCGGCTGCGCAGGGTCCACGGCTGGGACGAGGAGCAGCTCGGGGATGCGGTCCGGAGGGGGCTGGTGCTGCTGGAGACGGTGTGCGTGTTTGTGCATGGATGCATCAAGTCGGGGCAGTTCAAGTATGTTTTGTTTCGTTGGATCTGGCGAGAGAAGGGAGAGGAAAATAAAGATTGATTGCTGACTTGGGAAATTGGGCGAGGAAATCAGGTTGCCGGTCGAGTTCTGGAAGATCTTGCATTTCGAGTACGGCATCGTTGTTTATCCTTCGGCGCTGACGGAGTGCATGGCGCCGTCGGGCTTGGGGACGAGTCAGACGTTTGCGGAGATATACAGCTCACATATTGGTCAGTTTCTCTTTCTCTTTGATGATTCCCTGATTCTGGTCTTGTTTTGGTCGGCATGTATATATACTGACGTGGAGAGACATAGTCATGTTGTGGGAGCGCGATTCAGACTGTCCGCCGCGGTGTCCGTTTGAGTTTCTCACAGAACCCTTGCCGTTATACGAGCAATAAGAGAAACGATTAATGATACCAACTTTTGCGGCGGCTCAGTTTTATGTTTCGGAAGGGAGGGGTGTTTCTGGGGGTTTTTAAAACAAAGGAATAGCGAAATGGAATTGTACTTGGCCTGTTTGATTTAGAAGACAGCGTTTCAGAAAGACGGGATATAAACAAAGAATAGAGGAATACAGAACTGCCACAAGGGCAGAAGCAACATCATTGAAATGCAAAGTCATCGTCATCATCATCATACTCCCTCATGAATCCACCTTTTGTCCAACGGCCCCATCGCGATTCGCCCTCCAGACGCCCTCCTCGCCCTCAAACTCTTCCCTCTTCCACACCTCAACCCGCGCCTTGCACGCCTCGAGAGCTTCCTCGCCTGCCCTCCACGCGGCCTGCCTGTGGGGCGACGAGACGGCAATGAGGATGCTCTCCTCGCCAATGGGCACCGTGCCGAGGCGGTGGATCATGGAGATGCCCTTGAGGCCGTGCTTGGCCTGAACGTCCTTGCAGATGGAGAGCATGGTGCGGAGGGCGAGCTTGTTGTAGGCTGTATACTGAAGTTCCTTGACTGGTTTGCCGGCGAAGTTGTCTCTTGTTGTTCCTGAACATTATGAGTTAGTTTTAAGAGCTCTGATGGGATATCTGAGTTGAGGGGGGGCTTGAACCTGCAAACAAGACAATGGCGCCGGCTGCGGGGCTGCGGACTCTGTCTATGGCTTGTTGGATATCGAGATGGTCGTGTGTGAGGGCGACGTAGGAGCCTTGTTCCGAGAGGTGCCAGACGGTGTCTGTATTCTCGTCTTTTGTGTCTGTCATGGCTGGGCTTTGGAAGGGTTGTGAATGAGAGTGAGTTGCTTAGTGAAGAGCTGATGCAAGTATCCAAGACAGAAACTGGCGGATTCGATGCCAAAATGACAGTGCCAATAGAACTTGAGTATGGAAAGAGAGAATAAAAGAAGAATAGATGAGAGTTCAACGAAGTTAACTAGGTACTAGTATATCGCATATGACATGAAGAAGAGGATCAGAATCCCGTCTGCGATGATTTCGAGTTGCGTCAAAGAGGTACTTGTCCCACGGCAGCATTTGCGCTGACATCTGTGTACCTCCGTGTAAGCCCCCTCATTACAGCTGGCTGAGTCAGCCACCAGCTCTATCAACTTCTCTACCTGGAATCAATTGGTGGGACTTTTTAGATGTTGCAACATCCCACCTTTGGTGTCAATATCGACCCTTGGTCTCGCCTCGGATACTGAGAAGCTATCGCCAATCCTCTCTTTCGCACGCTTGTCACCTCCCTTTTCTGTCCTTACTCTCTTCTTCTCCCCCCTCTTCATACTTCGCGCCTGACTGGCCTCTGTCGCTATGCGCGACGACCATCACGCACGATCCCCAGACCGGGGCCGCCATCGTGAATCCAACCGCGACGCCCGCCATCGACCGAGAGAATTGCACCACGACGACCACCAACAATCGCGGCAGGGTAAAGACACGGCCCGCGCATTTATGGGAGACTGAAGGGGGCCCGTTTTCCTCCGCTCCGGCTCCAGGATCTCCAAGAAAAATGGCTGATGAATTGAGCTTGACGGCTAACTTGCCCACGGGACAACGAGGCTATTCACAGTCTCCTTCCAGGGTCGACGGCATGCACGCCAACGCGTGGGACCGGCGCGACCATCGCCACCGGCCGCCTCGCCAGTCTCCTCCGCCAGCCTACCCAGACGCTCATGACGCGCGCCCGAGGCCGAGGCCGAGTCTGAGCCCTCCTGACTGGAGTCGTGACAACCAGGGCAGAATGTATAACGATGACTATCACCGGGGACGTCATGACCAGGCCAGAGACAACGACCGCGCCTCTTCCTCGTATCGCGACAGGAGATACTCGTCGCGATCACCCCCTGGGGATCACTACAGCAGGAGTCGTTCCCGTAGTCCCGCCAGAGAGGGCGGTCGACTGGGAGATGCTGGGCTGCCTAGCGATACTGTCATCTTCGAAGGGCTGCCCCGTAGAGGCGAGGTGTGTATTACCGGGAGTGGTAGATGGGGAGAGAAAGTATCTTTGGGAAAGGGTATCCTGACGGAGAACTTCATGACCAGCTGAAGGAGAGCGTTACGCGGGCTTGCGAGGACTATTCCGTCCTCGATATCCGGTTAGCGTATGCCAAAGGTATATGTGCCCCGACGTCGTATTGTCTTGTGTGCATTGATTCCCACTAACACTTGGTAAAGGAAAACGTCGAGCGTTTATTCAGTTTGAGGACGTTGATCACGCAACCGGCTTCATCGACGATCATTTCCCAAAGATCCATTTAACACTGCCTCACGCGACTGATGAGGTCCCCGATGGCAAGTGCAGTGCTTTCATTCACTTTGCCCATCCCAGAGCGGACGGAGACACGCGCGCCGGCGGCCAATGGGTGTGCCAACCTGTGAGTTTACACCTTGATTCCCTCTGACGGGGAGGGACGACAACTGACAAAGACGCAGTGCGGCTTCGACAATTACTCTTCTCGCACAAAGTGCAAACGCTGTGGCTCGTCGCCTCTATGTACGTCTATATAGCTCTTCTATCCTAGCTATCCACGGCTGCTAACTTGACCTCACTTGTAGCCTCTGCGATGCAAGTCAGCTTGATTCCCGCTGCTGACGCCGGCGACGCACCAACCCAGATCTTGGTAGTGTATCCTCTGTTGGCCTATGTCACTGAGGAAATGTTTGCTGCAGATATGAAGCGTCTCGAGCTTGAGAAGCCTGATCCAGCCAGCCAGAAGCTGGCGCCAGGCTCAAAGCTCCAGTCAACCGCTCCAGCCGATCGCGCTGCTCGGACAGGCGCACGTCCAGGATCACTCCACCGCGTATTTCTGATGCGCGATTCCGTTACGGATGAGTCGGTCAAATACGGCTTTGCCGAGTTCTGGACTCTGCAGGATGCCGTTGAAGCCATGGCCAAGATCAAGCTGCTGCCATCCTTCAGCGTTGCCGCCTCTCCCGTCACCGTGTCTCATATCCATCTGGGAGTCTTTGTTCCGGAAGAACGCGAGGTCACGCCTGAGATGGAGAAGTTCTCCTTCAACCCACTGTTCAATCCCACCCTCCGCGTTCGATATCGCGATTTGCGAGTCTATCCTAGCCAGAAGGTCCTGACGCCTGAGCCTCCGGGAAGTGCCGGCGCAGACGGAGAGCAAAAGGGCGGCGATCAGGGCGGCAACAACAAGAAACAGAAGAAGAGAAAGGCAGATGATCCCTTGCCTGCTGCTGCCAAAAAGGCAGTCCCCGCAATGGCTGGCCACATGGCCCTGTGGCAGAAGAAGCATGAGGAGATTCACACCAACGAGTCTGGAGCGACGGCTGCTAAGCAACTGCCAGCTAAAGACTCCAAGGAAGCGCCCATCAAATTTGCGTTCCCCGGGGCGTCTGCGCATGCCTCAGCCGCTCAACCAAACTCAGCATCACCTCCAGCTCCACCAGCTCAGCCAGCGCAACCAGCACCTCCCGCGCCCTCTTCCGCACCACCGCCGCCGCCGCCCCCTACAGAGAAGCGAAACGGCGACACGATTTCTGTAACCAAGCCTGACGGACAGACCAACCACGAGAAGCCAATGACTCCATACGCAGACCGAGCAAAGCTTCAATGTCTTCTTTGCATGCGCAAGTTCAAGTCTCTTGACGAGCTAGGCCGTCATGAAAATTCGAAACTTCACAAGGAGACGCTTCAAAATGAGCAGTCTATCAAGAGCGCGCTCGAGAGGTTAAGCAAACGAGGCATCCCCCTGCCGACACAGACCGAAGCCGGCGACAATGCCTCCAACGCCGCGGGACCTCAATATCGCGACAGAGCCAAGGAACGCCGCGAGCAGTGGAACCAGCCCAAGAAGCCCCTTCCCGTCGCCGCAGACAAGAGCGCCCCAGGTCCTCAGAAGAAGGACCAGGACAAAGCTGCAGCGCAAGAAAAAGCCCCGGCGCCGTCAAAGGGCGCGGGCATGCTCGCCAAGATGGGCTGGACGTCGGGCAGCGGCCTGGGTGCGAATGCCGAGGGGCGCACCGAGAGCATCGTCACTCACGTGTACCGGCAGGGCGTGGGGTTGGGCGCTGAAGGCGCGGATCTGGGCAACGCGCAGGCGCTGGGCGAGAGCAGGACAGTCAACAACCGCAAGGACTATGTTGATGCCGTCAACGAGCGGGCGAGGGAGCGCTTCCTACGCGAGTTTGGGGATAAGAAGGACGGTCAACAGAATGGGGAGGACAAGGACAGGGACAACGACAATGGTCCAAAGGAGGCGTGAGATTACTCAGTGGCGGGCGATCTGGCATATGGGTAGATGTGTCTGCTGCAACATGCATCACGGCGTTTGGAAGAATCGAATCACACGCATATTCGCGACCTTTTCTACGGCGGCTGTCGCCTTTTTTCATCTAGTAAAAGGGCTTCTTTATTTCAGGGATCTATCTCCATCTAAGAATATCTCGAGAGTCAATGCCAAAACGTGATATAGCAGCTGCTGTACTTCTTCAATTCTTGCTTATACCAGTATATTTGGCTTCTTATATCTGAATTATAGATCTTTTATGTCTCCCATGCATGTAACCAAAACGTAAAAGAAGCCCCATCATCGCTGCTGCATGTCTCCTGGGCAAGATTGTCGCTCTACATGATATCTGGTCTTCGTGAAATCGCCGTAAACTGTCAACGCAACGCAAACATTGTCCCTCCCTTCCGTCAAAGTACAGCTAGCCATCTCCTGAAATAATACAACGTGATCTGAGAAATGTCCTCTATAGCGCACTCATCATCATGAAAACAGTCATGAACAAGGTTCCGGCCAGAGCAACGGAAAAGGTGGGATGAACAGCAGCACCCGCAGAATCTAATCGAGTGTCAGAACTTGCTAGAATTTCCAGAGTCGGCCGGGGTTGGTTGTGAATTACCTTGATCTTCATCATCCGACGAATCGTCAGAGTCGTCGCCCGTGGAAGCAGGGCCGGGAATCGTCTTGGAGCCCGCCTTGAACTCGAGGATGGAGCTGCTGGTCGAGTTGAGCGTCGCCTGGGCGATGCCAATCTGCTTGTTCTGCAGGTCGTAGACGACATAGGCGGACCGCAAGAAGGTGTCGCCCAGCAGGACAAACTCGTCAGACTCGATGCCGTAGGTCTTGGTCGAGCTCATGCCAAAGGTGCACACTCCGCTCCACCCCTTGAAAAACTTGCTCAGGGCGGGATCCGACATGATCTGGTCTGAAGCCGCGGCGAGATTGTTCAGGACCATTTCGTCAATGGGCACCTTGATCGTCTTGCCGTCGAATTTGAAGTTGAAGGTGGCATCCTTGTCGTTTGCTTTGGCGCAGTCGACAAACGGAACGGGAAGTCCCTGGATGTTAAGGACGTCGTACTCGTCAAAGACTTCCTGGACGACAGCATCTGGGAGAAGAGTGATTGTCGAGCCTGAGTCGAGAACGGCTTTGGCGCTGACGTCGGGTGTCTTAACGCCAGACGCCGAGAAGCCATCCAGGTTGACACTGTACATGACAATATCCTGGGTCTTGGCAATGGACGGCGGCAGCGACTGAAGGGGCAGTGTGGCGAGGCCGCCGTGGAACTTGTCGGTATCGACACCGCCAAAGAGAAGGATGCCCTGGCTGGTTTGCAAGTCGTTGAGGTAGAGACTGAATGCCGGAACTGGAATGACCTTTTGGGACACCAGGTTTTCGACGACGGTGGGATACTTGGTGTCGGCTGCTTCGTTGTCCCGGAACCCCAAGCCCAGGATGCCTGTGCCGCGGACCGACTGCAGGGCTAGGCCAAGCTGCTGGCCCGTGATGTTTGCATTGTTGATGGTGACGGTATCCTTGAAGTAGTTGCCTCGTATCCTGCGGCCATCAAGGTAGGTGATGTCGAAGACTTCAGTGCTCGACTTATAGGTGCTACTTCTCCTTGGGTTGACTACAATGGGCAGAAGAGATTAGCTGTGCGACTACAGGCAGTCGAAGTAATGAGGAGATGCGACATACACTGTCTGAAACAGTATTCTCCAACAGTCTGCGAAGTGAATTCGTCTGTGCAGAGGTCTGCAGTGACGGAGTTGACCCAGGTGTCACTGCTGCCGGTGTCAAGAAGGAAACTCAGCTTCTGAGGCGGCGTGCCAATGCTGAACTGGGCATAGTAGCCGCCTCCAGTGAGGTTGTTGATGGCGTCAAGGCTCACGCTGCCATCGCGACGCAGCAGTGATGGGGCAAAGTCAGGGTTGAGATTGCGCTTCTCAAAGGGGACGGTAACGACGCCTGCAGAAACTGTGGCAGCGGCGAAGAGGCCGGCCAGCGAGATGTACTGAACGGAACGCATTGTGGATGCAAATGGGAGTAAATCGAGAAGAGGCCAAGCCCAACGTTGTGATGACGGCCAAGGAATATGCCCAAGCACCCAGAGCAGACTATTGACACGTCCGTCGTCAGCTGCCGTGGTGAAGGAGGCTCAAGTCGCGGTCAGACAAAGAGACGACACGGAAATCGGTTTGGGGCTGCTCCAGCATTTAAGCATAGATTTAGAACGCTGCGGCGACTGCCTGAAGGAGCTGAACGACCATCATCTCTCTGCCCGTCGCCTCATCCCTGCCACTGCATGCGGCTAAGACGACTCGGGGTTGGGAAGCCATGCCTGGAGACCCAGCAGCCAGCAACCCTGTCCTGCTTGTCCGTCCATTCGGGGTGACACACGAAGAGACGGCCCCATGAGTCTAGGTATTTGATCTGTGCCGTGTGAGGGCAATAGAGCGTCGATGGGTGAGAGACATGGACACGGGCTCCTTGTGAAATCGGGTCAGGCATCAGAGGTATCAGAAAGCGCGTAGTATCATTGTGTATGTTCGACACTGGGAACTGACGGGCCACAAAACAACCAATGTTTGCCGTAGACCAGGTGGATGCACTTCGGGCAGCCCTGGGAGAGCGTGGAAGGAGATTGCCTGCTGGATTGCTGCTGTCAGCGTAAATCGCGGCTGTCAGGGTGATGGAGCATATTGGCTGCGGCTTGGCTCGTGGCTCGATAGATGGAGCAGCGTCGCATGGTTTCCATCCTTGGGGCGTTTTCGCATCCTTCTGGAGCTGAAGCGCCACCCGTCGTCCTTCTAGAGGCGGCCTATCTGTGTAGTAGTGTGTAATGATTCGCAAAAGAGCCAATTGGACACGATCCGCCTGGCGGTTATTGGCTTAGGGTCTGCTTCGCTGCGCCACGACCCCGGGCCAAGCAAGCCAAGCCAGGTACAATTTTCCCATTTCAAGCCGTTGACGGTGAGTCAGTGCGTAGCTTGATCCGAGCTTGTGATGTTGGTGATTGTTATTTCCAGCGCGGGTATCTGCCGATTGCTGAAGAAATGGAGCGATCCGACAACCAACAATGAAGAACAAGAGGGAGATCCATGCTGTCCAAGAGTTGACAGCGTCAGATGATATGGCAATGGCAATTGCCGGGGCTGCATGAGGATAAGATGAAGAAATTGTTTGGTGTTGTGATTGCTCTTGCCTCTAACTAGGTACCTAGGCACTGTCGGTGTCGGAACGCAGCTTTCCGTACCTTCCCAACTTCAATGAACACACAACGTGATGTCGGTACGTACTTACTTTGTGCACAGACATCACGATGTGAAGCTCATGCCTCTTCATTTCAATGCTGCTTGTAGGGGATTTGAGGCTGATTGTTCGCGTGGCGAATCAAACACAAGCATCCCTTCCCTCGGTTGCTATTTTTGAGCAGGTGGAACAGCTGCTTGGCTCTGCTAGCGGATTGACGCTTATGCAGAAGGAAGCGTGGCTGCGGCTGAGATTCTGCCTTGTGTGCGTCCAGTAGGGAAGAGACCGAAACACATCATATGCCGACCTATGGCAATTCGAGGCTGGTGGCCGAGATGGGATCTTTGGGGCGAGGCTTGGTTACTACCTTACGCGTTGAATGCTGGGTGGAATCAGGCTTTTGGTGCTGGAAGGATGTTGCGGATGATATTGACGACTGCTGTTACACCTCGATAGACATCGTGTTCAAGAAAGATATCTCATTGTCTCTCATTCTCATCACCCACATCATGTGTGATAGCAGAGGACACATCCAGACCGTCTGTGGATGCGTCTCGAGCACCGCAAACGCCCAGCAGGGAGGAGGAAGAAAGAAGTATCAAAATGATAGGAATAAATTCGAACGGCAACTATAATAAATCTCGCACAGTAACTTGTAAATCCCATCTATCGCATCCGCTATACATTAGAATCTATGTCGTCTCCGTTTAATCAGTAAAACGCCATGCCTAAGCAATATGTGTTTCCCCCTTTCACAGCTTGGCCCCCCTTTCCGTCTCGTCCTGCTGCAGTCTCACCACGCCCTATACCTCGTCAGTCAACCATCAGAACAACTATCATCCCAGAAACGACGAAGGAACCAAAAGAAAGAAAGAAAACTCACCTCCTGCATACAACTCGCCAGCAGCGTCCCATCCTGCGCATAAATCCTCTGCATCACCACCCCCCTCCCGTCCCCGCTCCACGGGCTCTCCATCTCGGAAAACATCCACTCGTCCGCCCTCACCCTCTTGGGCTCGTGGAAGTAGATGCTGTGGTCCAGGCTGACCATCATGCCCATCCGCGGCCTGCCCACCCAGTCCTCCAGCCGGCCGCCCATGCCCTCGAACTCGAGGAACTCGCGCACGCGCTTCAGCTCCGCCTCGGGCAGCGCGGCCACCTCCTCGGGCGTCTTGCCCAGCCGCCACAGCCGGTGAATGCGCGCCACCGTCCCGACAAAGTACTTGTCCGAGATGTACGCCAGCGCGTTGAGGTGCGCCTGGTGGCCCCCCGAGGCCGAGATCTTGCCCTTGCAGCGGTGCCACTGCCGCGCCCTCATCTGGTCCGGCCGCGCCTCGGGATCCCGCACCCGCAGCATCTCGATCCGCCGGCTCAGGAACGGATCGCCCCCTCGGCCGCCGTCGCTCGCGGCAACGGCCTCGTCCCCGTCCCAGCTCGCGTCCGGCATCTCCACGCCCTCGGGCAGCGCCGCCGCGTGCCGGATCTGCCTCGCCCCGCCGCTGCCCTCGCGCACGAAGCTGACCGTCGTCGTGAAGATGCACTTGCCCCTCTGCCGCGCCTGCACCGTGCGCGTCGCAAAGGACCGCCCGTCGCGCACCCGCTCGACGTGGTACATGATGGGGATCGTCGCCGAGCCCGCCAGCAGGAAGTAGCAGTGGCACGAGTGCACCAGGAAGTCGTCGCGCACCGTCATCTGCGCCGCGGCCAGGCTCTGCGCGATGACGGCGCCTCCGTAGACGCCGCGCGCGCCCTGGGGGAGCCATAGCGGGCGCGTGTTTGTGAAGATGTCCTGCAGTAGGTAGATGTCATGTTAGCTGGTACCGCGAACTGTCGTTATGGCTCCTATATAGATGCTGTTTGACGGGGTAGAGAGGTAAGGTGATATTTCATGTTGTTCTACTTACCTCGCCCAGCACCGCCAGCGGCGTCACCTCGACCGTGTGCTCAATGGGCGCCTTGTTCGGATCCGGCTCTGGAGGCCTGAGCAGCGTCGTCCGCTTGTCCAGCACCTTTTCTGTGCCCTCCACCTTGGCTTCTTCTGTATCACGGCCGCTCATTTTCGTTGGCCCTCTGTTGCTTCCAACTCGACGCTGCTGTTCCTTTCAAAGCCGATTACAATCCAGCCCGTAATCACTCGTTGGCGAATCCTAAAAGAACAAGTTTGACAAGAGTTGATACAACTAACGGAACAATTTGAAAAAGCGATGGAAAAGAATTTGGAAAGGAAATCCAGCGTCCCAGCATCGAGTCAAGCACACCAAATCAGGGGTCTCACTTGACGTAAGTGTACTTGAGAAGGGCTCAGAAATGCCTCGGCTCAGCCCTGCCGAAGCTACTGTAAATCCACCTTTTTTCGTCCCCATTCAGCTCGAACAAAACACGATCCATTCGATGCATTGCACGGGACGGAATTGGATTTCCACAATGCTTTCTGTCATTGATAATACGGTTAATCCAAGCCACTAAGATGGCAATCTTCAATATGAATCTTACCCGCTTGTCTTGCTTCGGCTTGCTTACGCTTTTGCGCTTAAAAATTAACAAGAAAATGTTCTGTTTGTTCCTGACCCGATCACGATAAGGTGTACGTCAAGGCGCACCACTTTATCGTCGGGTGTTAGTACTAGAGCATCAGCAACTCTGAATTGCCGAGGCTTGCCTCCATTTCTTTTGCTTCGGAGGCCCGCATCCTGATCCACGCCACTAAAAGGGGCCCAAACACGCATTAATTACATTTCCATGAATGTTCCTAAGGACTATTTCTTTGAGATCAAGAATGGAAAGCAATTCGACCCAGATTTGCTATAACGGAAAGGTCTGTCGTGTCTCGTTGACCCTCAACCGGCAGATTACACCCTGACAAGCATGTGAAAGGCGACGTCACAAGTCAGCAACTCGCCCGTCCCGTGGCATCTTCGGACTTCCCAACTATTACGTCCAATGCATGTACAAATAGACAAGCTCAGAGATTGAGTGCATCGAAGAGAATTGTTTCACTATAGTACTAATATTGCATACGAGCTAACTCCCCATATCCTCCCGTCTTGCCTCTCTTGTCTTCATCTCTCACTGAGTATCAAACAAGACACCAACAATACACCCATTTCAACATCTCAGATCTAGTGCAAAACAGATACAATTACATTGTTGTCCTTTTCCATCGTTGGCCTCCGTCGCTCACGAATTCTCAGAAGGTACGTCTTCGAATATAGGCTCCAGCCCTTCCCATGCCGCTGCATAATCGCCATCGGGTCCGGCCTTTTCTCGCTGCGTCCAGTACTTGCCGTTGAACTGCCAGTACTCCTCGCCCGTGATTTCACACCTCGCCTTGGTGAACCACGCGGGGACAAACTCCTCCCCGGCACTCTCGCGCGCTCGTCGTCGGGCTCGCTGGTTCTCCTCCAGCCGGTTCTTCTCGCTAGCCGCAAAGTCGTATTCGCCCTCCTCCATGGCCCGCTGGTCTGGCCGCAGACGTGAATCAGTGGGTGCAATCCACGCCCTCAAGTTGTCGTCGATGTGGTTAAACGTCAGCACAAACGGCGTCAGGTTGAAGGGAATGCCCGCTGGTCTCTCGTTGGCTTGCCAGATGAGATACGCTCGGTTGGGGTCCGCGATGCTGCCTCGGTGAACAATGTCCTTGTTCTTCGTCGAGGGCTCGTCCACGGCGGCCTCGTAGCCGGGTGTCAGGCGGGCATAGAGTCTCGAGTTCCACCGTCCGCCGAGGCTGACCCGCACCTGGCCCGAGGCATCCACAATCTTGCCGACGATCTGATACGCACTCGAGGCCTTCCAGCCACGGGCCTTGAACTCGACGTGAGCCACTTCTCCCGTGGTCCAGTTCTTGATCTCCATGGGGCCGTAGTTGTCCACCGTGGGGTTGCCAGTGATGATGCCAATGACCGAGGATGTCACCTTCTTCCATGTGTACAGCTCCTCCTTGCCACCAGCGGTAGGTCGGAGTCTGAGGAACCACGTACCAAGGGGGTTGATGTCAAACGACTTGCCGTAGAACTTGGACTTGACATGCGATTCGCCCCAGTACGTCCAGTTGGGCGACTCAGCCCACGCGGCGCCAATCGGCGGGTGGTGGCTGACTTGCTCGATGAAGAAGCGGTAGTTCTTGTCCGGGCGAACGTACTCAAACGTTTCGCCAAGCAGCGGGTTGAAAGGCTTGGCCACGCGGCCAATTGTGGACGCGTACTCGCTAGCAGCAAACGCCGCCACATACATAAGTCTCTCGATCGAGTCTGAGCGTTCGGCTGCGAGGTCGAGAAGGTCCGCGTATTCCATGTCCTCACCACAACGGTACAACAGAGACGTCGGCTCGTTGAACGACACCGGCAGCGTCATCCTCGTCATATCCTTGCCAATCATCGACTTGAGAATGCCCTGTCGCTAGTTGTTAGCTCATTGTGCGCACACTCAAGTCAGCATCGGACGAGAGATTATGCAACCTACCCAGAGAGAAATCTTTGGCCGATCATCATTCTCCATCTTGAGCTTGTGACGGATGCCGTTTTCGTATCCCTTGAAGGAGCTACTGATGTCGATGCCCGAGACAACCACGTCCTTCTTGTCTTGCTTGGTGTCGCTGGGAGGGAGCTCAGTCACTTCGACGTCGCCGGAGTCGATCGCATCAAAGAACTCGTCTTCTACGCCAGACTCGCTGTCAGAAAGCTCGGCCATCTGCGCCAGAGCTGTTTGTTTCCGAGCCAGCGTACGGCTTGTTGCCTTGACAATCGCCGCGGCCTCCTCGACTTCTTCCTGAACCTTCTCCATCGTCGGCGTGACGCTAGCAGACGGCAAGCCGCCGCCTTCCATGACCTCGCGCAACGCCTTCTTTGCCAGCTTCCGCTTCATCTCTGATTCACCGACGCGAGCCTCGAGGATTTCCTGCTCACGAGCCACCTGCGCCATGCTCTCCTCCCACATCCGTCGCATGTTCGACTCGCGATCCAGCCGGTACTGCCAGAATGCGTCACGGTCTTTGGAGATCCGCAGCAGGTCGCCAACGAGGCCCGTCAAGCTCCGGATGGCAGCGTCATATGTGGAAAGCGCCTGTGCCACCTTTGTATCCGACAGCGTCGTGGCAGGACTACGAGAGAGCTCTGCCATGAGCGCCGAGTGGACGCTTGCCATGGTTTCGAGTTGCAGTTTCGCTGATTGCGCCGTAATGTTGAGGGCATCCTTGGTTGCCTGGGGCTCCTCACGGCCGCTCGTCTCCTCACCATAGTCGTCTTCGTCGTCGCCGTCACCGGCTGTGGTTGCAGGGCCAGCAACGTGCTCGTGGCTATGTATGGCCTCGGCCTCTGTATAAGTATCCACAAAATCCTCCTCTTCTACACTGCCTATACTTGTTGCCGTCATGTCTGACTTCTTAACCGACAGAATAGGGCGCGCCTGTAACTGCGTGCTGATCCGCCTCAGATCCGTCGTGCTCGTATTCTCGCTGTGGGACTCCTGGAGAGAGAGTGCTCCGCTCTGGTCGGCTTTGGCGATTCGAAGGAGCTCCGCGTTGCGAGCCGCTTGGCGCTCTTCCTCCCTGGCTTGATCCTTGGTCCACTGGATAGAGTTGTTGAGAGCCCAGAACCATCGCTTGGCCTCGACCTCGTGGTTTGCCTTGAGCGTGTACTTGACGGACGACTTGCCGATGATCTCAAACTTGGTCTTCTCATCCGGGCTCATGTGAAGCTGTGCAATCTTCATGTTGATGGCGCCGCGACATGCCGAGCCGGCATCATCTTGGTGCTTGTAGTAGCTGAGCACGCCATCCTCAAGCACGAACCAGCGCAGCTGGTATCCCTTGCGATAGTTGGTCCATTTCTTCAGGTAACCCTTCATCTCGCGGGCCTCGCGGCCTGCCAAGGGATCAATAGGCCCTCCAGCAGCAATGCTCTGCGAGGCCGCATGTCCCAAGACTGCCTTCTCTTGGATACCCCTCTGCGCCGCCACAGCAGCTGGCGACTTCTTCAGTATGGCCTTGACGTTGTCGTCGTTGGTGATTGACTGGGGGAGTTTGCCTCGGCGGTCGCGACGGAAGGGATCGGCGCCGTGCAGCAGAAGCACTTGGATGAGTTGAATGTTCTTCTTCTTGGCCGCTTCGTGGAGCAGCGTGCCTCCGGCCTGCGCAACAGCCGGGTCGCATACAAACTCGGTGCTATTAATGTCCAGCATCGTCTTGAGCCGCTGCTCCTCCAGCACCTGGGCAAGGGTATCATAGTCGTTTTTAGCAATGAGGTCCTGGATTTGCTGCACTTTGGCGTCCGTGAAGAGAGAGCGCGAAAGCTGGAGCAGCTGGAAGATTTCGGGGGTTCGCGCCAGGTCGATGGGTAGCTTCCCTTGGTTGTTTGCGATGGCGTCGTTGATATCCTTCTGCTCCAGCAGCAGCTTGACTGCCTGGGTGCGGCCGTGCATGGCGGCAATGTGCAGCGGGGTGTTGCCATCCTTGTCTCGAGAGTTGACATCGAGGCTGCCAAGGCCGTCGGAGAGTACATATTCAATGACCGGGAACTCGGCACACTGCATGGCCAGGTGAAGTATGGTGGTGTCTTCGAGGGCGCCGCCTGCACTGACCCCGCCAAGGGACGAGATGCTCGCACGTGGGACGCCGTCGGCCGTCTCTCGAATGGCCTTTGAGATGGACGCCGTGTCCCCGCTCCTCAGGGCCTCGACAACCCTGAATTTGCGCACCGACTGCTCGAGGCTGCCGGTCTTGACGTCCGAGGTTGGCGAGGATTTCACGCTCACGGCGGCCTGGTTGTTGGACGGCGTCCTGCTTAGGATGGCCGACGGCGTCGACAGTCGCGAGCTGTGGCTGCGGGCAGCGGACGTCGCAGCTTTCGGGGGAGATGCATGACTACCCGTGGCCGAGAGTCGGCCGTCTTCGGATCCTGATTCGTCATCGCGAGTGTCTTTTCGGCGCAGCAGCGACAGCGCGGCGGCGGACTTGGACCGCTTGTGGTTGTTACTGTAGCCACATGGCGAGTTAGCCAGCTCACGCCCATCTTATCAATCAATTATGGACAGCGCAGCGCAGCCCCCCAGACCAGATCGAAGAAAGGAACACGGCGCGGGAGCTGAGGACGGGACTTTGGAAACATCAAGCTGCTAAAGACAGCCGGACGAGGCAAAGCTCTTGAAATCAGAGCACGGTCGACGTACCTCTCGCCCACGTCCGACATGCTGGGCTACATGCAATTGTCTCGCTCGTGTTTCGCTTCGGGGGGTTCGTGGGTTCGTTCGATTTGCGAGGTGCAGGCTGAAGGCAGCCCCCAGCCGCCAACGCAGAGTCGCTGTTCCGGGCAGGTAAGAAGGCGACTAGAAAAGGGGCTCGGTATCGATTCGTGTGACTGCAAAGAGCGCGTCTCCAGCAACGGACCGCATGCGAATTGAAGGAGGAGGATAAATCTGGCAGCGAGGCAGCGTGGAGATTGGGGTGGAGAGAGCAAGTGGCATTTTGAGAGATGATGCTGCAGGGGTGGCTGAGTTCGCAAAGCTCCCGTCGACTCCAGCGCTCTGGGCGTCTGTGCGTGCTATAATTACAGGCGGTCGCTCACAGGGACTCCATGAGAAATAGAACGAACAAAGAGCCTAGAGCGCTAAGGCTGGGCTGGTCTGGTGCCAAGTTCACATAAGGTCGTGACACAAACGAGGTGCTGGCCTTGAAATGACGTTTTCTTGCTCCAAACGAACTAGTAGCGGGACTGCGGCAGTGGGTGTGCTTAGTCATGTGCCATGGTTCGCGAGCGATGCGCACTTTCAGCTTCCTTTCATGGTTGGATGCATCTACGAGTGTTTTCTTTGTTTCTACCAGCCTGTTGTTGGTTGTCCAATTCCAGCGCTTGATCAATCACATCCTTGTGATGCCTCGAGCCTTGCCACGGAACGATGACGCATACACTCGTCTCTGAATGCATCAACGGCGATAGTCCGAATACAACCATGCCTTCAGTACAGACAGCTCTCGGCGTTTAGCTGAAGCGTCCAACTCAGCTTCCTACCCTAAAAAAAAAAAAAGCCATCGGATGAGCGCCGCCCGAGATACATGCACCAGACATCTCGCATGTCACCAAGGTACTTCTATAGGTATCTAGGTCGCTTCTTTCAAGTTGAAAATGTTACATATCTCATGTGCCTTGGGTAGTCTGCAATGCTCAAGCTCGAGAAACGCATATTGACTCGCTTGGCTGTTGAGAGGGAGTCGTATGTGGGATTGTTCAAGATCACGGTGCATTTTCCGACTCCATCTTAGACTAAGTAGCCTTGAACGCCCATCAGATTTCCAGGAAGACAGATATCTGCTGCTCTTGGCCATCGAGAGTTGTCGAGGCGCGGACATGACGGCACTTGTACTTGGGAGGCGCGGACCCGATTCTCTATGAGAACGGCGACACTCTGCAACTTGCCGCGAAGATGAACAACAAGACGGTCATCAAAATGCTGATGCTGGTCCTGAAACACAATGTTGATGCAGACTACAAAGAAGCAAGAGGCGACACTCCGCTCATGGAGGCAACTACCTCTCACAGGGGCATTAACACGGGTAAGCTCTTCCTCCAGTCACCGCGCGTCAACCTCAACCAATGGAGTCACTGGGGAGAGATGGTCCTCCACACGATGATCGCAAAAGGAAGGCCAGATATTGCAGAGCTGATGCTCACCCGGGATGGCATCGAAACCGATCAATGGGGCTTCAAGGGGCACACGGCGCAGATGGTTTGTCTGCTCAAGATGGTCGAGGCCGCCAATATGAGTCTATACATTCCCCAGTTCAAGTAGCTGCTGATGCGCCAGGGCATCGATATGGAGGCTTTCCAACAAGATTCTGCGACTATTGTCTTGGAGCGCCTCTAGGATGCGTAACTCGACTTTCTGCTGGAATTGATGAAGAAGATGGGTTTCGATATGCTGAAGATTGATAGGACCTAGTTTCTTCCCGTGTGATCGTAGCAACGGTAAATGAGAGCATCCGGGACTTGCAGTGTCTGGCGGTTCCTACAGCTCACCTCACAGGCGAAAAAATTGAAGGAGATGAATGTGCCTAACGATGCCCTATGTGTGTCCGACTGGGTTATATTCGTTGCACGTTATAGCTTAGGCAGTCGATGGGCCGTTTTGTAGACGTCTGAAGAACAAACTGTAAAAACGGCAATGACGTTTGCTCTCACTACCGTGCATTATATACATGGCCACGCGTCCGCTCTAACGACTGGGTGCTTAGCTCCTTAATGCTTTGAGTTCACCTCGACGCCATGTGGCGCCAAAATTGCCATCATTTCGTTCCAGATCTTTGCCTGAAGCTTCTGCCCCTTTTCATTCGTCACTAATACTCC
This sequence comes from Trichoderma gracile, assembly GCA_020002365.1. Taxonomy (NCBI): domain Eukaryota; kingdom Fungi; phylum Ascomycota; class Sordariomycetes; order Hypocreales; family Hypocreaceae; genus Trichoderma; species Trichoderma gracile. Next base: position 2,159,850 of record JAINEY010000003.1, read on the forward strand.
AGGCCTGTGATAAAGTTGCCCCCAGTCAGCCCAATAGTTCGTAACAGCATTCCGGGGTAATGCAAGGCGATGTGAGCTACTTACTCTGCAATCTTGTTCTTGTGATACCACAACCCATGGCTCTCCGGATCCAGTCCGCTCGCAACAACAAGCGTCCGCGAGCCTTCCTCTGTCGTCTTGCAGATCGTCGCCTGGATAAGAGCCAGCCCCAGCCGCTGGCCCGCAGAAGTCGATTCCCGAGCGAGATCCGACTTACATGCCCCCGGGCATGAGTAATTCACCACCACGTCTGGCTCGCCGTCTGACGAAAGGGCAAGCTTCGCGATTTCGCGAACTGCATAAATGAGGACCAGCTTGGAAACACAATACCTGTTGGCCAACCCTCCAAAATTCTCCTCCTTGTTCAATGCTTCAAGGCAGTTTGGGGCGTCCTGCCAGGGCTCCCCATCCGGAACCCTTTGGTGTCCTCTCGAAGCAACGATACTAAGTCGTGGTTTCCAGTCTGGCCGTGAAGATTGCCGCATTTTGGGAAGAAGTAGCAGTGCAAGAAGCGTTGTTGAAAGAGCATTGACTTGCAATGTTTCTTCCCAGCCGTCCTTTGTCAGTCCGAATTGAGCCTTGTCAACGGCGGCATTGAGCAAGGCGATGTCGATTGATGAAAGCTCGGTTGTTGCTCGATTTGCAAACGCTTTGACTGACTCGAAGGATGCCAAATCGATGATCCATACGTCAATGGTACATGATTTGGTTTGCTCCGGCTTGAGACTGGAGATTATGTTCTGCTTGGCTGCCTCGCCCTTGCTCTGTGACCGAACTCCTAGAATCACGCGGGATGCCCCCAGACGGACATAGTGACGGGCTGCTTCGAGGCCAAGGCCTCCGCTGGCGCCGATGACAATGACGGTTTTGCTGGAAATGGGGAGCTCGTCGAGGGTTTGTAGACTGGGGGCTGACCAGCGGTTCGTCAAGAAACCGCAGAGGACCTGTGCTGTGCTCATGGCGAGACGAAGTAATTGTTTCCAGTATTGCGTATAAGCTTCGATAGACCGTAGGTATATGTCAAATCTCGCTCTTATATTGGGGGCGCTTCAAAGTGAACCTTGAGCTGCGTGTTTGCTCTCTCCGTCTGCATATTACATGTAGGTACTTTCCATGATGGTTTTCTGTCATTGAAACTCGCCGTCTTTATATGCTTTAGCTTCGACGGCCCAATCTGGGCTCACGAGAATTTGCATATTTAGCTAGAAAAGCAAACAATCGAGTTTAACCATGATGGAAATACTATTCCCTGTCAGTCTCCATTCCCAAGAAAGGGGATTCTTCGTCATCAAACCTGGACCTCTCACAGCCCGTTTCATCACCGTCTGAGACATGAAGGACGAGAACACTCCAAGAATATCTCCAGTCTAAGCCCAGAGAGGCGAAAGCGCCGTCATCAGGCTGCATTAGCGCCAGTTTCTCGCCGACCCACCGACTTTCCCAATTGGGTCACGCCCAGTCAGCAGGAGACATTCAAAGACAAACCGATGACCGTCCATCTCCAGATTCATCTCTTTTCCAATCTATCGAAATTCTCTCTGGAGCTGCTTCGTTCCGGAAAAGAAGGATAATCGGACTGATTCTCATTGGCACCCTCGTATATTTTTGCTCAACTTGGCGGCAAACGATGGCAACATTCCAGAGATTCCGTCTAGTGCCTTTGCGGGACGAGGTGAGTTTGTCTCCTTGGTGGATCGTCTGTTTCTGGACATGGTTGGCAGAACGCTGAATCAGGAGTGACCAACAGAAGATTGATGAAAGGGACGACTGGTCGGGGTTGAAGGATGCCAAGGAGAGGAGGAAGAGACAGAACAGGATCAATCAGCGGGCTGCTCGTAGGCAATACCCCTTCTCGGCCCCCTTTTTGATTATCATTATGATCGATTGTTCTCGTATACGGGATGTTTTAACCCACTAACCCGGTACTTTGAATACAGGCCGCCGGCAGAGGTTGAACCTCGTCCAGGAGCACGAATCGGAGTCGACGGCCGCATTACCGCGTCCAGGTGCCCCGGCTATTGCTGCAGGAGGGCGGCGGCAGAAACCCGCGTACCCTTCTCATCAAGTCTACTTCCCTCTCTCCCCCGACCACAAGCTGCTCTACGTCATTGTCCTCAATGTTTCCCGGGCCGTCATCACCAACTACTTCATTCTGTGTAGCATCACGCCTCTAGCGGCTAGCATGTGCGATAACCGTCGAGTCTTTGCGCTAAGCGACCTGGCCATGGCACCTCAAAACCTCGATGGCACTCCTGCTGTCCCTCCGTCGTTCATGCCCACGGAGCTGCAGCAGGTAGCTCCTCATCCTGGCTGGATCGACCTCCTTCCGTCACCTCAGCTGCGGGACAACCTCATCCTGGCGATAGAGGAGTTTAACATTGATGAAGAGGAGTTGCTGGCCGACTTGATAGGGGACATCTTCGCAAGCATAGGTTGCGGTTATGATGAAGATTCGTCGTCGAGCAGCGGGTCGGAAGATGAAAAGGAAGTCGCTGAGAGACCAGTGGGACTGACTCCAGAGCAAGAGTATACCTTGCGGACTTACACCCCTTCGAGCTCTGCCGAAACCGGGATTCTCTCGTGGTCGGACCCTTGGGAGATAGCGGGCTGGGAGTTCACCGAGAAGTTTGTCACTAAATGGGGCTTCTTGCTTCAAGGGTGTCCAGATGTGGTAGCTGCTGCCAATAAGTGGAGGGCTATGCGAGGAGAGGATCCTCTCGTCGTGGAGCTTTAGATATCATGAAGCTGGAGATGGTGGGTTAACCGGCTGCCATGTCTCTCCTGGGCACCGTGATGTTTGGAAGAGAGCCGGGTGTTTATGAGGAATGTGAATATGGGATATGAAATGGGCGGGACGTGGAACCTCATAACAGCAACAATGGAGCTTTCTCTTCTTCTTTGCTTTCCTCATTTGTACATATATATACCACTAGCGTTTGGATACAAGGAAATCTCACTCCTACACAAGAGCAATCTTAAATTCGCGAGTCTGTTCTGTCTGTTTGCTAGTCCTCTCTTTGCCTCTCTTATCAATTACAGCGATGTCGTATGACTGGCAAAAAGATATGCAGATCCGGCAAAAAAGATGCCCACTATCAGAGTCGAACTGATCACCTTGTCATGTCAAGTATTTACTAGTGACACGCTATACCGCTTAGCCAAGCGGGCTCTGGGATGAAGCTCGTAAGAGCTCTTGGAAATGCGCGAGTCAAGGCAAATCTATAAAACTTGGTTTCCATCGTCCGGTTCGTCGGGATGCTAAAGGCATCTTGGGTGACATGGACCCCAGCCTGTCAGAAACTGATCTGCAAGAGCTCTCTGAAAGCGGGGCAAAACGAACGACGAAAGCACCCGGCAAGCGAGCGCAAATCAAGCACATCATCGTGGGAATCGGGAGCGGTCCGAGGGGATGTTCAACGGCTCCAGGACCTGGGAATGATCTGGTGCCACGCCAGTGGTCAAGTATGTATCATATCCCAGGGAACCACACCTTCCCACACTTCTGGCGGTTCTCTGTGTATTTACTATATGAGTTTGGATGCACTGCTGACGGCTGGTTTCTTTGATCGACGCCGGCAGTTGGTGTTGTGCATCGAAACTCTTTTCTGCGGGCACCAATGATGGATGATGCTGGTGAAGTGCAAGCTTGAGGTGGTTGCAGCTGTTTGGGTCACGTCTGATCGGAGCAGGTCGAAGTGGTGCCGGCTCCTTGGATCAGATCTCGAAAGCGGCTAACGGTCGCCCATTGAAAAATGAAGCAGCGCGGATGACCACCTGGTTTCTAGACATTACGCGAAATGTTGAAGAAAGAAGGGGAGTTCGCAAGATTCGGAAGTGGACTGACGATGACTCGGACAGCCTTGCCAATTCCGGACTGGACGGCTTTGGACCCTTTTCACATGTCGTTCTGCTCCATCTGCTGTGGTTTGGAGATGCTGTTTCACCGAAAGCTGGCGAAGCGACAACGCATGTGTGTGATGTAGTGCAAGTGAGGAACTCCAAACCATACCTTACCTACACAACGTCCATCAATCTCTCTGACCCCTCACATGATTGCTGGCAAAATGCCTGACACCTATTTTTCTGGCGTTGTCCCTTCTGACACGTCGAGACTTAGCGCAGGCACGGCTGGCCTCGGAAGTTTGAGTAGCTCCGATGCAGGGTCCAGAGAGATTTTTCACAGATCTAGACCCTTTCGCAGTGGCCGAAGCAAGCACCAGGATTCCCAGCTACACAGACGGCAGAGCCATTTGACAGCGGCCGAGTCCGTACAGGTACAAAGTGGCAACGCTTTTTGCTCTCGAATTTCTTACCTTCCTAAGTACCTTAGTACTGCTTGTGCGTCTCAGTTGTTCTTTCCAGGGCTGGCGATTTGCCGTTACAAATCCAAACTCGGTCTAACTCAAAGCAAGAGCCAAGTGAAAAATATCGATTATCGTTGCAATCATGGAAACCACGACTGCGGGATGGCTCTTTCTTGCTGGTGCTTGGCGGTCTTTCTGAAATGAATCATGACTCTCCTCGATCTGTCTCACGCGATCCTCCTTTCATTCACATCTTCCTCGTCTTGACGAGAAGAGTGGTTGCACCAACCAAGTGCTGCCGTTCAACCAGCATTTCCCCTAGGAGCAAACAAATTGCGTGATCAACCCTATCACAGCTACTACTCTATTATTCTTATCAATCTCTGTGTCTTTGGAATCCTGCCAGCAGTTATCGGAATTGCCGCTCTTAATCTTCTTCCGCCTTTCCTACCTGAATTCTACTGAAAAAACAAGGGGGGATAGCAACGGACAAAGAAGAAACCTCATCAGCAGCCCGCGACGCTCGCAAACATGCAGCCTCTCGCACCTCTCGCACCGGAAACCGATGGGGATCGCGCCACCCAGGAAGCCCCCATCCGCTCCGTCTCCAAACATACGCATCACACTTGGGCGCGCACCTTTTCTTGCATCGCAGATGTCTATGTGCAGCCCCAGTCGCTGGCCGAGATTGAAAATGTGGTCAATCTTGCGCACAGATATCGCAAGCGAGTCGTGACGGTGGGATGCGGGCACTCGCCCTCCAACATCGCCCTTACCTCGAGCTGGCTGGTCAACTTGGACAAGTATAACAAGATTCTCTCCCTCGACCCTGAGACCGGCGTCGTGGTCATGCAGAGCGGCATCCGCCTGTACACGTTGTGTGAGGAACTTGAGCGTCACGGCTGGGCCATGCCAAACCTCGGCAGCATCAACCAGCAGTCTATTGCGGGCGCCATCTCAACAGGAACCCACGGGAGCAGCGTCCAGCACGGCCTCATGTCCGAGGACGTTCTCTCTCTCAAAATTACCCTTGCCAATGGCACCACTCAGGAGTGCTCCAGAGACGCAAACTCTGATCTCTTCCAGGCCGCGCTGCTCTCGCTTGGCTCACTGGGCATCATCTCGGAAATCACCTTCCAGGCCGTCCGAGCCTTTGATCTTCGGTGGAAGCAGACCATCGATTCTGACTTGAAGGTCTTCAACTCATGGTCGAAAGATTTGTGGACTCAGAGCGAGTTTGTCCGAGTCTGGTGGTTCCCTTACACTCGGCGGGCGGTGGTCTGGCAGGCTGATCAAACAGACGAGAAGCACCGTGAGCCTCCAGTGAGCTACTACGATGGAGCTCTCGGCTACTATGTCTACCACAACCTGCTCTACCTCGCACAGTCATTTCCTCGCATTCTCCCCTGGGTCGAGTGGTTTGTCTTCGGTATGCAGTATGGGTTTGCCAACGGCTCCAGTACAAGTGCCGTTCAGCCAAGCCGCAAAGCGTTGTTGATGAACTGCCTCTACTCTCAGTTTGTCAACGAGTGGGCTATTCCCCTGCACAAGGGGCCAGAGGCGCTCCGCAGACTGAGCTCATGGCTCAACCAACTCTCCCCTAGTGACCCGGACTATGTGCCGCACAACATTCCTTTCTCTGCTGAAGGCCTCTATGTCCACGCGCCAGTTGAGGTTCGCGTCAGCGACACAACTCTGACTACAAACGCCCGGCCTCTCCTCGACCCGACGGTCAAGGACGGCCCGACATTGTACCTCAACGCCACTCTGTATCGCCCTTACTTGCACGATCCACCCTGCCGGGAGCGTTACTATCAAGCCTTTGAATGGCTAATGAAGGATATGGGCGGCAGACCGCATTGGGCCAAAAACTTTGAAGCCTATCGTCCGGAAATCGAACTCATGTATGGCGACGACCTCGACAAGTTCAGACAGATCCGAGACGCTGTCGATCCAGAGGGCATGTTCCTCGGCCCTTGGCACAGAGCCCGCATCCTTGCGGAGGATGCCCGATATGAGCTAGAGGAGGTTGAAGTTGAGAGGACAAAGTCCGTCAAGAATGGTATTACAGTTTTCGGCAAAGTCTGAGCGACATGGTGGTTCCTTATTCACTTTGTACCTGGAGGCAACTTCACGTTTGGTCGTGGACCTTTTGAGTAATTACTGCTAGCGTTCATTTGCATAGCCAAACTCTAGACTTGGGCGGCAGCTGTTTCTTTGGCTGATGTACATATTTTATCTGGGCAGAGGTCATGATTGTATGGAGACGTGATCGAGCAGGCTTGGAAAGAGACTCGACTCAGGATTGTTATACCCCGAGAGCTTGGTTTAGCCTACAGGCCGATGGTGCTTGTCTCATACAAGCCCGGCAACATGCTTGTTAGGGGTTCTTTCACCATTGCCCTGAACTTGATCCCAGCGTTGGACTTGGAAGAGATATTCACAAGGATAAGCAAACGACTTGGCTGAGCAACCAACAATGAGCGCCGATTGGACAAGTTTGTTCACTTCTTTTCACACGCCTAGGAATCCTTTCCTTGTACCTACATAGTTAAACACGCATCTGCTAGCCAGAGACTCATCCCATCCCCGGCGCCAGTTTATGCTCGTACTGAAATCGAATGACAACGATGTAAGTTTTCCTTTGCCAGCCCATATTGCTCGTCGTCGATCTACCCATCTGGTGGTCCTATCATAGGTAGTTTCCCCCCTGCCTAGGTATCTATAAATAGGTATGTGTGTTTCTGTCATGTGTCTCTATGTTAGGTTGCACGTAATTGATCTCTTCGGCATCATGGCTTCTATCATCTGCCTATTACCTAGTGTGTATAACTTGACTGGGATTTTACTCACTTTGTACAGGGCTGACCAATTGAAGAGGAGGGTTGAGAGAAAGTGAGGGGAGCGAAGCCCGGACTGTTGCGTTGGAGGCAGAGTATTTTCCATCTATGCTTTTGGCTGCTTACTGGGATTGCCGCAATAGGCACGAATCTGCGCTGCGTTTTGCTTCCCTTGTGTCGATGCCCTTTGCAAATTCTTTGTGTTAGGAGGGGTGCCCTGGTTTGAAGGAAAGGGCAAGGTATGTTAATTGTTCGGTACTTCCGTTACGATTCTCCCGAATACGAATATCCTCCCCTTTCTATCTTCATCTTTCTCCGCGTTAAATTACTGATGTCAGTCTGAGAAATCGGGAGGATGTCGACTGGTGAGATGTCGATAGGCAATTCAGTCCACATAACAGCGAATTGCACAAGTAAGAAATACTCGCGATATCCTCATCGGCGCGGGGAAACTCCCCTGATAGATGGGATCCTGACGGATATTAGTCCCTTGGCTGCTTTCTCTTATTTCCTTTGCGTATTAACCCATGCTTCGTGGTGGTTTTGCTTGTCAACATGCATGTTGGTACGATTCTGTACGGACTGCGCCTCGGACCGGGCACACGCAGCAATGAGAGTGTAGCATTTTTGGGCTGACATATTGCAGGTATGCGAATCCTTCCTGCAAGGTCTGATGCAGTGTACTGGTTCGAACAGCCAAGGGCAAAAGTAACTCCCCGTTTGTCCTTTGGTTCATGCTCTTGCCATCAGGTTGTCATCCTTTTTCAACTCGTTTATCATCGTATTGACCTCAAACCTAGAGAAGGAGTCCATAGTCGGCACATGTAAAATTGCCAGTAAAAGAATTTGGCATGCAAGGCAAAGCTGACTACAGGCCCGGACGTGAACGAAGCATGTAATAATACACACCTGGCAACGTTGGCTGCGGGATATCGGAACTTCTCCGAGCTTAGACCCCAAAGCTATGTATGTACATCCCTAGGTAGTCTTTTCTCTTCGTGCTCTTCGTTGCTGCCCGCCAGATGACTGATACTGACGTCTAGGAAACATAAAGCGGGCGTGTTTGCAGATCCATCGAAACAGTCGTACCTTATATACTGGCACGATTGCTCGGAAGATTGTAGTGGTTCCTAGCTAAACAACCAGCGTGGTGCAAGGCACATACCAGGTTGCACTGTTAGTACACAGCCCTATAAAGTTTTGATACGCCTTGTATGGGTGTTGTATCTCGATTCCCGCAGCGTATCCTCGTTTGGGCCCAGGCCCGGCAAAAAGCCAGGTAGGCTGTACGCAGTAGAGCCTAAACGCCTACGTAGTGTCTTGTGATACGAGCCCTTCATGCTTACGACTCGTGGGGGCGCAAGGAATTGGACGAGTATTGAGCGAGGGCTCGGAACTCCATTCCACCAATGCCTGCAGGTCGGTGAAGTTGCTGTCTACTGCAGTTTGCCCGCTTTATTCGTGAGGGCAGTCCCGTCAAGGCACCTGAGGAAGAGGCACTGGCCAACTGAGATGGCCGCGAAGGTCACAAACGAGTGTTAGGCATGTCCAAGGAGAAGCAATTGCGACTTTCTTGTGTTATGATCTGTAGGCAAAAGTTCTATGCATCGAATCAATGGCGGATTGCGTTCCCTTGCTGCCGGGGGAAAGAAGAATTTGACACGCGAGGCCAATAGAACAGACAGCAATACTGTCTGTAAGATCTCAGTTTTCCCCCCCGCACGGAAATGAGACCTGCTAGTAGTAGATGAGATAATGATGACTTTGATGAAGACCTGGCTTGGTATGGTGAGCACAACTGGGTCAGCATGTACGGAGTCGTTGAGAAGCTCGCGAATTTCGTAGTAATATGCTGAAAGTGCGTACTGCGGAGCTGGATCAGTCGCGATTATCGCCCCGAAAACGAAGAGTTGCTTTTTCCATTCCGTCAATGGCAGACCTTTGGATGGCAATTCTTAGACGTGCAACAAGCTGACCAGGCAGGGAACGAGACAGGATCGGTCTGTTGATGCTTGTTTGGGGTCTTGCGGGAAGTTGTCTGCTCGAGTCGGCCTAGCAGTGGGATAGCGTCGAACCCTACGGCAGCTATTCGAATTATGGTGCATTGGCTTTTGCGTGACGGAGTCCGTGATAGCGTTAGACACCGTAGTGGTTGCAGATATAGAGAGGGGCAGGCTGGAACCGTAACGGCGTAATACTACGAAGCCAACCCCCTGTGACAGGACTGCAGTCATCGACTAAGTAGTCAAGGACAGCCCGCCAATCCAGCCCTTCAAGAGCAAGACGTGTTCTCGAGAAATCCATGCCAGGCCAGGCTACAGATGACGCATCTGCGGGGGAACAATCGAGGTGAGGGGCCGGGCTTCGTTCGATTGCCTTTGCCCAGCCTGTGGTTCGCTGCATTGAGTTGTGGGAGCGATGGCGCCAGACGTTCACGTGGGATGATGCCGGGTAGATTGGATCTACTTCGTGAACTACCCAAGTTGATGATGATATCCGCCCACAATCTTTGACAGCCAGCTAGAGGATATCGTTAGTCATTGCCTAACCACTGGCCGGGAGCATAGTTCGTTCATACGCAGCTGTGGCCTGGTGCAGGTACAGACTGTCATATACACGGATAGGTGCAGATAACATGGCCACAATTCATGCTCAGGGGCACGGCTAGCCAGTGCCCTGTAAATGGCCGAGAGGAAAGTTGCAGGGCAGACCGATGCGAGTGTTGGTTGACTGACCGCAGCCGCCCCCACGTTCATGATTGGTACCAAAGATACCATATCAAATCCGAACCTTGTGCGGAGTACGAGGTGCATCGTTGTTCGGCGTCAGGAGAGATGCCATGTTCGTCCTGGGGTCAAGGAACATTGTCAAGTCGCCCTCAAACTCAATGGAGTCTGGAATGTGGCCCGTCTACAACTACACATCTTGTGAGTACAGGTATAGTATAGGTGGTGAACTTGAACGTCTTACAGTGGAGAAGTTGAACAAGATTCCCGGTCAAGGATATCAGGTATGCAACACTGTAGATCAAACAAGCGTGAACCAAGGAAGGGGATGCGATTGCCACTTGACCCGGGTCTCGACCGCCGCGGCTGTAGCTTCGGCTCTGCCCAGAATGGGGTCTCAGTAAGCACGACATGGGACGCCTTATCCCCGCCCTGACAATTGTTCTGCCCTGATCCGAACCCCAAGATCGTGATGTTGGTTTGCTGACAGGTCTGTGTTTGCTTTCGGAATGTTGCGATACTCTTATTGAAAAGCCGCAGGTGGTCGAATCCCAGATCCTTCAGTTGTGTCTGTTTGTGAGCTCCGTGCTGCTTCGGGCAACAAGAGCGTGCTCAACCGCTCGATATCAGGCATAAGGGCAACGAAGGAAGTCGTACTAGTACTCCGTCTCTGTCTAGCCGCGTTGAACTCGCGTTGAAGAGAGTGCCTGGATCTCCAGAGGTCGAGTCACGATCTCAGGGGCTGAACCTGGTGCCTGTCTGCCGTGTACGAGTAAGGTCTCTATATATGTACGTAAATGTAAGCACGGTCAGGTTGCAGTCGCTGATGAGTCGACTTCGCGCCCTTGGATGTTCAGAGGCGGCGGTTTCCTTGTCTCGTTCGGAGCCCGTCCCATACCGTATCCTGCCGGAACTTGGCATCTGCATTGACGGGTATCTTGCTCTGCTCATCGACCGGGAAACTCTCGTGGTGCATGCCTGACTTTGCGTTGTCAACCGGCTGCTCTGGCTTGTCATCAAATGCAGCAACGAAGGTGTAATAGCCCTAGGTACCTGTAAATACCGCCACCCCTGTAACTGATGCAGGGATCCTTTGCTGGACGAGGGCCTCGCGGTTGAGATTAACCTCAAGAGACGTGGGATGCCTGTCCAACAGCACGGGACGGCCTGCCAGGTGGCTTGCCTTAGTGCTCTCTCTTGAGCAGGGGCCCTGCCGCTCCACGCGGAACAGCGTTGCCGGTGCAGATGCTAGTTGTGGTGCCAAGCAGCGCAGTGCACGCAGGCACTGGAGCTTCAGAGGCCGCTTGTCGCCCATTGCTCTGCGGTGGTTGTGCTTGGAGGTTGAAGGCTGTGAGCAGTCGCCGAGACGCTGTCGATGCCAAATGCGTGCTACAACAGATCTCAGGAAGAAGTTGAGAGAAGGTAAGTAGGCACCTCCTTGTTGATCTCCTGCCATACTAAATTAGTCTTTGGTTCACCTCGTAAAAGTGCAGGTGCTCTCGGAGCGTCATGGCAGTTTAGAACCTGCAAGGCACTCTGAACCTTACTCGTGCAAAGTATAGTCGAAGTATTTCGCCTGTGAGAATCGTCGAACAGCTACGTGAAAAGTACTTTCACAACAGTTAGGTTGGTAAGGGATTGGAGATAAGGTGGGAGGCGGCAAGTGGGTATGCCAGGTGTGAGTCCGGGGAAGGAAGCACTGGGCAGTCGACAGCAGCCTTATCTGCCAGCTATTGAAATGTTGGATTCCATTTATCGGACAAGTTCAGGCGAGACTCGCACTGTACGAAAATGGCAGCCAAGAGTTTCCATGCAAGGCAGCTTCCGCAATACCATCTTGCTGTGCCTGGACCGTCTTTCACGGAGTAAATGAGTCTACTCCCATGGCACAAGAAGGAGCCTTGTAGTACTTAAGGCACGCTCGTATTGAGCGCACTTGTCCCCATCCTCAACATGAATCGCACCTTTCGCTGCTGACCTTGCCTGGTACCTTATGTATTATCAGGGCTTCATTCCTTGGGGTAGCATCGGCTTGTTGCCCCATTTGATTGCAATTTACCGACGTCCAGAGAAGAATCACCGACTTGACTCGTCACAGCCTCAACTTCTCTAACACAGGAGCGTCGTGCCCTCCAGTTGACTTGATTGCTCACTGGCGTGCTGGGGCTAGCAAGGCCATCATCGGCTCGGTTCCCTCCAGCGTTGGCGGCTAGCCGCTACACCTCCCGTAAACAAGTGCTTTGGCTATGGGTGAGGAGGGATTGGCCATGAGGCGATGCCACCATTTTAGCTGCTGAGCATTCGGCACCCATTGCTAGTAGCCAAATGCCAGATGTTGTTAGAGGGGGCAAAGGTGCGTGAAGTGTGCAGCAGGAGCGCTATGGGTTGGTAGGGAATCTCATCCCTTAATACACCGAGTGATAAAGCCACCGTGAGACATTTGGGAGCCATCGCTGGCGGCCTTGAGGCCGCTTTCTACAATACCCAAAACGGGATGAGGTTGCCTCGATACGGGTGGACAACGTCAAGCTTCGCACTCAGAATCATCGTGCTTTGATGGAAAACGAAACATCCTGAAATCTGTGGTGCCCTTATATGTGTGTGTAATTAGTACGAAGATGCACTTAAGCTTGGAAACCGAGCTTGTTTGATCCCCCGCCGCTTGTGACGGAGTGTCCGGGGCAAGTCTCAACTTTAACGCAGGCGAACCTTTGTCATGTTTGGAGATTCATACAAGTGCCTCCCATTTATCATGCTGAGATTCCAAAAGAATGCCTTGCTAAAACCTACAGTGGGGACGCAAAAGTGAAGACGAACCCCACCTATTTACGCGACCGCGTTGCGATTTTTCGCATCTCGCAATACCTTCCTTTATCTTCTTTATTATTTTTCTTAATAACCATGTCTCCTATAACTTCCAGGATTAAATAAAGTCCTTATATAAGGACTCAGGTTACTTTAAAAAAAAATTTAGGCTTTACAGCCTATTATATTACATTTAAAAAAGGAGTATTACTAAACTCTATATCTAGTATTATATAACACTATAAGGTATAAAAGAGTGTATAATCTTTACTGCGCTTTAGAAAGCCACTTAAGCTATTAAATTATAATAAAAGGCATATCTTTAAAATTATTAAAGCAAGCCCTTTTATATAAACTGCAGATCTTATTTCCTAGCTTAACCTAGATGTTTTTAAAAATATAATTACCTACTACCTTAAAAAGGAAGGCATTCTTTACCTTTATGCCTTTTAGCAGCTATTACTAATACTAGAAGTAGCTTAAAAGTAATTAGATTTTATTATAAAATACTATTATAAGCCTGCTTCTTTTTAGCAGCACTAGATTTTTATAAATAAATCTATAATAGCATATAGTTAAGGAGAGAGAGGAGAGTGGGTTTTTTACTACTATATATATCCTTTTTTATTACTATTTTCTCTTATATATTAATTACTAGGCAGAGAGAACGCCTTAATCTTAATTATATATAGCCTAAAGCTAAGCTAACTTATTATTTATAAATGTTCTAGAGCGGATTTTCCTTTAATTCTTATATATCTTTATAAGCGTTAATAAGAGACCTAGAAGCAGCCTATAGCAGCATCTTAGCGCGCTATATCTTAAAATGCCTTAAAGAATAATTGCCTATAATTATAATACTAGGAAGTATCTTTACTTAGGATAATGCCTTTATATATAAAGCCTAAATAATATAAGATTAATTAAGGAATTAGGTAAAAGAGAATAAGGTTATAATTATTAACTAGCTGCTATATTTACTTAACCTTAATCTTATTAAAAATCTATAAAAGCTATTAAAGGAGAGGATTTATATAAAGTATTTAAAACTATTAATAATACTAAAAAATGCTGCTATACTAAAAAGATTATAAAAGGCAGCTATAAAAGTCTAGGAGGAGTTTAAAAATAAGCTATTAAAGTCCCTTATTAAGTTAATGCCCTGCAGGCTTAAAGCTGTTATAGCAGCAAGAGGGTGGTATACTAAGTATTAGTATATATAGTTAGAATTATTACTTTCTGATAAATCTAGTGGTATTATTTATTTTTAAATTGCTTTAAAATTAGCTGTAAAAATCGTATTTGAAGGAAAGTGGTTATCCTTAAGGATTCTCGCAATGGTGGGGCTCGTCTTCACTTTTGCTGACCCACTGTACCTAGATACCCTAGTGGCAGCCGTGGCCGCTGTGGCAAGATTGCAACTGCGTGCTCAGCCCGTCCACGCCGTCTCTGCCCCGGCCCTGTTCCGGTGCCCAGCTATACATCTATAGCAACATACGGCCTGCCATGGTGCATGCCGTTCGGTCTGAGGTTTTCGATGTGGTTGCAGTCCCAGGACCTGGTGTCTCGAATCGGCAACCGTGGAGCAAGTAGATGTGTATTCAAGAAGCCCATCGGCCGCTGCCTCAGGTCTCTGAAGCCTATGCTCGTTGCTTAGGGCCGTCAGGCTGTCCGGACCGCGTTGACGGCAAGCTTATCCGGACTGTTGACTTTCTGCGTCTCGATGCTTCTTGTCGGGTTACAAGACAAGCGAGGGGAAAAGGGGGGGAGGGGTGGAGGACAGATCATGAAGCTTGAAGACAGTAGTAGTATGTCTCGACTTGGCGATGAACTCTCGCTTTCCCCGCATCCATTCGCGGTGGCTTCCTGATCTTCACGCCGTCCTGTTTCCTCTCTAGCAATCTATGGATTCCATGTGAATCTGACTGTCGCTTGTAAGTAGGTAGATTCCAGCGGTTAATTTACTTGGGTGACTAACTGTATTTAGACTTGACACTGTCTCATTTTCCGTAGAGTATACACATATGTTACTGGTCTGACTGATAGCGGTCTCTGCGCAGATATTGTGCATACCATATGTAGCCACACACGCATACAGAAAACAGACACACATCAACACACCCTCTCTCATGCATGGCGATGGCTTCATGTTCACCACCCACGGGCAGCTTCTGAGACAAAAAGGCGCACCAGCGGACGGAGATCCATGTGCTCGGGACACCCGTTTTTCTTCAACGGCCCCAGCTCCGTTTTCGCGGTCTCAAACCCCCACAAATAGGCGCCAGCCTGGGGTATTTGCAGCGGCGCACGCTAGGCGGTTAGTGGCGCCTGCAGGGCTCCAGTTGTTGCCCACTGCAACTGCTGGGCTGCTGAAGTACAGACCAGGTAGCTGGCGGAAGCCGGGAACATCCAAGTTGGCTGGATTGAGCAATTCGGGCAGCGGATTGACGGGAGTTCTCTAAGCTTCCAGATATACTTGTACATACATGTAATTCCTTGATGTGTTTGTCCGTTATCAAATCACGAACCGACGTGTGATATGTCGAGTATCAGCACGGGGCAACTGCTGCCTGTATGTGCATGCATGTACGTGCTCACATGGGCCCTGCAGCCGCAGCCCGTTGCAGACACACAGCTTCAGGTTGTACTTTAGAGGAGGCGAATTCCATCAATCCCGTCCCATCTGTCCGATCTGGAACCAGCCCCAACTCGCCCAACGACGGGCTACACGCTGCTGCTACATAAGGTACTTGATATTAGCGGGTTTTTATTACACGATTTTGCAAGTAAAAGACATTATATCTATACCTAACTTTGATGTTGGAATCGATATCTTACCGTCCGCATTAGCCCGCCTCTCCCGTACGGCAAAGGTTCTTCTCAAATACTCCCCCTACAACCCAGACCTACTACTACCTACTAGGTACCTTAGGTACTACCCATGGATGGATTACATGCTAGAAAGGCCACTGAAGTTTGCGCCACGAGGCCTGCACGTTGATTCCAGCCTGCCCAGCTCGTGGCTGCAGAAACAGGAAGAAGGAGCTCCGCAGTATCGACAACCGAGTTCGGCGTACCTCGTCGCGTACCAATTGCTGTACCTGTACCTCAGTAAAAGGACCTGTATGCAACCACCGGGGGGCCTTGGTAAGGTTCCTGCTTCGGCGCTTCTTGCACGACTTTACATTGATGTATGCGTACAGGTATGTAGATATTATATCCACGTTCCCCCGCTGGCAGACGCAGATGCAAGCGCAGACGCAGCCCCGGCCAGGCTAGGCGTCGCGTCAGCACCGGTGCCAACCTTGAAGTAACCCCCTCGGTAGCGGCACCACAGGGCGACCTTACCGATACGCGGCAAGTACGGAGAGCCTGCTGACCCACGCCTTCGAGTTGTGGCTCCTCGATCCGTCTTGCCCTGTCCTGTTCTTGCCCGTCTTTGCTTGTTCCACCTTCCCAACCTTGCGCTGCTTGGCCTGGCTTCATCTGCCAGCTCAGTTCCTTCCCGCCGTGAGAATCCCCAGCAAATAGTACCTACCTAGTACAAGTAAGAAAGCAGCGTCTTCTTTTTTTTCCTTTTCGGCGCGTCTCCAACTGCTCTCTTACACATCTTTTATTCCCACACTTTATCCCACACCTTCTCCGTTCTCGCCGTAACCTTCACCTCTCCATTCTTTCTTTTCCTCTCCTCTCTCGGTCTCCCTCTCTCTCCTTCTCTCTCTCGCATTTGTTCACGACATCCCGCTGAAACCTCGGCCCAGAACCTGCCTTGTCCAGACTCGCCACCCATCATCCGGGTCTCTGGCTGCTGGAGAGTCAATCCCTCTTGAAGCTCCCGGCAGCCCAGTATTCCAGCCGTGTGCGCCCAGCTGCAGCGGCGCCTTTCTCCCCCCTGGTTGCAGATACGGCGCTGTTGTCGTATCACAGAGCACCAGGGCCGTGAAATGACCAGCAATTGGCCCTTCCATCTGCTGCTTGCTCCCGTTTCCAAGCAGAGGGAATCGCTTGTTCTCTCTGATCTGTAGGCGACATCCCGAGCCTGTCGGACGGCCGGGCCGGCATGCATCGCCAGTTCCGCAACTCCCATCGCCAGAGCGTCGACCAAGCGCCCCAGCTGTTTGCCCAACAAGAGCCTCCTGAAAGCGGGCCACGCCGGGTGCCCTCCGACGACATGATGGGTGCTAATCCTCACTTCAGTGATTTCAACTTTCCCTTCTCCGCCATGCCCGACCTCAACATGCCTGACCAGCCCGCCATCAATAACAACCAGGCGGTCCCATTCTCACAGCAACAGCCCGCCGCCATCGGCCCAGTACCGTCCCCGCATACCGTGAACGCCATGAACGGCATCGCGAGGCAGTCCTTCGTACCGATGCACGACCAGCAGATGCCGAGCGTAGAGCTGGCCAACGGCTCAATGGCGAGAAAGACGACTCCTGCGTCCAACTCGATAACCGATGACGGGAATGACGACTTCGGCCTGTTGAATCAGAATCGCGGTGACGGTACAGATTTGGGGGGCAAATCAAAAAGCGACCCATCCGCAGCACCTCCGGCCTGGAGTGAGCTGAAAACCAAGGCTGGCAAGGACCGGAAACGCTTGCCGCTCGCCTG
Source organism: Trichoderma gracile (assembly GCA_020002365.1). NCBI lineage: Eukaryota > Fungi > Ascomycota > Sordariomycetes > Hypocreales > Hypocreaceae > Trichoderma > Trichoderma gracile. Next base: position 2,177,178 of record JAINEY010000003.1, read on the forward strand.
CATCGCCTGTCGGCGCAAGAAGATACGTTGTTCTGGCGAGAAGCCTGCCTGCAAACACTGCATGAGATCACGCATCCCCTGCGTATACAAAGTCACCACTCGAAAAGCCGCCCCTCGCACCGATTACATGGCCATGCTCGACAAGCGACTCAAGCGCATGGAAGAGCGCATCATCAAGATATTACCAAAGGCCGAACAAGATACAATATCGTCCATCCCCCGTGCCGTGGTCAAGCCCGCCATTCCCGGTACCGGCACAATGGCGTCAGGCAAGGCTTCTGTCAAGAAGCGCAACGTTGATGAAGCCTTCGGCCGAGATCTCGAGGCCTGGGCCAAAGCACCTAGACCCAAACTGCCGGAAGACAATGTGGCCGACACGCCAGAATCTCGCGAAGCCGCGGAAAACGAGCTGCTGCGCGAAGGCCGAGATGCTCTCCCCCCTAAAGATGTCCAGGAGCATCTGGCCGAGGTCTTCTTCGACAACGTCTACGGCCAATGTTACCACCTCCTCCATAAACCGAGCTATATGCGCAAGCTAAAGTACGACACGTTCATGGCGCAATGGCGCACGCCTCCTTCCCCCCTTTGACCCCTGTCTTCGCACCAGATCATTGGATAATGACAACAGCTAACATTGACTTCAATAGGAATGATACTCTTCCGCCAGTGCTCGTCCTCTCTGTGTGTGCCATTGCAGCGCGCTTCACCTCGAGCCCAAAGTTCAACTCGGCCACCAAGCAGTTCATGCGTGGAGAGGAATGGGCTTCTCATGCGAGGGAAATCTGCACCAAGCGGTACGACTGGCCGAATATCACGATACTGACTTGTCTCCTCATCTTGGGAATGCACGAATTTGGGACATGCCACGGCGGTCGCGCTTGGGCCCTGGGCGGGCAGGCTATCCGAATGGCCTTTGCTCTGCATTTGCATAGAGACCTGGAGTATGATCCTCAGTCGCGGAATAAGAAGATCAAGCTGAGCTTCATTGACCGCGAGATCCGTCGCCGTGTCATGTGGGCCTGTTTCATCATGGATCGATTCAACTCGTCTGGGACTGATCGCCCTGTCTTCATCAAAGAAGAGTCCATCAAGATACCTTTACCCGTCGCCGAGAAATACTTCCAGTTCGACATACCGGTGCGCACCGAATACCTCGACGGCAGCCTCCCTCCGGCTTGTGAGCCAACTCAGCAAGGCCATCTGGACACCCCTCGCGACAACATGGGGGCCTCTGCCTACATCATCCGATGCGTCTCCATCTGGGGCCGTATCGTCACATACCTGAACCAGGGCGGCAGAGAGCAGGATCCATATCCCATGTGGAATGAGAACTCCGAGTATGCAAAACTGGTGCGAGACACTGAAGCGCTGTTGCGCAGTCTTCCCGAAAACCTGCAGTGTTCCCGTGAGGCTCTGGAGATTCACCGGGCGGAGAGCACCGCAAAGTATCTCCTATACCTGCACATGGCCATCCAGCAAAACTTTATCTTTCTATACCAAGCTGCAGTCTCATTCTCCAAGGACAGAGTCGATGAGGAAGCACCCGAGGACTTCGTCTCGCAAGCCAGTATCAAGACCTTTGCGGCCGCTAACAAGATATCGGACCTCATCAGAGATGCGGAAGAGGTGCAGTGCAGTATAGCAACGCCCTTTGCCGGATACTGCGCCTTCTCCTCAGCGACTATTCATATCACTGGCATCTTCTCCGGAAACCCGGCGTTGAAGGCTACATCAGAGGCCAATTCTAGCGTCAACGTAAGGTTCCTGCGCAACATGATGAAGTATTGGGGCATGTTCCACTGGATGGTAGAAAACATTCGCATCCAGTTTCGCAATGCGCTGGATGCCGCTCGCATCGGCGGCCCGAGCAACGGCAGTACTGCATCGTCACCGATATTACAGTATGCCGACTGGTTCAACCGCTATCCCCACGGAGTCGCGGACACGGATTACATGGATCCCGCCGTCTATAGGAAGAAGGAACGTGGAGAGGATGGCGCTCTGGAACAAAAGCCAGAGCTGCAATCCATCGAGGATTTCTTCATGACTGTAGGGCCAGTTATGAGTGACAAGGACGGATCGAGACCTGGGCCATCAAAGCGCAAACCCCCCTCGAAGAAGCCAGCTGTGTCAACCTCGGGCAACGCCGACCAGCAGAAGCCCAGGGATGAACAATCAGCGTCGATGAGCGGGCAGCATCTTCACGAACAGATGAGACTCGCCATGCAACGACAGCAGCAGCAGCAGCAGCAGCAGCAGCAGCAACATCAACAACAACCACAACAACATTCTCGACAACCACCCAGGTTCTCGGACGCGCTCGGGATACATACTAACAATCCATCTGGCTTCAACCCTCTCACTGTATCTCAGTCTCAAAACTCGACATACCCTACCATGTCATCCATCGGCCCCGTCAATGCCGCACAGTATGCCCAAAGCATGCCTTTGCAGAACTTTTTCTCCACAGATCTGCTCACCATGAACCTGGAACAGCCTAACGGCATGATGGATTCGCTTGGCAAGCAGCTCTCTTACAATGAGTTCTCCATGGGTGCCGGAAGCGTTATGATGAACGGACCTGGCGGCTGGGGAAACATGTCTGGAGGCAACCCGCAGGGCACTGCTCAAGTTCATAATCAGCAAGGCATGAAGGCTGGCAACATGAGCAGCGACCATGCACACGGCCAAGATCAGATGGGCAACAATGGCCTTAACCCATACCTTGGCCAAGATGCGTCTCCTGGATGGTTTTTGTCGTTCGAGGGAGGACAGGACATGGGATTCGGCAGCGTTGATCCTTTTGCAAACCTATTCGGCAGCGACGGGGGAATGCTCATGGCCGACCACCAAGGTGGCGTGTGATGTCGGTGATGCCCTGACTGTGAGACCGCTGCTACCATGTGCCTGGAACGGCCAGACGTACGCTACCGATGATGCTTCACACTCAAAGTTGGGCTGGACACTCAGAGAGCCCAAACTGAGCTCTGAGAGGGGACTATACTCACCCGCCAGTCGAAGTGTGATCCTGCGTTTACCATTTGCGCTTTGCTTTGCTTTTTCTTTTTCTTAGTGGCAGCGAGCTACTTCTAAGTCACTGAAATGCTACGAGAGGTCGGATTATGAATGGGAATTTGGAGCATTTGGAAGGAAAATGGCGCTTCAGGAGGATGGATGTTGGATACTCTTCTTTGTGGCAAACGGACATCCATCCACATATACCCCGGGGAAACAAAATCACTTGTTACGGCAAGAAAAGATTTCAACAAAGGAAAGCTGCCTTGAGACATTTGTCCTGTCTCTGATGTAAATATATTTATCTATGTACTTAGTAAGGGAAGCGAGTGTTGGTATATTGAAGCGTTGCGGGGACGGAGTTTGATCTTGGAAATGGCTTGCCTCTCCCCTTGTATGGCGCGTTTTTGCTGTGTATTGTCTGAGACGCTGGTTTGGCATTGCCTCTTGGCTATCTAATATTTCGTTCATCAGCACCTGATGGGAGGACTCGTGAAGCTGTAAATCGAAACTTGTGGCAACATTCCCCCCACCCCTACACTCACACACACACGCACACACAATAGTCATTAAAGCAACCTCACATCAAGACTTCAGTCACCCAAATGTGTCTCGTAGCATAACATCATTCGATTTGATCTCCCAAAAAACAATACAAGAAAACAAGACTCCCCACGCTGTCCAAAGAACATCGAGAATAAAGCACTGAAGCGGGCAATGCCCTTGCCCCTTTTCTAATGTCCCAAATTCCCATCTACCCAAAAAAGCGCTATAATACCTTCGTTATTCTGTGTGTCTCCGTGTCGTCATTCATGTCGTTATCTCGTGATTCCCATTTCATTGCAAGTCAAATGCCTTGTTTTCCACCCCCGTTTGCCCAAATGTATCTTGGTCGACTCCTTTTACCCAAGCCGCAAAAATCTGTCCAACCCGATTTTCACCACCATGTCCAAAGAACCCTCCAATTCAATCCCTTTTGATATGAACAGGAATTCCATACAGAACCACCGCCGCGCCGTTAAGATACTTGAAGCGACACGCATTTCTCGCCCTCGCCACCGCCTCCGCAAGCGATGAAGCATGATCAGAAGCAGGAGCATCAAGCCTTACTTGTTCCACCTCCTCGGCAAAGCTCTTAACCCTGCCCTTGCCCTTGCCCTTGCCCGACAACGACGACGACAGGTCAAACGTGCCACTGGCAAAGAGCCCCCATTCCTCAAAGGCCTTGCCGGCGAACCGATCAATGTCGCGGTCCGTCACGTCCCACAGCGTGCCCACGACAGCCGGACACCCGGCCATCATGTAGTTCCACACGGGACCATACAACTCGAACTCGCCCGCGTCGGTGAGAGCCGCGGAGCTGCAGCCCATGAGGAACGTCGCCGGCCTGCACTTTTCCAGGCGGCGGATCGTCTTGCCGCGGATATACTGAGCGCCGCTGCCGTGGCCAAAGTACACCATAATCTCGGACGTGGACAGCGCTTGCTCGAACTCGGACTCCTTGGGCGCCTTGTTGGTGATGCCGGTCCACGACTCGAGGCTCAAGAAAGCCGACTGGAAGAAGGCTTGCGTGTTGGTCAGGTCGGACGACGGATTGAGGATATATGTGCCAGCCTTTGCCGACACAAAGTGGCCCTGGCCCTGTGAGGCGCTTGCCGGACCTCTGCCACCCTCCTCGATGAGCTGACGAAGACATGCGAGCGAAGGCACACGAGACACCGAGAGGCCATCCATGCAAGGCAGCGACTCCCAGGGGAAAGCATGCAGCAGCTTGTCGAGAACAAGTACAGTGTGCGTGCCGTCTTCCCTCTCTGAAGAGCTCGCGGCATTGTGATAGGCGCGCAAAGCATCGTATGTCTCTAGAACCATGCTGTCAAAATCGATTTCGTCGTAAGCATTTCGCTCGCCGTGAAACTGTAGGATATCCACGATAAAGTAGAGCAGGTCATTCATCGCCTCGTCAAAATCGGTGTCGGGGTCAGTTGGGTTGCCGAGGCCAATGAACAAGTCGAGGATTCTGGGATCCAAGTTTACCCTATCCGTCTGACTCGTCATCTTCTTGCCTCGGCTTTTGTTTCGAGAAGGCAGAGTCCTATCCAGCATTTGGTGGAAATCCCGCTGGAAGCGTGCCAGCAGGTCCGCCTGTCTGCGGTGCTGCGAGAATATGCCCTTGAACCCTCCCAGCCACGTCGTCTCAATGGTGACCAGGAGCTTCTTCAGTCGAGAGTCGAGAGCCTGTCGCTCCGCCCACCAAGCACCTCGTTCTCCTTTTGCGGTGAAGTCCCGCGCAGAGTGGCTGCTTTCGTTGGCCAGCTTAATCAGCTCCAGCAGCTCCTCACGACCGTGCTCAAAGTTGAAAACCTCAGAGTCAGCATCCCGGGAGTTGGCGCGCTCCAATGGTAAGCGTAAGATGAACGGCCCCTGGCCAGCTTGGAATTTGGTGATGCAAAGATCATGGCGGTTATCGCTCAGGGAAACAGAGATGACGCTCCACTTCTCTGGGATCAAGTCGACATAGTTCTCCTGGAAGCTGACCATGTCGGCCATTGACTCCGCCGTGGGTGGCTTGTGAACTGGAGTCGCAGTCCGGATAGGGGCCGCATCGTTATTGGGTCCGGCCATTGTCTGCTGCTCCCGCCGCCAAGTGACATTTCGAGCCATGTCAACAGCGATCGTGCCCAAGCTCGACTCAGAGAGGGACTTGGACGAAGCCAGTGTGGCCGAGAGGAAGATGAGAGTGCTCTGCAGCAGTGTAGAAATGCGCCGCACCATGCTACTGTCGGCGCTCGAGAGGGCAGAGGCGTGAGCTTCCATGAGAAGCTTCTGTGCTTGTCTCAACGCATCAGCAAAAGCAGGAGAGTCCGTCTGCTTTTCGGTCTTCATAAGCGACGGCTTGATAGGGGACGCGAGAGCCATCGCAGCCACAGCCGGGAAGGAAATGGTTGAATCCTGCATGACAGAAAAGACGGGATCGGAAATCATTTGCTCCATGCTGTGGCCAATCAATGACACCGCCGTCATGACCTGTTCCTGAGACAGCACACCCACGAGTTTGGGGAGGTCTTTGAGTTGTTCCAGTGCTTTCAGAGCTGATGTCCAGTCTTTTTGATGAATCAGGCCCAGAGTGCGTGACATGATAATGGCGGCGTGGAGGGAGGCATAGTATATGTCCTTGGGTAGCTGTACAGCATCGTCTTGAGAAGCTGGGGTCTCGGCCACATCACGCTTCGAGGCTTTGGAGCATGTTGCCGCTTTCGCCCTTGTTCTCGTAGGTCTTGTTGCCCTGGTCGAGGCAATAGCTGGCTCTTCGTCGACATTACCACTAGACTGGCTCTCGGCTGTGCTTAGAAGGCGGGCAGTCTCCTCAGCAATCTTCAGGTATCCGGCAGCTTTGTCGTCTTCTCCGATCTCCCAATAAAATTCTCCGAGTTGACGAGCAAAGCGAACGCGGGCAGAACAAATTTCACGCGGCAGCTGCTCCTCTGCATCCTTGAAAGTGGTCAACGCTTTTGGCAGCTTCCCAGCCCTGAGGTAGATTGAACCGATCCAGATAGCCACCTGTGATCTGTAGAGGGAGGATTGGGTGCTCTCCGCGATCTTCCAGGCTGACTCGGCGTAATAGATTGTCTCTTGGAACATGCCTATATGGGCGTACACTGATGAAATGTGTAAAAGGCTTCGTAGAAGTGGACCGGCCAGAGCCCAGAACCGGGGACCGGATGCCCTACCCCGTGACGTAGTCAAATCCGTGATGCTGGTGTTCATGTCTGACAGGCTCATGTCTGCTGCGTTTCTTGGGCCAGCTCCCATTGCTGCTTCCAGCTTGGTCCAGTCGTGGGTAAGTAATCGAACGCTTGTCTTGACGTATGAGAGCGCGTCTTGTATCTGCCCAGCCTGGAGAGTAGCAATGGACTGTAGCAAGGCGGTGATGGACATGATCATGGAAGCCTGAGACTTGCTCTGAGCCCAAGACGAATAGTGGGCGCTGCAAATCTCGCTGGCCTTGGAAAGGCAACTGAGTCTGTGATGTGTTAGCCTCCCCTTTCTTCTCGTATTTCGAGTTGATATCTAGCAATCTACAATACTTACGCAGCCTCCATCTCGCCAATACCGGTGTGGTACTCTGCCTGCGAGAGGTAGAACTCGGCTTGGACCTGACGAGAAAGGCCATCGTAGCGGCTGATGAGCTCCTGAGTCTCCTCCAAGGTCTTGAGAGCCAGCGGGAAGAGTCCAATCTGTACGTATTGCGCCGCCAAATGACTATGGCTGAGGACCAAGCCGTCGCCATTGGCTTCCGTAGATCCTACAAAGATCCTTGACAAGGCAATGGTGAGCTCAGATATGGCAAGCTGAAGACGCGTCTCTCCCCTAAGTCCTGCAAGCTGGTGTAGCGACCGCAGATGATCCAAGAGCCCCTGGGGGTCGTCGATGATTGAAAGCAGTTCGTCCTGCGTCTGATAAGTTCCAACCATGGACATCCAGGAGTCAATTGCCTGATTGAGCAGCATAGGCATGGTGTCATCTACACGAATGAGAGCAGATATGGAAAAGCAATAGGCCTTCAGATGGGGAACAAACCGGGCCAGTGCAGCGTCTCCCGCCTTGTCTCCGGTCTCGACACGCTCCAACGTCTCTTCAGCGAGAGGGAGGATTTGGGCGAGCTGTTCCTCCTCCCCAAGGTTCTGATGGCAGAGATGGAGTAAAACCCGGAGGCGGCGTAATGGAAACTTGTCGAGGGTGTATAGGCGAAGCAGCGCAGCGACTCCCGCATCGTGAAGCCCAAGAGGCGTCGAGGAGCCAGACAGATTGAGATATAGCAGATGCTCCAAGACCGCGGCACGCTCAGCTTCAGGGAGGGGAAACGTCCACTCGTTCCATGAGGTGTCAAACTTGGACAGGGAGCGTAGAGTGCGTGACATGAGCGATACTCTCTCGTTGATGGTCCAGGCTGTGCTTGGAGGCTGAGCAGAGAGCGCTTCAGCAACATCATTCAACGCGCCGTTGTCGGCCATCTTGGAACAGATGGTGCGCAACGCCTGTATGGCATCGTCGGTCCTGCCAGAGGATTTGCACACATCGGCAAACACCTCGAGCTTTGTCGAAAACTGCGCCTTCTCCTTCTCTGCCTCGGTGCAATTCTTAACCACGTCAATCGATCGATGCAAGGCTTGCAGGAGGTGCTTATTCTCGTCTTTGGATCGGTTCGATTTCCTTTTAAGCTGAGAGAAATAGAGAAAGTACAGACTGGAGAGTTTGACGGAGTAGGGGCCGAGGTTTTCTCCTTTGTTGGTGGACAGAGTTGAGGCAGTCATGCACTCGAGAAGCGAGGCGCAGTGCTGGAGAACATCGTCGACTGCATGCCACTCCATGGATTCGGATTGAACGTCGCATTTCATGACCATGAGGGTAGCATCAAGAGTTTGACCTATGGATTGTGCAACCAGTTGTCGTCGCTGATCGAACTGAAGGACCTGCTTCGGCGGTGCGTCTTTGCCAGGCGGCAACCCTGTCCATCGGCGCACAAATCGCGGATACTTGAGGACAAATGTCTTGAGATGGCTCATCAGGACGTTCGGAACGGTGCTTTCAGCTGCTTTCGGCCCCAAGCACGTCATAAGGAGGCCGACGACTGAGCGCCTCGCAAGAGACAGGCTCTCAAGAAGCTCATTCAGCTCTGCGACTGTTCCGCTGAGGCTGCCGTCCAAGCCCTCGATGACCTCGCAGAGCAGAGGCTCGACCGTTTGATCCAAACCAGACTTCTTCAGAGCGACTGCAAGGAGGCGCGCAGACACTGAGCATCTGAGAACAGATGATTCCTGTCCCGTAGTGAGCGAGCCCTTTACTTCCAGAAACCAGCGGTGGGCTTCGGTATATCGGCGCTCGGCCTGGGCGATGGACCCTAGATTTTGGTGTATCGATGCTATAGGGGAGTTAAAGGATGTTGCTGGACGATGTTGATGGGTATGAATAAGCTGCATGATGTCGTCGTATGCTTCGGAAACTCTTTGGTAGATGGAGCCCTCGTCTGATCTCTGGCGACGGGTGTAAGCTCGCAGACAGCGAGAGAATGGCGAGAGCACGTCGTTGTCAATCTTTCCCTGATGGCCCGCCAGTTTCCACCACTTAAGCTGGATCTGAAAAGCCAGAGATTGCAGTTCGAAAGCAGCTCGGGGAGACGGACTCAGCCGGGGCTCGGTAGCTACGGCATCTTCCTGGCTAGAGATGCTGGGTGCAAGCGAGAGGAGAAGTTGGGACAAGGACGCCATTTGGCGTGCCGCCTTTGAGGCTTCCTTGGCTCCATCTTTGGCGAGGGCGGACAGGAGGTTGAACGGAGACGAGGCGTATGCATCGGCGAGGTAGGGGAGAATGGCTTCGATGTGAGAGGGCTTCTTCGTCGCCGCGACTAGCTTCAGAACTTGCATCTGGTAGCCCGTGATGGTGGCGAGGCTCTGCTTCGGGATGGAGCCGTGGAAGTTGAGCAATTCGGCGATTGCTAACGTCGTGGTCGTGCTCTCGGATGCCGACTTGGCGTTGGTTGACTGCTTCCCAGCGACGATGGTATCCAATCTTCGCTTCAGCACCCTCAGCTCCTTGAGAGCTTGGTCGTGCATCCCCAGAGAGAGCAGCTTCCCTGCCAACGCCGACATGCCCGTCTCCAGCTGAAAGTCGGTTTCGTCGGGTTTCGTTGGGCCCTTGATGGTTCGGAGAGCGGAGAACGCAGTTCGTGCGCACTCTACTGTGGCAAGGCATCCCGTCGATTGGGCTGGCAATTGTGGCTTCGTGATGTTGGCTTCGACGCTGGAGGACGCGGCAAGGCGATTGAGCGCGCGGGGCTGCACCGGAGACAGCGGTGCCGAGGAGGATCTCCGTATCGACTGTATCCCCGCTGCTTCTCGATGATCTCCGGCTTGTTTGGACGTCGTGGGAAAGGGCTGAGGCTTCGCGGCCTCGGATAGCGTCCTGAGAGTAACATTGATGATGTGGGTGGCCAGGGCAGCCCTCTCGCGCGCACTCAGCGACTCGGCTTGGGAGCTCGAGGAAGCTTCTCTTGCGGTGCCACCCTTCGTTTTCGTCGCAGCTCCAGACTTTGTAGATCGTGCGGCGGTGGACTTTGGTCTCGGCGGTTGCGACTCGGATTCTGGCAGCAGGAGTTCTTTGAGCGTTACGACCGTCGCTGGAGTGCAGCTCGATATCGATGCAACAGCCGCCTTGACGGCGTCGACTTTTGCCTGTGATGAAGCCATCTCGATCATTCGTCTCCGCCCGGATCGTTAGTCATACCATGTCAATTTGCCAAAACACGAATCCAAAAGAGGCGGCGCCATCCGGCGCGAAGATGCTTATACAAATGAGTGTGAAGGCTATTCGTGCTGTGCTGTTGCATGCAATTGATCAATGGCCTTCAATGTGTTGGCGAACAAGCATGTCGAACGAGCTGTGGGGGCTAAACATCGGGAGTTGTCCAGGGCAACTGGCCGGGATCGGACAAGCGCCGCTCCGGAGTTGCGGCCAGGCACGGAGTACATTGTACATCCGTCGGGTTCTGGAAAACCTCCCACCTCATGCGAAGTTGAACTTGCACGTTTCCGAGGGCTCAAGCATCAACTCCAACACCACGGCAATACCCGACAAAGGCGCGACAGATGGCGACACAACGGCTTTTGCTGAATGCCGGAAGGCAGAGCATGGCTGCCATTGCCACCAATAGCTTTGCCGCCAACAGCTTTGTCGTCAGCAGCGTTGCGCATGCGAAACTCGGGCTGCGATTTTCGAGCACTGCACCGTACACCGTCGTCGAAGGGTCTTTCTGGAAGTCGCTCATTCCCAAGCCGCTGCGCAAGGCGAACCGCAACAAGCTCAAGACAAAGGCCAAGAAGGATTGGAATCCGGCGACGTACTTCATCGTCATGTTTCTGTTCATCGGTTCCATGTCGATCCAAATGATTGCGCTGCGGAACCAGACGGAGCGATACATGCGGCAGTCGTCGCTGAGAATTGCCCAGCTTCGAGAAGTGGTGCAGCGCATACAAAATGGAGAGGATGTGGATGTTGAAAAGGCTCTCGGCACGGGCGATCCCCAGAAGGAGACGGAGTGGGAAGAGAGTGAGTGATTCACGGCAACGGCGATTCTCGATTGCAAGACGGTTGCGTGACTGACACAAGATCTCAGTGCTGCAAGCGATTGAGCGCGACGAAGCATCCCGGAACATCGAGAAACAGCCCAAGCAGAAGCAGGCGGAAGAGCAGGCGAAGACTACCAGCCAACCTCGGAGCGCTCAGCAGCCGCAGTCGGAATATCCCGCTCCAGTCAAGACGAAGACGGCCAGTTTCGGGAATTTCTTCTGAATCGTGTCTATGTTGCAGCGCCGATATATCTACAATGCCTATGAGAGCATATCTTTGAAGACGGAGGAGTTTTCTCGCTCGTGGTTTCTAATTGGGGCATCAATGGGCAACGCGCCTGATGCTAGCTTCTGGCGAAGCTGAGATACAAGAGCTGGGAGAAGCTCGTCAGTCGACACCTCAACCCGGACAGCCAGTTCGCCGGTTTGATTAGGATTCACGTCGGCGAAGAATTGGTCTTCTCCTCTGACGCCACCCATGTTGACAATGGCAATGGGCATGCCCCTGTCTTTGGCTCTCTTGGCCAACCTCCATGCCGAATATGTGGCAAGCGAAGTGCCCAGGACGAGAAGTCTGCCGGCGCTGTCGATGGCAGTCTCGGCCGCAGATCGAACATGGTTGGGTATGTTTTCCCCAAACATGACCACATTCGGCTTCAGCACACCCGCTGAGCTCGGCAAAATCCATGCTCCATCGCTATCGACCCTTACTGTGTGTCTGAAGCCCTCTGCCTTGATTGGCGGATCAGCCAGGCACTGGGGGCAGGGAGGGTATCTGAACGTAGTATATGGCGCGTCGGGAAAGTCGACGTCGCCATCTGGATTGACCTTGAGGCCTCTAAACTTCTTCTCATCGGGATCCTCGGTGTCGAGAGCTCCCGACGCCAGCGCCTCCTGGAGGAGATCCGCCCAGCGAGGGTTCAGTCGCGCCAGTTGATGCTGGAACTCCTCGCGAGGATACTCGGTGCGGCAGGTGGTGCAAGATGTTGATCTTAGATAGCCATGGAGTTCGAGCGAAGGAATATGGGGGTGGGCCTTGGGGTGGAAGGAGTCGACATTCTGCGTGATGACGGCGCTGATCAAGCCCAGATCTCCCAAGTCTCTGATAGCATAATGGCCAGCGTTCGGCTTCGCCTTCTGGAGGCTCGTCCAGCCGAGAAAGCTCCTCGCCCAGTACCTCTTGCGGGCCTCGTGATTCTGCACAAACTCGTTGTAGTAGATGGGGCGGTACGTCTTGTTGACGCGGTACGTGCCATTGGGCCCGCGATAGTCGGCCAGGCCAGAAGCCACAGACAGCCCGGCGCCTGTGAGGACGACGGTCGAGGAGGGCAACGGGCTGGGCGGCGGAGCGGCGAAGAAGTTGTGCAAGGCGGCGAGTGCGCCCTGGAGGGAATGGGCCGAGGCCGGGATGATCTTGGGCGACGGGAGGATGTCAGTGTAGGGGATTCGCATCAGCGGTTTGCGCATTGGGAGAGGTGAGATGCCAGGATCGGCATCCGTGTCAGCGTGGCTCAGTTGCACAAAGTTGAGGCTTCAGTGTTGATACTATCCGGTACTGTAGGTAGTGCTGACAGTTTCTTGGGTGAAGCTGAGAAATGAACTGAATTACCTTACCTACAAACTTGAGACAAGGATGGCATCTGATGAATCGTTGATTATCTAAACAGATTCCGTCCGATCTTGGCGCAACTGCCACGCCGCTCCGATCAAAGTGCGTCCGATCAACTGCCATGCATGCTGACAAAGAGCCGATGCATGATTACATCACCAAACCAGCAGGATCGACAATCTTCAGCGTGCAGCGCATGGAGCTTGAGGCCCATTGCCCTGTGCAGCGTCGTCTCTAGGGGACAAGCGCCCCCGTCTCCAGCGCCCTCGCAGCGCCCCGAGCGCCCTGGAGCCGCCTGTATCTCTGGCATCAGCACGGACACTCCAGGTCTCTGCAGTGGCCTGATGCGGCGAACTCGGTCTCCGGCCTACGGGACCCGGTCATTTCGCCCGCCTCTTGTTCAACCTTCTTTTCGCGCATCATCTCCGTCCTCCTCTTCCTCCTCAAGCCGCAACGCAATGCAGCGCAAGAGACTGAGCGCAAAAGCCGTGCTCTCCATGTCTGCGTCCAGCCCGCCGATAGACCCGTAGAGCGCCCTCTGTTTCCGTCCAGTTCCCCTCACGCAGCCACCCCCTGGAGCGGGTGAAACAAGCCCAGCCGGACGCTGTATGTCTGCCCAGGCCAGGCGCTCCACGGGCCTGGCCTTGCGCTGCCAGCGCCTGGGCTGCGGCTCTCTGTATCCGCCTCTGGCCCGGCACTCGCCCTCGCAATTTAGCCAGCGCATCACCTCGAGCCTCAAGCCCGTCCAGCTACATGTATTCGCGTCCACCGTCGTGTCGCTATCCGCCTCGTCCAATTGCCACACTGCGCTGGCCGACACTCTGACGGCTCGCAGCGCCGTGCTTCACATCTGCCCCGTCGTCCGCGGCCGCATCCGCTCGCCGCCCTTCACCATGGGCTCCGTCCGCCAGGCACGCGATCAGCACAAGCACGAGCACGACTCGGAGCACGACTCGGACTCGTCGAGCCGCGAGCATCATCTCGAGAGCGATCACGATCACGATCACGATCATGGCCATGATCACGGCCACAGCCATGGGCTCTTTGGCCATCACCACCACCACGACAACACGTTCCTGACGTCGACCGACAAGAACGACCCCGGCGTGCGCATCACCCGCATTGGCCTGCTGAGCAACCTGGCCATGGCCATTGCCAAGTTCATCGGCGGCTGGGCCTTCAACTCCAAGGCCATGATTGCCGATGCCTGGCACAGCATCGCCGACCTGGCCTCGGACATCCTGACGCTGGCGACCGTCTCATGGAGCCTCAAGGGCCCGACCGAGCGCTTCCCCTTGGGCTTTGGCAAAGTCGAGAGCCTGGGCGCGCTGGGTGTGTCGGGCATGCTGCTTGTTGGCGGCTTCTACATGGGCTTTGAGAGCGCCGTGACGCTGTACGGCCATTGGAACCCTGAGGCGGCGCACGAGATGCTGGAGCACGTTGCGCATGGTCACAGCCATAGCCACTCGCACAGTCACGCAGATCTGGGCATCCCCAGCATACACGCAGCTTGGCTGGCGGGAGGCACCATTCTGGTCAAGGAATGGCTCTACCAAGCCAGTACGTTTTTTATCCCTTTTCGTCGCTACTGCTCCCTCTGACGGATGTTTGTTTTGCTGACACGTGTTGCTACAGCCATGAAGATTGCGCGCGATCGCAAGTCGTCCGTCCTCGCCTCCAACGCCGTGCACCACCGCATCGACAGCCTGACGGGCATCGTGACGCTCTTTGCCATTGTCGGCGCCAACGTCATTGAAAACGCCGCCTGGCTGGATCCCGTCGGCGGACTCTTCATCTCCGCCATGGTCCTCCACGCCGGCTTTGGTAACACAAAGTCTGCCTTCCTCGAGCTCATCGACCAGAGTCTGGATGACGACGTCAAAGCGGCCATTCGCAGGCAAGCGCACCGTGCAATTGCCAACGTCAGCGAAGGGCATCAGGCCGAGCTGCGCGACATCACGGGCACCAAGTCCGGCCCCAACTACCTGGTGGACCTGGAGATGGCGGTGCCCGGCGCATGGACGGTGGACGATGTCAAGGATCTGGAGGATGCGGTGCGCACGCTTGTGGGCGGCAAGGTGCGTGGCGTGAAGCGAGTCCGGGTGCGCTTTGTGTCAAGAGACGCAGAGGTCAACAAGAGGTTTGACGAGTTCATCCCGGGCAGCGCGCGGTCGAGCGTCTCGGAGGTATCTGAGCAGTCGGAAGAGGAGCATCGTCATGATCACGGACACAAGCATTAGAGATGGCCGCAGCAACCATTGCTTCCCAACGGCGTTTCCTTTATGTGTTATCAAAATCCTAGACTGGGGGGAACTGGATAGTACTAGACTTTTATGAGTTATACACGGCATTTGTACGACCACTTCATCGTCATGATACCATGAGGTGATACCATATACAATACTTGCCCATGCCAAGGCCCGAGAGCCCCGGCTCCGATCGTTTGCTGCTCTGTTCCGGTGCTCCGGGCGACGTTCCGGATCCGCAGGGTCACGGCCATCTTTTAGGCGTCTGCGATGTGACAAGGGAGCTTCAAGTTATGTTTGACTCGAGTTTCGATATCTGCCTCAGCACAGGTACCGTCTACATGTCGTCCCTTGTCAGATACCACCTTTTTAGCCATTGAGAAAAGTAGTAGAGACTTGATTCTATTTAGCCTAAATACAAGGCAAGGTACTGAAAAGACCCCTCTAACCTCCACCTCTTCACAGGCCATGAGCCTCTTGTGACTGGCACCCAAACGATACAATCCAATCCCATGGAATGACAACCGACGTCGGAAAACATAGAGAGGTGAGGTAAAAACGTGGCTCAAGCATCAAGGCACGAAAGGTGGCTGAATTCCCACACGGCCCTCCCGCAAATCCTTACTCCTTGTACTTTAGCCTAATCCAACTTTCTTTGAGAGGTTGAATTGGTGAGAGGAGAGGAGCTTCTTACTTGTGAGCGCACCTGAAATTCCCCACTAGAGGCGCCGTGATGCGCATATCCGTGCCAATAAGGGTCGCTTTGCGGGTGGTGTAACGATTACGTCGATGGGCCTTTTATACGCGGCATCGTCATTCACCTTTTTTGCATCTCGTTTCTACACGCCTTTCAAGAGCTTGATTGCATGTGAATTCCTTGTAAGGGTCTGAGCTCTGATTGGTTTCATTGAGACGCGAATATCTAGGAGGATTCCTGGTGACCACCATCTGAACTGTCGCATCTATATAACTCTCATCTAAACATCTTGAGAGCCGCTTGGATAAGTACAACATCGGACTCAAACAGCATCAACTCTACAATCATGAGTGAGGAAAAAGGGCCTCTTTACCTGGGCTTTGACCTCTCAACCCAGCAACTCAAAGGTCTGTCCAACACCCTCAACCCATTACCCTCTCATATTAGCCACCGCCCATAACCCAAGTGACAATCGCACCAGCTTGAACGCCTCCGACTAACATAATTCACAGCCATCGTCGTCAACTCCAACCTCAAATCCATAGCCGAGGCCAAAGTCGACTTTGACCAAGACTTTGGCCCCCAGTACGGCATCCAAAAGGGCGTCCACGTGCGCGAGTCCACCGGCGAGGTCTTCGCCCCCGTCGCCCTATGGCTGGAATCCCTCGACCTCGTCCTTCGCCGGCTCTCCGAGGCGATGCACCCGCTGCCCATGAGCAGCATCCGCGGCGTCAGCGGCTCAGGCCAGCAGCACGGCGCCGTCTTCTGGAACGCCAGCGCCGAGGAGCTGCTGCGCGGGCTGGACGCGGGCAAGGGGTCGCTGGTCGAGCAGCTCAAGGGGGCGCTGGCGCATGAGTTTGCGCCCAACTGGCAGGATCACAGCACTCAGGAGGAGTTGGTTGCGTTTGACGCCGAGCTGGGCGATAGGGAGAAGCTGGCAGAGGTTACGGGCAGCGGTGCCCATCATGCAAGTCCTTCCCTCATAAAACCCCGTCATCTGCTCTCCCCCATGATCACCATATGCTAACATGAAGGCCCCCTTTGATTTTGTCTATTCACAGAGATTCACCGGCCTCCAAATCATGCGCATCAGGCGCGTCCTCCCCCAAGTCTACGCAAACGCAAAGCGCATCTCCCTCGTCTCCTCGTGGCTCGCCTCCGTCCTCATGGGCTCCATCGCGCCCCTCGACGTCAGCGACGTCTGCGGCATGAACCTCTGGGACATCCCGCGCCAGGCCTGGAGCGAGAAGCTGCTCGCCCTCTCCGCGGGCGGGCCCGACGGCGCGGCCGACCTGCGCCGGAAGCTGGGCGAGCCGCGCATGGACGGCGGCGGCTCCATGGGCAGCATCTCGCGGTACTACGTGTCCAAGTACGGCTTCAGCCCGGAGTGCCAGATCACGCCCTTCACGGGGGATAACCCGGCGACGATCCTGGCGCTGCCGCTGAGGCCGCTCGATGCCATTGTCTCGCTGGGCACGTCGACGACGTTCCTTATGAATACGCCTGCGTACAAGCCCGATGGCTCGTACCACTTCTTCAACCACCCCACGACGCCCGGCAACTACATGTTCATGCTCTGCTATAAGAACGGGGGTCTCGCGCGCGAAAAAGTGCGCGACACCCTCCCCAAGCCCGACGGCGGCGCCACGGGCTGGGAGACGTTCAACAAGGCCATCATGGACTCGAAGCCCCTTGGCATCGAAAGCGACGTCGACGATCGAGCCAAGATTGGGCTGTACTTTTACCTCCGGGAGACGGTGCCCAACATCCGTGCCGGAACATGGCGCTTCACGTGCAGGCAGGACGGCAGCGACCTGCAGGAGGCGCGCGACGGCTGGCCCAAGGAGGCCGATGCCCGCGCCATTGTCGAGTCGCAGGCCCTCTCCATGCGCCTGCGCTCGCAGAAGCTCGTCCACAGCCCGCGCGACGGGCTCCCCGCGCAGCCGCGGCGCATCTACGTCGTCGGCGGCGGGTCGCTGAACCCGGCCATTACGCGCGTGCTCGGCGAGGTGCTCGGCGGCGCCGACGGCGTGTACAAGCTCGACGTCGGGGGCAACGCGTGCGCGCTGGGCGGCGCGTACAAGGCGCTGTGGGCGCTGGAGCGCAAGGACGGGGAGACGTTTGACGACTTGATTGGGGAGCGGTGGACGGAGGAGGGGTCGATTGAGAAGGTGGACGTTGGGTATCGCGAGGGGACGTATGAGCGGTATGGCAATGTGCTGGGGGCGTTTGAGGAGATGGAGAGGAGGTTGCTTGCGGAGGAGGAGCACTGAAGGGCTATGTGCGGACTGAAAATAGATTAAGTGATTCTGTAATTCATTATGATGGATGAATGGCGTCTAATGTCCTCTAGGAGAAAAGATATAGAAATATAGAGAAAAGGAAACCATGCACGTCGCTAATCCTGAGTACTGCCGGGCCCCAATGCCTCCCCCTCTATCGAACATACTTGCTCATGAACCGTCTATGGAAATCAGACCGTAGCATGTCCTAAGCAGAATCGTCAGTACATAACTCACCAATGCAAACACAAATCGGAAGATGGAAAGAGACTCACATTAACAAACTCCTTCTTCTTGTTCTTGTCTTCCGTCCCCCTGGCCTGGTTCTTGAAGACCACGTCGTCGTCCCACCGGCGCTTCATTGTGAAGTCCTGCTTGTTGAGGAGGGGGTTGCCGAGCGCAATGTCTCGTTCGCGGGCTTCTTGCTCTTCTCTCGCTCGCTCTTCTTCCTATAACGAACAGTTAGCCCGCTTTCCCAAGGTGTGAAGATGATGGGCCACCGCCACTTACCTCTTTCCTCTTCTTCTCTTCACGCTCTCTCCGTACTCTTTCCAACTCCCGCTGCAACTCTGCATCCTCGTCATCTTCGCTATCATCATCCTCATCACTGTCCTCCTCTTCCTCACTGTCATCATCCGCATCAATATCCCTACTCTCCTCCAATATCCTCCTCCGCTTCGCCTCTAGATCTTCTCCCTCTCCTTCGCCATTCGTAGACTGCGACCTCTTCTCCCCTCGAACAGCCGTCACCTCCTCATCTTCATCCTCGTCGTCCTCGGGCGCCAAGACGCCGCTGTTGTGCCTCTTCTTCTTGAAGTGCGCTGCCTCGGCGGCGAGCAGCTCCGCAGCGAGGTCGCGCGTCGGTTCGTCGTCGGCGTCGCCGCCCTGGCCGGCTTTTCGGTACTTGAGCTGGGTGTGGGCTGGGAGGAGGCGCTGGTGGTAGGCTGGGCCTCGGAGGGCCTCTTTGCCACGGGCCTGAGGACTGCAGTTAGCAGGGGACAGAGCCTGTTTACGCCTGAGAGGGATGGTTCCTTACGGGATCAAAGGTTGGTCTATGGGCGGTGGTCATCTTGTTGGTTTAATTGGCAGTGAAAGGACGCTGAGTAGACAAGTTGGGGAAAATGGTGATGGATGGACTGAAGAAGAATCCAAGAGTTTGGTCGCGTTGGTGTTGGTCACTCAATCGAGTCGCGGCAAGCTGCACCGAAAGCAGGCAACTTTAGACACACCGCCCGGCAGAATTTTTCAGTGGCGCTTCGGCATCTCAGTGAGAGCTTCATATCGTCCAAGACCAACTTTGAACATACAAATCAAATTGCAAATTCCCCTTATTTTTCTATAGTCAATCTTCTTACACAGTAATCACTCATCATGCCTCGAGAAGCAGAGCCATCATTAAGCGAGCGGACATTTACCCTCCAGGCAATCAGCGAGGGACTGCGATTAGATGGCCGAAAACTCGATGAGTTTAGACGCCTGGAGCTCAGTTTTGGGGATGAATACGGCGTAGCAGATGTTAAGCTGGGAAAAACAAGGCACGTTGAAGTGAAGCTTAATGATGGATCGCAATTGCTAACACGATGTTCAGAGTACTGGCCAAGGTATCAGCAGAGGTCACAGTCCCGTTCCCCGACCGTCCCTTTGACGGCATCTTCCAAATCACCTCAGAGCTCGGCCCCATGGTCGCGCCCTCATACGAAGTCAACAGACCAACCGAGACCGAGATCCTGCTCGCCCGCCTGCTGGAGAAGACGATCCGGCGGTCGGGCGCCCTGGACACGGAGTCGCTGTGCCTGGTGGCTGGCCAAAAGTGCTGGTCCGTCCGCGTCGACCTGCACGTGCTCTCCGCCGACGGCAACCTCATCGACAGCGCGTGCTTCGCCGTCGTCGCCGCGCTGCGGCACTTCCGCAAGCCCGACACCAGCATCGAGGGCGAGACGCTGACCGTCTACACGCCCGCCGAGCGCGAGCCCGTGCCGCTGAGCTGGCTGCACTCGCCGTTCTGCGCGACGTTTGACTTCTTTGGCGACGAGGGCGAGATTGTCGTCGTGGACACGACGTGGCTGGAGGAGCAGCTGCGGGTGGCCAGCTGCACGTTTAGCCTCAACAAGCACGGCGAGATATGCCAGATTTCGAAGCTCGGCGGCAGGCCCATAGAGGCTACGTTGGTGATTCAGTG
Source organism: Trichoderma gracile (assembly GCA_020002365.1). Taxonomy (NCBI): domain Eukaryota; kingdom Fungi; phylum Ascomycota; class Sordariomycetes; order Hypocreales; family Hypocreaceae; genus Trichoderma; species Trichoderma gracile. The sequence goes on from JAINEY010000003.1 coordinate 2,197,329, forward strand.
CGCGCAGATGGCGCTGGCCAAGGTCAAGGAGTTTACGGATCTGCTGGATGCGAAGCTGGCGGAGGATGCGAAGAGGAGAGATAAGGGCGGTTTGATGGCTGAGCTGTCTGCGGAGAATGAGAGATGAGACGACAGAATCCCAGGAGGGTGATTAGATCTATTTTCATAACGACAAAAGATGTGAAAGAGAAAAAGCAAATAGAAAGCAAGATGCTTGCATGATACCCCAGCTTGAAAATTCCTGACGCATACCTAGAATGCTGTCTCATGCTGATAGATTGCACTCGGCTTTCCGTCGCTTGAAACATAAAAGTCATGATGGCAATTAGATGATAAAAAAGCAGCGCGACTGATATCTATCCAACCAAGAAAGAACGCCTCAAAACACCTCCAGGTACAAACACAGCCGCTGCTCGTAGCCCTTCCACGAAAAAAAACGACGTCAAACGCAAGAATCCCCTCGCTACCTCATGACGGGCGGCCGCGACTCCTTATTCCACTGGACCCTCGTGCGCACCCAATCAATCGCCTCGCGCACGCCCTCGCCCGTCAGCGCGCTCATGGCGAGGACGCGCGAGTCGCGGATGGCGGCGCCCTTCTCGCCCTCCATGACGCGCTTGACGAGCCCTTCCTTGATGCGGATGGTCTCGACACAGTCCTCGCGGTCCTGCTTGTTGGCGAGGATGAGCAGCGGCACGCCCTCGGTCTCGGAGTGCTGCAGGACGTCCTCGAGGACGAGGCGGCACTCGTCGAGGCGGCCCGTGTTGTTGTCGTGGGCCAGGTCGCCGTCGCCAATGTCGGTGCTGTCGATGATGAAGACGATGGCGTGGCAGCTGGCGTAGTAGCTCTGCCACAGCTTGCGCAGCGAGTGCTGGCCGCCGACGTCCCACAGCTTGAGGTACATGTCGGGCAGGGTTATGGTCGACACGTTCTGGCCGACGGTCGGGACCGTCTTGAGCTTGGGCTCGGGGGCGTTGGGGAGGTACATGGATTTGACCTGCTCGTGGAAGGTTGTCTTGCCGGCATTGTCGAGGCCGAGGAGGATGACGGAGTACTCTGGACGTTGTTGCTCTTTGGTCAGCTGTGCTGGAGGGAGAAGAGGCGAGAGTTTCTAAGGGCAGCTCACCTTCTTTGCTGGTTGCGAGGAGATAGAGGCCCTTGGCAAGGTGGTACATTGTTGTTGGAGGTTGGCAGATCTATATCGCGATCATACCGTTTGGCGTTGGTGGATTATGCAGATTGTCATGCAAAGGTGTGTACGCGGCAGAAACAGAAGATGGTCTAGGCCGAGAAGCGGTCGGGGGTTGGCCTTTGTTTTGTGTGCTTGTGTGCGGGTGTCAAGGTGAAGATGAAGATGCAGTCGGATTCAAGGAGATGAAGTTGCAGATCGTGGTCCGTCAGCAGCCAAAGCCCGTCCCGGAGAGCGTCTCCCCACCCCGCGGCCAACCCCGAACAGCCCCGCCAACGCTGAAGAACCATTGATATTATGTTGTAGATGATGTGTATTGAAACATGTCGTCGCACCGGCGTGATTAACAGTCAATATAGAATTTGCTCATACTATGACTTCTCATTTTATGATACTTGCAGGATTGAAACAAGCATCGTGGCATTTCGGGAACATCTGGTTCTTGGTTTATCAGAAGCAACGTGGTTCATCTCTCCGGGATTTGATCCTTCACCACTTCACTTCCAACCGAGGTGTCCTCTAAGTGGCACGCACGTAACTTGAAACCTTGATATGCTCTCTTACCGGAATTTCTTCTTTATCAGATCTGCAATCAAAAGGTTTATGAAGCAGTGATTAATTGATTGCTTGCCACAAGACCGAGGCGACTGGACGGACCTTGAAATAACACGGCCATGCAACTTCCGTCCTCCGTCTTGGCTTGTATTAACACGGCAGCCTGGTACCGCCATCCCTTTGCTGATAAAGTAGCGACTCGGGACTTGCAGCCGATGGTACTCTATGACATTAAGTTCGACCTCCTTTGAGCTTTGAATTTTATCAACTTCATATCTCTATCACGTTCAGTTCATATGATTTGCATGCGGAAACAACAGCTTGAACCAAGTACCACCTATAGCCGGCCATCCCCAAGTACCACATACCTAGGTACGAAGTACCAGTACCCCGACATCCACCATCTGCCTCGTCATCGCGGGCATTTGCAGCGATCCACTGGCCCGCGCCAATTACAGGGCTTGGAGCGCTGTCGCATCGCTACCAGACCAGCCCGACAGGCACCTGGACCCTGCACAACATCAGACCAGCGAACGCCCTGTAACCGCCAACCGCCAACCGCCAACATTGATTCTGCAACATACACAATAATCTTCGCCCAACTTGCACCCCGAGCAGCACGCACGACTCTATAAGCTGCTCTCCTGCTTCTCGCCATTCGCATCGATCTCGGCCAATCATCGCGACTTCAACGGAACTGACCTACAATCTCATGCCCGCATCGTCTCGCTTGCGCCGCAGGCCTCGCGCATGCTCCACCGTCTGACCAACCCAAACTCCCTCGATCGTGTCCAGATCCAGCCTCAACGTTGCGCATCATGGCCTCCACGGCCGCCGCAGAGCTGGCCAACCTGGGCTTCAGGCTCTTACGTATGCCTCCGACACCTTCATCGCGCACCGGACTGTTGTGCTAATCTCGACGTTCAGGACGAGCGACAGATGAGGAGGACCCCGAAGGTAACGATTGCCCACGACGACGATGAAGAGGCAGAGGAAAACACGCGAACACGAACAACAGCAAGAAGAGGAGGAATCCTAACTCGGGACTATAGAGCAACAAGATTACTGACGTGTGAACAGAGGGCGACTCCGCGGAAAAGGAATTCTTCGCAGCATGGGCGCTCTTCATCTCCATCATGCTGCTCATCATCGCCTTCTTCACCAGCTACATGCTCCAGCAGAAGAAGGTGACTGCGATCCACGAGACTGTCATCTCCATCTTTGCAGGTACCTTATGCTTCAATCGCATCTGATCACTCTCAATACATGCGCTAACAGTGTCCACCTCCAGGCATGGTCGTCGGCCTCATCCTGCTCATCACCTCGGGCGACTCCATCCGAAACCTCATCAGCTTCGACTACCAAATCTTCTTCAACCTCCTCCTCCCGCCCATCATCCTGTCGTCCGGATACGAGCTGCACCAGGCCAACTTCTTCCGCAACATCGGCACCATCCTCACGTTCGCATTCGCCGGCACCTTTCTCTCCGCCGTCGTCATAGGGCTGATCTTGTGGATCTTCAACCTGGTCCCTGGATCTCTGGAGTTGACGCTGGTCGATGCTATTTCCGTCGGCGCAACGCTCTCCGCTACCGATCCCGTTACCATTCTGGCCATCTTCAACACCTACAAGGTCGACCCCAAGCTGTACACCATCATCTTTGGCGAATCGATCCTCAACGATGCCATTGCCATCGTCATCTTCGAGACCGCGCAGAAGTATAACAAGGGTGAGGCCAACTACGGCATCATCAGCTTCTTCGAGGGTACCGGTATCTTCTTGCTCGTCTTCTTTGGCAGTTTGCTTATTGGCGTCATTGTCGGCGTTGGCACCGCTCTTTTGCTCAAGTTCACCTACGTGCGAAGGTTCCCCAAGATTGAAAGCTGTCTGATTATTCTGATTGCCTACGCCACCTACTTCTTTTCCCATGGTCTTCACATGTCCGGTAAGAACTGCCCAGCGGCGAATAACGAGAAACTCCCTAATCATATGTCCATTTAGGTATCGTGTCGCTCTTGTTCTGCGGCATCACACTCAAGCATTACGCCTACTTCAACATGTCGAGACGGACACAGCTCACCACCAAGTACATCTTCCAAGTCATGTCGCAGCTCTCTGAAAACTTCATATTCATCTACCTGGGCCTGGCTCTCTTCACAGACAATGCTCTGCAGTTTGAACCTCCTCTCATCATTGTCACCATCTGCGCCGTGTGCGCTGCTCGATGGGTCGCCGTCTTCCCCCTTTCTAAAGCTATCAACTGGTTCATCCGCTACCGCGCGAGGAGGAGAGGCCTTGAGGTCGGCGACGAGCTCCCCTACAACTACCAAGCCATGCTGTTCTGGGCTGGCCTTCGCGGCGCTGTCGGTGTGGCCCTGGCAGCCCTGCTCACGGGCGAGAACTCATACGCCCTTCGTGCTACCGTCTTGGTTGTTGTGGTCTTGACGGTCATCATCTTTGGCGGAACGACCGCCCGCATGCTGGAGATTCTCGGTATCCGCACAGGGGTGGTGGAGGAGATTGATAGTGACGACGAGTTTGACATTGAGTCGTTCGGCACCGGCCTTCATGTTAAGCGCTCCGGCTCCGCCATCGGCTACAACCCTCGTCGCAACGGCACCGTCGCCCTCAACAACCTCAGCGCTCCCAGAGACGGTTCCGCAGCCTACGTGTCCGGCACCTCGTCTCCCCACACGGGCGTCCGGCCGAGCAGCGTCAGCCGCAAGAACTCCCTCCGCAACCCTACCGAGACGGAGCGCGCCGATCTGCTGCGCAGCGGCAACGAGGACTCGGACATTGGCAGCGACATTGACATCTCGGACTTGCCACCCCCGGCAAATCGCCGCTCACCCCGGGCGCCCGTCAGTCCGAACCCGCCGACGGAGGGAAGCGCGTTTATGAGCCCAGCCGAGCCGTCGACGTCGTCGACGCCGATCACCTCGGCGACGGGGGCGATACGGCAGTTGCTCTCTACAGAGGACCCGGCGAGCTTGTTCAAGCAGCTGGACGAGGACTTTATCAAGCCGCATCTATTACTCCACGGTGATGGAGGGAGAGGAGGAGGATCAGGGGCTGTGTAAAAGAGGAGAATTGGGAAGGATTTCACTTATAGACGGAAGCTATTTTATATCTTTTTTATCCTTATCACGATTGTCGAAATGGCCCAGTCTGTTGTTTAGTAGTGTTCGACTCTGTTTGGTTCTTTTGGGAATTGCAGTATATGATGTTATGCATATCATACCCCTTGGCGTTTTGGTCCATCAACGAAGGCAATCAATGGAATGAATAGGATAATCCTTGACTTGATCGCTTTTCACTGCTCAGCTTTCGATCCATCAAACACACACATATATAGGCGTTCAACCATGCGCACAGTCCAGTGCCTTTGGACACACCTAGTGCATGACAGGTGCTGAGCAATTAAACACGCACATATATATTTTTCAACCATACGCACATAATGGCGCCTTTTGACATACTAATTAATGGTGTTGGCAATGAAACACGCACACATATAAGTGTTCAATGATACGCACATATATGTGTCTTCGGACATACTAGCGGTGTCGACAGATAAATACACACACACATATGCGTTCAACAATGCGCACCTATCAGTGTCTTTTGACAGACCTCTCCAAGTGCATGACAGATATCGGACGGCCAAATACACACACATAAAAGCGTTCAAGCATACGCACCTAAGCGTTGTCTTTTGACATACTAATGCACACGATAGGACCTGAGGCAGTCAAACACACGCACACAAAAGTTCAATCATACGCATCATTGCTCGTTGTTTTCTACTCAGCCTTCATCACATTATCACATCACCCCTTTACAGATTATCATCAGAAGACGTGAGGCATAGTATATATTAACAACACGACCAGGACACACTCAAGTTAAAAGACGCCCCTCAAATCTCAGTTCTTTCATTCATTTCACTCATACATACCAAACATCACCTAAACCCCCCTTGAAATCACGGTGCCACGCTGCATCTTCTTTCTTGAGAATGGCGAATATGTTATGTACAGTAATTCTTTACATTTCAACAATTGCCGCTGCCCGGCCCCTTTTTTTGCCTTTGCCCTTTGCCCATTCCGCTCCGTGTCCGCTTTACCAAGTAGTACCTCTTTCAGACATAGAGAGACAAAAAAAGAAAAGCACATCGCGTCGTATCCCCTTTTTTTGTGTTCGTCCCTTTATCTTCCTTTCCCTGGGCCGCCTGCCTGCCGTCGCAACATAGAGCTGGTAATATGAGGCATGAGGAACATGTTACCAGCAGCGATCCTCGAAGATCTGAGCCCCCCCATTCTAGCAATAACATAGGAGACGGAAAGGGAAGAAAAAGAGCTCCATATGGCCCTTTTCTTAAAGCCATTATTAGAACAGATAGAAGGGGGCCGCGAAAGACGCAAAGAGGAAAATCAAGAGAGCATCTAACGTAAAACGCAAATCGACCGACCCAAACCCCCCCTTTAGCCCATTCCCGCTGAACACCTCAAAACCGTTCTGAAACGCATGGACGGAAAAAGAGACGCAAAAGTCATGAATAGCATTGACTGAAAAAGAAAAATAGCGTACACTTCAAGAATTCAGAAACGCTACGTCATCATTTTCCTGCGGAAGGCGTCGCGCTCCCGCTGGCCTGGCGCTGAACGGGCGCCGGGCTTCCAGCGGGTGGATGAGACGGTATCTGAGGCGAGGCTTGAGCTTGCGACTGCGGTTGCGACTGCGACTGGATCTGCTGCACCTGGGCTTGAGCCTGGGCTTGCGCCTGAGCCTGAAGCTGGGGTTGGGGCTGAGCTTGTTGCGGCGGTTGCGGCTGTGGCTTTTGCTGCTGCGGCTGCGGCGGCTGCTGCTGCTGATGCTGCTGATGCTGCTGATGCTGCTGTTGGAGCTGCTGCTGCACTTGGGCTGGAGAGTGTTGAGGTGCCTGGGCTTGTTGTTGAGCCTGTTGCGCTTGAGGCACCTGCTGGGGTCGCTGCTGGGGGTGCTGCTGCTGTTGTTGCTGCTGCGGCGTGGGCGTTGGAGTAGGCGTAGGCGTATGTTGTTGTTGATGCTGTACCTGGTGTTGCTGAGCCGCCTGGGCCTGAGCTTGGGCCTGGGCTTGAGCCTGTGCCTGTGCTTGAGCCTGCTGCTGCTGTCTAAGTAGAGCGGCATATTGGTGCGGGCTGGCGGTAGCAGTAATGCTGGTAGCAATACCAGACTGTCCACCAGCAGCAGCGCTCATAGCGTTCTGACGCTGCTGCATCATCGCCCTAGTCAGATGTTCGGTAGCAAGGTGGCGAAGCTGCTCCGGCGAGAGGTTGGGATTCTTGCTCCTGAACTGTGCTTCCAGCGAGTTGATCTGCACAGCAATGGTAGGGGGAATCTGGGCCGGCAGTCGAGGCGGGCCAGGCGATGTGCCGTTGGCAAGAGTGGGCATGTGTAGACCGTTCGCAGCAGGCGAAGTGTGGCCGTTGGTTGCATTGAACGAAGCCATCATGGCCTGAGCACTGTTCATGAACGTCTGCTGGCTAATGGCGGGCACTCCGTTTCGCATGGCTGGCGATGAGCCTTGCTGTGCTTGCGGAACAGGAGTTCCCACAACGGCGCCCTGTTGCTGGGCGTGCTGCATCTGCACTGCTCGCTGCTGCTCCGAGATGCGCTGGACACGCATCAGCATGCTAGCATCCGGCTGCTGGCCGGGCATCTGCATCCTGTGTTGGGCCTGCATGGCCTGCAGGGCCTGAAGCTGAGCCTGCGGGATGCCGTTCATCTGCGCTGGGGGAGCGAGATTGCCGCCCATCTGAGCTTGCACACCGATGGCGTCCATGCCGTTCGCTGGAGCCTGCATGGGCATGCGTGCTCGGCCTTGTGCCGCCGCCGCCGCCGCCGCTGCTGCTGCAACGGCCAGTTGGTTGGGAACACCGGCTCTGTTGACGCCATTCACGCCGTTGGCGACGGCCGCAGGGATTCCGGGGGTTTGAACAGCCGGGACTGCTGCGCCTGGTGTTGCCGCCATCTGGGCGGATTGAGCTTGGGCTCTTGCTTGAAGGGCAGCCTAGATGAAATCTGTTAGCAATGATGTCGGGACAAGAGGTTACCAGTGACTCTTCACTTACCCGTCGCTGAGCTTCCTGCCGCTGGGCAAACTGCGTCATCTTGTTGGCAAGAGCTTGATCGCGTTCCCATCGCAGCAGGCTGTACTCCCTCGGAGTCTTCCCCGGTCGCTGAGCCATCGCGTCGCCAACCTTCTTCGCCGCGTTCTGGGCGGCAGAGTGCTGTTGCTTTTGCATCGTCGTCTCTCTCTTCTTGGCCAGCTTCCTCATGGCATCAATGAGCGTCAGATGCTTCTGGTTCCGCCGCCTTTCGACTCTCAGCGGCGTAGACTGCCTTCGCCGTATGGGTGTCACTGCACCTCCCTCCTGGGAGGCCCTCTGCGCCGCCAGCTGGTTTTGCTGGGCAATGACACGTTGGGCAGCCTCAATTCTACTGTTGTAGGCTTTGAAATACTGTGTCTTCTGCATATCGGCTGGCAAGCCTTCCAGATTGATCCACCGTTCGAAGCATTCCCACGGCGTTCTCCGCTCCGCGCCCGACGCAAACAGAGATTTCGTAGACAGTAGGCTGGAGATGAGGGACCAATTGTACGAGTAGTCTCGTACCAGGCTGCGAAGCTCGTCGTCTTCGACCATGGTCCACTGGGACGGACTGCGACACTCGTAAAAGCTCTGCAGAGGCATGGGGTGCTCAGACGGGGGCCGGAACTGGTGGCCGGCGTGCAGCCGATCGCGGATGTGCTTCGACTCTGGGGCGAAAAGAGCAACCTCTGTGCTTTTTGGCGGCAGCCGGGCATGGTGTGCGAGCGTGTCTGCGTCAAAGGCGCTCTCTCTCTCGTCGTCGGATTCCTCGTTGCAGTAGTCATAGCGGCTCCGTTTGCGCGGCGGGCCGTCGGACAAGAGCTTCATCTCTCCCTCTACGTACTTGCTTAGAGGCAAAGCTGGTCGTCTCCAGTGGGCATCCGGATCGTACTCGGGCCCCGTGAGATCGGACCGCGGGACCTTGAGAGGCGCGCCGTATAGCGGCAGCTCCTCCAGCAGCTTGTCAGAAGCGGGCGTCCGTCGTAGAGCAAAAACAACATCGTCCTCCTGCAGAGCAAAGATGGCTGATGGCGCAACTGTTTCTGGGAAGTCGTCGCTGAGGTGGTCCAGGATCTGCGGCGAGTCTGCGTCCTCCGCAACGAGCTCAGGAGTTGGGTGGTTCTCGGCACTGTCTGCATCGGCGTCGCCCATTGTCACATCAGTCGTCCTCGGCGGCGGGATATACGCAGCAACCTGCAGCGCCTTGCGCTCTTCAGGAGTCGACTCAACCCACTCGGCGCAGGCGTAGGCAATATTCTTGGCCACGGCCATCTTCCATTTCCTTTCTTCCCGGAAGTCTGTCCGCATCCATTTCATCTCCTGGAGCAAGAGATCCAAATGGGATGGCGGGCGAGTCGGCTCAGGACACCGCTTAGGCTGCCTCAGCGACCATTTATCGTGCTGCTGCAGATGGTAAACCCTGCGAAGTACCTTGCATGCCTGATGATCTTGAATGGCGAGGTATGCGTCAGGGGTAGCGATGGTCTTGTTCGCATGGAACAGAATCTTCTCGATCGGCTGCATCCAGTTGGTGGCGCCTGTGAAATTCTGGATGAAGAGAGGAGTGTAGTAGTCGTCAGAGGGTTGAATTGTCTCCTTTTGGCCAGGGACCAGCGTCTTCTCCTCCATCTGCTTCGGTTGTTTGCCGAACAAGACAGTAGACGCATGACCCTTGGTTTTGTCTCTTTTGGTCGTGGATCTTGGCTTCGGAGGGGGTGATTGGGGCGTGGAGGTCATGGGAGTAAGCTGGTTCTGTGGCGTTTTCGTCGTGCTAGAAGGTCGCGGCGTCTCCCCGACTATTTCGGATACAGATTTCAGTCTCATGGCACCGGACGACACTCTGGTAACCGGTCTCTCTGAAGCGGTTTCCCTCGGTATCGATGCCTTGGCGACGCCCGGGGACTTGTTGGTAGAAGCTGGGGGACCGGAACGCGGCTGAGAAGCGGGTGCTTCCACCTTTTCCGATGCGGTGGCTTGGACTGAATCAATATCCATTCTTTCTGGCGTTTCTTCTTGGCTGTCGGGAACCTCCTTGACGGCAGATTTTGAAGGTTTGGCGTCTACCCCGGCCTCCCGATTGGCATCGGTTCCGCCAATCTTGACAGGAACCCCAGTCTGCGGCTTGGGCTCGGGGCTTGCAGCCGCAGCAGTTGACCGAATAGAGTCTTGAAGAAGCTGATCTTCGTCCACCCTAGCCGTTCTTGAGTCGAGTCCGTCGTGTCCCGGCTTCGCCTGCTCCGTCTCTCTCTCCTGTCCAGCAGCATCATCTATTCCGTGGCCTTGCTCTTCCTTTCCTTCATCATCTTGCTCTGTCCTATCGTCATAGTGGGGAGCATCGTGTTCAGGGCTGGTATCCGCTGAAACATCGTGATTCCCAGGGGTCGTCGCGCTCGGTGCTGTTGAACCTGGAGAGGAAAGCGCATCAGGAACCTTGGACATGGCTTGCGGCACTTTGATAGAGAGCTCTTGATTACGTCCAGCCTGGGCCATCTGGACTTTATCAACCGCGCCATCACCGTTCACAGCATCCAAGCCCTTCACTGCCCCAGCCGTAGCCCCAAAACTGGATCGTTCCTCTGATGGCGAACCCTTGGTCCCTGGCGGGAAGGAAACCTGTGTCGGCCTTCGTTCTGGCGCAACATCCTCGCCCGTCGCTCCATTAGTAAGTTGTCCGGCTTGTTTCGTCTCATCCTTTGCAGCCAGGGTGGTTGGAGGCGTAGATATGGGTTTAGCTGGCGCAAAGGTTGTAGTAACGCCCGCGGGGGTTGCTCCGACGTTATTCGTGTAATGGGTTGGAGGCGTCGGCGTGGGCTTCGGGGCTTCAGATGCTAGCTTAATGCCTTCCCTAGGGTGGACGTGGACAGACTCGTTCGACAGAGCGCCAAGAGGTTGCCGTGTTTCGTTCGTCGGACCAGGCAAAGCTTCCTTTGGTCTGGAAGAGGCGAGGGCGGGAGTAGAAGGTGCAGCAGGCTGTGCGGGGACTTCATGCAACGACTTGGAAATCAGACGCTTCAGCGTATCGACCGAGAGCAAAGGCCGTGGCGGAATGGCTTGCTCGTTTAGCGTCTTGCCTCTGTGAAAAGGTTAGCCTCATGGGGGGAAGGGAAGTTGGCACATGGCAAACACGCAGGAAGCGCGAAGACGCGATCGTCCATCTTGACGGGGGGTTTTTTGTTTTGATTTTGCCTCCGCCTGCACAAGAGCTTGTTTGAAAGGTGTATACGAACTGCAATATTTCGCTGGTCTGCAGAAACTGCCACTCCGCCGCCGTGGTTGCGGGCGCGTCGGGGTTGGCGAAGGCATCCTGCGGCAGGGGATCGACCTGGTTGGTGACGGCGAAGAACTCGCGAAGCTTCCTCTTGCGCGAGGTCACGATTGCACTGTCGGGGGTCAGCACGGCGAAAAGCACCTCGTTGGGATCGGAAAAATCCGCTCTATCGACTGGGCGCGCAACTCACTTGAACTCGTGTCGCTTGGAGTGAAGCAGCCTCGATAGATCGGTGTGGCCGACCTCCGTCATAGCATCGGCGGGAGCGACATCCGTTTGCGGGCGAAACGGATGTCGGAGGATGGCCAGGGACGTCGTCTGAGATGAGGCTCGCGATGCACGGCGATGGAAAGGGTCGTGGTGGTGGCCTTTTCGACGGAAGTCTGGTGGCCGCTCAACGTGTCGCTGGTCGATGCGAGGGCGCAAAATCTGTCGGGCGCCAGCGATTCGGGGGTTTTGGCAGGGGGGAGGAGCGCTGGAAGACGGCGGAGGTGCTCTGCGGGCAGCCACGTCGCACTGTACGGGGTGCGCTAGCCGCTAACAGCTGCTGGGCGCGCGTTGGCTGGGCGCTCGCCGGGGCGTCCGCTAGCGGATGCGCTGGGAGAGGGAGCGCCCAGAGCGCCTAGTGCACAGTAAGGTCGGGGTTTTCAGACACGGTACATCACCGCTTCGATGTGCTGTCAATGATGCATCATTCAATTCGCCCAAGACGGTAATGTCACTCGCGACGTTATTATTGAAACCGCCAATGAACTGGGCCGTGAATTAGTGGTAGATGATATGATGCTTATTTGATGCTATTTATCCTGCGCATTTGTATATTCACCGGCTGGATCGATGAATTGATGCCTAGAATCTCCTTTGCCTGTAATCCGGTCTTCTACACGCCCGTCAGTTAGGCGTCAACCAAGTTCGCGGGGGAACATAAGGTACATACAAGCAGCAATACCTAGCAAAACATCTTCAGATAAGAGAAAGCGGCATGCAAGTGAGGTACCTCCCACCGATCCGACAGTGAGCGCTACTTCAGTCCAGTTTCGATCTCAGAACAGTTTCACTCCAACTTCACGGTCTCTTATGATCTGTTTCTTTCTGTTATTCTTCTCCCCTCCCGCTTGCAGCCGCACACCCCGCCAACTGCAAACAGAACTTCAAGCGGCTTCCATTTTCTGTCCCGACTGAGAGATACAAGCACGAAGTACCCCGGAATCTCCACGCTAACCCCAATTGGCGGTTGCCTGCGATATCTTACCGGTACGTACCAGTTGATGAGCCAAGCCGTCATTTTCAAGCCGCCAAAAGTTCATGCGCAGGTAATACAGCCTCACCTTTTTTCCCTTTATACGTTACTACAATACCAACTTCACCACCTCCCCCACGCGTTATGTCAGACCAGAACAAAGGTCGCATCGCCATCAAATTTGGCTCAGCCAGCACCTCAGCAGCAAACAAGTCCCGCACAACAGCAACAACAGCAAAGCCCTCCTCAAGCCTAGGCAAGCGGCCGCGCCCCCACGCCCTGGGGGGAGGAGGCGACTCCGATGCCTCAGACTCGGACGACGACGGCCGCCATCGCGGACGGCACGAGGCCATCACGGGCTTCGGCGAGGACGGCGCCGAGACGAAGCGGAAGCGGCCGAGGGAGGAGAAGAAGGAGTATGTCATTGCGCGGCAGCCCAACAGGAACTGGAAGGACGAGGTGAAGAAGAGTTCGAGGGCGTCCAAGAACCTTCTTCCGGACGAGGCCAGGGCGCAGCAGGATGCCGTGACGGCAGAGACGGAGCCGGCCAGCCTGGATACGCCGCTTCAATGGGGTTTGACGGTGAAGGAGAAGATCGCGGTGTCAGAGGACAAGATGGACGTAGGGCCAGCCGACGACGAAAGGCCAAAACAATCAGATACCAATGACGCACCACCAGCACCCCCAGCAGCGCGAACCGCCGACGAAGAAGCCATGGACGCCCTCCTTGGCAAGACGCCCAAAGAACAGAGAGTCATCTCCGCAGCCGTATCAGAAGACGACGCCTACCGCCGCGACGTCGAAGCCTCGGGCGCGGTATCCACGCTCCAGGACTACGAAGACATGCCCGTCGAGGAGTTCGGCGCCGCCCTCCTCCGCGGCATGGGCTGGAACGGGGAAGCCCGCGGCCCGCCGGTCAAGCAGGTCAAGAGGCGGCAGAACAGGCTCGGTCTCGGCGCCAAGGAGCTCAAGGAGGAAGAGGACCTCGGCGGGTGGAACCAGAACGGGAAGAAGAAGTCGAGGCCGCGGCTGAGCGAGTACCGGAGGGAGGAGAGCAAGCGCAAGGAAGGCCGGGGACATGAGGACAGCTATAAAAGAGAGAGGGAACGCGAGCGAGATCGCGAGAGGGATCACTTTAGGGAACGAGAACGAGATAGGGATCGCGATTATAGGGATCGGGATAGGGATAGACATCGAGACCACGATAGGCACAGGGACCGGCATCGCGACTCTGACCGGCACCATCGACGATGAAGGAGCTTTTGCAATCTTCCTCTTCGGTCAACCACTATCAAAACCAACAAGACATCACGGACGATTTCTATGAAAGAAAATCCTGTACTAAATACGAATCTTCCACCAAACAGGCGACAGGTACACAGACACTTTAATAACACATAGAGGCACGGCACACATACTGTTTTGGAGAAGACCAAGTACGAATGATGGAAAGTCACTCCGAGTTTTGTAAATTAGAATATCAATGACACTATGTATACTCAATCGAGCTGCGAATGGTCACATATCGTCTGATCCGGCAGACTCCAGGCTTATTCCTCCTCGCTTGTTTCCCGCTGGTACTTTTTTCACTGCGATTTGACGTCGCATCTTCTCCATGCCTGGTCAGGTATGAACACATTTCTACTGCAGCGATATCCGACTCAGCGTATCCTCCAGAATACTAAGCTGCATCAGGAACTCCCCGTCAACCTCGACCTCCTTGTCCGCAGCCGCCTCCCTCAAAGCCCCCGCAGCGTGCAGCAGCGGCTCGACATAGCGATGCTCAATAGCCGCGGCCATACCTACGGGCGCCAGAGCCTTGTATTCCTCGCCGAACAGGAACAGCGCGAAGTTGGCAACTTGCAGATGCAGCGGCGCGCTCTGCGCCCAGAAATTGCGTAACGAGGAGGCATCGGCTTGCTTGAGATGCGACAGATCAGGGAACAGGGTATACTGAATGGTTTCGAGACAGTCCGGGCTGGCAAAGCGACCTTTCGAGCCGGATCTCTTCGCGGCGATGATCTCTTCCCGCAGCCAGGTGACTGCACACGCTTGCAGGGTCGGGAAGATGCAGCTTTCCAGCATGTCTTCCAGGATGGCCAGTCGGTCCTCCTCTTCGGGATCGGCGTGCAGGATGTAGCCTGCTACGACGGTTGCCGCATTGCGAACGCGGAGGTTGGGATGAAAGGCCGAAATCAGGGTCAACAGATGGTGGTAGGGCATGAATCCTGAGGTTGTACCAGCGCTCTTTGGATTTGCTATCGCTTTGCGACCATCGAGCCAGATGGCCATGACAATGAGAGCCTCAGTCGTTCCGGGATTGGCGAGAATCTGGCCCTGGGGCTCGTTGCCGAGGAAGTTTGTCAATAAGATCTGATGGTCTGGAAGCATGTACTGCGGTATGAGTTGCTCGTCGGGAAAGCCACGGTCCGCATCGAAGACATCGGCAGCAAACATCCAGTATGCGTTCAAGCAGATCAGGCCGCCTGTAGATAGATGGAGCTTTTCCGGCTGCTGGGGGTCATAATCAATAGAGAGTGGTTGTCGCCGGACGGGGCCTTCAAGGTATTCCTTCAACTTGAAAGAGGGCAGTTTCGACAGTCCAAGGTCACTAGCAAGAGCCTATGGAGCAGTTAGCTTTGTGGCCCGACAGCATCTTCCTTCACCTTATGTCCGCCCGGATCCCAAAGGCTATACTCACCACCAGCTGCCCTACAAGGGCGTCTCTTGCCTGAAACTCCACCACCTCCTTGAACGTTTGAATCATGGTCTTGCGCCTGGGCACGATGCGCTCCGGATACGTGTATTCGAGCATCCTTGAAGCCCACTCCAAGCCGTTGGAATTGACATATGCTTCGATGATGCATGTGATGAAAGACTGAAGCAGGTTGGCAATCAGCTGCGGCTCGTCTTCGTTCAGAATATCAGAGCGCTCCGCCTCGGGGTCCGGCGCCTGCTTCGCCGGGTCGCTGTCCTGGAAAGGCGTGTCCAGCTTGACGCTCGACTTGCGAGAGGGCAGCGGAGGCCGCGTCTTGCGCGCAAGGCTCTGGACCAGCGAGATGACCGCCGCGGTAGAGGCCGCGCTCGTCGCGTCGTAGCATCTCTGTACCGTCTCAAGCGTGGTGTGTAGGAATCGTGACGGGGCCTTGACCTGCAGCCTCTTAAGCAGGATGCCCAGCATGCCACAGAGGGTGACAAAATGCCTGGTGGAGTTTGTCTCGCCCTTTGTGGTTATGGCTGCGGAGCTCCCCTCTGTCTCCTTCTCTTTTCCCTTTGTGTCACTTTCAGCCTCTTCAGTTCCCTCTTCTCGCTGCTCTTGTGCTTGATGCTCCTCTTCTCCCACCGCAGCCGTCTTCTCCATCACCTCGAGCACCTTAAGGATGACTTCGCGCGGGTTTCCCAGACGTGCAATGCTCTCTAGGCATTCTTCGCTGCCGGGGACATCGATCAGCATGTCGACCAGGTCCCAGCCAATCTCGTTGGTGAGCGCAACGTCCTCTAGTATCTCCTGCAGCGCCGGCAGCACTTCTGGCGTCAGGGACTTTTCCACAATGGTCAGATAGGTGGCGGCGTCGGTTGCCGGGGGGCGAGACTCTTGGAGCCGCTGGACAATCTCGTCGGTCGTCGCCATGGTGGGAGTGTGTGTGTGTCGCAGTAGTACGTGCTGTCTATCAAGACTAATATCTGGTTGATCTGGGCGATGCGCTGAGCAGCGAGAGACGGGATACGATGATGCTCGGTCGGGGGAGCGGCGATGATAAAAAAGAAAGATGAACAAGGACAAAAGATCGATGGTTTGCAGCCGGTTTGATGGATGGCAGAAGATGAAACGGATCACAAGATCTGCCCTCCGTGGAAGCTACCGAGTGACCTTTGCCTTCCTTGCACTTTACCCAGCTTCGTGCTGCCCCTCTCCAACCCGGCGAACGCTGTAGACGTCACTCGAACAGGGGGATCAACAGCCAAAGTGGGGGAGCGCAAACAAGCCGTGCCTGAGGGGGTACGCGGCGGACCTGCAAAGTCATATAGTGAATGTTTGTATTCCTCTCTGAGTATTCTGCGAATTCTACCTATTGCTACAAACTTTTGATAAGCGGAATACCTAGTTCTAGGATGCCTGCTATTATTGCTCTGTGCCTCTATTGTCGTTGTACTTGTTATGCTGTTATTTCCGGTAAGAGGAGCATAAGATGACCAGATCCCTACTCCCTTCTGATGAATCTAGGATACTACTAGACAGTAACTATTTCGAAATATGGATGAGGCTCTGAAAAAGAATAGGGATACGACAATGTACATTTCATGGATAAATACCGTAGTCATCGTTTCAAAGGTACCTATAGAACATGGAAGCCAATGTTTTGTATCAACTGCTTTAGCTAGGTAGGTAGGGTAGGCAAATGTCAAAAGCTGACCTCTGAAACTCGAATTGCAGGGTAAATCATCACCACGGAGATCAGCAACCACATGAGTCGTTTCTCCCCTTTACGATTCAAGATTGCCGAAACAGCATCAAGAGAATTGGATAAAAGCTTGTTTCTGAGCCGATCTCGGGTGGACGCGCAGACACGGCTTGGGAAAATGGATTGCTCGTCCCACCAGAAACCACTTATACTGAGAGATATTATCAGCCACAACCCACCGTGTCCGTGTCCATCTGGTCGTCTTATTCTCTCGGTAATACCTCAACTCGAGGCTTACAAACTCGACTCACATATCTCGCTGACTGTCCACCCACTTGGCCCTCCTCTCCGCCCTATCTCTCGTCTCCCAGTCTGTTCTGGCGCCCTGTTTGCCATTACCGCGTGTCGAGAGATTCCGCTCCTCTTCTCGCACCATCGCCTTTAGACTCGCCTCCCTCTTTGCCTTCTCTTGTGCCTCCGTTTCCATCTTCTTCTTCTCCTTCCTCGTCCTGCTCCTGGCTTTGCCATTGCCGCTCTTCTCCTTGTTCTTTGATTGATTCTCGACATGACCTGCGTCACCTACTGCTGCCTCAACTGCCTTTTGCTCTCCATCCCGACGTCCTTGTAATGCCTCCCCAATATTCACTTCCTTCAATGACTGCACCACAGAGTCTTTGAGCGCCTCTGCTTGGATTTGCCTCCTGTTGCCATCCTTCTTTGTCCTCTTGTTCGCCCTTTGTTTATCATTCGAGGCTCCCTTTTGTCCAGTCCTCTTGGGACCTCGCCCTGGTCGCCTTGCACTCTTCCCTACGGCCTCCTCCTCTCCCTTGAGAGCAGGACCAAACATATCCAACCGCTCCCTCTTCACCCACTCCATCACATCCCCCGGCCTCTGCAAAAACCACAACATTATCTCCCTCACCACCAGCACATCCTCATAAGCATCACGCACCCTCTTTCCCATCATCGCAACCCCTCGTATTTCCATACCAAGAAGCCCCATACAAACCCCATCAACGCCCAACTCCAACTGCATCCCACCCTTTGCCCTCTCAGCAACCGTAAACAAAGCCTCCGTAGCCAAAAGCCGCACATCAACAACCCCCCTATGAAAAACCCTCAACATCTCCAACTCTTTCCCAATCGCACATCCCACAAGAATCGTCTGCGCATCGACGTACTCGAATAACCTCATCCTCGCCTCCCGCCAGCTCTGCAGACAATTATTGCCCTTGACGGCAGTCTCAATGGTCTTCGCACAAATCCCATGAACGTCCGTCTTCCAATCTGATATTTCGCAAGGCGGAGCGACGAACGAGTCCATCAATGTCTGGCCCGTGAAGAAGTCAACCACGCAAATGCTCACGGGCTCCCCGCCGCCGTCTTGAGTTTGGGCTGCTTGGCAGGTTATGACAATGGCTTTTCGTTTTGGGACGGCAGGGCTTGGGGATGGTGTTGGGAGAAAGTCTGCCATGTCGAGTCCCTGCTTTTTGGTGCTGGCTTCTGGATGAGGGTCGATGTTAAGGAGGACGCCTGAGCGCTTGAGAGTCTCGAGGGAATGGCATTGGAGAGGGAGTTGTGCGTAGAGCTCGGTTTGCTGCTTGCTGGTGAGATGCGAATACGTGTTGCCCCTGTGTTGCAGCTTCGTAGACGGCTGTAATGGAGATGAAGCCATGCCTCTGTCTGGTCCGGAGTGATAGTGGTGCGCCTTGTATGATGATGCGTTGGGATCGGTTGGAAAAATGAACCCCTCGCGGCTTTGTCACAGCATCTCACGCACGTCGGTTGTTGCTCAAGATCCGACTGGACGACAGACCTGCAGCCTTGGAAAAAGCTCCGTATAAAACGCAACGCCAAGTGTACTCAGATGCAGCAAATAGGTGTCGCAAGCAATTTAACGGAGGTGCTCAAAGGCAGCAACGGAGCGTCATTGATGATATCATCATCTTATTCGTACACCATACACAGGTCGTGACAGTAATCGCATGAATAAATACATGAGCCTTTTTTTTTTCGCCATATATCCATGACCGCGCCTTAAAGAGACCATTCGCTGATAATACTCCGTACCACATAATCAACCAAGCCATAACGTCCAAACCTTTTCCGCATTAATCCAGAATAAAGGGAGTAACAAAACTTGTAACATCAGACTATTGTACATGCTTTCATATCATCAGCTCACTCGTATCGTACATAGTGTTTTTAGAAAGAGCCAGTGGAGACGTTGGGCTTCGAATTGACGTCCACTGAATGCTTCGGCCACGCAATGTTGCTCTGGCTCTTCGCGTCTTGGTAACCGAGGCCAATCGTCTCGTTGAGCGGTACTGGGTCATCGAGCGGCATCATGTATGGGTGCGAGTAACGGGGGGCACTTTCGAATAACACCCTCTGCGTCTTTGCCGGCGGATTGAGTTTGCGCATGTCCTTGACGATATCTAGCAGTTCCTGGTCATCGTCCGTGATCTGGGCCTTGATAAACGCAATATTATCCTCAGAGTGCCCCTGGAGCGTCCGCATCACAGGAGTACGTGGCTCATAGGGTATATCATCGAGCTTAGGGGCAAGCTGGGGATCCGGGACAGTTGACGGGTCGAGACGCGCCTCGGCGCCCTTGGAAAGAAGGGTTTGGATATCCAAGCTCTCGCCATGAGGAATAGGAGTCTGGTGACTCGGGGTGATGCAGTCCATGTCCACCTCCTTGCGAAGGACGTGATCAATGTCGACGGCAGAGAAGAAGGCACAAGACTGGGGGAGGTCGTCGATGCCGACTTGCTGGGCGAACATGGCGCGAGTCCAGAGATTGGCTACCTGCAGTGCCATCGCAGTCTTGTATTTGTCCTCGTCCTTGACCAGGTACCGAATCTCATCGTGGACGGTGATGGCCAGTCGAGCATTGAGATTGAAGCGGCGGATCAAGTAATCCATCGACACAATCAACAGATGCAGATAGTCGACCCCTGAAGACTGAATAGCCCAGTTGATACGGGAAGGCAGGTAGCTGCCTTTGCTCACGTAGCGGCTCATGAGGGCCTGTGTGATGCCTGCTGCTAACACGGGCGTCCGAGCCCAGCCCTGGTCCGCAAATTGCTCCAGCTTGTTAAATACGAATGACTCTGTTCCTCCTCTCCAGAAAGGGTGCTTGTTGATGGTCCTGCGAGTCGTCCTGGTGCCCTTGGTGTTGGCATACAGCTTCTTGGCAATCTCCAGCGTCTCACTGTCAGAGAGCTTCGGGTTGAATTGCCGTAGAAGCGTGGCCGCAAACTTCAATCCCGCTCCGTAGATTCGCCCGTAGTTGAAGATCTTTGCCTGATTTCTGCTGATGCCCAAGATGGCCGCCGTTCGCGAATGCAAATCCGTCCCTGCAGCTTTTGTGCCCTCGAGCGTCATGAAACCGATGGCGTTTCCGCCATGGAGTTTGAAGGTCGCATCGCCTACAAGGCTGGCAATCCAGAGCTCTTCCGAGTCCACATCAGCACCTACGAAGCAGTAGCCATCTGGTGCCTTGATCATGGACTTCAGTTCAGATCCAACGCGGTTCTTCTTGGCATTGCTGGCCGTCAGCCAGGTCTTTTCGACCGCTCTCCGAGTGATTGTGCCCATGGGAATGACTTGAGGCAAGATGAAGCCCTGAAATTTCTCCGGGGCTTCCTTCGCCATTTTGACTTCTGCAGTGGCGGCGGAGACGTCGTGTTCGGTGACGACCATTTGCGACATGATTCGACCGCGTGCGCTGATCCAGTATGAGCACGAGGCATTCATTTCCAGTGCCTCTTTCGCGTACTCGTACTCTGACGATAGAGTGCCATTCTCAAAATAGTTCAAATATCCCTTGGCCAAAGGATTCGCGCAGCGAGCTGAAGGGCCGTCTTTATGTGGAAGCTTAAAGTATGAGTGTCCCCAATCATCACGCAGGGCAGGATCAGAGTCGTCGAAGACAACCTCTGACATTTGCTTCGCCCTGTAAGTGTCCACATCGTCCGGTGAGACTCGAAACACCCAGCCGTATTGGTTGGACCAGATCAGCGGATGCCCGTCCCAGGCAAGCCTTAGCAGCAAAGGCGCAATGCGGCTTCGCACCGTCAAGTTCATGACGTTTTTGGTAAAGAGATCTTTATACCACTGCGGTTTACCCGGCATCTTCTGGTTTGCAGCTGGCCTGTCTTTCTCACCTTTGCGCTTGGCTTTTACCATTCTGATCGGCTTAGTTGTCCAATCGAGCTGCTTCAGCCAAGGATCGTTTTTCCAACTCGCCTCGGGGTCGTCATTCATCTCCGCGGCCTTCTTTGCCAGTCCCTTCAGTCTCTCCTCGACCGATGCAGACAGCTTATGGTATTCCGCATCCGCATTGGCGATGTATGCATTCCAAGACTCGTTGACTGGTAGGATGACAGATGATAGGTGGCGAAGGGCAGCGAAGCTGACAGGATGCTGGCAAACATTCAAAAAGCTGGGGAGGACGATCGAGTACACTTGATGAGTGGTGGAAACGTCTGCAGCGCAGTATTCGAGAAGCTCGTCCAACTTTTCTAAAACTCCCTCGCGGCTCAGCTCGCCAAAGTCATCCCGGGCAGACTTGTCAATGGTGACATTGAGGTGGAATTTGGCGACGTCGCGCAGTGAGTTGACTGAGCTCTTCTCGACCCACGGCTCCACCTCCTCGTGCACGGTCCGGTTGCTTAAAATCTCGATAATGCCTTGATCCGGGTCCTGGTTGGCAATTCTCTCCCTCTCCTCGCGATTCTTCTTGAATCTCTCCCAGGTTGAACGCTGCCGTGAGCACATACCGTTGACGGCGACGTGCAGCGACATGGTATCGAGGAAACCGGTCCTTGTCTGTTTGAGGTCGTACTCTTCCAAGATTCTTGCCCTATCATAGCCGACGTGGTGTCCCACAACGATTCGGTCCTTGGCTGGGTCGCCTATTGGTATCAGCTGGCGGTTGTTTTCCGTCTCGCCCAGTAACCACGGGGATAACCAAGAGTACCAGGCGGTGGGACTGACTGCGCAGGCCATGACTGCGAACGGATGCTGTTGCCACAGGGTCTCGACGTCGAAGCACAGCATTTCTTCATCAGGCGCTGCGACCTTCTCAGGTGGCCGCCCATCAGGGTAGTACTTGGTCCATCCGCTCTGTCGCACCCACTGCTTCGGCTTGAGGGGGATACTTGCGCAAGCGAATTCCTTTGCGAAACGCAGATACGGCTCGGCGCAATCTGTTCCAAGCTTGTGGAAGTGTTCGTCAAGGGTTGTGCCCTTGAGCTCGGGCAGCTCGAAGGCTATAGGCTCAGAATCGTCTGTATTCTTGCCTAGGAGATCGTGCCGTGTCAAGTGATCCTGTGCAAGCTCGACCAGTTCTTTAGGAGGCGGGTTGGAGCCCTGGGGAAATATCCGTTTGAAGATGTAATCGCTGAGCTGCTGCACTCCAACCTCGTTGTGTCGCGCGGTGGAAGGCACTGTTTAAGACAATGGTCAGTGATCAACAGGACACGCGCATAACATTGTCGCAAGGCGTCTTACAGGCCAGCGTCTTGGGTTCTGTGGATTCAGCGCTGTTTGTAGCGCTGTTTGTAACCGTCGCAAGGCATCGCGACTGCGCTGCCCAAGCAATTCGGCGCCCTCGGTGGCGAGCAAGCCGGACGAAGCTCGCCGCGGGAGCTCGCTGGATCTGGCCAGCGGCAGAACGGAGAGCCCTCATAAGCGTTGCTGCGACATGAAGAGCAGGCGACTGCGCACCAGGAAGCCAGAAACTGTCTGTTCAAGCTGAGATGGAAGAAGAGACAAAAGTAAGGTTAAGGCAGAGCGGCGGCAAAAGTTGCGACTGAAGCAGCATTTTGGAGAAGAGAATTACTCACCAGAGGTACCCACGCTATTCCAGACTCCAAGGCTCTTTCCCAAGGGCGGAAACTGAATTTTAGTGGGGTGGGGCGTGTGCTTTGCAAGGGCGAGCTTATCGGGCCATCAAATGACGTCGAGGACGTTTAGAGTTTCTAAGCTCAAAGGGCTCTTTGAATCATTGATTTTCTCGACAGAAGTTGATATTAATGCACTGGAAAGGAACCTTAGGTACCTAATTAGGTATGCTGAAAGTGTCATTGAACCAACAGCTGCCGTACATGCACATGACACTGGCCATGTCATTGACACCTGCAGTGCTAAATCTGATAGACAGCAAACCCCCTTGACAGGGCAGCCTATCACGGCTTCAGGCCCTGTCGCGGCAGGCATTAGCAGCTGCCCCTCACCCAACGCCGCGCATCGCGCCTCGCCATTGGTCCAGAGTCCCCAATTGGGAAATCTAGGACTTTGAAGCATCTCGACATCTCCAGCCACGGCAAGGCTGAGCTTCGATGGCATCATCAAAGTGCTTCAAATTGACTACATGCCAATGCGAGCATTAAATCAGACTCGATAGAGAGGAGAACATCCGGGCCCCAGCGAGGAGTGAAATTGAAGCACACGTATTGACATTCATCGGATTGAAAGCCACTGAGCGTACAATACGCCCCACGATCTGTCCATAATCTCCCAGTTTGCTTCAGCCCTAGCGATGGTTTTCAGCCAGTGCCACTTACGAATAATACCTGTCGTTTGCCGGAGTCCAAGAGCCGAGAATGGCCCTTGGTGACTCGTCTTGTCTTCTGCCGCAACAGTTACTTACCTGGTAGCTGGCCATGGTCCATTCACTCCCCTAGACTACATCCACCATCGTCTGCTATAAATGCCAAGGGCAGCAGTGACTGCACTCGACGTGCACAGACTTGCTGCTGAAAAATTAGTCGAACCCTCGAACAAACTATTCTTTAGGAGACCATATCTGTCTCTGCAGCCATCCGCTTGCAATCTTAGTCAAGACTGTTGAAGGCGCCATCCAGGTTAGCCACCTTAATTTCTTGCGTGCTGTTCTCCTCCTCTTCGAAGCCCAGAGCTTTACTGATCTTTCCATTCCATCAGCCGAGGCTCTAAGATTAAGTCGGAACGGCTAGGCGTGAGTGACAGCCATGTCGAGGTTCGTGGTGATGAACGAAGCCGGGCAAAGAGGCGAGTCCGCACAGCCCTCGACCACCGCAATGAACCATCCCGGTCATAAAGCCGGCGAGCCACGCCAGGTTCCCTGTGCTACGTGCGTCCGTCGTCTTACGTCCGACTCAACGAGGCAGGACGAGCCTTGTTACAGCCACATTGGTGAGTCGACCAATATTCAGCACTCTATATGTTTTTGAGCGCTCTGGTGCCCGAGATCGTATCTGGACATTAACACATGGCCGCAGGTCGCAAGGCTGTAAAATGCTTTCAGTGCTCGTCAAAGAAGAAGCTATGCCCCGAGGTACGTCTGACTCCATGTCCCTTACGACCGCTGTGCGCCGCTTGCTAACTTGATGTTTAGCTACCAGCAACCGCTGTTGCGTTCGGCCAAGAATTTCAGAAGGCTACTATAAGACGCTATCAGGGACAGGAAGTAAGGCATCAAGTGGATCGAGAGGCCCATTTTATACAAACTTGCTGACCAGATTAGGCGGATGACTGGGAGTTTCTTGGGGAAGAGACAATGAAAGCTATCAACAAGGCCAACGAAGAGCGCAAGAAACGTGCACGACGTGGACTCGCAGGAATTTTTCCTATCGCTGCGACTGCAGTTTCGGTGGAAGATGACACGTCGGTAAGTAAAACCCCAGTAACTGTTCTAGACGGGGTTGTTCAACTAGATTCTAAACTCCAGAACAATAAACAGGAGTGTGGCCAGTCGCAGGTGGACCCGGAGGAGTACCAGCCTACGATCGAGGAACAGCTCCAGCAACCACAGGCACCACAGGCACCTTGCCAGGAGGAGCCTGTGCAGTCAAATGGCAAGTTCCAGCCGCCCTCTCAGGACATGGCATCCCGACAAGATTTGCAGGATCTGAGGGCTCAGATTCTTCACGATGTTCGGCAGGTGCTCGGGGAGAGTCGCCAGCCCCAAGGCCGAGGCGAGAGCCGAGAGAAGGGGTTTGCGGCCTCTACGGTGTCTGCGGCGGAGTCTCCGACTGAGCAGAGCAGCTTGAATGAGACTGTTCGGGAAATCATTGATTCCGCTCAGCGGAGCCGCGAGGGGGTTGCAACCATTGTCATCCACTTCCATTAGCCATGGTCTGACTGTTGGAGGATGACCAGTTCGGTTACTCTGACTGCAATGAGACAACGCTTTGGGTTTTGTTGTGTCTATTTGTAGTTATCTGGTCCAGAATTTGGAGTTATTTCTCCCTATGCCTAGCCAGGTACTACTAATGAACCAATGTTTTCGTAGCTACACGTACAGGCAGCAGGTGGGACAAGCCCCTTTTCATGAGTTGGGAGACTCACCTGCGAGCAGGCAACAATATAATCACGATGATCCCCTGAAGCAACCGTAACCATCACCAGGTCCCTTCCCCGTCACCGCAACTAGGCAGTCAAGCTTCTCTTTAGAGACAACCAGCCGAATCCCGTACTCCTCATCACTTGGAAGATGCGGTGGCCGTCAAATCCCGCCAGTTTCAGGGGCAAGACTACCTATTCATCAGGATTGACGGAGTCTTGAGCGCCCCGATCATACGTTGTACCTAACAAATCTTTCACTTGCCCCTTTTCCGCGCTGTTAACAGGTAGTTTCAGTTGTCATCGCTGGTGAGTGAAGATGGACAGACAATGTGACATTAGGCATCCAACTTCGGGTTACGGACTGAATGAAGCTCCCTAGTAAGATTGAAAGGCGATTGGTAACATGCATGTATATTCAGGCCTGCAATACGACGACAGAAAATCAAAACAAGGGGAAGAAGAAGGATGAATTAGACGAGAAAGGAGTGCTTCGAAGCTAAAAGTTAGAGTCCTCCTATTTACACCATAATGGATTCCTATTTAAACCATAGTAGTCTATGCCACCAGCTAGGCCAACCCCCTAAGTATAATTATCTATACACCCACACTAAAATACAGTATAGCACACTAGCAGTTATTACTGTTAAGGAGATATTACTAGGAGAAGGGCACTAAGGTTAAGACTAGGCAATTAAGGCAGGCTAATTTATTTAAAAATAGCATTTTCTTTATTTTCTTATTAAATATATATATAGTTATAGCTAGGCTAGTTTATCTTAATTATCCTAGATTACTAAGGCTAGCTAAGTAGCTAGAATAATAATAACCTTTTTAATAGCATTTTTATTATTATTATTATTACTATTATTATTAAGTGTAATAGCAGTAATAGCTTTTAGTTATTTTTATATTATTTATAATTCTTATATAGCTAACTATAATCTAGAACTTATAAATAACTATAAAAAAGGCCTGCTATTATAACTATATCCTTAATTATAACCTTAGCTATAACCTTAGCTGTAGACTAATAATAATAAAGGCAAGCTGCTGCTGCCTTTTATCTTATACTATAATAAAACTTACTGCACTAAAAGGTTAAGCTAGCGCGCTAAAGTGCATTAATAAAGTTATTAAGTTATATAAGACCTAGCCTATAATAATACTAGTATTTATAATAAAGCTAGTATCTCTCCCTCTTTATTTTTATTTTTATTATTAGCCTAAAGGCTTATTAAGACTAGTAACTTATTATTTTTTAATATTCTTAATTAACTGCAGAGGTTTTAAATAGTATTTAAATTATATAAGTAAAGGAGAGGCTTTTTATAATCTTAAAAAATAAAATTAATAAACTTCTTATAGTATTTAGCTAAAAAATATACTAAAGGCTACTTTAGCTATTATTATAAATAAACATCTTCTTTATTAAAGGCCTTACTAGCTTTTAACTTTTAAAAAATAATATAGCTATAAGGAAGGCTATACTATTATATAAAGTAATATATATAATTTAATAAAGAATCTAGGCTAAGATTAATATTTAAAGGCATTATAGCTATAGTAAGTTAATACTATTAAATAAAAAGGTTTATAATAATATAGCTAATAGTTAAAGGAATATTACCTAGCTAGCTTTAACTAATAAAGTGCTATTACTACTATATTTATATTTTAGCTATATTTTAAATATAGTCTCTTTCTTTTTACTTTATTATAAAGATAATTACTATATAAAGGTAAAAGAGGTTACTTATACTAAATAAAAGATATAACTTTATATTCTTATAAGTAGTCTTTATAAAACTATTAATATATTAGCTATAATTTTAGTATTACTTAATAAAATAATAAGCTTACTGCTTATAATAAGGCATATATTTCTTAAAAATATATTAAAGGAGGTATATTTATAAAATACTATCTTTCTCCTTACTATATCTCTCCTTTATTAATAACTAGGCTTATAAAAAGTCCTCCTTATTATTAATAAATACTATATACTTCTAGTTATAAAATATGCCTTTATAAGTTAGCTTTTTATTAGCTAGTTATAAGTTTACTACTAGGCATTTATCTTTAGCTTTTTATTATATAATTACTTAAGCAGCTAGCTTATTATTAAGCTAGTTAAGCTTTTTATTTATAACTTTATCTTTTTTATTATTATCTTTACTATTATTACTATTATTACTCTTCTAGTATATATAAATTTAGGCCTAAATATTAATATTAATATAATAAATATAAAGTTATTACTATAATAAAGGAAATATATTACTAAAGGCGTTTTTAAAGGCATTTTCTTTATTTATAATAATTATAAATAGTGCTAGAATATAAAGCTTTTATTAAATAGCCTTTAACTTCTTATATAGCTACTAGTATTTATTTTACTTTTTTATATTAATTAGACTAAAGGTAAAGTTAGCTACTAACTTTTAGTTTATAATACTAATAACTTTAAAAAAAAATATACTAAACTAGTTAGTTTTATATATATTATTAATTCTTAAAACTTTAAGAAACTGCTGCTATATTATCTCTAACTATTTATAAATCTAAATAATGCCTTAAATCTTATTCTTATTATTAATCTTAATAAAATAATATAAGTTACCTATTTATAACTCCTTAATCTAAGCCTAGGTTATTAATAAACCTCTAAGGGCTTAAATCTTAATTCTTTAATAATTATTATATATATTAAACTAATAAAAATAGGTAGGCTTATTAATATTATTTTAAAAGATCTAGGCTATCTCTTTTACTAATAAGGCTTAATGCCTTACTAAGTCCCTCTCTTACTACTATTAAGTAAAGGTTTATTACTAATATATAATATATACTAATAGGTT
Organism: Trichoderma gracile; assembly: GCA_020002365.1. Lineage (NCBI taxonomy): Eukaryota > Fungi > Ascomycota > Sordariomycetes > Hypocreales > Hypocreaceae > Trichoderma > Trichoderma gracile. Next base: position 2,225,310 of record JAINEY010000003.1, read on the forward strand.
AGTTATTAATAAATAGTTATATTCTATATAGACTATATAATAAGACTACTTTTAGTTAGTTTATTTAATAGCTAAGGCAGTAATTTTATATAAATATTCTATTTATTAAGTTAAACTTTATTAAATCCTTATACTTATTAAAGTCTAAGGCCTAGTGTAGTTATAAATAAGGGCATAATAAGTCTAAACTTACTAGCTATTAATAATCTAGGGATTAAAGCTACGCTTTATATAAAAAGTAAGACTATAATTATAATAAAAGGTTTATAAGAATATAAAAAGCTTATTAAATATATTATAAGTTACTAATAGCAGTAAGATAAAAAAGTAATACTTTAATATAGTCTTTAATAGCTTTAATAATAACTTTATATCCTTTATAAGTTATTATATAGCTTTTATAGCCTCTTAGGCTTATTAAAAAACTTTAAGGATTTTATTAGCTAATCTAGAAGCTTTTATAAGCTCCTAGACTTACTATAGCATAATATATATAAGCAGTAGTAATAATACCCTCTTAATATATAAAGGCAGTAGTAATAGCATTTCTTCTTAAGGCAGTTATACTATATTTTTAAAATTAATAAATCTAGGCTTATTAAGAAATTATATAATAAATAGCTACTTTAAGTTATTAAATCTAACCTTATTAAAGTCCTTGCTATTAAACTTAAATTTTATAGCTACTATTACTATTTCTAGTACTACTACTATTTTTAGTACTACTACTATCTTTAATACTACTACTATCTTTAATACTACTGCTATCTTTAGCACTATTACTATCTCTAGTATATTAAAGTCCTTATTATTAAGGTTATTATTATTAAACTTTACTGCCCCTAGTGCTAGTAATGCCTTTAACGCATTTAATACTAACAGACTATAAAAGGCATAGATCTTTATAAGACTAGCGCCTTAGGATAACTTTAAGGATATTAGCATATTAAGGTAATAACCTCCTAGCTATAAGGAGTCTATTCTTATAATATTAATATTTATAGTATTAATAATTAGGATTTAAGTAAAAAAATAGTTAAAATTAGTAAAGTCTTAGTGTTATAGTATAGACTATAGAATATGCTATTAGCTTATACTATAAATAGGTGTGCAGTTATAGGATTAGTAGTGTAGGCATAATAATTTTAGTATAGGCATAGACCACTATAGTTTAAATAGAGATATGCTATAGTGCAAATAGGAGGACTTAAAAGTTACTACATAAGCGCGGCAAAAAGATGATCTCGCCCGGGCTCGAACCGGGGACCTTTTCGGTGGTGTCAACAGATGTTGTTAACGAAATGTCATGACCAACTAGACCACGAAACCATTTTGAGTCTGGATATCCCAGATTTGATGACGGCGTATGGTGTTGTCAGCATTCTTGAAAGTTTGGCCGCGTGAGCCACACACCGGATTGCGCAACTCCAAGGCCGAACCAGCTCACGGCATCAACAACAACCAAACACGGAGTTATTGACCCATCCCGGAGGTAGCGGGAACGCCAAAAGCCCGGATGGGGCCGTGAAGGAGCCAGACCGTGGCCTAAAAGTCTTCAATCTAATTACGCTAAAGCCGGCGAGGCTGAAGCATTGGATATACATTGCACAGACGAACCAGACGAGCGATCCCTCTCGGACAGGGCCGATCCCTCTGAAACGCCCTATTTTCCCACGCTTTGATGCCTGACATGTACATTGTACGAAGTAAAAAGGTTCCCACCCGATACGCTCGCAGCAGGGAATATACGCAACGGCGAGCGAACTGTCTAGCTGGATCCCCGTGCGACCCCTTCTCCGGGCTTCCATGTTGGTTCGGCTTTGACTCATTGTAGTAGGAAGGATGACGACCTGCGTTGCGTCTCGCCACATGCACTTACATACACACACACGAGAAGCACCACCTGCAGAATGTACGCTTCGAATGCGCAGCAAACTTGCTCCGGCAAGCGGACTGTACGAGAAGTCCGACAATAAGACGAATGATGATGCGCGGGGAATCTTCTAATTTTAATCTGTTTACTATCCTGGTCTCCATCTGCTGCGCATGGCTATCGACTGGTTTGAGTTTTTGTTTCTCCCCGTGGCAGGCAGGCACTGGTCGTTTCTCCAGACTATTTCTGTGGTAATATCGGGATTCAGCAGGGGCGGCGGGATTCGGAATTGCGAGGCGGGAGGTTCGATTTGGGGGGGGAGCTACGACACTAACCAGGTTACTACTACAGATGCGAGGAAAACGAAGGCCCGTTAACGGCAGCGAGATCCTTCCATCCATGCTTCCTCCTCCATCATCCGTACGGAGTGCAACTGTAATTATGCATACCTCCTTACTCACCGGAGCCCGGCCTGACTGACGTTGGCCCGGACAGTCGTATCAGATCTGTACGATGACTCTATCGATGAAGAAGATTAGCCTTTTCCCCAATAAGTGTCTGCCTTATCACATAACATGATTGGGGAGATGTGACCATCCATTTGTCTTTCGGCACAGAAACAAGCTTTTCTGGCCGCTTCTTCATCTTTCCCCCTTATCCTCGCCCAGGCAGTGGATGGCAGTCGCAGGTAAGGGATGGCGCCCCTCCTGTTTGTACTGGCGGTCTGGATTTCGGCTCTGTTCTCGAGTGCGAGGGGTTGTGAGCATGTCTTGACGACCTCAAGCAGATGACGTTAATTCAGAATCAGTGATTTCATCACATCTATCACCAGCCATGAATATTCTTGACTTTCAAAGAGAGGAAAAGTACTACTCCGTGGCCACCAAAAGAGTTCCTCAAGTCACGGAACTATGGGTGTTGATAACATCTGTTAGTGATGCGCTTCCAGATATGGCCTGTTGTTGACCAAGTAGCAGAAGCAAAAGGGACTCCATCTTCGATCTGGGACCCCTGTGTCAGCTCTCGAATCGGAAACCACAATGGGAACAGGCCCTATTTCCAGAAGCGCCACCCCGGGCGCTGCAATCGTGGCCGCCCTCCGGGATTCGGAGTCGGAGAGTGACCCGGTAAGGATGGATGATGCGCAAACGAGGAGTCAGTGCCGATAGCCGCAAACGGCAAGGTACCACCGAGTATTACTATCCGGCATGAAAAATAGACGGCTGTCGTTGCGACGAATTAATGAGTCAAATGTATTCAAGGGGTGAAGGAGAAGCAATGGAACAATGCGTGAGGTGATGATGCAGTTCCTGTCGGCAGGCTTCCATGATTCCAACAGTGAATCTGGAGGTTGTTCAGATCGCGGACAGGGAGCAGCCGATGCCCACGAGAGGCCCGTGGCTGCGCAACCCTGTATGTATCATTGCGTGTAGGTATCTGTACTTGCACAGGCAAACTTCTAATTACTGCGATTTGGGCACTTGGACCTGGATGCGCGCTGGGCTGATGGTTGTCGATGTGCAGGCAGGATCCGATGTGCGCTGTTATTACTGATAGGACGTACGTCAGGGACACCAGCCAAGATACAGAGTATCAAGACAAGTCGTCGTTAGCAAGTCAAAACAAAGAGCCATCTCCTGTGCGCCGAGAAAGAGAGACATCTACCGCAAAAAGGACCGGTTGCACGGGTGTCACCAGCTGCTCTTGATGCCAACCCAATACCTGAAGGTACTTGTACGAATCTCGCAAATTTTGAGATACGCGTACTCGCACACGTATTGCCGCTGAACACTGGGACGGGCCACTGCAGCGCTGCTGACGATGCCTTTGACTGCGGGTTGAGGTCGAGGTGTCTTATCATGTCGATAGCCTCGGAGAGAGACCTGGAGGCGTGAATGAGAGACATGGCTGAGATCCTACGACGTTAGATCCATACAGCTTCTGCTCGTCGATGGCCTGAGTACTGTACTTTACACATGTGCTACCCTGACAGATAACCTGAATCGCCAAGTCTCATCCTGGCGATGCTGTGAGAGGTCTTGATACTTGCAGCCTCATGCTGTAACAGCAACAGACGGTACGAGTGCTTGTACGGCTGCTCATCTCATCCCCACCTCTGCCTGCGAGAGCTAGCGGCCTGTTGCGATCCATGCTGGGCACGGCCGAGTTGTTCGGATAGTGCTGGGATTCGCTGTTGATTCCGGCAGGTCAAATTGCATGCTCGTACAGGCATCAGCTGTATGCCTGTACATGCGAAGGACAAGGTAGGTACCTAAGGTTTGGTCCCAAGGGTTGCAATTGGTATCGCGAGTCGTAGATACCTGGGCATTGGATCGTATCCTGCGGCCCATGCAGGGGCTCACTATCCCAGGAGATCGAGGCCAGACCCCTCACCCAGAGCGCCCAAAAGGCCATTGCACAAAGGAGAAACAAGTTTCAACAACGAGAGCCTCATTCGCTCCTCCTCAGCAGAGCAACCAAGCGATACCGATCGCGATGCTGCACATACAAAGTCCCTTCTGAAAGTGCTTGTATCTGTACCTCTTCCCTCCTTGAGTCTACTGCTATACTTAAGCGAGAAACGCCCGTACGAGAGGCTCTATCGTGCGAGAAGCCCCACCACAAACCGCCTCACCTCCAACATTCGCCTGCTCCTCCTATTTTCCAGCTTCTAGCGCGCAACCGTTTCAATGTCGCCAGGCCCCAGAGAAACCCAGCGGCGCTAGGCTTGTCGGGCCCAGCTTCAATCCCGTAGCTCCAGCGCGATGGAGCCGTCACCAGGGACCTTTTTATTTCTATTTTCTATTTTTTGATTGGGGTATTATTTCCAAGATTCCCTTTTGCATTTCGCATTGCGGCGCGTTGTCTCTGACCAACCACTAGTGTATGCAGCTGGTATGCGTGGCATCAATCAAAATCGTGCTTCTTGCTGTTTGTGTACGTCTGTAAAATTACGGGGCTGGACAAGTATAAAAGGTAAGGTACAGGTTCATTCAAGGCATGGGTACTTTGCTCTAGGCATCTCTTTGCACTCCGTACGCCGTAACTGTACCTTTGCACGACCCTCTCGTTCAGAGTGCGACACGCGCTAGGCCTGTTCAGGCAGTAAAGAGCCGTGGCAGCAGGCACCGGCTTTCACTCTTCCCGGTTCTGCTTCATTACAGGTACCGCTACAGCTTCTCCTGCCCTGTGGAGCCCGTCGCATCGAGGGCCTTCCATCCAAGTTCTTATAGTCGCTGCCTCTCGTGCTTTTTCGAATCCGAAGCTTCACTCGTCAATCTTCAGGCGCCACGTCCCCTTTGGCCTGTCATCATTCTTTTTCTTCTTTCAGAGGGTTATATATGCCTCTATAGTCAGTCATCGACTGATGCTCTGCGTTGCTGCAACCTCATCTCGCAGCTCGACATCGGCTCACTCTCGTTTCTCGCAGTGACGCGCTGGTCTCATCTCGTTGAGCCACCCCGGCCACCGACTCCGATCATCTTCGCATCCGATATCTGCACATCTCGCCCCGGCATACTTTACCTGACTGGCCTCGCTTCCAATAGCCGCCATATTTTCCGTCCCCACGCCCGTCGCCGGCGCGGCAATTGAGAGACGATGGCCGACCCTGAAAAGTCGCCCATAGAGGCGCAATCGGCACCGACCTCGAGCCATGGCGCCTCCTCGGATGTCGATGTCACGCTCTCGTCGAGAGACGGCCAGAAGCCGGAGACGCAAGTCGATCTGAAAAAGGTCGACTCCAAGCTGCCGTCTGCGCCTGCCCCCAAGGCCGACGACCTCGACGAGCTGTATGCCCATCTGCCCGCTCACCAGGCCGAGATCCTGAAGCGCCAGGTCTACACCCCCGAGATCAAGGCCGGAATCAAGGCCGTCTATCGATATGCCTCCCGAACCGATCTCGCCATCATCTTCGTGTCTGCCGTTTGTGCCATTGCTTCTGGTGCCGCCATTCCCATGATGACCATCATCTTCGGTCGGCTCCAGGGCGTTTTCCAGGATTACTTCTACAGCGGCGGCAGCATGACCTATCACCAGTTCGTCAACGAAATGAGCAAGTTTGTCCTCTACTTTGTCTATCTGGCCATTGGAGACTTCGTCGTCACCTACATCACCACCGTTGGCTTCATCTACACCGGTGAGCATATTGCTGCCAAGATTCGCGAACACTACCTGGAGAGCTGCATGCGCCAAAACATTGGCTTCTTCGACAAGATCGGCGCTGGTGAGGTCACCACCCGCATCACTGCCGACACCAACCTCATCCAGGATGGTATTTCCGAAAAGGTCTCTCTGACCCTCGCGGCTCTGGCTACTTTCTTCACAGCCTTCATCATCGGCTTCATCAACTACTGGAAATTGACCCTTATCCTGTCCTGCACCGTCTTTGCCCTGGTTCTCAATGCCAGTCTTCTCGGCCGTGTCATGCTCAAGAACAACAAGGCTTCTCTCGAAGCGTTTGCTCTGGGCGGCAGCATGGCTGATGAAGTCCTCAGCTCCGTTCGAAATGCCATTGCTTTCGGCACCCAGGATCGCCTTGCCAGGCAGTATGACACGCATCTTCAGAAGGCTGAGAAGTATGGCTCCCGGGTCAAGGGCTCCATGGGCGTCATGATTGCCGGTATGATGGGAATCCTGTATCTGAATTACGGCCTGGCTTTCTGGCAGGGCAGCAAGTTCCTTGTCGAGGGTATCATCCCCTTGTCCAAGGTTCTGACCATCATGATGTCCATCATGATCGGTGCCTTCCAGCTTGGAAACGTCACCCCCCACATTCAGGCCTTCACCACTGCACTCGCCGCAGCCGCCAAGATCTTCAACACCATCGATCGAGTCTCCCCATTGGACCCTACCGAGGACAAGGGCGAGAAGCTGAGTGACTTCCAGGGCAACATCCGCTTGGAAAACGTCGAACACATCTACCCCTCTCGGCCTGAGGTTAAGGTCATGGACGGCGTGACCCTGGATATCCCTGCTGGCAAAACTACTGCTCTGGTCGGTGCTTCTGGATCTGGAAAGAGTACCATCGTGGGCCTGGTCGAGAGATTCTATGATCCTGTTGGAGGCAAGGTCTACCTGGATGGCCACGACATTAGCAAGCTCAACTTGAAATGGCTGCGTCAACAGATGGCCCTTGTCAGCCAGGAACCTACTCTCTTCGGAACGACCATCTACCACAACATTCGCTACGGGTTGATCGGCACCCCGGACGAAAACGCCAGCGAGGAGAAGCAGCGCGAACTTGTCATTGCCGCAGCCGTCAAGGCCAACGCTCATGACTTCATTTCTGCCCTGCCTGAAGGATATGAAACTAACGTTGGTGAACGCGGTTTCCTCTTGTCTGGTGGCCAGAAGCAACGTATTGCAATTGCTCGCGCCGTCGTGTCGAACCCCAAGATTCTGCTCCTGGACGAAGCCACGTCGGCCCTCGACACTAAGTCTGAAGGCGTTGTCCAAGCTGCTCTGGAAGCTGCCTCTCAGGGTCGAACCACCATTACCATTGCCCACCGATTGTCCACCATCAAGGATGCCCACAACATCGTCGTCATGTCCAAGGGAAGCATTGTTGAGCAGGGTACCCACGATGAGCTGCTCGAGAAGAAGGGTGCTTACTACAACCTCGTCTCGGCCCAGAACATTGCTGTCAGCCAGGAAACCGCCGAGGAGGATGACGAAATCGCCGAAAAGGAGGAGATGCTCATTCGCAAGCAGACCACCAACAAGGAAGAGTATGTAGCCGACCCTGACGACGACATCGCCGCCAAGCTTGACCGCACCGCCACCCAAAAGTCGGCCTCGAGCATTGCCCTGCAGAAGCGAAAGCAGGAGGAGGAGAAGGAATACAGCCTGTGGACTCTTATCAAGGTCATTGCCTCTTTCAACGCCCCCGAGTGGAAGTTCATGCTTATCGGCCTCGTCTTCTCTGCTATTTGCGGTGGCGGTAACCCGACCTCTGCAGTCTTCTTCGCCAAGCAGATTGTTACCCTCTCGCAACCCATCACTCCCGAGAACAGGCACCATATCAAGAAGACTTCTGACTTTTGGAGCGCCATGTACCTGATGCTTGGTATCGTCCAGTTCCTCGCCTTTGCCTCCCAGGGCATCCTGTTTGCCATCTGCTCCGAGCGCCTCGTTCACCGCGTTCGAGACCGTGCTTTCCGCGCCATGCTGCGCCAGGATGTTGCCTTCTTTGACAAGGATGAGAACACGGCTGGTGCTCTGACCTCGTTCCTCTCGACCGAGACGACCCACGTTGCCGGCCTCAGTGGTGCCACGCTCGGTACACTGCTGATGATGAGCACGACTCTGATCACGGCGATTGTCCTGTCAATCTCGATTGGCTGGAAGCTCTCGCTCGTCTGTGTTGCTACCATTCCCGTCTTGCTGGGATGCGGGTTCTTCCGCTTCTGGCTGCTTGCTCACTTCCAGCGTCGCTCCAAGGCCGCATACGCCGCGTCCGCCACGTTTGCTTCCGAGGCCATTTCTGCTATCAGGACCGTCGCCGCCCTGACCCGCGAACACGATGTCTTGAGGCAGTACCAGGAGTCCCTTGCTGAGCAGCAAAGACGCAGTCTGAGGTCGGTACTCAAGTCCAGCCTGCTGTACGCTGCTTCTCAGTCGTTCAGCTTCCTGGTCTTTGCGCTGGGCTTCTGGTATGGTGGTACTCTGATTGGAAAGGGCGAGTACAACATGTTCCAGTTCTTCCTCTGCTTCATGGCTGTGGTCTTTGGCGCCCAGTCTGCTGGTTCGATCTTCTCCTTTGCCCCCGACATGGGCAAGGCACACCACGCGGCCAAGGAGCTGAAGGTCCTGTTCGATCGCAAACCCGCCATTGACACCTGGTCAGAGGAGGGCATGCCGGTCACTGAAGTTGAGGGCAGCATCGAGTTCCGCGACGTTCACTTCCGTTACCCGACCCGCCCGGAGCAGCCAGTTCTGCGGGGCCTGAACCTGACCATCCAGCCCGGACAGTATGTTGCCCTTGTCGGTGCTTCCGGCTGCGGAAAGAGTACTACGATTGCTCTTCTGGAACGATTCTACGATCCCCTCAGCGGTGGTGTCTACGTCGATGGCAAGGAAATCAGCTCGCTCAACCTCAACGACTACCGGTCCTTTATCGCTCTTGTTAGCCAAGAGCCCACGCTCTACCAGGGAACCATCAAGGAAAACATTCTGCTTGGATCTTCCGACCCCAACGTCACTGACGAAGCTGTTGAATTCGCTTGTCGCGAGGCAAACATCTATGACTTCATCATGTCTCTGCCCGAGGGCTTCAACACCGTCGTCGGTAGCAAGGGTGCTCTGTTGTCTGGCGGTCAGAAGCAGCGAATTGCCATTGCCCGAGCCCTGATTCGCAGCCCCAAAATCCTGCTGCTCGACGAGGCGACATCTGCCCTGGATTCCGAGTCGGAACACGTTGTGCAGGCTGCCCTGGACAAGGCCGCCAAGGGTCGTACCACCATTGCCGTGGCCCATCGTCTCAGCACGATCCAGAAGGCCGACATCATCTACGTCTTCAACCAGGGCCGCATCGTCGAAGCCGGTACTCACTCCGAGCTGATGAGAAAGAACGGTCGCTACGCGGAGCTGGTTAACCTCCAGAGTCTGGCCAAGCACCACTAAAACATCCTCTGCTTTGGTTACCCTTTCGCAACTCCTTTTCCTCTTTGCAAATTTTGGTTTCTGCATGAGATATCCGGACAGCAACAGGCTGCCCTATCCATCTATTGGCGTTGTTTCGGCGATAACATAGAACAGAAAGAAAGCGATGTGCTTAGAAATGCATGCCTTTCATCTACGGAGAGGACGGGTCCATAATGTTTTGTTTCGATATAAAAGTTGTATCTAATCTTGCTGGTCCGCTTGGCCACATTCCTCCTCCCTCATGTTGCTCTTGTCTTTGGGGACTCTAGAGGCCTATCTGTTTATCTTTTCTTGTTATTTATCTTTTCTTTTTTACGCAGTGTTACGGTGGAAGAGCGCATGAGAATGAATGACCGAGAGACCCAAGGGGGTCAGACATACAGATACGTACGACGTGATCGGTGCTTTGGTGGCATGAAATGAAAAATTGAGACGACTTGAAGCTCGAATGAATCTCTGTGTATGTGTGTGTGTTTTTTTTCAATGCTGTGATTGTTTTGGATTGCGCGGTGTGACTCGAGTTCGGCTGGCTTGGGGACTTTGGGTGTCATGGGTAGTAATGAGGTTTGCCTGGTGAGGTTTTACTTGTGCCGAGGGGGGTTGGGTGATGGTCTGTCTTTTCCTCTCCTTGGGGACGGGTGTAACGATTGGGAGATGAGACGTTGAGAAGGGTGTTGTTTTAGGAGAATGGGAGGTAAATAGACTCACAATGGAAAAGCAATTGATAGATTCGTTGGGCTAAGTTGACTGATAAGGGAATCACTGTGAAGACAATAAAGGGTTAATTCTATAAGTGAAGCTAAGTGCCATATACATACTTCTATAGAGAATAGGTACCTATGGGTAAGATGAGATGTGAATGTTACCTTTGTGAAATCTGGGATACTGGTACCTTTTTGTGATTAATTATGTTACCTTCTGAAAGGAAAGAGAAGTATTCACCTAGGACTAAGGGAGTTTAGCAATGAGGTTTTGCTTTCTGAAGAAGGTGGATGTCGACTTTCAAAAGCAAGCGTTCTTAAAGATCCTGTGGGATCCCTTCCGTAAAGTATTTACTAGTTTCTTTGTTCATAAAGGAAGCAAGGTGATGTGCAGAATCGGTTGAGTAACCCCGTGTAGACTTCTTCTACTGTGCCATAACAAGGACAAAGAAAGACGTTTTCATGGAAGGATTGGAAAAGATGTAAGGAAGACAGTTGACTAGAAGGAAGGAAAACAAGAGAAAGAAGCCTCACCGAAGGCAACAGAAAAAAGGAATAAATAAGCCTTCTAACAAAGAAAAAATAAAGAAGCAAAAACCTGTCAAAGGCAGACCTGAAACATGTACCGATTGTTGAGTCGGGGGACTGCCCGTGTAGATAGGCAGGGCTGGGTAATAGGTAGGTGGCAGACTCTCTGTCAGGTGTGAAAGAATGCAAGGGGACGAGGAGATTGAAGCTATGGCATTGTCATATGTAATGTCATCGATGCGATCAAGACCATGAAACTCCTCTTTCATTCATGACATTTCTTTCTTTGTTTCCTCATGGAGAAGCCATTGATAGAAGGGACGATTCAAGCCGTTTCATGGGGTCCATGCACCGCAGTCTGTTTGCTTCATTCATTCAAGGCGATGGATCGCTGAGACTTCCGAAACATTGGTCCGGGCTCATATGTAAATGCTTCGCGAAAGCGGATTAAAATGGATAAATGAAAAGATTCTCTTCGGCTTCTATACTAGTCCTATACATATATATAATATGTACACCGCTGCATAAAGGCAAAACATACATGCAGTTGAGCAAACATCTCCCACCACCACTGCCTCCTCCTCCGAGCAGCCCCCCTCAGCCTTACCGCCTTTGCACCAAAAACCTCAAGCCAAGGCATCCAAATGTCCGCCCTCTTCCCCCGAAACATGCACCTCATCAAAAAATCCCGCCGCATGCTCTCCGGCATCTTCCACGCCCGCCCAGATTCCGACCCATCAACCTCGAGATCCCGTTCGAAAGGGTCTTCGCGCTCACGCAGGAGCAGATCCAAGCGCAGAACCTCATCGCTGTCTGTAACGCGGAGGACGATGGATATTTTCATCTATAGGGGCGAGAAGAGGAAGCGAGAGGATGTTGATGATGGTCATGATGATGTTGAGTGGGACTTTGTTCAGTGCAAGAAGAGGCTCGTGGAGGGACGCATTTCGCCGCTTGTTGCAGAGGAGGATATCGAGCGGGAGCAAGTCCTTCATAAAGTTGAACATGATTCGCTGCGTTTCTACCGCCAGGCTTCGGATGTGGAACCTGGCGAGCTGCCGGACGACTACGAAGAGCTCCTGGAAAGAGTGCACAGCAACCTCGAGAACCTCACCATCACCGACACGGACAACTCGCTCCCCGGCAGCATGACCAGCACCCGCCAGACATCCCTGGACCCTCACACTGACCTCGACTGGGCTTGGCTCGAAGGCCTCCACAACTGGGAAAACAGATACCGCGCGCGAAGATGCCACTCCGAGACCTCCACGAGGATCCTCTCTCACGCCAATGCTGTAACGGGCCAACTTCCAGATGGGAGCGGTCGTAGGTCTGCACCACCGAATCTGGATACGGCGTGGGGTCTGTCGAGCGGCCTGAATCGCCGGGCTTCTCTAGGGAGTGTTTCCGCTCTTTCTGAGGATGGTACGCTGGATGGGATGCTTGAAGAGTCGGCGCTGGAGCTGGTCTTATTTGCGGATTCGGAGGCTGGGGAGCATGTGGAGGTGGGAAGAGAGGGGGATGTGGAACCATATGTGGAAGAAGAAGATGATGATGAAGCGACACAAGTGGGAACAGAGGTGGAAGATGCAGACAGTCGAGCAGCAATGGGAGATGTCAACAGCGAAGCTGCAGTGGCCGCTGTTGTTGAAGATATTCGAGAGGCAACAGCATGGCAAGGAGTCGAAGCCACGGCATGGGAAGCATATGAACCGACACTCGAGGAATCACGAGTCAAAGGCGAATCAGCAGAGAACCCAGGAGCGGAATCGAGATATTCGTCAGAGCCAGTATCAGAGCGAGGACAGGAGCCTGGGCCAACACAGATGGCTGAGTGTTCATCTCGTTCAGCTTCGCCACCAGCAGAACCCATATCGGAGTTGACGTTCAGGAGGCAGTATGATTCACTGTTGAACTGGGGCTTCGACGCCCCCGAAGTCGAATTGGAACCTCGCCTCTGCCGACGACCAGTCACCGCGGAGGACATGGCGAGCCGGATCAGGGCCGTCAAGAATAAGATGCTGGAAAACTTGCTGGATATTGAGCATCGACTTCGGCCTCACTGTTCCGGAACACACTTTTGAGGGTGCTGCGGGTGGAGCGTTGAGAAAGGGGGTGACATGAGGTGGATGGAGGATGAGACGTATTTTCCGAGCTTGGCTGCGATTCTTTTCTTTGTTATTTTGCGATATTATTACCACTGACTTTTTCTTAAATCAAGTCACCATCGTGCGATGACGATAATCATCGATTCTTAGTGATGCTGATCCCAGACACACTCACCACGCGGCTGCCTCCGTCTTTATCTTTCCCCAAACCATGCTACTGATCTGGCACCAACCAACAACTACATGTGGCACGCTTATCCTCCAGTGGTTGATTGGCTGTCATCGGATTTCTCCTCTTCCTCGGATATCATGTCCATCACCTGAACGGAAGATGTGGTATGTTGGTCCCCCTGGCGGTCCCTCAACGCCATGGCAAGGTCAAGCAGATTCTGCTGAGAAAACATGCCCTTCTTCTCAATCACAAAGTGCTTCCAGCCCAAGTACGCATTCTCGTTATACGGCCTCATGCCCTCGAGGATGGACATTGCGGCGATGACCATGGCGCTGTTCGGCCAGCAGTCACTGATGCGAGCCCACAGATTCAGCGCCTCCTTGGTATAGGCTTCCATCGACGGGAAGTCCTTGCGGTCGATGCGCATGAGCTTGGCCAGGTCATTGTGGGCCTCTTCAGTGGCCTCTCGTGGGCTGGCCGTGGCATGCAGCCACATCATCAGATCGGCGGCAGACGTGTTGTCCTGCAGCCCGCGCTCCAGCAGCACCAGCAGCAGGTCTGGCGCAATCGAGCCCAAGATGAGCACGCGGGCGCACGACTCGGCGATCGCATGAGCCTCTCTTGCGCGGGGCCTCAGCGAGCTCCGTTGCGCAGAGCCGTCGAGGTGAGAGGCGAGTTTCAGGGCGCGGGCATGGGCCATGACGAGGAGCCGCCAGGCGTCGTAGTTGACGTATCCGCGCAGCTTGTCAATATGCTGTAAGGCCTGCAGCGTAGTCTGGCAGAGCGTGGCTGACATTGTGTAGTCACACGGAGAGCAGCAAGCACCAAGTAAAAAGGGGGTTCAACTGTGTTGCTGGCTGTTGGCTGGTCAGTAGAGGCAGGCATGCGTCGTGCAAGGGGCGTGTCTTTGATATCCCCCAAGCCCAGTTATATCAGGGCATCCTTTGTTGTCAGCGGCAGGCCATCACCACTGATTAGCGTGGAGAGAACGTTGTCCATCACTCTCTATGGAAGAAGAGAAAGGCGGAGGAGGTACATAGGGATGGAGAGCAGAGCAATTAATTCTGAGAATCATTGTCCTTGGAGACACCCACAGCACAGTGGCTACTGAGAACTGAACGTCAAAAGCAGCAATGGGGTCTTGGCTGCATGTTGTGATAAATCAACCGCAGTATGACGGGCAAGCGGGCGAATCAGAGAGCTGGCGGTTGTGCGTGTGTCGGTCTCGCGGATGCTGCATGTTGACTGCGCTTGTGCGAGTAATAACGAACGGGATAACATGTCACAATATCCATCGCCGATGCTGTGGCGCCGGCGGGCAGATGTGCAGTGTCATTTGGCGACAGACGACGGGCGGTGAATCGGTGCAGAAGGCGTGAGAGTAAAGACGAAGGATGAGTTGACAGGCAGTGGTGAGAACGTTGAAGAGCAGGTTGAGAGTTGAAGAGTGCAGGTTTGAGGTTGGAGAGACCAGGCAGAAACAGGCGTGAAGTCGTAAGTACAGGGTTGATACACTCTGATGGCCCATCTGGGCAGGCGGTGGCACTGAACGACGCTGAGCATTGCACCTGCCCGTGTTAGAAATGGCCTGATTAAGAATAAGAATACGAACTGAAGAATTGCTTCTACTGTGCCTGATACCTAGGTAGTAGTCGTATATAATTCCTCTTTCTCTCATCCTTTGTTACTCGTCATACTAGCACCGCACTTTCATCTCACTCGCCCTCATCGACTTCTCATTACTCCCTCGGCTGTTCGTTGCAGTCATAACTAATCCCCTTACTCCCCTCTCCCAGAGGCCAATCGAGGCCAGGCATCAATCAATACGAGCAACGAAAAATCCAGAGACGCGCGCGCTGAGACATGCAGCCAAGTTTGCTGCCAGCCACAGCGCATGCCTAGACGCAGGTAGCAGCAGCATCTATCTAGTAATATGTAATATATCCTCACGTTCCCTGATTTCACCTTGATTTCCACTAGCTCGGCGGTTCGCGCTCTGACTCGGTGCGGCTGCAACCGCCATGGTCGGCGAACCCGCGGTCGATATTACGACTGTATTACCACACCTTGAGCACGAGATTTGCCCTCTGAATTTTTGCTTTTTTGCCCTGTTTCTTTTTTGGCCGTTCTCCCTTGACGTCCCTTGATCGCCTCCATCCCTGATGAGCCCGGCTGTCCATGACTGTAGACGCTGGCCTCGTGGTTGTCATATCCAGCAATACGGCAATCCGGTTTCTGCGTCGTCTGGGACATTGAAGATCATGACATGTCACGATGCAGCGACGATGAGGCCCTCTGAACACATGGAGATTCGCTTATAGTCACCATCCGCATCCTGCCAGCTGTCTGCCAGCTGGTCTCGCGCTGGGCCTGAGCGTTTCTAGGGCTTCATTTTATTTTTCTTTTCTCTTCTCGCCTCCATCTCTTCCTCCTCTTCTGTCCCATCGCCTTATTCCTTGTCTCATCTGGCGACCTCGTTCAATGGCTTCGCAGTCTGGATCCGGCTCTGGCTTCGCCGTCGACCTCGAGAGGACGCAGCAGTATCCAGCCTGGAGTCTCCCGTCACCGACGTCGGCAGCCTCACGACCAGCAGCATCACGACCGCCAGCGCCTGCATCGTCGTCGCCGCTGCCGCTGCCGTTACCCATACCGCCGCGGCCTTCCTTTCGCCGGCCATCGCGGCCTCCTGCGCTGTCTGCTGCGTCGTTGTTCTCCGCGGCCGTGACGGCGTCTGCCCAGAACCCAGCGCCTGGCCTCACTGCGCCGCTCGATCAACGACAGCAGCAGCAGCAACTACAACAGCAGCAGCAGCAGCGCTATGCCCCCTCTCTGTCATTCCAGCCTCGTCGACCCTCTACTACCGCATCTGCCGCCTCAGCAATTTCCGCCGCCTCTGCCTCTGGATCTGCCTCTGCTGCGGCTGCGGCTGTCGCTGCCCCATCGCCATTACTAAACCCGTCGCCCGCCACCGCCCGCCCGATTCTGCCGCCGCTGCCTCTGATTTCGCCACTTAGCCGATATTCGACTCCGCGACGGCAGCGCCACCTAGACTTCCCTCCTTCAACACCGGCTTCAGCCTCGGCTCCAGCCTCAGCCTTTCCCTCGCAGCCCGGCCCCGACAGCTTCACCGGCGCCAGCATCAACACCAGCTTCGGCTCCTCCAGCGCAGTCGCCAACCCATCCGGCCTCTCCACGCTGCAGCCCGATCCCTTCTCGCCGCTCAACTCGCCCTACGACCGCCCGCCCGTCTTCGGCGCGCAGTCGACGAACCCGTGGTCTGCCTACGCCAGCCAGCTGAGCCAGTCCACCGGATGGCCGCAGGATGACGCTGCCGCCAACACCTTCAGTCTCTCTGCCCGAACCCGTGCTCTCAGCGCCTTGGACCGTCTCTTGAGCGAAGCCACGTTTGGGTCATTCACTCCACCGCAGCCGTCGCTTCAGTCACCCTCGCAGCTGCCGCAGTCGACGTTCGGTCGCTTTCCTGCGCCCTCTCCAGCCTCTGCTCCGAGCTCGACAACGGCGTTCCTTGCAGCGCCCTCGCCCTCGACTGCCGCTGCCACGCCTGCGACTACGGTGCCTCAAACCAGCGCCACGAGACCGAGTCGGATTAGCTCTGTTGCTTATACAGCCTTGCCCGCAACCGTGCCGCCAGTCTCGGAACAATCCTTTTCTCCGCTCAACACTTTTGGAGGCTTCGCGTTTCAGAACGACAACAGTGAGCTTGACGGGCTCTTCTGCGACCTCGACGGCTTTCCTGGCTTTCCGCAGCCCTTCACGAACATTCCCGGCGCGTCTGATTCTTCCACGTTCAACAACATGCCAACGATGTCTGGTCGGCTGCGCAGCCGGGCCCCTCCCGAAACTCACGGCTCATCGGCTGCTGCCACTGCGGCTGCTGCACCGTCGCGCAAACGGCGGAGGATTTCGCCTTCCGCAGCACCACCCCCTTCCGCGCAGACGACTTTGATCGAAGATGAATTTGAAGATATCGACAGCTTGTTCGGCTCTAGCCCTTCGAGGCCTGCCTCTGCTAACTCCAAAGTCGAGGAGTACACCACGATAGACCTGACCGAGGCCACCGATGTCCCGGAGGAGCTGAAGAAGCCCGAGGTGGACAAGAGAGTCAAGCTATCTGCGTTTCAATGCGTCATCTGTATGGACGACGTGACGGGACTGACCCTCACACATTGTGGTAAGTCGTGCTTTTCCCTCCTCCCACAAAAGCTTGCCAGATTTGCTCACACCAAGCCTAGGACATCTCTTCTGTGCCCAGTGCCTTCACTCCTCGCTGAGCATGGAACCTACTAGAGGCAAATGCCCCATGTGCAGAACCAAGATCGACATGAAACCGCGCGCGACGTATTCGTCAAAGACGAAGGGTTACTGGCCGCTGGAGCTCAAGTTGATGACGAGAACACGGCAAGGAAAGCGCAAAGCCCAAGATCTCGACTGACATCTACTTTATCCTACCCTACCTCCTTTAGCGGCGCTGCAACTATGACTTCTTCATCCTCTCTATTTTCACGAACAAACCGAACGATGAACCGTTTCTTTCCATCCGGCCACACGCCGCAATTTTCATTTGTTGTTGGCATTACGACCACAGACGTCTGCAAGTATACCACGGGGTTTTTGGGGTTGCTTTTGTCTTTTCTCTTTGTTCCCTCGGGCTGGTGACGGAGGAGTTACGGCTAGACTTTTCTTACCGCCATCCACAATGGCTATGAGCATGACGCGCTCAGGATTGCATATTCCCTGTCACCGTATATACAGCGTCACTATAACCACATACCCATTAGAAAAGGGACAAGGGAAGCAAATAAAAAGTGGAAAATCAATATTTAATGTTGGACTTCGTCAACTTTGTGTGATAACGTGGAACTTGAACTGTGAAAAGATGCATCTTATGAACACGAAAGCAGCAACGTTGGCTTGCGAATCGCTTGGTTGTCTCTTCGCCGCCACGACAGTTATCCGTAGATCTTTGTCTGTCGTAATACCCATGCAAATCATCTTCATCGCCTTCATTCTCTGTCGTTGAGATTCTTTCATTCTCTTTCCTTTCTGTCTCTACTTTCTTGCCAGCCATACATTCAAAAACCAAAACAAACAAGAGCAGCTGACTTAGCAGAGCAAAGCACCCTTTACCATTAATATGCCTTTACATATTCTAAAACCTTTCAAAAGACGCAGCATGGAACCTCGAAAATAAGAAATAAAAAACCCCATCTTTGCGTGCCTCTCCCTCAATTCTCCTACGCTCAATGGAAAAGCGGCTGGTCATGCTGTTTAGGCTCGGGCAAAATGTCATTTTCAAACTATTGAGAGGAAAATATGATTAGGATTCTTGTTCATGACGTCGGATCGGGGGAAGCTGGGAGGGGAGTTTCATTGAAACTTACATCCAGGAAGCTCGTCGCAGCAATGACAACCACCAGCGCATCAGCAAGCTCTTCGATCCGCTCCTCCAGGCGCTGGTCTTCCTTTCCTGCGCCAATGCCCGCGCTGCGCTTCAGGGCATGGCTCACGAGCATGCGGTGATCCGTCAGGAACTTGCGCCCCTGGGCCACGTTGTTGTTGCCGCGGCTCAGAATGGCTGCGCCAATGATGCGCACGACGCGCGCGAGCAGGTCGTAATGCTGCTCCAGCGCCCGGGGGTTTGCCGGGCTGGTCTGCAGCTCGGGGTCGGCGGCGAAGAGGCCAGAGTGCTCCAGGGTGCGGAACAGGTTGGCGTGGAGAATGTACTTGGCGCCGATGCGGGACTGGGCCAGCTGGAGGATGATGGCGAGGCGGGCGTTTTGGAAGTTTTTCTGGTCAGTGTTGTCTGGAACGTTTACTGTTAGCACATGAGGTTGCTTCTGGTTCTGTAAAGTAGTAGAGAGGAGGCATGTAGGAGGAGGAGGAGGGAAAGGGAGGGCACGTACTGGATGCAAAGACATCATGCCATTCCTTCATAATGTTTCGTAAAGAGTCAATCAGAATGCCGATAAAGTTCAGCTTGTTAAGCGTCTCGACAATATAGCTCTCTCGTTGCTGGCTGTCCATGTGAACCAACGCCCCCAGGAAGATGAGGGCCGCTGTTTGGCACGCCGGCTCTCCGCAGTAGGCATCATCGCAAACGACGTTGAGCAGTCGCTCCCCATATACCTGGACTGTCTTGAACGTCTTCGGGCGGCTAGCCGTCAGCGGTCCTTGTTCTTCAGACATGCCAGTCAGATACCGGTAGCAAATCTCGTAATAGACTGCTCTCAGCTCGGGAGAGCCCGCCCACTTGCCGATGGCCTGGAGGCATATCTGGAAGAGCTGGTACAGCTTGTCGCTGACCAGGTTGCCAATGGCGCTACTGCTCTTGTCTTCGGTGGGCAATGGCGATAGGTCCATCTTGAAGAGCAGGACCCTCGCCAGCTTGGCCAGCTCCAGAGCTTCATCCGGACGATCTGAGGCGAACATTTCCAGGCTTGGCAGGATGGCCTGCAAAGCTTGAAGGAAGAAAGACGTCCGAGCTGCGCCTCTGTAGTCACAGGATTCCACCATGACCAGCAACACCTTGATCCAGGACCGCAGGACCCGGAGACACTGTGACGAAATTTGCTTTTGTCTGTCGCAGGAAACAAGATACTCCAAGATCAGCACCTCTTCTCTTTCGATGAGTGCCATGTCATTCGCCGCGATGACCGCGCTCTGCTGCGCTTCTCCCCTCTTCAACAGGAGAATCTCCCTCACGCGGTCCAGGTTGTAGATCGGGTTGCCATCGTCGTCCTTCTCCAGGCAGGCGGAGAGATCCAGGTCCTTGTAGAACTGGATCGATGGCGGCGGGATCTCCCAGAACCCGTCTGGCAAAAGGAAGTCGAACAGGTCAAAGACGGTCGGGGTTTGGATTGTTTCATTGCCCTCAATGACAATTTGGCCGTTGAGGGCATCGAAGATACGCCTCTTCACGCCAGGCATACGCCCCTGAGCTATCTTGCAGAGCTCCATGGCGATGTATTCCAACGTCATACTCCGCAGCGCCAGGAAGTCGATCAGCGTCACCGCCCCATCGGTCATCGGGAACTGCGCGTTTCCGACGTTTTGGCCTTCCCAGGAGAGGTCGGGATGGATGACTGTCTCGCGGGTCAGAAGGTGGAACAGAAGCTCGTTCTCGCGAAGCTCTCGCACAACGATTGCCGATGACAGCGGCGAGCTCCAGAGGATGTGTAATATGCGCATCACACGGGACTTGATGCCAATCAGCCACTGCCTTATGCCTACAGCGTCGCTGGAGGGAGACTCCAACAGTAGTCCCAGAATAGTGTGAAATAATGACGTGCGCGAAGCAAAGGCGCTGTTGACTTCGACTGAAAGCGAATCCAGCCCGCACTTGAATCCCAGCAGCAAGTGCGCAATGGTAGGCTCCTTTGGCGTCGTCCGGAGACATTGATATAAAAAGTCCAAGATGTAAACCTTGGTAGTGTAGAGGGGGGAGTCTGCGCCACTTGCTGCCTCAAGAGGCGTCATTACCTCGGCGATGAATGCTCGTGATATGCCTTCGTGTTCTCCATTTGCTTCCATAGCAACAATCGCCTTGTTTCGATGGGCATGGCGATTTGTCCCAGACCAGGCGGCCGTGATCTTGGATGACGAAGCCATCTTCTCCAACAGCTTGAGGCAGGCCAAAGTCAGGTCAGGATGACCTATGCCGCAGTATTTTCCCAGGTCCACCACCAGGTTCAGTCTCGTCACCAAGCCATCCTGGAACGAGGCATACGCAGCATTCGCGACGGGGTGTCTTCGCGGGCCGGCTTGGCTCTTGATGAGCGGACGCACGAGGTCGAGATACGTCGTTTCAAGATCAAGGACTTTTGTAATGACCTCTACCGCACGCAGCACGCCCAAGATGAGCGGTGAGTCTGGAGTCGCGTTGCCAATGTCCACAGACTTTTGGTGGATGGTGTTGAAGAGAGCAGACATCACTCTGTCGTTGAACATCCACTCCATCACGCGTGCAAAGGGATGCATCCTGACATATGTCGCCAAGTCCGTCGTTGAGACCAAGGAATCGATGGCAATGTTCGTCTCGTTCGCCAGCAATAATAGATCTTCGTTGAAGCTGGTCAGGCAAGCGAGGATAAACTCCAAGCAACTAAGCCTGAGGACTCTGATCTGATGAACATCCTGCAGCTCCTGAATCTTTGACGAGAAGACAAGGCCAATGACAAAGTCGACGTAGACTTCGATGCCAGGCGCTCGAGAGCTGGCACCGAGGTTCTCCGGGAATGGCAGACCGTCATTCAGAGGGCTGGAGTCGCTTGCTGGGGTGACCAGCTCAAGCAAGAGCTTGATGAAGGACTCGGGATCCTCAAAACCGTTGCTCATCTCATCAAAGATTCGGTCCATTGATACAAGAGGTGCCGGCTGTGGCGGCCGAATCGTGCCCGTGGCAGCGCCGACGTAACCGCCTGAGATCCAGTTCTCCAGACACCTCCACATTGCGTGATTCTCCTGGAGACTCTTGCGGCTTATCAGAGCTCTCAGTGCCAGGAAGACGCAACCGCGTAGCTGAGAAGGGATGGGGCTGCTGGCCAGCTCGTACAGCATGTCGACCAGGTTGTAACCAGAGTTTAGCAGCAAGAAATGTCTCGTAGTCTCGCTCTCGCTCGCCAACTTGGTTATGAGGCGCAAGTAGCACTCCAGCATCATGGATGATTCGGGTTCGGTTTCTATGACGTCCGCGGAGAGCTTGCCGCCGCGAAATCTTACCGACTGCGTTTGAATGGGCTTTTGCCTGATCTTGTCCGAGAAGAAGTCGAGCTCCTTGAAGATCTGCGTCCAGGTCAGAGATTGAGTCCTTCTCATCTTGCCGGATGAGTGATGGCCTTCGTCTAGGAGAAACTCGTGCGCAGCTGTGGCGCACTCGTCGTTTACGGAGATTGCCTGGAGCATCTCGCAGAATGCCGCAACCAACGGTGTCGAGGCTCTCCGAGAGGCCCAATGCATGAATCCAGCGAGGTTGCTGTCCGGGTCTTGCCAAAAGTTTGCAGCGGCATCTGGTCGGCCCTCGTAGGCATATGCGATGATCAACAGGAACCTCTCCAAATCCAGGTCTTGTTCGTGCGTCTGGCTGAGTTGGCGCTGCTCATCTTCTTCCACCCGCAGCTTCCGCAGGACGTCGGGTAGATTGGTGATGAACGCGTCGACAAAGACTTCAAACTGCGACATCAAGCACAGCTGGAAGAAGCTGGAAAACTGGGTTCGCTCGGAGACCAGTGGCGATGACTTCCGTTGTAGCCACTTGCGCATGCCGGCGCGAACAGAGTCGTGCCAGTCCGGAGAGCGGACATCTCCAGCCACCGAGAGCATGAAGTCGAACGCGCCATCTTTCAGGGAGTCTATGAACTGCTTTGACCTCTGACGATCCTCTGTGTTCAAGTCAGCTCACTCGATAAGCATGCAAAACCGGCGATGAAAGCCCATACCTCGGTCAAGATCGGTGCCTGGTGGTATCGCAGATTCGGGAGGATCGTCCAGATACCATCCACTGTACTCTGCAAGCCACCAAGCACGGACAGTGGCGTGTAAGAACGGAAGCGGCCAGGTCGAGTCGTCCGCGGGAGGGAAAATCTTGCTGTTGAGCTCTCTGCCTTGCCTCAGGTCGTAGCCGCCTTCGGACGATGCAAAGACCGACATGTATGCGCCGATTGCTGGAACGAGGTGGACTGTTATCGAGAGCAGGGCCATGTTAGCTCAACCCCATCTGCGATCCATCGGCGAAGCACTGACCTAGCAATGTATCGTATTTATCCCATTTCTTCAGAACAGAGATGAACTCCAAAAAGTCTGCCGTCTCGGCCTGCCCCTTGTCCACGCACTCGCACAGGATGACGCCCAGAGCTTCGTGCTGCTGAATCAGGCTCACGCGCGAAAACTCGACAGCTTCAAGCTCCTCTGGAAGTTCATCTGTGGGCACGGTCCCCAGAGTCTGCGCCGCCGTCAGTTTCTCTCCCAGCCTCTGTAGCCATGTCTTGATTTCCCCCATCGCGTGTAGACATCGCGGCGCAAGCCGCTTTGATGCGTCGGAGGAGGCTTTCCGGAGCAGGCGGGTGTCAACATAGGCTTTGATCGTCTCCAACGCGCTCGGTTCTTCTCCGTCGTAGTCCATATTGTTCAGCTCCAGAAGCAGCCTGAACGAGTCGAGAACGTACTTCCGCTGCTGATGGAAACGGATCACGGCGCACTCGAGTAGCGATCGGCCCATGACAGAGACGTCGTCTTGGGAGTCGAGGAGATACCGGACGGCCTCCACCTCGTCGAGGTCGATCTCGTCAGAAAGCGCGAATACATCTTGCTGGAACTTGTCGTTGAGCGAGTACTGGCTGCCGTCAACGGAAACCTTGCCTAGAAAGCTGTGAGCTGCTGTCGTTCCCCGTCGCGGTCTCCCCCAAATGCCCAGGTGAGCTTCATACCGGTCTTCACTGTGGAGCGGCTCTTCTCGCTCTTCTTGGGACGGTCCCATATCGCCGCCAGCTCCTTCTCGAAGATTTCGAATAGCAGATCGTTGCTCAGGTTGTCGGAGTCGCTTCCCCCACCGCTGCTCAGCGTCAACAGCTCGCGGTGCAGGGCCTGCAGGGCGTCTAGTGTCGTGATCTCGGCCATCTTGGCGGTCGGCAGCTATTGCATGTTGGAATTGGAGACTGTCGCGGTGATCAACACGCCCGAGAAACACCAGACGCGCAAATCGGTGCCAGCCGTGAGAAAGCGACGTGTTGGTGGACTGGAGCTCTCTGGATATTTTGGCGATTCTGCCAGCCTCGTCCAGGGTGTGCTTCGGGAAGGCGGTGAGGATATTGCCGGTACCATCCACTAAAGATACAGGCAGTTCGCAGCTCAGCTCAGCTTCTAGGCAACGGCCTGGAGCAGACAAAAGTGAATTCGTTGCCGTTGTTTGAGCCCTGAAGCTTTGCCTTTTTTCTTCTTTTTCATCGTATCTGGGGTGTCGTTTTGTTCATATTCTTTTCTCGTTCTTTTCAGACGCAGAGATGGTCACTGTACTGGTCTTTTCGTCTTAGACAACTCGTCTGATAACTATACCCTGTTGTGCAGCTTGCTCTCTCTAGAGCGCTATCGCGACGACGCGACTGCCTCGAAGGCCAGACAGCGCCTACGAGCATCTTTTCTTTGCAAAACCGATGCTCATCACATAGAACAGCATCATCGCATCATAGACTTGAGATTTGACAACCAGTTTCTCCAGAGACAAAAGAAAAATGGCCTCCCATGGCTCAAGCGTCATGCTCTTGGCGAGTGCGTCCTTCGTCTCATGTCCTCTTATACATACAAACGGTTCTGTTACTAACCACCAGACGACTGCAGGCCAGGTCAGGACAGGCAATATCAAGCAACGCCAAAGCGCTCTCAAAGGTAAAGGAAGATTTTTTTGGTTAGCTGTACTAGATTACAAGTCAAAATTAACAACGGTTTAATAGAGTTATTGCTGCTCTTGAGACCTACCAGCAACTCCCACAATCTGTATGGCGCGTTCCAGTCCCCTGCGTGCGTCATGGCCACCTTATGACTCTAACATCGTTCAGCTCGGAATTAGGAGACAAAAGCTGGCACGATATCTTCGAAGCCATCTTCAGCTTCGTCATTCTCGACAAACCAAGCCTTTACGGCCCGACGGAGGGAAAGGGGAAATCAAAGGCCAAGGCAAAGGCAAAGGCAAAGGCGCAACCACAACCACAACCACAACCACAATCGACGGGGCAGCCAAAGGAGAAGCCTGCCGAGCCGCGTTTGGCGCAATGTGCAGCCACTGTCAGGATGGCAGCCCTCCGGTCAGCCTCAAAGATAGGGCGGAAGACGGTGCTTGCCATCGTGGATCACATCACCCAAGTCTTGATTGGCCCTGACGATGAGTTCGTCCAGCCGCTATTTCGGGATTATGTCAAAGCATTGACGGAGATTGTGTCCCGCCAGGCCCATGCTGAGGTATTGGCCAGAAAGGATGCGGGACCATGGCAGGTTTGCGTCGATTTCTTTCTCAGGGTTGCTTACCATATTCTCCCCAGCGAAGAAGATACAGCTGCGTTGCCTCATCTCGCGAGGGCTTCTCCTGCGCCGACTGCCTCTTCTTCCAGATCCCTACCCTGGGCAAACTCGTCTCTGCAAGCACAGCGCCATAACGGACAGGGAGATGGCGAGCCTCTGAAGGATGCGCTCGAGGGACTCTATCACTTGATTTCAGCCGCAAATGCTCCTCTTCTTCGGTCAACAATGGATTGGTCCGCAAGGGACATTACCAATCTCGCCCTGAGGGTCCTTGGTACAAAGCATCTCAACCTAGGATCCACGCCGACACTATGCTTTTCCATCATCAACGTCGTCTTTCGAGCCACCGAAGCAGACAACTTGGACGACGCGATCGCCTTGGCTAAAGATACTCTACCACATATGGGATACTGGTGGCGTGCTGAGAAAGTCTCCCAGGATGAACTAATCAGGGCTCTGAGGAACGAGATTTCGAGGGGTATCTTTCTCATGCATCTGCATCTGGAGCATCTCTCGACCAATCTGTGGGACGTGAATGTACGTGACGGCGTGGCCAACTTAGCTGAGCCTCTCTGGCAAGAGTACTCCAAGAGAAGCGAGGCATTTCGCCTGAAGCATACTGATCTGACCTTTGCCCCATCATCTTCACGACAACACATCATGCATCTGGGTTTGTTTGGACTACGTCCTCACAATGCTGAAGGAGAGGCCCACTGGGCTGTCCTGCAGAACCTTGCCATTCTAGAGGCTATGCTTTTGCGTCCCAAGGGGGAGACGACGGATGCGGACACCGAACTTGGCGAGCAACCAAGGAAAAGGAGACGGATTCACCAAGATCCAAACCCCATCAGGGTCAAGCTACGATCGAAACACGAGGGAACTGTTCGGACTGCCTTGCAATTGGTGCCTTTCATGCTTCCAACAGGTACTCTAAGTCACGCTGAGATCTGTGAACTGCTAGGAGACCTCGTCAGCTTTGTCGGGGACAACGACACAACTACAGCGTCTTGGGCCCTGATTGCCTGCTCCAGGTGAGATGCGAAACCCCGGCAGTGCCTTTCACCACTGACTCTCCCCCTACACAGCTGCGCCTTGTGGTCCAAGGATTGCCGACTGCAGCTGGACATATGGAGGCAAATATGGCATTTGGCTTGCCGTTCAGTCAGCCTCCCGGCGACAAGCCGTGCCGCTTGCCTCGTCCTGCACAGCATAATCGAGACTGGCATTTTGCCGTATCATGATATCTCGGACGATGTCAACAACATGATCACGACTGCAGATGTCAATGGACCTGGCATCTTATGCGACACGTCTCTCGCACTCATGACACACTTGTTCCATGTTCGCAACTCTCGGCTGCCTAGCACCAGTCAGAGCACATCAAGCCACATCATCAGATGGGTTTTCTCACGGTGGAATCCGAGTAAGTCCTGTTGATCGAAAGGCAGAGTGATCTACGCTAACCTTGGACTTGAATCTAGGCGAACTGTCGTATGCATCGTTCCAGTCCGCTCATGTGAGTCCCATTGACCTCGTCAACATTCTGCGACTCTGTTGCGGAGCCCATCCCATTCCCTCGACCCGTCATGACGCTACATTCGGCGGTCCCTTGAGTGAGACGTGGATATCGCAGCGAGAGATCGGACCTTTCAATGAATATCTGCTTCTGCTGGGACATGAAACTGGTGCCATCATCCCCAGCGAGTGTTGTTATTCGTCGGCTAAGGAAGCCCTTCCCCTCGCAGCAGACGCTACAAGCTTTCTCACATTGAAGAAACTCGTCTTGGAGCTTCTCTATCCCAGGCTCGAAGAGCTGAAAGAGGTGTGCTTGTCGTGGACCAAGAAAGCCAGCAATGGGGGAACTCAGGTCACATTCAATCGGTTTCAAAGCCTCATGTCTGCATGCATCGCCGGAGCGTTTCTGGCTCCTTTTCTAGGCAATCTCAACTCGTCTCAATCTGCTTCCATAGAAGCGCTTGTGATGGAGCTTGCCGAGGGTGGTCTTTCGGCCGCGCTGGATTCCGTCGAGCCTGCAGCTTTCATCGACTTGGCTTTGCAGGAGTTGCGGCTTTGCATACCCGACATCGGCACAGCGACCCTGAACCAAATGAGTGCGGAGAATCCTGCTACTCTTAGCCTTCTCTCAAAGCTCTCTGAACGAATAGAGCAGCGGCAGCCAAGTCAGCGCTCAGGAGGCCCGACAGACACTATGGACATTGACGACGACTTCGGTTCTTATGACAGCCAAGCTGTGTCGACGTCCAGCACCGCTTTCGTCCTCCCGAGGCAAAATGTCCAACTGTGCTCGAGTCCTCAAGTCTTTAGCATTGACACGAGGCTACGATTGACGCTCCTGAGGCTCGTTCATCACGACAAAAGCCAGCTTGGTCTATTACCAGCTCCCTGGATTCATGAACTCTTAGCATTACCTGATGACGAGCTGCTTGCATGCCAACGTCTCCTGGTGGAGATTGCCAGATCAGATCTTCTCGTGAATGGAGAAGCAGCTTTGATTATCGTGGAGAGGCTCGGAAGGATAGTTGGCAACCCGGAATATCAGATTTGCGAAGTTGCCCAAACCACATGTCTCGAGGTCCTTGACGGTCTGAGCAACATCTGGCTCCAAGGTGACAGAACCTTGGCGGATATGGTGGGCGACTTATATGATCATTTCGTCAACGTCTGCTTCCCTTCCAACGTCTTGTCTGCAAAGACTCAGATGTCACTTGCTCGCTTATTATTCACCTTGCTGAGGAACTGTCCAGGATACGGAACTGATCTCGAACTTGACTCATGTCGAACCTCGTTGCTCCGGATCCTCAAGAAAGCGCCAATGAAGGTCAAATGCTTCATTGCGGAGAGAGTGGCTGATATATTCGAGCTCTTTATCCTGAAGCTGCACGATGATGTGTTCGTGGATATTCTGGATAGCCTTCCAGGTGATGCAGACAGACAATCGGGCATTGCCTTTCGCTTGCTGGTGCTGTCCAAGATTGCTTGCAGCTGGCCTGCTCTCCTGAGGAGGTGCACCTATCATATTTTCGAGATCCCGGGCAGTATTCCTCAAGCATCGGACTACGCGAAAAGATGCTTAGCGGACATTGCTGCTGTTCTCAACCTCAAGTCTCCAGCAGAGATTTTTCGGTTATTCTCCAGCCAAATTCTATACACCTGGCTGCACAGCAAGGCAGTGGAAAGCATTCCGTATGCCATCTTCGGATACGCCCGCCTTAGTGATCTGCTGAACTCTGCACAGGCCGAAGCCATCGGCATTACGACAATGCTAGGTCAGGACTCTGCGAGTGCAGACATAGCTCGATTAACTGGCATCTCAGAGCCTGAGCTGATTCAGCGTAACTTCACAACTACACTGTCATATAGTTTGATATATGCTGCCACATTAGGAGGCCCAGAAAGGGCAAAGGCGGAAGAGCGCATCAGAAGCAAGCTTGGCTCCAAATTATACCATGAGTTGAGATACACCCATTTTGTCGACATAGTCGCTCTCTTCTTCGATCTTATCGATCAAGAAGACTCGGTTGAAAACTTCCTTATGGTAAACTCGCATCTCAGATATGCAGGCGAAAATCTACAGACGATCAAGGCTATTGCGCACTCACCAGTTAGCCTCCCGCCAAATCAGCAACCCTTCTTCAAAGCAAAGCCTGTCCTGAAAGAACTTGTGCACCTTTGCCAGGACACAGAGTTCCATTTCCAAGAACTTTGGACTCCAGCGGTAGTCGTTGCCATCGCTCGGAAGCTGCTCAATACGGTACATCCGGCTCTCGGCTCTCTGCACGCATGTTCTGTCCTGCGCAAGGTGAGGATACTGGTCTGCTTGGCCGGAGAAGTCGCCCTGGAATCATACTGCTTGGAAATGTTACTGAGCTCTATTCGGTGCTTCCTTGTGGACTCCGAATGCGCTGACGATGCGCTCGGGCTGAGCCAGTATCTGCTCTCTCGAGGGAAAGCATACCTGGTCCAGGCCCCGTCGTTCCTCGCCGGCTACTCTCTGTCGGCACTGGCGTCGTTGAGGGTTTTCCTCGAGTCCAGCCAGTCGAGCACCACTCAAGAAAGCCAGTTCAAGGCCACCATGAGCAAGGCACAAAGGTTTCACGAGTGGTTCAGCCAGTATCTCTCAGATTACACTTCCCCTAGATTTGAAAGCCAGCAGCAGAATGACTTGTTCAAATCCATCACGACATCGGCAGCTCATATACGGTCTTCCGGCAACGCAGAGAAGAATACATCGGAAAGCAAGCTGCTTCTCGACATCCTAAACGACGAGATAGCAGTAAGGCAGCTTCTCAACGAGTCTTCGCGCCAGCTTGCCCTCGGACTTCTCTGCGGCGATTTCACGATTCCGACACATAGCAGAAACGACGTGGTGGAAAATGATGAGCATGCCATCGCGCATGTCTCAGCGGTATGGAAGAGCTGCGCAACGCAGAACCTCAGTGACAATTATCTGTCTTGGGCAGGCCGAGTCGTCGGCCGTTCCTTTCTGACCTCTGGTACCATTCCCGAAGATATCATGCGAGAGTCGCGACTCGATCAATACGAAAAAATTGCGCCAGGGCCACATGGGTCTGAAATGGGACTCCTCAATCTCCTCCAGGACCTTACGATGAATCCAGTCTCTGTCACAGCTGGGTTGGCTGAAGCCGCCTTGCGAAGTGCAATATCGCAAGCTGTGATTGAAGACGACGGGCCACTTGTCACGGCCGGCCAGCAAAGCCTGTCGGAGTCGCTCTTCAATGCATCTCAATGGGGCTCCTATCACATTCCGCCTTCAGAAACTGCGCCTACTGGGCTACCGGAAGACGAACAGTTCTCGTGGGCCGAAGACGTCACCTCACAGAGCTGGCTGCCTCGGCTCAGCGCATTCCTTGCGCAGTCGGTACCACACTCGATCCTCCTCTCTGTTCTTTCGCCAGTGCTTCTTCACGTCAAGGGTTTTGCTGAGAAGGCCTTTCCTCTTATTGTCCACCTGGTACTCTATTTTCAGTTGGAGCAGCAGCAGGTTATCAAAAAATCCTTGTCTGGGGCTATTAAGGGGTGGCTCGCATCGACTGACCCAGCGGCCAAGGACAACATCAAACTCCTCATCAATACGGTTCTTTATCTCAGAACCCAAGAGTATCCTAAAGAGACGTCTATCGTAGATCGACTGCATTGGCTGGATATTGACTACACCATGGCAGCGTCATCCGCGACTCATTGCGGCATGCACAAGACGGCTCTTCTCTTTGCTGAGATTGCAGCTTCCGAGGCAACCCGCGCCTCTCGCAGATCGTCCGTAGCCAAAGAGGCAGACCTGAACGAAACACTATTGGCCATCTTTGAGAATATCGACGATCCAGACGCGTACTATGGCCTACCCGAGGAGGCAAACCTCCCGAATATCCTGTCTCGTTTGGAATATGAGCAGGAAGGGACGAAGAATCTCGCATTTCGAGGCGCCCAATACGATAGCCACATCCGCCTACGACAGAATACATCAGATTCGGACGCCCACGCTTTAGTGAAAGCCCTGGGTGCCCTTGGGTTCGCCGGGCTGTCACATTCTCTGATGCAGACGCAGCAGAACATGGGCTCGACCCCGTCTTCCATCGAAAGCACGTTTCACACGGCCAGGAGACTCGAGATCTGGAACCTCCCCGTGCCAGCCACAAGCGATCACTTTGCTATCGTGACATATAAGGCCTATCAGACCATGCACCAGGCTACGAATGTATCGGCCATCAGGACAGCCATATACGACGGCTTTGCTCGCACGATGAAGAACCTAGTCGGCAACAACCGCAATGCAACGGCATTGAGAAATCGATTGGGAGCTTTGGCGGCGCTCTCTGAGCTCGATGAGATCTTGAGCATTGCGGACGCAACAGATCTGGAGGGCCTGATGAGCCGGTTTCAGGAACGCAGTCAATGGATGAAGAGTGGATTGTAAGTGTAGAACTGCCGGACGGCAATCGAGGATACTGTTGCTAAACTACCTACGCGTAGATACGACGACGTCAGCCAGATTCTGTCGTGCCGGGGAACGACAATGAGCATGTTCAGCCAACATGCCTCGCTTCTTGCAAATGCCCCCCTATCTGTGGCGGAGATACGGCAGATGGAAATCAAGTCAATGCTTTTGGCATCCGGCATCTATCGTTATCATCAGGCTACACAGGAGTCGTTAAACATTTCGACGGCTCTGAGTGACCTCATCAAGCCATGCGAAGACTTGGGCGTTCATGTTGATGTCGCTATCAAGATCGAGGTCGCAAACTCGTTATGGGATCACGGAGAGATGAGCTCGTCGATCAAGATGCTTCAGGGCATTGACAACGTCACCGCGCTCAAGAGACAGACTATACCAGTGAGCCGGGCCGATCTGCTGTCAAAGATTGGGCACAGGATGTCTGTCGCGCGTCTAGAGAAGCCTCGAGACATACAGAAGAAGTATCTAGAGCCGGCACTAAAAGAACTCAGAGGCGGCGTCGAAGCAAAGGAGGCCGGCTTGGTGTTCCATCAATTTGCCGTCTTCTGTGACGAGCAACTCCAGGATCCAGACAGCTTGGAGGATCTCAAGCGCTTGCAGAGCCTGAAGAAGGGCAAAAATGATGAAGTCGAGGAGCTCAAGTCGCTCATCGCATCTACCAGAGACTCGCAGCTCAAGGCCAAATACTCGCACGTGCTCGCGAAGGAGAAGCAGTGGCTTGATCTCGACGAGCAAGAGCTACGCCGTGTCGAAATGACTCGCAGCGAGTTTGTCCGCCTGAGTCTCGAAAACTATTTGCTTTCCCTGGCGTCTTCAGACGAGCATGACAACGACGCCTTGCGATTCACGGCACTGTGGCTCGAGAGGTCGGATGATGACGCGACAAACACTGCAGTGACGCGACATCTCTCGAAGGTGCCCACCGCCAAGTTTGCAGGCCTCATGAGCCAGCTGACCTCGCGACTGCAGAACCAGGACACGCCGTTCCAGGAGCTGCTCTCGAATCTAGTGTACAACATCTGCGTTGATCATCCTTACCACGGCATGTATCACATCTGGTCCGGTACTAAGGCAAGGGTGCAGCAAAAGGACGAGGTTGCCGTCCTTCGAGTCCGGGCCAACGATAAGATTGCGCAGAAGCTTGCGAGCACTGACGCTGTTGCCGACATTTGGCTCGCCATTGAGAGGACGAGCAAGTACTATCATCTCCTTGCTCTAGAGAGGGACCAGGCCAAGTACAAATCAGGCGCAAAGATTTGGCTCAAAGACTCCCAGGCGGCCAGAAACCTGATGGGCTACCTTGCCAAGTTCCCCATACCTCCCCCGACAATGCATATTGAAGTCAACGCCAACAAGGACTACTCCGACGTTCCCTTGATCTCTAGGCTCGAACCGGCCATGAGCATTGCCTCGGGTGTGAGCGCGCCCAAGATCATCACCGCCATTGGCACAGATGGCGCAAAGTACAAACAGCTGGTCAAGGGTGGTTCAGACGACCTGCGTCAAGACGCCATCATGGAGCAAGTCTTTGCAGCGGTTTCCTCCCTGCTGAAGCTTCACAGGGCTACGAGGCAGAGGAACTTGGGCATTCGAACGTACAAGGTTCTCCCCCTGACGGCCTCGTCCGGACTCATCGAGTTCGTCCGCGACACGATTCCTCTGCATGATTTCCTCATGCCAGCACACGAACGGTACCACCCCCGCGATCTTAAGGGAACGCAGTGCCGAAAGGAGATCTTCAGCGTGCAGAACAGGCCGGTGGACCAGCGCATCAGCACATACCGAAAAGTCACGGAGAAATTCCAGCCCGTCATGCGGTACTTTTTCATGGAGTACTTCGTCGACCCTGACGAGTGGTTCGTGAAGCGGCTCGCATACACGCGAAGCACGGCCGCCATATCGATGCTCGGCCACGTCCTGGGCCTGGGCGACCGCCACGGCCACAACATCCTGCTGGACACCAAGACGGGGGAGGTCGTCCACATTGATCTGGGAATCGCCTTTGAGACGGGCAGGATCCTGCCGGTTCCCGAACTTGTGCCCTTCCGCCTGACCAGAGACATTGTCGACGGCATGGGCATCACAAAAACGGAGGGCGTGTTCCGCCGCTGCTGCGAAATGACGCTCGACGCCCTCCGCGAGGAACAGTACTCCATCATGACCATCCTCGACGTCTTGCGCTACGATCCCCTCTACAGCTGGTCCGTCTCGCCCGTCCGCCTAGCCAAGCTCCAGAAGGCGCGGCAAGACGACGGCGGCGCTGCCATTGAGGACGCGGACCAAGCCGCCGTCGACACCAAGAAGAAGGGCAACAAGGCGGGCAGTCACCTGAACGAGCCGTCAGAGGGAGACCGCGCGCTCGAGGTTGTGAGGAAGAAGCTGTCCAAGACGTTGAGCGTGACGGCGACGGTGAATGACTTGATCAATCAGGCTACGGATGAGCGGAATCTTGCCGTGTTGTATTCTGGTGAGTTCAAGTTTTTTGACGAACTATTCCACGCTGCATACTAACTCCGTTTCATAGGGTGGGCGGCATATGCTTGAAGAAGGTGACCTTGACGCTTTGTTGCTGATTGTTCTGCCTGATTAGAGTAGACTGAAGGAGGTTTTATATGGGTTTTGAGTTGTAACAAGTGCGAGTACTTCCTTGTTCGACTGTATGATCTTGACTGCCTATACTCTTGCCCTCATGAAGTGTAGTACGAGATAATCACTAACTCTAACCTCTGTTAGAAGCAACAGGCCGTTAGTATAAGGAAGAACGGCCTATAAGCGTAGCTAAATAGCAATAATAACTAACATTGCCTATATAAGCGTTTATTATATTCTAGTAGATAGACTAGAACCTAGACTTTGTTAATATATATGTTTATATATGTACTTATACACTTATATATTGATGAGTCCTCCTATTTGCACCGTAACAGATTCCTATTTGAACCGTAGTGGTCTATACCACCAGCTAGACCAACCCCCCAAGTAGATTATCCCACGCCCAAGCACCAGGATACAGTGTTACACACTGGAAGTCATCACCGTCAAGGAGATATCCAAGGTAGAGGGCATACAGAACACCAGGATATCTGTCATAAGTACTGCTGCCTCTACTGCTGCCTCTACTGCTGCCTCTACTGCTGCCTCTACTGCTGCCTCTACTGCTGCCTCTCCTGCTGCTGCGGCCGCTGGTGATGATAAGCGCTGCCGTCAATTTCGCGCTGCAATAAGATGGTCGGCCGCGATGAGGTCGGCCATGAGGTCGGCTGCGATAGTTGAACATAATGAAGCCGTGACCTTGTGTGGTGTTGTGGTGTGAAGACAAGCCTGCCATTAGCTCACACTGTAAGTGGGTGTGCAGTAATGGACTTGACGGTGTGTGCGCAGGTATTTTACCCTGTGCACAGACCACTACGGTTCAAATAGAGATATGCTACGGTGCAAATAGGAGGACTCATATTGATAACCTTAACTTCCGGAGTTTTGAATAATTACTTCCTTACCTCAAATGTACATTTTTCAGACCTTTCTCTTTCTCATCCACCACCATCACCGCTGCACACTCGCCCCTTCCCCTTGCCCCCCAGAACGTCAGTCGGGCACCTTTTCGTGGTGTTCTGGATAAGTAAGCTTGCTCGCAAGAGCTTGCTGAAAAAAAAAGACCCGACTACAATGGCGGATGAATTGAGTTGGGGAAACCCGGCATCCTGAAGGGGTTCGTCATATAGTGACCCCGGGTTGTTGGCTATAGACGTTTCAGTATGCAGCAATAAAAGGAGAAATGAAAATCAGCTTGTTGCGCATGCATTGAACGCACCTTCGATGGCATGCACCTTTCTTCATTCACAATCTGTCGTACCGAAACACGTCGAATGACCTGCTCTGGGAGCTCTAGGAGAAGAATCGCATCGCCGTGACATCGTACGTCGTCAGCGCCAATACTTTCGTAGAGGACCCTCAGTCCATGTGATGAAGACTCAGACGCCAGAGATTGCCAGGCTTGAATGACAGGAGCCTGCAAAATAAACTCCCAGGTGCCCCTCCAGGTAATGGTAGAAGCTTGACCTTGTTCTGTGGCGGCTTCATACTTGAAGGACGCGGCAAGCTTTTGCCGACCGTTCCATATTTGCAATGTTTCAAGCTTTGGCATATAAGCGGCCACTCTTGCTGCTTCTCGAAGCATATCCGTAACTCGTGCCTCGTCTTGATCAGGCGCCAGCAACTGTGAGGTGAGGATCAGACGTCTTAGATTGGGCCACCTTTTCGGAGGTTGACCTTTGTCCGAGGCAAAGAAATCCTTTGCGTCCATCATGAAGGATGCTGAAAGAGATTCAAATTTGCCACCAACTTGAAAGAGAACTCGACCAAGATCAGGGTTTGGTCGGCGAATACGTGAGCAATCCTCGTCCCAGTAAGCATCCACGTAGTGCTGGTTGAAATTCTCGAACATGGTGAGTCTGTTCAGCTTTCGAATGCTGGGAGACTCAAGGAGGCTCATGTACTCTATAGAAACAAGCCCAACGTGTTAGTGAATGTAAACTACTAAAAGATTATGTATGCTGTCTGAGCAATACGCCTGGGGGGAATGCCATCTCACCTTCATCTCTGTAAGTCTGGAGTATGTCATCCCACTCCCTCCATGGTTCAAAGTGCAGCTCAGACAATCTTGGCAATCGGGAAAGCAATTCAGCCAGAGCTTCAGGTCCCCAGCGCCGGCGTGTTTGCTGACGCAAGAGCAGACGCGTGATGGCCGGCACCAGTGGTAACTCTCTCCACCATTCAAGACCATCCATCTCCTCATCGTCGGATTCCTCTGGGTAGTTTTCCAAGATTCGGGTAAAGACATGTTGGACAGCATACTGAGCCTCTAAAAAGCTGTCCTCGGCAGTGTTCCATTGGTGCCGTGCATCATCGACCTCGCAAGAGGCTGCCCGATTGAACGATGGAATATAAGAATAGCCTTGATTCGGTGAAGCTTCATCTTCATCATCGTCTGGTTCAAACGTGAGATACTTGAACCAGTGCTCTTGATCACTAGTTGAGTAGACACTGATGTCGAGTGTCAAAGAGCTGCCAGTATCCCAGGCGCCAAGGACGGAGAAAAGAGACTGAATAGCCGCTTTGATGAGAAGGTCGTCTGCGACGCTGTTGAACATTGGGACGTCATCGTTTTCACCAGCGGGTGAACAGGTGTCGCAACCGTAGCGTTCCAATTCCACGCAGAGCCACAGGTACCGCACATGAGATCGGTTGCGCCGGGTCATGTCATCAAGCTCGGCGATGCGTGACGGAGTGACTCTGATCCGTTTGAACGTCTGTGGCTCGATGACTGCCTGCCACTCTCGCGACACGGCAGCAAAGCTGGCCAACTCACAGCCATCTTTGACCAAGGCTGTCAGTATCATGCGCCTGACCTCTGCAGGCAGTCTGGGCAAGGGCATGGTTTCGAGTATGAGGTTGGGGGATGGAGGTTGGAGTACGAGTCTTGAAAGAATCGAAGTTGGTCTGCGCTCCGCTTTCTAGAGAAGTAAAGTGATGAGCGGAAATTGTGAGAGGGAGGAAACTCCCATATGATTCGCAAATGATGACGAGACTGAGGGGTCTGGAAGGCAGCCACGCTCATGTATGGCGTTGTCATGGTGAAGTAGGTATCAAGGGCCTCTGGTCTTTCGAAAGTGGCTGCTTTCTTCAGTCACCCACCTGGTCAAGGTCTGGTTAGGGGAAGGTACTCACGATAAGAAAGTACGCAGGATTCATACAGTGAGACCATAATGCTGCAAAAGCCATTCAAAACCCCTGAAGTTTTTTTCAATAACTTCCAACGGTATGGCCGCAGCGTTATATAGGGCTGGCCATGGGTAGGGCCAAGGCATATCTCATCACGCCGAGTGGCAGAAAGAAGGTCGATGAACATGGTGAACATTGTTATCAAGAGAGAGCTCTGTAATATCGAGCTTGCAGAAATGTCTTGTGCTGATCCGGTAGGGAGCTCAAGGCTGCCCAGAGCACCGCACCGATGAGGCTGTTTCCTCTACTTCACATGTTCGAGAGTGTTGCTCGGCCCAGTGTCGACGATACCTACACTGAACGCGCCCTTGAGCGAGAGGGACGTAGATTGATGCCAGTATCTTGTTATTGTTTGTTACCTATTGGAGAGGCGCTTGAGCAGTATCTCATGTTTCACCTATACCTTGAGATTGTCAAGGTAGGTGTGTAATGGCTTCGAGCACGCTTCTCACATGCCATAGACTCGTCAAGATCAAGATGAGGGTTTCTTTCAACAGCAGAGTTGGCTGCCTTGGAGGCTCTGTGTCGATGCTGACAGTTGGATGCCACAATGAAAGAGGTAGAAGAGGTGAAGGAAGACGATTGACATGGAAGTGATGAGGTTCTTGTCCTGTAATCGGGCACTCATCCATATCGGGAGTTGAGTGCGGTGCTTCTCTTACAGCGGGCTACAGGCACCAACGCCCGCTAAAGCCCCCTGCAACTCTCAGCAAACGAGCCCCGGCCTCCAATCGATAGCCCGACCTCCATCAGATTCCTTATCGCTGGGTTCCCGCCTAAACTTGTCCGTCCATCCATCATGACATAATAACAAACCTCCCAGCTCCCAAACCTCCGACCAAGTCAACCCAAAGTCCCACCCGATTACTCGATCCTCCCCGGCTGCCAAAGCGGGAACCATCTGCCAGCAAGGGTCCGAAGCGAAACCTCCGACCAGTCCGTCTTCCGTCTTCCGTCTTCCCTCTCGCCGCCATCGTCGAGTCTCCCGAGCCCGCCGACCGCGGCCCGTCTCGTCTCTTCTCGCCTCGTCTTCCTCCGACTCTCGCGGCTCACGCCTCACGACTCAGACCCTCGCGCGCCGAGTTGTCTCTGCCAATCCACGTTCATGCAACCAGCGGCAGTCGATCCGACCTCCCCCTCACGCCGCCGCCCACGCCTTTCGTCGTCTTCCTCGCCGTCCTCGCCGTCCGCAGCCAAGCGGCCCCGGTTCTCCGACAGCTCGACCATGGCCAGCGCCAAAGCGAGGGGCAAGATGCCCGAGGTCATCGACCTGACGAAGCGCCAGTCGGCCTTCCAGCCTCATAGTGGAGCGCGGAAGCTGGTCATCAAGAACTTGCGCAACCCCGACAGCCACCAGGCCCGGATCCAGGATTACTATGCTCGCACCGAGAGGGAGCTCGACGCGGCCCTGGACGCAATCTTTGGCGGCCAGAGCCCGGCCATCCCGCTGGAGCGCCTGTATCGCGGTGTCGAGGACATGTGCCGCAATGGCAGCGCCGACAAGGTCTATCGGATGCTCAAGGATAAGGTCGACAGGCATCTGAGAGGTGTCGTCCTGCCTAGGATTCAGAACGCGGCCAAGGTGTCCAATCTCGAGGTTCTGAGGAGGACGTTGGCGGAATGGAAGACGTGGAATTCCCAGACGGTATGTTTCAGCCTGCTCATGTGTCATGTCACAAGCATAGGAGCTTACTCGACGTCAGATCCTCATCAGGTCAACCTTCAGCTATCTTGATCGCACATATCTGCTGCTCAAGTCGCTGCCATCAATAAACGACCTGGCTATCACGCGCTTCTGCAGGATGGCTTTCCCATCGCAAGCAACAGAGTCGGGACCAGCTATTGGAGCTGCGTCCATCTTGGCGATTTGCGAGCTGATCAACATGGATCGCCGAGGGGACCACCGGATGGATGCAGAACTGCTCAAAGACTCTCTCATGATGCTATACGTGCTAGGAGTGTACACGAAGCAGTTTGAACCCGTCTATCTGCAGCGCTCTGAGGCCTACTTCAGGGAGTTTGGAGAGACTTGCAGTCTCATGGGATTGAAAGAGTACATTGAGGTCTGCGAGCGTCTGCTGGAGCGCGAGGACTACCGCTGCATAGCGTACAACTTGGACAGCACAACGGAGAGGCAATCGATGGCGTTGGCGCACAATATTCTCATCGACCAGTATGCTGACAAGCTTCTTCATGGGGGCAGCTTGTCTAAGCTGTTGTCTGATCGAGATATCAAGTCCCTCAAGGGATTGTATGACCTTCTTAGGCTGTCGGGCATACAGAAGAAGCTAAAGACTCCGTGGACCGACTACATCCGAGAAACAGGGGCCTCCATCGTGTCCGACAAGGAGCGCGGGGACGAGATGGTTATCCGCCTCTTGGATCTGCGCCGTGTGCTGGACTTGACGGTGCGCGACGCGTTCAACAAGGATGAGGACTTCCTCTGGGGAATGCGAGAGGCATTTGGCAAATTCATGAACGACCGCAAGATAGCCGAGTGCTGGCCATCAGGCACGTCCAAGATTGGCGAGATGACAGCAAAACATATCGACATGCTACTGCGTGGCGGCATCAGGGCCCTGCCCAAGGAGCTGCTGTCCGACGTTAAGGACCGGGCTGCGGCAGAAAAGGCCGGCCATGCCAGCACCGCAGACGAAGACGCCGAGCTGGACAGGCAACTAGACCAGGCTCTCGAACTGTTCCGCTTCATCGAGGGCAAAGACGCCTTCGAGGCCTTTTACAAGAAAGACTTGGCTCGCCGCCTTCTCATGGGCCGCAGTGCCAGCCAAGATGCGGAACGCAACATGCTCACCAAGCTGAGGGGCGAGTGCGGCTCAAACTTCACACACAATCTGGAGCAAATGTTTAAAGATCAGGAGCTTGCCAAGGACGAGATGGAGGCCTACAAGGAGTGGTGCCAGGGCAACCCCGACCGCGTTGGAAAGGTGGACTTGCAGGTCATGATCCTGTCCGCTGCCGCCTGGCCTACGTACCCCGACGTGAGGCTCAACCTGCCCGATGACGTGGCCACCCGCATCGAGCAGTTTGATAGGCATTACAAGAGCAAGCACACGGGTCGAGTCTTGACATGGAAGCACTCGCTGGCGCACTGTTCCATCAAGGCGACCTTTCCCAAGGGAGCAAAGGAGCTCCTCGTGTCGGCGTTCCAGGCAGCCGTGCTCTTGCTCTTCAACGATGTGCCTGCGGATGGATTCCTGTCATACGAGCAAATCTCAGCGGCTACGGGCCTCCAGGGGGGTGACTTGGATCGAACCCTTCAGTCGTTGGCCTGTGGCAAGGCGCGGGTGCTGACGAAACACCCTAAGGGGCGTGACGTCGACCCCAAAGACACGTTCACCTTTAACAAGGCCTTTACCGATCCCAAATACCGTGTTAAGATCAATCAGATCCAACTGAAGGAGACCAAGGAAGAGAACAAGGCTACACACGAAAAGATTGCCCAGGACAGGCGGTTCGAGACGCAGGCGGCCATTGTGCGAATCATGAAGAGTCGTAAGACAATGGGTCACGCAGAGCTGGTGGCTGAAGTGATCAACTTGACCAAGAAGAGGGGCAGTGTCGAGCCGGCCGCCATCAAGAAGGAGATTGAGAGGTAAGTCTACGGATTCGTACTCTAGTTACAAACCAGATTTGCTGACTCCCCCTCACAGCCTGATTGAGAAAGATTACCTGGAGAGAGAAGAGAACTCATACACCTACTTGGCATAAAGGATCATCAAACTTGGACGTCATTCACACAGACTTCCTTGCTTTACAATGTCTTTGGCATTCCTAGAAAGAGTGATGGAGCAGAGAGTGATGGGCACCCGTGTAGAGCCGCCGTTTGAGATATCTGGATTTAGCGAGCAGAAATCAATTTGTGTAGGAACATGAATCCCGCGGTAAACGCGCGAAGCGGTTTTATTGCTTCCTTGTTACGCCTATTCCACATGCTCCTTTTGTCCGATCTGTGCTGGAAACAGGATCATGATTACAGCGGGGAGTTAACGTGAGGGGGCTGGGAAGACGGCTGTGCGAAAAGGATGGCGCAACTGAGGTGGTTGATGATTCGAAGGAATGGACGCACGTTCCATTGAGGCTCACAGCGAGGCGTCGGACATTTGCACGACAATGATACAAAGCGAAGTCGCAGAACAAGGCGAAGGCTCTCTCGCAGTCATTGCCGATCCGGTAGAGCCCCCCCTTCTAACGAGCTGATCTTGGCCCGATAGGACACATATATCCCATATCATGCTGGGACAAGGCTGCCTAGAAGGAAGCGCGGCCAGACGGAAGCAATGCCTTTTCTTGCTGATTATTGTGGTTGCCTCGTTTCTGATTCACCATCCACAGATGGCCACGTCAAAGAACAGCCAGAAATGTCGACTTTGAGCTGGAGCCTCCCGTTCCTCCTCGTTGCAGAATGAGGCTGGACGTGGAGTCTTGTCCTGGGCAGGGAATGTTCCTATTGGTGCCTTGTTGTTGTATGATGTCCAATGGGACGTGACACGAGAGTCGTCTTGATGTTTGAAGGCTCACATGCCATTCCTTGCCTCGGGAACACGTCCGTGATGTAACACGACGACGGTTTGGGCTGTGTCTCGAAATACCGTGACCGCTCTAACCTCGCGGAAAGTTCCACAAAGATATGAGGCAAAGCGACTTCAACGTCAGGACTGCTTCTCAGGAGTTCCACCGCGTCTGAGCAAAAGTGAGGCTTACACTTGTGCCCCCCAAACAAGGTAAAGCAGCATCCTCCGATGCACGGCATCAGAGCAACACACATACAAGCCATCAGGCAGAATTCCCAAAGGAGGCATCGCGATTCTCCAGGATCTGAAACGGCGAGGCAACCGGTTGCCTCTCAGGGGCTGAACGGTTGGAGTTCAGGGGCTGCTCATATGTGGCTGCCAGTGATAGGCTGGAGATGGGAGTTCAAGGCGGGCAAGGTCCGGGGGAACGGAGAATTTACGCACAGGACGGGCGATGCGGGTGGATTGTATTTGCATGTGTTGCTGTTGGATGATGGCCTTGAGCGGAGGATGTGAGGCGGGATGTGTTTTGTGCGACGGGAGGTGTGCTGTGAGTGCATATGGGGATGGTTTATGGCTTGAAGCTGGCCAGGCAGACCCAGCCTTACGTTGTACATCTGAGGTGGTGTATTGAAGGCCTCCGAGTCTTATAGTATGGTGGCTATCATGTAGGCATAATACATGTAATTTACAGATCGGATCGAAATAGGCCCTTCCCCTGAAGGTACAGATCAACGACCTCCCCCGCAAGAGAGATCAAGGATGAACATATTCTACTCCGCTCGCCGGGTCCAGCCGGGTACACAATGCGTACAGAAGGGAAGTATACGTTGCGTTGGTCAGATGGTAGAAATGTGGCGAGGGTCAATATCCCGCTCGCTGCAATCGGCTGTACAGGAGAGCTACACACACCAACAGCCAAATGTTTCTGCCTACAGGTATACTCGGTCTGCCAGTTCTCAGAATCCAGTGAGATTGGTATCCCTTGGATAATGGCCGATGTATACGGCAACTACATGCAGACAAAGAGTGTGGCCTGGGATATAAATATTCGAGTCTGTCTCCAGCATCCCGCTTCGGGCTTCGATTCACCCTCAAAGCCAACACATCACCAAGTTCAATCATATCAGACTCACTCATATCCCTCAACATGACTTCATCCTTACCCCCAGAGGTAGCTCAGCTCTTCAGTAATGGACTAGTCGGACAACCTCGTCGCCCGAAGACAGTTCAATCGTCCGCTCCTCAGTCTTCCTCTAATCGAATGGAA
Organism: Trichoderma gracile; assembly: GCA_020002365.1. NCBI lineage: Eukaryota > Fungi > Ascomycota > Sordariomycetes > Hypocreales > Hypocreaceae > Trichoderma > Trichoderma gracile. The sequence continues at coordinate 2,267,938 of JAINEY010000003.1, forward strand.
GGAGAACGATACTCTCCCCGAGTGCATTATCCAGTCCCTGCCATGATGCCACCTGAGTCCACCTCCATGCCATCTCAACAAGGCCATCACCCACATGTACACACGTCCTCCTCCATGACTCTACAGCACAGCTCTCGCCCCCTACACCAAGCTCCCCCTCCTGAAGCTCCCTCACAGCGGGACATGCACATCTTCGACATCCGCAACGAGAACATGACTGAGAAAGAAGCCTACAAGCGCCTCACATCCTACATCGTCATCCGCATCGAAAGAGCTACAGACGCAAACGATGCAGACAGCGAAGGTCACGCCCTACCGCCCACCTGGGAGAAGGCTTCGCACTCGATACGAAGAGACGTGTTTCAGCAAGACGCAAGACGCAAAGTCCGCAAGTTGGACAAGGAAACTGGTTCTGTGGCGGACAAGAAGAAGCATCTTCCGTCTGCGATTCAGAGGCAGTTGGAGCATGCGTGGAGGAACCTCGAGAGGACGGAGGCTGATCCTCGTTTTGTGTATGTGCTCGCTCAGGTGGATTGGAAGGCTCAGCTTGTCGAGGTTGAGGGTGGTGAGAAAAGGCGTGATGGGAGAAGCAAGGATAAGAAGAGGAGCAAAGATCGGCATGGATCCAAGGGTTCATCCCGGTCCAAGACGAAGAGAGAGCGGGTGTCTGTGACTGCGTACTTCAAGAGAATGCCGGGATGTAACGAAAGTTGCGTGAGAATGCTGGAGGCACAGCTGGCAGAAATACGACGACAGGGCGAAAGAGGAGCTCCCGATGGTCGTCTCCTTCCCCTGAAGACTTCTGGCCAAGCTTCTCCGCCACGCAAGTCTCAAGCGGATTTCTCGCAGACTCAGGCCCAGCAACCTGAATATGAGCCTCGGGTTAATTACCGATTCCCATCAAGTCAGCATTCGATCAAGGTGGCTCGGCACCATGTCAGATCGGCTCCTCCTCCTGCCCCTTCTCAGAGCACATCAGCAGCGCCAATCCCTATCCCTCCGCGGAACAGCATATCACAAGCAATCCAACACCAGAATCGCAGGACCAAAGCAAACGCACCTAGACTGGATCGCGAGGCCACAGCAAGGTCCTATAACTCCAGAAGCTCCGCCACTTCATTCAGCTCAGTGTCCACCGAAGACTCTGGCGCCAAAATGACACCAGGCTCATCTCTTGAGCAGAGCCACAGTCTTGCTCCTCCTCACCTCCATCAACCTCTTCAGCAGCAGCAGCAGCAGCAGCAGCAGCAGCAGCAGCAGCAGCAGCAGCATCATGATAGATCCAGGGAGCGCAGCAGCTACCGCCAGCAGCGCATTGGAGACGAGTCCGTTGTGCTGGAGGTTGCCCGCCCACAAAGGCCTCATAACCCAACAGACAAATCCATCAACATCCCCCCTGCTGCTCCCGACCCGACCAATGCTGTATCAGAGGCGGACATACGCAGGCGCGTGGACCATAGGACGTACGACGATGGGATGGCCAGATCTGGCGCCGAGAGAAGTGCATCACGTCAGCGTGGAGGTGTTGAGGATCCCCCAGAGAGTGTCAGAGCTCCCCCATATCACACGGCGCGATACCTTTCGGGGCGCACTCAAGACATGGACCAGCTAGGGGATAGACTCGGTCGCACATCGCTGGCTGATGGTCCTCGCAGCAGCCCGGGTCAGGCACACGATAGGGTCATTCATTACGCTTACAGGGAAGCACCAAGAAGGTATCGCGATGAGTCTGATGATGACGGTTCTGTGATCGCCAGGCCGGGTCGGGGCCCGTGGAGGAGGCGGGATGCGCAGCGGTACATGGCTGAGAGACGGCGGACGGATCAAGATGCGTGGGATCTGGGCAGGGCCAGTCCCTTGCTATATGGAGAGGGTCAGCGAAGAGTGTCGAGCTATGCGGGCAATAGGCGATGAGATGAGATGCTGCTGTTTGTGCTGTATGATTTCATTCTCTAGGTAAGACTGCTTCACTCTTTATGGTGAACGGATGTATGTACTAGTAGATACATGCAGTTATACACGACTAACTTAGAGCCTCTACTCATACATGTCTATCCTTGTACATTGATTCTTTTTCTCGAATCTCACAATATCTGCCACTTTAAGGATATGTCAGATAGTCAATCTCTTTATTACAGGTTTCTTGTTCCAATAAATGAGGTTTGGATTGTTTGACTTCTTCTTTGAGCGAACATACGAAATGCTGCAGGTTAGATGTTTGGGTGTGTACGGTATAAGTGGAGGGTGGTCTGCTTGCATGAGCCCTGGCTAGCTGAGAAGAGACCCTTGTCGTCCCAACTGCGTGTAACCACATACTAATCCAATATTGGGATCTCCAAGTAAAGAGTCAACCATAATTAGCAGCAATATTCATGATACTCGGGTCTCCAATATGCTGTATTTTGCAAACAGAATTAATCCATGAGATGAACGACCGTTCCTGTAGGCCACTTCACGAGAGATGCCACAGCTGACTAAGCAACAACCCTGTTTATCTCCCAGGGCACTTTGGCAGATAAGGCAATTACGCGATAAAGCTCACGCGTTGATTGATGCACGAGCCCTGCAAAGACGCGCCTCACAATTCCCACGACTAGCAGCTGCAGCACAGCATTAGCACCCGACCATCTGCAAATTCCGACTTCCAATCAGCAGCAGCAGCGGCATCTCTTCCACATCTCGAATCCTGGCCACTCTGATGCCGCCCGTCGCGCCTGATCCGTGGTGGCAGCACTAACTCGGCCCTGCTCCCCCAGCTGGAACCTCTTGCGGCATCACAGGTCCCCGTCCGTACGAGTACGAGTATATGAAACCCGCTGTCGCCGTTCGTCGTCCGCAGAGCCTCCAGAGAGCAGCCCAGCAGCTTGCCCGTGTCCTTGCGCCTCGCGCCGCCGCCGCCCCGATGTTCGCCAAGGCCAACAAGGCGTACAAGGCCAACGAGCCCCCCGGCCGCAATGCCCTGGCCAAGACGCTGTTCCCCTCCAGCAGCCCTGCGGCGCCCGTGACCGACATTCGCGACCACCTGACAAAGGCCGGCTCGGCGACGTCGTCGGGTTCAGCTTCTGCCTCTACCTCTGTCTCTACCTCTGTCTCTACCTCGACGTCAGCCTCGACGGTTGCTTCGTTCTCGACAAGCCGGCCACTGCAGGACCGAACATCGACCCTCATGCAGCAGCAACAACGGCAGCATCAGCACCAGCACCAGCACCAGCAGCCGACCACGGGACAGCTGGTGACGCTGTACAAGCAGTCGGAGGCAGACGCAAGGTCCCAGGCAGCCGTGCACTTCACTGCGGACGACTTCAGCGACGATGAAAACATCATGCTCGACTTTAAGGCCCCTCAGGCCGCATCAAAACCAAAACCAACACCAAAGCCCCAGGCTGTCATAGACACTCTCCCTTCTCTTTCCGACGAAACCCCTCCAGCGACCCAAGAGATTCCCTGGTCGTCATCTCCCACATCACACTACTTCCCCCCTCAACCCAAAACTAACCCGACAGCGGCTTCTCTGAAGCGCGACTCATCGGGCGAGAGCCAGTCATTGGGAGCCCCCGCACAAAAGAAGAAGCGGGTGCTGCCGTCCAGCTTTCACTCAGACTACGTCGAACACCAGGCTGTCTCCGCGGCGGCGCGTGTCTCGTCATCAAAGTCGACACGCATGTGGGAAGCCTCGGACATTCAGGAGCGGAAGAAGCAATTCAAGTCACAGCAGGCAGCCCGGTCAGAGTCCCAAGTGCGGGAGAGACAACCCGAGCCCGACTATGAGCCGGCGCCCGCGGCTGCAAAGTCCCACGATGCCGCCAAAGGCGATGCCATCCACCTGAGTAAGGAACAGGAACATGTGCTCGACCTCGTGGTGAACCAGGGCAAGAGCGTTTTCTTCACCGGCCCAGCAGGGACGGGAAAGTCCGTCTTGATGAGGGCCATCATCAAGCAGCTGAAAGCAAAGTATGCTCGAGACCAGGACCGTGTCGCCGTGACGGCGTCCACGGGCCTTGCCGCGTGTAACATTGGAGGAATTACGCTCCACAGCTTTTCGGGTAGGCCAGACGTTGACAATTCCGCAGGCTGACTGCCTGTCGGGGGGTTACTTGTTCAGGGACGCAGCATAGCTAACCGTTTCTTTTCTTCTCCTGGAAATAGGTATTGGTCTCGGAAAAGAAGATGCGCCTACGCTTGTCCGCAAAATCAGAAGGAACCCTAAAGCCAAGAACCGATGGCTTCGCACCAAATGCCTCATCATCGATGAGGTTTCCATGGTGGATGGAGATTTGTTTGACAAGCTGTCGCAGATCGGAAGAACCATTCGCAACAACGGCCGGCCCTGGGGCGGCATTCAGCTCATCATCACTGGCGATTTCTTCCAGCTGCCACCTGTCCCCGATGCCGACAAGAAGCGCGAGGCCAAATTTGCTTTTGATGCCGCCACTTGGAGCACATCGATCGATCACACAATCGGTCTCACGCAGGTCTTCCGTCAGCGCGACCCCCAATTCGCCAACATGCTGAACGAGATGCGGCTGGGCAAGATCAGCCAAGAAACAGTGGACGCCTTCAAGAAGCTCTCAAGACCACTCGAGTTTAAGGACGGGGTGGAGTCGGCCGAGCTGTTCCCGACGCGAGCGCAGGTGGAAAGCTCCAACAACGGACGACTGAGAGGATTGCCTGGGAAGTCGAATCGATACGACGCGATAGACTCGGGAGACCCAAACATCCGAGACAAGCTTCTGGCGAATATGATGGCGCCCAAATCGATCGAGCTCAAGATTGATTCCCAGGTCATGCTCATCAAAAACTTGGACGCCTCCCTGGTCAACGGATCGCTCGGCAGGGTAATTGCCTTTTCTGACGAAAGAACATTTGACATGACTAACACGGATGAATACGATTCATTCATGGACGATGCCATGGCCAAGGCACGGAGGAAGCTCAAGGCTTTTAGCCGCGAGCCAGAAGAGGGCGGGACGGGCATGAAGTATCCCGTTGTGCGGTTCATCTCAACCGACGGAGTGGCCCGCGTCATCCTCTGTCAGCCAGAGGAGTGGAAGGTGGAGCTGCCCAACGGAGAAGTCCAGGCCAAGAGAGTCCAGCTCCCGTTGATCCTTGCGTGGGCCCTGTCCATCCACAAGGCCCAGGGGCAGACGCTCGAGCGAGTGACTGTCAACTTAGGACGGGTTTTTGAAAAGGGGCAGGCCTATGTCGCGCTCAGCCGTGCCACAAGCCAGGAGGGCCTTCGGGTCTTGGGCTTCGACAAGTCCAAGGTCATGGCTCACCCGCGGGTCATAAACTTTTATGGCCAGCTCTACAGCGCTGAGGAGGCGGCGGCGAAGAGGCCAAAGTCTATCACCGACTTTGTAGCGAACCGGAAGGGTACCGTATCTACGGCGATCCGAGAGGTTATTGACCTGGACTCGGACGAAGAGAGAGCCGCGGCATATTGATGCTTTCCCCCTTTGTGCCGTGTCAAGTCGCCTGTGGACTGTGTCTTTTATGGGAGTATATGTACTACTACGACTTCATTGCTGTTATATGATTCCCCTCATGAATATCTAGATAGGGACGGGGAGTGAGAGACGACTGCAATACAGGATCATTGCCGGGTTGAGACTATGATATGTCGGCTTGATGCTTTCTGATATGAAATGGCGCATCCCGGCTGTGGTTGTCATGTGCGAGACAAGTCTAAGACTGAGACCTGCCGGATGGGACTGTTTGATGTGGATGTAGTAGTCCTGATACTGTATGTGATAATTCGTGGGAGACATTATGAGAGACGCGGAGACCCCATGAAATTGTTGAGAGACAGGGGAGTGTGTGAATCACTCAGCCGTCACTTCTTCACTTGGTTCTATGTAAGTGAGCTTAATGTATCCCAAGTGTGAGCACTTCAAGGGAAAACCTAGTATTTATCACCGAGGAAGAGCTGGGCATAGAGAAATTAGAGTCATGGTACTACCTAGTTGATGGTTCGATGACCAGGTACGATTCGATTCCCAGATGTGCATCAAGGTAGGGAGACGAAGTCTTGTGATCTACGGTTCACGTCGGATAGAGAGTAGGAGCAGAAGAAGGTGGGCTGTTCGTTATGCCATCTCAAGCAGGGAGGATTGTCTTGGATTATATCAGAATCCACGCTCAAGACATGTCATGAAGTATTATTACCTTATGCTTGTTGGGGGCTGAGGACTGAGTAAGAGTAAGGTACGTGTATTGGGTGGTTGAGCTTAGTACTTTTCATAAGGCACCTTACTGGCAAAGCTGGGTACATGTATGTAATATTCAATGTTGGCTGTCATACCTTACGCTGTACCTCAGCCGTGAGCCTTGCTGATTGATGATGGCATCTCATCTGGAACAGTCAAGTGTAACAGCACGGCTCGTGCCTGCAGGGTGCAACTAGCGAACCGCTTCAGTGGCTGGCTGGCGAGATGCAAGGCCGCTGACTCTCCCCCCCAATCGGGATGGATTCCCCCCTGGCCCGTCTCTTCCCCCCAGCAGCAGCACGATGAGCTCCCAGGTCACCTGTATGTAGGTGCCCTGCAGGGGAGGACGTGCTACAGACTGGAGGCTCCGGGGCTCTGTTTTCAGCGGTCCGGGGGCTCGCTGGCAGTCCACTAAGAAGTTCCATGTCCAGCATCGAGAAACGCGCCAGGGCTGCTGTTCAATGCTCGGCGACCCGAACGGGCCTAGCGCAGCCACACACCCCCCCAAAGCCCGCTGGACCTTGTCAGAGCCAAAGATGCCAGCCATCCAGATCATGCACCAAAATTTGTTCATTCTTGCATCCTTTCTCCCGACCTCTTAAAGAACCGCCCTTTTCCCTTTCCCGACTTCTCTTTGCGCCACAATTCGGAGTTGGAATAAACTCGTTCTTCGCGTACGGCACCAAGGGAACTTGTCTCCAGTTTGTCGCGTTGCCCGTCGTTTCTGCTCGACGATCACGGCGACTGCGCTTCTCGCCCGCCTTGCCCGTTTACACCTCCGACTTGCGCGCGTGTCCCCAGAGCTCTCCTCCTGACGTCGTTGGGCGACTTTGCCTGGAGGCTCTCCCTCCGCCCACGTCCGGGCTCCCGCGACAAAACAGCTGACGAACGGGCACATACCATCCATTCATTCGCGGAAGTTGCTTGTGTGCGAGTGTCAGAAGGCTCGAATCGATACGCATTGGACCGTTCACCGCAGAATCACTTCGCCTTCACCTCCAGAGGGAGCCTTACGTCGCGAAGGACTGTCAGGGTGCTGCCCCGTGTCTAGATGACGGCGTAAAGTGCACAAAAGTCGGAGACTCGCACTCCCCTCGAACCCTATCAACTCAGCCCGGGAGACAACAGGACCGAGATAGGGACAGTCAACCCCCGAAGTTGCCCTGCGCACCGTCGACATGAGCCAGTTCATCGGCCTGCACATGCGGGTGGTGCTGAGGGATCCTGCCGGACATCTGCTCACGGGAACGGTGAGTGATGTCCAGGCGGGCATCAGTCTCACTCTGACAAACGGTAAGCGCGTCTCTCTCTCGCCTCTTGCTTCTACTCCCTACCTACGCTGCAATAAGTCGGATCCCCTAGTGAGCACGAGACTAAGCCATTGAACTACAGTATTCCTCACTGCGACGCGCGAGTGGATTCCTCACATTCGAATCGACGCCTCCAACATCGCAGACCTGTCCGAAGTGCGTTGCGACGGACCGGATACGAAGCCACCCGCCCCGAAGACTACGTATGCCAGCCAACAGTCACCCAGGCAACCCGTTGTGCAGCAGCTGCCCACGAAGCCGATTCAGCCTGCCTTTGTCGACCCAGCCATCCTGAGTCTAGGACGACGGCCCAAGTCGCCGACGTCGGCGAAGCCTAAGAACCCTCCTGCACAGGAAGTGGACGAGACTGACCCGGCAGCGCAGCCGGGAGTCTTGTACGGTATACATGTGGGACGGCAATCCTCGGTCGACTCGGGCGATGAGCACACCATTGTGGCGTCGGTGAAGGACTTGAAGATAGATCCTGTAGTCATTCCCAAGGATGTGCCAAGTAATAAGCTCCGCCCTGCCAAGGAGGTGCCTGGTGCCGCGCAGACACAGCAGCAGCAGCAGAAGAAGAAGGCACGCCGACATCCCAAGGCGCACAAGGACCATCTCGGCGAGCCGCAAGTAGCCACTCAGACACAGGGCCATGGAAAGGGCTGGCGGCAGACTCCCATCTTGCAGAGCAACGCTTCTTTCCAGCCCTTTACCTCTCTCAAGCGGAACACAAAAGGGGTCAAGAATCTCATGGATAATGGATTCGCCTCTGAGGATGTCACTGAGGAGATGGGCGACTTCGACTTCGAGAACAACCTGGCCAAGTTCGATAAGCACACGCTCTTTGATCAGATGAGAAGAGAGGACCAGGTCGACGATGCAAGCCGCCTTGTAGCACACAACCGCCGGCCCAAGCCCGGCACGGCAGGGGGCAAGAACCTGCACTACACGGAAAACGTCCTGGATTTACCTTCGGGCACGGCGACGCCCAGTGCCGACTACTGGAACAGCGAGGCAGACGTTGGCGCCAACGGGTCGGAGAGACTGAGCGGCCGCGAGCCCAAGAACGGCGCCCCGGGTAGTCGGCGGCCCGACAGCAAGACTGGAGCTGGTAAGCGCTCGCAGTCGCGCAAGGCGAGCACCGTTGCCGGGGGGAGCCAGCCACTTAGCAGGGTCAACTCCAGCCTACGGTATCAGGCGTCTCGCCGGTCAAGCCCGACGACGGGCCACCGCAGCACCGACTACGAGCAGCAACAGCAACAGCCTGGCCTGTACCTGGTGCCTTCCAACCGCCGCGTGGAGACGATATCCACGCTCCAGATGCTCAACATTGAGAACATTGCCGCCAACGAGATGGGGTTCAGCGAGGCGCTCATGGCGGAGAATGCCGGCAGGGGCATCGCCGAGGTGGCCGTGACGGCGCTGTCTGACCCGGCCATGAAGGTCCGGTTCGAGATGGTCGTGGCCGGGGCGTCGAGCAATGCGTCGTTGCGCACGTCTACGATTGTGATTCTTGCCGGCAACAACAAGTCAGGCACCCGCGCGCTGGCTGCTGGCCGTCACCTGCGGAACAAGAACTTTGACGTGGTTGTGTGCTTGGTGGGCATTGAGCGTGAGCGCGACTTGCTGGAGGATCTGAGGCGTCAGATACAGCTCTACCGGAACTTTGGAGGCAAAGTGCTGAGCAAGCACGACTTCTTTGAGTACCTCCGAAAGGGGTCCGGATCGGCCAGCGGCCTGCCCATCTCCCTCATCATTGACGCGCTGCTGGGCCTCACCATGTCGTTTGAGGAGTTGAGGGTGGGCGACCAGGCGTCTGTGTACGAGCTGATGGAGTGGGCGAACCGGAACGAGGCCTTTGTGCTGGCGGTCGACGTCCCATCGGGCATCGACCCGACAAGCGGCAAGGTAGCCATCATTGATGGGGGCCACTTGTTCGTCAAGCCACGCTACGTCGTTGCCATTGGAGCACCCAAGAAGGGGCTCCTGGAGGCCGTCACACCGCCTCCCCACGATGACTCGGGCCTCTCATCAGATATTGGTCACGAAGACGAGTGGCGCCTGTTCATCGCCGACCTGGGCCTCGGCAGCTCAATCTGGAGAAAGTCTGGCACCAAGATCCGGCGGGGCATCGACTTCGACGGCAAGTGGGTGCTGGAGATGAAGTATCGCGGGCTCGAGGAGAGCGAAGAGGAAGACTAGGAGACGAGCAAACGATACAAAATTCCATACATATGGTTCAATGGCGTTACGAATTTTCAGAATCAAGGAAAGAACAAAACCAAAACCCGAGGGAAAGGAATCAAGGAGGGGGGCGAAAGGGTTAGTAAAGAGCGCGCAGTATCACGAGGTCAACATGCGTCCGTTAAGAGAGCGAAAAGGCTCGTGGATGCTTTTATAAATGAAGGGAGGAAAATAGCGGACTTGTAACTATTACACAGCATCATGGGGCATCAGAAAGGGAAGGGGGGGGGGGGGGGAATCGATTTCGAGCATTCGACAGACTGTATCTTGGCTTGAGGAGGTGATACCAAATGGCAATACGACACGATAGCAGTATGATACCAAGGCAGTACGATGCCCAATGGCGATGCATTATTGACAATGTCTTTCTTCAGCTGAGGCTCGGTGTCTATAACTGTATTCCGCTTGACGTGATTTGTGAACATGTAGCTCCACCTCGGTCACTCGCTACATTATTACTCAAACAGGATACCGTGGTGTACTTTTGGGGTAGCATCGAGGGAGCATTTCACGACTGGATGTTCTGCAAGCTTCTGCAAGCAGCCGAATCACGACGAAGCGTCCCGATTTCTGCCAAGCAAACTGCGGTAAGAGCGGAGAACCAAGCTTTTGCCAAGATGAACGGTGCGGGCGGGCATGCGAGTTGGCATGTTCTTTTCTTCTTTCTCTCTGCCTTCTTTTTGATTCGATTAGGGGTATAAAGGGGTGAAGACGGTTATGCAGGCGAGAAGAGAGGTCCAAATCGGGTTTGCTTTCGGGGATGTCAGTTGAATGTGGTAGGTAGGCAGGTTTCCAATTGCCAGGCTTATCTGATTTCATGTGCTTTACTTTGTTTTTAACCTTGTTTTGTTTATACAGAACCTTGGGAGTGAACTTGATGAGCAATGTAACAGTAACATGACAACTTGGGGCTTGCAAGGGACCTTTGCTTGGATGCTAGGTGCGTGGATGGCGATGCGATATAGAGGGCGAGATAGCGTACCTCATACTGCAATATTCAGCTACTAACCAGGTACCTTTTTCTTCGGGATTTCATCCGACTGCTTCTTTTTTTTTGACTTCCGGTGTTTTTGTGTATGGCTGGCGAAGACACGTGGGATGGGCGCCTCTTTTGTGCAAGAGAGGGTGCTGGGGAAACGGTTTGTTCTACCTCGGGTGAGACGAGGCGACTATTACGGAGTACTGTCTGTTACCATCCGTGTCGAGGTCTTGGGGATGCAGATGCTCTGTAGGAAGCACGTGTTCTTATGAATCCCTAGGTAGGGATATGAAAGCACAGAAAGAAGTACCTTTTGCACTTCTTAGCCATTACTGCGCAGGAACAAGATATTACCCTCCAGAGAGATGGTACAAGCTGAAGTCTTGCATGGCGGCGCATCGAATTCGCATCCGATAATATAGGTCACAGTTCTTAAGCACTGTGTGCCGCAGCTAGCGCACCGCCGTGGTCAGCTATTGGCCGAGACGCCTATGCAGTGCCCCATTCCTGGTTCAAGAAGCACGCTGAACCGCCACCAATACAGTACGAATATCGAGCAACGAAGAAACCCAGGCTCCTCGAAAGGGTCCAGTCCAACGGATATTATGGAGTGCATGTAATAATACTGGTACTGAAGGAACGACCTGGAGCAACACCAACCGCCTTCCATTCTCCTCCCCAATTCAGCATCTCGTTATCGCCTCGGCTTTTGGACTCGTCGCCGAATTGATCGCCTCTTTCTTACGGCACACGGCCTTGGACGAATTACGACAATCAAGCGCTGTTTGCTTCTAGTCTACCCTTTTTGCGAGAGACATAATACTCGGCATTGAGCGCACGCGGAAGCCCGGTGGAACAAAGCCGTTTTCTCGCGATCATTGTGTTTCGGAGTCCTCTCTCTCTCTCTTCCTCTCTCTCGCTCATCGTCCTCCCTCGACAGCCACCGATTGTCATGAGAATTGTCCTTTGCGCTCACGCCGCCTGATATTCACCCTCGATTGAAACGACGCCCGTCGGCTCGATTCAACACTTGGAAGCGCCTTCGCAAACCGAAAACCGCAGTCGTCCGTTGACCCTTTTGGCGCCATCGCGGGTCCCGATATACCTGTCGTCAGCTTGTCTTCGATTCCCCCGTCAGGCTGCTGGAGTCGCTCCTCCGCCTTGTTGTCGCTGGAGCCGGCAAAGTTGAAAAGGAGGCGTGTCCCGGCTCGGCTGCAGCATTCGTTGCATACACAGAATCGTCTTCCATGGCGCACCGGCGATAGGGACCGACTGGCACCCTCTCCTTGTCGTCGCCGTATTACCGGCTGACTCTTCTTCCCACGGCCTTTTCTAAACCTTCTATAAATCCAAGCGTCCCCGATTCTGGCCATGTCGATCACGTCCATGCCCAATCTGGCCCTGGCCGCCACGACGTCCCTGGAGGCGTCCATGGCGCTGTGCACCAGCACGTGGCTGCCCGCCAACGGCATCCTTTCGCTCGACGGCCAGTCCGACGATGCCATCCTGACGCTCGACAGTGACGCCCTCTTCCAGGCGCCCTGTCCGACGGCCACGATCCCGACGGTCTCCGTCGCCGTCAGCGAGCCCGAGAGCACTGGCACGGGAGGGGGCTCGAGCCTGAACCTGCAGGACCTGGGCGACGACGGCGACCCGGACGACAGCCCGCACTTTTCCGACTTCCGCGATCCCTTTTACGCCTCGAGCTTCCCGATTTGCTACGCCCTCGCGGCCACCACCGTCACCGCCTACATGCTCGTCATCATGCTCTTCATCACGCCCAGGTCCTTCTTCGACAGCGGCGTCGTCTACCTCGGGCGCCCCGGCGGCTTCACCAACAGCTCCTCGGGCGGCGTCAACATCGGCGGCCGCCCATGGCTGCAGAAGCTGGCCGCCCTGACGGTCGCGATATCCCTGACGATTGCCACGGCGGACACGTTTCGCATCGCAAAGATACAGTACATATGGGGGGTGCAAAACGCAAAGGTGCTGCAGAACCAGGTCATGGGCAGCACCGAGCTCAGGGCCATCCGCATCGTGTCCGACACGTTCCTGTGGCTGGCGCAGGCGCAGACGCTCATCCGCCTGTTTCCGCGCCACCGCGAAAAGGTCATCATCATGTGGGCTGCCTTTTTCCTCATCAGTCTCGACGTCATCTTTAGCGCTCTCAACAGCTTCTTGTACTCGGATCCGGACAGCAATGGCAATTCCATGCCCAAGAGCTTTGCGCATCCCATCCCGGCGCTGAGCTACCTGTTCCAGCTGGCGCTCGGGGTGCTGTACGCGGCGTGGGTTGTGTACTATGCGATCATGAAGAAGCGATACGCATTCTACCACCCCCTCATGAAGAACATGTGCTTGGTTGCTGGCATTTCCTTGGGCGCCATTCTGATACCAGTCGTCTTTTTCATACTAGATATTTCGAAGCCAGAGTTTACTGGCTGGGGAGACTACGTGCGATGGGTGGGTGCGGCGGCTGCCAGCGTGGTGGTGTGGGAGTGGGTGGAACGAATCGAAGCGCTGGAGCGCGAGGAGAAGAAAGATGGGATCCTCGGAAGGGAGGTGTTTGATGGAGATGACACGCTCGAGGTGAATGCGGCGGAGCTTCCCTGGTCACGAAAGCGGAAGGGTTACAAGCCCAAACCCGGTGGAGATGGCGATGGTAGGGGAGTCATGGTTACGGAGAGGGAACAGAGGCCAAGAGAAGGCGGTTGGCCTGGTGTCTCGGTCATTGGCGGCCGGCACCGTGAGCGAGACGGCCACTCTGGACACGGACGTGGCGATGGAAGTGGTGGGACAGTGGGAGGAGAAAGGACACCAGGACATATCATGAGAGTGGCGCCATGGATCACACGGCCTCCTCCGGCCGTAACTCCCGTGAGCAGAACTGACACGACGAGTGCCGCCAGCAGTACGATCTACGCCGTGAGGCACCAAGGAGGCTCTGACGGCCTACCGAGAGCAGCCGATTCAGTAGCTTCCGCTCCAATACAGACCACTGCAGATGGCTCAAGGCCCGAAAGCAACCAAGGCCGACGCCCATTTACAGAAGACGCCGCATCGACAAACCAGCCGCCTTCCTCCGTCTCTCCAGGGGATCCCCCCACCGGCCATATCGCGATTCGGGAGCCGCCGAGGTCAGCGGATTTGGAGGCCAACTCCGGCTCGGGTGGTGGCGGGCGCTGGCATGCACTGCTGCGTCGTGGAGGCGGCGGATCGACATCGCCGCTGCAGTCGCCCAGGACCTTGTCGGATACCCGGTCGACGATTACGACGAGAGCCCGGATCGATACGAACCGGTGGGACATCCGAGGCAGGTTGGAAGAGTTTGCCGTGAGCCAGGCGGAGAGGATTCGAGAAAGACTCCGGCCGACGACGGATACGGAGAACCTACCCGTCATGGTGATCCCGGCGCCAGCACGACGAGGCGCCGCGCTGCAGCAGGTGTTGGAAGAGGAGGGAGAAGAGCTGAGCAGCGCGGCGGCATCGGCTCTGCGACGTGCGCGAGGATCCAGCAGCAGCAGCTCCTCGGAGGAGGTGTACGAAGTCAGGGGGCGGAACACCATGGTGCCCGCCGTGTACTCGAGAGGGACGACGGGCGCACGCGAGAGGCCGATACCGCCCACCAATCCGCCTCTGTGGCCCGGGGTTCGGAATCGACATTTGTATGACGATGATGATTACTCGTATGATGACTCGGTAACGGAGACTTCGTCGGTCTTGTCACGGGAGCACGAACAGGAGCATGAGCGCGAACACGGCAACGATCACCATGAACCGGATCCGGAGCCTGAGCCCGAGATATACACTGGTCGAGACGACAGGCGCACAACACCGCCTGGAGACCCCGGCGCTTCTTCTTCTTCATGAGCGTGTTCGGGCTAGGTTCTGGGTACCCCCCCTTTTTTTTTTCCTGTGGTTGCGGCTGGCGGACATGAAGCGCGGTGGCTTCGTGGTATGTCTTTGAGCGAGGCGTTTTGGGTCACAAAAATCTTGGAAGGTGTTTCTGTGTGTCTAGGAGACTGTATATATGTGTTTGATATCTCGGAGATGTGGCTGGCGATACCCGGTGTGCTATGGAGATGATGAAAGGTTATTTGTCAGATATGTCTCTGTATGAGTCTTGATGGGAGGGCGATTTATTCGCTGTTTAGCCCACATGAAATGTATCTGACAGAATGATGAGATGTTCAATGCTAAATCATTACTGTCCAATTGTGTACGCAGTTACCACAGTAAGTCCATCAACCGTACAGCAAGCACCGCACCTTTTCCCATTGGTTCCTGGCACTGCCTTGGATGAAGTCGAGTTCAAGATTTGAAATGTGATGGCCCAAACTGTCAAATTACGTCACTTTCGACCCATGAAAACAAAGGCATTCATCTTGAGCACACATCAATTCCGGATATCGATAGTAGAGCAACGACGGTAGGTCGAAACTGTCAAAGATAAGCGCCAGGTCAGCCGGACTTGGGGGGGCTCTGTTGGCCAGATACGATACTCTCGATACTCGCTCATTTAAAGAAGATTCCCTAAGAATTCATGAGGAGAGGAGAGGAGAGGAGCAATCACAACGATACTGTACACCTACTAGCGCAGGGAGAAGAGACTTGAATGAAAGATGGAAACTACAAGGACAGGGGACATCCCTGCATCCCGTCACGCCAAAACAGGGGTATCTTTGCAAGGGGGTTTCCCAAAACTTACGTGTAAAGGAGGGCCCAATCAGAGCTGGGTATGGCTTGTTGGGGCATTGACATGAAGAGATGGATGGATGTGAGGAATTGAGGTCTTGGGTCGTGTTGTTCTTCGTAAGGCTTTTGCGAGTTTATGGGGTTGGTGGCTTGTTGAAGTGACGATGGGCGTGCATATTCGAATGGACGGTAACAATGTCAGTTGAACATGTGAAGCCAGCTGTGTACCTAGCTGGAGAATGGGTTATTGTACCCGTAGGAATGAATATGCGATGATTATGCCCTCATAACCTGAACTGTAAGCACTTGCTTATGCTTCACGACTCGGCAGTTATTCGATTGAAGATGGTTGAAACTGGCTGCTGAGAGGCACGAAGCTGTTCAAGATGGTAAGGCAGTACCTGGTTCTGGTAGAGACCACAGCAACACTATCAGGTATCCTAGTATCAATTGGTGCCAATTCCCCCGTTTAGCGACATCCATTTCCAGCCAAGTCCTTTTTGTCCTTTCCTTCTTTCACCCCACTCTTCCTTTGCATCTGCCATCTGCAAACCTTCTACTGCTACTACTACTCGTTATTGAACAACCTACGACAAGCGACGGCGCTGATTCACTCGTCAATCGGCGCGGGTTTCCGAGTCCCTTTGCCAGTCTCCGGCCCTGCTCGGCACCTGTCACGCCGAACCTCCCAAAGAGAAAAATCCCGACTGCAGGTGGACACAACACCTTTGTCCGCTATCCTCTGGCTTCTTCCTCTTCTCTTCTCTTCTCGTCTCGAATCCTCTTCAGATCTGCAGTGACGAATATCCTCCTCAACAGACCGCCACTCTCTTCAGCCTCTCTCTCTCTCTCTCTCCTCCTGACTCGACCGAGGCTCAATTAGAGCACCCACAAGTGAGACAACACGCAAGAGCCAAAAAGCGGATAACGCCTTCGCGAGTCTTGTCACTGCCAGGACCGCCAATCAATTGCGCCGGCGCCCCGCGAAGTGAACCAGGGGTAGAGAGACAAAAGGCAAACCAGCAACCAGGCCAAATCGGCCAGCGATTCGACTTTGCATTTTTTTGCTGATCTTGCCTTGTGCTCGACCTTCAATTCTCCCCCCCTTTTTTTTCCCGCTTCTCCTGCGTCTTGCCAGCGATTTCGACTCCGACCAATTCGTCCACCCTCCTTTCTTTTTCTTTTCCTTGCTTGCGACAGAGAGACGTCAACGCCGCAGTCTCTACGAATCGACGACAAATTTCAAGCTGAAGCCTCAGCGCAAGCCGACCGAAAGGGGGGCCTTGACAATCTCAGAGAGAGAGATCCCAAGGGGCTGAAACCCTCCCAGCGACCAAAATCCCCCCCGAACCGCCGTCCGAGACACCAAAGACAAGACAAGACAAGACACACGTCCGGCCTCTTGTCACGCTCCCCTCCCGGACACACAATGGCGGGCGTCGAGCCGTTCCCGCTGCTCAACACGTCGGCCGACCAGCTGCACAGTGCTGACGTCAACGTTGCGAGGCGCAGGCGTAAGAGCAGCGGCCTTGGGGGCGAGATTCGCGCCGGCGACACGGGCGCGCCGGCGCTGGCCTCTAGCAGAGTCAGTCTCAACGCCCACGACTCCGAGGTGAGATTTGCGCCGTTGTGTTTTAACCCCTCCATGCCGATGCTGATGGCCCTGCTGATGGGCTGCGCGCGGGCACTTTGTCGTCCGGCTTGTCGTCCGGCCCTTGATCGCAGGGCCTCACCCTTCTGGCGTTGCCCGCCCTCACGTCCAGGCTGAAAGAGACTTGATCTGGTTGTCTAACACGAACCGAACAAAAACACAGCACGACTCGTCCGAAGGCTCAGAGGATCCCTCGGGCGCTCCCAAGACCTCCAAGCGCCGCCGCGCCCGTGGCTTCTTCTCCCAGCTGCGCCAGACAATGGTCAAGCACACCTTCGTCCTGCCGGCCGTCCTGCTGCTCGTCTTCCTGCTCGGCTACGCCATCAACCCGTCGGAAGCGAATCCCATACACCACTTCCTCTTCCTGTCGTACCCGCTGCCCCAGGACGACCCTCTTCAGCCCGTCCACTATGGCAAGGGCAAGTGGGATATCGCCTTTGTCGCCTTCTACACCATCGTCCTGTCCTTCACCCGCGAGTTCATCATGCAGGAGGTGCTGCGCCCAATGGCCCGCCGGACGGGGCTCAGCAAGGGCAAGCAGGCTCGCCTGATGGAACAGATGTACACCGCGCTCTACTTTGGCATCCTCGGGCCTGCGGGCATGTACGTCATGAGCCGCACGCCCGTCTGGTACTTCAACACCCGCGGCATGTACGAGGGCTTCCCGCACCGCTCGCACGAAGGGGTCGTCAAGTTCTACTACCTCTTCCAGGCGGCCTACTGGGCGCAGCAGGCCATTGTCCTGCTGCTGGGCATGGAGAAGCCGCGCAAGGACTTCAAGGAGCTCGTCGGCCACCACATTGTCAGCCTGGCGCTCATCGGCCTGAGCTACCGCTTCCACTTCACCTACATCGGCATCGCCGTCTACATCACCCACGACATCAGCGACTTCTTCCTCGCCTCGTCCAAGGCCCTCAACTACATCGACCACCCCATCGTCGCCCCGTACTTTGCCACGTTCGTCGCCGTCTGGATCTACATGCGCCACTACATCAACCTGCGCATCATCTGGTCCCTCTTCACCGAGTTCCGCACCGTCGGCCCCTTTGAGCTCAACTGGGAGACGCAGCAGTACAAGTGCTGGATCAGCCAGTACATCACCACCGCCCTGCTCGCCTCGCTGCAGGCGCTCAACCTCTTTTGGCTCTTTTACATCCTGCGCATCGCCTTCCGCTTCATCCGCGACAAGGAGGCCACCGACGACCGGTCCGAGGACGAGGACGAGAACGAGAACGAGAACGAGACGGAGAAGCCCGCCAAGAGCAATGGCAGGAAGGCGGCTCCGCCTGCGCTGGAGGTCCACTATGAGGACGTGGATGAGGACAACAAGCAGAACGGTTCTGCCAAGCACTGAAAAAGCAGTGGCATGATGGGTTGGAGATAGGAAGAGGAAGAGGGATGATGATAATAATGAAAAATAAAAGAAAAATGGCAACATGAAGATCGGGCAAAGGTTGGAAAAGAAAAAGGGCAAGTAGACGCACGAATTTACGCAGAGGAAACACACACAAGAAAGGGCAAAGCAGATCTGCAAACGCAAATTACTACACAAATATATAGCGTCGACTGTGTATATATCTTGGACAACAAAACATATGCCTGTCGTGGGGTGTTTTCAACATTGCGAGCAAGGAAGTCATCTCTGGGTAGGCAATGGGGGAAACAAGGAAAGCGAAGTATGGGGGAGAAATCATCGGCGTTGTATGTATCACAGTTTCTCTCCATGTCTTGTCTGACGAGGATGAGAACAAGCAAAAACGGCGGGGAAAAAAAATAATTGCTAAAGGAGAAGAAAGAGGAAGAAGAGGACACAGTTGGCTTGTGCCCTTAATACTAATTGTAATCATATAACTGACTCTCATCTGTTCGTTTTCCCAAGACCTGAAAAGGTATCGGTTCAACTCTCCATGTCAACACGCTCGAGGTTAATACAACCCAGTAGGAAATAGCCTCGTGACGACACCACGACTTCTTCTTGCAGAGACACACAGTCACATGGCAAAGGGGCACGCAGTTTTTTACCAAAATTGTTTTCTGTGTTTTTTTGGGTGTTGACTATGCTGCCAAGAAAAAATAAAAGCTACCAAAACTATTTTGAGGCTGCCCTGTCCTTCTGTAGCAAATGTCCATTGTTCCCTTCCCATATCGGCATAATCCCCTTTTTTGTTGCGTGTTTTTGTTTTTCCGTCCAGAGACTGACTGACTGTTGGTTGTCTCGGCTTCCCTGAGGAAGAGTCCCAAAAAAATGTATGTTCCGACACAGATCAAAGTGAAAAAGAAAACAGATGGATAGAATAAAAGGAAACAGCTCAAACCCACATGGTGAACATGTCACCAGGTCCGGATATCCATCCGGTCCATAGGGCGTTTTTCAAAGTGAAAAAAAAAGATGACAATGGGAAAATAAAAGTCAGGTCATGTAAGTCATTGCCCGAAATCAAGTCGAGGTCCACGCGGCCTCGTCAATGGGCGTCCAAGTTCGAAATCCCTCCAAGAGGGTAAAACAATAAATGAAGAAGCAAGTGTCGTTGTCAACGTGTCGTCCCCTCCGACTCTACAATTTCCATCCTCCGGAACCTCCAGTCTCGACGTCATTCGTGTCATGCACCCTCGATACAAGCACGAGTTGCGTGAATCCGCAGTGCCTTCAAGACACTCGACGAAGAAAACTGATAACTTCTTTCGGAGGGAAAAGGAAAAAAGAGAGTCCATGTACCAGTCATATGCCGTCTCGCATCTTTCAATCACTGAAGATTGATGCTTCGAAGTCAAACAACGACCAGCCATGACCAGGCGGTTGCAGACGACGATACAAAGGGATGCTAAGCCGATGCAAGGAACAGTGGTAAAACAACACACATTATATATGTCTTCGCCTGTAGTTGCGGCTATATCTTGTCTCTTCAGAAATGCAGAGGTGTATTATTAAAACGTCGGTAGTTGCGCAATAAGATCCGGTACGAAAAGAAGTAAGGGTGGAATTGGCAGCAGGTAGATCTGAGTCTCCGTACCTGACTGTGGTATCTGAGAAGAAAAGGAAAAGGGGCGTGCGTCATTGTCATATCGGAATCTCTAGTCTCAATCATGCTTCGCGCGCAATAAGTTGACGTGGAAACAGAAGCCCAGGGTCCGGACTTGAAAGGATCGAAGGAATCAGATATGGCCGGCTAGAAAGGGAGCAGTGTGTCTGATGCAGTGCGCATGAAAATTTTGAATGGAAGAAAATGGTGGAAATCGAAATCCTATCCCCCCCAACGCCGGTGCGATGCAGTCATCATACCAAGGTCCTGGATGCCAAGTTCGGATGACACCGGTCGTGCTATGGCCGGATGACAGGCGGTAGACTTGGATAGACCTGCGGTTTCGAGCCCGGAGGGAAATCGAAAAGGTGATGAAGTAGACGACGAAATGGAGTGCGCTTAGCCTAGATGACAGGCTAGTAAAGTGGTATCAGATGCGGAAAGAAAAAGGGGGGGAGAACAGAATGTGTCTGTCTCTTGACGAATGGCGTGAACAGAGAGCGCCCGTGGTCTGACCATATCCACGAAGGACGGAGTCAGGTTTATTGAGAATCGCGAGGCCGCTCCTGCTCGGGTCCATGCTCGCGCTCCGGTCCCTGCTGTTGCTCCTGCTCCTGCTCCTGCTCCTCCTCGTGGCTGGATTCGTTGTCCGACGACGACGCGGAAGGGTGAGAAGCATCACCGTCTTGACCTTGAGAAGCGGCACCAACGTGTTCGGTCCCAGATCCGTGGCTATCGTAGCCGTCAAGCTGGGTCTTGTTCTTACCATCCATGTGTGCCACACGCATGGCCCTTTTGGCTTCCAAGGAGGCCTCCCTAGCGGCATCCAAGGCACGTTCCGCAGTGACCTGCTTCTTCCACATGGAAAAGTAGACCCCCCTGGCAGCGAGGAGATCTTGATGATTACCTCTCTCAACAATGGTTCCAGCGTGAAGCACGATGATTTGATCGGCATGCGTGATGGTGGACAGGCGATGACTGACAATCGTGTTAGCTTGAGACTTCTTAAAATCGTGGCGTAACCAGTCAGTCAGTCAGTTTCACTTACGCAATGATGAGCAGTGTCCGGCCCTTGCCGATGCTACAGACATTTTTCTGGATCGCCTGCTCCGTGTGCGAGTCGAGCGCCGAGGTAGCTTCGTCCAACATGATAATTCTGGGGTCCTTGAGGATGGTACGAGCAATGGCCACACGCTGCTTTTCACCGCCACTGAGCCGGAGGCCTCGCTCTCCGACCTGAGTGTTGTAACCGTCTGGGAATGACATGATGCGGTCATGGATGCTGGCCGCCTTGCAGGCATTGTACACTTCCTCGTCCGTGGCCCGAGGGTTGGCATACTTGAGATTGTACATGAGGGTCTCGTTGAAGAGGGTCGTGTCCTGGGGCACCACTCCTATGTGGCGGCGGACCGAGTCGATTGTGAAATCCTTGACATTCTTCCCATCAAATTCGATGCTGCCCTCGTCACAGTCGTAGTAGCGGAACATGTGTCGAAATAGGGTGGACTTGCCACCGCCAGACTCGCCGACAAAGGCCGTAGTGGTGCCAGGGGCGCACTCGAAGCTGATGTTGCGCAGAGCGGGTCGCCGAGAATCGTAGGAGAAGCTCACGTTCTTCCATCGAACGTGCCCACTGAAGGATTCCAACGGTACGGCATTGGGGGAGTCGACGACGGTTGGCTGGATCTTGAAGAGCTCCAAAAGGCGCTCGCCGGAAATCATGGCCTGCTGGACTGTGCGGTAAAACGAGCCGAAGAAGTTGAGAGGGCCCTGGAGCTGGGTCAGGTAAGAAACGACGACAAACCAGTCGCCCGTAGTTCGCATTCCTATGAGAACTTGATACCCGCAGACCAGAGCAGCCACGATCCTGCCCAGATTGAAGACGAAAGTCTGACAGATGTTCATCATGACCATGCCGTGCTGGACTTGGGCCTCGGCCTTTTGGAAGGCCTCGACCTTGGCGCGGTACCGGGTGGACTCGTACTCTTCCGCGTTGAAGTATTTGACCGTCTCGTAACTAGAGATAGAGTCGTTCTTCACCGCCTCCTCCTCGCGATCGGCGTTTGTCATCTCTCGTCGCTGATCGGCCCTCGTGGCGGCCATCTTGATGGTCATGTACAGATACCAGCAGGTGTCCACCAGGTTGAGCTCGGCGTAGAGGGCACCAAAGCTGACATAAAAGACGGAGATTGAGAGGACCAAATCAATCAGCATGGGAATGACCTGAAACGTCACCTGCTCGAGAAAGGCGTTGATAGCAGAGCCCTTGTTGAGTGCAGAAAGGACCTCGCCAGTGCGCTTCGACAAGTGGAAATCGAGGCTGAGGGAGTGGACGTGGTTAAAGGCCGCAGCCGTCAGCCCCCGATATGAGTACTGCGAAACGGGGATCCAGAGCAGGGATCTCAGCGAGCCTAGCAGGCCAGACTGTCCCTGGAGCACCCAGAGAATGCCCAAGATGAAGAAGTCCGTGAATGGATAGTTGCCACTGGTGATGGGCTCGCCGCTCTTGAGGGCGGCAGTGAGCTTGTTGACGACTTTGCCGATCTGCCACGGAACGTAGACGTTGACCAACCGTTGGAGAATGACTAACACGAAGCACAGCAGTACCTGAAGCTGTAGCCTAGTCGAATCCTTGGGCCAAAGGTAGGGGAAGAACAGGGAGTAGCCCTTAACGTACTCCAGCCAGGTCTTGTGGGGGATCTTCTTCTGTCGATAGAAGGCGGCTTGTTCGTCCTTGCGAGCGTAGGGGGCCACGGCAGGCTTGGCGGCGTTAGAGATGGTTCTACCACGAGATCGTCGGCCGTTAGCCTCGGGGCCTGTGGCCTGCCTGGCGTCATTAGAGCGAGGCTGTCCATTCAACAACAGAGGCGTGGTTTCAGAGATGACAAGTCCTTCCTCAGCCGTGTGTTCAATGCGGCGAGACTTGAGGATCCAGGCAACGCAGAAGAGGGTGATTGCGCCGACAAGGTGCAGCAAGCGGACAAAGTAGAGAACGAGGTCAATCTTTGTCCACGAGTCGACGCAGGTGTCGTCTCCATCAGAATCGTCTTGCTGGACGGTGCGGACAAAGTGGCAATCAGCAGCAACAACCGCTTCGGATATGAAGAGGACGAGTTCACCGGTGAAGCCCAAAATCCAGATGGCCAGGTGGACAACGTTGGGTCCCTTGCGCCAGTCAAACAGCGAGAACAGGATATAAAGGTAGAAGAAGGTAGAGCCGACAACATGGCACTGGGAGAGAAGACAAGGTTAGTGGAAATCCCACGAAAGAAAGGGGGCTTGGCAGCGAGGCCATTGGGCCGATTGCACAATGGAGCTGATAATGCTAGCCAGTAACTTTTTTTTTCTTCGACCCGACCGCTTGGGACCGAAAGATGCAGGAATCACCAGGGGTATCCCCATTGGAGGGTGGGTAGATGGGAGGGCACAATATAGGTAGAGGGAGAGGGGGGAGCATACCAGAGTCCATTCACCGGCCCATGGAAGTCCATCCTTTGCCCATTCATAAGGGTTCTCGTGGTAAAAGGCGTGGACAAACATGCAGACACCAGTAGCCACATAGCTCAGGAAGACGCCGGCGGCGAGGTAGCGAAAGACGTTCTTGGCGACCCGGCCGAAACGGGGACCAATCTTACGGTCACCGTCGGTGCGGCGCTTGCGCTTCGTGATGGGAAGTGGCTTGCCGCCGGGGCCCTTGACGGTGGGCTGAACGAGATCTTCTTCTTTCTTGGAGTTGTAGACAGAGTACCAAGCCGCGAACACAATGAAGGTGACGAGCAGGACCAGGGAGTATAGGTATTGGGTTTCTCGGAGGACGACCTCGGCCAGGGTGAGGCCCTTGGCACCGCCGAGGGCGGAGAGGGACCCGCGAGCCTCGTCGGGCGGCGCGTCGTCGGCCAACATTGTGGCGGGCTGTAGAAGAAGACAAGACTCGAGTTAGCAGAGCTACGCGGTGGCTTGACAACGATGGAGCAAGGAAGGGTGGAAAGGTCAGATGGGACAAGGAAATCATGGGGTAGAAGAGGCTGAAGAAGGGCGAAAAAAGGGAAGGGGGGAGCAACAACTTTGGCGACTCTCTCTCTCTTCTCGTCACGACTCGAGACGGACGCAACTCTCTGTCCTTTGCTTGATGCGCTGCTTGTCTGTCGGATGTGAATCGGCGTGAGCTTGGAAAAGATGGTGTGGTGTGCAACCGTGTAGATGTCGATGGCTGTGATTGTGATGATGATGTTTGGGGTTGGGTTCGCGAAGAAGGAAGTTTGCAGTGGCGAGGATCAAGAGGTCAAGTGCTGCCAGCCGTCACGGGGGGTGTTGCGAGAGAAGAGGAAGAAGAAGAAGAAGGATACGAGGAGCAGGCTTACAACAATGAATGCTGGGGGCAGATCACCTGAGATGCATTGCCGGGCAGCTGGCGGGCAATTGGCAGCTGGACGCCGAGGCGGAACGTGGGCAGCAGCAGCAGCGCGCAGGGCAGCCGGCAGGTTGAGCGCAGAGTGAGGCCACGGTGAGAGCTGCAGCAGCAGGAGAGAGAGACGAGGCCGCAGGAGGGAGGACGGCGAGCGGCGCTCAGCTGCACGGCCAGGACGTGAGTTGGAGGAAGAAAAACCGGTGATGGTGATGGTCAAAGTTTCTGAGCGCAGGGCAGATCGAGGTGCAGTTCTGCAGGTTTAAGGCAGGTATGGTTAAGGTACGGAGTTGGAAGTACTGCAACTACCTGACAAGTACAGTCGCGCAAGTGACGGCTTCTAGGTTCCATGCTTGGGCTTGGTCCCCTACCTTACCTACCTAGGTACTGTTACTGCTACTGGCCGATGCACGGGTGTGGATTGGCTGGACTGGACTGGGCTTGGATCCAATTCGTCTTCAGGCCCATTTCGATCGAGTCGCTCTTTTTTCGGGGGGGTGTGGCGGTGGAGCCGGCCTGTCTCTTTCGGTGGTGGCCGGTCGATGCTACACGATACAGATGTCAAAGTAGGTACCTACTATAAACCCGACCATAAGACTACAACCGCGTCTATACAGTCCGCTTCTACACAGGTCAACGTCCCTCACTGCACTTGGTAGCAGCGTCTAGTACAATACTTCTCCAAACTGACTACTAGGTAGGTAATACCACGACCAAACCTGACGGGCCACAGACTCGAGGTCAACTGCCTGCATGCCATGCACATGTACCTTATGTGTGGTGTCCAGCTGCCAGAGGACGCCAGCCAGCCAGGGGGTCCCTCAACAACCACTACAGAGCGGGGAGTGGGCTGGTGGAACCCAAAGATGGATGGATGGATGGGTGGGAGGAGGGTGCAACTCAGCGGCTCCAGCGGGGGGGTGTCCCTGTAGCTGCACCGCTCCAGTGCTGCAGAGGCCCGCATGCAGTGCAGCGCAGTTGCAAGTTGCCCTGTGCAGGTCGTTGGTTGGGATCGATACCTCGATACATGTATTCGCTCTGTGCGTCTCCGGCATCAGGTAAGGCAAAGGCAAAGGAAGCAAAGGGTCAAGAGGTTGGGTTGGGAGGTACCAACAACAGACATGTCCATGATCTGGACGGCCCTACATGCACCTACCATACTACTCGAGATCGGTACTAAAGGCAGGCAAGTATTTACATAGCCGCCGCAGCAACACCAGCTGACTCTCAAGCCTTCCAATGTCTGTGGTCAGAAGGGGGGACCATGGATCTACTACTCCGTAAAAAGCTCCAAAGTGGCGAAACCAAAGCCACTCGCAACAGAAGAGAAAAAAATGGGCAGGGCATGGCCACAGGGGAAGAAGGGGGACGAAGAAGGAAAAAGAGAGAAGAAACGGACAAATAAATTGATGTGAATGGAGAGACTGTTCTGTGCGTGTGAGAACAGGGCGTGATTCTCATCGCCAATTCGATCGATATAATACCAAGTCCTCCCTGTTTGCGGTGATTGGCGCCACATCGCCAGCTTAGCTTGTCAAATCGGACCCCGGAGGGACGGGACCTTGTCAACATTTGAAGCCTTAGAGGCCACCACAACACCAAAAACATAAACGAGGCTTGGAGCTACTGGGCTGCTTATTAGAAATCTCCTCTACTGTACGGGTGGATATTAATAGTTCAACTCGTGGCTAGCCGTATTCCGTACAGTTCGGCTTCCTAAGCTGGAGTAATCAATCAATCATATCAGTCCGTATAGCAACGTAGAACGACCGTCTAAGGCATGTCCAATCAGTCTGTATGTATGCTCTCGTCAGATCTCAGCATCAGCAACGCGTCCGTCTATCAAGCTGCCACATAAGACACCCTCACCACTGGCCACTTGCTACCTACTGCACATGCATCACATACATACAGAGATTCTTGTACACGTACTACCTGCCTACTATTTAACACTCCATCAAAACAGGGCGGAGGCGTGTGACGGGCGACGGTGACGGTGACGGGTGAAGGGGCAATGGCGGGAGCTCTGATCCACGGATTGATTGAAATTGATTAAATCGACGAGTCTAGTCCCCCTCGATCCGGGACCCAATCGACCTATCCTGCTTCTCTGCTTCTTCGTCCTCGAATCATCCGTCGACAAGCAAACACACTTGCCCGAGGCAGCCCTGCCCGACCACCCCCCCATTTCCCCCCCATCCTCCCCATCCCCAACCGTGTGTCCCGCCTGCAGAGCTGCCATGGCCCGCCAACGCGCCTCGCCTGATGTGCCCTCTGGTTCGCTCGTCCGCCCGGTTTCCCCAAAGGTCGGAGCCGGGGTGTAGCTGCTCTCATAATGGTACTGCTTCTGCTTCGGTGGCGTGAGGAGAGGGGAATTGCTCCGGACTGGAGCTGGGGAGAGAGGGGAAGCTCGGAGCTTGCGCCTAGAGCTCGGTGCCTCGCCTTGCCAGATCATTCCAGCTGCTAACCGTCTTCCTGCCTTGGCAGATGCACCTTGTTAAAAGGTCCTGATCGCCAAAATGTCGATGCGTATGCCAAACATCCCGCCTCGCTGGTATTTCCCTGTCCGTCTGCTGCTCACTGCTCTCGCTTGTCTGCTTGGGAACTGCATGGCATACTCCCATCTCCAGCCCCCATGCACCGTGTGATGTCTTGGTGCAGGAAGAACCAGTCCCAAGGCCGAGGTGGTCTGTCCGTCACCAACTCTCCTGTCCATGTTCCCTCCGTCATTCACCGT
Organism: Trichoderma gracile; assembly: GCA_020002365.1. Classification (NCBI taxonomy): domain Eukaryota; kingdom Fungi; phylum Ascomycota; class Sordariomycetes; order Hypocreales; family Hypocreaceae; genus Trichoderma; species Trichoderma gracile. Next base: position 2,295,185 of record JAINEY010000003.1, read on the forward strand.
CCCCGCCAGGAGAGACAACAAACTCGAGAATGGCACATTGCAGCTCGTCTGCCGTCAGTCATTGCGGTGGGCTCGGAACAACAACAACTTGCCAGCGCAAAGTTGCAGCAATCGCTGTCCCATGCGGTGTTACCCTCAACTGTCGCCTCGTCCACGTGAGTACATGTAGCTGGCCTCAGTGGTTACCTAGGTAGATAGTAATGGTCTGCCGGTCGACGTTAGGCCGTGATCCAGAACGGCTGATTTAAAACCAGCCGGCTGATCAGCCAGCATAAAAAGAACCACTATCCCGTTTTTAGTATAGTAAATTGCACAATTCAAGTTCAAGGATAACAAACCAGCCGCGACCCCGGTTCGCGATATATCGCACTTGCAGGGGCCGCTAAGATGCCTGCAATAGGTATAGTTACTAGTCAGATAAGGGAATTCTGCCAGTATTAACTGATTTTTAATAAGCCGGCTGATGCAGTCTAATTTAGATCAGTTAGTACTGGCTAGTTTATTAAAATAATAACTCTAGATAACCTGCTGCTAGCTATAGCCTAGCAGCTGCTAGAGGATATTATCTACAAGGATAATAATAATAATAATAACTTTAATACTGCTATTATTATATAGGCATATGTCTTTATAAAGGTTAAGGAGTATAGGGCGGCTTATTTAGCTAGGGGAAGCCGGCTTCCTACCCAGTTAAATTCGCGGCTCTATTATAAGGAACTCCTCAAGCTCCCTAGGATAATATTTTATAACCTATTTCACATAGAAAAGGGTGTGTTTTTTAGCCTCTGCCATTAGCTTTATATAAACATAGGGATTAACAGGAGTCGGCGGCAACCTCTTAAGCATAAGGTTATGGTATTCCTCTAGATTTATGCATTTAACAAGCTGTAGAGGAATGCTGCCTCCTGCTTTTATATATTATAGTTAAGTGTATTGCAGTTATTTTATAAGTTAATCTATTTTATATAGCGTTTACATATAGCTTTTATTTAGTTGCTAAATTTGTTATATATCTCCCCAGTTATTAAGCTTAGAAGGAAGAATAAGGGCTTTAACAGCATAATAGGTGCGATTAACAGCACCTTAATCCTAGCATATATTCCTCTTGCTGGTTAGTAAAGATATTAGTCTTAGAAGAATAACATAGCCTAGAATATACTTACCTGCATTACCTTTAATAGCTTATTTTACTATATACTTGCTGGCGCTAAGGGTTCTATTTTAGATTTATTACTTCTACTGCAGGCAATAATAAGATCCTTTAGGATCCCAGTTAACAGATATTACCTTAGCAATGCTGGCTTTATATTAAAATCTAGGATTATAGTACCTTATAGCTGGACTTGTTATTATCTTAATAACTGGGGAGATGCAGGCTAGAAGCCAGCAATAGTAAAGAAACTCTATAACTTACAGCATTCCTAACTTTAAACTAAAGTTAAGCAAGTCTTTAGCTAGTGCAAGTGTAAATAAAAGATAATCTGCTATAGCGCTGCTAAATATAAGTTTATAATGCAGATCCTGATTGTTTATGCAGTTACTGGACTCTTTAACTTCATCAGGCTTAAAGGCATGCTTCCTGGAGACTGGCATTAGCTAGATGAATCTGAGTTAATAGAAAGAGAACAACTTTACCTTACTTAAGCCTGCCAGTGCGCGAATTCTATTTTACTGCCATTAAATAGCATCTAGCAGCAAAATCTTATTATAGAGGAGGCCTGGAAAGCATATTAGGATTATATTAATAGTGGTGGCGATAAGGAAGAAGATAATGATAATAGTATTGGCGTTAAGGGCGATGAGGATAGCTTCTAGAGGGGACTTTTTATATAGGATAAAGTAAATGCACTATTGCTTTTTTAGAAAAAAGATAGCCCTATGCCTTAATTTCACATCTTAAAGCTATTTATAGAAAATATTAAGAATCTAGCTTAAAGTTTTTAGCTAAAAATGCATCCTTTGCCTCCTTTAATGGCAATAAATTCTATATTAGCGTGTTTATTAGATTGTGGGCTATTTATTGCACTACTTTAAGTGTAAATTCTATGCTATAATTATTAGCAAGAGCGTATGCATTTTTAAAGGCGTTTTTGATTATTTCTAGGCTAACTGCTAGGCGTGTGATAATAATATGCTTGCGGGGCCTTAAATTCCAGGCTGCTAAGGCAGCCGCAAGCCTATCTAACCCACCAACTTTATTATCTCTCTTTATAAGCCTCCTCCTCCTTGCTGCTGCACTTCCTGCTGTAAATAATAGCGCTGGCAATAGCGCTGGCGATGGCAATAATAGCGCTGGCAATAGTATAGACGATAATAAGGATAGCTGCTGTATAGCTAGCGCTGCTATTTGTAATGCATCGCTATTGTTAAGGAGATCTATGGCCAGCGGATTGTTATTAGCGCTAATAACGCTAGCATCTTTATCTAATGCTAAAGGCATGTTATCATCCTCCTTATTAAAAGGCTTTAAAACGCTAATACCTCCTAGGTCGCTATTTTAGCTAGCTATACTAGGACTATTAAAGTCGCCTAGTTCTTAAATATTTTAGGCAGCAGGAAGGTTGCCTATAAAAATTATCTTCTAGCTATTAATTATTATATGCTTGCTGATAAGGAGGCCATTCTAAATAACCTTACAGCCGTGGGGATAATGCCTTATAATTATTATATCTTTATTTTGCTTGCTTATTAAGAGTCGGCCGGTCTCAGGATTGTAGGTTATGCCTAATAAGGCTTCGGCTTCCTTAAACGCCTGCCAGAACTTTTTAAAATCCTAGTACTTATTTTCTAATGTCTTTAGTTCCTAGGTATGCTCTAGGCAGTGCGTTTTTATGCTTTCTAGGATCTTCTTCTAGGCATCTCGAAGTACTGAGCTTTTATTTGAATTCAGGTCGCCAGCGACCTTCGCCTTAATAAGATAACTGAGGTATAGTAGCGTCTGGTTATTTATTTACCGGCTTGAGGGCCTCTGCAAGTCGGCCTGCAACATAGTCTTAGACATTTGGCTTATAGTGACTTGATAATAGGTGCGTTTTCTAGGGAAAAAGAGGTATATTAGAGCATTAGCCTTGCGGGGTAATGAGATTTCTACATTATAGCCTTGCGAAGGCAGTAAGAAGCCTACTGACGGTTTTGGTCAAGCGTCTGGACCAGGATCCTTGGGTACAAGTGGTAACGTATCCACCTAATTTACTAGTTAAATGTACACTGACTGATCAGTCAGGCTGGCTGATTAGCTGTTCTGGATCACGGCCTTAGGCAACGCTCATGGTTAAGCGGTGACGAGGAGCCCTTGAGGAGGGAGGCGAGAAGCAGGGAAGAGGAAAGCCCGCGTGGCCAACTTGCCCATCCACTTACACATGGATTAGACCTGTAGCATCAAGTAGGTAGTACATGTAGGTATGTACGTGCTATGAGCTTCTGCCGCCAGCCGAGCCGGTTTGATGCTCATTCCTGCAGCCGCGTTGCAGGCGAACGCAGTCACTGCCGCCATGACGAGCAAGCGATGGTGCCCTTGCTTCAGCATGTCAAAATACCAGTTGGGCACGGATCCAATCGTCGACTACCACACCTAGCGAGAATATGTCGACCACATCTAGCTTTGTCTCGAGATAAGGTGTAGGGCCGGCATCACATGGTCCCTGACCACGTTCCCCGATGTACATGTATGTCTTGCCAACAACCCGACAAGAGCTGGGGAAAAAGTCGGTAATCGTACCTTTGGAAGCGGGTGACACTGCTCCCAACGGCCGCATGCACGCATTCGTGGCATCGGCACTGTCCCTCCTGCTCTCTGGCCAACCACACTTACCTAGTATGCCATGTATGTACTCGTTCAGTACCTACCATGCTCGTGCTGCAGCCTCGTCTTATACAACTACCAAATCGTGGCCAGGTAGCCAAGCAAGGCAACGCTGAGATGGGCCGTGTTCGCGGCGATGCAGCACGCCCCCCAGCGCTTTGAATCGGGATCTAATCGGAACAAGCCCCGCGATCCGCATGCTTATCATGCGAGCCTCAGCAAGGGAGCGTGGGAACGCAGCGGCGGTCGCGGCTGGCAACGGATCACAGGTTCCTGTTCGTGCTCGTGCTCGTGTTTGTGCATGTGCTCGCGCTGGTGCTCTAGAGATGGTGGTGCTGGCTGTTACCCCCCAGATGCTCTTGTGTGCCGCGCGAAAAATATGTGTGCATCTTCCTTGTAGAAAGTCTCCGGCGGCAGTCCAAGCAGCATCCGACGCGCTGTATGTGCTTGATTGGATCATATTGGATGACAAGATTTGTGGTATAAACATGGCGATGGATGGATCTTGAATGGTAACGGCGACAGCCAGTTTGCTCCGTAAGGTATGGAGGCCTCGAGCTGCGTGTGCGTGTGAGTGCATGTGGTGTGTGTGGTGTGGCACCCGATTCCCAGCTTTTACGAGGCCCCGGCAATAAGCTGCTCCCCCCGGCCCGCTAATCGAGGCGCAAGAGGATATGCTGCTGGTGCCTGTGCCTCATCAGCGATTTGTCCGTCAATGTGAGCAGTAAGATATAGTTTTTGGGCCTTCGATTGCCGTACGCATATACCTTGGCAAAGTAAGGTAGGTAGTTCAAGACAGTACCTTGCCTACATGTAGGTAGCAGTGCCTGACTGTACCTTGATGAGCAGCCAGCGGCTATTGGCAGGATGCTGTCCTCAGTACATACATGCGTGTCTTCCTGCGGCGGCCGCATAAGGTTGATATCTGCCTCACGAAGTACCTACCTTATATCTGCCTGGGCTCCTTATAAGGTATCCATCGTGGGAAGTACATGCCGCGCATCAGGAGCGGTAAGGTACATTAGTATTCGATGCAACACACACGTACATGGGCTTACATGTGAATGGCGCCGCCCAGCATGCAACGCGACATAGGCTAGTTGCTTGCCGATAGTATGTGCAGATGCATGGAGTTGTCGAGACTCGAACCCGTTCATGTACCGCCGCACACTCCTTGCCACTGAACCTTGTGCGCCTCGCTGCCTTACAACTACCTACCTAGGTAGTAACGGGTCCCTTATTGCCCAGTTGCCAGTTCACGAGAGCCCCGAGCCCAACACTGCCATGGAATTGCGGAATGGGCGATGGTGGTTTCTTTGCTGGAATGACCTTAGACAAGGCCAGGCGGGCTTTCGAGACCCGGCCGATTGGACAGACCCTGTCTTCGATACCTGGCTGTTGTCGATGCAGCTCCCCGCCCCCTGACTGGCGAGAGCCCGGCATTAACAGACAAGGACGGTAAAAGGACCCATGCTGATACCATTCATTGCACACCCAGCTATTGGCTCGGTAGTACTTGGCATACAGGCGAATACCTGTGTGTACATGCCAATATCAAGCAGAGAGCTCAGGTAGGTCTCAACACCAACGGTAAGGGGGAGGAGAAGTGCGATCCGCCTCGTTGATGAGAGGCTCTCCATCCACAGGCAATGCATGACCACCCCCTCACCTCCTGCCTCTAAGCCTCTCCGCCTCTCCTAGCTTCCGGCCCGTGCCATTATATGTACCGACGTGTACGAAGTCCTCGTCCTGTAGTCCGTAGTTGCAGCAGTACCTAGAATGTACTCGTAGGCAGTTTGAGCAAGTGAACGCCCGGAAGTCTGCATCTGCACGCGCGTGTGGGGAATCCAACAAGAGCGGCAAGGATGCAGGCGACACTCTGCGGCCTGGACTGACATTCGAGATCCAGTAGCACCACTCGTCTGTGTATCTACCAGCCAGGCGGGTGTGTGCGCTGGGATGCGCCACTTTTGCTCGCCCGCCAACCGCAGGCCGGCGATGGCAGAACGCCGTGATATGCGTCTCCGTATGACCTAGCACCAAGCATTACCTAGATGGTCGTAATGCGAGCAGTCACAGTAGCCGGACAGCCACTGCTATTCCGTACGGGTGCCCGTCCGTCGGCCGCCGTACATGCTCGAATATGACCGGTCCGCGTACGAGATCAACCGGGTTCCGGCCACGCCTCTGACCAGGTCTCGAGAGCTATCTTCGGCCCTACAGTAGTCGGGCTCCTCCTACTGCAGGTCCCCCGGCTTCCGGAGTCGTAACCTTTGAGAGAAGAGAAAACAGGCTAATGGCCTCGTCACGGCTAGCCCAAAGGAGACATGATGTCTGTTGGTGCTGTCAAAAGCCAATCGAGCATGCCTGCAGGCTGGCCGCTTTGCTTTCCAAGGACTTGCCGGAGACGCTGTATCACCCGGAGTGGGAGTCGCCTAAAGTACGATACAGAGTGCACTGGTAGGGCTGCGTGGAGCTTTGCTTCTCCTTTGTCTTTCTGCGCATATCTCTCTGGAGGGCCGGAAGAAGTGAGCTGTCGCTTTGATGACCAACGACGCATGCTAGCAAACCATGTTAGCGCTGCCGCCTGCCACTCGGTGAAGGCATCGTGCAGCCTTGAATTCCTCGCGGGGCGGGGGCTGCTTCTGTTGGCCAAGGGTGAGCTGGCTCCAGCTCGAGCATCTAGAAGCATTCGTGACGAGTCCAAGACGTCAGTTTGGAAAAGGCGCGCGCTCGAGACTGCGCTTAGAATGTGGCAGCCTATTCACCGCCTGCCAGCGACACACGATGGCTGCATTGAAGCCATTGCATGGAGCTATAGCGGTGCCCCGTCATGCATACCAATGCGAGACCAGTACTCGTATGCAAGCTGGCAGCCATTCGCGGTGAAGCAGCCCAAGGCGCAGATAACAGCCTCCGTCTCATTACTCAATAGTAACAACTGGCAAACGTCCGGACACCAGCTTGCTGCTTTCCAGCGTGTCTTTGTGAGAAGCCAGTCAGCCAGTTGTCATGCAGCTATCCAGGAATTTCTCACCCAGAGAGCAACGACCAGTGACTGGCCCAAGCTGGGCTGCGATGACGAGTCGAGTAAGCCAGCGATTCGAGCAGGGGAGAGCCAAGATGCATGCACGGAAAGCTTGATGTTGACGTTGACAGACGCCAAGCGTCACATTGACTGTAGTACCAAGGCAAGGTACATGCAGTATTGCTGACCTACATCACCGGCTGACGTCGGTCTTGCAATTTGCAATACACGATGCTCCTACAAGGTTTTCCCTCGATTCCCGTCGATCGCTTGTCGGCGCAAAATCCCTCGGAATAGATGCGTAAAAGGGGTGACTACATGAATTGGGCTCGTTGGACGTTGACTGGGACGTTCGAAAGCACAAGTGACACCGTCTCAGACATTGACGAGTGAGCGAGCTTGGCGCTAAGAGGTGAAGTCGAACTGGCTCCCAATACCAAGAGCTTCTTCTGCTTGCTTAACAAGTTCGGTCAAGACAAATCAAACACTTCTGGTGTCCGAGTAATCGCTCTGATTGAGCTCGATGGATGATCGTCACATTCAGCGACGATATCTCGCCCTGGGATCAATAGGTAACACCTCGTACGTCGTACTCATGATAGCAGTTCCATTGTCTGCCAACAGGGGATGGACGAGGTGCTCGGCAACTAGCACACGTTAGCCATAATTATCAAAGGAGGGTAAACAGAAAAAGAAACCATTACAAAATAAAATCAGAAATACTTGCCCGTCAGAGGTTTGCTTAGCTGCAAAAGCGGTCGGCGATGCTGCAATGGGTCTCGGAGGCCCTGCCAACTCATACAAGTAGCTTGCTATGCACTCCGGCGGTGATTTGACATGGCCGTTCGGCAGCTCCGGTCTCTCCCACAAGCAAAAGCTTACAGCGATTCAGGACTCCATGCTTCCATGATTCCATGTTTCCATATTTCCGGACATCGTGTGTCCACCAATTCAGCTGCTCAAGAGTCGTCGTAGGCGATGCCGAAAGCGTCCCACAGGCTGGAGTCGTGCAACGCGAGCGACGCCTTCTGATTCAAGTCATTCGGAGTTGTGGTCAGTACTAGTGAGGTGTTTGGGTGTGTACATTTCGTGCGTGTGATAATAAAAATAAGAACTCAGACGTCGATGAATCCTTGCCATATGCAAGGTCATGGTCCAGGTCCAGGTCCAGGTCCAGGTCAAGGTCAAGGGTAGAATTTTCGCTCCCGGCACACGAGGTGCGTTAACGTGCTTTAAGGGGATGAAGTATTTTGAAGCTGTTCGTCTGTCTATGCCCAAGAAGAGTTGGGAAACTCTCTGATCCCTTCCGGGTTTGCTCGACCTGCTCTCCATTTCGGGGATCGCAGGTACGCAAATGACATTGAAGCCAGACACTCGGCCGTACTCGTTCGCCTCCCGGCGTAGCTCATACTGATCGTTGACGGTTTGAATTGGAACTAAGTGAACAAGATGCCCAGGCCTCGAAGCCTCGCCTTCGATCGCTCGTCGAGCCCCTTCAGCCATACGAGTACGCCTCAAGTATCAACAAGTTGTGTCAAGAGTGTCAGCAAAGGTAAGGTAAAACCTAGGTACTTAGGTAGGCAGGTGATATCCAATTGTGAACACCGTATAGGTAGGTAGGTAGTAGAGGTAGGTACTACCTAGGGACGAAGATATACAGTATGTCACCTTGTCTGCTGTCGACGTCCAGACTACACCCGGATGAGCATGAATTACGCCGAAGCCAGCGCTGCGCACCGAGTACATGTCACGTACTGCATAACACCTCGTACCGATCTCCTCTTACCACCAGGAAGGTACGATATGGATGCGGTGTTAGCGACGGAACGGAGTAGTGGAGGCAGGTGCGTCTATGGGGAAAGGGAAGGGGGGAGGGAAAGCGTGCATGCGTCTTGCCAGTCTTAGCCTGCAGCAAGAGCAGCTACGGGAGTAACTCTTCCCAAGGGAGCAACTTCCTCCCCAGAAATGAGACGGGGCAAGGCAGGAAGCGAACTGGGGGTATCCGCAACCACGAGGGCTTCCTGCCCGCCCTCATCAAGGTCGGGTACCTTAGTATTTGACACGCCGTACCTTATCGTACACCTTATGGTGCAGATGCTCCAAGCTCAAAGATTCTACCATGTTCCATCATGATGTTCCGTTAAACCACCAACGGATCGCTCATACGAGCTCGTATGCAGGAGGCGGAGTCAACGTTGAGGCTCAACCGCGCAATACCGAGACTCAGTCTTCGCTCCTCTCACGTTCGCAGCCCGTCGGGAACCTCACGGATCCCGTTCGTTCGTGCTGGGGGTTGTATCGAGTCGTAATCCTTCTCTACCGTCAGGCCCCAATTTGCTTCTTACTAAAAGCCAGCAGATCGCAACGACGACGGAAGTTCCAGCGGCCCATACTCGTTCGAAGTACAGAGTCCATACAGGCACGGCCCTTGTCTCGCCAGTTCCTCTTTTCCAGAGAACCTAGGCCGTCGCATCGGAAGGAAGTGGAGAAGCGGCCATCTGGAGGCTATCATTTTAGACAGCTTGACAGCTTCTCAAGGCCAATTGCCCGACGGACCTCCAGCCCCTCAACTTCGTTGTTCTGTCTCACCTGTCGGTTCCCATTCTCATTCCATTGACCGGGTTGCGACATGTTTCACTCGCTGTCCCGGCTGCATGAAGAAGCATCCAATTCCATTACCCTGCAAACAACCCTGGTCAACCGGTCAACAAACCTTGCAGGAGCCAGGGCTACACTCCCCTCCTTGCCTCAACATCCCGGGCACTGAGCGCCAGCCGTTGTCGTCACCGCTGTTCAAAGGAAAAAAGCCTTTGGGAATCGTCCAGCTCACTAGGCACAAGCACATAACGGGCTGCACCGCATATCGTCCTTTGGGCCGGCGTCATCATCTTGAAAACAGCTCCCGCTCCGGAGCAGCGGGGTCAGTAACTGACGGTATGTAGTCTGAGGACATTATCAGCGTCATGCTAGGCGGGTTTTTGCAGAGGGGTCACGCCTGGATTCGTGCCTGATGAAGCAACGTGTCGTTGAACTTTGAGATGATGGTCACGCCATGGCTTGAACAAGACAGCTAGCGACTTGGAGAAACTGGGCTGGTGAGATGGTCTAGAGCATGTCTTGACATACGTCGGGCATGGCTGCAGCCGGTCAGCCCGGAATTTCAAGACGTCGCCTTTTGATGACCATCTCTCACACAAGACAGCTCAACAAGCAACCGCTTCTCACCCAGCAGTCTCGGGGAAGGTATCAAGAACCCGCGAGGCACGCTTGAACCTCTCCAGGTGGTTCTTTTCGACAAATCCGTACCTTACACCCATAGTATCAGCCCCCTCAGTCCAATAGGAAATCAGAGAGCTAACCCAGGTCAAACATCCGCCATAGGCGTCTCCTCGTTCTCGCAAGTATCGCCGTCTGTGAGCCGCTCTCTTCTGTTGAAAATGTAAGTACGACTATCACAAGCCCACTATTGTTTGTACAACAAACACGCTACTCAGTAGCTGCCTGTTCATGCCGCATGTGGGTCGATAGGCTTAACCTTACTCTGTGCCGGCATTCGAGCCTTGGAACCCGATCATTGTTGCGGGCTCTGAAAGTGCGTCCCAACCTGAGTTTCTTTTTTTATCTTTGTACTCAAGCCACCGAGACGGGGATTCTCTTCTGCTAGCTTGTCACTCATGTCAACGGAATGGTACATATGATAGTTCACATACCCGGCCCAGCTCGCAAGCCACATCGTCTCTCAATGAGTGAGTTTCGGTGGGACGAATGGTTGAAGCTAGAGCACGCCATACACACCACGACAACATCGACACCGAGTCCTCTGATTATGGCAAGTCTTTTCATGCCCAGTGGCTCGTTCAGGCAACTTCACTCTGACCAAGACGTTTCCACGTCCGTGTCTGTGTCTGTAAGAGCAAGTGGTTCGCTGCCTGCATCGGGCTCCAGCAAAGCCAGACTTCACTCAATGCCTCCATCATGCAAGATTCACACACTGTTCCAAGTCTAAGAGGGACAGCTCTACCCTAACGAGTCGGGGTGGTGTGGAATAGACCATCTTTCATCCACACACGACATGCTCCCGATATCAATACAAGTCACGCGTATCCTGTCCGGCGTACTTGGGCGTACAGGTACATTAGCCCCATCCGTTCACTCACGAACTTCGTCTTGGGTTGGTGGCCCTGGAGCTATTATCCCTCCCTTGTACTACGTATAAGGAAGGGAGAGCTTCGCTCTTGCTGGCCTAGACAAAGGTTACGTCGTCACGGCCTCGACGCTTCCAAGTCTGTCGAGTCATGCAAAGTGTAGCCATCTTCTGCAGCCAGGCTCGCGGCTGCTCGGCAAAGCCTGGAGGGCGACAGACTGGGCATACAAACGGCCGTCTGTAAAGGGCGGGCTGGTATGTTCCCCTTCCGGCAAGTAGCTACACCAGCCTGTCTCACTTTCTCTCCGGTCTGGCGGCTCGGATGCAAGGGAGACGAACGTTGATTGACTTCGCGTAACAACATCCTTTGTCCCCTTTGGACTGCATTGGTTGGTACAACGACCTTAGTCTGCACTGGACGCAACAGTCGCGTCAACAAGAACAACGCATATCCTACTTATACGGAACCAGTTTCCGGCCAAGGGTATGTAGGTCTGGTATAGCACTTGCAGCTTGCATGGGATCGGGTTTGCTGCCTTGGATAGGCGCACTTGTGAGCGACCAATCCCGACCCTGACTCTTACCGCCTTATGGCAGCCCGAAGATGTTGGCGATTCTGCTCACCTCGCCTTTCACACTGGTAACCATGGCGTTTCGGGGAAGTTGTGTGAGATGGTGAGAGAGGCCCCATAGTTGAGCTCGACTCTTGTGAGGCCATGCTCTTTTTGTCAACGGCAAAGTCGGCGCACCATCAGAACGGCAATCGTTGCTTCAGATGCCACAAAGAGGATCTTCAAGACCTTGAGCCTCAGTGCATTGTTTGTATCGAGAGTGGAGGTTGTTTGTCTTTTGCTGACGAGTGTCATTCTGTCAGTGTTCATTGTGGGCTGCTTCCGACCAGCTAAATGCCTTTCATTACAGGGCGCACTCTTATAAAAGGGCTGTTCAAGATGCGAGACACAACAGCATCATTAACGAGCGTTGCCAGTCGGTAGATCTTCCTCTAGAACCAAGGGCCTTGGAGTGCATGATTCGGGCGGTCTCCTCGAAGGATCACTTGGCTCTCACCAAGGTTGGGATGGCCCTTTCTATAGAGTTGTGCCTCGTTTGCTTTCCGTGGTGCACTGATCCCGGCTGTTCCTTGGAGACGCTGTGCAGTCAACTTCGTGGCATTGTGACTGACCGGTGTCAAAGTGAAGTAGGTGACATCTCGATGGATGATGCCGGATACGCTTGTTACGCGGAGTCGGCGTCAAGCAGGTGAACCATCCTGAATCTATGAGAGAGTCATATGCTATGCTCTGGGTGAAGCTTTGATGGTCCTTTACCAGAAAAAATGTTTGAAAGGATCATAGATGCCCCTAGGAGACCGAGTACGCTCACCTAGAGAGGACCAAAGTTCCTATATAGGTATTAGCTGAATGGTGTGATGGGGAGAATCCCTCCTCTTACCTCATGAGGTAGACCGGATGCCTGCCTCGGCATGTTCGTGGTTTTGTTGGCGGATTCCAGATGGTCGCAAAATGAGCGTGGGAAGCAACTTGATTTCTAAAGTTCTCGAGGCGATTAAGCCGAATCATCCAATGGCGATGCCCTGAACATGCGGCTATCAGAGTAACTGTAGAGATAAGGAGAGTCTCTTGGAAAAAAAAGTGTATAGATTGAACGGAACAATGACCGCTTTCGATGACCAGAATAGTTGGAGGATCATTGACGGCATGCCAGCTTCTGGGTCAAGTGAACAGTAGTCTCAGGTATGTAAGCACCGCTCACATGTAACTGCTGTTAGGGCATCCGAAGAGGAGAGCAGCCAAGTACAATACCGGAGTATCTGTCGATGATGTTGCAACTCATCGCAGGCACTCCCAGAGCGAAATCGTCACGCATTCCACTTGACAACTTGACAAGCCCAAAACGACTTAGTCCCACCTTGATTGAGCCCCTGTTGCCCCTCCCAGCCAATCACCTCATTGCCCCACCGCATGCCCACCTCAGCCTTGCGGCTTACATAACACCCGCCGCCCCTAGTACGAGCTGAGCAAACGCCTCTCTACGGAGCGACGGGGAGCCGAAACCTTTTTTTACCACTAAAAGCAGGCCAAAGGCAATCCGAGCTCTTCCCATCAAGACGGCCCTCTGGCACAGACGACGCATTGTGCAGCCTCAGCCTTGTCTCCCAATCATCCCTCTCCAAGGCTGAACCTGTTCCCCCTTCTTTTTTTTTACCTTCTCCTCCTTTATTCTTTTTTCACTCAAGCCAATCTGTCTCTCCTCTGCTTGGTCTTGACGTTTGTATGCCTTTGTCTCTGTCGACCTGGCGCGCCGAGGTGGTGTCGGGACTGAAAGTGGGAAAGCTGTTGCGCCTCTTGTGTTTTGTCACTTCGACTTAGTGAACGAGGTGAGTTTCATTGTGGCGTCGCTCTCAATTGACTCTCTTCCTTTCACATTTTTTGCACATCATCGCTTTCCTTACCATTGTCCTCTCTTTGCTAATCTTTGTCATCATTCAATAGCCCGCTCCTTGCACGAAGAAAACAAAGACCATCGTCGACTCTTTGCCGTCTCGTTCAGCACCATCCACTCGCACCCAGCTAGTATATCTCGGGCCTGCCTCGATCCACTCCCCCATTCAGTCCTCACCACTGGGCTCGATTACCCGCTCGGCATCATCAGAGCCCTTTGATTGGAATATCCTCGTCGCCCTTCTTGCCTGTTCACCACAGCCACGCCATCTCCGACCGAAGTCGCCGCTCAATCCACAGCCATCATGTCGCAGCGACCATCCACACCAGTCAAGGTGCCGCCCTCGGCAGCAAACTACACGCCCGCAACGCTGGACCCGGACCTGCGATCACAGATCAACGCGGTCCTGCTGAAAGACGGCCACGTCGCCAAGTCAGTTGCCCACCACTACCACCTTACACTTTCCCTTCGACGTCCGGCTAACAATGAACCCTCCTTGTCCCTCCCAGAATCCAAGAAGCCCTCCTCCACGCCCTCAACTCAAACTCCTCCAACTGGCCCACCGCCGTCCAGAACCACGCCCTGAACCTCCTCCGCTCCGGCGAAGTCACCACTTTCCCCGCCCTCCTCCGCCGCGTCCTCGACGACGTCCGCGAGAGCCAGCCGTCCGCATCATCATCATCCACAGCCACATCCAGCGCCAACGGTAAATCGTCAGCAGCGACAAACGGCAGCGGCGCCGACGCCAATAAGAAGGCCAACGGCGCCTCGGATAAGCCGCCCCTCGCCATACCCACCTCCGTGATAGAGGAGGCCCTCCGGATCACGAGGGAGAGCCTCGACGCCGTTTGCGAAATCGAGGAGAAGGGCAGCGGCTAGCAGTCTTCGCCCCCTTCTCCGCTTGCCGACGATGCTGCTGCCGACGATGCTGCTGCTGCTGCCGATGCCGCTCCTTCTCCTCTCTCGCCTCCCAAGCCTCCTCTTCCAAATCTCCGTTCCTCGCCTCGACGTGCTCGAGCTATAAAGTCTTCTCCTCCCGCTCCTCCTCCTCCACCACCATCCGTTTCACCCTCGAAAGGCAAGCGCAGAAGACGCCGTTCTTCGTCGAGCCTGAATAGACCTACCATGGGACTATTCCATACCAAACGCCACGCATAGTCATTGTGGCAACCTCTCTCTCTCTCTTTTATTCCATCATATCGCATCTTCTCCGTTCTTATTGTGTGCCTGTCTCTTTTTGTTGTTATTCTCCTCGGTTTTTTTTTTTTTTTTTTTTTTTTTTTTTTTTTCTCTCTCTCATTGTCTTTTCTCCTTTTCTTGCTTTGATCATACTATGATATAGACATTAAGGGGAGACTGGAGGAAGAGAGCAGGTGTCCCCTAGATAGCTACTCAACTTCCTGTGATTCCTTCTTTTTCTCCTTCTTCCTCCCGATTTGTTGTGCGGAACAAGATTCAAGGGGAAGAAAATGCATGGACCTTCAGGAGCATGATGCTTTACACGTGAAAAATGGAAATAATCAAGGCGCATGGGGGAAATACGATAATGGCCATGGAATTTTACATAGGGCTTGCCCAGAGCAAAGTTGGCTACGATTGATAATCATCTGGTCCATGATATTGCATGACCCTGAGTGACTGAAATGGGCCCTTCAATGACAAGAGCAGAGTAATGCCTCGGCAGAACTGCTCAGATGGCTCATAGGTAAGGTAGTCCATGTTAGGAGGCAACTCTTGGAAAGCAATCAATTTGTCTATCAAGCTAACGCAACCTATTCTTGTAGTCCCGGGCCCCAAAAGTAATCAATCCTCCACTAAACTTCATTTTCCGGGCATGTTTTCGATAGCCGAGTCTGTAACGCCACACTCTTGGTAGGCCTCTCTCTGCTCTTCTACTGCCCTACTGGGTCAAAATATTGTACCACCCAATGCCGTCGATTAGTGTACCGTCCGACCAACTTTGCGTTGATGGAGATGGGTGTAGGTAGGAGAAGATAATCCTTCATTTTCCGATTTTTTTTTGGTGGATTTTCAACTTCGAATACATGGGATCCAGAGGACAAGTTTCTCCATGGTCCAGATTGCGCCATCCTTTAGTCGTAGAGGTCGTCATCGTTGCCAGCGTCGCCAAAGGCGTTGCCGGCTTCGCCAGTGGCTCCCTCACCTGCCTCGGGGAACTTGAAGTAGGCACCGGGGCCGGCATTCTTCATCTGCTGAGCAAAGGCCTCATATCTGCGGATCTCCACATCGCTGACGGATCGGCGAGCCATCTGCATGGCCTCCTCGAAGTGGGCCTTTGTCAGCTCAGGCACGGGGTCCTCGACCTCCTCGTCGACGTCCATGTTGTCGCCAGCGGCCTCGCGAGCCTTCTGGCGCTCAATGTCGGCGGTGATGGCCTCCTTGATGGCAATCTTGACGGCGCGCTGGGTGATGAAACCCAGATCGGCACCAGAGAAGCCGTGGGTCTTGGCGGCGATGTAGCCAAGGTCGACGTCGGCAGCGACAGGAGTCTTGCGCAGCTGGGCCTTGAGGATGCTAAGACGGCCAGGCTCGTCAGGCAGAGGCACGTAGATGAGCGAATCCAGACGGCCAGGACGGCAAAGAGCAGGGTCAAGCTGCTCAGGTCTGTTCGTGGCGCCAATGACGAAGACGTTCTTCTTGGAGGTCATGCCGTCCATTTCTACAAAAGAGTTAGTCAAGGTAAAAATGATGTCAGTAGGTTGCGTCAGTAGGAGACTTACCAGTCAGAAGTTGGTTGACAACTCGGTCAGAGGCACCGCCGGCATCACCCATGGAGCCGCCACGGGCCTTGGCGATGGAGTCCAGCTCGTCGAGGAAGACGACGCAAGGAGCAGCAGCTCGGGCCTTGTCGAAGATATCTCGGATGTTGCTCTCAGACTCACCGAACCACATGCTGAGAAGCTCGGGTCCCTTGACAGAGATGAAGTTGGCAGCACACTCGTTGGCGACAGCCTTGGCCAACATTGTCTTACCGGTACCGGGAGGACCGTAGAAGAGGACACCTCGGGACGGGGAGAGACCGAACTTGAGGAACATCTCGGGGTGGTCGACGGGGTACTGGACGCTCTCGCGGAGGTCTTGCTTGACACCCTCCAGGCCACCGATATCCTCCCAGCGGACGTTGGGAACTTCCACAACAGCGACCTCACGGAGAGCAGAGGGGTTGGACACGCCCAAGGCAAATCGGAAGTTGTCCATGGTGACGCCGAGGGAATCGAGGACTTCGGCATCAATGGTATCCTCGTCGAGATCGATGAGGTCCATCTTCTCACGGATCTGCTGCATGGCGGCCTCGGAGCAGAGGGCAGCCACATCGGAACCGACGTAACCGTGAGTCTCGGCAGCGATCTGCTCCAGGTCGACATCGTCGGCCAGCTTCATGTTCTTGGTGTGGATCTGGAGAATCTCCAGACGGCCAGTGGGGTCGGGAATACCAATGTCCACCTCGCGGTCGAAACGGCCGAATCGTCGCAGGGCCGGGTCGATGGAGTTGGGTCGGTTGGTAGCGGCCATGACGACGACGTTGGAGCGCGCCTTCATGCCGTCCATGAGGGTGAGCAGCTGAGACACGACACGGCGCTCAACTTCACCGTTGGTCTTGTCTCGCTTGGGCGCGATGGAATCGATCTCATCGATGAAGATGATGGCGGGGGAGTTCTTCTCAGCCTCCTCAAAGGCCTTTCGCAGATTCGACTCGGACTCTCCGGCCATCTTGGACATGATCTCGGGACCATTGATGAGGAAGAAGAAAGCGCCAGTCTCGTTGGCGACGGCACGAGCCATGAGAGTCTTACCGGTACCGGGAGGACCGTACAGCAAGACACCTCGAGGCGGCTTGATACCGATGGACTTGAAGAGCTGGGGGTGGCGGAGGGGAAGCTCGACCATTTCTCGGATCTGAGCCATCTGCTTGCGGCATCCACCAATGTCGTCATAGCCGACCTCGTTCAAGTTGTTCTCCTCCTCGTCGCGCTGGATAGGCTCGCCCTCGCAGTGGATGACGGTGTCCTGAGCGACGATGCCGTACTCCGGAGGATCCACCTCGACGACCTTGAATTCCACTTGTCTCATGCCACCACGGACGATGAACAAGTCTCCCTGCTTGACCGGTCGGTAGGCTTCGCGGAAGTATGGGGCGAGGAAAACGTCGAAGAGGGAGCCAGTGAGGCCCTCGACGGTGTCTGCAATGGGAAGCACGGCGATTCGCTTGGCCTGTTTGAAGCGGTTAGATGCGCTGCAGCCTCAGAGCGATGATGTCAGACAAACTCACATATTTGATATCGGGGCAAGGAGAGATGGTAATCATGTCGCCGTGCTTTACTCGCAGGTTGTGGCGGACAACACGGTTGATTCTGGCGCTACCCTCATCAAGCTCCTCGTCGGCAAGGACGATGAGCACAGTCTCCTTTCTCTTCTTGCCTCGTACAAGGACAGTGTCGCCACGGAAGAGCTGGAGGGCGTCCATGGTGGCCTCAGAGAGGGCGATAATGCTGTTGTCATCGTTGACGGCATCGGTAACCCTTGATTGAAGTCAGTATTCTGATCCACGTCGGCCACGGAGAGATAGGACCTACATCAGCTGGTTGGGCTTCTTCTTCTTCTTGAGAATGGCAGTGGCGGTGTCATCTTCCTGTCATCAAGTCAGTTTCCCCGCCCTGGGTATCTAAGCAAGGTGGGCTGGACGAACGTGCTTGACCTCCGCGCCGGAGGGATCGCTGTGAGATGGTTAGATGGCTCTGCTGTCTCGAATAGCTGTTAGGGTATCTCCAGAGGCTGTACGTACGTCAAGTTGACCTTCTTCTTGTGGTCTTCAGGCTGGGAAGCCATGATGTCGACTGGGAGCTGTGTTCACGATGGAAGTGGGGTGAAAGCAGGACCGAGGCCGGAGTCGATGGGAATTTGAACAAAAAGAAATACGCGGATGCTTCCTCCTCGATGCGGTTCTGCAGAGGACGGGAGAGGGAGCGTTGGTTTATGAAGGTGAAATCGCGGGAAGATGGTGATATGGAGGAGAGAAGGTTGAAAGCGGCGAAAGCTCGAGGTGTCCGGAGAGATCAAGTTCCCTGAGCGATCTGGCACACAAGGCCTAACGAGTAGCCACACGCCCCCGGACCACAGAGGGGCACGGGCCAATCACAGCGCGCGCTGCCCTGAGCGGAGCGGAACATTGATGTTGCAGGGGCCTCTGAGGTGCGCTACCGGCTCGCTGTAATCCGGCGAGGCTGCGCTGTGGCCGCTGGACAGTGGAATCTTCTGCCGTCTTCCACTGAGAGAGAGCGCCAGGCAACTGGGGACGCGCAACAGCTGCAAGTCACGGTACCCGGCAGCCGCGGATCAGTGCGCCCGCAAAGCAGGTACCGGCTACAACGCCGACCTCCCCGGCAGAGCGTACGATGACGAGCTGCAGCCTGGAGGCGTTGATCTGGCATTTTGTAAGCAATTCAATGTTGCCACAGGACTGGAGGCTTCTATCAAAGATTGTTTGCCTCCTAGTACAAGTATCATCGTGATGATTAAATTCAATGGACAGTGGGTTCATTCATTAGACATCTCGCCATTGTATCATGTCAGAGAGTGCTTGAGGAGTGAAGCATACGATGCAAGCTTGTGCTCACCTTGATGTCCAGTCTTGTCGGCTCATGCCCGCTAACCCGCGATGAAGTCATACTTGTATTCGCAGTGACTGGATCCCTGGTAGCTCAACAGCACTCCTGTCCTCTTCCTATCAACTTCCTTCTACGGTCGGTTGTGCAGCAGGAACCTGACAGTAATACAATCAGAATTTAGACGTAAATAACAAAGCTCTGCCCTCTGTGCCCATTCTCATTCATTGGGTTGCTTATCAGTTGCGTTTGAGCTTGATTCATCATCACTCGACTGCATCGAACGCGTGATGCGCGTTCCTCACAGGAAGTTTCCCACGTATTCAACCGATCATTTGCATGGATTAATTAGACCACGAGGCATCAACTGAAAAGTTCAAGCCAACCTGTTCCAATCGAGTCCTTCACTGAGAAGCTCTTGACTCTTACCTCACGGCTTGACTTTATACTGCCTACCCTGCATCAGGACTAGGTACTATGAAATCTTGGACGGCTGCTTGACCTCTCCCGTCAGGGGTATCTTTTAAATCAGGGTCTACAATCTAAAGCTCATAAACATGCTATTCATTCTCAAAAGCATTGTTCAGGTAGTTGACAAACGACTCCCTCAACGTATCGGCAGCCATATTCGTCACCTTCTCCAACCCAATACCACCCCTATTCAACGCCATGAAAGCTCTCCTGTGCCTCTGCAGCTCCGGCAGCCCAGTCTTTCTCGTCGCCGGCAGCTCGACGACGAGCTCCTTCTTGCCACCACTGCTCAGAGGCACCTTGACCTCGCCGCCGCCATCGTCGCCCTGCTGATCCAGGATCCGCTTCACGATGTCCTGCGTCTCGCGGTCGAGCACGTATAGATAGTCGCCACTTGCATCGCGCCCTCGCTGCTCCGTAGCCTGGTTCGGCCTGATGATTTTGCGACCGTCCCCGGCGATGGCTTCCCAGAGCGAGTCAAACGTCTTCTTCACCTGCTCCTCGTCGTCCTCCCATATAATCGTGAACAGCGGGCTGTCCCAGCGAGTCATGGGATTGGGCTCCTCATGTCGAAAGACGAGGTTCTCCCAGTTCGCAGGCTCGTACGGCTCCGCAGTGTCGCCGGATGCATCGACACCCTCTTCATCAGCCGCAGCCTGGCTTCTGCGCTTCAGCCTGGCCTCGTTGACCTGCTGCGCGCGCTCCTTGGTACATCCAATTTGCAATATGCAGCTCGGCGTCCGAACGGCCTTTGCCTCGCAGTGCAGCTGGTACCGCCAGCCCTTGATGTAGTTGAGGCCATCTAGAATGACAATGTCCTTGTCGCTCAGCACCCTCTTGACGGCGCCGTAGATGGCCGCCCGGGCATCCTTTTCGCTCGCGTTGGCCGATCTCGTGTGCACCGGCACGGTAGAGAGGTCGTAGACGGACCGGGATATTGAGAGGGAGTCGTCTGATATCAGGTGCAGCCGGTACTTTGTCCCGGCGATGCGCGCGGTGAGGTAGTCATGTAGTTGCTTCGCCCGGGTCGACTTGCCCGACGTCGGCAGGCCCGTGAGGATGATGAGCTGTAGAGGAAGCGGGTGAGGACGTTAGAGAATATTGAGTTCTGTGGTTTTGGGTGGTGACGATGTGCTTGCGCGCAAACTTACGCAGGGAGTAACGTACGTACCGGCATCTTGTTGCCGAATTCAAGCTGATTCTAGGGGACTGTGATGCTGTCGCAACTGCAGCTGGTCACTTCACATGTGCCTTATCATGTGGGGGTTGGGTAGAAGATTTTTGTGTGGCGGTACCTCATTAGTTGCAATTGGTGCTATAGACGTCACCGCTCAACTCGACTCGACTCAACCCAAATCTCGACGGCTGCCTCCATGAGACAATCTGTTGGGCTGGAATATCATCTACAGTTGCCATTGATTAAAGTTCTTACTCGGGTACACCGTCCGCCTACCAGGAAAACTAACAAGAGATGTAACAAACGTACACGAATCATGCCTCCCTCTTCAACCAAGCCCAGTTTCGATGAATGCAAGCCAACGCAGCATCCCCTTGCTCCGCCTCTCTCAAAACGCCCATTCCATTCGAGCAGGATTCACAGCCTTGACCCCAGAGTCGGCGCATCGGCGGGCCGGAGCACCGACAAACGGGGACCCTGAGCGAGGCTTAGTAAGTTGGCGACAGCTAAAACGTTAAGAGGCAAAGAGGCTAGGGAAACCGAGAGAGAGATCCTGAGAGATGGCGCTGTTCCTCATACGGTAATTCATTCAACGCGACCAATCAGCTGTTGCTGTTCCTGTTCCTGGAGCCGATGATGGAGATGCTCAGGGCTTATGAGGCAGGTTGCGTGTAAGGCTGTTGACGACGATGGGATTCGAGCAAAGGGGCTGCGAAAAGAGCAATTGCTCAAGGATAGGATTTTTACTATTCAGCCTAGCTGTGTGCCGGTAGCCGTAGCGTTCATCAGGATGGAGAATCATGTAGAGAGGGTTGGTTTGTGATGCGAAAGGTTATAAACTCGAGGGTTTCCTGCGTCTTGAGATGTTGAGGAGCGTCCAGATCATCAGCAGCCTCCCAGAGACAGATTTAACTACCTTTAAGACCAATACAAGAGTCTCTTCAGCCAAATTCACAAAGAGAAGCAACCACATTTTGCCAATAACCTCTTCCTCGCTCACACCTCCCCTGCTCGACTCACGCAGACTCAACCCACAATGGCCCGTCCCCTCGAATCATACGACGACATCGCCATCGCCGAGCTCTCCTTCTACACTTTTGCCCTCTTTGGCGGCATCTTCCTCTGCCTCAAGCACGGCTTCGCTAAAAACGCCGGCTTCAGGGCCCTCGTCATCCTCTCCCTCGCCCGCATCATCGGCGCCTCTCTCCGCCTCGCCACCATCTCGTCCCCAGACAACATCGACCTGTACATTGGATGGATGACGCTCGAGGGCATCGGCCTGGCGCCGCTCATCATGCTCTCTCTCGGCCTCCTATCTCGCGTCTTTGTGTCGATCCAGAGCAAAGGACGGATCCTCATCCGGCCGCAGCACCAGAAATTCATCGAGCTGCTCATGCTGCTGGCCATCATCCTCCTCATCGTCGGCGGCACCCAGTCCAACTTTTCCGTCGTCGACGGCAAGCCCAAGGTGGAATACTCCACCGTCAGCCACGCCGCGCTGGGCATCCTCATCGCCATCACGGCCCTCCTGGCCTTTGCCATTGTCCTCGCCGTGCTGAACCAGAGCCAGGTGGGCGCGGGCGAGCACCGCATCATCTTCGCCGTGGCCGTCTGCTTCCCGCTCATCGTCGTCCGCCTCACGTACTCGTGCCTCATCATCTTTGGCGGCATCACGTCCAACGCCGGGCTCTACCTTGGCATGTCCTCCCTCATGGAGATGATTGTCACGCTCGTGTCGGAGGTCCTGGGTTTCAACTTGGACAAGGCAGTGCCGCAGCCGGTCCCTCGGAGTGACGAGGAGATGCAAGCTTTTAGTAGTAAGTAGGAGAAACCTGCTTTCGGGGGAGGAGGGGGGTTTCTGTGTTTGATGGGAAGGATTATACTAAGGGTGGGCACAAAAAGCTTATGATAGGACGAGCGCGGAACGGCAATGGGATTATTAGAGTGTTCAATACCCCCTTCTGAAGTTTGCTTCGGAAAGTCTGTTATGAAGAGTTTGGATTGTGTTTCAGTCTTTCGCGGACAATGTGCGTTTCTATGATAGATTAGTCTCTAGTTCTTGATCTAACATGTGTCATTTTTTTTTTCCGTCAAAAGTCCCCTGTGCCTTGAGTGTATCAAGGCCAGGCCTCGAAGTGGTATACGCGTGTAAATCCAACAACAAATCGCAATAAAGCAATATGATACCCATGGTATATATCCAGAACCAGCAGGAGGGCATTTCTTCCGCGACACTCTACATGACCGCACAGCAAGCCTTCTCCAGCTTCCGCAAAAGCAGAGGAATAAGACCCTCCTCCTCGGGATACTCCTCCTGCGGAGGCTGGTGCTGGGGAGGTCGATGCTGCGGCGGCCGATGCCCTCCACCATGCTGCTGCCCACCATGCGGCTTCGACGGCGGCGGAACTGGCTCGCCGCCCTGCAGGTTGATGTATATCCTGCCCTCATTGTCCTCGGTGCTGTACCGCAGCCCCAGCTCGCGGCACAGCTCCTCGACCTTGGGCTTGAGCTTCTGGACGTGGTTCGCCGAGTGGTTCCCCCTGCCGACGATGGCGTGCAGATGCGTCTGGCCGCGGGCCTGGTCGGCGCGGATGCGCTGCTCGAGGATGCGCTCCGCCTCCTCGACGAACTGGCCGTGCAGGTCGATGCTGTCGGGCTCGACGCGCCCGGGCGCGTTGTTCTCGCGGAAGATGTACTCGGACGCCTGGCGGTTGTACTCGCGCATCTTGGCGTCGTGCGCCTTGCCCTCGTTGGAGAGGGCCTTTGCCCTGGCGCCGTCGCCGTCTTCGTATGCGCGGCGGCTCTGGAGGGACGCGGGGGCGTTTGATGTCAGTCCATTTGGGGGCTTTTCTATCGGTTTCTGTGCTTTGTGTTGTTTTGTCCTTCTTTTGTTCGAGGTTGGCGGAATGGTTTTCTAACGTACACGCTCGAAGCAATCGTTGCGCTTGTTGGCTTCGGCCCGGGCCAGATCGCGCAGGCGGTCGTACTCGCGCTCTACATCTTCGTTGTCCTCATGGGTAAAGGCTGTTGATTGTTCCTCTCGATGGTCAGCTAATTGTGCCAGGCAAGCTTCAGGAACACATATAGAGAGCGCTTGAGGCCTCTTGACCAGCGACTCACCGCGATTGCCCAGCCGCGTCATAGGAATCGACATTTTTGCGTCTCTGCCAAAGTTGATCCAATTTTCACCTCTTCATCTAAGATATGAGCGATAGTGAAATTGCAGCAACAGAAGAATAAGAAGAAAACCGCGCCGTCGACAAGAGAAATAACACCTTCTGTGGATTCGAAACGCTCAATGTTCATGTGCAAGCTTCAATCCCATCCAATGGCTTCTTAATGTTGGGCGCTTGCAAAAATGTCATCCAGCTCGCGGCTGATTGGAGAATCGCCGGCCAGTCGGCTGGGACCCGAGCCAACCACATCTGGAGGAATCGGGGGAGCAGCGGCAGATCCGGCGCCTCCACCAGCGCGCGATACGCATAGTATCTGGGAATCTAGGCGCTTTGTATAGCTTTGAGGCCGGGCATCGTCATCATTGAGGTTATTTCTCGAGGTGGCTTGTCATTGTTTCACGCAGCTTTGACGTAGGTGAGATTGAAGTCTCGGAGACGGAAACACGGCTCTAGAAGAAGGTTTTACCTCATGTATACTCAGCTTGTACTTTGAAGGAACCTTCAGGTTCTTGACCATTCCGATGCTGATACCAAGGTAGTAAGTGACGTTCAGCCCTATACAGAGCTTCCTCAAACATGAGGCTGTATCCCTCTGACACACCCTATAAGAGATCACCACCAGATTGCGTAGCACCAGCTGTTATGCCATCTGCTCTCTAATCCTCGCGCAACATAACCAGTTCTGAACTTTCAGCTAAGATCCCTTCCCCATATTAAACGACATTTAACAAAGTCTTTCCGATGACGAGTGGAATACCAAGATCCCCTCGGCCGTAATTAATCCCTTCTCAATTGCAGATACTCATAGTTCTGTTAATCACGGCTAATGAGCCTGACCTCTTATTACACAACCTGGAGAATCAAGGCCTTGGCGCGTGCAATCAAATCACAGTACCAGAAACAGATCTTGCAAGAATGACTGCGTAAGGTTCTTCAAGTCGATCCAGAATTTCATCACAGATGCATCCTGCAGCGTACATGGACATGCGGACACCAGGATCTGATACAGACGTGTTGATCAAGACTTGTCGAACTCCTGTAATTGCTCGGACAGTCCGTACCTTACTTGCACGGGGCATCTCATTTGGCCACTAATCATGGCTGCAATTAATATACGGAGCGGGAGCCTCGTGAGATTGATCCCGATGGATTGAGATCTCCACGTGGATATTGTCTGTCATGAAACGTGCAAAGAGGGCTGAGGAGCCTTGGCCATCTGAGTCTCTGGCCCAAAGCGAAGATGCCTCGGTAGGGCGAACAACAAAAGTCCCTTGCCTTATTAGACTTGTGTATTCCCCTGTCTCCCTTTTGGAATCGCATGGGCTTCTACTCGGTAGGAGGCTGTTTCTAATAACAAGCCGCATGAAGCTCAAGGCAAACTTAAGACACTGAAGCAACCCTCTTCTCCCTGGAGCAAGCAGGGGTGATGTCAGGCTCATTGGCGCAATACGAACCTCAACGCAGACGGACTAGGCATGAGACCGGCATCCTGGCCAAGGCTGCTGGAGATCGCGGACGGATTTGTTCCAGGTTAATTTCCAGACGCACACGTCGAAGCGGCTGTTGCTGTGTTGATGGCGTCTCTCTCGCCTTTTTTCACTCGGCAGTTTTTGGGGGGAGCTGCTCTCGTGTTTCACCGGGAAGGATTGAAACGCAGCTCGTCGAGAAATCCGCCCGGTATCTCTAATTGCCGTGCCTTTAAATCGATGTCCATCGAGCGACAGCTGAGCGGTATTACTGCTGCAACATCGAACATCATCGAGAACTTGCCGCGGAATTTCGGCGCACTTCCTTGTTTGATCAACCGTTCGTGCCGTCGACTGCATGAACAACAGGAGTCATGTTCATTTGCAAGTGAGGTGCGATCACACGATGATCACTATTGCCACTTTTGGTCGACGAGTAATTAGGCCTGAATCTTTGACGATGACAAGCCATACGGGAATGCAGATGCTATCGAATCGATATAATGACTGCGTTCTAGAAGCAGTCCGTGAACCCATGAATCGTCGTAATGGGCGATTAGTAGCAGCACAGTGTAGGATCTGAAGGATCATCGCGATCTCTGCATCTGGAGTGAGCACGAAGGATTGTTGCTGCTCTGACAGCATAGGGCAGCACATGTGCTCTGCACGCACAGACGGCACGCCCGTAATCAAGTCGAGCTCCATGCCCAGCCCAGGCCCGTCATCTCCTGCATGCGGCCGGCCCCGGTTCAGGGGAGGGTTGGTTAGACAGGTGCAGTTGTACGCAGTATGTGTGCGCGCGCTTGACGGTTGGGAGATGCCCTCTCTGCTCTTAATGGACGTGATGGGTATTATCGACTTATAGACGAAAGGACGCGATAGTAAAAGGTTCGAATGCCCAACAGCCAACACCATGAACTTGCAGTTGGTGGCGCCAACAAATCGATCGATTTCGATAGCGTCTTGAAGCGACCAGCGGCGGAATTGGCTGTTCAACCGCCTCTCCGGCGCCAAGCAAGGCCGGCGGGCGCGTCTTTCGGTCAGCGAGGCAAGGCAGGGCAGATAATCGATCCTGAGTGACGACTAACGAATTGTTAGGAAAGCAGAGGTTGCGTCGTATCGGCGGACGTCCCCAGGAGTTATCAATGACATGTTTCTTTTCTTGCCCAGAACGTCCTCGTACGAGCAAGTGTAAGGACCCCAGGAGTGCGCGTAATACATAGCGGCAAATGCACTGACATGCTTCTTCACATGTCCGCAAGAAATGGAACAATGTTACTGATCAACTCGCCATTTGACATCCATCGCTTACAAGACTCCCGAACCTCAATCCCGTCCCGTCCAAGCCTTGTCAATATCGTAATATGTGAAGAGACCCAACTGGTAAAAATCCCGTGTGAGATACGCTGTACCTGCAGTAGTCGACAAGGCCGGCCGGTCAAGTCGTGTGGAGCGAGCCAACATGAGGCTGCTAGCGATTCGGCGCAGATGAGCGCTCAGACAGAGTCAAGCAGCAGCGGCGGCGTTTTGGGACCTGCACCTGTAACCATGGCGGCAATGGAAACCTGTGTCCAAGCTGTACTACCTCAGGAGAGATCCATGCCTAGGTACATACTACATGTATGTAAGGAGTTGCTGATGTGACTCGAGAGTTGATGGCAACTGTTGGCCATTGTCATACGAGTACATGCCCTGCGGAATGCTGCTGCCCTGTGCTTCGTACCTTGTCTGCAAACGAAAAGAGAGCGGATTGGTTGGTTAATTGCGCAGGATAGAGCGAGCATGGGATGGATGGATGCATGTATTATGGCCAAGATGGCGTATGCATCGTCAAACCGCAAGGCATGAAGCCTCAGCAGAACGGACGGCAGCTGTGAGGTTGCTCGCTGGTAGCCGCCCCGTACTCGCTGCTAGGCAATCGAACCAATTGGCCCCAGAGTGCCCCCCAACTCTGGTAGCACCGAGGAGCAAGGGGCAACGAACGTGTGAGGAGGAGGGTACGTGGTGTCAAACCGGCATGATCTTCCCTCTCTGCTGCTCTTCGCGTGGCACGACTGGTTTAGACCCCCTGGATCTGCTCTCTCAAACGGCGGCCAGTCTGCGTCAGATGCTGCCGTTCAATGCCGTGCCAGTGTTTTAGATATTTGCCGCCTCAACACCGAGGCCGCTGTATTAGCTTCGAGTTCTTTGTGAGCAGTCGTATCCGCGGCCGTCTGTAGGTACTTATGTTCATGCAGTATTGCCGTATGAACAGGATGGACCTGTTTGCCCGGTGAGAAACGGTGGCGTGCACTGTGCCTTGATGGTGCTGCTGCTGCTCGGCTCGACGCAGGTGCTCACATGCAATTTATTCGGACATGGGCGCAGATGGACTAATGCACCTCCGTCTGATTAAGCTCCGTAGTTTCGCTCCGTCCTGGGAGCTGGATTTGCTTGTACGACGGGCGACGATATCCTGTTTCGCGGAGGAGCATGATTGCCTCTGCAAGTGTCCTGTGGTCTCGCAAATTGGCGGTCATCGCACACGAGCAGACCGGAGACCGCCATCGTACAGAGGGCGAAGCAGCAGCAAACAGGGCTGTATCACCTTTTCCGACCCATACAAGTAATATGCGCAGACTCGTCTGATATCTGCTGCTCGGAGGACTCCGTGATATCGCGCGAGTGCGGTCGAGTCCAAGCGCACCGAAACCGTTGATCTGGCGATGGAACCGGAGTAACAGAAGCCAATAATTTGTTCGAGAAGCCTCAAGGCGACGCGAACTAACGATGGTCCAGTCGCCTGCACGGAGCAGATACAGTAACCTGTACAAGCATGTTCCTGGTCGGGGGAGCCCCTGGTCCCTCGAGTCTCCGCTTTGCAGGAGATTGAATCTGCTGCCCTGGCAGAGGATGGAAGCCATTTTGGCGATCGTCAGTGATTGCCGCGGCGTGGACTCGTCTTCTTCCATCCTGCGAGGCGATGATATGCAGGAATGTTTCGGCATCTCGACAAATCAGAGAGAGGAGAAGGATCAAGAAGAACACGGAGAGGAAGAGCAGACCCGCCCCGTGCGAGGGTTAGAGAGGCAAGACACCCAGCAAGCAACGACGATATGATACCTAGGTAGTGCAAGTACAAGCACAGCAGTCGCACAAGCTCCGGCCTGGCAAACGGACATCAGCATCGTCAACGTTGAAATTGGCCATGGGGGTCGCGATGCCTCCCTTCCTCGCCAGAGCACCAACCCGCCAGGGATCAAGCCCTTCTTCTCCAGGGATCTCCTGGTCGCCGCCTGCTTCTCTAGGACCGCCATCCCCACCACCGCAGCTCGACTCCCACCCTGATTCCTGGGCTTCCCGACGCTCTCAGTGGCCCAGACCGGGGGCGCAATTGAGCCGGCTAATGGTCGAACCCCCCGTTCGTGCCAAATTGAGCATCCTAGAGTCCATGTGGCCTCGTGATTGGCGCTTGAGCAAGATGAGCGAGGCCTGGGACATTAAAAAGTGCAGGAAAGGGAATATGCTAAGGCGATGCTGGGCCCGCGTAAGAAGTAGTGCGTGCATAAGGGCTCAGTTTAGTACGGAGTGCGGCAGACGTGCAGGCGACTCGTACAGTACCGCTACATGGCAAGAGGCTGCGATAACAGCACCTCACAAGTCCAGTCAGCCTGACATGTCGTCGAAGCCTTCTGTTGTCTTGCGCTCCATCCATCCATCGAATGATCCTTCTGGCTGACGAGCCGCGTGGCACCGCATTGCAGCCTGGCCGTGATGCTCTCTGCTCTCTGCTTTCTGCTCTGCGCCGGAGCCAGCACGCAACGGGGCGTCATCAGGCTGCATGATTCGTCGCCTGCTCCGACCGCATATGAGCGAAGGTGAGGAGGTGAGGCTCTCGCCAGCGGCGACCAGCACTGGCCTGCCTCCCATGCGGCCGCTGAAATTAACCATCATGCTGCCACTTCGTCCACCTGCGACGTCGACCGATAGCTGCACAGTACGAGCCACTGGCCCCGTGTAACTCTCAGCGCTCGATCGGGCATGCAATTAAAGCGCATCATGTATCTCTGGTGATCCCGGCCAAGCCACCCAGAGGTACCGAGCTGTGCGTCCTTTGCAGCAGCTCCCGCAGCTCGAGCAGACGACGGGTACAGCTTCGCGACCAGGACGGCGCGGGAGCGGGTACAGGTACGCGCCCCAGACAGACGGGGCGGGCCAAGTGTCGGCGGCGACGCGCACCGTGTACACGCGCAAAGGGATATGGACAGTGCGAGTTGGTTATTCTCCCGCGCTCAACTCCGCTGCCATGCACCGTGCTGATCCACCGGTTCGGGCTGCTGCGTGCCCTCTCGCCGTTATAACGTGACGGCTCCTCGCAGCGCGCTCCCTGCCTGCAGCGGCGGTGGAGCCACTGAAGCTCCAGCTCCAGGCCCCCGAACCCGCCCAGACAGACCCCGGCGAACCCTGGGCATCTCCACAGTTTCCAGGGCGGATTCAGGTACGGTGCAGCGCAAGTACAGCGGCGCTCCCTTTTCGCGCAGCGCTAGTACAAGTACTCGCAGGCGTCCCCGGCAGGTCCCCAGCAGGTACCGCCGCCAGAGGCCCCCTACGGCAATAGTACCAGCCGCAGGCCGCCACTATACCTGCTGGAGTACCTGGCCCTGCTGCTAATGCTAGCCCGTCCATAGACCCAGGACCCGTCGACCAGCTCTCCTGCTCGGCCATTCCCTTTGCAGCAGGGCCTCTCTTTCGCATCCTCCCCCAGCCGCTGCTCCTCCTCGGGCCCCCCAAATCTCCATTTCCGTCGCGCATCTCATTTCACACGACGCCCAAATCTGCGTCTTTCCACACCTGCGCACCAACTCCCTTCCTTGGCCATCTTCTCTTCTCTCCTTGCGGTTTTTGTTCGTGTCTGCCTTTGAACTGCCCGCCATTGGCATTTCATTCCTCGCCTAGCAGGCCGTCATTCTAGTAAGCATCGCTCTCTCTCTTGCTCTTCAGCCCTCTCCTCCCCTTCTCTCCCTTCCCGCTATTTGTTCTATTTGCTTTTTTTTCCTGTTCCTGCCAACCCCGAAGGAGCCTCGCTTCCACGTTGTCCTTGTCTCTTGTTTTTTCCCTCTTTGTGGCGTTGCGGATAGGGCTTCATCAATCGCGACTGCGCTTTGCAGCTTCCTTCGACCTTCAGCCGTCTACCGTTATCTCGTGAGCGACACGACGCGAATCCTCTCGCTGAGCTTCTTGCCGTTGACGCTTCCGCGCGTGCACCCTCGCGATTGCCTCCTTGCCGCTCGCAGGCGCCAGCGTTCAATTCCTGCGACGAGCCCCTGACTAACCGAGACTCCTTCTTCAACAGTATCAGCAATCTGCTTCACTGGGCGACTTCAGACACGTAACATACGCGGATCATTCATTTCCACCTCATTATAATTTTCTATTTTTCCTAGTCGGTTTATATCCAGTCTACCATTCAAAGTCGCCAAGATGGGTTGCGGAATGTCTACGGAGGACAAGGAGGGCAAGGCCCGGAACGAGGAGATTGAGAATCAGCTCAAGCGGGACAAGATGATGCAGCGCAACGAGATCAAGATGTTGCTTCTGGGTATGTGCCATGTGCCGCGGCTCGCAGTCATCTGCTCTTCCGTCCCAATCTCGCGAGTAACGCGGCCCGACTAATGACCTGGATGACAGGTGCTGGTGAATCTGGAAAGTCAACCATTCTCAAGCAGATGAAGCTGATCCACGAGGGCGGCTACTCTCGCGACGAACGCGAGTCGTTCAAGGAAATCATCTTCAGCAACACGGTCCAGTCCATGCGCGTCATCCTCGAGGCCATGGAGTCTCTCGAGCTGCCCCTCGAGGACCAGCGCATGGAGTACCACGTCCAGACCATCTTCATCCAGCCCGCCCAGATCGAGGGCGATGTCCTGCCCCCGGAAGTCGGCGGTGCCATCGAGGCTCTGTGGAAGGATCATGGTGTGCAGGAGTGCTTTAAGCGATCTCGCGAATATCAGCTGAACGATTCAGCAAGATAGTAAGTTGTTCCCTAGCCGACGCCGCGAAAAGCGTTCGCGCTCGCGCATGCTCACCTCTTGGCAACCAGTTACTTCGATAATA
This sequence comes from Trichoderma gracile, assembly GCA_020002365.1. NCBI lineage: Eukaryota > Fungi > Ascomycota > Sordariomycetes > Hypocreales > Hypocreaceae > Trichoderma > Trichoderma gracile. The sequence goes on from JAINEY010000003.1 coordinate 2,326,629, forward strand.
TCGCGCGAATTGCCGCTCCCGACTACATGCCCAACGACCAGGACGTCCTCCGATCACGTGTCAAGACCACCGGTATCACCGAGACGACATTCATCATTGGCGACCTGACCTACCGCATGTTCGATGTCGGTGGCCAGCGATCTGAGCGAAAGAAGTGGATCCACTGCTTCGAGAACGTCACCACCATCCTCTTCCTGGTCGCCATCTCCGAGTACGACCAGCTGCTGTTCGAGGACGAGACGGTCAACCGAATGCAGGAGGCCCTGACGCTCTTTGACTCTATCTGCAACTCTAGGTGGTTCATCAAGACGTCCATCATTCTCTTCCTCAACAAGATCGACAGATTCAAGGAGAAGCTGCCGGTCAGCCCGATGAAGAACTACTTCCCCGACTACGAGGGCGGCGACGACTACGCGGCGGCGTGTGACTACATCCTGAACCGCTTCGTCAGCCTGAACCAGCACGAGACGAAGCAGATCTACACACACTTCACCTGCGCCACCGACACCACCCAGATCCGCTTTGTCATGGCGGCTGTCAATGGTATGAGATGACTGGCTTAACCTCCCTTCAGTCCTTGGTTCAAATCTCGACTAACTTGTGTGCTAGACATTATCATCCAGGAGAACCTTCGCTTATGCGGTCTCATTTAGACGACTTGTTTGTTTGTTTTCTTCTTTTTCTATCATATGTTCTTTTTTTTTTTTTAAGACGCACGAATACCCTCAAACTCGATTACGACCGCCACCAGATGGGCCACGGAGATACGGCTCATGATCTTGATTGTTCTCCTTGCGCCAGCGAGACACGAAAGCCAGCTCAAGGAACTTGTTCTTTTTTTCTGCGGGCTTCTCCTTCGCAATCTTCGACTGTCCTAGATAATGGTATTTTTTTTTTCTAAAGCTAAGACTCTATGGCGAGCATTCGGCATTTTGCAAGACTTGTGAGAGCTATTACAAGGATTGTCGGGAAGATGCTGTGTATCAAGACGAGATCTTCTCTTTCGTTTCCGAAAAAGAAAGAACGCGGTGGCCACACGTCGTTTGTGAGGGAATCGGGGGGAGAAGAGGCCGTTAGGGGGGGAACTGGAAAAAACGGCGTGGCAGCTCATGGGAGGAAGGGAAACTACTTACATCTGACACGATGGTGCGAACGGGCGGCGGCCATTTACCTTGTTTAATTATGAAACCACACCTTTTTTTTTTCTCTTACTCTCTATCTCTCTGCGGCCTGTCATTGTTTTTTAACAAAAAGTGTCTACTTTTCATGTATCCAAGCTTCAGTTTTTTGTTGTCGCATATTCATCGTCTCTTGTCAAGCTTGTTGATGTGCCGTCGCCCTTTGCCCGTGGTTTCTCTGTTTCCCTTGGTTGACTTTTCCTCTTTCTTTTCCTGTCTCTGTTGCTTCTGAGTCAAGGCCATGCGTAAGGGATCTTTTGCCTCTTGAGCATCTGCGCTGTTTATTCTTCTTCTCTTCTTTTTCTTCTTTCTCATTCTTCATCTTACTATTTGAATTGTAGTGTGTGGCAAGTCGATGGAGGGAACACGGTATATGAGGACATTGGGTAGGGGGGGAAGGAGGATGTTCTATAGCATTGGGGTAGGTGTAAAATCCTTTTTCTCTCTTTCATTTCTTTCTTCGTTCTACATTATGTTAATAAGTTATGAAATCATCTACACGCTCTTTTACACCCTCCGTGACTGATGCTGATGCTGATGTTTCAGCGATGAGACACTTATCTGCCTGGGTATTGATCGTGATCTTCCTTTAAAGACCCTGGGTAAAGTCGACAGTGAAGCTCTTGACGGCTTTGGCCAAGGTTTCTAGAATGTACACTTAGCTAGAGTCTTGGGGTCACGCTCATACATACAGCCTTGGATTAATTCTGCAAGGTATAGATGGAACAAAAGATCCTCGAGATGAGAAGAGGAAAAAGCCAAATGGGTATTCGCGCGTGTCCTATGTCTTTGCCTAACCTAGCTACCAGCCAGCAAAACCAACAACGAAAGACGAGGGGGTATATATATTTCCTCTACTGAGAAAAGAAGAAACTCAGCGAAATGGACCTCTCCGAATTGTGCCTCCTGGATATGCGTCCAAATAACAAAAGTCCGTGAAGTTCATCGATAGCGAACAAAACCCTTTGAGAAAAGAAAAAGAAAGGAAAAGTGCCCGGAGCCCTGCAAGTAGTAGAACCAAATGGTAGAAAACCCAAGATGAAAGGGTAAAGAATACCAGGAGCGCGCAAAAGCTTGTGTTTGAAGGGACCAAATTGTTTGTGTGATGTGTTATATGATCACGAAATGGTGTTAGAAAAGAGACGTAAGGGTTCAGAGTTTCCAATAATCTCTTCCCCAGAGAATGCGAGATACCCGAAATAGCAAGCATCCAGATTGCGGCGTTTTTATCATTGGGTATGTAGAACGGACCAGAGCAGTACGCGTATACCGAGCTTGTCCGTAGCTAGGCTTTAGCTTGAAAAGACAAAGAAGGATGTTAGTAAGATCATCATCTGTTCGATATGTTAGCGTTGGAAAGGGAAGCTGGTGGATTCTCAGGCATGAAATACCTGTGAGATGGGAGTGTGCTGGCTGAAAGAGCTGTCAAAATAGCAGTCGTGGCAATCAAGGATGTCCTTTTCTCTTCTCCCTTTCCTTCCCCTTTCATTCCCCACGCTTCATCGAGCAGGGAAAGCAGAAGAATCAGCACAGAAGAGCTCATTTCAGACGCCCATCCCAAGGAGCATCCGCCATGGTAATCTCAGTAGCCTGAGCATAGGCCGTGTGGGCGCGCTCCCTGTCAATGGCGGCATTCTGCTCGGCGACGCCCTCGGGAGTCCTCATGTACTCCTCGTATTCCGCGATGCGCATGCCGAGCTCCTTAGCAGCGGCCTCGATGCGCGCCAGGAAACGCTCCCGCCTGGAGAAGGTGGCGACGTCGGTGATGGTCTGGGTGATGAGCCGCTTGGTCGAGTCCGACAGGCCCCAGTGGTGGGCTTCGACGGAGAGGCTGGGGTTGGGCGGCGGCGGCGGCGGCGGAGGGGGCGCCTGGGAGAGCGAGGCGAGGATGCTGGCTCCTGAGGCGGCGGCGGCAGAGTTGGTGAACAAGGCCTGCGGCATGGGATGGTTGTTCTCTGCTTGGGATAATCAGCATTTTTTGGAGTGAGACGAAGCTGGTGGTGATCATGAATCATGGCCACTGAGCAAGAGGGGTGGTAAACAAGGTGAAGAAGAAGGATGAAATGGGAGAAACGAGGTCAACACAAGGGATGAAAGCAAGAGTAAACAGACACACGTGCTTCTTTTTCTTCCCGCCCGCCCCCAAAGAGTTAACTCACCATGAAACGTGCATCGGGAGCCGCTCGCGTTGAACCAGCAGTTGGTGCAGCTGCCGCACATCTGGCCCTCGTAGACGATGCACTGCGACCAGGGCCCGTGGCCCTTGCGGCAGTTCTTGCACGGATTGGGCGCCGGCTGGCCCGTCATGTGGGCGAGCAGGGCCTCGACGTTGCTGCGGCGCTCAATGTTGAGCTTCTGGTCGGCGCGGCGCTGGACGGGCTCGCGCAGGGCGGCCTCGGAGGCCAGCTTCTTGCACAGGGCGCTGTCGATCTTGACGAGGTCGCCGTAGGCCGCGTAGGCGATGTCGGCGGCGGTGCGGGCGCGGCAGGCGGCGTGAGGAAAATGCTGGATGGAGGCGTCGGGCTGCGAGCCGTCGGCGGAGCGCAGAGGCATCTTGGGAGGTCCAATGGCCAGCATGGCGACGATGATGGGCTTGGTGTTGATGGCTTGTGAAGATGGAGCTTGGAGATGGATGTCACCGGTTGAGCTTAGCACAGGGGTCGTGGTACAGCTCCATGCCTGTTGTGGTTCAGTTCAGCTGGTGCTAATCAACAAGGCGGGCTGTGGGGCGCTGCATGACCTAAGCAGTAGGTATCTAATGGTTGCCCGGCAGTGGAGAGTACACAGGTGAGAGAACCTCAGCTTCATGCTGGGCCAGCACAGCAATCTCAGGAACTTCACGTCTTCACGGCTTCACCTCAGGCTGATGCTAGATTGATCGAGATTCTTGCTTGCTTGTTCCTAGCTACTGAGTGGCATAAACATGACTACTTCTCACCAATGTCAATACAATGATCCAATGTCGTTCTATGCTTCTTGTGTATCAAGCTTGTTCCCCTCTTGCGTCAACCCAATTCTCACGTTCTAGCGTTCAGGTTGCTGGGCTGCTCCCATATGCCCTGGCCTCGACCTTCAGTAATCTCCTTCCACCGCTCCGCAAACTCCCTCAAGCCCCCCTCTCCCGCGAGACTGGCGTCCACAACCTCCTTTGGCAGTTTGTGAGCCGAGTACTGCGGCGAGCTAAAGTTGTAAGCCTCGGGATCGTTCTTCCGGACGATGCGAATCTCTGGCTGCCGATCCGGGCTGTACTCGTCTCCCGCGTCGTCATCCGTCTCATCTGCAGTCTCTCCTCCGCTTCCATCTGCTTGATCCTCGGAAACTGACCCATACAGCGGATTCTCAGGCTCCATGGTAAGAAGCTCCTCCCATGAGAACAGCAGGCTGTCCGTGCTGGGAGCCCAAGGATTGATGTCCATGAGCCTCACCTTGCCCAAGCCGTCCTCGGCAAACGTGTTTCCAGGTATGTAGATGTCAAAGGCAAAGCAAGGATCCGGAAACGTCAGCCTGAGCTTCTGATAGAAGAATGTCCTGATCTTCTTCCACAGCTGGCCCTGGAGCCTCTCCAGAAAGTCATAGTGGTTCAGATCCCGTTGCGTAATTCCGATGAGCGAGCGGTTCTTGACGAAACACCTAAACTCCAGAGCAACGTGAGGTGTGAAGAACGGCCTAAGAACGAGAACGGGCTTGAAGGGTCTCGCCGGCGGAGTATCCGTGCAGTCGTCGAACGCATGAAGAAGATCATGCGATACAAAGGAAGACGACTTCAAGAGGAGGTAGATGTCGTTGGGGGTTGTGCACTTGAGCGTGTTTTGATGTGGCGATATCCATTTGGCATCCTTGGGGGACGACCAGTTCAGCTTTGGCGCAACGGCGCCGCCGAGCTCGGCAATCTTCTGCTTGATGAGTTCGTGCGTCTCCGGGAAGCGCTTGTTCGGCGGCAGCCTTTCCTCCTCCTCTTCCTCGTCCTCATCGTCGGAAGAGTCGTAGGGAGTTACCCGAGGATGCGTGGCCGCGGGAGTCGACCATTCGGTGTCCTCTGGCTCGTTCGTTTCGTCATCGTCTGCAAGGATGATGCCATCTTCATGCAGGTACGAAACGAACGCTGGCGGCAGCGGAATGATGCGAGACTTGAGACACGAGCTCCGGTATTTGGGGAACCAGGCTTCGTATGAGCAGTTCTGGATGTGGTCTCTGGTGACGGGAGGGAAGACGACGGCGGGCTCGCCCTCTTGGGGGTCTTTTTCGGGCAGGTGTGGCATTTCTTTAGATCCTCGTGGTAAGAAGGCCTGGAGAGAAGAGAAGAAAAGTATTGAGAAAGAGTCTGGAGAGCCGATATAGATGGATTAAAGATGAAATAGTCAGAGGTTGACTCATACGGATCCTACGTCGTTAATGCAGGGTATCAAACTTCTGGAGGGGCGCGTCTGCCGATTTGCCCCTCCGTTATCGAGTTCTGCCGCCACTTTATCGCTGACAGGTCTTCACCGCCTGACGAAAGCGTCCTGGCCTGCTGGCTGCAGTGGACTTTCAGCGGCATAGGCGCTAGAGAAGCCGCTATGACGGCCGTAGCGCCAACTTCTAGCAGCGTGGACCCCGGACCTCGAGTCTGGGTCTTCAGCCCGTCCAGAGTCTCGAACCTCAGCCTCACCTCGACCATTACGTATCCGCAGCCTCTCGACTTTTCTTTCTGCCAGGTCTTCCGTTACATATTGCAGCCATGTCTGACAATGTCGGCCTCTCGACGCCGCGAGGCAGCGGAACCTCCGGCTACGTCCAGCGGAATCTCGCCCAGGTCAGGCCGCGCGACTACGCCGCGCCGTATCCCAAGGATCGCGACATGCGACACAAGCAGCGACAGCCCGACAAGGCCATTCTCGAGCACGACCGAAAGAGGGAGATTGAGGTCAAGGTTTTCGAGCTACGGGATCAGCTGGAAGAAGAAGAGTATGTGATTTCCTTGGAGCGGACACGCAATTGAGGATGTAGCAGCGGTACTAATTATTTTCATAGAGTCGAGGAAGAGGAGATTGATCGCCGTTGCGACGAGCTGCGCAAGAAGCTGCTGGCGGAGATGAACTCCAAGAACAAGAACAATGCGCCGAGAAGGGCTTTTAAGGAGCATCAAGTGCACGAAATGGCCGACGCCAAGATCAAAGAGAGCGAGCGGCTGAGGAGAGCACTGAAGATCAGCTCCGATTACGAAGAGGGAGGTCACTGGAAGAAGCAAGAGGAGAGATTGAGGGAGTCACTGGTGAAGAACGAAGGAGACGAGGCCAAGGAATGATGACACTTGCTGCGAAGAAGGCGGCAAGTTGGGCCGCTGTCTATATGGAATTTGGGCACTCAGCAACGGGTCCTGAGGCTTCGGAGAATCCAGATTGAGCGGTAGGATCATCTCTACAACCCGTTCCAAGTCCCTGACTCCCACCTACCGACGACGATACGAAGGACGGGCCTCTTTGCGCATGGAGAGCTCCGTGTCTACAGCCTGGGAGACAGTATGAGGTTTCTACTCGGGATTGGGATCAGGTCTGCGCATCTGGCACGATTTTAGCAACGAGAAGTGCCCTCTGGGTGTGATTACTGGCAGGGATGGCATTTTCTATTCGGGACAGTTTCTGGGGTGGCATGGCGTATATGGAGTTTTTGGTTATACAAATCTAGGGAAACTCTCTTGTCCTAAGCTATGAAACTGAAGTCTGCGGGATTCAAAACAGTGGGTATCTGCTAAGAAGAAAGTTGAGGATGCTTCTAATTATGGTGTCTCAGTGGCGTCGTGATGCTTGAAATAACCGGCCTGGATAGTCGCACCTTGCTATACTGGTTGTCGTTGGACATCACTTTCAGCGCATCTTAAATAACCCTTCTGGATGCAAAGCAGCATGAAATCAAAATGCTCCAACTCCAGCTGCGTCTTGTCAACTGATATTCGCGTTCGACGCCTGCCTTTGCTTCCAGTGACCTTTTGTGGCGGCAAACTGCCTAAAGCGGCCGGCTGTGGCGCACTGCGAAACTTCAGCCACATGCCCAACTCCCAGCGACGTAATAATTCCACATGTAACGCTGTACATACAAACAACATGCGTCCATCTTCAATCCTGTCGCAAACCTCACAACAAGTCACCGCAAGCCATCCTCACACATACGATGGCTCTACTACACAGCTTGCCTGACGGAGAGCAGCCGAATCTCTCTCCGGTAGAGCTTGCGCAACTTCTTACCCGGTTAAAGCAGTCTGTGCTGCATCCGAGCCCCGAGCGCGAGCGAAGGCTGCGCAACAGCGAGTTTGAGAGGACGAGGGTCGAGGCTGTGAGACTGGGAAAGATATCCTGAGAATGTTGAAGGATGCTGATGATTTGGTGTAGAATCTGCAATATGCGCGCGCGGCGCTGACGAAGCTGGAGCAGACGCCACTGGCAAGGAGAGCGGAATTACAGAGCGACCTCACAGCGCATCGCGAAACGCTGGACCTGTTGTTTGATCGGTTAGACGACCTGCGAAAGGTATGCTGTGCCCATTTCAAGAAAGCTAAGAGCAGGGGCTGACATACACTAGGTTGCTGTTGACGAAGAAGACTCGTCCGAAGGCGAAGACTTGCTGGGGGACGTTATACACACGCCGAGCGAGAGCCAGGAATCGAGGCGGTCATCGAATGCGCCAAGGGTAGAAGGCGACTCTGACGACGCAATACACGAACCCGAGCCCCTTGAGCCGCCGTCACAAGCGGAACCTGCGCTCGTACCTCCTACGACGAAGCCCACCACTGGTACTGCAGCGGCCGAGGCCGTCATCAGTGAACAGCCCTCCACGCAAACGACACAAACACTGCGCGCCCGCGCCTCCGCCTCATCACCAACCCCCTCCGCCCACAGCACAGCCCGATCCGCCCTGTTTGCCAACCGCCGCAAGCCCGCAAGCCCAGAGACGTCGACGGCCACGGCAGAGGCCATCCTCGACCAGCAGCGGGCCGAGCAGGACGCCATCTCCAGCTCGATCCTGCAGATGGCGAGCGCGCTCAAGGAGAGCTCCAAGAGCTTCTCGGCGACGCTGGAGGAGGACAGGACGGTGCTCGGCGCCGCGGGGGCGAGCATGGAGAAGTCGGAGCTGAGCATGGAGGCGGCGCAGGGGCGGATGGGGTCGCTGAGGAGGATGACGGAGGGGAAGGGGTGGTGGGGGAGGATGATTTTGTATGCGTGGGTGTATGGGCTGATGGTTGCTTTGGTGTTGCTGGTGTTTGTGTTTCCAAAACTGAGGTTCTGAGGGTTTGGGGGAATGGTCGTTGCGTTTGGGATGATGTGTTATGATGGTGTTATGTGTATTAAAGCATAGACAAGCGCTGATATTTTGGGTTTGATGCAATACTAGGCTGTTAAGCTGACTTTATGTTGGCTGTTGTGCCTTGGGATTCTGCCGTGTCTACACTGCGAGGTGGTAGATATCTCGCAAGCTTCGATAGTAGCTCATCTTTTTTTGAGTTAGTGGATATCCAGCCAACCAACGGCTATTGGGAAGGTATCATGGACGCGTCTGAATCCTCGGTGACAGTCTGTACCCCCTCGGGCTCTTGGAGCTCTATCTGTTCCTCTTCTCCGTCTCCCCCTTCTCCGTCTTCCTTACCTTCATCCGTCGAAATATCCATTTCGGCACCATCGTCTAGAGGCGTTCTAAACTCTGATGTAACTGTTGTATTATCCCGACTGATGCCATCATCATCATGCTCCTGTTTGGCCATGTCATGTAGTTCCGTTGTCCCGTCCTCATCCTTGACCTGAGCTTCTTCCACCGGCGGCCAGGGCAAACCTCTCAGCTGGGCGTTAATCTCAAGACAATACTCGTAGCAAAACCGAAGGCGACGACCGACTGGCTTTCCCCCCGTCTAAGTTCCACACAGTTCCCATCAGCTACGTTCTCATATCTCACAACCTCCCAAGCCATCATCACTTCCTCAAACAAGAATACAAAGGGCAACTCACCGGCGGCGAATACTGAAAATAAGAACTCGACATGGTCCCCTGGCCAGTCACCCGATCCTGCCACTCGAGCCCCGTCTTGATGCGGAAGAAGTCCATGAAGAGGTCCATTTCGCGGCGCCAGGGGCCGGAGCAGGGGCTCGGGCGGTGGAAGCTGGGCTGGGAGGCGCCTTTTTTCTTCATGAATTTTGCGGCGAACCAGTAGAGATGGGGCTTTGCGTTGGATTCCCAGAGCTGATACCAAGGAGATATTCATATTCAGTGAGAAGAGGTGTAGTATAGGTGGTTTGGGGGGGTTTGGTGCTTACGTAGAGGGTGTAGCGTTGGCCGACGTCTCCTGTTTCAAGGTCGTCGCGGGTGATGTCGATTTGATAGCTGAAGAATGTGCGATCGGTGTAGATATGAAAGAGATCTAAAAAGAGAGTGTAAGCATAGTGAGAACGTGCCGTATATCGAGAGGAGGTATGGGCGAGTTCTTTGTCTTACTCGTGTTGACGGCCCTCTCGCCCTCTCTCTTGCCTCGCTCGATGCGAGCCTGTTCCCTCTTGGCGGCGTTCTGCTTGGCGAGGATGCTGCGCATGGAGTATTCCCTCTCGGGAAGCTTCTTGTCGTTGACGGCGGAGATTTCGAACCAGTCGCAGTGGACGATGTGTTGTTTCTTTCCACGGGCGAGAGCTTCTTTGACTGTTATAACACGGGTTAGCTCAAAGAATTACCACATGATACGCAGAATGCAGGATTGACAGGAGAAGGTGAGGAATAAGAGGGAGAGGGAAAGCTACTTCTGGGAAGCTTCTGGTCGAATTGCTCCCGAGTACACAAGAGGTGCGTGACCTGGTCGTCAAAGTCTTCTGTGAAAACGCCTTTGCGGATGGCGGTCCATTGGCGGAGGTTTTCGGTGGTGAGTTGGCCTGGGAGGGGTCCTGCCGTGGCGATGACGAGGTTTTTGAAGATTTTGCGAGGCATTTTCTTTGTGTATATATATTTCTGAAAGTTGACGATCGATGGGAGAGGATTGAGTTGGGGAAGAAGCGAATGTGTAGGATATGGGCTGTGAGGTGGGATGTTGTTGTTGTGGGATTTTGAGACGATCAGGCTTTGAGAGGTATGTTCATCTTTGAAGGGAGATGGCCAGTTTAACTGTTGAGGAGTTGTAAATGTTTGGAATGAGGCGGTTGTGCAGTGGCGGTGTGATTATTCTTGAGCCCAGGACGACTTACACGTCAAGTCGGAGCTGTTTGGTGGTGGTTGGACAAATATTACCAAGTTCTGCTGCGACCTGGACAAAGTCCTCGGAATTCACCTTACAATACTGGAAAGAAGAGGTAGACAAGATAGACACAGCACGACCATGTAAACTTAACAGTGGCAGGCGGCAAAAGCATATCTTTGTTCGTCAATCAAATGGTCTAGCTAAAACCTTTCCATCTATATCCGCAAGAGGCTTTCCTCTCATCTTTGAATCTACCTAATCGCCTTGCCAGCCTTGACAAAGGCAGTGATCTTGGCCAAGCTCTGCTTGCCATCCTCCTCAACACCACTGCTCACGTCCACTCCGACGACCTGGCTGCTAAACTCTCCCAGGGCATTGACCGCCTCCGCAACGTTGTCGGGGTTGAGGCCTCCAGCCAGGAAGATCCTGAGTTCGGGATCCTTCTGAAGGAGCTCCTTTACGCTTGAAACGTCCAACAGCTTGCCGGAACCCGCCCCGGAGTCCAGGAGAGGAACGACGTGGTATCCGCGGAGACCGACGGCAGGGTGGTTGGGCTTGAAGCAGCGGATGACAGGTACGGGGATTGCCTTGGCCCACTCGATAGGCTCCTCGCCGTGGAGCTGGACGATATCGAGGTTGTATAGCCTCTGCTTCTCCAACACCTCGCTCAGGGGTTGGTTCTGGAAGATGCCCACGACCTGTGTCCTAGGGGTCTTGAGGTTCTTTGTGGTGAGCTCAAAGAAATCCGTAGCACCCGAGGAAGGAATCTCTAGCTTGGTAGAGGTTCCTGAAGGCTTGGCATATGAGTGAACGGCGTCCGAGATGGCTAGGGCAGCCTCATGGGAAGCGGCTCGCCTCGCTCCGGGCACCAGGTTGACGCCGATAAAGTCAGCGCCGGCCTCGACTGCTTCCAGCGCAGCCTCGACGCTTCGGATGCCGCAAATCTTGACGTGCAATTTCTCAGGCGTGTTGTTCTTCGGCGGCGGTTTGCTTCCGGAGCACAGTTCGCTGATAAAAGTCGTCGCATCTGGCGCCTTCATGATGGCCTCGCCGACAAGGACGGCATTGATTCCATCTCTCTTGCAGTCGAGGACGTCTTGATGCTTGTTGATGCCGCTCAGTGCGCAGATGATGGTCGAGTCGGATACCATACTTCGTAGACGCCCCGTGGTGTTGATGTCGACCTCAAAGGTCTCGAGGTTTCTGTTGTTGACGCCAATGACCTTGGCACCGAGCTTGACGGCTGTCGTCATCTCGTCTGCGTTCTGAACTTCCACCAGAGGCTCCATGCCCAGGGATAATGAGTACTTGTACAAGCGCTCCAGCAGCTCGACTTCCAGCATCTTGACAATCAACAGCACTGTATCCGCTCCAGCCAACCTTGCCTCCAGGATCTGGTACTCCTCAAAGATGAACTCTTTCCGCAGGATCGCAGGTCTGTTGGGCATGCCATCAAGCACCTGGCGCACAGCTCTCAAATCTTCAATGCTGCCCTTGAACCACTCGGGCTCTGTCAGGATGGAAATCACACTCGCACCGGCAAGTGCATATTTCCGGGCCTGAACGGGAGCCTGAACTTCTAATGCGAAGACGCCCTTGGAAGGAGAGCCGCGCTTGATCTCCGCCATGAGAGCCACGTCAAAAGGCGACTGCTTCAACCGGTTGACAAAGGGTACCAAGGGGGGAGCGCCGTTCAGGTCGTATGCGGCTTGAAGGTCGCTCATCCGCTGAGACGGAATCTCCTTCTGCTTGGCGACGGCAGCCTTTCGGTTTGCGTAGATGGTCTGAAGGATATTGTTCTTTTGCGGCTTAGGTGCAGAAGAGCTGGAGGCCTTTGAAGCGGCCTTTTGGAGCCTTTCGTTCTGCTCCCAGGTGCCGCCTTGCATGTGCAAGAAGTTCCTAATCATCACACGACCTTCCGCAGTGAGGATACTCTCCGGGTGGAACTGCACGCCCTCGACCACATACTTCTTGTGGCGAACTCCTTGAATGATGCCGGCCGAGCCATCAGGCTTGGCGATCCAGGACGAAACCTCCAGGCACTCAGGGAGAGTAAGGTGAGTGCCGGCAAGAGAGTGGTATCGGGTCACGGGAAGGCCTTGCGGCAAGCCGGCGAACACTCCTTTGGCATCGTGGGTCAAGGGAGAGGTCTTGCCGTGCAGCCATTCACCGGCAGAGGAGACATCGCCACCATAGATGTCGAATATGCATTGCCTGTGTCCGAGTGTAAGCCAAACGATGAGCCACGGCTCTGGCGAAAGCACGGCGAGAAGAGGATTGAGCATCATTGAATCGACTTACAGGCCCATGCAGACTCCTAAGACGGGAATCTTGCCCGCAAAGTGCCGGATTGCGTCCCGGCTGACTCCGGAATCGGTCTGGGGGTGGCCGGGGCCGGGGCTGATGATGAGCTGGGTCGGGTTGTGCTTGATCAGCTCCTCGACGGTGATCTTGTCGTTTCTGAAGACATGGACGGTGGCACCCTCAAGCACGAGGTACTGGTAAATGTTCCAGGTGAAGGAGTCGTAGTTGTCAATGAGGACGAGGTTGGAGGCCGTCGCAACTGGAGGAGACGGATCCGGCTGGTGAGGCGAGTGGTCGATGATACCGGAGGACGACATCTTGACGGGCCGGAGGCGCAAGAATTGGTGGTGAAGGAAGAAAAGACGGGACAGGCGAGGCGAGATGAGATGAGACGCGAGCTGCCGTCAGCAGAGGAGAGGAGAAAGAATGTCTTGCGTCCCGTAAGGCCCCGGGGTTACATGAAGGGGACAGAGTCGGTGCTCTTCCGAATGTTGCCTCTCTTATTGAGTTTTGTATGAGTCAGCTCCACCAACAACCAACAATTTCTGACATCTGGCGCTACGGCTACGGGGGGCGATATGCCGCTGTTCCAGAGCTGTTGCGTCTGCGTGAGTGCCGATAAAGCCCCGGTCTGAACGCCATGTGCAAGTTGTTCGGGATTCATACTGTACGGAGTGCTATGAGGTTGTGATTTCTTTAGCCCCGGATACGGCTCAAATCGGACCTCAGGCGTGCAGTGAGCATACCGTCACTGGAGTCGTTCGCACTGTGCATCTCTTTGGGCGCCGGCTAAACCGCGGGTTCCTGGGAGCTCACCAAAAAAGTCGACCTGCAGCAGCAGCTTGTTGTTGATGCTGGCTGGACCACCTCGAATCCAGCAGCCAAAATTGTGCCAAAAGCGCGTCAACCGTGGCTCTGCACCGCTCTCGCACCAACAGCCTCCAGGTGATGCGGCGAGCGTCTCGGCCGCCTTACTGAGACTCGTGGCAATGGCACCGGTGTCTGATAGCAACTATTTTCCCTCCGTGGGACAGTGCCTCTCGGGGGACAAGGTGCTTCTGTGAGTAGCGGCGCTGCTGTGCTTTTGCTTGTGTATGGCCGTGGTGATGGATGGAAACTGACCGCAGCATCAAGATCGTGGAAGCTCGTCGCCACAGCCCTTTCAGATGCAACCGGGGAACGACAAAAGAGCTCTGCGATTGTTCGATTCTTCGACGACGACTATGTTCGCGGATTGCTGAGCGAACCGGCGACCGCGTTTGCGCCGCCGGACGAGGCTACCAACAAGAGCTTCGAGACCAAGACGGCCCCAATCAACGTCACCTCCGCATCGACAGAGCGATACGATATAAACCAGTTCAAAGAGGATGCAAAGTGGCTGAGCAAAAACGCCAAAGTCAACCTGGTCGCTGCTCTGCGGGTCGTCCTCGTCGAGTACCAGTCCCGCTCCTCAAGGCATCTTCTCGGCCCTCTATCGTCCCACGATGCCGCCAACCTGCAGGAAGCCGCGGGCCTGCAGAATGGCCAAGGGTTGGCCTTTCTGTCTGACTTGGGAGCTGCAGCGGCTCTGGATGCCGACGAGATATCCGCCGAATTCGAAAAGGCCGACACCAGAAGGCGTCGCTTGTTTGATACCTTCTTGACCGAGCGCCGCTTCTTCATCATGGTCGCGGATTATGCCACGTCCATCAAGCTGTATCAGCGTCTTCCCATCTTTGCCCCTGGAGACGATAGCATCGCCGATCTGTACAAGATGAAATTGTCTGCTCAGCCACGCGATGAGATGGAGGCAATGCTGCCGGCCTATCTGGACATTGTCTCCAGCTGCATGAGTGGGATCGAGGCCGGCATGAAGGCATTCACGGATGAAGCAGTGCTGCTCAACGACGAAGTGGAGTTGGATTGGATACGCAGTCTACTGACTGAGGTTGTTCACAGCTTGTCTGTGGTTCTCCAGTTAGTAGACCGTTATGGTAGTGATTTCCCTCCGTCCTCAGTTATCAACCAGTGGTTTTCACTGATGGAGATTTACGGCTTTTTTGATTCCATACAGCCCGTACGTGTCCCCTTGAGCTCTCTCACTTTGTCTCGACTAACACGAGGTAGATCGACCCAACCACTGCCGAGCTGGTCATGCCAATGAAGGTCCTGTCTTCGGCCATCTCCATTGGCCTGCTCAAGCCTGCACGAGCACTCGCATACCTGTCAGATCGAGACGAGGATCCTGCGCAGGCTGACGATGTATACGATTCTTATCTGCTCTCGCCTGATGTCTTGGAACAGGTTCACAAAAGCATCTTGGACGCCGCCGGCTCAGACTCGGAGACTGCCTGCCCCGTCATCTTCACATGGTCCTTTCTCCTCCACCGACTCAACGTATCGTACCAAACCAGGACCGATAAGCGCGACAACCTGATCCAGCAAAGTGCCCGAGAAAAGTTTGAGACGCGGAGCGTGATGCGCACGCCCACTGGACGGCGAAACTCGGCCGGAAGCATCTATTCCATCGAGTCTTCCAAGTTCGATGGCTTTCTCGAGAACGCATCGACCCCTAGGGATATGCAGGTTGTCGAGCAACTTGCGGCGGTCGCCACGGCTCAGGGCAGGGTTTTTGACATAATGTCAAAGATGGCCGAGACCTTGGGTCCGTCCGTGGACGGCAGCCTGTCGCCCCTGATCAGCTCGCGCCTTCGCGTCGTTTTCCTGGAGCTCCTCAAGGTATCATATCCGTTCGTCGGTTACCAGTCGGATTCCGTGAGCTGTTTGCACGCCCTTCTGTCTCCTGGTCGAGGCTATTGGGACCTATCCGCGTCGGAAAATATGCCCGTCAACCAGGACATTCTCAGCTCCGTGCTACGGGATGACCTGGCCATGGATTTCTTTTTCCAGCAAGCCCTTGATCGATACCCCTACGAGTTCCTTCCCTTCATCACGCTTTGCCGTATACTTTGTACTGCATCGCAAGAGAGTCCCGATGAAAGGACGGATATGATCCTCGACCTGCTCCTCAAGACTCCGACCATTACCTTTACACTGCCAAACCTGTTCCAAGGATACGAGCTGGTTCAAGAAGACGAAAACACAAACTCTTTCTGCCTCTTGGAGGAAGTCCCCCTGATTTCTCTCTCATCCTCATGGAGTCGGCGCTACATCGAGGATGACGCTTACAGAATACCTGCGGGCACCTACGGGCGGTTCATCACGGATACCGGGCGCGTTGTCCTGATGGACTATCCTCACTCAACCTTGGCTCTTCTCGGTCGGCGACTCGAGATTAGCCTCTCTCAAGAGGGGTATCGTTGCGAACTGGGAATGTTGCAACCGGAAGAGACGGCCGAAGTGATTTCGTTATTGGCGTCGCTACTGCGAATGGAGCAGCTCAAGGTAGCAAAACAAGGCGGCAGCAGCGGTGCATTGGTCCGCTTTGACGACGATCTGCTGTCCGAAACGAGCGCGCACATCAGCGGCGGCAAAGATATCGTCACCGTTGTGTGCGAAACCATGGACTACTATATGCAGGATGAGTTGGCCATGACTGAAGACAGTGCTGTGAGCGTGCTCACGGCATGCGTCAAGTTCCTGCACGCTGTTCTCCAAGTTCAGCCCAGCCGGGTCTGGTCGTACCTCGCCAGGACAGAGCTTCTCAACTCAGAGTCAAGAGCTGGTAAGCTCACCAAGATCACCGGCAGTCTCGAGCTGGTCTCGGAGCGATTCGAGTTTCTTGCGTCTTCACTCTCGCTCTTCTCTGCGCTCATCGACACTGTCATGTCCTCTGCCGTGCAGCGTCGGGCGGGGAGCAAGCCCGCGAGTCGACAGCAACCGGAGACGAATCCCTGGCTCGGCACTGCCGACAAGGTGCTCTCCCAGGTTAGCCTTTCCATTGCACAAACCTCTGTGGATGTGTTTGAGAACACGTCGACGTGGATGTTTGACTCGGAAAGCAGTAGAATATCGCTGCTGCAGAGAGTCGTTCCCATCCTCGACAAGATTGTGCTTTACACCTACAGCATGGGCGATTGCCCCAGCTCTGACAACCTCACGTCGTGTCTTCGCCCTGCTGCTTCCCACATCGTTGACTGCTTCCTGTCGCCATCGAGCGGAAGCCTGCGGTTCCAACCCCTTCTCCTTTCCTTCATCTCTGCCCTCACAAAATCAGACTCAACCCTGTATCCCAAACGGACGGAAGCTGTTCGAAGCCAGATAACATCAGTGCTCGACTTTTCTACAACTCTTCTTCGAGTTGCCAAATACCTCGAGCGGCCCTCGACCTTGGTCGAGACGTACCTCTTCAAGACCTCCACGTTATCAGCGCGGCTCTGCGCCGTGTCAGACCATTTCCGGGGACCAGCATTGTCGCTGCTAGAGGCACTGGTCGTCAATGCCGGCCAGTCCACCAACGAACCTCCCTCCCTTTTGGGATACCTTGGCCCTCACATTTCGAAATCCTTCCTCCACATCCTGGCCGCCATTGGCCAGCCCTTTGCCCTGCCGAGCGAAGTGAAGACCACTTGGAGATTCTTTACGTCCATCTTGAAGAACCGACAGCAGTGGATGTCCAATTGCCTTCTCACAGGTCAAACGCCGCGTGAGGCCATGAAAGAGGATACTAAGAAGAGCGAAATGTCGGCGGATTCTGTCTTTGCAACCGCCCTGTCTAAGCTCAAGACCTTGAAGGACATTGAGACGAGAGAAGCTCTTGTCATTCTGGATTTCGTTACGTCGGCCCAGAACTACTGGCCTTGGACGGTGTTTACGCTCCAGAAAGACACGTCTTACATGGATGGATTGCGAGCCTATGTCCGTGACCTGAAGCCCTCTCACCAAACGGTCAAGACGGATGCGGTGCTTGCTGCTACTCAGGCAAGAATTGCTGCGTACATTGCAGAGATATTTGCCATGCAGCTCTATCATTCGCGACACCTCGGCAAGGCGGACACGCTCGCCAAGGGACTGACCAACGATCTTGACTACTACCTGCGTGACGGTGTTGAGGTGTCAAGCTACAACAAGTCTCTCCACAACAACTTTGCGAAGAACTTCTCGAACAAATTCTTCGGATGCTCCCTGGACAACTTCAAGCGTACCGTGGTGGGCCCGAGGGAGCTGGGCGAGAATTATTATTATGACCTGGAACGCGCCGATGAAGTATTGCGATTCGACCCTGGATGGCAGGGGAAGAAGGGGGCTGGGTTCCTGAACGAGATGAAACTCGCAAATGCCAACCTGTCCCTGGTCGACGCCCAAATTGTGAGTGCCCTTTATCCTAGGTTATCTGATCTTACGGTAGACAAATTGCTGACCCTTTTTTCAGGCTCTCTTCCACGCATGGGAGCTTTTGCTGCTCGAACTGGGCACGTGCTTTCCAGAAACCGATGCAACTAAGAAGCACATGATGCAAGTTGCTCAGCAGTGTCTGAATGCCAACCAGGTGGTCCCTGGACCGGAGAGCATATTCCTCAAGATCGTCGACGCAAGAGCCGACCTGGCCCTTATTCTGATTCAGCGCTTGGTCAAGTCTTCCCTTGGTGTCAAGGATGTCAACCAGCTACTGGAGACTTTGATCGGCACCATCAACAGTGTTGAAGAACCATTTGAGCCCGAGTCCATCGCTTACTACCGCACGCTTCTGAAAGCCCTGTTTGTTACCTTGCGGGCTTATCAGACAGCATCCAGCAAGGCAGCAGCGAGCTCGCAGGCGGACCTCGAGGGATCTCTTGTAACGGTCACCCAAACTATTCTGAACGTGCTCGACACGGTGGTTGCCAGAGGCTTCCGATCGTTGGTCAGCTTGATTCACGATAAGACGACGGATGTCTTCCCTGAGGATCTTGCTCTCCTCACAGCCATTATGCAAGCTTGCCTCAGCGTTCCCAACATTGAACAGTCTCAGACACAGATCCTCAACATCATGGCGTCGCATGATGCTACGCATGCAGCGACATCGTTGTACTCGTGGGCTGATAAACTCGGGGATCACGGTGACCCTGTGTACGGCGAACTCAGTATCTTGTTCTTGCTGGAGCTCTCAACCCTGCCCTTGTTGGCGGAGCAGCTTGCGTGTGACGGGGTGCTCGGCGCGATCTTGTCTGCCAATCTCACCAAATTTCTGCTCAGGACCAATGTTTCGCCCTATGCAGATGCGCCAATCGCACAACGGTGCTACGGGATCTGGGTAAAGGGCATGCTCCCCCTCATGCTGAACCTGCTCACTTCTCTCGGGGCTACGGTTGCTCCAGAGATCACCTATGTCCTCAACCAGTTCCCGCACTTGCTGCAAGCGAGCGTGGAGCGGTTTGAAGCGCCAGGAGCCAGCCGGACCAAGGAAAAGTCTGCGCAATATCTGACGCTCCTCGGCACCTCGGAGATTCACTCTTTGGCGCTTCTCACGCGCGTGCTTGCGGCTCTCCGAGCGAACAACAGCAGAGATATCCCCCCAGTCGAGTGGGATGAGGCCGGTCTACTCGAGAATGTAGACTACTGGCTCTCCAGCCGACGTCTGCTGAAGGAGCGGCTGCTGCCTCTGGGGCCGCGCGAGATGGAATGGAGGGGAAGGAAACTGACGGGGGATTGCGATAACTTGCTGGAGGAGAAGGTGGTGGTGCAGCTGGAGACGGTTCGCGACGTGCTCAGCGAGGAATTTGAGGGCTGAGAATATGGATATATGCCGGATTTTGCTGTTCAAGCTACGTCGTATGCGATTAGACAACTTTGGGGACGGTAATGGATTTTAAGGACCAGGCGTTGGACTTTGGACTACTTAGTACTGCATCAAGATGTAACATATGATTTTGTTACGGCTTTTGAGTCGAGCATCTAAATACATTCTCATTGAGCGAGATTTCGTATTTTGACTGATGGCTTTCCAATGATGGACACTCTGCCCTTGCTTTCGACTACCCATTTATCCCATGATATTGATACAGATGACTCCGTCTCAAAGAGTCGAGGTTGTGGCCTGGTATAGTATCCCTCTCTGCTAATTTTTGCTTCTCTTCGTTGCTCCCCCCTACCATAACGGTGTGTATCATACAAGTCATCATGAGACCACTCTCTCGTCTCTCACCACGTTCTTATGCCAAGAGGATACTGATAGATCCCCTAGCCGTCCCCTTCCAGTCATCGACATCAAAAATGGCGCCAGCTCCTTTGTCTGCCATCCGTTCGTTATTCTTGCTAGTTGTTTTATTCGGTTGAGATTGTGGGTTCGTAAGGGTGTCGAAGTTTTTATTTCTGCATCTGCTGCGTAATCTGGGCATTGTGCTCCTGGAAGCGCTCGCTGACGCGCTGCTGCGTGGCCATCCACTTGAGGACACAGCGGTTGAGGCAGCCCGTCTCCTTGGTGGAGAGGGACTTTGAGGTGAAGTCGTCGATGCAGGAGGTGAAGCAGTGCTCGACGAGGCCGCCGAAAGCCTACATATACAATTACATGGAGCCAGTTAGTGATGACATTTCTTTGTATAGCATGAGAATGGACGCAAGAGTGTGTCGTTGAAGGGGGAGTGCTCGGGAAGGAGGAGGGTGGTTTGAGAGGAGGACAGGACGTACGCCGACGAATTCCTTGACTTGGCGCTTTTGCATGCGCTGCTCGAGGGTGCGCTGCTCGGCGGATGTTAACCTGGTTTAGAGGTGGGAGCGGTTAGTTACTTGTAATTCAGTGTAGGCTTTGATGGAGGGCGGTTCGTACATGTCCATTGTGGCTGTGGTGGTTGTGTGGTTGTGTATGTGGTTGTGATAAATGCGAAAGGGAAAGTTGTTTTTCTGTTTGGGCGGTTGAACGACTTGTTGGAAGCTTTCTCGGGAACTGATGACGATGAAATTTTGAAGGATGTACTTAATTCCGCTTTGGAGTTGATTGACCCCACATTTTGCTGCTGTGGCTGTTCTGTTTTTGTGGGATGGAGTGTGGAAGTTGGTTGTTCGCACGGAGGTCGGGACTGGCTTGGTGAGTGGTACAGTGTGAGATGGGACTGTTCCTGCGTTTGACTGCTAAGACATGTGAATGATGATGTAGCGACTTGAGCTCGTACGGCCTGTATCGTATTTTGATTCTCCCTTTTATACGATAGTCTCTTTCTGTATTATACACCATCTAGCTACTCACTTTTGATTATTGCGCCTTCAGAATATCTGTATAACATGCCTCATGGAGTGCTGTACATGTATATCTTGGAGACAAGACGGCTTCAACCAGGCGAACTACTACATGTACCTACTAATGTAGCGGGACTGGTGTCATGTCGCGAGATGAAAGAAATATACCAATAAAGGAAAACAAGAGAACGAAGAGAAAAGGGGCAGATTGATACCTGCTGCTCGCATACCCCCGCGATGGAAGGTGAAAGACAGGACGAGCCAGGAAGAGGCTGCTTGCTGGTCTGACTCTCAACACTCAATCAAGGTCAGGTACTAGTACGGCGCCAGACAGCCCTGTGCCGGTGTCGCGCCTCATACATCATCCAAAGATCATGGCCATCGTACCAGGCTATAATATGGGATGGGAAAAGGGCAGATTCAAGATCAAAATGCTCGTAACTGGAAATTGCCTGGATTGCTTCAGTGAGGTCATCGTGAGCCCTCGACAAACCCGGGCGCAGCGTGGCTATGCTCGTATCTCGCACTTGCGATCCCCCCCCTGATCTTGTCAGGGCGCAACTCGAGGCGTGAACCGCAGCCGGCTTACTTCCGTATCTTTGCTAGTTTCGAGAAAGAGACAGCCCACGAAAAAAAGCTTCCAAGAGCGCGATACCCCGTACTACTACTTACTAGGAGCAGTAGCTGGAGTGGCATCCCCGTAGACTGGAGGTAACCTTGATCACAAACTTACTTACTCCCTTTCTTACTTCGTACCTGTGCCATCTCTTCGTGCTGATGGTCAGCCTGGCGCCCCCTTCCCCCCTCTTCCCCCTTGTTTTCGAGCCTTGTCCAAGCCACAACGGCCATCGTCGAGGGACCGGGCTTGGCATAAGCCTTGCTTTCTCCTCGAATGGTGAATCTATTTTGCTTCCTTTGGCTTCGATGATGCGCCTGTTGGCGCGCCGGAAAAGTAAACAAAGAATAATACGAGAGCAACAAGCTCCGTCGGCGAGATGCTAGACGGACACGGCCATGTCGATTCGATGACGGTGCTATTTGGCCGGCCTTGATTGCCGCGTATATGCAGGTGGAAAGTTAATTGGATGCAAGATGCCTGTAGCTTGTGATGTAAGAAGAGAGAGAGAGAGAGAGAGAGAGGAGAATGATGCTACTAGAAGCAGGTGAGAGCTTGATATAGGTAGGACTGGAGTAGTCCATCTGTGGTGCTCCAGAGGGCAGCCTCCTCAAGTTGGATAGCAGCAAAGCTATGCTAAAAAAAGAGACGGTGACAGAGGCTTGATTCATCGACCCTTGCCGTTTGCATGCATGGCTGGCTGCTGGATGCTCTGTATACGAGATGAGATGCAACTATCTACAAAATAGATGCCTAGCCTGGCAGTTGTACATACAGGTACGAGATGACGGTCTGAAGTCCTACAATGTCATCTCGCTCGCTGGACTAATGAGGCTGATTGTGTAGATGCATACAAGTACCTGTGCTCCAGCTGAAGATATGATGATATGACATGAGAGTGTACGAGTAATTGCTGCCGACTACATGCAGTTCATGTCCATGTTTCTTCAGCCAGAACCAGATCCGTCACGAGGGGACCCTTTTCAGCTGAGAAAAAAAAGAGGCAAAGGATCAGTCAGTCAGGCGTCTTCATTCTCTCACTCGCCGCCTCCGCCCCCCTCATCTCTCGAATAGCCGCAGAGCCCGTCGCTTGCCTTGACGCAAGACCTGCGCTTCGGCAGGGATCGTGACCTTGATTGTGCAGCTCCTGGCGCGGTCGTTCTGGGCTCTGGGCCCCAAGCCGCTGGAAGATCCAGGCGCCGATCATCCAGAATTTCGAACATGGTGGCCGCCTTGCTCCAACGTCATTCGCCGTGCTCTATCGTTTCCCCTCCTCTGAGACTGTGCACCGCCACTTTTTCTCTTCCCCTGGTTGATTTCGTCTGTCACATGTACATTAGTTGAATGTGAGTGCAGCGTTGGAGCAGAGCAAAAGGGCCATTCAAGTTGTCATGGAATGGAGTGAGGTAGGCAAGGTAGGTAGAGAGGAAAAGGTCAGTCTCCAGCCTTGCGATGTTCTGTACGAGCTCGCTCCACGCCCAGCTGTCCGTGCGAGGACAGCAAAATTGGAGCCAGCGGTAGCCGTCCCTGTGACTGTACCTGTACCTGCGCCGCGACCCCTCCAAACCGCAGACCGGTCCCTTGGCCCCTGTGTTTTAGCCAGCCTGCCGTCCCTGCCAGTGGCCGCCTGCACGCTGAACCCACCGTCATCCACTAAAGGTCCACTGGAACCACGCTGGGATTCCACGCTGCGGTGCCTCCAGCTTCTGGCGCCCGCGCCACACCCAGCCGTCTGCAGCCCCGGGTTTGTACTGGTACCGCGACGGAGCCCCCCCCTCGCCAGCCGTCTCCGCGAACCAGTGGCCCTGGAGCGGCACACAACACGGCTGGGCAACGCCTGCTACGGAGGACCTCTCAGGTTGTGCCGCGCTGGGACGGAGTACATGTAGCTGTACTTGTACCTTACAGTGCTCGTACCTGTGCCCGCCCGCCAAAGCCTCAGACAGACAGCGGCAGGTGCTACCAAACACCACCTGCACTTGCGCTGCACACGCCAGCCTTTGACCAAACGCCGTGGCACCTCCTTCCTCCCCGTATCTTGATCCTCACCTCTGCATCTCTCGCGATCGGCCCTCTTCTTGTTCTGCCTGCATCAGCACTTTTTTTCTCTCTCTTTTTTCTCCCCGAATTGCCTCCCTCATGTCTCTATCCTGTCGAGCCACCTGGCCGCTAGTTCACCCTTCGATCGCCCGCTCTGCAGCCCGCCCGCTCCCTGCAACTGCTCCTGCACTTGCTCCTCGTCCAGTCCGACGAAGCGTCTAAACTGCGAGGCCCATAGACGAGACGAGAACGAGACAGGAGACTCGCATATCGGAGACGAGCTGCTGGAAGGACGCCATTTTGCAGCCTCGATTCCGCACTCACCCTCGCCCATTCCCGCTCCGACTGCGCGAAACCCAGAAAGATCGTCGACGTTGCGCTGCCAGCTCTTCGGCGGCCTCTGCATTCGCTTCTGCCGCCCCTCGCTTGCTCTCCTTCGAGAGCTGAGTCGCCATTCGTGCGACTCCGTCTGTCTGGACAGCTTCGGAGCCTCGTCGAGACGCGCCGCCCGCTGAAAATCGCCTTCTGGCAATCCCGCGCCCTTGTCGCCGTCCGTCGTTGGTGCGCCTACCATGGCGTCCAGCAACTCGAATGCGCACCAGGGCAGCCCGCCTTTGCAGCCGCCGGTGCCAACCACGCCAGCGTCGCCGCCGAACCGACGCGACCTCAGAACGTGGTGGAAGAACTTCAAGCTGCCCACCAAGCATCAGGACTCGTCAGCCCAGGGTACGCTCCCAACCTCAGCCTCAACCTCAGCCTTGACCACCTCCCCTCCCACCGGTCCTTGTCCTTTCATCCGCAGACGCCTTGCCTCGCTCAGGCCGCTTGGGTCGCTATTCAAATCTCCATTTGGTATCGATTTCAATTTGCTCGGTTCCTTTGTGCGCCGCATTTGCCTGCTGATGTTTGGGGACTTGGGTCGCAAATTACACACACTCTCTGGAAAGCCTCAGCTACGGAGTCGTATCAAGCGATGCAAACCATTCGCCCCGCCCTTTGTTACCTCCCTTTACCATCTATCCCGCCTTGTTCCCTAGCTGCTTGTTCAAATCAGAGCAAGATATATGAAGAAAAAGGATGCAGAACAGGAAGATGAGGGAGTGCGGCGAAGTCTCCGCTCTTCCGCCATTCGTCTTGACAGTCTTTACTAACCCAATGGCGTTTTAGAGAACCGTGGCCCAGGCATCTTTGGCGTTCCTCTCCGACAAAGCATAACATATGCCAATGTTGCCATTTCTCTCGTTGACGAGAACGGACGAAGCTACATCTACGGCTATGTGCCCATCGTTGTGGCCAAATGCGGTGTCTTCTTGAAGGAAAAGGGTATGGCAGATGAAAGCGCACTACAAGCGTCATGAAATCGGGACTCGCCGCTAACGACCATACCAGCTACCAGCGTCGAAGGCATTTTCCGTCTAAACGGATCCGAGAAACGCATCAAGGAACTCAAGACGATATTCGACTCGCCTGATCGATACGGCAAGGGGCTCAGCTGGGAGGGATATACCGTCCACGATGCTGCGACGGTGCTTCGAAGATATCTGAATGACCTGCCCGAGCCTGTGGTGCCGCTCGATTTGTACGAGAAGTTCCGTGACCCTCTACGAGGGGCTACAAAGCAGGCAGTTGGTGATACAGACGGCCCTCAGTTCGTCGAGAACTTTGATGAGGCGGCTGCCATTGCCAAATATCAACAGGTAATCACTGAGTTGCCCCCACTCAACAAGCAGTTGCTTCTTTACATCCTGGATCTGCTGGCCGTCTTCGCCGCCAAGTCGGACGAGAACCGCATGACATCCCAGAACTTGGCTGCCATCTTCCAGCCGGGCATGCTGTCCCACCCGGCGCACGCAATGGCGCCCGAGGAGTACCGGCTCAACCAATGCGTCATCATCTTCCTCATTGAGAACCAGGACCATTTCCTCATCGGAATGGAAGGGACAGAGGCAGATGAGACAACGATGCAGCAGGTAGCCGCCGGTCCCTCCTCCAATGTGCCGCGGACGCCCAACGCGGATCATAGTTCGGGCCTGGGGAGAACAGCTTCCAACGCCAGCGCTGGCGCCGAGAGCGTTCGGAGGGAGGGCATGATCCGACGGAATCGATCCGTCTCCTCGAGACATTCCAGGCCCGACGGTGCTGCCACCCCCAACAGCCCGGCCCTGGCAGCAACGCCCACTGGCGGTGGATTAGCTAGGAGCAACACCGTGCCGTCCAAGAAGTCTCCGGCTCTGGTCGGGGGCAAGTTCAAGAAAGCCGAGAACCCTGGCCGCGCGCCGCACTCGCCGGCTTTAGAACCCTTGACCCCGGCTCATCCGCTGCCAGAGACCAAGTTGGAGACGCCCCAGAGAGGTTCGACCCCGAACGCATCGCACACGACTTTCGAGTCGATGCACCTCTCCCCCGATCGGGTGCTCTCGCCGGGCCGAAGCCAAGAGAGGCTCCTGGACGTCCCACACGAACACTCGACGCCCTCAAAGCACCACCACCACCATCATCAGAATCTGCAAAAGCTGGGAGACCTCTTTCAGCGATCGCCCAACAATGACAGCAGCGAAAAGAGACAGCCGAACAAGCTCAAGAAGAAGCGTATACCAGGCAGCATGAGCATCAGTGCACAGAGCTCCGTCACGTCGCTTGGCCATTCTGCCTCGCCAGGTACGGAGGCCGGGAACCCTCTGGAGCCAGCTCCTGCTTTTGCACAGCCCATCGCACAGCCTCAGTTCCGTTCGACTACCATGCCTCAATCAGCGCCTCATGCAGCGCCTTATGCAGCGCCTCAGCCAGCACCCCAGCCAGCACCTTTTGCTTCGGCACCGTCTGTGGAGACTCAGAAGCAACCGGACCTGCACCACCAGTACTCGACCCCTGCGATTCATCAGAATCATGGCGACTTCCACAACCACTCCGTTTCTCACTACCACGAGCACAACCTGCGAGCTGAGGACGTCCCACGGGGGAAGAGGTCGCCTCCCGCTTCGGTCGGTTCATCTTTCAATGACGGCTCGGACTTTGAACAGGTTGCTCAAGAGGCTCCCTTGCCGTCAATCGTCGAGGCCGCCGATAAGGAAAAGAAGAGCCGATGGCGGCTGTCGAGAACCAAGAAGGATGACTCGACAAACGGACCAACCAGCCCCAGGGCGTCACCCCCACAGTCCAACATTGGTTCGAACCATCACGCAGATATTAGCACCACCTCGATTGGAAGCGCCATTGCCAAGCCCCGGCAGAGTTTTACCGGCGAGAGCTCAGAGCATCTAGGAAGTGGCAGTGACCGCCCACACACGCAGGACAGCTTCAAGGATGACAGGGACGATGGCAAAGGCCCCATTGGCTGGATAAAGCACAAATATCGCGAGGCCAAGGAAACTGCCGAACAGAAGCGTACCAAATCTCCGCCCCCTTCAGACCAGCACCAGCCATTGAACCCGAGTGTGCTGGCATCACGAGGCAAAAGCTTGGATCTCAGCCGAGAGGAAGAGGGCTTCTACGCAAAGCCGGCCCAGCAGGATTTGAAAGGCAAGGGAGTTGTCCGACCCGAGGCGTACAAGCCGTTCGTCCAGAATGACGCCGCTCAGAGAGAGCCCTCCCAAGGCATGACGATTCACAGAATCATCAGCGACACGGAGAAGGCGCCAGCAGAACCCATCGCTCAGATCGCACCCGCTCCTCAGCCTGAAGCCGCACCTGCTGCCGAAGCGCCGCTGCCCTCTGTTGTTGAGAACAAAGAGCAGGAGGAGGCGAAGGCGTAATAGCTGTTGGTCAGACTGCTTCCTATGAAGACGAGATGCGTTCATGATTACGTGGAGTTGGCGGGATGGGCCTTGTCACCCCTTGTTGTTTCTCAATTTTGCCTCTTCTCTTCTTGGCTCGGGAATTTCACCTTGGGACTATTTTTCATTGTTCTCTAGAAAGTAACGAATCTCCTTTGTCATGATGTACTCGAATGTTGTTTCATCCCCTTTTCAACATTTCCCGACCTTACTTGGTTTCTACTCGATTGCGAGATGAAAGAGGGAGTGGAAATGTGAGGGTGGATGAAAAGGGATATTTCCATTTCTTCTTTGGAGGTCAAACCCGAAAACAATTGTTGTATGTATCTTTTGTATGTATGTGAAAGAAGTCATGTAGGAACGCGAAGCATTCAGGTCGTTGAGATATGAGTTTGAGGTTGTTTTTTTGTGCTGGTGCGCGAAGTGTCAAAAGGGCAGAATAGAGAATGGTTGATTACTGACAAGTTTCAAAGATGTCGAACCAAAGAAAAAACAGATGTATATATATGCTCGACTTTCGATATAGTGTCCGAGCTTCAAGGTTAGGATGTCGTTTGCCCAAGGTATCTATCTGTATGAAAATAACTGCACGCTGTGTTATCTCCTGCTCTATCATCCTTCTTCCAATTTATACAATGGACAGTATTACATCCCCATTGTCGAGTTGTCAATGTACAGGAAAGTACAGCAACGTTGAATCAAAATTTGCAAGACCACGACTCTAGAACGAATAGGACAATCAAGCCTCCTCCCCAGACTCCTCATAAACCCCCGTCTCCCAAACAACCATATACCCAGCCCTCCTCCAATCCTCATTGAAAAAGCCATTGAACCCCGCCCACACCCTCCTGAGCTCCCGCACGCCCAAGCCCTTCCCCTCGGGCGTCGTCTCGAGAAACTCCCGCAGCCAGGGCTCCACGCCTTCGAAGCCGACAATGTACCGCGGGACGGGCACGACGGCGGGGTTTCCCGGCGCGAAGAGCTCCCCGCGCAGAAAGGACACGGGGTCGTCGTAGAAGCGGTCCGCTTCGTCGCGGTAGAGGTCGCGCTCGGGGGTCCCGGGCAGGGTGTGCAGCGGGGGCTCGCATGTGAGCGCGTAGGCGGAGAGGCCCGGGTAGACGAGGTGGGAGCGCCAGGGGGTGGAGTGGCAGGGCATGAGGAAGAGGGCGAAGAGGGGCTCGCGGCTGGGGCGGTGGTCTGCTGCTGCCGTGGCGTTGAGGGGAGGAGGAGGAGGAGGAGAGCGGTAGTGGGTTTCGTGGGCGAGGCGGACGGCGGAGGGGTGGATGCGTTCGTACTGCTTGCGGAGGAACGAGAGGACGGTTAGGGGGGCGGGCTGGTGGAGGAAGGAGAGGTAGCCGGCGAGGAGGACGTTGATGCCTAGGGCGGTGAGGAGAAGAGGCTTGTTGCGGAGGCGGGCGCGGCGGACGTTGGTGGGGGATTTGATACCGGAGGGTTGAGGAGGCGGCGCGTCGGATATTTGGGCTGCTGTGGAAGAGATGGATGGCGGAGGGCTCGTCTTGGGGACGGAGGTGAAGAAGGAGGCGGCTCGGGGGGCGGCGAGGACGCTGAGGGCCGGGAGGAGAGGGTATATGAAGCGGACTTCCTTGTGGGAGATGAGGGAGAGGGCGACGACGGTGGTGAAGACGGTGTAGGAGAGGGTGCGGAGGATGTTGGCCTGCGTGGGCGTCTTGGACGAGGGCTTGAAAAGCGCGGGGACGACAAAGGGGAGGCTGGTGGTGCACAGCAGAGGGATGCCCTGGAGGATGTAGTAGTGCCAGGGGTTGCGGCCGTAGAAGACGGCCAGGGACTTTGATATATTGAAGTTGAGGAAGTTGTAGGGCGGGAACGTCCAGAAGCCAAAGTAGAGCCTGTCGGCGAGGACGGAGAGGCCCACCACCAGGGAGCCGCATAGGACAGCTTCTCTGAAGAGGACGACGACGGTGGAAAGGCTCAGGGGGGAGGTGCCTTGCAGCGAGATCCTAGTCAGGGCAAGGAAGACGATGGTGAGCCAGATGAGGACGTTGGTCGGGCGCAGGACGACGGCCAGGGCGGCAAGGCAGAGGGATGCGCGTAGGCTCCAGAGCTTGCCGCGCAGGACGTTGAAGGGCGCGGCGTTTTCCTTGATGGTGTAGGGGGCGGCGCCGAGGAGCTGCCAGGGCCAGTAGGTAAGGGCCATGACGGTGAGGGTCGTCTCGAGGGAATTGGAGAAGGTCCTGGTGGAGCAGTACCATTGCCAGGGGTTGAGGAGTTGCATGAAGAGCTGTGAGTGAGTGAGTGAGTGAATGAGTGAGTGAGTGAGATGCAGAAGGCATGAGTAAGAGCAGGAGCACTTACAGCAAAAAAGGAGAAGTTGCTGTCGGAGCCGTAGACATGGGCCGCAAGATGCCAGGTGTACCAGTCGCCCAGGGCAGCAATCAGGGCCTGAAGGACGCGGGGAGCAGCAACGACAATGGCCGAGCGAACGGCGGATCCTGGGGGGATGATGGCGGACAGACGGTCTGCGATGGTGTAGGCGGCGGAGAAGAGGAGGGGATGGAGGGAGGACCTGAGCTGGTGATGCCATTCCTGGATGAAGAATGTTAGTGAGTGTTTCTCATGCCATCTCATGGGGTCTATAGTGCTATAGATGGCTCAATTGATGCTGTAAAAGCCATATATATATGTATGTGTGTGTGTCTTATATCAACTCACCCACGTCAGCCAGGCGCCGCTGTCTGGCCCAAAGGCGAGGCGCCAGGCCGGCTCCAAAGCCTGGAAGAACTCGTCGGGCTGGAAGAAGGTGGCCAGGCACCAGGCATTGACCAGGCGGATGAAGAAGATGTCGCGCAGCGGCACGGGCGAGAGACGCGGCTTGCCCTTGAGCGAGGCCGAGGGGGCGCGTCTGAGGCCGGCCATGGTGTGTGTGGTGATGGCTTCACAGGGGCTGTTGAGGTGCAGGTGTTGAATTGCACACAGTGGCAGTTGATTGGACTTGGGTTGGGTGCAGGTGGTGTTAGTGATTGGTTTAGTGCTCGGGGTGCTCTGGCGGGACGCATTTACAGGCGGGGGGGTCGCTGGAGGGCGATTGGCTGAGTGCTGCTGGTCGGGGCACGGCGGCAGTGAGGCGATCTGGACAGTATCAGGGGGATGCGCTGCGTATCTAATGCTGGTTGAATGGGTTATTTCTAAGTATGAAGATGCGATTCTTGATTGTTGAGCGGTGAATTGCAGGTAATGTACGCAATATGGCATGGTGACACCTCACTGCTGGCTGCTGAATTCTGATACAGCTTGGACGACAGGTAAGCATCGCCAGTCCAGTCTCAACTCGGCCACTTCACGCCTTCTTGTCTCTACAGCTACAACAATACAACAGATCGTCAGCATCAGCATCCGCATTCACATCGTCAGCTTCATCACCTCCAGCTTCATGCTTCAACATCAGCGCCATCAACTCAATCGCATTCCCCTGCATCAGCAGCCTCGTATTACATCATCCGCCAACACTGCCCCCCATCCATCCATCCATCCATCGCTGCATCGAGCATCCATCGCCAATGCAAAATCGGTACGTAATGCCGTCGTCGCGATTGGCTCGTGCCGTGGCAGGGCTCTCCGACTCACGACACGCCATCCCCCACCTTTTCGACTCGTTAGATCCGATGTTGCAGCACCTTGGGATCGTGGCCGAACGGTGGGGTTGCGTCTTCTGGTGACGCTGCGCTCTCAATGCCGACAGGAAGATGCAACGCTGACCGAGGAGAAGATCTGACGGCCAGAGGAACACCAACACCAACAAGAGACAAAAACCAGCCTGAAGAGCCGGTCTTTCTCCTCCTTCCGTCGACATCGCCCTGCTCCGGCTCCGGATCCTCGGCCACGAGCTCTGGAAACCCGCACACGACCAGAATAGCCCATCGCGAGACCCTCCCTCTCCATCTGCTGGGCTAGTACTCAACTTACTGCACGACAAGGTCATCGAGTAGGGGTCCAGCCTCCCAAATGCCGAGGCCAGCCGCCCGTCGTCCATCCCTGCGGCAGCCTCGCCGCTGCAGAACCGGCAGCAGACGGGCGACGGTGGCCGGAGCGCCACGGCGTTGGCTCTGGCCTGGCCGGCAGGGAAGATCCAGCTTCTCCACCGACTTCTACTCCCACTTGCACTTAGGGGTATAGCGGCGGCGTATCTTGGTCTCCAATGCCTGGATCTGGGCCCTGTGCTTGACACATTGATTCTCCAGCTGCTGCTTTGCCTGTCTTTTCACTGGCTGGCCGCCGTCTATAACTGCCCTGCCTTGCCCCCCGCGGGTCGGCCGTCAGGTGGTCTCTGCCCGCCAGAACTCTGCATTTCCGAGGCTTGGAGACTATATCTTCTCTTGGCCTTTCTTGTTGTCGAAGCACGAGACTTGCTCAACTCTTTGTTTCTTCCATCTTCACCTCTTCCGCCGAGTAAATTTTCCTGTCTCCTGGTACGTTTATTGCATCTGCTTCTTCTTGTACTTGTTATCTGCTATCGCTGCCCCTCCCCCTCCTATATCGGCTTATCGTCTTACCCTTCACCTTTTCTGTTGGCCGACGTCAAAACTAACCCGACAAATCTAGACCTCTCTTCTCTCGGGCGTCCAAACACGACACCTTCATTTTCGCTCTCAACTACAACAGTCAACCGTCCTCAATCTTCACCATGGCTCCCCACGCTAGCGACTCGACTGCCGGCTCCGGTGCTGCAACCTCCCGCTTCCACGCCGCTTCCACCGAGGCCGCCATCGCCGCCGAGAACGAATACGCCGCCCACAACTACCACCCTCTCCCCGTCGTCTTCGCCAAGGCCCAGGGAATCAACGTCTGGGATCCCGAGGGCCGCCACTACCTCGACTTCCTGTCTGCCTACAGCGCCGTCAACCAGGGCCACTGCCACCCCGAGCTCGTCAAGGCCCTCGTCGACCAGGCTTCCCGTCTGACTCTGAGCTCTCGTGCCTTCTACAACGATGTCTTCCCCAAGTGGGCCGAGAAGGTCCGCAACGTCTTTGGCTACGACATGGTGCTGCCCATGAACACCGGTGCCGAGGCCACCGAGACGGCCATCAAAGTTGCCCGCAAGTGGGCATACAAGGTCAAGGGCGTTGAGCAGGGCAAGGCCTTGGTCTTTTGCGTCGCCGAGAACTTTCACGGCCGAACCGTAAGTACATCCGTCCCGAGGAGCGAGATTGGCCGGCCTTGGTTGCCACGATTTGCTTCGAGGGCTCTGGCTCATTGTTAGAAGCCTGTACTAACAATGTTTTCCAGATGACCGCCATTACCCTGTCCACCGATCCCGAGTCCAAGGACAACTATGGCCCTTACGTCCCCAACATTGGCGCCACATCTCCCTCTACCGGCAAGCCTATCCGTTACAACAACGTGGCCGACCTGGAGGAGGTCTTGGAGGCCCACGGAAAGGACACCGCCGCCTTCATCGTCGAGCCCATCCAGGGTGAGGCCGGTGTTGTCGTTCCCGACGACGACTACCTGCCCAAGGTCCACGCTCTCTGCAAGAAGCACAACGTCCTCCTCATCTGCGACGAGGTCCAGACCGGCATCGGCCGAACCGGCCGTCTGCTCTGCTCCGAGTGGGCCGGCATCAAGCCCGACATTGTCACTCTTGGCAAGGCCATCTCCGGAGGCATGTACCCCGTCAGCGCCGTCCTCAGCAGCAAGGAGATTATGCTGGTTGTTGAGCCTGGCACTCACGGCTCAACCTACGGCGGCAACCCCCTGGGCTGTGCCGTGTCCATCCGGGCTCTGGAGGTTCTCGAGGAGGAGAACATGACTGCCAACGCCGAGCGTTTGGGACACGTCTTCCGTGACGGCGTGGCCGCCCTGAAGTCGCCCATTATCAAGGCGGTCCGCGGCAAGGGTCTGTTGAATGCCGTTGTCATTGACGAGACCGCTGCTTCTGGCCGAACGGCTTGGGATCTCTGCCTTTTGCTGAAGAGCAAGGGCCTTCTGGTAAGTTCCACGTTTGCCTATCAGGCATCTCTGCATCTGCTTGAGCACCTACGGCTGCCTTGTCTGCCTTGTTCACCTGCTCCATTACCCCTCTCTTGCCGTGGTCGCTTTGCTAACTGTCATCCTGCAGGCCAAGCCGACCCACGGCGACATTATCCGATTCGCGCCCCCTCTGGTCATCACGGAGGAGGAGCTCAAGAAGGGCCTCAGCATCATCGCCGAGGCTCTGAAGGAGCTCCCCACCGCTCCCAAGGCCAAGGATCACTAGAGCGTTAACAACTTCCCCGCGGCAGTGGGAATTTAGGGGGTCGAGGGGAGGGGAGGGGAGGGGAGGTTTTTTCGACGGCGTACCGTCCTACGACAAGTAGACGCAGCTGCCTCGTGAGCGCGAGCTCCGGGAATTATGAGGGCGACCCACGCGGAAAGAGAAGACGACGAATTTCCTTTCTGATTTACCACGTCAAACATATAAGATACCCAAGGGATGACCAGGACCGGTCATGAAGCAGCATAGGAACGGGAGCATGTTTATTTTTGGATTTTGGATTTTGCATGGGACTTTTGGTCTCCCTTTTCTTGTTATATTTACTCTTCTTCTTTAGAATGATCGTTCTGGACGTCGGAAATGGAATTTCTCTGACTTGTTGGTCAGGTCGGACGGTGTCGTCCGCGGCGTAAATGGTGTTACTAGTATGTAGTGTGACCTGCTCGCTTCTGTTTCTAAGAGGCAGAAGGCGATGAATGAGACGAGTTGAGGTCAAGATTACTCTGGCAACTTGCTATACCGTGAACGCAAGCATGGCTTTGAACTGAACAATAATTGCTCTTACCGCCGCGTGGAGGTGGAATGCTTTGTCCAAGACGGTCAATTGCGTGAGAAAAGCGGAGTTGCTTTTCCCTGTTGCATTTACAACCTACCACGAAGCATATGCACTTAGCCCTTTAGCATCGTCTTCCTGTTACTGGCCGGAGCGGCTCCAACGGCAGTCTCAAGGAGGTGCATCTACTACATTGTGCGGTCTACGGGTGCAGCGGCAGAAGCAGTAGTAGTAGTAGTAGTAGAAGTAAAGGCATAGGCCTAGAGTACGTCGTACATCTTGAGGCACAGGCAGACAGCAGGTTGTGCATTCTTGCCAGAGTAGGTAATGGCCGAGCCTGTTAGGGGGGTGCATTTCTGCCTACAGCTCTATATGTGCGTTTACATGTGGTGTTGCTACCTAGGTACTATATCTTTTGCTGGGTATTGTCGGGTACGAGATGCACCTTATGTATGCACTTTGACCTACGGAGAACGGTATGTATGTATTATCCACGTAAGGAACTTGGGGTACTTCGTGATAGCAGGTGTGTGGACTGGGAGTTGACATCTGATAGCCTTTTGCCTTGCAGTGATGTACAAGAGAGCAGTCGAGTACATAACGTGACAGGTATATCACTACTAGCACAGGTAGAAGTCGTTCGGGGAGCGATAAGTCAATCATTCAAGATAAATCCGATCCTTGTATCCAATGGGATGGAGGGCTCGGTGCCTAGAGGAGGAATCTCGGATGGCACCCGTTTTATGTCCTTTGATATGCAGGCGCCAATTATAGTCTGTGTGTCTGTAGGTTGTTCGAAAGCGGGGGAGAGAGAAGAGTACATCACGCACCTTTGTGATCTGGGTGGTGAGTTCGAGTTGAAGTGGTACGTGAGTCGAGTCTGTAGTGTGTAATGGATGGACGAATGGGGTTGGTGTGACACTGCTAGATATGCAGGACTTGACTTACACGAGGTTGGAGTAATACCCTGGCCTTGCCTAGACGCCCAAGAGGGTGACATCTCTCAGGTACTGCGTTGCTCGATATTGATTGAGTGACGGCTCGAAATTAAGCCCATCTTCTGGTGTACGTGTTGCATCTTGTGGTCGGTGATTTTGGGCAAATGAACTGCTGTGATAGGCTCATGGCCGTGGCTCTGTTCGGGGGACGGATGCCTAGATTATGGAGCAGTGTGTGAGGTGACACTGCCCATCTGTGTGCGATGTTTCGCTTGCCGGAGTGAATGTGCCATTTGGCGTTCCTATTGGTTCGAGGTGGCCGTCTTTGTCGCGTTGGCGCCTTGTCACCACGAGTTTGTTTGCCGGTGAATGGAGATGCAGGGCGGTTGTTGTTGGTGAGGCTCTGAGTCTCGTCTGAAATCGAAGTGACGGGTTGCTTACACTGGGCTAGCATGGGAATGCCAGGTTGTAAACCTGCATAAAGATTCAAGGTAGGTAGACAAACATGACTCCTAATGTGGCAAGCCCAGATTGCCCATCTTCCTCGCCATTCGTCTTCCCATGTTGCCAGGGGGGGTGGGCAAGATGCGATCCCCCAACGTGAGGGGGGAAACAACCCTGGCAAAACTGTCAGCCTAGCTGCTGTTGCGGCACGGAGGACACGCAGATCTTTGTGCTCTCCAACCGACGTCATGCTGCGGCGGCGTCGCCAACTTTTTGGGGTTCGGCCTCAGAACGGCGATGGACGGAAGCACGGAAGACATGAGCCTGGATTTTCATGCTTTCCAGACGTGGTGCTTCGTGATAGGATGCTGAGGCAAGTGAGCAAAGGGGGTTTGTGTTGCCCTGCGGTGTGTAGACTGGCTCATCTAGTTGAAGCCGTGCATCGATCGAGACGGCGGTTTATGCAGGGCGAGCTGTGAGCTGTATAATGTGTTGACACCGACTTGTGATGAATCACGCCTGCTTGAAGGTATCGTCAGGTCAAGCCAATTCACCTTGTAATTCCTCATGCCAGCCGTCAAACAGGGAACAAGCCCATGTTGCCCATGTCTCTGAAGGCTGAGCCACTCTCAAGCGTACTGGCGCTCAGCTACTCCTCATGACGATCGGCTCCCCCTCTCCTCTGTCACGGAGCGCGGCATCGGTGTAAGTAGAGCCAGTCACCCAGCCGCATCGAACACAGGCACAGCATATTGCGGTGATACAAGACCGAATTGCACTGAAGTCACGGTACCGCCTCGAGCCGCCTGAGGCCACGACAGGCGCGTTGTAACTGGAATGGCTTCAAAGTCCTTGCGCGTGCAGCATGGCGAGACGGCGCAGAAGATTGTATATGACGGGCATGGTGTGGTGTACCGTCTTTTCAACGAGGACATCGATCGCACGTGCTGGTTGCGCTGGTTGCCAGCAGCTCGACGGCGAGGGCAGCCGAATGCAGTAGCGGCAGAGAGGCGCGAATTCATCGCATGGGCAGTGTCGGGTGATGAGGCAATACTTGATGCAATGTGATGTGAAGACAGAAATGATATCAGAGTCAGTGCTGAGGTCGGTGTTATTGCTGACGATCTT
Source organism: Trichoderma gracile (assembly GCA_020002365.1). Classification (NCBI taxonomy): domain Eukaryota; kingdom Fungi; phylum Ascomycota; class Sordariomycetes; order Hypocreales; family Hypocreaceae; genus Trichoderma; species Trichoderma gracile. Next base: position 2,363,106 of record JAINEY010000003.1, read on the forward strand.
CTCTCGCCGTCTTCCTTCTTGTCTCTTTTTCTGGGAATGGCATCATGCAATCAATGGCCATGGGACCTTGTGCCTGTGATGTCAAAGGCTGCCAGCGTTGACCGAGACAAGCAAAGAGGAGGCCAGGGTCAAGCCCACGGCCAGGATTCGGTGCATACGAGTGCTATGATGCCGGACACTGGCCATGAGACCAAACAACCGCCTGCGCCTGGATCAAGTTCCGCCGCTGCTAAAAATACCCTCTCGGTGCGACAAAGAGTCCCCCCTCGCGAGCGAAGTACAAGAGAGAAACGTCCCGTATTCGTGACACCCACCGTTTCGAGCGTGGAACCAAGAGCATTGAGATTCTGTTTGTTGCTCAACGCTAAGCATCGGACCCATGGCTGGCCGGGGTGTTCTGGGGATGGCCTCGTCCATGCCTAGGCAATCTCGAAGTCGATGCGCTGCCCTTTGTGTATGAAGTGCACGGCTTCGATATGGAATATTATTAGATGCCGAGGGCAAGCTGCATAGAGCTCTTGTTGGTCGAGAGATTGTTGGGCAACTTCCGGAATCTGTTTATAGCAGCGCTGCCGACTCGGACCTTATTTGTGGCCGCCAGCCGTCCGTGAGATGGGCCATGTCTTCTTTGAACGGACCAGGGAGTCGCTTTCTGGAGTCGAATGAAGCTAGCATAGGACATACAGTATGTACTTGTAGTAGTATCCGTATATTACTACTACCACTTGATGATGGCTCATGTCTCACAGGGAGCGGACGATGGCATCGTGAATATGACAAGTCAGGCTAGCGGGCTTGATTGGACGATGCGCAGGGCTCCCTTGAAAAAGAGTGTCTCAGATTGCCTGGCAGCTGTTGGTGTGTCGATCCACCCACCAGCAAGCAAAAGCAGGCGGTTGGCTCTGAATCGACGGGAATCGTCCAGACGCAAAGGCCGGGGTCAAGATACGATCAAAGAACAGGTGGAAGACGGAAAAGGGAAGAATGGAAGTGCGGGGAAGCACAAGCTGGAAGCGAGGGCCGGCGATGGATCTAAACGAGGTTGAACGTGAGGAGTTGCTGCTAGGTATGAGCCATGAGTGAGGTAGACAAGACGCAACAAACTCGAGCTGGAGAAGCAGCAGCTGCGAGTGCGGTGAGCCTAATCGAGGCCAGCCCGGGCCTTATCGGGAGCATTCGTCCGGCAGAATCGCTCGCTTTGGCGGTGGGCGATGTACGTAATAAGCCTGCAGCTCAATGACAGCCCGTGGTCTCTCGTACTCGGTATCGCGATTTGAACCCAGGCCTTGCCTGTTGAAAATGAACCACTAGTAGTAGCAGGTGGCAGTATTCATTTCACTAACAGAGAGTACCTAGGTACTTGTCATGAGTTGAGTCAATGCCTTGGGCGCCTCAGTTCATGGCGCCGCCTCCTTGAAGTAGCCGCCGGAAACGGCCCTTGGATGGACTCTTGCCGCCTGTACGAGTATCGAGTACCTCAACAAGTCCAGCCGTAACGAGATCCCCTCCTGGAGGCAGCCATGCTGTAACGAAGAGAAAAAGAGGCAGTGCCCTCCTCTTGATAAAGGCACGAGACATCACTCTGGCTACTACTAGTCCATTGTAGCAGTTCCCTGTCAGTTGTGACTCTGAGGTGGTCACCACCTTGTTTGCTTGACCAGGTCACGATACGTCGATCCAATGGCCCTAACATGAAAGTCCTACATGACATGAACATTGAATGACCAGCAGCAGCGAAAGAAAAAGAGTGGGTTTTCAGGGTCCCTTCCGGCGTCGTGTCTCGCGAGTGGAACTTCAGTGGGCGACGGACGAACAAACGTCAAAAGCTGGGCCGGTGGGTTGCGATCCGTCGACGCTAGATGATTCGTTCACGCCATTTCTTCCGTTACCTACTTCAACACATTCACAGAGGCAACGGCAACGCGCCCGAGCTGCCAAAAGGTTCCCGGGATTTGGCGATTCTTTCTTTGTCCATTTTACATACAAGTTGGAGGCGCTAATCTCGTCTTGGTCTTGGTGCTCGCGTGTGGAGGTTGTATTCATGCATGTCACTTCTGAAGTGCTTCGGTACGGAGAAGTCCTGTGGTGGCGTTAGGAGCCGGCTTGTCGTCGAGAGCAGACAAACCGATGCATCAACAAAGACGGGCTGTTCTCTGGGTTAGTACCTATGTTGGGCTCTACAGGGTACCTCGAGCCCGTTTGTTCTCGATACTGTTCCCTGCCATGGCGACATGTACACATTTCGTACACCGCAAAAAGGTATTACGCTGATCAGCCCAACTTGAATGCTCTGCAACGACTCGCACGGATGCGCAGCAGGACGGGATGCAGATGCAGATGCAAGCACGCCATTCTCGGTCAATGTTTGACAAAGCATTGGATTTCGCCTTCGACCTCGACCTTGTAGGCATCTCCGAGGGGGTTCCCATTGCTTCTAGCTTCGACACATTTGACAAACCATTTGCTTGAACCGCTATTACTCGCTCAACGCCACCAAGCCGCAAGTACCGGACGGGACGTACTAAGTACCTACGGGGCGGGGCATGTTTTTGGTAAGAGGTCTAGTGAGAGTCAGGAGTGCGAAAATAGTTTTCTCTCATCTACGCTTTTACTTGCGCTTACTGGTAAAAATAGCTATAGCATAGTAAGAGTAAAGATGCAGATAACAGCCTGCTGCTCTTATAACTGCTAATAATGCTTAAGCAAAAATAGTTACGCTGTATATGGTTATTATAGCTTAGTGTGGTTATAATAGCTTGGTGTGGCTAGCGGCAAAAGCTATAGGCCGTATTGCCTTTTAATGCATTGCGAATTCAACCGCGCCACTGCTGCTGCTGCTGCTGCTGCTGCGGTCAAATTGCAATGCATTATAAGGAAATACAGCCTGAAAAAAACAGTCATATTGCACGGATTGAACGAAGGCTTTAATTGATCTACCTGGTAGGTATTTACTTTACTTTTAACCACTAGACTATCTGGCTAGGTACTGAAGGTAGCAGCTTGTGGATGTTCTTTCCTTATAGACCTTTATGTGCAGCAGTGCGGTGCTGTGCTGCAGTCTACAGTAGTGTATAGTGTCTTAGTAGTAAGACTTATATGCAGAGTAGTTATTTTACCTCTATAATTCTAACCTTTACTAAAAGAGCTTGCTTTTTATAAGAGTGTTAGACTGAAAATAGCTATAGTATCTGGTAATAATGTGAAAAATAGGGTTACTGTGATGTAGCTTCCTTACTCTCATGACCTTGTATATCTACCACTAGACCTCTTACCAAAAACATGCCCCGCCCCGTAGGTAGGTAGTCATCCGTAGCGTGTAGCGCAATGATGCGAGCCTCTGCCAAATGCACGCCAGCCCGATTTCCCTGCCCAGCAGCTTTGCCAGCCGCCGACCCCGGACAACCAAGCCCAGTTGTGAGCTACCTTAGGCCGTGCCTTTATTGTTCAAGGTTCTTTTGGGTTCCCGTGGCCAGCTGGGATCAGCGATTCGAGTCGGCAGTCTGATGGGACGGGAGAAGGACCCCCAGAAAGGCGCGATAAGGGCGAGAAAAGGGTACTCGCAGGGAAAAGGGGGCAGAGGGAACGCTGTCCTTGCATCCGGCGAGAGTCGGTCTAACGCCAATTTGCCCATTGAGCGAATGAGCAACGATCAATGAGCGAGTCTCCGTGATTATCGTATGTATGTATGCTGGTGGCCGTTATCGCTGCTGGCTGGCTGGCTGCTGGGTGCCGGTTGGTGTCTTGATTCAATCTTTCTTATCTTTTGAGGTCGGGTGTGCATTCATGTCCCTTGTCGAGGTCTTGCCGCGCTGCACTATCGCATTGGACGTCAGCAGCTCGGAGTACTCCGTTGACTACCTAACTGGCGCTCCGGCCATTTCATCAATGACCATCATCAATAATAATAACAATAATAGCATCCGGTCTCGATATCGAGCCTGACCAAGTAGGTACTCGTACATAAGGTATGCATGCGCGTGCAGCACCCTTTTCGTCTGCCTGACGGCATCCTTATCGCGCTGCCAGTCGAACGACCATTGGCCTCTTCATTTGCGGTGCAGTTCCCGCGTGCATGTATCCATACAGCCACAGGTACAGACACGCATACATGACATGCCAACTTCAACGATATCTACTTAGTTCAGTCCTGTCAAGCGATGTTTGAAAATCGACAGCAGTATTCGATTTGAAGTCGTTGCAAGCTGCTTCTCTGGTGGCGGCTTGTATGGAGTACATCATGATGATGAATCCTCTTCTCCAACGCCGCTCAGCAACAATGCTCGTAACCGCTTCTGGCCTCGATCACCGCTCCCTGGCCAAGTGCCGCCGGGTGTCCTGCAGGTACCGGGCCATGTGACATGGGACCCAATTACGCGTGCGTTCCGCGGGGAAGCCTGTTAGGGGTGTACTTGCACTGTACATTGTACTCGCTACCTACATGTTGCCGAGGAAGTCCTCCTGTCCAGCACACAGCTCACACGTACAGGTACAGATACGAGCGGCATCAGTGTGGACAGAGCGGAAGGAACCTGAACATGGACATGAACATGAACAGTTGACGGGAGTCGCTTGACGTGGGGGACCCGCCGGCTTAGCGCCCAGAACGCCGGCCTTGTGGCCTCAACTGTCCAGCTGTTCCAGCGTCACTCTGCCGCGGCCGGGCTGAGGTCAAGTGCAGCGCTACAGTACCTGGCCTTATCAGTTCGCCGAGGTACCGGTACGAGCAGATTGCGGCGGATTGCGGCACCGGCCCCCTGCGCTGATGCGTTCTGGCAGCCACAGTCCAGAGGCTGGCCAGGTTCCCGGTACCTGCGCTGTCACGCCGTTGAGCCCGCGACGCCCAGGTCGCTCTACAACGACATCACGAGCCCCCTTCAGCGGATCATTCAGCACCTGGACCGGGCCAGTTGAAGTGCAGTGACCTTCCGATGAGCGGTGCGTGTGAGTTGCGTGTGAGTCTCGTCCATCTGCTTCGTGCCTACAAGCTGCGCCATCCACTTGCATCGTCTCGCCATCGCCCGTCCTTGTCCTCCCTCTGACCCTCCCTGCTTCCACTCACTCTTCTTTCTGTTCTTCCTTTTCTTCTTGTCCCGGCCTTATTCATAATCTTACTGTACTCGCCGTTTAAACTTGTTCGCCGCCCTTCCGCCTTCTTGCCGCTTCCAAAGCTTCTTCGACTCGTCCATCCCCTCCGCCCTACCGTCTCATCATCTGACCACCCCCGATCTGGGACCCTCGGATCGATCACAGCTTGTGCGTCCACGGTTCTTGGTCCTGTCAACTTCTGGCGCTTTTCGCCCCTCAAGACAAGACAACGGCCCAAAACCCCGTCCAGCCCGCCTTTGTGTCTCCCTAGCCGGGCCTTGTGTGGCGTCGGTACCTACACCGTGCTATCTCGGTCTCAGCCTGTGGCCGCCGTGCATTATCTCGCTCCTTGTACCGGACCTCTTCTGCATGGGCGACAAGCTCTCGAGAGCCAATAACGGACCCCGGCCGCCCTCAGGCTCCATCTGCATCACTGCGCTGCAGCCTCTTGAAAGCCTCCCACGCAAACGCCCCGCAAACCCAGGCGCCCATCAGGGTGGACGCTCTGCTCTGCTCTGCCTGCGCTGCCGCTCCGAGTCATCCAACCTTCGAATCGTCGTCCTGCAGCTTCCTGTGGCTACTGCTGTAGCTAGGCGACAGCGCGCCGTCAAGGTATCCATCCAGGTGCATCTCGTCTCGTCTCGTCTGATTCCCACCCTCGCCGCTTCGCAACCTCGACAAGCGCTGCGCCTGCTTGGCTTCGAGAGCTTGCGAGTACAAGCACCAGGTCGCGACGACTTCGAGCCGTACTCGTACCAAGTACTACCGAGGTCGTCACTCTCTCCTCGAGTCGACAGTGTTAGTCACGCCCTTCCCCCATCCTTGTCACCCCCAGCTTGCAGCAGCTACCTTATCCCTTCCGATCCCCAACCCGACCACAGGATCCTCCTGCACGCCGGCGCTCGTCTGACTCGGCTCGCTCCCCTGGCACTTCTTCTGCCTTTTGTTTTTGTTTTGCTGCTTCCATCTTTCTTTTCTTTCCTTTCCCATCTCCTCTCCTTGTCTCGTCCTTGAACGCTTTCTTCCTTCACCCTTCCCGCGGTTCGACGCCGTGCGTCTACTTCATTGCTAACCTCCGTCACCATCGACCTCTAGCCACCCTCATCGACCGTATATGCTACATCATCTTCACCCTATCGGATACCTGCCGCCTGCCTCATACTAGTCATCGACTTTCCCTTCTGGGCCTTGGATTCCTGCTACACCGACTTCCCGTCTCGTTTCATCTTCCTTGGCCCGTTCGGCATATAGCCCTGTGTCGTCGCGTCTCGCCTCGTTGCGCCCTTCTATTCCTCCTTCGCCAATCCTTCTCTCCCCGTCCGAAGCTTCGTTCATCCGAGTTTACATGACAACCTCGCTCGACGGCAACCTCCCTCGAACCTTGTGAGCCCCCGGGCTGTGACCGACCTCGCTCCTCTTCCTGCCCACCGACAACGTTATACAGGAAGTCATGGCGAGCCGACAGGACAGTTCCTCCCTCGGCTCCCGGCGGTCGGGTGGACGGAACGTAGGCCAGTTTGTCATCGACAAGGAGATTGGCAAAGGTAGCTTCGCCCAGGTGTACATGGGCTGGCAAAAGGTGCGATACCCTCTCTCTCCTAGCCCGCTGTGGTTTCACCAACCAGTTTGCTCTCCGCCGCCGTCAACGGTGTACCGTCGCGATGCAAATCAGCTGCTCTTCATCAGTCCATCTCCTACAGCAGCTCACGCTCCATGCCTGAGCTGTCGCCGCCACACCTCAAGCAACCTGTCTTGTTGACTGCTCCTCTTTGTGGCAATGTGTACGCTAACCATGCTTCGCATTCACCAGGACACGAGAGCTGCCGTGGCCATCAAATCCGTCGAACTAGATCGCCTGAACAAGAAGCTGAAGGAAAACCTATATGGCGAAATCCAAATCCTCAAGACCCTTCGGCATCCGCACATCGTTGCCCTCCATGACTGTCTCGAATCCGCCACGCACATTAACCTCGTCATGGAATACTGCGAGCTCGGTGACCTTTCCCTCTTCATCAAGAAACGTGACAAGCTCATCACCCACCCTGCCACCCACGACATGGCCCGCAAGTACCCCAGCACCCCTGACGCTGGCCTGCACGAAGTCGTCATCCGCCATTTCCTCAAGCAGCTGGCGAGTGCCCTGGAGTTCCTACGGAGCAAAAACTACGTCCACCGCGATGTCAAGCCGCAGAACCTGCTGCTGCTGCCCTCGCAGGCATTTAGGGAACAGCGAAACCTCCCCATCATGGAGGCCAGCCAGGACTCGTTGATACCAATGTCCGGCATCGCCTCCCTGCCGATGCTCAAGCTTGCTGATTTTGGATTCGCCCGTGTGTTGCCCGCGACGTCTCTCGCCGACACTCTTTGCGGCTCGCCCCTGTACATGGCCCCGGAGATCCTCCGTTACGAGCGGTACGATGCCAAGGCCGACTTGTGGTCCGTCGGGACTGTCCTGTACGAAATGATATCTGGGAGGCCCCCCTTCCGCGCGAGAAATCATGTGGAACTGCTTAGGAAGATAGAAGCTGCCGAAGACGTCATCAAGTTCCCCAGAGACATCCCCATTACGCCCGAACTGAAAGCCCTAGTAAGAAGCCTACTCAGGAGGAACCCCACGGAGAGGCTGCCGTTTGAAGACTTCTTCTCCCACCCTATTGTCGTCAACGAGATCCCCGGCTTGGTGGAAGACGACGTTCCTAGGCCCGCCAAGCGCGAGCTGAGGACGATTCCCCAAGGAGAGGCTACGGCTCCATCACCACGCGTTGGCTCCCTGCGGAACGGAACGTTTGAAGCCGCGCCGGCCAGATCGTCTCGGGAAGCGCTGCCTCGGTCATCACCATTGACAGAGAGCCCTGGCGAGGGACGAAATCGGCCGCCGTCTGGCGAGTACCACCGACGGCCAAACTCACCCCGGGAGGCTGGAGCTGGCCTAGGCATTCAGCGCCCAACAGTGTCCCATGCCGTATCCATGCCCAACCATCCACGGGTGTCCAAGACATCCCTTCAGAACCCCTCGCCGCCTTCGGCTCTCAGCCAAGACATGCGCAAGGCTCGAGTGCCCAGCGGCAAGGCTCTCACGGACGAAGAGGAAAAGGCCGCCCAAGATGTCATGTTTGAGAGAGACTACGTCGTTGTCGAGAGGAGGCACGTCGAGGTCAACGCGCTCGCAGACGAGCTGGCCGCGAACGAGAAGCTGGCATCGCAGAGTCCCACGTCACTGAGGTCGAAGCAGCTGGCTCGGCACTTTTCGCAGCAAGGCGCACCGACTTCGACGACGGGAGCCATCGCCGCTCCCACGTCGCGGACGCAGCTTGTGGCGCAGGGTCGAGCCCCCCCAGATCGCCGCTCGTCGTACGAGAAGGCACTCTCTGCGAGTCCCGGATCGGCTTCGAGCGCAATCACCAAGGCCATCCAAGATGCCAGTCTCCGTCTCTTTGGCGTCCGGGTGCCCATCCGCACCAAGGGACAATCCCCGCCATCCTACCTGCCATACCCGGCCTATCCGACGCCGCCAACCTCGGCCGGCCTACTCGGAGACGGGAAGAGCATCGCGTCGGAGGACGAAGACGCCCGCTCCGCGCAGGCCATTGAAGACTTTGCCACCCGGAGCGACTGTGTGTACGGATTCGCCGAGGTCAAGTATAAGCAGCTTGTCCCCATGGCGCCATCCACAGATCACGGGCTCGGCGGCGTTGGGGCCGACCAGATGTCTGTGGACGACGACGGACTGACAGCCGAGGCCGTTGTCGCCCTCTCCGAAGAGGCCCTGGTTCTCTACGTCAAGTCGCTTTCCCTCCTGGCACGGGCCATGGACATTGCCAGCATCTGGTGGTCCAAGAAGAGCAGAGGAGACGTCGCTTCCGGCCTTTCGGCTGTTGTCTCTGAATCCATAGTCCAGCGCATCAACGCGGTGGTCCAATGGGTTCGACAGCGCTTCAATGAAGTCCTCGAGAAGTCCGAGGTTGTCCGCCTCAAGCTTATCGAAGCCCAAAAGTTGCTTCCAGAGGACCACCCGAGCCACCCGTCGAACCAGGGCATGGAGTCGCACCTCTCCGCCGCAGGATCGGGAATGGACCAGGTCTATCTCACACCAGGCATCACGGCTGAAAAGCTCATGTACGATCGGGCCCTCGAGATGAGTCGCGCCGCGGCCATTGATGAGGTGACGAATGAGAACCTGCAGGGCTGTGAGATTTCATACATCACCGCCATTCGCATGCTCGAGGCCGTGTTGGACAGCGGCGATGACGCAGGCCTTGCAAGGACCAAGGAGAGCTGCAGCGACCTGGAGAGCGATGAGGAAGCTCATATCCGGAAGAGTAAGTTCCTTTTTGATCACTGAATTGTTCGTCCTTTCAAGCAATAGCTAACATTGATCAAGTGATTTCCATGATCACTGGCCGGCTATCCATGGTCCGCAAGAAGCAGCACATGATTGCCGAGGCGAACAGCAAGACTCAGCCACTGACCCGTCGACGAAGCGGCGATGTTACGCCTCGCAGTCCGCTCTCACAAACGTCAACGTGAGCTCACTGCTGAGGAAATGAATTGGTGCCAAACAACAATTGCAGCACAACCATCAGTTACGATACGATAAACAAAAGGAAAACCCTTACAAACACTGGAAGCCTCACGGCTGGACATTGCTTTGGACGATCCCAGTATTATTGGCCGAGGTCCAACAGACCTCTTGTTTTGATCTTCTTCTTCTTTTGGGGTTATTGTCTATTCAAAGGCGTTTAGGGAGGCTGAACAACAGGCACACAACAGAATCCCCGCTCAGGTATTGGAAGCGGGCGTTTAGGGGTGATATTTAATATTCTCATATTGTTTGAAGGTTTAGGGGATCCATGGCCAGGCGTTTGTTTTTCTTTACTTGCTTTCACTTCTCCAGCCGGAGCATGGCTGATGATATTTGATTTCGTTTACGATTATAGTTCATTCACAACCAGTGGATAGCAGCTGCGAGCCAGCGGAGACAGCAAGCTGAGAAGGGGTTGAGATGGAGGCTTTCACTCTCTCTACTACCTCTTAATGCTCGTCTTTTTCTCATCCTACGGTCTAGTTACCTACGTCGACCTTTAGCTCTATTTTATTCCATTTTGTCTTTCTGGTTCAGGGATCTATTTGATGTTTTTTTGGGGGGCTAACGGGTAAGGGCATGAGGGTTCGGATGGAACTACGGAAACCTTTATCTGCTTTCAGATGGCCACTTTTTTAAGGTCGTCATGGGTAGCGGTGGGATGGGGCATGGGCGAGGACTGGTTCTTGTGCGAGAATTTGTACGAGTTTAGATTGTTGCGTTCAGCGCGTAACCTAGTCCATGGTACCAATGCCATTGCTGCCGATTGAGAATGAGCCCGTGTTTGTTCCCGCGGTGAGTGATTGTGTTTGTATGCTTTCTGCCTTGTTTGAGTTGCGTTTTGGGGGTTTTTCGTGAATGAGATGTCGACGTTTGTATGTGTCTTGTGCCGGAACTCATTCACCATGAACGGGAGTTTTCCGAAGTAGACGTTTTGTGCATATTGCATATTGCTGGACCGAGTAACTGTTTTCGTTTGTCCACATATATTCTTTATAAGAGACACTCTAAGCATGAACGATTCCTCCTCATAAGGCGTGTTATTCCCCGAGTGCCATCTCAGTAGCAATCAATCCTAACGCCTCAATCGGCTCTATCAAAATGCCGCCTGACGATATTAAGTCAACGTCGGCCCTGCTCAGGGCAATAAGCAACGCCTCCGCCGTCCGCCGCAAACGATCCCTCTCCTTGTCCCTCCCGAAAGAAGAAGATATCATATCCATTTGCTGTGGAGCATATCGCAAGAAAGAAGACGTCTTCAAAGCCGCCCAGCTGCGTGACATGCAAGAGAACCTAGAAGAAGAAGAAGAAGAAGCAGAAATCGAAGCAAAAGCCAAAATCGCACGTCTTCACAAGAAGAGTCTCGAGGAATGGCACATCAAGCGATACAAACTCTCCCTAAAGAACCAACTCTCACGCGCCCAAGTAGACGATGCAGTTCTCCGCCTCATAGACAACTACTACCACCCCCTGCACAACCACCCTCCCTCCTCCTTCATCATCACCCTCCACCTCCTCCGACAAGGACCCCCTAACCATCCTAGGCGACACCATCCTCGCCCTCTGGAACGCCAACCAAACACGCATCCGCTCCTCCCTCCCTCGCTACAACGAAGGCTTCCCCATCCGCGACCGCATCAGGCCCCCTGTCCTCCGCCCACGAAGACGCCAGAAACCTTCCGGCCTGGGAGACTGTCTGCAGTGTCTGGCAAAGGGCCTGCCGTGCTCGATGAGCGTGCAGACAAAAGGGACGGGGGAGGCTGTTTTGCGAGGGGGTTGTAGGAGGTGTGTTGCTGAGGGGGAGAGGTGCATTATTGAGCATGAGGTGGTGGAGGATGTTCATGACGGTGATGATGATGATGAGAAAGGTGTGAAGAAGGAGAAGGGGGGTTATGGAGATGGAAAGGAGAGGGAGGAGGAGGAGAGTGGTTTGTGGGACTGGTGGGATGGGGTGCCGGACCGGGAGCAGGATGTGGATTCGGCGGCGGAGGCGATTGAGATGTGGGAGAGACGGCGGAAGGGGATGACGCTCGAGTTGATGGGGAGCTGCATGCTGTGGGTTGAATCCAGGGGCTTTGCGCCACGAGGAATGATGAAGATGAGTGACTGACAGGGCAAGGTTAGCTGTAAGCTCGTCATCATTCTCGGTTGACATATGCCCCTGTTTGATTCTCATAGAAAGTGTCAACATCTTGAATAAAGAAATGTATGTAGTATCTGCGACCACCTGGAAACAAGCGTGATTCGAACGCGTGAAAGCGGTCCTTGGCAATAGTTCCATCAGCTCAGGGGCTTGTCTATGCCGAAGAGAGAGAGAAGCCCAATAACGACTGACCATCTATCACACTTTTTCCCTATTTGATCCCTTGTTATTCACCAAACACGAGAGCACCAAGTGCCCTACGTTGCCTCCGAAAAAGAAAATCAAGCCTCCTCAGCCATATTCCCCGTGAAGCTCTGCGACTACAGAGACCCGATATTCGAGATCATTCCCCCAAAAACATTACAACTCATACATATAACTCACGTTTCATCATCATTCCCAACTTGTGCCTGTTTAGACCCCCACGGCTTCCCTTAGGCAGCTCCAGTGTCTTCACTCTCCACAATCGCCTGCATGGTATCGGTCAGAAACTTGGCATTCAGCCGCTTCAGTTCCGCCAGCACTTCTTCTCTGTGACGTTCGTTGCGTACTTGCTTCAGGTGCCTGTTGAGGTTGGGAAGAGGAAGCTGGAGCACATCACAGATTCGTAGCTGGCGAGATGTCAGGATCCGAACCTCTGATTTGCGAGTCTCATCTTTGCCATCAGACTGCGGCGTGATCAAGCCCTCTTTCGCATTGTGGGTGACATCTGGGGTTTCCCTTGTCAGTTGAAGCCTGGGGGTCAGCGGACCAGATCCTGGGGGTGAAGACAATCCTGGCAGTGATTCCATTTTGGCCGCTTGGCCGCTCTCCTGAGCGTTTCGAAAGTGCCCAGATCTCTCAACGCAGGGTGGAGAGCTCTGGCGGATAGGCCCAAGGCCGCTACCGCCGGAAGTAGTAGCAGAAGCTCTGGCGGGCGTTGGAGCGGGTGAAAGGGGATAGAGACTGGCCAAGTCCCAAGGCATCGGCTTGAGGTGCGTATCATCATCAGTCAGCTCTGTCTGACTTCGTCTATCAAGCCGCTGGAAAAACTCAAGATGCTTCTGGGGGGTGCAAAACCAATCGTGGCACTCTGCCTCGGCAGCCGTAATCCTGTTCATCGGGGCAAGTTGGAGGCATGCCAGGACAAACATATGCCCGTCTGAGGAGCGCTTTGGCGAAACCTCTTCCAGCAACGTGTTGACCGTCTTTTCAAGGGATATCTGATCCAGGCGTGTCAGGCTTCCAAAGCACTCCACATCGTAAGTCAGCATTCGCAGCGTGATGAGGCCAAGGGACCACATATCAAGTGCAGTTGTTTGGGCCTCCGCGGCCGAAAAGAAGACCTCCCTAAGATGGTGTACGCATTAGTCAAACCATCGCCTTCCTAGCAAGGAACGTATGGGGACTTACGGAGCCTTATATTCGAACGTGCCGATATCAGTCATCATTCGGCTTCGACGAGGCACGGCGCAAGCTCCAAAATCCGACAGCATGATTCGATGATAGGCTATCTTGGGTGAGTATGCCAGCAGGATATTCTCCGGCTTCAAGTCTCTGTGGATGATGCCCTTCTTATGAAGATAAGCGAGACCACGTACAACCTGTCGAAGAAGAACTCTGCAATCAATCTCGGGAATGTACTCATAACGGTTGATGAAAGAGACAAGGTCACCGCCCGCGGCAAGCTCTGTGAAGATGTACCTGCGGTATCAGTTAGCACTCTGTCGTTGGCGGTTCAGTCGGTGCACGAGGTCCTACTCACAGACAGTTGGGAGAAACAACGGCGTCGATATAGGGCAAAATGTTGGGCTAGCGAAAGTTAGCATTGTGCGGTCGTCGATATGTACCAAGGGACACTCACATGTCTGAGCTGTCGGAGGACATCAATCTCCTGTAGCTTTCGGTAAACCTCTTCTCGCGGCATCTTGCCATCCTGCTTGCCCAGGTTGACGACCTTACAGACCAGCTGCCGCCTAGTCTCGGCTTCGATGGCCAAGTAGACGGCTCCCTCTGCACCGCTGCCGAGGCATCGTGGGGTAATGAGATACTCATCTTTGAAAAACTGTACTTGTCAGTTGGAGGGCACCTTGATGGTCATCGTGATGGGAACAAACCTGGCACTCTTCCGTCTGGATGGCCGTCAGCGGCTTGGTAGGTGGCTTTCGAGGTTGGCGGAAGAGAAATTTCCAGTGAGGTTGAATCTCGATGACATCGCCGTCTTCCAAGAGATATCCAGGCGATATCTCCGGACCGATGCCAATGAGCTCGCCGTTGACAAAGGTTCCGTTGACGGACTTGCGATCTCTGACATAGACGTGGTTGACGGATGGTTCATAGACAATCACGTAAAATTCACAGTGATTCCGTGAAGCAAAGTTTTCTGCGTCATTTTGTAGACAGAGAGCGCTGCAAATCGTCAGTAATGACCTCCATAGATGGAGTCTTGGGCCGCTCGCATACTTGGCTACCGGATCTCGTCCAATCTTGAAGATTTCCTGCTCCTAGATGGGAAGATCCTCGATGGGCTGATCACTGATGCGCCTGTCAACAAAGCGGACATACGCGGCGGGCATTTCATAGTCCTCATCGTCATGCTGATCTGCGTTGGCTGGTATGATCTCCATGGCGGTGATCCGATTGGTGAGTGTCAAGGTGAAGATGATTCAGGCGATATCAGGTTCAAGGCGAAGAGGAGAATCAGGGCGAGGTGCAAGTACAGCGTTTAGATGTAGGGGAGGGAAGCTGGTTAAGCGACCAGAAAGAGAGACTTCACGAGTGCACCTTGGAAGAAGGGAAGAAATTTCTGAAATTCTTGAGATTGGGTTTCCTGGTCTTTCCTCAGTGGTGTTGCTACCCTGGAAAATTCCAGGCAGGCCCGACTCGCAATGTCCATCTCGCTCCTGCCTTCAGTCTTCCACTCTCACGACGGGACGCACAGTGTGATTACAGTGCCTCAACCCAAGAGTACTGTATGAGAGCAGCTTACATAAGCGAATCTGAGCAAGCACGGGCCCCAGTTACGCCACGTGATGCGCGGGGGGTTTGTGCCCTACAGCAGCCTTTGTCAAAGTGCTTGAAATTCCCCCGCCCTCTCGAAAGTTCCTTTCTTGTACCTCATCCCAACAACGTTTCTCGTCAAAGAACAAGTAAGAGCTCCCGTCCCGCGGCGCATTGCATTGCCCGGCAGTTTGCAGCGATGGCGAGCATTGGAATCGACTCAATGCTCTCAATGCTGCGAACTGCCACTGGCGCTGTCGCGCGAATCACCCCGCGAACCACCCGCTAACCAGCTTGCAGACGCATCGTTCAAGATGAGAGCCAAATGGAGGAAGAAGCGCGTTCGTCGCCTTAAGCGCAAGAGAAGAAAGATGAGGGCTCGCTCGTAAGTTTCATCCAACCTGCTTTCGTCGCCGCTGCTGGAAGCTCGGTGCTAACTTGCCAACCAGCAAATAAACGACTCGCTCTTTCACCTGACTTGACGCATCTTTCACATTTCCAATGAGTTCACGATGATACGACAAGCTTAGCTGCTGCACCACCATGGATACCCCTCCGTGACGATTGCGACCATTCAATTGGGATCAGCATATTGGTGCGCACCGCCAATTCAGCTATGGGAGTCAAGGACGAACGCGAAAGATGGGAGCTGGACAATTTCAGTCGGGCAAAGACATCGTTTAAAGGATGTAAAGCCATGGAGGAACAGCTGCAACATACGGCACGCGGAGGATCAAACACGCTGCTTGACAAGCTATCAAACGCAGAATCTACTTCATTTCCAACATACTATCAAGCTCCTATGTGACGTCCTGTCTTGCCGTGATTGTTGACGCAATAAAGCTGCTCTGGAGCTGGCATCATTATGATGCTCGTGTGACCCGATTGATATATTTTCTGCCCGTTTGTGGGCGAGCTTGTAACTACCGATGGAGCTCCTGCAGCTCTGCTCCCTCTGCTGCAAGCTGCCATCGTGACGTAAATCGCTGCGAACCGGCAGTGTGGGGTTGTTATCTCACCGCCCGCTCGGAGAAACCCCGGCTGTTGATTTCCTGCCGCCCGATAACCAAATTTTTTTGGAGCAGAGATATCCCACTTTAGCATCAATTTCAGGCCCAGACAGACCAAAGAAAGGAACCCCCAGACGGGCCAAAGGCAGAACACGATGTCGGACCTCAGCAACAAGAAGCGCAAGCGCGATGGCGAGAAGAACCCTTCATCGAAGAAAAAGGTCGCCATTGACGCGCCGGCCTCGACTGCCACCGTCTCCTCTGTTCTGCGGCCCAAATCCTGCCCTCCTGTAGTTGGTATGCAGCATCTTCGCTTGAAGTTGGACCACTCGCGCCTCTACTGACGGCGCACACAGTAAACACTCCCGGGATGGAAATGCCCTCGGATCTGGTGTTCAACTCATATCTGCCCAAGAATGCGTCATCAAAATCGAAGAAGAGTGCCGACAAGAGGCTTCTCCTTCACTCCACTACCCACCGAAACCTAGACTACACAGCGCGAGAAGAAGAGGCGCGCGACTCGAAGCCCCTCCTGAACCACTTTATCGGCATCTACGATCCCAAGACGGGCAAGATGGAAGTCGTCGAGGCGAAGAAGATGGTTGTGCGCGGCACCGTTCGTTCCAAGCAGGTGCCGACTTCTGCATCTCAGCAGCAGGAGAAGAAGGTAGGCTTTCGCCCCTCGATATGCGAAATCTTCCATGACCAGAAGTGGAAGACGCTAACAGACAACACCAGACGATGCTCGACCAGAGAACAGACCTTGGCCAGACGTTCGGAACGAAAAAGGCCAAGAAGGCGATCCAGGACAAGGTGCTCAACGCCATCACCCCCCAGAGAAAGACAGCCGACGGCAGACCAGTCCAGCTGGACGACGCCTCCAAAGCGACGCTCAGCTCCATCGGCGCCGTCACATCGACAATGGCCTCCCGCGAAGAGCTGCAGGCAGTCATCGACGAGGCCAAGCCGGTCCCCAAGGCGAACCTCGACGCCGACGAGATCTACGACGTGTACCGCCCCGAGGAGCTCATCGGAGCCGACATCCTCAACCTCGTCCCCATCCGCGAGTGGCAGGAGAAGGCCAAGCACGGCGAGAGCATCCAGTTCCGCTCGCGATACGTCGTCTCGCGCGTGCAGGCCATTGCCTCGAACGAGTCCGCCGAGATGCGCCTGCGCGTGCTGCGATACCTCTCCATCGTCCTGCTCTTCTACCTCTACTCCAAGCCCGGCCGCCAGCGGGGCACGCGACAGGTGCCCCCGCGCGACAAGCTGCGCGAGCTGCTCGCCCCGGCGCCCGAGGCCGTCATCGAGAACGTGCGGCGCAAGTTCTCCGACGCCGGCCAGCTGCGCAAGTTCCACATCGACCTGCTCATCGCGCACTGCTGCGCGCTGGCCTGCATCGTCGACAACTTCGAGGTGGACACGCAGGCCCTGCGGGACGACCTGCGGATAGACCAGCGCATGATGAACCAGTACTTCCACGAAATTGGCGCGAGGGTCAAGCCCGTCAAGGACAAGGCCGAGGACCGGATCCTGCACGTGGCGAAGCTCGCGCTGCCGCTAGATTTCCCGAAACAGCGACAGATCAGGGCGCGTCGATAAGGGGAGGGTATGAATCGATAGGGGGTAAGGGGGTAAAAATGTAATGAGACTGTGGTGAGATGGGGCGTGGGAAGAGCCACGATGCGGATATCAAGCGGGCGGCATTGCAAAGGCGATGCGCACTCACGGAGTAGTACTTTGATCATTCACCTTTATTTGTCAGTGTATAGAGGCATTCTTTCCAAATATATCGCTTAGCATCTGCTTTTCCTATCACAACAGCCCCTTGATCATACATCAAGCTGACAAGGACGAAGTTGACAAGCTTTTGGCGGAAATGCAACCCGCGGAACTGCTGCCCCGCATAGGAATGACACCCGTAGCCGCAGACCTCGGTATCTGGGGTACAACATGAATCTCACCTCACACTCTCACCTCACCACCAATATCACCGCTTCACTTATATATAGTTACTAAACAGCAAGCGCGCATGCTCCCCTTTTCGTCTTTCTTTTCTTTTCTTTTCTTTTCTTTTCTCATCCTTTGCATAATCATCTTTATCCATAATTCATTCATACAACCTCTATCAGCCTAACGTGGTGGGATACAAAACATGTCGTCCAGCGTCATCTCCATCGACTACCGCGGCCGCGTCGCCGTCATCACCATTGCCAACGAAAAGAAGCTCAATGCGCTTACGCAGGAGCAGTACTACGAGCTTTCGCAGGCCCTGAGGGAGGTGGCCACGCACGACGAGGTGTTTGTCACGGTGATCCTCGGCAAGGGCCGCTACTTTTCTGCGTGAGTCGACTCTTTGTCCTTCTCTATATCTGGTCTCCTATTCTACTCGGATGCCCCTTTCTATGAGCTACATGCTTCCGCTTCAGGACAATATTCATTATGAAATTGTCTCCAAGAATATCAGGGGGTCGTAACTGACATTCAAACAGCGGCGCAGACGTCTCCATCGGCCGCACAACCCCAGCAGACCCCAACGAAGCCCGCAAGCAATGGCTCCAGACCTTCGTCGCCTTCAACCTCAACATCACCGAGTCCTTCGCCTCCCACCCCAAGATCCTCGTCGTCGGCCTCAACGGCCCCGTCGTAGGGCTCACCGCCGCGCTCGTCTCCCACGCAGACTTCATCTACTGCGCCCCTCACACGTTCCTCCTCACGCCGTTTTCCTCGCTCGGGCTCGTCGCCGAGGGGGGCTCGAGTCGGGCGCTGGTCACGAGGCTGGGGCTTGCGAGGGCGAACGAGGCGTTGATTATGAGTAAGAGGATTACGAGCGCCGAGCTGGAGAGGTGCGGGTTTGTGAATCGGGTTTTCGAGGGGGTGGAGCAGGGGGAGGATGAGAAGTTTAAGGGGCTGGTCTTGAAGGAGGTGGATGAGAGGCTGGGGGGGCATCTCGTTGGCGATAGTTTGCTGGGCATCAAGAAGCTCATTAGGGGGCCGGAGCAGACTGTGGTGAACCTGAGTAACTTCAACGAGGTCTTTGCTGGGCTGGCGAGGTTTGAGACGGGTGTCCCGCAGGAAGAGTTTAGAAAGGTTGCGAGCGGCGAGAAAAGGCACAAGTTGTGAACATGAAACATATCTGATGAGCTTGGGTGGTCTTTATATATAATTGGCCCGTAGAACGCCCTCGAGAGGAACTATTGACGTCGTCATGCCAGCAGTCCGAACAGCAGACTCGTCCGGCTCCAGAAGTTCTTTGTCGCCTTGCCGACGTGTTGCCGTGAGGATTCATCCAGGCCGCTGCGTCCATAGACCGCATCTTCCAACTGTTGAAACTCTCCAGCCGTCTCTCCCGCCTCAGTTCCGACGGAGAGGCGGAGGAGGCAGATGTCAAACAGCCACTGGATGCAGAGATCCCGCAGCTGCTCGTTGCCCGGCGCTGTGCCATCCTCGCCCTTCTCAGTGTCCTTGTTCCCATCGTCCTTCTTATCTTTCTCTTTGACTCCCGCCTCTGCGTTTCCGTCTCCGTTAGCTTCTTGGCTATCGGCCTCCGGTGCTAGCTGTTTTTCAGCATCGCCTTGTGGTTCTTCCCCTTGCTTGCCACTACCTTCAGCCTCTTTTGCTTCATTGTCCGTCTCTTCTTTCTGATCATTGGTGTCGGCATCCTCCTTCACCTTGTTTACCGCTTCGTCAAACTTGATGGTCTGAAGTTCTTGGTTCCATGCCTCACACAATCGCCGGCTAATATGCTTCTTCAGACTGGCCATCGCAGCCGCAGTCCACAGATCAACTCCCGCATCCGACAACAAGAGCAACAAGCTGTGTAAAAAGCGGAACGTCTCTGGCGATGGCTGATTCGGCAACGCTGGATCCCCATCCCAAAGTGGTCTACCAACGGCTATCCTCCCGGATAGGCCACCCGATACAAACTCATCAACCGGTGACTCTGATACCGATACGACGATCGCTTGGTGAAGTGCTGGTACCATGCTCAGTCCAAAATTCTTGATGGATTCGCGCTGCGGCAGTTGGCGACGGATATCCCGCAAAACTCGAACAAGATACATGGCTACGGCACTGCTGCTGCCACCCTCGGATTTGCTATCCCACAACTGCTGCAGCTCCTTTTCAAGCGCTTCAAAGGAGGCATCGAGACTGTTGTCCAATTTCTGCTGCAGCATCTTTGGGTCGTCTTTGCTCAGCAGCCGTTGTCTCGCCTCGAGCGTCTCTTCGTCTTCAATTTCGTCAAAGTCGTTATCCCACCGCTGCTTCTCCAACTGCCGCACCACCTCCTTGACGTCGTCAATGATGTGGAACCAGGAATAGTAGCAATTAAGGGCCTTTGACACGGCATCGCTGCGCCCGTAGAAGCGTGACGCGACTTCTTGCAGGAATGGGCGAGCTCCGGTCGACAGGGCCTCTTCGTAGCCTTGCTCGTCCCACAAGCCCGGCAGCTTCCCGGTCACGCCATCCTGCCAGCTTTCCAGCGCCGCCTTGACCTCAGAGCCCACAATGTGGAGTTTGGTGACCTTGGAGTCAAGGACGGCAAGCATTTGCGCGTTGATGGCGTTCCGCAGATGGTTCTGCATCTCCTCCGGATCGATTCCCCGAACCTTGCTGCCTTGACGTATCCATAGCTGAAGAAGGCTTGTCCGCAGTTCCGTTATCGACTTGAAATCGTGCATTGGCTCCAAAATCTTCTTCAGTCCCCGTAGCAGCACCTCTTGGCCTTTGTTAGACCAGCTGTCAAACATCTCTCTTGCCTGTGTGCCACTCAGATCGTCATGGCGTATGAAGGGCGTAAAGTACTGGATGTCTTCACCACACCATCTTTGAAATATGTCGAGCCGCAGTCCCTCTAGCTTCTGTAGCGAGGCATCCTCCAGGAGCGGCTTCTTAGTCAGGGCATGGAGTGCCTGCGAGAGCTTGTTCGGCACCAAGGCCTGTACGTCCAGTAGAGTCCGGGCATAGAGCTCAAGGCTTCGGATGACATCGTCTGCGCTTCCCACCCGTTCGTCCTCCTCGGGATCCAGGGCGACCGCGACGGCTTTGAACCTCACTTCGAATAAGTGCCGCAGCGTATCCTTGGCTCCAGAGCTGTTTGCAAGGCTATGCGCAGCGAGAGCCTTCAGCACGTCGTCCCTGTTCGAATCGGTACCAATCTTCTCCAGAGTCTTCTCCAGCGTCCTTCTGAGCCGGCGGCGCAAGCTATCGAGCTTCTTCCTGGCTGCATCAACAGCATGTCGCGCGTCGTCGTTGAGCGCCTCTTTGCCCAAGCTGTTGACCAGCAGACGGCTCAAGACCAACACCTTGGCCGCCACCACCAATCTGTCGCCCGTACTGAAGCTCTCGTCCAGCTCTCCCCGACCTCTCAGCAGCCTCCCGACAACCAACAGACACCCATCCAGCAGCCTCTGTCTCGCTGCCTCAGCAACGTCTGCTTTCCGCTCTTTCTCCACGAAATTGGCCAGCGCAGCCACTTTCGTCGACACCACCGCTCTGCCGCACTGCCAGCCCATGCCGCGCAGAAGCTCCTGCACCGAACCGACGTCTTCGTGCATCTGCACAATGGTGTCGGCCGTGCCGAGCAGGTCACGGTACGACCCGCCTACGCGCGTCCGCAGGCGGCTCGCCTTGTCCTCGATCTCGACATGGAGGGCCTTGTGGATGGAGCGGATCTGGGGGAGGGTGTGGTTCGCGGAGAAGATTTGGTCGGAGGTGGTGAACTTGCTGACGTCGGGGGTAGCCATTGCGGATGCCGCAGCGGATTGGCTGCGAGGATGGGATATTCGGATTCTATAATATCGTCGACATTAGGGGACTGGGCATTGCAATCCAAAACGGGCTGTATGATGGGAGTTGACTTTGTAGCTTGGAGATGAAGATGCGACGTTGAAAGGTAGCCAGATTATTGCCTGTCGGTCTGGGTGGGGCACAGGTGACAGCTTGTTAGAGCTTCCAACCCAAAGCGTTGCCTTACCCTGAACAGCAAGCAATAGAGGCATGGCCACAACACAAATACGGAGCATTGGCATATCAATGACACGGACGAGAGTTATAGCAACAAGCATGGTACCGATTGTGGTGGAGATGGAGCCATGATAACTGACAATGGTGTATAACTGGTCAACATCATCTGTGACTGTAAATCTCAAGTCGAATCCCAAAACACCACGAGGCATGCATATATTAATCGCGAAAGATGTTCTACAGCTTGATACTCTTGATGACGGTGGCATTGATACCGCTCGCCTCGCCCTGGTAGCCTCCCTTGGGCTCGCCGCCCTGCCAGACCGGCTTGATGCTCTTGAGCTTCTTCTGCTTGGCCTCGAACTGCTTTCTCCTCTTGACTCTCGGGTTGCGCACGTCCTTGTTTCTCCTGGGCGCCAGGCCCTTGTTCTTCTGGATGGCATACGTGATCTTGCGCTTGCCGTCCTCGCCAATCTCCTCGGTCGGCACCACTCGGTCGGCCTTGCTGGCGGCGGCATAGGCTGCGAATCGGGCTGCCTTGTCTTCCTTCTTGGCCTTGGCGCCGTGCGCCACCATGTCGTAGTACTCGTCCTCGTCATCGCGCATCGCGTTGGCAGCCTTGGAGTCTTCCTCGTCGCTGTCTTCGCCCAGGTTTGCGCCAAGCTTGGAATCTCTCTTGCCGCGCTTCTCAGCCTCAGCCAGGAGTCGAGCCTGACGGTCTCGGAGACGCTCGCGGTGAGGGATGTCCATGTCACCACCAGCATCGCGACCAGCACCCGCACGGCGATTGGCCTTTTGCACGATCTGGGAGGTGTAGAACTTCAAGCTCTTCTTGCGCGCCGCCTTGTCAGCCGCGGCTCGAGCGTCCAGGGCTTCCTCCTCGCCAAAGTCTGAGCTGTCGTCTTCCTGACCGCGCAGCGCCTTGTCCTTGCTCTTTGCCTTGGACTTGGTGTTGATGGGCAGGTCGTAAAGATCGGCAACAGTCTCCTCGATCGCCTTGGCCTTTGCCAGCTTCTTGGCCTTGCTTGCCGCGGACGCCGCGCTCTCCTTGGTCTTCTTCGCCTTCCTTGCCTTGGTCTGTGCGGCCAATGCTTCCGTCTCTAGCTGAGCAATAGCATCAAGGCCTTGCAGCAATGAAGCGTCACTGGGTGTGGTTGTCGATCTCATGTCCTTGACTCGCTCCCAAGCCTCGCGGCATTGGACCAATGTCTCCATCACATCGTGGTCACGGAGCTCGGCGGGATCGATTGTTTTCCGGGCTTTGGCAGCATCACGAGCCGGAGATGTAAGTATAGCCAAGTAGCTGGCCAGCGAGGCAACGTAGCAGCCGAGCACCCAGTACTTGATCGCGGCGAGAGACTTGACGTCTGAAGCCTTGGCCTCTGTCCTGAAAACGTCTAGTTGCGGCTGGAGTTCCTGGAAGTCCTTGACCAGATAGTCAAACTCGGGGTATCGGGCAGATAATAGCTTCAGTCGCTCCTCGGGGCCCATGTCATCGGTGATCTCGACCTCCTTGAGGACTTCTGTGACTGGTTCCGCGCTCTCTTCCGCTTCCTGCTCGCCCGTGAGCCATTCGTCGCCGTCAAAGATGAAGTCCTCCTCTGCCATCTTGGACAGCTTCTTCTGTTGTAATCGCTTCGCCTCGGTTTCTTCCTCCAGCGCATCGGCCTCGGTCTCGATGTTGTCGGCATTGTAGTATTCCTTCTTGGACGAACCCCACCAATTTGAGTCTTCGTCCTCTGCTTCGTCGGCTTTGTCTTCTTCATCGTCTGAGAAGTCGGCGGCCTTTCGTTTTGACTTGCTCTGCTTGGGCTTTGCGCCGGAATCTGAGTCGTAGCCCAGCACTTCCTCGTCGGAGAATTCAATCTCTTCCTCACCCTTTCTCGGGCGCTTCCTGTTGGGCTCGTCGTCGAGCATGATTGTGTCGCGGTTCATGAAGAACTCGTCTTCTGAGTTGGCCACGTCTTCGTAGGAGGTGACTTTGAGGCGGGCGTCTGCCGGGTCCAGCTCTTTGGGTCCGCCGGACTCGGCAGCGCGGGACGCCTTTCTCTTCTTTGCCATGATGACGGAGTGTGCAGTTGTTGAACCTGGAAAAGTCGGAGGGCTCAATTCGCGTGGTTCGACGCAGTAATTGTTGAGCGCAATTTATATGCTTGGTGGTGACGGATGGCTATGCCTTCACTCTACGGCCGCTGGAACTTTTTGACGGGCTCTGAAATTTTCCTGGCTGATAAGATAAGAATTCCAGTCTTTAGGCCCCTGGCGCTAAATGTTTGCTCTGTTTCCGCCGGAAATACGTGCACCCGCCACAGCTGCGTGCCTGCCATTGCGCGTGTAAGTCTTTGCGCCGACCTGAAGGATAAGGTGCAAAAGACACTGATGGCCGTCTCATTTGCCGGGGATGAAATACGTTGAATAAATCAACCAATTTTACCTGTATTCATCTGCACGCTTGCCTGCAATTCTCTTCACTTTTACCGCTAGGAGCCTCTTCTCTGCCTGTCCTGCATTGCACCTGTCTGCTTAGGTCAGCCATCACCCAACTTCACACCCCCCCACACAAACGATCAATGGCTGCCGCCCTCTATGCTTAACTGCGCCCGTGGCGTCCTCTTGTGACAGGCACTAGGCTGGTCTCTTGATCTTGCGCCGCTGACCTCGACGCCTGCTCTCCCTCGCATCCCTTTCCTCCGCATCGAAGGCATCCAACACCGAACATCCGGGTAACTGTAACCTTTCGGTCTGGGGTACATGGAGGTACAGCTACAGACTCCGTACCACTGCAGCTCTAGCACAATGTCTCCAGCACCTTTCGAGGCCATACCGGTACTTGTGCTGCACCACGGCTGCAAGGCTGCTCTTCAGCAATGCATGTCGGATGATGAAATGCCAAGGCCCACTCACATGGAGGAGGATAGATTCCAGACCAGATAATGACGCAGTCCAGATGGCTCTGCCGAGTCACAAGCCGCGCTGTTCCTCCATCAGCGACGCCATCGAGATGCTGCGGCCTTATAAGACCTCGCTACGGTGTGTCACCTCGGTCTACATGCCTGATAGCGGCGTTTGTAGCACGGAGCACGAGGAGTCTGGCGGCACAAATGCTCCGTTCCTGGCTCGCACCATTTCCTGCGTCCCAGGTGTTAGGCATCCAAGGCCTCTTCTGATGCAATTCCTCTACCGTCAAAGACGCATTAAACCCCAAATGCACGGCATCATCGCTCGGGCAAGTCGGGGCCCATGGCTGCCCGAGCCTCAACCGTCCAGACAAAGGGCCGGGGAAAATCAGTTCACCTGACGGCGCTGTTTGCGGCAAACGGTTAAAGATGGCAGGGTTAAGTGCCCATCAGCCTCCCCACGAGCGCCGTCATAGGGGACCAGCACTGCTCGGCTGGGCCAATTGGCGGCGCCTGTTGCTGGTCAGACATGCTATCGCAGAAGCTAGCGGTAGCTCTTGGCGACCCCGGAGCTGGGACTAAGGTAGGCCAAATTGCAGGATAAGGTAGGCGACGCACGCCCCAGGACGTGCAGATTAACTTAGTTGATGGCTGAATGGCTGGCTGCCCTGGTGCTACCAGCAATTACTTGTATGTATTTTGTACGGTCAGCCTTGTCACTTGTGATGCTCAATGTCTGGATGCTTCTTTCCATTTCTCCCTCTATTTACTCTCTCCATCGCATCATCATTTTTTGCGTGCTTCTTCTGGCGGTTTCCCCAGCGAGCTCCAGAGCACCCTCGACGATAGCCAATACCGTCCTCTCGTCAGCTTCGCTATTTGCGCCCTCTCTTCTCCTCTCTTCTCCTCTCTTCCCTCCACCCCCTTGCCAAGGAGACCCCCCAGGTAAGTGCTCCGTAACTGGTACACCATCTGCATCGTCGGTTCAGCACCTGATGACCGATCTTTGGCACCTTTGTGGTGCCTGCTCGAGGTGTCATTGCTGCGGTTCCCTCGTACCTGTACCACTGTCGCTAACCGCTGCACCACCTGTTGACGATACTAGTCGTGACTCGTACCTTGATAGCACACGCCCCCCCCTCGAGGCTTTACCGCATCCATGATCCCGTTATAATACCGAAGACCATCATCAGCAGCATCATCGCTCTCATTTCTCTTCTTCTCCGCTCCATCGACTCTCTTCTCATCCGCAACCAGCCACCGCCATGGCGGATCGCGACGGCTACGGGTCGGCGTCTCAGCCAACGTCTCCCCGTCTATCTCGCCGTCCGTTTCCCATCCGTCGCCAACACTCGGCAAACGAGCCAGACGAGCGCTCCCCCCTGCTGCTCAACACCTCTCGATCGCACGTCCGAATTCACAGCGGGGCTGCCTCACCGCGGCGTGCCAACTTGTCCCGCGAACAGAGCTACTCGGGTATGGAACAATGAATCGAAAGATGAAAACACAGATACACCCCTTTCCTGCTGCTTCGCGTCCAGAGGGATTGCCGTCGAATCGCCGGTATTTGTCGCTATCAGATCCGCTAACAAGACCCTGTGGCTCGCAGACAGCAGCAGAGGCACTCGACATCATAGCCGCCGCTCCTCCTGGGGCCAACGCCTCGCCAATGCCTTCTCCGAACGGTCCATGTCAGAGTCCAAGGGCTCCATCTTCCCAGACGAGCGGGTGTGGTACGATCAGTTTACAAGCACCGACTGGGTGCACGATACAATTGCCGATTCCTATCGCGCCAGGGCGCTCCGCAGCAGGAAGGACTTTGGTGGCCGAATCTTGGCCCTTATCGATGGCAGCCAGGGCTGGATACTCAGTGCCCTCTGCGGCTTTGTCATTGCCTTGATTGCATACACCGTCGACGTAGCCGAGTCTGTTGTGTTCGATTTCAAGGACGGCTATTGCGCAAGAGCGTGGTATTTTGACGAAAAGGTGGGTGCCACCGCATGATTCAGGAGGGAGAGGAGCAGTGATGTCTAGGCTCTCACTAACACCGTGCTCCAGAGATGCTGTCCTGGTGGACGCGCCGAGTGCACTGACTGGAAGACTTGGTCCGAGGCACTGCATTACCACCCCTTTGGCGAGAAATGGACCGACTTTCTCATCTACGTCGTCTGCGTCATCTTCTTTGCCCTCGCCTCGTGCTGGGTGGCCCTCTGGACCAAGACGGTGGTTCCCTCGGCATACCGCCTGACCACGCTCGACGAAAACCTTGCTGCCGAGGCCCCCCAGGCGGCCGACGAGAGCCCCGGCGATGACAGTGCTAGCCCCCGACAGGTGGCCGAGACGAAGCCGGTCGACCCGCCCATGGTCTACTATTCAGCAGCGGGAAGTGGTGTTGCCGAGGTGCGAGTCATCCTCAGCGGCTTCGTCCTCCACGGATTCCTTGGTCTGAGGACATTGATCTTCAAGATGCTCTCGCTGATCCTGAGCGTCTCTTCGGGACTGAGCATCGGCAAGGAGGGCCCCTTCGTCCACATGGCGACCTGCGTGGGCAACATTGCGTGCCGTCTCTTCTCAAAGTACGACCGCAACGATGCCAAGAGACGAGAGGTCCTCTCTGCTGCGGCCGCGGCCGGCGTGGCAGTCGCCTTTGGAGCGCCGTTGGGAGGCGTCCTGTTTGGACTGGAGGAGGTGTCGTACTTCTTCCCGGCCAAGACGCTGTTTCGTACGTTCTTCGCCTGCATCATCGCTGCGCTGTCGCTCAAGTTTTTGAACCCATATGGCACGCACAAGATTGTCATGTTCGAGGTTCGATATATGGTCGACTGGGAGTATTTTGAGCTGGGCTCCTTCATCTTTGTAGGCATCCTTGGCGGCGCCATGGGGGCCTTTTTCATCAAGGCGTCAAAGTACTGGGCGCAAAGCTTTCGGCGGATCAAGGCCATCAAGGCATATCCCATGCTGGAGGTGTTCCTCGTCGCTGTTGTGACGGGCCTGTTGAGCTACTGGAACCCTCTGACCAAGGTTTCCGTTGCGAAGCTGCTCCTCAACCTGGCGTCTCCGTGTGACCGCACTAAGGGCGACGGACTGGGACTTTGCCCGAGGTCGGTCGACGACATTCCCGAGATTCTCTCGACATTGATCATTGCCTTTTTGATCAAGGGCTTCTTGACCGTTATTGCCTTTGGAATCGTACGTCTCACGCAGATACCTTGGCTGCCCATGAAAGCAACATGCTAACCCGTTCAACAGAAAGTCCCCGCCGGTATCTACATCCCTTCCATGGTCGTCGGCGGCTTGATGGGACGGATCGTGGGCCACCTGGCACAATGGCTGGTGCTGGTTACACCCGACTGGGGTATCTGGGGCGGTTGCGCAACTGCATCCGACGGGACGTGCATCCAGCCCGGCGTCTATGGCTTGATTGCTGCCGGCGCGACCATGTGCGGTGTCACGCGGCTGTCTGTGACGCTGGCCGTCATCCTGTTTGAGCTGACGGGCAGCCTGGACTACGTGCTGCCATTCTCCCTGTCCATCCTCGTGGCCAAATGGACGGCGGACGCCATTGAGCCGTTGAGCATCTATGTGAGTGAAGTTGCGGAAACCTGATGGGAAGCGATCTGGCTGACTCATTTTACAGGATCTCCTTACGAACATGAATGCCTATCCTTTCTTGGACAACAAGCACAAGCCCATATTTACGGGCGACCTGACGGAACTGGTGCGTCGCTTGCGAAGGGAGAGGATCATTGATATCACGAATTCGCCAATGGTTCCCGCCTCGAGCCTCCGCACCAAGCTCGAGATTCTGCACCGCCATGGTGAGCTCGACGGCGGCTTGCCCATCTTGCGAGACGACGTTCTCGTGGGGCTCATTCCTGCTCCGGACCTTCAGTTTGCGCTGGATCAGCTCCCAGACGAGGGCTCGAACCTCTGCTTGATGGATCAGATCCCTAGCATTGACGACGACGACGGCAGTGGGCCCGACCCTACGGACTTTACCCAGTATATCGATCCGGTACGTATTGAGGGACGATGCGAGACGAGAAGGCGGTTTGTGAATGCTAACCGGTACTGCGTTATAGGCACCTGTTGCGTTGGACATTCGGTCGCCGATGGATCTGGCGTACGAATGCTTTGTCAAGCTGGGGCTGCGGTACATTTGCGTCTTGAGAGACGGCAAATATGCTGGCATGGTAAGAGGCCTCCATCCACTATGATTGTCTCTAGGCAGTGAGGTACTGATCAAACTTGTGCCTTAGATTCACAAAAAGACTTTTGTCAAGTATACACGAGAACTAGAAGAGAAACAGAGCGGCCACTGAAAGCAGACTTTGGGCGCACATGTTGGGACGTTGCATCAGTATAGACGATAAAGCTGTGCATTGGAAGGGCGAGAGGCGGACTTGTCCAGCATCATTGGGGGGGGTTTGATTCTTATTGCATAGGTCATGGCGCATCTGGCTTGAACTTGCGTGATGGCTTGGGTACCAGTTGGTCCGCCATCAGATGGTTTCTTGTTTGTCTTGATTAGCAGGCGCGCCGAACTGCGGTGCCGGTTTGGCGGTATATTGCATAGTTGATGTGCTTTCCGTGCACATTCGCGGAGCATTCCTTGGCACTTGATCCAGGGCCCTTGGGTTTTCTTACTTTTACTTAGGTAGTTGATAGCATTCTTAAGACTGACTCTGCCATTCATGGTGCAATCACGGATGAAGCGTTTGTATCGTGTCAAGCAATCTTTTGTCGTTGAGATGCATGTGATTCGGATGCCCTATGGTTGGTTGTTCGCTTGAAGAGGCTGGAAGTGCTGGCGTTGGCTCTGGTATGCAGGGCCGGGCCGGTGCAAGCCGGAGCCGGAACGCGTTGGAGCTCTGGAGACGTTGAGACGGGGAGATGCATCACTGTTGTTATATATCACCAAACAGAGATTAATTCAGATCAAGTCGAACATTATCTGAGAAGTAAAAGGTATATCATTACAGAGTAAACGAAACACTTTCTGTCCTTTGACAAAAAGCAATGCATGAATGCATCATCCGACCAACTACGAATACTAGAGAGGTGTCTCTACCATCAGTCACTTACACTTTATTGCCTTAACTGGGCTCTTAGTGAGCAGCCCCCCCACGTGGTAAGCTGCCTCTAAGCTACCAAACAAAGCAAACATGGCGTCTGCAACTCCACGTTTTAGCCAGCCACCTTTGGTATCAAGTTACCAAACTTGTAATAATGGCGGCGCCCTTTTGACAACGTTGTATTAAAAGAGAGGGGAGATTATTACCCGAAGTGAGAAGGAATGCTAGAAGAACTATTACTGGTCAGAAGGTACGTAAGATGAAATGCATGCGAGATGGTCAGGTGGAAACGATGCGATTGGGCAATTGGACTGTATGAGGGGACAAGAGGCCGAAGTCGGGATGAAGATACCAAGTAGATAGTATGTAGTACTGATAGGGAAGTGCTATCAAGTATCCCTCCTGGAGTAATTTTCATCCAAAAAAGCGGGCTCCCAGCGAAATCCTGCTGACTAACCCACCTAACATTAACCACGCTTGTATTCACATACTTCGAATCCTATCCCTAACCCTAACATAACCACTAACCCTAACACTAATAACCGTATCTTAGAGTCCAAAAATGCTCTTAATAAAATAAGCTATCTAATGGTTTTTTCTAGATATTTTATAATTAAGTTTTGACTGAGATGCACTTGCTGTTTATCTGCTGTATCTTGTATATGCTTACCGCAGCTATGCGCTACCCGCTTTTTTGGATGAAAATTACTCCAGAAGGGATACTTGATAGCACTTCCCTACT
The DNA here is from genome assembly GCA_020002365.1 of Trichoderma gracile. Classification (NCBI taxonomy): domain Eukaryota; kingdom Fungi; phylum Ascomycota; class Sordariomycetes; order Hypocreales; family Hypocreaceae; genus Trichoderma; species Trichoderma gracile. The sequence continues at coordinate 2,393,586 of JAINEY010000003.1, forward strand.
GATAATGCAAGGGACCGGTTTGGTCGATATTACGAGTGATGCCAATCACTTCATCCAGGAGGAGAGTATCAAGTAAAAAGAGAGCTGAAACTATATTGATCACAGGAAACGCATCAAATTCAGCCCATCTCTCACAATAAATAGATACCCTACCAGACTCGGCCAAGGACGGAGAGCGGCGTCTGCCCAATACTTTTTCCAAGCATGTCACCAAGAACCGGAACGGACCCCCAGGACGTTGCACCAGATCCCTCCCAACGACCAATGAGACGCCTAGCCGCAGTCCAGTAGAGCAAAAAGGGAGGGGCGGCATCGTATCTGTGGGACGGGCACCGATGCGGGGAAGATTTGGATGGGACAAGAAGAAACGAACTGAGATGGAGAAGCTGGGAAGCTGATTGATTGATAGGCAGTATTACACAAACTAAGACAAAGACGGATGCAGCGAAGCTCGTCCATTACATAAAAACGAACCCGACTGGAGTTTGCCGGCCCGGAGAGCCCAATCAAGGCGATAAAAAGGGCCCCGAGAGGTCGCCAACCTCCAAAGGCGGAGATCGTGACCTCCTCTTTTCTCTTTCAATTGCTGTGGACGTGACGTGACCTGTGACGTCTACCGTTGCTTCAACCCAAAAGCGAGGGAAACACAAGAAGCACAATTACAATCAAGGAGGAAGCAATTCAAAAAAAGACGACGAGACAGACTTTTGGACTCAATTGTCCTTCTCACGTGGACCGAAGCGGGGAGAACAGCAAAGCTTTGTGTCACTCCCGTTGTCTCACATCCTCCCGCCCACGATCATCCCACATCCGACAGCTCACCTCCTCATCACGGACGGTGTACTCGAGTGGGAGCAAAAGAAACCTTGAGCTCTTTCTCTTACATACACACTCATAAAGCCACCCGCCATCCCGCCCCATCATGTCCTCCCTCCGCGCCGCCCAGGCCCTGCGCCATTCCCTCCGGACATCATCATCATCATCATCATCAACAACAACAAGACGCTTCCTCCGCCCGTCGTCCTTCAACACCACTACCACCACCCGCTGCCTCGCCGCCGCCAGAATGGCCTCGTCCAAGGCCTTCTTCCCGGGCGAGCCCGACGCCCCCGTGCTCAAGACCAAGATCCCCGGCGCGCAGAGCGCAAAGAAGATTGCCGAGCTGAGCGAGGTCTTTGACACGCGCGCCGTCAACATGATGGCCGACTACCCCAAGAGCGTGGGCAACTACATTGCCGACCCGGACGGCAACTATCTGCTCGACGTGTCAGTCTACCACCTGGATACTTGTAGCAGCAGCAGCAGCAGCAGCAGCATATGCTAACATCTTAACATCTACAGATACGCCCAAATCGCCTCCATCCCCGTCGGCTACAACAATCCCGCCCTCGCAAAGGCCGCCTCCACGCCCGACATGGTCAACGCCATCATCAACCGCCCCGCCCTCGGCAACTTCCCCTCCCACGACTGGGCCGACATCCTCAAGACGGGCATCCTCAAGGTGGCGCCCCGCGGGCTCAACAACGTCTTCACCGCAATGGCCGGCTCCGACGCCAACGAGGTCGCCTTCAAGGCCGCCTTCATCTACCGGCGGCAGCAGGAGCGCGGCGGGCCCGACGTCGACTTCTCCCAGGAGGAGCTCGACTCGGCCATGAACAACCAGTCGCCCGGCTCGTCGTCGCTGTCCATCCTGTCCTTCAAGACGGCCTTCCACGGCCGCCTCTTCGGCACCCTGTCGACGACGCGCTCCAAGCCGATCCACAAGGTCGACATCCCGGCCTTTGACTGGCCGCAGGCCACCTTCCCGCAGCTCAAGTACCCGCTGGACCAGCACGCCGAGGAGAACGCGGCCGCGGAGCAGGCCAGCCTGGACGAGGTCGAGCGCCTCATCAAGACGTGGCACATCCCGCCCGCCGCCGTCATCGTCGAGCCCATCCAGAGCGAGGGCGGCGACAACCACGCGAGCCCGAACTTCTTCCGCGGCCTCCGCGCCCTCACCCGCAAGCACGGCGTCCTCCTCATCGTCGACGAGGTCCAGACGGGCGTCGGCGCCACCGGCCGCTTCTGGGCCCACGACCACTGGGACCTCCACGACGCCCCCGACATGGTCACCTTCTCCAAGAAGGCCCAGACCGCCGGCTTCTACTACGGCAACCCGGCCCTGCGGCCCAACAAGCCCTACCGCCAGTTCAACACCTGGATGGGCGACCCCGCCCGCGCCATCCTCTTCCGCGCCATCGTCGAGGAGATTGAGCGCCTCGACCTCGTCGCCCACACCGCCCGCGTCGGCGACTACCTCTACGCCAAGCTCGAGCGCCTCCAGGAGAAGTACCCGGACCACTTCCGCGACCTGCGCGGCAAGGGCCAGGGCACCTTTATCGCCTTTGACAACCCCAAGCGCGACCAGTTTTTGGCAAAGGCAAAGGAGTTTGGCGTGAATATCGGTGGGAGCGGCGCCAGTGCTGTGAGGCTGAGGCCTATGCTGACGTTCCAGGAGCATCATGCGGATATCTTGGTGGATGCGCTGGAGAAGATTGTCAAGGCTTTGTGAGAGATTTTAAGAATAGAGATTGCGATGTACAAGAAAAGTATAGCAACGCTGTTGATGCTGATACACTGTATTGAGGCTCATATCATCGCTCTCATACACTACCTTAGATTCAAGCCTCACATCTCACATTTACAGTAATTTTTTGACTTCAAGGTTGACAAATGAACGAAAAGACTCTTAGAACACGAATACGAATATATGGAAAACTCAAGGTAGTTCTTACATGTTCCATTTTCCGTCCAATGGCATCCATCCATCTTCTCTCTTCTCGGAATATATCTCACGAATCACACCCCTTGCCCGTGTTGCTACTCCAATAAGGACACCGGGTCGTACTAGACTACATTCTTCCGCTTCTTTTCGTGCAATCACAGCACAGCATAGAATATTAGATAGACAGTCTGATAGCAACTACATCCTTCGTTATAGCCGTCTGACTGAAATTGAAACACACAACTCCTAAGAATCACCAAAGAGCAATCCAAATCATAAAGCAATAGTCAACCAAACGCCTCTATGAACAAGACAAGCTACCTACCTACCTACCTACCTATCTAACTAGTAACCCAGTACTGACCTTCTAAGCCGCATACCAGAGTAGTATTTCATACAATAGCCCACCCACCAGATGCAAAAGTCACCCGTAGTGCAAACTTCTAGGCTATCCGGGACGAGGGAAGGAAAATCAAGGGAAAAAAGCAGAAGTGCCGTTCAACAACAAGCCTGCCAATCTATCTGTGCGATGCAAAGGATGGAGGGAATGACGAACGAAAATCAAATACCAACTGAAATAAGCAGACAGCCTATCCTCTCGTGAGACATATCATCGTGATTGCCAACCTCTCTCAATGTGTTCATCATGCTCATTCAGCCAACTCGTTTAGATTGCAAACGTCAGAAAACCTCTCGTCATGCAGTACAGTCGCCAGATGCCGCTGGTGTGCTCAGGACCTTCCAGACACAGGATGGTCCAAGGAAAGTGGGGAGAAACAGGTAAAAAGATGAAAATGAAGACGCAAAAGGTAGAGGGAGAAATCGGAGGGTATATAAAGTCAATCTTATAGAGGAAAACATGTCGTAGCAAGGGTAAGAAAGAATTAGAAAGATCAATGATCCATCCTAGAGCTTTCTGATGCCTTGGCTCAGTGACATTCTCAACCAAGGTAGAGGAGTTTTGGGCTAGCCTTAGGCTTTGATTTGAGATGGTGGCGCCGCAGAACCAACCGGCATGAGAGTATGATGCCGCGGCTCTGGTTCGAGCGGCATGGGCCGAGTGGTTTGTACCTGTTCAGTGTCGCGTACGATTTTGGAATCCGTCTCAGGTGGTGCTCGCTGTGGGTATTGTGTCAGACAAGGCACACGCTGTTCATTTTCTTCAGTTTGCGACTTACCGGCCGATTGCCATAGTCCACAGATGGCGGAGGCGTAGTGACGAGAGGCACGTAAGGAGTAGGAGCACGAGCGGGAGCCGGGGCAGGGGCTGGGGCGGGAGCAGAAGCCGGAGGAAGAGGGGGCGACGTGGAAACCGAAGCTGCACCGGTGGCGGTTCGTCTCTTCTTCCTGGCCGGTGGCGAATCGAGAGACGGCAGAGCACGGACTGGAGGCTGCGGCTGAGGGTTCTGGCTATCAGCTTGCCTGGGAGTCGCCGGCAGAATCGTTCGAGGAGTATTGGGGCCTGGAGAGAGCGGAGGCGGCTTGGGGGCGATATTGGCCAGTCGTGGAGGTGCGGCCGTCTTTCGGTCCACCCGAGGAGGACGTCCCCTCTTCTTCGGGGCCTGGTCACCTGGAGCTTCAAGGGGAAGCGCCCGTCGATCCTCGACGCCATCTGGATGCTGCCATGGCGACATGAGGCCCGGCGACGACGGTGGCATGGCTCCCGGGGTTGTTTGGCCACCAGGGCTCATCCTCGGCGCCATCTGTCTGGCGTGGTTCATGCCGCTGCCGGTCAAGTGATCGTTTTGAGACATTGCGGATCGATATCCTGGGGCCGTCGAGAGGGAGTCCGCGACTTGCATGCACTGCTCCAGATTGCGGCCTATGCAGCGTTAGAACATGAGGGCATCACGGTAAAGGAACGCCTCGTTCAAACGGGAGATGATATTGGCTGCCGTACCTGAGGGTATCTGCATGGTGATCCATTTGGGGTCGAGGACGTTGGACTCGACAAATCGCGCCAGCCTTTCGATATCAACAGTGCTGCATTTGATCATCTCCGCGAGGACAAAGCGCTGTGCGAAGTAGGTTTCGAGTCAGTATTTCAGTATTCGGCATCCGATAACTGTAGGATGAGAAGTGTCTCCAACGTACCTTTTCCTCGGAAGAGAATGTAGTAGCCATGGTATCTGATGGAAGGGAAAACGAAGATAAGAATAGTGAAGAAATAAACACCGTTGGTCGTCGTCAAAGAAGCGCAAAGCGAACGAGAATAGAACGTGGTGCCAGCCCTCGCAAGAACATTGAGCTGCGGTAGAATACAAGTTTGAAACTACCGCCAAACGAAAGAAAGTAAAACGATAAAAGTCGAAAGACAAACTCCACAGAGAAGAGAGGCCTAGGGACTTGTAATCCAACTGCAACACTACCAGACACCAGACAGATGTCGAGGAAGCGTCGTGGCACGGCTCTGATCAAGATAACCTGCTTGCGGTGGTTGTGCAGCCACTCCTCCACGAGACCCCTCTCAGGCAGATCTCGCAGGGCCAGAGCAGCCAGGGTAGTAGGGAAAAATAAAATGTATGTCTGAAACTGGTCGAGAAACAAAGCCTGGTCGAGGGAAAAAAAGAGCCCTTGACTCGAGCAGCGATCCCCGGCTCGGTGGAGGAGAAACTGGATCCTCCCGTCTTCCCTGTCCGTCGATATCGTTGTAAGGCCCGCTAGTATCGTGAAGAGCAGAAATGCACGACACCGGCTAGCAGGCGCGCGGCTTTCTCAAAGGACCCCGTGGCTGATACGAGCGGGTTCTTACGGGTCTCGAGGAGAAACAAACAAATGGAGAGGCGCGGGTTGTGCAGCGTCGATCCGCGACATGCAGTAGAACGCTCGTTGCAGGCAATGAAGCGAGCAGATGCAGAGAAAGACGAGAAGGGTGTAGATTTGCCGGGGATGGAGGCGAGCACGGCCGTTGGTGCGATATGGTATGGTATGCCTGTCGTCAGTAGTAGGCCGGAGCTGTCAAGTCGTACCCTGCGGGTTGAGGGATGTTTATGACAAGACCGAAGTTCGAGGCCGGTTTGGTCGTAGTGCTCGAGAAGCTGCAGAGAAGAGGGGATGAGGAAGAAGAAAAGAGGAGGGTGTGTTGAGAGGCGAAAGAAGAGGAAATCAAAAAGAGACTGAGCTGCAGCCTTGAATAGTGCAGTCGTCTCTTTCTGAAGAGGGATTGGATAGTGCCTTTAGCAGAAAAGGTTGCCACGGTGGGCTGGGGGGGGAAGCCACCACTTTTGTCCTGCGGTTGCAGAGACTGACACTGGCCTGCCACTCACTGACGACGAGGACAGAAGCTGCTGGAAGGCAGATGCTGGGATTTGTCGGCCAAAGAAGCCCTGCGAGGCAGCTTGTCGACAATCCGGGAGCAGAGTGAGGCGAGGCGTTTGCAAGCGTCCCAACGAGCCGCGCTGCGCCGCTGTGCTTTCGGGACTTTGACGTGGTAGGACTGGACGTTGTCCAGCAGGTAGCGAAGCAGCAAGCAGGTCGTACCTAATCCAATACAGTACGGCACTGGTGGCCCGTCTGTGTCTGTCCGTGTAGGCGCGAGCGCGGGTTGACGAGCCCACCGTCAGTCAGACAGACAGACAGCCAGTCAGTCATCAGTTGCCAACAGCGGAGTACAAGTTGCGCGCAGAGCGGAGCTGCCAGTCACAAGTACTG